>JAENHJ010000528.1:2725000-7525000 GCA_025330945.1 Mucuna pruriens
AATTTGGGAATCGTAGCTAATACAAGATTGGATTCATTTTGTAGGTCAAGCGAGGGACGTCTCAGCCCATCAAGAGTGTCGTTGTCCTAGAGGAGTCGCCCCGACCAGACTGGCCCACTCTATAGCCCAGCAAAGCCCAAGAACAAAGTGACCCAATCAGACTGACCCAGCTTAGGCACGCTCATACCAGCCGAATCTAGCTCAACTGTCACGTCATTCCTGGAAGAAGCATGCAGCACAAGGAAAATCATGAGGATGGTAAAATAGGCAATTCAGAATCTGTAATTCTGTTAGTGAAGTTAATTAGGGTTTAGCGTGGGTCACAAGGAATCCACTCTTGTATATATAGGATCCTCGTGCACGTCTTAGCAGCGGCTGAAATTCAAACCTAATTCCATATTCATTTACACTTCATTCTCTCGCTCTCATGTCCAATACACATTGTGGTGCATGGTGCTTTAGAGGCGTCTCTCTTAATCAAGGAGGTGCAGGTCAAGAATTGAGAAGGCAAATGTTGTCAAAGGGGATCGATTGGTTAGCCAACGCACACTAATGGACCCGATCCTCAATGTCTTGACTATTGTGGGTGAACCATCGTCGTTCTTCCATGGCGATTGTTGTGGAAGAAAAAATCATTGAATTCACGCCTTGTGTTTGCACACTGTTTTCAATAATACAAGTAGTTTTTATTGCCTATCTCTTAATTATGAATCCTATATTTAATCTGCTTTGCTATGTTATAATTGTGCATTAGAGTAGAACAACATTAGACTAGACCGATCAGAACCGATTTAACAACTTGAGTAGGTAATCGATTAGAAAACCTAAAATCAACTCCGAGTTTAATCTCTTCCAACTAATGAGGTAGCGATTGTGTAAATCATCAGTATGGCAATGGACAAATGTTTGGCAATCGTCATAAGAATCTCAAGTTGATTCAGAGACGTAATCTCGGGTAAAGATGTGGAACCGACTTGTTTATTGGGACTCAGTATGAATACAATAGTAGCAGTAGAAGTAGTCTAGCTTAGATTGCATTTACTTTCGTACTTAGTTTAATTTCTGTCCTTACTTTTCTTTACAACCAAACCCCTCATTTCCTGCATTTCAATCTGAGACTGAGTCCAATCTGACTCCGTCGCGTCCGAGTCAACGCTTAGCCGAGACCGGATCGGATCAGTCTTTGCCAAGAGCAAGTCGGCATCCTACAATTAGCATTTTCTACATTACTTTGTTTTCCACACTAAGCCATAAGCGAACATACTGTGTCCTTGAGAGAATTCGACCTAGGATTGACTATACTATAGTTAGTCTTTAGTTTATTGATGTGCGTAAGATGGCTACAAAACGAGTTATCATGCAACAAGTGCAGAGCGAGGCAACAAGCGCTTCAAATTGCCAAGTGGCTAAGAGTCTATCTTGATATTTAGGTGGAGGTGATCGCTCGGTATAGCCGACGCACTCTGGTGGACAGAAACCTCAACGTCTAACCATCATTGGTGCACCACTACCGTCCTTCCAAGGTGATCATCGTGGAAGGCGACTCTCTGGAGAACACTAAATTCCCACCTTTGTATTCAATTTTATTTTCAATATTATAACTGGTTTGAAATTCTATCTCTTGATTATAATTCCTACACTTTAATCTACTTTTAACTTTGTCGCGATTGCACATTGTTAGGGATAGATCACATTAGACTAGAATCGATTAGAACTTGTTTAATAATCTGATTAGGTAGAGAACCGAAAATCAACCAAGTACATACTTCCTGCCAAATGATGAAGTAGTGATTGTGTAAATCCTCGGTATGGCAATGGACAAACGTTCGATGATTGTCGTAAGAATCTAAGGTTGATTAAGAGTATATTCTAAGTAAGAAAGGCAAATTGTTGTGTATTGATTTCCAAATTGGTACAGTAGTAGTATAAATTAGTTTAGCCTATTTTTTTACACTTAGTTTATTTCCTACACTTAAACACAAAAGCCCCCCTATTTATTGTTTTTCTAGAGTCTGAGACCGAGTCAGTCCGACTCCGTCGCGTCCATCCGAAATCAACTCGGTCCGACTATGTTGCGTCCGAGTCTACGCTTAGTCGAGACAATGTCAAATTCGTCTCTCCCAAGACCAAACCAAACAGTCTTTGCCGAGAGCGAGTCGGCATTCTACACTTGACTTTTTTGCACAAACTTTGATTTCTACACTTAGTCACAATTTAACATGCTGTGTCCTTGAAAGAATCAACCTAGGATTAACTATACTATAGTTAGCTTTAGTCCAAGTTGTGTCCAAGTTGCATAGCCACACCCCTAAATGTTCCTAGTAATAACTTGCAGCTGAGGGTATCATCTCCCCTACTAATGTACAATTGGGCTTTGAAGGCCTACAAGAGAGAGTAAGGGTCTTGCGTTTCGTCGAAAGGATCAATGATTAGCTCCCTGAAATGAGGCAAGATAACAGTGCGGTCAATCTCCTTATTGAAAGGTTGACCCTTGAAAATGGGAAAGGGAGGCGGCTCAGAGTGATCTGCCAGGTAGGCTTTTTTCACCTCTACCAACATGGCCTCTAATTGGTTAGCTCATTCTCTCATTGCTCTGCCATCCTTAAAGCTTCAGTATGCCACTGATATGTGGGTTTTTAGTCGTCTTACGCGCATCAAATAAAACTAAAGCTAACTATAGTATAGCTAACCTAGGTCAATTCTCTCAAGGACACAGTGTGCTCAGATTGTGCTAAGTGTAAAATCAGAGTTTGGCAAAAAACGGTAATTGTTGTGAAATGTTGACTTACTACCAGTCGGCTTAGACAGACGCAACGGAGTCGGACTGACTCAGTCTCAAACTCTAGAAAGCAGTAAATAAGGGAGGTTTTATGTTTAAGTGCAGAAAATAAACTAAGTGCTAAAACTAAACTAAACTACGCTAAACTACTCTATACTAACTATTGTATCAATTCGGGAATCAAAACAAACAGTTTACTATCCTTAAAATTATATTCTGAATCAACCTTAGATTCTTACGACGACCGCCGAACGTTTGTCTGTTGCCATACCGAGGATTTACACAACCGCTACCTCATCAGTTGGCAGAGAGTATGTACTTGGTTGATTTTAGGTTCTCTACCTAATCAAATTATTACACTAGTTCCGACTGGCCCTAGTCTAATGTTTTACCCCTAATAATGTGTCACGGCAAAGATAAAAGCAGATTAAAGTGCAAGAATTATAATCAAGAGACAGAATTGCAAACTAGTTATATTATTGAAAACCAAATCGAATACAAAGGTGAGAAATCAGAGTCTCCAGATAGTTCGCCTTCCACGACGACCGCCAATGGAAGAACGGCAGTGATGCGCCAATGGTGGCTAGACGTTGAGGTTTTCGTCCAACAGAGTGCGTCGGCTATATCGAGCGATCACCTCTGAAGGCTTCCAGCTTCCCAAATCCTAGTCCTGTACCTCCTCGGCCGAGAGAGACACCATATTGAAGCTTCGTGTACCACTGTACTAGCTTGGAGTGTCTGCGATTGCTGACGGTGCTAGCTCTAGATTCTACTGAAAATTCCACACTTGAAAATGTGGCCTGGTGTGCTTATTTATACACAAGCTCGATAAATCTAAATCTAATCCTAATAACAAAAATTCAAATTCTAAAGATTCCAATTCGAATTACATATTACAATATCCTCAATCTTAGGAGTTTCCCACTTTCCTAATTCCTAGCAGAATCATATCTGCATCTTAACAAATCATATCTGCATTACAGATTCCTTGATCTTAGCAAATCATATCTGCATCTTAACAAACCATATCTGCATCTTAACAAATCATATCTGCATCTTAACAAATCATATTTGCATCTTAACAAATCATATATGCATTACAGATTCCTTGATCTTAGCAAATCATATCTGCATCTTAACAAACCATATCTGCATCTTAACAAATCATATTTGCATCTTGCTGAGGTGATTTTAGGCAAGATTTTTGTCACTGATGTTGACTTGACCAGGAGCGCTGGACTGGCCGGGATGTTCTCGGCTTGGGCCGAGATGACTTGGGCCGAGATGACTTGGGCCTGTAAAATAAGTCTTAATCTTTTTGTTAGTTAAAAATCTTATTTTAGTACGTACTTGTATTTTTCCTATTTTCAGGCCCATAATTCAAATCTCAGTTAACACAGGACTCTTAATCATTAAATATTCTTAACAACACCCATCTTAAGCCCACATAAAGTGTATAAAATATGACTCATCAGCCACTCCTCTACTTCGTGATGTCGCTCCTCTACCTCCTCCTAACGCCAAACTACCTCTTTACTTTTTTCTTGCAATGTGGTTGCCACTCGCAACAATCGCTACAATGTATCATCGTCCCCTATTACTAGAGCTAGCTTGATGCTTGGTGATCGGTGATGAGTCGTATTTTATACACCTCACAAGGGCTTAAGATGGGTGTTGTTAAGAATGTTTAATGATTAAAAATGTTGTCTTAATCGAGATTTGGATTATGGGCCTAAAAATAGGAGAAATACAAATACATGCTAAAATGAGGTTTTTAACTAACAAAAAAGTTAAGACTTGTTTTGCAGGCCCAACAAGCCATCTTGGCCCAAGTCATCTCGGCCCAGTCTAGCGCTCCCGATCAAGCCAATATCAATGGCAGAAATCTCGCCTAAAATCACTCCAGCAATAATGCAGATATGATTTGCTAAAATACAGATATAATTTGCCAAGATACAGATATAATTTGCTAAGATGCAAATATGATTTGCTGAGATGTAGATATGATTTTCTAAGATGCAGATATGATTTGCTAAGATAAAGAAATCTGTAATACAGATATGATTTGCCAATCTGTAATTCGGGTAACTAGGAATGCAGATATGATTCTACTAGAAATTAGGAAATTGGGAAACTCCTAAGATTTAAGAGATTGTAATCTGTAATTCGATTTAGAATCTTTAGGATTTGAATTTCTGTTATTAGGATTAGATTTAGATTTATCCAGCTTTTGTATAAATAAGCATATCAGGCCACGTCTTCAAGTGTGGAATTTTTAGCAGAATCTAGAGCTAGCACCATCAGCAACTGTAGACACTCAAAGCTAGTACGGTGTGGTACACCTAAACTTCAAGATCGGTGTTTTCTCGATTGAGGAGGTACAGGACCAGGATTTGGGAAGCTGGAAGCTTTTGGAGGTGATCGCTCAAGATAGCCGACGCACTGTTGGACGGAAATCTCAACGTCGGCCATCACTGGTGCACCACTGTCGTCCTCCCATTGGCGATCGTCGTGGAAGGCGGATTATCTAGAAACTCTGAATTTCTCACCTTGTATTCGATTTGGTTTTCAATCACATAACTGGTTTGCAATTCTGTTTCTTAATTATATTTCCTGCACTTTAATCTACTTGTAACTTTTCCGTGACACATTGTTAGGGTAGACCACGTTAGACTAGGGCCGATCGGAACCGGTTTAATAATCTGATTAGGTAGAGAACCTAAAATCAACCAAGTGCATACTCCCTGCCAACTGATGAGGTAGCGATTGTGTAAATCCTCGGTATGGCAATGGACAAACGTTCGACGATCGTCATAAGAATCTAAGGTTGATTCGGAATATAATTCTAAGTAAGAATAGTAAATTGTTGTGTTTTGATTCCCGAATTGATATAGTAGTTAGCATACATTAGTTTAGTATAGTTTAGTTTACTTTCTGCACTTAGTTTATTTTCTGCACTTAAAACTCAAACCCCCTTATTTACTGCTTTTCTAGAGTTTGAGACCGAGTCAGTCTGACTCCGTTGCGTCTATCCAAGACTGAGTCAGCATTCTGCACTAACTGTTTTTCTGCATTAACTCTGATTTTCACACGTAGCACAATTTGAACACACTATATCTTTGAGAGAATCGACCTAGGTTAGCTATACTATAGTTAGTTTTAGTAATTATTTGATGCGTGTAAAACGACTAAAAACCTGCTTATCAATCGGCATAGTGATTCTCTCATCTTTTGCTCATTGGAAGAATCGGATGTCGGGAATAATTTTCTCAAGCCCCACGGTGGGGGCCAATGTTTACATCTATAATTGAATAAAAGTTTCCGATTACAGAGTGTTTTTCTCTCTCTCGAATTTAGTCCCCTCTCTCATACTTTTTGAGTGGCTATTATAGTCATCATGGGAAAGGTTGCTTTCCTCGGGTCATACAAATTAACATTGAAAGTTCATTTCTAATCTCGCTAGGGTGCCGTCTACGCTCTCTAACTTCTGCTAGGCTCGTCGAGTACCCTCTAACCTAAAGTTGCACTATCTTGTCTTCGCCTTCTTTATCAGGCAGCTTCCCCCTCAAACATTTACTTCTATTTATACCGTCTCGGTTAGTTTTAGGTTTTCTCTCTACCTTCTATGCACTATCTTGAAAAAATATAAATAATATTCTAAACATAATTCTATAGAACTTCAAAGCACAATAAACCCCTTTCAAACATTTAAGATTGTGACCGTCAAGGGAAGAATTACGACATGATTCAAACTTTTCAAGTGATTTCTATATCATCGTCCATTAGTTCATCGTTTGATTAATTATAAATGCCACACAATTAGACAAATACATTTTCAAATTGAACCTCCTTCGTCACCATTGTAAAACTGAAGGATTAACAACCCCGTAACCATGAATAGTTCAAATATTTCCGCAAACACCATTTGTTCACCAACAATATTTCTCTATTTAAAGCAACTAACATCCATCAATAGGTAATTTATTTACACAAAATAAAACTTACAACTTGCGGCACATATAAAAAAAATTAAAACATTTATATGCATACAAACATAATTGCGAAGCAAACAAAGGGGTTAAAGGATTCTCCCTCTGCCCATAAACCTGTTTGTGTGACAAAAGATGAGAAAACGTGAAAAATTACTTTTTGTTACTTATTATAGTTATTAGAGATATTTTTGTACTTAAATTAAAAAAGATATCCTTAGAGCTTTTTTATTTTATGAAATAACATATCAAGATTCTTCTATTAAGACAACGGTACTCTCATAAATTTATTTTATAATTTTATTTTTATTTGATGTTCCAAATTGAACTTTAAAAGTTGTTTATGAACATTTAGGCAAAAATTCAAAGGAATCCAAAAATTCTCATAAAATTTAAAAAATATAAATAATATTCTAAACATATTTCTATGATTAAAATATAATTTTATTAAAATTTTAAATTATTTATGAACTATTCTCAAAAAAATTTATTCTCTTAAGGTTAATTATTTATTATAATTATTTTATTTTCTTATAAAAAAATATCTGTATACTTCCCATACATTTTAATGTTATGTCAAGCTTAAAAATAATTTTCCTAAATTATTTGTATACCATTTTTTTCATTTATATATCCTCTAAGCTGATCAGTTATTTCCATATTATTTTCATACCTATTCGATTCTTATTTTTTTAATGCTTTTGTTAAATTTTTAATAATTTATTTCTTATACTTGCCAATTATTAAATTATCATTATAAATATATTATTATTGATATAATATTTTATTATTATTTTACTATTAATATTTATTAATAAAAAAGTAATATTTTTTACTATTTTATGGGAATGGTGGGAATTTGAGGTAATTAACTAGTGTCATTCTTAATTTTTTTCATGTACATGTACCTTATATCAACAAAGTAAACAATATTTTGATACTTTAGATATTTATTTATCTTAATTTATTTTTATGTACACATATAATGTAGAAACAAAGAGAAAAATTATTTGATAATTTATCTATAAATATTATTCAATAAAGATGTCCGAGATATTTGCAAAGTAGTTTTCTCAAAATATTTCCATGTCATCTTTGCTGATCATGCTAACAATTATATTGAAGTCAAAATATACAAAAATTTAGGTTGTGTATATTTGTGCAAAGATGATGTCAAATAAAGTTATATATACAAAAATTATTATAAATGATAAATTAAAATGTATTATTTTGAACATGCATAATAAGAAAATAAAATATTATCATAATTGATAAAAGAGACATGCCAATTCATAACTTCATCATTAGTAACTTATAATTAAATATAAAACAATGCTTTTTAGTTAATTTTCCTAATGTGGCATTTCTTACTAAATATAAAATATGTATAGGAGCGTTACTTAACAAGATAATGAAAAAATTTTAAAGGTTAAATAGAAGAAAATATTATTTATTTTGAAAAATATAAAGAAGATTACAACATTATTTATGTTAAAATCATTAATTGATTTTAGATATAATGTCATCTTTAATTTTGTACGTGATGCATGTTAATTAAATTAGTGTCCAATCTTATTACGCTATATACATATTATGATCACTACGAATTGTGTTTATAATTGGGCATATCAATATTATCATCAAAACTTGTATCACAAAATAAGTGGATTTAATTATTTTTTTATTAATAAATAATTTTATGTTATTTTTCTATAATAATATGCTCTGTTTTATCATAGAAATTTTAACAATATAAATATGTCAATATATTTTTTTACTTATACAAAAAAATTATTATATGTATTTAAATTAAATTATTAAATGTATTAATATTAAAAAATGACATTTAAAAATATTGACTTTTTATCCTCTTAATGTTGTACTTCTAATTTGAGAGTTTCAAAGAAGGAGAATGAAAATCCAATCTTGATTTGACTCAAATACATGGATTTGTGAATTTAATTTTAGGTTTTGAAATTTGTCTCTTTCGATTTTTAATTTATGGGCTTTAGGTATATGTGTTAAGTCTGTGATGTTAACTCTTAAAAAAAAAAAATATATTGACATAACAATAAGAAATGAAAAAGAAGCATATGTAAATCGAAGAAAATAATAATTTTCATTAGATTGGCCGGTAGACCTCCAAAGAAATAAATGTAAAGAATAACAAATTGTCTACAGGCTATGATCCTCATCATCGATCGATCACACTACCTATCTAAGAAAGACATAAGGTGTGGGTTTTGTACATGTTTTCAAGCTTTGATGAAGCCAAGGGTGTGAGGAACATGAAGAGCCTTCAACCAATCAGATCCAGAATTGGGTCCAGCCTTAAGAAAATTGGCAACGGTGAACTGTTCAGCTTCCTCACGACTAATGAGTCCATGGTAACCCTTCCACTTGATCCTTCCTTCAACATTGGCACCAGGTCCAGCATTGTTGTACTCAGCATAGTACAAGGTGTCCTCGAAGTATGATCCTGTCCAAGGGAACCAACCTTTGGGATGAATGAAGTCACCAATGGTGGATTCCATAACCACTGTCTTTGAGAACTCTTTCCATGGCCTGCCCAAGTATGACTTGAATTGGAACCTCACGGGAAACAGTTCTTGCTCTGGGACGATTTCGCAATCCTGGATAACAATTCCTGTGGCCATGTTCTTCTGTGATGTGCCGTCAGCAGTCACTGTGTTGAGTTGGTTGTCTTCGGGCTTCCTGCAAATGATTACAGAGTGTTGGATCAAGGTGGTTGAGACGCCAAAGATGAAATCAATGGTGCCGGAGATCACGCAGTTGCGATAGAATTGCCTGTTGGTTTGGGCGTACAAGGTGTCTTGGTAACCCAAAATGTGGCAACCAATGATAGCTGACATGTCTCCCTGGTTCCTGAAAGCCACGGCTTGGTGACCCTTTGCACCAGCTGTGTTCTCGAATGTCATTGCCTTGGCAATGAACCCATTAGCGGTGTTGGCTGCAATATGTCACATATATATATCATTTAGTTTGAAGAAGTACTATAATAATATTTATAAGGAATAAGGAATGAATTAAATTACCGAAGGTGGCAGTTTGCATTGTCTTGACGCCTTCAGCAAAGTTCTTGCGGCCAGTCACAATGGTATTTGCTGGACCATCACCGAACATGAGAATATTCACCAAATCCTTAGGAATGGTGATGTACTCATCATAGACACCAGCCTTGACATAGATAACGTATCTGCCAGTATAACCCTGAGGATAGGAAGCAAGAGCTGCGGCAATGGTTTTAAACTGACCGGAACCATCCTTGGCAACCACAACATTAGGCTTCACATGAGCTCTCCATCCTTTGTCTTGAAGCTTAGCCAAGAGCTTACGATCGGAAGCAGAGAACCAAGAAGGGTACCCTTCATTGTCAACCTCCACCCCAAGAAGACGACGAGAGGAGGGTTTAAGGTTAAACTTCAATCCGAATTCCTCCAAGATGTGGGATAAACTACTCACAATGTCAAGTGTGATGCCGGTGAGTTTTTGCACTCGGTCCAAAGTCTCCATATGCAACTCCTCCTTGATCTTCTTCTCACCATCTTTGCTATCGTCAAAACCCTCCATGCATGCTTGTTGGTATGAGATAACTGCACTAAGCCAGTTCTTGAAATCAGAGGCTTGGTTATGCACAGCTTGAATATTGTTGTCGCGAACCATGTCGGTGCTGAGCTGGAGACTCTGCATCGCCGATTGCAACAAATCCTTGCAGTCTTCAAGGGCCATCTTAGTGCCATTGTCATTGCCTCGGTATTCCGTTGTGAGCCGGTCACTCATGTTGAACGCCTTGATCACGCTATTTGTGGTGGCTTTCACCGCTGCAGCTATGTAAGCCTTTGGGTCTGCGGTATCGACACCTTCCACAGAACTGAGTGTATTGTGGCACAGTTTTTGGTTGTCGGTGTTTTGACATACAACACCAACGGATTTTTGTTGAGATTGAATTTGAGGTTCATCGCTCTTCTTGTTAACAGCAACCACCACACCGATAGCAACACCTACAACGAGAATGAGAGAAACAGCAGAGACAATTATTTTTCCAGACATTTTTTTTATTTGTTTGGCCTTTTATCTTCTTTTCTTCGAAGATGAGCTAGCTCTTCTGGAAAAGAAGATAGACTTATTGTTGCTCCCCTTTGGTGATTGTAGGGGAGGCTTTGGAGATGTGGTGAAGAATAATCGCCTCCAAGTAGGTTTATATACTGCTTCTTCAACATTTTTCGACCAATCAATTAAATTAAACAAACTCTGTATTTGATAATGGCTTCTCACCTTTAGGAATGCGTTGAGACACATACATGCACTACTATCTTTGTAACCTCAGGTTTTTGCTACCTAGAAATCATCTTTCTAGCTATTCTACCGACGGGTTTTTTGGTGCCTAACAATACTTGAAGGAGATAACTTTTTCCACCTAAACTACTTTATTTTCTAAGGAAAACCATTCAGAAGGTTTTTGTATGGCCATTGAATCATTACTCATAATGCCATTTATATTATTATTATTATTATTATATATTAAATACAATTTTAGATTATATCTGGTTGGATCATATATATCTGTCTTTTATTCTATTCCGGTTTACTTTGATATAATTTTTTTTGCTACCAAGATAATTAATATGTTTTAATTTACACTTGTTCTTCAATTATTACTATAATTTGTAAGTCCGGTTGTACACGCTGATATCCTACCTGATTATAGTTGTTTGGGAGGATTTTATATCATCTTTAAATTAAAGTGCAAAAGATTGTAAAACAAAAAACGGAGTATAATGGTATGTTTTGTAACCTTTCATATCTACTGAATACTCATCTAGTATATCTAAGAAAAGTATCCTAACAAATTCAATGAGAAAATCGTATCCAAGCTTCTCTCTCACGTATTTGGCCCTTCTATGTATTCAAACATCTTGCAGCTGGTATAAAACTAACTTTCTCTACCTATTTTTTCTAATTATTTTACGATTACTAGTTAGAAATTGTTTTCGGCCTCAATACTATCTTCGATAATATACCTCTTTTTTTAACATTGCTTCACCATAATATAATGGAAAATTGTAATATAGTTATGGTCTCGTATATAATAAAAATGTTTATAGAGATAATTATATATATATATATATATTGAGATATATTGTGGTAATTAAAACTAACTTTATTTATTATATACTATGGACACTCACTATATATATGATGGAAGATATGATCGTTCAATGCTAATTTATTACATTATTATATAACTTTTTATAAATTAAATTTATCTTTAATATTAATTTTTTTAGGACAATGTTAAATAATTCTGTACCTAATTTTTATTTTGATAATGTTGCACAAAATTAGTAACACATGTTTTTTTGGTTAATCTAAGTATTATTAAGTTCATTTTTAATCCCTTTAGATATGTACAAGTTTGGTGTTAGTTCTAATCGAACATATAATATGGAATTATTAGGCTACGTCAGGAATCATGTAACAATATTGTCACAAGTGACTATGTGTCTGACATGTCATTTTTGTTCCCTTGAATTAATGATATTATTAAATGGAATGACATGAGATATTTCTAAAAACAACAAGAGACTAAAATAAAGCATTTTAAATTTAAAGGACCAAAATTTTAATATATTTCAAAAGTGTATTTAATGAGTTAATTGTTATTTGCTATCGATATAATTATTTGTTTTTGAAACGATAAAAAACCATTTCAAATATAACTTAACCTTTATATATATTAAAGGAATGTAGTTTTGCCCGGCTTTAGGCATATTTTTCTGCCTAAAATGAGAGCAATTAAGTAATTTTTGTGTCACGGTAATTTTAGTCAATTTATCTATTTACTCACAAAATGAATAGTTTGTAAACAGGTGATTGGGGGAGGTGAAAACCCAAAACTATTGTCACCCTACGGCAGAATCGCTCTCAATCCACAATTGATGAATACCTCTATCCCAAGCAAGTGGCAGGGCAGAAAGAATTCCCCCAAAACTTTTCCCACATTGCTCCTTTAGAATATATATATATATAATTCTTTTATTACAAAAATAAAATAAAAGAAGAAAAAAAAATAGTGTGAAACCACACAAATTTGGAAAGAAAACAATAATAAAGCGTTTAAATAATAAGATTACTATTATATTCTTTATAACAAACAAAAATAAAAAGAATATTTTTTATTTCAAAGAATAAAATACATAATTTCAAATTTATTAATATTTTTAAATTTGTCTTATTTTTATTGATTTATTTATTTATTTTTCTCGCTAACAATTTTTTAATTTCTTTTTATTATATACTATAGACACTCATTATAAATAAAATAAGAATAATTTTCTTTTTTAAATATTTTTTTTGTATTATTTAATAAATAAAATAAATATTTTAAATTTATCTTAAACTGTAATGTAATATTAATTTTTATTTTCTTTATTATATCTCTTATTATTTAGAAGTATTTATTTTATTTTATAATTTTTTTCTCCTATTCTATTCTCTTTTCCTTCCTTCCACGTTACGCGTGATGGCCTCACAAGTAGCACTGAAGACAAACGTTGGCCTCGGGAAATGTTTTTAGTCTATTTAACTGAATATTTTTTACCTAAACTAATATTTCCATTTGTACTAGGTGGAAAAACTTGTTCTCAATTATATAAATTAAAAACATTAACATGATCAAAAGATTAAAAATATATATTTTTTTCAATAAGAACTAAAACTATATTTTTTTAATTTGAGATGTCAAAAATAAATTCATCTTAATAGATGAAAAATATATTTAAATCATAAATATTTTTTTAAGTACTTCTGTAAGAAAAGAAAAGAAATTAACTTCCTAAACTAAAAAAATGTATACATAAATTAAATATAAATTTAAAAAAATTAAATTGAGAAAAAATCATACAAACCAACCCTAAATGTATCCCTGGCGATTCCATGCATTACTGCGGAGTATATGAACATCCTCAAAAAGACATTTGTTCCTATTTTTCAAGAGGATCCAAACAGAATGAATGTGTCAGTGTTGCTTAGCACTGCCAACCTCCTCTAACAAGATTGATGTTTCTAACATTTCTCATCAATATTCAAGGATTTTTATAATTATATAAAAATATGCTCATATAGATTAAATATTTATAAATTAACATATTTATGTATAATTCTAAATTGAATGATTAAATCATGCTATCAATTTTTTATTATTTATCTTTGTATTTAAATTTAAAAGGATAATTCATTTGAATTTATCTAATCATTCTATTTCTAGCATTTAAATTAAAAATAAATACTATATGTTTATATTATAATACATTTAAATGTTATTTTAAAATATATATTTCATGGTTTAATTGTAGTAAAATATAAAATTTTATTGTGTTGTATACATATTATAATGACTACATAGTTTATTTATAAATTGTACATATCTGGTATCATCGTCAAATTTTGTGGTTATATTGGAAAGAAGTGAATTCAGATATCTTCTATTTTTTATTAATGAATAAATTTATATGTTATTTTTCTATAACAATAAGCTGAGTATCTTATTGTAGACATTTCAACTCATATAAGATAATTGTTCAACAGTATAAAAATATCAATATAGTTATTTATTCATAAAAAAATTATTTTTCCTAAAATTCACCCTCACAATCTATACCCTTGTTATCAAAATAAAAAATTATCATAAAAAATGTGATTCATAATATAAAAATTTAGAGAAAATAGATCATCTTCCGACACTAATTACACTGTCATTTAAGTTTATTACTTTTACAAACAACTATAAATTCTATCATCGATTATTTAATGTAATATTTTACTAAACTCGATGTAATATTTTACTAAACTCAGCTAAACTTCCATCTAGAACAAAATAATATATATATATATATATATATATATATATATATATATATATATATATATATATATATATATATATAAAAGTTTAATGTACTTGTAGGAGTAAATTTCTTAAGGTATTACTAGATGGAGAAGTTTTGGGTTGCTGGATGGAACAAAAGGTTTATTATGGGATGTGGTTGAAGTTATCCTGTTTGCCTCTGCACTCTGGGATCAAATTCAAACATTGAGGCCAAATGTTGCTCGATGAAGCCAGAATCTTGCTCGGTTTCTCTCCAAATTCACGTCCAACTCCTTCCCAGGTCTTTTCATTTTCTCATTCCCAATGTCTAGGGTTTTTCATTGTTTCAATCGCGATTGCCAAATCCCTTCCCAAACTCAATTTCACTTTTTGACCCTCACCAATTTTTTTATTTCCCTAATTCGGTAATTCGTAGTGAGTTTCCTTTAAGTTTTCTTTATGCTGAAGTGCTATTGAACTTGGACGATGAAGAGGTACTTTGTGTCTATTCTGATTGCTTCTTTTTATTTAGGTCAAATCAGCTTACAAAAAGAAGGTGTGGGAATCTCACCCTGACTTATTTCCTTCGCATGAAAAGCCTCTTGCCGAGTCTAAGTTTAAATTGGTGAGATGTTCATCTAATTTTTTACGGATTGTGATGGTTGGTGACTTGATTTGGTGCTAGACTATGACAGTAAAACATTTGTCATAAACCTAGTATTTCAGTGTGTTTCTCTTCAGAGCTTGCTCATTTTAAAGTGTAATAAACCGATAGAGACTGATTTTATGGAGAAATATTTTGTCATAACATCCCTATAAATGGCTAACTCTGTCGTGAATCAAGATGATGGTCATTTAGTCTGTTTTAGATTGCCGTATTATATGACTTTAGGTGGAGAAAAAATGTTATCATAAAACATGCAGAGAGTGTGTTGTCTCCCTTTAACAAAGGAACAAGTTTACATTATGTTATATTGACTTTATCTCTGATCACCCTCTATTTCCCCACCCCATTCCTTCTCTTACTCTGGGCATTGGAAAGGAGCCCCAATGTCTGGCCTTGATTTTATTTTGTGCTAAATTGAACTAAGACTTGGTTTTCTTGAAGAGGGGATGCACTTCTTTTGGCCATTGCCATATTCCCCGTTGTTAAATGGAAGGACCAATTTAACTCTTATGTTTTGCCGCAGATTTCAGAAGCTTACACATGTCTGCAATCTGGTAACTGTCCAGACCCCCTCTGTACTCTTTGAATTAACAAAAAAGAAGAACTGCATTTGTTTATATTTATCTTGTCACCCCTTTGAAGTACTGAATAATATTTGTAACACAGGTGGGAGAGGAGGAGCTTCAAGTTCAGGTAAATTTGTATTCCGGATCCTCCTGTGTGTCGTTTAAAACTAATCCTTCTGTTTTTCTTACCTCATTTAAATGTGGCATAATTCTTGTTCAGTTGAATATTCACACATTGTGAGAACTGGATTTCCAAGGGCTCATGGAGGAAGAAAAAATCATGCGATGATTAAAGTCCCATTCGTTTTAATCATTCTGGGAACTGTTGCACTTGGAGGATTTAATGCTTCGAGGTGGCTGATTCTTTTCATTTTTCGTATGCATTACAAAGAAACTAAGTAGTTGTTTGTTTACCTGATGACATGTTTTCTGCTACTATGTCTCAGAGCTTACAAAAAGCAAAAGGAGGAATACCCTTCACACAATCCATTTCTTCCTTGATTTCTCCTCCAGCAAGCCAGCAACCACATCTTTGTTGTAATTGGTGAAGAATATTATACCATAAATAGAAAGGTAAATGAAATGAAAACAATAAAAGTTATGTGATTATCATATATTGTAAACTGAATTCCATCTTGATTTCAATGCAAGCTGATTCTTTGAAAGGATACTATGCAGCTTGACTTCAACGATGTTTGTTTCTTTCCTCCTACCGTTGGGCAGATAGGATGGCACTAATTAAGGATAAATAAATACACCCTATTAAAATTTTTCAATTACTCGAACAAATAGGTATTAAATAATTTTGGTGATTTTAATGTAATAAATACTTTTTTAGTAAATGCTTTCTATTTTGTTTTTACAACATTTACAATATCACAATTTTTACTTACTACTAGTTTATAATACACAATATTATTATTGTACCCAGTTAAATTTGTACAAATTGGAGTCTTCTTTTTTCATCAAATAAATTTAAATTTTACCTTAATTCTTGTTTCATTTAATTATTTTGCTTGTTTGTTTACATTTTGAGCAGTGAGCACACCCTCCTTTTCATTATAGGCAAAACAAAGTCATTTGGAGGTTTTTTTTTTCAAGGGAATGATTGAATCAATTTCTCTGGACAAGTCAACTTTACTCAGTTGCCAAATTTTGGTGAAAACCGGTTGTGTTGAATTAGATCATACTGAATATTGATCGCTAAACATAAAGATCTAACATATTATCTGTGTATTGATTGTTTGGCTAGTTCAAGAGTCAAATTAATCAATTCAGACTGAATTTAACAACAATGCCTTGAGTAACATTTTTTCTTTCTTGTTTAGTGTTCTTGTTTGAAAAACGGATCCCTTTACATTTCCTCCTCTAGCCTTTTATATTTTAGGCCTAACCACTCCTGTCCCATCATAAAGATGACGTTGCAGCTCATCATTAGTATTACACATACAAGGCATAATTAAATGCTGATTGACCCGTGTGGGTTAATGAAATAAAGATCGTGCCAGATTTTGCCATCCCCCACCGACTTGGGGGTGTCTCGGTGACGGTCATCTTAAGGCCGGCCAAGTAACATAGCCGCTTGTGTTTAGTCGGGACTTAAGCTTACAACTTGACTTAATGATGGGGGGTCTTTCAGGTGGTCGTTTGGACTCGATTTGGTTCAATGTATCCGTTCTCCGGGGCGACGTTTGATTCCCTTTCTTTGGCTTCCCTCGGGATTTCAAACGTCCCCTCATTTATTGCGACAATCATTAACTGCAGCGTGTTAGGCAATGTGACCTTCGATTTAACCCCAGGGGTTTAATGTTTTCTCGCGACGTTTGTTCATTGTCAGAGTGTTCTCTTGCTTTCTTGCTTGCTACTCTACGCTTCCTTTGCTTGCTTTTCTGGCCGTTCTCCGCCTTCTTCCCGCCGGTCTTCACCATGGCTCTAAAGGTTAACCTGTACGCCATCTTTTTCAAGCCGGCTTCTGGTGGTTTATTTCTTATTAAGCGTCTCCATTTGAATATCTTTGTGTTCTCGTTTGGATCCTCCGGCGGGTCTTCCACCGACCCTTGCTTTTTCGTCAACAGAGGGACCTCTTCGAGGATGTACTGGCCCTCCCTTCAGGGGCGATCTCACGATGGCGCTCTGGCGAGAAGGTTGAAGCCCCGGGGCCGAACCTTCAGGCTTCCAGTTCCGGCTCACTTTGACTCTTACCCCTTCGAGATGCGTGCAGTGATGATTCTCGCGACTCCACTTGGTGACGATCCCCTGCTCTTGGGTGAATCACAGAAGTGAAGAAAGGTATCGGCGTTCTTGAATCGCTCGATTCTACTTCGGCATGGCGAAGGCCATATGCCAAGGGCCTTGGTGCGTGTTTCCCCCCGTATTTGGTGAGCCGTTAGTCTTTTAGCAGCCGTAGACCCTGAAACCTTGTTTTCATTTGTATGACAACTCTCAACTCTCCAAGCTCGCGTCAAGCTACCTTCGGCCACTTCCGGCGGGGTGCTCAAGCTCTGAGCGTGGCCCTCTTCAATACATCAGAGCAATTTGGGCGTCGTCGGGGCGCCGAACCTGCGAGGGACCTTAAGAAGGCTCACGGCGTTGGGTGTCTTTGCAGTTCTTCACGGTGAAGAAGGCAGAGAAGGTTGGTTGGACCTCCTGCGGTCGGCCCCAACCAAACTATTCCGGCCATTCTTGGCAGTACAAAAAATTTAAAGTTCGGTTCTTCAAGGTGACCCCAGGCGACATCGGTCCCCGATTTGTTGATGGGCCGGATTCGAATTCGACCTTTCTTTCCATTATCTGGACTCGTCGACTTCACTCCGTCTCGGTTAAGTTAGAGGATCTAGAGTTGGGAAGAGAGTTTCTAAGGAGTTGGGCATTGCCTTTGTTGCTAGTGCGAGATCATTAAAAGGTGTTGGTGGTGGCGAGTCTGCTTTCTTGTTTTCTGCTTTGCCGATTTCGACTAATTTTGTTGTCTTGCTTCATTGTGATTACTCTTCTCGGTCTCTTGGCGAGTTGAAGAAAAGGAAAGGCGACCTTGATGGCCGAGATGGAAAGCGGGCGGCCCGTGAGCAACAACGATTCTTGATCCTTCGAACCGGACAGTAGCCGCCCCTGTGATCCTTCGGTCACAGTTGGCTCGCCCTAACCTATCATACGGAACCCATCCCGCCGAGGCATCCGCACCGCATGAAACCGGTTCGACTTCTTTGGTGGTTTTGAACAACTTTGCTCCATCACATTCTTTGAAGGTTTGATTTCATCGCCATGATCCGGCGGCGCTTTTAAACGTTCGCATATGGAGGAACCCTTTTCTAAGATGCCGAGGTGAAGACAGGATCAAAACCTACCGACTTGACTTTCATTCGGATACTTTTGATAGCTAGAACCGCCTTTTCAACTGTCATGGTCCTCCGCTTTCTTAGGGCGGAGCGTGTCGTGGACAAGGGTTTGGCCTCGGTTGGAGGTAACAAAGCGGAACTCGGTGCTGGCCAAGACTTACGTACATTGCAAAGAAGATGCCGCTACCCTCATTCTAGCCCTGGGCCAGGAGAAGGAATTTGGGAGGCCGGAGTCGCAGCGGATCCTCCAAGGCGTGTCTAAACTCCAAGCCCGGCTTCCTCCACTCTCCCTTTGTTTGCGAAAAGGAGATAAAGATAAACTCACTATAGGGTCGCCTAATGTTGCTTCGGGAGGACCTCCCAGAAGACCAGGCCAAAAAATAAAAGATCTAATGTGCAAGAATTTCGATCTGGATATGGTCAGTTGATCAAGCAAAGCCGAGGTCGGCCTTTTAAAAGCAGAAGAACGAGGATCCGGAAGCCCCAACTTGGACTTGCATGCTAAGTTGGCCTTTAATCCTCGCTAACAAGCTCGGAGGATGTGAAGGCTCGTGACGAGATCATCCATTCTAGGGATCAAACTATTCAAGCGTAGGATAAAGTAATAAAGACCCATGAGAGGACCGCCATCGAGATGGGTGGTGATATCGTCGGCGGTTTGAGGCGGGATTTACTAAGGCTTTGGATCAAGTCCGCTTCCTCCACCCGGCCGCCGACTTATCTGAGGTGATCCTTTCAAGGAGTTTGTGGATGGCCGACTTATCTTGGTTCCAACCCTCCTCCCGGTTTCGCTTCCTTAATGATTCTAATTGTATTCCTACATTAGGCTTAACTTTATTTGTAATCCAAACTCTTTTTATTTGGTTTTTATGCTATTTTCTTTTGACGCTTAATTCTTTGGTTTTATTTTTTACCTTATGGCGTCAATCATTGCAATTCAAGTTCTTGTTTCTCGCTTATATCTCGTTTGGCTTTTATCCTTTACTCTTAGTTACGTCAAGGCCTTCTTGCTTTCTTTTGTTACTTAAGCCCTTGGTGTGATCGATTTAAGTTTCATCTTCGTATTTGGGATGTAGCGTCATCTCTTGGATCGATCTTTTAGGCCACTGCCTTTTTACATTTCATGGTTTCGAGGCATAGACCGGGTTGGCCTTTTTTATGCTTTGTTTTGGGTCTTGTAGCTCGGTATCGAAGGACCTCGGGTCGGTCTCCCGGGGCCTGCTTGGGTCTTGTAGCTTTCAATTCGAAAGGACCCAGGGTGATTTCGGGGCCGCCCGTTTTGGATCTTGTAGCTTTCAATTCGAAGGGACCAGGTGGTCTCTGGGCCCCGTTTGGGTCTTGTAACTTTTCAATTCGAAGGACCAGGTCGGTCTCTGGGCGCGTTTTGAATCTTGGCTTTCAATTCGAAGGACCAGGGTCGGTCTCTGGGCCGCCCGTTTTGGGTCTTAGCTTTCAATTCCCGAAGGGACCCAGGTCGGTCTCTTGGCCGCCCGTTTTGGGTCTTATGGCTTTCAATTCGAAGGACACAGGTCTGTCTCCTGGGTCGCCCGTTTTGGGTCTTGTAGCTTTCAATTCGAAGGGACCCCGGGTCGGTCTCTTGGGCCGCCCGTTTTGGGTCTTGTAGCTTTCAATTCGAAGGGACCCCGGGTCGGTCTCCTGGGCCGCCCGTTTTGGGTCTTGTAGCTTTCAATCCTTTATAGGCTTCTCACCTGATGCTATAGAAATCCAGTTTGCATATATATACGAATATCGACTGTACAATCTAAATTCATGTGTGTATCACGTGTTTCTACTTACCCTGGTCTTCAGCTCAAATACCTTCTCAAGTTGTTCGCGTTCCATGTGCGTGGTACCTTTCGGCCTTCTAAGTACTCTAGCCGATACGCTCCTCCTCCCACTTTTTCTGCAACTCTGAATGGCCCTTCCCATTTGGGCGTCAGCTTGTTCTTTTCTGCGGCTAATGTGATCTTTCTTAGCACCAAGTCTCCTTCCTGAAATTCTCTGTGTATCATTCTTCTGTCATATTTCCTTGCTACCCTTGCTTTGACTGCGTATTCTTTATATGGGCTATCTCCTTGTTTCTTGTAGAGTCCAAGTTCGACCTTAGCTCTCTTCCGTTGGCGGCTGGGTCGAATAAAAAGCCCTGTAGGATGGTTCTCTATTTCCACTTATATGACCGCCTCCGATCCATATGTTAGGCGGAATGGTGTTTCCCCGTGGTGGAGTGAGGTGTAGTGTGGTACGACCATAAGACTTGCGGCGTTCTTGCCCATCTCCCCGCTTCTTCAAGTCTTCTTACCGTCCTCCGAGTATAACCCTGTTGGCCGCCTCGCCTTGTCCGTTTGCTTGTGGATGTTCGACTGATGTGAAAAGATTGCCTTATGTGCAGTTCTTGGCAAAACTTGGCCGTGGCCGATTTACGCAAACTGGGTGCCATTATCTGATACTAACTCTGCTGGCAGGCCGAATCGACATATGATTTTCTTCCATACAAACCGTTTCACCCTTTCAGCCGTGATTGTTGCCATTGGTTCAGCCTCTACCCACTTGGCGAAGTAATCCACCGCCACCATTAAGAACTTAAGTCGCCAGGTGGGGAAAGGTCCTGTGATGTCCATTCCCCATTTATAGAAAGGCCAGGGGACATCACTGTATGCATCTGTTTGCACGGGGCTTGATAGTTATGTGAACCTTTGGCATTTATCACATCTCTTCACATAATCCATGCGTCTGCCTTGAGGAAGGCCAATAATAGCCCGTCCTGGCTATCTTTCCTGCCAACGCTCTCCCTCCTATGTGAGTTCCACAGATGCCTTCATGGACTTCCTTAATAACGTACTCTGCTTCCTCTGGGCCTACGCACTTGAGCAGAGGTGAAGAAAAACCTCGTCTATACAGCTGTCCTTCCACCAGTGCATATCTGGGCGCTTCCTTCCGCACCTTTCCAGCTTCGGCTGGGTCAGCCGGTAGCTTTTCTCCTACCAAATATTCCACTATCGGCTCCATCCACGTTGCTCTTTGCTCATTACACTGGACTTCAGATTTTTCAATTGTCGGGGTGCTGATGTTTTCATGTATGACCGACCGTTGTAACCCTCTTCTCGTACTGGCTAGCCTAGCTAGTAGGTCGGCTCTCTTCGTTTTTGATCCTAGGTGCGTGCAAAAGCTTTGAAACTTTCGAACGAGGACCGCCATTGCCCTTGCTCTCTCCTTGTACTTGGCGAGTCTCGGATCTTTAGCTTGATACTCTGCCCAGTTCACCCCGACTGTGATCTTTTAGAATCGCTTTTTTCGACCTTCTAGCCTCTATTTCTAAAGCTAACTTCATGCCCATGAGGTGCTTCATACTCGGCTTACATACTCGCTTTGAAGTCGGTGTAGGCTTTGTTCCACTAATATTCCGTTCGGTCCTTAAAATCACCCCGGCTCCCTTCCTGCTTGGTTGGACGACCGTCTACTGATAAGTACCATTCTCATACGTGTTCTCTTCTGGTGAGTTCCATAATGAAGTCGGCAGAGCTTGAGCTCTTTATGGGTCCTCTCTTCTCGAAGGTTATGTCGAACTCTGACAACTGCACACTCCAAGCTACCATCCTTCCCGCTTAGTCGGCTTCCTCAATACTCTGCTGGACGGGCAAGTCCAATGCGTCTTGATATTTGAAGCTTTGGGAATAAGGGCGTAGCCTCCTCGCATTTATCACGGGGCAACGCTCTTTTCAATCTTTCCGTATTCTTTCTGCCCCCTTGTAATGTTTCATTGATGAAATGCAGTGGCGTTGCTCTTTTCCTCTCTCTTGAACCAATCTCGAGCTAATGCGGTTTCGCTTGACGATATGTATAAGTCCGACCGTAAATGAGATCCGGCCTAATTAGGATGGGGAGTGAGGCTGACATGGCTTCAAATTTTTAAGAAAGCTTCTTCGCACTCGGTGTCAAGCAAAATTCTTTTCCCTTTTAAGAGTATCACAGGACCTAGGCGTGGCTATATCGAGAGAAAGTGCGGATACGAATCGCATGAAATGCGACCACCTTCCGTCAATTCGCCTTACCTCCTTCACATTCTCGGGACTTCTCATGTTTATGGCCAGCCACTGCATTTATCAGGGGTTAGCTTCTATTCCCGCTTCGATGCATATATCCCAAAAATCTCGGCTTGCTGCACCTGAATGAGCATTTCTGGATTCAATCTAAGCTTGTGGCGTCTTAGATTCCTCGAACACCCTCTTCAACGCCTCACAATGACGGTCATTTTCCCGATTTGGCAACCATATCATCCACGTATACTTCTATGTCTCGGTACGATGACTCTTTAAAAATCTTATCCATCGGTCTTCGATATCGTAGCTCCGCGTTTTTTACCCAACGGCATCACTTTATAAAGCAAAGCCCCGTACGTGCAAGTTATGAAGGCTGTTTTTTCTTCGATCTACGGGTGCATCCTTATTTGATTATATCCAGAGTATGCATCCATAAAGCTTAAGAATTCATGCAGGACACATTATCTACCAATCATCTATGTTGGGGAGGGTATGGGTCGCCGGCATACCTTATTCAAATCGGTGTAATCCGTGCACATCTCCATCTTGGATTTGGCTTTGCGCACCATTACTACGTTGGCCGACCCACTTTCGGGGATATTCTACTTCGTATAAACTTGGCGTTCAAATGACTTCCCGTTTCCTCCTTGATGGCCTTTTCTTTTCTCTTCTCCCTTGCTTCCTTTTCTTACGTGCAATCGGCCTTGCCCCTTGATTATCGGCGACTTGTGACTCGAAGTCGGATCTATTCCCTGCATATCCTGACGTGACTGTGCAAATCGTCCACTATTTTGTAAGCCTTGCACCGATTCGGCCTCTTGTTTTTCGTCATGGTAGTTTATTTTTGTTCTCTGGCGTCTGCAGGCCCGCTGAACTTCTTTCAATTTGTCTCCTTGTGGTGTTTCTGCGTTCTCCATGGCACTCGGATCGACTCGGACTTGTGAGTATTTATGGCGCCTCTTACGTCCGACCTTCAAGTCAGTTTCATAAAGACCTTGGCCATGCGCCGTGATCTGCCTGGATGGCTCCCACTCCCCTCCACCGGCTTGGGATGCTTCGTACACAGATGGTATGGTCGACACCACCGCTTTCAACCGATTCAAGGCCGAGTCCCATGATAATATTGCAGGAGCCCTGCAGCGATCATTACCGCAAATCACCGATCCTCCCTTATGCGCCTTCACCGAAAGTGGTTTCCAATCTCATTTTGTTCCTTTATTGGCACCTTTTCTCTGAAAAAGCCATACAAACCTTCATCTCTTTCAACTCCGAAAGTCGACTTTGCACGTGGATCCATATGGATGTTGCCGAGCCGCCTACGGTCAACAAGAACTCTTTCACCTTGAAGCCTTCGGCTGACCCACCGAAGATACCACCGGTTCATCCCAAATCCCATTGCGTCTTCTGTCTTCCTCCTTGGCCGATTGTCATTCTCTCTTGTCTCTTCCTGCATGCAAGATTTGCCCGTGGGGACTTGATAAGATTGATAAGCTCTCTACCTCCTGGCCTCCCGCTCATCCGCTGTTCCTCTCCGAAATGGTAATTGATATAGTTCCTCGGTAAGCCGGCCGAGGGGTGACCCGGACCAACCGCCTCTCTTCCCTGCTGCCCTTCTTCGCACTCCATACCTGCGTCTGCTTGACTCTTCCTTTTGTTGCTTTTCTCCCCTCTTGTCACATAAAGGCTCCCATCTTCCTTCTTTGGACCTCCCGATTGGGGCTCCAGATGGTCCAACACTGTTGAATAGTAAATACTGTGAAATCGCACGGCTCCTCTCTATCTTTCCATTTTGTTTTCCTCTTGAGGAAAGTTCTTTAACAACCTTATGTGGCGATTTCTCTCGAATGGGACCTCTTCTCTTTGGCGGGGTAAATCTTGCTTGGGGGAATTTACTTGCGCTCAGTCCCTCCCTTGCCGTTCATAGTGAGGGAGGACCAGATCCTCCCATTATCTTGTGCTGTTGCTTGGTCAAGAGGCTTGGTCTGCCTCTGTCTACATGTTAAAACTTCTCTCTCAGCGGTTCTCCTCCATTTCAATGTGCTTTTCAGCCACAGGCGGATTTCTTCCATGTTCTGAGCCTCGGAGGCAGGTGTCAGCAGAGCCTACTCTCAACCACTTTCGGAAGGCTTTAACACTCTCGATACGGTCACATTGGGCCTTCACTGTGGCATCGTTAAAGCGGGCCATGTAGCTCTTTAAGCTCTCCCGCCTGCGATGTCGAGATCAAAGTACGCTACCTCCGTGCGCCGGTTTGTTAGCCAGGCTGAGACCAAACACGTTGCGGTCAGTTACAGACGAGTATATCTGACTGGGTGGTAGGATTCGTATCCCTTTGTAATGCCTAGCTCTCTCAACGTTCCAGGAAGCGACTTGCGGCTTACTTATCATCCCCCAGCTTATATACATTTGAGTGCGGAATGCTGCAGAAATGGTAGAGTCTTGTGTTCGATCGAAGGATCCACCAATATCTCACACAGTGAGGTGGTATCGCGCTTCAATCTATCTCCTCATGAAATTTGCTTTCCAAAGGTTGTGCTACATGCTCTCTCTTCCTTCAAAAGCTCTTGTTCGTTTCTCATCCTGAGTTTTCTATCCGCTTCCCGAGTTCTCTTTCTAGGCTCCGCCATCTTCGTCTGCTCTGCGTGGCGCTCTTGCAGATCGGTGTCAGGTTCAGGCTTTCGACCTCTGAGAGCTCTGTGCGCCGAGCTTGTGTAGTTGAGGCTTCGCCTCATCAATCTCTCGTAACATGTCTTCCTCCCGCCGTTGGTTGAACTAAATTTGGTTTCTCCGTTATCGGCATGTCGTCGCTCCTCTCGCTTGGTGGTGGGGACTAGTTTTATCTATGCCGCGGTGGCGCCAATGTTCTTGTTTGAAAAACGGATCCTTTACATTTCTCTCTAGCCTTTTATATTTTAGGCTAACTTTCTCTGCCCCATCATAAAGATGACGTTGCGGTTCATCATTAGTATTACATACAAGGCATAATTAAATGCTGATTGACCTTCGGTGTGGTCTGTGTCGAGGCCTCAAGCATACGTGTCGGCCATCCCCACCGACTGGGTAAGTGTGTCTCGATGAAGACAGTCATCTTAAAGTCGAGCCATGCAACATTTAGATAATTGCAACTTGCAAGGGTATCAAACGACATACTATAATACTAAAAGAATGTATTTATATTTTTGTTTATACAAATTAATTCCTAAAGTTGTCAAGTTGTATGCACAAATTTTTCACACACACAAAGCAATAGAAGTAATATTCTCCTAAGGACCAAATCATGTATTTGTTTTAAAAAGCGAACATCTTCATATTACAATATAAAAAAAAATGAAAAATTTTTCATAACCTTAGATATTTGATTCATCTCCTATCTTGTAGTAGTAGTAGACATCAATGTTACATGTTTTTTTTTTTCTTTTTTGCATTTAGAAGAGACTTACTTAAAACTCCGTCCGAGAAAAGTGAGAATTTTGGCTTTAACAAAAAGCACATCAGGAAGCTCAATTTCTTAGTTTTTGTTAATTAGAATCTCAAATAAACATGCCTATTAGTTTTATGTGGCGTTGAAAATAATCAAGATTGAGTAACCGATGACAGTAATCTTTTCGCTTTTCAAAACTAACTTTGTGATTCTGAATTGATTTCGATTTTTAAAATTTTTCTATTGAAAAGAATTGAAAGAATGTATTACGGTATTACTTACAAAATATATATTATGATTTAAATATATTTTAATTCCCTATAAATATATGATTTTATCAATTTTTATAAAAAAAATGTATCATTTTTAGGTTTGATATTTTCTTATTATATTTTTTAGTTTTTATTACTAACTTTAATTAGTTTATTATTGATGTGGTTATCAAAATGAATAATATTAATTAAGATAATTAACAATATTTTAAACTAAAATAATTAAATTATTTCTATATTTGTAATTTAATTAATTAATATATTTATTTATTTTAGTAGAATTAATGTATTTATTGTTTTATATAAATAAAATATTATATATAATTTACTTTTAATATATTATAAACAGTAACTTTATTACTTTTTAATATTATTCTTATTTTCAATTCACTAATTTAATTTTAACATTTTATTTTTTAAAAAAATTATTTAGAAATTTATGATTTAATTTTAATATATTATTTTAATATTTTAATTTATTAATTTTGATTAATTGTAATATAATTCACTTTTAATATATTATATTTTAATTTATTTTTCTTTAGAAATAAAATTACTACTTGAGGTATATTTTAAATTTTATATTATATTACAATAAGTCAAAATTAATAAATTGAAATATAAAATTATATAGTAAAATTAAATTATATATTTTAAAAATACAATGTTAAAAGTAAATTAATAAATTGAAAATTATGAATATTATTAAAAGTAAATAAAATTATTGTACAAAATATATTAAAAAATAAATTATAAAATAAATTATATGTAATTATTTATATAAAACAATAAATATATTAATTAATTGAATTGGTCATCTAAAATAATTTAATTATCTTAATTTAAAATATTATTTATTATTTTAATTATCTCAATTAATATTATTTATTTTATTAATTATATCAATTCTAAACTAACTAGAATTAGTGATACAAATTATAAAATAATACCAAGAAATGTTAAATATAAAAATGACAATTTTTTTCAAGAACTAAAACTAATAAAAATCATATTTGTAAATTCCTAAAACGTATTTAAATCCATTATTATTTCCACTCGAATAGTTTTACTTAGTTTGTTTGAAAACAACAACTTTACACGCTTCAATGTTTATACTTACCTTGCACCTATCTCTAATTTATTTTTCTTCATTTCTCATATTATATTATTCATTACATTTATCACACTTTTTTTTTCTTCTCTCCCGTGTATAATAAAGCGTGAAGACAACATTTTGTTTGAAAAAAGGCATAACATCCAAATAATCAAAATTGCTTTTCCTCCAATTAACTTTTTCACAACATATATTTTGCCCCCACCTTACAACTTTCATCTCTTTTTTTTTTAACAACACTTATCACATCTATAATATTCTCTATCTTTCCTTCTTATTTGTCTCTTTCACCTCAAGGGACATCGCACACTCGTTTTCCTACTCCTAAAAGCATGTTTGATGATTAAAAGCGAAAAAAAATTAACTTTTGATTTGAGTTTAATATTTTATACGAGTTTAACCACCAACTTGTTTTTGAAATAATTTTTTTAACATATAAATCACTTTTGCTCAAAACTCAATTTTTAAGCAATATCTATCTTGTCAAATAAAAGACATCCAAAATCAAACATACAAATGTTCAATCAAACACATTATCACCATCCAACAGTACTATTTCTTCTAAACTCAAGTTTTTAAAATATTATTCCCAAAAAAACTCTAAGTCTAAGTCTGTCTCAAAAGAAAAAAAGTATAATTCGACCCAACAGTTCAATCAATCAATATTTTCATTCTCAATTCGCTCAAAATCAATTCTACACAAATCTAACACAAACTCTAAGTCTGTCTCAAAAAAAAAGTATAATTCGACCCAACCGATTGCATACTTACAATCAGTACAAGTTTATAAGCTGTCTCTGCGTCTTTGGGT
Source organism: Mucuna pruriens (assembly GCA_025330945.1). Taxonomy (NCBI): domain Eukaryota; kingdom Viridiplantae; phylum Streptophyta; class Magnoliopsida; order Fabales; family Fabaceae; genus Mucuna; species Mucuna pruriens. Next base: position 2,753,877 of record JAENHJ010000528.1, read on the forward strand.
TTTTCCCAAAAAGCACCTTCGATCTTACTTGCCAAAAGACAGGCTACCCCCCCCAAATGACTAAATGCTTGCAAGCAAAAATATCAGACAGATGGAAAGCATACCATCAGATAACAGGCTCCACAAAACCGGGGGGAATAGAGAGATTAGGTTGCAGAGAGAATTCGCAACGTATATATGCAGAAGTCACCATCTTCTGCCAACAAAAATGCCCTTCAGCAAGCAGATAGTAATGCACAAAAAGTATAAAACTTGACACGGTTCATGATTCCGCCATGTCAACTGAGCTACTATATTTTTTTTATGTTATGTTGTGACTGTAACCATTTGGTATCATATTTGATCTAGAGCAACACCAAAATCACTATCTGCGTTACCACCTGTACTCTCCATAAGCGTAATGGTAATAGGCTGCCACCCACAATGATGATGTATAATCCATTTCTTGCCGTGATCATCAACTCCAGAATTTTAAGCAAATCCCTAACACAAGCTCTTCAAGGCACGATGTCTTCAGAATCAAACCTGCTTCATATCTAATTAACAAAAAAGAAAAGGTCAATGCTCAATACAACAAATGAAGCTTCAAGAAGGTTGAGAACCAGCAAAATTACAAAGATGAGAAATGTCAGCAACACATTCAACACATTCTCTATTATTGGTTGAAAATTACAAAATTATGAATTTTACTTCTTATTCAATCAAATTCACTTTTGTAATTACGTAATTTTCAATAAATTTTACTAATAAAAAGTGTGTTGAAACTAGCAGTTTTGAAGATGAGAAAATATACCTGCAACGTGAAACCAAAAACAATGATCTCCTGACGATGAAGTAAGGAATTGCTTAACTCTATTCCATGTTGCTTGTGGAAATCACTGGGTTTACCAGCCATGTGGTCGACACACTTCCAGCGTCTCATTTCTGCAAGATACAAATGCAACGCCCCACAGACTCGTTTCACCACCCTACGTTTGCTCTATGGCAAAATCCAAGGCCTTCCTCACATCAATCGTCCGAAACTTGGGATCCCCATAAAGAATGCAATCAGTTATATTGGCTTCGGTGGACAAAATCATTTGCACCTTGAGAAAGTTTAGGGTTCTCATAACAACATCAACAAGACCCTGCACGTAATCAGGCTGACTAGTGCTCGCTCTAGAATCATCCTGGTTTCTTGACGAGTAAATTCACAACGCCGCTACGAATACTTAGCTTATGCATATCAGAGGTTAAATTCGACAAAATTGGTTTTCCCTCAAAGGACTATGACGTGAATGGCGAACAATTTCAGAACTAGTTGGGGTTGGGAATGGGATTACGGGCTCGTTATTACATTTACTAGCAAAGAATTCATGAGGAGCTCCGGAAAAGAACTTTCTATGCGGTTCAGGATTGGGGACATCATTTTTGTTACTCTCGTCGGGTTCTGGAAGAGGCGGAATAGGGGTTATTGCGATGCTTTTTCTAACGTATTTGGGTTTGACGAGAGTGGTGGGTTTAGAGGAGGGTCGGAGTCGGCGACGAAGAGGGCTCCGCCGGCGGAGAGGGTTGTCCAGAGCCAGACGAATTTGGCGGCGTTGGCGAGAGAGGGACAAAGTGGCGGCGGTTGAGCGAGGAGAATATTGTACTTTCGCATGCTGAGTTGGTGTAGGGCGTTGGAGAAGTCCCTATCGCTAGAAATGAGCAAATAGTTCATGCGGGGGCAGGATTGTCTACGGCCCACAGCAGCATATCTACTAGAATCTTCTTGTCGTTCGCATTTTTTCGCACCTGAAGTCAATCACACCGTTAAAACAGAATAATGTGTGTTTATTGGAATTTGAGATTAAAAAAAAAAAAGGGGAAGGGATGGTTATCTGTTACCGGTTGGGACGTGGTTGAAACGCCGGTGCTGGAGAGGGCGTGCTGGACGGGCGGGGGGATGCGGTTGGTGTCGCCGTAGGCGAGATGGAGACAGGGCCGGCGTAGTTGATGTTGGCGAGCGCGGAGGTAATGTTCTGCGCGACGGGTTGGCGTCTTGGCCTTTGGGAACACGACAGTTGGCAATGTCCCACCAGACCGAAATCTTGGCGGCCGAGTACGAGGTAGCACCTGCATCGCTACCCATCCCATCCACATGACGCACCTGGCCTCACCTGATCAGAACCATTGCCCTCTCTTGTATGCAATGCACACTTATCACCACCCTATCTTTATATACTACTAATGTCTCTCTCTTCTTACCCCTGCCCGATTCATCCTTTTTTCTTTTTTCTTTTTTATTATTTTTCTGTGCGCACCACGCTTTCCTGCTTTCTTGAATTCAACTGGGAGCAGACCACAGTCCGTGCGGTCACTCAGTCATCGTAACTGACAATTCTCCTCAATATCACTCAGTCAGGTTAATATTTTAAATTTTGAGAAAATATTTTAAAATATCAGAAAATATATACACACATACATTGAAATAACAGATCTAAAATTGTAAAAAAATATATCAAAGTTAAAAATAAAATAAAATAATATGATGTTAATCATAAATACTTTTTTATTAATTAAAATTTATTAAAATTATAATATTTTATAGGTTGTACATTTTTAATAATTTTTTTGTTATTTTTGTACTGTGATTTTTTATACAAGATTTTTTTTAACTAATTCATAAGAATTAAAAAAATTGATTAATATAAATTAGTAATATTAAATTTATTAGTATTTATATATTTTTAAAATTACACTTAAAATCTTAAGATTGATTGTATATTTTTTCATCTAGTTTATTAATATATGTTAGTTATGAGTTTATTTTTGGAATCTAATTTAATGTTATAAATCTTGTGTTCGATTTTAATGAATTAAAAAATAAGAGATAAATTTATTTTATTAATTTACAATATTTATTATTTATTAGTTATAAATTTTGTAAAATAATTATAGATATTTTGTTCCAAAAATAACTAATGAAAATACAACTTGAGATGATCTTATAAAAGGGACAAGCAAATTTTTCAAAATGGTCTTATACCGGGAAAAGAGGTAATAGTTTTTAATAAGTTTTAAAGTCCGTTGAAAAAAAAAAAAGTGATAGAATGTGGGCTGTTAGATTCCTCCTACAAAAATTTTCTATTTTGATGTAAGAAAATACATACATATAATATATAGATAAATCTTAAATCATAAATATTTATAGCTACACATTCCCAAAATTGAAGTATCAGATTGAGAAACTGAAAATCTCGAACCATGAGTTTAAATTTTCCTAAAAATAAAAATAAGAAAATATTAAATTGGAGTTAATTTTATAGAAAAATGCATTTAATAATTTTCAAATAATCAATGAGAGTATTAATCTGATTATTTAAGAGGATTTGAATTATTAATTTCTCTTTAAGAATTAGCTTAAGTATTTATTTTGATTGATTAGGTAAAATATTTAAAGAAAAACATGTGCATTTAATATTTTAAGAGTCTCAAGACTTTTAAGAATGAGTTTTGCTCAAGCACGAGTTCTCGACCATTAGCAACCTTGCTTTGTTCCTTCCTTTCTTGTACTATTAATTTAATGTTCATGTTGTTTGTTTTTTTCTTGGTCAACTATTAGTTTTATTGATATTTTTAATAGAAACCCTCATAATCATTTTTATGCATAAAATCTAATACTAAAACAATGTTATTATGGCGATACCTACGAAGTTAGTTCAAACTTAATTTATTAGTATCAATAAATAATCAAGAGTATTTGATAAGTTATTTTAATAGTTTATAAACTATTTTGATTAAAATAAATTTATTTGTTACATAAATTTATTATAATATTTTTAATTTATTTTTTATAAGTTATTTTTTTTATTTTCATTAATTTTTTTAAAATATATTTTTATCAATTTAAAATTAGATAATTAAATATATTATTTTACATTTATCTAAATTTAATCAATTAATTTATAAGTTTTCAATATCTCAATTCCTAACTTGTGTACCTTATAAGTCTACCGGTAGTTTTACCAAACACATCCACCATAAAAGAAGAAGCACTAGGTTTGGTAATCAACAACACAAAGTTATGTAAAAAAAATATTCTTCCTTATCTTATCCAAATTTGGACAAACAAAATATTGGAAAAATAAGCATCTATCATGTTGATATTTTGGATACTTGTATAACTATAAAAGGTTATTAACGAGATTAATTTTCAAAAATTAAGCAAAGTTGAAGACGAAGAAATTTTGGAATTTTTCTATCTAGTACCAACATGCTTATTATCAAGAAAAAAAAAATTACAAGAAGGTTGAACAGAGATTTGCAGTAAAGCCTTAACCCTATTCAATTGATAACGTAATACTACAATTTTTATTTTATGTATTTTATCATTACATGCCAAAATTAAGAGTCGAATGAAATAAAATCTTATGAGGCTTCTAAAATATAAATTTTTAGAAGATTAGTATTTCTTAAAAGTTCCTTAATCAATAAATATTATATTAATAATTTAAAATTCAAATAAAACATAAAATATACATTAAAAATATTTTGAATTATATATATATAATAATTGGCATTTTTTTTGAGCCTTCATGGACACATAATATAAAAACATTCAATACATTCTATTAAATACTTCACATTACTTAAAAAAGTAAACATCAATTTTTTTAATATAATAAACATTTTTATTGATTTTTTTTCTATTTTGTATTGTACTAATGGACACACCATGGACAACCTATATATAAATCATTCAAATAAGGTTGAAAATATAAATTAAGAGAGAAAAGGCTAAAATTATAAAAGAAATATTTATATTAATGAAATAAAAATTTTAAAAAATTAACATGTCATTTAAAAAACAAAAAATTGAAACATTATCACAAGAATAAAGAATAATTAAACAAAAATATAGTTAGGTTGATATTTTCGAGGATTTAGAAGTTTTCTTCCTAATATTATGTAAAATGAAACATACCTTATCTTTTTAGAATGGTAACGTAATTATCCACCCAATTATTTAAGGAAAAAAAATAAAAATTAAAAGCATGGTGGAGGCTGAGCGAAGAGGAAAAATGAGAGTAGAGAGAGAATGGGGAACAGATTGAGAAATAATCAATGAGAGATAAAGAAAGTTACCTGTTTGAATGGCATCGGCAACAAGGGTTTGGACTCTTTGTAAGGAGGGGGTGGGGCTCAGGGAAGAGAGAAAGAGGCAAATATATAGAAACTAAGAGTAGGAAATAATATTCAGACTTAGTATTGGCCCATTAATTGTAATATTTATTATTATTTTTATGCATTTTTGTTATATAGTTGAAGTTATCATCATTAAGGCTGATATTAAATCAAATATTTTTTATTAGTGGTTGCTCGGGCCAACCTTATTTTTAAATTTAACATCGGCTATTTTAAACATTTAAAATAAAATAAGATTTGAAATGTTGTGTTTGAGTAGTAGATGGATATTAATTAGATAGATACTAGGGCGTTGTGATTGACGTTAATTTTTTACTCTAATAAATATATTTTTTTTAAGTATTATTTAAAAAATTTTAAATAATAAATCATCATTTTAGTTTTTAAAATTATAAGATAATGCGATAATAATTCTTAAAATTATAAAAATATCAAACAAATTCTTAAATTTGAATTATGTTAATCAAATTAATCATTAAGATTTTAACTTTTTGCTACTAAAATAATGATGTGACATATTATATATCACTTTGGTTGACTCATGTACTATTACTATAATAAAGTGTTGAAATATTTTATTATTGTAACAATGGATTAGTATTAATTAATAATTAAAATATTATTTAATTATTATTGATTGACAATTTTGAATATTATTGTTCATATGTATGTTTTGGAATATTTACATGAAACATAATTCCCTAGATAAAAAGTAGCTGAAAAAACTTTCAACTCAAGATTCATGATTTTATGATCAAAGAAAGATAAATGGATTCAAGAATGAACGCAAACTATATTTTATTTTATTTTCTTTATCACATGAGTGATAAAATTACATGCTATAATTTATATATACATATTGTTTGTATTTTTTTTTATATAAAGGACATGTCATCAAGGACTTAAATAACAAAAATAGAACAAAAATGACAATGAATTATTGTCTTACTTTTCATCATCTTCCTCTCCACCTTTCTTGTTCTCTTGCTCTTTTTCTCTTCTTCTAGTTGTCTTGTAACTTCCAAAATTTAAAATTAAGAATAATTAGATTATGAGAAATTAAGATAATAACTTTCAAGCTTAAGGGTGACTTGATGTCTCTAAACTAGTATAAGATAAATTAAATAATATATAATAAACTTAATTTTGTTTCCTTGTTGGCCTATAAAAATAGTTAATACAATATTATATTTTGATAGGAAAAAAATATTATATATATATAAAGCTTAGATAACATATTTATATTTTATTATTACTTTTATAGTTATAATATACCTAAAGGATAATTTGTTGTTGAAATAATTCTAATTTAGGTTATGTATATAAGACATAATACATGTATGTGCCCATATAACATATTTATATTTATATTATTACTTTAGATAACATATTTATATTTTATTATTACTTTTATAGTTATAATATATCTAAAGGATAATTTGTTATTGAAGTAATTCTAATTTAGGTTATGTATATAAGACATAATATATGTATGTGCCCATATAATATATATGTTAAAGACACAAGACTTCTATTGTACGTGTGTGTATATATATATAAATGCAAATGGTATTTTTAATATTTAAGTGAGCAAATGTAATATAGTATATTTAAAAATTTGAGACAACTTTGTTGTGCAACATATAACTTTAATTTAAAATAATTAAGTCAAAGTGTGTTGTGTTGTATAGTATAGAAGAAAGAAGAAAAAAAAGCTAAAGAAATTCATGAGATGTCACCTATTTAGCATTGCTTAAGGTGAGTAAAACAATATTTATTTTAAACTTCCACAACATACATTGTTTAGATGTGATTTGTTTGGAATTATTACTAAGAAAATTTTAGGGATTTATATTTAAGCTAACTGTTGTGTTTGATTTAATAGTTTTTGGAGAATATAGTTTTTTTTACAATAAAGAAATTGTGGATTTTAAGAAAACCTAATTGTTTGTTGAAATTCAATTGAAAGTTATTTCTCTTGATGAATATTATACTATGGTGGGACTTGAGAGTCATTCAATTAATAATAAGTGTTACCATGAGAGTTAGTCATTTACCTTTTGAAAAGGAATGACAGTATACATATAATAGAATAAAGGATATCACTATCAATATGGAATATCTATTAATTATATATATATATGGATGAGATAAGAGATACCTTTATTTTGGATGATGAAGGCAGTGAAACGTTTTGTATGAATAAGAACTCATAAATTTTAGTGAATTTGATTCACAATGAATACAAGACTTATATTGGGTTTTGGAAACAAAAAGATAAAGTGAATATGGAATCCACATCGGTTCTAGGAAGTAATAAGTTAAGTAGGATAATTATGGGTCAACAAGTAGTGTATAGAATTAAGTCTTTGAGATATAAATGTGACTATGAAAATTATTGATTTCTTGTAATTATATATATATATATATATATATATATATATATATATATGTATGTATGTATGTATGTATGTATGTATGTGTTAATTGTGTGTCCTATAGTTGATTTAAAAATCTTTATATATAATCTATTTTGAGATATGAGTTACCTTCATCTGATATAGAGAAGGTGGATACCATCACCTGGGATGAGAGGTTTTATTCTATCACATATCTGCATTTGGGATAAGTGATGTGATACCTCTGTTGGGCTTGTTTGTAAAATCTTCTAGTTCATTGCATATCTAAGATATAATTTATACTTGATAGAAAATTGTTCCTACCAAGAATTCTCACGGGGGAACTCTGATGAGAACTTTCCAAGTTGGGGTGATCTCTCTCTTCTCCTTGGTCATGCTCCTATATCTAAACTTTGACCTTTCCTTTCGCCATGACATGGGCCGAGGTGCCATTGACGTCGGGGAGGGAATACCGCAAAGACATTATGACGCTCAAATCAATGTGGATCGGTGTATATGCAAGCATGAGATAAATTAAGTGTATCGACCACAAGTGGTGTATTCTCTTTATTTATAAAGGTTGGGTCTATCTACAGTGGCAGCCCATGCGGCTTTTGATTTTCAAGCGTGTTGCTTGAGAGTTTCGGCGCATATCATCGTTAAGAGGGGGTCGAGCTATGGTCGACTCTGGTTAGAATGAAGAAGTTGTGTCTTTAACTTGGCAAGTACAAAAATTATTCTTTTTATAAATTTATTTTATGGGCACCATGGATAAGTTTTTCAATTATCGCACCAATGGGTAAAGAACCAATACTGTTTACAAACTCAATGACCGAGAACAAATACTATTTACAAACTCTTTTAAATTTGTCTCTCTCATTATGATTATATTTCATTAAAAGTGTTGTTTTTAAAATACAAAGACCATCTTTGTTGAAACTAAAAGACTTGGAAACTTAATATTTCTTCATTTAATTTTTCTTAGACCAACAATGCTTTTTTTTGCCTTTGATCAATTAAAATTCCCCATTCTTTTAAAATTCATAAAGCAAGTTTGAGTTGGACTAATTACCCAATATAGTAGGTCAAGACAAAAAAGACCCATATTCAATTCCTACTTCTAAAATAAAAATCAAATTTGATGAAAATTTGATTTGTACAAGCATTTTTGTAGGCTAAGCTTGAATCATGTCATTCAATCATGCTAAAAAAACCTAAATTTAATTCATTCTCAAATTTTAAAGATAAAATACTACATTTCATCGAACAAAATATGGGTTGGGTCAGTTGTAAGTTTAATGCAAGTTGAGAGTTATGGCATGAGAGACTGAAAAACAAGTTCAATTGACTTCAAAACAAGGCATTAGCCTAGTAAAAACTTCATATTGTATAAGCTCTTTTGCTTACTAAGGCACTAATAATGATAAGATTTAATTCATGTTTAAAATTTAAAATATAAACTCTATATTTTATTTTGTATGTTAAGTCGACAACCTCAACCTATTTTTCCACCTCCAATGATGATTAAACAAGAGATAGAGAGGACTTGATAAGAGATGAAAAAAGATTAAAAAAAAATATCAAAAGAATCATGACAATATTTAGAAACTTAAAACTAAATGTCTATTTTCTTTCTCTTTTCAAAAATTAGTTAAAATGTTGAAATTCGTTTAAAAACTAATTTTAACTTCTTTTTATTTATATAAATTTTGTTTTTAAATTTAAGTTTAGAAACCAAAAATTAAATATTTACCACCAAAGTTAACCTCAACTTAGCATAAGAACTCCCGTTTCATTGTATCATTTGTTATAATAAGTAATTTAAAGTTACATTATTTGTTATAATTAAGAGTTAATTATTTTTATTTTTTAAATCAAATCTTTACAATTGACCCAAAAATAAATTATCTATTTAATAATATTTGGTTTTTTATTTTATTTATAAGTTTAATTTTGATATATTATTAGTGTAAAAATTGTATAATATTAACTAATAACTAATTAAAAATTTTAATATGATTTTAAATTAATTATTATAAAATTAATAATTGTTTCGTTTTGACAATTTATAATGGGATGATAATATATAAAATTTTATACCATGCACTTCAATTAAATTTTTTATTTATTTTCTTATTATGAAAAAATTAAATTTTGGTTAATTTGCTTATGCTATTAAAAAAAACGTAAAATATTCTTTATTTAAATGATTTAATTTTAAAAAATTTATCATTAGTCTAAAAAACCATAAAAGAGTACATTAATAGTATCTAAATAGAATTGAACATGGCATTGGCATGTGAGTTGATAGGACAACTCTATAAATTATTCAGGTAGTTGACTTTGTTTTTAGTATAATGGTTGAATATGACATTTGCATCCATGAAACAATCCCAAAATATTAGTAAAGAATTACATGACTCCATATGTCCATTGATATGCAATTATTTTCTTTTAAATCCATCACTAATTTTTTCATTCTCTCTTTATGGATTATCCATGAAAAAAATTATTTTAAAAATTAATTATATATAATAAATTAGGTCTAAAGTTATTTGTAATAATTCCAGCTTACTCCCGTCAACACATCCAGCGCCCAAGGCAAGGTCATAGCTTTGTCAGAGAAAATTTTCGATCAAAGAAAAAAAATGCACCAAGGGAGAATAGTTATATTACATTGCAAATGGTAGGTCAAGAATCATCCAACTATATAATTTTCAAATTTGAAGTAAACTTAAATTAGCAGAAGTCAATCTGCGTTTACATATCTGCTACACTAGTAAATGGTAACTCAAGAATGATCAATAGGAATTATATGAGGTCCATTTGTAAGAAACAGAACCTTTGCTGCATGGTCAAACCAAGCCTATACAAGAATGAATCGATTTACTAATGGATATGTCTACTTTAAACATGAAATTAATCAACTCTGCCAAAATATATATATATATTTCCTCCGCTCTGTTTTCTTTGTGCTTGTTTTGTTCCTTTTTTCTGAAGGAGGCGTTGTGTTCTTTTTTGGGAAGAAAGGTTAAGACGGATACTTTGATTTGGTTTCTGTAGGCTCTTGTCTCTAAAGCTAGGTTGTTGCTGCTAAACTGGCTTTCTTCCAATATGAGATGTTCCTTAGCCACTAAGCTAGATTGCCGCTAAGTTGGCTTTCTTCCAACTCCAAAATGAGATATCCGTGATGAATACATTAAAGGTGCTTCTTCATCAAAATCAGAAATTGAATCATTCCATAAAGTCTTCTCTTTGTTGTCCCCATCATCGTCTGCTTTTTTCTCCCTTTTCTCCGTCTGCAGCTCCTATATTTATTGAAAAAGGCATTGAACAGAAGTTAAATCAATAAACATGCTTCCTTAAAAATTAAAATTAACAGCAAAAGTTGTAATAGATTCAGCTGAAACCATAGTTGAATGAGGAGCTCGTAAAAAAACTTTAATATGACCACAGAAAGAAGGAAAAAGTGAGATCAAATTACCAAATAGTCCAAGTCAAAGTTATCTTTGAAAGAAATTAACAAATAATGCATCCATACTGATCAAACTACAAAACAAACAAAGGCTGACCTTTGCTGATTCATCTTGAATACTTTGAAGTTGAGATGTGTGAACATCCCTGACTTTAAGGTAGTTGTAAACAACAACACCACTTAAAGCTGCCAATTCAAAAATATTCATATAAAGAGACACTTAGAATAAATCCATGCAATGAATGAAATTAAACTGCTATAATGTCTTTTCAACAAAGAAACATTTACCAATAGCATAATAATGACATTAAGCCCGGTAATCTTTGATTCAGGAAATAAGACCGTTGAAATAGTGATAAGTATCCAGTCTTTCAAAACTCCAGCTACCCGAATAGTTACTGCCCCAGTTCTACCAATCACTAAAAAATGTGGAAAGATTCAACGCAAAAAGCACAAAGAGCATTTGAGAAAAATATCCAGAAGTTAAACTGCATATGTGGATCTTCCATCTCAGGCTTCTCAGAATATACCATGGGATAAAAAGAAATACAAAGCTGCACACAGTAATGTGTAAATGGTCATTATTCAAGCAGATAAAACAAAAATGTAAGTTGAACTTTAATGTGCCCACTGCAACTCTTTTAATATACAGATGTCCGAAAATGTGTCAAACCCAGGACTCAAGCACAAAGCAGAAGAGCAATCATTTACAGGTGAAGCACAATATCAAACCACAAGCAGTTTATTGATTTGCAAGAGTAAGTACCAAATTAATCAAACTCAAAAAAAGGTCATATTGATAAAAAGAACTTTAATGAATACATTACAAGAATAAGAGATCAAGAGATAACAAAAAATATACCAAAAAAAACCCATCTTGATTTGCTTGTTCCTAAATTTTATATCCATGATCCTTTGTTTCTTCCATTATACCATGTGTATTCTGTCACCCAGAGCATAAGATGCATGGTAAAAAATAGGTAACATAGAAATTTCTTTCAAAAGGGCATGACTGATGTATATATGTGGCATTTTGACTATAAGCTTTTCTGAACACAAAATAAGCTAATTCAAACAATAGCAACAGTGAGGATGCAAATCCCACAATATTCAGTGGCATTATAAACGTACAGGTCAAAATTAACATCAGCATCCCACAGAGATGAAAAAGAGGTTTCATTTGCTTTTACCCTCCCACCAATTAAAAACAGAACTATACATGGGTTTTCAAATACTTAAGAACATACCTGCAGGGTGCTATGTAATACAAGCCAGTAATAGGGTTTAGTGTCAAGCCCTTCTTTTGAAGAAGAACTTGAGTTAAAACCAGCCTCAAAGCTTCAGCAATTATTCCTGTGACCTGATAAACTGTACCGAGCACATTAAAATGAATTTCCCATAGGAGGAAATGACAACCCAACACTGACCAGCACCATGTTCCAGAATACATCACACCTTAATTTCTCAGTCCCACAAGTAACAGCCACAAGAAATGTTGCCACTGGCACTGTAAAAAAAATAAAAAAAGAAAAGGAACAATCATTCATAAAGTAATTATATTTTCAAAAAAAATGTCGATAGAAAGATGATACACAAAATTTAACTTACTCAGGGCTTTAAGCATCTGGATAAAAGCCACAGAAATGTACAAATAAGCAGTATTCCCAAACCTAAATACACAACGGAGTAACTTAACAAATATATACAATTGCATTTATGCAATGAGAGGCATTTTACTAGTTTTTAAAGTAACTAATCAACTTTTTATTTAAAGGCAATAATACAGTAATCACAAGTAATACAACTTTACCTCAATTTCTATTTGATTTTATATAAATAAACTATGATACCAATATAAAAGCCATCCAATGCATTAAAACCCAATCTGAATGATATAGAATCAGTGATTTTAAAATAATGGTTAACATCAGAAAAGCTTGTGACATCATGAGTTGTGTCAACTAATTTCCTACTAAGTGCATAAGATTGTCAGGTTGTCTACATAATGAATAAAAGATATATCATAGCATACATGTCCCATAAAAGGATAGAGAAATCTTCTTAATTCTCATATCTGCAAACAGAAATTGATGATCATATTTATGCTGGACTGTTTTTCTTGATCCAAGAAGTTTGTAGTGAAACCGTTTGTTTTATCAGCACATTTCCAACTAGAAACAGAAGGTAATCAACAGAATGAATAACAAATACAATATAAGATTCTGATAAAAAGTTAGCTAAATATTTGCATATCTACAAATAAAATTCATAATCATCATTTTTGCCACAACACTGCATGGCCCCACACACCCAAGCATGTGTGTACACAAAAGGCCTTCATGAATCCAAATGGAGTTTATGAAAATGAAGAATACAAGCTGAAATCACAATAAGGGTAGGAGCATAAATATGATCACCCAAACCCTGATTAGACATTTGAGAGAGAGACAGGAAAGAGACAGCAACAGTCCAGCATCAACTTTGCTAAAATGACAGGAAAATTTGAACTCACATCATCAGCTTAATGTTAAAATCGTAGAATTGAATATGAGCAAGTATTTAAGGCACAGACACATGCATTACAATTTAGTTAATTTAGTAATGGCTTTGCTCAAATTACAACTTTAGGCCAATGACATCAGTTGCTTACCACAGACTAGCTGCAAAAGAAGGCACTTATAGGGACCACACAAGTCACATATCTGCAAATCAAACACTGTGAAGCCAGAAATATTAAATGAAATGTGAAACTGGATATCTATGTAGAATCCTTACATATAGAAGGTCATTTTAATTGGTGACACAACCTGCATCAATTGAAAAGGGGAAAAGACATTATCTGATTAGTTAAGTAACATTTTCAAGAAAAACCTAATGTATTAAGAGAATAGCAGTAAGAAGTGAACAGAATAATAAAGAACAGATTAGAGCAGTGCAAAGAAAAAATAAAGAAAAAGCTAGTCTAAAATTAAGGATATTAGGAATTCCAACAGACTTGTACCTTCAAAACACGGATAAGCATAAAGGCGACTGCACCAGAAAAGGCCATATGGATCATAGTGAGTGTTATTGGGAATGGGAAATTAAAATACAATGTGGAGAGGACCCACTGCAATAAACCATTGCCCATAAAAGTTAAGAGATTGAGTAAAATGTATTACAGTACAAGGGTAATCACAAAACATAAATGAAAGAATTTGTTGGTAAATCAGTGTCTTGCCTTGTTGTACAGAATAACCCCCTGATGAAAGTGAAATGTAAACTAGAAGGTAGATGTAGGTCAGTAGATGCTGCTTGGTCATTATTTTCATAGGGACTGCCATATCTAACCTGCAAAAGTCAATGCAATCCAGCCAGCATGTGAAAGATCTTTAGACATAAGAAAGCCAGTTATATCTGTTTATTATTACTGTGATGCATTAACTTCATTGACACAATCATTGCACTTCAAAGACCCAGAATAGTATAACTGGGAATGAAATAAAATAATAGATAAAACATGTGAAAAAGAAAGGACTATAAATAATTACATTTTTCTCTCATTGTCATGCACAACTTAAACGACTAACAAGTATTCCCAAAATGATAATCACAGATCTCGATTAGAGCTTTCCCTTTCAAATTCCCTACCAAAGATTAGATATGAAATATATGAAAATGGAAATCACTTTTACAGGCAGCTTAACATTAGCAAGCACAATTTCTTAGTAAAAAATGCATAAACGATCAAATGCTATTGATAAATAAAGTACAAAACAAGAACTAAAGTGCTTTACTCAAATCAGAAAAAGCACACTCGTCATTGATTCCTATATTAACATACATTTGGAACTAATGTTTGTTTGAGAGCAAAGCATCCTAGTGTTGCACCGACCAACATTCCACGACCAATACATCGTAGAACTAGAACGAGGGTACTGTTTGATTCGTTATGTGCGTAGAAAGTTAAGAATCTTTCGACAAAGTTTCAATTCAAAGGTGCAATACTAAATTCGCACGACACAAACAAAGTCATTATTAAAAAAAATAACAATAACTGTGAGAATACAATATTCACTGGGATTCATAGTCGGAAAATTGGCAAGAGGAAATCGAACGAAAATCGTAAAACGAAACGTGAATAAGAAAGAAAAGGAGGAATGAAGAAAGAGAGAGATTTTACCGACTATGCTGCTGATCTGAAAAATAGAATGGCGAATGCAGAGATTGGAACACATAAGATGGTTTCAGAATCAGAGCAATGCGACCAAAATTGCAACACCGGGAGCTACAACCGATAAATCCGAGATTTTGTCCTTCACTTTGAAGGGAAAATTTTCGATTAAATTTATTGGGTCATACTAATAAATTATTTTGATTTTTTTTCAACATTGGTAAAAAAAAATAGTCTATTTATAAGAATATTGTGCTGCTCCGAATAGAAATTGTATCTCTTAAAAAATGTTTCATATTAAAACTTCATGGATAGTTAAGTTATTCACCAAAGATTAATTATTAGCAAATTGATAGATATAAGATATTTATAAATATTTTAATAAAGAAAATAGATTATATATTAATAATGCAAAACGTAGAAAGTGAATATACATAATATTTAATATTGTTTACATATTACAATTACATAGCATTCTATACTCATTCATTTAATTTTGAATGAGGATATATAATAAATCCTTGCTTAGTCCCATCAATTTCAACCTTAACAAGAATATTGAATAAATGTTTTTACTAAAATATTTTTAGGTTAATATTATTCTATCTTAGTTTTTTTTTTATAAAGTAGAAAATATAATTACAATACCAAGATTTAAACTTAGGATTTTTTTTCTTAGTATTTTTGTTTTTAGATAAAGTAAGAAATATTATTTTAACATGAATATTTAAATCTAAGATCTTATGCATATTATCTAATCCCTACTAAATTTATTCTTGTCATTATTTTTCTTAATATAGTAATAAATTTTTACCTTATATTAAAATAAGATGTTAATAAATCACCATATAAAGTGCATCTTAGTGATTATATGATACCTTTTAAGAATAATTTGGATTTGTGATAAATGTTATATATACCTCATATTATTAATAAATATAAAAAACTTCATAGTTTTAGAAAATATTTTATGAAATATGTATATTTTTGTTTCAAAAAGTATTTTTTGATAAAAACAAAAAAAATATAAATCAAATTGTACTTTAAAATAAAATATTCACAACCAAAAAATAAGTGACACCTACAAAACAATTACATCAATCTATCAAAAAAAAACTATCATTACACTTGATATATATTTTCAAAAATACTTTCTAAAATAAATATATTTTATTTCAAAAATACTTTTCAAAATAAAATACTTTCCATAATAAAGATATTGACCTTGAGCGAAAGTTAGAAGGAGTGATCGCCTAATGCCAGTAAGAGGACAAAAAAATTAAAAAAACAATTATATTATTATGTGACACTTTTTTAATTTTATGAAAATTGTTATAATTTTTATTTTCAATATTATGTTTCCTTTTTATTTAAATTAAAATGTGAATTGTGATTATAAAATATTTTCATTATTATTATTCTTTTCTTCTAATATGTTATGTTTACAAATTCATGTTAGATGAATTTTTAACTTACTATAACATATAAAAAAATGGAATAAATATATAATATTGTTCAAATTTTTTGTTATTGTTTTTTTGTTTCAACTAGATAATAAACATAAACTAAAAATGAAATTATAAATAACTTTATTTTCATATTATAAATTAAAATTTCTAACTTGAATAGTGAAACTTTCACTCCTCTCACTCTCAATTTGAGAATTTTAAGATTATTTCTCTTCTTTCTTGGGATATACATTTCACGTACCTTCATAATTGATTAAAAAATATCTCTTCCAATAATCTCAAACTACTCTCAATTTATCTTCACATATATATAATTTTCTTAAATATTTATTTGTTTGAATTTATATCACAATTAAGTTCTTTTTATAAATTTAAAATATAATATAATAGCATAAAAGTAAATTGAATAAAAAATATAATATATCTTTTTGAAATTTTTTAAAACTATTGTATTCATTTAATGTGATAAAACATACAATTTTTAATAAAACTATGTGTTTATTATTATATATATATATATATATTTACTTTAACAAATTATATATATAAAAGGATCTTATTTATCGTTTCATCATCGACTCATAAAATACGAAAACCAGCATCGATATATTTTTGTTCCAGAAAATACTTTTCAATAAAACTAAGAAATAGAAATTGAATTGAACTTTAATCCTTAAAGAAAATAATGATATATGAAAAACAATTATTTCCAATATATCAAGAAAAATTACCACTACAAATTATATGTTCAATAAATGATATTTTATTAAAAAAATGGAAAAAATATATGTGAGAGGTTTAAAAAATAATGAATATGAAAGATGAAAAATATTATTTAAATAATGATGAAGATGAATATATAAAAATTAAAAATGATAAACATTAAATATAAAAATAAGATTTAAAGAACGTTGAAAATAGATATTTAAAAATAAAATAAAAAATTATAAAAATGATGTATAAAAATATGTTTCATAATATTTTTATGTAAATGATATTTTAATAATAAAAAGATAAAGAAAGTATACATATTATAAGTCCCTTTGAGTTGAAGTAGCTCACTCCTACATATTGGCCTAAGTGGAGTCCAAAACATATGGTTATGCTGCTAGATAACTTTTTTTGGTTGTGTATTCGTTGCATATTTAACCATGATTGAGTCATTACATTAAAAGTCATTATGAGCCTATGTTGAGACATAGTTAAATTAAAAGCATTTTGCCTACTTTTATCAATTCTTCGTATAATGTTCTTTATTTGCTTTTAAATTTTAGTTTAATTACACAGTTTCTGTACTTAACATGTGTATAATTTTAGCCACCTTAATTTTAATTTTTATATTTAGTCCTCATAATTTTCCATTTATTCATATTAAGTTCATTTCTAAAATTTATCCGATGATTAACATAAATGTAATAGAAATGTGGTATATCATTGATCTGTATAGATTTGTAAAGGGAAAATATATTAAATATATACATAAAAATAAAAAATGACTTTTGTTATGTTTATACAATTTGTTTTATTTTTATTTAAATATTTTATATATTTTTCTATTTTTGCTAATTTATACAGATCAATAATATCTCACACTTTTATATATTTCTATTGATCATTAAATGTAAAAATAATGGACTTAATTTGAAAATTTAAGATATTGTAAAGATTAAGTATAAGCAATAAAAGTTAGAAAGACTAAAATTGCATGGTGGCTAAATCAAAACTACAATGAAGCCTTAAAAATTTTAGGCTGCCTTAGTGTCTTGGGTATGCTCAATCTGTTTAAATATGTAAATTTTGTTTGTTTTTTTTTTTAGAAAATGGAAGGATAAAATAATTAAATTTGACAAATTAGTAACTTGTGGTGAACATTGTATGACTCAATGTATTAAATGTTTTCCTTGAAATTTGAAAGTCTTGTCAACCTCGCACAATATTTGTAGTTAGTTGCAAAAACAATGAAAGGATGCGAGGTGCATGCTACGAAATACTATTTGGGGGTGGCTGCAATTGGTTTTGTATAGGTATCAAGTAACTACCCAATAGATAATGATAGAAAACATCAAGTAACTATCCAATAGATAATGATAGAATACATGTATTTTTTCATTGAAAATAATTCTGTTTGCAACATATAGGACTCTGATGATAAAATTTTCTTCGAATATTTAATTAGTTAAGCCAAAATGTCTCTTTAAATATTTTTATATCATCATAAAATTTTGTGTTTATTTTTTTATATATAGAAATTAAATAAGTGCAGTCAAATTTGTATCCATATAAGACGAGAGATAGATATAATTTTTTCATAATATAATCACGTGAAAATTTAACATGAAAAAATCAATTTCCCTACAAGTATTTTATATATTTTTTATCGTCAAAAAATGTAATGGAATGTGAGACCAAATAGCATTGTGCTGAATTGGCGAACCTACTATTTTCGTATGGATTTTTCACATGATCATATAATGTGAAAATTTTGTGTCCATATTTTTTTCATTGAAATTAAATAGGTAAAGTCATATTAATATTTGTATAAAAAAATATAAATATAATTTTCACATGATCTAATCAAAAGATCCATTTTCCTTAGTGTTTTACATTCTGCCGAAACAGATAATGCAATATCAGACTAAATAGCATCGTGCTGAAATGGCAATCTGCCATTGTTTGTTAAACCCTCAAACCTCTCGACAAAAAAGTGTGTGGTTTACAATTGACTTTTTTTTAATCAAAAGATCTGTTTTGAGCGTCTCAAAGTCATTTTTAAACTGGATTTTGTTGAATTTAAAACCGGATTTGGTCTGATTATAAAACCAGATTTTATGTTTTGAACCGACTTCAAATTCGTTTGTTCAAAATCTGGTTCAGAACTTGTTCAAACAAAACCAAAGTGATTCAAATCTTTAAGCATTTTATAATCATTGAATTTTAATGGTCAAAACTTTATTTTGCTTTTGAGCCACAAGTTTTTTAATGGATCAAAATCTTACATTCCATCAATAAAAGAGATTAAATTTCGATTTTTTAAAAAAACTCATTAGTTTTTTCTTGTTTCATTCTTTGAGAGAATTTTGAGCGATAATTTTTTTTTGTTACACTCCATTCTCACAATTCTTAAAATATTTATTATATTCTTCCTTTCAAAATGGAATTGCGTTACTTTCATTCTATTTATTTCTCAAATTTTTATCGTGTTTTCCCATTACGGAAAAACATTAATATTTTTTATTAAAAAGAAGTGGTTCAAAATCCGTATAATAAATTTAGAATTTGATATAAAAACCAAACCATGCACACCCCAGTCGACCAAAAATTTCTCATTTTCAAAACAATGGAATGGATGAAAGAAATGCTCAGCCTCTTTTTGATGAAGAGAACAATTGCATCAAATGTTTCAATTCAATAAAAAAAAATAAAGAATTCATCTTGCAAGAACGGGCCTTGGTTATTCTGACTTCGTTTCCTATGAATAAATCATCCGATGACAGTGGGTTTGTTTAGCAGTTTCAACGATCTTTCACACGTTCCAATAAACTGAACGTGACCAGAGGATTTTGGAACTTGGATCTTTAAACTTGTGGAGGGAATATTAGAATGTCATTCAAATATTTTGAACCGTTCGATTAATATAAACGCTATC
The DNA here is from genome assembly GCA_025330945.1 of Mucuna pruriens. Lineage (NCBI taxonomy): Eukaryota > Viridiplantae > Streptophyta > Magnoliopsida > Fabales > Fabaceae > Mucuna > Mucuna pruriens. The sequence continues at coordinate 2,774,185 of JAENHJ010000528.1, forward strand.
ACGCATAATCTAAAATATAATAATAATCTAATGGTTTGAATCAGGATTTTGGTGGATTCACGTAATGTTTTTCCAAATACACCTGTACTGTTTGCTGTTTAGTATTCTCTTATGTTTTTTTTGCTGTTTCTACCCCCTTTCCACATAAAATTTAACATAAGATGGCGATAACCCCGGGAGAAGGAACATAAGAAGCAAGTAAATCTCAGAGAACCTATGGATTATGAACAAAATGAATGCAGTGTAAACAATGGGATATATAAACATGTTCAAGCAATTTTCCATCCGCTTCGGAAGCAGTCACTTTCTTACATCCCGCGTGCACACTTATGCACAAACTCATTGATACAGATAGACAGAATTATAGACAGAGATTAGTTTGGAGTCTCACCAGCAGGCCCGTGTCTTGCGTTCAACAAAGGCTGAAGAGCTTTGACTACAATGCTCATGTTTGGTCTGAAATCAGCTTCGTATTGCACGCACAGGGCAGCAACTGCGGCCATCTGTAATTAAGAAAATATCTCGCTGTTATACAATATTTGTCAATTAGTCAATTTCCAAGGGCAGTTATCCTGGGTGCCTGTGGTTCCAAAAATGGTCCCATTAAAAAGTGTTGACTTAAAAAACTGAGAACAAAACTATAGATAAAGACATTGCCTTTCAATTGTTTATCTAAGTTATTCAATAGAATTTCTCCCAAATGGGATGATATAACAAAAGTTTTGCATTCAAGTTTTGGCCTCATGCATAGCATTTACTAACTACACAAGATACAAGAATTCTGCAGGTTTCTATTGTAAGCTACTTTTTATTAGTTTGTTAATTCATAGGCATATATTTCAAACCAGTCCACACACAACACCTCAGCACGGCAAATGACATAACAACAGAAAAAGAAAGGATGAAAAATATACTAGAACACAGTGAATACCTTAGCAACAGCTTTGGGCGGGTAATCTCCTCCTAGTCGTGCATCTACACATTGTCTGACTTTATCCTCACTGAGTCTTGGTGTAGCCTGAACACATCAATTACTGGGATCAGCAAGCTGGCCTACAATATTATATTTGCTCCTTTACTGACAACAGGAAATTAGAAGGCAACAATTAGGTTTGCACTTACCCAAGTAACAAGGCTCTGCTGCCCACGTGGTAGTGTATGATCAACAGGCTTTCTTCCAGTTAAAAGTTCCAGAAGGACAACACCAAAGCTGTATACATCACTCTTAGCATTCAATTGACCAGTCATTGCGTATCTGCATCAAGAGATTAGACAGATCATTCGATGGTAATCAAGCTACTTGCCAGGACACTAACTAAATATATAAGAATAGTTTTATTTTTCCAAATTGATCATTAATTAAAATTAATAAAGAAACACACAAAAAATGTATGGGAATTGGCAGTGCCTTCAAGTCAACTAGGGAAGAAGGAAAACTTCCTATTACTCTTTCAATAAATATTCACCTAATATCCCCAAAACCAAGAAGTCTATGATAAGTCAACCAATAGGGCTAAAATAAAGCTTGCCATACAATATCTCTTTAAAATCTGATATGCACATCTTACTCTGGTGCATGATAACCAAAGGTTCCAAGGACACGGGTGGAATGGAGGCGTGCTGCCATGTCAGGAGCTTGATTTGACAAATCAAAATCTGCAATTTTAGCAACATCATCATCAAAGATTAGTACATTGCTCGACTTGATGTCCCGGTGGATAATGTGGGGATCAGCCCTCTCATGCAAGTACTCAAGCCCTTTGGCAGCCCCAACAGCAATTTTAACTCTCTGTGTCCATGTTAGAACAGGACCAGGCTGTGCTCCTTTAACACCTTTTCTGCCTGCATGTAAATGACAATGATAAAAAAACATAACAATAACAATATATAAAAAAAAGGAATAAAAAGAAATATATCTTCTAGCGGTACCATTGCTTGTCAAAGCACCCAAAAAATAAAACTAACATCAAAATCGAAAATATGCTCAATTCCTCTAATACAGGAAAAGAAATCGACAAATGTTCATAGGTGTCAATAGTTTCCTGAAGCAAAAGAACATACCATGTAAAATATCATGAAGAGACCCATTAGATGCAAACTCGTAAGCAAGAATTCGTGAATTTCCATCAATGCAATAACCAAACAACTGAACAAAATTGTCATGCTTCAGCCGTGAAACCATTGAAACCTGAGAGTTCAAAAACCAAGTGATTTATTGTCTATTGGATCTGAACAACCTCAATGATTAGACAGTAAGCACAGATTGACACAAACCTGGGCTAAAAATTCCTCATCCGGCTGTTTACTGGCATCTAATTTCTTGATTGCCGCAACTTGGTCACTTTTCAGAACACCATAATATACTCTTCCATAGGAACCCTCTCCAATCAAAGAACTTTCTCCAAAGCTATCGGTAATTTCTTTGAGTTCATCTACCAGTAATTCAGGAACTTCAATGGGCTGAACTTTAACAGTTTGAGTGCCCTGCTTTGCGGTTTCAGATGCACGACCATTTCCATCATTTCCTACTTAATACAATTTACCACATTAATTACATCAAATTCGAATTCAGGTAATATAATATCAAACAAATTAACACGATGAAGTATCTCAATACAGCATCGAAATGACTAAATCCCATACTAATGATTCAATCCAATTCAGATGAAAACGTCACATAAAGATGCATGATTGCTATGTTGTTGTATTATGGGTTGTGATTATTATATATCATCCCCGCCGCATTTCTCAAGCTAATATGAAACCCGTTACCTGTTGAGTTTTTTACCACATGCTGTCCTCCACTTTCAGCAGTCTTCTGGAAGTCATCTTCTTCACAACAGCTGAAACAACTCATGATTCTTTCCGCTGATAATAATTCACGACTCCATCAGTTCACATTATTTAAAAGCTAACATATTAAGCTTGAATATAAAGTCTAAATTTAAAATTAAAACGAAAAAAAAACACTACTACCATGTAGAATTTCGTTGCTAAAAAGAAGATAGATCATGGCAACAATCGCAACATTGAACAATTCAAAAGATGTAAAGAACTAAAGAAATAGAGTAATTGTGAATTTTTTTTGTCCAATTACATTGATTCATATTACTAATTCACCATAGTTTGATCTTGAACAAGTAATTGAACCTCCATTTCATTCATACAAGTCGTGCATGTAAATTTTACAACACGGCATCAGCGTTTCAGATACACATACACACTTTCAATTGGTAAATCAATCGGAACGAATGAGTTTCCGTCAATCAGAGTAAAACTGCTATTGACATCGAAGCCAAAAGTTATGGATCAGTTCAAAACAAAACCAAAGGCTACATGTCCATATCAAGTTTTGGAAGAAAATGCTCGTTCATTGAAAGAAAATCTCACGAAAATAGTGAAATTAAAAAGAAGAGTAAGAGACATTGAAGAGTGTATAATAGATGGAGGAGTACCTGGAATCCAAAAAGGAATATTGTGTTGTTGAGAAAGTGAGAGCAGCGAGGAGGTAGTTGAAGATCTCGGTCGAGAAACCGGCGAAATATGCGCAGGATAAGCAGCGAGGAGGGCGTAGGATAAAGCGGTCCAAGTATTTGACTAGAATGGAATTGAAATAATTATTAGGTAAGAATGTAATGGAATTATTACACAGGATTTTAGTCCAACTAACCTTGTTTACATTTAGACATACAAACACGATAATGTAACAGTCAAATCGAAAATTAAATCCACCAGCAATATGTTAATTTTAATTTTATTTTCGTCATTATATTTTTATTTTATAAAAACAACTCTAAATTTAAATATCTATTTTTATAGCTACTAAACAATTATTTTAATCTCTAAAACAGTACAATGTTATCATAATAGTCTCTAGAATTAAAAATATCAAATAAAATTTTAAAATTAAAATTACTATTATTTTAATCTCTAAAATTATAAATTTTAAATTTTATAATTTATTATCATTATAAACTAATTTGATTATTGACTAACAAATTTTAATTTCAAATATTTATTTGATATTTTTTAATTGTAAAGACTACTGCGATTATTCAACCAATTCAGATATTAGAATGATAATTTACTGTATTATTCTATAGAAAAAACTCTGACAACAACATCTTTAACATTTTTTTTAAAATATCCAAATAATCGAGTCGAATAAATATAATTATATGTTTACAAATTTTAATTTAAAATCACTAATTAAATTCAATGGTCTCTCTCTAAATTGTTTTACTCACAGAGCGATACATATAATTTAATGGTAGATGTATTAAATTTTAATAATGTAAAAAATTCAGTGCAACTACTAAGACCGATACCTATTGTATTCTTTTTATAATTTAATGTATTTAATGTCTATGACTAATATTCATAATTTTAAAAAATTAAGCCGAAGTTTATGTAATTTTTACAAACAAATTTATTCATCATCACTAACTTTTTATAAGGAAATTTCGAGATTTGTTGTCAATAATATAATATAATATTTTATTATATTTATTTACATATTTTAATTCACTTTTATATTCTAAATCTGATGTCTCGTTTTCAATATAAGAAATAATCTTTATATTTATTAGGTTAAATTATAACTTTAATATTTTGTTTTATAATAAAAATTTATTTTGATTTTTTTTAAAATTAAATTTGAGTCAATATTATATTTTTATAAAAAATAATCATTTTTAATTTTGAGATACAATTTTAAATTATTTTATTTACTAATTTTAGATATGAAATTTGTTTTATTAAATTTATTTCCATGAGAATTATAAGACATATTTAAAGTTTGAATTAAAAAAATTATAGACATGATGAAAATAATGAACAAAGTAATTTTTGTGAATATTTAGAAAAAATTTTGATATAAAATTTTTTAATTTTTTGTTATTGATATAACTCACTTTCATACTTTTTATCTTATTTATGATTTTTTTTAAAATATTTATTGATTTTTATAGTTTTATATAAATAAATATATGAAGACAAATTTTACGTATTGAATAAATAAAAAAAATTATTTCAAATTATATTTTAAAATAATACAAATATTATAAAATAAAAGATCAAAATTTAGTCTATTTATTATCACTCCTATTAAGGGGTGTATATCTTTCTTATTTTGAAAAGCATGTAGTATTTTTTTATATTAAATTAAATTAAAATTTTCTTTTTAATTGATTATGTAATTAATTTCTTTATTTTCTTGAATATTTTAATTAATACTTATTTTTTTAAAGAACAATAATTATAAAGAAATATTTATAAAATATTAAATAATATTCTGTAATTCAAACTAACTTTTCAATTTTTAAAAGTATTTTAAACACATTTTTATTTTTAAGATTATTTTTAACCAAAAAAAAATCATATTTTTGAAATACGTTAAATTTATGATTTTTATATTTTATTTGTATTTGTCCATTTACAAATGTTTTAATGGTATACGATATTTAGATTAATTAAACATCATTTCTCTATCCTCTTTTTATTGGTCTTGGTCCACTTTCAACCAAATTTTCATTGAAGTAAATAATAGTAATTATTTTTCAAATTTTTTAAAACTTTTATTTACTTGAAGTATAAACTTCTAATTCAATGGTAAATTAATTTATAGTAAGAATGAGATATTCAAATAGCAATTACTTTTTATCCATGTTAATTAATTTAAACAATAATCACATTATATTATTGATATTACTAAAAACAGTCTAGACGTTATGACATAAACTATTTACATGCATAATTTGTGCATTTTTTAATATAAACATGTTATTTTGACCTGTTTCTATCTTTTATAAAATAACACACATATAAATATATTATTTTGACTTGTTTCTATCTTTTATAAAATATAACACATATATATCTTTTATAAAATAACATACCCTTTGTACATTAACATCAATTTAGTTTAATTGTTTAATATATTATTGCTACACACACATTTTATACATTACCATCAATATAGTTTAATTGTTTAGTATATTATTGTTTAAAATAAAATGTATTTTTATGTTTTTAATTATAATTTTTCTTTTAATTTGATTATCCATATTTATGTGTTTAATTTTAAACATAACGGCATCTTATTTTTAAATTTCAAATAATTTAAAAGGACCAACACAATACATGAAATAGTTACTAATTTTAATTCGATCTTTATCGCTTGTAGTCCACACAAAAAATCTCTTTATAAATATTCGACTATGATTTAAAAAGTCAATTAACATGGAATAAGACTCATGATGCCTTTCCTTTTCTTTCTTATTTTGTCAAATATGCTCCATATTCCATAAATAATGATTGATTAATCAAGTGATATATAATTAATGGTCACTATATTAGACCCACCCACATAAATAAATCAATGACGACTTATGAAGTAAACAAGACATTCTTTATGCTAAATAAGGTTATTCTGTTTTTGCATACTAGATACATTGAATTTCAAATTTGTAACAAATTTTTTAACTTAGAGCAGGAATTATGAGTTTTATTTCTTTTAACAAATTTGTTCATACATATAGTTAGCGAACTTTTAATAATATAATTAAGAGACTCAGTTATTTAGCAATGTGTCAGATCTTATTAGTTCAAACTTCTGAATTAAAATTTATTTTCTTGAAATAATAATTTGAAAGTTAACATGGGTTAAGAATTAAAAAACAAAACTCATTTTTTCTACGAATACGTATTCAAATATGTTAGAAGCTATTTAAAATTGCGTTTGGTGGAAATTCTTAAGAAAATATCCTCACCTATAGGAGTTAGTTAAGTAATTGTAACCCAATTACTTTTAATTTTAACTACGACAGAAATCTTTCAAGTTGAACCTCTAGTAGTCTCTTTAACATGCTAATAATATCCTACTCAATATGATTACGTGTGTCATACCTTCTTACATAAAAAATAATAATATTCCAAGATTTACATACCCTTTGAAAAATTACAAAACATTTTAATAATTTTTAAACCATAACTTCACAGATAATTTTGTCAAATAAAATTTGCCAAACATATTATTAATCTCTACATAATGCAATTATTTATTTTTATTAGTGAAAATATAATAATTTGTATACATACTTTTTTTAGACATTTCTTTATCATTTCATGACTTATATCTTTTAAATTTTTGTATAAAACTAAATTAATTTTTTCTTTAATTATTTATTTAAAGAATATTTTTATTTTTCTTAATATTTATAGTCAATGATCGGTTTTTCCGTCAATATTATGCACAATATAATATATATAAATAATTTTTAACCAGTAAAATAATATTTTCCATCAATTAAAATAAAGAGTTTAATTATCATACATTAGTGTAAAATAATTTTACATTATTATTTAATAATAAATTAATATTGAAATGACAGTTATGATAAAAATTAATAAATTTATCATACATTATGATTTATAAATAGATGATTATATAAAATTATTTTCTATTGCTTATGCATAACCTATTTTTTTAAATCAAAATTTCAAAATTTTCAAAACTTAAAAGAGACGTGGTTTTACTACTGCCCAGCACCTTTTCTCTACATTTTAAAAAACAAATTATTAATTACTTTTAAACTTCATTCTTATGATTTTTTTCTAGATTTAAAATTTTGTACAATCAAAACAATTGTTTTTACTAATAAAAAAACATTTTTTAATCTGGTGTTAAAATTAGTATTTAGTCTATGAAGTATACATGATAAATATTTTTTATATAATTAAAACTTAAAATAAATATTTATTTTTGAAATATAAATTACATTATAATTAAAATTATAATAAACAAATAAATTTAAATATATAGATAATATTTTAAATTTACAATGAATAATTTAAATTATAACATAAAATTATTTTTAAGAAATGATAATTTTATTGTAAAAAACATATGGTTAATTTTTTTTAAAATATTAAAATTTAATTTAGAGACAAAAATAAGAAAAAATAAATTGAAAGAGATGCATAGTTACAAGGTTAAATATATAAATAAAGACAACAAAATAGTAATTTGGGACTATTAATAAATAATATTAAAAATATATAATTAAAATAATAGAGAGAATGAAAGTCTTATTTTTCGATTTAAATTATTAGTGTAGTAGAAACTTACTCTTTCTCTTTAAAATTCCAATTATTTCAATTCTATATATTTAATTAAAATATAATATTTAGATTAACTTATAGTTCGCTTTTCTTTAGACAATAAATATGTCATTTTTTTTTATTCTTTTTAAATTTTAATTTTAGCTTACATATTTTATTTATTATTTAAATTGTTTAAACTAATTTTTTACATTCTATTTTAATTATATGATTTTGCATATAAATTTTAGAATTTTAAATATTTTCATTTATAGTTTTTTAAATTTATCCAAATTTAAATTATCCGTTGAATGCACAGAACACTTATATCACCGGGAAAAACAAAATTGATTCTAACAAATTATAAAGCTCTGTATTTCTTTGGCCAAAACTAACAAACACTACAAATTAACAAATACACTATTTTCAAATTTAAGTAAAATTTTAAATAAAAATATTTAAAGATTTGAAAATGTTATTTATTGTTAAATAATAATAAAATTACAAACTTAAAAAAATAAAATAATACTAAAAGTTTTTCATTATTAATAATAACTTAATATGTATTCTTTTTTATTTTATAGTAACCAAATAAAGAGAAAAGACTTAAAGTAGAGAATTATGATTTTTTTTAATCTAGACATATTATCTATCTGTATATTCATTTGATTTGATATGATGGTATTATCAAATTTAAGTTAAAGCTATTATTTAAATATTATTTTAAAAAATAAAAATATAAAAAACAACATATTTTATTTTAAAAAGCCATGTACTTTAAATTATTTGTTTTAATTATTATGTGGATGGTGAAAATGGAAAACCTCCTATCCTTGAATCACGTATTAGCACGGGAAATGTTAACTTTTGATTTGAGTTGTTATGCACCACCGACCATCAACTTAATCTAACCATAAGTATAATTTTAAGATAATTATTCTAAAAGTTAACCATAATTTATTATTATATATTTTACATTAACAATATATAATTTATTATTATTTTTGTAAAGTTATATGGAACAAGGAAAAATCAGAAAAATACTAAAAGAAGAGAAAAACAGTTAACCTTCTCATATAAAAAATGAGAGAAAAAAATTCATTAGTGAAGAGAAATATTATAAACGTATTTTTTTTTCACATCCTCTTTAAAATATATCTTTTTATTGGTTTTGTTAGTTCTGCTAATTTTTTTCCTTTTTCAACTCACTATATTAAAGACTAATTATATTCTGCAGATATGTAATTGTGATTGAAAATTATTTGCATACTTCAATATTAAATACATATACCTTTACTAGATATCGCTTCAGTCATTATAAACATAATGACGTTTTAAAATACTATATCAATCCATTGAGTTGAGTTCTTCTAGTTTTAAAATGAAACTCAAGCATTTAATGAAACACATAACTTTTATTTAATAAAAAATATTACTAAAAAATATTTTTTAATTAATAAAATTTAATACTAAAGTGGATAGTTGTGTTATTTAAACATATTAAAAATTTGGTTCCTTCTCATTGTATATAAAAAAAGACAAATTGAAAGAGACAATATTTACTAATTTTTAAATTTCGAAAGAATTAGTTTTCAAAAATATTGATGGAAGGATAATATATATATATATATATAACCTTTCAAATCACTCACGTTTTAATCAATTAAGCATCTAAAATTGTCGCCAAGAATTATAAGGTTCAAACAGACTAGATCCATTGCATATGCTTCATTTTATTGATTTGTTGAGGGGAGGGTATGAAACAAAGGATGACAGCTCAATTTCGAGTTTGACAAATGGTCCCCGTAATCAGCTACCTAAAGTCATATAATATACAATTCATTGAAAAAAATAATTAGTTTCTTTTTCTTAAAACAAAAAGTGACAAGAAGGATGTAACCATTCCAATCTTACAGTTACATTACAACACTTGTTGAATGAGAATTGATCAAGAGTTTTGGCGATGTATTATAGAATGAGAAAAAATATTATATACAAATACTATAAAATAATTTTATTTTTTTAATCAATCATAAATTATTATATATAATAAATTTATTAACTTGTAAAATAATATATTAAAATATTATATCATTCATGATTTGTGATTAAATAATAATATAAAATTATTTTATAAGATTAATAATATTTATGCATACGTATATGTTGATTTAGAAAATATCAAAAGACGTGGAAATTTTATTACATCAAAATTAATTAAAAAATTCATAAAAAATTATAAAATAGACCTTGATAAATTCTTCTACGCAAAAGGAAAATAATCTAACCAAATAAATTTCAACTCATAAATGCATCTAAGGATTATTGTTTGGCTCATTATGTTCTCTAATTTGTTATCCTTAACTTAACTGGAGTTATCTTAAAATTATAGAAATATGACAATTCTTAAATTTTACTCTAGTTTAGCTTAATCTTCTTTATTCTGTACCTTCGTGATTAAATCTTGAAAAATCTTTTTAGTTCTTTTAACTTTTGTTTTACTCAATAACTCTTTCATTCATAGCGAGAGATCTCTGAATTTATTGAACTTCCATATATTCCTATCACTTAGATCTATATTTGTACTTATAATCTTCTTAATTTGATACTAAAAAATAAAACCCTTCTTTGATAGATACTCTTATATATATTATTTGCATTTTAGTTCATTCTTATAACACCAGCTAAATAACAGAGATACTACATTTTGTTCTTGGATTTTTGTGCAAATATATCAAGTATGCATAACATAATCTCTTAATTTTTGCAAGGAGAAAGCAAGTACCGTATATGCTCGTTAGTCATTAGATTGGTTATCTGAATTGTAATTTCTATGTAGTGGACCTCATGGTAATATACACTTATTTGGGTGCTTGGTTTCTTATTTTTAGCCAAGGAACAAGACCCTCACCAGGGTTGGTTTTGAGGATGAATAAAGGACATGCATGTCTTCTTGATTCTTGTCCTTTCAGATTTCTGTTATTAAGACCGGTAATGATAATGTGTACATTAATCATAATATATTCGGCGAATTGGATAAAATTAGGTGGAAGCTGTTGCCCCATACATGTCAGTTGAAGTAGGGATAGTATGTTGGTGGTTATTGCTATCAAGAAATATATGTTTTGATTTGTTTTTAATTATGTTATCATATATATCTTCATTTATTTACGATTATACTGATTTGTTTCTTGTTTATTATGTATAAATTAAAATTAGATTGATTTATTTTCTGATTTAGACAGTATAAATTAAAAATTAAAATATTTGTCATTAAAAATTATATAAATATGTATTATTCATGGAAAAATTCAGAATTAAAAAGGGAAAGCTAATTTTTTTAATAATTGGTTAAGAAAGATTCCACTATATAATATAATTAGAGATGGTAAAAATGTTAATACTCGCATATATTTGCAGATAAAGTCTATAAAGGAAAAATTACGTGCAGTTGGTGGAACTGCTTTTGAGTTATGTTCCTGAGAATATTTCTGATAAACTAGGACCTAAAGAAAAGGCACTGGATGCTATAGGTCCTGCTGGCTTGACACCACTCCATATAGCTGCTGGGAAAGATGGTTCTGAAGATGTACTGGATGCTTTATCTAAAGATCCTTGCATTGTAAGATTTCCACTATCTTAATTGAAAACCAAGTTATTTAGTAATGAGAGATTTGTAAGTACCATTTGTATATTTGCTGCATTTAATTTTTGCACGTATTGCTTCTCATCATATTCCAAATCCTGCATTATATATAATTGTTATTTCAATTGTGGTCAAAATCATTTTGGTAAGTTAGAAATCAAAGCACTCCGAACTACTAGGGTCCGTTTAACGATGGGAGGTTGAATAATATATATAAGGTTACTATTAGGGTCGGTTTAATGATGGGAGGTTGAGTAATATATATAAAGTTTTATAATAAAATCTTGATGTTGTTATTGAATTTCTTATTTTATTAAAAAAATAATTAAGAACATTATGTTTGTACAAGGAAACCATCATTTTAGTAAAACTGTGGAATATAGTAGTTTTTAAAATTGAAAAAAAAAATCAAAAAGTTTCTAAACTTAAAATTGGTTAGTTACTTAATTCGAAAATTATAAAATTTAGGAACTATAATGAGAACTTATTATAAATTGATTTTTTATTATAAAAATAATTTATAATTATATATATGTATCTGTCCAGAGAACAGTACGTTTAATGTAGAACAAAGTGATTTGAAAGTGGAAATTTCCGGCAAGTATTTTTTAACTTCTAAAGATAAGGATTTCTCTAAACACATAAATGATAATAATGGAAAATACACTTTGTTTGAAAACATTAGCAGATAGAAAAGAAAAGAAAAAAAAGACTGGAATCAAATGTTGATGCAATGTTCGCAAACTCTAAGATGTGATTATTTAGGGAACATTTTAATTTCGAAAAGAAAGAAACATGTATATGTTTTAAACCGATGGAGTCCTTAAACTAAATTCCTTGTTAAGGAAGTATATATTACCAATGGAAGAGTTAGGATGATTTAATTGTGGTTGCCAAATACAAAATTAAGGCATCATTAAAGTAAATAATTTAATTTAATTGTGGAAGCTAAACAAAAAAATAAATAATCGTTAAAATAAGTAATTAAATTATAAAATATTAACTTTTCTTTTAAATATTACTTATAAAATTAAAAAAAAAAAAGGAGGAGTGAGAGATGGCTCATTTCAAGTATGAGGTAGTTCTGCCCTCCATCTATACTTCCAAATAATGATTAGACATATATTTGTGTTGTATACATCATTTTTTTCAGGTCGAATAGAAATATTATAAACAATAAAAAATTTTATATAAAAAATGTATCTGTATATTTAAAATTTAAATTTAAGTTGAGACAATTCTATATCAATTAAATCACGCACTTGATGGTATTTGTGTTGAATACATTTATTTTTTATGTTATTATTATTTTATTTTTTAAACCTTGATATCAATATAAATAAGAATATTATAATAATTAAGTAATGTTTTATTATATCTAAATTACCCTTGTTAATTTTCAAAACATTAATATTTTTATTTAAGATTTATGTTTTGATTTTATTTCTATTTCTATTTCTTTTTTTTACAAAAATATGGCAGGAAGGGAAGAATGAGACATCCAATCCTAATTTATACTAGAGAAGGACCTAATAACATATCGGGGAGATCAATAAAGGCCCAAATTAGAAATTTATTATATAAGTCTAAATTACAATCAATTTTATTGAATCATATTCGATTAATCTCTGAGCGTTAGATCTCTGCAGAGAAAAGAATGCATGTTTGCTAAATGAGATTTTAGATAATTTCAAATAAATTTAAACTCATAAAAGAGGAGAGAATTTTCTTTCTAATTCAGACCATATTCAAAACGTCCATAAATTTATACGACAATGTATCGTATATTATAATTTTATAATTTATCATATTTTCATATGGACGTAGTATCATATCCGTCTGTCACATAATATGCGTGCTTTCTTGTTGCTTAGCTTATCCACAAGTTACGTGTCGAAGAATTGTTGATGAAATGGAATATGTCCAAGCAGAATAAAAGTTCTGTGGATAAGCTAAGCAACAAGAAATATACTGATAATTTAAAAAAAAAAACATTTTTAGTTAATATTTACTGTTAAATTTAATTGAAATATACTGATAATTTAAAATTTAACAGTAAATATTAACATTTTTACGCCAGTGACTATCTAAATCTTCTAAGAAAATAAATAAATATTAACATTTTTAGTTAATATTTACTGTTAAATTTAATTGAAATATACTGATAATTTAAAAAAAAAAACATTACCATCTAGTTATGAATTGTTATGTAATTGACACTTGTTAAGATAATTACTTTATATATTATATTTAAAATAATTTTTAATTGGTTGAGGATATTACGTTTTTCTTTATGCTAATGCAATCAGTACACAAATACGAATATCCTGCTTGCACCAGAAACAATTCCTATGAAATTTAATGTAAACAAATGTGTCAATATATAAAGCATGCTTGGCAATTATTTTTCTTTCTTTCATCGTAGCAAAGCATTGAACAAGTAACTAGTCAAGTTTTTAAATAGGATAACAACAAATGTACCAAAAGAGAAATGGAAATCATTGTTGTTTTATGTAATCATAAGCACCTCAAGAGATAAGCAATACTGAAATAATTAAACAGAGTAAAAAGACATAACCAATCAATATCCATAGTGTGTCTAACATAGCATACCTAACTAACCTAAGGATATATTTAATTAGTTATAACTAAGGAGCGGTCAAAACTAAATTACACAAGTTTTCTATCATGATCAAACAATAATACAATATTTTCTATAATAAATTTAGGTCATTTACTCACTTTTAGAGTGATATAACCATTTAAATGATAAATTGTATCTTTAATATTACCAAAAAGAATGTGTTTTGAGAAGTTAGTCTTGCAAGTCACAATATTACTTATAAAAATAAAGTCTTAAAGGATTAATTAAAGTTTTTTTTTCCTAATAGATACTTAAAATTACAACACCCTTTTCTTTATTTTGAAAAATTATACTTTCCTCTTTAAGAGATTAATATATATTATAATTTAATTTCTTTTTATGCGAGTGAGTTTCTTAGAGATAATTTTCTTTCAATGTGACGGTGTTATTGAAAACTAATTTTAAACTCATCAATTTTAAAACTTCACAAAAAAAATGAAATTTTAAATAAAATTTAAAACAAATATTAATGGTGTTCAAAACATCATCTTATCTTCTAAAATCATAAAATTCATAGTAAGTTATTCAAGATCAATTACTAATAACACTGAAATTTTAGGAAGAGAAAAATGCCCCTAAAACTAGAAGACTTGTTTATAACTATTTACTATCACTAATAAGCTGGTTAGTGATCAAATAAATTAAAATATAATATATTTTATTTTTAAGAGAGAAAAGTATATTTTCTAAAATTGAATAAAAAAACTATTAAAAGAGAAATACCCACTGTCTCATAGGTAAACAAAAAAATATATTATAATTTAAACATTTATCTAGGTAAAAAAAATATTATAATTTTAACATCTATCTATACTACATAAGAGTCTAATTTATTGAAAATATAAAGGTTCAAAAGAAAATAAATCGCATATGCCAAAGCTTGGTCAAACATACTGCCGTAATTACATAAAAATTGATTAATCCTATCATCTCATAGATTTTATGGTATTGTTGAGATTATTAAGCATCAAATTATCTCATACATAAAATATTCTCTAATGATTCGCATACTTCCATATTCTCTTTGAACAAACGCGAAGATCTATACGCCTTTGATTCAATTTCTTTGATTGCTATTGAAGACGAGTTCAACGCAGGACACATTCACACATTTTTTACAAGCGATCAGGAGAGCAAATGAAAAATATACGAGTTTAATTTTGATACATTATAAATATAATTTTTCTTAACATTATTAACTAATAAGATAATACTTCAAATATAATTTTAAAAATAATTGTTACATTGAAACAAATTGCACCCAATTGGGACAAATTTCTGATAAATTTTCCATTGCATCAGCGCGGTAACATTGCATAACCAAAAAATTAAATTGAGTAAAAAGAGGAAAAAAAAAACAGTTTCGTATGATGGATGAGATGGCAATCTATGATGGATGAGATGGCAATCTATGATGTAGTAGTAGCAACGAAACACACAAATTATTCATCCACACCTAGTAAGACATCCATTGAATTCACAAGACTAAAGCTTAAGCCTGAGACTTGTCCCCTTTGAGTGGCTTGACAACTTCCCAAGTAAAGTCAGGGTCATCCCTTCCGAAGTGTCCATAAGCAGCTGTCTTGAGGAACCTATGGCCACCCCTCTTAAGGTCCAAGTTAATGGTGATCATTCCAGGTCTGAAGTCAAAATTCTCCTTCACAATCTGAAGAATCTCCTTGTCAGGAATCTTGCCAGTTCCATAAGTGTCAACAAAGACTGAAAGGGGCTCAGGGACACCAATGGCATAAGAAACTTGGACAATGCACCTTCTGGCAAGACCATTTGCCACAATACTCTTTGCAGCCTGCCTTACAATATAGGCACCACTTCTGTCAACCTTGGTAGGGTCTTTCCCTGAAAAGGCACCTCCACCATGAGCACCCCAGCCACCATAGGTATCAATGATGATCTTTCTTCCAGTGAGACCAGCATCACCATGGGGGCCACCAATGACAAAACGACCAGAAGGGTTAAGGTGGAAGATGGTCTTCTCATCGAGGTACTTTTCAGGAATGACAGGCTTGATAACATGCTCTTTAAGGTCAGCAGCAATTTGGTCATTGCTCACAGTCTCATCATGTTGGGTGGAAATGAGGACAGTGTGAACACGAACTGGAACCATGGCACCATTGTCATTGTAGTACTCAACAGTTACTTGTGTCTTCCCATCTGGCCTCAGCCAAGCACAGGTACCATCCTTCCTAACCTCCGTGAGGCGAGCACCTAGTTTTGTTGCAAGGACATGGCTCAGGGGCATGTACTCAGGGGTTTCATCAGTGGCATAGCCAAACATGTGACCCTGGTCACCAGCACCAACCTCCTCTGGGCGCTTGGTGAAGTGGCCGTGCACGCCCTGAGCAATATCAGGGCTCTGCTGCTCAATGTTCACCAACACCTTGCATTTGTCAGCATCCAGACCCACATCATCTGAGATGAATCCAATGTTGCGGCATGTGTTGCGGACAATCTTCTCATAGTCTACGTCGGCCTTGGTTGTGATCTCTCCAAACACCATCACCATGTTGGTCTTGGTGCATGTCTCACAGGCAACCTTGCTGTCGGGGTCCTGTTCAAGGCAGGCATCCAGCACTGCATCAGAGATCTGGTCGCACAGCTTGTCGGGGTGTCCCTCGTTCACAGACTCCGATGTGAATAGAAAGGTTTCCGCTGCCATTTCTCAACCTGCAGAATACACCAATGTTCAGTATCATTACAAAGCATAAAAGATTAAATTCCAATACAACTTCACTCAGTGCTCATCAAAGGCACTTGAGATTCCAGATCATATTGCAAAAGGAATAACCCAAAGTTTATGCCAAGATTGATTGTAATAGTTTATCTTGATCTACTTTTTCAAAAAGCTCTTGGTCCTCCTTACAAAATAATTGCAGACAAAATGATAACAAAGTATATATCAAGATTCCCTGGGCACCAAGTTGGACAGAATCTTGGATTTCAACAAGGACAAAACTTAGATGCAATTTCCTACATTCATTTAGTGTTGTTCTTTGACCGGAATTGAAATTTCATTCCGATAATCTATGTCAACATGTAACACAAATCTCTATTACGAAAACTACGGAGATAAAATTCTAATTCTGATGGGAGAACAACACTAAAATCACATAAAGAACTGCAATCTAAGTTTCCTCCTTTAGATAATCATGGAAGCACAAAATATTAGTTTCTAGAGAGAAAAATAGCCCTAATTGAAATCATTTGAAAATGAACACAATGCTACAGAGTTCAACAAGCAAAAAATGAAATGAACACATGACATGAGGCACCAAAACTAGATCCAGAGGGAAAGAAACAGTTAGAACTGATTATTCTGGTGAAAGCATCAGATCTATACCACAAAAGACCAATACTCAAAACTCACTTCAGCGATCTGAACGACAGAAAGGGAAATAAAAAAAAAAAAAGAAGAGTGAGCAGAAAATAGTATTTCATTTCATATACTGAAACGAACAAGAGTGAGAAGCATGGAACAAAGGGGAAAACAATAAAAATAAAATTAAGATCCATAACGTAAACGGTCTAGTTAGGAGAAGAAAGGAAGCAGTTAATTTTGGTGATGAGATGATACTTACGGACAGGGTGGTGAACCTGGAGCGAGTGGAAATGAATGTTTAGAAGTTGAAACAAAGAAGGACACTCGCTGGAAGCAGACAAGACTGTGGATGACCAAACTCCAAATTACTTGTTTGGTGCGGTGTGGTGTGGGGAAGACCATGGACGCTGTCTCCCTATTTATACTAATCAATGCCCTCACATGACCGGTCACCGGAACCTGCGGTGTCGCCCTTTGATTTGCGGGGTTGGTGAGATTGCGAGAGGCACCTATGTAACCGGATACGGCCGGTCACACACCAACCCTAACCGGAAACGTGTGTCAGTGTCGGTGGCACAATACGGCTGGATCCCGTTGTCTTCTTTGTTAACTGCTCATATGATATTTATATTTATATTACTATTTATTTGTTTTAGTTTTTATATTTAAAAAGTATTTATATGAGTAAATTTTTTATATACGTATTATTTTTTATGTGTATTATTTTTATTTTTTGTCTTTATATTTATACAACCTTTATGTTTTAATTATTGTGTATAAAACTTTTTTATTTTAGCAGTACGAGTAAATTTTTTTATGTTTTAATATTTTTACATTTTATTTTAATTATTTGATAATATTTTAGTTCTAAAAAATATTTAATTTTCAATACAAAATAAAAAAGTTTTGAATTAGTTAATATATATATATAATCATGAAAAAAAAATATTTTTGCACCTTAAAAAATGTTTTTGCCCCTTTCATTTCTCTAATTTGAGACATGCATATATTTTTGTTCTCATAGTTTTAATTACTTGATTTTAATTCATATATTTTGAAAAAAAAAATAATTTTAATTTTATAATTTTAATTACTCAATTTTATAATTTTAATTACTTAATTTTATTTTATATATTTAAAATATATAATTTTAATCATATCATTAGTTAATTTTTATCTACAAATCTAAAAATTAACTACTTTTTAAAATTAAATAATTTATGTAATATAAATATCTTATATAACATTAATTATTTGATGTTTACAAATAAAATTATTTATATTAAATAATTTAATTTGTGAAATATTAAATAACTAATAGTACATAAGATGTTTATATGCATAATTTTTTAATTTAAGAAAAAATAATTATCTGATTTTATTATGTCACAGTGACCATTAAAAATTGAATAATAAATTGATGGTAGGACAAAAAAATTATCTTTTTTTTAAATATGTAGACCAAAATGAAACAATTAAAATATAAAAATTAAAATTGTCTATTTTTTAAATGTATATCTCAAAATCAAACAATTTAAACTATGAAGAATAAAATTCTTCAAGCACCAAACTATAAAGACCAAAAGTATAATTAAATCAAATATATGTATTATTTATATAAATATATCTTTTATTTCATTTTATATTTATCATTTAATTCAACAACTAATCTTACCAAATATTTTTAGTTTAATAAGCTAACAATATTTAAGTTTTTAACCAAAAATTAAATTTATACCTTTTTTAACTAACTTATTAATAATATAACATATATTTAAATATTATTAATTAATATTTTAATTATTAGATGACTATTATAATTATAAAAATTAAACATTCAGATTTCTTTTTATATATATATATATATATATATATATATATATATATATATATATATATATATTTAGGGTTTTAGTTAACAATTTTATTTAATGCATTCTTATTATATAAAAAATTATATGAACTATTATCATATAAAAGAAAGAATTAAAAATGATATTTTCATTATTTACAGCATATTTGGGAGTAAGGATATACACATGATATATAATTTGGTATTGATTCATAATGTTTAGAGATTTTATTCATATATGATATAAAACACATTTTATTTTGTATAAATCAAATATACATACTAATGAACAACTAGATATTAATTATTTTGAAATGTAGAAGTTACTGAAATAAACTTATTTCTCTTAATAAAATATTTTCAATATTTAAAAATAAAAACCAAATCTTCATAAGTAAATTGAAGATTTTATTTAATAGAATGTAGATAGAAAAAAAAAAAAGGAAACTAGATAAGAAATGAGTGAAAAATAAAAATATGATGTTGTTTAGGGAAAAGTATAAATGAATGTGAAGGGAAAAAAATTGTTTAACTATGTATAAATGGAATTGGGGAAATGCACATTATTCTTCCAAAAATAAGCAAATTTCTAAACATAGAACCTAGAATATAAAGACGGTGCTATAAAAATCAAAATATAAAATAGTGCAAATATAAGAATTAAAACAAAGACCACGTTAATTGCGTTAAATTTTATTTAATGATAAAAAGTAAAACATAACAATTTTACTTGTACAGACGTTCAAACAAATAGTTTATAACCGTAAAAACTAAAACTACAACGCATAGATTGTCCAAACATAACTAAACGAGTAATCAAACTGTATTTAAAAGATTCTTAATATAGTTTATTAAACATTTTTTATTATTTAAAAATATTAGACAATTTTATATTTTATAATAATTCATATTTTTTGTTTTCTTAATTAATTCTCTAAAATATCCATGAATATTCTCTAAATTTTGTTTTTTTAATCTGATAAAATTATATATATGACTTAGTAGAAATTAATGCAAAATTACAATAACGAGTATATATATGCACCCTGATTTGGACATTAACTAATGCAGGCAAGTAAGAATTAATTAAGTAACGAGTATATTCAAATGTTTTAAAGATATGGCTATTTTTATTTAATCTTCGTGCGTAGCACAACGCAACATATTTATTGCATCATGGGTGTGGGAAATGGGAAATGAGTATATTATAAAAATGAATTCCCAAGAATCAAATTTATTTGAAACATGTTTTAACGAAAAAGCTAAAAAATTAATTAGTAGCTAAAACATGATAATTGATGGTTGTTAAATTAATTTATTAAATTATAGATATTTAATAAAATTATATGTTGAAATAATTAATAAATATAAAATAATAAAATTAAAAATTTGTTATTTTTTAATTTTATTAGATATTAATTAGTATAATAATTAAAATATCTAATATTTCTAAGAAAATTGGATCTCCTTAGACGCGTGTCACACTAAAATTTTTCTCTCTCACAGCTCCTCTTATAAGACTGATGATTTTCTTCATGGTGCCATCTTATTCTTTATTTCTTTTAATCATTCCTTCTATGTTTTATGTATTGATATTTTGTATAATATAATGTGGCTTTAAGGAAAATTTGATATGGTGCACAGTTGAATAACAATAAAAACTATAAAAGTGTTGGTTATTCAAAAGAAAGGTGTCCTAGCTTATATTGGGTTTTGTACCTCTATTTGTATATACACTTATAATTTAATTTACAATAATCACCTACGTGGAAATGGTTTGTACTTATTGTAAATATATAATCATTTTATAATTAATTGTGTGCAGGTCCTTAAGGAGAGGATTGCTTGCCTTGAAGCCACTAAATGAAGATCTTTATCATGAATTTCGTGAACACCGTAGTGGATGCTCTGTTGTAGAGCAAAGTGAAAGAGAACCATTTTTTATGAATGTACCTGACTCAAGGTAACCATTTTTTATCTTCCAACTTTAATATTGAAAGTTATGCATTCTCAAAATTTACATACTATTATTTTTTCTTTTTCCTCTTTAAAACTCAAGTATATTCCTATATGTTATCTCCTGAAAGTTGAAACAATACTCTCTGTGTCTCTTTGTGTAGTATTCTTATTTTTTTTTCTTCTTTCCTATGTATATATATAAAGGTAGGACCTCGACGTCACCCGATAAAAGATACATGTAAGAGATAAAATGACGCTAGAAAACCGGTATTTTGACATGTTAGACGCGGGACTCCTCTATCCTGAAAAGATATAACGTACCATGTGGTTGTATTGGCGTACAAACTCCCGGTGGATTAGACCAACTGGTACACTATTCTTCAGCTGTGAATGAATTTAAAATCATGTTGTAGAATCGTAGCGCATATCATGTCTTTCAATTTTTTTTCTCCTTTTTAATTGTTTTATTATTTATATAATTTATTTTTGTTTTTGGTTCATCGCAATGTCTATGGGTGGTACTGTGAGCGATACTATGTATTTTTCATGAAATGACTTGGTTAAAACTTAAAAGTTTATTGATTACTAATACCAATATATTAATTGTCAATGACAATGTCGTTTTTTAACTTATAATCTGCTACATATTCTTACAGATAATTCACTACATTGTAGAATCTCCAATTAACAGAATGAGTATAGAAGAGGAAAATTCATGAATAGTAAGTCAGGCAGCATCCAACATAAATCCATTGTTCAGTGCGACCAAATCCTTTAGTAAGAATTGCAGGTGGTAAGTTGTGAATCTATTAAATTCATTACAAGCAAAAAAATCCCTTATATTGAATTAATCTCCAAAGATAAATGATAATATTTACACATCCCACAAGCATATCAATTACTATCTTAATTTCATACAAAAACACCAGCAAGCTCCTTTGTGCTTGAGCTTTTCATGAATGATGATCAGAAATATGCAAATACCTCTTTAAACATTTTTGGTTGTCAGTTAATGCGTTCCATGCAAATTTCTCTTTAAACATTTTTGGTTGTCAGTTAATGCGTTCCATTATCTTTATGTCATCTTTTTCCTTCTATTCCTACTGTACCAAATACACTAGCTGGCAGAGATATGCATTTTCCCTCTTAATAACTTCCTCCTACTCAATTTTATTTTGTTTTGCTTATGTATTTAAGAGTTTATGGAATCTTTGGTTAAATACATTCCAAATCTTTGATGCAGACCATGGGATATCATCCTTAGGAACATGTTAGTATTACTGTTATGTTTTGGAGGTTCGCATGGTGTGACAAGATTGAGAGAGTGATTTTTATGTATTCTTTAACTTGACTGATGCTTTAAAGGCATTCTTGCATATATATGTCTTTCTTTTAACTAGTGAAACATAGGATCAATTCATTTAGAGTGCTAGAGCTTTTTATTGAGGTTTCGAGAACAACAATGATTGGGTCCCTAAAAGTGTAATGGTCATATATTTTTGTCATTTGCATATATTATCATCCCTTATATTTAAGTGTTCATGAGGATGACATATATTATCCTCCCCTGTAATTGATGATTTAGAAAAGGATTATTTGCTTGATAAAACCAGGACAACTTATGATAAGAAATTATATTTTATTAATCTTGGTTTGACCATCATTTTGTTAATATGATATCTCTGGGAAATTTGAATCAGGTACTGAAGCTGCACCAAGGAGGGAGCAGTTGCGGCTGTGGGAACATTTGAAACATCTACCTTATTACCCCAAGTTGGTGGCTTTGATCAACAAGTTAGAGTGGTGATCTTCTGCTCCATTTCTTTTCCATTGCTGTTAGTATTGTTACCTTCGCCAAAATGAATCACCTACATAGTAGATGTCCGGTCCTCATACTAGAGTATTTTTTTCTTCTTATCTTCTATTTTGTTGGTTCAGGTTCATTATAGTCAATCCTGAGAGTAAAGTTCTTGTCATAAAGTTTATGAACAACTCTCTCATCCAAGTCTCTTCTTCTCACATGATAGAATAAACTACAGGTGATCGTTTAGATCATTTCTTTGAAAAGTATACATAACTTATTGCTTGAAAACTCTTATATTTGTAGAGATATTTGCTCTCGCTGCAGTGAAAAAAATTTGTTAATTCTAATTCTAGAGGTAAATATTAAATATCTTTGAGGTTTTCTTTCTTTCTCTTCCAATTATTGCTAACATTTTGCCGTATTTCTATAAAATGAATTCATTTAGTTTTTTATTTGGCATTACGGAAGAGTTACTCTTAGATTTCAGTTAGGTGATTCAATTATTAAAGAGTGTGAAAAAACTTACTAGTAAAATGTATATCACAATAACGCATGTAAATATTAAGCCATTCTATGAACAGTAAAACTAACTTATTATCAAATAATTTAATTGGCAAAAGATAAGAAACTAGCTTGCTAGACTTGAAAAGCCACCACACATTAGCAAAAACAGAAAATGAAGAAAATCAGAAGAACAAAATGAAAACCACAAAATCTAAGTAGTTATCAAATACTGGATGCAACACATAGATTAGTTAATAATTTTTTAACATATGCTAAAGTTTTTACTCGATTAATTTTGATTGAATCATAAAAGTTTAGATTATCAAGACCAAATTAGGGTCCTGTTAAAATTTCAAAATAAACCCGTTTCTCCTTACACTTGATGGCTAAAGGATATAGGTGCAGTTTGGTTTATAAAGCTCGACAAATCAAAACCACCACTTTGAAGGTGCTAGTTGAGAGATTTGTATGGTTTTCGAGAAATAAAAAGCCTCTCATTTATAATAATAAAATAAAAAACAGGATAATGAGTAAAATGTAATTTTAGCTATTAGTTAGATTATGCGTGCAGGACTTAAGAGGAGTGGTGAGAGTTTATAATTGCTGCAACTGCAAATGTGGTAAAGACATTGATGTCCCTGAAATGATAGAGTTGATACATCGTTGCTCAACTATGGCATCTGTTACCAATGCAAAATATGCTGTCAAAATTTTCACTCCAAGTTCTGTAATGTTAGGTTGAATAATTCGATTGGTGAATACTATTCAGCGTATATGCGTATAACATCAACACTATCATCTTCATCTTTTTCCGCAAATATAAAAGAGTATATGCGATGTTTTTTTATCCTTGAGAAATTGCAGAAATTTTATCTTTTTAATAAAAATTACTAGCTATGCTTTTTTCTGCATTGGTTTTATACCCGTTACAGTAGATAATTTCTTTTTATAGGAATGATAAAAAAAATATCGTTTATTTCAAATGAGTTTGTGAGATTTATAATTAAATTATCTAAACAAGATTTTTATAATTTTTATAATTATTTCTTTCTATTTTAAAAATCTATTTATATTCTCTTTTTTTTGTTGTTGAATTACGAAAATTATTTAATTTTTTTTTTACCATTTTTATATAAAAATACATAAGTTAATATACACCATATAAAGATGGAAATTAATATTTGTAGGAAAATCTATCAATATTTAAATTACACAGTAAAAATACAAAAGCTATCTTAAATTGGATTTCTCAAAGTATGCATGAAAGGTAAATGTGGTATAATTATATTTAAATAATTCACCTTTTATTTCTATAAATTATGTGATCAAATTCGTGCAAAATAAATATTTAGAAGGTGATAAAATTTTAAATACAAAATTTTGTCTAATTGTATTTTTGGTTTGAGTGTAAATCAAATTACATGGCACCTTTAAAAATAAAAAAATATTAATCAAATAAAAAAATCTTTTGGTATGCTTAAAAAAATATAGAAACAAAAAAAGAGATTATTACACGAGAAAAAAAATCATAAAAATTAAAAGAGAATCTATTAAAAAAAAACTACGCTTATATACTGCGTATAAATAGGTATTATGTCATAAAATTATAACAATTTAAGCATCGAATTAACTTCTTAACTTGATTGTTTTTTAATTAATTTTAAATATGTTTCTTTAGATTATATGATTTTTAATTTCTAGGTGTAATTTTAAATATTTTGAATTAGTTAGGAAAAAATATAAATAATCTTAATAAGATAATTTACATTGACTTAAATCTAAAATAATATTATCCAAATTTAAAAATGAGATGATTTTAAATTATATCATTGTTAGTTTTAAGAATATGTAATTTTACTGAGAATTACAATATCTTACTTAATATTTAATTTAATTTCATTTAACTTTAAATACAAAGATAAAAACAACCCTGATATTGCATTTTTATATATATATAACAATTATGGTATAAAAAACACATTGATGTGCTACGAGAATTATGCACCGATGAAGTATTGTGATTTTTAAAGTTAATAAAATCAAGTTTATACATTATTACATGAAACAAGGGCAAGAAGAATAATGACATTCTCCATGCTTTTACCCACTTGAGTTCAAACATGATTGCAATCCTAATCTTCTTATAGGATTGACAGTTGTTTAATTCTTTTATCAATATGTAGAGAATTATACATACATTTTATTTATTTTGACTGATACCTAATATATGTATTTTCAAGTTAGTCACTTTATATACTATTCATGTTTGAAATGGATAATGGTATCATTGGTGTGTTTGAAATAATTTATATTTTATTTATTAACCAACATTTTTTTTCTGACAATTGATGCATTCTTATGAATATATACTTCTTTAATAAATTAAATTTTTGAATAATTTATTTTAAATTATGATATAATAAAAAAAGTAACATTGATCTTTCAGTTCAATGAAATAAATCTTTATTTATTCAAGTTAATTGTCTCAATTCTTAAATATCTTAAAGCGAACAATGATATAGATAATCTAATTAGTTGAGATTTAGTTTGTTTGAATACTATATTTTTTCAACTATTATTCTTTATTTATTTTTAAAGAACTTAAATAACTAATTATATTTGTTTTAATATAAAAATATTTTATAAATAAATACGATCTGAGCGAAAAAGAAAAAGAAAATACAACATTTTATGCTAAACCAATCAATGCTGGGTTGGTGATTAGCAATGTTATTCGAAAGGTGGTGATAGCATGTTATTCGTATATGACCATTCTAAATTCGTGGCATAATAACAAATTTTTAGTCAGTAAAAGGCACCTGAATGGTTGTTATTTGTGGCACATTAACAATTTTCTGGTAAGAAAGCAGCTACCATTTTCGGGTATTTTATTACTTCTTCCAGAAGAAAAAAAAAAGGAAGATCTTTGAAATAATTTTAATTATTGTTTTAAGGTTTAAATATAATTTTAATTACTGTAAATAAGGCAAAATTTGGTTTTGTTTTGTTTTTTTGGAAGAAAAAATTGTTAATTTTATTATTTTAAAATCTTAAAAATAATTTTTATCATGACATATATTTAACTATATTATATTAGTAATTATTTTGAAGTTACATATTTAGACGCAATCATATTATTAGTGAGTGATGATAAGAATCAATATTTTCAAAAGTTTACAAAAGTCAAATCCGGCAAAAAAATATTAAACGATTAAAATTAAATTTAGTCGACCGTAAAAACTAAAAAAAGTTATAGTTTCAGCTAGCTAACGACAAAAAGATGATTATGAATTAGGAAGCCGATGTAGAAGATTTATATATACTAACAATGGTTTTAGTCTCACCAAAAAAAGAAAAACAATGGTTTTAGTCAAAGTAAAAGTATGAATAATAACTGGGGTGTGTGACTGATGAGGTGACGAGGAATGAAACTGAAGTATCTTATTAATTAATTGAGACATTATTGAAAGTGGAAACACCATATTCCTATATGGTTGTTTTGTGATTTGAAATGTGGTAAGTAGGCCTTAAGGAGTAGGAGGTTGGTGACCAACCACATTGGAGTAAACAAGTAATGGATTTTGAGCATATTAGAACTCAACAACCCATTAGCCATGTACAGGTCAAAGCTAGTCAGTGTGCTTCACCACTTCCCACATTTTATAATGTATTAATTTAAAGACTTTTAAAATTTTAACTCCAAAATAGATTTCAAATACTCTTTTAGAAAAATAATTAAAAAATAATGTGATTATACAAAAGTGATGCAAAAGTTAATTACATAATCTATTTTATAAATATGAGTAAGAATCTGATTTAAAATAGAAAAAAAAATGAAAGAAAAGAAGGTAATAAAAAATAAATTAAACAACTTTTTTATCTATAAAATATGCATAAAATATTTATCCTTAAAAACAATAATTAATTAATTAGCTGTGGCATTGCTTTCAGTGAAGCCCCAAAAGATTGGGCAAACTGGCACTTAATGGTCGGGGCTGACAGTGTCATGTATGACGTAACCAATTAGAATCAGTGTCGTGTCTTTTTTATGAATTGAAGAATTCAATAAAAATATCAGTATTAAATATATTTTATATTTAAAATATTAATTATTTTTATTAATACATTATTAAAAAAAGAAAATTAATAAAACATATAATATTATTTTAATTATAGATTCTAGTATGTTGTCATGTCATCATTTTAGACTATTAGAATTAAAAATATATTAAAATATCTTTTACATTTTGATTCTAAATAAATAATGCAGTTAAAATTTAAATTTACAGCCATAGATTTAATCACGTTTGACATGGAAGAGTTATAAAATTAAAATATTTGAGTTCTTTCATTTTTTATTTTGATTATGAGTTCTTTAAATTTCATCGACAAATAAATTTTTTATTAATTTTAATCTAAAGTCAAAATTATAAAATTTAGATAAAATGATCTATTATGAAATCCAATTCAATTTTAATAAAATAAAATAAAGAGTAACAAAACCCTTACAATTATATAATCCTTATGTTTTTAAAGCACATGATTATGTTTGATTCTTAATTTTATATTTCATCGACAAATAAATTTTTTATTAATTTTAATCTAAAGTCAAAATTATAAAATTTAGATAAAATGATCTATTATGAAATCCAATTCAATTTTAATAAAATAAAATAAAGAGTAACAAAACCCTTACAATTATATAATCCTTATGTTTTTAAAGCACATGATTATGTTTGATTCTTAATTTTATTATATATATATATATATATATATATATATATATATATATATATATATATATATATATATATATATATATATATATATTTTTTTTTAAATTGCATATCGTCATAGATGTGTTCTTTGGTTCTTATTTAGAATTGAAGGGAAAGAATAAAATCCGGTTCAACAGTTCAACAGTGCAAGGATGGTTTTCCAGCTATTTCTTGCTCTGATAAAGATCTGTCCGTAATGGAGGTGAGTTTTTCCTTAGCTCCTCCCTCCGCGTCCAGGATCGACGTTGGCTCCGATAGCTATTCAGTGTAACAAATTTGGGTGTAGTAGATCTATGCGATGTGCGACTCAACCATCGCTCTACGAGCTACAAAAGCAGATCGGTGTGTGAGAGAAGCAAAGTTATGTGCAACGGAGCTCTGCCAACTCCAGTAGCCGCTACTCTTGAGCGCGGTGATCACCGTCGCTCTTCTTCGTTCCCCTAAGACTTGGAACTTCGCACTTGGTCTTCTCGATCTTGTGGGCGTCTAGAAAAGTTTTATGGATGTCCCACGATGGGCGCCAATATTTTGCTCTCAGATTGTACATCGCTATAGACATGCCCCTTGGTCCTTATTTGTACATGAACGACTCCCTATTGTTCTATACTTGCCATCCTAACAAACTCCTAATTGTCTCAACTAACTCCTAACTGATTTTGGGAGCTGAACGCCTCTTGGAGTGGTAAGGGCCGTTTGGACCAGGAAGGAGAATTAAAGCTTATTCCTTACGGTAAAAAGCTTGAGGGGTTGTGTATCGGTCAATCATCACAACTGAGCTCCAACATGTGTGTAGGACCGACACTCTCTGAACTTGGGCCTAATGATAGGTATGCCCAAACCCAACAGAGGACCTTAGTCCAAGGAAGAAGCTAATCCACTCAGACCAGCCTCCTTCTGGCCCAAATGGCCCCTACCACTCCAAGAGGCGCTCAGCTCCCAAAATCAGTTAGGAGTTCGTTGAGATGGTTAGGAGTCTATTAGGATGACAAGTGTAGAACAGTAGGGAATCATTCATGTACAAATAAGAACTAAGCGACACGTCTATGACGATCTGCAATATGAAAGCAGAATAATATATATAAAAGTATGTCTACAAATTTTTTTTTAAATTTCGATTAGAGAATATCTTTTTGGTATACATCTAAAGAAGTTCATAATTAAACATAATAGAATTCATTTAAATATATAAATTTTACTTAAAAATTCAACCACAAAAATACATACTATTTAAATTAGGAAATAAATGTTAAGAGGCACAACTAACCAATGGTGTCTAAGGTGAAACACTTTAGTAAGTGTCTTGTAGGAACATAAAGAACATATGAAAGCAGTGTTGAAAAATTTGAAGGAAAAACAGTTGTATGCTAAATTCTTGAAGTGTAAGTTTTGGTACGAGAAAGTGAATTTTTTAGGTGATGTTATCTCAGAAGAAGGAATAGTTGTAGATTTGTCGAAAATGGAAACTGTCTCGCAAGAAACACCAAAAGACAATTATTAAGATAATGTGTTTTGTTATGTTAGTTGAATATTACATGAGGTTTGTTGAGAGATTCTCAAAGATAATGAGATTGTTGACTCGATTTACAAGAAAAACTAATTACTTTTATGAATCAAAACTTAATAGAGTTTTTAAGTGTTAGAAATAGAAGTTAACAACTTTATCTTTTTTATTTTTTATGATTTCTCTTTTGAAGTTTATTATGATAATTTATATTATTTATAAAATTAATTGAATAGATTGAATTCAATTTGTTAATATTATTATTTTTTCTATGGATGATACATAAATGAGTTATTTTACAAATCCTACTCGAACTTCTACTTTAATATATATGGCCTCCTTTTCCATAATTAAATAATTAATAATTTTTGTAAAATTTTCTGCACTGGGCTGACAATGTTTAATATCTAGAATATAATTAGTCAGCAGATCCATGAACATTCGAATAAGAAATATTTTCACCAGTTTTAGGCTGCACCAGAAAAATGACCACATTAATTCCTCAAATAAAATGTTACTAAAATCTGTTTATATTTGCTATTTGAGAACTACAGATAACGTTTCTATTTTGAGTGCATACTAGATTTGTATATTCCTTTCTTTCATGGGTAACGAACGGGACCAAGTGCGTCTCTAATCCAGAAGCACAAAGAGAGAGAATAATAGAAACGTGAAGAGAAAGAACACCGCGTGCTTCATTTATGGCTTATTATATATGTTTTTATTTTTTTGCCCCTTTTTTCACTGCGACAGAGAATAAAAATTGAGAAGCGAAAAAACAAAAAAAAAGAAGCTAAGAACAACTCAAGGATTGAACTTTACAATCTGTGGACAGTGATAGAGAGTATGCGTTTGAAGCTCCATCAAATGGACAGTTCCCTCACTCTGAAGCTGATTATGAGCTAGCGGTGGATACTGCCAACTTTTCAACGAGATCTGATATCCTGGATCAAAATAACCATAAATGTCGTAACGTGCATTTGTTTAATAATTGTTTACAAAACACGCTACCACAACATGCTATCCACCAGCCAAGACACAACTTGCCGCCATTTTATTTGTTAATTGTTTTTAAACAGAAAGGAGATTAAAAAAATTGTTACTCATAATTATGTTTTATAATGTTTAATTTATTTGGGTTGAAAAACATGAAGCATTAATTAACATTTCAGTAGATACTTCTAATGTCTAGGAAAAACAAATCGCAATCCAACAAAAGCTAAGTGGAATTGGGTTCAGAAACAAGATTCCGATAAGCACGACATTTCGTAAAAACCAACTCTATAATTGATGGGAGGTGGAAAAAACAATTTTTCTTTTGAAGGAGACGTTATGGAGCTCGATCGAAATAACACCCCCAGCCTATTGATTTATTTCACAAAATATGATTTGAGTGCTTGTTTAAATTATATGGTTGAGTGATGCAATTTTTTTTTTCTTTTATGGGAGTGTTTATACAGTCAACTTTTACTCGACATTTTCCTTGTTTAAGCATCTAGGCAGTCATTAGGCTTAGTCAAAATTCCTTTCATATTTCGCTCTTAAATTTTAAAAGTCTATGGACAACAAGTTAACGAAGGATTCATTCACCCATTTTTACCTGCGTTGAACTCGTTCCTAAGGGCAAAATCTCGGTTTGATTGTGAGGATCAGAGGAAACAAATTTTCAATTTCGATAAAGAATTACTTGCTTTTAGATAAAATACATTGCAGAGAGCTTTTTCACCCTCTCAAGTTGCACCCAATTGGGACAAATTTCTGATAAATTTTCCATTGCACCAGCATTGTAACATTGAATAAACAAAAATAAAATTGTGAGTAAAAAGAGGGAGAAAAAAAACAGTTTAGACCTATGAATGTAGTAGTAGCAATGAAACACACAAATTATTCATCCACACCTAGTAAGACATCCATTGAATTCACAGGACTTAGGCTTAAGCCTGAGACTTGTCCCCTTTGAGTGGCTTGACAACTTCCCAGGTGAAGTCAGGGTCATCCCTTCCAAAGTGTCCATAAGCAGCTGTCTTGAGGAACCTATGGCCACCCCTCTTAAGGTCCAAGTTAATGGTGATCATTCCAGGTCTGAAGTCAAAATTCTCCTTCACAATCTGAAGAATCTCCTTGTCAGGAATCTTGCCAGTTCCATAAGTGTCAACAAAGACTGAAAGGGGCTCAGGGACACCAATGGCATAAGAAACTTGGACAATGCACCTTCTGGCAAGACCATTTGCCACAATACTCTTTGCAGCCTGCCTTACAATATAAGCACCACTTCTGTCAACCTTGGTAGGGTCTTTCCCTGAAAAGGCACCTCCACCATGAGCACCCCAGCCACCATAGGTATCAATAATGATCTTTCTTCCAGTGAGACCAGCATCACCATGGGGGCCACCAATGACAAAACGACCAGAAGGGTTAAGGTGGAAGATGGTCTTCTCATCGAGGTACTTTTCAGGAATGACAGGCTTGATAACATGCTCTTTAAGGTCAGCAGCAATTTGGTCATTGCTCACAGTCTCATCATGTTGGGTGGAAATGAGGACAGTGTGAACACGAACTGGAACCATGGCACCATTGTCATTGTAGTACTCAACAGTTACTTGTGTCTTCCCATCTGGCCTCAGCCAAGCACAGGTACCATCCTTCCTAACCTCCGTGAGGCGAGCACCTAGTTTTGTTGCAAGGACATGGCTCAGGGGCATGTACTCAGGGGTTTCATCAGTGGCATAGCCAAACATGTGACCCTGGTCACCAGCACCAACCTCCTCTGGGCGCTTGGTGAAGTGGCCGTGCACGCCCTGAGCAATATCAGGGCTCTGCTGCTCAATGTTCACCAACACCTTGCATTTGTCAGCATCCAGACCCACATCATCTGAGATGAATCCAATGTTGCGGCATGTGTTGCGGACAATCTTCTCATAGTCTACGTCAGCCTTGGTTGTGATCTCTCCAAAAACCATCACCATGTTGGTCTTGGTGCATGTCTCACAGGCAACCTTGCTGTCGGGGTCCTGTTCAAGGCAGGCATCCAGCACTGCATCAGAGATCTGGTCGCACAGCTTGTCGGGGTGTCCCTCGTTCACAGACTCCGATGTGAATAGAAAGGTTTCCACTGCCATTTCTCAACCTGCAGAATACACCAATGTTCAGTATCATTATAAAGCATAAAAGATTAAATTCCAATACAACTTCACTCGCTACTCATCAAAGGCACTTGAGATTCCAGATCATATTGCAAAAGGAATAACCCAAAGTTTATGCCAAGATTGATTGTAATGGTTTATCTTGATCTACTTTTTCAAAAAGCTCTTGGTCCTCCTTACAAAATAATTGCAGACAAAACGATAACAAAGTATATATCAAGATTCCCTGGGCACCAAGTTGGACAGAATCTTGGATTTCAACAAGGACAAAACTTAGATGCAATTTCCTACATTCATTTAGTGTTGTTCTTTGACCGGAATTGAAATTTCATTCCGATAATCTATGTCAACATGTAACACAAATCTCTATTACGAAAACTACGGAGATAAAATTCTAATTCTGATGGGAGAACAACACTAAAATCACATAAAGAACTGCAATCTAAGTTTCCTCCTTTAGATAAACATGAAAGCACAAAATATTAGTTTCTAGAGAGAAAAATAGCCCTAATTGAAATCATTTGAAAATGAACACAATGCTACAGAGTTCAACAAGCAAAAAATGAAATGAACACATGACATGAGGCACCAAAACTAGATCCAGAGGGAAAGAAACAGTTAGAACTGATTATTCTGGTGAAAGCACCAGATCTATACCACAAAAGACAAATACTCAAAGCTCACTTCAGCGATCTGAACGCCAGAAAGGGAAATAAATAAATAAAAAAGAAGAGTGAGCAGAAAATAATATTTCATTTTATATACTGAAACGACAAGAGTGAGAAGCATGGAACAAAGGGGAAAACAATACAAATAAAATTCAGATCCATAACATAAATGGTCTAGTTAGGAGAAGATAGGAAGCAGTTTTTGGTCATGAGATGCTACTTACGGATATGGAACATATTTATAAAGAATGGAAAACAAAAGAAAAAAAAAAAAGGAAGAAAGAAGAGAAGGGTTGTGAACCTGGAGCGAGTGCAAATGAATGTTTAGAAGTTGAAACAAAGAAAGACACTCGCAGGAAGCAGAC
Organism: Mucuna pruriens; assembly: GCA_025330945.1. NCBI lineage: Eukaryota > Viridiplantae > Streptophyta > Magnoliopsida > Fabales > Fabaceae > Mucuna > Mucuna pruriens. Next base: position 2,808,486 of record JAENHJ010000528.1, read on the forward strand.
AAGACTGTGGATGACCAAACTCCAAATTACTTGTTTGGTGCGGTGTGGTGTGGGAAAGACCATAGACGCTGTCTCCTTATTTATACTACTCAATGCCCTCACATGACCGGTCACCGGAACCTGCGGTGTCGCCCTTTGATTTGTGGGGTTGGTGAGATTGCGAGCGGTACCTTTGTAACTGGATACTGCCGGTCACACACCAACCCTAACCGAAAACGTGTGTGTCGGTGTCGGTGGCACAATACCGCTAGATCTCGTTGTCTTCTACGTTAAAATTTAAAACACTTAATATAATTTATTAAACAATTTTCATTATTTAAAATATTAAATAATTCATTTTTGTAATCAATTCTCTAAAATATCCACTAATATTCTCTTTCTCTTTTTCGTGATTTTTATCAGATAAAAATCATATATATGACGTAGTAGAAATTAATGCAAAATTAACGAGTATATATATGCACCTACGTCTAATTTGGAAATTAATTAATGCACGTAAGTAAGAATAAATTGATTAACGAGTATATTAAAATCTTTTAAAGATATGGCTATTTTTATTTTAATATTCGTGGTGTAGCACAACTCAACATAAATATTGACTCTTCGAATAATTAATTGTATCGTAATAAATGGTTTGTTTGCTGTTGCATCATGCATGTGGGAAACGGGAAATAAGTATATTATAAAAATGAATTTACAAGAGTCAATCTTTCTTGATTTAACTTTTAGGAAGAGGAAGGAAAAATCAAATGCATAATGACAACATTTTATGCTAAACCAATAAATTGTGGCGTTGGTGAATTGTGACGTGACGTTAGACAAAGTTATTCGTAAGGTGATGGCTTAATAGCATGTCGAATATGACCGTCATATCCTAAATTCGTGGCATAATAACAAATTTTTACTCGGTAAAAGGAATCTAAATGGTTGTTCTTCGTGGCATAATAACAATTTTCGGGTAAGAAAGCAGCAACCATTTTCGGATATTTTATTACTTTTTCCAGAAGAAAAAAAAAAGTCAGATCTTTGAAATGAATCTAGTTAGCCCAATCAATTAAGCTGTCAGTTATTGTTTTAAGTTTCAAATATAATTTTAATTACTGTGAATAAGGCAAAGTTGAGTTTTGGTTTTTGTGGAAGAAAAATATTGTTAGTTTTATTATTTTAAAATTTTAAAAATAAATTCTATCATGACATATATTTAACTATATTATATTAGTAATTATTTTGAAATTACATATTTTGACGTAATCACACTATTGGCGAGTGATGACAAGAATTCATATTTTTTATTTTTTTACAAAAACCAGATCTAGCAAAATAATTAAGTGATTGAAATAAAATTTAGTTTACCGTAAAAACTAAAAAACAATTTATAGTTTTAGCTATCCAACGACAAAAAGGATGATTATGAATTAGGAAGACGATGTAGAAGATTTATATATACTAACAATGGTTTTAATCTCACCCAAAAAAAAAAAAGAAAAACAATGGTTTTAGTCAAGTAAAAGTATGAATAATAACTAGGGTGTGTGACTGATGAAGTGACAAGGAATGAAAGTGAAGTATCTTATTAATTAATTGAGACATTATTGAAAGTGGAAACACCATATTCCTATATGGTTGTTTTGTGATTTGAAATGTGGTAAGTAGGCCTTAAGGAGTAGAGGTTGGTGACCAACCACATTGGAGTAAACAAGTAATGAATTTTGAGCATATTAGAACTCAACAACCCATTAGCCATGTACAGGTCAAAGCTTGTCAAGTGTGCTTCATCACTTCCTACATTTTGTAATGTATTCAATTAAAGACTCTTCTAAGAATTGAACTCCAAAATGGATTTCCAATACTCTTTTAGAAAAATAATTAAAAATATAAAGAGCGATGTGATTATAAAAAAGTGATGCGACAGTTAATTACAAAATATATTTTATAAATAAGAATAAGAATCCGATCTAAAAGAGAAAAGAAGGTAAATAAAAAAAAAAATGAAAGTAATAGGTGTGGCATTGGTGTCAGAAAAGCCAAAAGATTGGGCAAAACTGGCACGTAACGGTCATGCACGGTTGGTGCTTGATGGTGTCACGATTTCTGTGTAACCAATCAGAATCAGTGTCATGTCTTTTTTATGGACTCTGCAATTGTAAGTGAGCACGGGCTAATGAATTCAATACTTCAATAAAAATGTAAATCATTTTCTTCTTATTAATCTTTCTACTTTTTTAAGTATTAAATACATTTTATTTCCTTTATAGAATTTTTTATAAAAAATACATTTTATATTTTAAAAACATTTATTTTTCATTTAATACATTCTTTAAGAAAAGTAAGAAGATTTATAAGAAAATTAATAAAAATATATAACATTACTTTAATAATATTTTTTTATACTCATAACATAAATATAAAATTTATACTATCAATGACTAATATCATGAAGAGATAGATATTTCTTTTTTAATATAATTTTTTCCATGCTAGTCCAGTATCCAAACTCCTCGTGAAATCCAAACAACTACTACTTATATTATCATTATTAATTTTATCTAATAATATTGTCATTAGGTTCACCCAGTTATAGTATAACGTGGAATATAAATCTTTTTCAACTGTAGTATGACGTGAGATGCGAATTTTTTCAATTAAAAAATTGAAAGTATTTAATTTCATCCAATTTTTTTTCAGGATCTTCTCCCGTTGTCATGTCATCATATTGGATTATTGGAATTAAAAATATATTAAAATATTTTTTACAATTTGACTCTAAATAAATAATGTAGTTTGAATTAGATTTACGGTGATAGATTTAATCAGTTTGACATGTTAGACTTATAAAATTAAAATATTTGAGTTATTTATTTATTTATGAGTTCTTCAAATTTTATTGACAAATAAATTTATCATTAATTTTAATCTAAAAAAATATTATAATATTGAAACAAAATTATCTATTACTAAATCCAATTCCATTTTTAATAAAATAAAAAATAAACCAACAAAAGTCGCAATTATATAAATAGTTAAGTTTTTAAACACGCGACTATTTTCTCCTGTTGATGATATGTCGTACATTTAAAAAAATCCATGGTTAAAGACTTTTTAGCATAATAAAATTCATTTGAATATATAAGTTTTGCTTGAAAATTCAACTACAAAATTGCATACTATTTAAAATAGAAAATGAATGTTAAGAGGAACGTCTACGCAACACAACTAAGGACTGATGGCTGTTTTATTTTAAGATAACTGTTATTCCTATATTTATGTATTTATTTATTATTTTACAATGACCATACGAAATTACTTTTGCTGTGAACTACTTAAATTCCTTCTTTAATATATGTCGCCTCGCCGTGTTTTTACTTTATGGGAAATGTTCAAGCTGATAGGACGCGTTTATCTTCCATAATTAAATAATTAATATATTTTTTTGTAAAATTTTCTGCACTGGGCTGACAATGTTTAATATCTAGAATACAATTAGTCAGTAGATCCCTGAACATTCGAATAAGCAATATTTTGGCCAGTTGTTGGCAACATCAGAAAAATGACCTTATTAATTCCTCAAATAAAATGTAATGAAAAATCTGTTGCTATTTGCTCTTTGAGCACTACACAGATAATGTTACAATTTTGAGTGCGTACTTGATTTATATATTCCTTTCTCTCATGGGTAACGAACGAGAGCATGTGCGCCTCTAATCCAAAAGCACAAAGAGAGAAAGAACACCGCGTGCTTCATTTATGGTTTTTGTCCTTTTTCACTGCGACAGAGAGAATAAAAATTGAGAAGCGAAAAAAATAAAAAGCAGCTAAGAACAACTAAAGGATTGAACTTTACAATGGGTGGACAGTGATATTGAAAATCTAGAAAATGGATAGTTCACTCACTCTGAAGATGATTATGGGCTAGCGGTGGCAACTGCCAACTTTTCAACCAGATCTCATATCCTGGATCAAAAAACCATAAATGTCGTAACGTGCATTTGTCTAATATAATTGTTCACAAAACACGTTAGCACAACATGCTATCCACCAGCCTAGACACAACTTGCCGCCATTTTATTTGTTAATTGTTTTTAAAGAGAGAAAGGAAATTAAAATTTGTTACTCGTAACTATTTTTGGTAATATTTAATTCATTTGGGTTGAAAAACATGAAGCATTAATTTAATTCACAAAGCCTTAAACATTGCGTGGATAAAAAATTTGTTGGGAAAGACAATACATTTCAATAGATACCTCTAATGTCTAGAAAAAACAAATCACAATCCAGCAAAAGCTAGGTGGAATTGGGTTCAGAAACAAGATTATCATAAGCACGACTTTTGCAAAAACCAACTCTATAATTGGTGGGAGGTGGAAAACAAGTTTTTTTTTATTTTTTATGGAGATGTTATGGAGCTCGAACAAAATAACACCCCCAGCCTATTGATTTAGTAAAAATTAATTAAAAAACCTTCACAAAATATGATTTGAGTGCTTCGTTATAATTCCATGGTCGAGTGACGCATTTCTTTTTCTTTTTCTTTTACGTGAGTGTTTATACAGTCAAATTTTACTCAACATTTTCCTTATTTAAACATCTAGGCAGTCGTTAGGCTTAGTCAAAATTCCTTAATAGAGTAATTCGGCTTACATGATTGGTCTCAGCTAATGAGATGAGGTTTCATACTTATATTATATGCTCTACATAATTGGTCCTTTGCTTCTTTTTTCAATTTCATTGGATATTCCAACAAGACCTTTGGAGTGTTGCAGCAGGAAACTTTGCATAGGACCCCAATTCTGAATGAGCTAAAATGATTCTCCCAACCATTGATAAGCATTGTCTTTTTCTCCAGCAAGCTAATTCTCCCAACATTGGAAGGGTGCCTCTGAAGTTTTCTTTTTTCTTTTCATTCAGACAAGGGAGTGATCCAAGTATTTGCCTAGGCCTGTTGCCACCAAGTATCCACTTTTTGAGTAATGAGGTCCCGAATCTCCTAATTAACATTCATGGAAAAGAAAATACATGGTGGTCTTATGTTTTTTTTATCTTCTAACCTGATGCAGAACAAAAAATGTCAAGACAGTTGAAGATATCTTCCCATTGTTGAGTTCAACATTTTGTAAAAATAAGGAGATCGTCAACAAACATAGGATGTGAGATTAAAGGTCCGCTTCTACGAGCTTGAATAGGTTTCGGCAGATTTTTGTCCACAGCATCATGAATCAAATGAGAATTTTTTCCATGGAAATCATTAAAAAAAAACGCAGATATGGGATCTTCTTGTTGGACTCCTCTAGCGGGACAGAATGTCTCCCATTCATACCATTCTACAATACTTTAACGTGAGGCGATGGTATACAGGTCATAATCAAATTGCTCATAGTATCATGAATGAAGGACGAAGAGATTCGATTAAAGGCTTTTTCTACTTCAATTCCATGAATGTTTTAATAACGTTATGCTCCTCATGCAGTGCACTAGCTCATGCGCAATAATGATTTTATGAATATTCCTCACAAGAACAAAGGTAGCTTGGCAAAGAGATATGAAATCATTTAAGAAATACTTCAGTCTATTGGCTTGGTGATGCGTTTATAGGGCACATTACATAGGGACATCGATCTAAATTGATTGATAAATTCTGGGTGATCAGTCTCAGGTATAAAAGAACAAGGAGAGTACCATTTTTCTCTTTGATAAGCTCCTTATTTCCCCAGACATACTCCAGTTATGTTGGAAAACCATCTTTTCCAGGAGCTTTATGAGAGCTCGTGGAGAAAATTGCATTTTTTTTTCTTCCTCCGTAGCAATGCCATCAAATCCAATGAGAGTTCCAATGGACACTAGGGCAGGAAGAGGCAGAAACAGTTGCCTTTCAAAGAAGCATCTTTAATCTACAATATGAGGGTGAGTGGGAGATATCTTGGGTGCGTGTGCGCACACATGCTCGCACAAAAAACTCAATAGCTACACTTGGTACCAATATAATTTTCACTTTTCAGAAACATGGAGCAACCATTCTGCCAAGATTTGAGGGATTACCAGAAGGATTAGATTCATTTGAACGAGGTTGGTAAAATTGCATCCCATAAATTATTCTGATGCATAAATTAAAAAAAAAAAAAACAACAATCACTTCACTCTCCACACCAGTCATCGATCTTGTTTCAAGATTCAGAAAAATCAATTATTTGCATCCCTCTTCCAGCAACAGCAATTTGATAATGGTTCCTGCACAAGACAAAAAGCAAGAGTTCAGAGAAACAACAATATATCACCTAACCTGATCATCCTATCATATATAACAATCACCTGCCATAAGCCCGAGCAGATAACGCTTCTGGCTCTGGCACACTAACTATTAGATATGAATGCTCAATTAGTTTCCTCTCCTGAAGATGCCAGCATCTGACCCGCTGATCAAGTCCAGTTGAAAACACCCAAGATCCATCTGTCCAGACACCTTCAAAAAATAAAAGCTGATTATGATGCATCAATAATCAAACTTCTTGAAATGTTAATATGCATTTCCAGATACTGGCTTCAATTTGATAAAGTGTTTCAAAAATGGATCAATGGTTTTCAAGGACCATAAGTATTTTAATATTTAGCAAATGCAAAGCAGATGCAATCTTTTGGCAAATCTACCAGACAAGGGTATTCTTGTATTGTTAACTATAACATTATATGGGAATAACACGCTTAACTTAACATTCTTAGCGGGACAAAATGCTAGATTACCTAACTGAAATTTTTTCAGGGGGAAAGGCAAGGGCACTGAATCAAACAATGAAAGCCTGACATGCCCACTATTCTTTATAAACTAAGGAAATAAAACATGTAGATAGACAGAGAAGTATAATTACACAGCTTTACCTTTGATAGAAGAGCTGTGGGCAGAGGGTAATTTTTCATAATTTAAGAACCTAATCTTATAAATCTTGCTCCGACTTTGAAAATTGACGTCCTTTCCATATTCAGGTACAGAGACGAAATTTGTGATGTCCGGGTTCAAAATCTCATCATTTGAATTTATTGATTTAGGTGATAATTCAACCATGAGATGATGAAGTGCTTGATCATCACCCCCACTAACTATGCTGTACACATGACAACTATCAGTATTTTGCCAGCCCTTTATCTCTGAAACATGGAGACAGTTCACACCAGATTGGTGAATATTTTGCAAAAGGCATAGAGGCTGTATTTCACATATTTCCACTGACAAATTATCAGTCTTGCTTTCTAACTCCGGGGGAGCTGTATGTGTTGATTGAGAAGAAACCATCTTGCTGTCTTCGGGACCACTTGGCATGTAAGAGGTATCCTGTGGAGCATAGCTGATGCTTTTGGTCTTGTCTTTGGCTTTCAAAGTGACCAGATTGCTGTCTTGTCTTTTCTTTGACAAGTCACTGCTTAAAGATCTCCACCGTCTACCACCCTGACTTCCTCGCCCAGTTCGTGGTCGTTTTTGACAATCAAAAAGCTTCTCAACATTACAAGCCGAAACTCGCTGCATAAAAGCTTCAACACTGTCAGTGAGGTCCCAAAAAGCAACACTTCCATCAGTAGACCCACTAATCACTATATAAACATTTTCAACTTGGATGTTCTCTGCAAAAGAAAGTTCAGACATAAGATAAATCACATTTATACAAGAAAACAGGTGCTAGCCTAAAATTATTATTATAGTATTTTGAAAATTATATGAGCAAGGAACAGTATAATCAACTTGTCATCTTAACAAATAATTTGTCATTTCATAAACTAAGCATGACAAAAAAAAAAAAAAACACTTCAAATCACCACAATCTAAATAGTGTCATTACATAACAAATTTACCATTACAAGCAGGGTATGCTTTTTAGTTGGGAGTAGAGACATTCTACAAAAGGCAAAAGCACATCAGAGAACCAAAAAGCTGATCATTTTATTGAAGGTAAGTATTACAAACCTATGAATAAGCTTCCCATAACTTATACAAAAAGAGATAGAATAAATCCAACCCTATGAAGCTTCAGACTTCCAATTACTAACAACCAATAAGAATAACTTATGCACTAAAGGAAAACCCAGCAACACCAAAATAAAATCAACTGAATACCAAATAACCTGGGAATGAGAAAAATACTGAAATATCCTTAGCACTGAATACCAAATTAACTATCCTAGTGAACCCATGTAAATATAATCTGGCAGGATCTTTTTTTGGACTATTAAAAGCAGCCCCATGATCACAAGTAAACCCAACCCAAACATTGAGACAATTTTATCTTTGAACTTAGGCTTCTCAACGCCAGTGCATCAGGCATTAAGTTTTCTATAATTAATTTTTATTACCATGCAACAGGTAACAACCACATTAACTTTTGAAGAGACAAACTTAGAAATAATCTGGGCTATCACAATAAAACTACGACATCCACGTGAAAGGAAGAAATTAGGAGGTACAGAACTCTTGCCAGCGATCACTGGCACAGCATACTAACCTTCATAAGGCCTACACAGGGGAAATATTATATGCTGCAATGTCAAAACAGGTGCCAACAAAGGAACCAGAAAAGCAACGTCAAACCTGCCATCAGGTAAAAGGGAAAGAACCATGTGAAATATAGCAAGAAAATAAAAAAAAAAGAAGAAAAATCATCATAGAATCAGATAGGATTAAGTGTAAATACCACAAGCGAAAGGGCAAAATTAATGCTCGTAACATAAGTGTAGCATCTGAACATGCAACAACAACAAAACAGACAGAGATCCTGACAGATACAAAATGGAAGGTTAGTTTCAGTTTTTTTGTTTTTTTGCATAAAATTAGTAAAGAGTTTTTTAACCAAATAAATGAGAAAAAGAAAATATTAGCGGTCTTTTCTCACCTGGAACCAGAAAATTTAACAAGAAAAGAAGTGACTGCAAGATATCTCCAGTCATCTTCATGTTTATCTCTGATCCAGTTTGCCATTCCACTTTCAGAAATCAGTGACCCCATTCTAGCATCATCATTTGTATTAGAAACATTTTCAGCAACACCAACTATTTTCTCCACGTTATTTTCAGGAGTACTGTGTGTAATTGAATATTTGGCTGGCATATCAGTGGAAAGCCACTGGAATGTCATTGATGAGGACAAACTTGACAAAAACTGATCATCAACTCCTTCTGAATTATACTGATGATTGGTTAGGAAGTCATTTTTGTTGTCCAGCTTCCTATTTTTTAATATCCAACAAGTTAAGACACGCTTTGCACCCACTGATATCAGTAATGTTGGATTCTCTTTGTTCTCAACAGGTACCCCACCTGTATCTGATGAAATGGTGTGTACTTTTGACACACAACAAATTGATCTTACTGCCGATCCTCCAACATGCTCACCAAGCAGTTTTGACATGGACCAATTTTCAATACCTGGAGAGTACCTAAATCAAAGAAACAGGTCAGGTGCTAATAAAGCATTCAAGCAAGTTCTACAGACAGCAGACAACAATGGTCTTACCAATTCAACCTCACAGTTCCATCTTCACATCCAGTTGCAATCCAACTTGATTTAGAAAATAAGGCACACCTATAATTATCTCCAACAAGCACATCATCAGGGATGAAGCACAAGGAATGTATCTCTCTACCATGGAACTGCATGTGCAAACTTTGAGGGTATATCTTCCCATCTCTATTATGAATCCAGTGTCTATGTATATGTATCATTTCATCCTGTAATAATTGGCCTTATTTGTCAGGGTTATTCAGAAAAATCTGTTTGTGATAACAAAAATCAATCATCCAGGACAAAATAGGCCTAGTATCTTCTGATGTGACTGGTGGTTTAAAAACTGCTACAATTGCAGTGCTAAATTTCAACTCTAATTTTAGTAGTTATTTAACTTCTACCTACACCCATGTTACTGAAGCAACAGAACAAAGGGAAGCTAAACAAGATGACAAATGTTCCTTTTAGATACCCTTCAATATGATTGGGAAATTTTTGAGATGTAAAGACTAAGCACATATCAAGAAGGAAATCAGATTCAACTGGGTTTTTATTTAACTTTACCCACTCCATCCTCATTGATTGGCTCAACCAATAAAAAAGGCAACACATTGAAGCCATGAAAGGCAGCATGAAGCCATGGAAATCTTTTAGAGCCATATACAAGCCCAATGCATACAATGATCTCAAATATAAACAGTAATCATACAGATCTTCCAACAAGAGTTTAACTACTTTGAGTTTGAGCAGCAAGATCTAATGACTAATGACTAATGAGCAGGTGTAAATGTACTTTAGGATAGAACAAGCTTAAGAAAATGCAAATTGCCTACTAAATTTTTCAATAGTCAAGGGTTCAAAAGCAGAAAGCAAACCTTGACAAAGGCAAAGCAGTTCTTCATCTCTGGTATATCACCTAGATAATAGGAATGAGGACGCCGCCATCCACCACATGGAATGCTCACCACCTGCTAATACCATACATTATCATCACATCTATAATAGGTGGTAATGGTATGCAGCAACAGATAAGTGAATATAAATATTAACTAAGCAGAGTAAAGAGAAATGGTAGTCAAAGTACCTTATTCTCATTAACTAAGTTCCATACTATGAAATCCACTGATGCAAAACCAGCTGCATAGCTGCTTGACAATCTATCACTGGAGTTGTTATCCATAGAAACATATTCAATCAAAGTCAATTCTTTCACTTGTTTCATCCCTGTAAATTGCAAATTCTGCATTTCTTTATCATATTCCAAATAGCATATACAACCATCTGCTCCAGTCTGAACAAGAAAAAATCATAAAATGGAATCAAAGTAGTCCACAATCATTTGCATTTGCAGATTAGAATATTAAGAGTGTTCCTGATGTTATGTTTGGCAAATAGTTTAAATTTGGATCACCACATTTAAAAGGGTGAATGATTGAACATTTGACTATACCGAGCATATCTCAATCTGATTATAACCAAGCTTGGTCACAAAAACACTGGAGACACTTGAAATCCCATGAACTCCTTTGAAATGATTTACTGGAGGTATCTTCATTTCTTGTGCAGTAGATATGCCCAGCACCAGATTCTTTAGCAAAGGGAACAGAACCATATTGCCACGTACATCTCCACAAGCTAGGACCTGCAATTCAGATTCCAGATTAATTTCCATTTTTAAGTAAACTAGTATATTCATATCATAATATTTTAGAAGTCAAAATGAAAAATATCCAATGTCTTTGTTCCTCATGATTAGTTACTTAGTTATTGAACAATCTCATATTAGGGTCCATTTATACATAAAAGCAATTTTTGTTAATTCTATTTTAATAGCATCACAGTCAGATTCGATCAAGTATCTTATAGTCTTCCAAAGAGAATCATTAAGCAACAGTGAACACATCAAAATTCCACCTACTCACCCCCAATAAAAATAAAATGTTAAAAATAGAAAATATGGATAGATGGATTTGTATCCTTTCATGTTAACAAGTACATGACAATGTCATGTTAGAAAGAGACAGGCAAAATTAATGAAGCCTACACAAGTAATGGTGAGTAGGGGTGGCAAATGGATGGATTGGATAAATTTTGATGTGGATTATAATGGATAGACTAAAAGCAAACCAGTAATCCATTTATATCCATTTAAATTTTATCTTCAGTCGAAAAATCTTCAATTGCATCTCAAACGAAAAATCTTCGGTCGAGTCTCAGTCGAAAAATCTTTAGTTGGGAGTTGGCCGAAGACTCGAGTCTCAAAATGGGCCTCGACCAAAATATCTTTGGTCAGTTCTCGGGCGAAAAATCTTTGGCTAAATAATCTTCAACTGGGACTCGACTAAAAATCCTTTGCCCAAGCTTCGACCAAACAATCCTTAGACAAAACTTGACCAAAAAACCTCCAGACGGGTCTCGATTGAAAATTCTTCAGATGGGCCTTGACTAAAAAATTTTGGTTGGGCCTCGACTAACAAATCTTCGACCATGCTTTACTTGGAAAGTCTTCGGCTAGGACTCAACCAAAAAAATCTTCGACATGAATTCAACTAAAAAGATCTCCAGATAGAACTCGGCCAAAAAATCTTCAAATGGGCCTCAGCTGAAAATTCTTCAATGAGCCTCAGCCAGAAAAATCTTCGATTGTGCTTCAGCCAAAAAAAATCTTTGGTTGGGATTCAGTAAAAAATTCTTTAGATGGGCATCAGCCGAAAAATCTTTAGTAAAGATTTGACTAAAAAAGCTTCGGTCAAGCCTTGGCCGAAAAATTTCGGCCAGGCTTCAATTGAAAAATCTTCAATCGAACCTCGGCCAAAAAAGTTTTTGTTGGACCTTGACCGAAAAATCTTAGTTAAGCTTCAACAAAAAATCTTAGTTAGGCTTCAGCAAAAAATCTTCGACCAGGACTTGGCCAAAAAACCATGACTGAGCCTCAATGGACAAATTTTTGGTCAAGACTCTACTTTTTTTAGCCAACGAATTATTTTTTTATATAATGTAATCCAATGGATTTTGAAAAATAACAGATGGATCACTAACTATCCATAAAATTAAATGGATGGATAGAACCTAATCCATTAATATTATTGTTTTGTAATGGATGGATTTAGCGGTGGATGCAGATAAATGGATTGTTTTGTCATCCTTAATGGTGAATTATTCTATGCCTTTTTCTATCATAATATGACCAAAACAAAGATGAGAAAATCCTAATTCGTGGATAGATGAATACCTCTTCCTCCATGCATGCATCCAAAGACATTATCCGCATTCCATAATTTGATATGAACTCTGCTATACATGATACATTGTTACCCCTCATGGAGCTCTGAAGATCAGATTGTGAAGGGTCAGGCAACCTCCAAAGTTTCAACGCTCCTCTAGGATCAGCTGTGAAGACATACCTACATAATCATGTCACCAGAAAATGATAAAACTTTATTAATTTGAAAAAAGCAAAATAAATAATAATAAAATAAAAGAAGTTTAAGAAATGGAATGGGGCCAACTAGAGAAGAGTGTAATATAATAGGATCTCCCATTGGCTAGTGCTATTCGATGGTAAGATGAAACTATGAGATGGATATGCTTAACATAGTATGAATTGTATGATCTTATGACCTGTCAACCAAAGAGAGACATAACTTGAACTACATTAGCAATAAGTGAATTTCTTTTCCCTGATTAAAGTTTCATATGGTGTGGAGTGCATTTTTTTTAATTACATTCAATGTTTTGGTGTGTACCAAGGTTTTGCCTCTCCCAATAAAGTCTTCTCCATACAACATGCTTTAAAAACTCAGCTATCTACTAACTGTTTTGGACCTTGTTGATGAATTACACTCATTTTAATAGCAAGACCAGGACACTGATCAGGGGAGAGTATAAAAGGATAGATTCACACGTCATCAACAGGCATCATGTATCAATGCATGGTTTAAGAAATTCATTACCTACATCCCAGAGATTTACACCAATAAGTACCCAAGAGCTGTCTCTCCATTTCAGCTGGCCAAGTAAAGCACAATCTCACTGTAGGAGTACAATTATCCTTAGTAACTCCAATAATTGTCAGATTTCCTTTACCATCTCCAATAGCAATCCAATCCTCAGCACCACAGTCAAGTTCAAAAGAGTCCTTGGACAATAAATCCATACAGATAATTGGTGCCCCATTGTGGACCTGAACAAGTTGATTCCACTGAGCACCTCCAGTATCACATAATTTAGCATGGTAGAGATAACCATGATTGGTAGCAACATAAAGAGAATCCTGACAGGAAAAGCGCAAACATCGAACATATTCACTCTTGCTGCAACAAAAAAGGAGGCAAAAAGGCCATTCAACATGGAAATCAGTAAACACATCTGAGTTTGGACAAAGGCATCTCAAAATCAGTTCCAAATTTTGTAATGTTAGTAGTGAGTTCACTATATTTAATAATCCTACCTGTCCATAAATCCAATATGCTCCAACACATTAGGGATGCAAATGGAAAACATCTCTGTCCTACCTGGGGACCCTTGTGCTGCTTCCAAGCCCCTGGACAGAGAAGTGTGAGATCGATGTACTTTAATAGCAGAGTCAAAGCCAGCAGTTATAAGAAGTGATGAATCTGGGTTGTACAAACATCTCCATATACCCCTTCCACTGTATACAGCAAAGAATGCAAATATATCGTTATGCCTCTAATTCCTCTTATGAGTGTAAATGTAAGAATCTTAAAGATGTGAAAATAAGGACAGATCCAGTGTCTTAAAACCTAACAGAGAAAACAACTTAAGTAGTACTCAGGTTATGACTCTTGCGAAGCAGTAGAATGCTGGAATTGCAAGAAATAAGGCAAATAGAACTTGCTTGTACAATTAATTTTACTTTTAGAAAGGCAGAATTGAAACATCCATTTGTTGGAAAATCAAAGATTCAGGTTATGAAATTCCTTGGTTCATTTAAACCTCATGCAAATATCTATCAACCAAAAAAAAATACAATTTTCAACAATAAAGTGAAGCAAGGGAAATCAATAACAATTAACAAGTGATATTTTTTGAGTTGGGTCTTTTAAGGGTTAACATAAAATCAATTACTTCTATTACAAGTTAAAGGGACTCAAGATAACATGCTACCAATGGCTGTTTCCTGTAAATACTCAGTTCACAGAAAGTCAAAAGCCCAGACAATCTTCAATGCTTATTTGATTAGAGCCACAGTAAATTCCAGATATTAGCAATTGATATTTTATTTCTCAACAATCAAGAAATCATGTTTATAACTTACATGTGCTCCTTTATGACTTGTAATTGTTTACCATCAACCCCCCATATACGACATGTACAATCCTCACTGACAGTGACAATCAACTGCAGAAACCCACAAGTCAATATACATGGAAATCTAAGTAGACAAATAAACACAGTATGAGTACAACGGGTTTCATCAATGTTAATGTTGTCAAATACATTCAAAACAGTGTTGAGTGTGGCTGAATTTAAGTACTAAAAAAAGGTTTAGTTGTTGTGATTTGTAAATTTAATTGAAGACAAATGTACCATACTATGAAGGATGACATTATCACTTATAAAAGATAGTATTAATATTTATGGAACAGTCACAAGAAAAATAAAAATACATTAACAAGTAAAATAGCTGATCAAAATTGATTCAACAAGTGGAATTTATCATTATTGGTAAAAATGATCAGACAGGCGAAAACAATAATTGATTATGTCACAAAAAAGTTCACTTCCTAGTGGCAAAAAGTCACAAAAATGGTCCGCAAAGTTTATGCTAGCAGCAGATGAATATTTTTAGAAATATTATTGTACATTTCAAATGATTCATTTAATGATCTGTGATAATTAAAGGATCGGATTAGAAGAAGACCAAGAGTCTAAGTCACTTGCAGCGAATAAGGGAGACAGATAAAAGTAAAAATCTTGAGTTTTGACAATAAGACTGTCTATAAAGAGGCTTTTATAGGTAAATAGACATTCCAATCAAATAAATTACATCAAAATAGAACAATTTTGTTAATAGTGATCATTGGAAGGGGAAATTTGGAAAACAGTAAGATTGGTGTGAAGTGGAAAATTTTATGAAATGATATTATATAATAAGTCTACCTTTTTTTGTTGGGATGGAGGAGCACAATATGGTATAATGAATAAAAATATAGGAAGTTAAACAATATCAGTAGATATTTTCTTAAGATAAAGCTTTTTATATGTATGAAATGAAAGACCATGGTTTCTTTTTTGTTGTTTCATTTATCAAAAGATCCTATTTATATTTAACCTGAGAAAATAAAAAACTGAACAGCACTGAATGGCTTACATTATCAGAAATACAGCAGTCCCAAACCCGAGCATTATGTCCAAATAAGACAAGGGCAATGGGATCATGGCACAATGAATGTTCCCTTTCAACAGGAACACCCCAGACACGTGCACTGCATTAATAAAAGGAGACCAATCATGAAATATGTCATTATCTCTAAGAATGAACATAAATCAGTGATACAATAGGACTTGAAAAACTAACTCACCTCCGGTCATCAGAGACAGATACCAATTTAGATCCACAAGACGACCATGCTATTCGGAAGATTGAACCTTCATGTCCAATAAGTTTACATACATGAATAGCCTCATACAGTTGATCCTTTAGCTGGCAGCAATTGGAGGATGAAATGCTCTGATGATCAAGGTTTTCTTGATGACTTGAAGATTTATTGTGTTGAGGGACCACTTTCCAAACAATAATCTGCCCGAACCAAACTCTTTGAAGTAATTAAAAGAAAATAGAAACATCAACACATTAAACATCAGGCCATAACAAACTTAAGGAACTTATGAAAGGATAACGGCAAGTATTTTAAGTACAATACTTTTATGAAGAAAACCAAAGATAATATTCAAGTAAAAAGTAAAGAGATACAGTGCAGGAAAAAGCTCCTTCATGTGTACACTTAAATAAAAATAACTAATGTAATCATGTAGTGTCATATTATGCTTATAGACAGCAGTTATGTTATATTCCACTAAGATGATAATTGGGATTGGTTTGAACTGTTTTAGTGTTGTTGCATGAGGTCTTTGGTACCAGTCTTTGGAAATCAAGCAACAGCACAATGGTTCTATTTGATCATTGTTATGAACACTTTCCCAGCCACGAATCTACTGGAGCTGCAGAAGCTGAATCTAGAGTGAAAGCAGATGGAGGATATCTGATCCTTTATTAGGCATCTGGACCCAACTTCAAACCAAATAATAGTAAAAATGCTCCTAGGGATGGGGACAAGGAGAGAATTTACATTATTGAGTATCAACAGTTCAGGCAGTGATCTCGGTTCACTTCTTATCATACAAACCTAACCTTTCCATGTTGGAGCATGCTGTAAAACATTCAGCATTTATAAAAAGGAAATGATTGTATCTTTCTAAAGGTAGGTTGATTGTCATCAAAAGCATAATCTATAAACTGCTTACATATTTTATGCCTCTCTTCCATGTCCCCCTTTGATAACATTAAGGCCAGGAAGCATTCACCATCATTTACTAAGCGAAAGAAAGGATGAGGGAAGGAATTCTAATTGGTGAACTAGCATGAAATACATAAGATGAATGCTTCCTCTACAGACGTTATCCAGAAAGACTATATTGGAAAGAATCAATGAGGGACTTGCAGGGTGGAAACTGAAAACAAAATGTCCAAAACAAATTGTTCTTCATAATTTATGTGACTCTTGTCCGGCATTTCGAAGATCAATTATGAACATTAAACATCATCACATCTCTTACCTCATTAAATATTGTACCAGATGCAATTCGGAGAACTTCAAGATTGTGACCCCATAATCGCATTGAGTACAGAAGGCACCGCACTATAATCCAATGACAAACGTAACCTCACTAAACAAAAAAAAAAAAAAACTAAAAAAAACCAATCCATATAGTGAAGTTGAAACTAACCTGGAGATTGAACCTTAAGAACTGTATTAGAGTTAGAAATATCCCAAATGTGAACAGAATTGTCACTACATCCTAGAGCAAGAAAATGACTCTCCACATTGGAATGAGGTAAGCATCCCTACTACCAAGTAAAGCAACACAAGTCAGAACAACAGAAGAAGAAGCATTCATTATTTCGAAATCGAAACATAGTGAACACTCACTCTCACTCACCTCGAGGAAGCAAACGTCCAAAACCCAGTGAGCAAACTTGGGCAACAAGTGAACGAGCGTCAACTCTGCGCTCCCAGAAACGCTGTCAAATGCGAAGCTAAATAGTTTCACTCTCGTTTCCCCAAACACGGCAATTACGGTCTCTTGAGCGAAACTAGAAGCGATTCCGTGAACGCGAACTCCTTCGAATACAGAGAAGGAACTTATTCTCTTGCTCAGTTCTAAATTATACACCGTAATTTCCGAACCCAAACCTGAAGGAAGCATTGACAGGTTAAAAGAAACGAAGTATAATAAAGACGATGACGATGCAATTGAAAGTGGTGAGAGGAAAAGAATACCGGCAAGCAGAAGAGGAAGAGAGAGATTGGGAAGGTGGACAAAACAGAGAGCTGAGATGTCTCCGAGGTAGGGGCCACGATGCATGCGCCATTCAGTTAACCGTTGCTCCTCCGCCACCGTTGCTCCGTTCGCCGAATCCATTGAGCTCCTTCAACGATGCACCAAGGTAGGGTTTAAGCATGAATCCATCTAACTGAAGGATGTATAAGCTTGCTTGCACGCGCGCTGTTTCTTTTCGGTTAAATTAATCTGTCGATTCAAAAGATTTTTAAAAGTTTGTAATTAAATTGTTAAATTTATAAATTGTTTTTAACTGATTTTTATTTTACCTCTCAAATAGATACGAAATTATAATTAAAGAAACTATTTGACATTTTCAAATTATTTAAACATTTGTTTTAATAGATATAGTTGATAAATATTTTAGACTTGGATAGAAAAAAATTATATCAAGAAAAAAAATATCCACGTACGGTGAATTCATAGTTTTCAAATATTAATTAGCCTTTATTTTTTGAAATGATACTTAATATTTATTTTATACGTACAAAAAAATATTTATTATATAACTTAAATATATAATAAATAAATATTTTTAAATATATTAATTATACTATGAATTAATTTTAAAATAAAAATAAAAATAAAATGATATATTAAAAAATATTAAAAAAACTCACAATTTTTTTAAAACATTCTTATTAAATTTATTTTTTAAAATATTTATTCAAGATAATTATTTTAATTTATATAAAAATTATTAAATTGAGGATTTAATTATTTAATAATTTCTTCAGTTATCCAAGAATTCTAAAAATATATATATATATATATATATATATATGTTTTTTTTATGCAACTCTCAATTAAAAATAATTTGTAAATTTAAAGATTTAATTATGAACTTTTAGTTTCGAGGACTCGATTCAAATTTTTTAAATAATTCAAAGATTAACAAGCTAATTTTTATTTTCTTTTTCATTACTTTTCTTAACATTTCTTTGATTTAATTGTCTATTTTTAATTCAGATTGTATGATTTAGATCTCTAAAATGTTTTAGCCAATTGGATCGTTTTTATTTTTAAAGATTTAAATATCATTTTGGTCTGAAACTTATCTTTCCAGCTTGTGCCTTGGTTTAAAAAAAAAAAGTTTGTAATTGAGTTATTTGATCAAAAAATATCTTCAGAATGGTCCTACCGTTTAAAAGTTATAATGTCGTTAGAGCAAATATGATATAATTTGACATGCGATAAAATTTTACACCATTTTTTACTTTATTCCTATACATAACAATTTTCTTTTACTTTGATCATATAAGAAAAAATTTAAATTAGTTCCTATATGTACTAAAATAAAATAAAAAACACAATGCAACAAAATAAAAAAAATGAGCAAATCATGACAATTGTACATTACAAGTTTAAGCAAATTTGACTGAGTTTTAGCTTATAAATCAAAGGCGTGGAAGATTAAAGAGGGAGCTTTCACTACTTTCTTTAACAAAAAAATTTAATGACTATTCTTTCCTTCTAATCCTTTATAATAAGCAAAATTAAAACAGTTCTTGTCTAATTTTCGAGCACCATCGTCTTGTAATAATAATTTTTATACTCACTTCAAACTATAACAATCTTGGTGAAGATCATGATAGAAAAGATTGAAGAGATATAACATCTACTATATTAGGTAATTAATATGGCAGTAGCTCAAAGAACTTGTAATTAGGGAAATGCTAGAGTTAATTTATTTTTATAATTACGATTATTCATGAAACAATATAAATGGTAACTTACTAACTTTAAACGACGTTGCCATAACTTGACACGAGTATGAAAAATATTACAAGACAGTGTTTGCGAGAGGGGTAAAACGTGTTTTGATTTTACTCCTTATGAAATATCAAAATGATAGCATGTGAATTGATTTTTTAGTGAGTTGTTATTCTTTATAAGAGAGAATAGTGATTTTTATTTTTATTTTTGGCTTTGGAAAAGGGCCTAACAAAGATTAAAGGAGAAACAAGAGGACTTAACAAAAAAAAAAAAAAAAGTGCGAGTTGCATCAGCTAGCAGCAGAATGGAGAGAAAACAAGGATTAATCAAGAGAAGTACCTCAAAAACCTTAATTCTTAAATCAAGAGAAGTACCATGCTTAGCTAAAGCATCCGCACAAGCATTAATCTCCATAAACGCATGTTGACAGCCATGGTTAATAAACTTGACAGCAACTTAAGAGATACATCCGAGAACCATCTTTGAGAACTCCTTGAAAATTGCAAGTTGGACACCATGAAACATCGCCCCCCAAACCTCAGCTTTAACAATGGAGCATCTAGCAAGAGCACAAGAGAAAGCAAGCATGAACTGGCCATTCTCATCACGAATGATACCTCTCGCAGTAGCAACACCCGATTGAGGCTGAAAGGAACTGTCACAATTAATTTTCACAAAACATTGTTGAGGAGATTCCCATGAGAAGATTCGATAAGGAGTCCTGCTAACAACAGAGGGCAATAAAGATCATCAAGGAGGGCACGCTGCATGTATTGAGTGAAGTTGTTAACACAACAAAGTAAGAGAGCCAGGAATTTGAGAAAATAAATTGATTCCTTCTTTTCCACACAACAGAATAGTGGAAGTCTCATATTTTAACACAAACCTTTAGAAGCTTTTAAAATACAAATATCATAAAGATGAAAAACAGATTAGCCAACTTAGATTTTGTAAGACTTGACTTTAGTTCGTTTCCTAATTTCTAAGTATGACTTTGAATAAAGACCTATAGTAAGCCTGTAAGTCCAAGTAAGCTCATCAACCTATCGGTATATAAGTATATAAACATAAGAAATAAACCACAAACCTATCAACATGTATAATATATATAATTATAATCATAAATATAAATTACGAGTTATAAAAGCACGAGGTCTAACTAATTTAACTAAACTGGTTTTCTAAGAAAATCTAAATCAGACCTTTTTATTAAATGGATCAAAACAGATATTGCATAACGTTACGATGTTAGGTGGCAATCTTCTTCGAAAGATTGAGTCAAGTGCAATGTGAATGGATCCATGCCTGAAGTGTGTTGCAGCTGCGGTTTGTGTAGGAGTTTTTAGAGGTGCATCGAGAACTTGGTTAAGGAGATTTGTTAGGAATTTAAGAGCTGCGAGTTTTCTCGTGGCTGACTTTAGAACAACACATCAACTTGCATGAGTTAAACATATTCCTAGAATTTGGATAGAAAGTGACTCAGTTTGCAGTTCAATACTCTAATTAACTCAGAAGAGGACTGTGGGACTATGCTCTCACCATTGAGGTCAGGATTACTTGTAGCTAAAGAAAACAGAATCAAATTACTGATGGGCTTGCTAATTTTGTTCACACTATGGATAGTGCTCATTATTCGGCTCGTCCTCCCCCAACATGCGGTATTCTTCTGTATAATAACTAGTCTCCAACATAGATTTCTTCTAGTTAAGGCCTTGCTCACAACACTAACCCCGCCGCACACATTCCATCACTTATAGCCTATTTATTTAACACCAAGCTGCTGTTTGTAGCAGCAAAAATCAATTTTTTTAAAAAAATTATTTTAAGGTGAACAAAAATAATTTCAAGAATTAAAGTTTAACTTTTTATATGTAAAACTAATTTTAGTAACGTTATGTCATTCCCACTTTTTTTTTGCACATCAGTTTTTGCAAATTAATTCTTTCAACATGAATTAATTTAAAATCAATTCAACTAAAATATAGATCAAGCATACCCTTGTTCTTTTTTATACTGTCTGGCCTGACCTGGCCAGTGGCCGCAGCAGAAGGGAATACAATTGCAGAAGATAGATGAGCATGAGACTGCAAATTGCCACCTAAGAAACGGTGCCACCATACTTTCATATGAACACTTGCTTCAAATCAAAGTATACCCGAAACCAAAAAATGAGCCCATTCAGGCAACGGTGTTTGGCCTTCAACACAACGACAAAAATCACATCCCAGCTTGATATACTTGAAATCTAACTTAAATTCGACATAATAAAAAATACCATATCACTCCCTAAGCTAAAACCGAATTCTTGTTTATATTGCATTTCAACTGCGTTTCAAAGTCCCGGTGAAGCAAAATTAGGGAAAAAGTCTATGACCTCCCCCATTTCGCCAAACACCTCGCACAGGCAGCCCTCCTCCAGAGTCATCCCTGTTACCTTCTGAGCTGGCTGTTGTTCCAGGATCTGTTTGATCAAGAAGGGCTGACGCAGAACCATCACCAAGGCGCACTCTCAGGAACTTAGAAGCTTTCTTGCGTTGCTTGTTCCCACCACCACCCCCATCCTCTCTATTTTGATTAGATAAACTGCCATTTGATGTTTCAGTTCGCCCACTAAGCTTCACCATAGGTTGACTAACAGAATTTGTATCAATCCGATGCTCGATGTTTAATTTTCCTCTGTCACTACGGTAATCACCCCTTGATAGCACCTCCACCTTCTCTTCTGAAGGTTTATAACTTGCCTGAAGCTGATGTACAGTGCTTAAAAAGCTATCTGCTAGTTTCTCTGTGGAGTTACTCCCCCTACCATCTACAGATTTACCTTTACCTTTCTTGTTTACATTATTGTCTTTGCGATGGGTGCTAGTGCTGCCTCGAGCCAAGATATTTTCGGGTAAAGCAATTCTTTGCAGACTAGCATTGTAAGCCTCAACAAGCTCTTTCTGCTTCTGCATATCCGGGCACAATCTTGCCAACTCGGGCACAAGAGGAGCCAAACCAAACTGCTGCACATAATCCAGATATGTACCTGTATCTATCGTGCCTTGGCGATATTGGGCAGAAATGTCTTTAAATATGGCATATCTTTCTTCATCAAAATCAAGAGCACCACGAATCTTTTCAACCAAGGACTTGTTAGCAGACTGAACATTTTCCACATTCAATGAGGACTGGCTGCTCACAGGTAACTTACTCACTTGTGCAGCAGAAACTGGAGGAAAATCAGAAATTGAAACTTCAATGGAGTTGTTCTCCATGAGATTTGGAGCAGATGCAGAGTGAACAATTCTGCCACTGTCAC
This sequence comes from Mucuna pruriens, assembly GCA_025330945.1. Taxonomy (NCBI): domain Eukaryota; kingdom Viridiplantae; phylum Streptophyta; class Magnoliopsida; order Fabales; family Fabaceae; genus Mucuna; species Mucuna pruriens. The sequence continues at coordinate 2,831,567 of JAENHJ010000528.1, forward strand.
GCGTGTCCCTCAATGAACCAGTAGGTAATTGTCCATGAGCAGTTCTTTGTGTAGCCTGGATAGAACCAGCATAAGTTGATGGTGAAGGTCCACTTTTAATTACTGTCTTCATCTGCCCAGCATTATGAGACACTCCAAGAGCATTATTTGTTGACAGTTTAGATTGTGAAGGATTACTTGATGACTGTACCGGTCCACGACCTGCTGCTGGCCAAGCATTGCCAGAATTAATAACAGATACTTTTCTGTTGCCATGCCGACGCAAACGTGCAGCCATAGTGTTACTAGATGAACCTTCCATTTCATGTTTGGACCTTTGCTGGCCATTGCTGGAAGCTATGGGTAGCGGTGGAAAGGAAGAATCTTCCAGAGGTCCACTCCTTGAGCTATGCCCCAAGGCTTGAAGGTATCTTGAAGATGATTCAGAACCTGCTGTAGCTAATGATTCAAATGGATGAATGATAGAATCAATATCAGCATTCCCATCATCAACAGCAACTTGCCCACTACTTGATGTTGATTGATCACGAAATGTTTGCTCTGCATTAGCTGTTTCCAAACTAGCTTCAATGGCCATAGAAAGTTGATTTTCAGAAATATCACGGACGAAACGTCGACCTCTTCCACGGCGTTGCTCATGTTCATTACCATGCCTGTAACGGAAGCTAGTTGGTATCTGTAAGGGAGGAAAAAAAATGATGGTTACTTCCACAAGGGAGTGAGAAAGATCTACAGGAAGTAAAAAAACTAGCAGTACCAATGGACATGAGAAGTGAGTTCAAAAGAAAAGATTGTCAGTGTACATGCCTGAAGAGCAGCATTACGTTTAGAGCGTGACATCCGCCCTCCATGTTCGATAGCATTATGTCTCTAAGCCATAAACAAGGAAAAAGAAATTCAACAACGAAGGAATAGCCCCCATATTAACACCAACACATCTAATAATGTTATAGTATAAGATAAAAATAATCAGCATCCAAACACAAAAGCATGGAGAATCATTAAGCAGCTGCATGAACAGCACACATACACATTCCAAACAAATCATTAAAAACAAGAGCCGGCACTGAAAAGATCCATGTGCTATAATTAATCAGTCACCTTCATCTCTGCTTCAGCTTGAAAAACAACAAATTTCTTAGCAAGACAAGCCTCATCTTCACACAAGAAGTGCTCTTGACGGAAGTGGATCTGCACAAGAAGACATGTGTTAATACAAATACTTCCAGTTCAAATGACAGGAAAGATACAAGATCTTTTCTCTAATGCAGATACTTTTCTTATAATACGTACATGGGATGTTTGGAAAAATATATTTAGTTAATAAGAAAGTAAAAGAAAAGCCTAATGCAGATATCTTGCCTCTAGGTCATCATAATTCTTATAGTATTCATACTGCCCTGGATGCTGCCTGCATTAAGAAGTATAAATATTATGAATCTTAAATTTAAGACACACCTATTGAGCATGTAATTAGCTTAGTTGTTACCTTTGGCATATGTGACAAGTATAATGTTCGGTAGACATATGCATGTATAGTTCATTGTCCCCATAAAATGGGGTTCTGCAGAATTCACACATGGGATGTCCCATAAAACCACCTCTCTCACTCTCACTTCCATCCACCTCAGAATCACCTGTGCTTATGTGTTGATTCAACTGTGCTCTGGTATATAGTTTTTGCTCACATATAAAAACCTATGTCATAGAAATGGTTATAAGACTCAGAATTAATCAAAAAGAAAAACAAAGATTATGAACTCTGTTATCAAAGAAATTCATATGGGACAAATAATAAAATTTCACCTTCCTTCCCTCCAAACACAAACTGCACATATGCAACTTATGACGGTGGAACAAATGACCCTTCAGCTGCCCTATATTCCTGAACTTTGCTCGCCGCCTTGAAGCAGCATCCTGTGGTTGCTCCTCTGTCTTGTCACACACACTGCACGAAAGCCTGCACATAGCCTTGATCATCTTGTAATGGTCCACATCATCAAAAAATGCATTTGTATCCTCGTGGTACCAGTATGATCCAACCTTGCCCTCCCTTACCTCCAAAGGAAGGGCCGAGAAGTCATTAATCATCCTCGTATAATCTCCAAGAGCCTGGGAGTTGCAGTAAAATCAAATATCAACAACATCAAAAGATAGAAACACTTAAAATAATGTAAATCAACAAATCAAGCCCTATTATCATGGTTTTAAGAAAACATGATTAGATTAAAGGCTACAATTTTGAATTAAAACTATGGTTTCGAAACCAAGTTTATCCAGTCACAAATGGATAAATTCAGTGGTTTAGAAACAATATTAAGTAAAAAAAACTACAAAAACAAACATGCTATTCTGGACAAATTACAAAGTTCCACTAGCTCAACAACAAAGTTCCATAAAACATGCACTCCATGTTTAAATTTCTCATCCCGAAATGCAGGAAAAGTAAGTAGCGCAAAGACAAGTGACAGTGATCTTAGTAGTCGAAAATTCACAATATGCTTCAAATTAGGCATAAACTCTACGCTTGAATAACTCGGGAGAAATTCAAACTACAGATAAGAGATTTAGACCATTCTTCAAATTGATAAAACATACATGTCATAATCGAATACAACAGCAAATGTGAATGTGGCACGGTTAAAAAATTTGAACTCAACCAATCCAAAGACGGTCAGAGAAGCAAAGAGTCCTCATCTAGGGCAACGGAGGCAAAACAATTAATAGAATCGAGAAGTAACGGAAACCAATAAAATTTTAGGAGGAAAAGAGCATTGGGCATCGGACAGACCTTGGTGACGAAGACGACGTTGCATTCGGTCTTGCAGATGCAGCAACGGCGATCGTCGCAGATGAAACGGAGGCGGGCGACGCACGTGGAGCACACCTCCCGGTGAGAACAGGGGCCGTACGCAACCCATTCCAAAGGCTCAGCGCAAACGGCACAACAGTCGTCCATTTCTCTTCCTCTGCTGTTGATTGATGAAAGCGGAAAGCGCAAACCCTAATTGCAGTGCGCGGATCACGACGCGAGGTTGGGTTGTTGCAATAAGGAGTGAGAAAGAGAGATCGGTTGGGCTTCTAGGGTTTGGAAACGATTGGCCTTCTTGATCTTTAATTACTTATTTAAATATTGGACTGTTGATTTCCGATGTGCGTGGGACGGAAGAAATCGATCACCAGGAGATCGAAGCTTCGGAGCAGGGTGAGATAAATAAGCTACGTCAAGATGTGTGTGCTTTCTTTCATTCAAGATAAAACATTAAAAGGGTTAAAGATTAAAGACCACAGCCATCAGCCACCGCCTCAAACCAAATCCCACCCTCACCCTTCCACTTTTTTTTTTTTTTCTTTTCTTTTAGAAACAAATAAAGGTCTATTTTGATGGTAAAAATAATAAAATAAGATAACTACTATTTTATCAGTTGTTTGGTTCTCTACTACACTAGTACGGTGTATTTTACTCATTTTTATTTTGAGAGTGGAGACAGGTAAGGAAACAACGTGATAAAATAGTATATCAATTTTAATATAAAATAATATATATATATATATATATATAAAATTAGTAAAAAAAAGAAATTATTTGTTCAAGATAAACTAAATTAATTAGATAAAGTGGTTGATGAATGAAATTATGTTCTGTGTAATAAAGTAATTTACAGTTATTATAAAAAAATTATAAAATATTAACAAGATTTTTTTCCATGACAATATTTGTTAGAGAAATTAGTAGATACTAATAACTATATTTCTTTTCGTAACTATGTTCTCATTAACATAGTAAACAACGTTATTTAATCCCATATTAAGTTATTATGATTGTTGTGCAACACTGTATCATATCAATTACCAATAAACCTATTAAATAATTAAGGAAACAAACAAAATGGTAGATGATTCATCTAGGCTTTGGTCCTTTGCATTGGAAATATCTGAAGTGTTTTTAGCAAAAACATTTGATTGAAAAATTGGTTTTTCATGAAAAGGTTTCTATTCATTCATGTTTTTTTTATCTTATGGTTGAAGTTAAAAAAAAAAATTCATCTAATTTCTAATTAAATGGTTGCAAATTAAATGACACTAAGAATAATCATGATTATTAGTTATTTCTCAAGCAAATTCAATTAACAGAGATTATCTTGATGTTCAGATTGAGGGGACAAAACAAAATAAAGTGTTGTCTCGTTAATAAATGAACAAGATGAAGTATCATGTGGCAAAACATTCATTTTTTTGTGGTGCTACTACAACAGCTTCTCTTGATTTTTTTTATAACTTATCATTTAGTCATGGATACAAACTTGCAACTTGTTGGTTATCTTCAAGAACATATCATCTAAGTAGACCAACTATATAGGAAGAGAACATGACATATGTTATGTTAAGTCTCATAAGGTGTTTCAAACCATCTCTGCCTCCTCCTAGACTCAATTCTTTATGATTGTGATTTGTGTTGGCAAATATTGACCTTATGACTCGTCTAACATGTAAGAAAGTTAACCTATCAAATAAATCATTCATTAAGTAAAATAACTACTACATTATCGGTCACTAATTAACTTTCTTTAGTCGCTCTTTAAGTGATTGCAAAACATTATATGACAATGTATGTTATCAATTACCCAACAAACTCATTAAATAACTTAGAGGAAGCATTACAAAAGGCAAACAATTCGTCTATGCTTGTTCATTCACATTTAGAATACCTAAAGCATTTTAACAAGAACATCCAAAAAAAATATAAATTAAGAGTAACTTTTCACTAAAATTAAGGTTTCTTTCCTATATGTTATGTGTTTTTGAAAAATGCAAAAGACAAGTTATCAATATTCAATGATTAAAAAAAACATTTCACTAAAGTCATATTGATTTAAGTTAATTATATGAGGTTAGAAAGAGTGACTTTTGTTGTGTGTTCAATTTAACTTGTAATTTTTTTTTTGTTTTGTTTTCTTAAAAGAAATGTCACTTTAAACATACTTTAAAAAATTAGTTTTAAAAATGAATTATTTTTTTATAAATTATATAAAATAATTAGAAATTGTATATATTTTTATTTTAAGAGGAAAAAAATTAAAAAAGTTTATTTATAAAACTCAATTAACTGATTTATCAAGATTAAATAAATTATTTTATATAGATAAAAATATTAAATTTTTCATAAATTTATATGTTTTTCCAAAATTATCCCTTGATATTAATCAATAATACTCTTATTTTGTTATAAATGATTTTTATTTTTATAGATTTTTTATTTGTTTTAATTCTTTTTGTCATTCTTATCATTAATATATTTATTACTTTAATTTTCATTACTTATACATGTGAAGAGTGAGTCAAAGTAAGATTCTTATAATGCTCTTCATATATATAAAAGTTAAACTCTTAAATAACCTAAAACATTAATATATTTTCCTTGTTATTTATTTACCTTAAAAAATTACTCATAATTAATTATATTTTTGTGAAAAATAATTAATGCATGAAGCATCCTATATTGATTCTTATAAGAAAGATGAAGGCAAAGTTTAAATCTGGGTCTTATATGCAAAATATAGGAAAGAGTAACATAATTTGAATATGTAGAAATATAATAGCCCATTCAGGGGTAGATTTTAGATAAAAATATTAGAAATTTTCTATTCTTAGGTTTCTTGTTTACTTTCTCATTATATTAAATCATTAAAACTTTAAAGATGTATAAATACATGAATCCATGATAATTGATTGGGGAATGCAATAACTTTTAACAACCACGACCAGATGGTTTGTGGTCATTCTCAACCAAACTACCTTAGTTCCTTTAGGGACCTTCGTTTCTCTCTTCTTCTAATGAAGAGTACAGAAAACGTATTTTTTGGTTTGGTGTATTGGGAACCATAATCATTCCTGACATATCAATCTACATATAAGGTTCCTGTTATCCCCTAAAGGACCAACATGAGTATTCACTCATTAAGTCCATATGAAGTCTTTTTAAGAAGCCCTTTTAAGAAATTCATTTGATTACTTAAGTTGGATCACTTTATTATTATAATAACCTTAAATAAACAGTTGATATAATTGTATTTTAAAATATAATGTCCAAAAGATTAAAAGAAATTACAAAATTTTAACCATCTTCCATTTGGATTTCATATTCTCTTGAAACAATTATATTACATACTTCCTTAAGCGTGTTTATATGCTATTTATCTTTAGACTTCCTCTTAATATAATCTGGTCCATCTTGTATATTAACAATGGAACCATTGCAACTTTTATCATAAATAAACGTGATTAAATCACGATGATCATCATATTAATATACTTAATAACATAGATCAAACATGGATGAGTGACATGGAAATTACATGCAATGTGATCTCAACACATGTCTATTTTCAATTGTCCTTGTTTTCAATCTTTAGTGGAGATCGATCCAAATTCTTTGAATGTAACACAATTATTACATACAAGGAAACATAAACAAGTTTAAAATGTAAACATTAACCACCAACGTTATTCTACAAAAGATAAAGAACATGAAATGTTCAAAGTGAAACATAAACATATAGACTCTCACTAAACTAAGGTATCCTAAGAAATAACACCTATACGAGCAGTGTGTTCATGAAAGACTTTAGGTATCAACTCTTTAGTCAATGGATCAGTTAGCATAACACATGTTCCTATATGTTTTATGAAAATCTATTTATTTTGAACTCTTTCTTTAACAACAAAAACTTGATGTCGATAAACTTCGACTTTGTAGAACTTCTATTATTGTTGGAGTAAAGAATTGTCGAATTATAATCATAGTATATTTTCAATGGCCTTTTAATACCATCAACCACCCCGTAAACTAGTAACAAAGTTTTGCAGTCATATCCCATGGTTGGATGCCTTGAAACAAACCACAAACTCTACAACTATGGTTGAAGGGGCTATAAGAGTTTGTTTAACTGACTTCCAAGAGATAGCTCATGCAGACAACATGTAGATGTATCTAGACGTGGAGCATATGCTATCTTGACATCCAACAAAATCGAAGTCAATGTACATGATGATCTCCAAATCTTTAGACTTCCGATAGGTGAACATGTATGTTTTTGTTCTCTTTAAGTAACTCATCACGCGTTTAATTGTCTTCCCCAAAACAAAAGCAATGTCGGGATGAGTGCAAAATTGAGTGTACATTATACTCCCCATTGTTGAGGCATAGAGAATCTTTTGCATCTCGTTTCTTTCAAGGTCATTTTTGAGGTACTGCTTAAGACTAAAATTGTCTCCCTTGGCTATCCGGGTGTCTCCTAGTATACTATTTTTCATGTCGAATCTATCTAAGACTTTGCTGATAATTTTCTTGTGACAATCTTAGGATATACTAAGAACGATCTCTTAGTATCTAAATGTCCAATACAAAATAAGCTTCCCCAAGATCTTTCATTCTGAAATCTTCGTCAGAAATCTCTTGGTTTCATGCAACAAGCCTATATCACTACTAACAAGTAGTATGTCATCGACATATAAGAACACGTATTTACTCCCACTGAACATATGATATAGACAATCATTAACTACATTTGTCTCATAACAATATGAGATAATGACTTGATGAAATTTGTGATATCATTGATGGGAAGCATGTCTGAGGACATTGATGGGAAGCATGTCTGAGGACATAGATGCATTTTTTTAGTTTGTATACCATAGACTTAGATTCATTTGAAACTCATATGAAAAACATATAACACATGGTCTCATGTCCCTCCTTCTTCTGGTAAACATTGCATATGCTACAGATTGGTTTATTAGCTGAAATATAAACATGATGGCACCATAAACAATTCTTAGTAGTGGCTAAAGGATATACTCAACAAGCTGCTGAAATCGATTTTTCTGTTACTTTTTCTCTGGTGGACAAGCTCATTTCTGTTAGTGTTCTTATCACCATTGCTACTGCTAAAAATTGACATTTGTTGCAATTGGATGTAAATAATGTGTTTCTCAATGGTGAATTCTTTGAAGAAGTAACATGAAATTACCTATGTACTGCAAGACTGAAGATAAAAATCTTGCTTGCAAATTAAATAAATCTCTTTATGGCTTAGGACAAGCCTCTCATTACTGGTTTTGTAAATTTTCTACTTCTTTGCTCAACCATGGTTTCACACAGTCGAGGAATGAGTACTTGTTGTTTAGCTTGGGATGTAGTTCCTCTCTTGTTGTGTTATTATTCTATGTCGATGACATAATTCTAGCATGTCCAAATTTAAAGAGTAACTGAAGTCAGTTCTTGCTTCAGAATTTATTCTAGTTAAAGGTGCCTGGTGATTTCTTGGCTTCAATTGCCAAGTCAGCTAAAGGGATCTCTCTTTCCCACTGCAAACTAATTGGGTGCAAGCAATAGTTGTTTCAAGATATTATCTTTGTTTTCTTTTATCGCCGAGTTACGTTGTGGTAGGGGTCCTGTCACTTTTTTTTATCCTGAAAAAGAAAAGGACCGCGTCTCGCTTTTATTGTCAAATTCGTGCAAATTGAAAGAAATTCCCTACAGTACGAACAGGTAAAACTTTTCACGTGGAATTAAGCATCGTTCGTGAAATATGAAATTGAGCATTATTTGTTCTTGATTTGTGAGACCGTATATCCGCAACAAATATGTCCACCCTAGCTTTTCCCGAACTTCCTATGACAACCGAACTAGTGTGGCCTCAAAAATGCTCGAGGGAACAATCTGGGGAGAATCCTATTTTTCTCTCGCACTATCAGGTAATACAAGCCATAGCAAGGGACATGAATTACCGCCAGACACAAATACCTGCATCGTATACAGATTAATCAGTGAAACGGTGAAACTATTTTATGCAAGAAAAGACAAGTCAATTAATATGTTTGGATAAATTTTTTCATAAACACCTATAGAAAAAAAAAATAATTGAATTTTTTTCATATATTAAAATCAATTTTTGCATCTTGAAAAGTTAGATAAAAGAACTTTAATAAAAATTAAGTAGGAGTTAATTTTAACCTGTGAGAAATTCAATTTTTTTTTTCTTCTCTTATTTGTACTTAGATATGTTTGTCACATACTGATCTAAGGCAAGAGGGTAAGCAATTTTATAGTCACCCACCAGATAGGAGCCCACTTGTCATTAAGCACGAGAAAGGGATATGGCCACCTGTTAGGGAACAAGAACATATCCTTACAACTAATGTAGAAGAAAGCTTGTGGCTGACAAGGGAAAGGGAGGAAAATATAGTTGTCTTACCATTTAAAACCAAAGGCGTGGATGATCCATTGAAAAATGACGTAACCACAGCTCCAGAGAACAAAATAGGAGATTCTAAACCAAGGAAACGGCTGGCAATGAATGCAGCAATATCAGAACATAATGCTTTTAAACCAGTGCTTAATTAAATTTAGAAAAAAAAACATATATGCAATTCTTAAAGTACTTTGTTGCTATTTTTGAATCAGAATTGAAATTTCAGTTGGGTAATCTCTACAATAATGGTTTGTATTAATGATCAACATAACCAAAGTGAAATTTCATTTCTGATCAGAGAACATAATCAAAAAGTACAAACGAAACTCCTTCGAAGTTTTATCCTTAAATTTATTCAAGGGTGTATGGCACTTACGAGATTATTAAGAGCTGTATCCAAAAGGAGGAAAAATGCATTCAATGCATGCATGCAACCCATCAACTGTCAAGTGCAAGCCAATAAAATTCGATGAGAGTTTCTTTATTACAAGGATAAATTATTATACAATCAGTAGTATAGACAAAATTATCAAGGTTATGAGGCTAATGTACGCTGTGGGTGAAATCAGCAATGACTAAGTGAAATTATTATGTGACTTGTTTATTCAATCAATCTAGAGGACGTGTACAAGGAGGAATTTTAAATAGTCTTTAGTCGGAGGTAGTTCTAGTGCTTGTATGCAGAAACACAGTGAATGAAAGGAGAAATATGCACAAGTAACAAGAGCAGTTAGTTTACAGAAGGGTTGCACTCACCAGGCTTAGTCTTAAATGAGAAATTGATAAGAAAGGGACTATAACACACCAAAATACAACGTCTGTTAGGATGGCAGCCCCTGCACATGTCTGTTAAATGCAGCATATCAATTCAACCTGAGTATTGTCACAAATTAGAAATTAAAGGAATAAATAAGGAAATAAAATTTTCTTCAGACTAGGTTCTGTGAATGGTTATAAACTGCAAAAGCTAGGCCAAGTGGCTTAAAGCTATTATTGTTTTACATTTGAACTTCAGACTTGAACTTAATCATAGTCACCATTTCTCTTGTGTAATGATTTCGATCAATAGATACACAATTGGCACATTCCATCCTTTTCCACATGTACTTGATAAATATTAGTAATTAGGGAAAAACATCATACACAATCCTTACATTTACATACGAGAAGAGTCTTTATCAAAACAAGATTATTATCATATGGACACTCAAACTCTTACATCCCATAATTCCTTACTATTATCCCAATATCTTAATCCACCCTATATCTTACCTTGATAAATTCCCTAATGCAGACAATCAACTACTCTTTTTTCGGTCTTTCCGAATCTCCTAGTTTCCTATTAAACACAAAATTATTTATTATCTTGCATACTTGCATGTAATGTATCTTGGTATTAATCATTATAATATATAAATACAAAATAAACTAGGAATTTGGCTCAAACCTGGAAACAGATCAAATCAACTAATTGAAAGTTGTTGCTAATACAATTTGGCCTAAAAGGAAGCATAAACCAGGGGCATGTGCATTAACCATCTAGCATATCAGTTAACCAATATAACAGCCATCACCAAGTAGCAATTTGCATTGTAATTTTCCAGAGGAAACATTGAATTCGATGCGTTTGACCAACCTGATATGTAGTTTGCATGAGGTAACCCCAAAACCCTGCTCTTTGTTGAAACTCATCTTCAACATATCGGCTTTCCAACTTGATGGAACCCTTGGCTTCTTTCTCTTGATAGGCGATTAAGTTTGAAGACATTGTCTCTTCTACATCCCTTCTCAGAAAATCAGCATTTGCTTCATTGTGAACAAGAGGTTTATTAAAGAACTTCCAGCATCCATATGCAGATACAATGGTCCCCAACTGCATTCAGAGTTCCAAAGAAGTAATAAATGCAAAGTAGATGAAAGGATAAAACTTACATGCAATTCTTTAAATACTTTTGGTACTGCTCTCTAATCAGAATGAAGGTTTCGCCTCTGTAACTTATGGTAATCTTTAATACAAACCTTTGTTATTTGAATTATCAAAATAAAACATCAATTTCTAATTGGACAACATCGCTAAGAGCACCAACTAAGTTTTGTTGTTATAAAAACATGTGTTTTATACATGTTCTACTAACTCCTACATTCCTAGAGAACACCTAAGAAAATAATTTAAAACAGATGGGATTATGATTCTTGTCATACCGCAAAATATATGATTCCCAATGTGAAAGTCCACCTGCAAATAAATGCAATACAATTAAATGGTCTTCACAGTATAAGAATCGTATAAAAACACATGTTATTCAATTTCTTCCAGAGCTTTCTAATCAAGGGAGCACATTAAATATATTGGGGCAAACAATGGAAAGAAAGACAAGTAGTTAATGGGAATGGAAACATGTTGTACCCTAGGCATGACATTTCTTAATCGGATTAAAGGCTTCGGCGTAGAGATAGAGTACTAGAAATGGCAAATTTAGGGCAATGAAATTAAGATTGGAAGAGAAGAGCATACTCAGTATAGTAAACAAAGATGCTTGCATCATATTTGAGAACATCCCATAGTAAGAAGAAAAGCATGATGAGAAAGGAAAGGAAACGGGTAGAAAGGAGGCAAAGGGGGTGCAGTCCTCGCCAACAACTCATCCATAGCTTTGAGGTGCTAACGTGACCTCTGGGTAACATATTCAGGACAACTTCATCGTCTGGTCGAGACAACAAAAGGCTCGCAGAGGTTGTCTCAAAGTCTCTTTGGGAGGCTCCTTCGTTCATTCCCAACACCCACAAGGCACCTACAAAGGCTATGCCAACTATTCCAAAACACACAAAATCATACCATCCTGTCTCCAATGCCATCATTGATTCTCGTTGCCACTTGGTTCATTAACCACAAACCCTTTCAAACTTGCCACTCAATTAACCATTTATATATCAACAAGCATACATACACTACATACGGGACTGGTAGTTTAAGTTTGAATGTCCGGTTTGGGATCTTTCTTTGACAAAAGGTTGCAAGCTTCCGTTCAGACACATTTGGTGTTCAATTCCAACTGTGGGTATTGGATTTTGGATGACGCAAAGTTTGTTGGACGTGGATGTGAAAAAGGGAAAAAAACGACTCTTAAAACTGTAAAATAAATTATTAAAAAATATTAATTTATGACCCTCTCCTTCGTCATTTTGGAATCTCCTAATATAAATCACTATCACCGAACACTGGTTTATAGTCTATGATCTGTCTGTTGACTAAGTCTCTGATCTCAATATTAAAAAAATGTAATTCCAAAAAATTCTTGTTTACCCTGATGGAAAGATATGGGTCGCCTTTTATAAGCAATTTGGGCTTAAGCATGTTTGGTTTTGGGCTCATTTTGTGCTACAGGGGAGGAGGTGGTGCTGATTCCACGCAAAACAATGTAGTTATATTCAAGTTGGGTTAGGTGGCAGGCATATATAGGTGTGTATATATAGTATGAGTTATTATATTATTGCTGTAGGGTCATTATATCAATCTAAGAAATATGTGGTTTTATATAAGTCGCCTGACATAGGGTGGATTCAAATAATACTTTTTTTTTTTTTTCAATCGGTTGACTTAATAATATTCCACAGCTGTGATATTCTCTTCATAAAAAAAAAAAAGTTGAGGGATAGGAGGGGTCTATCTCAAACTAGCTATAATCACAATAAATATGTATTGCAGTCACGAACCATTACTACTATGGTTTCTCAATAAATATCATCACTACTTCAACATATGTATTGTAGTCATGGCCTTTACTAATTATAGTATTTATTATGGTTATATTCGTTTTTTCTTCTAACAGTGTATTTGGATGCACTCTTATTAGATTCTGATGAACTTTTAGGGTTGCTCTAATTGGTGTGAAAGAAAATGTGAACACTTGCTGACTTACATTACATTTAGCATTTATTGAAGGTTCACGTGTTTCTTCCAGCATGTTGTGGGGTTGACGAACGACAAACTGATTAATATGGATTATACAAACAGTCTTCCCCCTCTCAGCTTCAGTGGTATAATACAATTTTCATCATGCGTCTGTGATGCAAACACGTAGTCTGTTCTTTACTCACCACTCCACCCATTCAACTACTTTTATCAATAATACGACTGAGATTGATGTTCTCATGCTATTAACTAACGTGATAATGTTATAAAAAAAGAAGAGATAAAAAAATTATATAGAAATCTATATATATATATATATATTTATAATTTTCTCTTTTTAACATAATATTAACATGAGAGTATTTTTAAATTCTATTAGTGATCATACATTATACTGCATATAAAACTCTTCTAACTTTCTTGTAGTAAGAAAGTTGTTTAATTTAATTAATTATATTAAATTTGTTAACAATTTATATTATTTTTTTAAATTTATTTCTAAAATAATTAAGACTTGTTATCTCTTTTTATTTAATTATTTTTTACTATCTAATAAATGTGAGCAAGTCACTTTCTCTTGTAAAGAGAAAGAATCAATTTAATGTATCGAATTTGAATATTTAATATATTTGGGAAGGATAATTGTGCAACAATGCTCTAATTTTTATCTACATATATATAAAAGTTTTGTATAAGCCTCGTTAATTTATATCTCTTAATTTAATAAAAATTAAATTTAAATATGTTTTTAATCTCTAAAATTTAAATTAATTTTTAATTTGATCTTTCAAATTAAAATCTTTATTTTTTAATTTCTTAATTTTAAAAATTGTTAATTTTAATTTGTCTATGTGAATTCATTAATGATATTTTTAACGTTTGATACCATTAAGTGAACATACTGTCGAGTCAAATATTATTTGTTACATTATAAAAAACTTTAATAATATTTATCAGATCAAATTAAAAAATATATAAATTTAAGAAACTAAATATATATTTAAATTTAAAAATTATCTAATGAGAAAAAAATATATTAAAATATTTTTCGTATTATTAAAAAAACATTTTTCGTACATACAAGGATTATGCCTGATAATAAATTTCAGTAATGTTTATACATACAAATAGTATAAATGTGCTTTGGCTTTGATGGGATGGTTGGCAATCATGCATATATGGGAAAAACACCGAAAAGAATAATTAAATGATGCGCACTTAATTATTCCGTAAAAAACTAGTACGTGAGAGAAAAGAAAACCTTATGCATCAAGCCCCATGTTACACGTCTTCACGTAAGCATAATATACAGAACATAAATTAAAATGGCAAGCGCAAAGAAACGGGACAAAGAGACTGAAATACTGAATAATATATCTTTTTTGTATTTCTTGTAGTTCGTTCCCAATTGCAAACTTTTATCAGTAAACCTGGAGCCACATGACGGTGGTTTTCTTCTGGTCTGTGTGCCGCAGAACAGTGTATGAATAATTTTTGTAAGGATATTTTTTTGTTGCTGTGATTCTTTAATTAAAATTAGTTTTATATTAATTATTTATGTAGTAAAAATTATATATTAAAGCTCAACATAAATTATTAAATAAAAATTTAACTTTGATCGAAGAGTAGAATTAAAACACTTGAAAAGAATTGTATGCAAGTTTTTCTTCTTTATAAAACTTTTTTTTTATAGAACTTATTGGTTCATATACTTATCTCAGTATCCATTTGTTTCAAAAGTTAGATAAAATTAGCTTTGAATCCTTAAATATAACTAAGACATATTTTTAAATTAATTTTAATTATAAATTTTATATTAGAACAAATACATACACAGGATGAGAAATTAATTTTTAATGTAAAACAAAGAGACCCTTGGGTGAGTTGAAGTGTTACACAATTTGAGTAGCTAGCTGCTAAGCAAATTGAATCATCAAATTGTAAATATCAATGCTGGAAACAAACCTGTAGAGTGGTCCTTAGTGGCCGACAATTTCGCTGCAAATGACATTTTTTTAAAAGTATAATAAAAGGCTAGAATAACTATTAGCATTTTTTTGTTAGAGCTATGATGGTTCCCTACTAGCACTTAAAGTTGTAAAAAAATCTTTGAACACCAAGGGATGTAGAAGAGAGAAAGTGATGAATAATTAATATAATTAGTGATGTAATAATAAAAATATCAATAAAATGTTTGTACCGATTAAATTTCAAAAATAAAAAATCTTTCCAGTTAGGCATGTAGTAGTCTGGACTAAAAAGAGTTACCAACTAGTATTTCAATACACGGTCACCTTGAAAGGAGATGGTTGATCGAATTTTTTTCTTTTAAAATTAAAGTCAAAATAAAAAAATTTAAAAATAAATATCATTATTCAATAATTTTTATTTTTTAAATAAAAAATTATGTAAGAGAGCATGTAAATAGTGGAGAGAGACACTAGAGAACGAAAAGAAAGAGACAAAGGCGGAAAAACAGAAAGGAGGAAAAAAAAATTATTCTCTATTTGTTTGGGATTGATGAAATGAACGGAAAAGAAATAAAAAAATGAAAAAAATATCACATTTTTATCATTTATTTGAAAGGATAAATAAAACAAAAAGAAAAAGTTATTGTTGTGTACCTATAAAAAGACTTTTCCTCTAAATAAGCATGAAACGGGGGAGAAATAATCTCTTATTTTATTTTTTAATTTATTAAATATTTTTATTATAGAAAAATTTTAAAAATAATAAATATTATTTTCATAAAATTAATTTATTAAAAATTAAATTTTTAATGAATATAAAATGTTTTTGTATAATTTATTTATTTATTTATATTTTTTTCATTCATCTAAATAAGCAAAGAGAATTTTTTTCATTTTTTTTCTTATTTCTATCTATCAAAATAATATATTTTTTACTTTATTTCTCTCTTATTTTTATTTTTTATTTCTTTTTCCTTAGATCTTTTTCCTTTATTTCACTTTTAATCCAAATAAATTATAAAATAATCTATGTAGAGAGAGATTCAAAGTAAGAAGAGAGAAATGAGAAGGCCGAGGAAAAATTATTATATTTTTCATAATCTTGTAATTTAAGCTAATTTCCACGTAACATATAATTATAATTTTTATTTTATGAAAAAAATTAATACCAACATAATATGCAAATTGATTAAAATTATGTAATCATAAATCATATAATAAAATTAAACGCGTTGACTAATTGACGTGAAACAATTTTAGTTTAATAGGTGTGAGTCTATAATATACAGTATGCTTAGAAAAAAAGTTTTGTTGGCCATGATAATCATATTTAATTTAATCATGATTGTCTGTTGTAAAAGATGTTTGTGGTTTAAATAAAAAAAATGTTTCTTGCAAGAGATAGGAAAAAACACAGTTTTTTTTTATAAAACACCTCAACATATTTTTTCTTTATGAAGAATGTGTTTAATTCAGTTTTTATCGATAAAAAATGTGTTTCAACTTATCTTTTTAAGGATAGGCAATAGCAGGCATTGTTTGAAATGGCAATATATATCCTTTCCAAGTATTTCATTACGTACGTATAAATGTGGATTAATACCTTTTCTTTAAATAAATATTAATTAAAAAATAAAAACATATAAAATAAGTTTTAAAGAACACAGCCCGTGAAATTTAACCAAAAGGGTTTCGTGCTGATTAGATTGGTACCCGGTCAAGTTCAATTAAGCATCGCTTGAGATGGCAAAATATAATTGAAAGTATTACTGTCTCTTGTTCGTGGGTCGTAGTTCTTTCGTTTAGACCACAGAAAGAGCGAGGTTTATTTGGATTCAATTTTCTGTAAGTTTCTTTTAAACAAAAAAGTAAAATAATTTTTTATAAGTTAAAATTAATTTATATAAAAATTAAAAATAATTTTTAAAAAATTTAATATGAATATTTTTACTACTTAATTTATATATAAGTTAATTTTAACTTTTAAAAAAAATTGTTTAGTTTTTTTTCTTTATTCCTTTCTTTCTATTATGCTTACGAACAAAAACCTAACTAGCATTGACTTTACACAAATGCAACACGGTATATAATATTATAAATATAAACAAAACTTGAAAAACAATAGAGATGGAGGGGACAGGAGGGAGACAACAAAAAAAGGGAGAGAAAACAGTTGAGGCTAAGGAAAAGTACTTAAAAGCAAAGAGGGTTTTGAGTGACAAGCAGACAAGGGTGATGAATTTATGGTTTGAAAATACAAAGAAAGGAGAGAGAGAGAGTGCTGAATTATTAGCAGAGGGTAGTTTGACGCACTGCATGACATCATGTTGTCAAGTTGAAGGATAAGGATATTAATTAATGGCAAAGAGGCAGAGAAATAGTTGAGTCCGTCTACATGCAAACAGGTGTGGAAAAATAACTACGGTTAACCACGGAGAAGCCACCATCCACGACCAAGTTGTGACCACTCATGTAAACAGCTTCATCAGAAGCGAGAAACAAAGCAGCTTGAGCTACATGCCGAGCCTTCAACACAACACCTTTGAGATTAGCCTGTTGGCAACTATTAGCTTCAACTTGCTCGGGTTCAAAGTTGAAAGCCGTGCATGCAAGAGGCGTGGCAACTCCAAAAGGGGATATGCTATTAACTCTTATACCATAAGCCCCGAGTTCACTACAAGCCGATTTCACCAACCCCACAAGAGCGTGTTTGGATGTGGTGTAACAGTGAGGACCCGTTCCTCCAATGGTACCAGCCACGCTGGCGGTGCATATGATGGACCCGCGGGTGCTTTTGGCCACCATGGCACGTGCCGAGTGCTTGATTGTGGCAGCTACACCTCGAACGTTTGTGGCCATGGTGTTGTCAAACTCCTTCAGATCCAGGTCCAGGATTCCCGATAGGGAACCTAGTATTCCTGCGTTGCTGAACAGAATATCTATTCGACCGTGTTTTTCCAAAGTGAAATTCACTGTTTCTTCAACTTGCTTTTCATCTCTCACGTCACAATGGTGGTAACTCACTCTCTCTGACCCTATTGAAGCTGCAACTTGTTCACCTTCTTCGTCTTGAACATCTGCTGCAACAATAAGTGCTCCATGTTCAGCGAACAATCTCACTGTCTCTTCCCCAATACCACTCGCTGCCCCTGTGATAAGAGCCACCTTACCCTCCAACCTGGAACGTAATTCATCATACAAACAACATTAAATGCGTCTTCTTTTTCAAAAGTAAAAAATCACATCTCCAACGTCCAAATTATGTACATGTTTAGAAACTCGTCAAAAAATAAACAACTCAAATATGTAAAAATTATAATCGTTAACTTCTGATCAAATATGAAAAATCACATAAAAAATGTACCATTAAACACGCTATATCACTATTAACGTTTCCATAAACATGAAAAATCACGTCTGGGACATAGAATCAAACGGGTTATAAGTCAAGTAATCAAAATTCATCGGGGTAAGTATAAATCTGAATGAATAATTAACTATATATATATATAAAACTATGATGCTACACGCACACAGATTATAAAAGAAGGTGGAGAGATGAGTCTGTGATAGATCAAACTAGGGGCACCTTTGTTTCGGCATTGGCAGTGACTAATGAATGAGTTCCTTGTTTGGATGAGCTCTCCCCAAAACCTGGAAATAAAGCTCTTGGGGCATTCCCTAATAATAATAACCTATATTTATAAGGTTTTGTGGACTCAAAGCTCCAGATATATGACGCTAACTAACTGTTACAATGTTCATTATAATTGTGATTAAGTATTCATTAACAACTTGTTTTAGTGATCTGATATTTGAAAATAAATATCGTTAATCAGATATTTCTTGTCCTAACTGTTCAAACTAATTGAGATTTGAGACTAATCCTTTTTCTTTGCTTTCTTCTTCTTTGGCGTAATGAATTTCTTAAGGATACGTAATCAAATAAATATATACGTATGAATTGTGGCTGAAGAAATTTGATTATGCATTCATTTTTTAGGTGAATTCCACGTTTCCAACTAGGTGTATAGCATATAAAATTCATTACACTCTGTTTCCAATCACATGGCCTTCATCATGCTTTTAATGTACAGTTGAAAGGTCAAGCATTCCAACTCGTACAAGCTACACTATTGTTTACTCTTTTTTCTTTTTTTGTAATCATATATGCAATTATAGAATTTAATTGTTCTCCAGAGGTTTAATACTTTATTATACAAATTTCATGCCGATTGAAAAAATTAATGTCCCCCTTTTTCAAATAAACGAAAGTAGAGACGTTATATGCACGAAATATCAATCATATAATCGATTATATATATTTTCAAATTTATATATATATATATATATATATATATATATATATATATATATATATATATATATATATATATATATATATATATCAACCAAGTGTCAATTAGTCATTATTTTTAAATTCTGATGAACTATGGCGAACATATAATTTTATGAGAAATTCTATTCATATAATTATTTTATATAACAGAATATAGAGAAAGAGCTAGAGATGAAAAGAGAAAAGAAAGAAATATGTTATGAGATAGTTGATGTAATATAAAAGAGATATAAGAATATAATATTATAAAATATTAAAAAAAAAACTATATATATAATATGTAACATAACTTCAATTTGACTTTTGTGCGAGACATGTGTGTTTAAAATACAAACGCATTAATGTAGAACAGTCCTACTTGAGTAAACTTTAAGCTCCTATAATTGGTCACGATTTTCTTTTTATAAATAATTCCTTTAAAAAGTGTTATTAAAATATGAAACTAAGATACGCACACATGTAGTTGTCATAAATTATAACCTTAATTTTGTTTAATCACATTATTTATAATGAGAAGATTTCTAAATTATTATAATTGTAGTTTTATATTTGGGACAGCTAATCATAGTGTTATTTGTTTCTATTGTTTGTTGTAATTATTAGTTTTCCTAGTTAATTTAATTAGAACAATTGTTTAAGTTTTCCTAGTTACCTTAATTAGGATATATTAAAGACAATTACATTATATATATATGTTCTTTCTAATAAGGAAAATAACATTGTGATTCAAGTGAGTCTACAAGATTAAGTATTACTCTAATGGAAACAAAAAATATTTAAAGCACAGTTAATCATTATTGGAAGTCATTAAGTTGAAGGAGTAGAATACACATAAACATTCACTTTTTTTTTTTTTTGAAAACATGGTCGCAATACAAATTGTCTTGGTTGTGGCAAAGGGCGGGAAGTTCATCAAATTAATGAGCATATATTTATTCATGGTGATTTGTAAAAAGTGATTGTGAAATTGTCTCCTGATTTTTATTATTCTCAAACAAGTATAGTTTGTAAATTGAACAAGTCATTATATGAATTTAAACAAATTTCTTGTTCACATTACAATTCTACTAGTCATATTCAAATTATTCCTTGTTCACATTGCATAATAAAGGAGTGCAACTTGTGGTATTAATCTATATTGATTATTTGATCATTTGTGTTAAAAATAATTATACCTCTATTCAATATTTGAAAGGTTACTTGAGCAAATACTTTTGTATGAAATTGGGATTATTGAGATATTTTTTAGGAGTTGAATTGACTAGATAATCTATTGGAATTCTTGTAACACTCCGATTTTGTATTATTATTATTATTATTGTTATTGTAATTGTAATTATTCTATTAAATAATTTGTTGCTATATTTTTATCACATTTTAAAATAATTATATTTTGTGAATAATTAAAGATATTGTATTTTTTAGAAAACATGTGTTACTTAAAGATCAGGTAATATTTGAATTCAAGTATAATTAACAACTTTTAGATATTTAAAAGATATTTATATTATTTTTATGGTTAACATATGTTTAGCAAACTTTCAAATATGGTTATAGATATTGAAATATTTAAAATATACTATTTCTATTTGAAAACATTGTCTTTAAAATAAAATATATTTAATAGCATTTTAATATTTAGATAATATATATTTAACAATCTAACTCTGCCTGTTATGACACTATAAAAAGGAGGAGCTATGTGTCAGAACTCTTCTTTTAAATTATTTTATATTGCTACAACATATGACAAATGAGAGACATCCTAAAGACATATCAAAGCCTTTATTTTACACATTCTACATAATGGGAGAGTCATAAATCTCGCTCAAGGGTGTGGGTATGACTGTGGATAGAGAGGTTAGCTCCAAACCTACATTAGTTGCTTGTGTTTGACTGTCTCTGTTAATTTATAAAGTGCTTAGTTGTTTGCTTGTGGTTTCTTGTTTATGTCAATTGATAGAGTACAAGATTCTTAAGTTTGTAATTGTGGGTTAAAATGGATTGTTCCTATAATCCCAATTTGTCATGTTTATCTGTCTCTCGTAGTTGGTAGAGCACATGACTTTTAATCTCATGGTTGTGGGTTGAGATGTTTCCCCTAGAACCCCAATTGTAGCCTTTGTTTGGACTAAGATGCAATGTCTATGTTAATTGTTATAAATTTAGTTGATTTTGTGAAAACATACCTATACATGTATTTTATTTGTATTATCGAGAATTCATATATGTTGAGTTATGCTTAAATTATACTGAGTATATGTGTTGATATAGAAGCATTTGCATAAATAATTATGAGATATAAATTGAGAAATAAGTTAATGAGGATGAATGTTGACAAGTTACTTAGACAAAAAGATGGCAAGAATGGACTCATGTAATACTTTGTCAAAAAAGTAACCTAGTCTAGAGGGACAAGAATGATACTCATTGATTGTTGTGGGTCATAAATAAGGTACGTAGGTCTAGAGGGGTGAGAATTGTCCTCATTAGTCCAATTTGCAAAAAGTGAAATGATAAATAATAAGTTATATCATGCATCATTTAATAAAAACAAGTGTGTGATTAAGCAGATACAAACCCAAATTGGTAAGGTCACTAGATCTTGTGAAAGCTACTCGATAGTTAACCTCCAATGACCATATTTGATCTCACGTGTTCAAGCATACATGCAAGCTAAGTAGGTTTTGACATATTACTAGAGAATGTCATGTTGTAGTGGAATAGATCAACTAGAGGGTTGAGTTGTGTTATCGCTAGCTCAATCTCCAGTGATAGATTGATACCACATGCATACGAAGTAGATAATAGATTGCACTATTGTCATTCATATGCATTCGAATAAATGTCTTAGTGTAATTGTTATAACTTGTTATGCTTGCACTTTCATATGTTGCATGGTCTTGTGTGAGTGTGCTACTCACATTGTACTCGTACCATGAGTTGAGTGAGACATGTTTCTCACTCCCTTTTGTTGTTATCTGTTTTCCTTGATTGAATGCTATTCACAAGTAGCGTTGAGCAGAAACTTGAAGATTGAGTTACTACTATCTTTATTGTTTTATTTTCCAAGTAGTTTTGTATATAAGACTTTGCTCTGATAGATTATGATATCAAGATTGAATTTTTGTTTTGACTAGAACTTTACTTTACATTGTTTTGTATTTTAAGGATATGACCTTGGAGCGTAATCGCTTTGAATTTGATTTGTTTTTTGTATTGTTTAAGAATATAAACTCTTTACCTTTTGGAATAAATGAGAACATAATAGAGATTTTAATTATTGTGTTTTCTTTTACCAAGTATAATGCTAGAGGGGTAAAGAGTGTCACAATTTTCCTATGTCAAGGGAAGTATGCTTTTAATATTATTAGTGAAGTTGGATTGATTGGAGCAATGCCTATGAAAAACCTTTTTAGAATTAAACCACAATCTTAGTCTAGTCAAATGACAACCTCTTAACAATCTTGATAGATATCTAAGGCTATTTGGTCGCCTTATTATTTTTGTTTTACACTACTAGAATTATAATACATCATCCTTGTTCTCTCTCAATTCATGTAGAAACCTCGAGTGGAGCATTAGATTGTTGCCTTGTGGGTGGTATGGTATCTTAATGGGAACTAAGGAAAGAAATTCTTCTAGATAGTATTTGTGATATGAAATTGCATAGGTGATGTGATGCTAATAGAATCACTTGTCTACTTACTCATATGTCACTTTCTGCATTAATTATATTTTTTGGTCACTCCCTTATTATATCTATCAGAAGACCAAGAAGCAACATATCATGTATTCACGTATAGAAGCTAAGTATCAATTAATAGCTAATGTCATATATGAGTTTAAATGGGTGAAAAGCATTCCCTCAAGCCTTGATCTTACATATTCCATGCTCATACAATTTTTATTGTAATAGTCAAATTATTGTTCACATTATGAAGAATCATGTATTTCTTGAACTTGCTAAACACATTCAAGTGAATTGTCATCTTGTTAAAAACAAAATCATTTAAGAGAATTTTCAGCCTTTTTATGTTTCCTCTTGTACATAGTTGTGCAAATATTTTTACTAATTTTTCATATGTGCTTCTTTCCATTTCTACTTGAAGAATTGGACATTTAAGATCTCTACACATCAACCTAAAGGGAAGTTCAAGGGAAATTTTATTGTATCTGAATCGTATCTTTATTTTCAAGATCATTACCTATAGTAGTAATTTGTTTTTACAATTTATTATAAACAATTAGTTTTTCTAGTTAGTATAATTAAGACAATTATTTATACTTTCTTAATTACCATAATTAAAATAATAATTTATATTTTTTAATTACCATAATTATAAGATCAATTAAAATTTATTATTTTCTTTTTTACACATACTCTACTTATATATAAACAATGAATACAAATATAAAAAATAATTATTTATTTCATCCCATCTATTTATGTTAATAAATGTGGACGGGCCAATGAAAAACATAATATTAGGAATGGTTTTGTGTGGAAGACGCCCCACCCAAGTAACAAGTATACACATCTCTTGGGTTTGGGTTATGATATTTCATAGGGAACTGGTAGTTTAAGTTTGACTGTCAGGTTTGGTATCTTTCGGGCTGAACCGTGAAAAAAGGTTACAAGGATTCAGACACGTTTGGTGTTGTATTCCAATTGTGGGTATTCGAATTTGGACGAGACAAGGTTCTGACGTGGATGTAAAAGGGAAAAAGAGTTTTAAAATCGTAAAATATAGCATAACCTGAAAGAATTAGAGCATGGTTTCACATTGGTTCACCGCTGAATTCACGATGAACGTGAATTTGAACGGAAAAACATGCTCTTAAAAAGTAGGACACTATCCAATATTTAAAAAATGTAATTCTAAAAAATTTCTGTTGTTTCCTGTTTACGGTGCTGGTTGGATAGGAGTGAAGACTGGTTTTAAGATATGGGTCGCCTTTTATTAGCACCTTGGGCTTAAGCATGTTGGGCAAGTGATTTTGGGCTCGTTAAATTGTCATGTTATGCATTTTTTTAACTCCTTTACAATTGATCGACAATGCACTTATTATTCAAATAGGGTCATGATAAAGCTTCTAGCAGATTAGGTGGGCGATATATACAAATGTAATAAAATTAGAATATAAATACGTAAAATTGAATAATTACTATTTAATAAAACAAATTATCTAAATAGAAATAATATATGTGTAAATGTGTAGATGTAGTATTATTTTATGCTTTTCAATCTGTTGACTTGGATAATATTCCACATATGGGATATTCTCTTAAAAACTGAGAAATAGGAGGGTCTACACTCTACCCTCTAGCTAGCTAATGGCGTTCATGAATCATCTTCAACACATGTATTGCAGTCACGGCCTTTACTATTATAGTATTATTCATCTAACAATGTATTTCGATGCATTCTTGTTATATTTTTAATAGATCGTGTAATTTTAATTTTATTATTTAATTATTATTACAATTTAATAGATGGTGTAAAAATATATCCTTACTTCTCCCCTTTTCTCTTTATATACAGTGCGAGAAGTCAGAATTCGCATTCCCGATTTCTCTTCTACTAAATAGAAAAAACTAGAATTAAATTAGTTTTTTTTTTGTCATAATCGGATAAGTACTGACATGTTTGAATTCACTTGTCATCCCATTTGCTAGATGATGGTTCAAAATTGTTAGAAGAAATCAGTAAGAAACCATCCATACAGGGGCGGATCTTAATCAAATATACTCACAATTATTAAAAGTGCCATATATAAAAATATTATTTCAAAAAAATAATCATTAGTCAATAACTGAGAGATATTCTGAATTTATCAAAAAAAAATTACCTATACCCATAATATATATATATATATATGGAGCATGATTCCCTGCTCCAACACTGATTTCATATTCACTAAATTATGTAAGTTTCTTTTAGAAAAAATTGAGTCATATTAAAAAAAATTAAAATCACATAATTATTTTAAAAATTATATACATTTTTAAACTCAAAGTATTTCATTAGTAAGAAAGTCATATTTGTGTGTGAATGAAAATAATAAATAAGAGCTGCACAATCACACTTTAATAATAAAAATTAAGTCAAAATATTACTTAAAAATTGCATGAATTTTTTAAAAAACTCATATAGTTTGTGTATTTTAATTATTTTAAAACTCACAATATATATATATATATATATATATATATATATATATATATATATATATATATATATATATATATATATATATATATATATATATATATATATATAAAACATATTTAGTAAGAAATTTTTTTTTTAAGAATGAAAAGAATAAGTATTAACTACAAATTTATATATTAATTATTAAGATTAAAAAAATTTAAAATCATAATATCACATAACTTGTTCATTAATTAGTCTTAAATATTATAATGATTTTTTTAATATTTATTCCTTTTATATCATTTATGCTAAATACATTCTAATTATTATAGAGAAAATAAGTTATCAATAAAATGTAAAACAGTTTTATACCATCATTGATTCACACATAACTATGTACGATAAGTTTGTTATATGAAGTAAGTTTATTGATTGACTTTTACAATGAATACCTTAAAAATTATATCAATGATAATTTGTGATTGAATTATCATGTAAAATTATACATAATTATTAAATTCATAATTATATATTGAGAGAATATTTAATTAAAATGTATTAATAATATAATATATTTTACTCTATAATTTAATCACATAATACAATTTATGACAAATTAACTTATGTATATACATGTTAATTACTTTAATATTCACATTTTAAAAGAAAATACTTATCTTAGCATTATAAATTCCACACATCTATCATATTATGTCAGATTACCAAAGCTTTTAAATTTGAATAAATACCTAGATTCATTGATGTGGATTAGAGAACACAACGGAATTTTTAACAATCACGAGTAGTTGATTTACAATCTTCCTCAGTCACATCATCTTATTTCCTCCAGGACCTTCATTTTTCTTCTTGATGGGGAGAACAAAAACTGTAATTTGATTTGGTGTATTGGAACCATATTCATTCCTAATGTGTCAGCCTACATATATGGTTTATATTATTTCCTAAATATATGATTCATATTATTTCCTAATTGGCCAACATGGATATCCACTCATTAAGCACATATCACATCTTTAAGAAGTCTATTTATTTACTTAAATTACATCACCTAATATTATAATCATTAAATAAATAAATAGATTATATAATTATATTTAAAATATAATGTCTAAATAATTAATAGAAATTATAAATTTCTAAAAATCTCTCACTTTGACTTCATATTTTCTTGAAATAATTATTTTATAAAATTTCTTAGGAACACATCTATATGCTATTTATCTTTAGACTTCTCTTTAATGTAATATTGTTCAACTTATACATTAACAATGAAACTATCGCAACTTTCATCACAAAGAAGTGTGATTAGATCATGATAATCACCATATACTCAATGACATAAATCAAATATGGATGTTAGAAACAATAAATATGTAAAAAAACCACACAATAGTCTTGTTCTTAAATAATGTTAGAAACAATAATTTGAATATTGTCTTCTTTTATTGGAGTTGTTTCTTGATAGTAATAAGTATAAGGATTTGATCAGTCTCATTAACAGATTCTTTCTCAAAAATAGTATTCCTTATGTTCTACTATTTCTCAAACCCAACTTCCTCAATAAATCTAGTATTTTCTATTTCAAAAAATGATCTTGATGTGAGGATCATAAAACTTATAGTCCCGAGAGCATTCAACATAGTTTAAGAATACGTTAATAATACTAGTAACAACAATTAAAAAGAGAACAAAAGTTAATAGTGTGTACAAGATATAAGACATACAAAATATACAACAATAAATATGTAAATAAATCACACAATAGACTATTTACAAGATATTCAACACAATATTAATTTTTAGTCTTTGGAAAAAAAACTTAATTTGTAAGTAGTATTTTCAACGTAATAATCAAATATTGATAATTAATTATGTCAAATAATAATTTTTCTTTAAATTAATTATTATTTACATAAAAAATAAAATTTTATACTTATCACATATTTATTATCATAAGTATGTCACAATTTGCATAAATAGTTTCATACAAACATACATATACGCAATTTAAATTAAATCAATTTATACAATAGAAATTATTTTGATAATATATTATTTCAACCAATTTAATTTTAAAATTACAAAAAAAAATATAAATGAATAGAAATAGTCCATTTTTTTTAAATGATATACAAACATTAATATAAAGATATTAAAAAAAGAAAAAGTGCTCACTGTTTCCTTTAAGAACGTAATTTCTATATTTATTATTGTTAATTTTCTGACCTCTTTTTTTATTAAAGGAAAAAAAAATAGCTGTGAACCACGTTCTGAAAAAGGAATCCCGTGACTGAATTTAATAATGGAAAAAAGAAAAAAGAAATCGCAAACGGTGCACAGATCTCGACGCATAGACAAATAATAAAACTGAACTTAATGGTACACTACGTAATAAATATGGACACATATTAACTGAACTTGATGGAGCACTACGTAGTAAATCTTGGTACATATTAACTGAGCTTAACAAAAGAAAACTAAACTTGGTAAACCAAATTAAGAAAATTGTATCCACCAACCCAACCGGTCACCTTAACTATTCCGTTCGTCCCACAAGAAAATCGACTTAGATGTCAAGTCACCAAGTTTCGAAGAAAGCAATTCTCCAATTCTCTTTCTTAAATTTATATATAATCGTATAGAGGAAAACTAAAAGACTAACAATTCATATTGGAGATATATTTGGCCATGGGAAGTCATTTTCCTCCCACCAAACGTAAATAATAATAATAATAATAATAATAATAATAATAATAATAATAATAATAATAATGATAATAATAATAATAATAATAATGATAATAATAATAATAATAATAATAAGTCAGTTACCAAAAGAAGCATACAGGCAAATTTACATCCATAAAAAAAATTTCTGACATTCAATTACAAATAGAAAACAATATATTTTTCATTCTTTCAAATTAAATCACGTTATAATCATTAAATAATTAAATAATTGATATAATTATATTTAAAATATAATCCTTATAATATTTTTTTAACTGATACCAAAGTAATAAGTCTTTCACACAACTACGCAAGCAATTAGAAGGCAAAATTAGAATTAAAAAGTTACAGCTATTAAGAACAAGACAAGACAAAAAAGTTTCTCTCCCACTTCCTTCATGTGTCTAAGCCAACCCCAAACCACACCGTCTATATGGAGTTAAAAGAAAGTATTCATAGAGAAAAGACAGTGGATAGACAGGAATATCAGAGTACAACGTGATGCATGCTCCACGTTTGCCATACACACCCAAATTATTACTGATGGTCATTCCAGCGTCAGTCTATGCGAGGCAGGGTGACTTTGGCCTTTCTCTATCCAAAATTTTGTTATATGACGGAAAATGAAATAAGAGTCAGAATTTTGATTCTGACTAGATCTTTTTATTAGTCCAGAAGAAGAGAGCAGAGAAATTTTAATACATGACAAGAGTAGTTTTTATTTAAAATATATAATCACAGTTACAAATAAAGTTTGTATTTATGATATTAGGCATGTTACTCGATCCTCATTATTAATTATTGGTCAGATCTTAGTAATTAGGCATTTACTTGTTTGATTTATAAAGATAATTTTTTTAAAGAACATATATTTTAGATATAATTTAGTTTTTAAACTTAAAATACTTTAAATATCTTTTTCTTTTTCCTAAATTATTTTTATTTTGCTAGGGAGAGGACCAAAATGTTTTTTTAAAGATAATAGATATTTCAAACTTATTTTTTACTCCACTAATTCTTCTCGTACAATTTAAATAAGTTCTAATTAAAATATAATAAATTAATAGTATATAAAGGTTTATTAGATTAAATGTTTTATTTTTTATAAATAAGATAATATTTACTTTAATACAATCTCTTAAATATAAAGAGTCTGTTTTTTTTTATCTTTTATTTATAAAAATACGTCGAATGTGGTTTTTATTTTCATAAATAATAGGTTAAATGAAAACGATTTATTATATAGAGCTAAAATCACATATAATCTTATTTACAGAGAATAAGAAAATATATAACATAATTTTATTTCAAAATGAGGTGAAGATAAGCATACATGATATAGATAATACTGGGTTCTCGAATAGCAACATATGCATCAGAGATGGGATGAGTTAATTTTTAATACTAGGAAGACAACGATTAACGACGGAGAAGCCTCCGTCGACGACCAAGTTGTGTCCACTGATATAAGCGGATTCATCAGAGGCAAGAAAGAGAGCAGCTTCTGCAATATGAGTAGCTTTCAAAGTTATTCCATGCAAATTGGCGAAGGCATGGCCAGCAGCTTCAGCTTCAGCAGGGTCCATATGGAACGTGTCACAAACAAGAGGGGTGGCAACTGCATATGGCGAAATGGAATTCACTCTGATACCATAAGCTCCAAGTTCGCTACACACCGACCGAACAAGACCAATAAGGCAGTGTTTGGATGCGGTGTAATCATGACCCGCGCATCCCCCGAACGAACCAGCCACACTGGCAGTGCAAATTATTGAGCCACGTGTCTTTCTAGCCACCATGACACGTGCCGCGTGCTTGATGGTTGCGGCTGAGCCACGAACATTGACGGCCATGGTGTTGTCGAATTCTCTCATATCGAAGTCTAGAATGGTAGTTAAAGGCCCTGCGATGCCAGCGTTGCTGAACAAGACGTCCACGCTGCCATATTTGTCGACGGTGAAAGCTACTGTTTCCTCCACTTGTTTCTCGTCTCTCACATCGCAGTGGCGGTAACACACTCTGTCTAAGCCAAATGAAGTTGCCAAGTTTTGACCCAATTCGTCCTTCATGTCTGCTATCACTATGGATGCCCCATTTTCCACGAATATCCTCACTGCTTCTGCTCCTATTCCGGTGGCTCCACCGGTCACAATAGCCACCTTACCCTGCAACCTAAAATCATACCAAATAATAAAATATTTCACAACTAGTCCGTTAAGAAATACCAGCCAGATTACATAGAGGGTAAGGAATATCGAAACTAGTTAGATTTCACATTTTTTTATTTTATTTTTACATCAAATTTAGAAGAAAAAAAAGCTATACCTTTGTTTGGACATTGATAATGTGGCTCCTCCTTTGCTTGATGTGCTACCCAAACTTTGGAATTTTTGCTGTTTTTACTGCAGATATGCAACTTATATAGAATTTCTCTGTGTTGTAAATTTAAGACAAATTAGCAAATAAAAAACAAGAAAACGTGTTAGGTTAGGTGGTTATTCATTTACAATTGACTACCAAGCTGGCTACATCAAGATGTACTGCACTATAGTTGATTTAAGTTTAAATAAATTTTTAAAAAATAAAATATAGAAGAAATAGTATAATAACTATTGAGTATGGCCGTGAGATTATCTGTCTTGAGAAAAAAATTAAGTATAATAGAAAATATTTTTATCATCTATAAAAGATATTAGAAAATAGATTATATATTAATAGTATAAAATAATATTATATTCTTATGCATCTTGCTATGTATGTAAAGTTTAACAATATATATATATATTTTTTAAGAAGGATGGTTGTCATATTTGATATTTAATATTATAAAAAAATATTTTCAAGAAATATTGTTTCTCAACAATAATTTCTACCTACATTTTCTAAAAAAAAATCCTACAACAAGGTGGAATCTAACTTTTTCAAATCGAAAAAAATGATATAAAAATACATGATATTTTTATTAATTTATTTTAATATAATTATAAATTTAAAAATAACTTCCTATTATATGTGATAAAATAATTATATTTAAAATATTAAATACTAATAAAAATTTTTGGTATACTTAATACAATTTTAACACGTAAGCTTTGTCTAAACCAAATGAAATTGCCAAGTTTGACCCAATTCGTCCTTCATGTCTGGTATGACTTCGGATGCCCTTTTTTCCACAAATATCCTCACTGCTTCTGCTCCTATTCCGGTGGCTCTTCCTGCCACGATAGTCACCTTACCCTGCAACCTAAACAATTATACAAATAGTAAGCAGACCAGCACTATAGAAAGGATAAAGTATACTGAAAGTGGAAGAGACCTTTCTCTGGACATTATTTGTTCCATGTACGTGTGTCTTCGATAAGAGTGAATTTGAGAAAAGAAAAAGAGAGCGAAACAACAAATTTTATTTTCATCTTTGCACATATTAGTATAACGTCAAAATGACAACATCTTTGTTAACCGTTGGATTGGGTTGAAAATTTGACAGTAGATTCAAAACACATAGTTCTTCATCTTGACCGTTCGGATCTTAATTTGGAGGTCTGTGGTGTGAGACATTGTGCTCGTACAATAACACGATTTTGTGAGTTCTTCATTTTCTTGCATCTCATTTCTTGCTCTTGATTGAACACTCTTGTACTCCTAATAGTTCATAGTAAATTGATTTCTTTAGTCTAGATGACCCGTGATTTTTACTCCTCACGTTGAGGGGTTTTTTCACATTAAAAATATTGGTGTCTTTTGCGTGATTCTTCTCATTGTTGTTGTCATTCTTATTTATGATGACTCCTTAGAGATTATTACAAGTTAGAGGAATTTATATATCCGCTGCGTTGTTGCATCATTGCATATACCTTATTGCTTTTTCCCATCAGAGTGGTATCCGTGCGCTCTAGTTTGAAGGGTGTTCTACTTGCCAGAATAATGGAAGGTAATACAAATAGAATGATGAGTCTGAATAGTACTAATTATCACTTGTGGAAAGAGAAGATGAAAGATTTATTATTTGTGAAGAAAATGCATCTTCCTATTTTTGTTGCTTAGAAGTTAGAATCCATGTCTAATGAAGAATGAGAGTTTGAGCATCAACAAGTTTGTGGTTTTATCCGACTTTTTGTGAATGATAATGTTTATAATCACATTGCAAGTGAGATACATGTCAGGACAGGACTTTATAGGAGAAGATTGAATCTCTGTATGCCTCAAAGTGTAGGAATAAAAAATTATTTTTATTGAATTCTATTGTGAGTTTGAAGTTCAAGGAAGACACTTCACTGTTAGATCACTTGAATGAATTTCAAGGGACTATTGATCAGATGTTAGGAATGGGCATCAAGTTTGAAGATGAGATTTTGAGATTACTACTCTTGAATTCTCTACCTGAGTCTTGGGAGACTTTTAAGGTATCTATCACAAATTCAACCCCTAATGGTGTTGTCTCTTTACAAATGGTAAAGGGTAGTGTACTTAACGATGAGATGAGAAGGAAGGTACAAGGTTCTTCATCTCAATTTGAGATACTTGTCACTGAAAATAGGGGGAGAAGTCAAAAAAAAGCAAAGAGAAAAGAATAAAAGTAAATCCAACTCCAGATACAAGAATGTGGAGTGTCACTACTGTCACAAAACATGACATATACAGAAGCATTGTTTCTTGTGGAAAAAAGATAAGTCAAAAGAGAAGGACCATGATGATGATCATATCACTACTACTACAAGTGATGATCTTGTCATTCTTTGAGACTTTGAATCGGTTAGTTTTGTATCCAATCAGAGCATGTGAATTATTGATAGCGGTGCTACATTGTATGTTATACCAAGGAACGAGTTCTTTACATCTTACACTGCAATTGATTTTTGAGTGTTGAAGATGGGTAATGATGGTGTGACATAGGTGATTGGTGTTGGTGATGTTTGCTTGCAAACCAACATGGGAATGCAGTTGTGGCTTAGAGGAGTCAAGCATGCTCCAGATGTTCACTTCAACTTGATATCTGTGCATATGCTTGATGATGGTAGTTATGATAATCACTTTGTTTATGGAAAATAGAAACTCACCAAAGGTAACTTGGTTATGGCCAGAGGCGAGAAAATTTCTAAACTATATTGGACAAAAGCTTTGGTTGCTAAAGATAGTGTGAATGTCATGGATATGGAGGCATCTTTGTGGACTAAAGGCTTAGTCATATCAGTGAAAAAGGGATGAATTGTTTAGCCAAAAAGGATATGCTTCCAAGATTGAAGAATGCAAAGTTGGAGAAATGTTCTCATCGCATGGTTGGTAAGCATACTAGAGTATCCTTTAAGAAACATCCTCCCTCAAGGAAGTCAGAGTTGCTAGAATTGGTGCATTCTGATGTTTGTGACCCATTGAAGGCAAAGTCATTTAGTGGTGCACTTGACTTTGTTACCTTTATTGTTGATTGTTCTAGGAAGCTTTAGGTCTATATTTTGACGTCATAGGACCAAGTGTTAAAGAAGCTCAAACATTTCCAAGCTTTGGTTGAGAGACAATCAGGCAAGAAGGTGAAATGTACTGGTTCTGACAATGGTGATGAGTATTGTGGACCCTTTGGTGTATATTGCAAGCAACAGAGTATCAGACATGAAAAGATTTCTCCTAAAACTCCTTGGCTGAATGGCTTAGTAGAGAGGATGAATAGGACATTGATTGAAAGAGTTAGGTGCATACTTTCTAAAGTAAGGTTACCTAAGCATTTCTAGGGTAAGACACTTTACACAGCAGTGCATGTTATAAATTTCAGTCCTGCAGTTGCTTTGAATACCGAGGTGCCAAACAAGATTTGGTTTGACAAAGATGTCAAGTATGATCATTTGCGAGTCTTCGGTTGTAAGACCTTTGTGCATGTTCCAAAGGCCTTTGGTGGGTTACTCAGACTTAGATATGGTTGGAGACATTGATTCCAGAAAGTCCACTTCAGGCTATTTGGTTAAGTTTGCAGGGGAGCTGTGTCTTGACAATCTAAATTGCAGAAGTGTGTTGTTTTGTCCATTACCGAGGTAGAGTTTATTGCCATTATAGAAACATGCAAGGAGTTTCTTTGGGCGAAGAAATTCTTGCAGGAGCTTGGTTTTGTTTAGGACAAGTACTTGTTATTCTGTGATAGTCAGAGTGCACTTCATCTTGGTAAGAATTCAACTTTTTATTCTAGGTCCAAGCATATTGATGTGAGGTATCATTGGATATGTGATGCTTTGGATGCTAAGCTGTTGGAGTTGGCTAAACTTCATACTGATGATAATGGTGCTGACATGATGACCAAGGTAGTTCTAAGAGGGAAGTTTGAAGTTTGTTGTGAGATCGTCGGACTGACAATTACCTCCACATAATTGTGATGAGAGAGATATGATGGGTTATTTTTGGGCTCCCAACTAAGTGCACAAAAGTCAAATACTCTCAAGCCCGCTAGGTCTCTCTTATAAGAGGAGATGGAGTCAGATTGGGAGATCGAGAGAGAGTGGATTTTCATATCCAAAAAAGAGAAGAGAAACAGAGAGCGAAAGAAAAAGTTTTACTTTCATCTCTACATAGATCAGTACGACGTCAAAATCATGACATCTTCTTTGTTAACCGTTGTATCAGGTTGGAAAATTGACAACAGGTTCAACATACATATTTCTTTATCTTGACAATTTGGATCTTGATTTGGAGGTCTGTGGTGTGAGACATTATGCTCGTATAATAACACAATTTTGTGAGTTCTTCATTTTCTTTGCTTCTCGTTTCTTGCTTTTCATTTGCAAGCTTTGTTGCTTGATTGAGTTGGTTGGTTGTATGCACAAATTTGTGCTCTTGATTGAACACTCTTTTACTCCTAATTGATCATAGTGGATTGATTTCTTTGGTCTTGACGACTTGTGGTTTTTACCTCTCACGTTGAGGAGATTTTTCTACGTTAAAAATATTAGTGTCTTTTGCGTGATTCTTCTCATTGTTGTTGTCATTCTTATTTGTGATTACTCCTTAGATTCTTGCAAGTTAGGGGAATTTATATATCCACTATGTTGAGCACTCTGATGGGAAAAGGTCACCCTTTTGATGATGGGAAGGTAGTACGGTACCACCAATGTAGTAACACAACGCAGCGGATAAAAATTCCCCTAACTTGCAAGAATCCCTAAGGAGTAACCACAAATGCAAATGACAGTGACAATGAGAAGAATCACACAAGAGAGAGACCAATATTTTAACGTGGAAAAACTCCCTCAACGTGGAAAAACTCCCTCAACGTGAGGAGTAAAAACCACGGGTCGTCCAGACCAAAGAAATTAATCCACTATGATTAATTAAGACTACAAGAATTATTTTCTATATCTCTCACTCACTCTGTGAAAGAATTCACTCTTTCTCTCTATGATAAATACACTCTCTCTCTCTCTATCTGAGAAATCTACTCTCTCTCAATCTCTCCAAATCTGACCCCTTCTCCTCTTATAAAGAGAGACCTAGCAGACTTGAAAGTATTGGGCTTTTGTCCACATAGTTGGGAGCCTTATTACCTTATTACCTTTTCCCCATCGTATTTAAAGATTTATCTCATATTAAAATATTTAAATAGGTTAATAACTTATACTTAAACATGTCACGTGATTTTAAAGAAAATATTTTATGATAATAATCAATAAAACTTCTATAATTTAAACTTCAAATATATATGTGTGTCTTCGGATAGAAAAAGATTTTTGTTAGTTTGATAATGATCGAGTGACATTGCTTTTTCGATCTGATTGAAGGAATCACTTAGATATGATTCAAATCAATGAGGAGAATTTTTTCAATCAGTTAGTTTGGGCACTTAGAATAAGGCACCATTGGAGTTATTTATTTGATTGTATCGAAAGACTTAATGAACTAGGATTTCCTTATTAGGCCATGTCATTTCAGAGCAAGTGTACTATTTATGATAAAGAGGATGAACTTCAAAAGGATGATTCAAAGTTCTTGTAGGGTAGAATCATGCAATACCAGACACAAGATAAAATTTCCAAAGAGAAAGACTTTTTTTAGATAAGCCAATTCATTTGGGACCCTAAGAATCCACTCTTTTTCTTATTCAAAGATCAACCTTTTGTCTTTGTATCTTCACATCAACAATTCTGTGTAGATGAAGGGATGTTAAGGAGACTTCTTACTTCCCAAACAGATCTTCCTACATCTATATATAGACATTGATTTATCAAGAATTTGTAAGAAAAACACTTTGAATTATTGATTCATTACTAGAGATAACTTAGAACCAATAGTTCATTATCTAATGAATTTTTTTTTTCGTTTTAATACTCTATTTGAGAATTATCAATATTTATTGAAGATGTTCTTATCTAACTAAACATAAAGAAATTATTGAGAAAAAGATATTGTTGACCAGCAAGTTATCCAAATGAACTACACAGTTGTTTTAAAGTTTAAATAAAAATTTAAAGATAAAATATAAAAAGAAGAATGTAATAATTGTTAAATATGGTGAATTAATATATTTTAAGAAAAAATAAAGTTTCCACCAAAAAGAAGAAAAATAAAGTATAATAGAAAATATTATTATATTTATATAAGTAAAAA
Source organism: Mucuna pruriens (assembly GCA_025330945.1). Classification (NCBI taxonomy): domain Eukaryota; kingdom Viridiplantae; phylum Streptophyta; class Magnoliopsida; order Fabales; family Fabaceae; genus Mucuna; species Mucuna pruriens. The sequence continues at coordinate 2,868,553 of JAENHJ010000528.1, forward strand.
AATTTAATTTTAAAATTTTTATAATACATTGAAATCTCTTACTTCAATTTATGTTTATAAATTTAAATTATTATATTAAATAATTTCTCCTTCAATTAAAATTTTCAAGTCTCATTTTTTAAAACTTTTATTAATAAAATTTCGAAATCCCTCCCTAAACACAACACTTTAGTTACTTGAATATAAAAATATTGGCACTATATATAATATCATATTCATCATCTTTATTTCTTATTATTATTTTTTAAAATTTTGCAAAATCAAATGAACAACTTTTCCTTGTCCTAATTTTGTGTTACCAAAACATTTTCATCAATGCAGACATTATAAATCTCTTTAAATTCTCTCTCTTTTTTAATTCCTTTAAATTATTCTCTCAATATTATTCATTTTTTTTTACTTGTGCTTTTCCTCTGTATTCATAATCCTCATAAACCAGATGTTTTTTTTTTCAATGATCATATTTAACACATTCATTTGCTGACCACATGGAGCGGGCCAGGGGGATGTTGGCGCTTAGACAATTTGTTCACGGCACGTAGACAACTTGAGGCTGAAAATTTTCAAGAGTAACGATTTTAAGGTACGGTTCCCCCAATGTTTTTTACTTAAAAAAAGTACTTTAAAGTTCAAATTTATAGTAAAAGCTTCTGTTCAGTGGTGGCCCTCCTTGTGTTTGGGGTGAATTACCTCCATCGGGCTTATTGTGTATATAAATATTAAAATATTTTTTTATATAATTATTTTTTCAATAGCTTCTAAAAAATTAATAATAAATTAACAGAAGATAATATGTCAATTATATTTATATGTATTAGAATATTTATTGAATTAATACAACTTTAAAATCCGTTACACTTCTATTTATTTAAAAAAAAATTGCTTCCTTTTCTCCTTCTCTTTCTCTCTCAGTTTTTGTCTCAAATCCCACTAACTTAATAATGAATTGATAGAACATAATGTGACCATTTTTACAAATGTATTTATCTATACTAAAATGTTTATTTAAATTAATACATTTTAGAATCTATTGCACTTCTATTTTATTTAAAGTTTTTCTTTTTCAATTTTCTTTTTCTTTTTCTTTCTCACTTTAATTATTTGTCTCCCACAATTTTTTCAAAACCTATAATCAAACGTAGGCAGGACCTATGGAAAGCCTTCCCAATTATACCATTTAGAACATAAAGAAGAGATCAAGAAAGGACATGTGGTGGAAAAAATATTCTCATGTCGACGTTCAATGATTTTACGCTAATAACAACAGTATTTGAACGGATAAAACGAAAAATTATATCACAATTGCTTATTAAAAAATAAAATTCAGTTTACTATATGATAAATTCATATTTGATAAATTTATGTGCTTGAAGAAATATTAAGAGAAAAGTAATGTAAAAATTAAAATCTTTTTAATATATATATATATATATATATATATATGAATTTGTATAAATTTTGTTTTGTACCTTAAATTTTTGTAAATATTATTTTTACATAAAAAATAGCAAAACTAGTGAATATGGACTTTAGCATTATAAAGACACCAAAAGTGGTATCCACACTGGACGGAAGAAAGTTCAAGGCTAATTTTTGGTAGCTCAACGTCTCATGCTGAATTGCAAAATCAATGATGGGAATAACACTGCAAGCAATGTATCCAAACTTCTGCCTAGAGGTAGAAATAGGTCACGTTCAACAAACACTTTGCTTAAATAATAGCCTATTTGTTTAAAAAATTCAAGGTATAAGTTTAGCTTTTTACTTGTTAATGGTTTTATTTTTATATTTAACTTGTTTATTTGAACGTTTGACTTAGTCTATTAGACTTCTTGAAAATCTAATTCATATTAAAGAAATTATGAGTCTAACTTCTTTTTACATGGACTCATAAGCGAATAGAAAAAATTCTTTGTGAAACTAACTATAATATATATATGAAAGTTAAAATTATTGTTTCTCAAGGAATGCAACAAAGATAAAAATAGACGGATTAGGTTTAATAAAAATTAAGGGTAATATGTTTATACGATATAAATTTATTTTAATATTTAACTTGACCTCCATGATAATTTATTTAAAAATTTAATTTATAGTAAGATCTCTGAACAACCTAACATGGATGAACTATGGGATGTTTTTTTACTCCTTTATCCATGTAGGATGAAAAATAATTGTTAAAAATATATATATATATATATATATATATATATATATATTATTAAAATAAATAGATAATTAAGATTGAATTATTCTTCCAAATATCACAATCGTTCGTTTATTTTAATAATATATACAATAATTATTTTTAACTCCCCGTAGAAGATAGGCTTTTTTAATCCCTTACAGTAGAATTCGCCCAAAGCATGACATAATTTTTTTGTCCATCAATTTATAGATTTGATTTTTTATGCAGACAACATGCTTAATATTTAAAAAAAAATAAAGGACATATGATTTTAATATATTATAATAATTTTAATATAAAAAAACACTAACAAATTTGATAAAAATCCATTCACATATTGAATTATACGAACCTGAAGTAACTCCACGTGGCAATACGTCCACCTGAACTATTACAGTTGAAATGGAATGCCGATATTTTTTGTCTATGGTTGAGAAGGAATGCCGATTTTTTTTTTCTCTATGATTGAACATGACGTGACGATACAACGCTATATTCATGCTTGGAAATATTTTTATTACATGCGTAAACGAGACTTCACCTGACATTACTATCCTATAATGTTCACATTTAGTGTTGTAAAAATAAGGCACAGCAAATAAGGGTTGCATTTCAGACAGCGAAATATAACTTGGTTTAGTAGTACAAGGACGAGTTACTGGCTATTCCTCCGACGAAGATCTACCCGCAGCGATGTACCAGATTTATGTGATGCGAGATCCGGTTATCGTTCTGCGAGAACGGAGACAGATCGATGTGTGAGGGCGTGGCGGAGCTCTGCCAACTCCGATTGTTGCTACTCCCAAATGCGGTGGTCGTTGTCACTCTTCTTCGTTCTCCTCCAACTCAGGACTTTGCACCAAAGCTCTCGATCCTACGGCGTCGGGAAAAGTTTCACTGAGTCCTACGGTGGGCGCCAATTTTCTGTTCTCCTCCCAAAATGGAACTCTGCCCCTCTTTTCATTAACACACATATATATACAAGATTGCCGCGTCACCCGACAATAGTACAAGGATGCAGGAACACAACGACCCTACCAGGAGGGTACTCTGCCATGTCAGACACCTCTGTCCTAGACAGATACAATGCGGCACGTGGCCGTACCTGTGTACGAAGACCCGGCCGGTCAAGTCGGCTGGTACGCTCCACGTGATTGGTGCTCCCGGTCGGTTTGCCGACCGGTACAATTATATATAATCTTTATTCACATAAATAAGAGGTCAAAAAAATATTATTTTATAAAAGACAAAAATTACATCTAAAATATTTTAATAAATAAAAGATAAAAAATAAAATTTATTTTTAGAAACTAAAATAAAATATTATCCTATTTATTGAGACTAAGAATATATTAAATTCAATTATATTTCATAAAATATAAATAACTATCTCCCGAAACTAAACTCAAATTTTGGTGAACATATGAACTTGGATTAATTTGATCCTACAACATTTAAATCATTCAATTAGTTAATACTTTATTTATATATATATATATAAATAAATAAAAGAAATAGATTAGAGTAGTTTTTTCTTAGTTATAAGAAACAAAAATTATTTTTAAATACATTAATTTATTATAAGGTCTATTAATGACTATTTTTTATTATAGTAAATACATTTATTAGATATTTTTAAATAAATTTTAAAATTTTAATAATATTAATTAAAACTAACTAATTTAAATATTTTTTAATTAATTTTAATAAGTTAAATATTTATTTATTTTATATAAAACCAGAAATAATATTGCATAATAATTGAAGAGAAAAGAGAATATCATCCACAATAGAAATAGTGGCCGGCCGCATAGACAAGTTAGCGGTAGAGAATCTAAATTCACGTAAAAAGAAAATAAATTGTACACTTAAAAATTGATTTAACATTCATAAACAAAATAAAAATATGATAAATAAAATATTTAAAAATAATTGCTCATTCACATTCCCATACATGACGTAGATAATAATAGACTTGTCCAGTTAATGGAAATATATGGATGACAAGTTTGCAAGAAGAAGTGATGTTTGAGGCATAAGATATAAGCATTCATACGTGAAATGCTTGATTAACACATATTATTTATCATGTTACAATAGTATCTCCCTTTAACTATTAATAATAGCGGTTGGAAGCCAGCGGTTAATGACAGTGAAGCCTCCATCGACGACCAAGTTGTGTCCACTGATATAAGCCGATTCATCAGAGGCAAGAAAGAGAGCAGCTTCCGCAACATGATTAGCTTTCAACGTTATTCCGTTCAAATTGGCAGAACCATGGCTTGCAGCTTCAACTTCAGCAGGCTCCATATCGAGTGCGTCACAAGAAAGAGGCGTTGCAATTGCATATGGCGAAATGCAATTCACTCTGATTCCATAAGCTCCAAGCTCGCTACACGCTGACCTAACAAGCCCAACAACACCATGTTTGGATGTCGTGTAATCATGACCCGCCGATCCAGCCACCGAACCGGCCACGCTGGCCGTGCAAATTATTGAGCCACGTGTCTTCCTAGCCACCATGACACGTGCCGCGTGCTTGATGGTTGCTGCTGCGCCACGAACATTGACGGCCACGGTGTTGTCAAATTCCTTCAGATCTAAGTCTAGTATGGTAGATAAAGAGCCTGCGATGCCAGCGTTGCTGAACAAGACATCCAGGCTGCCATATTTGTCGACGGTGAAAGCTACTGTTTCCTCCACTTGTTTCTCGTCTCTCACATCGCAGTGGCGGTAACACACTCTGTCTAAGCCAAATGAAGTTGCCAAGTTTTGACCCAATTCGTCCTTCATGTCTGCTATCACTATGGATGCCCCATTTTCCACGAATATCCTCACTGCTTCTGCTCCTATTCCGGTGGCTCCACCGGTCACAATAGCCACCTTACCCTGCAACCTAAAATCATACCAAATAATAAAATATTTCACAACTAGTTCGTGAAGAAATACCAGCCAGATTACATAGAGGGTAAGGAATATCGAAACTAGTTAGATTTCACATTTTTTTATTTTATTTTTACATCAAATTTAGAAGAAAAAAAAGCTATACCTTTGTTTGGACATTGATAATATGGCTCCTCCTTTGCTTGATGTTCTACCCAAACTTTAGAAATTTTGCTGTTTCTACTGCAGATATGCAATTTATATAGAATTTCCCTGTTTGTTGTAAATTTGAGACAAATTAGCAGATAAAAAACAAGAAAACGTGTTAGGTTAGGTGGTTATTCATTTACAATTGACTACCAAGTTGGCCACGTCAAGATGTCCTGCACTATAGTTGATTTTAAGTTTAAATAAAATTTTTAAAAATAAAATATAGAAGAAAAAGTATAATAACTATTGAGTATGGCCGTGAGATTATCTGTCTTGAGAAAAATTTAAGTATAATAGAAAATGTTTTTATCATTCATAAAAGATATAAGAAAATATATTATATATTAATAATATAAAATAATTTTATATTCTTATACATTTCGTTATGGATAAAAGGTTTATTTTTACGGTAAATATATTTTTTTTAGGTGGAATCTAACTTTTTCAAATCGGAAAAAATATATAAAAATACAAGATATTTTTATTATTTCATTTAATATAATTATAAATTTAAAAATAATTTCTTATTATATGTGATAAAATAATTATATTTAAAATATTAAATACTAATACAAATTCTTGGTATTATAAACTTTTAAAAATGTTATTTTATAAAATATATTATTTTATTCTTTTTAATATATTAAATATTATATTTTTAAAATATTTTTATTTTTAAATTATTTAAAAATTATCAAAGTATTAGTTAAAAAATTATTTAATATTATATTAACATTCAAAAAATGTTTTTATAGAAACGGTAAAAAAATTTAAAGTAGAGAGAATGAAAATTTTTGTTATGTTAATGTTAAATAAAAAATATTAAAAATTCTACCAACATATTTATAATTTTAAAATTTATGAAAATATTTTTACAACAAAATTTATCCAAACTTATAATTTAAAAATTTATAAAAAATATCTTTGCAACAAAATTTTATATAATTTTATCTAATGAAATTATTTTTCTAAGAGGATTTTTTTTGAAAAATCACATATTTACCCAGAAAATTTTATTAAAACTAAATATGAAAAATTTTAATACCTAGTGAAACATATGAAAATATCCTCAATAATATTTATATCTAACTGAACAAATTTTAATCATTCATTGGAATTATGATTCCTAGTATTCATAATTTTTAGGAATCATGATTCTTGGGTAAAAAAAAAAAAAACTAACTTCTCTTATACTAAATGTTTCTTAAAAGTCATGTCAACAATTATTTGTGATCAGAGGATAGTGTAAAAACTTTATTAAACTCAAAAGATATTTTATTCTATTGTATTTAAATAAATCAAAGAGATAATAAGGTTTCTAAAATTGAAAAAAAAAATCATGAATATATTATTTCTCCATATGTTAATTTGATATATGGTGTGTATAGAATTAGTTTAAATTATTAAATTTAAGTAATAATGTTTCAGAAGAGGAAGAATAAAAAATAAAACACAATACTTAATTCAGGACAATGAATGTTACTTAATAAAAAAAAAGTCGACACATGTTTTTGATTAAGAGTAGAGTTTAATGAATTGACTGCAAATCCGATTTTAAAAAAATAGAATATTTAATGAATATTTTTAAGAGTTTATAGAAAAAGAAAAAAATATTAGAAGGATGTTTTAATTAAGATAATTTTTGTTAGATATTTGTTATACAAAATTTAGATTTTTTTAGATAAAACAAGATTAATATAGAAAATAATTAGATTTTTTTTCTTTTTCGAGATGATTAATTGTTGAATAGAATTCTATCATGTAAAAGGATTTTGTTCGCACAAGTAATTTTATTATCATTATCTTAATCATAAAATCCACTAAAATCTAAAATAAACTGATTATTAACTTATATTTAAGCTAATTTTATATTATAAAAAAAATTATTTTATTTTTATTTCATATTTTTCTTCCTATAAATACTTATAGAGAAATTTGTAAAGTAGACTTAATAGAAGAATGAGAGTTGAGTTAGAGAAATGGTATTGTCCAAAAGATTCAAACTAATTGAACTTAACTTATTTCATCTTTTTATACTTTCTATTTATCTTTATTTGTTTGATATGAAATTTGTTTTCTAACATTTTCCCTCAAGTTCAATTGTATTAGTTCAATTATGATTTGTGTATCATCATTAAATTAGCCTATAAACCTCAGGTTTGTAATTTTTTGTTGTTGTTTGGACTTGTACTTCTCAAGTCTCAGATCCAATGTTTTTTATCTCATTTTTTTATTTGATTTGGTATGAATTATTATGTTATTTTATTTGAACTTTGATACTAAGTACAATTTGTGTTTATATCTTATCTCTTAGTCTTTTTTTAAAATAAAGTCCAACTATTTGGACAATATATTGTTTTCTAATATAATCCATCCATTTATATATTTAAAATTTAGATAATTTTATCCTTCATTCCTTTCATGTATTCTCAAGTGACACTCTTAATTTTTTTTTTTAAAAAACACTCATATCTCCTAAATTACATTAAAAAGATAGTGTGAGTGTAACTTTATTAAATAAAATAAGGTGTGTGTAACTTTATCAAATGTGTTTTTAAATATTAGAGAGCTTGAGTATCGTTTAAGGAAAAGGGAGTATAGTTTATTCTAAAATTTAACTATTTGTGTATGGTGGTGAGGAATTGAGATAGAAATCAAACACTTAATTGTAAATTTTGAAGTCGAGAAATTTATTTTTTGGTAAAATGAACAAAAAAATATGTATTTTTTTTAAAAAAAAATAATGTAGGAATTTATAGAATAAGTCCAAAAAATAGTATTAGTTAGACTAGATAAATTCGAACTATTTGAACTTAACCTCTTTATTTTTATATATTATTTATTTATTTTTATATATTTTTTATTTATTTTTATTTATTCAATATAAGATCATGATACTAATCAGGTGGGATAACAAGAATATAATAATAAACTAAACATAAAATGTGTTTAACAAGGTATAAAAAAAAATTATTAGATATTAGTCCTTAGTAAAACATTATACAAGCCATATATTTGTCATAGCCTTGACTTAACATTATCTGACATTACAAATTCTTCTGTTAAAGCTAAAATTCATGTTGTTGTAAACGCATGCGTTTATTTACCACGCATTAAGAACATCATATATGAGGCAATAAAAAGCAAACAAACAAATCTCTTAAATTATGCACATTAATTATAAAAACAATAGAATAATTTTAGTATCAACACGTTCTTTTTAATGAATATGTATCCATCGAGATTTCACACTAACATACAATATCTATCATGCATACTTTCTTGTTTGAAAAATATTAGTTAAATACATTTTTATTATTGATTAAAATTTATTAGAAATGACAAAATTTTATTTTTTATGTAATGAATATGATTTTATAATTTTAATAAAATTTAATTAATAGTAGAAAGTACATTAAAAGAAACGTGTGTTATGGTTACCGGCACTCTTCTCGTTTCAATTATATTTGGATTAAGAAACTCAGACTGGTTTAGTGCAACACAACATAGCCACTTGACCATCCACTTTTCTCTTTCGGCTTTTAAAGTAAAACTTTTGATCAATTGGATTGGGTTTTAGTAAGTAACTTTTTGCATGCTAAACGCAGTTTATAGATTATCATTGGTGCTTTGGAATTCCGATCCACTGAATGTGGTATCTCAGGACAACGGAAAGTGGTTCATTCCCTAGCCTAAATGTCGAAAGAAAGAATTGTTGTTACAGCATCTTTGCTACTGACATTAATTATATAAACAAGAGCAAAAAGGCTTGGGCAAGACATTTTTATTTTTATTTTTTAAAAAACCACAATATTTTTTATTAAAGATAATTTTCTCTAAATTTAACGAATCGGCATATTAGGAGTCGAAGTCGTTACAATAATTAAAATAGAATAATCCTCTGATGTATGTACTCGCGGTTGGATAAGACATTTGAGGAGCCACCTGAGACCCCGTTACTGACAATAATCCCAAACTGCCATTATTGGCTATCAGTAGCACAAGGAATTGAGAAACCCTCACCCCAATTAGTGCCATCATTTGGGCTGCCAAAGAATCATAGGCAGTGGAAGGAAAACAGAAACATGAATTTTCAACTTCAGAGTGGATGGACGGTTACAGATATAATACATTATATAGTAATTAAAGAATCAAAAGTGAAATATTTTTATAAGTAACATATGATAGGTTTTTAATAAAACCTATTTACTATTTATTCTTTTGTGAGTGTTTAACAGGATCCAGATTTTAATTAACTTGTAGGCAAAGCTTAACTATTTACTTTCAGAACTGCATCCATGTATTTTTAGAAGACAAAATTCTGTCGACCCCATGCTTCTTGTCTTCTTTGCTATTATTTAGGTTATAATATCATAATTAATTGTTATAAAAATTGTAGCTACTTGTTTTTCCTGATCAAAATGTTAGAGACTTCAGTCTTGATCTTGAAGATAAAAAAAAATTATGTTAGGATCATAATTAATTGTCACAAATCGTAGTTATCTGTTTTCTTTAATTAAAATGTTAGGGACTTAATCTTGAAGATAGAAAAAATTATGTTATGAGAAAGTATTTACATTTATATAAAAAAAATTATTTACATTATAATAATAATTAATGCTGAGATTATATATATATATCCAAAGCAAGACCTTATCAAGGAGAATCAGAGATGTTCAACTTTAATGAGAAATTACTGTTTTGTGTGTTCACTATACACAACAGAGAAATATCTATTCTTAAAAAATGAGAAGCAGGGGTTTAAAGTTTAAACTAGTTGATCTAGCTTTATATATATATGTATAATATCATATGTTAGAATAACAAAATCTGGGGCCAAAAAGAAAATGGCAGTTATGGGAAGAACATGGGAGGCTTATCGACTACCCACTAATCTGATTTCTCGTTATTCCGTTTCGGCTCTTTTCAGAACAGTCATATGCAGACTCCACATTCTTAAAGGAAGGCCAATGCTATGAGTTATTTGTCGTTTCCCACTCCGAAAGCCATTCAAAAATTGGTAACTTTAGCAGAACTTCCACTATGATTTGTTAATATATATAGTAACTTAAGCTTTTCGATTCTGCATGCACTCCAAAGGCCAAATTCAGTTAAACTTATTGCAACTTGCTTTCTAGTGCTCATAGTGGTCACTTGTACTACAAAACTAGACACACTGCTTTCTTTCTACTTCCCGAAACTCAGGGTCTAATTAGTCAACAATTACAAAGTGTTGATTTCATTCTCTTACTTGTTGCCAGTGAGTGACTAAGCCAATTGGTCTCAGGTTTTCTAAGTTTTATAGACCAGTCAGTGATACATTTCTTCTCTTTCTTAGTTTCTTTTGCTTCAACTAGTTTTCTTTCTTTTCTTTTCTTTGCTAGAATTTTTTTCGGAATGAAGCATTCTCATATTTTACCACTAGCATTCTGTATATTTTTCCTCACTTTAGTTCTTCTGGTCCAAGCTCGGCATCATTCCCATAAAAAACACAAGCACTCACATTCTCATAAATCTTCTAAAATTCCAAAGCCTGCACCTCCTAGCCCTCCTCATGATGAGAACTGTAACAATGCCTCTTGCATTTTTGATGTACGAACATTTGGAGCAATAGGAGATGGAAAATCAGATGATACAGAGTCATTCAAGATGGCATGGGACACTGCCTGCCAAAGTGAAGTAGCAGTTAATGTCATCCTTGTACCCCAAGGTTTCTCCTTCCTCATTCATTCCACTATCTTCACTGGTCCTTGTAAAGGTGGCTTGGTGTTGAAGGTAATGTATACTTATTTTGCAACTTTTGGTCCTTAACTTCTTATATGTTTTAAGGGTAAATTTTACTGATGGACTTCTCTGGCTCAAATATATGGATCATAAGGTTGATGGCACTCTTATGCCCCCTGATGGACCTGAATCTTGGCCAAGAAACAACAGTAGGCACCAATGGTTGGTATTTTATAGAATCAATGGAATGTCACTGGAAGGAGGTGGTTTAATAGATGGGAGAGGAGAAAAATGGTGGGACCTTCCCTGTAAGCCTCACAAGGTACTCATGAATTTGAATTATAAGATTTTTTCCCCAACAATTTAGGTGCTTCAAACAGCCTCTGACACCAAGTTCCATACAATAAATGCCTCAGGGACCTCATGGGACAACACTCCCAGGACCTTGTGATAGCCCAATTGTGAGCTTTCAAAGCCTTTCTTCTATGGACAAAGCTTATATGCAATTTTTACATGTTTTTAGTACTGTTTTTCATTTAGAATTGAAGTTTTGTTCTTTAATTAAAATTGAAGTTTTATCTTAATAATTTACGTAACAATGCTTTATTTAAAAAGTTGACATAAATTATCGAAGTAAAACTCTACAACTGTATGTATATAAGTTTTGTCCTTCTATTTCCATGTTCTATTTGTATAATTGCATTGTGATTAAGCATAATTCTACCTGATGCAGGCCATAAGGTTTTTTATGAGTTCCAACTTGACTGTGAAAGGACTTAGGATAAAGAACAGCCCCCAGTTCCATTTCAGATTTGATGGCTGCCAAAACGTCCACATAGAATCAATCTATATAACAGCTCCAAAACTAAGCCCCAACACCGATGGAATTCACATTGAAAATACCAATGACGTGAAAATATATAATTCTGTTATTTCTAATGGTTAGGCACGAGAAACTCTTCTGATTCTCCACACCTATTGCATCCAAAGGCATTATTAATGTTTCTTTGCTGAATTATCTTTTATAGGTGATGACTGTGTATCCATTGGATCTGGCTGCTATGATGTCGATATTAAGAACATTACATGTGGACCAGGTCATGGAATTAGGTAACCTATTCTTTGCTTTCAAAATAAGCTTTAATCTTCTTAACTATTGCATCAAAAGGCATTGAGAGCGGGCGTATGATAACTGGAAAAATAACCTTTTCTTTTTGCAATAATTAATAAAAACACATGAATTGAAAATAAAAACATAAAATAAACCAAATACTCTCTCTTAACTTTTTCTTCAGTCCACTATATGCATTTTTTAATGTAGATGGAACAGACAATGATGGCACTCTAGATCACTTAGTCATAAAGTCCTTGTGCCTTGAATAAGCTATTAAATGAAAGAACAAGAACTTAAACTTATTATACTACTGGCATACTTTTTAACATCATCTTCATTATTTGTTGAAATTGATTAAAAATTAGTAAATAATGAGTATGATTCATTAAATAAGAAATTGATACTATAAAATTTGTAATTTTTAACAAAATTGTGTTCAGTGTGTCAAAAATTACGGTGATAGACATTTTTCTTTAAACTTTAATGACATCTCTAGCAGTTATCTCGTTAACTTATGCAGCATTGGTAGTCTGGGAAATCACGACACTCGAGCTTGTGTTTCAAACATTACGGTGAGAGACTCAGTTATAAAAGTGACAGACAACGGGGTTAGGATCAAGACTTGGCAAGGTGGATCAGGATCAGTATCAGGAGTGACATTCAGCAATATCCACATGGTTAGTGTGAGAAATCCCATCATAATTGACCAGTTCTACTGCCTCACTAAGGATTGCACCAACAAGACCTCTGCAGTATCTGTATCAAACATTATTTACACAAACATAAAGGGAACTTATGATATAAGGAGCCCCCCTATGCGTTTTGCGTGCAGTGACTCTGTCCCATGCACCAACTTAACACTCTCAGATATTGAACTTCTTCCATCTCAAGGAGATATAGTGGATGATCCTTTCTGTTGGAATGCTTATGGAGATTTGGAGACACTAACCATTCCACCAGTCTCTTGCTTGCTGGAGGGCACTCCTCAGTCCGTGTTAGACTATGACATAACTAATGTAGAGCAAAAAATGTGCGCATGTATATAATTAATTAATTATTAGGGAATATATAGCATGATGTTGTTGAATATTATTATGTTACGATTGTTGAGGAGTTGCGTTTTTCATACTCCATCCCAATTGTAAACTATGTCGCGTGATTATCCAGGATTGAAATTGACGTTTCAACTTAACAGTAAGAGCTAGGATTTGCAACCCCCACTACTCCGACACAAGTGTCATGGCCATATTATGTCAAAAATATGGACTTTCAAGTGCGTATTCTTGATAGTCATTCCGAGGATATATGACACTAAAATATACTATTGATGTATGGTTACTGTAATGTACTATCAGACAATTCCGATGGCATAAACTTACATATATTCCATTAGTGTTAGTGTTTGGACTAGTTTTTTTTTTTTTTTCTTAAAAAGAGAAACTAGGGCAAATTTTCTTTTAATAAAAGTTCTTAAAAATTATAAGCAGTTTATTTTTATGAAGAAATATCAAGAAGAATTAGAAAAGCTCCTTGAAAGAACTTATCTTTTGTTTGTTTAGAGCTTTTCAGCAAACTATCACCTTTGAATTTTGTATCAGTTTTTTTTTTCTTCTTTATACCATATATATATATATATATTATTTACATAATTATTATTAAAATATATATTATTTGAATCTTATCAATAAACAAACTGTGATTAAGTGGACTGGTGGAGGGTCTTAATAATCTGACAGATCCAAGTATCCCCATTTTTTGTATATATCCATCCCATTATGTCCATTTGACCTCCTAAGAAAAAAACACTCAAGTTGAATTGTTTATGGATGACACCACGCTATTTTAGCAAACCAATAGTCTGATGCTTGATGAATTTGCTGTTTCTTTTTATGCTTTGACAGAAGCACCGAACTTTTGTCTCCCACGGAAGGTAATATATATATATATATATAATTTGGTCCAGGATGAATAAGTTTACTATTTATCAGAAACTTGAAGAGATTCCAATACTCCCTTGGCATTTGTGTCTTCATGACATGACTGACAAGAGTGTAAACAAACAAAAACAATGTGCTTAAATATGGAGGGAGTTCGGAAATCAAAGCAAAAAGAGTGTGATAATAACATACTAGTTAGTGAGCGTCAGTGATTTCAAGAGGATTTGTATCCCATCACCCTTGCTTCTCAAACTTGAATGTGCAAGTCGATAGACAAATTGCCTTTTCATTCATGCATCACCGCTGCAACACTAATCATAGGTCATACTGTTAATACTCGGAGGAAACTAATTTTTTTTATGTGTATTTTCTTTTAAAAATAATTCTGTTAGAACAAAAGATAACATTTCTCTTCACATGTATTCAAACTTTAATTCATCACTGAGTGAAAATCCAACTTAATTATATCCCCACGAAACACAATTTGTTTTTTTTTAACAAATTACACTTTTGTTATTTTCTATTATTCTTAAAATTGTACTTTCTTCCTATAAAAAATAAATGTGTTATAGTTTAAAATATTTTAAAGTAAATCAACCTTTTAAGTTGATTGTTTCAGTACCTTATTAAATTTGAGACATCAATACTTTTTCATCCCGAACCAATAAAAGCACAAATATATGTAAAATCAAAATAAAATTAATAAAATAACAAGAAAACTAAATTTAATTAAAAAAAATTTATTTCCCACCTTTTAAAATGTTGTTTTCTTCTCTTTCTGTAGCTCTTAGCATTTTTGCTGACTAATTTTGATTTTTTATTGTCTTTGGGATTTTAGAAGATGAAATTGTCACGATCGACCATGTAAATTAAACTCATGATTGGTGTTTTAAGTTAAACTGATTGAAATACCTCTTAACCTGACAAGTTTAAAACCAACACAGAAATATTCTCAATAAATTCGGTTTTACAAATAAATTATACTTTAAATTTACCAACATCTCAACAAAGTCTTCTATGCAATTTCAACATCTCAAAATAACAATAACATGTTAGAATCTACCCACAATCCATCATTAATTAGTTGAATGACACTTTCACATCCTCTCAATACCAAATTATTTAGTACATCTCTAAAATCAATATTAACTTTCTAGAACTGTAGAATATCCAAAGTACTATATAAAGTGAAAAGAGGTCACACAAACAATGGTGGCCACCAAAACTGCAACTTCACTATCTAATGATCTGGAAATAATTAAATTAATAAATAAAAAAGAGTGTGTCACACAGACTCAGCAGTAAGGACAAAATTAATAAATGAGAAGAGAAAACAAAATAACACATAAGTAGTTTGCAAATATATATATATAGAGCTTATAATAACATAATAAATAAATGAAAATGATTTTATCTAATTATATTTTAAAGAATGTAAGTATAATTAAATGAGAAGTTGAGAATTCTCCAAGGGCATCTCCATATAACAGCTAACCTTTTTCTCTCTTAAATCAAATCATGTCATATCTTACCGATAGCAACTTTTATTTTGTTCCCCCCAAAAAAATGATTCATAAGAAACTTATGCAGTTAGCTATTATTGTTAAGAGTACATAATTGCAAGAGTTTTTTATTTTTATTTTTTATGATGTATATAATTATAAAGAAGTATTTATCAAGATTTTTAATTTTTAGAATTTATTGATACTTACAGGTGAACTATATACATAAGTTAGGATTCAAGTTTAGAGTCACTCATATCACTCGTTGGATTTACATGATAGTTAATAGGATGAGAAGAGAATTAATATATGCTTGTTAATTCAAGGGAATATTTTTTGAACTCTACGTCACTGCTAGCTAGTGTATTTGCCTTTTCAAAATGCCTGATAAAATAACGATTTCAGCTTTTAATTAGGCACATTCCGCCTTCTTTTTTCTGCTCCACTTGTTCCAGTTCACTGATTATTTTGCAGCAGAATGGTGGAACATTCTTCCAAATCTAGTTCACTTCGTGATTGATCATTTTGCACACCTTTTACACTCCAATTATAGAATCCATTTTCAAATATTTCCTTTCAAAGTTTTGTTACAATTTCATTGTTCAGGACCAGGCGTCCTCACGAGTCACAAAGATCACTTACATGCAATGCATCTTGCCCAACACCGCGTGTAACCATAGGAGACTAGAACATTTTTTATATCAGTGACAATGAGTTGTTAACCTTATGCAAATTATTCAAATCCTTCGCAACTAACTTAATTTTATGGGCTCGAGATAAGTGTAACATAGGTATTGAGTCTAATGTGTTGGAGGTAGATGGTGTTATGTAGGTAACGCTTTTCTTTCCTTTTTATCTTCTTTTTGTAAAATTGTTGTGGCTTCAACGAAGGAGGAGGCGCAGTAACTCCTAAATGATTAATGAAAGGACGTCGCATGAATGTGGCTATGGAATAATATGTCCAAACTCCAAAGTTAACGTAAAAAAAGGGAGAAAAGAATCTAGGGTCATTTTATGGCATCTCGTGATTCCCATGCCACTGCAAGTTTATCTATCTAACCTGATATACTAATACTTTATTTCTTATTTTCTTATAAATAACATCTAAAGATAGCAAACGAATACCACTTTCTTTTTCCATTATGATGCTGGGAGACACTGTTCGGAAAAGGAGAAAAAGCAAAATACAAAAATAGATGGGGAAGAGAGCCCAAAAGAAAATGAACACGAAGGAGACCCTGAACTATCATTGTCATATTTATGTTGGAAAAAAAAAATCATAAACTATCATTCTGTTCTGCCTTATTAATTTCTTTTTGTCCAGCTCTCAAAATGAACATCCTGGGTGCAATATGTGGATGCGGAGTGCGCTGACTAGAGGTAAAAATGATAAGATGAAAGATAGAAAAAGCTATGTGGTCGAATCTCTCGCGCATTTACATTGATTTGCAAGATAAAATATATATAAAGATATACTTCATAATTATTCCCATAATTACTCCCAATAATAATTACAAAACTTACTTAAACTATAAACATATCGCAGCAGATAAAAATTATTTTTTGTTGTTGTTAATAGAAAATTATTTACAAATATATTGTTGTTAATTACTCTCTTCCAAGTTGGTGCATGAAATTCTGAATGTCCAACTTGATGAAAACAAATGGAATTGTGATTTGCCTGATATCTTTGTGAAACTATTCGCTAGCTATGTTTGGAAAAACATATGATGACTGAATGTTGACTTTCAATTCCTTTCGTTGGTGCATAAATTGGGAGAGAGTATGAACGCAATAGGATAATTCTAGATTATCGGACAAACAACTATTTGCCAACGCGAATAGGTGGTTTTGCTCCAAAGGAATGCTGGCAAGCTTGACCCCCTAATAGTCCTGCTTTAGATATAATATCTAAGGCGTACTTATGTTGATAAAAGTAAAATTCTAGTAACCTCAACCTCAAAAAAATAAAATTAGGGCTTCTAAATATTTGCATGTTTTTCTGGAATTTGGCAAACCAACATCTTGGGACCTATTTTAACCCATGAAGTTATTTATAAAACTTACACACCATGCTTAATTGTTGCACGTTGAATCTTAGAGGTATATTCATGAAAACCTCCTCTTGAAACTCACTATGAAGGAAACATTGTGCACATTCATTTGATGTATCCACTCTTTTGTTTTTGCCACAACTAGAACCATTCATATAATAATCATCTTATCCTCCAGTGTGAATTAATGTTTTTGTATAATTGATCATTTTAACTTGATGATTGACAAAGATCACCAACCTAGCTTTAAAACACTCTACAATTCCACTAGAGTAGTATTTTATCTTACATGATGCGATTTGGTTAATACTTAAGAGAAAGTGTATTGTATCGCAGTAGTAATAAGGACGTGAATCCAGATATCATATCCAATGGATTAGTATAGTTTTCGAAAAGTTTTAGTATAGATTAGATGAACCAAAGTAGAAAATATTTGATTAGAGGAAACAAGTAAAAATAAGAAAATAATAGCAAAAAATTGTTTTTAGTCCTTCATGTGTTACTCATTATATTTTTTAATGCTACTAGGAGACCTCGTCTAGCATCCCTAATTTTTTACTTTAGAATGGTTACTATTTGGTCATTTACAAATACATACTTTAGTAAGTTGGATATCCATATCAGTCACTGTTGTTAATTGAATAAAAAACCTAAGGAAAAATAATGGTCATGCAATTCTCTGAAGCCCAACTATCCTATAAAATTTCACCAACTAACAACTAATTAAGATTTAATTGTCTTTAATTAGTTTATTAACATGCAAACATATTAAAGTAATAGAATAATTCAAACAGTAAAGATAGATAGAAAATTGCATTTAAAAGAGTAATCAAGCATGTCAAGTACAACTATATCATAACCCTTAGAAATAAACTTAACTACTCATACACATGATAAAAAGATAAGCAGACATAAGTTAAAAAAGAAAACTAAAACTCATAGAAGCTTGGGATTTTGTTCCTTTACTCTATGTCACACTTTCTATCTTATCTTCAAGTGTCTTTCAAGGAGTTTTAGGGTAAGGGGACCACTTGGATGAATGGAGATGGTGGAATATGGAAGGATGGAATGTAATGACATGTGTTAGGAGTGAGTTCTATAGCATCCAGACTACCTCTTTTTATACTATGTCAAGTGGACCTTTCTGGAGGAGGCGGCCTCTTTTTATACTATGCGAAGTGGGTCTTTCTAGAGGCTTGTACGAGGAGCGTACAGATAAAATAGAAGATAGAGATAAAATAAAATAAAATATAAAGATGAAAATAAAATTAAAGATAAAGATAAAATAAAAAATAAAGATAAAATAAAATGAAATAAAAGATAAAAATAAAGATAAAGATAAAGTTACATGATTGTGCTAATCTTATGTGAATTCATCTTTTTGGGCCAACAGTCCTTATTTTTATTGCATTTTTTCCTTTTTGTGGGTATGTGTTGTATTAATATTAAGAAAATGTGAATTATGCATGATATTTGTTGCATATTGTACAAAATATTAATATTGGTTTATCACCAATGTCTTGTTATTTTTGAGAGCTTGGATTTCATTTTGCATAACTTCCCTTCACCTAGCATCCTTCACAACTTCAAGAAAAACTTAGACTCTCGTTCTATAATAATAATTGCAAGAAAATTAATTTCGATATTGCAAAGAGAAATTATCAAAATTCACATAATGTGCTATAGATTATGATGCACCTAAACGATGCATTGGAGTTGATGAACTTATGGAGGGACTCAATTTTTGAATGGTGTTAATCACAGTCACGTAGATGAATTAGTGAACCGTTTTTTTTTTGTCCCCATCCTAGTTTATCATCATCACACTAGTCATCAAGATTACTCACATCTTGCACTCCATCATCATTACTTTGTTTACCTTCATTGTATGTTTCTACCTTACATCGATCCTCTCTTTCTTACTCTATCATAACTCTACTTAGGTTATCACCAATTTCTCCATGATTCTCTTTATTAGCTCATTCACAAGAAATATTTATGGCAAAGCTCTCTCTAGGTATAGAGATCTCTTTGGGCAAATAGAAATTTTGTTTAAAAAAATTAACATATCATGACACAAAACATTCATTTGCTTCAAAATCATATAATTTTCAACACTTTCTACTATATGGACTTGACAAAAATACAATTATAACTTCTGTTGGAAAATTTACTAGACAAGTTAGAAAGAATATTTGTGTGTGTAGGCCTGAAGAGACTTGAAACAAAAAAATATTTGTAACAATGTCGGTTTGTCGGTAAAAATCTTGGTAGGTAGCAAATGACTAAACATAATCTTTAGGTGAGATAAATTAATATAATCTTGTTATGTCTTTTTCTTTTTCCTTTATCTTGTTATTTGTTAACTATAAAATGGGGAATTTAATTTATTGAATTGTTTATCCTTTACGAACTTGTATATTTTTTTTATGAAAACCTTTACCTTTTGGTAGGACAATACAAGGATTTTCAAAAAAATATCATTTTTAAACATAATTCAGTATTATTGTTGTGTTTTTCTTTTTCTATAACTCATATGTCTTTAATTAGATGTAAAATGAGTAAAATATACCTTCAAATATGCCACAACCTCTAATCCAACTTTAAGACTAAATTTGATCACTAAAATGCCTAAATTAACATTTCACAAAGCTTATAAATCACTTTCTTAACTTTTATAACATATAAAGAATAACAAAATTAAAAATTCACAACTTAAGTTATGTTCAAAACCATTCAAGTAATGTCAATATGCATTAGATGTTGAAAATTGCTTTAGATCATTCTTTCTTTGTATGCCCAACATATGCCACATAACTTCTAATCCAACTTTAAGGCTGAATTTGATAACTAAAATGTCTAAATTAACATTTCACAAAGCTTATAGATTACTTTCTTAATTTTTCTAACATATAAAGAATAACAAAATTAGAAATTCCCAACTAAAGTTACGTTCAAAACCATTCAAGTAATGTCAATATGTATTAAATGTTGAAAATTTCTTTATATCATTCTTTCTTTGTGAAGGCTACATCTTCATCATCTACAATTTTATTTCTTTTTGTTGATGATGTTGTTCAAGTAGGAAATAGTTTATATAAGATTATATATATATATATATATATGAACAACTTTTTGGATGATTAATTGAAAATAAAAGATTTAAGCCATTGAGATATTTCCTTGGTTTTGAAATTTCAAGAGATCAAAGATAGCGATTAGTTTAAACCAAAGCAAATATGCATTAGAACTGGTGGATGAAGGTCGTTATACATTGGCTTCAAATCCTATTGATCGATGATACACCTGGTAATCCTTCTATCAAGTTGCCTTCAATGCAAGGCAAGCCATTTTGTAATGAAAAAGCATGCAAAAGACTAGTTGGAAAGCTTTTGTACTTTAGAACAACTAGACCAAACATATCTTCCTTAATTAACCCAATATCTTAATCATATTATATCTAGATAAGTCTACGGATGTTCATTTTTAAGTAGCGACTGGAGTATACAATTGTATCTTGTACATTAAATATATTTGGTTTTATCAGATTTTGATTGGACATGTTATTTGGATTTAAGGAAGTAAATGAACTGGTTATGACATGCTCCTTGATTTTTCTTATTTCATGGAAGTGAAAGAAGCAGAAGTCTCTAGATTATTATTATAGGCTAAATAATAAATCTTTTCCTCCTTAATTAACCTGTGAAATTGAATGGTTGAATTACTTGTTTCATTATCTGCACATATCCCTTGATCAACCCGCTTCTATTTTATGCGATAATAAATTAATTAAATACTTAGTCAAGAAACTTACATTTCATTTTATGAGAGGATAAAGCATGTCAAAATAGATTTTTTGTGTGTTCTAAGAAAAAATTCAAACTAAACTCATCTTTCTCCTTCCAATCCCATATTTTTCTTAATTAATATATATTTTTACTAAACCATTACCTATACCTGATTCCATATAATTTTCTCTCCAAGCTAGGACTTTGTGATGTACTCGGTCCAACTTGAGAGAACTAATAATAAGATTTCAGTTCCTCGTTTATACTTATTTACCGATATATATGATTGCAAATTTTTAGTTTTCAAATTCAATTTTGAAAACAAAATATATTTAAATAAAACAGAGTTGAAATATTTTTTAACTTAATTTCAAAACAGTTTTATATTCATTTTCAAGAAAAAAAATTATAAATTTGATTTTTAATTTTAAAAAATATTATCTCACCATATTTAATAATTACCATTATGGTTGTTGTCGTCTTCGCCACTACCATACCGCTGTTGTCACTACGGTCACCTTCATCGTCGTTATTACCACTACTATCATATTGTTATATTATCATATTGTCATTATTGATGTTGTTATTGCTATCACCATCATCACTATATTAATACCGTCACCATTATCATAATTTCTAAAAATATATCTTTAAAATAAATTTAATAATATATAGAATTTTCAAAATGAATAATTTATTTTGAAATTAAAAATTAATTTTTAAATTAAAAGAAAAACTAAAAACTAAAAGTTAATTTTAATTTTAAAAAAAAATTAAAACTTGCAACTACAAATCTCTCCATCTACGCTTAAGTTTCAGTTTTTTTAATGTGTATATAAATAGCTTGAGTCTCTTCCAATTGTAATTAATAAGATTAATTACGAGAATCTAATGGATAAGAGAGATTATTCAATTTTTTTCTCCTTCTATTGTAGCTAGAATGACACATCCACACTACCAACCGTCAGACTGAAATTTATTTCTGAACAAGGTCTAGTATATACAATTGATAGATAACTAAAATTTTTAAGAATATCAATTTGATTGCTGATAATGTCCATAGAAAAAATTTCATCACTTCAATCATTTCTACATTTTAAAATAAATTGAGTCTCTTATTATCTATTTAGAGATATGGTTGGTATAAAAAAAAAAAAAAACTACTAATCATTTTGCCGGCAAACTTGATTATTACACATTTAGACATCCTTGGTAGTTGAGAAGAAAAAAGAAGCAAAATTGGTGATAAAAGCTTCTCAGAGTAGCTAGAAAAGTATATTTTACTCCCCCACCCCATTCTGAGGGCTATAAGAATGAAACTACTTTTTTTTTTTTTTCTAAAAGTCCGGAAAACAATGATTTTTAAGTAGCTTTCTATTTGCTAAATAATGTAGATCTACAGGTTTTGTAATTTACCCAACTCTCCGAGGACCACTTATTTTTGCCCCTTGCCAGAAAGTAGCTAGCTAGGGGTGGGTGGGGCCACCATGGATAATTATTTCTACATAGACTTCTGCCCCTGCACCATAAACTTTCTCAATTCTTTTTTTTTTTTTTTTACTTTTTAAATAAACAAATTTTAAGAGATTTCGATCTTTTTAACCTTAATCTAATCATCATCACCTCTTTATTATGTTTTCCTTAGATTAAGGAGTTTCAAAGAAAATATTTTCATTTTTAAAACTTTTTTATTTGATTTTTTTAATTAACTCTTTTAATTAATTTTCTATAAAACCCTTATTTATTTTTCAAGTATTTTCAATCACTCAAATTTAAAATGAAAAATTGACTCTCGTCAATTTCGCTCAAACCTTTTATCTCAACATATGTATATAGATATAAATATTTATAGTCGTGTATATGGCGTGTATTTTTATAATTTAAATATTCTACCCCATACTTCCTCCACTGTGATACGGCGTGTATTTTCAAGCTGTGTATTTAGCATTCTTTTAACTGAAATTGTCGCGTAGAAGGATGATCTTAATTAATTTTGACTATGTTATTAAAAACATCAGTTAAGAAGTATTTAATTTATTTAATCAAATATTTTAAAATTTATATATTTAATTAATATTTTATTTAATAACAAATCATACTATTTTTTTTTTCATGATGATAATCATACAGAAGGAAATGAAAAGAACAAAACACGTTATACAGAAATCAAATCCGCACGCTACATGTTGACAATGTTTCTTGATTTAATCAACTAAGTTGAGTGAGATTAACGTAACTTAAACATACAAGTTATTGGCAATAATTTTTGGAGGAATTATTAAGTCTTACAGGACACAACACACGCAGCGCAAGGTAGCACGATGTTGTGACGACAACAATGATACGTCATCAAGTATTCTGTTTAAGTTGTTGGCTGTCTCAGATTCCAGCTCCTTCTATCACTGATTCACGTTGTTAACATGATGACGAAATGACGATCGCAAATGTTGAAATTACTGTTATGCCCCTGTCTTCTGTCTATCAAAAGGTGAGAATAATAAGTAGTGAAGTGACATATTGATATATATTATTATGGAAAGGGAAAAGAAATGCAAAATCACGTCAAGAACTTTTATTCTATTGTTAATTAATTAGAATGAAAAGTTATTCAGCTTTTGTTTTGATAAAAAGTTGTAATTGTTAGCTTAACATATCTTGTTCATGTACTTGAACTATTAATTAATTCACATAAATTTGTAATATTCATTTGTTCATTTTAGTTTTTGAAAATTTTTAATATATTTTATTTCTATTTTTTTAAAATAAAGAAATCCATTAACTATATTATATAATGAATAATTATATTAAATTCTTTCTACTTATTTTTTGTTTATTCATATTCATTTTTTTCTATTTTCTTTTTCAAATCAAACAAAATAAAGTATGATTTTTTATTTTATTTAATACTCTTTGGCTCCTTCTTATAAGATTAAATTAAAATTTTATCTTAGTCTTTTTTATAAAAATTTATATAGAATGTTTCATGCATTATTTTATTTTAAGGTTAATAAATAGTAACTAAAATATGTTAATAAAAATTAAAATAATAAATATATTAATGATGAGAAACTAAAAAAATTAAAATTAATAAAAAATGTTCAT
Source organism: Mucuna pruriens (assembly GCA_025330945.1). Classification (NCBI taxonomy): domain Eukaryota; kingdom Viridiplantae; phylum Streptophyta; class Magnoliopsida; order Fabales; family Fabaceae; genus Mucuna; species Mucuna pruriens. Next base: position 2,893,055 of record JAENHJ010000528.1, read on the forward strand.
AAAAAATAAAAATATATTTCATTAATATTATTATTATTATTATTATTATAAATAATTTAAAAAAATATATAATTTTAAGAGAAATTTAATATTAATATCTAAATAAATTAATTTATTCAATTTTAAAGAATTAATTAATTGAGTCTCATGAAAAATTATATTTCATTTAATTAACACTTTTTTAGAAAATCTTTACTTACATCAATGATGAAATTTTATTTACCCAAAATAAGTTAATATTATTATTTACTTTTACATATTAAATATTCATTTGTCATTGTTGTTTACCGTGTTGCATTATTATGATCGAGATAATGATGTTTCCAAGAAAAAATAATAAATATACGTGATGTAAAAAAAGGAGAAAAACATAAAATAAATATAAAAAGTGTAAAACTTTTATTATTTAAATATTAAATATTATATCAGTTATTAATTAAGGAAAAAATTTAAATATAATTTAAAATAACTATTATAAAAATTAATAATTTTATCCTATATAATAATTTATAATAGAATTATAGTATAAAATATCAATATATTTTAATTAAATTATTTTATTTTAATATACTGTAATGATAAAAAAAAGTATACTGTCTTTAATAGATTTAAAGTTATTATAGATATAACTATAAAAATAATTTTATGAAAATTAATAATTTTTATTTTATAATAAAATAAAAAATATATATATAAATATTACATTAATAATATATTTGAATTAAATTATTTTTAAAAAAATTAATATATTATTTTATAATATTAAACAATTTAAAAGCATTTTAAATATTTAAAAAAGTAGTTGTTATAAAAGTTATTCTGGGTTTGTCTGTTGTTTACTAAAAGTAAACAGGGGAATTCCATATTCGTTGTTTATAAAAGGAAAGCATTACTGAATGGAAATTAAGACACTTCGCAATCTTACTTGTTATATATTCTTCCTTTGTTTCTGTCAAGGTTGGGTTGTGTATTATATTATTATCTGTGCAGATACGTTACTATATTATTTCTCAGCCATGGAAAACAACAAGAGAAAGGGAAAAGACGAGAAGGAAATTGATGAGGAAGAAGAAGAAGAGAAGGAGGAGATGAAGATGGACAAGTTTTACGCGCTGTTGCGGAAGTTTCGAGACGCACGGGATCGACGCCGAAAGGAGTTAGAGGAGTTGGAGAAGAGTGAGAAGAAGAAGAGGAAGGTGGGGACACACACACAGACACAGCAACAAACTCATGTTTGGGTGCCCTCCTTTGAGTGGGAAGATTTCACAAATGAAGTTCAATTCAGACCACCAATTACATCAACATCTACATCTCACTCACCACGTGCCACACACCGACACCTACACGATTCTCTTGATCTCAACCTCGCTCTCTAGCTACCCACCCTTAATTTCTCTATCTATTACCATCATCAAATTTGTAACCAAGTAATATCCCTTCAATCATGTTTTTTTTTTTTAATTAATGGTCGAATTTCGTTTCAGACTATAGTCACGGATTCAACTATCATACGGCAGTTAACTCCGGGCAATAGCAGCAACTCAGCTTAATTAGTTTGGATGATTTTTATCTTCATGAGATTTTAAAAGATTATTATCATATAAAAAAACTATATAAGAATGTAATAATTTATGAGAATCTTTAAAGAATTTTATAATTAATATTTTACAATTTAGATTTTAATAAATTTATTTTATATAAAAATTTATAATATTTGAAAGAATTTTATGAATTTATAAGATTACATACCTCCATAGATTTTTTAGCAAATCTTCAAAGTTATAATAGTTATTTACGGTGTAATTAGAATTACATGAATCTTGATACGATTCGGAGGAAAAACAATACAAATCGTAAAGTGTTTCGTTTTTGCTTTTAAATCGTAAAAGAAATTGTTCACATCGTTCCAAAATCGCATGAATCGTGCAATTCTGACTTTGTTCGAATCATGCAATGGGTGAGTCAGGTCGCTCGTGACTCGATTTCAAAAATCCTAAGAAAAATGTGTTTTATTTTTAAAAAGTGAGGGGAAAACATTGGAAACAGGAGATCTTCATTCTCTGTATGGTCTCATGTTATCCCCTCCTCTGTAACATGAGTTTTCCTTATCTCCTACTTCGTTCCTACTTTGTTTCTGTTCTACACTAGGTGTGCTGGAACGTGGTGAGTTCTTCTGTTCTGTTGTGTTCTTCTGTTTTCGTTTTGTTAGAACGTGGTGGGTGTGCTATACTGGATGAGACTTTGTTGCTAGAATCTGGTGTGCGTTTGTGACTCTGTTGTTGGAAACGTGGTGTGCGTTTGTGACTCTGTTGTTGGAACGTGGTGTGCGTTTGCTGAAATTGTTCAACAAACAACACTTTTCTTTAATTTATTCAACAATAATATTGTTATTTTAAAGAATATGTTGCTGAATTGTGAAGTAGCAAATAATTTGTTTGTTGAATTTGTGCAACATATATATATATATATATATATATATATATATATATATATATTATGTATGTTTTTATTTTCATATGCTTCTTTATCTTAAAATACTCCCTATAATTATGATTTTTAGTTATTGATAATGAATTTATAATTCTATATGTCTTGTATACATATATATGTTATATTTTATTATTGATCATGAATATTATGATTCACGATACAATACGACACAATTAGAAAAATAGGTTTTTCAATTAACGATTTGTATCTCGATTTAACTACCATGATTATTTATCTTTTTCTTTGTTATTTTTGTAGCATGAATTTTTCATTTGAACTACTAACAACATAAGTAAGAATAATTGTTATCAATAAGAAATCAAATTCCCATTAATACCTATCATGCTAATAAAGTAACTTGTTTGTAAATATTTATAAATAAAAATTATATTTATTTTTTAATTTCTTTGTAATAATAACTTAAAAAGATAAGTAAATGATACACAAAGAAAAGCTTGAAAAAAGGTAAAAAAAATTTATGAAAATAATTATTTATATAAATATAATTGTGTAAAATAAACACAACAAGACAAATGTTCATATAATATAATCAATTTAAAATACATCACTTAAAAAATAAAATTTTGTTTTCATGCATTTTGATTAAATATAAAAAAAAGTTAAATATCTAAATATTTTTATTATTTTTTATATTATCTTTTTTGTGATGTAGACTATAAATTCGTCTAAATAAATTAATTAAAACCAAAAACAAAGTAAAAAGTTTTTTTTACTTAATTGTAAAGGAAACATATAATATTAGAAGTAAAAATGACAAAAAAAAATTCATCCCATGGACTATAAGCATAAAAAAATAGTTAAATAGAATTTATTAACAAGATAGGGATAGACACATATATTCGCATTTTAGAATTATTTAAATATCTTTAATTATATATAAAATAATTTATTCTGATTTATTTTTATTATAAATATATATTTTAAAATTATTTATTTTTAATATAAATGTAAGTTATAAAAGTATTTTTAATATAAATATATGTTTCAAAAATATTTATTTTTAATTTTATTTCATTTTTACTTTTATTTAAAATTCTATACATACAAATATATCTAAAATTCATGGATATCCATTTAACTAATACACATGCAGGTAGGTCTAAAATGTGTAGATATCTATTTATCCAGTATTGTATAGATATGAGTAGGTATAGGAGGATTATTATATGTATTTGTCTTATTTCATTATTATTTTTAAAAAATATTAATAATCTTGATTGAATATTTCAAAATTTATTTATATTATTAAAAAATATTTCAAAACTTTTTTTATGATTTTTTTAAAAATCCCAATCCAATATATCCTAAAGTTGAAAATGGTAGTATTTGATAAGTTGTTTATAATACTTTTCAACATGAGTGCCTTTTTATATGGCCAAGTTGAGTGATACTTTAGTAATTTTGTGTGTTTGTGATTTTTTTTCATATTTATACATTAAAATGTTATGGAACTTTTTTTTTTGTTTACTTTGGGAGTATCTTTACAATAATAAATTAAGCACGGCATGTGTGTTTTCACTTTTTTTTTTAATCTTTTCAGGTTTTCTTAAATTAGGTTGTGGTACTGGTGGTCTTTGAGTTAGAAAATAATAAAGCATAAACATCGCTTTCTTTCTTTTCCTTTTTTTTTTTTTGGTGTAGATTCTTCTCCTTTTGTTTGTGTTCTTTCTTTGTTGTACCAAACAAAATAAAAGAAGTCACGGAAGCCATTAGCTTATTTTAAGCGGGGAAATTTCACTGTTCTGAGGTGAATTGAATGGTGTATTTCAACAAGGTTAAATAATGTATAACTATAACAGTTGATCAAAGAATTAATAATTTAGTTAAAATTTTTTAACATTTTTATGATCTATATATAATCATAATTTCAAATGCTAATTTTTAATAAATGATAAATAATTATAAATTTTATACTTTACCTTTAAAGTGTATCCTTTAATTTAAAGGAATTGAATTTTGAATCAAGCAAGCAACCGTTTTTGGGTCAATATAGAACATTTATTATGTAGTTAGAAGAAGCTTTATCTATGTTCTTTCTTCTTTACGTCAAGTTATGTACATATCTTTTTTAGGTAGTGTTTAGTTCAGTTTTTTCTTTCCTTTTTTTTTTAGTTTTTCTTCTGCTAGGTTAAATACTTTTTCACATATTTCTTAAGGAGCTTATTTTTGTTGAAAAAAAAAGAAACTTGAAAGAAAAAAGCTCTTTTACATAGCTTCGAATTCCAAATAATGTAATTTTTGCTGTAATGGTTTGATTTTTGTTTATATATTTAAAAAATAAAAATTTAATTTTTGTAAATTAATTCTCAATTTTTGTCCCTCCATTTAAAAATGGAAAATTTTTGTCCACATCTTACCTAATTTAATTTGTAAAAAATTAAATAATTAATGTCAAATCAAATATTTGAGTTATAAATTGTCTAATTTAAAAAAATATATATAATATATTGAGTGTCATATTATCTCTGATTTTATTCATTAAAAATTAAATAATAAGTTAATAATAAAATTAAAATTATTTATTTTTTAAAATATGTATATCAAAATCCAACTATTAAAATGTAAAGAATAATTTTTTTTTTACTTTTTAAATAGGTAAACCAAAATTAAATAATTAAAATCATGTGAAATAAAATTTTTCGTGCACTAAATTAAAATAAAAAATATTAAACTATGCAGAAATTATATAACATTGCAATCCAGATTAGATAAGCTATCATGTAGATCAACTAGATTTGGTTATGGGGTCACAATAGCTAATTATTAAACTGGAACTCGTCAACAAGACATTAATGCAGTGTAGTTCACAAGGGGTGTGAAGAGTAAATGGTAAGGTACATAAAATAGATTTTGTTTCTCTATTGTTTGCATACAAATGGAATATAAGAAAATAAAAAAGAAAAGAAAAAGAAAAAATATTAAAATTTTACAGATTGTTTGAGAAGTTAAATATGTAGGGGAGAGGTTATTTTTGTGGGATTCACTGGAAAAACACTTCTCCCTAAATTAGTATGAAATGATAAGGAAATAATTTTTCTCTTTTTTAATTTCTTCAAAATCAATAATTTTTTATAACTTATTTTAAAATATAACAATTTTTTTGTTAAGAAAAATAATGAAATAATTTCTTTTAAATAGTAAAAAATATTTTCTTATAATTTATTTATTTATTTCACTCATAAATAAATGGAGAGAAATTTCTTTATTTATTTTCTTATTATTTTTATACATCCAAATAACACATCGTTTTTACTACAATTCTCTCTTTATTATTTCTTTACTCTTTATACATCCAAATAGCTCATCTTTATTTCTTTACTCTTTATTAATAACATCTTTATTTCTTTACTCTTTATTAATAACATCTTTATTTCTTTACTCTTTATTAATAACAAATTAATAATTAATATTTTAACACGTTTATAATCTATTATACATGTGTACGTAATACTGAAGGTTGATTTTCTCATCAATAATTGAGTATACTTACTTTTTTTTAAATAAATAGTTGGATCAAATAAAAGTACTCTTAACTTATTTAATTAATTAGTTTACAAATTCGTAATTTTTTATTTTTTGTTTTTATCTTTACTATCTTATTAGAATTATTCTTCATTTTTCTCCTCTTATTTTTAAAATCCTTTTAACAATCTCTCTGATTCTCAGTTTCTTTCGCAACAAATATTATTTTTTACAATGTAAAATTATCAAAATTACAATATAAATCCATTTATTTTATGTCATTTCATTTAATAAAAATATTTAGTGATAGAACAAAAAATTAAAACATCATTATCTAATTTTTAAGATGATAAATTAATTTGAAATAAATTCAAATATAAAAGTGATAATTATTTGAATATATATATATATATATATATATATATATATATATATATATATATATATATATATATATATATATATATATATATATATATATATAAAATTAGTAAATTTTAAGTTATAACCAAACAAGTACATGTGTCCTTTCTATGTCAGCTTGTATTTATTAATTAGTTTAACTATTAGTTTAATTGATTAAATACTTTTAATTCAATTAAATAAATAACTAGTTTTTGACTTTTGAATTTCAACTAATTTATTTCCTAAATTTATCAAATATACCCAAATTTTAAATGCAAAAAATTCTAATAGAAAGATTTTTTTTAGTGATTAATGTTTAATTGACACCTTTGTTACTTTATACTATACTATGTGTGTAGCAAAGTGTCAAATCACTTCACAAGAGGAGAGTGAAATAAAAAAAAAAAAAACTTGTCTTTAACGAGAAGATTTAACAAAATATATCAAGAATATATTTTCTTGTACACCTACCTCATCATCAACTAAATTAATTGTTAGCATGGTCTTATTTACGAGCATTCACCTTCTTCATCACACAATTAATTGTTGTTTTAAAATTTATTAATGCTAGCGCGTGTTATTATTTGAAGACATTATTTTTTCGATTCACACAACGTCCCAAATCGGAAGATAAACCCTGATTATTGAAAATAAAGTTTCAATTCAAGTTTATTTCTGTGTTACTGTATCTATCTCATCAATATCTAATTTTTACTTTTTGCCATATTAAATAATGGTCCGAAGGAGAAGGGTTCTTTTTTATTTATGCAATTTTATATATTTATCCTGCCACTAAATCCTTAATAAATTGGATAAGATTCCTTTAAAGTCACACAAGAATGTTTTTTTTTATTTAATTTAAAATATACCATGATCTCAATTCAATAAAAAACAAGAGTAAATATATATATCTTGTAAACGTCATAGACAAATTCATTTTAAATGAGTTTTATTAATTATACTTTGTTGTTTTAATATATAAAAAATAATTTAATAAATAAGTTCATTCAAAACAATACCCACATCAAATAATTGATATTATTTTATCTAATAAAGTTTAATGCGATCTATCAAAATTAATTTTTGTGCACATTATCTATAGTAAAAATCAATTAAAAATTAATATATGTATTAAATAATAATCAAAATTATAATAAAACTTAATTATGTTAAAGTTATTTTAATATTATCTTAATTTTCGATTGATATATTCTGCTTAATTATAACATTGAGTTTGAGTTCTTATAAGTATTGGTTCTTTTGTCAAATGAACCCAGAGAGTGTTAATTGATAAGAATTTATTTTAAATAAAGAAAAACACTATTTAGTCCGAAAGGTAAAAAAAAATAATGTTTAATTTTTATATACGGTAAATGTAAAATAATTGATACAATATAAATTATATTAGATATGATTTTTAAAAAAATTATATAAAAATTAATAAATTTATCACATATATTTATTTGTAATATGATAATGTAAAATTCTTTATCGTATGAATTATTTACTCAATAAAATTGTAGTATGAGTAAGGTGGCAAGATATTTCTTTTCTCACAAACAAAGAAAAAAAATTGAATAGCCAATTATGATATTTTGCACGAAATTAATTCATACTTTTCATTTGTAGATCGACGCTGATAATTATTTTTTTATTTTTTTATTATTTTAGTTTAGAAAGGATAAATTTATTATACATAATTATTTAAAATTGGATGTCGCATTATTAATACATATTTTATTTTCTCTATTAAATTTACCAGCTTAATAATTTGTTATTAAATAAAGTGTAGAGTTACATGTATTATTTATTAAAAAAAAATAGTTCAAAAAAGAAACGGTGTTTGATAAGCAAGAGAATTGGTTAGTAGTTATACAATTTCTGACTGGAAATTGACAAACTTTGGTTTTGGTGGTCACAAAAGTCGTAGGGCCCATATAAGGGGCAATTTCCTTTCTTACCTACTGCTGTAAGATATTGTGTTTGTATTAATGATTAATATATATATACATGTATAATTAATAAAATTTACTTAATTATTTTTAATCAATGGTTACAACTTTATACTTTTCAAAATAGTTGCTCTTGACTTAAAATATCTAAAACAATATGCTAATAATACACTATTTAAATTTATTTTTTTATTATTGATAAAATTTATTGAGAATTATAAATAATTAAGTTTGCAGTTAGAATATTTCCTCTATCTCAATATTTTGGGGGGAGAAAGAGTGAGAATGTGAGAGGAATGCAAAAAAGATTGTATGAAGGGAATGATACCCTGCCCAAGCACTGAGAGTGACATTAGGAAGATGTGGCAGTCATAGACACACAATCAAATGGCCCAATTCGTGTTTATGTCTTATTCCTCACTCCTTTTTCCAAATAAAGCCCAACTATATGGACAATGGATTGCTTATTTGCTTTCCAACTTAATCCATCCATTTATATATTTCAAATTTAGGGGAATTTACCCTTCCTTCCTTCCTTTCTGGTCTTTCAAGAATTTATTTTTTACCCCGTAAAATGAACAATATATACATATATATATATATAATATTTTTCAAAAAATATTTCTAGTGAAACAAACTAAGCCTAAAGAATATACATTTTTAGCAGCTTGCTTTTATGGCCGAAACCCAACTAAGAATCTAGGCCAAAAATCACTTGAGGGCTAAGTTAGCTAGTCCAACCTATACTAAGATCATGTGCCTGTTGGAGCAGGAGTACCAAGGCATTTTAAAACATCCCAAGCCTTCTTGTTTATGTACTTTCATGCCCTAGTTCTCCTGAAATTCTCAGAGTTAGATCTTAGTGTAATAGATTCAACTTAGTTCACATTACTATGACTCACTTATATCCAAATTTTTAGGTCACACTATTTTTTTCATATTATTTCTCTACTATAGTTTTTACTATATTAAATGTTGGAATGACATTTTAGATACCCACAAATGTTTGTGAGATCTATCACTGAGAAGCAATTCACGCCATAAAAGGGAGTTTGAATGTATACGAATCTCGGCTCCGACACTCTGGCATGTCCATTTTTTTCTCCTTAAAAATGTACAATGAAAGAATCTGTGACTTACTTTTACCCATTTACATATGCGAGGCATGGGCTTGATCAACATATTATTCTTTTTTGTTTTTGCAAAAGTTCAAACTTCAAAGATATGCAATTGTACTTCATTTTATATTTTATAAAATTAATTAGTTATTTTTTATTCTTTTATTATATTTAATGTGTGATTATAACTCTATTAATTTTTTGAGTAATTGAATCCACAATTTTTTAATTAAAAGATAATGTTATTTTATCAATTTACTGTCTAAATAACTATAAGAAGTCAGTAACATTCTTAATGATTTAGTGCATGTTTGGATTAAAATTTGCAAATCTTCCCCTTTCTTTTAGAACAAAATCGAAACAAAATTTAGTTTACAATTAGACCTAACTAAAATTAAATAAGAGATTTTTTTAGTTTTCCTTTTTGAACGTACATTGGTCGGAGGCCTCGAATTGAAAACCAAACACAATATTTTATTTAGTGAAATATCTTAATAGATCAACCGGTAACTTTAATTTTTTAAAGATATCGTTTTATTAAATGAATCAGTTTATAATAATTGTTTGTTTTTTAATTGTGTTCTTTCATTAAAAAAATATGTTATGGATAAATATATCAGTTTACAATCAGTTTATCGATAAAAAGATATAAATATGATAAATCGTGTTCTTTCATTAAAAAAAAATAGTTTTCTTTGAAATACTATATCTGCTTATCTTATAAAAAACATATTGTATATAGTCATGAATAATTATGACTATCTATGAGGATTATTTCTCTTTATCAAAACCAATCTAAAGTTCAGTGTTTTATACATTGGTAACTTGAGTTTTCTTTTTATTATATTTTCTTTATGGCGATCAATTGTTCCAACACATATTTTCATTGAGAGTAGACGACATGAGGAGTCTGGGTTATTCCATTTGTTTCTACCACTCAACAATATACAAATATTCTTACTTCATTATGTTCTGAATTTCTACTTACCTAACCTTTTGGGTTGGTCAATACTCATTCATGCTGCTAGCGGGACCAGCTCACGACTCACCGTGTTTCTGTCTTTTTCACTGACACCAAAGTTGACTTGATTTCTACCGCTCGTCCTTCATTGCTCTATTGTTACACGTTACATGTTGGAACCCTTTTTCTATATATAACTACGTTTTTGTCCTAAACAAGATGTGTAAATGGTTCAGTGCTGTTTTGTTCACATATGTAACAAGTTGAAAGTTGGTGCAGCCTTGTGTGGCCACAAATTTTGATAGGGTTATTTTCAAATGATTTCTTAACACTTCACACCCTGCAAAGCCTCTTGTAGTGATCCATCGTCAACTGAGTTGTCATTTCTTGAATAATTTCATTCTGGTTTAATCTCCTGTTCCATGGAAATAAATTATTTGGTGTTTCTTGAATCATATAATTTTTATTATTTTTATGTAACATATAATTTAATATTATTAATTTATTCTCGTAAATTAAAACACTTAGATGGTTGTATAAGAATTGGTTTTCACTGACCACCTAACAATTTATAAAGAAAAGTAAATCCACTTCAGGTGTCTTTATAAGCAGATGTTACGTTATTATTTTGAAGCTTTTTGCTGATTTGTACTCAAAGGACAGAGATCTTGGAATCATTAGACAGAGATGTAACGTCTTTAAACAAAATGAATGAAATGAACCCCACCGCGAAATAGTAGAATAGCATACAACATTAACATTGCTCGCTCATCCACGCTTACTTCTTCCTATGAAATGAACCCCACCTCTTCTTTTTATTTGGATATGCGGTGGGAAATCGATTCTGCTCACAGTTGCTTCTTTACTTTTTTTCAACCCTCTTTTAAAAGCCCCTTTTTCTTGTAAACTCTGTTGCCAAGTGCGGTCTTGTTTTCATGTTGCAATGATAGCCATTTTGACCACAAATAAGAGGATGAATCTTCTTGATTTCACGACACTGCTATGCCTATCACCAGAAAGGTTACCCCAAAAGTTAGTCCACGCACACAAACACAACTCACATGCTTTCATTTGCATGCCATGGTATTGGCTAGGGCTTAGAGATCAGATAATATTAATTACATTAGAATAACATACCGGCTTTAATGTACAAAGTTTATTAACAATGTTATAACAGTTTCAAGGAACAAAGGGATATGGACAAGTAATGTTGAACCCATGCTCAAAATATTTTTATATTATAGTATTCCTTAAGGAATCCTACTATCATCGTTTTAATTCCTGGTATGTACATTTGACGAAAAATTACTGTATTATTGGAAATTTTTATAAAGCTAATAATAATAATTACAATAGAATTTAATACTATTTTAAATGTAAATTTAGACTTAACTTTGTAAAATTAGTTTGTAAGATAAAGATTACTCTTTAGTTATATACATTATTTAAGTTATCTCATTAGTTGATATGAAATCTCCAATAACTATGTTGAACATCCACATTTACTTATACCCAACATTGATTGACACAATTGCTAACTATTTGAGACCCTTAATTAAGATATTAGAAGCTCAAATTTTGGTCTTAAATATGAAAAAATCATATGTTAAAAGTACTTATCATTTTGTGATTTCATGATTTCTTGACTTTGATAATTGATACTTCACACTTATCCCATAGATAAAAATAAATCATAAAATTATGGTGATCCCTAGTATACAATTCACTTGTTTGGATTTAAGTTTGTCCACACTTAATGCACGTGGAAACAGAAGCTACCAAGCCACTCATGGTAGTTTCTGCATCTTCTACATCTTTCTCTCTCTAAATGTGACGCAATATTTTTGTTACAGTATTGAACTGTTCCCAAATAAACTAAATAATTTCTATGGCCATTTGTATATGCTTCTATGAGTTTGAAGACAGATATTATCTTACTAAGCGATCTAGAGATAAACCATAAAATCCAGTTGTAGTATATACCAAACTAGTCACAATTTATTGAAACAAACTCGTGATGATGATATACATTTGCAGAAATATAATAACATTCACTAATACAATTGACATAGGAAAGCGCCACACTTTGGTTACATATCTCATATCTGTCGTATATAGGACAAGGGAAAGACTCTACAAGTTACAACCATGACAAGCAAAATTAAAGAACAAACTAGAATGGAAATGTAGCAACAAATAAGCCTCCTAAATAACAGTCCTTCTAAGGCATACGACTGCAATCTTCTACGTTTAATTATTAGTTGTGGTCCTGCTGTTTTGAATCTGGATTGAGAGGACTTCTTCCCAGATTTGATAACCTCACTTCTCCGGCCTTTGGACTGAGGGGGCCTCTTGCACCAGATCGAGGACTCTGCTCAGTTTTGAGCTCACCCACGCGAGAACTAAACGAAAGACGCGGGCTTAGATGGCTTTTAGGATCAGTTACTGGTGTTGGGGTGGAGCTTGTCATCTTTGGACTGCTAGTGTGCCTAAACTCGCCACGGCTTCTAGTGATAACTTCATCTAGGATCTCACCTTCTCCAATATGAGAAGCACCACCTCCAAACTCTGATTGCTGTTAGCACAGTTGCATGGAATATAATTAAGTCTATCCAAAAATATATATATAACAATGACTTAGATGTAGATTATCATAAAGAACAAAACTTAGATGCAGTTTTATTAGTTCTTTTAGTACTGTTTTTCAATCAGAATTGGAGTTTCATCTCAGTAATCTATGTTAACATTTAGTGGAAACTTTTATTGCACTACCAAGAAGAGTCTCTAATGCTGATTGGAAGACAATACTAAAAATACATGTGGAAATGCTGTCATAAATTTGAGCTAAGTTTGTTGGATAAGAAATCATACTGCTGCAAGGTTGAATGGTAAAGCTGTTTGCTCTTCATACGCTGCTGCATCCAAGTCTTGAAGGTGTGCCCCTTTGAAAAACTTGGGGAGAAAGTACTGTCTTACCGGAACTAAGAGCATGATCATCATAGGAAACATGACCCCAGCAATAGGAACCCATGTTAATCCAAAACATATAAGAAGATAAATGGTTTGGAAAATGGTGAATGTTGCTATTGTCTTGAAAGGAACTGTTTCTACAAAAGTAGCATGGTAATCCTCAAGCACCCTGCACATAAAGAAGAAATTTGTTGATCATAAGAGGCATGAAGTAGAGAATTGAACACCAGTGAAGAGCATAACATAAAAGAAATTTTACTTGTATCTTCTGCTTGGTGCAGTGAAGAGTAATAGGATCCTTTCCCAAAACTGGTTTCCAGGCAAACTTTCAATGGCCATGAAGGCAAAGTAGCCCCAAAGGACTGAGGTTGGGATCTTCTTGAGAAAAGGCATGGCCGCAACGCATCCTCCCACCATTATTGCTTGAAGCAAGTTACTGAGACGCTGTTCCTTTACCTCAACAGGAAGCAGGTCGTCTATTTCTTTCTCAACATCAAATACAGTCTCATCTACTGGGGCATCCATGTTTCCCATACTGGTAGCTGCTTGAATGGTTGATTCTTTGAGTTCTCTTAGTCCTTGTGCCTTGATCATAATAATATGTGATATAAATAGTAATATGTCATATGGTTGATGACTTGAGGTATAGATAATAAGGTTCACTCTGGCCAAAGCAGGAATTGTCCGGTGCTATCATCTTTTACTATTATTGGTAAACAGTGATTAAGCAATGGTTTTTTTAGTTATAAGGTCAAAAGTTAGTGAACTTACTCGAGCAGAGGGGTCCTGGTAAATAAGAGGCGTCTGCATTTGATGGTAGGCTTCTAGCATATTGCCATATAACTGTCCTAAACTAGCATTCTTTCCCATACTTTTTCGTGCGGTTACCACCAGTTTGTTACGAAGCAACTGTACCACCATTGCTCAATTTTAGTGAGACATGTTGATATAGTGCTAATAATTACAAATAAATAAGGGAGAAATTGACAAGAACACTGACTTGTCTCCTCTTCCTACATGTATGTATAACTTGATTTACCTGATGTTTAAGAGTTGCTAGACTCTTTGTGTGCATCGGAGACTGTGGTATGACTCCATTTGAAGGAGGAATTCCAATAAGGCCACACATTAAGGTCTTCCATCCAGAAAAATGAAATTTACCATTAGAAAAAGAATTATTCAATTAAGTATAGCTTAACAAGCATGTACTATTTATCTACCAATCAGAAATAATCTTTAATATGACTTTAAAAAGTAGTTATTTTAAAAATTAACATACTTATCATACATAACAGTTTGTAATTAGATAACAGTTTATTCATTAAGTATTAATATACGACAAATTAAGGTTCAATGCTAAAATCAGAAGCTAGAAAGGACATGAAGAACTGGCTTACCAAAAACCCCAAAAGGAGCAAGTCGTAATGGTAAGAAGATGGCTTTCTCAAATTGAACTCTTTCTGCTGGGCAAGCTGGGATGCCACACTATGGTCAAAGTAATAAAGCACTGCAATCATGGTTGCTGGGATAAATGCTCCGATTATGTAGACAACAGGAACATGGACCATATCCTGTTCATAACAAATCAGTACAATATATATCATTGTTGTAAAACTTAAACCGGTCATCGACTCGCTTAAGGTATGAGTCACAGGAAACAATGGACAATTAGAGAAGTTGCAATTTACATGCCTTAATAACAGTCCAATTCTCATATGCACCCGGTGACCATGGATTTGGGCTGAACAGGCGCCTTGGGATACCATGTGGAACACTTGCAGCTGGTAAGTAGGACACACCTGTCCAAACTAGGACCATAAGTGGCACACCATAGTCAGCTATTAGGCTGCGAAGCCAACCTGTAACAAATTCATAGTGTTAGAGATATAATATAAAATCATTAACATGTCTTCACCTAATAGTTTTAAGTTTTTGGGATTGTTAGTTTATGACATGGTGTTAGAGCCTCAGTGATTGTCCTTTTATTTATCAGAAAACAAACACTTACTTACCACTGCCATAGCGCCATGACCTAGCCTTTCTGCTTCTTAATGCAGTGAGGAGAAGGCCAAACGAAAGGACTAAAGCAAACATCCCATTAGCAAACCTCCATGAAGGTATAAACTCAATTGATTTTGGATTTTGTCTCTCTGGCGTGCGAAACTCATCCACTAGTCCCTGAACAATGATGCCAGTAGGATGTTAATTCAGGTACTAATTAGTGTTAAGTAACATCATTGCTGATAGAATGGAAAGAATGAATTTCAAAGGTAAACTTTGATAACTGTTCCTACTTTGATAGCTTGCTGCATGAAGAGCATTGCAATGAGCATGCCAAACAACTCTCCTGCAATACGGGTAAACCTGTTGATTATAGAGCAAGCCCCTAAGATGGCAAGTAAGAATAGCAATAGTGCAGTCCAGACACATACCCTACAAAATCAAGTTATAAAAGAGAATAGGACAATGTTAAGCCACATCATGATGAATTGTACTTGAAAACAATTGCATCAGGGTCAAAATATTTTTTTTTGTCCCTTAAAATATCTCAAAATTCAGTTTTATAGTTTTAATAAAAATTTAATACGTTTCTAGTCTTTATATTTAGCAAAAGTAAGTGGTTCTAATCCTTTCTCAAATACTAAAAACATGTTTCTGTTGACACGTATTAAATATTTAAAGATATTAAAACAGAATTTTTAAATATTTTGAGGGACAGAAACATATTTTTAATCTGTAAATAAAAAAATAAAAACTTATTCACCATCCAGTCCATGCTAGAAACAAATCTCGACCCAACTCTGGTCTCTCTTTTGCAAAATTGAACATGAATGTGTACATGATGACAGTAGGCTCTGCCACTCCTAAAATCAATAAAGGTTGACCTCCAAGGATTGAATGTATAATGCCACATATTGAAGTGGATGCCAATGTTTGAACAGCAGTTAGAACACCATCTGTATATGCAAAAATTCAGGCTCGCGTTATCTTTTACTACTAGTTTTCCTTTCTCAGGAAAAAGAAACTGAAGTTAGAATATTCAGTACCAGTATCTCGCTCTAGTTGTTCCCCAAATGAAATGACTGGTATTGCGGAAGCAAAGAATATGTATGTGGTGGGGGCCCAAATCCTGTAAAAGGAAGCAAAATTTGTGAAACTTATATATATATATATATATATACGTGTGTGTTAAATTAAATACCATTGGTTGAAGCCTAGAGACATTATAAGCTTTCAGTACATACACCACTAGTGGCTAAAGAATTTCAGCATAAATAAATATATACATACCTTAAACCTGCTTTGACTCCACCGGTCCAATCTTGCTTGTAGCACATCAACCTTCCTCTCAGATCATTCTTGATTCCCTCAAAGGGTACAAATGTTTCTTCCATATCTTTTTCCCCACCAAAAGGGTCCAAGGGAATCAATATAGAGGCTGCTAATCAGAAACCAACAATGTATAATTACATGATTTTCTTGTTTTCAGTTTGTTTTGGTTAGATATCTCAAGTCTCAAAAAGGCTGAATCACAAGCAAACTAAGGAAGGAGAATGGAAGAATGTGGTGATAAATTAAACAAGAATTTAGCACGAAAAGTGCAGTCTGGCTTCAAGAGATTCAATGGTGTGAATATGCCAAGAAGCCAGCTGTACCAAAAGCAGGGTTTGCTAGCAGTAGCACCACGAAAAGAGCAACTTGTATTGTATTGTATTCTTCTAGAGTGCTTCCTAATAACAACAATGTGTGAGTGGGGAGAGTAGTATTTATAAGCTTTAAAAAAGGGTAGCAAGCATTGAAGAAATAAGTGAAGGGAGATTTGATGCGGAAAGCACTTTGTGTGCCAGCTTCATCAATTATCAAAAGACCTAAGAATGCTTTTATGCCAAAAGTCAGCATCGACAATAATCCGGGCCCACTCAATAGTGTGGGATCTTTCAATAAAAATGCTGATTGAGTTTATAAAAAGAAGTACAAATTGAATCCTTTACAGAAAGTAACTTACGCCATGCCGTCCTTAACTTGTAAGATAATGTTTAAAAAGTTGTGGTAATTAAAACGAGTAGTCAACAGCACCTTATTGTTGTTGGTTTTAAAAACATATAATGCTTTTCAATTAGTAATACAACTGAAAGTTATCTGTTCATAGTGGGAAGAGATGCGATATCATGCCTTGTTGAGTATATAGCAACCCATTTAGTTGACTATCTTACTTTTTAATTTAATTTTCCAACCATTTGGCTGAGTAAATGACTACTTGCTTTGTGTTGAAGAATGGATTACACTAGGAACCTTAACATCCACAAATACTAATTCAATTCGACAATACCTGTACTTTATTTTTTATTTTTTAAATACGGTAAAGTTTATGTAAGTCTAGTTAAATAATGTGAATTTCATTTTTTATTTAATATAAAAACTATTAAAAATTTGTTGAATTTCTTCTTGTTACCATTTTCCACTCATTATTAAAAATTTAGATATATAAATTTAGTGTAAATTTTAATCACAACAGTTATTAAAGATTTAGATATATAAATTTTATTGAAATTCTAACGACAACAATAATATATAATAAGTTTGGTAATTTTTAACATAATTATTTTAAAAATTATAAAAAAAATTTACATTAAAATACATAGAAATTAAACTCATAAATTTAATATAATTTTTTTTATTATATTATAAATACAAAATATCACTAACTTTGTTAATGACTAATTTTTAGTAAAAATTTTGATTATCTACTTTTAGTATTAGACTTTTAAATAACAGTTTAAATTTCAAAAAGATAAATGGGTTTAAACTTGTGATTATTTTTTTTAACAAATTTGAAGAGTTTTGGCTTGAGGTTATGAGTTTAAATTTCTTACCAATATTTTAACCCAAAATTTGGTGATATTTTTCATTTTAATTTATATATTTAATTCTTCTCTCCTTTTCCAAACTTTCACTCAACACTTAAATATTTTAGCATGATTGGTTGTTGATAATCGCTATGATTTGATTACTAAATTGAACAAAAGCAAACATTGAACTTCTTTATGTATCAAACTTGTCTTCAAAAAATTGTTCTCAACACAATATTGGAAATTTCAACTGCTTATTAAAAAGCTAAACAAAGGCAAGCCCCAAAATATATATTTTGGCCATGTGCCTTTCGAAGTTTGACAACTCATTTTGTCATGCATATAGAGGTTTCTTCCGGGATATTAGCCTCCCCTTGTGAAGTAAACTGTATAATGCTCCCTTCACAATTTGTCTTATACAGAACTCTCAGTGTTCCTTATTGCTTCACACAAGTTTAACATCATTTGGTTTTGGTCATAAGATCAAATCCTTGACTTCAATAATACAACTTAATATTAATGATGGTGACGGCTATTTATATTCTTTAATTAAGATATTACTTCCAATAAGTGAATACTTTGTATAAAGTAAGTTGCATTACCTTTTTTATTTTAGTTATTATTAATTAATAAATTTTGTTATTAATTTAAGTGAAACTTCAATTTTTATTTTTTTATTTTTTGTGTGTCATTGTCTTGTTTTAATTTTTAGGCCAATCAATATTTTTTTTACATATATCTTTTTTCAAAAATAATTTTATTTGAAATGTTATCATACTTTATATATAAGCACATTTTTAAAAAAAAATTAAATATTAATTTACCATGTCTTAAGAGATTAGCTAGTCCTTATCGTAACTCAATTCTTATTAGTTGATTGGTTAATATTTTGAATCCATTTTCTAGAAATGAGGTGAGTTGACTCAACTCATTTTCAAAGAGTTACGGGGGAAATTCATATATGTTTATGAATTATTTTTTGTTTTATATTTTATAATTAAAATTAAATTAATATAAAAATGAAGTAGCGTGCATGTTTCGAATTTTAAACAAAATAATAGTTACACGACTATGTCGCAAAAGCGAAAACAAAATGTTGGTAATATAAAATTTTTTAATTTATTAGGAATAATAATGATATGGAGTATAATATTATAGAACATAGAGTGACACATATTAAATGTTTAGAATGTCGCATCATGGCATCATGCTGTGATATGGGACCAATATATGTTTTAGACGTATTAATAAAGTAGTAGTATTAACAGCTTTAGCTAGGTCATGAAGGGATTCATGCACGAGCATGACCAATTGCCCTGAGTTCTGTAACAAACTCCAATTCTAAAGAGAGATTCGTTGTCGTTGAGCGAAAAATGTGCAACTTGCTTATATAAAATCATTTATCATGTTTTTGTTATCTAAATCTTGTTCCTTTTTAATTATGCAAATAGCGTTGGGCTTTTCGGGCTCATCACACTTTCACTATTCAAAGCAGATGACGGTGCTGTTGTTCTGCCCAACGTTCCTTCTCTGCAAAAGGAGTAAAAAGATGCTCATCGAGTCATGGGTCAACACCATTATCATTTCACGTTTGCATTAAGTTGTTTTCTCGCGTTTCACTTGAATAAATATTATCAATTAAGAAAAAAAATATGCAGGTGCTAATAATCTTCCTTTTTTATATAGAACTTAATAATTTGTTCCTTTTTAATTGTTTTTTCCTTTCATTTTGTGAACTTTAATGCTTTTTCTTGTCAGTTTTACTTCTTACCTTTACTCTTCAGTCTTCACGTGTTTATTCCTAATTAAATGCATCACTAGTTTGACGGGATTGAACTCAGCCAATATTTGATGCGCAGAGCTATGAACATTTGCTTTTACCTTGACCTTGAATATTTGATGCGATTTCATAGTTATTGGACTTAACAATTCACTATATTTAGGATAAATTTCTATTTTTGGTTTAATTTAGTTTTAGTTTTTATATTTTTAATTCAATAAATTTATTTCTCGCATTCTAAAATTATGTGATATTGGTCTTCGACCCGTAACATTATTACTTCTATTTACTTACATGTCTAACGGTTGTCACGTGCTATTGACACATATTTATCGTGTGTGACGTGATCATGACAATCACGTAAATACCACATGGTATTAGAAATTAATTCTACAGTATGTTGGAAATATAAACACCAAACTAATCGGTTTTAAAGTACAGAGAATGAGTGATTAAGATCAACTTGACCGAAAATAAAGAGACTTAAAATATATTTTATTCAAAAAATATAATAAAAAATAATCAATTCTCTCTCTCTCTCCAATTGGTCAACTTTTTTGTGAAACCCAATTAGCCAAGTTAATTTTATTATTATTATAATTTAAATTAGTTAACTATCGTAATAATTATCTTACATTTTAATAATTATAAAAAGCAAAAATTTGAAAGTAAAATTCTATGTCAATTTTTTTAATATTGAGTAAATTTATAGGAATCCTATTAAATAAAGAGCAAGACTTAAATTATTTAGTGCCTTTAACTTATACAATTTGTCATTTCAATTCATAATAAAGTATGCTATTAACGCTTTTCAAAATAATATTAATAATAATAAATGCTAGTAGCATATTTTAAACAAATTTTTATTTCAGAAATACTTACGAGCATCTTAATTTTACTAGTTAAGAAAATAAAAGTCGGAAAAGTGTTATTAAAAAAATTGTTATATCCAAATAGAAAACTCATTTAATACATATTTTTAAGTAATAATTTTTCTTAATAAAATGTATTTAATATTTCTTGATCAATAGATATTCTTTAAATCATTAACAAGACTCAAATCTCTTAATAAACCTTTTATCTAGCTTCTGTTAACTCAATATGATTAGTGTGTTTAGTTTGAGTTATATATTTCAAACTCTAAAAAATTATGTCAAATTATTAGGGATAGTGTAGAAGTTAAAATATGTACCTTATCATTGGTCCACATTTGCAATTTTATATAAAAGATGGATTGATATTTATAAGTAAACAACGTCTTTTTAACAATTTTTTTTATATATATTAATTAAAATTCAATTCTAACTGCATATTTAAAAAAATTTGGTCTAATATTTCTTGTATCAACTACTTGTTAGTTGCATTTTATTATTTAAATTAATTTTTATTTTTTAAAATTAAAAACTTATATGTTCATTTATATTTTTATCAATAAAATAATTTTCTTTAAACTATTTTAAATTTATACTTTTATATACGCGTATATTTGAAAATCATGTGTGGAATATTTGTTTACAAGTTAGTAAAGATTTCGATGTTTAATTAGTTACTTAAATTTCTTTCAAATGCATGAAAATTAAATTCAACCCCGTTGGTATTAATTGTTACTTATCCGACCCATCTAAATTTAAAAGAAAAACTCTCTTTGACTTATTCAAGTTTAGTTTTTTTTTAATATATATATATATATATATTAGAATTTCACTTTCAAATTTATTTTATAATTATTAAAAATAAACTTAATTATTACATTAATAAAATAATTTAAAATACAATAATAATAAAAATAACTTGGCTAATTGGGAAGAGAAATTTATTATATTTTAAAATCGATGAATTGATCCTCACATTTTTTAAATATACTAAAATTAGTTTCAAATGCCACGTCACACATGACCGCCGCGTATCAATTGTTAGCCCAACAAGAAGTAAGACTAGTGACATCAATTTCACATATTTTAATAAATGCAGGGACTAAACTCCTCATAAAGTAGAGATAAGATCATGTTTTGATAAAAAAAAAAAATTGAAAGACTATAACATATTTTACTCTTCTTATAAATATACATATGTTTCATACTGACTTATAAATATTGATTTGGACATTAAAATTCTTATATATATATATATCGAAGTTTAACTCGTACGGATTAGCGGAAACTTAATTTAAATATTCTGCTGCATTATTCGACGGACGCTCAACATAACATACATAAAAAGGTCCAAAAGTGAGGAAATAATTATTACTATATGCAAAATTAAAAAAAAAAATACTGCCAAGAGCATGAAATTTAAGGTGTGCGCATTTTGAATTCTATACTTCAAAAAGGAAAAAATAAAAATAGAAACCTTTCAATGTAGGCCAGCTTTAGCCTTTTACATAGTGCTGTACAAAAACTTACAGGCCAGAAGAACAATATACAGAATTGTCATTATTTATTATAAAAAAACACAATTAATTTCGATCATATAATTATATAAATTATTAAAGTTTATTATTTCATGATATATAACTCTTACTTGACATGTCTCACAACATAACAGATTAGAAATAAATTTCATCATTTAATTTTACATAAATGATAAAAAAAAATACCTTTCACATTGTCATGATTAAGAAGCAAATTTATTTATCATATTTCTTTTTAACTAACTCTAATTAATTACCATTTCAATGAACTACATATCTGATATCTATTACCGTAAGAAAATACTTAGTGGTCTTCTTATGAATAGTAGACTCCTAAGAAAAACATTAAATCAGTCAATCGAGGACATTGAAGTTACTAAACTCTTTATCATAGAAAATTCTAAACAGAAATTTATGGTACTTTTGTCCGGTTACACTCAAAACATAGCCACAAGTTAAGGCGAGATCTCAATTCCTAACATCAAATCATCAACCATGAAGTGGTTTCGGTCAAGACAATCTAATATCCTCGTATTGGTTTAGACCCATCATATTATGCGAATATGCTTGGTTGTGGATTTGAAGAACGGTAA
The DNA here is from genome assembly GCA_025330945.1 of Mucuna pruriens. Lineage (NCBI taxonomy): Eukaryota > Viridiplantae > Streptophyta > Magnoliopsida > Fabales > Fabaceae > Mucuna > Mucuna pruriens. Next base: position 2,916,067 of record JAENHJ010000528.1, read on the forward strand.
TTAATCACATCTTCGGTTTAATCACCCTCCATCGCTCGCTTTTCTCTAAATATATTTACAGTGTTATATAGTTATATGATTATGATGTTTTCACATCTATCATTGAATAATGTATTAGATTTATCTTCCTTTTATTTATTTATTATTATTATTATTTATATATATATATATCATGAACATGTTGGATGCACGAAAATTTTTATATATTTTTATGTTAATATAAATCACATTGGCTAGAAAGATTAAAATTATATTAATAAAAAAATAATAAAGAAACAAAATTTTTAATAAAATATTATATATATATATATATATATATTATAATGACATCATTATTATATTTTACTTTGTGTGTATTTTATAAAAGAAGATCCTTGATCAAATAAACATAATAATATAAAAACATCATTCTTGAAAATAAATGTAAATTTGATAATGTTACATTTTTGAAGTCAATAAATATTTATAAACAAATTAAATATTATATTAAAGTTAGACAACAAATTTAAAAAATAAATTTACTTATTATTTTATTAAAATTATTTTATAAAGTTTATTGATTTAACATTCTTTAAAACTTAAGCTTCAATCATAATGATCACTTTAAGTTGTCTTTTTTATAAAATAAAATTAAATAAATGTTATTGAACATTTGCTATACAGTGATAATGGACCTAAATAAGTCGTCTAAGATGTGATACTACAATAAGCTAATGTTTCCACAAACAAACAAAAGACAATAACTAGTTAATGATGTTCTAAATAAGGTGTTAAATAAAATACCTAATTGACCAAGGAATTAGAGTGAAAGGTATAAAAAAAAGGTTATCAATAAAACAAGAGAAGGGGAGAAATATCTATATCTAAATCATTTCTTACCACTATTAAAGTTATTAATTGAAAAAAAAAAGAAAATAAGAGAAAATCAAAACAACCAAAAACCTGAACCCCTAAACCATGAAAGATAAGGGAAAAGATCATCCTAATAAAGCAATATAAATAGACAAATTGTAAATGCTCTATATTTATTATGAGTTGTTGTTTGGCATCCTAATAAAGCAATATAAATAGACAAATTGTAAATACTCTATATTTATTATGAGTTGTTGTTTGGAAGCGAAGAATAATAAAGATCAAATAATTGAAAATTTTCTCAAAACTATTGAATGGTCAAGTATTACTTTAAAAATAAAAATATCATGTATTATTATTTGGTACAAGTTTTAAGAACCCATTTAAAAATAAAAAAAAACATTTAAAGTAGTTTTTTTAGTGTTATTTAAAGTTTAAAAATTATAATAATATTAAAAATAAAAATATCATGTGTTATTATTTAAAATAGTGCGAGCTTTTAGGAATTCATTTAAAAATAAAAAATTACCATATCAAAGTAATCTTTTAAAGTTATTTAAAGTTTGAAAATTATAATAATATTGGAAACAAAAACATTATGTGTTATTATTATTTTATAGTGTACGATTGTTATTATAATATAAACTAATTAAAAATTATCTTACATTTGATTTTTAAAGTAATTATTATAAAATTAATAATGCTCAATTATAGGACCATATCCATGACAGACTAACAGAATAAAAAACCTTACACTAGTATATTCTAATTAAATTCTATTGAATAAGAATATGTCAAACCTCTTTATTCGTGTGTTGACATCTAGAGATGTTTATTATGTCCTAATTTAATTATCAGAAAGATTGAAACCTTGTACCGCACTATCCAGTAACCTCACCACCATAAGCCTTGTTAATTTAATTGTTTCTTTCGTTTAAAGCGTTCTGCATTATGGTTCAGAATCTAAGAATTTTATTATCAATGATTACAAGTTGAACTAATAGACATATTGCAATAATGAACCTTTGGTAAAGCACTCCAGAACGACATTTGTTCCATTGTTTATTATGTGCAAGCGCGTAAATTTTCCTCCACAATTTGTTTTTCTTAAATTGGTATATTTCATACACACTTTGAAGCTCATCTCAATGATTAAAGAAAATAAATGGCATGCCATTATTGCTCACAGTCGCACACCTAACGCAACAATTTGGGGAAGGTTCATATGAACACAAAACTTGCCCTCCAAAGTAGTTTTCCTCGATTATAATTGTTGCTAGCCTTGAAATGATTTTGTCGAGCACAAAACTTTATTCTTACACATGATTGAAGATGTCAAAGGCCAATAAGGAACAATAAACCTGCCAATAAAGGCGAATAAGCACCCTACTTAATGTGAAGTTCAACACCATTGACAAAGTGGTAGGTCCATTCGATGTGTGATGGTTAATTAACTAAATTTTACATCTTTTTTGTGGTTTCAATTCGCTATTTAGAAGCTTTTTAATTTTACTTCATTTATTTTCCATTTATTTTTCAGTCTAGAGTGGGGAGGGAGGGTGGCAATATAATTGTGTAGCTATATATATTAAAATCGATGATACCTCAGTATCAAATGGCGTTCATAGAGTTATACTTTATATGTAAGGACTCTATGCGCTTGTCATGCTACCCTGAGAAGTGTCCTAATTACATGCACGCAATGATTTGTACTTTGATCAACTTTGCACTCATTCCAAGACACCGTTTTCTGAGAAATCAATAATTATTCCTTTCAACGGAACGTCTCTTTGCAGACTGTCAGACGGAAAACCAAACAAATTATCGCTTATTGAATGTTTTAATTTAAATATTATATATATATATGAAAGGATAAAACAATAGATAAATTAACAAAATGAGGATGGATAAAATAATTTAAAAATAATTACTTTTTATCAAATATTTCTACTCTAAATGATTCAACATTTATTTTTCTAAATTAAAATTTAGAATTCTTCGATAATTGAATAAAATTTAGGATTCTTCGATTATTGAATCATATTCAATTGAGAGCTACTTCTTTATTCTTAAAGAAACTGATAAAAGAAGATTAATTTGATAGAAAATGAATTTCAAATTCTCTTCTTAAAAAATATATACAAGAGAAAGAAAAGAAATAAAATATTGTAATCAATTATAACAGGAGTACACACATTACAAGCATGTTGTTATTCTTTAATTTGTAATTTAACTGAAAAATGAAAAAAATTAGTGTTCTTAATTACAAATAAAAATATAACATAAAGTAATTTATTAACGTCTCTTAAAGACTTGATTGACTGACAATCAATTATTTGGTAACATTCATAACTAAAGCGTTAAGGCATTCTCCAACAAATCTCTTCCTTGTGTTAGTTACTGTGAGACCTTAATTTGAACTTTAAAGGTATAAATTTGGCTTTTTACCTTTACATTTTTTTTTTCTCTTTAATTTTTATCATTATCTTTTGAGTTGAATCACCACATTTCACTGCAACTTCTCCTGAAGATACCATACTATTTTCATGGCGTCCATTGGCTCTTATATCTGATTATCTTAAGATTCTCCTTCATTACATTTATTCATATTTTATTAGTTGTAGCTTCTTCATATCCTATGAGTCTGTTGATAGCAACATTGCATTTTTTATAAATGTTAGAAAGAGATCTAGTTTCTCTAACAAGTTCTTCATTTTATAACTTTATTCTCCTCCTAAAAGATTAAACTCTTTCAAAACGCATACATATTTGCACTCATTTTTTACTATGATCATACTTCTGTGTCTTCTTCAGCAGTAATGTGCTCTTTCATCATCGAGTCTAAAACAAAAACCTTACCTTTCATTTGAATAATGAACATTTCTATATTATTTGGATCTTTAATCACACAATTTTATCTTCGAACAATATCTTAAAGTCTTTCACCAAATAATGAAGAATATTTACAAGATTTTAATTAATTTCAATAACATACAAAACATCAAAGATTAATTTTAAACCCAATTAGATTTCATTTGCAGCTGTTCCCTTTTTCTTGATCATAGAAAGAAATTTATCATTTTTGAAATGAATGTTTTATCAAACTCCTCGAAAAACTCTTGATCATTGGTCATGTGATCTGTATAGCCAATCATCGTCAATCAACCAAGAATTGTTTGAGGTGTTGCTTGTTGTAAAACATCATGTGACAAACAAATGGTCCTCTTCATATTTCTTAGTAACATCCTTTGCTTCGTCATGTTGTACTGACTTACAAACCCGCTCCATGTGCCCAAGGTTGCCACAGTTTTTGCACTTGACGTTAGGACTCCACCAACACTTTCTTTTGATCAATGATTTGTCTTTTTGCTACGAGGGCAAGCTAGATAGTATTCTTACTTGTTTTTGCAGTTGTTATCCATCTTCTTCCTATTGACGCAGCCGCGATAGGGTCAGCGAGAAGTAAATGTTTACACACCCACATTCCTTTTAGAGAAGGGAGAGTCGTCATTTGTATTTTCAAGAAAAATTCCAGAAAACATAGGATTTGGATAAGACTAGTCTCGAGAATCAAAGTTCGAATTCGAGAGTTGGTTACGCGCAGAGATGTAATAGAGTCCCACCATGTTTGTCTTTAAGACAATTACCTTAACTAGAGGTAAGAAATACGAAATGACCATTATATTTTTTTAGCTTTCACATGCACGGAAGGATGAATATCTACAAATGATGAAGGGGTGATGTTTTTGGGTTTTATGAACTTGATAAGAGTCGCCTCTTGTTCCTATGTATCTCCCAATGCAATGGAGAAGTTAAAGTTTATGTAGTTTTGGTTAAGGCTTAAAAGGTTATATAGGGCGAGTCGATATCAAATCGACCAAGTGGAGGCGTTGACCAAGTGTCAACTGACAGAAGATGTCGACTTGGGGTTAGTAGGGGTATTTAGTGGCGACTAAGTGTCAGCGAAGGGTTGGTTCCAAGAGTCGGCCAGAAAGTGTCAACTCGCAATCAGTCAAAGTGAATCCGGATGTTAGGACGTGAGTTAGATGACACCGCTGATCCGGAATCGGCCTATGGGTGGAGGTGTGGACTTAAGCTCTGGGTATGGAATATTAGTTTAAAATTTACAAATAGAAAATTAATGCAAAGTGTCTAGAATTTCACCTAGTATTCAGGTGTTTCGCTATTGTACTCAGAGAGTATGTGAATCTTGCTCTCTTCTCCTTCTTCTCAACGCTTTCTCTCTCTAGAAAACTCTTTCTACCTAGTTCTTTCTCTCTAGAAAAATTTCAACCCCTTCTTCCTTCAAGTTCAAGGCCTTTAATAGGCTAGCTTCTGCCTCCATGGTCTTTCAAGGAAATCTTCCACCATCAATGCAGTGGCTCTTCCCAGCGTCTCATAAATGCCTTGGTACCCTCCACGAGGCTCCTTTCAATTAATGTGACAGCTTCGCATTCAATGCGGTGGTGACCGCTCCTTCCTTTCTTTTGATCGTCATGGAGGAAAGCAGCCCTCACGCCTGCGGGATGGCAGGCCTAGGCTAACTTTCCTCAGAAGCCAACGCCTGACACACGCCTCCCCAGCCATTGACGTCTACTCGAGGCTGGGGCACGTGGACCTGTCAAATCACGCCTCCCGAGTTTGCTTTTCCATCATTTCAACGTCCTTTCCTCTTTTGGGAGGAGCAGTCTACCTGTCCTTTTTCATCCCCTTTGTCTCCTTTCTTTTTCCAAGCTTAGACGAAAATGGGTATCCACACCTATCTTTACCTCCTCTTGAGTTTTCTACCTTTACTTTCCATAGATCCTTCTTTTCTCGTCAATTGTCGTTGTTCTTATGTCTACAATGCATTCACTAATTTTGTCAACGAAATACTAGACAAATCCTTTGTTTCTTCCAACGGGGGGTTTTTTTACTTATATCTTTGTGGCATAAAAACCATTTTTTTACAATTCTTTCATTAGTAAATTCCTTACCAAGTGGTCTCACCTTGTTAACTATACTTAACAATTAACTTATTTGAGTACACCTTGATGGTTTTAGCCTCCTTCATTTTTAGTACTTCGAAACTCTCAAATCAAGTTGAGAATGTATATTTTTTTTATTACTATAACATTTGTTTCCGTATTGTTTCTTTAAAATCCAACATTTACTTCAATATAATAATATGATCAAAAATAACTCTTGATCTCTAGCTTTCTCCATTTAGTCAACTTTTTGTATGGATGTGCGATATCTTCATTGATTAAAACATTAAATACTTAAAAATTTTAAATTAATAGTTTTAAAAAATAATTAATATAATTACTAACGTATATGATTATTAATTAAAAATTATATTAAAAACTCAAATATAAAATTAGAAATTGATAGTGATTGTCAGGTTAATAATAGTAATTTAATTTTATGTGAAAAATAAAAAAATGATAAAAATTATTTTAATAAAATTTATAAATTAACTTACTATTAAATAAATGACCTTAGATAACATAGAGGCCATTGCTTAAGACCACACATTCCACCGCTAGCTCAATCTTCGACGAAGAGACAATGTTAGTGGAAAATTAACATCATCCTGCTCAATACCTAATGTAAGATTTGGCATAAGAAGTAACGATATACACCTAGTCCCAGACAAACATACCCTAAACTTAATGACTTCGGACTCAACTTGTGGCCCTGTTCGTAAAAAGAAATACCCTAAACATAAAATTTATCAATTTCAACTATTATAATATCTGTTTGCTTTTATATATAATTCAACAATAATGCTGAATCCCGTTGGAGACAAAGTGGTGGAAATTTTTGAGTAGTATAAACAAATTTTTAAGTCATTATATTTTCTTACTTAAAAAAAGAAAATACCGATACCCTATAAATTTCCCATTCCCAAGAGTCCATGCCAAAGAGGTGGATGGATACATGGATGTCGTACTAACACGAATGAGATTGGCAGCTTAAGTAAAATAAGTTCCATGAGTTGTTCTTTGAAAAATATTGGTAACTGAATGATATAAAGACCACGCGTCCAGAAAAATCAAATTACTAAAAATAAAATGCTACTACTCGCCTATTTTATTATGCTTGGCTTATATGAGGCTGAGTCAATGTATGTACATAATATACAATGTAGACAACGATCCATTGGACCTTTGATTCTTTATATGTAGCCTAATTTGTGATGTCAGCCATCTCCGATTTCTGTCACTAACTTTAATATTCAGAATATAATTTAAGCGTCCAATGACATTTCTTCTCACAAGTTAGAAATAGTATTGGCAAAAGTTTAAGTCCACTTAAGATAGTGTCATAATAATATATATTATTAAAAAATTATATTTGAATCTAACTTAAAAGAACCGGACGAATTTACGTTATTTTAAATTTATTTTCTCTAAAGCACTAGATGAAATTACGTGTATATATATATATATCTTATGCTCAATTTAAATGACCGAAGGAAGAAAGTTTAAATCTCTATCTTTTTTGTTTTTATCTCTCTTTTCGCTTCATCGATTTTCTCTGTTCCACTTGTTACCTGTCTTTCTTTATTTTGATTTCTATCTTTGTACTTTCTCTCAACCCTCTAGCAGTAATGATGACTGATGAACTAGAACATTTTTCCTTCTCCTAAGTATGCTTACTCACTGTTGTTTTTGTCACGAGTTAGATAATTATCTGTTTTAAGTTAGAAATCATGCCTCATGATTTCTATTCCTGCCAAATGACACCTTGTGCAAGCATTAAATGTCTTTGTACTGTATCAATTACTTTAAGAGAACTAGAAAGGAACTAGTGGAAATGGATTTAGATGATTGAGAAAATCATGAGCTGATCGGTACAAACAATAAAAATAGATTAGGTGTTGCTAGCGAGATGCTTGAAATTCTAGAAGGGAGAAATCCATCCAAATTAAATTGCTTTTAGATACCTCCCACAGCAAGTACTTAATTTATTAGTGAAAAAAAAAATTCGAATATGTGGATTTGTTTTACCTATCCACGTGTTTGATGATAAGTGATTAAATTGACTAAAAAGTTTGGAACCAAAATCCCAATGTGAATGGATGGATTACCTCCTCATAAGATGTGGTAAAACTGGATTTAAAACACTTAGGCAATTGCACGTTAAGGGAAGGGACCTACATACATGATGAAGTAGGCGAAAGCGAACTTTAGAAAGAGCCAACCGATATTCCTTCCTTGGACAAAGGAAATGCCAATAAGGGAGTGCTATAACATAACAAGTCCAATCCATTTGAATCATCCAACTAGATGACAAATAAGATCGAACGAACTCGATTGTCCAAGTAGAATTAATTGAACTTGCCATTGACCAAATTCAACTTCTTCCCAACATTGCTTTTCCATCTCTCTTTTCCTAACCTCAACCTCAAAAGCAAAGATATTGATTTGATCCAATTATCCATGCCCATACCCTACAATGTTATCCTTTTCATAGCCAGGTGACACTGTTTTCGCTATATTTCGTCTTGCTATACATGATGTCAGCTTACACGTGTGTACGTTTAAGGAGAAAAACGCATACAATAAGGACTGAAAACGATATTATAATACAAAAACATATCTCTTGCCTACATTTAAAACAATTTTCCAATAAAAATAATTATTGTTTTAAATTAAAATTACAAGTTTCGCATTTCTTTAACTCACTTTTTTTGTTTTAGAATTCTCCTTCATTTACACAATTTCTTTGACTTGAAGTAATGTCTCTTTTCACAAAGACCCTTCTTTTATATGGGGCAATGTAACTCCATTATTTATAAATGTGAGTCAGTGAATATTAATTGTCTCACTTTTTTCATGAGCCATTAAAAATTACTATTTCTTATAAATGTAAACTTCTCGTAAGCCAGAGAGTTAAGAGTTTAATATATATACATTGAAAAATTAAAGTAACCAATCTTGTCAGCATTTTATTTAAAAAACATTTTAAATTTTAAAAGCTAAAAAAACAAAGTTACAATCTTCTTCTCTTTCGTACTAAAATCTTATACCTTTTTAATTTCACCCAAGAAATTCAGGTTCTTAATTAAAGATAAAGGTTTAATTGTCTAAAAAACTATAATTTAAATAAATTAGCAAATCCAGTAGACAAAAAGGAAACCAAATTGAATTAATACTCATGTTAGAAATTCTAGATGAAATTGAATTCTTAATTAAAAATAGATTTAATTTCCTAAAGAATTATGATTAAAATAAATTAAAAAATAAAGTGGAAATTAATTAAATTAATACCATGTTAGGAATTTTAAATGAAATTAAATGAAACTTAATCTCAATATTTTGTTCATTTGAATTAAACTTAATATTTTTTCGTTCTTGTTTTCTGAAAAGAAAAACCTAAAAATAAATCTTGTTTCCTTCTTTTCATTTTAATTAATATTGTCTCTCAACAAATCCAATACAAATCCTTCTATGTGGCTCATATTAGAATTGCTTTTGTAAAATGGGTCATCCTTCAATCTCGACACTAAAGCTTAACTTGTTTAACTATTATTTACAATAACCAAATATACTTACCGAGGCCCCATATTTAAACTTCAATTCATATGAATCAAAAGATTTAATTTCATCAATTTGCAATACATTAGAATCTCTTACTTTATAATTTATATTTGAAAATTTAAATTAATCTCCCAACAAAACGATATACTTAAAGTAGAAATGCTTAAGATAGATAGATGGATATTACCTTGTTCCATATCTATTAATGTTTTAACAGTTTTCTTTTTTCAAAATTATTGATATTTTAGAAAGCTAAAGCATCATTAATTTTTTTTTACATGTATAGCCCTATCTAACAATTGCTATACATAATAGTAATTTATTATAAGTAATGAGAGATTATACAAAGTTATGTTAGTCTAAATATAATAATATTTTACATTCATTAAATGTTTATTAATGTGTACATTAATTTTAAACATGAATAAATATAGAATAAAGGTGATAGATAAATACAAGATATATAGATAAAATGTGTTATCATAAAAGTCTCCATTTATTTCTTGATCCATGTGAAGTGTTTTTTCTTCTTTGTAAAGAAATGTATTTAGTGCAAAGAATAATTATAAACATTTATTTATTTATATTTCTTTTTCATTTTTTTTCTCAACACATTACTTATCATATTTATCACTTCTCCTTTTCTTTTTCTCTTTCAATATTTTTTTTCCAAAATGGGATGTGCATTTATCAAGACTCTTATTGCAAATGACATAGCATAGACATTTACTATTTAAGATTCCATTGAAATGTGTTGAACCAGATCCACAAGGAAGCGATCATGCTCATGACCATAACTAGCGGTTATTATGCTCCGAACAATAACATTAAGCTGGCAGTTCCCATATTATAGTAATCTGGCTGGTCGCGTGTTACATTGACGTTGTAATTATTTAAAGGCCTATCAATCCCGTAGCCATAAGTAGCCATCAATGGATCTTCAAAACCTGTCGGTAATAATAAAACCGTGTAGGGTATACCAGAACAAAGAGAATCACACTACTGAAAATTTATATTTGTACATCAATTTTGTATATACTTTTTTACAAAGAAAGGAGAAAAGTGGGAGAGAAAAATGAGTAACGTGAGAAAGAGAGAAAAAAAAATCATGCATACATAAGATAAAGAATTTTTATATTATTATCTAATTATAAATAAATATATATAATAAGTTTAGACTTATTTTAAAATAATTATTTTATGAGAAAATAAGTTACATATTAATAATGTAAAATAATTACCTCATTTTTATTCAATTACAAATCATTGTGTAGGATAAATTTATTAACTTTTATAATAATTATCTTAAAAATTATATCAACCATAATATATGATTAGATGATAGTATAAAATTATTTTATTAACCTTATATGTGAAAATTAAAAAGATATTTATTATGATTTATTATTAATTGACATGTAAATATTTTTACATTTACAATATATAAAAATTAAATTAAAAATGAATTTAAATGTTGTCCAAATTTATTGTATAAATAATATCCCTCCGAACTAATTATAATTAAACCACGATTTCAAATGTATCAGTTGTCGCATCCAATTTTTTATTTTTATTTTTTTTTTGTCACCAACATCTAACTTATGTACAGATATAGCTGGCAATGAGGTGGTACGAGATGGTATGTATGGACGTTCACCATATGCAATTCTGGTCTGCTCACATATACTGCGAATCCCTTTTTAAAAGCTCCTTCAAATCAATATCCATTCATCGGAAGAACGTAATGCAAGTTCTTTGGGAGCACACCCCAAGGGATGGGTGTCGTGTATATATAGATTTATTTTTTTTTCACCTCCATATAGATATATGTTCTACTAGTGTAGTATCAACACAGTCATTACATAACTTATCATCGTTATATTCTGACATTTTAAATGGTTTAATGCCAGAGACTTTTCACATCTTATTCATCCAACAATCACTTATTTATACATGTCATTCAACTTGTGTACTTTGATTATTCACTGCAACTTGCAAGAGTAAAAACTAATCACTTATACATGTCGTTCAACTTGTGTGCTTTTCACTAATGACAAAAAACCTTACTTTCAGTTTCAGTATTTTGGTCTCTCGCTAATATTTTCATATACTTCCTTACAAATCAATTTTTGCAGTTTGGACCCGTTTATTACAAACAAACAAAAAAATCGTAATTTTAAAAAAAAAAAAATTCATGTGTTTTTTTAACTTTTAAAATACTCAAAAGGTGAAATTTTTTTTTTCTAAAAATATGATTAAATCAGAAGTTATTTTGAATAACTTCTTATAAAATCAGCTGTTTTTTTAATTGTAATTTTTATAATTGTAAACAAACAAATTAACTTTTTTTTTTTAAATCTCTAAAAAGTAATCAGTAGATTATTTTATATCAGAATCATTTTTTATTAATTTGTAACAACTGTCCCTAAATAAAACTCATTTAATCTTTCTATTAACTAATCCTTAATGAAGATGGCGGAATACTTACATATCAACAACATCCTTAGTAAGCACTTTATCTCCTAATGCTCTTTAAGGGGGGCAAAAAGTCTCAAAAAATCTACGGTTCTGCAGTGATGGAAAATTTTCAAGTCAAGCAATCCAAGGAGATAGTTGACTTTGCTTGGAAAAAGTAATCTGGAAAATTTTAATATGCAAAGCCTCCTACAATGGCCAGAAAAAAAAATTGCAACCTGGTGATTTCCCCTTTTCATTTTCATGAATGCCTTGAATAGAGACACCTGCACAAGGTCTGTAGGCCACCACTTGTATAGGAGCAAGTAAGGAATTTTCTGAAAATCGCAGCCCAAGCATATTGGTTGAAAGTGCTAACAAATACTGCGCCACTTGGGGGATGTCCTATGATAGAAAACCTTAACAATTGTGATGGTGTTGATTGCATAAATACCCATTTAGGAAATGCATCCTCGACTACCCAGCCATTGCACTAAGAAATCCTTGTATCACGTGTTTCACCCGGCCACTCTAATTGTTAACCATGTGTGGTTCTTGGGTCTAATCTTCACTTTGCAAGCAATGGAATTTGTGCAGGTGGTTAATTTAGGTATCGGATTGGTGATACTGGTGGGGGAAAGAGTATAAACAGGGTATAAAAATAGAGTAAAATGTTGATTGAGATATGTAAAAAATAAATAAATACCGACTGTAAAGGATTCTAACAGTAACATGACAGCCTCCATTTCCTTCATTAAGAAACGAATAAGGTTTGGTTTGTCTATTACAGAGATGCTCAGATAGATAATAGGCAACAAGCATTCACACTACACACCCAATACAAAGAAGAATGAGACAACAAGAAGATGGCAAGTGATCAGCAGAATACTTAATCAAGCAAACTACAACTGAATCGACCATCTGAGAGAGTCAGCTTCTCTGCTTTTGTTACTGCATCAAGAGGGAGAGGGACAAAGCTTCGAGATGGCCCATAGAAATGAGGAAAGCTATTTGAACCGTCCACAATTTCATACACCAACCCATTGCCAAGCTGAGGAGATAATTATAGAGAAAGAGAAAATATTGCCATCAGAGCAAGACAATGTGGCCTCATAATAAGAAGTATGCTTATTTTAGCTCTCAAACAAACTCGTGCAAGCTACTCATACATCAGAGCTTAATACACAACTACAAAATTCGTGCCTGCATTTCAGCCTCTTTATCTTGAAGCAATTGGCTGCTTGCTAGTTCCAATGGCTAGCTTGGCAGTTATTACCGCTAAATATAACTTGGAAAGCCTTAACACGGTTGTATATTTGATTCTAATTCATTGAATTAATGAAAGAATTTCAGCATAAACATTTAAGTTCATCCTCCAAAAGCCTTAATTTTCCAAGCATGACAATCAGGCCCTTGGCCATTGAACTTCAATGAAATCAGTTAACAGTTTTCCACTCGGTTATCACAAGAGTAGAGCCTCGTCTTCATAAGGTGCACAACCATGCTTTTTTAATTATTATTTATTTACACATAAAAACTATAACACGAGCAAGTAATATCCATAAGGATAGAACTTAAAATTCAGTTCATAGTTGCTTTTGGAGTTTTTCTTCCATAAATTAAAATTTCACCTCAATAATCTATGTTAAAATCTAAGTAAGTGCAAACCTTTTTAGCATCAATTTGAAGCAGGTAGAGTTCCTCCTTGCTGTTCAAGAAAAATTTATCGAGCGTTGGCCGAACCTGCAACATTATTTACATCATAACTCGTCTTTCAGCAACAACATCCAAAATTCGATGACGGTAGAAATTCACAACCTCAAAGAAGCATGCGAGTTCCATAAACCACTAAATCAATTGAAACTATTAATTATCATCAGGAAAGAACCGAACCAGAAAAATTACAAAAGCATGAAATTAACCTGATCGAGCTTGCTGAGATGAATGAAACCAGAGGACTTGTCAAGGTCCCCACCGAAAATGGACCCATTGCTCTGCAACTCCTTCCACTCCTTCGCCGTACTGATTCTGTACACCAAATCACTCATCTTCTACAAACACAATCACTTTTTCTTCCTTTTCCAAATCGCTAGCCGTCAACGTCGTTTCATTAATCATACTTATCCAAATGGACTGGGCCGGGCCGGGCCCGTTTTACATTGGGTTGGGCTTCCTCTTCACCTACTTTATCGGCAGAGTGGACCTTAACACATTACCAAAAATTATAGTAAATAAAATGACTGATAGTTCTTGTTTGGGTTGAAACTTGAAACTTGAAAACCAGCGTTTGCTGACTTGCTGAGTTGAGTAATGGCTGCGATCGCGAGAACGCACGTGTTTAGTGTTGTGAATTTTCAGTTCAAAGAAACCGAGTTGCCTTTTGCATGTTCCAGCTTAATCCGCAAGCGTTTTGAAGATTGTCCTCAGCGCAATGTGGCTCTAAGACACAGAGGAAATGCCGCGATTCTTCCCAAAATCAGAGCTCAGAATCTTCCTGGTACAAATGCATGTGTTCTCTATGTCTCTATCCACCGACACTGTTACTTAATTTGTTGTTCTCTTTCCCAGACTATGCTCCAGAATCCAAGTTTTATAAAGTAGAAGCCATTCTCAGGTTACAAGTTATAACTGTGTAATAAGTTGAAACGAGTTTTTTTTTTTTTTTTCTAGCTACGTGTTTATATTATTCGATGCTATTATGTTGTTGAATTTCTTGTGGAACAGGCCCTGGCGAGTCCCTCAGGTTTCTTCGGTATGATTAATGTTTTTTTTAGGGTTTAGTTTATATACTCCGTGGGATTAAATGCTGGTACTAAATTTTAGTTGTCTTGATTCAAAGGCTTTGTTGAAAATGGGAATTCGCGGTGTCACTGTATCTGATGTCAGGGGCTTTGGTTCTCAAGGTGGTTCAAAAGAGAGGCAGGGAGGTAGGTTATAGTGGACTACAGGTACTTAAAAACTGAATATATGTCCTCCCATAAAGAAGACTCTTCTAAATTAAGCTTGTCAGTAAAGTAAGTAATGGTGCATCTACCCTTAATTTAATTTAAAATGTACTGTGATCTTAACCCACTAAAATTTTGAGGGTAAATTCTAAATATACCCTTTTTTACTTCACAAACAAACTCACTTTGGACCAGTTTTTATCTGTTGTGTGTCTTCGTTCCATATTTTCATTCCGAAACTGATCATCAGTGATCAGTTTTCATCCAAACGACCATGCCTCTGTGGCCAACCAACTGTATTTTAATCATCTGTAGTTCAAGAAATACATTTTTTTCCCTTGACTTTGAGTTCTATGCATGCTTTTATGCATATAGATCACATGCTCACTTACACCGTCGTCTTCTACTAATATGCATTCTTCACAGGCTCTGAATTTTCTGAAGACAATTTTGTTGCCAAAGTTAAAGTGGAAATAGTAGTGACAAAGGACCAGGTATGTTCACAGTAGACATATGGCAGAAACTTCACTGCTTCATACACTATAGTTTCGCAGTTACTGTCATTATGCCCAACAAATTACTACTAATGTTAGAATTTGAATGCTTAATATTTTTAGTAATGAATATGATGATG
Organism: Mucuna pruriens; assembly: GCA_025330945.1. Classification (NCBI taxonomy): domain Eukaryota; kingdom Viridiplantae; phylum Streptophyta; class Magnoliopsida; order Fabales; family Fabaceae; genus Mucuna; species Mucuna pruriens. Next base: position 2,931,480 of record JAENHJ010000528.1, read on the forward strand.
TCCATAACCATTGGACCTGATGCTCCAAAGTTTTCATGGGTTCTAAATCCGTTGTCTATGGACTTGAATCTTCTCAAATTTCATGACCAGAACTATTGGGGAGAGTAAAGCACAAACTTTTGTTTAATGGATATGATAATTACATTACCATTGGATCTGCTTGGTCCTGTCTCTCTTAATTTCTTACTGCAGTAACAGGACTGGTCATTGTTTTCATGTTTCTGGATTTTAAAATTATTAAAGAAAAAAAGAATATTGTTTCTGTAACAGCAAAGAACATGGGTGGAGAAGTTACAATAAGCACTTTCAATGTTATTTCAATTTTGTCACATCAATCAATTTTGGAAATCCTTAGAATGAAACTTAACCATACTTAAGGACCAACAGAAGTGTTCATTCCTTGATATTATCACACACGTCTATAGGTTGAGGCTGTAATAGACAAAGTTATCGAGGAGGCAAGGACTGGGGAGATTGGTGATGGCAAAATTTTCTGTAAGACCTAAACCTACTTTATCCGGTGGTGAATTATATATTGCGATCCATTAGCAGCTTCCTTATTTTGTATATGTTTGGATAACTATGTTATGTGCTAATCTAGGGATATTTATGTGTCCATTTTAGTCAGTTAGGCTCATTCTCTCGTACAAATATCACTCTTCTTGGTGTTCTGGGCAAATAGGTTACCTTGTGTTGAAATGTAGAAGCTCAGTAGCTATTCCATTCTCAATAATGATTTATTATTTCTTCTTGCAACTAGGCCGGAATAAAAAAGTTTATCAACTAAAATGAATTATGCAGTCTGAGATAACAAGTTATGAAGTCTGTTTTCAAGCCGAACAATATTAATCTTTCTTTTTCTGTTTGTTGTGAATATCCTTCTCATGGTTTAAAAACACAACCGGTTGTGTAGTACAGTTTGCGAGTCAACAATCTAGAAAATGGACCTTTTGAGTTACACAGGACATTGACATTATTATATTCTTGGCTTTCACATGTACCACTCCTGCCTGTTCAGTGAAATTATTTAGAATCTTTAATTTATTAAATTGCCTAGAAACTTGTAAGGATGATCTTATGATTCAAGAATTATCAGATTGTTCAAAATATAAGCTCCAGAATCTTGATGCACATTTCCTGTATCATGTCTACTCTTGCCAAATTCTCAACGGAAGATTTTGAGGGAATATGGATTAAATAATTTCTAGATTTAACAAGTATATGCAATGGCCTCAATTTGGAATCACATTTCTAACAGAACTTTGATTGTGCAGTGATTCCCGTCTCAGATGTTATAAGAATTCGGACAGGTAACCATTTTCTTCCAGGAATTGCTAAAATAACAAAAAATATAATTTTCTGTAGTCAGAATTTTTCAGGTAACCATTTTGAATATGAATTTTCAGGTGAGCGTGGGCAGCAGGCAGAGAAGATGAGTGGGGGGCGAACTGACATGTTATCTTCTGTATGACTGTTGGAACGAAATATCAGGCATTTGTCATCTGCTTCTCTTACCCGTTCTCCTTTTTCCCGTATGGAACAAGGAATGCTTTGCGATGCTGTATGCTTTATATATGTTTTTCACTTTGCTGTCGGAAGATGTATGACACACAGTATTGAAAGGGCAGTGTAGTTAAGTTATGTAGTGAAGATAATTGTGAAAAAATAATTAACAAATGCTGAGTTATTTCATAGTTAATATGAACTTTCTGATATTTTATTGTGAAAAAACCAATTTGGTGTGTATTTGTATAATCATTTTGTTGCCATGTCATATCACAGTACCAAGATGTATGAGTTGCAATATAATTAATGACATAATTTAAATACAGTGTTTTAAGTATTAGTGTAATTTCTCTAATTAAAATTTATATTTAATCTTAGTTGTTGTTGTGTTAATATTAGTGACAAAAATCAATGAAATGTCAATTTTGATTGAAGAACGATATTAGTATCTGTGAGTTGTGTGGATAAAGATGGCAAAATTGGGTTAATGTGATGGGTTATGATAGATTGGACTTAAATACGAGGTTTCAAAGAAACAGGCTAAACTGATTAATCATAGGTTTGAAAGTTGTTGCACTTATTTAGTTTGATATTTTTTTTCGTATGAAATACATATAAGAAACATGAAAAAAATAAAGGTCCAATTTGGTTTATACTGGGCTAGGCCTGTGAAAATGCAACCCATGCAGAAATCCATATTTCAGTCTGCTTCCTTCTGGACCTGCGAGGTTGGGTAGCCGATTTTATCCAAATGAAAGGAGGCTTCAATGTAAAAAAACAAAAAAAAGAGGTAAATTATTTCTCTATTAACAAACTAAGCTTATTTTTTTGCTTTTTAAGAAAAACTAAGCGTATTAAATAAATTAGTATGCTTAATTAAAAAAATTAATATGTAATTAGCACAGTATCAATTGTAAATTTCAATTAAACATATTAAATTTCAAAGAAATAGGCATAATATTTATAAGTGAAATTTAATTAAAATGTACTAACAATATAAAAAAAAATGTATACTATCATTTAATTTTAGGTTATTATGTATAATAAAATTGATAAATTTTTAGTAAATATTTTAAAAAACATATTTAAGATGATTTCTAATTAATTGAAATTTTACTAGTGGGTAAAAATTTAAATTCTTATAAATTTATAACATTAAAAGTTATACTTCAAAATAAGTCAAAATATTTCTAATCCTTTTGGCTAATTATGTGTGTGTCATTTAACTCATTTACATTAGTAAAATTTATTTTTTAACCTTCCTAAATTAGTATAAAATTTTGACAAACTTACACGTGTAAGTGACATGAGAAACTTTAAAATGATTGGTAATATATTAATCGTGTCTTTAGACCCTTATAAGTTTATCACGTTGAAAGTTAGAGTTATACTTTAAAATAAATCAAAATATAGCACTATATTTAAAAGGTTATCTAATATTTGTGTATGTCATTTCGCACATTTTCATACCTGAATTTTATTTTTTAACTACCTAAATTATGTTGAAAATTTGACAAATATACACATCTAAGCCACAAGAGAAACTTTAACACTTAAATTTGCCATACTTCTCGTAAAAATAATGTTATTCTACTTCTCAATATAGATAATTGAAGATGATAGTTTTCCTGACTGTGTTTCAATGCAATTACTATTCGAATTAAAAATGATTAATTAATAAAAATAGCCTCTTATTAATTTAGAACTGAATGAACGTGATTTATCCACCTAATATATTAATTTTAATATTATTGTATAATTAAATTATAAAATTAAAATATATTTATTATATATTTTTTAATCTTTGCACAAATATTTTTTTAATTTAAACATATAATTTAGTATCTAAAAAATTCATAAATTATCAATATAATATTTATATATAAAAATTTATTAAATTGGTTTTTGAACATATAAACATTTTCAATTTAGTTTTGATCATCATATATTGATGATTAACTTCGTTGTACAATCTTAGTTTGATCTATATATATATATATATATATATATATATATATATATATATATATATATCAATTTAAAAATTCGTAATACTAAATTATATATTTAATTAATTTTTTATTACATTTTAGTTTTTATATTTTTATTCATTGGTAATATTACTCCGTTAAAAAAACTCATTGATATAGATTAAAACATAAAATATGAAATGATTAATGAGAGAGCGAACCGAAATCTGAAATCTGAAAAGGCATGTTGGTGTTGGTGTGTGAATTAAATAAAGGGAAGGGTTAGTGATAGCCCTCATAAAATGTAGGAAAGGAGAGTGTAAGGGAAGTAAGTGGGTTGTGGGTTGTGGATCTCGATCTGCGTGTGAGAGATATCAAGATTTGAATCTGACATTTGTTTGTTTCAGAATGGGTCTGTCTTTCACGAAGCTGTTCAGTCGGCTATTCGCCAAGAAGGAGATGCGTATTCTTATGGTGGGCCTCGACGCTGCCGGTAAGACCACCATTCTCTACAAACTCAAGCTCGGAGAGATCGTCACCACCATTCCCACCATTGGTATGTCTCTTCATCTTCATCTTCATTCTCTACAAATTCAATCCAATGCTTCTTAATATCTAACATTTCCTGCATAGGCTTTAATGTCGAAACTGTCGAATATAAGAACATCAGTTTCACTGTCTGGGATGTTGGTGGCCAGGACAAGGTATTTCTTTTTCCTTTTCTTTTTTAAACTTCTTTTCGCTTTATATCACTATTTCAGACCAAAATCTATTTCTAATTTCTAACACTACTCTCCATAACAATACACATATCATTCATACCGCCGCATTTCATAAGTTTCCGATTATGTTTCTTTCAAATACATTCCGTTCCTACATTTATCATTTTCATTAACTTTTTATTTCTATCCAGCTAGTTTAAATTGTGAAAGATTTATTATCTAGTCTTTACACAGAAGGCACATAAAAATTCAATTCTACACTAAATTGCCATTTTCTATTCTCTCTCTCTCTTTTTTAATGTGAGTCTGTTGCTTGGATCCAGTACTGTAGTCAGATCTGGCTAAGGTGGTGAACATCTAACTCATTACAATTATGTGATTGATTTCTAGAAGAGTAATAGCAACACATTTTTTTTTTTATGAATAGTCGAAATTTATTGTAATCTACTGAATTATCAATGAAACTTAGAAAATTTTATAATTTTTAATAAATTTCTGTCAATAATGTGAATGTCATATAGAGTGTATTGCTAGCATTTATTTTTTTATGTGACTTCAATTGTACAACAACCTTTGGCCTTTTGCTATATATTTTGATCTCAGAATTCTTTAGAAATAAATTTCCTCAATACAGTAATGAACACTGGTATGTTTTCCCTACTAGATCCGTCCTTTGTGGAGACATTACTTCCAAAATACCCAAGGACTTATTTTTGTGGTTGATAGCAATGACCGAGATCGCGTTGTGGAAGCTAGAGACGAGCTGCACAGGATGTTGAATGAGGTTAGAAAATAGATACTCAATGATTGAATATGAGAATTTGGCTTATTTTAGTGGACTTAGTTTCCTAGCTTAATTTTGTGACTGCTTTTTGTATGGCTATAATCTTTGTCAGGATGAGTTGAGAGATGCTGTGCTTCTAGTTTTTGCAAACAAGCAAGATCTTCCAAATGCTATGAATGCTGCTGAAATAACTGATAAGCTTGGTCTCCATTCTCTTCGTCAGCGTCACTGGTAATATAAAGTATTGCTGTCAGCAGTTTACTGTCTCCTTGCTCCTTCCCTTACCCATTGTCATCTACATGTTCTTCCCGTGCAGGTATATTCAGAGCACATGTGCCACATCTGGTGAAGGACTTTATGAAGGACTTGACTGGCTCTCAAATAACATTGCAAACAAGGTTAATTAATTAATACATTTTAACTATTTTCAGGGACTCAGCAATTTTAATTACAAATTGGCAGATTTCATATGAAGGCCTTAACTAACTATTTTCTTTTCTCTTTTTTATGATTTGTGATTGCAGGGATAGTGATTATGCATGAAGTTCATTTTAGCGATTGTGACTTCCGATGTTTTGATGTGGTTACCCTGTTTAGAATCTTATCTGCTCTAGCATATGTATTATTTTGTCTTTGAAAAAGAACAGATGCTGCTACCTAATATCAAAATAATTTGCATTTTTTTCCATGTATAACCAAAAGGCATTGTTTTTACCCATTTGAATTGTGAAGTCAATTTAATCATTCAAAGTTTTTACATTTATACATAATATGTTATGCACAAAATTAACGGTGTATTTAACCGTGGGGTGGCAACATAACACGTTTGATGATCACAAACATCTGTTCTTGCTTCAACTTTCCACTGTTATAACTTACCACAGTTTCTTCGTTACTGTTTATATTCTGAATTGGACCACTTTCTTTTCAGATGGAAATGCAGACTAATGTATAGAGTAATGACATTCACGATAACTAAACGACATAACGAATCATAGGCTAAATATTTTTTGTCGGTAGCAATTCTTACATGACAATTTAAAAGTACTTTAGAATAATAAAAGGGTAATAAGAGGGATGAAGGCAGGATTTTATCAACTTAGCTAAACCTTTACAAATACATCAAATAATTGAACTTTTGAAATCTTTGAATTTGAAATGTAACATAGTCGTTAGGGTTTGATTCAATCTTAAATAGATTATTTTGATTTTTGTTAACTTCTTTATTGTGATGCCAAATAATCTGTTTAGCTTCACGAGGAAAGAGATTAATACTGAGGGCAAAAATGTGAAAGTGTAAATCAATCAAAGTAAATTCACAGGTTAAATTATATTTTCAAAATTTTAATAATTCTCAAGACAAAGTAAGATATATGTATTTTTAATAAACGATAATTCTCACAAAATTTAAATGTTTTTCACCATAACTTTTCTTTTATTTTTTTTTACGTATAATGAACTTGAGAGAAAATAACATGTAAAATAAAACCCTCGCACTCGGAACAAAATGTTGGTCACACAATACAATACATGCTCAAAAATTTGGTGAATCCTTTGGCAATCTGAGATTTGGAAGGGTTTTGGTACCCATCTTAAGTGGAGCAGTGGTAATTGAACATGTCTATATAACTTATCCACCTCATTAATCACGTGCGCAATTGAGTGTCATTGAAAATTTGTATTTCTAAATGTTATGTATCAAGCAGTCGTAGGATATATTTAGAATATAAACTTGTCAATTATATTAGTTGATAGTTAGTTGATTTTCTGTTTTAATATTAAAAAACTAGTTTTGTATCGGTCTATATAAAAAAAGATTGTACACGCAAGATTCTTATCAAGAAATCAGAATATATCTTTCTTCTTCCCTTTTACTTTGCTAATGTAGAGAGTCTATCTTAATACTATCTTAATACGATATCAGAAGATATTTGTTCCTTGGTTTTGCAACTCTAATTTTTTTTCTCTATTCTCCATAATAAAGAATCTTTGGCATTGGTCACACTTTGAGTTCCTTCTTCCTTCACCCTCAAATAGTCAAGGACCTTTTTTTGGTATCTCATCTTTATAGTCAGCAACATTTACAATCCTTTGAGCAGATACGTGAAGATTGCTCTTAATGCCAAAAATAAGTTTGGTTTTGTAGACAACACCATCCTTAAGTACGATGGTTCCAATAAATAGTTGATTTTATCTTGGGAGCACAATAATAATATAGTGAGTTCTTCAATGTTGAATTCCATTTATGTTGATACAACTATAGCAATATGGTCTAACTTGAAGGAATATTTCCAAAAAACACAATGGTCCTCAGACATATCAGTTACTCAAAGAACATGTGACCTCAGTCAAGGTTCCATGTTTGCACCTGTTCCTCTGGAATAAACCTTAATTGATTACGATAAGCAAGATTATGTGATGGCTTTCTTGATGGGACAACGAGAGGACCATGCTTAAGTCAAAAGTTAGATTTTGATGATGGATCACCTCCCACCCATTACTAAAGTATTCCCTAGTTTCTTAGAATGAAAACAAGTGGGTGTTGCATATGGTTCTAATTATGTTGATTTTCAATTAGCCTTTGTTGCCAAAGCTACCAATTTGAAATCCTCTACTGATGGTAAAACCCAAGATTGCCAAGGACAAATTTCAGTGCACCCATTGTGGATTATCTAGCCGAGCTACTCATAAGTGCTACAAGACACATGGGTATCCTTTTAGTTATCCGAAAAACAAAAGCAAATTTTCCTCAGGCTCTGTGAATCAAGTTCTTGTTGCTCTTCCTTCACATTCTAGTGATTCATCTTTCCTTTTTTTTTTCCGGCTAAACAATGCAAGATGTTAAATACCTTTCTTTTTCTCAATTTTCTTAAGCATCTACACTGATTGTTGATTCTGTGACTAATAACTAATATGATTTTAGTTTAAGATAGTCTTCGAATTAGATAAAGGATGACAAGAAAAACTTGACCCTAACCGCGATCTGCCAGCAGAATCAGAGTTATCAAAAGAAAAAGTGACCCTAACCACAATTTATGAGTAGAACCAACACTATAAACTTTTTAACCCAAGAACAAAGAGAAAACTTTGTCTACTAGTTGCTTAGACTAAGCTAAGCAGCCTTGAAATTAATACCCCTTAACAATTTTTACTAGGCATTAAATTCTCATCAGTTATAACTCCTCAAGATATTCATCATAATGGTTTAAGAAGTTTTAATACAATAAAAACTTATCTAAAAAATGTGAAAAGACATATGAACTTATTAAATAAACATAATATGCAAAAATTACATGTAAATAGATCTTAATTAACTATTCAGTGCAAATCACATGAAAATAACTTTGGAATTTTCATGTGATCTTCAAAATAAATTTCAACCATCATCAATTTGTAATAAAGTGGCTCATTTTGCTGCAGCCTCTAATTCACTTTGATATGAACTTTCCTTAATCTCCATAATTAGGCCTTGCAAAGATTGTTTCATCATTTTGGTTTTAGACCTAATCATGAAACCTCCAATGTCATTCAAAGGGTCTTTGTCTTTACTTGTTGGGTCTCAATCAATTACATTCAAGGTTAAGTTTAATCTTCCTTTTCTCAATTTTCTATTTTAAATTTCAATTCATCTTCTGTAGGATAGTTGAATTTAGATTCACTTATCATATTAATTATTCTTTAGCTTTCTCAAATATCAGTCATGTTCCCATTACCTATGTTGATATTGTGTCTTTATATAAAAGCTTAATTCTTACAAATGCACATCACATTCCAAGCTTTCATGCTAATCTCATTTTTGTGAGTGTGTTACTTGTTAATCTCAATTTGTCTATATTAATGCTTCATTTTTTTATATAGGATGAACCAAATGAAGATGATTAGCATGGGTAATTTGAAGAATGGATTGTATATCTTAAAATTAACTTCTTTGGACAATTTTTTTTTACCTTTTAGAATCATTTTTGTAATTTCAATGTCAATGCTTTATCTTTTATTTAAAAACATAAAGTGTCAACACATGTATGTCATGGTTGATCGGGTCTTTTTTAAATGTTTCAAATTTGTCAATAATAAATGTCAGTTTTCCATTTCTTGTTCATATTTTACTAGTTCTTGTTATTTGTTTCACTATGAAATATAGGGATTTCATCAATCAACTTATGGTGGCAAAGGATACTTTCTTACTTTGGTTGATAACTACTAACACTTTACTTTGATTTATTTGATGCATAGTAATCACAAAGTATTCACTAAGTTGCTAGAGATAGACTTGTCATTCAAATCAGTGTGACAAAAATTAGAAGGATGATGACGAGGGATTAAAACAAGGTGCGCAAACATCACAATCATTCTTAAAGGAATGTTCAACATCAATTAGTAAAATAACTTAGATAGAATATATAAATGAAGAATTGTGACATTAAGTTATATCCAAATTCATATTCTAAAATTAACAATTATCTTTTTGAGCAGGGAAAGTTATTGATCTTCCAAAGTTGATGAATGATGCATACAAATAAGGTTGATATTAGTAAAAAAAAAAAAAAACATTGTTGCAACAATGTTGGACTTCTTCAAAAGCATACTTAGTTTCTTTTAATTTTAATTTTTAGACATTTTTATTATAGCTTTCAAATATTGGGTCTCAGTAGTTTTAAAATTTTTCAGTTACAGAAATTCAAATTACTAGCTTAGTTATATATAAAGTATTTGTGTATTGATTCCTCATTAACTAAATGAAAATTTTCACTTAGCAATACATTGTTAGACTCAACACATTGATGCAAAATCATGGAGTTTAGCAAAGCCTTTTTCATATTAGGCTATACCATGAGAAGAAAATCAATAATGTTAACTAAGGTGGATTTAGTGTTTACCTTGAGAAATTACAAAAGAAAATTTGTAAGATTACAGTTTGTTGAAAAGGGTTAGGGTTCGTCGTTAGATTCTCAAAATGGATGGAGTTCATCACTACTTTGACCTTCGTACTCATTGAGCACATCACTTGTCAATTGTTTTTTTTTCTTTGATTTTGAAATGTGAAAAATAAAATGTCAAATAAAAGCAGTAAAATAAACCTCTTTCATTTTAGGCTCCAAAATTATGGACATATTACACATATTTGGCATGCAACTTCTTTTTATCAAAGTTTGTTCCAAATCCCTGCAAAATAAAAATATAGTATATGACACATACAATTTTTTTTCGAAAAATCCATTTGAAAAACAATATTTCCAATAGTTTACTCTATGTTGTTATTGAAATTTTTAATTATCCGCAGCACAACTTCTCGTTTGAATCAAATATTTACTCCAGATGGATTTAATAATTAAGCCAGTTTAATTAGTTCATAATTTATTAATATTATTTCATTTTTATTCTCAATTCTTTAATAAAATTTCTCATTTATTATCTCTTTTAATATTTCATTATTAATACTATTTATTTTAAAATTTTATTAATATATTTAGTATTTAATAAAATATTTACACTATTTTTTATTACTTGAAAATAAATTTTATCCAAAAGTTAAAAATAACAAATTTATATTTATATGTGAATTTAACACTGATTATATTAAAACATAATTTAATAAATTAAGTTCATGACTTTTAATTTTCAATTAAAAATTAACTTTTCAAATATTCAACTTTTAACTTTTAAAAACTTATTAGTTAATTTTACCGCGAAACACAAATACTGCATAATGTCAATTAGTAGTCGTTTTCATTTCACCTTTACGGAAAACTATATAGTTTAAGTTTGAAAAATTATATATAATACTTTTATGAATATGAACAAAAAGAAAAATATGAATATAAAAAAATAAATTATATATAATTTATTTAAAAGATAATATATATCTATTAAAGTTTCCCCAACATAGATCGTATAAACAAATTGAAGAAGACAATCCTTTGTCAAGCAACCCATCCTTCACTGACCAACGATTCCAAAATGAACACGCGATCTTATTATTCTTACACTACTATTATTTCAGCAATAAATGGAAATATTATATTAACAATTGTAAGCATATTAATTAATAATATAATATGCATTGATCGGTGATCCAACAATATAAAAAAAAAATAATATTATTCATTTGAAAGTGTCGTTTTCTGGCAACTAAAAACATTGATAAATCTGGAAAAGTAAACTTTAGCACGTTTTAGATATTGGAAAGGAAACTACTCCGAAGGAGACAACTCCTCTTGAGCAAAATCTGTAAAATAACAACTTAATTATGAAGAAAAAACTGGTTAAAGAGAAAAAAAAAGTGTAAAAAAAAAAGTATACAACTACTTCATAGATGTAAAGTATATAACTACTTTACTTGAATAAAAAATAATAATAAATATCGATAAAGTGTTTAATATATAAGAATAAATTTATTAGAAAAAAATATAACTTAAAAATAATTTTTTTTTATTTTCAAAAATCAATTCTTCTCTTTCTTTTTCTTCCAATTTCTCTCCAACAATATATATATATAAATATATTATTTTCTATATTTTCTTTCTTCTTTCCCCATCCAATATAAATTATCAACGCCTAATTGAAAACTATTAAATAATATCTTGAATTCTTGATTTGGGAAATCAACGGGCTTATAATTTCAATTTTCATCTGCCGTTCTAACATAATATGTTAAAGAAAGAACAAAGAAATAATTCCGAGGACTGAAAAAGACACGTGATGCTGCAAGAGATTTGCACGCTGTATGTTATTCGCTAAAAACTTTTAATCTAGCTTCTTCTTCAATTAACCCTTGCTTCAATATGGAGGACAGATGAAACGTGATGTCGTTTGCTCAGTTCATTTTACTTTTGCTATGAAGAACCAATTAAACCCCTAAATTCCTCGACACAGATTGCATTGCTTCGTCAAACAATTGTATCATTCCACATAGAGATATCAATGTCGAAAACAACCTATAATTTTACAAGAAACAGACAAGAAACCCTCTACACCATAAAATGGACATATCATTTGGTTTATCGATCATTTCCCTTAATCATTAAGCATTACCTCAAAAGTATTACAATGGCAAAGTCCAACCAAGGAAAGGCAAAGATAGAAATATACATTAACACATACGTGTAGACTAAGACCAGATCCAGACACTTATCAACAGATCCACCAACCTTAACAGACTCTAAACCAAAGGAGAAAAAAACAAATATAAAAACTGGAGACCCTATATCTACAGCAAAAAGAAAGAAAAAAACAAAAAATGAAACCTCCCTTGTCTTGACCACAAAGTCTTGCACCTCCTTCTCCTCGTTTTCTAACTTGTCTTTTTGACAACTCTTGTTTTATTTTTTATTTGGTTGTTGTCATCTTAAGCTGCCGAGGGCGCCGTGACATATTGAACATGACCAACCTCCGATAGAGCATGCACGAAGGGTTCAATGTCAACACCTTCAGTTCCACTCAATGGCTTGTAGTCAAGAGAAGAGTCATTGTAGATATCCCACCATTTCTTCACCAACATCTTTATGTCCTCCCTCTGCATATTCTCTTCCTTCCCAGTATATCTCCACGGCTTCGATCCCTAAAAACATTAATTAAATTTCAATTCTCACGTGCTCACAAACAAATAGTTAAAATAATAATGAGTTGAGTGGGGTGAATTAGTCCCATACCGCTGCGCAATAGTGAACGACCTTAACTTGGTCAAGGTTAACATTCTCGGGGTGACGCCAGAGCATGGCGAGGACAAGGTTATAGGATAAAGGAATGGGCTTGTAAATGTCCTTGAAGTACATGTTCAAGAAGTCTTGTTCCGCGAATGAGGTTGGAGTGGTGACTTGCACCGTCTTCAAGAGGTCATGGTAAGTGTCGATACTGGGCTCGAACACGAACATACCAGCGTTGAAATAAAGACAAGGGGGCCGGCCCAATTCCTTGGGCCACTGGACCTTGTCCGGACACTGCTGGCAGTACCCCACCTTGTACTGCGGGCTGTCACTCCAAGTCTTCTCGCAGAAGCAGTCCATCACAGCGTAAAACTGACCGTCCGGTAAGTCAAATAAGTGGTCTATGTTCTCAAATACCTGAATGTCTCCGTCCAAGTATATCATCTTGCTGTATTCCACAAACTGCAACCCCAATCCAATTCCAATTTTACAATTATTATATATTTTCACATATACTGGATAAAATAATAAAATTTGAAATAGAAGAGGACACGTCATATTATGTATCCCGAGGGTCCCTCCACGCGTACAAAACGGAGCGACTGAAGAATCTACGTGTAACAAGAAAAGATAGGAGAGAGAGATTAAAAAAAAAAAAAAACAACGTACCTCCCATATACGGAGCTTGGAATAGTTGATGACGTAATAAGCCATAGCAAACTGGGTCTGGTTTTCGGGTGGATAAACGGGTTCGATCTCACGGACGAGGCAGCCCTGAGACTCCAGGATCTTACGGTGCTCCTCCGGCACATCAGGAAGCACGGCCACGACCAATGGGTACGCGCTTTTGACCCTTCGCAAGCCTTTGGCCAGGCCAACCACTCCCTTCACGTAGTCACCGTTTCCAGCGAGGAATGTCACGTAGGCACGTCTCGGCAGAGTCGCGGGTTTCGTGAACCCGGCTGCACCAGATTTTGCGGCGGTGCGAACCAGCTCGGGGGCCATTGGATTGGAGTAGTAAATAGAGTGGTTGTAATTGTGAAACTTGAAGAAAGTGCGAGAGCAAGTAGATTATCTGTTTATGGAGAAGAAGAGCGGGTGGGTGTATATATATATAAAGGATGATATGGGAGGAGGTGGTGGCAATATTGTCATTTCACGAATCTGTGGCTACATTTTATTTGATCATGCAAGTTGGGAGATCTTAGGTCTGTGTCAGACCGCCACCTGTTCCAATGGAATGATCCAACGCTCAGGAATCATCATGGGAAGGTTCTGGAAAAGGGTGACCGCGGCAATGGTACGTAGCATCTCGTGGAAGACACTAGAATGGACTGTGGCTGGGACTCCCAAACATTCTCGTACATTTTTATTATATGTACAGATAACAAAGGAATTAATTATTTTCAATTTATAGTTTGAAAATATATTAAATATATAAAATCATTTTTCGCATATGAAAGTTATAACTATTAATTATTTTTATAAAATTATATTTAGAAAATTCACATATAAAATGTGGAACCAAACAAAATATACTTACTCTTACTCAATATGATATCTCTAATCCAAATCATGCACCGTTTTCCTTTTCTAGAAATATTTCACCATTGAAAAAGAAAATACTCTTGTCTCTTCAAGAGGAATAATGAATATGATGTCTCGAAAATCAAGAATACATAAATTATTCAACCACATAAATTTTAGATTCAAGTTCGGTTGGGAGAAGTTACGGGTTTGACTCCATGCTTGTGTATATAGACGAGCATTTGTGGAAAAATAAATAATTTCTTCAACAAATCTACGTATTTTGAAAAGTTAGTCATCAACTTCCAGCCAAGAAAATATTTTGTATTCAAAAAAACAAATACGGTTGTATTTATTAACAGCGTAATAAATAGGAAAACCTGAGACTTTTTAGATTATATTCATCACAATATAATTAATTTGTAATTATCAATAGAAGAATAAATACTCTTGGTGAAAAAAAGTTTTTTATGATAGATATAGATTTAGAATAACTCCAATTACTTTCTTATAATGATTAAAACAAAAAATATATAAATAATTTGACAAATAAACCGCGATAGTCTTTAAGAATTTAGTGGTGAGAATTTTTTAGATAATGAATTTTCAGCTTCATCTAGCTTTTTTGAAAATTGATAATTTCCCGATATTGAAATATACCACGTTCTCTCACGTAAGAAAACAAAAAAAATAAAATTTGATTCCGCTTGTTTATTAATTAGAATATTCTACGATAATTATTTCACGGAGAATCCTCATATAGAAACAAAAATATCAATTAAGACGAAGTCAACAATAATTTCACAAAACATGTTTTTGGCAGGAAATGAAATCATGGAAAGAAAAAAAATGTTAATACATGACAGACAAAACTATATTAGCGAACTGTATATCACCAGGTCTAGTACAATTCATAAATAGTTGATTGCTTAAGTATGTTATTATAAGTGCGAAAAAAATATTAAAAAAACAAAATTTACTTTGATAAGAAAAAAATAATTTCGGATTAAAAAGTATGAGATATTTTGAGGGGGGGAAAGAAGAAAAAGCCCTGGTCGGAGTGCATGATCTGTTTTACCAAAAGGATTCATGGGTTCATGGTTCACGGTTCACATGCCACGTAGGTGTGTCGAGTCACAGTGACGGAGTTTCTTCACCGTCAGATTTTGCGGTCTCGCCACTTGGTCAGTTTATGTAACGTGGGAGTCTTGAACTTTCGCACAATCTCTTTCTCATTCTTGACAGTGCAAAATATGCACTCAAGTTTTCTACGGTTCAAAAATACTTGTCTGTATCCATTTTCAGTTTATACATGTCTGTATTCTGACACTCCTTATTCTTGAATCCAAAACTTGATAACGACACCAGCCATATATGGACGCAGATTTGGGTTATTCCTTGCTTGCTTGGGTCTCTTCGAACTCTGACTTTGTTGTCAGCAGCTTCTAGCTCTGTATCCGTCTCATTTTCATATTTATCTCGCTACGTTAATTGTTGAATTTAACTTTTAATGTGTTTATACACCGCATGCAACAAAAATGGGTAATAGAAACGGAGACATTTTCTGCTATTCTTTCCTCAAACGTCCTTGTGAATATTTCTATTACAGCGTTAACCTTATTTTATAATTTTAAGGATTAAAGTAATCTATAATTAATTTTAGGAACTAACAGTTTGGATACAAAATGAAATCTAATTTAATCCACTATATATAATTAAAAGTGATGATTTGAATTAGAATGGATTAAATAATTTGTCTGTGACTCATTTTTATTTTTATGATGCTATTTAAAAAATTACATTAGCACATATCAACGCTATTTTTTACAAACAAACGCAACGTATTGTCAATGACATACGTACATTACATAATATTGCATTCCAACCAAAAAAATAAAAAATAAAAGTAAATATACTGATCAAATCCTTCCATCTATTTCTTATTAAATTTTATTCCTCGATATATAAAATTGCAAAAATTATAAAAATTTAAAATAATTCAAAATTAATTAAATCATATAAAGTTAAATATGATATAATTTAGATAATGAAATCACAAAAAAAAAACAATTTTTATAGTAATTTCACAAATATATACTAACACAAATTGCCAAATATGGGTTATACGGAAATTTTATAAATAAAATTACGCATGTGGCGGATAAATTCAAGTTACATTAAGGATCAGATCAATGTTTAAAATAAAATAAAAACTTTGATATAATTCAATAAAAGAAGTTAGTTATTCAGGGATATTGTTTGATTGTTTTCAGCTTTAGATTCATTCCCAATCTAATAATTCGAGATACAAGTGTTATAGCGTAATTTTTATTGTTTTTAATAATAATATTTAAAAGAATTACTCTTTATATAAAAAAAAATTGTCCCATAACACATTATCTGATATTTATTTCAAAGTTCAAAATCTAACATTCTCAACTAAAAATGGTAACAAAGTACTTGAGAGTTTAAGTTTCTCAACTCCAACTTTACTTTCAAACTTTCCTATTCAAACACATATTTTACGATGAAAAATGTAGTTTCAAGCATTTGTTAACACTCAACTAAAAATGATAACAAAGAATTAGAGAGTTTAGGTTTTCCAACTCCAACTTTATTTCCAAACTTGCCTATTCAAATACATTTTACGATGAAAAATTAGTTTCGAACATTTATTTTCCTTAAAAAAAAATAATTAGGATGAAAAAATGATTTCTCAACAGTACTTCTGAATTTTAGAGGTTAGGAAAACCGACATTTTACACTTTTTATTTGAATATTTTTAAATAATTATTAAACACATTTTATTAAATAATACAAAAAGTAAGGATAAAGACTATAAATAATACCAAAAAGTAATGATAAAGGATATAATTAAATTTAAAAACTAAATTAATATAATTTTCTAATTAGTAGACATATATAAAATTTAATTCCATAATTTAATTATTATTATACTTTAATTAGTGTTGGGGTGGGAACTCATTCAAGACGGCTAATTTTATCCTGAAACCCATTTCTATCCTCATCATTTATAGTTTATTAAGTCTTAGAAAATTTGTCCTCGTATTTTTAAAATCCGATTAAATTACTAAGATGTGATTGATGGGGATAACTAAACACTGATTATTTAATTAGAATATCAAGTTTAAACTTTGAGAATAGAACAAATTTGGTAAAGAGAAACTCAACTAATATACTAATAATAGTCATCAACAAAATCAATTAACACACTAATATAATAGTCACTCAAATCACGTATAAATTAATATTTATGTTAAAATCAGGATAAGATATGATAGATACTTATATGGACGTGAACTTTTTTTTTTATTTTTACTTATCGAAATGATCAAATGCGTGGTTTTGATAAAAATTAAATTAGACATTATTTTTATTTGACATCATTTAGTTTTATATTGTAAATTAAAATATGATTTAAAGAGCTTTCAACTAAAATACCTAATTTAGAGAATAAAAATTTTACTCTTTCTCTCTTTTAATTTGACTTTTTAAATATTTTTTTATATTATATTCTCTATATGTGTATTTTATCTGCACTTTTTATATATTATAAATTAATATATATATATATATATATATAACTTGGAAAGTGAGTTTTTACTCTTTCTGTTTTTTAATTAAATATTTTTAATATTTTATTCTTATTTCTTTTCCAGTAGCATTTCATTTCTTACAATCAGTTAAAAAAATTCTTTCAATCATTATAAAATTACTCCCCTTTTATCTTTATCAACATTATCTCTTTTAATTTCGTCTCTTCTATAGTTATATGTCTAAATTAAATTTTAAATTAACTATCATAAATAATTAAAATTAATTTGATATAAAAATTTAAATGGTTCATTAAAAATTAAAATGTCATTTGTATATTAAAAAATTATAAATTTCAATTATATAAAATAAATATTTTTTCCAATTTGATGTATAAAATAAAATAATAAATATGTTTTAGCATATAACCTGTTATGTATTAATTAGTATGACGTGACATTTAGTTTCTAAATAGTTGCGTTGATATTTGAAATGTTTAGTTAGGTTTGAATAGATAATAACTAACAAATATTTTGAATTTTATGAGTATTTTTAAAGTTAAAATCAGAGATATTTAAATATATATATATATATATATATATATATATATATATATATATATATATATATATATATATATATATATATATATATATATATATATATATATATATATATATATATTAACAACATTAGTTGATATAGTAGTTCTACGTTTCTCTTAACTAATATTTCAAAAATTTTAAGAATACTCTTCATCGTCAAGTGAATTTATGGTCTCTTATAGAAATTAGTTTGTGCTTTTGATATTTTATATCTATTTTATGGATATTAATAAATAAATATAAATATAAATATAAATATATATATATAAGTAGTTTAAATAAGTAAATAAATAAAATAATTTAGATTCAAGGGTAAAAAGAAAATCCCCAATAATTCCAAAAGTTATTAAAAAATATAGATAAGTGAGATTTTAAATGAGAAAAAGATTAAATAAAAAACAAAATAACTAAATTTAGTTTGTTTAGAATATGGCTAAAATGTAATGTTATATTTTACATTTTATTCCTTAACTTTTTTAAAATGTGATATGATATTATATATGAAATAAAATATAGTGATTTTAGTGGTATATCTTGTTCCTTATGATATATATATATACAAATAAATAAATATATATATAATAAAATAAATTTTTTTTTTCGAAATGTAACGAATTAATATTCAAATTTTTATTAAAAAATATTTATATCTAATGTTCAACTATATTTTAAAGATAATTACTTTTGAAATGTAGAAAAGAAAATCATTCTACCTAATACTCTAATATAGTGTTAAAAACTAGTCATTAAACTAATAAGGACTCACTCATAGTTTAATGCTATGACCACAATTTAACTAATGATAATTAAAGATATTTTTTTAAATTATACAAAGTATTAAATAATAAACTAACACATGTACAAAAAAAAAATAAACTAACACAAAGTTATAATAAATTAAAATAGGTAAAACTTTAAATATGGACATAAATAAAATAATCATGCATGTATTATATTTCTTATGACATAAAAAGAACAATAAAAATTAAATTGATAGATATTATATTAATATATTAACTTGAAAACATGTTAAGAGATAATAATAGGAAAAAAAAAAGTGTCAGAAAATTCGCCGGAAGCGGGTTCAATATCTTTAGGATTAGGGTTTACTGTAGGAGGGAAAATTACGAAGAGACCCACCAAAGGAAACCTTTACAGACGAAGAAGGAAAAGAAAATATTGAAAATAATTAGGAAAAAAACAAATTGAAAAGCAATGGAGAGGTCCTATATATCTATCTACTAAGAGACCTGCCTTCATTTGACCGCAAAGCTAGCCTTGCACCTACTCCTTATTTTCTAACTTCTCTTTTCACAACTCTTACTTTATTTTTTATTCCTTCTTCTCATGACGTGAATGTCCGCAACAACTGCACCTCAACCTATGCTAATGAGACCGCACTCACATATATATTCAACTCGACCAACCACTGATAGAGCCTCTACAGTACCATCCGCTGGACCTTCACTTGCATTAATTCAATCACCTTTACTTTTGCAAATCTAATCATGTATGTGACAAATTATTATGTAATTTGATTTCGATCTTTATTACAAAATATTCATTAACACTCATCAATTTATAATTTAAACTTTTCTATTTATCTATCTAAATATTAAATAACATATGGATGTATATCATTAGAAGTATGAAAATGAATTAACATTCATCCGCCCAGGACCCACGCGTAGACGAATCTACAAGAAGGTAGTGAATAGAAACACAAATTTGAGACAATCGTTGATGAGCACAAGAAGGCAAAACGAAAAGAATATATAATGGGACAATGGCATCTAATTCATGGTTGACATGCGACGCAGGTGTGGTGTGTGGATTCATGATCACGGAGTGTCAACATCAGCCACCTGGACTCTCAAGTCTGAACTTTCGCACCATCTCTTTCTCATTCTAGTGCAAAATATTCAATGGAGTTCCGCTTCAAAAAATCTCTCTATTTATATCGCCACAACCACTACTTCTTGCCCATTTATTACTACGTTACACATCCAGATTATATTAATAGCTCTCTACAAATTTGAGACCATTCATTTTCATTTTTCAGTTTATGCATGTCTCTATTCTCACTCTTTGCGACACTCCTCACATTTTTTTTTTTCAAAAAAATAAATTGATAACGACACTAGCCATTTTCTTGCTTGGGCCTATTTGAACTCGAGTTTGTTCCAAAAATAAAAATATGGATAGTGATATATTAATCACAATATATCGAGGCCGATTTGCGTTATTCCCCTCTGCCTTCCTAAAATAAGGTTATATTGCGATTTGAAGAATAACACGTCTAATTGGTGACTAAATTTGTGAATATTGATCCATTTATTTATTAAAATTATAAATATATCATTTTATTTCATAAAATTATTAAATATATTTAATTTAGTTCTTATTTTTATAGTTTTAAATATTAAAATAATCTTAATTTTGTAAGATATCCTGAAAATGTTGCTCGTTTCTAAGAATTGCATGTGGCAAAAGGTAACTGCTCAGTATATTCAATCACTAATTGTTGAGAGCCGAAGGCCAGAAGTGTTAAAAGACTATGAACCAATCGTTAAATTGGTCAAAACATTAGTTGAAAGTTTAATAGTTAAATTGTAGTCAAACTGTTATAAATAAAATAATATTATAAACAAAAATTATATAATATGTAGATAAAATAATATTAACAGTAATCCAAACCTCATGAAAGGAAAAAAAAAACTGCACTTTTATCGTAGGTATACTTATTTATGAAAATATATATTTCATTAAATAATCTTTTAATGTTATGAGTAAAGGTATATATAAATATAATTGTCAATGTGTTTAAATATAATTTTAATAATATACATTTGAAGAATTGTAATATTATTAACTATATAATAACTTACGAATGAAATATTTAATATTTTAAATTATTTTTAGTATATTTATCATATATTTTGTTATATATTTAATATTTTTTAAAATAAAAATAAGACAAGAATTTGCTAAACAATACTCTTTAGTGATCACTAAAAGAGAAAGTTTGGTTGCTAATTTTTTTAATGGCCAAATTATGTTAGTCCGATCTGGAATCGGTCGCTAGACAACGATACGTCACTGATTGAAATAAGTTCGTCATTAAGACGTTAGTTGCTTGTGTTATCAGAACTAGAATAGTGAACCATAGTCAGAAGTGGAATCTTTGAGAAATTATTATAGTATTCTAACGGTTATGGCACTTTAAGATATTAAACAATTATTGAATAATAAAAATAACGGTACTTGTTAGATTTCATATCCAAAATAATATAAGAAGAATGTCAATGTCTAATGATTTGTGAATGCATAATAGCACTTAATTAGTAAGCGAGGGTAGTCAGGCATAGTATTTCTATGATTACATCATTTCCATTATATGGTAGGAAAATACTAATCAGTTATGAGCTTTGTTGACTTAAGTTGGAAGAAGTTAATATTGTTATTAATTATTGAATAAATTAATAACATCCCACAATCAACTTGAATTTTCTTGAATCGTGGCTGAATTTTAATTATTGTAAATATTTTTCTTATGGTATAACGTTATTCTCTGCTGTGTATAACGTTTTTCTTATGGTAAACACTAAACACAGTAAACTCCTTCAAAGTGATGGTTAAGTTCAATGATATAATGTATCTGTACCAGGCCCAGCTTGATTACCTTGGGTCGCCCTAAATTGGGCCCATTTCTGTCGTAAGAATTTCCCAAAGCCGGGACGATCCACTTTTATATTTCCTAGTCATTATTTAAAATAGAATTTATTTTCCTATGTAGAAACATAAGTGTGTCATTCTTTTTTTTGTTCACAGTGACATGGAACATAATTCGTGTAGACGTCTATCCAATGTCGTAATTGTGCTATTCTCCTCAAGTTGAAATGACTAAAAAAAATTACAGATGTTCAAGTCGATAGTGGGAATTTATTCTAGGCTGGTTTTTATGCTCTGTTAGTGGATTCAATTCAAGCATAAAATAAAAATTCCATACAATAAAATCACGAGGATTGCGTCAGGGCTTACGCACGGACACAGTTTCGTGTGCTTGGCCATTTCCTTGCTTGAGTATGTGAAAGTTTTTTTCCTTCTTTTTTTGTCGAGTGATTAGGGGAGCTATTGAGAAATAAGGCTCATCGAGGGTGCCAAAATAATTTGTTGCTCAATCATTTATCAGTCTTTCATGTAAAATTTAATTTGATTAGCAATATTAAAAAATAAATTAAATTAGATGAATTATATAATTAAATTAATATATAATGATTTATCCTATTTTATTTTTAATTTAATTGACTATCTCTTCAATTCTTTTCGAATAAAAAACAATCTAATATAATATTTTAAAATTTTATTAAAGAATGTACACTTTTTTTTTTAATAAGAGGGGTTTATAGGTCAATTTGATTCAATTTAGAAAAATAAAAATGAAATCAGTCAAAATTGTATGTTTGATTTAGTTTGACTTGTAAATTTTTATCGCTAAACAATGTAGATTTCACTTTACGATAGTATTTTCAAGTTGGCCGCAATTATTAAAGTATTTTTATTTCAATATTGAGCACCAAAGTTTTTCAACTCCTCATCAAAGTATTTTTAATTTGGTATCCGTCGTCAGGATATCTTTGCCTTGAATTTGATTAGAGTATTTTTTAACCTAATATTGATTATAGTATTTTTAATTAAATCTTGACTAAAATATTTTTACCTCAACCAATACATTTTAGCTCAACTTTGATAAGAGTATTTTTAATCTGGTTTCAACTAAAGTATCATTAACACAAGCTCAGTCATAATATATTCAACTCAATTTTGATAGTGTATTTTCAACTCGATCTCACCTAGAGTGTTGAAGTAACTCGACTTGATCTCGACTAGAGTATCTTCACCTTAGTCTCAACTATAATATTTTTAATTCAACTTTAGTCATAGTATTTTCAACTTGACCTCAAACAAAGTATTTTCAACTTGGCCTCAAACAAAGTATTTTCAACTTGACCTCAAACAAAGTATTTTCACCTTGGCATCGACCATATTATCTTCAACTCAGCCTCTATAAGAATATCTTTAGCTCAATTTTAGCTAGAGTATTATTACTTCAGTCTCGATCAAAGTATCTTCAATTTAGTTTCTATTGAAGTATCTCACCTTAGTCTTGACAAAAGTATTTAAGGTTAGCTTCAACCACATATTGAAATCACCTATCCTTAAAATCATGTTCATCCAATAATACAATGACACGATAATTAAAATATACACATAAATTTTTTTAATTTTTTTTACGTTTTAATGTCATTACTTACATGTGTTAAGCCTTATCCTTTCTCTTCCTTTGTTCCTCCTTCGACCCTCCCTACTGTTTTCAGCCATTGCCTCTATACCTTTTCTACCAATTTTTGTCCCTTGGCCTTGCTTGAACCATGACCCAACTCTATCAAATCTCGATCCTCCCACTCTAAGTGCATCGAGTTTGATTTGTGTGTCTTCATCCCTTGGCAACTCCTCATTCCTTCACAAGCATACCCTCCTAAATCCCTTAACCATGAAATTGTTCGCTGACCATTCTAAAATTAGCGTCCACATGGAAGCATTGTTTCTATGACTTTCCATATTTAAGGTCGACCAACTCGTGCTTGCTGCTTTTTTGCTTGTGATTTACCTTGTCCCATTTGGAGAATTTGTCCAAGTATGTGAGATAAATCAATTGACACGACGATAGGTGGGTCAAGGAGTGTTTATTGTTGGAAAATTAAGAGGTAGATTGGGTGGGGGGAGTAAGTCGATAAGTGGCTAAGGAAGAGTGGTCAGAGAAAGGGAAGGGTAAGAAGGAGTAAAAAAGTCAAAAGCTTAACACATTTTTTCCAATGCTAACAACGTTCATCTCCAATAGTCTTTTTGTCAAAACATTTTTGCATCTCTTAGAGTGTTTAATATACATTAAGGAATAGGATATTCTTTGATATAGATAACACGTGTCCTCCATTATAAGTAATTGTATTCAAGTCAAGTAAAACTATTATAAATAATAAAATTTATTTTTAAATATTTAATGTGAATAAATATTCAATACTTAAACTAGAAACTATTAATTTAGTTAAAATTATCCTAAACCAATTAATTTAAGTACTTGATGGTAAAGTGATAATATTGACATATTAGCTTAATAACACTACAATAGAATAAAATAAAACAAAATATTTCTTTTTGTGCCTTTTGTATTTTTTATTTGTTTACAATAAAAATAAATAGGTTGTTTTTCATTAAGTACTTATCTTTCATTTTTTTTTTTTTTGCTATAAGATGCTTCTTTGCCATGCGACTACTACAATATGATTTGTTAGGAAATTTTTATAAAACAGTTTAATTTAAGATAATTATTATAATTTATATACTTTTATCGAATTACCAAAAATAATAATGTTCTGAAGGTTATTTCGCTTTCATCAAATGATATCATTACATTGTGATCTTCATATTAGAAAACAACCTTATCCTATTTTAAAAGAAGTATATGGTAGCCAACACTCTTTTTATCCCAACCATTATGGGATAAAGTATT
The DNA here is from genome assembly GCA_025330945.1 of Mucuna pruriens. NCBI lineage: Eukaryota > Viridiplantae > Streptophyta > Magnoliopsida > Fabales > Fabaceae > Mucuna > Mucuna pruriens. Next base: position 2,956,363 of record JAENHJ010000528.1, read on the forward strand.
TTGATCCAAGCTCTAGATTAATTTCATATCATTACGAACTCAAATTCCTATTCTCCTAAAAGCAAGATATGCCTCTTTTACCTTGACACATAACCCCACACCTATATATTCAAATATTGATTCTTCAATATGTATTCTCATTCATCCTTACTCATTGTTTTATTGTTTCTTCATCAACTCCTACCTACTTGAGTGATAGAGTTCATGCCAAAATCCTTCCTAAAAAATTTGTAGTAGTCATGAATAATACTATAACTCGACTACAAAATAAATAAATATTAACAAATATGCATATTGTAATCAATCCCAAAACTTAAAAATGCATATCATACTTTTTAAGTTGTTAATTGCGATATTACAATTTTAATGAATAAAATCATTATTAGGAACCTACATTTAAATTCAGTTGTATTCTTGTTGGCTAAGGGTAACGAAATGGGTCAATATAACCCAATTAAACATGCCATCAACTACAAAAACAAAAAAAAAAAAGTTGAGTTAGGTTGTATCCGTTTTATTAGTAAGTTAAAATTTGTAATCCAACGTATTTCGAGTTGAATTGAATATATTAATTAAAATTAAGTTAAAAAATAATGTATAAATTAATTAAATAATTAAATAAAAATAAAAAGAATAATTATATAGATTAACCATAAAAGAAATAAAAATAAAATGTAAATAAGTTGATTATAAAAAATAAATCTGAATCGAAGACAGGTCAATCGAAAGCAATATGGAATTGTTGAGTGATAGAATCCATGACATATTTATTGTCGGGAGTGGCTACCCCAGTTGTGACGCGAAGGAATTCAAATTCCAACATTGGATGGTACGAAACACTGTTAATTAGAACACATTTCACGTTGTGACGAGCTCAAATGCCTTGACGCGTGCTCAGCTTTACATCTACATTTTTAAACTGTTTCTTCATACACAGCTCTGTTTTTCTCTAGACACCTATACGAACTTGCACTTAGTGATGTGCGTTCGCATTCACTTGCATTGAACATTCAAATCACTTGGATACTCATCGGATCTTTCTACCTCTTTTTTTCATACTCATCTCTTTGCTAACCACAAACACCAATATCACAATTCATATACTCAACTCAAGTAATCATCACCACACCAACAAAGAAACCATCCCAGGCACTCTTTTTTTCTTTCTTTTTTAACCCCAGGACAACAACACGCCTCATTAACCGATCAAATATAATAAAAACTAAAATAAAATTATCCAACAATTCAAATTTGAAAAAGCAAAAAATTGAAACATAAAAAGTAAAACAAATTATTGAATCGGATCAAACTTTAAATTAATTTTTGTTGGAGTACAAATAAGTTAAACAACTTATAAATTAAAAAGACTTACGAGTATATATTCTTAAAGTTTTGAGTTTACTGTGGTATTAAGTTTATTATAGTCTTCTCAAATTTCCTTGCTATTTAACTCCTTGCATTTTCAATAGTTTTTGAAATTAATTTAATACTCTCCAAATTAAACTTGTATGTATGTTACACGTATATAATTTTATTTATAAATTTATGATATTATTTTTATATTTTTATTCTTATATATTCATAAAATTATTGCAGAACTTTTATTTATTTATGAACATATATTTAAATAAAAACAATTGTTTAGCAATCATTTAAATAACGATATTTAAATATAATTATCATTTGCATAAATTTATTTTTAATAATCTATTTTTGAAGAATCATTCATCATTAATTATATAAGAATTTATAAATGATGTTTTTTTATCATATTATAGGTACAAAATATCTATCGATTTGGTTAATTACTATTTTTTTAAAAAACCTATTCAATTTTTAGTAAAATCTTTTATTTCATCCACAAAATTCAAAATCGAGATTTTATTTAAAAAGATAGAACTCAATTTCACTTAATACAATATAAAGTTGGTGGTAAGATATTTGACTTTTATTTTTTTTATTAAGTTAATGTTATTTTTTTATTATTTATTTAATACTTTTTTAGTTACTTTAATTTAAATTATATTTAAAATTTAAATTGATAACCAACTAAGAAAAAATAAAATGATTAAATTGGATGATTTGTTTCTTTATCAAATCCAGTCTTTAAATATTGGTGCTATATACGACCATCTATCAGAATAGTGTTTTATTATTTTTATTCAGAAATAGGATCATTATTAATATACACTCACATTCTATCTCTTCATCTTTTTTTTTATCTTTTATCACATTTAACAATTTTTCTTTTTTTTTTGGTGGGGTAACAAATTTTCCTTTTATCTTTATTTTTTCTATTCATTTCACCCATATATCCAACAAAAGTGAAATGTAGGATGATAATTTTCCATTGGAATATGATGGTGAATATCATACACGGGTTCATTTTGTCTAAAGATGACGCAGCATTCAACAGGTTTTATTCCGGTATGCGATTCTGTCGGTTTTCAACCCAATAAAGGTTCGAGAAAATAAAAAACTACAGAATCCATCATTTGTTTATACCAAAAAGAAGAAAGAACCAATAAATTCCCCCCTCTGCTTGCCAAAGCCACATTTCTGAGTTCTGATCGTAGTAATTTAACGAGAAAATGTTCAAACGAATAAAATTCGTATTCGATCAAGGAAAATTATTGACTTTAGCTAGGTTCAAATTACAAGTAAATAGTAGGTAAATTTAGTACTTTAATCCTTTAATTTTATTTTTTTAGTTTGATTCTTTAGTTATTTTAAGAGTTTAATAAATGTGTATTATTATATAAAAAATTTTATACATTCGACTAATATGAAATTAGATAAAATAAATAATATATGTTATCTAATTATAAATTACGAATGATGTACATGGTTATTAAACTCTTGAATAATGTAAATAAAATAATATTTTTAATTGTAATTTTTTTTTTATTAAGGAACTCATATTCAAAACTAACTATCTTAGTAACTTTCAGTCAAATATACCAAATATATCATATAAATATATTATAATTGAACGATTAAGTAAAAAATATTTTGTATTATTGATTAATATGTTATTTATTTTAATTTTACACATCAACTAATTAAAATATATTTTTAATATAATTTTTTAAAAAATTATTATTAAAATCAAGTAATTTATTATATATAATAATTTATAATTAAATAATTGGGTAAAAAAAATTACATATTGTCGGTGTATATATTACTTGTTATTATTTTAATTTTACTTTAGCTTAGTTTTTTAATTTTCAAACATCAAACAAGTTAGTTATTGCAAGTTGCAAAAATGAAATCCCACATCAGTGAATAATGAGTAACATGTTAATCTTAAAAGTGGTGCTAAGTTCAACTTGTCTAGGTATTTTGGACAAATCTCCATCCTTGTCTTGAAACGAAGCCAACATTACAAAATCTCTGGTCACACCACTCTACCACGCAACAAGACGAAGGATGGACCTGATCATAATTCAACAACAATATGTATACTAATTTAACTCTAACTGCATGATGGTTAAATTATTGTAATGATTAAAATATAAAATTGAGTTTATATTTAACTATATATCTAATGCGATGTGATTCTTTTTAGTTTTTTATTTTTCGAGTTAAATAATAATGTTAAAACTTTTACAGGCACATAGAAGAAATGAATAGGTGCATAAATGAGAAAAAAGTATCATAGTTTTGGTTCAATGAATATAGAACTGAACCAAAACGAAGTTAAGTTACTATCTTTATGCAGGGCACCCATGGCGAAGTGGGAGCAGATCCTCTGCGTAGAATGTGTCAAATCCGTTCATTCTCTTGAAATACAAAGTCGTGGTAACAAACAAGTGCAAATGCTCGGAAAGAATCCAAGAGACAAGTGCGATTTGCACGCAATACAGTAACACGATAATGGGAGATGAGAATAACGAATATATAGAACAGGGCAACAAAAGCAACACAGAGGAAAAATAAAATAATGTGTCGGTCTTGCTTCTTTCATACGAATTTCCCAAATAGTACGGTTTGGTACATTTCACCATCATCTACGGACGAAATGTTAATGAAATATAGAATTATGTATGAGAACTCAATCTCAGGGCAGAATATGGACTGTTGAAAACAATCTTAAAGAGAGGTCATTACTCTTCCCATATAGATATTAATTTGTCACTAAAATCTCTTCAAAACGGAGAGCAATTGTTAATTAGTATGCGAGAAAAGAGGAATAACTTTTCAATTTAATTTTAATATCCTGTAAATGTAAAATATTTTTTTGATAAATCCAAAGATTCAGAGTTTATTTTTTACTCAATTAATCTTTCTTTTCACTATTAATCCCTTTCAAACTTCATACCAAAACTAAATTTTTTAGGTAAGAAAAACAAGTACGCAACATTTGGTATGAATATAATTTTTACACCATTAAATAATTTCTTAAGACTTAGTCATTTAAAACTAAATAAATTTAGTTTATCTATATTATGAGTATAATTCTTTTTTTATATAAATATCCAATAAATTTTGATATTTTATCACATCATTAATATGATGTAGTAATAAAATAAATTTTTATTAGATGCATGCGTAAAAATATATAACCTGATCGTTTCATATATATAAATGAAACTTAAAGTTAATAATTTTCAATAATATATCATTTACATATCTTTTTTAGCTTTCATTTATTTCTTAACATTAAATTAGTTTCCACAGTTTTTAATTAATAAAAATCTAATAGTTAATATAAATACTATGAAACTATTAATAATATAAAAACATCATACTTGACGAAAGAATTTTTTCAATAGTCTTTCAAACTCCAATATGATGTGGAGGATATTTGTGATGTATGCAAAAAAAAAAAATATGAAACATTATACTAATAAATTATTTCATTAATATATAGTAAATTTAAATATAATATATATTAATATATTAAATATTAGTATAGTATATTATATTAATACTGTAAACTTATAATGTTTATATAAATATTATAATTTTAATAAATAAATTTTTTTTTTTGCCTCTCACAAGTTTCTCCTATTCCATGGGTCAATGACTAATTTTATTTCACAAATATGCCGTTACAATTGATTTGAGAAATCTTAGCATACAGGTAATCGAACATGGGTATTCCTACTAAATATATCACTCCTAATAAATATATTGTTTTTAGTTATGTGAACATAATGATATCTTAAATTACTGCATCAACCCATCAAATTAAATAAAAAAAATTATATAAACAATATTGATTAAATACTTAACATTTTTTTTTCTTTTGCGATGTTTGAACACTTTTTCCTCTCCCATAACTACCCCTCTATATATCTATCTCTCCCCCTTTTCTATCTATATATATTATAAATTTCATTTTATACCATTTTATAGTTTACCCTTTTGAGGGTGACTAGATATCTTAGCTAAATAGGGAGTCACCGAATATACTAACTACACCTAACATGTAAAATGAATGCATAAGAATATTATGCTTAGCCTGAAATACAATCATAAAATTGAAAGTATCAGAAAATTTTAAAAACATGTCATCTGAAAAACTTCCTTGATTAATAAGATAGATTAAGAAAACAACAGTAGCGACTGCAATAGGAACTGAATATGCAACAACAATCTAAAGACGCATATATAAACGAAAACTAAGTTCTCATTAACGATTAATGTAGTAAGTTACACCAAATAAGAAGTGTAGAACAATTAGTTCATAAAAACTGTCATTATACAGTCATTCATCAATGGATGTCGCTTCCCATATAAGATAAAAATGCAAACCTATAACTACAGAAATAGGAATAATGGCATCAGAAATGATATTTTATGTTTTTAAAAATATGACATGTCACTGTTAGTTTATTATTTTCTTTAATTTTAAATTTATACACTTTTAAATTTTAATTAAATTAATTATGCATATTTTTAATTTAAATTTTTCTTACATTTTTAGAAAATTTATATTTCAATTTTATCTGAATTTACACGTTTAATGTGCATAATAGGTAATTAAATTTCTTAAGTATATTAATCAGTGTTATTTTTTTGTCATGCATCCAGAAAAAAAAATTATTAAAGGGCTATATTATCTTGAGAGTGTTCTAACATATAATGTTTTGAATGATGACTTTTCAAAGTATTATGTTTGGTGGGAGAGAGGAAGGGGAGAAAGATTATATTATTATCCTTACACAGCATCATCCATCAATTTTAAAATATGTACTCTTAACCAGTAAGGATTAAAATCTCACGTTTCATTATATAAGTAATTCTAATCAATGCCGAATGAATAGGTTGGATAAATATAAGATCCACAAAAAGTATTTTTTTTGACCAGAATAGAATATTTCGACTACTACAAACCCACCATTGGGTGTTAATTTTTGTGTTTGGTCATGGCATTTATTCTCCATGAACTTGGAGCTAATCCATTCGCGGATTAATCTGTATTTTTTTTTCCTCTTGGCCTTTTGACCATTATACTAACTCCTGAGCTCCTAAATGCCAATTTTCTAATATATAAAACATTAATCTAGAAGAAACATTTGCACAGAAATGAATGAAATTGTTAACATGAGAGATACAACAAAGAAAATGTTCTTTTTAACTATAAAATAAAAACTACAACTGTTATAAACAAATTAATAATAGGCAAGCATTTGTTTCTGTAGTGTTCCAAGAAATTATTCCTGGCATTCTCTATGGATATGGCACCGCGGCGCCTACATGAAGTTGAATATGTGGTTACTATCTCAATCTATGTTAATTTAACCATTAATCATGTTCAAAAGCAGTCAATGAATCTATTCTTTTACTCCCTTTTCTATTTAACTATTCTATCTCCAAAAGCATTCAATGAATCTACTGTCTTTTACTCCCTATATTCTTATTAATCCATGTCTTTTGCTAAAGGAAACATGCTTTAGTATTATTATAATATTTTAAAAAAATATTGTGTTCTAACTTTGGAATGCAATAATTTAACTTATACTTTGTCAATTAAAAGGATATGTATATTTTGATATTGATATTAGTTTCAGATATAGTTTTAAAATAATTAAACACAAACTTTAATAAAATTTATGAAAATCACAAGTTACTTTTATCGCTAACTCCTATAATTAATTGCTTAACCCAGTATCTCAAATATAAATTCTATTTAATTTGTCATTATTACCTTAAAAAATAAAAAAGAATGCACGCGGATTGCCATGTATTTGCCTTACCCAATATTGAATTGATCGGTTTATACATTTTGGATGTTTCAACCGAACAAATATGTTATGCAAGGTTTAACAATATTTAGTGTATGGTTTGGGGTAAATATGGAAAACCATAACTGCTTTAAACTACAACTAACCCACCATTATTATGTGTTAATTTGTATGTTTGGTCTTGGCATTTATTCTCTATGAACTTGGATGTCGTCCATTGGCAGGTTAATTATTTTATGTTATTTTTCTTGACGAACATTTGACCACTATCTGCGGGTCCCAAATCCCAATTTTCTAATATATAAAAAGAGTTTAATTTATAATTTTATATGTTAAAAAGTTTTACTTTATCAATTAATAAAAAATTATGTATAAACATATAACTTTAAGATAAACCACTTCTTCTATGGACCGTCTAATTACATAGTCAATGGTGGACTAATCTTTTTAACCAAAGGTTATTATTGGTTACATTATTTTGTACATGTCACCGCATATTTTTTTTATTGACTATAAGCTTCAGCTTATCATTATTGAAATATGGGCTACTATTAGATTTCCTGCTCCAATGTGAACCATTACGAAAGAACACTAGACCAGAACAAGGAATAAAAGCTATTTTGAACCATTGTTTGAATTTCACAAAAATTACTTGAAAATACAATAATAAGGCAAACTCTCTATTTCTTTCTCTTTAATTGCCTTTTTAATCTCCGCATCATTTCAGTTCTACTTCGTCCTATCCACATTCCATCAATCACCCTTTCAAGCTTAAACAAAAATCAACGCTTCACCCCTTTTTTTCTCCAAAATTGAACTACCATTTACACTCAAAAATTAAAAGGAAAACAAACGAAAAAAAATAACATAAAGAAATAGAATGTTGAAACGTAAAAAAAAAAATTATAAGAAAAGGATAGCACTATCAATGATGGCTCTCCATTGCTAGAGCAATTTTCGACAGCTACCCCTTATTTCTTGTCTATTGTCCTTCCTTTCCTTTTTTTTTTTCTTTTCTCTCTTGTCCCTTCATCTTTCTCTGTTGCTCGCAATCTCCCTCTACGTCGTGCTATTGCATATCAGAGCTCTTGCACTCCCATCGTCCTCCACACTTGCTCTTTGTGTCTTTCCCTCGTGGGTTATTATTGACTTAATTTTCTATTATCTTTTGAACTTTTGTTCAAAATATAATATAAAAATTAATTTTAATTACTCATTAATGATACAAAAGTTTGTGAATAAATCTTCCCGTCCTTCCAATAGTGTAATAATAAATCTATATTTCAATAGTCTAATAATAAATCTACATTTCAATATAAATGAATGAAAATGTTGACGCGGTAGATAGAAAAAAATATATTTTTTAAACTATAAAATGAAAACAGTAATGTCCATAATTAATAATTAGAAATAATTAGATTTTAAGGATATTAAATATCTAGCTTTAAATAAGTTAAATAATGTACATGTATATATATATATATATATATATATATATATATATATATATATATATATATATATATATATATATAATTAATGTAAATAATATTTTGTATACTTTAACTAATAAGGTAAGAATATAGTGTGTGATTAGTTATAGGGGAAAAAAATTATTTTTACAATTAAAAAACTTAGCTCACACTTAGAAGGGAAGAGGGAAAAATTGAGAAATTAAGGAGACGACACTATACTGAGAAGACAACTCTTTAACATTTGTAGAAGATGAGTAAGACAATATCTTTCTAAACTTCCATGATATGCATTCTTGATATGTGATTTTTTTGGAGTTTTTGTTAAGTTGTATAAATTTTTCTATAATCTAATTGTTGTGTTTGATTTATTAATTTTTGGAAAATATAGTTTCTTTTGGAGTTTTGATAAGAAAATTATGTATTTTATGTTTCTTTTTTTATGAATATTTTAATTGTGACAAGAGATTTGAGAATCCAATTGTTTATCATTGGATGACAAAATTTATTATCATCAAAATCAATCATTACCTTACGGAAAAGAATAACAATTGATATTCTATTATGAGAATAGGATAAAAGATATTATCATATGAGATGACACATCTAATTTGTTAACATATCTACATCTTATATGAGATATCAAATACCTCGATATGAGATGGAGAGGCAGTGAGACGGAGAGGCAGTGAGACATCATTGAATAGATACGAGCTCATAGACATTAGCGAGTCTAAGACTCACTAGTTCTAGGAACCAACAAAATAAGTAAATATGGGATTCATATTGAGTCAAAGACTCATACTAATTATGGGAGCAAAAATAATAAATGAATTTGGGATTCACATGGTAAGGAACTCAAACTGGTTCTAAGAACCCAAGTGATAAGTAGATATGGAATTCACATTTATTATAGGAACCAATAAGACAAGTAGGGTGATTATGGGAACTACCAAATTTTTGAGATATAAATGTGGTTATAAACATGATTGATTTACTGTAATTATATGTGTGTAGTGTATGTCTTTCACTTGATTTAAAATAATGTTATTTATGAAATTTATTTTGATAAATGAGATACATTCATTCCAGAAGGTGAAGACATGTATCAACATTTGAGATGAGATGTCTTACTTTGTTACATATCTACATTTGGGATGAGTTATGTGATATCTCCATCAAGGATGGAGAATGTGATATTCATGTTGGTTTTAAGAATTAAGGAGTAGAGTTAAGTAATTCTAATTAAATATATTTGGGGTGGGATTCTTTAGTTATAAAATCTTTTATTTTTAATACACGTGTGAGATAATGTAGATACTTGATCTGTAAATGATTTTTTTATATGTTTAATTTGTGAATACCATGAACGAGGTTGCCGTACCAACGGAGAACAAACACTTTTACAAATTTTTTTGGAACTTGTTTCTATTATTATATCTCATTAAGAGTATTGTTTTCATAATACATGGATAACAATTGTTGAAATTAAAAAAACCTTGAAGACTTAGTATTTATTTATTTAATTTTGTTTTATGTATTTATTGTTCGAATTTGTTAATAAATGCTTAATATTGTTTGGTACCTTAATATGACTTGTATAAAAAATTATTAGATTTGAGTATAATGTTTTTATTTCATGACAGATTTATTATTATTAACCATTTTATTACGATTGAAGTAAAATTTTAGACTTATCTAATTTTTAAATTTTAAATTTTAATAATAACTTTTATATTTTTATGAAGGCTACTAAATAACTTACATTTTTGTTTCTTTGCACAATGATACTTCCATCATTCTCCACCCTTATTTTTTTTGTCTCGTTCCCTCGTGTGTTATTGACATAATTTTTTATTATCTTTTGAACTTTTGTTCAAAATATAATGTAAAAAATAATTTTAATTACTCATACAAAAGTCGTGAGTAAACTTTCAATATTCTATTAATAAATCTACATTTCAATATAAATGAATGAAAATGTTGATATGGTAGATAGAACAAAGGAAATATTTTTAAACTATTAAATGAAAACTTCAAACATGTCATTAAGCTAACTCTAAAATAATTTATTCACTTTTTTTTAAGGCAAATAATTTATTCACTTAAATATATCAAATCAATGCGCGCGAAATTCGTTTGGTAAAACCTATTTTATTTTATTTTATATTTGATTGCGTGAAATTAAATTTAAAAGTCAACGTCATTATTGTTGTTATTGTAACCGCAATGGGAAAGCAAGAAATAGTGAAAAAGAAATTCAAATTCTTTCAAAGAAAGAAAAATGAATTTGCAATGGAATCGTCACCAACGATTTTAAAGAAAACATCAGAAAATCTTGGAAATGATAAGACTGGTCTACGAAAATAAATTTCAAGCTCGAGAGTCCATTAGTCTGTTCCAAAACGATTACCTTAATTAGATGCGTGAAATTATTATGACTTCTAAATTATTATGACTTCTAAATTATTATTTTCATCCTTCAAACACAAGGAAAAATGAAATTTATTATTGGGAGAGAAAATATTTTTTTTTTGTTTTTGAACTTGATAAGAGTTGTCTCTTGTTTCTACGTATCTCCCAATGCAATGAAGAATTCAAAATTTACGCAGTTCTAAATGGTTTTTAGAATAGGTGATTCGGGTAACAACTAGATGTCATTTGGTTGACAATTAAATAACTGTCTGAAAGTCGTTGGACTAAGAGCAAAGTGACCAACTAAATGTTGGATGACCAATAACAAAAATGGTCGACTCAAAGTCATTTGGCCGACTACCAAATGGCCGACTAAGCATCAATTTGGATGAAATAAAACAGTTGACTAGGTGTCAGCTGATTAAGATAGTAGACTGGATGGTGACTAATTGACTATAATTGCAAGTGGGAAAGGGAAAAGGAGGGTGAGTCGTCCGCTAGCCCTCCCCGAGGACAATTTGATAAATCACATGGCAAATCTATGGTGACAGCTACTTCTCTATGCAAGAAGACTGGACAAAAAGCGACTTACACGGTTGTGAGTCCTTTCGTTATTACGAAGGTTCCCCTTCCTCTTTTGAATTGTTCTATCCTTTTCATGTTGGGACGAACGTCGTGTCCTCTTCTCCTTATGGTCTATGTTATCCAAGCCTCTAGCTTAAGAAATTCTAGTAGAGTTTCTCCTCTCCCTTTTTGGTTCCCCTCACTTCGAGTCGCCACCCTCTCTTTATAGGCCAACTCTTTCTCGCAAGATCTTTTAGGGAGATCTCCTCCGTTATGGAGATGGCTCCCTCGAGAACTTTTATCTCTGGCTCTGAAACAAAGTCGCTTCTACAACCTTCTATCCCTTCGAGAAACGCAGTAATAGGAGGCTCCTTTTCTAAAAAGTAGAGAAATTCAGCAGGTGTCAACTGCTGCTTGACGGATTCGAGATTGCTTGGGGAGAGGGACGAAGCTTCTTTTGCACACTTCTTTCTCCTCTCCTTTTTAATTATTTTTATTAATTATTATTATTATTATTTATTTATTTAAGAAGGGACAATTTGGATATTTATAATTACTATATACTAGAAAATTATAAAAATTAAAAGTAAATTTATTTCGATTACTAAATTTATATTAGATTGTGCACCAAAACCTCACTAGGTGAGTGTTTTTTTAAAACAATATTAAATCCAAAGTTGGTAATTTATATAGAAGAGTAATCAAATTAGTTAAAAAAGTAATTTTAAATTCTTATCTTTATATATATATATATATATATAAATAAATTAATGTCCAAGATATTAGCTAGTAATACGTCTTAAGATTAACGATATCAAACTTGATATTGTTTTCAATTTATTTTTTTTCATTACAATGACATTCGTCAATTCATATAATATTACAATAATTTGGGAGAGGACTATGTTCACATAAATGGTACACGATGTAATATCAATAAACAAATTAAGGGCTATCTATATATGTACAGTAGAAAATGGTACAAATATATCATGATCAGATGTAATTAATATCACTTAGGCAAAGTAAAAAGCTAATTTTAATTAAAAAATTATTGAAGTAGTTTATTAAATTTGAAATATTAGTAAATTAATTATTAAAGTAACTGATAAAAATTAAATGATATAAAAGACATTTTATATGATTTTATATAGTTTTTTTAATTTAAAAATAAAAATATATGTTTATGTAATTATATATAGTTTTAAAAATTTTAATTGATTTTGAACATGTATCATTTTTATTTTAAACATTAAATATTTTATTTAAAATAAAACAAACAGTTTAAGTTGTATAATAATTAAAATAAATAACGCATATTAAAAGAGCTGGTAAATGAGAGATTATATTAAAATATTAAGGATAAACATAGGAGATTAACTCATAATTTCATATACTACTTCAAGTAACATATGAAAAAATGTTATAAAATAATAAAATAAACTTATTTACCAAATATCTCTATTTTAGTTAAACAAAAATAAAAATTAATTAAATGAATTATAAGTTAAACTGAAAACACAATATATAACAGTTTAGGAGTAAATTTTGATAAAATTACTCTGTAACTCTCTGTATATATTAAATTACAATAATTCAATTTTGAATATTTTAATATTATTTTAATTATCATACACATTAAATTTTAGATTAAATATTTATTACTTTATATATATTTTTAAGTAACATTTTATTGTAAAAATATTATTAATACTTCTATTAGTAACTTTTTATATCTTTACTAATATTTAATAAAAATATAAAAGATTACTAGTGATATTTTGCAACATAATTCAAATGCAATATTTATTAAAATATTAAATATATTTTTATAATTTTTAAATATTACAAAAAGTCATGATTTATACTCATGTAATTTTATAATCAATATTTATTTATATTTTAAAATTATATTATACATTAAATTAGATATATTTAATTAAGTATCAAATAAGTTTGAAATTTTATAAAAAATTTAAACTTAATCCATTCAATAAAAAGTTTTAATATTAAAATTATATTATAAAATTATATATATATAAAGTAACTTTACTAAAAAAAAATAGACTTAAAATAACTTGATTTCTACTCGTATATATATATATATATAGCAGTTGCTTTAACAACTTTATGTAGCCAATAAAGTAGGTTTAAAATAGGAATGCATGGGTGGTATGTATTTTAGAGAAAGAGGGGTGCTGTGGTTTAATCTCGATCAGGGATGGGTTTGAATTAAGCATCATCGACACGTCGCTGTTGTTATTTATATGGTCGATCAGCGTCATTTGCATTTTGGACTTTGGTGTGCATACAAAGTATCGCAACTCATATACAGAGATTAACACTCTCTGTCTGCGACACGCAATAAGACCATGTTTTCCACGGATGCCACCTTCATTCTTCAGAAACATTTTTATTTGGATTCATTCCTCTATTCCTTTACAAGTCAACATTGATTCATTACGCTACGAGAAAACAACAATAGGAAACACTGTCACAGTTTGTCGTTTTTATTTATTGGCTTACCACGGATTATACATTCATTGAGCAAAAGGTTTTATATTATTGATTACTTTCAATTATTTTAGATTTAATTTTTTAAAAATACTTGTTAAAAATTAACAATCTTAGTGTATATATATATAATAATAATACTAATAATACATATAATAATTTATTGTACCTTTGTCATATGCTTCTAAGCACCATTCATGTTTGATACAGGTAAAGTGTCAAATACATTAAATCTTCAAGCAAATTTTCGCATTTCCATGGTTGTCACTGTTCATCGTGCAGTAAACAGAAATTTTTTAGATAATTATGTTATAAATGAACAGATTAAAAAATGTTATACTTTATAAATGAAGTAAAGATTAAAATATTATTAGTATTATTTTATATTTAATAAATATTATTAAAAGTATAAAAAAATTATTAAAAGAAATATAGATAATATTTTTATAATAAACATTATTAATAATGATAAATAGAGTAACATAAGTAAAAGAAAATGGTAAACGCCTATCTAATCAATAATTAGTTATACAGTAAATGAAATGACATAGGCCAATAGTCAAAGAGAAAGAGAAGGGAAGGGTGGATGACTACTCCATAGATATAGGCCATCCAAGAGTCCTCGCCAATAGACTCGAAGTCGCAGATCAACGTGTCAGATTTTTAACTATTCTTTATATTAAATATTATATAATTTTATACCACCAAACTCCTAATTCATTGTTTGAACCAATAAATGTCAATCATTAATATAAATTTTATAGCTATTTCATTTCATACCTCACAAACTTCTTGTGGTGGTGTATTAAGAGATTGTAATGGTGACTTTGAGATGGGTTTTCATCAAATCCTCGGCCGCGCATTATCGTCCATACCTAGCGATGTCCAAGTCATGGATAATATCTTAAGCTTAATTTACATGTAACTTTAAAAATTAATGTTTAAAAAAGTTAATACAAATGAATTTTTATAAATTAATTTATGTGTTAATTATGATTTTTTTTTAAAATTTTTTATTAATATCTTAAAAAAATTACCCAGAGACCAAAAGTAATAATCACATTCATAAGTTTGTAATGAAAATAATGATAAAAAATTTCAATTACATATATTTGTGGGTAAAATATATGTTCTGAATTAGAAATTAATAATTTAATAGGTAACCATTTATCAATGATAAAGAATCATATAGTAAAATATTTATATATATAAATATCAACAATTTAAAATTATTTAAGTATCTTTATAATATAAAAAATAAGTTACTCTGATTTAATTTTAATATATATATATATATATATATATATATATATATATATATATATATATATATATATATATATTACTTAATATGCTATCTCTTAAACTACCTATAGGAATGACACGTCATTTATTCCATGTGTTGTCTTCAAACTTTTTTTATATCTTTAGTTTTTTTTATATCTTCCAGCATCTCAACACCTAGTCATTTAATTTTAGACATTTGAAACTTTTTTCTTCCTACAAAAATAATAAGTGAAATGGAAGAAGTGGACAACAGTATAAAGTACTAAACAATTATATCAATGTCACGAAAATCAAGTGAAAGGGGGAAATAAAATAAAAAATGAAATACAAAGCATGAAATTGATGAAAAATAGAAAAGAATGCACCACACTTTTTATTTGATTTCAATTAATCTAACTTGATAATTACAACAACTTTCATTGCCAAAAATTCTATTATAAAGTTCTTTTATGGTTATAATTATAAAAAATATTAATTAAATTTATTTTTTCAAAAACCATATATCCTTCACGGACGATAATTAAATTCGAATCGAATAATACTATTATAGGTGATAAAAAATTATATGAATAATTAACATAGTTGATTAGTTATATATTTAATACTCAAAATCAAATAGAGATAGTAAAATATAATAGGACAATGTCTAAAAAATAAGTTAAATCAATCTAAAATTTTTATAGACTATATATTTATTGGGTCAATCAGGACAATTGATTCATATTTTTGTTTAATTTTGTATAAACTTTTCATGAAAAAATTAAAATATGAGTTAAATAAGTTTGAAAGTTTTGGACCTACATTTCACATACTCACGCTAACCTATTAAGTCAAGTATAAATGGTTTGATTTTTTTTTCCCTAAACTTTAAGAGTTTGATTAAGTATTATTTGTGAGTTGTATGTATCGACTCATCAAGTCAATATTATTTTGTTATATCTAAATTCGAAATTGTTAGTTAAATTATAATAATTTTTTAGTAATTTCACCATGCACTCAATAGTTAATTAAATTGAAAAATAAATAAATAAATAAAAATAAAATAATATATATATATATATAAATAAATAAAAGATAAGAAACCAAGATTGGAAATAGAAAATAAATTAATAGTAGTAATTTTGCCTATTATATTTGTTTTTTTTTATTAAGAGAATTTCATAGAAAAATTATTAAATAAAAATGAAATACAGAAATTTAATAAATGTTAGCAATTTTATTGAATAATAAAATTATATTGAAAAGAATTTGTTTCTCTATTATTTTTAGTACGAGTATCTATATATATAGTTGGTGACGCTCGAAGAAGAAAGCCAAAATACATCCCCTTCATTCCTATATGGTGTTGTCTCGTCCCTACACCCTACTTGTACATGGTTCACTTATCTCCCAAAATCAAAGACGCATTTCGATAGTCAGAAGCAGTAGTGCAGGACGCTAAGCATGTTAAGAATTTGTATTTGTATAAACTTGTAGGAATGGATGTTAAGGTGAAGAAAGCACGGTCCATAGAAGAGGTGCAGCAGAGTGAAGACATTAAAAAAGGTCCATGGAGCGTTGAAGAGGACACCATTCTCGTAAATTACGTCGCCACCCACGGCGACGGTAACTGGAATTCCGTGGCTCGCTGTGCAGGCACTTTTACTCTCTTCTAAAGCTACAAAAATAACAATTAATCATTTTGTTAACGGCTTTATTTTTGAATTCTAATAATATTAAATTAAATGTGGTACAGGCCTGAAGAGATCGGGGAAGAGTTGCAGGCTAAGATGGCTAAACTACTTGCGTCCGGATGTTCGTCGCGGAAATATAACACTCCAAGAACAGATAACCATTCTCGACCTCCACTCTCGCTGGGGCAATAGGTAATTAATTGGAACATGTTTCTTGTTAATATATTCTTTTTCGAGTTAGTGGATGGAATTAAAATAACTGGAAATTCCGCATGACCAAATAATATTTAATAGGTGGTCGAAAATTGCTCGGCAACTTCCGGGGAGAACAGACAACGAAATCAAGAATTATTGGAGGACCCGAGTGATTAAGCAAGCAAGGAATCTCAACTGTGACGTGGACAGTAAACAGTTCAAAGATGCCTTGCGTTACGTGTGGATGCCCCGTCTCATGGAGAGGATTCAGCCACCACCAACGGAAAGTTTAGACCCCTCCCAATCTCATCCAAACTTATCTGCTCCAGCCCTCCAACACGGTTCGGCTTCCACTGCCTTGGATTCATCAGCCTCTGAGTTACAGCCTCGTTTAGATTCTGAACATTTGGGTTATAATGTTTCGGGTGTATGCCAAAGTTTCAATGATCAAATTTTTGAACAGGGGAATAGCACGTTCCCCTTGGGTGATGGGGACTTGATGGAGACTTTGTGGGACGATGAGCATATATGGCTTATGCGACAACTTTGTGATGATCTCGAAATTAAAGACAATTTCCTTGAGTGACTCGCAGAGCAAGCGTGTGTAAAGATCGTAGGTAAAATTGTATAAGGGACAGGTCCATGAGTTTGTCCTGGAGTTATTGCTACTTGAAAAATGCATGCGCTTTGTCTTTCCCTTTGACTAATAAAACTAAGCTTCTTTCTGATTATTAATTAGCTTTGCTCTGTGTTCTCTTCAGAGTTAGTGGCCGTGAAAGAGAGAAGGGTTGGACACTTGGACTTGCTTTTTTGCTTTTATGTTTTCGTTTTATTTCTTTGGTATGGAGCATTGGGATTGTACGAGGGAAATTAACCTGGATTAGTCATTATCCAGATGAACTTGTACAAGAATTAATTAACATAGAGGTTACATACGTTGTAATAACTAAATCTTTCATTAAGATGTAATTTATTACGTCTTATCCATGGTAGAATAATAACTTATGCTGAACCGATACAAAATGAAGATTATTAGAGAAGGATTCGAAAATTTAAGATGATTCTTTACAAGTGAAGCAGCTCTGACTTAAGTTAGTGTTGGTAAGAAAAGATGAAAGAAGTAGAGTTAGAGAATTGTTTATCTTAGGCTTGTAAGACTTGCTTATAAAGCTCTATTGAGTTAGTGTATGTTATTAACGAATCCTATTCAAGATTTCTTACTTCTCACCTACACGAGCCTGGGTACATCGAAAAAAGATTTTCGAGCTGATAAAAGACATTGGACTGTGGTTAGATAATTATGGCTGGTAGCTTTGGACTTGCGTGTTTGTTTTATTTATTTACTCCGACCTAAGTGAGCATAACAAGACACAAAATAAAACATTTTAAGACTTCTAAGAGGCAAAAAGGACTATAAAATCTAATAGGCAAGTCTTCTAGTCTGAGGAGACCTATCATATCTTTCTTTGTCGGAACACTATCCCTCAAATGTTTAATCTTGTTTTTAAGCGCGGCAGCAAAAATATAAAGTTTATGACTGCTGTACAACCGTACCTTGAAAAGGAGTAGGGAGTATTTGTCTAATACTGCTGTACACCGTGCCTTGAAAACGAGTAGGGTGGAGAGACATAATTAAGAAAAGAAATAGACAAAAACTAAAAAACAATTTATGTTGTTTGATAAAAATAGAAAATAAAATAATATTAAAAAAAATATTTTTTATTTTTTTATTGTTATAAATAAAATATTATTATATATTAAAAATATAATTAAAATATTTATATATTATTATGTTAAATATATAATTTAAATTATTTATATAATAATGTATTAAATATATATTTGATATATATAATCGATTACATTTATGCGTAATCAATTATATATATCAAGATTACGTTTATACATAATTAATTATATAGTTTAATATATATAATTAAATACATATAAACGTAATCGTTTATTTGTAAGTTAGATAAGCATGAGTAGTTATTTATAAGAAAGATAGGAGTATGTAATCGATTAAATATTTATTTTTAATTGATTAATATTCTGTTATGGTTTGTAATTTTGTAACATATATAAGAGTAATAATGTAAAATTAAAAATATTTATTATTATTATTATTATTATTATTATTATTATTATCATTATTATTATTATTATTATTATTATTATTATTATTATTATTATTATTATTATTATTATTTTGGTTAATTAATAAAGTAGGCATCACTTGTCTCATTTCTATTTTTACCTGACTAAACTATCATTTATATATTTTTCTCTCTTTTTTCTATTTTTACTCAAATAAAAAAATGGCGAAAGATGTAAACTCATCTAATAACTTTTATATTAATAAACTATACAATATTATTTTTGTATTTTTCTTTTTCTATAACTTCATTTATTGTATTATACAATTTTTATCTTGTTTTTTTATTGTATGAATTTATTATACAAGTAATATCTATCTTTATTTATTCAGCTAAGGATTAAACCGAAGCACTACCACAAACTTGGTTAAAGGTATGGATCACCTCGACCACAACCCACAGTTGCTTATACACTTTTAAAAGCTTTTTAGCATGGAAAAGAAGAGTTTTTGTAAACGAAGCAAGAATTGTGTTCCAGGAGTAAGAAGTAACACGGTCTCGTCCAATGTGTCAAAAGCATAAACGTTAAAATATTGTGTTTGGAAAATTGACCTTTTCTGTTTGTTTTTTTGCTCTTAAACGTTGTTTCTGTGCTTAGATTGGTATTTAGCACGAGTAACACCGCTGGTGGATGGGATTAGCCTTCACATATCTATCTCACTTTTGACGGGTACGTACTGTTTGGAATTAAAGTTGTTTGAGTAATCTTCAAAATAAAACTCATGGAAGATACATTCAAAAATTAATTCATAATAATAGTGGTTTTATCCTGCGTAAACCGTGTTCTCACTCGTGAAAGATAAATGTGTTTTAAAAAAAACAATCTTAATTTATAAACTCTTATAATTAAACTTACTAATTGGGAACAAAAATAGTAAAACGTAAGAAATTGCTTAATTTGATAAAAAAAAACTATTTTTTTAATTATAAAAAAATACTTTATTCTTATTTTGTTTCCTGCTTTTAAAAGTTTGCATGTAAAACAGCGAAGACATTTTTTTTATTATTTCTGTTTTTGGTTTTACTGTTTTCCATAGTGATTTTTAAAAATAAAAAATAAAGAAAAAAAATAATATTTTTGCAAGTAAAAGTAAAAATAGAAAACATTTTTTAAATCAAATAACCTCTAAATTTGTAGCTAAAGTTGACACTGCCCAAATATTTTAGAATTTAGTATATAGAAATTAATTATTGATAGTATTTATCAACCCTAACCCTATGTTTTTTTTATTGAATTATAGTGAAAAAGGAAATAAAAAAAGTGTGATAAAAAGAGTATTAACATCATACTATCCATGAATAAAGTACAAAATTACAAGTGAAGAACATTAAATAAGAAATAAAATTTACGCAATTTTATGATTATTAACAAATTTTAACAACGATAGAGAGTATGTTATTAACCTTTATTGTGATATAAATACTATGTTTTTTTATCTTTCATTTAAGAGGAAAAGTAGAAAGGAAAGAAGTTATCTAAGAGAGACTCGTAAAAAAAATACTTTTCTCAAAATTGACATGAAATGCAAGGAAAATAATTTATTTTAATTTTTTTGTTTTAATTTCTTGGAAAATTAAATATTTTTATAACATGTAATAGAATAAAATTATAGAATAAAATAATATTGTTACGAAAAAATAATAGAATAAAATTAATTTTTAATTAGTATACAAATATTTTCATAACATTTATTTGTTGATTTTTCATTCTCTTTTCCACTCCTCCAAACTAACAACAAAGAGATTTTTTTTATGTTTTTCTTATTTCTTTTCATTCAAACAAATCATTTTTTAATAATGTTTTATTTTTATTCTTTATTTTTTTTCTCTATTACACTGTTATTCTACATCAAGCATAAATATGAGATATTCTTTTTGAGTTTTGGGAGCAAAAAGACTTTTTCATAATTTTACTCCATTAAATATACATTCATGTAGTGATATATCGTTGAAAAGACTTTTTCTACGCTGATAACTCATACAACCGATTATATTATATACATTCATAGCACACAATAAAAGAAATATATCATTGAAATGACCACACTTACTCCGTCAGCTCCGATACATATTTTGTTCTATACACCGTATCCATGCACGATAATATAATTCATCACTAACATAGGATTTTCTTCCCAAAGTGAAATGACAGAACATATATACATTGAAATGATAGCATGTGTTTCATATGACATTACATTTGTGGAAAATTTTCAAATAAAATGACACTGCAACTGCAGCTTTTTTTTGCTTGAGAATTAGAGTGACATATAGATAAAATGAACATAAAAGCATTTAATTATAACTACAAAATAAACACAAGGTGAGAATAAATTTGGTAAACGGGTAAGTTAAAGCTGTTTTAAGGACATATTTTTTATAAACTTTTCGATATTTATTTATAGGATAGAAAAAAAAAGAAAAAAAATAAAATAATTTTTTATAAATTAAAATTAATTTATATATTATTTTATAAAAATTCTCTCATATCACTTTTTATAAAAATGAAATTTTTTTTATAAATTAATTTTAGTTTATAGAAAATTTTATTTTAATTTTTTATTATATTTTTCTCTCTTATAAGTATTTCTAAATAAATTTATCCAAACAAATCCTAAGATTTATTTGTATTAACTTCTATTTTATTCCATTTACACTTAATAAATTGAGTTAGGTTATTAAATATATAATTAATTTTATTTTCTTAATATGTTTGTCTATATAGTTTGCGGATCGAGAATAAAAAAGATGTAAAATTATTTTGTGATGAAATTTTTCCGTTACAAAATGTATTAATAAATTATTTTTTAAAATAAAAATACTAAAATATAATTAAAAAAACACAAACGAGATAAAAAAAAAACTGAAATATAATTCTTAATTTCGAGCTTTTTGAGGACTAAAATAGAGTGATACTTGAGTCGGACCATTAATTCTCTGACCACATTTTGACTATTTTTTAATTATTCGAACAAAATTAGGTGTTTATATAGTATATTTTATTTAAAAAATAAAAAAATAGAAAATGCGAAAACTCTTCTTTATTTTCTAAGACTATTATTATTAAAGATGTTTTTAATGTTTTTTTTATAATTATTGGTGGTCATTCTTTTATATATATATATATATATATATCGATTTCAACAAAATCCTATTTGATTTACTTAACTGAGCTTTTCTAATTAAAAAGTTGTTAAAAGTAACCCGTAAATAAATTCTTTAAGATATTTAACTCTTTTTTTACTTAATATTCAAAACTTATCTGACAAATAAAAATTATTGAGATAATATCCACCTCAACTTTTTATAAAAATATTCAGGAAAGGAGATTTTTCTAAGAATGAAACAAACATGCCCTTATATATTAACTTTCACATTTTTTTAACATATAATAAAAAATATATATATAAAATAAAAATATGGACAAACAAGCACATAGTATCTGTCGCTCCACTAGTTTAAGTAAAAAAAAAAAATCGATTAGAGCAATAAAACCAATTAAAGATAAAAATTGCACACCAATTTTAACAAATAAACAGAGCAAGACCGCAATACAAGCTGATTGCAATTTCTTACGTCCAACTACCAGAAAGAAAAAATACAAGCGGATTATAGCAAGCCCGGCCCATTCGACTATAAGCGATGTTTTATTTTCTTTCTAAAACGACGGCGTCTGGTCCGTTTTTCTAGCTTTCTCAGAAACCCTAATATGCTTCCTATAAATTCAGAATGCGAGCTCCATCCCTGAGAGCTACACGCCTGCATCTGAATCAACGGCGACGCCACCTTATTCGAATACACGTTCATCTGATTCTGTTTCTGATCCGCGTCATTTTGCGTTTGTGTTGTTTATATATCCGATTTTTCTTTATTATTATTTATTTATTTTTGCTTAATCTCTCTATGGATAATTTGAGATCACGGTGATGACTCCATAAAATTCAAGCTCAACAGACCGGAATGCAGAGCTTTCTCTCCTTCGGGAGATTGCGTTGCGTGTCGACAACCCCGCTGAACTGAGTGATCTCTTCCGTTTTTATTTAATTATATATTATTATTATTGGATTTGTTGAAATGTTTTGAGTTTTTTGGTTTTTCGTTCAATGTTTATGATTATTATTGAGAAGTATGTTTGTGTTTGGGGAAAGAGTCATCACGATGAGGATACATAAGCTCCCTCTTCTGAGATTTAGAATTGCGGAAAATTGCTGGCAGAATCGAACCATAAATCTTAGCCATCACTGAGTGATCTCTTTCCCCTGTATATCTTTCCCCTTTTCTCTTTATCTAACCCTAAATTGCACTTCATATTGATTGAATCTAATTCTATTTATGAATGATTTTGAAATTGAGGTCGGTGATGACTGATGAATTCAAATTGCCTACATTGGCTGAGTATCTGGTTTTATTAGATTATGATGTGTCCTAACAGCCTGAGACCTCTGAACATGTTTATTAAATAATAATCATAATGTTGTATGGATTGGATATGGTTCAGGGTTTAGGGACATTCTCGCAGAATATATTTTTTTATTGAATCTTATATATCAAACTGCATTGGCCGTTTGATTCAGAAAGTTGATAAATTGATAATAAAGGAAATAGAAAGAAAATAGTTAAAAATAAAATTAAATGAAATAAAAATAAAACAAATAGAGTGACAAGATTGTATAGATGAACACAGGTAAGGAAAGGGTAAAATATTTTCCTTATTAATATTTTATTTAATCTATTACATAGACCAAATACTCTTTTATAAAATTTGATATGATTGTAATTAATAATAAATAATTTAAACTATAATATAAGTTTATTTGTGTGATTACAATTTTTAATAAGTAAATATTTTAAATTTATTAATTATATTGTATTTAAGTTTCAATTAAGTAAATAATTTTAAATATTACAATTATAATTATAATTATAAGTAAATTTATAATAAGTAATGTAAAATGTATTGAAACATTATCTATAAGTTAAAATAGATAAATTTAATATGATAGAGATTTTTTTTGGTTAATTATTTCGAGAGAAGGTATGTGAAATATATTTTTAGGGAAATAAGAAAATGATTGTGGGAAATTTTTAATTAAGAGAAAAGAGAGTAAGAATTTTACTTGTGAGTTATGAATACTAATTTATAATATAAAATTTAAAGACTGTAAAATTGAGAGAAAGAAATAACATAATTATATAAAAATATTAGATAATGATGTATTGGTTTTGGTTAAGATATGCTTGATCGCTATTTTAAAATGAAAAATTGTTGTTCTACATGTAACACAAATTATCATGATGTGTCAATTCATTAAACATGAACGACATTGGTAGAGTTAGTTATAGAAACTACGAATGTGCGAAAACTCACAAAACTGGTTTTAAAATATTGAAAATTATTTTTAACTAGATTTACAATATTTAAAATCATTTTTCCAAAAATATTTTTATATTAATAAAAACATATTTCAAGTTTTAGAAAGATAAAATGTAAATAAAAATATTTTATAATAACTAAAATTAAAATTTGTTCATTTTATAGAAAGAAAAATGAATGATAAATTTTTTTTACTAAGACTATAATCAAATTTTACTTATTTTATAAAAATTAAAAATATATTTAAATAAAAATAGATTATTTTTCTTCTATTTCCTATTGGGGAAAACATTTTTTAGATCTTATAAAAATACTTCCTCATTTTTTCCCAATCAAATAGATAATAAACTTTTTTCTTTCCATTTCTCTTATTTTCATGTGTTTTTCATTGCATTCGTATAAAAACAAAAGGTAAGTGCCAGTTCATTTTGGCCGAAAAAAAAAAGAATGTTAGCATTTTTTCAATAAAACACATCTTTTTAATATAATTTTACACTCACTAATATTTTGCCACGCATTCCTTCCTTGTTTTTTTTTATTCTTACCGTAAAGTGTATAAGAAAGTATATTATTATTTATAAGAATTAATAGATTATAAACTAAGTATAAAATAATTTAAATTATTAATTATCAATTATTATGTATAATAAATTATTATTATTAATTTTTATAATAATTATTTTTATTTTAATTAATTTACGTACCTGAC
Organism: Mucuna pruriens; assembly: GCA_025330945.1. Taxonomy (NCBI): domain Eukaryota; kingdom Viridiplantae; phylum Streptophyta; class Magnoliopsida; order Fabales; family Fabaceae; genus Mucuna; species Mucuna pruriens. The sequence continues at coordinate 2,981,918 of JAENHJ010000528.1, forward strand.
CATTAAAGTTTTATTTATTAACCTCATAACCTCATGATGGTACTGATGAAGTTAAGCATTAGGACTTTATGCATATAGTTGTTTACTTTGACTTTTGAGCAGAGGACATTCTAGACTGCCATTTTCTTTACCGAACATTAAAGTTGACTGGTGGACATTTTAATAATGTTTAATTAAAATTAATTATACTTATTAATTTTATCAAAATCTATTATATCTAATTTCAAAGTAAATGGGTCCTTGTTTGGTGGAAGTTTGTAGCTTACTTTAATTACAAGAATTAGCTCTATAAAAAAATATACAAGAATTAGCTTGGATTAGAATTAGTGAGAACTTGATCATTGTAGTTTAGATAATTTTGCTCTCAATGAAAATGTATCACTATTTAATGGGATAATACGGTTGAATAGTAGTCTCTACGAACATTGAATCAACTTATGCTAGGAACGATAATTTTATGTAGATATGATGAATTTTCTAACTAAGGTCGGGATATGGAAAGGTAATTAACCTAACTGCATTAGATTTTTTTTATTATTGTTATTATTATTATACATTTGTGCGATAAGGTTAGAGTTATATTTAAGTTAAAATATATTTTATATTTCTTAAACTTGATCTAATTTTGTTTTTTATTTTTTAAATTTAAAATTATTTTTTAATTAATATAATTTTAAAATAATTATTTTAATTTCTCGTCTTACATGATAAATAAAATAGAAGTTATCATTATTTTTATGTATATGATCCATAATTAAATAACATTAAAATGAGAAATTTTATAATTAAAAATGTTATTTAATTTTCAATTATATATATAATAAATAATGACTTATAATTTATTTTTTATACAAGACAATTTACTAAAATTAATTATTTTTTAATATAAAAATTAAAATAAACAATTTTAATTTTAGAAAATTAAAAAAATACCTAAAAAATCAAAAACATATTTAATCTTTTATTTATTTGTTGGATATTAATAAATTTGTTTCTATTATAGACATTAATATAATAAGTAATGTGTAACATAGGGGAGTAAGATGGTCTTTCACACTTTTTTTTAATATTTCTTTAGAAATTAATTTTCTAAACATATTTTTAGATATTTCCATAATTTATTTTTTGAAATGTAATTTTAACATTTTGAATACTAAATTTTAAAATTATTTGTGGGTTGCAATAGATGTTCTGAAATTCAGTTCTTAGAACGTTAAAAATCATTTTAGAAACTAAATTCGGAATGTATTTTTCTATTGCATTTGATACTTCTTTGCCGATGGATTGTTGTGATGTTACCCTCAACTTCTTATATCACAATTGAAAGCAAACTTACTCCTTCTTGGACCTCGTCACGTGACACAATATCAATTCCATTTTTCTTCCCACCATATTCTTACGGAGGTCTAATAAACTTGCTATTATCTTCTTTGAAAGGAACAAAAGTCAAAAATTCCCCTCTAAAACTTTTTGTTTGGAGTTTTATTGAGATTTTTGTTCATGAGTAAATCAAGTGTAAATTCCTTATTCCCCCGTATAAATTTAGTGGCTTAAGAGGGGCTAGCTGTATTCCCAGCTTGTTATCATGTCCACTAACCTGTTAAGAATACAAGTAAAAAATAACTAAACATATTCTTTGATTCCTGTTGTGCAAAAGTGCAAGCGCTATAGGGAAGCGTAACTATGCAAACGCCATGAGAACATAAATCTTTGGCAATTTTTTAATTGTTTTGTTATTTCTGTGGTAATTTCCAGAATGCTTTATCTGATTCAAGTTTGGCTTGCTTGAAGTTGAAACCATGAAATGATTCTCTGTTTTTTTGTTCTGATCTATACTATGATTAGATTTTGTCTAAATGATTTTGGCTTGTTTCAAGTTTGCCACTCTTTCTTATCCCCAGTTCCTTATTTTATCAAACACTACCTCTTTCGATTCCTCTTCTCAACACATAAGACCCTATCTTCTCCAATCCCTCGTCACCTTTGCTTCAAGTTAATTCTCTTACTTTAATTCTACTCATGATGTGTAATAATTATTATATTTTATTTCAACAAATGCTTTACTGTGTCGTTAGTAAAAATAAGTCATATTAATGGACTCATAATCCTACCCCTTACTTTGGGAAACTCCTCAAATTTTTTTAGGCCTTTTTCGCGTTCTTTAAACATTACATGAAGATTTTGTTTTCTAGGGTGGTAATGCTCTTGGAAGAAAAAAAAGAATTTTGTGAAACTCTTCCTTTACCTTTGTTCTATCATTGGTCGCTTTTGATGAAAAGAAATGGTTTTGTAATTCCAATAAAACCAATGGGATGCTACATTTAAGAGAAGCTTAATGAATGTATCATTTGTTCTTTTTTTTTTACAACAGAAAAATATAGAGAAAAAGTGAAGAAAAGTTTCATAAGCATAAAGCAGAGTCTTAGAGATATTAGATGAATTTTTTTAATAAAATGATTATATAAACTACAACTAGGTGATACTGAGGCATACTTTTTAAATACTTCAATAAATTACTAAATTAAGTTAAGAAAAATTTATTTTAGTAAGCTTTATAATTAAATTGATTATAACTATTTATTCAAGCTATTTAACTAAATACTCATAAAATATGAGAATGTATCGGTGCACTCCTGAGGTGGTATAATGGTGGGTTATGTTGTGGTAGTAAAAGCAAAAAAAGTACACATGTCTTGGATGAAAGGACAGATAGACAGGGAAAACCAAAAGCTAAACTTAGTCGAGGTTATAACAATAGACCCATTTCTTATTCTAGGAAAACCCGAACAATAGTTGGTTGATTCCATATTAGTTTTAGACAACTTGCCACTTTTTTTAACTCCTTAAATAGTTTTGTTTAGAATAAAAAAGTTAGTGCGTGAGAAGGTATTACTCCGTTATTTCAACTACAACCATGGGTTTGTGGATAGTAAAAACCAAATTTATTACATAATTTGAAACTACGAGGTTCCATCCATCTCTACATAATATGTACTTATTTTTCTAATTTATAAAAAAAAAATAATAACATGTGATGGATAGAAACCACACAATCCACCATGCAATAATATTCTCAATTGAGGGATAAATATTTGAAATATAATTATAAGTTAAAATGAGAATTTCTCTCCATTCTCCATCATCACAAATCTCGGCGGTAAATCTAAGAACTCATATTAAAAGGATTAAATATATTCTTGGAGAATGATATGATAAAAGCATAAATGTACCTTATTTAGAATATCTTATATACATAAGAATTTACATACTTATTTGAAAGAATTTATAAAAATAGTTTATGATGTGTCCATAAGTTATATTTAACTTATTTTAAAAAAAATTCAAGATAATTTATAATTTATATAAAAATATTTTATTTTTATTTTTATTTTCTCTTTGATTTATATTTAAATATTTATTCAATAAAACTTGAATTAAATTATTTATCTGAACAGACCTCTACGATGATCGACTTTTGACAGGAGAATTTAAATAAGAAGAATGCTAAGTCTTATTTTCTTATTAAAACTTGAATTTCATTTTAATATTGAAGCCAATCTTTATAACGTAGAATTATTGAGTAAAATCACAAAATTAATAATAAAAAGAGAGTAACACGAAGGACACCTAAACTTAAGTTTGTCCTTTTCACAAAGCTCGTTGACCATTGTCCTGCAAATTTACTCCTCTAGATTGTGAATTTTGAGTTTTGATGAGTTTACACACTAGAAGGTGCAACGACCATCTAGTTGTGCATGCTCATGTCATGTATGACTTTGGGGCACCATCCTTTAAGGGCTAGTAAGATTGATGTGTCCCATTCCACCCCGTTGATCTTATTCATCCTTATACTTGGTGGACATCAACGGCACGGAGTGAATTCGGAAGATCGCGGTGTTAATTTGGTGTTTGGGTCTCTCAATTGCCACAACTCAGAAAGATGGGGTGATGGTTGATACGAGGGAAGGCGAAATAATTCAAGTGAAAATTTTAAGAATATAAATTCAAAATATTTGAAAGAAAATATTTTCAAAGTTATAAAGAAATATGTATGATTAATTTAAATATAGTCTAAATATATAAACTATAAAGTAATTTAAATTCTAAAAGAGAAATGAATGGTGACATTTTTTATAAGTTAATAAATTAAAAAATAAAGTAAATTTTACGAAAATATACTATAATTTAATAAATTATTTTTAAAATCTAATATTTAACGGTTTTTATTAACACCAATTCTTAGGAATAGTATTAAGATATAAATATTAAAAAGAGAAAGTATTTATTATATTTAATAAAATTTCCAGTGAGTCTTATATTAAATAAGTTTATGTTAATAAAAATGAATATTTTCGTACAAAGACCCATAACATTTGACAGAAGCAACGTTTTGCAAAATCGTGTGGAATGTGTCAAATAGGTTTTACTGAAACAGGTATTTAGAATTTGGTCGCAATAAAGTTGGCCAGATACAAGACCCCTTCGGAATCAGAATGCTGACCAAGAGTCCCCGCAAACCTACTGTGTGTTGACTCTCTAGGTTCAAATCAGTATTTTTTAAGGTGCACTTGTCCTATAAACGTGTTTAGAAGTCAAAGAGTCAACGCTAAATCCCAGGTCAAAGTTTATAAAACAGAAAAAGCTAACGAATAGAAACTAGTTAAATATCTAATAATCAATTAACAATTCATAGTTGCAGTATTATTTCGCAGCCCACTAAAACTGGTTTGGTATAGAAAAATAGTTCAACCCAAAAGTGCAGATCCTCCTAAATCCAACGACATATGAGGTTGATCTCAAAATCTCTTTATATAATAATCACCTTCACTAGTATTTCTACTACTTAACCGAATTAGCCAAACCATAAACTCTCTATCTCTGAGACACTAAAAGAGAAAAGAAAAAGTTATTGTGACATGGAGAGGGAGTACACATCAGGTATTGATATTGACATAAGGAGAAGTGTATCAGAGTTAGGAACATATGGAAGTAGTGAAGAGGAGATGATAATAACGAAAGGTCCATGGACAGAGGAAGAGGATTCTGTTCTCTTCAATTACATCACTGTCCACGGAGAAGGTCACTGGAACTCTGTGGCTCGCTACACAGGCAAGCCATGCAACCATTCATGTCAAATTATCTTAATCCTAGTTAGTTAGTTAGTTACTCACGTTTTCAACTATACAGGTCTAAAACGAACGGGCAAAAGCTGTAGATTAAGATGGTTGAATTACTTGCGTCCAAACATTCGACGCGGGAACATCACCCTCCAAGAACAGCTCTTGATTCTTGACCTCCATTCCCGTTGGGCAACAGGTATTATTATTATTATTATTTATGTTTTAACACAGATTTGTTAATTAAAGTAGTGATGTGATGTTATTTGTTGTTGTATAACGAAGGTGGTCGAAAATAGCAGAACATTTACCGGGCAGAACAGACAACGAGATTAAAAACTACTGGAGAACGAGAGTGGTAAAGCAGGCAAAGCAACTAAAATGCGATGTGAACAGCAAGCAATTCAGAGACACGTTGCGTTTTGTGTGGATGCCACGTATGCTGGAGCGGATCCAGGCTCAGGCCTCATCGGGCCCAGCCCAAACCACCTTAATCTCCAACGCTCAAGCCCACAGCGACCCTTGTGGAGCCACCAACCCCGGTTTGTTGTCATCAGCGCTTGATGTCCACGCGCCATCTCTCTCCGACTCTAGCGCGTCTTACAATTTAACGGGTGCTGGTAGCTGCTCCTCGTACAGTGCAGAGGAAGAATGTCTATGGCATCAGAGAAACTATAGCTACTCCGACATACAAGGCAATGGTTTCGGTGCTGCGGACTTATGGACCGATGAAAATATATGCTTTCTGCAACAACAGCTGGCTGATGACTTCTGATCATGTCTTCTTACCTGTTAACAACAATTTAACATCTTCCAACTACAATCAATCTTCACCTTCATAAATTATTCTATGGTCCTACAGCATCTTCTTGGTTCATTTTTATGTTATATACTCTAATTTTATAATTAATAAAATTTAATTATGTGTGGTGATTCGGTGAGATCATTGTGAGTCATCTAGGACCATGTAATAATTTTTCGTTTAAGTTGAAATTGCAATTGTAACAGGCGTGGAACGTGTCTGTTTTCAAGTTTGGTGAAATTATTAATTTTTATATAATTTAATTTGTATCTATCAACGTAATTATATTGTACGCTTAAATTGATTTTAATCTTAAATTTTACGTTAGAATGTGTGAAAGAGTGGAATGAGTTGATTCTAGAAGAATGCTAAATGGTACTGGTACTCCTCCTACACGGTAGGAGTGTAAGTTTTGTTAATTTTGATAGATGAAAAGTTGGGTTTGGTTATTACGGAAACAAATGGAAAATTAATCTGGAAACTAAGAGTAGCTTGCTAGTTTGTGTTATCTAGAAGAGAATGAAAACGTGACGGAGGTTTGAAATTAATGAATTAAGGTAGGACATTATGTATAATATGATTTAAATTCGAGGACTTTGTCGTTGGAGCTGAGGCACTAACGGCCGCAACCTTTGAAACCAAAACTTTTAAATTCTTCGTTCTTGACTTGTTCACACGTAACTGGACAGTCAACTTTCTTTGCTTTTCTTTCATGTTCCTGTCCCATCATCGTCAGCACAGCTGGGCCAAAATCCCCATTAACAACTATAAAACTTTATTTATTTTTACTTATTATTATTCAATTTTCAATGAAGTTTTTAAGAAAAATAGTAATTGTTTCAGACCTTGTCATTAGGCCCAGATCTACTCACTCTATTTGGTCTAATTCAATAAACACAAGACAGTGAGTTTGTCACGCTCAAAATAACTTAACTGTTCTATGTCAATTAAAAAAGACACCTAATTTAACGTTATGTTTTATGAAGATTAATTTAATGGCGTTATGTTCTTTGGAGTACAACTCTCGTTTGTGAACTTGATTCACATCTTTGCTTTACCTACACGCACGACAAATCAATTCCACGAAGCACAAACCAGAGTCGTGGTCAAAGGGGATTTTGATCCGTGATGCAATATTTTAACAGCTTCTACCTTATATTTGTGATTGTGTTGACTAATAATCTAATTTGGGAATTGGTTTGAGAATAATTTAAATTGGGATTCAGGATTTAATTAAATTTGGTTCTGATTTGATATGGGACAATTATCCTTCACCTCCATATGAGGCACAGTTTTGTGCGTGGTAAAATTGGACTTTTTGTGAAAAAAAAAAAACAGCAGTAATTCTTCCAACAAAGGTATAATTACCCCGCTCCCCCTTCCCCCCAAAAGCCTATTTTTACTGTTCCGCAACTGCTAACTCAGGTTTATATTTATTAAGAATTCATACTTGGAATAGCTAATAAAGATATAATTTAAAAATTAAAAAACAAACTACATTAACTGTTTCTTAAGGAACTGCTAATCTAGGTTCCTTATTTTGTTTGGTAGTTAAAAATTATAGGAACGAAAAATAAAGAAAAAAATGAAATAAATTTCTCTATATATTAAAATTAATTTATTTATAAGATAATTTATTTTAAAAAATTAATAAATTAATATGAAATAACTTTTACAAAGTAGTTTATACATAAATTAATTTTAACTTATAAATAAGTTTATTTTATTTATTTTCTCTTTATTTTCTTCTCCTATAAATATTATGAAGAAGTATATCCAAATATTTTTTTAATCAGGTTCCTCGACATAAATATCCTATCATTTAAAATGTAGATATTTTTAATCACTGCTAAACTCATTTTAATAATAGTATAATGTTTTACATGGGAGACTCAAATAGATTAACCATCATATAAGAATTCCCGTGAATTAAAATTGGACTTTAATGGTGTGATATTTTTCACAACAGTAGCACTTCAATGAACTTGTTTAAATTGTAAAAAAAGAAGTCCCTAACTTGAGCTTTTTAAAGAATATAAAAATGTTCCAAACGAAAAAGAAAGAAATAAGTAGGCAGTTCTGACTAATAATGTGGGGGGCAAGAAAAAAGAAATATCAACATTGAATTTGTGATGGAGAAGCAGATAGAAGATGGGCCTTGAAGAGAGGAAGCCTAGAATCTCCGAGGCGTAATGAATATGCTGCTTGCTTGTACTGGGCCCATGTGAAGGGCTTGAACAGACTTGGACTTTGTGGTGGTGACACCATGTTGGGTAGTGGAGTGATCCACCAATCAAGTGGTGGTGCTGCAAAGTACATCATTGACATCCTTGCCTCCATTGTGTTCGTTAATGCCCTGTGCCTCACGCTCATGAACTTTCCATTGGTCAAAACCTTGGTTCATTGTCATACAAAATTAGTGTCTAATGTAAAATAGTTTGCATGATGATATTGAGTTGATTAATTAAGGGAGTAACCTGGAGGATATCGCCAACCATGACAAAGAATTGAGTGGGGTCAGGGGGGACAGGTATCCAGGACCCGTCACGGGTGTAAATCTGAAGGCCACCCACGTCGTTGGATCGCATGATGGTCAAGATCTGAGGGTCAGAATGCGCCCCAAAACCAATGTTATTCTTCTTTTCCTTCAATTTCAGGTTCATTGAAGGGTAGTGATTGATCCGGAGAACTGAATCGCTATCGACATCTCTGATGAGCCTGCTAAGTGCCAACTTGTCTGGGACCCCCAAACCCTCAACTATCAGATCTACAATCTCGCACGTTACTTCTTTTACTGCTTCTATGTAATCATTCACAACACAACTACCCAAAACAAAATCCAACGGGATATGTTATAAAACTAATCATTTCTTAGTTTATGCAGGTATATATAATTTGTTATTACAAAAAAATAAAAGATATTTTGCAGTTTTTTGGGTTTGTCAGTTCCTGACTTTAGCCATATAAGATTTGGTCTATTTCTGGGAAACAAAAGGACGATATGATCACGCTCACGATTGTACAAAGAGAAACCAATGCAGGTTATGCCAGCACTATTTACCTGAACTTGTTATCCTTTCTAGCCAAGGTTCATGAACTGTCTGTCACACTCTAGGCTCCCTTTTCAGTTACATAGCCTACCATAAACAACAATTCTCTCCACTACACCTAAATGCCTTCACTTTTTATTTTTATTACACTGTTTCTAAATTATTTACAAATTTAAACACAACAAATTACGAGTACGGTAATATTTTCAATATTTTATAAAAAAATTTATAAATATAAATCTTTTTCTAAAAATGAAAATTTTTATTGGGTGATTAATAGTAGGATTCGAAATTGTTGAAGTTAGTTAAGCTTTGTCTAGCTCTCCATGTTTTTGTTTAGAAATATTACTTTCAAGTACTTAGATACGACGCTGGATCCCAATGTCAGTATCAGCTTATGGTTAACCCAAGCTGTAACGTGGTTGCCGTACAATTTACTTTGCTTTTTATGTGTTGGGCCAATGGGCCCAGCCTGAGTAGGAAAAGTATGCCACGTCTAATCAAAACAATTATAAAAAAAAAATTAAACGTGAGAAAAAAGAGAAATATAAGTATAATAAAAAATACAACAACAAAATAGAAATGAGAGAAGTAATAAGTGTTGACGGAATATTTAGAGTAAAAATTGTTGATCAATTATTACTTTTATAAAAAGTTAATCAAAATAATTATCAGCTCAAATTTTAATTAGTATATTATATATATTACTATAATATTTCAATTTGATCTAAATTATACTTTTTAAACTTTGGTCAAATTTAAAATAAACCACCACTGTGAATTGATTAAATTCTTATTCATATTTAAACAATTGAAAATAATATTTTATTTACAAACAAGATTAAGTTAAAATTTTAAATTAAAAAAAAAGAGGCCAACGGATTGAACTATTAGGGTCAAGGTCTATGAAGAGCTGTACTGAGCTAACATAATTATAGATCTCAAATCTAACTTATATTTTATTGCCTTGCAATGAACTGATTTGATCGGAATTAACAACCATGTGTATGTGGAAAATGTTAAGTGTGCATTGAATTAAGTTTTTTCATGTGTTTGTTTTACGTGTTTGTCATATATGTATTGTGATCTATTTTTTGGTACACTGTGAAAGTTCTTTGGTGAAATAAAATAGTATTGTTGGTGCGTGATATCCTAGTCAAGTACACCTTCCCTTTTTGAAATCTAAGCATCTCGGTTATATATGTTCTATGTGAATTGTGTTTGATTCGGCATTTTGTACAATTGATTTTGTGATCTATGTTTAGATATTTTATTTTTAAAATAAGTTAATAATAAATTTTAGTATAAAATATTTATTTAACGTTATTTTAAATTCAAAATCAATTCTTAATCGTGAAATTAAACATGTGAATCCAACCACGCTAGGACATGTTTAGCAGACATGGCTACTCTGTTACGCACTTAATTAAGAAAAAGACAGAAAGCCTTGTCAACATGTTTCCAGACTTTTCTCTTCTAGTACGTTTATATGAAATTAATTACTTGTACAGGTGTTTATTACTATAGGCTGCAATCCAAAACAAATATTAGTTTAATTAATCATTTAATTCCTATACATATATTTTTAATTTTGTTTGGTTCTTTATCGTGTATCTTGACTTTATTGACTAACACAGCTACAAAATAAAAATTAATACCACAACACAACTATCATAAATATTTATAGTGTCAAAAGTATACAATATTCGTGAATAATTTCCAGGATTAGTAGAAGAGGTAAATAAAAAATATAATAAAGTTGGTACCTGAACTTGGTGGAGTCATTAGCGATGGTTTTGGATCTCTGGGATATGGAAAGAGGATGAGCATGAAGTAGAAGATACTCGAGGTCACCCATATCTCCGTTGGGCCCAATATTGGTGAAGCCGTAGCCAAAAGGACTAGCTGCACTAGCTTGGGCTTCACGCTTCTCTTTGCTCGGTTTGCCAAAAAACTTTGCTCCCTCCTCTTCCATTCTTGAAATCACCTCCTTTGGCACACCGTGGTTAACCACCTTGAAGAAACCGTATTCCTCGCAAGCTTTTACCACTATTTTCGATAACTCTATCCTTTCCATGGATAGGTCAATCGTTGGAATTCTCATTGTCTTTGTTTTCTTGCAACTTTTCGTTGGAGAAGGCACAACCATTGCTATGTATATAATAAATAACACAAATATCTGTTTTGATCGATACAAAAGAGTTAGAGAGTATAGAGTAGGCCTTGTTTAGAGAAAGGTGGTATCATATATAACATGTATATATATCCAAGGGTTTTGTCATTTACTAACTTCTTCCTGACTTTAGCCATCTAAGATTTGGTCTATTTCCAGGAAACAAAAGGACGATATGGGCACGCTCACGATTGTACAAAGAGAAACCAATGCAAGTTATGCCAGCACTGTTTACCTGAATTTGTTGTCCTTTCTAGCCAAGGTTCATGAATTGTGACATTGTGGGCTCCCTTTTCAGCCTACCATAAGGAACAAACAATTCTCCACTAGAACAAAATGCATCCACTTTTTATTAGTAAATCATTTTCAAATTTAAAGACAACAACTTACGAGTGGTGTGATTTTTTCAATGTTTCAAAGAATCTTTAAAAATATTAAATGTTTTTATTTAGTGATTAATAGTAGAATTTAAAATTAATATAAAAAACTGAAACTAATACCTAATCACCATATTAAAGTGAGAAAAACAAAAGTGACACAAACCTAAAGAAATAGTAGAAGAATTAACGCAAGATACACAAACAAACGGTTGCTTTTTTATTATTCGAAATAAAGACAGATCATATTGAAAGGGAAATATTGAGACGCAAAACAAAACTAATAAAGCTTCAGTCTCGTTTTGTTTTTCATACACAGCGTGAATTTTCCTTTTTTATATATGCTTATGTTACACTTTTGCTCCTAGACAGATATTAATATAATATATGGCTCACTTACCACTGCATTCCCAATGGCGGATGGTGATATAATGAGTTGTTCAAACTTAATTAGATTGGGGAAAATTAAAATAATAATAGAGTGCATGAACTGGAAACACTGAATACGATCAATAGCCTTCACTTCGTCCTAATCAAACATAAGTAAAAAGGTGGAGATTGTGAGGACCATCTTAGATTCAAACATTATTATTCGCTGAAAAAGAAAAGAAAAAGGGAAGGGCTAATATGTCATCGTGAACATGGACAATACTATATTATTTCAGAGAATCTCATGCTAATTACATTAACCAGCTTTCATGGGGATGGCCAACAGCCTAGAGTAGAATAAGGAGAAACATTTTAAATTTTTCATATATCCAGTGACAGTTATTTACGTGAGAAGGCCTAATTGTTATGCAAAATAAAAATATATAGAAAATTTTTAAATAATCGTTTATCTACTCACTAATTTTCAACATTGACCCTATATATATATATATATGTATAATGTATTTAGCGATAGTGTCTTTTTTAAATCAAAGTAAAAGAAATAAATACTAAGTGGTGGTCTTTAAAAAATAAAATTAATCAAATACGTCCTTGAAAAACTAATCATTGAGTTAAATATTTGCTCTCCCTATTGAAAATTGTTATAAATGTAAGTGAGGACATATAAGCTATCATGATGAAGGTCCAATTAATTAAAAAAAGTAAAGTAAAATGTTGTTTTTGTACCTAAAAAGTAGAGTACTCAACCAAAATTGTCTTACGGTGGGATTGAATAAAAAAAAAGAAGGAAAGAACCTTCCTTTAATATCTCAACAGTAATATTTTTTATATATATAATAACAGTAATAAAGTTAGAATTTATAATCTTATATAAATTATTCAATTTTTTTATAATCAGACTATTTATTTAATTTTTATAAAAATTCTCTAAACTCCTTTAAACTCAAACGCACCTAATTTCAAATCTTCCTTAAATTATCTGAATTTGTTATCAGCAATAATTTCATTTACTTACACCTTCCAAAGCAACCAAAGACAAGTTGTCTTCCCATTACATGGGAGCCACCATAATTGGTAACTACCAAATCCATTCATTACGTATAAAATATTATATTATTGTCAATGACCTCCTCTTTTCATTATCAACCTTCTCTACTTCATCGTTATCGAAGTTCCTTCAACTTATAGCGAAGTGATCAAGTCGCATCCCAAAGATGCATTTCCTCCGTGTATTAATCTATAATTCCTCAAAAATACCTTCAAACCACCATGGTACAAAACTTTGGGATATTTTAAAAAACATTTATTTAAACAAAACTGGTTTGGTAAGAGTAATATTTTAAAAAAATAATATATCTTTTTTAGTCTTTAAAAATAAAAACATTCTTTAAATTATTTTAATTTCCAATTTTTTTTTACTGGAATTTTTTTTTGTTAAATATATTTTTCGTTTCTCTAAAATATATCAAATTTGATTTTTATTTCTCTATAAAATTTTATCCATTTATAATCTTAAAAAAAATATGAAAATTATTAACTTAGTTCTTTGCGTCTAGAGATGAAAACATCCAAAAACATTGTTTATAGGACCTGTCCAAATATATCATTCATAAGTGTCTAGTTAAGGTTTATTAGAAAAAACTAATAATTTTTTTGAAAGTCGAGAAACTTTTATATTTTGAAATATAAATAAACATAAAATTTTAAAAAGATGAAAGTCGAATTTTCATATTTTAATAGGACGCAAAATATATTTTATCTTTTTTATACTTTTACACCTTTTATCAATTATATTTTCTATAATTAAATTTTTAAAATTTTTATAAAATATTTTTTATAAACTAAAAGCACAGTCAAACACCTTTTTTTTTTTTTACTCCATCGGCTTTTTAAGGATTAATAGTATATTTTATTTTCTTTTTCATGTCAGCCAAAATGACAATCTTTACTATGTTATAAATATGTGATGTCGCATTTTTCATTAACAAACATTTAAGATAAAAAGTTGACGTAAAATACTGGAGTGGTAACGAGTTTGAATAATATTCCACGGTGGCCATGGCCCATGTGGGCTAGAAACAAATTTCCCGTACTCCCATAAGAAGAACTCTTTCATCTTCTTTTCTGCACAACAGATGAATCATATTCATAATTCAGTGTCATCCACGCATATTTGCTTACGTTTTTTGGGATAATGTTAACCTCTTAAATTTTATATTTCCTCAAACAACTAGTCATAATGTAACTTTATATCTTTTTATTATTTTTTAATTAACCTTACAACTTTTGATAAATGGTAATTTTTTTTATCTCTTGAAAATCATGATTCACATGTGCGTGTCATAATTTCTTAGAAACAATGAAAATTTGTTTATTTATAAATATTTTTAAAAATATTTAAATATTTAAAAAAAATAAATTTTTATACTTAATTTTAATATAATTTTCCAGGTACATGATTGATTCTTTCATTGATATCTTATTTAAATTGCAAGTGTGTATGTTTATTACAAGTGAAAATAATTTGAATTTAGTTTCATGTCACACGTACTAGTTAATAGTAGTTGGAGCGGTTGCAATAATGGTGGAGCATGGAATAGTGGCATTACAACGTGACAAAGACACTATTGTGTTGTGTTTTCATGTTGCGATTGAAGTGGTGAGTCATTCACAAACATACTTATAGATCATTTTTGCATCCCAATCGTGAAAACCCTACGAAATAATGTGAGGTGGAGGTGTTATACAACTTTCGACAAACAACATCTAATTATCTAGGTATAGAAATGTTGTTTTTTAAAAGAAGAATAAGAAAAATGGTAGTGACTAATGAGAGAAAAAAAAAAGACTAGGATTTTAAAAAATAAGAATAAAAAGATGGTGATTAATGAGAGAATGATATTAGGATTTTAAAAAGAGCTTGATGATTTTAAAATGAATGTAATAGTTGATGAGAGAAAGAAAAATCATTGAGAACTTATTTTGCTTTTTATTTTTTTATGAGAGTGAGTGTTAGACATGCACTCCAAATTAGGTTACTTTTTATCCTAAAATTGTTTTATTTTTATTTTTATGATTAATATTACATTATAGTTATAATATTATAAAATTATAAAATGCTCTATAATATTTTGGAATATAGAAAAATATACCAATACATATTTTTTATTACATAATAGAGACAAATATATAATATATAAATATATAAATAAAGATGTAATAATTTAATATAATAATAAAAATATATAATATGTAGAAAAGATATAAAAATATTACTAAACATATATATATATATATATATATATATATATAATTAATTGAAATTATTAATTTAAAGACTAAATTTAAATTTTATTTTTATATTATATATATATTATCACGTGGTATTTTTAAATTCTATAATTTATAGATTAATATTCTGGTGTGAAGTTTCTATTTTTTTATATATAAATATCTATCCTGTGATTTAAATATTAGTAAAACTATATATATAATTTTATTTTCCTATAATATAAGTATTTGTCATTATAATTTATATTATTTAACTATTATTTATTTAATATACATTTTATTTTAGATTATTTATAATAAATTATTTTAATGATAATATTTATATATTGAATTTAATCCATGGACAGTCTAAAATAAAGCTACTTTGTCGAATAAAATTGTAATTAATATTTGTCCTATGGAAAATGGAAAAGCAGAGCTATGAGCAGGAAAGTCATGCGACGTCGTTGCAGATTCTAAATTTTTAATATCAGCAGTGGAGAAAGTGAGAGGGAAAACTGGAAGCGGAAGAACCCGATTGATTTCCCCAAATCGGACCGAAATTGATCCCGAAACCCTAAATAGTCCTTAACGGTCTATGATTGTGAATGGATGCGAAGGATATCCTTGGATTGCCCAAAAACTCATTCCCACCTCTCGAGAAGAAGTCTCGACCTCCCAAAGAGTCTCAAAGAAAACCAGATGGCATTTCGCGCGAGGTACCTATTTTTTCAATTACAACAATAACAATGGTATATTCAAAATTTTGTTTATGGTTACTCAATTGAATTGTATTGTATTGCATTTGTAGGTGTATGCGCTTACCGGTGGATTGGCGCCTCTTATGCCGGCTATTGAAGCTTCTCAATTGAAGAAAAAGTCTCCTCCTCTCGAAAAGGTTTGCTTACTTTTTTGTTTGTTAATACTCAATTATTTTGTTGATTTAATTTATTGAGTAATTTCTCTTTTTTTCTTCCCTTCTTCAGATCACTTGGCAGTGGCTTCCTTTCACCAGTTCTGCTCGTAAAGACAATCTTCATCTTTACCATTGGGTCAGTAACAGTCTCAGTATAATTTTATATATTATCTGTGGGTTAAACTATTCATTCGTCCCCTATAGTTGTTCCCATTTTAAGTTTTAGTCCCCTTTATTAGAAAACTGTAAGTTTTAGTTTTCATACATGCATAAAAATTAAGCTTTGTTCCCTGGCTCTAACACTTGAAATAATTTTCTGGTTGTATAAAACCGCCACAAAAACTTTCTTGCGACAATAAACAGCTACAAAAATTTGTGTAGGGACTAAACCTATAGTTTTATTGTATAGTGACTAAAACTTGAAATTGAGATAAGTATAGCGACCAAATGAATAGTTTAATCTTATCTGTGATTATGAGCATGGTAGTAATTGTTATTTGTCTCTCGCAATTCAGGTAAGAGTCGTCAATGGTGTTCCTCCTACTGGGGACTATTCTTTTGCCAAGTATAATAAGGTAAATACGAGTGTACTTTTTGTCTTCATGCATGCTCTGCATTGCTTTGTTTTTGGATTAGTCAGCATCATCTTTTTGTATGATTGAATGTTGGTTTACATGCTGTGGTGCAGTCTGTTGACGTGATCAAATACACAGATGAGGAGTATGACAAGTATTTGACAGATCCTGTGGGTATCATGTCTAACTGTACAATTTTGTGGAACTTTTATGAATGGTTTACTCAAACTACAATGTTGCCATTTTTTATGCTAGCCAAACTATATTTTATTCGCTGTATCAAGTTGTGATTGTGGGGGTCTCCATTGACTTTTATTGCAAGAGTTGTATTGAAAGGTATTTTTGTGTATACACCATTGAAAGTGTTAAATTGGTTGTTACTTATGTTGGAGCATATAAATCATAATAAAGGAAGTCTTTTTTCTCTTTTTTTTTTTCCAGAAGACAAGGATATTTTGTTATTCCCGTGTGGTCTAATGACAAGTTACACCGATACATCCAAGAGAGGTTTTCTTCAGTCATTAATTTAACACAGATTTTGTCTAAAAATATTGATGGATTGATAGAGAACTATTAATGGTGTGCCAAGCAAATGGGCCTAGGACCTAGAGGTTTTATACTAGGAGAAACAAGAAAGAAAAACAAAAATAAAATACATGTAGGATGGTTTGTTTTGTTTTCTGTTTTGGCTTGTGGGATCCACCAATAGTGGAGGTAGTTATAGGGTAGGAATGAGCTGCATGTATTCATGGATTCCTTTTTCTGTTATTACTTTTGGCTTCTAGCTAGGGCAGGAATAGTTTTCTTGGTGGAGCACTTGCTCTGTTTGGGGAGGTTATAGTTCTCTTTTTCCTCTCTATTCAATAATGCAACTACACATCTCTGTTCCTTGGTTTCCATTTTAAATTCTTGAACCTCAGGTTTAGTGTGAAGTTGGATTAATATACTTTTTTGTAGGGATGACAACAGTAAGATTCTATAAACTTGATCAGGGACAGATCATCATAATCATAATAATCACAGCTTTATTTGGTTTTGGTGATTGAATCTTGGCCAAAATTTTCATTTACTTTTTGCTGAGGGTGTCTCTTGTGAGGGATACCTTTTGGTTTGATGTGACATAATATGTTTGGAGCCTGGCCTCCCTCCGGTCTGGAATTTGTTTGCTTGAGCTTATGTATGCATTAAGTAGGTGGTTAAGGAAAATTTATTCCCTCCCAGATGGATAACTAATGCTGTTTGTGACGGAGTTAGTTGTTTTTGTAGAATGACAGAATTTGAATTATTGTTACCTTGAGGTTTTCTTGTTCAAAAGAACTTGTCTTTTTTGAATCGAATAGCTAACTATACAGATGGGTATTTGGGATCATGCATTTTTCCTTACACTGTATCATGATGATTGGTTCCAAGAACAGGAAAAGTTTATTGGTATAGCTATAAACAAAGGGACAATTTGGAAGGATCTGTATCACAATAATTGGTTCAATTTGGAAGGATCTGTATCTATGAACCTAGCTTAACTTTGCATCTGCTTCTTTTTGTGCACTACACTAAATTGTACTTTTCATCATGTAACATTACTCAACCTTAACCAACTGTATAATTCTGTGTGCTTTTCACAATTGAAAGTTGAAACGTGTGACATTCTATCAGTATTTATTTACATCTATCTTTATCAAATGTTAAGTACATTGCTCTATTCCATTGTGCTTTATATATGTAGATGTGGACCAAGGAGGAGACAGATCAATTATTTGACTTGTGTGAGAGATTTGATCTTCGATTTGTTGTAATAGCTGATAGGTTTCCATCATCTCGGACTGTAGAGGAATTAAAGGATAGATATTATAGTGGTATGTCTTTGTTCAACAAATTATTGTATGTTGCACATTTTCTTTTATTCATAATTTAGTTGATTTTATGTAGAATATGTTTTAACATGATTTTTTATCTCATGCCTTGTCATGTAGTTTCCCGGGCCGTATTGGTTGCTAGGGCTCCATCTTCTGGGGATGTTGCAGCACATCCTCTTGTTAAGGTGCAATTAAAAAAAAAAAAACTTGGATCTGCCTTAGGATATTGCCACATGGTCATAGTAGTAACTTGTCCTTCTCTATTGTAGGAACCGTATAATGTTTCACAAGAAATGGAGCGAAAACGAGCACTGTCCATGGTCCTCTCTCAAACAAGGCAACAAGAACGAAGAGATGAAGAGGTTTCAACCTTTCTTTTTAGATTAAAATTAGTAGTTTACATGTTTCTGCAATCAGTGTACCTTCATAGAAAATAAGGTAGAGCTACCTACTATTATTCTATGCAGGTTCTTGTTGAAGCAAAAAGAATAGCTGAATCACGCATTCCTCCCAAGGTAATTTCTAAAAGATTGCTTTTCTATAAGGCCATTACTTGTGGAGAATTGTTATCAAGAATCAAGATTAAGTTTCAGATTATCTATTTCTAATTTCATGATTAATCATGACTTTAAATTTCTACCCACAAACTTAAACTATTCTGGAAGTGTGTACCCATAACTTCATTAATTTTCATTTTTACTGACAGTAAAATCCATGTTGAAAGGGTGTCATTGAATTGCTTGTTCAGTTCACAATTACCAATTTATGGCAGCAAAATTCATGGACTATATAAAATGTATTCACTTTAAGCTGTACTAGCACCTGTGTGCCTGTCATTGTGATATGCTGCTCACCATCATATGGACCAACCTAGTTGCTACCTCCCTCCGACTGAGTATCAATTGTGGACCAAACTATTTATATAGGTCATCAGGATTTTTTATTGTTGCTATTAATGGAGTGGGACCAAAAACATCACCACCCATGTTGTCCTAACTGAACCATATACTGAATGAGGCCTTTGGTGATACAGAGCATGTCCCCACGAGTCATCCACAGTTGGATGCCAATGGTGAGTAGTTATCTAGGTCATGGGATATATGGCATACAAGGTGGGGTGGTAGGATAGATTTTACTCTTTTTTTACACATGGTGTACACTAGAAAATGACTTGAGGTTTTCACCTGAGGCCAAAGTTGGAGCTTTGTGTGCATTGAGATAACACTTGTTTGATTTGGTGTTTTAGGTTGCTGAAGAGTCTCAAGTAGTTGCTTCTAATGCTGGTGCAGAAGCTACAGAGAGGGCTGTCCCTGGTGAAACCATATCTCCACCAAATGCGCAACTTCCATCAATGGTTGTGCCTTCCACATTATCAGATAACGCATCTACTCTAGCTTCTCTTCGCATGGTAAGTTATATGGGGAGGTTTCCAGTTATGCATCCCGTGCCTTTTCTTCATTGGCACTTCTGTTCTTAACACCTCCCAATTCCCAAAAATAATTCTCTGCCTTGCTCACAGGAAAGGTTAACAAAGATACTGACGTTCAAAATTTTTATCTTGCATTGATCATAATTTTTCAAATGACTACTTTCTATGAGAGGCCATTTCAACAATTTTTTAGTGCTTATACATCTGAACATAGTCTGATGGCGAGAAATGTTTCAGCTTCGTGTATATTTGAGAACATATGCACTTGAGCAAATGGTGCAAGCTGCGAACTCATCTGCTGGACTTCGGACTATCAAACGGGTTGAGCAAACTTTGCAAGATCTTGGGGTTTGTTTTTATTCCCTGGAACATTTATCACAGTTTAGATATTTCATTTGTTTTTGTCCCTGGTACAATCTGTATTTGTAACAATATATGAAGGCAAATGTTAATGACTGAGGCATTTGTTAAGGATTAAAAAATGGAAAATATTAAATAAAAAATAAACCCTTTTAAGTTTCTAATGTATTAATTGTTGTACTTTTCATTATATTCTATCCATGATTTTATTCCTTAACAAGTACCCTTAGGACACTGATTAGTACTCCCTCTGTTTTTTTTAGGAACCTTTTAGGAAGTTTGTTTTGGTCCTTTTTATAAGACCCCTTCTAAATTATTTACTGCATTACTTTTTTTTTACAAAAAAATGTCCTTAATTACTCAACAATTTTTCTAGTCAATAAATAATAAATGCAGTAAATTAATTTCTTGGACTCATGAAGATACGGGAAGAACACTGGTCAGAACTGCCTCTTTCATTCACTTTGCCTTGGTATAGAATGCAAAAAGTCATTATTTAAGTGGAAATACATTAGTTAATTAGGTAGAATTAGATTAAGAGAATGGGATCCCAACAATTTTAAGGGTAATTCTGGAAAATAATACAAATTATCGACAAATTTAATATCACTAACTAAATTATATAAATTCCTTAGTTCTTCTGAAATGGGTAAAAGGGTCCCATATATAAGACCAGAGGTAATATTTAGTAGAGCCCATCTATAAAAACCCTTGTGTTCTTCATTTCAGGAGCTGGTGATTTTAAATGCCTTTAACTATTAAATTGGCGTTTGGTTTGGTGAGTAGGGCTGTAAAAGAGTTGTGTACTTTCAGTTTCTGAGAGCTATTTAGCCTCAGCTTGTGTCTGCTTAACTAGCCTTTTTATATTTTATGTTAAACATAAAAGTATACTTGAGCTTATTTAAGGTTAAAAATTAAAACCAGCTTGTTTTTGGCTTGTTGAACCTTTTAAATTCTCCAACCATACATATTTTTCCGAGCATATATGTTTATTATGTGTCCAATTTGAGCATATCTATTCATGAGTGTTGCCTAATCACATAAGAACAATATTGACTCTCTTGTGAACTTCCTTTTTAATTTGGTTCTACTGTAATTGCAGGTCAATTTGAAACCTAGGGTTCCAACAAAAGCTGTTTGTGCAGAGCATCTTGAATTAAGAAGAGAAATACTAACTTGGCTTAATCTTCAGAAACAGGTATATAAGGGTTGAGAGAAACATATTTGCTACTGGGAATGTTATTAATTAATTATGTATTTTGACCAGATTGAGGATATCACTAGTTAGAATGTCCATAGGGTTGTATGCCTTTCTAATGTTTATTTCTTACAGGAGTAGCAGCATGAATATTGGCTTACTTTTTTTTTTCCCAATTTGTTTGATTTAATTGTTAAGATATTTGTTTCAGGTGCAATATAAAGAGGCTGAAGGTTCCTCTTTTCGTGATGGGTCATATGGTGAAACACCTGGCACACCAAAGGTTAGAAATCTGGTTTTTATTTTGGTATTTCTCCCTCTACTGCTTTCATTGTATTTGGCCTGTGATTGTCCAATCATTCCATTCTGTTACTCGAACCATGAAATTGTGATTTGAAAACTACTGACAGCATTTACATCGTGGTGGGGATCAGGATCGGACATTTGTTCCAGATTCAATGAATTTTGGAGGTAATAGATTAATTTTGTTTGCACCTGCTACCTAATTTTCTGTAAGTGATGGGAATTTCATTTATTTATTATTAAAACTATGCATTTAACTGGTTTCAGTGGAAAGGGTTGGCAAAAAGGACCAAAAGCGCAAGGTACACTACTAAGTGTTTGTCTAATTATTTTCTCCTTCATTGTTCGATTCCCACTTACCTTTGGACTATGTTCCTAATGCATTATTATTGGTCTCGAAATTTTATTTTGTACAGGCTCCTGGAGCTCCATCGGCTCATAAAAGACCTAGAAAACTAAAGGCCTCAGATCTTTAGTTCCTCAGGTGAGAGCTTAAATTTGCACATATGATACACAACTTGTTAAGTATCATTATTTTATTCAATCCGTCTTATACCATTTGAGTGCTTCTATAATATAATATTTTGGGTTCCTCAACTAGCACAAGAAAACTTGTTAATGCATTGTATTTACTGAATGATGTTTTGCATGCTATCCGTCAGGTGGCAACCAGGAAAGCGTTTCGATTTGTAGAATTCTTTCAATCAAAATTATGAATGTTGTGGAAAGTGGCTGGGAACTCAACACCTGGAAATTCTGATTGTGGTATATTTAGTCCAACTGAAGTTCGGTTTACTTCGGTCTGCAGTTTTAGACTAATGCCACTCATGTATTCGATGTGAAAAGAAATTTGAGATCCCTGGGATGGGTGGGATCTCTCATCTTAACCATGTCCTGAGAAGCTGGACTTTATTTCTTGCGCTGTTAATGTTTCTAGGATACCAGGGACAAAAAAGGCTTCTTATTTGGATATGCATGTATATAACTTTCAAATGGGAATTCCAAATGTCTCTGAAAGCTTATGCCTTGATGTAGAAATTGGGGGCTGATGGAATAATAAGTGCCTTGTTTCAGGGGAAAATAGAGTGCAAATTAGTAAAGTGAAAAATTCAGGAAAAAAAAACACAGAATCGTTCACACTTACACGCCCAGTGAAAAGTATGTTTCTAATCAACAAGATCATTCAAACTATAAAGATAATTTTATTGAAATTTGTCATTGTCTTAGTAAATTCGTGGAATAGCACAGGAGCAGAGAAATGAGGAGTAACTAATTGGTGAACTTATCTCCTTCCCTTGGAATAATTTTCTTTGTTGTATATTCTCGACGCCTTCTCTCCGCAGACAATCTCTCAGCAAAGCTGCCAAAATATGAAAGGAAACAAAAAATGAGCATGGCAGAGATAAAAGTGAAATATGACAAAATCAACTAAAATTCGTGGATGATAATACGCACACAGATAAATAAGAAACCCGAACTTACCTGGTGATTGCCTCATAATTGGTGGGTATCCTTCTATTTAGCAAAGGACTTTCATCCGTAGGTATTTCTTGCAAGCCTGTTAGTGGGTTAACCAATGTAATGGGTCTGTTGAGAAGGTTCCTTGCAGTTCTCTCCAGAACATCGATGTTGTGTTTACTTGCATCATTGAGTTGGATTTGGTTAGGATCCAATGTGTCATCCTGGAGCGTAGCCATGATCCATATTTCTCATTTGGTTAAATATCCACTATTAATTTATTTAATTTAAAAGTACATGGTAATCATAACCTATTAAATATTGGAATGCAAGTGAAGTATTGGGTTGGCACACCTGGATTCGGAGGAAATTGTGCATGGAATTGTAGTGTCCTAGGACAAGGGCAGTGCACATGTCTACCATATCATTGGAAGCCCTGAAAAGAACGTCAAACAATGGTGGTGATCCACTTTTCATATTGAAGAACCAGTGAATTGGACCAGCGAATCCAATTTGAGAACCATTGAGCTTCGCAGAACCCGTCCCAAGAGACAGAACCAAAAATTTACTGTAATCTGGAGAACCATGGTTTTCGGTCATCCTTGCTGCTTCATGCATGGCAAATATTGTCTGAATAGCAGAGAAGATAAAAAGAAAAGGCAAATAGTAAATACGTGTTTGATTCTCTTATCATTTTTTGTTTTGTTTTAAAAACTGTTTTCTAAAAGAATTACATATTATTCAGTAACCAAATTTTCATCCAAAATCTATTAAGTTTTGAAAATTGTTTTCGAAACAAGTATATTTTAGAAACCATCTCTTATTGATATAATCTTCTAGAAACCATCTCTTATTGATATATTTTAGAAAACAGAGAACTTCCTTTTCAAAAATTAATCAAAGCCTAGGTTTCAATGATAATAGTTCTTCACACTCACACCACAAGTGTATAGTAAAATCACTGATGCTAGAGTTTGGGAGGCAGATGTTAAAAGAGAAGGAGAGAAGACGAATTTTTTTATTTATGATAAAAACAATTTAATTTAATATTTTTAACAATAAAAGAAATAAAATAATAAACTAACATAAACTAATATCTTAAACTATTGTTTACTTTCCATAAATATTATATAACTCGATTTAAAAAAGAAATAAAATATTTGTGGTGGCATATTACAGGGTTGTTGGCCGCCATTCCACCATCAACTAGAGAGTAGCTTAGTAACTGATGAGGAGGGAAGAAAACAGGGGCTGCAGTTGTGCTCATGATCACGTCTGCCAATTGAATTTGAGACTTCATCCTCTTAGCCTGCATGTAACATCAAAGGAGCATACTAAGAAGTGCAACATTTATGTTTGGTATATGCTAAATGAAAACTAGTTGTGAAGACCCACCTTCTGGGTTGAGAATATCACCGGATGGAGAGACTTCATGTCATAAGCAGGAATAACAACATTTGTCAAAGTATCACTCAAGCAAATATCTCCAACAATTTCTATAATTTTTTCATTAAGATGAGACCTCCCATATATAGGAGCAAAAACCTTTGTCCCGAACCACACCCCTGCTTTGAATACCCATGATTTGGGGAATGACACCACCTTGCTAAACAAAGATCCCCCGGGAAGTGGATCCGGGTCAAGACTGCAACTCAATAAAAACACATTAGTGCTTTATTGAAGAGAGGCCACGGTGATTGTTAGTAGAAGAGTCAGAATAACTTTTTCATTCAATATATTTTGAGGAAATAATAACTTTTATTTATTTATAATTTTATAAGATAGATTTTAGAAAAACAAAAAAAAAAAACCGAATTTGATGTAAACAAATTATTTGATCCAATTTAGTTTTTAAAGGAATTTTTTTTACTAAATAATTCCTCAAGATGGAATACTTTAGTCTTTCAATTATATTTCTTCTAATTTTAGTTCACAATTAATCTCTAAAAAATGAATATCCATGGTTCTTAAAAAAATATTAGTAACACAAATTGGTCTTTGAAAATATTAAACAAAATGGATTAAAGATTAAAATATGTCACGTTTGTAATAATCTCAAGGGACTATTTGATGACTTTTTTTATTTAGTAATTAAATTGAGTCTAATTTTCTTTAAGAATTGAATTGAGTATGTACTCAAAAACATTTCTTCC
The DNA here is from genome assembly GCA_025330945.1 of Mucuna pruriens. Taxonomy (NCBI): domain Eukaryota; kingdom Viridiplantae; phylum Streptophyta; class Magnoliopsida; order Fabales; family Fabaceae; genus Mucuna; species Mucuna pruriens. Next base: position 3,007,342 of record JAENHJ010000528.1, read on the forward strand.
TTAAAAAAGAAAAAAAAAAAAAAACCATCTCCAAACATTTACTGCATAGAGAAGATCCATGGCGAAGTGAAACATGAAAATAATGTCAAGGTGAAGGCTCCTATTTCTATAAAGTGAATGCGCATTGATATCCTTGCATGTGATCACTTCTTTGAGTAAATAAAATCCAAATCCAAGCCTCACCCTCTCCTCATGTATCATGAAAGTCTCAATTTCTGATCTATTATGCTAAACACTTAGCGTCACTATTTCTCCCTAAGTTCTTGATGTGTTAAGGGATATAACAGACATGGTTACACCTTTGCATGAAGGACTTAGCAACAGAATTCGCAATCTCTGCTTCTTTAGAAAATATTATTGGGCCTTCAATGCGATAAAACTGGTTTATTTCTTTGGCAGCACAAGGGCGACCATCTTTTTTGGATGGTGTTGTAAGCAATGCTGTCATGATTCCTCCTGTGCTCGTTCCCGCAATGTAATCAAAGTAGTCCACAATCCTTGCATCTTCACCATCAAGCTTCTGCAAAGACAAACCAAACAAAAGAAAAAAGAAAAGAGCTGAATGTGTAGTATTTTGTTGTTCCTATACATGTTCTCAAATTTAGAACTTTCTCGAGTGTGAGGATTAGACTTGCCCATGACACAGTATTTATTCGTATGTAGTTGGGTCATTAGTTGTGAGTCGTGTGCTTATATGCATACATTACGTTATATTTCTAATTAGTTTTTTCTTGCACTCAATTAATTGTTTTCATTCTTCATGTTCTTAACCGGAACTTGTCGGAATCCAACTGCGTATAGAAAATAAGTAATGATATATTCTCTTATAAATCTTCGTACAAATTCTCCATCTACTTTATAAAGAAAGTATTAAATAAAATGATAAATATATTCAAATACATTCAATACTTGAATCTATTTAGATAAATTTATCAATAAATATTACAGAAAAAGAAAAATAAGAAGATAAAATGAATTATATTTTTTTATAAGTTGAAATTAGTTTAAGTATAAATTAAAATAAGTTTTTCGAAGAAATTAAATAGAAAATTTTCTATAAATAAATTTATGTATAAATTAATTTAAATTTAAAATAAATTAATTCAATTTTTTTTCTTTTAAGTACTTATAAAACTTTATCTAAAAACGTAACGTTATTTTTACAAACAAATAGGAGAATTAATAAGAGATGAGCATAGGAGAATTAGTAAGAAAGGAGTGTAAGAGGATTTAGAATTATTCATACAAAATTATGTTAACAATAAAATCTTCTTCAACTTATTTCTACCACCCATAGTCTTCTTTCCTTCCCTTGTCTTGGTTGGCCACGAAATGCAGGGAAGAAAATTGTTACCTGAAGTTGAGCCTCAAGGATAGCGAGAATAAACCCTGGGATAACACCACGAATCCCTCCTCCATCAATGCTTAATATAGTAACTAGTCCTCCATTATCATCCAAAGGCATTGGACTTCCATCCATAATCCCAATGGGTATTTTGAGCAATCAATAATCACCTGACCCTTCAAATAGATATCACAGAAGAGAAGGTGATTCCTTCCCTGCTTTTAATAAATTCCTTGTGCTAGCCTCCAACGAAATAATAATTCCTTAGTCATTAGAGTAAATATTGTATGCACCAGTAGTATAAAAATTCTTAAGTATTTTAACAATAATTATCTTTAAAATAATTTGATTAATGATTTTTGATTGATTAATCATTCACAAGCACATTGTATATAAATTAAACTCTAATCGATTGTGTTGCCTTAATTGGCATGTTTGCAAAGAATCTTTCCATACTTTGTCCTTGAGGCTCAGCTTCAATAACCAGTATCTGATGCTCATTGGGAACTGATTATAATTCAAAGAGTTTATTATAAAGAAGAGACAATAGCATACACAAGTCTACTAGTAAATTTACCAGTAGAGGAAGGTAAACTAAAGAAACAAGCATAAGTAAAGCTTAAATTAGGGTATAAATGAAGAGGAGAGGTAGCTAGGTGGAGAAGGTAACATTGAGAATGTCTGGAAACTTCTCCTTGATGGCAGCTTTGACTCCTGATCCAATGGAGTCAGGTCCAACATACTTAACGTGGCACTCACCGCCTTCAACGGATAACACTTCCACGCTACCTCCATAATTCTTAATCGCCGGTCTCAATATCTCAAGATGGTTATTCACAGCCTATTGCAAGTTGCAATGCAAACAACATAACATAACAACCATCATTTCATTTTCTATTATGTGCTTCATTTCATTATTCTAAATAAATAAATAAATAAAACTGACCTCAACCGTTGTTTCTTTCGGTTCGTTATCGTAGACTTGGCGTATGTCCTTGACGGCGTCTCCGAATTTTTCCTTAAGAACGCGCTCGATCCCCATGGTCATGGTGGTGGTGGAGCTGGGGCAACTCTCGCACGCTCCTTGGAGACGGAGAGATACGACGCCGTCTTGGACGGATACCACGTCGACGTTGCCGCCGTCGGAGATGAGGTAGGGGCGGACGTCGTCGAGAACGAGGTCGACGTTGGATGCGGTGAGGTCGAATTTCTTGGCGGAGTATAATCCGGGAGAAGACTCATTCTGGTTGTGGTTGGGGGAAGAGGAAGAGGATAATCGGAATCTGATGCTTCTATTTAGCTTCAGAGGTGCCAAATTCAAAACTGAGGATTTTATTTCATGGACAAGGTGGTGGTGTTGACCGCTCAATTTTGATATTGAACAAATTGGGGCTAGAGCTGCCATGGCCATAAGTGCAGGAGGAGAAACAAACACAAGGAAAAGTGAAAGACTAGAAGTGCCCCTAATAGCCCAATTGACTTTGAGTTTGGGCTACTGGCCCGTTCAGTATCCAACTCTATATTTCAAAAAAGACAAAAACATAAATAAATAAAAGGGCCAAGTTGGCTCCAGTTATGAAATGAAAGTTTAATTTCTATTGCACTACACTTAAATAAAACTTCTGGGTTCACAAATAAAGAAAAATTAAAATATTTTAAGGAAAAATATTTTCAATATTAGTAACTTTGTATGCATTTGTTAAAGGAAAATGCATACAGATCATTAAATAAATTTTTATTATTAAAATCGTATACAAAATGGTTAAAATTAAAACGTAGTCATTAAATTAAGGTTATTCGTCATTCTTTTTTTTTTTTCTAGAAAATTTTCTTTTACAACTTTTTTTTCTCTTCACACCTTTTCTACATTTTTTGTATTTTTTATATAAAAAAATTTAGATAAATTGAATTCATATTTAATACTATAAAAATACTTATAACTACCGATTAGATCACATTGAAAATAAAAGTATAACTTACATTCTTTTAAAATATAAACTCAATACTTATCAACTAAATCAATCTTTGTTAGCTACAAAATTAATTTTTTTTCATGATTAGTAGAGATGCTTGACGGATTCAAAGGAATAAATTATTATAATAAAATATATAATTATTAATATAATATTTAATTTATCCTTTAATTGATCTATAATTTATTGGTAATGAATTTTCTTTCAATTGTTATGAGATTATTTTTAATTATAAAACTATGAAAAGTAGGTTAAAAACAGGATAAAAGTAAAATTTTAACTGATTCTTTTAATTATTTATATTGAGAGAATGATAGCTTGAAATTTTATTACAAATTATATTATCAATAAATTCTATGACATGATTGCATTTAAGTAAATGGTGTGAAGTATTTAACTATTATAATTTAATATTACTATAAAAAATTTTGGTCCCTCCTTTAACAAATTTCTGGACCGTCCTTGATAATAACTAAATATGTAATTAGCTTAACTTATTTTTAAAAAATTAAAATTTTCAGACAGATTTAAAAAATAAAAGGTTTTTCTTTAAAATTATGTGATTTCAAACGTACACTAAATTCTTTCTATCTATCTTTAAAAATGTGTGATTTCAAACATGCATCAGATATTATTTATTTATCTATATGTTTATTTATCTGTTTGTATGACTGCTTATTCTATCTATTCTATGTGTTTATAGCTTTCAAAATATACATAAGTTGTGAGAATGAGTTATTCATATAGTAACTTAAATAATATCAAATAACTATAAATTTAAATTATATAATTATAAGTAAATGAATAAAATTAAAAAATTAGTGTGTATTTATTATTTTAATTTTAATCATTTAAATATAATCTAATTATATATTTATTATTTTTATTTCTCACAATAACTAACAACTATTATATACGTGTGTAGATAGATAAATAGATAAATTAATAAATTAAGAAAGAGAAGGGACGAAAGAGTAAAAGGATTAATTTACACCATAAAGCAATATGAAGATAATTAAAGAGTAAAATTAGTTAGTTTTGTATTCTAAAAGTTATTATGCATTGTAAGTGCAAAATTTTAACATTTGATATCAATTATATATTTAGCAATTATTATTTTTATACGAGTGAAAATTTTGGATCATATAACATTCTCATGCATATATGTTCACGTCCATATATATATATATATATCAAAAATTTAAAATTACATGATTGCTAAAAAAGTTTTCATGAAATATTTTTATTTTTTTCATAAAAGTAAAGAAAAAATAAATATATTAATTATGAAATTTTATCATAAATAATCAAAATTAAAAGATTCTATTTATGCCAAACAAAAATTTATCTATTTTTTTAAGTAATCCCATAATATTTTTGGATAACGATATTTTAAATATAAAATATTCACCATAACTATTTTTTTTAAAAAAAATACCTAATTAATTAGGTATAATGAGATTTTTTTTAATCACATTTTTTTCATTCATTAAATAATTATAATATTATATATATATATATAAAATGTCAATTGGGTTGGTTTTAGAGTGCGGCAACTGGTAGCAACGATTGTTGGTTTGATGGGGGCGGTAACTGGTAGTTAAATTTCGTGGGCAGGAGTTTCTTTATCGGAAGCCAGGTCCACGATTGATTGGGTTTGGTTTCACGACAGTGATATTACTATGCAGGTTTTTTTTTTATTTTTTTTTTATAAATACAATAGAGAATGGATGAGTACCTTTAAAAAGAAGGGAAAAAAGGACCAAAATTCCACACCAACACAGGGCAAACCTAACAACTGCAAGCCCCCGGTCTTGCGCTTAGGTAAGAAAAAAAAGTCGACAACCATTTTTCCTTTGTAGGTGCGCGTGCCATATGGGTTAATTTTCTTTTTTCTTTTCTTTTTCTTGTTTCCCTCTCACAAGATGTTTACAACAAATATAAAATTTAATTTAAATATAGTGTAAATTTTTTATATTATCGTCTAATTTTATGTTATAACAAAATTATCAAAAATACCATTCCGATGATTGACCGTAAAGACGAATTAGATTTATAAAATGTTAATTTATTGTATAAAATAACTTTATTACCTTAAAACTATCTTGCTATTTTGAGAAGAATTTCCTTAACTATCAATTTTAATTTACAGTTAATTTTATAATTGATTATTTTTTAAAAATTAACTGAATTGAATCTCGATATTGATGGACTCGAACTTATCCAATTCTTCACCACTTAACTAACTTTTACTATAATTATATCAATAAGTAAATATGAAAATTGACTCTGTTGAAAGTGAAATGAGTGTGCAAATGTTATTACTGCAATTTCCATTTGATCGACCAAGTCTTAACTGTTGGCCATAAATACCAGTCAGATCGGATAGGTGATTCAAATCCTGACTTCTGAGTTGTGAATAGGAATTCAAGGCTATATCTCCATGGCTGAAGATAAATCTCGGAAGGAATCTTGACAATAAATATATATATATCTATCTATATATATATATATATATTAGAAGAGATAAGAAAATAAAAACATGTTATTAAAATTTATATCATATTGAATGCAAATTATATAGCCAGAGGACATTATAAAATACAATAATAATATTCATATACTTAGTACAATTTTTTCACTTCCCTTTTCCTTTCCCTTTTTTTTCTCTCTCCTTTCACTGGTTATACACTTGCATCTCAAAAAAAGTGTACATTCCCTTTCACTGGTTACACACTTGCATCTCAAAAAATGTGTACATCGGTAATTTTCGATGAGATATTGGATAGAAAACCATTATTGTAGTTACGTTCTTTAGCAACGTAGTATTCTTAAATAATAAAATAAGTACACAAAATAAATAACATTCTGACTTGTACTTTTAAGAATGTATATACTGTTTAACAATATTTTAAGCCAACCTTTTAACTTATTTGGCTGGTTTTAAAATTTTTTTGACTTTGTATAACTCAAATTTCAGTTGAATTAACTTCAGATTGCTCTATTGTTTCTTATTATGGATTTGCAATTAGTAACGAGTTGACAATAGTGGATGTTTAATTCGGTGAACAAATGTTGAAGGAGTATGACATATTTTTGGTCTCAGTATCACTTCAAGTACGAAGAAGATAGAAAAAAAAAAAAAAACATGGAGTTGAATTTTAGTGAAAAAAATGAAGGAATCTAATTGAAAAAAAAAAACTACCAAGAAAAGTACAAAAGTTTATTGTTCCATCTTCATTTAGCTCAAACTTAGGACAAGAGGAAGGCATGGACCCATGAAAGTAATAAATGTAATTAAATATGCAAATGGTTGCGCTGATTCTGTTTCAACCACCCCATTTCACATCTTTATTTTCTTTCCTATATAAAACCCAGAACCATGTTCATTTGCCTTCATTCCTATTGCATGTCTCACTAGACACTTTCAAGTTGCACACACAAACAGACACGCGACGAGGTATACCCTTTATCCAGAAAGTCACTTCACACTCCTTTTTGGTCTTTTTGCGAACATATGATATGATACATGTTTTAGATGCCATCATATGTTATTGTGATTGTATTTCCTAGAGGGTCAAAGAATATATCTTCTTTTTCTTTTCTAACTTCCGCACCCACCCTATTAGAATTTCCGTGGGCGTTTGTTTTAACGCTGCCTCACGTTAAAATTTTAAGCCTAATAATATATTCATTGATTAAGTGAGTTAATAATATTTTTTAAAATACTTTTAATTTACAAAAAAATTAATAATATTTTTCAAATATTTTAATTTACGAAAAAAATTAATAATTTAATTATATAAAGATTAATTAGAGTAAGGACAAGACCACGGACTAATTTGTGAGTGCGTGGAAGCAGGTTTTCACATTCCCCACTGTTTTTAATATGACACGTACTTAATCTACTTGCCAAGGTTGCAAGTTTAATATTCCATCCCATTCGACGTCTATATCTCTCTCACGTCATGCTTTATTTTTGCAATGTTTAATTTGGAAAATATTAAAAGAGAAACACATGGTTACCGTTTTTAAACAACTTTGGAATCACCATTGGTTGATTTAATTCCACTTCACAAGTATGGAGTGAGTTGGTATTGTTCTTACAAGTGCTTGCTTATGTTTCATAGAGTAACAATCAAGAAGGATGAAGAGTTTTGCAGCTAAGGTTGAGGAAGGAAGAAAAGGTACAAATGGTGAGCTATCTGTAGGTCCGGTATATCGCAACCTCCTCTCCAAAAATGAATTTCCTCCAATGGATCCTCATTTGAATACAGCTTGGGATATTTTCAGGTATTTTCTTTCAAGTATAACTAAAAGCTAATACTATATAAATATAATGAACTTCATCTATATAATGTTGATTAATGAATGATAATTTTCGTGATGAGTTATTTTCTGGTTGCAGGATGGCTGTTAAAAACTATCCTCAAAACCGTATGTTGGGATGGCGTGAATTTGTTAATGGAAAGGTATTTTATGGTCATTTATTTTGTGTACAAGTCCAGAAAAATAAAGGAATTTAATTATTACTTTTCTTTTCTTGTTTATAGATAGGAGCATATGTGTGGAAGACATATAGGGAAGTTTATGATGAAGTTATGTGCATTGGTTCTGCTTTACGAGCATGTGGTGCTGAACCTGTAAGTACTTCCTTGCAAAAGGACTTGTCTTACAATTTAAGGAAATCTTGTTAATATATGTCGTGGTAATCCTGTCACAGGGTTCTCGAATAGGAATTTATGGAGCTAACTGTCCTCAATGGATCGTGGCAATGGAGGTTTTGTTTGGCACTTCAACACTTCTTTACCCATTTTGTTCTAGTTTTCAACCATTGTTCCTGATGCGATCCTATCATAAGTCACAAACATGTTTATTTTATGTAGGCTTGTTGCGCGCATAGCTTGATTTGTGTTCCTCTCTATGACACCCTTGGTAAAAAAAAATTCAATAAATTTACTTTATTCTCTCTGTTTCCTCTATTTTTTTTTTCCTACAAGTAAGAGCTATGCCTGTAAATGATCAAGTCAGAGCCATTCTTTGGATTTCCTTCACTTTCACTTCTCACCCGACACTCGTTGTTCTGAATTAGTGTGAATTTATTTCAGTAGTCGTCTGATCTAAATGAAAGTAACAATCAGATTTTCGAGGCATATTTTCTCTTGTATGCTCCTCCAATGTATACTTTGAATGAAAAATGTCTTTGTTTCTCATTGAAACCAGCTGCCAGATATTTTTTCATATTCATTCTTCATTTAATTATTATCTGCTAGAACCTTCTTTGCATATTTATTGATTTAAAGAAATTAAATCACCAAACGCAGGGGCTGGTGCTGTAGACTTTATTATAGATCATGGAGAAGTAGATTTTGTGTTTGTCCAAGATAAGAAGGTTATACATGTAAGTATCATTCTCTTGAGATAAATCATTTTCAGTTCCAGATGAATTTATATTTATATATCAGACATTTCTGATTGGGTACATGTACTATTTTCAGCTTCTGAATCCTGATTGTAAATCTGCTCAACGACTGAAAGGTAAGTCTATCTCTAACGGTTGAGTTGTGAACTTTAAGTTGTACCATCAGGAATCGAGTTATATTATCATTGTACCAAATCTTGAACATTCAAATTTTTTTTATCAATATAATATATTTTATTTGATTTAATAATTCTAACAAATATTTACTTCAATGCGGAGAAATTATTAGATAAGACTATTATATGTTTATGCCTTTATGATATTAATTCTCAATCAATTTTTATAAAACTAATTGAGTTTTTTAATTTACTAGAAAGAATTAATAAGACTTTATTAAATGTTAGGTGGAGAGGAGATCAGTTAGATAATCGTATTCTGGAATCATGTAATAATTTTCTTAATGGTAAAACTTTTAGGAACTTAAAATGAGTTCCAGGCAAACCCAACGTCTTTATACTTTTATTTGCATCAATTTTTTTTATTTTAACTTAAAATATTAATTAATTTGTATTTTAATTTTTGAAATAATAAAACCCAAAAAATACTAAAAATGGTGTGCTTTAATTTTACTGCGCTGCAGCTTGCTACAGAAGGCATTTAACTGAGTTTGGTTTTGGATACAGCGATGGTGTCCTTCACGTCATTAACGGAGGAAGAGAAAATTAAAGCCAACAGCATTGGAATAAAGCCATATTCATGGAAAGAGTTCTTGCACAAGGTTGATCTATGGTCATTTAATAAATCATACTTCTCATTCTCAATACAGAAAGAGCATCACTTCTGTAATAGCTTGTTATCATTATAGTTCTTGCACGTGATTGGTTTATATCTGTAATGCACCAGATATTGAAATTTGCTTGCATCAAAGATATAGTGCTCTTTCTATTTCTATATCTATATCTATCTACTATCTATCTATCTATCTATCTATATATATATATATATATATTCACAGGAAAAATGCATAACTATTCTGTATTATGTTTGTAACGGTGTTGTAGTCCCGAAACATTTCTAAGAATGTAAAATTTTATTATTAGCTTTATGATTCGAGTTTTAGTAACTAATAGAAATACTTAATCTTGTGCAAAATGCCGTTCTCTATAACCCAAGTGCTGGTGTGGCTGTGAATTACTCATGCTTATCTATCTATTTGGATCAATCTGAACAGCTAACTATCTTACAGGGAAAAGAAAATCCATCAGACATTTTACCACCTCAGCCTTGTAATATCTGCACAATAATGTATACGAGTGGTACCAGTGGAGACCCCAAGGGTGTAGTGTTGACGCATGAAAACATAACGGCTTTCGTAAGAGGAATGGATATTTTCATGGAACAATTTGAAGATAAGGTACATAATGTGTGATATTATTTTTCCTTTACTTCAGTTGCATAGAGTGATACAAAAATAATTTCTATATCCTTGTAAATTTAATGGGATGGACAAAATGGAGTATATATTTCAATACTATACGTTGACTTTTACACGTTATTCTTTGTAGTGATATATTTGCTTCAGATTCTGAAACTTTTCTTTCTAGCTTTCTGACATATGTTTCTTATTTTGCATAGATGACGGTAGAAGATGTGTATTTGTCCTTCCTCCCATTGGCTCATATTCTTGATCGCACGATCGAGGAGTACTTTTTCCATAAGGGGGCATCTGTTGGCTACTACCATGGGGTATGTTTATGCAGGAATATTTTGCTGTTTTGGATTTGCTTGATGATTTATAATATGAATTTGAGTAAAAGATACATGAGTAAGATAAATACTAATAAAATAGACAATATGGTAAATCTAAATCGAGTAATGCTCTGATGGGTATACATACAAAGACTAAGACTGTGATGATGGAATTATTGTTGGTTAGTGTCAATGGTATTTAGAAAAAAGGAAATGTTCGAATGAGAGAGATGATTACTTAGCTTAAACAACAGAAGTGCTGATATATTTCTCTGTTTTTCATCTGTCTAATTAACTAAATAATCTTCGAGCAATATATTTCTCCATTTGATTTTGCATCTGTCTCTTGAATACTTCTTCGTAAGAAATATTTTATTTACTTTAAAATCCTATGAATTTTTGGAATCTCTTACATGAAGGATCTAAATGCGTTGAGGGATGATTTAATGGAATTGAAGCCAACGTTGTTTGCTGGGGTCCCCAGAGTTTTTGAAAAAGTCCATGAAGGCAAGTTCACGCATCAGCAGAAAATATATTTTTTATTTGAATTCAGCATAAAAAATACTTATCAAAGACCATCTGTTTCAGGTATAAAAAAAGCAGTGGAAGAACTCAATCCAGTGAGGAGAAGTGTTTTTGGCATGCTCTACAAATAGTAAGTGGATATTCTATAATTATATAGAGTATTTTTTATGAAGGTGGAATTTGTTTATATGATTATGGATTTTGAGTTAGTGTAATTTTGCTATTCTCGTCTCTATATTTGATACAGCAAACTTGCCTGGATGAACAAAGGATATAAACAGCGTAATGCATCACCTTTAGCAGATCTATTGGCCTTCAGAAAGGTTGTATCTAATCTTTACAACCTGTATTTTAAAACTAAGGCCAATTTCCCAATTCATGCCATTTGTCTTTGTAAAAACTAGACTTCTTTTTTTTCCACTCATGGTAAACTTTCTCTAAATTTTCACCCTTCTCTCCCTCACCTGGGTGAGTCAGGTCAAAGCTCGGCTAGGTGGGCGTGTTCGACTAATAATAGCTGGAGGTGCACCCTTGAGCTCAGAGGTGGAAGAATTCTTGCGTGTTACTTCTTGTGCCTTTGTATGTCAAGGCTATGGTAAGTAAATTTATTATTTTACGACTCATAAATATAGGTGGAAATAATTAACCTTAGAATTTGTGTATGTCTAAGTCCAAAAAATTTCCTTTAACCTTATGGTAAAGTAAGTTTGAGCTATTTACTTATTTTACGACATTTTTAAAGGTCAGAGGGTAAGCCGTATAATTAAATTTTCCATTAAATATCAACTAATGTTTTTAAAGAGAAATTACAATTTTAATAGGAGAACGACATTAAACATACCAAATTAATTGTATCTAATTTTTTTTTCTTTAATGAATTGTCGTTTCAAGATCGAGGCTATCAACTACTGAGCCATCTCTTCAAAAGCTAATTTATATTTTAGTTTTATTCCACTGAATGAAACATGAACATATGAATTGATACCATTTTTATTATCTATCCATGATAAATATATCCGATGTGAATCTATTGGTTTAGTTGTCTATCGGTATGTATATAAATGCATAATCCAACATGTTGTGAAGTAAAAAAAACTACCCTCGATCCATGCCTCAAAAGGGTTGATAATAAGTCATAAAAAATCAATGAATTTGTGATAAAACCCTTCTCCGATTTTTATTAAAAAAAATTTGTCAATAATCGATAAAGGGGTTGGGGATCAAATGATATAGTTCTTTTGTTGGTAAATTGGAGGATTAGAAACATGACTAAGTGTTAGCAATATTCTCTAATATTTTTTTTTAAAATACATTTAGAAACTTATTAAAATCATAAAATTTTATTTGTTTCACTTATTATTTAATGTATTATTCTAAAAAAAAATTATTTTTTAAGTAGCATACAGTGTACTAGAAGTGAGCTAGCGTGTTAGAGTGTGTAAGTAGGACTCTTCAATGGTGACATTATGTTTAATCCAGGTTTGACTGAAACTTGTGGGTCAACTACTCTTGCCTATCCTGATGAAATGTGCATGCTTGGCACTGTTGGCCCTGTGTCTGTATACAATGAAATGCGGCTGGAGGAGGTTCCAGAAATGGGATACAATCCTCTTGGAAGTCCACCAAGTGGTGAGATATTGCTGAGAGGGAAAACTGTTTTTACTGGCTACTACAAAAACCCTGAGTTAACAAGGGAAGTCATAAGAGATGGATGGTTTCACACAGGTTTAACTGTCTTTTCTACTTTCTAGCCTCAAACTTAACTTTTTTTTTCTTCGAATATTTACATGCTTTGATCTGATTGTGTTGTGTCATTGCATCGTTTCCTCAGGGGACATAGGAGAACTGCATCCTAATGGTGTTGTAAAGATTATTGACAGGAAGAAGAATCTTATAAAACTTTCTCAAGGAGAGTATATCGCTCTTGAGCATTTGGAAAATGTTTATGGAATCACTCCAATAGTTGAAGATGTAAGCATCTTTATTAATTCAGTAATGTTAACAAGTACAATTTTCACTGCTTAGACTCTGGATAGGTTTGTGATTATTATATTATTTTGGTTTTCTTCTGTAAGGTTTGGGTTTATGGGAATAGCTTCAAGTCAGCGCTGGTTGCAGTAGTAGTTCCAAATGAAGAAATTACCAAGAAGTGGGCATATTCAAATGGTCACATGGCTCCTTTCTCAGAACTATGTTCTCTTGACCAGTTGAAGAAATATGTGTTATCTGAACTCAAGATGACCGCTGAGAAAAACAAGGTAACACCTATGGATATTGAAATAATGCTATATTATAAATGGAATACTTATTCCTTCTATGTGATTATTTCTTCACCCTCATATTCTATATCTAGTTTTTGGGGCTCCAATGCTTTCTTTCTTTTTTTTACCTTTTGTCTTTCAACGTAATAGCTGAAGGGCTTTGAATATATCAAAGGGGTGGTATTAGACCCGCAACCATTTGACATGGAAAGAGACTTGGTGACTTCAACAATGAAGAAGAGAAGAAATAATATGCTCAAGTATTATCAGGTAATACCATATCCTTTTCTCACTCGCTCTTTTTGCAGCCCTGTTTAAGTAGTTAATAATATATATTGCAAGTCCTCACAAATTGGTGACGTTCTAACAGGTTGATATAGATGAAGTATACCGAAGTTTGACTGGAAATAAGCATAAAATTTGAGGTTCCATTCCCACCTATGTTGTCCTTGGCCAATTCTGTGGCAGGTGCTGAACTGTCTAGTAGTACCTAATTGTCATGTGTCTTTTAGAACAATAAAGGTTTGATTTCAGGTATCACTGTCCAAGGGGTTATCCTCAGTAGAAGTGAAGACCTCCAAGTTTAACCTTGGAGGGAACCTGATTTCTGCTACACTATTCAACCAGTTGGCAGGTACTAGAGAGAGGGATGCGGCTACACCCCATTACTCTTCAAATTTATTTTCTCTTATGTAACTAAGTTCACCGAAATATTATTACTAAGCCGATCTAGTTTTCATTGTATTTTATTCAAGATGTATCCATAATTGATGCTATGTTGTACCTTCATAAGTAAATGTTATTCTAATTTTGTTGCCAACCTCCACTGTATTATGTCTTAGCCAGATTCATAACTTGGGTTTCTTGAACTGGAAATTATTAAGTTAATTATTCCGATTTCACTCTTTAACTGGAAATTAGCACCCATCCTTACCCGAAATAATATGCAAATTCCTACGCCTCTTCATTTTCTCCTGACATGTGGTAGTTTCTGATTAGGTTCTTAATTCCTTGATCTACGCGAACGTTTTTCTAACCGCATCCGAGTCTAGTGAAACAATCATGGTGAAATTAGAAAAGAAATGATTTTGACCTTAGATCCATTACTAAAGGATAAATATATGCTAGAAGTGCCTCAATTTGATGGCTGCATTAGTGAGGGGCTGGTACATGTATGTTTATGCACAATTCTAGGTGTTCGAATTCTCTTTTCCGACTTTCGAATTGAAGTCCTCCAAAAATTGAAGATTGCTCCTTGTCATCTTCATCCAAATGGGTGGAGTGTAATTCACACATTCGAACTCCTTTGTAAATATCTGTCATCAATTTTTTCAACGTGTTTCGGCTTTCCTGCATTTGGGGGAGGTAGGGGTTGGATAACCCTATGCCAAAAGACCAAAATTTTGATTCCTTTCTCAGTCTTACGAACGAGGTTAGATTCTTTTTAAAAGAGAGTTCTATGAAATAATTTTTGTAGGTGCTGACCCGGTTCTTTTCTAGGTCGATCTCTCAAATTCTTAAGAGTCGCCAAATTTTCCGATTTATCGAACTTAATCCCAATATTTAAAAGATGATGATGAATTTGATTTTCTAAAAATATGTAAAATTGGTCCCTCACCCATAACATCATTAGTTATGTTTGCTTATATGTGATTAACGATGACACTAACGATTACATGTTAGTCACATGTGATGTGGCTGTTCCAGGACATATACTTGATTGCCATGTGTAATTCCACCATATTTCATAAATGTGAAAATTAAATTCATCAATTTTAAAATTAAGGGACTAAGACCAAGCTGACCAAAAATAATAGAACTCTCTCCCCAGTTGACTTTTTGTTTTGAAACCCAATTGGCCAAGATGTCACATCTTGGTATGAATTGGTTTCTGGATATATGGAAGTGGGAAAGTATGGCTGATGCGCAAACAACGTTTGATATGATGCCCCAGAGAAACATAATTTTCCGGAATACTTTGGTGAATGGTTAATCAGGAACAGTAGGATAAACAAAGCAAGGTCTGTTTTTAATCAAATGAGTGAGAGGAATGTGGTGTCTTAGAGGGCAATGATTAGTAGGTATGTGCAAAATAAGAGATTTATGGATGCATTGGAGGTTTTTCTCTGATGCTTTAGTCAAGAACTTGTCCCAATCATTTCACTTTTTCCAGTTTGTTGGACTCATGTGCTGGTTGTTCCTCTCTTTTGATGGGAATGCTGGTGTTATACCAAATGAAGCTACATTTGTAAATGTGTTGTGAGCATGTGTGCATGCAGGTCTTGTTTGCTTCTATGCTGACCGAGTATGGAATCCAAGCAAAGATTGAGCACTATACTTGCATGGTAGACCTCTATGGAAGAGCAGGGCAATTTGATGAAGCAGAAAAATTAATCAAGAATGTCATTTGAGCCTAATGTGGTGGCGTGGGGTGCACTGCTTGCAGCATGTGGCCTGCATTCAAATTTTGAACTTGGAGAGTATTCTGCAGAGAGGATCCGCAAACTCAATGCTTTCAAAGATCCAAGGTGAGAAAGGAATATGGAGCAGTGTAAATGAATTGAGGGACATGATGAAGGAGAGACAAGTCCAAAAGTGGAAGTCAGCTGGGTTAACTAAGCTCTTTCTGTAAATTCAGCCAAGTGATAGTGTTTATGGGAAATTAATGAGAAAATATGTTGCAAAAAAAAAAAAGTCCTCGCTCCTTATTCTATTGGAGTTGATAACTTTCAACTTATTTATTTTATTATTCTTTGAATAGCATCTTATTTGTTTAATTATCTGTACCAAAATATCAAACTAATACTTAAGAATTGTGCTAGCAACTCAAACTAATGTTAAGAATCATACATAGAAGTTTATCATCTTAAAATTATAAATTTTATGTCTAACACAGTCCTACAGAATCGATTCGTAAAAAATCACCCTCACTTATATTCATACTATCTTACTAGATGTAGAATCCACAATGATTATAATTACCGAAATTTATGTAGTGCAAATGAGCCCCAATTTACTTTCAAATGTACTAGTTTATTAGAATTTATTCATCCATTCTCCATATGCCGAATTCTGTTGGTGTAAAATAAAAATAATAAAACGTGAAGTGCATTATTATAATGTTAATGTAAATTTATATCTGAAAACATTCCCACCAAACCCCAATTTTGTTCAACCCAGTAAAGGATTCAAATTTTTAGTGAAAGTTCAACGGAAATCATATATTTAAACCAAACTTCTAGGCTACACTGCCAGATAGCTGGAAACTAACTGGCTGCATGTCCAATTAGTGAGAATAGCAGTAATAATAAATTAGTTAAAAAAAATAGTTAAAAGATAAATAGGAGTAGCAATAAACACTCCCTGCTTAGTATATAAGATACTATCAGCCAAATAGTGAAATCCGGCATCCCCGCATTTATGATGGGTATCTATCCTTTAACGACGAGACTAAAATCCACAAACAAATTTGCACTAAAGGTACAACAGAAGATGGAGGATGATTAAAAAAAACGTTCACTAATACTCTAGCAATGGTACAGGGAATTTGGCTAATTTTTTAATTAATCTACCGACAATCAGTAATCCTTTCAGATGTAATGATAAAGAGTAGTAAAAGGCAACTGCCACGAGGAATCATGATTTCAGTTGCAGGAGACAAAATATCCAATCCAAAGGCAAAAATAGTGTGGATGGCTAGGACTTCATCTGCGGCTCTTCGCTTCCTCCTTTTCCTTCTCTCGCTTCTTGTAAAGTCTCTCAAGAACACGCTTTGCCTCACATTGTGGAAAATTAGTCAAATCATAGTAATGTGGTGCTACATCAACCAACCTGTACAAGATGAGAATTACATAACCATGAAGTCAGGACTAGGAAAACAAGTTATAACCCAAACTCATAAAAAAAAACCACAATACTATATACTTCACAATCTATCTGTCCACTAAAATCTAGCGATGTGATTCAGAGTCACAAAATGTATCTGTTTGAGTACACTTCACCATATTCAAATTCAAATGTTTTTCATCATGCAGTTCACATTTTAATTGCACAAGTTCCCTTTTTCATCAGGTTTTCCCTTAACATCACACATAACCAGCATTTAAGAATTTCTATCTTGATGGTACAAACATCAATAATCCACATATAAAGAACAATCTTACCATTCCCCTCGTATGTCTGTAACAGTGCGAATAAAATTCCGACTAGTAAGAACATATTCATTATAAATGACCCATTCAGGCTTGTGGTCCAGACAATTTGATGGATGCAAATGCACCACCTACAAACAGAACAGAAACCATAAAATACAATACTACAGCTGACAGTCTAGCTCTTCTGATAATTCAAATGAAAGAAGAAGAAAAAAGACAAGCAGCTCATCTTAACAAACCTGGTTGTCTTTCACTGTCAAGTAGTGTCCTGTACGCTCCATATGAGCTACCTGCATGAAATACCCAGCTAGCATAGCTTTTCTTATGTTGACATAGTAGTCACGGCTATTAAAGTCAGTGCTGCATAGCTTCAGATTAAACCGGGACATGATGCGCACTAACTGTTGTCTAACATTATCAGCTGCTTTCAATGCCCTGTGATTAACAAAGTTATCGTAGCACCAAGAGGGATCCTCATCTGGAAAAACATTTACAAATAACAAAGTTAATGTAAAAAATCAATAATTTAACCTATTCTTGAAAAAATAAATGAGATACCAGAAATAACTACTTACTATTTTGCTTATATGCATGATAAACATTCAACAGCGTGAGATGATCTCCATCAATGTGCCCGAACCTAGCTTTAGCTTCATCCGCAGCTTTTTGTGCCTCCCTAGGCCGGACAAAGCAATTGGGTACTAAAGAAAGAAATTGATTATCACAGAGGAGGTCCACGGTAGGTCAGCAGATGCATAGAGGCGAGACCACACCATTTGCTTCATGAGAGAATACTGAGAAACTGCAACTAATGCATCAGCACTTACTTAGAATCCTATGGTGCATGCCAACCGGGGGCATGGTACCCAGAGAAGACAGTTGCTGATGACAACCTAACAGGACACACTCAACTGACCACATTAATGTGCAACTAAGCACACATGTAAGCAGTCAAACATCCCCCATCATATTCGCAAGATTATCACCTTGCACATGCACAACAGCAGGGAATCCATTTCAAAATGGATCCCAGCAGAACTACTTTGTCTTAACATTATGGGGGAATACTGGACAGACACAAAGCAACAAAATGAAAGAATAATACCTGAAAGCATGGCAGAAACTGACAGAATCTCATTTGAGCAGTTGAATTCAGGACTGACAACGAGCATCTTCGACATCTGTGGGTCCAAGGGAAATTCACTCATAATCTCACCCAGTTTTGTTAAGTTACCTTCATCATCTAGTGCACCCAAGTAATTCAACACTTCCAATGCACGCATTAAGGTCTCAGGAGCAGGAGGGTCCATGAAATCAAAATGCACCAAATCATCTATACCCAGTTTCTTCAAAGTAAGAACTGTGTTGGCAAGATTTGATCTCAAAATTTCAGGATAGGTCTGTGGCTGAAGATCATTGTTGAAACTTCTCTCCGTGTAAAGTCTAAAGCATTTCCCTGGTTGAGTTCTTCCAGCACGCCCTGATCTCTGATGTGCACTAGCTTTTGATATTGGTGACACTAATAAAGACTCCACGCGAACTCGTGGGTTATAAACCTTCTGCTTAGCAAAACCAGGGTCAATGACATAAACAATACCATCAATTGTCAAGGAAGTTTCTGCTATGTTAGTTGATACCACAATCTTCCTTCCAGGAGGCCCACCCTCCTTCACTGGAGGTGGAGGTGGCTCAAAAATCTTCTGCTGCATAGCTGGAGGAAGAGTAGAATACAGGGGTACCACTTTGACAGGGCCCACCTGGTCTCCCAGATTAGCAACTTCTTTCGTTATTTTGCGGCAAGCATCTTCTATCTCTTCCTCCCCAGTCAGAAATACAAGTATATCACCTGGAGGTTCACACATGTGTATCTGTACCACTGTCCTAATACCAGCCTCCAAGTAATCCCTTTCAGGTTCCTGAGTATAGAAAATTTCAACAGGATGTAGCCTTCCAGGAACCTTCATAAGAGGGGCACCAAAAAAATAGCCCTGAAACTTTTCGGCTTCAAGAGTCGCACTCATAACAACCAACTTCAAGTCAGGTCTATTTTTAAGCACTTCCTTCAGAAGGCCAAACAGCACATCCGTGGCCAAAGTCCTCTCGTGTGCCTCATCAAGAATAATAACTTTGTACCTTTCCAAAAGCGGATCCGTCATCGCTTCTCTTAAGAGCATACCATCTGTAAGATACCTGTGAAACAAAGCACTCCACTTGAGACTAGATGAAGCAACACACACACACACAAAAAGCAGACTGAAAACAAAAAACAGACAACAGATATCAAGCTCAGAATTAAATATAGAAATCAATTCAATAGCGAAACTAAACATACTTCAAAACTGTCCTCGCACTACTGCAGTCCTCAAATCTGATACTGTAACCAACCTCTTCCCCTATAGTTACATCCATCTCTTCAGCCACACGACGCGAAACAGACATTGCAGCCACTCTCCGAGGCTGAGTGCACGCAATCATCATCTTCCTTCGTTTGTCCGGTGTTTCCAATTCAACAGCATCCAAAACAAACTGAGGAATCTGCAACCCCCCCAAAAAAATTGATAAATTAGAGACATTCACACACTATCCAACATTACGACACTATATAAAACCATTGTAACATTTGTGTATCAAAATAAAAACAAAAAATTGATAAATTACAGACATACACACATCTATAATTGCAACATTTGTGTAGCCAAATGTAAACAAAATATGCCCTAAAACACCCTACCAAACATTAAGACACTATATAAAAGAAATCTCTTCAATTTATAACCTTTTCTACGAATATAAAAGGAATAAGAAAAAACATATAAGTTGAACAAACCTGAGTGGTTTTGCCACTACCGGTCTCACCGACGAGAATCAGAGTCTGGTTATCTTTGAGAACCTGCAAAAACTCGTCTTTCTGGTGCCAAACGGGGAGGGTTTTTCTCTTCTCCAAAATCTCGAAGTACCTTTGGGAGTAAGGCCTTGCATTCCATCGATTGATCAAAGAATTTGCAACGCTGTTATTGGCGCCGCCGTTGAGTTTCGACATCTTAGCCACAGAGTCGTCTACCACATCGAACAAGCTCACCTTCCTCTTCCTTTCCGTACCCATCAATCAAATTCGAAACCCTAATCACCCCAAACTCGATCCAACCAGGTTGGTGCTGCAAGTGGAAGGGAAGGTGCTAGGGCTAAGCTTTTGTGCAATTATAAAACGACCAGACCTAATGAGGAAGATGAAGTTTCTATCACTACGATTGAACTCAGCCCACTGTTTCTTGTTATTTTATCGCTTCATAAAGTTTAGTGTGTTGGATTGGACGGTCACTCGACCCACTTCATACAGCCCAATCTGCGTCGTCTCAACTCCTTTCAATATGGGCCGGGCCCTTATTTTCTAGGTTGGCAAATGTTATACATTCTCAATTATTAATAAATATACTTCTATTTTTATTTTTATTTTTAAATTTCTTAAAATATTTTTTTGAATTTTTTTAAATTTATATTTTAACAAAAAAATATATAATTTCGAAAAATAATTTTTGGAATATATATTTTTTTATTTTGAAAAATACTTTTTGAATATGCATATTTTTTTCAAAAAGTATTTTTTTTGATAGAAATAAAAAATAAATTAAATTATATCTTAAGATAAAATATTTTCATCGAGAAAAATAATAATATTTAAAATAAGTATATTTTTATTATATAAAATACTTTTTAGTAAAAGTAAAAAATCAAAATTAAATTATATATTTATCATCAAATAAAAGAATGATATTTAAAAACAATTACTACAACTATGTTGAAGAAAATTATTACTACATATTAATATATGTTTAATAAATATATAAAAAACATAAAACATAAATCACAATAAATAATAAGATCTTATTACGAAAAAAAAAGTAAATATATATATATATATATATATATATATATATATATATATATATATATATATAATATTTAAATAATAAAAAAATATAATTTTAAAATAATGAAAATAGTGATTGTGTTTGACAGTCTTTCCTGCATAACCAAAAGCTCAAGTAACTCAAGTGTAGTATCTAAAAAATAATAATAAAAAGCTCAAGTACTAACTAACGGAACATACAACTCTAATGCGGGCTGGGTTTGAAATATTTTACATTGTGTATTTTTTGGATCGATAAAAGAAATATGTAATATAAATAATTTTTGATATTATAAATAAAAACAATCATTGATGTGGGTTTAGTAGCATGAAATTTTAAGTAATATGTATAAAATACTATGTTCGTATTATGGGTGATAAAGTAGACTAATCCGTCTTATTTCATCCTATCATTCACTTGTATAAAAGTGAAGTAAATTGACCTACAAATGACAAACGGGTTAAAAAGGTTTTGTTCACTTAATGATGAGTCAGTGAGTTTCTCCACTTTCAACCCACCAAAATTTAAAAAATAAAATCTCAATTGAGTTTGAATATATTTATTTCATCATCTAATACTGATTAATCTAGATTAAATAAGTTTCGATACTAATAAATTTATTATTATAAATGAAAAGAATCTATAATGTTATTATATCACAAAAATTAAAATATCAAATTATTATTATTTATAATTTTATTTGTGTAAAAATAATTATGAGATGAATTATATTTTTTCATTCTAGATGTAAATGAGATTTTTTTTAATAATAATATTTTTAAATTAGAACCGTAAGCTTTGAGTTATATATATATATATATAATCTTAGAATTGATCTGTCTAACATGCCAGTTTCCCTTAGTGAGTTGATTGGTGAATTCAATTATATAACTCATATAGCACAAAGGTTAACAAAGATTAGGCAAAATGCTTTATTTTACTAACAAAAATATTATAAAATAGAATATAAGAGTGAGATTTTTCTCCCTAAATTAAACAAATTTAATATTATATCTCTCCTCTTATTTGAATTTGCATTTCACAAACCACTCTCATAGTTAGCTAAAAAATTATTTCAACAATTTGAAACTATCATTCTTTTATTTTTATTCGTATATTTAATTTTTTAACCATCTATCTACATCAATCAACCCTCTTTTATCTCTATTTATAAATCAAATTTGAATAATTTTAAAAAAATTCAAAATTTAAAAATAATCTTATATCATGATTTATAATGATCATTATAAATTTAGATATAACTTATATATTCAAATATACATATATAATTATCTAATTAAAAAAAATATTATAATTTTTAATTATAAATTTTAATAATATAAAAATAAACATTTACCTTATACACCATATTAAGATATTAGTAAAATTAAAATGTATAAGCTTCAAAAAAAAAAGTTGAAGCATGCATGTTAGTAAAAATAGGTAAACAGTTAGTCCGTCCTATTTAAGACTTGTGCATGTTGACCCTACATTTTTAACAAGTTGGCCTGCTCTACAAAATAATTAAGCTTTATTTTCTTAG
This sequence comes from Mucuna pruriens, assembly GCA_025330945.1. NCBI lineage: Eukaryota > Viridiplantae > Streptophyta > Magnoliopsida > Fabales > Fabaceae > Mucuna > Mucuna pruriens. Next base: position 3,030,222 of record JAENHJ010000528.1, read on the forward strand.
TCTACATCCACTTTGCGCAAAATTTAGTTAAACAAGCTGGTTTGCAGACCAAAGATAAGAAAATAATAATAATTAAAAATGTAAAATTAACTATAAAACTGAAATTTCTAAATTATGATTTTTCTTTAGTAAGTTGTTACTTGTTAATAGTTAATTAAATTTAATAACATGAGAAATATACAGATAAAGCACAAACCAATTAATTAATAAGAAAATCTAAATAATTAAAATAAGACAAAAAAGGGAAGGGAAAGATGAAATTGTCACTGATACCTAACTAACAAAATATTATAAGTCCTAATAAAATAAATCAATTATTATAAATAATTTTATTTTTAAAAATATATATAATAATATGTGGATCAGCCTGATAATTTGTGTATGAAACTCTCTAAGTCCACGAGTTATGAAAATCAACCTAAAAACTTGTATTTTAAATGAACCTCATTTTACATGACACGGAACATGAATGGATTACGATCTAAATCAACAACAATGAGAAGTAACTCAACTTTACAAATTAGTTATAAATAAAAATAAATGATTATTTACCTCTAATAAAAAAAATGCTAAAGAAATTGACTTTAATTTTTTTCGAATTCATCTCTTTAAAAGATTTAGGTCTAGTTTAGCGAATGAAATCTATGTATTAGTCTAATAACTAAAATCCAATAATTAGGTTAAAAAATATATATTAATATTGTTCAATAGATAACGAATCTCGTTATACATACCGAACATCGAACCAAAATTTGAAAATCCATTAAAAGTAGTTATTTTTACAAATTTTATCTCGAGAGACATTCTCCACTTTATCTCACCAAAGAAACATAATGATAATTAAATTAAGAACAATATAAATAGGTTAAAAAGACTTCAAGTATCTTTGTCCCTCTCATTTTTACATTTTTCACGTAAATACTAACTTAAGTATTAGACTCCTTATCATTACATAGCTAAAAATTGATTCATGAGAACTTATGATAATTTTATTCGAATATTCCACTTTTCTAACAAACTCACGTTTGTATAGATTAAGCTTGGCAATTATTAAACTAAAACATATATACTAGCTAACTTGTTTTATTATTAGATAAAACACAATGGTGAGTTTAATTATGTTTGGTGCAACATTAAATACGCCTGTTGATATAAAAAAAATTACATCAAAATTTATGCAATACGCAGAAGATAAAAAAGGTTTATAGTCTATTTGGAATGTCGTCCAATACGTATTTCTCTTTTAAAAATTGGGTCCATTTAATATTTTATTTATATAAAACTATAGTCTCTAGCTTCTAGCTCGATGTGCGTAAATTTTGTATGAACGCATCAACTGACACCCATTTAGCTTCATATAAGACTTGCGTTATATACGCGTGAAAAACCAAACATACTAGAAGGAGAGTTTGACAAATGCAATTGAAATGTTGTCACATTTATGTACAATTACATGATTGGTTTAAAAATACTGATAATGGCGGTTAGAATCAATTAAAATCAAAAGCATACATTATGTCATTAATTTTTAAATGGATGGCAACTAAATTCACATTCATTTTGGATTCCACAACAACAACTATTAAAATGGTCGTTTTTAAAAATATCAATATAGCATTAAATTTTTCTTCTTATTATTATATCATTGATCACTGTAGAGTGAGAAGAAATAAAAGAAATATAATTTTTATGATATAATAATATAGGATAAAAATAGTATACGAGAGAGATTAATTAATATAAAAAATAAATAGTACATTAACAAATTTGAATAACAATTTTTATATTACATCTTTTAATCTATGTGTGAAAACCTTAAATATCAACAAAGAATATGAGATAGAGAGAAATATAATTACAGAGTAATGATAAATTCTTCTATAGTCATGCTATTAGTTGATATAACTATGTATATATATCAAATATATTTATCTTTTATTTAATATTTTTTATAAAGTATCAAAATAATAGATAACATGCGATTGTAACAATCTAATTCAAATATGAATGCATTTCAATCCCGTAGGTTTTTAGATTAACAACACACCTAACTTTAGCATAATTATTGTAACAACACTCTTAGATTACGTAACCGTAGTATTTTCGTGATCTATAAATGTACACCTTGAATCATTAATTCAATGAAATCAACCAGAGAACATATTCTCTCTCAATATTCTCATGTAAAAAAATTGTAAGACGAATATATATAACAACAAATGGCAGAAGAGGAAAAAATGGAGCATATCCCTCTTCATTTAATTTGATTATCAAATTTGCAGGAACAATAATAACAAATTTAAAGAGATGTGCCATGCGGGCCTAGTAAGTTTACGTATCACATCATAAGCAATACACGCCTTTGGAGAGTCGTCGAGACACTTGATTAATGAATAACTTTACACGAAGATATGAACAAATATTGCTTCTATATATTACAATCTAGAAACGAAGAATAATGACAAGCAAGTGTGCCACATTTTTGTTGTCTATCTTTTCCCTCACAACAAGGTCACCGATGTAAACAAAGTATCAAAATGATCAAAACCGTATTAATTATTTACCCCTATGAGTGGACGAAACTATACCTTCATTACCGGCCAAAATCAAGTACTTGTCTCTCCTATTAAGTTGAGTGCATTGAAATCCCAGGGCGTCCCCAATACACGTTTGCACATTATTAGCCACTTCAAATCTGGCATTACACGTGGCGAGAGAAGGTGACACGTGTTCCAGCAACTGAATAGAGTAACACGGAGAGGGGTTCATCAAGAAGAAAAGAGGGTCCAAGCACTTAAGACCACCTGCGGTTGTACCATGGAACATGGTCACGTGACAATCAATAGCCACAGGGACTATTTCCTCGCACAGTTCCGAAAACAAAGGGCTGAACCTTAATAAATACGCCTCTCTGCACGTGGTCCCTTCGGGGCACACCACCAGGTCCCCTTCTTCCAGTAACTGCTTCATCCTCTTAGCGTCCTCGTCGCGGTTCCTCGTCAAACGCACCGTTTTTATCGGCGCTAGAATCTCCGACATTCTGCTTAAGCTGTACGTCACCGCCACCAAGTCTCTCTGCAGCATGAACGACAAATACAGAGGGTCCAGTAGCGTTCTGTGGTTGCACGCGTAGAGATGGCCCTTGGGCTTTTCGTCTTTCTTTCTGCTTTTGGGCCTTGAGGTTGTGAGACGAAGCCCAGTAAATTCCAATAACGGTGTTGAGATTTTGTACGGAAGTGTTAGTGCTGCTGTGACCCTAAACAACGCAAGGCTGAAGCCCAATGGAGCCCACATTAACGTCGTTAGAGTCGTTAGTGGCGTGGGTTTTAGCGCCAATCTTCCATCGTGGAAAATTAATGGCTTCGGGTATTTATCTCTTGCTAGGTTTTGCCAATTTTTCTTCTCAGCTTCGGCTACCGTATACACTTCCTAGTAAAATAAAAGTCAACGGATGAGTTTAATTTCTCAATTCCAAGTTTTGACATTCGTGAAAATAAAAATAGAGACATAATGAAGTAAAAAGTATATTTTGGAGGGGAGTGAGGACAAACATATATTTGGTTGGGAGAGGAGAGTAATGACAAATATATAGTTGGTGGGGAGAGGGGAGTAATGACGAATATATCTTCACACACCTTTTTTAGTACATATATAAAATAAACAGTATTGAAAATTTAAATTTATTTAATTTATATTGACTTATTCCTTGATAAAATACTACCATCACATCACTGATGAGATGCAAATATAAAAAATAAAAACTTATTAAAAATATGTTTTTTTAATATATACTTTTGCCTTCTAGGTTGCATGTTAAAAAAATTTAAAATAATTTATTTTATTTTTAAAGACTAAATATTTTTATTTTAAGTAAATTAAATACTTATATTTCCCATTTCATATTATTTTCTTAACATGAGCAGCATATGTTGACAAAAGTCAAATACAGTCAGAGTAATAGCCTTGAAATTGCAGAGAGAGAGAGAGAAGTGCAATAATTTAAATCAGTAGACGCACAGGCATTAAATATATTGTAGGTGTATTTTAAATTTAAATAAATTATAAATAATTATAAATAACATAAAAATTATTTAAATTTTAAATAAAAATGGAAGTTAATTTAGAAAAATTTTAAAATTTGATAAAAAGATAAATATAATTAATTTTATAAATTAAAAATGACATGCGTTATTTAAAAATAATATGATGAATAATTTTTGTAAAATATTTTTAGTTTATTTATTATTTTAAAATTAACAAAATATTATATTTTAAAATTTATTAAGTAAAGTAAAAAGGAGAATTAATAAATTAAAATAATAAAAATAAAATATAACTGTATTTCTTAAAAAATATTTAAATATTTTTTTGTTTTTAAATTTTTGCACTGAAGTTAGTTTAAGGTGATACTTAGTATATATACACAATGTTTTTACTAACATTCATGGAATGGAAAAGTAATATGAAAATTAAAAAAGAAAGTCATGTTTAATAAAAGAAAAAAAAATCTTAGTTATAAGAAATTTTTGAAAATGTAAATTTATGAATAAATGAGAATAAAACTTTTCCTCCTTCTCATAATTAAAAATAAAACTTAACAAAAATTTACTTGTGAAGTTACTAAACTTTTTAATTCTTTAAAATTATTATAAATTTACTAATTAAATTTTCTTATAGTTATTGTTCAACTGTTTTAATAATTTACAAAATAAGCATATTCTTTTTAAGAACGTTGAATAAAGATAAAACATATTTTATAAACAAAAATAAGAATCTTAATTACTCTTAAAAATGTCTCACCTTGCAAAAAATTGTTTAATTGAGAATGAATTGAGTGAATTAATTAATATCTAAGAATATATTATATCTTAAATAAAAGTTTGCAAAAGACAAACCTTGCATGGAGAGAAGAGGGAGTGGTCAAGATCCTTACGAAATCCTGAAATTCCAATCATATCAGAACAGGTTCCTTTCCCTTCACGAACCAGCTCCAAATTTGCATGCATGGTGTTTCTCTCCATCGACCCCACGTAGAAGCCATTGAACACCTTTAGCTCCCTCCCCACGACAAAATCAATTTCCAAATACTCCTTCAAGAAGCTTTCCACCATCACACGTGGCAACTTGCTGAACCCCACTTTCCTGCCACCTCTTTTCACCACCTCAAACATTTCTTCCCCAACATCCTCCAAGAAAAACTTAGGTAAAACGGCCCTTCCCACTCTCAACCTATCTTCTTTCATCCCAAAGAAGCATACCATGACCATCATCTTCAGCCCCATTTCCTCACTAACTAAACAAACAAAAGGATACACTAAGACCAGAACTATGGCTCTTAAGAGCCCTCCTGCTTCAAACGCAACGAGCATGAAGTATGGGAACACTGAAGAAGACTTCAACAACGCACCTTCTACATCGAAGATGAGAGTGTGGTCGTTGAGGTCTGAACGATTAAGTAGAGAGTGGTAACTCTCGTGTTTGAGTTGGGTTGAAAATGTGATATTGCTAATACTTCTACGGAGACCCTTTAGTGGCCTAAAGAAAAAACGGTACCAAAAGATGAAAAGAGATTTGAAGAAAAACACACTCATCGCCATTTTAGCCATGTCGATCTCACGATTTGAGAAGTAGTTGTTGTTTGATAAAGATAATACCAATGTCCTACCGTGTATGCACTGGAACCATCGATATTTATACTTGTACCTATACATCAATAATACCCTTATTCTGTTATTACCAAAATGCCATCTTGACCTGGTTTGCTTGCTAACCAAACCTCAAGTTGTTTGTTTACTTTTTGGGCGACTTAGAAGTTAAGGACACAGGCTTAACACGATATGATGAGATTTTTCATTCCTTGTTGGAGATGAAAAGTCAATACATGACTGCATGAGCTCATTGGCTACAATATGTAGAATCATTAAATTAGGGTTTACAAAACGCGGCCCAGAATTATTCATAAGTCGATGGATTTGACTGATGTATGCAACAGTAATCATGCAATAAATACAGATTACAACTGTCAAGTTTAATAGATGTTGAGCACTTGTAATTAAACATCCACAAGGTAATAGCTTTTGATGTTTTTTTTAATAGTTTAATTCAATGATTGTTAAGTATAAAATAAAATTAGAAATTCTAGCAATAAATTATTTAATATATATATATATATATTAGTTAGTCGTTAGAAATTATATTTTTTTAATTTCATTTTATATTTAACGAATTTCTATCTTGATTTTATATTTTTAATAAATTTTAATCAATAATTAAAATGTGCGTTATAAATAGTGTATCGTAGAGTATTAAAAATTTATAATTTAAATAAATAAAAACAATAATAAAAATATAGATATAATTTTTAAGATAATTATCGAAAATATCAATAAATTTAATAAATTTATTATATTCATGACAATTGCAATTGATGACCGGGTAAATACTATTTAGACCTTTAATATATACGATATATGAAATTAAGATAAATCAAAATATTATTGTCTTAACTATTTAAGAAGTATTTAATTAAAAAATATTTGTTTATTAATAATGTAAATTTTGATTGATATTCATTAGTGTTCTTTAACTTTTTTTAAATAATTATTTTTATAATATTTAACTTTTTTTAAAAGAAATCTATAGACAAATGATGCTGTTGAGTTATTTTATTTTATTTTACACACAGAATTATTTTCCCTGGGAGAGCTGACGCATGTCTCAGCATGTGAATTAGTTTGGTGATAGTCTTTATCTCACATGTAACTCTCCACCCATGTGAATGGAAGATCGATGAAAGGTTGCCAGCCGTTAATTCATCTTGATCTTGATCTTGGTCAAATTTTGTCAGCTGATTTAGATATTTAATTAATACTTTCTCCGTCCTTTTTTTTTGTCTGTTTCGTTTACAAAGAATAACTGGATTATATTATTATTATTATTATTATTACTTGTTCTTGATATCAAAAAGTTAAAAAATAAAACAATATAGTGCAATTCTTTAAAGTAAAAATTAACAGAATTTATTTTGATTATAATTATTTAATCATTTTCTTAATTCTCATGCAACAAGTACCAAAAAAGAGGATAAAAGTAGACACAAAATACATGAAGGAGATTGATCGACCATCTTATTTAGTAGCAGCATAGGTATTTCATTCTTTGTTGACATTGTGACTTTTGACGAATATATTGTTACACAGAGTACGCGACAAGCGCGTTGAAGATAATAATGTGCACTGTACCAAAAAGAGAAAAGGAATAATGTGTAGGGTTGCCAGCAAGAACAAATCAACCAGGTACGATATTGACTATACATGATAGTCTTGGAAATTTATAATTTTTTAATTATATAGATATTATATTTTAAATATAATTATATTAATTATTTATTTAAAATAATTATAATATTAAGTGATTCAGTTAAATAATTAAATAGACTTGATACAAATTTAATGAATATTCAGGTTAATCCTTCAAGAGATAATCAGAATCTTATATATAGGCTTTCCCATAAGGAAAAGCTATAAGACCCAATACACCAAATCGAAAATATATTCTTTGTTATTCCCATCAAAAAAGATAAACAGAAATCCCAGAAAGAGATAAGATATTTTGGTTGAAGAAGACCACAAATTAATGGGTCGCAATCATTAAAGATTACGCTACAGTCTCTTAAAACAACAAATAAATCCAAATATTTATTTATTTATATATTTTTATTTATAATTTTAATGATATAGTATAATCACAATAGATTATAAGAAATTTAAGGATAAAAAACTTCCCCCAAGAATAACAACATAAGAAATTTAAGAATAAAAAATTTCTAACAAAAATAAAAAATAAAAAACTTAAGAATATCTAAAATTACCGCCCTCTTCCTCCACATCTGAGACTTATGTAATTCATGTTTTTTTCTTTAACATTTAAATAATGCATATCTTTATCTTTATATATAAAAAAGTAGAAAAGTAGAAGTTCTGGATTTATTTAAGGGATATTTTCACTGTCCAAATTAGTATTAAAATAGTCATTTTTTTCAATTTAACATTTGTTTTAAAATGTTGTTTTTAATAACTTTTAGAAATTAATTAAAAATATGAAAGTTATCACATTGTTTCCGCCGTCAAACATTAATAGCATTCTACTATTTAACAATTAAAACTAATTGTTTCTGCACAAGTTATGTATAGCGTTTTTTTTTTTCTTTTTATGAAATTTCAGTATTTTAATTAATAGGATCTTTAATTTGCTTTTTTTTTTTTTTTTGGTAATTAACGTTTTCTTTCAAAATTTGAATTTGGATTAATATTAGTCAACCATTTTATTCTTTTTAAATTTTTTTATGATTTCCTTTAAGTTTCACATTTTTTAGTCTTCTTTTTTATTTTCCTTTTTTTTTTCAAAAATTTCATGGCCAACAAATACATTACACGATACATATAGAAGAAGGTTTTGTTTTTGCATTTAATCAGAATTCATGAATATGTATAGTGATGCAACATTCATTTTTCTTTTTCTGGTGTTAATATTTTCAATTCAATTTTGTTCCTTTGTTTTGAAAATCTTCACTTCCGCTGTAAAGTATTGCTTTTGGTAAACGTTCTTGTCCTTTAGTATTACTCTACTTCGTCTCAAATATAAAGATGTATTTTTCTTCTTCAACCTTCTGGTATGAACATCATATTTATTTATTTGTTTTTTGGTTTTTTATCCGTGTAGAGAGTTGCTTTGGGGTTTGTAACAAAGATAACTATTGACAAGAAAAATATTCAAAGATTTTCTTTTTCTTTTGAGTATAGCACATATATTTATGAAACTTATAATATGAATTTCTCTTTTACATAATTTATTTAATGTCTAATTTGAAGAAACATTGTGTAGGGTTAATATGAAATAAACAATAAAAACAAATTTAGAATCTTTATTTTACATATTTGGAACTCTTACCATTTACATTTATTTTATTTTTTATTTAGGAAGAATTGTTTTCTACTTAAAGTTGCAGGATTGCCATTTTTTATAATGGGTATGATTAGTTTTTCAATTCAAATCCAATACTTGAAAATCTTATTCATACAATATTTATGTTGTTGCATGGATGCAAGACTTTTTTAAAGCATTATGTAGTTTTTTTTGTTTTTTTTGCATTAAAAATTATGTATATTCTTAAGCATATAATTGGTCCAGAATTTTTCATAAGAAGCAAAAGAGAAAGCCCTTTTTTTGTATGGTACTTTAATGTCGTTAACTATTTACTATAATTTTAATTTAAAAATGGTTATATAAATATAAGATCCTTTAAATTATTTTATATCAAAATGTTGACTATAAATTTGTATTTTTGAAAGAAAGTATTTAAATATTGTTAAAATTATTGTCGCTTAATTTTTATATATGTAATCTAATTTAAAAATTGAAAAGTCTTGAACTATCAGAATAACAGTGTTTAAATATTGTCATTGTTATCGATATTAGTACTTATTTAATATTATTATTATTTAGTAAGTCAATAATCATTGCCAATGGGTTAATAATCGTTATAAAATTTGTTATTGATATTATTATTTTTATTTTAAATATAAATTATATTTCAAAATAATAGAAAATATTTCTCCCACACCTAATTTACCCGTGTATCACAAGTTCATTTAAAATTATTTTCTTATTTTCATTTTTTGTCATGTATTTTAATTTATCTATGAAAATTTATTGGCTTAAAAAAATACAACGTCGTGAATATTCAAATTTATGGTTGTATTAGAAAATAAATACATTTAGTTATCTTCTATTTTTTTATTATTAATGAATAAGTTCACATTCAATTGATATGTTACTATTATATAGTATTGTAGTAAATTAAATGCCTTTTTACAGATATTTTAACTAATAATATTTTTTCACTAATATAAGAAATAACAAACAAGTTAAAATACTTTTTTATTTTTAAACATTAAATAATTATAAATAAATAATGAAAATAACAAAATCTTTTTTTTTTCATTTCTTCAAAACATATCGCAAACAAGAAATAACATAAACATATTTTATTATTTTTAATTATAAATAAAAAATTATTACTGAAAGTGAAAATAAAAAAACAAATCAAACACTACCAAAGTTTTTTACATTAAAATAGTTATATAATCTTTTAAAATTAATAAAAGATTGTCAGGCTTCATGATAATTTATGGTTTTAATTTTTTTTTAATTTCTTAAATTAGATGGTATTCGTCAAATTAAAATAAAATAAATATTTTTTCATTTCTTTCTAATTTAAATCCTAGAAATGGGCCTCATGGTTCATCCCAGCGGGTCTTGGATTCATGCAGTCATAAAAAAATGGTAATTATTAAACATACCTTTCCAATGACTAAATATACTGCTTTTTATATTTCTTATTACTTAATTATGTATATATATATATATATATATATATATATATATATATATATATATATATATATATATATATATATATATATATATATATATATATATATATATATATATATATATATCATATAGTCCTATTCTCTACATGTGATACCCCATTATTCTCCGAAGTCTAAACCCTTCACACTTATTTTTTCCCTCTCCCTTTTCTCCCTATCAAATATAGGGTTTAATATATTACTTTTGTTAACTGCTGTCCTTAGAAAGTAATTAGAAAATTTGTTATTACTATTTATTATTTCTTCTTCGTATATCTTATGTGACTTTTTTCACCTATAATTGTCGTAGGGACTACTATTTCATTTTTCATAGACGTATAATCAATTAATCATAATCTTTTCACTGTTCGATGGTTTGATGTAAACTCTAATAATTTATCTGTATTATAGTGGAAAATTTATTTCAATATAATATATGCATTAGTTGCAATGAGTGATACGTATATACAAGTATATAACAGCTTGAGAGATAATTGGAACTTGAAAGAGCCTGTCACAAATTACTTGCATACGACGGATAAAAATGATAAATAATATATAATTATAGCTTATGTGAAAAGGACTTATTTTTATGTAAGAAGTATGAGTATCTGAAAGTGTTGAAACGGGATTCTCTAAAAAAAACTGAGTATCTCCCAACTTGTATATGAGATAACGTCTCACACTTATCATGTATTTGAAAGTGTTTGTTTGTAGGAGAAAGCCTCTGACGATCATTGCTCAGAAAGTCAATATTTTAAATCTAATAGTAAAGACAAAAATATGTAATGGCGCTAACCTAGAAGCTCAAGTCAGATTAAATTTATTTATTAAATAAGTTACATCAATACTTTTTTAAAAGTTTATTGGGTTAAAAATATAATATAATTTAATATGTTGTCAATGTAAGAATTTTTATATTATCAACAAATTAAAAATTATTTTAAATATGACTTTTAAAATAATTATTATGAAATTCAATAATTTTATTATATATAACCATTTACTATAGATGGTATTATAAATACTTTTTACAATATTATAGTAAATAAATTAAGATCTAAAAATTAGAAATCAATTTTTAAGTAATTCAAAAATATTTTATGACTAATAGACACATTTACTTAAATAAATATAAATAAAAATTTAATTTTATGCATTATTGGTATAAAATAAATATTTATTAAGAATTAACTTTGTCATCATGTCATATTAATAAATAGGATAATGTGATATAATCAAATTTTATTAGATGCCTATGTAAAAAAAATTACACTTACAATGCATATAAATTAAATTTTGTAAATAATATAATAATATCATTATTGTATTAAATTTGTACAATAGGATTTTTGCATTATGTACTTGTAAATTCTATAAAACAAAGAAAAGTGTGTTTTGGTAAGCAAATTTTTTTTTTATCTTAATTTAAATTTCAAAATTCTTCCTCCCTTTTTTTTTCTCCAATCAAACAAGCAAAGCGAACCACACTACACATGACTAAGTGGTTTACGTACCTGATAATTTTTTTAAATAAATATATTTTAATAAAATTATTTGATAAGATAATCTCAATAAATTATTTAAAAATTATTGAACACATGAATCAACCAATACCAAATTATTTAAACTCAAATTCAAATTTTTAATATACAACTATATTAAATATTTGAAAAAATAATTTTACTATTACAATTATCTTATCCAATAATTTGAGTAGGATTACCTTTAGTAAAAGAGATATTTAGTTTATATTCAAAATAATTATTTTAAAAAATAATATTTAATTTTTTAGCCAAACAACTTGAAAATGATATTTATTTTTAAAATTTATTTTCTCTTCAAATAATATTTTTTTTCAATATATGTTATAGAGGGAAAGAAAAAGGATTTTCTCCTATGATTAAATAAAAAAACTTAACATATATAGTGGACCCATTATAACAAACCGATGACATCGGACACACACAAGCCTTAGGGCTTGTTTGAAATTGTTATGATTTTTTTATATTATTTTGTAAATAGGTTTGAAAAAATATTTTTGAGAATAAAAGTTAAAACATAACATGGTTTTGTTTATTTTGTATACAAGAAGGTATCATTGAAACTTTATTTTCTACAAGAAGGTATCATTCGGTATATTATTTTTGCTTTAATCCTCTTAATTTTTTCCCCATCTGGTTGTTAAAAAAAATTATTTGTTTCATTTTAATCCCTAATGATACACAATAAGTCATTTACTACCAAATTTCGAGGTTTTAATATCAATACATATTTATATCACAAGATTTCATTTTAATTCCCTTTATTTAGGACACATTAGACGTATTTTTCAATTTTTATTAGTCTTGTCATCAGTTAATATAGACAAGGATCAAAAACAAAAAAATTATACACCAAACAGGAAAATTTTCTTTAATATCAAAATGAAAACAACCATACATTGCTCGGGATCTTTGTATAGGGACCCAAATTGGGTAGCATTGAAGTGGATGATTGATGACTTGACATCCAATAACATTTTGCAACATCTTAAGACAATCAATGCAATAATAAATGGGCAATGAACAATTGAAACATTGAAATACATGCACCAAATAGAATAAATCTTGGAAGATTTAAATTTGTTTAGTCCTTAAAAATGCAACCTTTTCATTTTAACCATTAATTAAATTTTATACTTTTTAGCACTTAAATTTAATAAAAACTGTTTTTAATTCCTCTTTTTAAAACTAAACACAAATAAAAGAAAGATACAAAAATTTCAATGAAGACCTTCAACCCATTTTAGAAACTGGTATTTTCAAAGACAATTCACCCATTTTCAAAACAGACAAACGAAAAAAGAGGAACGGAGCATATCATAGTCCTTTAGATTTTACAAATCCTTATAGCAACATAAAATCACCGATAATCTAACACCAAGCTAAACATTAACTAATCCATATTATGAAAAACTAATCCAGATGACAACGCTCTAACTTCAAGTTTTAATCGCAACTACATCTCCTTTTGTTTTTTCCAAATGAATTCTTGGTCGCCTCATACTCGTTAAGTATTAATATATGGCCAAAGTTCTGAAATGGTATAAAGTTGACAATGACGCCTCGAACAATTGAACGTCCTACAAATACCTTTTTTTTTTTAATAATTCGCCTTCTTTTAAGTTGATAAATTTAAGTCCTTCGAAAATCCTTCACTTAAATTTTAATTACAAATTCATGACTTCTATGCCAAACTTACAACTAAAAATAAGCACATATTGATACCATTTAATTAAAACCATTTCGACGTCGGTAACTATTCGATATGTGATATCACAAGAAAGTGTTAAGGATAGTAACCAAATAGACCACCAGCTCAAGAATGAACACATCAACCTAGAGATTCAATACGTCAGTATACCATGAGTACCCTACAGGGTACACCAAACACCTGCTTGGTAAAAAAAAATTAAACTTGATTCTACAAAAACAAATCAGTCTTTCAAAGGATTTCCACGTAACACAACCCAAGCTGCAGTAGCACGTTACCAGTTAAGGATAATAACCCAATAATGCATCACAAGTCACAACTTACAGCAAAGTTCTTAACAAGACTGAGCAACTATATTTCAGAAGAAAACCGGATCCGTCAACCGAAATGCATGTCCTTCCCAATCCTAAGATTAATAAACATACTTACCTACCTTATGGCCTCCCGTGCATTAAACTGCCTACTCGATCAATCTGGACCCTGAAATTTTTTCCAAGCAAAATTAAAGCTTTTGGCTGAAAAAGAATCACAAAATCTGCAATATCCACTATATCAAACTGCAATGACATCCTTGGTCAACTAAGATCTATGATCTTTACAACATTAGACCCTTCTATGTGTCATAAAAAAATATAACGCAGTGGATCCTTAATACTAGTAAATGAATTAAATAGAATAGCAATCCAACCCTGAGCCAAGATCCATATGACCATATCTGATTAGTGGTGTTTACCAAAATGAGACATTCAACTGTACAGTTGAGAGGAACCAAAAGATCTAAACTAAAATATTAAGTTATATTTTTAGGTAGGTTTGACAGACTAAGTAGAATAACTCACCACTTGATTGATATATAGAATTTTAATATCTGTTGTAAGCTTTTGCAAAATCTCCACGTCTATGAAATTCACCAAAATTATCATGAGGCCTAGTAGGATAAGTTTCCATGTTGTCTGAGAACCTGTTCCTTGATTCCAATGGTAAATTGGTCCCAGCATAAGGAGGAGGATTGACAGTGGACCCATCATATTCAGGAAAGCTCTGCTGTTTAAAACCCCGATAACCAGAAGACATTTGCTGGACTGCTTGCTGTTGATGCCTTTGCGTACCAAGCTGAAGAAACTCTTCCCACTGTTTTGCGTGTGTGACCCTTACCAAGGCAACTTTGCTCATGTACTTCTCCCTCAAATCTCTAATAGCCTTCCAGCAATTAACAAAATATTAGAAATCATGTAGTAGTAAACAAACAAAAGAATAATACTTTGCGAGATTTAAAATCACTGAACATGAGAAATAGCATATCTTCCAATTTTACTTTTCTTCACTTGCAAATCCAACGCATAAAGATCAAAAAAACTTGCTATATAAGCTAAGTTGCAAGAAAGCATGGGAACAAAGTTCAGGTTAATTTCAACCAGCAGCGCTGTACCAATAATTAGTCTCACAAAGGATAAATATTAGCATCAGCACTGCAAGCTGACACGTAACAGTATGACTCCACTAAAATAACTGAAATTTAGAAAATCAACACATGAAAAAAATCTACTTGACTTAATTCCCAATAACCAAAGGGTTTACTATCTTTCATTTTTACAGCAAGATGGCATGTGCAAGAATGAAGGATTGTTAATTATGATTAAAGATGTCAAGAAAGCATCATCAAATGATCATACCTCACGATGCTTGAAATTTTCTTCATCTTCTTCTCTGTCACGAATTTTCATTAGCTCTGTTGCCTCGTTCTTATACTCCAACTCTAATTCATCCAAAGTCTGCAGGGAGGCATTGTAATCAAACTGATGAGCAGGCTGGATACCAGATTCTCTTCTGTGAGAATCCCACTCATCATTCCTATAAGCACCCATGCTTTGATTACGGCCATCAAATGAATTATATGAGTTCCCTGTATAAGGGGCATGTCTTGGAGATCTTGACCGGCTTGAATGACCTCTAGCTCCACTATTTCCATAAGCTTCATGAAATGAAGAGTATGTTAAGCACTTGATTCAAGATGCCAACATAGATGATTTGCTTTAATTCAACAAATTGCACTTGATTCAAGACGCTAACATAGCTTTAATTCAAAAACTATCTTTATATTCGCATACTGAAACCATGGGAGCCAATCCTTTCAGTAAATATGTTCGTAATGGAGGAAACCCTTCAGGACGGAGATAATGCTTGAAGGCTAAGAACTTACCTCTTGCTGCAAGTAAATGACAACCAAGAGCAACATGGTTACAATGCAGACCATTTCAAGATAAATTTTACTATAAAAATAGTAGTATATAGAATCCTATCAAGCTACGAACATGAGATTACCGGCTTTCTAAGGATGCTGTAAACATATCCTATGCTGTCCCTACCTTGTGGAGAACCTCTAGCAAACTTTTGAACGTCCTCCCGGATACGATCTTCAACAGCCCTCTCTTGCCTACCAAACCTTTGTTGAAACTGAGATGTATTTCGTGGTCCAGAATGAGACCTTTGGGGTTCAGAGCGTTGAAACCGAGCACTAACTGGACTTCTCTCAGGTGATCTTGATCGGGCCATTTGAGAACTAGATGATCCCCTTTGATCACCCTCCTCTCGAATCTTGTGCACAGCATCAACACCTTTTGCCAAAATTAATCTATCCTTACCACTGACAATAATAAACTTCTCATCCATCTTAATTTTGCAGCCAATATCCCTTTCAATCTTGCTTAGAACTTTCTCTGTGAAAAGTGCCCGCATATTTTTGTCTCTAGCAGGTATCCTTTCAAAGAAATCTTGAGACTTGCGATTTGCTCCAAGAGTAGACGGACAACCCTACATTGTCAAGTAGAATATCATTTAACTAAAATAATGACAATGGTGATAATTATTTTCTAAATTAACTAACAACATTGCATATTATATATCACATTCACACCTCATAAAATAAAATCACATTCACAATACCAGAAAGCCCCAAAATAATAAATAAACTCAGTCATGCCAAAATATGTAGAGACGACTCAACCCCCCCTTCCTGCAAAACAATAAAGAATGCAATTTAGTTTGTATAGCATCAAAAGGAACTAATAAACCATGAGTGAAGATACTAGTGCCAACTAAAAATCATAGACAATATTTTTTGGGCTGGTGAAAGGGGATTAAAAGAAAAATAAGGACAACTAATATCTCATTGCCCCTTTGCTTTATTAAATTCAATTTAAGTTAACAATCAATCAATATCTACTCAACCACATTACCACTGGGTAGGCTTCTATACTACATGTAAATGCTTAAATAAAAAATAAATGTTTTGCAGGGGGTGGAACTGATAATGGAGCAGGAGAGGAACCAGTCATACCTGAGTGAAATGCCCTGATTCTCCACAAAGTTTGCAGATCATTTCCTCCTCCTTCCTTTTCTTCCAATTCCTTTCCGTAGCCTTTGACTTAGCCTCCCAAACCTTAGCTTCTCGGCTGGTAAAATCGGTTGGGACAGCATTAGGGTCCCGAGCTTCCTCCTCATCATCAGACCCTGCATTAGACCTCTTATTTGATTTTGCCCTCTCTTGTGTGTTCGTAGTAGCAGATACCGGGGGCCCAGTGTACTCCTTATAAAGCTCACGAAAATCATCATCGATATCTGGATCCGGCCTATTCGCCATTAAAAAAACAGATACCCTAACTGAATTGAACTCCTGCATTCCCAAAATGAAGCAGCAATACTGAAAATCCACTAAAATAAAGAAGAAAGGGAAAATCTAACAAAAAAATCTATTCATTCCATTAAGGAACACAACATGAATACATTTTACCATTAATTTCAATAAATTGTGCATAGTTATGGATCAATTTCAACTAAGTGCGATTGTAACGGAACAGATAGGTTTTAACACATGCTATCAATAAATTAGTACATACGAAGACGCAACTATTAACGCAGAACCGATCATCGCAGATTAAGGTAAATGAATGAGTTCGACAAATAAGCCGCGAAAAATACACAATTATGAAGAAGTGCTTAAACTAGTAGTTGCAGTCCCTCGATAAACTATTCATTTGAAAACACACGCAATCGAAGAATATGAACAACAAAATTCAAGAAAAAGAAAAGTTGAAAACAGCGGATGAAATGAAAGGCGTGAAACAAAAGAAGCTACGGCGTTAATCTAATGAAGTGAAATTGTTAAGGCATTTGATTGAGGAGAGAAGGAGACTTACGGTGTGAGATGAAGACGAGGATCCTCCACACTGCGAAATGTTGATTACGTTTCCACAAATCACTAAACAACACAGCATATCTACATTTTTCTACCTAGGGTTGCCTCGCCCGACCCGGCTTCATTTTCCGAAAATAATAAATAACTTCAACTTTTTTTTATGAAAAATATTAAAATTTATTAAACATTCAAAATTTATACGCGTGACTTGTTGTTTTAAAAACTAACTACACGTGTCTGTTCAACCAATCCAACCAATAATTAGTTTGGTGGCCCATTCATTAACTCCAAAAAAATAAAACGACAATGCATAAGATCTATTTTTTAAATAATAATAACTTAATTTTGAATTATTTTTAAGATAAATAAAATATGTATATTCAAAGATTTAATACAAGTATTGATTATTTTGTCATTTTTTATTATTTTTATCTTATAAAACATATAATTTAATCATTATATTAATTTTAATTTTGTTTATCTTTATTTTTTAATTTTATATTATTTTATTATTTTAAATATTATATAATATTAAAATATAAATTCAATTATTACCTATCAACCACGATTTAACTTTGATAAAATAATTAAACCTTCAATGAGCAACTTTGTGATTTTAATAATTGGTCTAGTTTTTAAAATATTGGTGAGATTTATTAAGTAAAAAATAAAAAATATATTTAAATAAAAAAGAATTAAAATATATAAGTTTTTGTAATTTTTAATAATTTTTAAATAATATAAAAAATATATTTAAATGAGTATATTAAAAAATATATTGATAAGATTTCTTAAAATATAATAATTTACTTTGTGGTGACAAGATTCTTAATAATTTTTCTTTAGTTATTTATAATCACCTACTCAATGATGAGAGTTGATAAAGTCTACGTAAGATACTACAACTGAACTCTAAACTTCATTAAAAAATATATATATATTTGGACTTTTCCTTACACTCGTATGAGTAATTATTTAAATTCGCATATTCTTGCTTGTTTATTTTGTGAAGTATAATTTGAATATACTTTAATGTTTATTAATGGTTGAAAATGAATTATAATTGTAATATATAATAAAGGATAACTCTTATAGGAAAAAAATTGTACATTATAAGGGTCCATCAACTAGTATATATCAATATAGAGATCAAACTAGTGTAATTTTATAAACTTTTATACCATTCAATGATTTTTAATTATATGTATTTTTCTCAAAATTCATAAGTTAATATTCTATATACATAAATTATGTATAAAATTTATATTAATGTAAAATTATTTGATACATCGATGATATACATTAAAATTGACATAATATATAATTTTTAAAATATATTAAAATATGAATAAATTAATTATCTTGTTATTATTGTTCATGTTTATAATAAAAATCGACACAAATATATATATATAGTTTAATTACACATTTAGTTTCTCAAATATTTCAATTGTATGACTATGATCTTAGGTTATAATTAAAAAGTCTTTAAGGTATTGTAATTTTACAACTTTAGTCTCTCAAATCCTACATACATGAATTTGAACTCATGGTGTTGTAATTTTATGATTTTAGTCTTTTGTAAATCTTTCATTAAATATTTAATATAAGTTTGAAAATATTTTAAGTCTCTATAAATAGGGTATCGTCTACTTGTAGTGATTGCAACAACAATTTTGGTTTTTTTATCTCTAATATTTATGAGTGTTTTTTTAATCTTTACCAATGTTGAAAGTAATAATATTTACAAAATATAAATTAAAAGTAAATTAGTTAATTAAAAAATAAAAAACAATAAAATCATTGTTCATGATATATTAAAAAATAAATTATATGTAATTATCTTATTTATATAAAATAACAAATACACAACTTAATTAAATTATACACCTAATAGTAATTTAATTATCTCAATTATAAATATTTTTATTACCTTAATTATCTTAATCAGTGTTATTTACTATAATACTTATGTCAATATTAAACTAATTGTGATTATTAGTAATAATTAAAAAATAACTTTGAGCAAATGTTAAGGATTTGAAAAACATAACAAAAATTACAATAACTAAAATAAGATAATGTTATATTTACATATACTTATGATATATATGAACATCTAATATATTTTATTAACATGACAATTTAAATAACATGATAGATAGTATGACACTACACAAATACCTAAATGTTGCATACTCCATTGTGTTAATCGCCAATACAATGGTAATCAAATTCATTAATATATTTTAATAAAAGATGAATATAGTGAGTAAAATTGTACAATTATAATATTTAAAATACTACAATTATAACTTGAAGATCAAAATTGCACAATTATAAAACTCAAGTGTCTCAATTGAGAACAAAAGTGAAGCAAGTGGATCCCTTTAAGATGCAATTTTTTTTTATAGTATTGTCTGTTTAGCCCTGCAGTCAAAACAGATTTATCTGCACAATTGCAAGCCAATTTGTGGACTTTTATTAAATATATTTAAAAGATATAATTAGTTTGCAAGGCTTTCAGTTTAGATTTTGTTGGTATAGTTAGTTTCTCAAATTTAAAATGTTTGATACTTAAATAGTTTATTTGATAATAATGTTTGATTTTGATTTTCTTGTTATTATTTCTTTATTTTTTACATGTTTAATTTAGATGAAATAAAAAAAGTTTCATGAACAATAATTAATTATTTTGTTTATGATTATTGGTTTAGTTTGTTATGAATATGTGATATTTTTTATAATTCTTATTTTAAAAATATATTATTTTATTAAAAAACAAATGATACAAATGCAGGCTAATGGGACTCAAACCATTTAACTTCTTATTTAGTATTTATTGAATTAATGAATTAACAATGAATTAACCGATCAACTTTATTATCGAACATTTATTTTGGATTTCAAAATTATTTTGGAAAAAATGGATATATTTTTATATACGAATAAATCCTATTATTGCTGGTTCTGAAGTTTCTGCATTTGAAAAAAATATATGGGACATATCGCATAAATAATTGGTCCGGTACTAGATGTAGCTTTTTCCCAAGCAAGATGCCCAATATTTACAACGCTCTCGTAGTTAAAGGTTGAAATACAGTTGGTTAATAAATTATCGTCACTTGTGAAATACATCAATTATTAGGAAATAATAGAGTTATAGTTGGAACTATGAGTGTTACATATGGTGGATAACCTGGGTTGTTGACTTGATCGGAATAGATTTGTACAAGTAAATTGACTTGTATATCCAATTATAGTTATTGTCACCATAGTCTCCACTATTTTGTCATTGTTGTTGTTGACAATGATGATAGTGATAGTGAAAACAACGACATTGGTGATAAGGACAACAATGACAAAAATACAATATTATTATTACTGTTGTCATTTACATTTATGCTAAGATGAGTAGTGATACCACTATTACTTAAATGGAATTTTAAAAGTTTAAAAATCTCGATATTTATTTTTATTATCATCTAATAAAATCATTACAGTGAGTTATGTTTTTCTCTCACACATATATTTATTGAAAATGATAAAAAAAAAACATTTTTTAAATGTTAACATCAACCTATTAGATTTAGGGTATTTTATGATTCTTATTTAAATTGATTTTAAGAAAATATATCATCTAATCAATCATAAATAAATTATGGATGAGTTTGGGTTGTTTTGGAAACAATCTAAAATTCAAACCAATTTGATTCAATATTTTGCAAACTTTTTGCTGGTTATGGTTATTTCAAAATTTTCCGTAACACTTTATTTTTTATCAACGAATAATAAAAACCTCATTAAATAGAATAAGAGTACAACCTCAAAAAAGGAATAAAATCACTTGTTTTACTTAAATTTTGCCACGTTAGTTAAAAAGAAAAATACACGTAAACAACAAATCAAGTGCCACTTAGGTTCTCCATGCCTGCTCTTGGCGCCTCTTCTGCAAGTAGTACTCTTATTCCAACACTGTTGACGTCATCTCTAGGTACCATCGATCTTGCCTGGGCATAGTCAATGTTACCTTCGACCAAACAAGAGAGAACGTGAACTAAATAAAAATAACAATGAGAAAAAAACAATGCTTTAAAGTAGTTTTAGTGATAAACATATCACACATATACGTACACAAAAGCCTCCTATTCTCTTTATATATAATCATAAATAATTATAATTATTATAAAATAATAAAAAAATAAATATATCATGTATTGACGTGTTATATTATTATAATTTAATTACAAATCATAATAAATAATAAATTAATTGACTTTTATATAAACTATATTAAAAAATTATATAACAATAATATTTTATTACTCGATAATTTTAAAAGTTTAAAATGAAATTCTAAAAATAATTATTCTTATTTCCATGACTATTTTGTTATCAAAACCTTTATAGTTTTAATTTTTTTAAGAAAATGCTAAACCCCTTGGACACTGCAAATTATCCGAGAATTGCTTAGGAAGCAGAGCAAGGCACATCGAGCAGAAGAGAAGAGCAACGGAGAAGGCCGAATAAAGGCTGTTACTTCGGTGCTCCTTCTTCTGTTGAGCTAATTCGTATCTAGGGCACACGATAGCGCGCGTTTGTGGAATCGAGAATTGACGATGATGGAGAATCCGAAGGAGCAGGCAGAGCAAAGGGTCAATTTCATCGGAGACACTCCAAACCCTCACACTCACGACAATGGCAACAACGGCTTCAACCACTTCCAACCCTTACCAGCTGTCGATTCTGGATACGCTCTTAACCATTCCATTTGTCGCCTTCCTCGCAAACGCCCTTGGCATCATTCCAACCAAGGAACTTCTCCAGGCACTACCAATTTTCTTTCACTTTTTTATTTATTTATAACCGAAATAGTTTCCCTATGTAAGTGTATTACGCATGAGTTTTGTTAGTTATTCGCCTTCCTTCTCGCAGATCAAGTGGACGGTTCATGTCATGTGAAAGTTTATGTTGCACCTGTTCCAAGAACTGCATCGGAGGCTGATGTAAGTCTATTTCCCGTGAAATGTGAACCATTAACTTTTTTCAGACTTGTGTTGTATTTGAAATCATGGATATAATATAAGAGTGTGCACGTGGTTCATACAACATAGCAATGAAAGTGATCATTTTATCCTTGTCTCTATTGTATATTTGTATCACAATTGGTGAATCCTATGTTTGGTAAAGAACAACACTTGGTAAGCACTTATGCGAATTCAATTCCATGCCTTGATTCTGTGGAGATTTGAATCACGTTCTTTCACGAGCAGTTGGGAATGGTGGTTCTTCACAATTCTAGGCCAGGAATAAATTAAATTTTGTTGTATCACATTTTCAGTTTGTTACAGTTGTAAACTATTTCATGTAGTAAGAATAATTGTAAAACAAATGTCATTTTGTTCCCCTTGTAACCAAACACTAGAGTAGAAATCATCATTCCATTCCAATCCAATGGCCAATGCCCAATCCCATTTTGATTACATGTGAATCTATTCTCTACACAAATGTCCTCTAGTTGTTACTGTAGTCCTTGTTCCAACACAAGCAAGCCATTTATCCTTGTATTCTTCACCTCCCTTATCAAAAGAGATGCTTTTATTTATTTATCTTTTACTTTTATCATGCATCTTTTTAGCAGAATGTATGATGTTATACTTGTTTATTATTTTCTTCCTTACTTTCTTTGTTTTTATTATAGCTCTTACTCTTCTATCTCTTTTCATTTTTGTAATTTTATATCAGATCCGCCTTGTATTCGAAGGACATGGAACTATTGTTGAGGTTGTTCTTTTAAAAGATAAGAGAACTGGTGTACGACAAGGTATTTGTATTAATATTGTCTGTATTCTACTTATTTCTATAATCCTCAGTTTGTGCAATTTGGTCGTCCAAGGATTATGAGGAGTAATGAATTTCATTTGATGCTCACGTTCATGTATGTTGTATTTTGTTTAACTTACACAGGAAGTTGTTTTGTGAAATATGCAACATTTGATGAAGCTGACAGGGCTATTAAGGCTTTAAGCAATCAATATACATTTCCTGGGGTAAGAACAACTTTACATATGATGGCTGGCTTAGACCATATCTTCTTGCTATTCATTTCATTACTTTAAACTCATCTTTATTTATTTGACACATTTACATTTCCTAGGAATCATTTCCTGTTGTTGTCAAATTTGCTGATCGAGAACTTGAACGTCTTGGTAATTTTTTTAATTTTTATGTCCTTTTGAACCTATTATTTAAATGCTGTATTACTATGTCTTGGTTTGGTTCTGGTTCTTAGCTGATTAATTGAAATGATTTTCTCTGTCCAGCTTGGTTATTTTATGAAATATAGCTGTTTGTATATCCTAGTTCAATTTTTTAAATGAAAAAAGTTAATAACTAGAAGAGGTTTGGCAGTTTATTATGAATTCTGTATGTACGTCATGATATAGCTGTCAACTCCCAGTTTTGAAAAGATTATTGAATCATGATAAAATTATTGAAATTAAAGCTGCTCAATTTCTTTCACTCTGACTTTTTGCTCTTAGCATTTAACTTTTCCTTACCAACCTATAAAAAGTGATGTTAAGCTGCTATATACTGCTGCTGATTGCCAATTGATGAGGAGAGAAACGAACATTTTGAATGCTAGAATACAGAGTATTCTTATTTTCTAACTTTCAACATCTTTCCTATCTACACGTATATACTATGAAATACTCTTGTATTTCTTTATTTTCCCACAAACATCCCCTGACATGCTATGTTTGGGGAAGTTTCTGTAGGTTTTCAAAATAGAGGGAAGTTTTGAGAAATAATGACAAGATTCAAGGGAGTTGGCAGTAATGTACTCTATCTCTCTCTGTTTGAACACAGTGAATCTTTCTTATCTTTTGGTTTAAGAAAGAAAAATCTTTTGCTAGCCTTTATTTTTTTAGTTGTTGAGAGTCAACTATGTTGACATTCTCCATATTTATTGTGTTAGCAGCTTTGAAGACGAGAAGTTTAGTTATTATGCAGAAATTAGTTTTGGAAGGTTCTGAGATAAAACCTTTCTTATTAGTATGTAATTTTTAAGTTTAAATTTAATACTTCTAAGAGCTCATCGTATTATGTTCATATTTTAAGTTTGGTTGATGGGAATATGGCATAGAACATAGTTGTCAATAGTGGCCGGAGTGGTTGCTATTGCTGAGGAGCAGGGCTGAGGCATGATGCAGATGCTTTTTTGTAGCGATTTTGAGTTGCGTTTGGAGCGGTCGCAATAGCAGCAAAGTGGGGGGCCTGTGAAAGCGCTCCTGTGGTGTTTTGGCGTCCGTGATGCTGAAGCCCAAGTGAAAGCCTGAAAGTACCCTCACTTTTTAATCTTTAGTGAAGGTATTCTTGGGTTTTAATAGTGTTTTTGTTTAATATCTTTTGAACAGAAGTTCCCTCCCACGCACACCCTTTTTCTTCTCTACCCTAACTCTCTCTTCTCTACCCACACCACACTTGTCCCTTCCCTTTTTCTTCTCTACCCTAACTCTCTCTTCTCTACCCACACCACACTTGTCCCTTCTTCTCTTGCGACCTTCTTTCTTCTCCGGTGAAGACTTCCTTTTTCGTAGACCTTTCTTTTCTGGCAACCAGACCACTCTGGCGAAGGCTTCTCTGTTCAGGTTTCTTTTGCTTTTCCATTCTTTTCTTTTTCATTTTTTTCTTTTCCATTTCTTTTCTTTTATCTTAACTCTGATTCCCCCTTTTCTTTCTCCGATTCCCTTTTTTTTTCTTTCTTTCTTTCTGGCAGCAGCAGTCTTCATTTTTTTCTTGACTCTTTGTGCCTTACCCTAAGCCCTAAACTCTGAAAGCTTTAGAGGGTTTAAGGCTTTAAGCACTTTGCTTCCTACTTTCCTTGAATCTTATGTTTTTATTATTAATGATGATTAGTGCATGAATTTTGAGTAATATTTATCTTCTTGAGCTTTTATATATATATAATACTGATTGTTTAATATATATATATATATAAAACATTAGAACAACGGTCATCCTGCTATCCCAGTTTTGGGGTTGGGTGCTCTGTGCTGCTATCCAGGATTGACTACTATGGCATAGAATATGGTTTACTTTCTCCAGCAAGTAATGAGTGATTTAAAGCAGTATACTAATTTGTGTTTAATTTATGTGAATCTTTTTTATTCTTTCTGTAGGGGTTCGAGGGCTCTGCAAAGATCCTTTAGAAGGCAAACTTCTCAATCTTTTTCCAGGATAGCCATGGCCTACATTTGAATATAGATTGTCTAATCTAATATTTTATTCTTTAGTGCTCAACTGATCACTTCCTATTTCTTATTTTGTTTATATACTTTTTTCAGAGGTGGCAGATAAAGTTTTTGTTAGTTCCATCAACAAAGAAGCATCAAAAAAGGAAATTGAAGAAGTATGTTTCATCATTCACCTTCATCCAATATAGTTTTCCATTGCCTGAACATGAGTTACTTTAACAACTTTTTCATGCCAATGACTATATCCATGGTTTATATTTAGCTGAAGGATATGCTAATTGTAGATTTTAGAAATGTGTCTAGACCTGCATCCAAGGTTGGCTAGATGGAAATGTTGCCCTAGTGGCTCCTATTAAATTGAAACAGATTTAGATATTAGATACAAAACTATTGGTTATCATGTGGTCACTTCTCGTGATGTTGGTATGTGGTTAACAGCTAGCAAAAAAAGTTAGTTACCAACAAGTACATATATGTAACCATTTGCTGCCTAATTTAGTTTAAGTGGGTTGGTATGATAATTTTTTTCTTTATTATGGTAGCCTGTATTTTGCTTTGATATAGTATATTGTGGAATATCCTTTATAATCTGCAGGTTTCATGTCGTGTTTCTGAGTTTTGTATGCATATTCTCTGCAGATATTTTCTCCTTATGGGCATGTGGAAGATATCTTCATTGCGCATAGTCGGGGTTGGTCCTTGATCTTGTCATGCAATGTTTTAATACAATATCCGTGGCTTTGGGGAATGGACATGTTTTTTATTCTGTCTTTTATTTCTTACCCACCACTTGTACTATAAGGAAAGAAGTTGCAGATGTAGGATAAAAAATAGTAGAGATAGAGTGAGAGGCAGTGGGTGAAGATGAACTCTTTCTCTCTGTCAAATCTCACTTAACTAAGTTTTGCTTCAAGAATGACACCTTTGAAGAAAAAGTAGTAAAATGTTAGGTGACCCCCACTGTTAATTGCTTAGTTAGAGATGGAGGAATAACAAAATATAAATAATTAGAGGGAAAGAAAAGAGTGAGTCTTGGATTTTGGAATGGAAATTGGGAGGGTAGAGTCCAGGTGTCTCGAATATCTGGGGACTGGAGGATAGGGAGGGGACCATCCTATTGTATCTTTTCTTTGTTTTGTATCTCCTTAATTCTGAACAGAGGCTATCTGGTGCCATAAATTTATTTTCTTCTTATTTCTGGACCAGTTCTACCATAAAATTACTTAATATTTGGAACATATATACATATGTAGAGAGGACCATCCCAATGGACTATTTTTATTTTTAGCTGTGGGTGCTTTTAGCACCAAGTCTTGTATTTAATTTATATCATCAATTTATTATTCACTTTTTTTTTATTTTTACCTAACTTGTCATGTGGATGCATTTGTTGAATTTCAAGGATATGCTTTTGTCAAATTTTCTAATAGAGAAATGGCATCGGCTGCAATCAAAGGGCTGAATAGAATCTTCACGATGAGAGTAAAGCTATTTTATTTAATTGATACATATTACTCTGTCCACTTTCGACTGCTAGCTAAAGTCTTATTTTTTAATCACCTAGGGTTGTGATCATCCGTTAATTGTTCGTTTTGCGGATCCTAAG
Organism: Mucuna pruriens; assembly: GCA_025330945.1. NCBI lineage: Eukaryota > Viridiplantae > Streptophyta > Magnoliopsida > Fabales > Fabaceae > Mucuna > Mucuna pruriens. The sequence goes on from JAENHJ010000528.1 coordinate 3,057,969, forward strand.
AAACCTAAGACTGGAGAATCAAGGTTTTACTTTCTCATCCCTTTATCTTTCATATAACTATGTTCATTAGTCCTTGTTATTAATAAATAAATGCAATACAAGTTAACAAGTAGTTATACATGGTACAACCTTTCATTTTTATTTATATATTTATTTTGAGAGGGAAGGGGGTTTCCAATCAAGCAACTTTATTTTCTTGGCTAAGTGGCAATTAGTCTTTACCTTTATCTGGAAAGAAAATGTCAAATTCATATGTCGTCCAAACTGTTTACAGGTGCATATTTTCTAGTGTTGTGTGAACCAGGGTAGATTGACAAAGTAGACCAGGTGAACTGTGTTCACATCTTAGAACAAGTCAATAACAATCTGAATTGGCTGTTTTTGTCTAAACTGGTCAAATTGATACTGGTTTGATGGGTCAACCAATTATTAAGTGTTTGTTTGTGTTATAAAGTCACCTTAATTGTGGTCACCTCTAGTCCACCTTACTCGTGGCCTCTAAGAGCTGCCTTAATTGCAGATTCAAGGGTGGTGGTTAGTCCCACATTGACTTGAAATATAGCTTAAATAGAGCTTATAAAGCTTGGGTAGTCCTTACCTTATAAGCCGATTTGGTGAAGTTGAGTTGGGCTTTTAGTCCAAATTCTAAGAGTTTGGTTTAGATTTTGATAAAGTTGATTTGTGTTTGGAAATGATATTTAAAAGTTAGTTTGCAATAAGTGTTCTTGTCTGGATAGTATAAAGTAAAATCACTTTTAAAATTTAAACAAATAATAGTTAAATAGACAAAATATATTGAACTGAGTGGTGTGTGTAATACAATTTCTAATCTCCCTTTTATAGGGTATCTAAGCCTAAAAAAAGGAAATAAGGAAACTATATCAAGAAAATACAGAGCAAATAAAAGTTATATAAGAAAAAGATACAGGAAATCGGTAATATATTTAACAACTCCCCCTCAGGCTGGAGCATATAAATTATATGCTCCAAGCTTGGAACATATAACTTGTATCTGTGGTCCCCTTAAGGACTTAGTGAAAATGTCAGCAAGTTGATTACTTGAGTTGACAAATTCTATACTTATTTCTTTGGCCAGCAACTTCTCCCATATAAAGTGACAGTCAATTTCAATGTGTTTGGTTCTCTCATGAAATACATGATTAGAAGCAATGTGAAGAAGCTTGATTATCAATCTGATTTCATTGGTTGGACATCAGTAAATTTCAATTCTTGAATAAGTTGTTTTACCCATATCAATTCACAAGTGGTGAAGCCATGGCAGATATTCTGCTTCAGCACTAGAGCAGCAACAATATTTTGCTTCTTACTTTTTCAAGAGACTACATTTCCCCAATAGATAGATATGCAAAAACCTGTAGTAGATCGTCTATCAATGGGAGATCTGCCCTTGTCGGCATCCTGATAACATGATATATGGGTGTCTCCCTTATCCTCATATAGCAAACCCTGTCCAGGTGTCTTCTTGATATATTTAAGAATACGGAGGACTGCTGTCCAATGATCAACGCAAGGTGCTGCATAAACCGACTTACAACTCGGCTGCAAAGGAGATATCAGGTCTAGTGATAGTGAGGTAAATGAGTTTACCCACTAGTCTTCTATACCTCTGCGGATCAGAATAAGGTTCACCCTGTTTTACCATTAGCTTCATATTTGGATCCATGGGACTGTCAACTGGTCTGCAATTACTCATACTAGTCTCTTGTAAGATATCAAGAGCATATTTTCTCTGAGAGATAACAATGCCTTGGATTGAGCGACCTCTATGCCAAGAAAGTACTTCAGGTGACTAAGATCTTTGGTTTGGAAATGGCTGAATAAGTACTGCTTTAACTGGGAAATTTTGATATCATCATTTCTTGTTATGACAATATCATCCACATATAACACATTTAGCAGAAGAGGAATGACAATAAAGTATAGTGATCTGCTTCACTTCTTGTCATCTTGAAGTTTTGAACAACTTGGCTAAACTTCCCAACCAAGCTCTCGGGGACTGTTTAAGTCCATACAAGGATCTACGAAGCTTGCATACTAACCGAGACTCCCCCTGAGCAACAAAACCAGGAGGTTGCTCCATGTATATTTCTTCATCCAAGTCACCATGTAGAAAAGCATTTTTGATGTCTAATTGATGAAGAGGCCTGTGACAAATAGCAACCATTGCAAGTAAGAGGCGGATAGTAGTGATTTTAGCCACAGGAGAGAAAGTATCTCCATAATCAAGACCATATACTTGAGTATACCCTTTTGCCACCAATCGGGCTTTGAGGCGATCAACTGTGCCGTTAGGTGCAACTTTAATAGCAAATACCCACCTACAACCAACTGCCTTCTTACCTGAGGGAAGAGGAACTAACTCCCAAGTACCACTTTGTTCCAGCGCCTGCATTTCGACTATCATGGCTTGTCGCCATCCAGGATGATTAAGTGCTTCACAGACAGATTTATGAATAGTAATGGACGAGACAAAGGAAACAAAAGAAAAATACGAAGGAGATAAACGATGATAACTAAGGTAAATAGGATGAGGATTACGAGTGGAGCGAATACTTTTCCGAAAAGCAATGGGCCAACCAATGTCAGAATCATGGGAAGGTGAAGATGGAAGAGGATCCAGTGTGGGGTCAGTTGAGGGTAAAAGACATGAATCAAGTGATCTTCACATACTGAGGTACCCATCTCTTGTGTCCCTGCTTTGACATGTAGACATTGAAGGTGGAGATAGTTCAACTTGAGAATGAACAGAAGAGGAAGGTTGGAGTATGTCTTGATTATGTGTTTCAAGGGATGACGACTCTGGTGGACTAAGATATGGAATTGATAGTGCCTTTTGGATAGAACCACAATCATCTTTGGTGAAGAACATAGTTTCCTCAAAGAATGTAACATCAATTGATATATAGTGTCTTTTTGTAGATGGAGAGTAACATCTGTACCCTTTTTGAAGACGAGAATATCCAAGGAACACACATTTGATTGCTCTTGCAGAGAGTTTATCACGACCTGGAGAAACATTATGAACAAAACATACACAACCAAAGACTTTAGGAGACACATGATACATTTTATCTTTAGGGAATAAAATTGAGTGAGGGATTTGATTCTCAAGTGAAGCAGATGACATTCGATTTATTAAAAAACAGGCAATAAGAATGGCTTCACCCCAATGATTAGTAGGGACATTTGCACTTAAAAAGTAAGGTGCGGGCAGTTTCAACCAGATGCCTATTTTTCCTTTCAGCTATACCATTCTGTTGAGGAGTATGAGGACACGTGGATTGATGTAAGATTCCTTTTGAGGATAGATATGAGTTTAGTTTGGAAGAAAAATATTCTTTTGGATTATCACTTCTCAATATTTTAATGGTTCAGATCTTTAGAGAAGGACATTAGGATGAACAAAAGTTCAGATCTTTCTTTCATCAAATAGACCCAAGTACATCGTGAGTATTCATCAATGAATGTGACGAAGTAGTTAAAACCAAAAGATGTTACTCGACTTGGTCCCCAAATATTTGAATGGACAATGGAGAAAGGCGAATTACATCTTTTGTTGACTTGGTTTGGGAAGGTGGATCTGACATGTTTGCCTAATTGACAGGACTCACATTCTAAGGTAGACAGTTTATTGAGACTAGGAACCATTAACTTTAGCTTTGCAAGACTAGGGTGTCCTAAACGATTATGCAAAAGCTTTGGAGATTCAGATGCAAAACACAATGTAGAGGGATTGTTGGATAAGTAATAAAGTCCTCTTGATTCATGTCCTTTGCCAATCAGCTGGCTCGTATTCTGATCTTGTATAGTAAAGGAATCAACATAAAAGGTTACTGAACAATTCAAAGAACGAGTCAATTGACTCAAAAAAATCAAATTGTAGGGACATTTGGGAATGTACAACACAGAGTTTAAACTAATTGATGAGGATAGAGAAACTTGACCAACTCCCTGAGATACCATTTTGGAACCATTGGCTAATGAAATGAGGTGAGGAAACTTAGGTGAAGAGATAGAAGAGAACATAGAGTCATTACCAGAAATGTGATAAGAAGCACCTGAGTCAATTATCCATGGACCTTGACTCCCCATGGAATGAGAAATACAGGTAGTTGAAATACTTGGTGATGCAGATGATTGGGCGTGGTTGTTGGACTTGAGCCTTAGGAACTCTTGATACTCTTCATCTGAGATTAATTGAGAACCAGTCCTTTCATTTGAAGGGATATCGCTCGAAGATATATTTGCAGTTTTGTCTGGCCAACCAATCAAATCATAGCATCTAATTTGTAGGTGTCATTCTTTTCCACAATGTGAGCAAATAAGCTTGACCACGACTACCTTTACCATTTCGTGACATTTCTCTAGTACCACGACCACTTCTTCCTCTACGAGAGGCTACCATAGCAGAGTTTTCAACAGCAATACCATCATCTTTCGTTATGGTAAAATTAGAATCATTAGAAGTTTGTCAATTCGCTTTGCTGTTTTTTCAACAGAATTACACACCAGTAAACTTTTCAATTCTTCAGCAGCAGCCCTAGCTTTGGCTATGTGTGATACCATATCATGGTTGGTCTGTTGAAGAGAAACAATCTTTTGAGTTGAGTCAAATAGACGTTGAACATCATTAGCGAAAATATCTTTTGCGTTCGTCCAGAAAGAATAGCAGGTCTTGAACGACCTTAAAATTTCTAATAATTCAGGGATAACGGATTGCCACAAAATAGTACATAGTTGACAGTCAAGCTTCAGCCATGGAGCTCTGTTTTCTTCTGGTATTTCAGCCTCTTGTTTCTCCAAATGATCATGAAACCCTTGTCTCAAAAACCACAACTCAACCGAATCTGACCAAGCTCTATAATTTTTCCAGTAGTTTCTCCACTGTGATAGTTGGGGTTCCCGAAAAAGAGATAATGGATCCTTGAGAAAGTGAGCTGGCAGTGGCCATTTTCAACCTTAAACAATTCTAACATTGATTTTTTTTTTTTTTGGTGAACAGTAGCACGTTAACTTAGATCTATCAGCTACAATACTTCCAACCAAGGTTCTGAACGTTGGAGTAGGTAGGAAAGAGGCCGACGAACAGAACGGTGGCGGCAAACAGTGGTAGACAGCGACGGCGGGCGGTGGCGGCAGCAGCAAACAACGGTGGCGACGGCGGCAGCCTAGACGACGACGGCCCTCAGTTGTGGGCACAGGCAGAGCAAAGCTCTGCTCTGATACCAAGTTAAATAGACAATATATTGAACTGAGTGGTGTGTAATACAATTTCTAATCTCCCTTTTATAGGGTAAATATCTAAGCCTAAAAAAAGGAAATAAGGAAACTATATCAAGAAAATAAAGAGCAAATAAAAGTCATATCAGAAAAAGATACAGGAAATTGGTAATATATTTAACAATAATTATAAAATTTACTCACTCTCAATGCTTGTGCAAAATTTTTGAAACTCGTCCTGCAAAAGTAGGTATGCTTGACTTTTAACACACGAGAGTGAATGAAAATAATAAAAAATGAATGGTGATTGACACGGAGTGGGTTTTCTCAATGAAAAAAAATCCTTTTATAAAATAACTTGAACTCAATTGTTATTCAACTAAAGTCAGATCATTCAACCATGAATTGGTTTCCCTTTTCCGGTTCAACTACCAATTTGGTTTTCCAAACACTTGAATATTTGTTTGCTATTTTGTTATTGGAGATAATTTTAGGAATTGTATTCATTTCTATTCGTGTGCATCTTTCTTCAGGGGCAACTATTTATCTATGAATGCAAATTTTGTTCCTTGTTCTCAAGAACCAGCAGTATGGTTTGTTTCGCATCTTCATTTGCCCCTTCTTTACTAATTGCAACACCCACGTGACATGCTAAATAAATTTCAATTTATTATCTTTTCACAGGCCACTGCCAAATTTTGGTGATTCCAATAGTGGAGGAAATATTCTGCCTATTGCCCCACATCATTCTACAATTGCACACCCACAAGTTACTTCTCATATGCAAAACTGGGAACCTGGTGCTACTGTGGTACAACAGCCATTTCCTCCCCATCAAGTGCATTCACAGCTGGCTTCAATGTCTTTGGGGATTCAAGCTCCAAAGTTGTCTTCTCAGCCATTTATTACTGAGGTGCAGAGGCAATTGCATCCAGCAGATTCATCAGTTCAAAATATAGAGCAGCAGCTTAGTTCACAGGTTAGTTACTAACAGGTAATACTGCAATTGATCATTAGAAGTCTCTTTCTGGGAAATTTTGGTTGTGATGGTAGTACGTTTCTGTTATTGAAGAGGTGGATTGATGTAGGTAAATCAATATTATTATCTATCATGCTCTTGGATATATGTTTGTAGTTACCATAACTGCCTTTATTCTTCAAATTATATTTTTATTTCTCCTGGAAACTTTTGCAATCTTTTCGCCATTATAAATATACTATGAGCATTTACGAATTTCTTGGGTGCATCTCTGTCCTGTTTGAAGTATTAAATTGTTAAATCATTTCTTTCTTTTTATAAAATTATACTAACTTTGAGGGTGATTTTTAGTCCTGTAAAAAGGGGTAGAGGGAGATGAAGGACATTAGAGGAAATTGTTAAGAGGGATCTTATGATGAATAATATCTCTAAGAATTTGGTCTTTAACTGAGCCTAATAACGTCGTGGGATCCATTTAGTTGACCTCACTTAGTGAGATAAAACTTTTGTTGTTTGTGTTCTTATTGTTATAATTGAGGAGTGGTGTTAGGAGAGTCACTGTTGATCTGTTATAAGTAATGGCAAACTACTGAAATGCCATTCATTTTTTTTAGGTTGGACTTTTTCTCTGTACCACTGACCATTAAATACATTGCAAACATTTAAATGGATTGTTTAATGTGACAAGTTACTGTTTTAGCACCTTTATTGGCAGACTGCAATAGTTTTCTCAGTTTAATGTTCTTCCCAGCTGCCTACTCAGACAGGAAGCAACCTTAGTACAGTTGCTGGCACTACCCCGCCTGAAATGCCTACAAGTCCCGAAGATGAAGATCCTCCGGAGTGTGACTGGAGTGAGCACTACTGCCCCGATGGTTATAAGTACTATTACAACTGTGTCACTTGTGAAAGCAGAGTAATGTTTCAACTGTTTGATCTTGTTCATACTATCTCTTTTGGATTTCTGTTATTCTGGTGTGTGATGGTTACTCTTGGAGCAGTGGGAGAAGCCTGAGGAGTATGCCTTGTACGAGAAAGAATCTCAGAAGCAGCAGGAGCAGGAGGATAATAGCTGTAGTATCTCACAATTGTCGTTATCTTCCCCTCAACAAGTTGCTCAAAGACAACAGGTGCATTCTCACGCATTTCTCCAATAACAAGTTCAGTAAAATAAAATAAAAACCTTCCTTTCTTGCTTTGACTAACATGGTTGTACTGCAACCCCCTAATTGTTTAAAAAGTAACCTCTATTTAGTTAATAGAGGGGATTTGATCTTCTGTAATTTAACATTCTGTAGTTTTGCAGGAAATAAATCATGACCACAGGCAGTCAGAAACAAGTTCTGTTGGATAGGTGTGATGTTATTTATCTTGGGCAACTGAAATCACATATTGTTCACAATTATTATTATGATAGAATGACCTTCAAATTGCTACAAAACTAGCCTAACATTTCCTTATGAGGTTCTGTGTTTTCTTATTGCCTCATTTGTTCACAATGGCCATTACTAATCTGTAAATGGGGAATTTGTTGATTTCCGAACCGCTCATTGTAAAGTGCATCAGAAAGGGATATAATCTAGGTTAGTACTTCTACATAGATATCTAGATTATCAAATGGCTTAAATTTTGTTAGAGGCAAAGTAGGTTGAACACTTAACTTTGGGGTGCTAGGAAAATCTCATGATTGTAAAACTTACTCCCAGAATGAGACATTCAGAGTTTGAAATGTTGATACCCGGCCTGACTTTTGTGCTTTTGGGATGCTGTGGAGTCTCATTTTCAGAGTTTTATGTTCTTATATTGCTTGTGGGTGAGAGGAACGGGAGATTGATTAAAGCCTAGGGAGCTTGATAAGAAATGTGGCTCCACTATCACTGTAGGGACTGCAAATTTAAGAATGGCTGCCCACTTGGTGTACGTGTAAGTTTTCAACCCATACAAATAATTATTGTGAATATTGGAATTGAATTTGAACATGAATGACCTTTTTTGGATTCTGGTGATAAATGGTACCAAAATAATTATTTATATTGTCATGTGATAAATGGTACCAAAATGCCGGTCTCATTCATTTCGTGTTACCTTTCATCGTTGTCCTGGATTCTGGTGACTGTTGAGGTTCTTGTGGAGTACCTAGAAATAATTACTTTTATGTCAAATGGATAACTTATTATCTTATCAAGTTTGATATGGTTCTCAAGTCGGCAGGATCGTTTCTCCTGGCATTTATTTGTCTAGGAGTAAAAGAATAGAAGATAGGTAAATTAAAAAACCATTTTGGCACCAATAAATGTCTGGGCAATTCAATTGGAAGAATTCAATGTGGGTTGGTGATTATTCCCTCTTCTTTGCTGAATTGAAGAATTTTAATTCGATGCAATGTATTGGCCACTTAATAGAGAGACGGAGCGTATAATAGGAATAGCCGGGCCCCAGTGGTTCTTTGATGGTAGCGTATCATATGCACCTTCTCAGTGCGCGTTGGTCTATGCCTATCCATTGGAAGTCTATTAACTTCCAATTATTCTCTTAGATGAGAGCCTCACCTGCTCATTAGAACCAAACTTGTGAAAGAATACGACACGAGCTATTATGTGCCTTGACAGATTAAGCCAAAAGGAGTCGTTATCAAGATCTATTCCATCGTAGAAATCAGATCGCGCTTTAAATGCTAACCTTGTTTAAGTTATCTTTTGTTTACTTCTCTTGCTTTTAGTTTTCCCCCTGTCTTACCTCTTCAACGAATCAAATCCATGAATAGATTACATGGCATGCAGCATTTACTCAACGAGTTAAATCGGATTGTCAATTGTTGAACTACTCTTCCTAATTATTGCCCCATGACCATATTGTGTCAGATCTTTCGCCATGGTACCCTTCGAATTAGAAGAAAATTTCCCTATAATTCTTTTCTGTGTATCACCAAGACAAAACAAAGCAAGCAAACTTACATCCCAATTGTTCCTGTGTATAAACCTAAACATAACAATCTATACTGCCGTGCCAGTGATACGAGTGCACATTCCTTCAACGAAAAGAAACAAAAACACAAGACAAACGAGGGGTCAGAATCTTAAGATTAAAAAGAAGACAGAAACCTAATTGCTTCTTTATTGTTTTGTTTTGTTATAATTTCCACCCACAGTCGAATCCACCAACGGATACCTTTATTTATTTTCTATCTATTAAAATAGAAGATATATATTGGATGGAAACAGGAAACTAGCTTACTAAGAGACGGCAACGAGGAAGCAATCCCTGCACCGGATCAAAACCCATCATGATACACTGTTTTCATGGCAAGGCCTATATATATGTGCAAAAAGATAAAGTGGGTTTTACAAGTATGATCACGATAAGAAGGAAAACTAAAACTTAGATATCCCAGTGCAGTAATGGAGTCCTTATCTATATTCTCCTACAAAAATAATAACAAGAATAAATCACATAGAACAGTAATGGAGTTAATTATCATCTACTCTTCTTTAAAGATATGTGAAGGAACAACATCTTGAAGAAGTCCATAGTCACTTAACAAGGCAGTCTCTTGAGGAAAAGTGGCAGACGAAGAAGAAAGGAAACCCAAAGAAGACAATGCATTGACGTGGACTTGTTGCTGATAATATTGGGACATGTAGTTTTCAGATCCAGGCATTACTGAAGCAAAGTTGTTTGATCGACCCATAACTGGGCTTGGATGTGTGTGTTGGCCTTCGTAGGTTGTCACCACAATGCCTGGATCGGTAAAAGATCGCTCCACGCGCTTCTTCACATTACATGAAGCACTGGTGCAACGATAGTAGCTCCTACATATATATGCACACGACACGGTTCAAATTCAAACGTTAGAGCGTTTCTTATTATTTACATTTATTTAATGGAACCGAAAGTAAAAAGGGAAGCGTGTATTGCAGAATGAAAGTGTTACCTGGGAAAGGGGCTGTTTTTCACAGCTTTTTGACCGTACTTTCTCCATCTGTACCCATCTTCCAGATGATCGACCTCGCTTTTCGTCATGAACGCGAATCTCGCTTCTCTCTGTCTCTTCTGATTTGTCTTCTTAACCTTCAACCTAAACCCAACACCAACCAGATCCCACAAAACCATTCAATCTTATTAGAATCTTCCAAACACCAACGTACCATTATACTAGTATATATCTCGGAAAACAAATACCCATGAGATGACCCCTCTTAATTATTCATTTCCTACCCCTAATTGAATTATCAAATGCGTATTTTACACTCAACCGCCCCAAGTTATGTTCCTCAGTCATTCACAATGAATTTTACACCAAACTTAACTCAAAACTTCACTGCTCAAAAAATTAAAAGAAAAAAGTTAGAGAAAATTAGAAAAAAGAAACCTACTGTTCCTTCGTCTTTTGATGCTCATGTGCTTGGTCTACAGTTTTATTGCGTTCATCATTGAGCGCCTCGCTGGACGCGGAGGAAATGGATGAAGAGTTGGGTGTCGCAGGTTGCTGGTGGTTGGTTACCTCGGAACACTCTCTCTTAGGTTGTTCTTTAACAGCAGAGGTTTGAGCTGGAGGGAAATCAAGAAGAGGACTATAGTCTTGCACACCCAACAACTCCATAAACCCTACAGAGCTCTTATGATCTTCACCGAAATCAAAGAATGGGAAGGACGAAGATCCTATGGCGTAGTCCTCCTTCTTCACACCCATCATCATGTCATTATTTTCCATATTGATCTCAAATGCTCAAATATTCCTTATTCATTCGCTATGATAGGGTTGATCTGGTTAGGTAGAGGAAAGAAGATAGCTAGCGCGGCTTTGGGTTTTGCAAGAAAGTGAAAGCTTATTGTGGAAAATGGAAATGAAACAAGTAATGAGCATGGTTAAAGCCACATAACACGTGACCGGTAATTGTAGGTAACTGGCTAGTACGGACAACGCTGAGCCGGTGGCATTCAATGCATGGTCGACGCTTTCATACGTAGCCTAGCCTCTGTGTGTGAATGGGGTTACGCCTTCTCTTACGGAAGGGAACACGTTATGGAATATGGATTCTAATCCGGTTTACGGGAAAGGACAAAATTTCGGTGTAATACTTCAACACTTTTTTCGATTTCATTTTGCTCTCCTCTTCTAGAGTAACACAAGTATATATTTTTTAATTACAGATAAAGTACATTTATATTCATAAATTTGAAAATAAATGGTTAAGGGTCTAATTCACTACAGAATTTATTTATATATATATATATATGCACTTCATTTTTATTACAGTCTCAATGGTTAATGTAAATACATTTTATTTTTTAATGTGCATATTCTAACTTTAAAGGAACTATATCATACAAGAGTAGTTTTACTTTACTAAGTTATGTTGATATTTAATATGGACTTTATTACATAAGTAATTAAAATAAAAATTTAATTTTAATTAAATAACAATACTAAAATTACATACAATACTACAATAAATTTTTGCGAAAATGCATATTACTCTTGTATTCCCTATATATTGCCTTCCCATACCAAAAGTGAGTATATGTGCATAAGATAATAAAGACTTTTGCAATTAATTAAATCGGATAATAAGAAGTATGTAAATAGAATATATACACGCACGCGTCTGGAGGGGTGTTTTGGGCATGGGGGTTTAAACCGTAGTTTATGCAAATACCAAATAGTCTTCGCTAGTGTGCATATGAAGTGAACTAGGTACATCCTCCTCAGTCCTCTCTTTCTTTAGTATTCTTTTTCCTTTTTGAGCTTTACGATCTTTAAAAGAGATTTCAGAGAGCCTTTTGCTGTAGGTTACTTGATAAAAAAGAAGCAAATTGAGAAAATATCAATAAAATAAAGGAAAAAAATAACTGTACGAAATTAATTAGGGAGAAAAGAAGGTTCACGTGTGTTATGATAGTTAAAAACTTGCAAAAACATGATAAAAAAAACAGGCTAGTCAATAAAAACATGATAAAGCACGTGCGTTAGTGTATAAATCTGTGTATTTTCAATGCATTCCAATTATATATATCTTACTTTAAAGCTTGTGAATAATCATAAAAATATAATAATTAAATTGGTGATATTAACCCTATGCTCTCGAGAAATTGAAATTTGAGATTTAAAAAAGAAAAGACAAAAAAACAGGTTAGTCAATAAAATAGTAGTATATATTTTTACCTGTAAGCATTTTACATCAATAAATTGAGAAAAAAAAAGAAGCTAAACCAATGCAACTCGGGAGCGAACGATTGATTTATCATTCACGTATAAAAAAGGAATATTACAATGACATACAAATGAGGGATTCGTTTTGGGTTTAACCGGGAATTTATACCAAAGCGAGGGTTCACAAGTAAATGAGATTATACCCCATTACCGATCTATAGGCAAAAGAATATATCATTGGAAGGCTTTGGCTTTGGGGTTTTCTACTTTTTATTTGGCATATTAATTGGAAAAAACTGGTCCAGTGTTAGTTGAACGCAAAAGAATAGACATGTACTTTTCTTGGTAAACCGACCATATCCGAGGGAGGCTACAATGTTTTGGAAGTTTTTTCGGTTTGGAAAAGTTTTTTCCATTCAGATGTTGAGAGTAAGATATATTCTAAAATAGAACCTAGAATTACATGCTATAAGAGTAGTGAAGGATAGAATAAAACACAGACTTTTTTTTTTCTTAGGAGATCCTAATTCAGTGAAGAGGTAAAATAAACATTGTTTTGAATCAATTGCACCCAATTAAGGCAGTAGGGCTGGATGCATGGTTTACTTTTACTTTATTTTTATCAAAATACAAGCATATTATTGCTAGTGACGTGACTTTATAAGTTGGTGTTTGCTGTGTGCTGAATAAGTAAATGGATCCAATTGAGATAATTATAAAAATTAAAAAACCAAAATCCCCATGAGATATCTGACCAATTAGTATCTGTGATGTTGTTATCAAGCTGGTTACAAAATGCATTGCAAAACGAGTAAAATCCTTGTTGAATAATATCATATGTGAAACCCAAAATGCTTTTGTACCAAATTGGAAGGTTAATCACATACGTACAATGCACTGGTGGTTTTGAGGTTTTCCCTTCAATTCTATGAAATAAGAAAAGAAGAAAAAGGAAACAAAGGGGTTATGGCGGCTTTTATGCTTGATATGTTTAAAGCTTATGATAGTTCAGAGTGGAGTTTCTTTAAGGAAGTGTTGCTTCTGTTTAATTTTCCAACAAATTTTGTTGATATAGTCCTTCAAAGTGTAGCTTCTATATCTTTTACTTGCAATTTTGTTGATGTAATATTTAAATAGCATCTCCTAGCTACTTAATTGGATTTTTAAAGTTAAAACAATGTTATTTAACTTGAGTGTTTTTTTAAGTAAATGAGTTAGAATTCTTATATAAGAATTTAGGGCTTTTCTAATTGTTAATAAGAATTAAAATAAATTTTGAGAGTTTTTTTTTTTAAAATGGAAGAGCTATATGGTGGGTTATTTTATTTTATAAAAAATTAATAATAATTTTTTTTTGTTAATAAACCTAAAATATGAAATTTGTAACCTTTTCCTTGGACCAACTCTCTAAACCTTTACTTGTACAAACAATTATAAGTAAATTCGCTTAACAATTAAAATATCAACTTTTCAACTATTGTTTGTGATGGTGGTGTGCTGTGTGAGTGAGAGATAAAGAGAGGGGTAAAAAATGGAATGACAATTTAATAATTTCAATCACGGTTGCAAAATTTTAATATTTTATTTTTTGTGTATTTATTGTTTCAAAATTAAAAAATATAAATTAATATTGTAGTTTGTAATAAAAATACATTTAAATAAAAGTATAACTATATGAAATTATTGTAAGACTTTAAGAATTTAAGTTAAATTTTATAATTGGAGTAAAAACTATTAAACTTTATGTAACAAAAAGAAATATTAAAAAAAAGTTAATTAGTAAAATTAGATTCTTGCCATTAAAATACTCTTACCATATCTTAGTAAATTAAATCCCACAATAGGTGAGTGCCTTGTAAAAAGATGGGCTTTTACAAATGATGAGTTACAGCTGGAAAAAATATACGTTGAAATAGTCACTACTCAAGTAGCCAATATTATTAATGAAAAGTCTTGTCATCCACATATAAGGTTCATTGCTTAGGGATGCATTTGTATAACTTGTTTTTTAATTCTCGTTTTCATTTCACGTGTTAAAGGGACAACAAACACAGTGACTCGTAATATGGTTTCTGTATCTGTAACTGTGTAATCCATAATTCTGTTTAGTGGGAGATGTCCCATCCCAATCTTTGTTACCCATTAATTCAAAACGTTTGATTTCATAATTTTCTTATTCAGTCCTAGCTTCAAGAGAAAAAAAAGAACACATGTTTGTAGCTTTCAAAATTACATCATTCGGACAATTGCCTAGTATAGAAAAAAAAATGAAACTATATCAATTAAACACCTGTTTTTAATCTTTCTACACTTAATTAAATACATGTTTTTATTTGTTAACTCATTACACAAACTACAGTATTTATATTTGAATCATAATTACAATCATATATTAAAAATAAAATAAACTATATACAACTTGAGCAGAGTTTGTGAATACTGTAAAGTTGTATTATTATATTCAATATATTAAAACGTTTTTCTAAAACAATATAATCATTTTTATACCCGAAATGAATGGAACACAATTTTAGCCACGACAAATTGTAAGTAGCACACCATATCTAGCGTAATCTTGAGTCGGTGGAAGAGTCTATTCTTTTCACCAATTGTACGCACACACGCAGGAAATAGAGAGATAATAAGTAATCACTAATTACTCAGTGATGTGATTAAAATCTTTAACAGTATGGAAACCCACAGAAAGGGAAAAAATCAGATACAATCTACGGAACTCTTTCCGCAATTCTTCTCCTTTTTGTGATGGAAAAAGAATGGCTAATTCATGCACGTGTGGTTTTTAACGAGCCACGTGATGCATGCTGACATATATAGTGCCGTGTAGGTACTTTGCTTCTTGCCACTGGCTACCATGCTTCAATAATTCATTAGCTTTTTTATACATAGTCAAGTATTTATGGTATAAGAATCCAAACTCTGAAGATATTGCTAATTAATTTAGAAATTATTGGTCATACACATAAACATTACAAAATGAAAAAAATAAACGTGAGGGATCTCATAACCTTAGGAACATTTTTTTTCTTAGTTGCGATAGCAATCGATCTGTACTTTTGAGGCCGTCTAAGAACTTTTTTTTCTTCGTATCATCAGATATTCTTTTGGAGATATCTGCAACAGAATAGCTTGTCTAAGTACCGCGAAACTATTTCATGGTCAAAAGAGATATAGGGTATTGTTAATTATTTTTATATATTAATTGCTGAAATTTGTAAATTCAAATTCTAGATTTACAATTGCATTAAATATTTTAAAAAATAATTTTATTGTTTATAGTAATTTTATTTAGTTCAAATAAGATTATTTTATGTAAAAAATATCTATAATCTATGAAAAAAGAGATTAATTAAGACTGTAGAAACATATTGAAAACTAGGTGGTATTTAATAATTTCTCCTAAAATAAAGGGGAACTTTTTGCATGGTGTGGGCCGTGTGGTACCTCCCCTATGTATATGCCCGGAAAAATAGCCACGCCCTCTGGTCCCCCTGTTTCTATTTCATTAACCTGATGGGTCCCTCCTCCACATATGGCCATGTACGTTCATACATATATAATTATTTTATTAAATTGAAAATGACGCTGATAGCAGAAAAAAAAAAAAGGAAAAAATAATAATACTAATAAAGGGGGTTAGTACTTATTAGCCTTGGTTCTGCATGGAAATCAGGGTGGGGATGGGGCTTTTATTGACTGCTATAAACCACTGCTATTCACAAATTTATTGCGTAATTTCACCCACCATAAATAACACAATTAGAATATAACTATAATATTATAATAGTTAGTACTTTAAAAGAAATATACACAGCTGTAACTAAGATATGGTTGCCTAACTTTTTTGCTAAATGATATTGAAAAATTGTAAAAGCAAAAGGAGAAGAGATAGAGAAAATAAAAATAAAAATGGATAGATATGACAAGATGTAATGAAAAATAAAAAAAAATTGAGAAAAAGTTGGATGCATGAATTAATAATAACTAATAACCCAATGATATTAATGTTGTGCTTTGACTAGAAGAAAAATCAAATGCCAACATAATTAAAAAAAAAGTTAATAATATGTATTATTTTTCTATCTTTTCATTTAAAAAAGTTGGATAAAAATGTAGTTTAATATTTCTTTTTAAGTCATGAAGAAGAACCCAGGCTCACAAGAATGAGACGAAAAGGAGATCCCTTGCATGCACATGTCTTTATGGAGGATATGCCCACTGCCACTACGGAGGAAATTCTAGTTCTAGAAAATAAGCCAGGACAAACAGTGACTGCTCTGCAAGCTATTGATTTCTTGGTGTCAGTAACTCGATTAATAGTATACATTAAAAAAAATTATAAAGAATATAGTTATATTACACCGTATTAATAATATATTAGTAACTCGATTAATAGCATACATAAAAAAAGTGTATATAAATATGTGTAAATTATATTACACTGTATTAATAGTATATATAACTAACGCTGCATAAAGATGAGTTTCACGGCGCGCATAATTATCTGTAGAAAAATATTGAAAGAGCAAAAGTGATTTTGATGCAGAGTAAAAATAGACTGAATTAGGATAGGCTTTACGGGAATTATATTTAATTTTCCTCATAAATCAAAGGCTCAAGTTTTATTTGTTGAGCTAATGTAAACCAGTCTTTTTAACGGATGCCATAGTTTTTTTTTTTTTTTTTTAAATTGACTTGATATAAAAAATTATTTAAAAGTGCATTTTATAATTAATAAAATCTACTAAATAAAACTATAAATATATTTTTAAATAAGGTCAAAGTTGTAACACTAACCTTTTTATTCTTTGATTAATTGAAATGATTGAATAATTAAGAAGTGTAATTAAATTTATATTTAATTGAAAAAGGGTTAATATAATATTGTATTGCATTTTTCTTATAAAAATTTCAAGAAAGATTGAAACTACTAGAAACATGCTTATCGAGGTGAATTTTCCTTGAGAGTAGTTACATGAGTCAAATAAATACAGATAATTGATAAACAACGACCTTAACTACTTTCCAGTTGTGTAAAGTCGAACCAGTGTCATCGACATATTTGGGCGTAACAACACATTTTTCGAAATAGAACATCGACCAACTAGAGTTTATGAGAAAATTTAGAAAATATCAATTGTCATTTCATATCCCAAAGTTGATCAACCACCTTTTCAAAACTCCATGGACCAATGAGTAACCAAATCCTACGACTCCTTGGATAAAAGAATTCCCCCAAAACCCTTGGACAAAGTCAAGGACCCCAAGCCCTATTTATACACCTGGTTGATTTTCCATAAGCTAGTGCTCTCCTTCTTTGTCTGCAAATTCATGGCTTTTATCTCCAAGCTAGGAGCTCATCATTGTTGATCCTAGAACCCCCCTTCTTCACTAAAGATTTCTTTCCTTAATTCTACAACAAGGGAAGCTAACTTTGTGTGATTTTCATGGATTATATGTTATTATTGCGATGTTCTTGTGTTGTTTAATTAACTAAGAATGCATGACAGTGATTTGTTGTAAGAATCATAACCATTTTTGTGAGCTTGGTAGTCATTGTTGAGTTTTGAGGTTTTTGAAAAATTTGTTGAATTAATCATGATTATGTGGTTGCATGTGGGATTTGATGTTATTTTGACGTTTATGATTTGATTATATGTTAATCTAGACATGTTAGATGAGTTATATGAGTTTTGATGATTTTTGGATGACTTGCATGTTGTTGTCCAAGGGCTATCATTGGGTGAGCTCCTTGTTTGGATGGGCATTCTGTTGAAGGTTTGTTAGGCAAGAGATTCTCATTGAGCAACCTTACATTTTCTGGATAGATTCTAGAAAACACGAGTTTTTGCTAGGCAAGAGTCTCTCTCTCTCTAGAAAGCTCAAGAACACATGAACACGATGAAAACTCACTAGGCGAGTCTGAAGTTTGGCTAGGTGAGTCCAACGTCTACCCGAGTGAATCCAGCGTTTGGATGGGCGAATCTAGAGTTTGGCTTAACAAATTAGGCATAGTTTAGAGCGTGAAGTCAATGTGACTTCATTCGTTGGGTGAGATCTCCTACTCATTGAGCAAATAAGAGGAAAGATTTCAAGGAACTCTTTGTGGCTCTTCTCGTTGAGCAAAGAGACACTTTCATTGAGTGTGATAAGTACAGTGGTCAATGTGAAGTCTCTATGGTCTCATTTGCTAAACAAGTAGTTTCATTTGCTGAGCGAATAAGTGAGGGTTCTTAGAGGATGTTCTTTGTGACTCCTCTAGTTGAGTGATGGTCTCTAAGTAAGATTGTGAAGTTTTAGGAGTTAAGCCATTGTGGTTTGGCTCGTTGGGAGTGACATACTCGTTGGATGACTAAACGTAATAAGAGCTATCTATGGCTCACTTCGTTAGGCGAAACTAGACTCCCACTAAGTGAATGCATAAACTTGAGGAAGTACCCTACTTGGGGTAGGATTCATTAGGTGAATAATTCCATTGGCACTGAGAAAACTTGTTAGGTTGAAAATTTGGAATATTGGATTTAATCTATGTATTAAAGGCTTGTTAAAAAGTTGTAGAAGATGGATTATGGATAGAAAATATTTAAAAGACTAAAGTGAAATACTAATTAAGATAAAGTTCATAAGACTTGAAAATGCCTCTTATCCGTATAATAGCGAATGATGCATGATGTTTGGAGTATGGTGTGCTTGTAGCCTCTACTTTGTAGAGTTGGTTATTAAACCTCTCTACCTTGTTGTATTATTGATGCTTAACACTTTAAGGTCGAGGGTAGCGGTTACAAGGGAACTAAGTGTTGATGTTTTTTTGCATGAGTTGAAGTTATTGATGATGATGTGGCATGCATACATTATGCATAAGTTTGGTAGCAATAGTTGTATTGTGAGTGGACACATAAGTTTGATAGATTGCTTGAGTTGATACTTAGAAATGAGATTCTTAACTAGTGCCGAAAAGTGAAGTAAAGGTCTTGGGGGCCTAAGGGATAAAATGGATGAGCGAATTCCACATGAGGTCAATGCCTTTGTAGACCTTAGACCATGGTAAATTCGTACTCACGTATGTTTATCTTAACTAGTTTCACTTGTTCACAACTTTCCACAAGACCATGTCATACCCTCCCTAATGACGAGTAGCATGAGTTCAAGGAAACTCTATTGATGAAAGTTCTATTAAGGAATGAGGTTAGGAATGATCGCTCAATTGGTGAAAGTTTTTATGAAATTGTGTCCGTATAACATTGCATGATTAACATTATTGTTGCATGACGACAAATGGTTGTTGAATGGTAATGATGTTGAAATGATGATTGTTCTCATATAAGCATAGTTGAAATTATATGTATATATATATGTATGGATGAGAATATGTTGATTGACTTGTTGGTTGTGCCTGTTGAGAACTGATGCTTATTGTGATATTGATATATCTAGACTGTGTGATGTTTTACTATATACAAGATGATGATTTTTGTCTTATTATTGTTTTTGTTACGTAGATATAAGGACAATTCTACAGTGACTTACCCTTATGTCTGTGTGTTGTATTTGTATGATTATGATCATTTCGAGCTACGTGTTCGTGAGAGTAGATGCCAAGACTTCTAAGAAGATTGTGCACGCGCGTCATGTTGGTGGTTCGAGTGCTTGCGGGGCTTCCTCCTCTAAACCTCACTGCAATAGTCATGTGTTTTGAATAGTCGTTATTAGTTGTTGCTAACTAACTCAAGTGTGTAAATATTGTGTCCCAATCCTCCCTTTTAATGTATGATGGACAAATTGATGAAAGTGTCAAGTGGCATAATGTTTATAACCCACATATGTAATAGAGTTTTGATAATAAATGTCATTTATGTTTTTAGTATGTGTTATGAGTTGTTATCATGAGAGTAGATTCTATAAAATATCACGCAAATTTACCCTACTTTTTATAAGTAAATTAAATACAATATTTTTATTAAAATTAACTTTTGCGTGTTATAATGTTTAATCTTTGTAGCGGCAACGAGTCATTACATAAGTATTTAAATAACTAATAATATATATTTTTAAAATATTATTATAAAATATAGTTATATAATATTACTAATTAATAATATTGTGATGTTATTTTTATTTATTTAATTAGGTTGATTTATTAGACTTTAAAAAAATTAAATGACCTAAATAATCTTTTTAATTAAGTAGACTTTTAAAAATGATCTTAACTGAACTTATTTAAAAAATAAATTTGCTGGATCAGTGGATCAGGACCTCACGTCAATTAGATAAAACTTCTAACAAGCGAACTAATACATCTCAAGCTATTAAAAAACACTTTATTTAATAAATTATAACATTTTCAAATATTTAGGTGATTGTTTTGTGGCACACAACTTTAAATAATTAATACAATAAATTTAACTTTTTTAATAAAAAAGAGTTTACTTTAACAATCTGTTTTGATAGTTTCAAAATAGGTAAGAAATAATGAAGAGAAAGTAGAAATAGAGAAGAGAATAGATACAAAATTAAGAGAAAAATACATAATCGATTAACAAATAGACACAATCAATTAAAAATTCTTCATAACTTATTTAACTGTAGACATAATTGATTAAAGTTGAACTCAGTTGATTATTCTTTTTATTAGACAGTAATATCTAGCGGTTCCGAAAGATAAAAATATATTTTTATTTAACATATAATTTTTTTCTCTCATTCTCTCTAAATCAAAATAACCTCACAATATTATTTCTTTCCTACCCAACAATCTAAAATTTCACTTTAATTAATTTTTATCCATTTCTTTCTTCTATGTTCCTATCCATCCTATTTCTATTCCCTCAAACATACGTAAAGGAGAAGGTAAAACGCTTTACAATCCGATGCATGTAATATTCACTATTGTTTACCAAAACAAACGTTTGCCGGGAGAAAGGAAATGTCAAATATCTAAGAATTGTTTACCTATGTATGTAATATTGATTATTATTTCATCTAATGCGGTTGATATGTATGTAACAAATAATATTCAACCATCCAAATTATCTAAGAATGTGTGTCATGGTTAAAAAAAAAAACTTAGAAACAAGCTTACACTTAAATATTCATTATGAAAACATTAAAATGACTTTATACAAGAAATTTAAGATAAAAAAAACCCACGTTATCTTTACCCTTTTCTTCCTCAGCTTGTAACATTATATATATGGGTTGAGTAAACTTAAAAAGAAAACAAATCCACGTACGCTTGCAAGTTTTGTAGATTAACGAGTTTGGTTCTATTAAATAAGAAATTAAATATTTAATACTTTTAACTATTTAATAAATGCGAAATTGAAAAATTAGCCGTTAATTATTAGTAGTATATATAAACTAGGGTAGAAATATTAATTAGGATTGACTTACCTAGTTAAACTTCAAATCATGACAACTTCCATAATTTGAACTCAAATTTAAAATTCTTCATTTATATGCGATTCATAAATAACTTCTTTAAATTTGAAATTAAGAAAGCCTGCTATCATCTTAAATTGCTGTATAAAAAAAGACGTATTCACAATGTTTTATTTATTTATTTAACTTAAATGTAGCAACATTGATAAACCTCAAAATAGTGACATGTTGCCAAGGGACTATCTGAGTCAAACATATTTTACGTAGCGGGGCTCCAGTATCACAACTTATCCAATCTATGTTATGTTGTATCAAATAATGTCAACAAATGTATCAACCGCGTTTGGAGGGGAAGTCTTCCCTAACGTAACCAACCAAAGTTTAAATTCTGGTTAAAATAGGTATTTATATTTAGCAACGGATTAATAAAATTATTTTTCTTTAAAAAATACAAGTAAAAAAATTGTCAACGACGTGTATATATATATTAGCTTTAAACTCTCATTTCATCATGTGGTTTCTGTTGTATTATTATATAAGATTATAGATGAAAAGAAGGGGAGAAAAGAGATACTAAAATATGAAAAGGTTAAAAATAAAAGATCAATTAATGTTAAAAAAAAATGACATTGTTACGATAAAATAACTGATAAATTTAAAACGAAATAAATTAAATAAATATATTTATATAATATTTTTATATAAATTTTAATTTAATTTTATGTTATGTTAATTAGTGTAGAGGTTAAAATATTTTGAAGTATAGTTAAAAATAATATAATAAATAATGTACATAATATAATGATTAAAATAAATAGTATGATATAAAAATTATTAAAAAATAAACATATATTCTATAATTATCTTACAGGATAATGTTGAATAATAAAATAAATATTATAAATAGTATAATGGTAAAATTAAACAGTATAATATAAAAATATTTAAATAAAAAAACCATTATTGATCAACCAATTTTGATACATTTAGTTTGTTCTTAACTTTATTGGATGTTTATTGCATCTAATATGACATTTTAGTTGAGCTTTATATAATTTGATCAACGAGGTTTTATGAAAATATGATATTTTTCAAATTTTAATATGCTTTGGTATTGATACATTGTTTGGTCATATCTCAATAATGATATTGAGGAGATATTGGTATCTATAAAAAGCTCAAAGAAATATTTATAACTCTCATCAAAGAGTCATGCTCTGATTTGATCCTTCACATGGACGAATTTGGACTTGAAGGATGCTACTTTGACAACTTAACATAGGTGCAATACTCTAAGTATATTTGGAGTTGTAAAGTTCATATCAATGCGAAATTGACGCCTAAATTTCAATGACAGATTTATTTACAACTTTTATGAACATATCAAGAACCAATTTAGACACTCAACGGGTCAAATAAATAAAGAATCGTAATTAATAAGATTTTTCTCTACAACTCAACTATGATATTTGAATGTTTAGAATTTATTAGATTTGAATATATTTGATTATAACATGTTTTTAGGATTTAGTTTCTTTTATTAAGATAAGAATCTTACCTTACCTCATTATTACGAAGATTTTATCTTTTTTTAAATGATTTATTTAAAATTTGATTTAGATTTGTTGTTATTTTCTATCACTTGTCTTCCTTATAAATAGAGTCATATAATTGAGGAAAAAAAACAAGTCGAACTGAAGAAATAAAATTAGTTTCATTTTTGCATTTTTCTTGAATGATGATGGTCATGGAAGTTTAAAGACTTTAATCAATTAAAAGGTTATTATAAATACAATTAAAATTTGAGTTCCTATTCTTAATTTGAATTTATATGCATCTATTTTCTCTTTTTCTCTTTAAGTTATGAATTTTTTTTCTTCACAGGTGTAGGTTGCATGCTTATAGTTGAAGGAAAATTAAATTAGGGTTGGTTAATTTGAATTTAATTGAGATTAGGTAATTAATTAATGACCTAAATCAAATTTGTATGTAAATTAATATTCCTCTCATATTGCAATTGTGATTTAGGTTTTATTAATGCACATAACATGATTGTCTAGTTCAATTTGACTAGATGCATATAAATTTCACACACAATTGGATGTCGCATGCTTGTAGTTGAAGGAAATTAAATTAGGATTGATTAAGTTGAATTTAATTGAAGTTAGGTAATTGGTTAATGACCTAAGTCAAATTTATGCATAAATTAACATTACTCTCAAATTGAAATTGTGATTCAAGTTTTATTATTGAATGTCAAACAATTGTCTAATTCAATTTGACTAAATACATGTAAATTTCACACATATATTAAATTATGATAAATAAGCCATACTTTTGGATTAATATTTTTATAAATTTGACTTTATGCTTTATTTTTATTTCAATCGAGTTTCAAACCATCTTTTTTTTTAATTTCACTGATAAAATCACAATTATTATATGATTGTATTTTTTTTAGTAGAATGATCTATGTTATGTCCTTTACTATAAATTTAAGGAATAATTTTGGTAGTAGTGCGACACTTCTATCAATTATCTATCATTATCAATGTATTGTATAATAAAATGATAAGAATAATAAAAAAATTACCTTACAAAATTGAGGGTCAAAATAATAAAACCTTACTTGGTGAATGAAAGAAGAAAAATAAAAATCAAATAAATAAAATTTTGTAAAAAATTGTACATATTTTAAAGAGAAAATAAAAATAACGATAAAAAACTAGAAATTAGCATTTTAAAAATGTTAAAGTAGTATGTTAAAACACATTACAAGATTTTAACAAATTTACTTTACCAAACACTACTAATAAGCTCAAATAAGTTTTTTAGCTAATAAAAAAAGTTAGAGGCTAGTTAAATAAAATTATGTGTCGAACATAACCTAAGAGGAAAAGTAAATGAAAATAAAATGAATAAATCTTTCATAAATAAATAATATATAAAAATATATTTTATATTATAGTTTAATTATAAATAATCATGTATGATAAATTGATTAATTTTTATAATAATTGTTTTAAAAGTCTTACAAGAAATGATTTCTTATTGATTCATAACCAAGATCAGCCGTGTAGTTTGGGAGGTGGAGGGATCGCCTAAGGACCAAGTCCGTAGGGGCTAAAAAAAATTAAAAGATAATTATATTATTATGTTGTAATTTTTATATTTTTATATTAATTTTATAAATAGTCTTCAATATCATGTTTTCTTTTCTTTATTTAAGTTAAAATGTGAAATATGATTATAAAATATTTTTTTTGTTATTTTTCATGTTAAATAAATTTTTAGCTTAATGTGACATATTGAAAAATGAAATAAACATGTAATATTATCCATATTTTCTGTTATTATTATTTTTAACTAGATAATAAACATAAACTAAAAATATAACTACAAGGACATCTATTCCATGTTATAACGAAAAATTCCTAACTTGGATAATAAATCACTCACTTTTCTCGCTCTCAATTAGAAAATTTTAAATTATTTATCTTCTTCTTGGAAAGTATATTTCACATACCTTCACAATTAGTAAAATAATATTTCTTTCAATCATCTCAAGCTACTCTCAATATATATATATACATATATGTGTGTCTGTATGTATATACATGTATATGTATATTTTTTAATTGTCTTTTTGCTTTAAATTATTTTTTAAATTGAAAATATTCTATATATTTTATATACTTAAAATATTTATTTATTATAAAATAAATAAAATTATATAAAACAAATATGTATCTTATATCATACACATGCTATAATATTAGTTAAAATAAAAGTTAATATATTAATAAAGAAAATATATATAAGATTTAATTTGAGATAATAATGTTTTTATCAATGATAGATAATAATATAAAAATAAAGTGAATAAAAAATATAATATATCTTGTTGAAAAATTTTAAAACTATGTTATTCATTTAATGTAATAAAACATATAATTTTAAATAAAATTATGTGTCTATTTCTTTAGTATAATATATATATATTTTAACAAATTTTATATATAAAAAAATCTTATTTACGATTTCGCTCCTATACCTGAAAATTGTCAAGACTGACCTATTCATAATACATTTGTTTTTTTACATATTTTAATACAGAACACAAGTATTCTTTTTTGGACAATATTATTTGAGTTAGAAATTATTATAAATGTCATATTCTTTCTTTCTAAATATTTAACATAATTACGTATTTATGATTTAAATTTAAGACTATTAATCATGTTTAAACAATCTTATGCTAGTTAGGCATATGCTTGATTTTATAACAAATTTTACATTAACAGTTAATACCTATTATTGTAGTACACTCACATAATATTGTCATATTCTTTATAAACGTGAAAAAATTTAAATTAAAAAACATATGATGTGGATAGGCCGAAAAGGATTCAAGTTTGAAAATGGATTTAAATGAAAGATTAAGATGATCCACATGGTAGTTGTAGCTCCTTTGGGGATAGAAACACAAGCCAGGATACACGGTGGTCCGGCCCTTATGGGGTGATGGACCCCCTTCGTATCTAACTCCTCCACGCGCCACTCTTGTAGGGCTCATAAATTTATTTATTTATCCAATATATATATAACTAATTATAAAAATAAAAGCTAATAAATTAATTGAATTAGGTTAACATTTAATTTTAGATGGATAAGAAATCATTTAATATATTTTTGTTGCATCAATTAAAAAAAATTGTTAAACAAAAATTCTAAGGTTTTTGTCATAATAAAAAAAAACCCATAAATTAATTTGTAAGATTTGTAAGAAAGTAACCTCCCCATACTGTTCCTAAAGCACAAAAATGAGAAACAAGTATAAGCATGATTTAGGCAGTTTTGGAATATTTGAAAGTTCGTGCCCATTGAAAACGCAGAAAAGAAACACTGTGCATTTTTTTTTAATAATTATGGTCATAAGCTTTGAATTTGTTCAACCATATTTGGGGGGATTTGTTTATTCTTGCTTCTCATTTCCTTAATTTTTTCTTGGCAACGGTATCTATTTATTTATAAATCTTATTTTACGGGAGATTTAAAAATAAAATCATAAATACTAAAATATCTGTTTGCTCAAGACCATTTAACTTAAAGCGACATTTAAAAACTCTCTTTAAAACAATTGTATAATTTTTAACCCAAATTATTTAAAGTCACTCACCTTAACTTTATCTTGTATTCTCCATTTTCGTATAGTAACTAAAATAATAAATAAACAATGTTTAATAAAAATAATTAATTAAAAAATCATTGATAAATCTGTGTTGGATTGGAATTGTTTCTTGGGTATGTTTCAGTAGCTTGAAAGAAAAGACAAATATTTTAAAAAAATAAAATAAAAATTACTTTAGTTAATGAAACTTAGATCACTTGATAGCTGATGAAAATATGGGTTAGATTATGTTTATAGGGATAGAGTCATGTTTACTTTTTAAATAGGTATCATTTTAACTTATTTATTTAATATTGGTATTTTTTAAAAATTTGTTAAATAATCTATTTAACGACAGCAGTATATTATATATATATAGTTATAATTTTGATCAATCTCTAGTTATAATTGAAATTCTATTTCTATAACTTATATATTAAAGGTTGATGTTGAAGGGTAGAGTATATGTGGAAGTTATTGAGATAAAATTTTATTTTTTAATTAAAAACATAAAATTCAAATTTTATTTTATACATAAGTTTTTTTCTTATTTAAAATATTTTTGTATTAAAATTTTCAATAATACAAATTCTTTAAATAGGCTAATCAACACAGATCAATATGTTAGTAAGCTTTAATTAAATGAATTTAGAGTGTAATATTTTTAATTGAATAAATTAAAAAAAATATTTAGTAAATAAATTTGATGTGACTTAAATTTGAGATGAGGTTTTTTTGAAAAATTTGACACGAATTAAGGCATATACTATCATAATTCTTTTATGAGTTAACTATTTTATTCATATAAATTATGTTTTTATTAATATGAACATTTAAGGTTGTGAGGAATTTAATTTTTGTATTCAAATTTTTTTTTCATTAAATCGATTCTTATAAAGATAAAATAATATCATTAATTATGATTTTACAATGAAATTGTAGATTCTCATGTATTAATTAAAAAATAAAAATATTAAATTACTTGTTTTAGCAACTTTGGTATTATAATTTTATGGTTAAGTTAGCAAAATCATATAATTAACCGGTAATATTTCTTAATTAATAATTATTTTGTACTTCTTGCTAAATTAATAATTTATTATTGACTTAAAAATTGGAAGAGTTTCATGCTAGGCAACATTTATCCCATCAAATAAAAAGGAAAAGTAGTTTTGTCTTGTTATGAAATGTCATCGTCTTTCTGCATACAAATCCAACTCTGCACGGGTCCGCGGCCAAAGAATTGACCTGTCACGAGTCCACGCTCCTTATCCGTAATTTTTGCTTCTCTGTACCCGCTCAATTTTATTTTAAATATTTATTTATTATTATTTTAAAAGTGAGTTTAATAAACATAAAATACAAATATAAATAATATTTATATTACTAGTTAATTAAAATTATTATTAATATAATTTTAAAATAATTATTATATATATTATAATTTACGCTTGAATGATCGCCAGTACATATATTACATTAATTATTCTTAAAAAAATATTATTGACGTATCTTAGAGGGTAATAAATATAAAAAGAGAATAATACTAGGAAGGGAGTAAAGTGAAAGGGATACATGTGTTATGCAATATGATAAAGAAGAAAGAAAAATAAAAAAAAAAGTATAAAGTAGAATTAAAAATCAGTTATTTTACTCTCGTAATTCCTCTTCATTTATTTATTCCAAGTTTGTAATACAGTTGATGACAATTTACCAGTATTGACTATATAACCTAATCTTTCTTTTTTGGTAATTGCTTAATTTTCATGATTATTGTATATTTGATCAAGGTGTTAGTTAATACGAAAATAGTTCATGTGGAACCCATCATTATCATTGAACGTGTAAATTAGTTCATAGACTTTTTAATTTACTAAGAGATATTATGTCAGATTCAATAGAAAAGGCAGATATGTTAAAAACTTGAGGAAAAAAAATGTTCTCGCCTATAATAATTTTGTTTAACTTGATTTGAATTTGTCAAATTGTATTTTAGTCAATTAAAAAAGTTTGTGAAGAAAATATTTATGAATAAATTTATCAGAGTAATATTTATATTATGGATTTAAATTTTTTTATTATATTTCAAATTATGGAGACACATATTATATTAAAAAGAGTTAAATATTGAATGTGTATAGACCCCAGTGTATAGTTATAAACAATCCTAGAATTGAATAAAAATAAAAAACACTCTATTTGATATTAGTTAATTGTATAAAAACTTACCACTAATAATGTTCCACAACATGTCAAGTACTGTAGGAATTTCATATTCATATTATTAAGTAAAACACCACCTAACCGTTTACGGTGAACTTATCCTTTCATAGCTGAATTAAATAAAATAACCGCATCAGAGTTTAAAAATGTATTGTTAACATCTTAAATAAAATAATCAATGTAACGAATCTTTACCATGCTCTCTCAATCTGTGGGAAGATGTCGTAGAAGATTGACACAAATCAAGGGAGCAGAGACTAAATCAAACTTGTGGTTGTGTCATGTATGAGAAACTTCTGTTCTGGATTCTTTTGCTTTTTCTGTTTTTATTGTGAATAATCATTAATTCATCCTATTGGCCTTTGAATGAATTAATATTCAAAACCTAATAATAAAGTTGAAATGAGAACGCTAGCTGCACATGGAGATGACAGCAAGAACAAGAATATATATATAAAATTATAAACTCTTGATTTTTAATTTGGTTGGCTTTGCTCTGTATACGTGTTCAAATTTCTAGCCAACCCATGAATAGAATACTATATCTGTTTGTAAATGGTAAATGGTGACTCTAGGGTGGGAGTCAAATAGAAGGAAACAAAGATCCGAACATTATTAATTATATATTAATAAACTCCATGTCCGTAATAATCTCTTATTAATTTCTCAATTAGATATTGGAAATCGAATCATCACGCCCTACCACAACCCATTTCTTCTGTCTTCTTTCCGCGTGGCTTGGAAAAATCTTACTTTAAACAAATTAGAATTGTATCCATAGGATCATCAATTATCATATCCAGCCTGGTACACCAACTTTCTAGTCAGTTCATAACAATCTGAAATACTCAATTAAGATATGTGCTGGAAAAGCAAACTCATTAAAATTTTGATCCATTCATTTTATATATAAGATACTAATTTAGAAATGAAAATTCACTTCAATAATACAACACATTCTATTAGATAATAATGGAACATTTACACCCATAATTAAATTTGATTGGTCCCTTGTAATATATCTTAATGGAATAATTTTATGTTTTGAGATTTAGCTCTGAAATTTAACATGGAACAATGGAAGGGGAAAAACCAGTAAAAAGGGAGTAGAGGTTAACTGAGGGTTGTCATAGTTGGTATGTGGATGTCATTTGTTTTAGACCACGATCCTCTGGAGTTGAAAAATGACTGCATATTGGTGTAGTTTTTTAAATTTATCCAATAAATTAAGCATTTGACTGTAACTTGTCCTTATATTTACAATAATTAGTTAAAAAATAATTATTGAAATTTTAACAATTTTAAAATTTATTATATTAATTATATCTCGTTACTTTAAAAGACTCAAATTCATAAATTAATACTTTTAACTAACCTATCAAAGTTTCTTAAAAAATTATCTCATCTAATTTGCGTTTTGTTAAGTTTGGAGGGCTAATAAATCAATTCAACCAAATAATTTAAAAATAAAAATTGTACAAAACATAATTTTTTTTTATTGAATTAGATTAAAATTTGGATTTAATTAGATTAAAATTTGGATTTAATTTTAAAAATAATATCAAAATATAATTTAAATTGAACTTATACATACATGTATATTTTTATTTATAAATTTATGATAGCTCATATTTTTATTTATTATATATTTATAAATTTATCACTTGTATTTTTTTTATAAAAAATATATAGAATTAAATTTAAATATTTAGTAACTATCTTAGTAAATATATATAAATATAATTATCAAGTTATCTAAATTTATTTTAAATATATATATATATATATATATATATATATATATATATATTTAAAAAATTATAATTTATTTATTTATATATCTATAAGATTTAATTTATTTCTATATTTTTTTAATTCGTAAGAATTGTACTAGGTGTCTACAATACTCGTGCATCCTATCTAACCAATTGAGCTAGCCCCACCTATTAATTTATTTATATATAATTAATTATTCAAAATAAATATATAATTATCATCAATATCAATAAAAAATAATTAAATTAATTAATTTTAATTAATAATATCATAAATTTAAATTTTATTTTATAAATATCTATAAAATTAAATGATTTAAATAATAATTATATTTAATGACATTGATCATAATTTAATGAATAAATTTTTTCATGAACAAGGGTATCTCATTATAGACTTTACAATAAATTAAGGATATAAAAAAATTATATGATTAATATATTTGAAAATAAATATATTTTTTATAATTAAGATAAAAAAAATGCAGTTCTTTATTTCTTATATAAATAACTAAAGGTAGTATTATTTTTATCCTCCATATAGTTATATATATATTTTACTTATAAAAGTATTATATATATATATATATATATATATATATATATATAATATTAAACTTTTTGTATATTTTATATACATAAAAAGTTTGAACATTTTATTAAATTATATATCTTTTTTCTTGTTCTTTGAGCAGATTTTTTGACTCCATTCTTACAGGTGAAAAATATAATCTATTTATTCACCGTCCATCCAATCCATTTGTAAATAAATCCATCAATTACAAAAGAAAAAAAAATATTGAGTTGGATCTGATTCATCCATTTTATTTCATGAATGGTTAATGATTGATCCATAAATTTTCAATATTCGTTAGATTACATTAAATAAAAAAATAAATATATTAGATAACAAATCAAACACAAAAATACATAACGAGATTAAGTTGAAAAATGTTCCATTCGAGACTAGATGAAAGATACTCTGATCGAGATGGAACAAAAGATACTATAACAAGATTAAGTTGAAGAAGATTAGACTAAAATTGATTGAAACAGAATGAAAGAATATTAACAAAATTTATTTGATCTGTTAATTTGTCAACTCTAATTCTTACCTATGGTCTTTAAAAAAAGCATAGTTTGAAAAAATTGTTAAAAATCCAAAAAGCTCAAATTTTATTTAAAAATGAGAAAAATAGTTTT
This sequence comes from Mucuna pruriens, assembly GCA_025330945.1. NCBI lineage: Eukaryota > Viridiplantae > Streptophyta > Magnoliopsida > Fabales > Fabaceae > Mucuna > Mucuna pruriens. The sequence continues at coordinate 3,090,107 of JAENHJ010000528.1, forward strand.
AAAAAAGAAACTAACTGAAATATTTTTTTTAGAAAAACTACATACACCAAATTCCCTGTCCCTTTCATATGAACTAATGGACAATGAAACATAGAATTTTAGTTTAAAGGATTTTGTAAGTTAAAATATTCAACAACTTCTATCTTATTTTTAAAGCTATTATTTTAATTTTAATTCTAATGCATTTTTAAGTAAAAAAATGGTTCGACCACACACTTAGACCAAACGAAGAAAAAAAAGTTACTAAAGGTATTTGAAAAAGAAAGTTTTTTTTTTTTTTTTTAAAAAAGCTAGTTTCTCAAATACTCTAGTTTTTATAGTAGGATAGAAGTAACTTATTTTCTCCGTCTCATTTGTTTGACTTTTTAATAAAAAAATTATATTTTAATTTTTGTTTTACAATATTAATAAAAATATTATTTTTTTATTATATATCATTGACTATTTATTGTAGTGTGAGAAAATATAAAAAAACATGAATAAAAAATTTAATTAATATGAATATATTAGAAATGAGATGTGATACATATATAATTTTTTTACAATAAAATATAATATTGTTTTTTTAATTCTTATTATCAATCACACCACATATTTATTTTATTTTTTTTCTCTTTTTATATAAATTATTATATAAATAATATTTCTTTTAAAAACTGACTAATAATTTTTATGAAATATAAAATATTAATTATATTTCTTAATTATTGTGTGAAGAGAATAACTTATAAGTTATGAATTATAATTTTTTTTACTAATTTTCCCCTGGTTAATATAGAAAAATGACAACTTATTATCTTTTCATAATTAATATCCTCAATTTTAATAAATTATATTAACATACTCAGTCATTTCATTTTGTAAATTTTATAAAATATATTTAACCTAATAATAATATATATAAATTTATTAAATTTAATTATATATAAATATATTATTTTATATTTATCAATTAATTGAATAAATAATTTGATCATATACTTCTAATCTAATATAAAAGCCTTATCAACTTTTAATTTTCAACTACTAAGCTTTTAGTTTTTAATAACTTTACAATTTTTAACTAATCTTTAATTATTAACTAACTTTTTAGATAATATGCCAAAGCATAATATATATCATGTGCATATGTGATGTATAGACCGTTGTTTGATTGGTTTGACTTGTGATTGGGCATTAAATATATCACAAAGTTTGTTTGTTGCGTGAGTCCCACTTGAAATGCTAAATGGCGTTGGAAATGTTCCTTATCCATGGCTTTTAGTGACAGATTAGACAATACTAACAGTCTGACCCTCATCATGGGAGATTGAGATAGAGATCATGTGACATTGTCACCCCCCATATTTCTCCACCATATATTTTTGTTTCATTGACTTATTCATTACTCCTCCTTTTTAGGTAAGGAGAACAATTATCTTACAGAATATGTATCAAAAAATTTAAATCAATATTTTAATACTTATTTGTTAATATATATATTTAAAATAAAAACTACTACACCTATTAAAAACTAAAATAAAAACCAGTACGTTTCGTTAATCTTTATACCAGTACTACCCTAAATATAGTAACAAATTGCTATACACTTGTTTTAGACAAAACCAGCTTTCGAGGGGACCAAATATGAGTTTTCTCATTGTCCAACTTTTGACCGACCCATATAATATTTTGCCTCTTTTTAGTTATTTGGAGTCATTTTATTTTATAAAAGGATAGTCATTAATTGAACTAGATTTAGGAAGGAAATGAGGGTCAAGACATTCATCACAATTACTCTCACTAGTAAATTTTTGTTAACTTATTGAACTTGAGGTCGACGGAAAAGTTTGGGACAATAAAAGATGAAAAATTCAAAAAGACCTAAAACAACTCTTTTTTTTTTTTTTTTTCTGTCTTGAGATTGACTTGTAAGTTCTTAATGACTTAATACTAAATCCATCCATTTAATTCATTACTAGTATATACTTACGAGTTTATGTAAATATAAGTGTATATGAAGATCAAACGTGATGTTTATTTTTTGTTTGTTTGTTAATGTAACAATTACAATATTAAATCATACAGAAACTCATATAAACAAAATGATCATGTTTATCGTTAAAAATGTTAATTGATATGTGACAGCTTCAATCAAAACATAAATGGATTTGATTCAATGCACAATAATGCACGATTCACCTGATAATAACAATAGAAAATCCATGATAGGCATAAAGAGAAGCAAACATATGAAATGTATAAAATTAATTTGTTAATAATTAAAGTTCGATATACATATAAAGGTTATTTGATTTAATGCCATATATAATACTCGCATTATCAACATTATGAAACTAATGCAAACTTAAATGATGAATACTAATCCAAAACAATGACAAAATGTCATTAGAATAAAACATGTCCTGCATAAATTCAAAAAAATTACTAATATAAAGTATTTAACTAAACAATGTCAATTTGATAAAATAAATTTGTGGGTAGACCTATTTATGCTTGAGAGAAGAAATTAGTTTTCAAATGATGAACATGAGTTGGTTGCCAAAGAATTAAACATTGATAAAGAATTACAATAAAAATGCTAGATAATATAATATTGATCAGTTGTCAAAGAGAAACACAATTAAAAGGAAGTTTATATAATTTCATTAATAGAAGGTTATACTTTTAAAGCACAGGTGTGGAAAAAATAAAAACATATGAAGTCGATAACCTTAATAAAAAATATTTATTATTTCATTTTAATTATTTTTAAGACATTTATTAAAATCTCTTAGATAATACTAATAATAATATCTATAAAATGTTATTAAGTGTGATTATAAATAAGAAGTATTCAATAAAAATATAATTGTAAAATTAAATATATAACAAATAACATTTATTTTAAAATAATTACAAATATTTAATAAAATATTACTAAAATTCATATACTAACACTTTGGATTAACCTTTGTTAATATAGTTACTTCTCAACAGAAATTAAACTGTTAAACTAAACATTGCAATTATATATTAAAACAATATAATATATTATATTAAGAAACAATTATGTGATGCAAAAAATAACATATTAATTACTAATGTAATGCATAATAATGTTAATCTAAACCTACAATTCACAATAATAGTTTAATTTCTGTTACATAAAAATCATATCAATATTTCTAATTTTCTTTTTACCAGTATCTACTAAAAAAAAAACTAATCTCTTAAGAATTGTAAGCTCATCAAAACAATAAATATCTTTCTTTTAACATTGTTTATTCTATATCCCAGTTCAGATTTAAACCTATAATATTTTAATTAAAAATATAAATAATTATCATTTATGACAAATAATATTAATAATAAATCTAATTTTAATAGTTAATATTCTCATCTATAAATAGATTATATCTTTTATATTGTATGTTAAATATTTCTTAATTAATTAATAGTGTTAGAAGCACTTTTTCTTTGAACTCCGGACGGACCTATACCAATTCTTAACATAAATCATGATGCTTTGAGAATCCAAATATTTACTAGATGATAATTTAATTTTGATCAAATTCTTCACAACGTAATTATATATATATATATATATATATATATATATATATAACTGCTAGGCTAACTAGTCTAATATTGGCTTCTGTCGGTCCCATTTCTTCTTATTATTTTTTGTTGTTGAATTGCACACAATCACCATTTATTCCTTCAGCCCTTACTGGTGTATCACGTTTCCTTCCTTTTTACAATCTAGAAGGCGTAACATGGGGAAGCAACCAAAACAGCACACCCAAAACGAAATAAAATTAAAGAGCATGTTTTACAATTTTCAACTTTCTGAAACTTTGACCGTGGACTAATTTAGATACCATAAGAAAAATAATATATAACAACCCATAATTTATCGTGTTTCTTTTTTTAAGTTAATAATCACATTGGTAGCATAGTTTTATATTATTATTTAATAATAAATTATTATTAATACGTTCTTTAAGATATATAATATAAAAATAAATAAATTTACTATACATAATAAAATATAATTGAACGATGATATTAATGTAAAATTTTTATTTTTATAATTTTTTATTATTAATTAATATTTATGTGCATTTTATTAAATTTAAATTAATATTTTCTCGCCCTGTACAGGGTGTAAGCAAAAACTTTGCTTCCGAATAAAATCATCAAAATTAATATCTTCTGACATTAGTTGAGGTGGATGGCCTTTGTTTCTATCTTTTTCGAGACTTTAACAAGCATGCGCAAGCATGCACGTGCACTTGTAACTCGAGAGTATATAATAAATTTATTAATTTTTATAATAATTATTTTAAAATTATATTAATAATAAAGTTTTCTTTATTGTTAATATAAAATTATTTATATTTACCGTTTATACGGATTAAACTTTTTTTGTCATTCAAGAATGTAAAAGTTACAGGAACCGGATGTCCAGATTCTATGGGCCTAGTCATTATTCCTGAAGTCCATCTATTGAATTATTGCAACGGATTGGACTTTATATTAAACCAACCCCAGAATTAAGTCACAATGAACAGACTGAATGGAGCGAAATGAAAATAGAATAAGACAAAACATAATAGGATAAAAATATCATCTTATTATTTGAGAAATCATAAAATGACATGAGTTATAATTCAATTAATTATTTTAATATTACTCGTATTTCAATACCTATTATTGCCATATTAATCTTTTAAATTGATTCTTAAAATTAAGTTATACTTACCATACACTCAAATCAAGAAATAGGCTTGGAGGTTGTTTAGTTCCTTCATTGGGGTCATTGGGTTGATGTACAGAACAGAAAATTACGTGCAACTCTAACAGATTTTGGATCGAGGTATACAAATTTTTTTTCCCATTCTTTCACGTACAACCTTAAAAATCTTGGCCACTGATGTTTCAATTTTTTTTTGTGAATATTTTGTAGAAAATAGGTCCCTGCAAATGCAACTGTGACTTTTGTTTTAGGGATGGTTTGTTTGTGAACTTTTAACACGAGTTCACCAACTTCTTCATTACATGACAGTCCAGGTCTAGCCCTAGTGCAGGCCCAACCCTTATTTGATAGGCTCAAAAGTAAAGCTTCATGGGGTATTTTCCAAACCATTTGCATTTTGTTTTTTCAGTGACATTTCAATTAAATAAAAACTCTTACATAATTCCAAAAAATAAATAAAAATTTGAACCATAAATATAAAGGGAGCATAGATGTATAGCACAAACAATTTTGTGTTATACGAAGTTTGATATACATAAATATTAAATATAACAATACAATTATTTAATTATTTTTTTACTATACAGTAGCAGTGGCTGTGCATGTCAATGATGAAGATAAAGAAAAAAACTGAAATAATGTAAATAATAATAATAATAATAATAATAATAATAATAATTATTATTATTATTATTATTATTATTATTATTATTATTATTTTATTATTATTATTATTATTATTATTGACAAGCAGTGAAAATAACAAAAGAAGATGATAGTAAAAATATGATTATAGTTTTGATACAGAAGAGAGTTAAGATAATAACACAGTTTAACTTGAATATTTTTCCGTTTACATTAATGTGGCAGGGAAAAGTTGTTCTTGGGTTTATTAAACAAAACTTTTAAATTTGTTTTTTATCTAGTGTCTTTTTTGGTATTGTCCAAGTGAATACTTTTAAAACTAAATAAAGAATGATAAATTTTTAATCCGATATCTTACTTTTTCTTTACAAATTAAATGGATCTCAAGAGTCTTGTAAATAAATATCCTAGTGAGCAGAAATGAAGTTGCTCTTGGTTGGTCTGTAAAGAGAGTGAACAAAATGATTGGGGAGATAACATTATCTTCCACCATGATGTTTGACTCTTTCCTACGACATGAGGCCTAAACAATTTTTTTTTTGAAATATTGTAATAATTAGATATGTTTTCAAGACCGACACTTATTCGATGTGAGTGAGATATTTTTTGTTCAGATGTTTTGGTTATACTTTTATTCAACTTAATACTTGAGATGACATTTTTTATATATGGATGGATACACATCAATACTATTATTTATAAATTTTTTAGAAAAATCAGCTTAAAATACAATATAAAATAGTAAAAAAATTATGTCTTTTCACCTAACGTTGATTATATAAAAAAGGATAAATATAGAAGAATATGGCGAGTTAGAAAATTTAAAATATTATAAAATTTTAAAATCAATAATTATTTTATAGTTAATTTTTAATAAAAACAATTAATTACAAAATTATTATAATATTAGAGATAGCATAAAATGAATAATAAATTTAGTTAAGAAAATAATTTTAGTTAATTTATAATAAATCTTAAAATTTTGTAGTTATTTTCTACTTAATTTGTAGTAATGAGAAATATAAATAAATATAATTAATTTAACTAGAAAAAATAATATTTTAATTAATTAATAATTAATTAATTAGAATTTAACTATTAATTTAAATAATAGGTAAAATTAGTAGTAAAATAAAAAAATCTTGTAATATATGTAAATATTGATTATGAATTTAGATTTTTTATTATTATTCCTATTTCATTACATTATTCTCTCTTACCAATTCTTTAATGATAAATCTTCTTATGTGTCTAGTATAGGAGTGTAAACAGTAGAAGGGTGGAGGTGGGCGCGAAAATGAAGGAGAACTTTGTTTGAGAGGAAGATCACCCGGTAATGTTAGGAACATATTATCTAGTGTCTTTTAAGTAAGGATGATTCAAACATAAGAGTTTAGGTTCTGAATTCTTCTCATATATTTTCTATTAGATTCATTTACTCTGCTTTACAAATTTATGTTCAGTCTATTGATCATTTTGTTGTTGTCTTTAAAGGAACTTTAAAGGAAAGAAGACTAGAAAAGTTGGACTTAGTTTTTGGCATGCAATTGTGTGGTACTTGTGGTTGTCTACAAATACTAAAATAGAGTTATCTTCCAAAATGCTCCCTCAGCCATGGTTGAATTTCTAGATAACATTGAAGTTTGTTTGTGGGGTTGGTTTAAGGCTAAAAGTAAGGAGAGGAAACTAACTATTTTTTGATTGGTGTATTCATTCTATTGGGTGTATAGGTAAATGATTTTTTTTTTAATCATTTTGCATATACTTTTTCTAATACCATATTTGTTTGACTATACAAAATATTAAATATATCATATGTTTCTAAGTACTTAAAAAAGTAAGTGCTAACAAGATTTATATTTTTTTATACAATAAATATTTTTTTAACCAATATTTTAAAGATATTAGTTAGTATTTTCCAAATATTAAATAAGTAAGGCTCTGTTTGAGACGGTGCTGAGTTCTTTTAGTTTTCAAATTTTATTTTCAAACATACCGTGTTCAAATAAAAAAGTTTCGAAATCATTTTTTAATACATTTTGAAAACGGTTTTAAGCCTTAGGTCAAAATCATATTTTCTTTTTGTTTCTTGTTTTGAGTTGTAAAATCATGTCATTAGCATCAGTTATGTCAAGACCATACTTATTACTATTATTAAATTATTATTATTAGTAGTAAAATTTTTATTATCATTAAAATTATTAATTTATTTTTATTATTCAAATCATTTTTGCTAAATTTATTATTATCATTAAAAAAATATTATTAGAATATTACTATTATTATTACTGAAATTATTTTTATTACCCCAACTATTAATATTATTGAGAAATATTACTAGTATTCAAATTACTATTGTTATAATTAAAATTATTATTGCTGTTTGAATTGTTTTTATTGTTACTAATATTATTATTATTTACTATTATTAATAAAAATATTTATTATTATCATATGAAAATAAATATTATTATTTAAAATAATTTTATTTATTTATTACTATTGTTTATAATGTTTTTGCATAATAAAAACTTAAAAATACACTATTTAAAGAAAAATTGTTGTTGTCAAGATTTTTTTAAAAAAAGTTATATGATTGACAGTAATTTTTTAAAACCAAAAAAGTTGAAATTAAAAATTAAAAGTTTAGAACTAAAAACTGAAAATTAATTATTCTTTTAAGAATTTTAAAACTTAAAACTAAAAATTGGCTAAAGATTTCACATGTTTAAAAAAAAGTAGAAGAAGAAAACATGATAGGGTTTGGAGTCAAATTCTAATCAGGTTCAAAATAATTGTATCATGTCAATTTCTAACCAAAAGGTTGCCTCCAATAAAGATTTAAAGCTCCGGATTAGTCTTACATGAGTTGGTTAGTTCAGTCCAATACATCTTACTTTTTGCATTAATAAATATATTTACTACCGCCATAAAAATCATTTTTTAATTATAACTTCAACTTTTCAATTAGTTTGCAATCACTTTCTCCTGTCATAACATTTGGGGATATGATGATTCCACTTGACCAGACCTTCTGGTTGCTTCCTCTTGGATGGGACATCACCGACAAATTGCTTGTACACCTCCCAAAACGGTTCATCCATACACCTATGGTCCACGTTACGACTTAATAGGTCACAGGTGTTGCTCGCTTCAAATAACGCAATAAGTTCTCATGTCGGAAACTACAAGTTAGAGGCTATTTCTTTAATTCTTTCTAACTTGCGTGGCACTTAAACCCGATATCTCGGTGCAACACGTACCACCAATCTGCATGACAACTGTCACATATATCTTGTTAGTCTTGTTTTGTATCTCTATTGAGTTGTAACTGCCACACTAAGTTATTTTCTTTTATTAAATAGTTTAAGTGAATTAGTTATCCATGTTTAATAGGTACTTAATTATTTACAAATTAACCACCTTATATCCACCTACTTACATAGACAATGACTCAATCTAAGTTAATAATTTTTTTTTAATACGTAACAATCAAATACGATGTAAAAGAATTTATAATATTTACTTATCTTACTCCACCACATTAGTTAGATATTATTACTTTAAACGATTTAAATTGTTGAAAAATTTTACAATTCTTTCAATTTTTAGAATATAATTAATATAATTTTTGTACAATTTTTATTATCAATTAATTTTAAACTAAAATATATATATATTTAAAATACTTTCTTTTGTGGATATTCTCCGCTAAAAATACATTCAACGGAGAACAGGACATAGAAAAAATCCAGAAGACTGACCGAATCAAATTTATATAACTTTTGGTTTGATGTCAATTTTTTTTTGGATGCAATTGACGTTTGTACTCGATAAGGAAGAAAGAAAGGAACATTCGCAATAAATAAGTGATTACTTATTTATCAAATAATCGATCTCATTATCCTTTACATCACTATTTTGAGTAGGATGCTAAAACAAACTCAGAATAATAACCATTGTCAATTTATCAAGTGACTTGAAAAATATTGGAATAAATAGCCACTAAGTTAGTTCAAATGTATATATGAATGGAATGGAAAATGTTTATATAGTTTCCATTAACTCATAAATTAATTAATTTTCAGTAAAATGTTTGAGGGTATCTCTCCCTGTAAGTTTGAGGGGTATTGGGGTAATATATTAAATGACAGATTGATAAATAAGGTTTGTAACATTGAACTCCAAATCAAAAGTTGAAAAATAAGAAACGAAGTTGTACGATTTGGGTATGTATAAATCAACCAGGAGTGAAATGCTATCATAATATCCATGCCGCGCAACATACAAAATTTCTTCTCAATCTGTTAAGAAGTCTATTGTGGATTAGCAATTATACGTAGGAGAAACAGGTTTCCTGGTCAAAAAGATCAATTTGGTTTTCTAATTTACAAGGAGACAAGATAGATTGTTTATTTTCTTGGTATGTTAATGCAAAGAGCGAAGAGATTTCACTTCAAAAAGGTATAGTTTATAATATGATATAGACAATACAACCGTTATTATGTTACAACAAATCCCATTCACTCTTAGTACAGAAAATGAGCTAAGTTTCCAATTTTTCAAGGGTATAGTACTAGTTTATACTAAAACAGCATTCAAGCATATAAATGTGCCAAGCACAAAGATAAAAACTAGAAGAAAATTGCCAAATCAGAAACCCCGGCAGCCTCTTCAATCCAAGCAAGGTTGAGAGTGAGTTTGCCACCAGGGAGCCACTCAAAGGCAACATCACAACCATTCAGTTGGAACTTGTTTGGAGATTCATTTGAGTAAGCAAGGAAGCTCCCACCACCCTTAACCTTAAGCTTAGCACATTTCTCAACACACTCCAACTCTTGAATTGTCCCTCCACTGTTGAACATGTTTGTCAGCCCAATTGGTGCAAATTTGATGCCGCCACCTAGCTCTGTGACTGGGACAAAGTTGTAGAGCTCAAAAGTGGAAGGTTGGATAGTATATTGGAGTGGTTCAGACTTTGGAGTCATTAAACGCAGTTCCTCAGCCTGATTGAGGTACATAACATACTCCTCTGCCTTACCCATATGTGCTGCTTCTTTCTTTTGGTCCCATTCAACCTCAGTTACATGCACAGAACCAGATATTGGCTTGTAGCACTCAGGGAAACCCCTGATTTTCTGCACCTTAGGGTCCCAACCAGCCCCTTGACAGTTGAAAGCACCAATAACTCCTCCATACTGTTACATGAGCAAATTTGTTGTTGGATTAACATATATAGTCGTAACATAATCAAATGTTGCAAATACCAATTATATGGTATTGAAATTGAAATTTTGTATAAAAGAAATGTATGTGAGTGACATAAGTACCTTGTTGAAGTTCCAAATTTTGAGAACGGTTTTTTGGTCAAAGAGAGGATTCTTGAAAAGGCAGTCTCTTGTTGGAAGGGGAAAGTGAATGCATTTGGGCACGGTGCCATCAGGGAAGACAAGCTTCTTAATGAGATCAAAGTCATGAGAGCCAACATTGTCACTCAAATAGACAGGACCACCACAAATAGCCCTGGAACCCGCATGAAATTTGGCACACAAGTGATCAGATTGGAACATGTCCCAATCGGGCTGAATGATCTGCCCCATCCACAGGCTGTTGTAGGAACAATGAATCATGTGTACCCCCTGCAACCAGAACGCTCCCATTGGGTCCCCATTCGGATCTTGGAACCAAAAGTCATCCCCTGTAGTCAAATTTTGTTAATCTCTTTATTTATTAAGTAAACCGTGCGTTGTGTGTGTATAACTCTTACCAACTCTTCCCATGGGAATTTGCATCGTTCCAAGGAAGAAAAAGTCGTTGCACTGTTGCATGCTAGCGATGATTCCACTTCCATTGAAATTCTTGACAATGGAGTTTGTCAACCCATCGTAATAAGCCTTGGCAAGCTCCACTCTGCCTCCATATTCCTCGCCCACATATTCAAGACTCTGCATGTACGGTCAAAGTTATTAAGACTATGGGTGGATAAATTTATCGATAAGTAGTTAAGAAAATAAGTTTTCAAGTACCAATACTTTTTTTCAATAAATACATAATACAGTAATAAATATACATAAATAGGCCTAAAATAGAAACTCACATGAATGACGTCAACTTTGACTCCGGTAACACCAGATTGGGCAAGATAAGAGTGCATGGAGTCATAGAAGTCATTAGCATGTTGAGGATGAACAAGCCCGATGGAACCTTTCACTATATTAACCACAGCAAGATCTTGCATTGTCCCATCAAGGCCAGGGGAGAGTTTGCAAGGGGTAATTTTCGAATCTAAGTGTGTGGCTCCTGGCCTAACACCACCCCACGCGCCACAAAGAGCGTGCCACACGTAAACATCATCCAAACCCTTCAGTTCACTCTTCAAGTCCATCGTCAAAGCCTTAATCCCATCACACTCTCCACACTCTCCACACTCTTGGCACTGCTTCCCCTGCTCCCCAAAGAGATAATCAATTTCCTTTTTGACCTTCACGATCCTCGACTCAATCTCGCTCAAACCAGAACCCTCAGATGAAATAGCCTCATCACGTTGCCTCTCCAAATGCTCAACTTCAATCCCCTTCGCAATCAACTCCTTAACCGACTTCGGGTTGAAAGAAGGAGCATTAGGACCCAACATGAGTCCTAATTGGTATTTTTTAAACTTGTCACATTCAGCAAACCTGTGAAGCCTAGCCGTCATTTGTTCCCCACATAGAACAAGATTCTTAGCATCCTCCTTGGGATCATCACCGTCAAAATTCACGCTCTGCCAGCCATCGTCAATGATAACAAACCTCGGAGCCACGCCACCTTCAGCAAAATCCTTAAGCCCATGCCAAACCCCAACAGGATTCACGGTTAAATAAAACGCGTCCCACGTGCACCAACCAAATTTGTCGACAATTCTCGGCACCGTTTTCTCCTCCAACAACCTAAACGAGTTAAGGTGAACCCTGAGAGCACTATAGGCCTCTCTCATTAAATTGTAAGGGTTTTCGGACACGTGGAGGTACGCAATTGCACCGAAACTCGATGCTCTCACTCGGGTGGAACCACTCTCCGCGCAAATCATGACGTGGCCATCGGAGCCAGGGTGAAGAGCGGACCTGAAACTTTTTTCAATGACGGGAATGATTACAACGTAGGATTTTATTTCGGGGACTTCTATGAGGACCCACTGGGTTTCCATTTGTAGGTCTGAACCGGAATTTCCCACCCACTGGGTAGACCACCAGGTTTTGAACCTGAAGATGCTAACAAAGTTCCTCCCAGTGAAACTACCCAACGAGTTCGTTAATCTGTCGGAAGGTGAAACCTGGGAGAATCCGAAGAAGCCGCCTTTATGTGACACCTCAATGACACGCTGAAGGATGGAAGGTGGGGCGTCACGGAGTTGACATATTGAGGAGAAGGAGGTGAAAGTGACGTTTCCCGGTACCTGAGAGAGTAACGGCACACCTTTCACGGTGAATTTGCCGTCGCTTAAATCAAAAACCTTTTCCAGTGACTCGAGTCCCAAGGTGGAATTCATCGGGTCGTTTGCAGGAGCCATGGGAAGTGAAAAAGAAGAAAGAAGAACAGAGGAGAAATGATTCAAAGCTATAAAGACAGAAACCTTGCTTTGAGAAGTGAAGAAAGCTAGCTGTGTAATGACTAGTGGGATATATATATATATATACCAAGTTGGGTGAGTGATTCGAGTCTCAAAGGGATAGAAGATAAAATTGTAGGACCGGGTGATTTAGTGTACTTCACTTATATTTATGGCAGGACAGAATAAAAACATGCAAGCGTGAAAGGTTTTAAAAGAAGAGATAGAGACTTATAGTTTTAGTTTTAGCGGTTTGAATGAAGAAGATTGATTATAAAGCACTGAAATTCAAGCTGGTATGTTGTTAATGAAGAATATGAGAGTAATTATAGGAAGTTGGTTTCAAGTGTGGTACCGGGAAGACGGGTGTTATGAGAATATTTATAGGCCAAAACTGGAAATGCATTGTCAGCGAAATTTAATTGAAAGAGGCAGATATGAGTGCGGTTGTTGCCAAATGAGATCAATGCTTGTCAGGTTCTGGACTTTCCTTCCTTTTGTCTTTTTTTTTTTTTTTTTTCTCTTTTTTCCTTCCTAATATTGTTTATCTTTTAATATTAAAACCGCTACAGAATCACGTTAATTAGTACAGAAATTCTATCATACCTCATAAATCTAAGAATTTTAGTGCGGTTCAATTTTAGATTAATATTTATAAAAACTTTTTTTTTAGTTGTTCTTAATGTATCTGAAAATTTAAATTTTATAACTATTTTTCGATAATTGTTTTGATTTTGATTTTTTAAAAATTTATTTTAATAATTCATAAAGTTATGTTAAAAGTGTTTCTGAATTAATAAAAATTATAAAATCTAACTAATTTATAATTATTAAATTTAATAAGAAAAAATTTAACGTTCTAAATTAATAAAAAATTATTATTACGAAAAAATAATATTAATTCAAATTTAAAAATTAAAAATTAAAATAAATATTTTAAAAGATGGATGATTAAAATGAACTTTAAAATCAAAACTGTTCTTATATTCTTTTAGCTTTTTCCCAAGAGTTTTATACTTTTCCTAAAAATATTATTATTTATTACAAATAAAACTAATTATCTTAAAATTATTTTTCAACAAATTTATTCAAACAAAAACTTATTCAAATTGTAATATTATAATCGGTTTATTACAATGATCTAATTTTTATATGCGTTTCAAAAACACTCTAAAAGCATTATATTCTTCTTTGAATAAACTACAGTTTTATCTAAAACCTTGAACAGATAAAAACAAAATGTTCGGAACAGAGAAAACATTCTCGCATTTTCGAAAGCCGGTTGCTCATGTAAGAACATAACATATAAATCTTCCTCGTCTTGGTATATGATATTTACACCTTTCCCTTTTAAATAAAAACACCTCTTTTTATTATTAAAATATTCTTTATATAAAAATATTGTAAAATACATATTTATGCATTCTTATTATTATTATTATTATTATTATTATTATTATTATTATTATTATTATTATTATTATTATTATTATTATTATTATTATTATTATTATTATTATTATTATTATTATTATTATTATTATTATTATTATTATTATTATTATTATTATTATTATTATTATTATTATTATTATTATTATTATTATTATTATTATTGTTATTATTATTATTATTGTTATTATTATTATTGTTATTATTATTATTATTATTGTTATTATTATTATTATTATTATTATTATTATTGTTATTATTATTATTATAATACTTTTTACATCTCACTTTTAATTATTTTTAAATTTTATTTTTATATTCGTCTTCATCTTTATTTAACTTCTATTTTCATACTTGTCATCTTTATTATTTTTAAACTCCTCATATATTTTTTTTTCTTCATTTTTTAAAAATAAAATATTATTTATGTTTTATATTTATATATTTGTTAAACAATTATTAACATGTAATTGTAATTTTTTTAACATAATAGTAGTAATCAATTTTAAATACTCAAAATATAACTAATTTGATTAAGTGACATTTTTACTTAAATTGCAATTAAAATTTTCGTAATTATTTAAACTATGTTCAATTAATTATTTAGTCTTTCTGTCAGGTGCCAAAGTTTTTATTTTAATTTTTATGCCTACAAATTTTATGTTTTAATTCCAAGTAATTTTTTATATCACTATAAAAAATTTCATTAGAAAATCGATCGTTAAAGTTATATTTTCGGTTACAAAATGGCTTAGCGACTGCATATTTTCTATCGCGAAAAGCTAAGTAAAACATTTTGTGACCGAAATATATTTGTTGGCTAACTATAGTTAAAATTCGGTCGCTAAATCGGTCGTTATTTTATATTATTAAAATAATTCCCGTGATTTTTTATTTTTTATATTTATATATTAAAAAATCTGTCGCTAATTTGGTCATTATTTTTAACTTTTTTTAAAAATAATTCAATCGCTAAATCGGTCATTATTTATTTTTTTATTTTAAATCATTCGATTGCTAAATCGATTGCTTTTTTTTTAAATAGTTGGGTGATAGTGGTAGATTGTCGGTGGTTAGGGGAGGGGGTAAAAGAGAGGGAAAAAGAAATGCAAGGAAGATGGTGGTAGATCGTTGATGGTTAGGGGGGAGAAGAGGAGGGAGTGAGGGAGAAGGAAAAAGAGTGGGAGAAAGGAGGAAAGGGAGGGAAGGGAGGAGAGAAAGCAGTGGAAGGAAGGTGGTGGTGGTTGTGGAGAAAGAGAGGTGAGTGAAAAATAGAGAGGAAAAGAGGAAGGAAAGGATAGGAAGTGACGGCGGTGGCGGTGGTGGTGGCGATGGCGGCGACGAAGGAGAAAGTGAGAGGAAGGAGTAAAGGGAAGGAGAAGAGGAGTGTTTAAATAAGAGAGGGAGAAGGAAAAAGATAGGGAAAAATTGGAGGAAAAAAAATTCAAAAATTTAAAAATCGTTAATTCGTTGTTAATAAATGTTTTATTTATTTTTATTTGTAAATTTCGGTCGCTAATTTATTTTTAAAATTTTTATTTTTACAAATTCGGTCACTAATTCCGGCGCTAATAAATAATTTTACTTTTTTATTTTTAAATTTTCGGTTGCTAAATCAGTTTCTAAATAAGTCGCTAATGTATTTTTTAAATTTTTAATATTTCAATCGCTAATTCCGTTGCTAATAAATATTTTTTTATTTTTAATTCGGTCGCTAATCTATTTTTTATTTTTCTGAAATCGGTCGCTAATATTTTTGAAAAAAAAACATTTCGGTCGCTAATTCCGTCTCTATTTAATAACTGTGCAAATCAATTGCTAATTTCGATCTCCAAAGGATATTTTTCTATTTTTATTTTATTTTGTAATGGTTTTAGACTAAAAAACTATATTAGGAACTAACATATCAATAAAATTATTAGTTTAAAGACTAAAACTTAAAATTTGTATGTGCATGAATTAAAATGAAAAGTTTATAAATTAAGTGATAAATATTTTTGCTAACATTAGATTAAATGCAGCCAAATGCTATTGCCATATTGTAACTCTCGATCGATTATAGCAAGTTCATCAACCCAGACCACCATGTCCCAAGGGAACTAGTAATGTTTTTTTTTTTTTTTTTCAGTTGGTGATATATTTGTTAATGTTGGTATATGTCACACATGATCGGTGTTTGAAGGATATATAGGAAGATACAAATTGTCATAAGCGTGCATATACTCATGGGGAACGAACCAAGGTCTGACACACATATCCATTATATCTGTCAACACACAAATTTAACAGAGCAAACTGCTATTGAAATTACTACCATATAAAAAGGATGCTGCAACACTGTATAACTTGTTCACAATTAATATCCAGTATATCTTTAAGCTTAGCACAACAATATAACTAATTATTTAGAGAATAAAAACAGTTTTTACCTTTTTGTACTGAATTCCAGTAGCATCGTCTTTATTCAGATTATAGAAAAATATTTGGATGACAATGAATCTGGAACTGGAAGCATTCAAAATGGGTGAAAGTTGAAGTGGAGCATTTGGTTAAATTTCCTGCTCGTGTATTTTATAGAAGACCCTCGAATATGAATGAAGGTTATATCTTGTCTATCACTCTAATACTCTTTTGCATGCATGGCCTGATGTTTTTTCAAAAACACGTCAACTGGAAAAAAAAAAAATAAAATAAAATAAAAATAAATATATATATATATATATATATATATATATATATATATATATATTTTGAATTAAAACTTACAATAAGCACCTCATAAAAATTATATATTTGAAGCACTGATATAATATTAAAAATTAAAAATTTTAATATTTGATTTACGATTTTGTTTTTTTTTTCTTTCATTCAATTCATTTTCTTTTTATAATTTTCACCTATTTGGTTCTTTTTGTGTTCTTTATTTGGATAAGCTTCTATCTTACATTTTTTTTTTTTGCAAATTTGTGTTAAGTATTTTTAAAATGTTATTATACATATACAGATAAAGTAAATTAAATCCACTACTTTGTTTATTCCATATTTATGGTTGTCATTATCTTCTTCTTTTAATGAAGCTAGTGATCTTATATTAAAATAATGGTGGCCTATAACTAATCTTTAGTATTTCACTTATTCAAAAAATAAATATTGGATAAAATTACTTTAATTATTGTTATTATGCAGTTTCTTTATTGTTTGAATTATTTTTAAAATTCGAATACGTATCATCCTTAATATCTTATCAAAACTAGGGTTGTATTTTTTTAATTTATTTCCTCTTTCTGCACAGGACTCGAAGGTTCTAGTTGATGCTCACTTGCTCGAACAGAAATGTCAACCCTACATTCGACAGTTGCATACCAACAAAATGTAATGCAAAACAAGTGGCAACATTGGGCTTAATAATAAAAGTAAACATTTAAAAGTAAATAAGAACCAAACATGTTTTCAATATAAACAAACTCGATTTTATAATTAAGGGTAATTTATAAATTTTGTTTGAAAATGTGTTTTGATTCTTTATTTTTTAAGTATTTATTTTGATAATTTAGTTATCAAATTTAAGTTAATATTATCCTTTTAAAAAAGTAATCATTTTTTATTTTTTGACATGATTTTAAACTATTTTTTTTCTAATTCAAGATGTAAGACTTGTCTCATTAAATTTATCTACCTGAAAACTATGATATTTAATTAAACTTCGAAAAAAAGAATCATAAATATAATAAAAATTACATAAAAATAAGTCCGAAAAACAATTGAAAAAGAATATGATATAAGATTTTTTTATTATTCATTATACTTACTTTTTACACAATTTTTATTTATTTATGATCTTTTTTATTCGAACATTAAATATTTTTATAATTTTTCATATAAATAAATCTAATGAAACAAGTTTCATATCTTAAATCAATCAAAGAATAGTTCAAAATCGTGTTTTAAAATTGAAAACAATCAATTTTTTTTACAAAAGAACAATATCGATTCAAGTAAATGATCAAAATAAATTTTTTAAAAAATAAATGACGAAAAAAAATTTTCTCACAAGATAAAGATTAAAATTATAATTTTATTATCCAAGTGGAGTTGTGAAATCAAGTACATGATTGGCTCAACGATTATGAAAATAATTTAAATTAAATTAATTTTGAAGTGAAATAATTTATATTTAAATATTTTTACTTTAAATTAAGTTTGATATAATTAAATTTTAGTGTAAATTGTTAACTTAACACAAAAGTTATTTTATATTATTTTTTTGTCAAACCGAGGTTTAATTAGAAGCAAAATCAACTCTACCCAACAATAATCAAACATTTTTGTTTTCACCAAAATGATGTTTAATAGAAGGGCAAATTAATTTTGATACTTCTTATCGTGAAACCATATACACACTAATTTCATTATTGAAACTATTATATGTAAGGGTGATTAGGAAATTACTCAACCAGCTAAAAACATTTGTTGCAAATTTTGCGATAAGATTCTTAGAAAAGGCTAGTTTGAACCATAATGATGTTTCCTCCTGTAGCAAGAATGGAAACAATAAAACTCGTAGTGGTAGTAATAAGTTTTAGAGGTTTGTCGCTACAACAACTTGATGCTAAATCAACCATTCTCAATGGACTATTAGAGATGGAATCGTATTTATGTCAACAATCTGGTTTTAAAGTGCTTGGACATAAAGATAATGTACAAACTGAAGAAGGTTTTTCATAGGTTGAAACAAGCCTTCATCCTAGAACAAAAGGATAAATTGTTTCCTAATACAAAGAATTTTACAAAGTGTACAGTAAAGCATGAACTCTATGTGAGAACCTGTTATGTGCCTATACGTAGATGACTTGTTATTCACTAGGAGTAATGAAGCTAAAATTAATGAATTCAAAGGGAGATGATGTTAGAGTTTGAGACGTCGGACTGGAGATTGCATTCATACTTCATGTGTATGGAATTTTTCACAGCCAAAGGTAACATCTTCATGCCTAAAGCATGCAATTGAAGTGCTGAAAAGTTTTCACATGCAAAATTGTAACCCAATCTCAACATTTGTTGATTGTGGTGTAAGACTAAAGAAGGAAGTAAGGAGAAGGTTGTAGATGCTAGTTTCCATAAGCAAACTGTGAGGTAATTGAGGTTGTTGTGTAGCAACGGGCTTGATATAACATATAGGATTGGTATAATCAACCAGTTTATTGGATCATGTGAGGCTCCCACATTTACATAGAAACTAAGATAATACTTAAACATGATTGTAGATTGTTAAATCCTACCCCAAACGAAATGTGTCGTATGAGAAATAATTGACTATAGCAACTTAGATTAGTGTGGTGATAAAAGTGATAATAAAGGTAAATCAAAGAATATTGTAATGTCTTTTAGAGTTTTCCAACCTTTATGACTTGAAATTTTAGGTTTGGCAATGAGATGGGGTATCCAACCCTGTTCCCGCCCTTGCAAAAAAGTGGAATGGAAACAAGATAGGGTTTATAAAATACAAGGACAAAAAAATGAAACTTAATTTCTCGTGTTTTATCAATTTTGGAAAAACTTGTAGAGAACACATTCTACATTTTTTTTCTTATTTTACTTATATATTTTTAAATAAACAATATATTAACTTAATAATTATATCTTAATTCAAATAATATACAAATAATAAAAAACTTAAAAATTATTTAAGAATTAAAATTTATTTTTAGTTAAATATATAATTTTATCTTTGTTATTTAATTATTATTATTATTACTTTAATTATTAACTACTACAATAATTTATATTTTAATATTATAAAAAATAATGTGTAAAAATAATTTTATAACTAATAATTATATAATTAAAATTATATATATATATATATATATATATATATATATATATAGACACACATCAAGATGAGTTTGGAGGCGAAGATGAGATAGATAATTACATTGCTGTACTCATATCTAACCTCACAAGATCTGGTTCAATTTTCATGTCAACTTAAGATGTTGCTTAGTGATATAAAACTAAGAGCTAAATAACCTATTAAACTATCAATTAACAACAAATTGGTAATAAACTTAATCAAGTACCCAATCTTTCGTTGTAGAAACATGCATATCAAAATTATTTTATTCCCTATATGATTAGGTCAATAAAAAAAGAAATTTAAACTAAATTTAAACTAATACATACATTTTAAAATTCTTCAAAGATGGTTAGATTTAAGACACTTCAAGGTTTATTAGATATATTATCTTTAAATGAAATTATGGAATATGTCATAATATAATTCAGTTAATCATTAGTATTGTTGGGATTTGTTTCATTGAGACCCCTCAACAATGGTGATAAATATTATAATCTATGTGTGAGAGATTAGCATGTGATAAAGAAAAATAAATTTCTTTTCTCTTTTTAAAAACTTTGTAAAGGCAAGAGAACCTAGAGTGTATATAATATGAGATGTAGTGCACAATGATTTAGGAACTAATTTAAAGTTGTATCGTCTTTTAAATTTCTATCAAACGAAACCTTTTGATACAATAGAGACAATTGTCTAATGTGTTTTGGTAACACGTTGGTTACCTCCAAACGTGGATGAACAGAAGCAACTCCTAATTACTTCAGCATAATTTTCTTTTTTTTTTTTACACAAATTTAAAATTTAACATAGTTAAAAACATTGCTACAAACATGTTATATATCACAAAATCCGAACTTAACTCCAAATTTTGTCAAATCCAATTTTCTTTCTCAAAATTGGGATGAGATCACTCATGAATGTTTCTTCCTATCATTTCTACACCACAATTTTGTATCCTCTTTCTAAATCAGCACAAACCATGATGAATAGTTATAACCTTCACGAGAAAATTAATAAAAAAAGCTACCTTTTGGTAATGAATCTTCGTATGAATCAACTTTCATATAAATTAATTATAATTCTACTTCCAAAGAGGAGACGCAAAAACAAGTTCATTACCAAAACGGTTGAACCTAAATAAGTTCATTACACCAAAATAAGTTAAATAAAACTTTTGTATAAATTAATTAAAATTCTACTGTCGAAGAGGAGACGCAAAAACGAAGTTGAACCTAAATACTGTCTAGAATGCTTATGATAACACCAAGTTTACCCTTAGAATTTCCATCTACGTTGAGTTTTACGAACCCATCATAGGGCAGGACCCAAACCACCATACTGATTGATAGGCATGGTGGCTGCTGTAGGAGGAAGCTCACTACAAGAGTCCATGGTACACTTCCCCTGGTATTAAAACCCTCTGGTAGAGTTCACACACACCAAAAAAAAAATTATAAATTCAAAGACTAAAATTAAAATAAAAATTTTATAGTCAAGAACTAAAATAATCAATTTGCACAAGAATTTAATTACTATCAGTATTTTTTTTTTACCGTGTCACGTAATAAGAGATTATTAAGTATGACAAGTTTGCTATTTTTTATAATAAAAACAAATAATATATGCAGTACAAAGATATTTTTTTTGTCAATCAAAATCGTTATATACATTAAACTTGTTAATTTTTATAAAAATTATTTTAAAAGTTACATTAAAGATAAATTTTATTAAATAATACAACATCTAATTTTGTATATAAAAAATAAATAGGAGTATATTTTTGTTCCTAAATATAAGAACTCATACATACTTTCAAATGTATTAATTATTTATTTTCTATTTCTTTTATACTTTTAATTATTAATGAGAAATTCACTTATTTTCCATAAAAGTAGATGCAACTATTAATAATACAAATCATATTTGGGTTTATCTCTTAAATTATAATCACCACTTAAATCATTTAATTCTTTATATAAAAACAAACATTTCATTCTATAAGTATTTTAAAAATAAAATTTAAATTTGCGATATTATTAATTAAAATTAATTAATTTAACTACTTTTCTTTATCTTAGTAAATTAAGTTTTTGTTTCCAGTATATAAAATCAGACATAGTATTATAAAAACTTGCATTAGTAGTACATTCCTATTAATATCTTATGGTAACTATTCTAAAACTCATACATAAGTTTATTTTTATTAATGAATAGTGTACAAAAATTTAAATGACGAAGTGTATGATAAAATCTACTTACCATCTCATTTTTATTTTTTATTTTTGTGATATTACAAACTTGTTGAAATACCCCATTAAGATATCAAGATGTTGTGGGCAAACTTAATTATCTCATTATCATCATACTTGACATTATATTTGTAAATAATGTAGTAAGTCAATTTTTAAATGTGCTTGTGATACTCATTGGTATGTTGTCAAACGTATTACTCACTTGCATAAATGCATCATGATGTGAGCAAAATCACCATCAAATAGGAAACCGGAGACTCACTTTGCTATTGTATTCTTATTGAAAGAAATATGACCTCACAAAGAAGCAAGTAGAATATAATTGTTAAATTCTCTACCAAAGTTGAATATCGTGTTACGACAGCTACTACATGCAAAATTACATGACTCACAAAACTCCTTCAACAACTAAAATTTAGAGACATTCAACACAACTCCTTCAACAACTAAAATTTAGAGACATTCAACACAACTCCTTCAACAACTAAAATTTAGAGACATTCAACACAAAACTCCTTCAACAACTAAAGTTTAGAGACATTCAAAATACTAATCTTACACACGACAATCAAACGTAACAATAGGTTGTCACACTATAAAAGAGGAATTACTCTCAGGAAAAATATCACTTTACTAACTCTAATGACCATCAAGTAAACATGTTCATCAAATCACTCAGTTTCATTTTGACTACATTTATAACACTACATTTATAACAAATTTGATTGATATAGCATCGAAAAAAGTGTTTAATGTGTTTGTATTACATGTAAATATGAAAAGATTTCGTTACTGCAAATTAGGAATTTAATTGATTCTTTATATCTTAATTTATTTCCTTACTTGATTTGATTATAAATAAAGAATGTGTAAGTATTACACATTCAGTAAATCCCTTTCTATAGAAAGTTTTCTCCTATGCCCGATAATAGTAGTCTCTTCACATTCAACTAAAATTTCTAGTCCGCCATGACCACCGGTGAACTAGATTGTAAAACCAATCTATGTTTAACTAACGAACTAAAATATTTTCCTACCAATTACGGAATGTATGCACTAAGACAAGTTTGGCACAGCGTTGATAGCATACGTGTCGTCTGTTTTCATTTCAGCGTCAAAATGAACAAAAGGTAAAAGCTACTTTGAGTAGCTTCAAACTTTACGTGAATCTAGTGGTTGACAACGGGAAATCAAGCACACATTTCATCAATCAGGCGAATAGCACCATTCCATTCATTCCCTAGTTCTTTCGTTGTAAGAAAAACAAATCAGGCACTTCCAAAAAGGGTCAAAACGTCCAAAGCTTTAATCCCTTGGCTGAAAAAAAAAATAATAAAACAAAAATTCAGAAGCAACAAATACATATTGCTTCTATTACCGCTTGCTCCTCGGCCAAAAAGTAAAGTAAAATAATGATACTAACCATGACGGAAGAATTATTAATTACATTCTATTTTGCATTTTGCCTCTCCAGATTAATAAAGAAAAACATTCAAACCTATCAGAGAACGTGAATGATATCGAAGTAACTAAACTAAGACTCTAAGAGCAGTTACACTACCGTAGGCCTCCTATGGTTGGAAAGGAGATTTAATAAGTTTTCTTTCGCAACATTGGCTTCTTCACGTCTTTTCTTGAAGCCGCGGTGAGTCCTGGTGTGGGTATGTCTACTGTGGCTTGATACAAATCCTTCAATCTTCATATAGAGGTAGGGGAAGGAGATCAATAGGGAATGACCATAGAAATACAAAACTAGTTGCAGTTAAGGCGAAAAAGTAGGAATATCCATCTTACCTTGGCATGCTAAGAAATAGTGCAACAACTAGAAATCCAGCTATGAGAGGGAATACTGGTGCCGGAGTCAACTCCTGCATCGTACAAGAAATAAGAATTAAAAATATGTGCCACAGCAACAGAAGAAAACAGCAAATAGTTAATGATGAACATTGAAAACAAGGGCAGGCAAAAATAGAAAGGGTGGAGACAAAAGAAGAAACCTGCTTCAGCGGATCTTCAACCCTGTATCTCAGTGGGCCCACATGGGTTTGAACATTTTTCTCCAAGTCGATCTCAAGGATATCAGATTCAAATTTAAGTGAGCTTGATGGGAGACCAGATTGAAGCAGTAGAAGGTGTCTCCCCTTTGATAAGCCCTTCACTTGGAAGAAGTTAGAAATTGGCAGGGGGAAGACTGACTCTATCTTGCTTTGGTCACTAGCTGACCTGATTTCTACCATCAGGTGTTTACGCAGTTCATGTGTACCATTTCCTTCAACATGGCAACTTATAATTGTCATTTCCGGCTCCTCAAAAACTATAAAATCCAAATCCTTGATATCCTCATTTCCAACCTGGGAACATCAACCAAAAAGCTTACAACAGGATCAGTACATTGACAGCAAATCTAAAACACAGCTACCGGGAACTAACCTTGACAGCAATAGAATCTGGAGATGCACGCTCTATATTAGAACTGCCCGCGACTTCCCTTTTAGCTACTTTAATAACATAGACAGTATCAGGCAGTAGTCCTCTCAGTCGATAATTTCCGGAAGAATCTGTCACAGTTTCCTCAAAATATCCTTTTGACTCTGACCGGGCTTCAACCGAAACTTCTCCTTTGGGTTGACCAGACAACAGAGTGACTATACCTGTAGCACTGTAAAAGTTGATTTACCTCAGCATTCCAGAGTAAAGTATGCTCAAGTTGAAAAGTGCAAGCACAGGGAAAGATAAAAAATGCCACAGGTCTACAGCAATTTAATATAATTACTTCGTAAAGAAATATAAATAATGCAAACATGTTCATTGCTCAATTTGCTCTGTAGCTCGGTTGTATGTGATTACCCCGGATACCAGTTTTATATCGTCTGAGGCAATATCGTGCAGAGGCAGTATAGCCTTACACTTTAATCATGCATACTCGAATAGATATGATTCAATTTACTAGATCAACTACCAATTCAAATGGAATTTACTAAACAAATCAGCATTTTAGAAAAAAAAAATAATTTTATGTACTAAGTGAGGTATGGGCAAAATCTGGATTATTTAAAATAGTTGTAGTGGAACCAGCCTGACTTGCAAATGCAAAGAACGTGTTACGTGTAACATTACTATTAAAAATATACTTTCATGGAGACGATATTTGTTGAGTTGCATTCCTACTCTTACCCAAATTCCACAATCAACAGACACCTTTATCTGATGTGTGGCTGTTTTATCCCAGGGCTTCAGAATTAAGTTCCCATTTAAACCAGTGGTGATCCCTCCCACTGCTCTTAAATGAGAAATGTCCTTGTTTTAAACAGATTACAATCTATTTATGCATATCTCAAATATTTAATATAACTAGGCCTGTAATTACTGAGAAAATATCATATCAATAGAGAAATAGCAAATGAGACCAGATATGTAAATCAGGAAAAGATATAAAGCAGAGACAATACTTGAACTTGAGTTAGATATCTTTGCTAATCCAAGGGAAAGACATTCAAAGTACACTTTCAGATAATGTTGGACAGTTGGTTTCAATGACTCTAAAGAAAATGTCAGACCACTATTCTTTTCTACCAAAAAAAGGGCCAAGATAAGCATCTAAACCATAATGTACAGGAAAAACTATTGCCACAAAGCTAAAATGATACTGATTATTGGTTTTAATTAAATGATAGAAAGGGCAACTAAGGTGAAATAACAAAATGAAACCTGTAAGCTACACGCGTGGCCTGGAAAATAACTTCTCTGAACTCCCCTGCTCCAAGCTCTATTGCCTGTGCTGGAGGTGAGAAAGCATATTCCTTCAAGATAAGATAATAATAATATTAATATACATCAAATAAGGAAGTTAACAAATATATAGCTTCAGCAATGACCAACATAATTTTAATCATCAATTTCTAAAAAATCCTGATATTTACAAACTTTGCAACTTCTTATCCCTTGTTGTTGTGTTGCACACAAGCAGAAAATTACTAATAATTTAATACAAGCATAAAGAGGTGACTTGGTCAATCTGAAAAGAAACACATAAGCAAGCAAAACGATTAAACATGACAGTGAAATGCGATAGTTGTCCTTTTTTTCACATGTTTCTTTTTGTCAATCACAAGTAGGCTTTTATGCCCTTTGGGGGGTAGAGAAACTATGATGCACAGATACAATGCGTAAGGGAAATGATACTTACCCGATACAGTAATATAGGATGTGATACGTGCCAAAAACATATTTAGATTTGCTAAATAACCATACAAATAGGCTTGTATAAAATTCATAAAGCAAAATAAACATAATTATAATCCTTCAAATCCAAATTAAGAATATACTTCTTCAACATTACCAAAAACAAAATTATAAATCATTGTCATCATAAATTGTTGCTTATTGCCTACAAGTAGGAATAGTGCCAATCTTGTTCCCTTCTTGAGCATATCCTTAAAGAGGATATTTTCCATTTCTAGTTCATCAAGAGACAAGGCTTCTACATTTCTATCTTAAACACGTTTCTCTCTCATTTCCAACTATTAGAATTTCATAACTTTTGTTTAAAGGCTTTGATACTTCACAGATACATATCAAATTATCAATGAAGTATCCAAGAGTTTTGGTATTGGATACATATCTGATATGAATACAAGAGAATGCAAGTATCGGTGCTTAATAAGAGATATTTTGGATGCATAATCAAATCAAGTATATTATTAACTGCAAGTGCAGCAGCATGTGAACCAGAGCTGATTGATAAAAGGTTGCATGTCAAGGACATGACCAGCAGTAGAGTGCAACATCATAACAGTTATGTCCAGTTATAGTATAGTACCTTCAAAACAGGACGCAAATAGAACATTCCAGGAAACAAATTATCAAACAGGAATGTCCCTCCAGCCCCTGATACTGAATTGTTTCTATAACCATTGTCACCACTCAAAGATAACAGAACAGAAGGAATGGGCTCTTTAGCATAATCTTTGTGATGTATGTGTACTGAAATTTGACTAAGCTTCTGACAAGTAAAGGAATGAGGCGCAACTTGTTTTAAATGATATCCAGGCTGCAAATATAAACAAAAAACAAATAAATCAAACAATGTAAGAAAACAAGTTGGCATCAGAAACATCAGAGATAAGTAGAGAAACTGCACAACTTTGTAAGGCATTTATTTTATTTAGTTTGTTCTGGGAAAGAGACTACCTTTGAAGCCTCAACATTGTAACCTATATCATTGTACAGAGGACCTGCCACAAAGGAACCATCAGTACCAGTGGTTGTTTCAAGAAGTAATTCACCACTTTTAAGTGCAGTAATGCTGCTGTCCCCAGCAGCAAAAACTTTGATATGGACGCCAGAAAGAGGAGGTGAAACTGATCCTTCAATATATGCACCCAGTTCACAAGAAAATGTAGGAATATAAGCTTGACAATTATCATCCGTCACTGATACCTAAGGAAATGGATTTTGCAAATGAAACTTGGTTAGTCCCATAAAAACAGCACTTGAAAACCTAATCTTTTGATACTTACTTGATGTTCTCTAGGATAAAATAAAAGCTTCTTCTGACCATCAATCCTGTAACCAAACAAGAACAAGTCAGCAGTATAAATTGGGTAAATTGTAGTGCTTGATTAGTTTCATTTCAAATATAGAGACAGATGGGAATGAGTGAGGGAAAAGAAATGAGTAATTGAAGTATTAAGAAAAATATCAGACACAACTTCCCAGAATTATAGAATTGTGTGCATTGTATGCACAATATTCAAATAAGCAACATGGAATCATAAAAAATGGCAAGTTAATTAAAATGTTTAACCTTACAGGAAAACTGGAAGCATACAATACAATGTTAAGATTTATAACTACTTTTTCTAGCCATTGGGTGTAACTAAAAAATTCAAAATGGTACAGAATAAAGCTTTTGAAATAGTTAGCATAGGGTATAAATCCACTATACTGTAGTTGTACTGTATTATTTTGCAAGCCATGCACAGTTAATCCTTTCAGGATAAATAGACAAAAAGATGTAATGAGATTGTCATTGTGTATTCACACGATTGATTTCCTCTCTTGATCCAATCTGCTTCAACAAAAGCCTTATAACTGAATAGATATTTAACTGAAATTGTTTGAACTACCAGTTAGATTAGATAGATGTACCTCGAGTCCCAAGGAACAAAGGTAAGCTTTTCTCCTAGATTGGCCCAAACAGAATACTCAAATGTAGCAGTATCTGTTTGGTCTTTCAGATGGGACTTAAGTGTAGCTGTAGCAAAATCAATAACACCAGCTCCGTCATGTTTAATATCAACAACTATATTCTCAGGCAATGCATCAAGTGAGCCAGACTGCACATTTATCTGTCCTTTAAGAAGATACTTTTCTCCTGTTAGATGGATGGGCTACAAAAAAAAAATTATGGAAGAAAAACCTCAAGAACCAAATATAATAATACATGAAAAAACTGAAAAATATAATCACGGATATCTGAATTCTCCATACCGATTGATCAGATGTATTAATATTCACCGATGAACTCCCAAAGAAGATACACGAGTCAACAAAACTAAATTCATGTACGCCAGGATGCTCTACACATATATGCTGGGAACCTTTCTGTGGATAATACAAAAAGAACAGAAATGAATTTTGTGAAGCTGCAATTTACTGGCATATATGGATGGACTATAACTGTTGTACCCGAATTTTCAAATTCACATTTGACCCATCAGGTTGAGTCAGGTAACCATCTACATTGTGAGTGGAGATAACATTGACCCAGTAGCCTTTTTGAACAAAAAGGACTCCTTCTAAGTCCTCAGCGCCAACATTTACATCTATGAAGCTCTGTTCCCAGCACCAATTATCTTTCGAGGTCACTGATTCGGGGGAACTATGTTTGACCTAAAACAAATATTATTACAGTGGTGAAAAAATACATGAATCAGAACTTTCCAGTACAAAACTGATACTGAACCAAAAGTAGTAGAAAATTTAAAAGAAAATTTCCAAGCAATAAAACTCAACAACTAAAGAAATTCTATTTAAAAAACCACAAATAAAATGGGAATGCAAAAAAAATGGCCAACCTCAAGCCTGTATTTTCCAGGAATAACATCTGAAAACAGAAATTCACTACTCTCAGTGATCAGGCTAATTGTCTTTCTCTCTTCATTATGTTTGTCAACCTGTCTCACCAGAGTAACAGATACAAATGGATCACATTTCTCCTTGCAGGATACAGCACCATGAATATTGACCAGAGCCTACAATCATGAGACACACAATCAGAATAGAACAATATAAAATTGGTGCCTATGTCCTGGTCTTTGTGGGGATAACATAAAAAAGATTCCTAAAGAAAATGGATATGCAAAAGATAATTAGAGGAATCAAATAAAAATTCAACCATTAGGAAATCTATAAATAAATAAAATCCAAGTTAGAAATTCTATTCTAATATGTTGAGATCCCATTTCAACACATATGGCAAAAATATAATAGAAGCTTGGACAATCCTCATATCATGAGCTGACTTTTGGGATTAAGTTGGGTTCAATCCAAATTCAAGACAGTATCAGAGTCTACTATAGATTTGATATATTGGGTCACCCTTCAGCTGTTCAAAACTGAACTTGGTCCCATAGATTTCCCAGTGCAATCAACCAGGCCCCCGAGGATTACCCTGTGTAATATTTATATACATAATTACATATACATACACACACATATATATATAAAAGTTCTACAATCTCCATACTTCAGATGTCTAGAGTGGAGCATGAAGGGATCAACTATATATGTGACCAACGTAAAGCTTATTAAAGCTTGGTTAACAATCCTTACCTTATAACTTTTGGAATTGAGTTAGACTGGCCCAAATTCAAGTTAATGAAATGTGTCTCTCATGTTTGGATAGAGTTCTAAAATTTCAAAGAATTTGGAATACCATGAAATTAAATTACTGTAGTTCAATGTCCATCATATGTTAAACTTAGTGTTTGGATGATTATACAGGAAATTCAATTTTGGAAATCTATCTCCTATCTTCTTTGCTTACAAATCTGCTACAACCATAACATCACATTCACCCACCATATCTACCCTCACACAGACAGCAACACCATAGGCAACCCACATCTAGCCACAGAAAACATCATTGAGATTTGAGAATCATATGAAGTTTATCTCACTGAAACGAAGGCACCAAATTTTGTTGATTCATTTTACAGTCATCTTGTTTGACCCATCCTTGATGAGACTATACACTATACAGGAAAAGGGAAGAACACTTGAAAGCCAATTGTTGTTCTCATTGACAACAATGGAGCAAGGAGAGCAACTTGATCTTTCGTTATCTTAGGACCTCAAACCCCATCATCTTCTGAATGAAGACATAAAAAGCCACCCATAACGTCAGCACCTTCTATGATCATTTCAACAGCATTGTGAAATACCTCATTATTTTTTCTTTTGACAATGACAGTGACGCACTGAAGCTGAGGAATCTTAAATTTCTACCATATGAGATGTCATTCAAAACTAAAATTTTCATTCTGCCATGAAAATTACCCGATGGAAATGTATTTTTAATATTCTTGTGTTAAATATCCAACAGTATTTTATGATTTAAATCCTATTAAAAAGTGCATTACCCCTTAAAACTCTTATCCAAACACTGTTATATAACGTCGTCTACATACTAAGATTGCTGAACAAATCATACAACCATATAAAACTGATCATCTCATACTCAACTATGTCAATAAAGAACTCTAATTTTGATCCCCCAAAGAATTCAGCATGCATGATGGAGAAAAAACTGAAGGGAAAAAAGGAAGAAAGAACTACGAAGCATAAAAGATAACCTATAGTTAATATGGATGAAAAATTACTTGTGAAAATTCGATATTCAACAGGGGACTTTTGACCACAACATCGATATAAGATGGAGCAAACATGAGCCCAGCAGCATTCTCAGGAGTAGCAGCAATGGCTGACAAGCGATATTCACCAGCAAGAACCTAGACATTAAACAAATGATTTACACATCAGTAATAAGAAAGGAACAATCAAACATCAGCAGATACACTAGAAACATCATTAAAGAAACAAGCCATAAAATTATTTTAACACTTCAAAAAATAGAGAATTCATGACATGATTTGGATAGCTATTTCATAGGCTCAAAGCTACAACTACAAGTTTCCGATTTTTGCTAATATATGGTTAATGCATTTTGGGATCTCAAATTCAGTTCATAAAAAATCTATCAACAAGCATAAAAGTACATCACAAATTTTATAGTTCCATTCAGAAATTTCCTCTCAAAGCTTATGACCAAAAGACAGAAAAGTACAATAAATTAGATAGATTCGATGGTACATGCTGCTCATTAAATTAGCTAACACTCCCACAGCATATGGTAGAATCTGTTATTTAACATAACATCCTAACCCAACACCTCTTCTCTTTCAGCCCAAGCTACTTGTATCCACATTTTATTAAGAGACACTGTCAACATTACAAAAAGGGAAAAAATGATTGATTTATTCCACTAAGCTAACATACCTCAAAGCAGAAGTTTCCATTTTCATCTGTTTGCTTCTTTTGTGGTTTCATACTATCAGGTCCATGAGTCAAAGCTACCTAGTATAATTATCAAAAGACCAACTTTAATTTTAACATGAAAATATTACTAAAATAATTACATGAAGAGGAGATGCATACCTTTGCTTTCAGACCACTACTAGCCATCCTAACCAAACCACAAAGATTGTATGAAATGGCATTGATGTCTTCTATTGAAACCATATTTGGCAATACCTGAGATAGCAAAAACATTTGAAACAAGAGCTTCGCAGCAGCATTTTTCATTATTATAAAATAGGTATCAAGACTAAATTCCAAGCTTTTTCCAACCATCTAACAACATTTCATCATCATACTAAAAGAGCATTATAATAAATTCAAAGTCTGCTAAAATATTTATACTTTACCATATAATTCTCCAATTTCTTGAATTTGTAATGCTCCTTTTGGGCCTCTATGGTATAGTGCTTGGATGTAACCTAATAAATTTAACATTAAAATAAGAAAGAGCAAAATAAAATGTAAAGGTAAAAGAAACTACAATCAATTGAAAGATCTCGGTACAATCTAAAATGAGTTAAAAAAAAAAAAAAAATACACTGGCCTAGCTAGGCCACAATTAGTATCCAGTAAGTTTGAAAAAACTCTTACATACTCAGATTGACAGAAAAACCAACCTATCCACATAAAGAAGAAAAGTGGGAAGAGAAACATTATTGAGACAAAAGTACACGAAAATTCAAGATCAAAAGATTTAGAACCTTATGTCCATAGACTAAGAAAAGTAGAATGCCTTGCCGTTGATTGTGCTAATGAAGCATATTTACCCATATTAATACCTGATCAAGCTTGTAATATCCTTGATTGTCAGTAATAGATCTTTCATGACCATCAACTATGATTTTGACCCCCTCCACTCCCATGCCATTTCCATCAACTACACGGCCTCCAACAGAAAATCCAGTTACCTGTAAGAATTAACATTGATAGCAGATACTTGAGAGCAAAATAACATACACATAACCACAATAATAGACAGATATCAGTAAAATTACAACACAATAATCATTACTGAACCAAACTTGTTTCAACACAAGAAATATTTATAATTCTTCAAACAGTAATATCTATATTTTATACCTAGATATTTTGCAATTCCACTCTTAATTTGCAAATTTTTTGTATTTGGGGTTTTTCTTTCACATATATTTTTGGAAGTAAAATGTACCTCTAAATTTCAATAAATTAAGTGATAACCAGAAATACAAGCAACTGGCAGCAAACAGTTTTTCTTCCATCAACATTTACAGCTGCTAACCATAGCCTTCACCCAACAGTTGTTAACTGTGGTGGCCAATGGGGACTCAGCTATCCTTGGTTAGCTGGATGCCAATAAATAAAGTATAATCATAATCATTCATACTGCACACAGCTCATTCATGAAGTGGAATCTCATTTAAAATATAAAATAAATGGATAGAACTACATGAATATTGGATAGAGCTTAGCTAGCATGCCTCTGAATCTGATGGTGTATGTTCAATAATACAACAGTTAGGTGGAAAGTGGATATGAAAAAAAACATCTATTTTAAGGGATTTTCCAGAAATACTGCAACATAATCTAGCATTCACATTTCATTTAATGAAAGTTTCACAAAGCCCGCAGTCCTGAACTCAGTCGAAATTTTAGATTTTTTTTTTATTTACCCACATTGATAGCACTTGTATTTATTCTGAATGTCATAGGAAACAAATAGTCAAGGTGGTTAGCATGTGAAACATTTTTATCCATATAATCTACCTGAAACTTTTGAGGCACTGTTACATGCTGATGCTTAACATTTACTGAGATGCTGGGTGGCGAAACATCAAATACTGTATTTTCACCCTTATAATAGGGCACAAGTTCAAAACGTCCTGTACATTGAGAAAAAGTGCGAGCACTAAATTAAGCAAAATAGGTTCTAGCAGCATGTAATAAGAAGCAGCAATTTTCAAGCACAGCAGAATGATAAATATGCCATCCACAAAAAAATGAATAGCAACTGTAATGTAAGCATAAATACAAGAAATGATTTGAAGTG
The DNA here is from genome assembly GCA_025330945.1 of Mucuna pruriens. Classification (NCBI taxonomy): domain Eukaryota; kingdom Viridiplantae; phylum Streptophyta; class Magnoliopsida; order Fabales; family Fabaceae; genus Mucuna; species Mucuna pruriens. Next base: position 3,124,307 of record JAENHJ010000528.1, read on the forward strand.
AAATTTAATATGATCAATAACAAGGAGAGACTAATTGCAGTCCGTATGTGAAGGCTGAAGTTGCTAGAATCTTGAAAACTAAGTTCCAAACAAATAAGTGCAAGTTAGCAGTGTTTATTTAAATGTTAAATGCACAAACTACAAACATGATGACAAAAACGCTCTGGGAAAGAATATTCCTTTTTGTCAATGTATAGGCACTAGAAATTCAACACTCCCCATGGGACACATTGATAACAAGTTTCAGAAGGCTTCTTAGAGGGCTCCACCTCAGCTGAAACACACACACTTTGACACATCAAGAGAGGGTAGATGACAGAATAAGCACTCAAAAAAGTAATTACCACAAGGTATTGAATTGAATGTGAACTTTCCATCAGCATCTGATATAGCATGACAGAGGGCTACTCCTTCTCGTGGCCCATTAATAGAGCCTTGCAAACATTCTACCTCAGAAACATCATCTGAATATAAGAAAATATGGACTCCCAATATTGGATTTCCCTGGAAAAGGAAGAACCAAAATGAAAGGCATAACTACATGAGAAAGGTTTCAATTAATCTGTCAAGTTAAAAAAATAAACCACATCAAACTATTTTGGAAGTTTAAGCTGATTGAGAACCAAAGCATTCTTCAACACACTCGTAAAAATGTGAATAAATGCAGTTGGTGCAAACAAGAATTTACTTTTTGTTCTGTGTCATAGACATCCTCACCTAGTGGGATAAGGCTTTGTTGTTGTTTTGTTGTATGACACAGACATATATGGGTCTTTTCACAAGATTATAACAATAGTTCTAAAAAGAAAATGATATAGCAATTACAAAAGGAAAGTGAAATTTTAAGTAAGATTTGTCCCTTCAACATACCTGAGCAACAACAAATCCACTGATACTATACCCAGGGACAAAGAAAACATCATCAACTACCCCATTTCCAAAGCCCAATTCGACCTGCAAGAAGCACAATATTGGAAAAATAGTAAGCACAATATGCAAGGTCATTAGACATATAATGAGACTAAAGAGTGATACAAAAGAAATAGGTATGAACACAAAGCAAAAGCTGAAAGCAGAGCTAAACACAATATCTCAACCTGTGTTGAACCTTTAACTTCAACTTTCATATCAGGATTTGAAGCACGTAGTTCATATTTTCCTGTACATAACATCAGGAGTGTTGTCCATTTGTTTGAACAATTTAGAGAAGGAGAATAGCAAATAATGAAAATAATGGCAACAACAAATGATTTTAAACCAAACCCATGGGCAACATCAATAGAATTCATAATTCTAGACAAGAATCTACATAAGAATGAATTACAGCTTAATTGGATTCTTTGGTCAGACAGTATTATTACTTGTGAGAGGAGAGAAACAAAGATTTTATTTTCTGAATTTGCTCAAGTGAGTATACCACTCAGCAATGTGATTTATTTATAATGATGATGATGATGATAACAAAGATAACTACTATTATCAAGACTCAAGAGAACAAAATATCACTACTTCCTAAGATACATTGAACTCAACTAAACACAATAACTAAGGTACTAGTACTTGGAAGAGTAATAACCTATTTCCAACACTCCTCAAGCTAGAGAACAGATTTTTTTCATTCCCAACTTGCATATAATTCTTTCAAAATAAGGACTACACAATCCTTTGGCATGAATATTTGTAAGTTGACCTTGTGAAGGTACATGTGGAATACAAAACCGCAATCAAGTTTTTCCTTGATAAAATGCCTATCCACTTCAATATGTTTTCCCAAATCATGATGAACAAGATTATGAGCTATGTTGATGTTAGCTTATTATCACAGTAGAGCTCCATATGTGCATCCCATTTGATCTTCAAGTCTTCTAAGATCATTTTCAACCAAAGCAATCCACAAATACCTTGTGGGATCATAGCTCGGAACTTAGCATCAGCACTAGATAGAGCCACAATATTCAATTTTTTAGTTCTCCAAGTTACTAAGTTTCCTCTAGGAAAGGGGCAATATCTAGGAGTAGATTTCCTATTAGTTATTGACCATGCATAGTCAACATTAGTATAAGCTTCAAGAATTTATTTTACATAAAATTCCTTTTGAGTGTCCCCAAAATTCTTTAAGTGACTTATAAATGGACTTCTCTTGAACAGTATAGATTTCCTCTTCAAGCTCCGTATGTAAGAAAGCATTCTTCACACCAAATTGTTGTGATTCCTAACCATAATTTGCAGCAACTATCCCAAAAGTTTAAGCAAAACCCTTAGCAACCAGCCACACCTTGTACCTCTCAATCAACCCATTTGCCTTATATTTTATTATATATACCTATTTATAATCAATTGGTTTCTTTCCTTTCAACAAAGAAACCAACTCCCATGTTGTTCTTCTCTAGTGCCTCCACTTTTGTATCTATAGTCTGCTTCCAATTTTTATCAGATAATGCCTCAAACATTAGTAAGAATTGAGATAGAGTTTAGGTTTGCAAAAAAGGTTTTATAAGTTGGAGAAAATATGTGAAATGAAAGGTAATTCATGAGAGGTAATTTAATAGAATGGTTTGGGGGTGCATTTTCTAGTTCCTTTTTTAAACGCAATTGGAAGATAAAAGCTATCATCAAGTTCTGGGATTTCTATTTCATTTAGGGAAGTTGAGAAATTATCCTATAAAATTGGAAAATCAAAGTTTATTACTTGAGCAGGAGTTGGATTCACCTTTTGGGTGTGTGTTGATTTAGGAATGACATTTGATCTTTTTGTGTGAATCAGATTCTTTTGGAACTTTGTATTGTTTTCACGTGTAGTTAGTGTGTCCTTGTTAGATTCATTTTGAGCCAATGCTTCTTGTTCAGGTTCCTGTTTAAGATCATGAGAATTTAACTCAAGAGTGGGAAGGACAAGTGTTTCCAAATGAATCTTCTCATCTTCACTATACCTGGTTGAGTGAAATAATTGTATTCCTCATGAAAGATTCCCAAGACACAATTTCTTGGATGGAAGATGGTAACACTTATACCCTTTCTGAGAATAGGAGTATCCAACAAAAACACACTTTAGAACTCTAGGATCAAGTTTGCCCCTGTCTTGACCATGGACATGGACAAATGAGACACACCCAAAGACCTTTGATGGAAGGTTATTAGAATTGGACAAGTTAGAATAGAAAGAGGAAAATACATCCATAGGACTCTTAAATCTCAAGATTTTAAAGGGTAGTTGACTAATAAGATATGTTGCTATGAGAAGAGTAGCTCTCATAAACCTTTTGGAACATTTTTTTGAAACAATAGTACTCAAGTTTGGTTTAAGAGATACCTGTTTTTTTTTCCTTTTGCAAGATGTTTGAACATAAGACTCGTGAATTATTCCCTCTTTTTGGCAAAAAAGGAGTAGTGACTTGATTAAAATACTATTTTTGCCATTGTCTAACCTAAGTTTGTTTATGGACACACCAAATTGATTTTTAATCATTGAAAAGAAATTTTGAAAGACATTGCTTACTTCAGATTTGTGTTTAAATAGGATCAATAAAAGTCACAAACCAGTGGGGCCCATACACATTTGAAATAGGAGATGGCCCTCAAACATCAATATGAACAAGGTAAAAGGGAAATGAACTTCTCTTGTTTCTTGACAGAAAAGTACACGTCAGTGTTTTGCAATTTCACATACATCACATTGAAGACTATCAATTTTAATTCCAGAAAACAACAATGAAGACATAACTTTGATGATTTCAAAAGAGAGATGTCCTAACCAATAATGGAAAAGTAAAATCTTTTCCATTTTCAACAATAAAGACTCTGACATGAATGAATGAGATTAGTTTTTCTTTCTAACGGGCAAACATGGTTCCTCATGAATACAAAGTTCATTCCCTTCTCAAGCACATCCAATCGTCTTCCCTGATTCTTTATCCTAGAATACACAACAATTATTGCAAAAAGAACGATGCAAGATATGTCAATTGTAAGTTCTTGCAAAGTGACAAGATTGATGAACAACTATGGGACATGAAGAACATTTTTTAAGGTCATGAAGGGATTTATCTAGATGTTCCCTATATCAGTTACAATTACACAAATGTCATTTGCGGTTGCTATTTCCTTATTGTTGAGACATGGAGAATTGGTGGAGAAGTATTTAAATGACAGGGTCATATGGTCTATGCTCCAGAGTCAAGAACCTAAAGGGATGTAAGTGTTTTTGAGACATTAAATCCGAATGAAAAAGAAAGCATATCCAACCTAAACATGTTGAAGTACAAGTATTGGCTGAATATTCTACAATTCACCATCAAGATTATTCAGGATAAGTGTTCTTAAATGGTGATGCCACAGCCACCATAGCAGAATTGTGTGTCGGAATTTTTGCCAACCGCCATAGGCAATTTGTGAAGGGAGGCCCGTTATGGCAGTGACATAGGCCACAATGGCTTGTTTATACGGTGGAATTCTGGCCTTCCCCCATTCACCACTGATGACACTATCTGGGATGGATACCCAACCTCCCCTTTCATAGTGAACAAAGACCCAGGGAAAAGAGCCAATCAGATGTTGTTTGGATGAAAATTTTGGTATTGTTCATTCAGAACAGTAAACAGCACAAGGAGAGAATCGACTGAGCGAAAAAATGCAAAAAAGTGGGACGAAATGAACCCTAAAACAGGTCTAGATGCCACTGGAAAAGTCGTCAAAATTCTGACAGTCATGCAGAATCCCAATGATCACTGGAAATTCTGATGATAGCCAGAAATGTTGCCGGAAAATCAGACACTCACCAGAAAGGCAGTAATACAATAAAACTTGACAGCACTCAAAGCCAAGTCAAGTTTACAAGATGCAGAGAACTTAAGAGCCCAATCAGACCTTCTTCAGCGTGTGTTTGTTGCAGAAGGAGAGCCCCTTAAATCAGGGGCTCTGATACCATGCGAGACAAGAGAAACAAATATTTTATTTTTTGAATTTGCTCAAGTGAATATCACTCAACATAGTGATCTATTTGAATTTTGAAATAATACTGATTAGAAAGATAGTAACTACTATTATTTAAAAGAGAACAATTAAAATATCACTACTTGCTAAGATAAATTGAAATCAGTTAAACACAATAACTAAGCTACTTGGAAGAGTAATAATCATTAAATGCTCCTATTTCCAACATTACTCATTGCAAAGTGCAGAAAGAGAAACATTTTACCCAACTAAACTTTCATTCCATTTTTTTGGATCTAAACACAATTCTAAACAGCACAAAATATTAATTAGACTATCTTGTTCACCTTTAGTTAATCTTGTTCATCTTCAACTACTTCTCAACCAATTAATTTTGTACGCCTCCAGTGAAATCATATTTTTTAAGGGGAAACTTGAAATCAATTTCACCTATGTAAACCATTTTGTATTATTAATACACTTCATCATATCTTCATGTCACATGAATATAAATCCTATATACATGAGGGGAAACTTGAAATCAATTTCGCCTATCTGTAAACCATTTTGTATTTTTAATACACTTCATCATATCTTCGTGTCACATGAATATAAATCCTATATACATGACTCTTGGACAACTACTTATATGTGGTAATAATTTCCACAATAGTGCAAGAGGCTCCCTATGTATGTAATAAAAGAATTTAAACACAAGAACTTTCCAAAAGTAAACATTAACCCCCCTACCTGGAATTATATTTGTAAACAAGTAACTCCCTGATGATGAAGTTAAGACTGAAGAGACAAGATCCCCAGAAAGAGACAATAGTTCAACTTTTACATTTGAAGGACCTCCATTTTTAACAGAACAGCTTTCTCCTCCTACAGCTCCCACAACTCTACCAGATATAGTGAACCTACAATACACAAAAGTTTGCAGGTGATTTCAAAATTTAGAGCATAAGCAGGCATAGGATGCAGCAAGACATACAACAACAACAATAGCCTTAAATGGATTGCATGACACCATTGGGCTCAATTAAAAACTAAATTCTCAAGGATATCCTACACCATAAGATTCCTTTTAATAATTTCCTCTGAAAATCAAAAACCATATAAAGTTAAAAAATCAGAATAATAACCTACCCTGTGAATCGAAAGTTTATATCTTCATTGCCATTGCAACCATTATTGTCAACCACCACAGGAACCTGTAGGGATAAGAGGCAGAAAAACAAAGGTAGTGTCAGAATTCACAAGAGAGAGAGATCTTACATACAGATTATAACTGAGACATAACTAACCTTTTCTGGATCCCATGTCCATCCTGCAGGTCCATTAATTTTAATTACAAAGGAACCCTGTGATGAAAATAATTGCATTGAGAAGAACTGCATAATGTATTCACATCTAGAGCATATATATGCCATTCTGTTTTTATGTAGACAAGAAGTTGCCCAAATATGGTTAAATGCACATATATTCAAATTTTACCTTGTCATATACTGGAATAAAATAGTATCCATTTGGAGCACATTGTGTTCTATCCTTTACCAATCCATCCACAGTTTGAAGCTCAACCTACAACAAATGGATCAATTAAATGTCATTGAGAGCAAGTTGAAATGAGTGCATCATATCTAATAAACAAACAGGAATTCCCTTGGATGTGTAACACCACATCCTCCTCCCACTACATTGCCACAAAATAGTATATAGAAAAAAGGACATGAAGGAGTTTTGTTATGCATGTCTTGTTTTACTACAATATCCCATTTCAACAGCAGACTCCAAGCCAAGAAGCCAAGCCAGTAACATCATCACAGCTATTGTGCAAAATAATTAGAGTTCAAAATCAAATGCAAATAAATGGTAGAGTAAGGGGGCATTTGAAAGTACTTATGGAGAGCTTATTTGAGTTTATGAAAATGGCATATGACTCTCATAAGCAAGCTCTTTTAATTTGTTTTGATAAGCTTCTTGGTGTAGCTTATCCAAATAAGCTCTTTTTAGCTTATTCCAAGAAGTTTCACAGTCAAACCTATGGCATAAGCCCTCATGTGATAAGTGCTTAATGAATATAAGTACTTAGGCCCTGTTTAGATAAATTTCTTCAAAAGCACTTTTAAAAGAAGAAAATAAGAATGTAAAATGAATTAAGCTTCTTCTATAAGCTAAAATCAATTTATGCACTTAGCTTTTATAGAAGTTCTTTCATTTAATTTTTGAAAAAGCTTAAGTACATAAATTGAATTTTAACTAATGAGAGAAGCTTAATTTTTTATCTTTTTTTTCTCCAATAAGTGTTTATGAAAAAGTTATTCTAAACAGTGTCTTAATTACGTTATTTACCCAAAATCACCCTAATTTTATTGGTGTAACTTATCAAAATAAGCTCCTTTTACCTTATTTCAATAAATTTCACAATCAAATTTATGGAAAAAGCTCTCCTGTGATCAGGGCTTATTGAATAAGCACTTAGGACTTGTTTGAATAAACTTCTCTATAAACACTCATAGGAGAAGAAAATAAGTTTCTTTATAAGTTAAACTTAGTTTATACATTGTAAAAGTTCTCTTGTATTAGATTTTCTAAAAAGTAATTTTTATCTTGTGCACAAACTAATTTTAGTTTATAAAAAAGCTTATTTCAGTATTCTTTCTTATTTTCTCCTATTTCAGTATTCTTTCTTATTTTCTCCTATTATAAGTGCTTATGGAGAAGTTTAATCAAACAAATCCTTAATTGAGATGTTTACCCAAACTCACCCTAAGTTTACAAATGACATGTATTCATTTTTCTCATATTTTTGGTTAGCTAAATAATTAATCAGTGAAAGTAAAGTTTATGAAAATAGTTACAAATTATAAATAGGTAATAAGAATTTAAAGAAGACAAAAAGTGGGAAGAAGAAAAGGGTCGGGAATGCAACAGTCACATTACACGCACGTACCGTGACCTCGGAATAATCCAATTTGGCATCAGCTTGTTTTCTCGACTTTACCAACGATGAGCTCGCCTACGGTAACTCAAATTTGTAAGCATCAATAGAATATTACAAAAATAGGCGAAAAATAAATAAACATACATCTAACTCAAATAAACAACCGAATTCATCCTAGATAAATGTGAATAGAAAAATAGATATCAGAAAACGACAAATGAATAGTGTTTTAGAGCAGAAATTTCAGATCCGTGCAGTTTTTTTTCCAATCCGAATGCACGAAAATCAATCTCGCGGTTGCTAAAGAGAAAGTGTAATATTAATCATGGTGAAATCGGCGCTTCAATTCTCTCTGTACGTTTTCACTTCAGACGCTGATAGGAATGTAAACTACTTTACCTCGACAAATCCACCGCAGCCATAGATGGAATCAGCAGAAGCAGCTGAAATCGAATAGGTTGCGACGAGCAGTAAGCATAGAAAAGCACCTCTGATCGACATTTCGGATCTGATGCTCGACGATGAATTCAACCTAAGGTGGATGAACAGATCTGGAGAATCATACGAATATTTATATTTCTTTATTTAATAGAGCCACTTCACTCCCAGGTCTGAGAGGGTTTATGGGATTTTAGAACAAAAGAAAAAACAAAAAGTAAAAGCACAGCAGTTACAAATATCAGCAATTAACAATAAAGCAAGTTGGAGTGATGGTATAATTTTTATGGCATTTTTTAATTTAATTTTAAGAAATTATTTTTTAAGAACTATTTATTAAGTTAAAAACAATGATGTTGTGATCTTATTTTTTTTAAGTTTTTAAAAGGATTTTTTTTTTTAAGTAAGAGATATTCTGATTTTCATCCAACTAATTTCTCTCTCGTTAGACCATCTCCTAGTTTACTAAGAAGATGTTATTTTTAACTTTTGAAAAATACATTAAAACATTTTTTGTCTTTTACTTAAAACAAACATAAATATTATAACTTTTTTTAATTTGCCTTTTAATTTACGAAATGGTTAAAAATATGACAAATTTGATTATTAAAGCATTTATGATAACATCTAAAAAAACATTTATTATAAACAATGTTTTTTATAATATAAAGATAATGTTAAATGTAATATATAAAATAATTTAATTTAAAACATCAATGAAATTAAGTAATAAAATATTTATAAAAAAAACTTCTGTATAAGAGAAAATAGTTAAATATTGAGCACATAAGATAATTTTACATTTTTATTTAATTATGAATTACTATTATTATGACTAAAATATAATTAAAAGACTTTTTATTTATTTTTATCTTTTATTTTTTTGAAAAAAATGACATTGTTCCACTTTAATTTTCTTACATTATTTGTTTTCTATAAATTCTCGTGCACTATTATTCAAATTATATTTGATAGTAGTTATTTTTGTTGTCTTATACATGATAGATTGTTATAAGTATTACATTCTTGATCTATAAGTTGTTTTTATTCAATTATTTTTATTTTATTTTATTAGTAGAGTTTAATCTAATTGATTGAATAGAATGTGTGATAATATTGTTATAAATATTTTCTTGATTTATAAGTTGTCTTGATTTAATTGTTTTTATTTTTTTAACAATGAAATCTAACTTAATTGAAAATGGTAACTGTTCGACTATAACGAATAAAAATATTCTTTTTATTTTTTCTTCTACCTATGTAGACTTATGGATACTAATTATACAATGATTTGTTTGTTTTTACTCAAAATAAGGGATTTTTTTCTCCTTCAATATTATTTTTTTTATCTCATTTATGTTCAACGTTTTATCCACTCATTTATTTAGTTTTCTTTCTTGATTAAGCTGGTAACAAAAAATAATAATCTGTAAACATATCCAAAAGTTATTTTTTCTTTAAATTATTGATAAACTTCTCTAAAAAAAATCTAATATTATAAAACCATCTCACAAATCATTCAAAAAATTATTGAGAAATTATCTTTTTGAACCAAATAATTCAAGAGTATTGAAAAGGTTTATAATAAAGAATATTATTTAAATCATTGACATATAAGTTTGAGGGATAAATAATTCTAGTTTTTTCTAGAATAATTTCATCTCTATTTTCTAGAATAATTATAATCAAAATAATTTTCTTCTATAATTTTTTTAAATGATTTTATATTCCAATTAATTATTTTTGAAAATACTAAAACATTATCTAGACATATTATTGCAAATTTCATGTATTTATAAAACATAGTATTCACAATATTTTGCAATTCATTAGGAACATTTTCTAACTCTACAAGTTATTACGTTTCATTCGTTATATTCAAAGTATCACCAATGTATTTATCTATATGACAAAATTAAAGAAAAAGACAAAATATCTTATTCAATTCAAATCACACAAAGGAATGGATTAAAGTCTGAAATCAATTCAACTTGAACGGTAAGTTTTTTTTTATTAGGCTATTGTTTTACCTCAAAATCAATCCAAATTAAAATGCACTACCAAACATTTTTATTTCAATTAAACAAACTTACTAATTAAACAAATAAGTTATAAACTAATCAATATGGTTTGCTAAACACACTCAAAGGCAATGTTTAGATAAAAGATTTCAAAATCTGAAGGTTTTAAAAACGATTTATATTTTAATTGCTTCAATTAGATATTTTTTTTCAAAATATTTCATCTAGATAAAACAATTTAAATATCTTATATTTCAAATACTTAATTTCGTGAAGTAATTCAATCTTTATCACATGTAAAATTTTATTTTCAAATATGTATTTAAAAATTGAATTTTCAATATAAAATGTTATAAAATTTTATTTAATCAATTATTAAACTTTACAAAAAAAATAAATGACCAACTATACCATTTTTCATAGTTAATCAATAACTACACAAATATTAAATACTTGATATTCTAATTTCAACATAATTTGCAACTATAAAAATATTGTTGATGAAATAAATAAATATTAATAAATTGTGTTATGAAGTCATTGTGATAAAAACCTTTTTATAATCCATTCACAAAAAAAAAAACATATAATTACTTTTGTTACCCAATACCATTGATTGATCTATCCATGCAATCGAACATGCTTCTGACCATTTTGTGCAACACTAACAAAAATAGAACTAAACAATAGAGGTGATTGAAAACTAGAGCATTAATCAATAATTTATACAAAGAAAATCAATTCAAGACTTAGACCTAGAATATAGGAATATTGATACATTTGACAGCGGTGTCATCGATGTGACACTATCTATCCCAACCTGATGGCCTCCGCCTTTCCTTAGGTTTAGAACTGCAGCCAAAGAAAACAAGAACATCAGCAACCAAAAATTTTTTATCAAGATAAGCCATGCAGCAAGTTCAACTAAGAAAAGTAACCTGTTCGCGCTCTTCTGACCAGGATTTACTCCAGAACTTTGACTGGTGGAATTTACCACTGATGTAGCAGGACTGGGTGAAGCAGTGTGCTGCTGATAAGTATTTATATCACCACCAATTGATCCACCAGATACGAAACCAGGGAGTGCTGGTCTCTTACTAGCAACCATGCTTGTATTGTTACCGAATCCTTGGTTCTGAGAGTTTGATGAAGCAGCAACAAAGTTACTCTTAAATTGTGACATCATTCCTGTTCGCAGAGAATTTACAGCGGCAGATCGAGTGGGAACTGTGTTAGATGGTGCACTGTTTGACTCAGGATTATATCCAATGCCCAAGCCAAAATCCACTCCTCGTACACCTCGGCCACCCCCGCCACCACCTCTGCCTCTGCCTTTTTTCCCACCTGCATAATACACAATGTGCTGAGATAGATTCTCCAAACAAGTGCTCGCAAATATAATGACAAGTGTGTGCAGCAACATCAGATCTTCTCTACATAGTTTTTACTCGGCAAATTATTATTCTACAGTCATTATAATGCAATCGGCATCTCATACCTCCTTTTCTTGCATCACGTTTTGACCTGAATCTCCCATCCTATATTGAATTACAATACAAATGTCATTAAATAATTTCAAGACAAATAGAAGGGGCGTGAACATTTTAATTAAAATATCAAAAGACAAGTTTTTGGAAACATAAATATAACAACAATATAGAAAAATAAATATGTTATTGAAAGAGAACAGTCCCACCATGATAAACTTTTTTTCAGTGCACTAACCCCACAGTTATAACAAGATAAACGGTTATGAGAACCAACTAAACTATTATTCTGCACATGCTAACGATTAGGTTACAAGGCTTTTGTGGATTAATGATTACAGTGAAGAAGGCAAGATGACAAGGTCAACAACTCTTGCGCACTGTGGGGGGATGTTTCATGTCAAGAACCCCCAGAACAATTTTGTATTTCCATAATCTTTGTTCATGACAAATGGATGTTCCTAGCAGTATACTTCCATGGCCTTTAATAATCAATTCCTCAACAACAAGCCTTACCCATTTATTTTTCCACAAGCCACTTCTCCTAGAAGTAATTCAATTATTTTAAAATCATTAGTCCCTTAGCTTCTGATGTACTCAGCCTCTTAAAAAACTACCTCAACCGGCATTAATTCAACTCATATAACTCTGTCAAGTAAAACATTAATAATTAAATTCTTGGCATGCAAATAGCATTATTATATTAACACTTACAACGAACCAACAAAATCTAAAAAAAGTATTACACAAGGACAAATACAAGATTCTAAAAAACCTACAGCTGCATGAACCAATAACAATTACATAGATAGCAGACTCCACAAGCATTAAATAAACTGCATAAACATCAATACAGATTGAAGAAACGAAGAATGTTATGAAAGGCGTTGTTACCTTCATAGCAAGATCCATCAATTCCACTGACACATTCTGACCAGCAGCAACTAAGCTATTAACCAATTCACCAGCAAACCGTGCTTCTTTCTGAGTTATAAGAGTGTATGCAACACCATCCTTGTCACCAGCACGGCCTGTTCTTCCAATGCGATGGACATGCATGTCCATATCTTTTGCAATATCAAAGTTTACCACTGACTTTATTGACTTGATGTCAAGACCACGGGCAGCAACATCAGTTGCAATGAGCACATGGTAGACACCAGATTTAAACTTCTGTAAAATATCCATACGAGAAGCTTGATCTTTATCACCATGCAGGGCAGCAACTTTAAAGCCTCTCTGAGCCAATTGTGATTCAATTTCATCCACAGTAGCCTTTTTGGAAGCAAAAACTAGGGTATCACCTTGATCAATCATTTCGGGCAGCTTTTCCAGAAGCCAAGGCAATTTCTCAGAATCAGAAGGAATTACATGAACAACTTGAGTAATATCTTCATTTGCCATCCCAACCTCTCCAACAGTTACTCTAATAGGATCAGTAAGGATTTCCCTGGCCAACTTTTCAACTTTTCGAGGCATTGTTGCAGAAAAGAGTAAAGTTTGGCGGTCCGGCCTAATCTGACCAACAATGGACCTTACTTGTGGCTCAAACCCAAGATCAAACATCCTATCAGCCTCGTCAAGCACCAGGTAAGTTGCCCTCATCATTGTCAATGCCTTCATTTTCAGCATGTCTATCAATCTGCCAGGGGTAGCAACAACAATCTCGCATCCCGCCTTGAGTTCTTTGAACTGTTCAAGTTTTGACATTCCACCATAGACGGCAGAGACACGTACCCCATATGCTTTTGCAAATTTCTTGGACTCCAGATATATCTGATGTGCCAACTCTCTGGTAGGTGCACAGATCACCCCTATAGGACCCTCCTCCTTCTGAAGCTCAGGCTGATCCATGATGTGCACAATCATAGGAAGCACAAAAGCAGCAGTTTTACCAGAACCGGTTTTTGCTATACCAATGATATCCCTGCCAGAAAGCACAACTGGCAAAGCCTGACATTGTATAGACGTGGGCTTCTCATACCCTTGTTTTTTTATAGCACTCATAATCTGTGAAGGAAACCCGCAGTCCTCAAATGTCTTTATTGGCTTAGGAACATCAAAACCTGATACGCGAATAGCCAAACCCTTCCGGTATTCACTTACATCCTGCTCACTCATACCTGGAGTTAAATTTTAAAAAAATTATAATTAATGTTTAAGGGACTCAATGGGAAAATGAAAGATGAACATAAAGCAACGAGTGAGACATGATTACGTGTGTATTTGGGTGGGTGTTCGCAAAATTGATTTTAAAGTGAGGTGATTTATGTTTGGATTTTCTGTTCTAAATGTGTGTTATTACTTACTACTTCTTAGTAAAATTCAAAACAATTTTTTTTATCTAATGCAAAAACTACTTAAAGTTGCTTTAATTCAAAATCAATTCTGGACTCGTAATCATTCCACGGAACCAAACATATGAACATTTACCTAAAATCACTTTAACGAATCCAAACACAAACACCCACTAATAAAATTTGGGGGTTATAGTGGAAATACCTGATATTGAAGGTGTTTCCTCATAAAAATCCTTATTGAAGGGCTCGTAATCGATGGAAGAGTGATCGAGAGGAGGAATGGGCTCAATTTTCTTCTTGTCAAGAACAATAGGGTTATCATCAGAATCATACTCAACCATACCCGCGTCCACAGCTTTCGCAGCAGCATATACCTCCTCATCGGAATCGTACCCAGCGTGCAGCGCCTCCGACGCGAGGGTCAGCCCTAAATCCTTCTTCGCCCTCAAAAAGCTCTCCATCGGATCGTCGTCGTCGTCGTCCCTGTACCTGTCATCGGCCTTCTCCGCCGGCTTCGGAGGCGGCGCCGCCCTCATCTCCTCGTGAATCCCCTCCATGAACGCGTCGAGGGGGTCGATTTCGTCGTCGTCGTTGCCGCCATTGTTCTTGTTTGCCTCGTCGTTGTCGTCGTACTCGATGTTGTCGAGGTCGGTGTCCTCATAGTTGTCGTGGCCGTGGCGCGACGAGGGAGGGACGTAGAGTCGCTGAGGGGCCTGAGATCGCTCGAAGCTGTAGGTGGATTGGCGGTTTATGCCGAAACCTTCGAATCCGAACTTCCTCTTCGACATGGGTGGGGAAACCCTAACTGAACTTGCGCCGTGTCGAAGGAGGAAAAGTAGAATAACGGAATTTAGGGATGTGGGTTTGGGAGAAGAAGATGGGTGAGTGAGGTGTGGATATTGGGATTTGGCGCTCCCGCGAGTGGAACGTTACAATCAGTGATTTTATGCACCACCGTGGTCGATTTCTGGTTAAAGGAAGAAGGTGATGAGGACGGGTCTAAAAAGATGGGTTACCGGGTGCCCGAACTAAATGACGACGAAGCCCATTCATTTGGGGAATACGAAGCTGCCCGTAGTATTTGGGCCTATTAGGCCCACCAGAATTACTAAACACGGAGACTAAAAACATAAAGAATTTATGAATTAAATAATAAAGTCATGTGTTTGGATCTACCGTTGAACCCAGCAAACTGGATCACAAATGTAAATTTTTAAAACAATATAAAATAACTTTTACGTTAATTTTAAAATTAAACCTGAATCATAACCAACGTGATGGACACTCAAACACACGATCTATTTAAAGAAAATCTTTTTTTTTTATTATTTTAACTTAATTACACGGTTGATTTTCATATTTTAGTTTACTTATAATTTTAGTTTTAATTGTTTATATTTAGTTTCTCATAATTTTTTAATTAATCAAATTAAACTTATTATCCTAAAATTACATCCAATTATTAATAAAATTATAAATATTGCGTAATATATTATATTATCATTGTTTTGTATATAAACTTGCAAAAAAAAATTATAAAATATGTAAATAAAACAAATATCCAAACAACAATGGTACAAATTTAATTATTTAAAGTTGACTTTTTAAAAGTTAAATTACTTTTTTGTCTTTTTATTTATTCATTTGATTCGATTTCATCATTTTATTATTAAAACATTCAATTGTTTCTCAAATTTCAAAATAACATTAATATCATTCTTTTCCTCTAATTAAAGATGACGTTGTTAGAATACTCACTATGTTGATTGTGAACTATAAATAGGGGAAGTTTTTAACTGTCAATTTAATAATTTAAATTTAAAAATATTAAAAATAATAAATATTACAATTTAAAATTTATGAAGATTTTAACTGTCACAATAATAAACTATTTTTTTTAATTATAAAAATAAAAAAAAAATCTATTAAAATTTACAGCATTAATATTGATAATAGAGTAAATCATTATAAAATTTTTATTATTTAATAGTATAATATAATAATATAAAATTAAATATTTATAATATAATATATTGTAGCATTATATTATATTAATATTTAATTTTTGTAATACTATTATAGTAATCGTTATAACACAATATTACAAACCTAAAATATTAATATATATGACATGATAGATATAATATAGTTAGAAAATATTAAATTATTATAAATTTAATGTACTAAAATTCAATTTATACATTTTATTATAATTCTAAAATAATTATATAAATAAAAAATTGTTACAATACTAAAATTTAATTTTTTATTTCAATGATATTGTTCTTGTAATTTACAAAATAAATTTATTATAGTTGCACTTAAAAACTGCCATAATTTTAAAATTATTATTATTATTTAAATAAAATTTAAAAATTTAATCATTTAACAATTTAAATATTGAAACAAATATTATACAAATAAATATAAAATTTATAATATTTTATAAAATTTTAGTTATATAATAATTACACTTTGTTAACTACAGAAAATTATAATAATTTAATAATTATAAGCATATTTATAATAAAAAAATTATTCTTTAAACAGTAAATAAAGTTTATAATAATTTAACAATTTTTTATATATATAATAATTTATAAATTCTAATATTTTATTTTGTTAAGTATAGAAATTATAATAAAATGAAAATTTTAAAATTACAAAAATTACTATATAAATAAAAAATAAAATTATAATAATATATTGGTTTTTTATTTATATAATAATTTTATTTTGTTGAATCTAGAAAAATATAATAAAAATTTATAAATTTTATTTTATTTTACTGAAATTTATGAAATTATAAACAAATTAATAGAAATTATTAAACTATATAATTTCAGTATAATAAATTTGATTTATAAATTTTTAGTATAATTATAAAATAATTATATAAATAAAAAATTTTAAATGACTACAATTTAATTTTTATTTAAACTATATTTTCTGGTTTAGAAAATAAATTTACTATAGTTGTAGTTAATAAGTGCCATAATTTTCAAGTTATAATTTTTATTTAAATAGAATTTATTTTAATAATTTATTTTGTAAATATTTAAAACTACAGAAATTTATTATGAAAATAAAAATAAGATTTGTAATAATTTATAAATTTTTATTTATATAATAATTTTTTGTTAAATATATAAAATTATATTAATTTGATAATTTAACATTATTTAAAATTATAAAAAATATTATTTATGGACATTTTAATATTTGTAATAGTTTAAATTTTTATTTATATGAAATTTAAATTTATAATATTTTTATTTTGTTAAATATATAAATTTAGTAATTTTAAAATTATCTAAAATTATAAAATTAAATTTTTAAATAAAAATTAAAACTTATAGTAATTTGTTACGTTTTTATTTATATAATATTTTAAAGTTATAATAATTTATTATATTAAATCTGGAAAATTTATAACTAAAAGGTGTAAATTTATTTTAATTTATTGATATTTATTAATTCTAATAAATTTAAAATATATAGTATTTATCACGTTATATGTATTAATATTTTAAATTTTATAATATTGTGTTATAACTATTATAATAATAATAATATATAATATTATATTATATTATTATATAAATTAGATAGTCATGTATTAATAATGTAAACATCTAATAATAAATAATTAATATAATTTTTAAAATATTTATATTATAAAAATAACAAACTCATCCTATATTGTAAGTTGTAATTGGAAGATAATATAAAATTATTTTATATAATTAGTGCATTAACTATTTATTATTATTATATTATATTATTTAATATACGACACTATTTTACTACAATTGCCTATATTATTAATTTTTAGTATGTTAATTTTTTATTTTTGTAATTTAAAATTTATTTTATTACAGTGAGTGTTAAAAACTACCATAATTTTAAGTTATAGTTTTTGTATTATATTATAATATTTTATTATTATTATACTTATATTTTAAATATAAATTTATTACAACAGTGGTTAAAAACGTCACTATTTTTTATTCATGATCAGCTAATTCAACTGCGTTGTCGTTAATTGAACTAAAATACATTAACGAGGTTATAAAAATTGAGAGTCTAAATTAAATATTTTAATAATAGAATGATAAAGTTGAACAGAATAAATAAATAGCACGACCATACAAGTAATTTAGCCAAATTCTAAATTGTGTATTGGATGTATTAATAGGTTTGGTGTGTTTGTTGGTGCAACTTTTGTTTCATGTTTACCTTTTATTTTGAAAATATGAAATGTGAAAATATTTATTTTCATATTTACTAGAAAGTTATGAAAAAGATATTTTTCGGTACTTTTTATTCTCATAAAAGTTACATTCACCTAGAGTAGTTTTTATTCAGACGGCATTGTGTGAAAAAGTGACATTTCCATGAGAATACGGAAAGTTATATTTTTTTTATTACATCTGTAACTTCTATTTTTTACTTAGTGTTTATTTAAAACATTTTTTATTTTTTAATAATGGTTAAAATGTAAACAAACACTATTTTAAATATATCTAAAATAATATTCTTAGTTATAATATGGAGTGTAATATATGATACCATAAAATAAACGGTTCATGATAAGAAAATGTAGAAATTATAATTAGTAGTTTTTGTTTGACACACATTAGTTTGGATGAATTGCATAAACAAACATGCCTTTAGAGATTTCTTATTTTATTTTGTTTTTCATCTCGATGACAAAAAAAAACGTTTACATAGTACAAATTTATTATATTTTTATTTAATTACATATTATTATTATATAGGTTAAATTTGTTTATTTTTATAATAAAACAAATATTGGTAACACTCTCTCTAACTTTGGCATTGATTTAATTAATAAACGTATAAAAGAGTTAAATTTCATGAAAATAAAGTTATTGTTTAGTCATATAAATTTCTGGCATAACTATCTTATGTATAATACTCCTACACTTTCTAAAAAAAATAGAGATAAATCCTCTAAATTGAAAATTTTAAGAAAATTTTGGTCCAATACTCTAACCATAGAAATACAAATGAAAATTTGGAATTAAAAAACTTGGAGAGAAATATGTGAAACTCGAGGAACTTCTTATCCATTACAACGTAAGTAAAAGGTTGATGACAATGAAATGGCTAAATTACAAAACGATACATCTAGAATCTAGAATATATGCAATTAGACAATTAGTTAAAGAATAATTTCTGATTAACAATAAATGTAAACTATGTAATAAAACAAAAAAAAATAAATTAAAAAACCCTTCAAAATAATTATAGACCTTTTTCACCACATGTATGTACTTTTTTTAATATACAATATTAGTTTAATATACAGAATTTAATCCACATAAACAATGGTGCAAAATTTAATCTCCATACCTCCAGTTAGATTAAAGAATTAAATGTTATTCCCATCACAATTTATTTCACGTACACGTGTATAAATGTTGTTCATCATCTTTATTATTATTTTTTACAATTTTATACTTTTAACTAATGATATATCTTATTTGTTAAATTATAAAAAATGAAAAGATAAAAATTAAATTTTAGAATAAATAGATCCTCTTCACATATATATATATATAATCTCACATAATAATTTTTAATCAGTTCAATCTTTATATAAATAATATAGAAGGCAAGGTATAATATTTGTTTTAAAATATATTAATATTATAAGTTATAATAGGAACCGAGGTAAACAAATATTTTATACATCGATTAAAACAAAATCAACCTTACAAGCTTGTTATGGAATTTTAAAATGTTATTATTTTTTTGATCGTCAAGGAATTAAAATAAAAAATTTTATAAATCGATTTTCCGTAAAATCAATGAAAAAATTAATTTTTATATTAGTTATAGTGGATCTAAAATATTCATATTAATTAATATTATAAAAACATCAATGTCTTACGTATTATATCAATTTCTTGAAAATCGATGTAAAAACGATTTTTGTAGTAGTATTCAAGTTTTTTTTGTTAAGTTGAAAAGGTCTTTTTTTACATACCATTTACATAGGAGACTATTGGGTTGAGTTTAGTCGTTTGTGTTGAAAATTATCCAACGTACAATGCATGCCGTTGGTGTTGAAAATTATCGTGTACAATGCATGGATTGGTTTCGGAATTAAGACACGATACATGTATTTCCTTTTAGGTGTAATTATGTTGAAACTTTGAATGAAGACTTGGGGTTATTTAATTTAAAGCTCGTCACGCACCATAAATATTTACATCTTATTTTATTTTAATAAGCGATACTTTCATGTTTCGCATATAGCATATAATTTGGGTCCAAACAAATTGTGCAATTAAACCTGATTCGACGGTTAGATCAAGCTCAAAAACTTTGCGAAAACTCACCTAAGCCAATTCATGCCTACCTCTAATCGGAGTAAAGAACCGAAGAAGAAACGTTATGGCAGTCAGAGTGTTACGGCATGTATGTCATTTTAGGCCACAAATTAAATAAAATAAACCTAACGACATGCTCAACTGAAGTCAACACAACCAAAAACTCCCAATGGAACCCACTACCGACACTACACTGTGATATCCCTTCTTAATAATAGTCAAAGCCACTCACATCTCTGCAACTGAAAATAAACCATAAACAAATAAACAAATAAAGCGAGGCCGCGCCATCACCCGCTGTCTCTCTCGTAGCCTTGCTTTTTAGGCTCTTACCCGTTAGTTTGTTCTTTTCCGTTAACGGCGCACCTTGGGGCCCCGCATTTTAAAAGCCTCCTACGTCTCTGCCCCCAACGCAACGGAAACCGAAGACCATTATTAGAAATTCAGAACCCAATTTGTTTATATATTTATTTATATTAAAAACGAAAAACCCACTCTCTGGATTTCCCACTGGAATACGATATCTCAGCTCGAAATCACGGTTATCCGATTCGACTTAGCTATGGCGAGCTTGATTCGGAGCTCACTATCTCAACTCGGAACGGTATCATCGATGAAGATTTCGGGTTTGGATCCACCTTCCTCTTCAGTTACTGTAGGTCCTTGTTCCTAGTGTCGCTTCAGCCATCTCTCGCCGTTGATTTCGTCCTAATCCCGTAGATCTGAGCCGTTCGGGGCAATCAACGGCGTCGCTCATGTCAATCGGTAATGATAATTTTCTGCTCTTCTTCCTTCGTTTAATTTGTGCTTTCTTTTTAGTTTTGTGTATGCATTGGAAAACGCGATATAATAGATTCGGAGCTTTGTTTTGAGTCACGCACTCACGCGTGTGCTGTCATTTTCTCTTGAGAAATGCTGCTAAACCAACAATAGGTGCTGTACTTTCAACTGGAAATTGCCGCAGGAAGAGTGTATGAGCTGTTCCAATTTGTGCTGAATGAACTTAGAGCTTGTTCTGTAGTTATTCTTGTAAAAATTGTTGATATGGTGTAGTTTATTGATCAAGGTTTTAAGTTGCGGTCAGGGCTTGATTGCAATCCTTGATGTTGCGGGAAATTGTAGGATCACTCCAAAAACCTTTACACTGGGGCTAAAATCACCGTTGCTTACTGTTTTTTTAAAACCTTGATATTGATATTGCATTGCTAGTTACTTTAATTGACCTTGCGGGTTGCCACTATACGCATGACCCTGTGATTGAAGATTATGAAGAAAACCAATTATTTAAACTTGGATAACTGGAGAGAGGATTCATTTTACCTTTTAGATAGGATCTAGTTGAGATTTTGTTCATTTTTATAATCAGTTTGTGCTAACCCTATTTTGATTATTATTATGTTTGGATGGAGGGGAAGGGAGGTTAAAACTTTTTCAATTTTAAATTTGAGAGTTATAAATTTTTTATAAGGATGAGTAAAGGATGACTGGAAAGATTTTATGGTAATATCTCATTTTGTTCCTTTCATTTTGAAAAAAGTATTTGAATCATAAAATATTAATTCAAATTGAAAATTTAATCCTCTTTCCGTACTCAAAGGTCACCAGAAGGGACAAAATGCTAGAACCTGGCCAGGTTATTTTTTGTATGAGCAATGCAGGATAATAACCAGTTCAAACTTTGAAACACAATCCTGATATTAAAAATACTTAGGGCCTGTTTGATTTGCTTTCCAGTTTTTGGTTTTAAAAACTGTGTTCTAAAACAATTTCATGCTAATCAGCAACTAATTTCTCATCCAAAACTTATTGAATTTTAAAAATTGTTTCCAAAACAGGTGTTTTAGAAAGTAAAATACAGAAAGAGCTTAAAGATGTTTTCTCTTTTTCAAGTTTTTACCTGCAGATGAAATGGGAAGAGGGGGTTTACTTTTCTGGGAAGTAATTCGTATGGGGACACCACATCTTGTATTAAGATATGTTCAACAGTAACGCTGGGTGGCTGCAATTTCACAAATTGACGGACTCTTTTGTTTGCTGGCTGCAGCTCGTATCAGGGACTCTATTGACATCTCTTTTATAGTTTATTAGACCACCTATAACTGTGTCACCATTGCACAAATCTCAGTATACAACTTTTTTTATTAATCAAACAAGTTTTTTAATTTTACAAAACTAAAAACTGTTTTTAAAAACAGTAATCGAACATGCCCTTATTATATAGGTTTGCTTATTGTCACTGATTTTACTTGAGAAGCAATCATAATGCGGTTCAGGCTGTTTTTTCCATTTATTTTTTTTTTTTTTGCATTTTAGAGTTAAGTGTCCTTAATAGTTGGTTTTGACCCTCTACTAACAATGCAGGTATATTGGAAAAGGTTCAAGCCTTGGTACTGAAATGGATGCTTATATTATCTTGCCTGGTATTTATGATTGAGGCTGGTGAAAATGATAAAACAATGGAGCCCCCTTCTTTATATGATTCGAGATCACCTTTGGCCTTTGTTGTTGTTCATGATCTACCTCTACCAGCAAATCTCCATGTGTTGAAGCATGTGTTTTCTCATGGTGCACCAATTGCAGCACTGTCACCAGTCAATCCTCCTTCGTATGGTCCTTTCACAAGTAATGGTCACCCCCCTACAAGTTCACATTTATCCATACCATTCAAGAAGAAGAGTGAAATGAAACCTCCAATTTCTGGCTTTAAAGATATTGCTCCTGTGCATTCTACTGCAGCTGCAGGCCCTTCTGCTTTGGTTCAGCCACCATTGTCTCCGGATGTTTCTAGTAAGTCATCACCTTTTTTTCTTATCAATAGATAACTTTTTTTTTTATTTGTAATGTTTTTGTTTCAGTTTTTTCAAAGCGAGTCTACCTTAGAAAATCTGGCATGTCCTTAAATAACATATTAATTTTGAATATAAATATTACATTATATTTCTTGATTTTTGTGAGCTTGGGACCTGAAACTGATGATGACATGGCTGCTTATTTTTTATTCTGCCAGATTGTTGTAAACAAGACATGGTGCTGAAAAGAGGCAGTAAGAATTGCCACTGTGCATATCCCATAAAGCTAGACCTTTTTCTTGTGAATGTCTCTCAAAATCCTAATTGGAATGTTTTTCTTGATGAATTAGCTACCCAGCTTGGGTTGCGAAATACCCAGATTGAACTGATAAACTTTTATGTAATCAGCTTATCAACATTAAATATATCAATGAATATTACTCCACATAAAGGCATCAGTTTCTCAGCCAATGAAGTTTCTAAAATAAACTCTTCGCTTTCAATGCATAAGGTTCAACTGGACCCTGGATTAGTGGGTGGATACAATCTTCTCAATATAACGTGGTTTGAACCTTCGCCACCTTCTCAAGGTAAGTGACCCTTTGTATTTAAATATCGTTACTAGTCAATGGTGCTTTGGTGTTTTTGATCATTGGAACTAACAGAGAGATAATTATTGTATAGATAACATAAATAGTCTATATTTGTGTTTACTATAGATCACAAATGGGAGATGTATATCAATATTATTGTTACAGCTTTGCCTTTATTCATCTTCATTTGTTTTTATTTCATTATTTCAGACAAAGTGATAAGGAGAAGAGAAAGTTATGTTTATGCTGAAGGGGTCTATTTTTTTACTCATGACATTTGATAACTTTCTAAAATTTAAACAATTCCTCAGATTTTGTTGTATTTTACCAGTGAAAAGACAATGCTGATGATTATGAAATTTTTTTGCTGCTTTCTTGATCGTGAAATGTAAAGAGAAGAGAAAGTTAAGTTTATGCTGAGGGTCTATTTTTTACTCTTGACACCTGATGACTGTTATATCTAAATAATCTTCATAGATTTTGTATTTTAGATGTAAACAACAGACAATGATGATGCTTATGAAAGTTTTTGCTGCTTTGTGGATTGTGAAATATAAATTTGAATAGTGGTCTGTATGTTACTAAAGATGTACGGCATGTAACCACTATTAATGCATTTATCTGTCTATATTTGTGGATTTATATATACAGTTCGAATGGTGTTTATCTAATTTAAAGTCAGATACTCTTTTCTACCGTTATTGAACTAAGATAAAAAAGAAACAAGTCCCTTGTGTATATTAACATATCTTTCTATGTTGCAGCTCCTACTTTAGCTTCATCACCTGTGAAAACACCTTTGTATCATTCACCTACTGCTACATCATCGAGTTCTCCAAAAAGAGGAAGGCATTCAAATTTGTTTCTTATTCTTGGAATTGCTATTGGCATACTCTTCATTGCTATCATATCTGTACTTATATTCTGTTTATGTACGTTCCTGCCAAAAGCAAACACACCTCCCATAGAAACTGGTAAATATCTATAATTATAGTTCTGTTTTTATATGATGTATTTTTGGATTTCTTTAACAATCTAGTAATGATGGATCACTGTGGATTATGTTTGGCTACCCTTGTATAAGTTAGATATCATAGCACCTACAAACATTAAATAGAGGCAAATCAATCCATTTTAAGGTAAAACTATGTGTCACAGAAAAGGAAAACGGGGAGAGAGTATTTCAAGGGAAAAAACTATAACATGGAACAAAGAAAAGGAGAGAGAGCTATTTAAAGAAAAAACCATAATATGGCATAAAGAAAAGGAACTAGTTTTTGCATGCACGAATGCGCACGACACACACATACACACAGGGAGAGAGTTGTCTGGGAAGGAGCATATTCCACTGCAGTGGTCACAAGTGATAAAGACAGGGTTCATAAATTAGTCTACAGAACTTTTTTTTGGAGTTGAATATGGATGTTTCATCCTGCTGAATTGGGAATAGAAAATTGAAAATTTTAAGAGTTCATAAATTAATCATCATAACTTTTTTAGTTGGAGTTAAATGTGGGTGTTTTATGAATGTATTGTGAATTGAGATCTTGAAACTTGTTTAGAACGCAATTTTATCCTTCTGAATTGCGAATGGAAAATTGAAATTATTGACTACTGCTTGTTGAAAATTCAGAGCTGTAATTGTTTGGCACAAGTGGTCGAGAAGGGTTCATAAATAATAAATTAATCTTGAGAACCTCTTTTTTGGAGTGGAATATGAATGTGTTTTCAAATGTATTATCGTTGAAAATCTGCCTTAAGTGCAGTCACCCCCAGCTTGCCTAAGAGACTACCTTAATTGCAACTTTAAAGGTGGTGTTTACTTCCCTGTCAATAAGTGATATGACTTAAATATAACTTATAAAATTTTGACAATCCTCACCCAACAAATTGGTTTTGTTGGGTTGAGTTAGACTCTAAGCCCAAAAATTTAAGATGGTATCAAAACCTATTCTAGATTCATTGTTGATTCACCTGCATTTGGCACACTTCGGGCTGGTAGTCCTAGGCGCGAGGGGGAGTATTGGAAAGTTGCTTTAATTGCGGTTACTTGTAGTCTGCCTTAGATGCGACTTCTTTGGGGTTGCCTTAATTGTAGTCTCAAGAGTGGTGCTTAGTCCTACATACCAAGATATAAATAGAGTTTGTAAAGCTTTAGCAGATCTCACCTTACTAGTTAGTTTTGTGGGGTTGAGTTAGACTTTAAGTAAAAAAATTAAGAAATTATGAATTGGGATTATGAACTTGAAGTATACATTTATATTGTTGAATTGGGAATAGAAAATTGAAATTATTGCGAATCTTCTTCTGAATTGGGAATGTAGAGTTGAAATTATTGACTCCAACTTGTTAAAAAATGTTATGCCTACTTGACCCACTGAAAGGTTGTCAATTTTCACGATTCTCATGGTTATAAGTCAGTTTGGAGCAAAACAGTAAATTTTTAAAAAAAATTTATTTATTTATTTTTACAAACTTGATTCTTCTTTAGGATTTCATCCTACAATGTTTTATACAATGAAGATTGGCAGTTGTCATGACACTCGCAGTTTGGAATCTGCTTGGAGTTATTAGAATCTTACTATTCCCGATTTGAATCGTATGATAAAATACAATTTAGCTACCTATTGATTCATATTATAAGATGAACCTTAAATGATTGTATCTTATGACACATGAATGAATCTATGTAATTTCGTATCATCAATACAATTCAACGATTTGTTATATTTTCCTTTTTTTACTTTTCTTTAACCAATTCTCATGAAAAAGTTAAAAAGTCATATAAACTTAAATTGTTAAATAAAAAGGAATTGAAGGAATACTTCTAAAACTTATCCCATTTGATTATTCTAAAATAAAAGACTTCACAAACTTCAAATATAACTAATAATTTCGTTTTATAAGATTTCTGGTTATGTTGTTTTATCTATTTCTAGTTTAAAATCTTTACATTAAACACTATATATCATCTATATGTTATATTAAAAGTAATTTTTCATTGTCTTTGAATCTTACGATTTAATACAAATTATGATTCATGATTCAAAAATCAGCTCAACGATTCACTATTGGAATCTCAATTTGATAACCTTTACTTAGTTGAGAAACTTAACTTTTCTTTATGATTTCATCCTACATGTTTTTACTTTTTGAACAATAAGGTAAAATGCAAGATCATATGTTTGTGAGACTCAGAATGTGTTATTTATGAAGAAATGACATGCTGTTGACGAAGTAAATAGAAATTTGTGATTTCTGCCGTCTGTAATCTGTATAGGATTGGTATTAGTAGATGTTATTTTAAAATTTGTTTCCAGTGTGGTGTGGCTTTTATATTGTATTCTTGTCCCTGCTAGTAATGTTTTCTCTCGTGCAGAAAAGCCAAGGACAGAGAGTGCACTTTCAGCTGTAGGTTCTCTTCCCCACCCAACTAGTACACGATTTATTGCTTATGAAGAGCTTAAAGAAGCAACAAACAATTTTGAACCAGCGAGCGTACTTGGAGAAGGAGGGTTTGGTAGAGTTTTTAAAGGTGTCTTAAATGATGGTACTCTTGTAGCAATTAAGAGGCTTACAAGTGGAGGGCAGCAAGGTGACAAAGAGTTTTTGGTTGAGGTTGAGATGCTTAGCCGGTTGCATCATCGTAACCTTGTAAAACTAGTGGGGTACTATAGTAATCGTGACTCATCACAAAATTTACTTTGCTATGAGCTTGTTCCTAATGGAAGTTTGGAGGCTTGGCTTCATGGTAATGTAATTTTTCGAATCGTGGGTTCAGCTAAAGCATTGAATGTTACATGGTTTCTTTGTTCTATTATTGACTCATTGTACTTTGTATAGTTTTTTCAAAATGCGTTTTATGCCTTAAACTGAAATCAGCCTTGATTTGTCCCGGCTAGGTCCCTTGGGAATCAATTGTCCTTTGGATTGGGACACCAGAATGAAGATTGCGCTTGATGCTGCAAGGGGACTTTCATACCTGCATGAAGACTCACAGCCCTGTGTAATACATCGAGACTTCAAGGCATCCAACATATTACTTGAGAACAACTTTAATGCTAAGGTTGCAGATTTTGGTCTTGCTAAGCAAGCACCTGAAGGCAGATCTAATTATTTGTCCACTCGTGTCATGGGGACATTTGGGTTAGTCTTGATATACTCTTTCTTAGACTTGTTAATTCTGTAGAATTTAATTTTTTAAGGTTAAATGAAATTTTTATGTAGGTACGTGGCTCCTGAATATGCCATGACTGGACACCTACTTGTTAAAAGTGATGTTTATAGCTACGGTGTTGTCTTGCTGGAACTGCTTACTGGTAGGAAGCCTGTAGAAATGTCACAGCCAACTGGACAAGAGAACCTTGTTACTTGGGTTAGTTCCATACCTTGTCAATCACTTGTTATTTATGTCAAGCTCAAAGCATCTTCCCATCTTTTTTGTATTTATACTTGGAAATATTGAGGATTGAATTTAAATCTATCCTTGAAATATTTACATTGTGTAGTCACAAGTTCATTTTTCCTTTCAGGCGAGGCCAATCCTTAGAGATAAGGAGCGATTGGAAGAGATTGCTGATCCAAGACTTGGGGGAAAGTATCCAAAGGAAGATTTTGTACGTGTTTGCACTATTGCTGCTGCTTGTGTTGCTCCTGAAGCAAGCCAACGACCCACAATGGGTGAAGTAGTACAGTCACTTAAAATGGTGCAGCGCATCACAGAATACCATGATTCTGTGCTAGCCTCATCCAATACACGACCCAACTTGAGACAGTCCTCTAGCACTTTTGAGTTTGATGGAACATCTTCAATGTTCTCTTCAGGTCCTTACTCTGGTCTAAGTGCCTTCGACAATGACAACATTTCTAGGACTGTGGTTTTCTCTGAAGATCTTTGCGAAGGACGATGAACACTGAGAATACCTTCCAAAATTGTTTTTTTCTTTTCCTTTTTTTTTGTGAGCATTTCAAGCTTTCAATCATAAGTTTTTAACCTTGTGAGTTGGAGCACTTTTTAGGTTGAACCATAAGCCATGGAATTTTCCAAAAAGATTTAAGCATTTTGTTGTTGAGTGGGAGGTAATATGATTGTAATAATAGTTTAGTAGCAGATTAATTATTTAAAGATGAGTTGGGTAATAGCTTGTATAAATAGAACAAAATTTGCCAAACGGCTCACTAGTTTTTATTTATCTTTGACTTGAATAAAGGAAGAAGAGATCATTTGTATTCTTTAATTGTGCTAATTTATTTCTTGTAGGGAGGATTCTGTGGTTGCTTTTGCCATCTTTCATGGTAATCCCACATCCTGTTGCCCCCATCAGACAGTGGTTCCACGCCGAACAAATTTTGTATACATGCTTCTTAGGTTTGCTTCCTAGGTTGACTTTCAAAATTTTCCTTCATCAAGTCAAGTCTGTTTATTTTATATTTTTAAAAAAATTCTCCATAACTTCACAATCATTATATTCTGCCAAAGTTTGAGACTTTGAATTCTAAATGCCCAAGTTTTTGAGATTGCTTGTTGACTAGAATACAAATCCTTTTTATTGGTGTCGTTACCTATCTTTGTGTGTTATAAGTGATATAACCCACCATGCTCTTAGCAATTTCAATCGTCCTCCACACTACAAGATCCTGAAAAAAATAATGAGAATGAAAAAAAGGTTACTACACAATTTCAATCTTGTATAAGCCTATGTATAGAGATAAGATTGTTAGTTAGTTTAGGAACATGAAGAACATAGAGATAAAGTGGAATGAAGTTGGACACTACTAGATCCAACAACAAGAACATGATCTCCAACAACAGAAATGAGTTGCTTTTTGAATGCTTTAGAGTATGATGTAAAATGTGAAGGAGACAGGACCATTTAGTTTGTTGCCTTAGAGTCAAGGATCAAATGCTTTGTGGAACTGAACAAGAAATATTGAAGGAACTCTTACCCTTCATGGCTAAGGTACATGAGTGAGAGAGTTTACTTGTTGAGTTTAGGAGGGCTCAGAAGTGGTCCATCTCATCCTTACTAAAAGCTTGAATATCCGGGTCATTGTGAGGTAAAAGGATGTTCAACTACATTCTCATGATTGGAGATCGTTTAATTCACCCACATATGAGTTGGGCCTTTATTTCCACCAATTCGTTTAAGAACTTTTTTCTTTCCATAAAGCTTATAGCAAGTATCCTTGTATGTCTTTTCTCGTATCCAATGATAACGGATGTCAATATGTTTTGATACCACTGTTGGGAAATAGCAATGCCTATTCCCTCCTCTGTGAACACAAAGTGGGCACTATGCGGAAGCGTAGAAATATAATGATAGAGCATAGAAGGGTATAACGCTAGAGTTTTTACGTGGAAAACCCTATAGGGAAAGACCACGGGACCTAGTCCAGTAAAAGATCTTCACTATAAAAGTAGGATTACAAAGTATTTCTCTCAATCACTGAGGATCTCTCAATGATGAGGATCTCTCAATGATTATTACCCCTCTCGGATGGTATACAAACCTCTCTGTATATAACTCTCTTTCTCTCAAAGAAGAATACAGAAAAGACACTCTAACTCTCTTAGGATTTCTTCACTTGGATGTGTTGTGTTGTTTCTGTTGTTTTTGTCAATCTAACCCCTTCTTCTCTTATAAAGAGAAGCTAGTGGGCTTGAGAGTATTGGACTTTTGTCCACATAATTGGGAGCCCAAAAATAACCCAATATGTTCATCCCCAAGCGTTGTGACTTGTGAACCACAATTAAGGAGGGGAATTCCAACAAATCTCCCCCTTCCTGACTTAATTGGGAGGCACCACAATACCAGTACCTTGGCAACAACCTTCAATCTTCTTGGTTGGCATTGACTTAGTCATCATGTCAGACCAATTCAAATCTGTATGAATTTTCTCTCTATCTTCAATTCCTTCCTATCCAACACTTCTCGTATCCAATGATAACGGATGTCAATATGCTCGCGTGAATGGAACATGGGATTCTTGGTCAGATGAATTGTACTTTGATTATCACAGTTCACCACATAATCATCTTGATCATGTCCCAATTCTCTCAGAAAATTCTTCATCCATAGCATCTCTTTTGAGGCTTCAGTGACTGCTACATACTCTGCTTCAGCTGTAGACAATGTCACACATTTTTGAAGTTTTGACTGCCAAGAAACAACTCCTCCTGCAAAAGTAATCAAATAGCCTGATTTTGACTTCCTTGAATCCACATCTCCTGCCATATCGTCATTTGCAATATTCCCCACAACTACTCTTTGTGGAGGGTTTTCCTTCAAAGGTTGATCCTTTTGTGGAACCTTTTCCTATCGCCATGGCAGATCTTGTGTTGGAGTTGCCTTTATCAAGCATGATTGATCATTGAGTTTCTTCACCTCGCATAGCAAAAAGTACTTCACACAAAGAGGGAAGCTTCTCCTTGCTTAAAATCTGAACCCGAATGGGATCGTATTTAAAATTCAAGCCATGAAGGAACTTTAATGATTCTCCCCTCTTAATGAGCTCAGTGTATGCAATAAAATTAGTTTTGCACATCTTCAATTCTTAGTATTGGTTCAACTCGATTCATAATCATTCAAAGTCTCAGACTCTCATATCTCACGAGTGGACGAATAAAACATATAATTCTAACTTATTTCCGAAGTCATAGAGTTCCCATGTCATAAGGAGAGAATCCTCATTATCCCACGCTTCAAACTTTGGATCATTTCTAGGTGGATCACCTCCTTTAATATGACTCAACTTCTTGCACTTTTTGAGAGAAGTACAAACATACTATGCCCCTTGTAGATAATTGTGACCCTCAAGTTGAGAATAACCTACTAGATTCAAAAGTTCATTAGGTCCTAAGATAACAACTTTGTCTTTTGTCATTATTACAAATTAATTATTGGTAAGGATAGGGAAGACTTTGACGAGTTTGACATCGATGTGTGGGTCTCACCAAAGAATAGTAGTTCACTAGAGTGAAACAACGAAAATAAAACTCCCAAGAAAATTGAGAGTTCTAATACCAAATTAAAAATCTCTTTTGTAAGATAAATATGAACAACCTAAAAATAATATAAATAATATAAAAAAATAAAAAATAACTATGACGATAAAATAAGATATTCATAATATGTAAATGAAATATCTACAATGTCAATAGTTTATTATTAAATATGCTTTTGTCAGGAGATTCTCTAGCAATTGGCAGGAGTGAAATTGTTAGTTTTATCTCCTCGTCACATGTTTTGCGATTCTTTGATAATTGATAGGGTTGAAATTATTTGCTTAAATAGGCATAAACCTATTGTTGTTAAATGTTAATCTTAACGGTACTTATTTTCTTTTCCTTTTAGGATTTGATGTAACAATTTTTTTTCTATAAGTATTTTTTTTAGATAATTTTGTTGGTTTGAAACATATTTAAATATTAAAGGTGAGCATTTTTTAAATAAGAATTTAAACTTTTGCTGAATATTGTTATATAAATATATTTAATCATTAAAGTTTTGACTTAACTAAAAGTAAGCTTAATCAAAATTAGGAGTTTAATCTTCCACTTAAACATGAAGTCATAACTAGAAACACCATTTTATTCTTAAAGAAACGTATTTGATGGAAGAAGAATTAGGTGTGTCCAAAAAATAAGTCCTAAATATCCCTGACTTATAAAAAAAAATAACATTATATAAAGATTTAACTTTTATAAAGTGAGGGATTACATTTAAAGATTAAATTATATTTATAATAATTGATTAAAAATTAATAGTTAAAAATTATAAAATAAAAAATATATGTATATATATATAAAGATATTTATGATTTTAATCATTAATTTTTTAATTAATAGTCATTATTGTATTTATTTTTTAAATGCATTTCTCTTATTTTAGTAGTCTAAATCCTTATATTAAACCTTCTGTATATATAAACTATAAAATTTAATGATACACGTATTGTTTTGTGGTGTGGGAATTAACAACATATTTTGTGTAAAATAAATACTATACTAATAAATAATTAAAAATGCGGAACTTTATAAATTCTTAGTTACGTAGATAATAAAAAAAAAAAACTAGCCAGTAATCTAAACAAGCATTTTTAAAAGCTTTAGCCTTTAAGTTAATAGTTTTCTGTTTTAGATTCTTTCAAATTTCTAGTTAAGATCATAAGATAACACGAGAAGAAAAAATATAGATAAGTAAATATAAGATAATTATTTATCTAACGTTCATTAATTTTGTTTTTCTCTTATAACTTGAAATTATCAAAACATAATAAGATTCATGCCCAACTTAATATATCATTTTTGCATAATTTTTTAAAGTTTAGGAAGACATGGAAATACATAAATAATCATGATTTTATAAAGGGATAGTAGATGTTTATCGTGCATGTTATTCGACCTTCATTGCTACTACTATTTTTTATGTATTTCACACAATATCAAAGTCGGTGTCAAATCCATGCAAAACCCTCGTAGAACATAATCCATTTTGGAGATGATAAAAAAAGAGAAAATAAAATAAAAAATAAAAACTTATTGTTTTCTAATTATGTAACGTCTGGACATGCACAACAAATACTAAACTAGGGCGACCACGAATTAAGGATACCCACAAGTAACTTTAACCCTGCCGAATTCGTCGATAAAGCTTACCCTTACTTCGGAAGCTATTTTGAACATGTACGCTCAGGTATAAAAGCAACTCCCACCCCCGTCGTTTCAATGTGAGTTGGAGGTTTTCCTTTAGTCTCTGCTTTCAACCAAAAGACTTCTCTTCTGAGTCTTTTCTCTTGAAATAAAAAAGAAGAGAAGTTCAGAGACAATGGGTTCCAACAAAAACCTTCTCCTCATCATCGTGTCCCTCTCCTCCTTCCTCCTATCCACCAACGCCGTGCCTGGTATTTTCTCATCAGTCGGTGGCAGCGTGTCCCCCACCCTGTCCCCAGTGGACGACGACTCCTCCATCTTCGGAAAAGCCCTCAAAGCGAGCGAACAAGTGCTCAAAACCGAACCCGAAGTGATAGACTTCTGCAAGGGCACCGAGAACCCCACCCTCTGCGCGGACACCATCACTCCCTATTTCCAATCCTCCTCCTTCGACCCCATCAAGGCCCTCGAGACCGAAATAAAAGCCACTCTCAACCAAAGCATGAAGGTCGCTGACATCATCGCCGAATCGCTCGCCGATGCCTCTACCGGCAAAGTGGAACTCGACGCGCTCGACATTTGCAAGTCCCAGTACAAGAGCATCATCGAAACTATCAAAGAAGCTGAGCACCTTATCAACCAACAGAACGTTGTCGATGCTTACTACAAGTTCAGTTCCGTCATCTCCGACCACTCCACCTGCGAAGACGCCTTCCTCGAATCGCCCGGAATCAGCATCCCCTTTCCCCGCGACTCACTCATCGTATACCAGCTCGGCGGGAACTGCATGGCCATCATGGACGGGATAGTCAATAGCCAAAACCAATATTACTTAGCTTGATTATCTGATTAATGCCTACTTGGAGGAGGTGTGGATAAGGGAGTGTTATAAGTTAACTACTACTACTTGTTCTATCATCCTGGGCTAAGGTTGTTTTTCGGGGTCTGTCTCAAAGCTTTTTGCACTTTTTGTTGCGGGTTGAGAGATGATGATGAACGTATAGAGTTAATTAAATGCTTGTGTATGTTTAGGTATGGTTGGATCAGGAGCTGCACTTCCGCAGTTTTTCTTAATTAATGGCAGAGGACTCAAATTTTATTCATGCTTTTTCTTCTCTCCTTTTAATTGCATGCGTTCCCCACCTTTTAATTTTTCTTAAATAGTCTGGCCGTTGAATGTTACCCTTAAAGGCACATTTCTGTTCATTAAGCAAGCAAAGCTTTCCTTCTCAGGTCAAGAAGCAGTTAAGCAGAATTTTAAAAAAGTCTCTTCAAATAGTGAACTATAAAACCAAAAAAAAAAAAAGATTAACTAATTTTTTTATTGATATATTACTTGCTAATCATCTATAAAACCTAACAATATGATATATTACATTTTTTCATTTGTTTAATAACTAACATTATTAAATAAAATTAATTTTTTTTAATAGTTCATGGCCCATGGGCCATCTTCTTAATCAGCTAAACATGTGGGTTGTTTAGAGTGGATGGAAGAAGTCCACATTTTAAATAAGTATTATTATTTTTATAAGATATGACTGTGAACTAAACAAGTCATTTTCATGTCATAACTCATATATCTAACTTTGGTCTCAAGTTAGAGTTGAGTTTGTCTAAAGGCTCGTTCTAAAACAATTCTTTCTATGAATAATATAGAATTAAAGGGACAAATTAAAATGAATTCTATGATTTTTTTTCTTAAATAATTGTGTTTAGACATTACCAAAATCTTTAATTGTTTCAAAAATGGTATCAAAATACCATTTTTTTCTTCCCCTACAAGAATCATACAAATGGAAGGGCATTTGATTTAAATAGTTGTTGAACATGCACTTGGAAATCCATTATTTGCTAGTGTAAATGTTGATTTACTTCCGCACCAAATACCAGTTAATATTTTTTAATGTGTTGCTAAAACATAATAGAAGATTCGTATTGTCCTGCCTTGTAGAAGAAATATATTTTGAAAGGAAAATGGTTCGTACTCCCGAGCAAGTGAAGAAGAATAAGCACGTGTGTTAGCATTCCAACAAAAAGAACCCTTACTCAACTTGTTTCCACCCATTGGCGATTTTATCTATAAAAGAAAGTTTGGATAGAGAGTGACTTCTTCTATAGTCGCAAACATTTTATTTGTCTTTACATTTTCTTAATCAATGAGCCAGAGAGATATAATTAAGGAGATCAAATAATAATATTCTTATTTAGCCCGATTAAACTCAACATAATTAGACTTCAAGAGATAACTCTTCTTTCTATTGCTTAATGAAGCCAATTAACTAAATCTAAAATGTAATTGACCTTTTTCTTTAATAAATAGAGGAAGAGATGATATGGAGAATTAATATTTTATCACTTTTGAGAATTTCTTTATTTTTAGAAAACATGATTTGATTTAAGACGGTTCATTGTTAATTAATACCTAATGAAATGGATGCAACCCAACTTGACAAAGTCTCAAAATTTTTACTTATTGAAGGTTGTGATGTACATGCCATTTTGAAGTAGTCTATATCAATTTGCTAATAAGTCTATCTTTTTTGCATGGTTAAAAACAAAATAGTATAATAAAAATTATTTATTTTTTATATTTTTATCATCCAGTAATAAATAATAAAATTATTTTTTAAACTATATATATAATTAAAATTATTTTATTGTAACAAATATTAGATGATGGTATTATTATTTTGGTAACAAATCATTCCACTGTTATCAACTTACTATTCATGAATTAATTTTTTAAGAAAACCAATTCATGGTAAAATAATAAGTTGATAAGATTGATCCGTGAAGAATGTCACCAAAAAATTCTTTTAAGAAAATATAAAAAAATAATTTTTATTAATTTTATATATTTATATTTTATTTTATGATTACTAGTTACAACAATATAAAATGCATAACATGTATATAAAAGTTTTATAACTTAATTAATCACTTCTTTTAGTCTTTAATCTTTCCATGTTCAGAACTTCTCATCCCCATTATTTAATAATATGTGCATTGTTAATTGATGACATGGACATGGAATGCTCATTTCATGCGTGCCACTTAAGAAAATGGTTTACTAGTAATTAAACATATTTGTAATGAGTTAAATTCAATTTTTTTAAAAATAAATAAGTTTAACAAGAAGGTTAAAAATAATTGACTACGTTTACTCTTTCAAAAACACAATTATCATATTAGGTCTACATTTTTCATTTTCCTCTATAATCTCCAATAATTCTCAAATTTGTCTCGTCCTTAGCATTCTTGTATGAATCTCTAATATGTGGTGGTGTATGGTTGTCGCAGGGGAGGTGCAAGTCCACTTGTTGTGTATAGACGTTTGTGTGGTGGGTTTGTGTCGGCTTGCATCATCAAGTGTGCACCATGTTGATTAAAGCTGACTTTGACTTGAAGTTGTTATCTCCCATCGAAGGACAGTGGATGTTGTTGGTCACCTAGATGGTTGGAATGAAATAATCTTGTAGTGTCCTCTCTAATGGATCTCATTCGTAGATGCGGTGTTTCTCATGATTTTTAGTCATATCTCTTTTGACTTTTTTTGTTCCTGCGAGCAACTTTCTTAATTTTATGGTCAAATTGTAATTGAGGCATATGAGAGTGAGTTAACATAAATAGGAAAACACAATTAGATATGAAAGATAGAGAAGTATAAAAAAGTTAAATAGAAGAAAAGTAAAGATAAAGAAGATATAGATAAATAATTTTTTTTTAAATGATAAAATATGAAGGAAGAGATAAAGATGATTGTTTAAAAAAGGTAGATAAAATAAAGAAAAAAAAGATAAAGGAAATTTTGAGATAAAAAAAGATAAAAATAAAGATTTAAAAATAAAAATAAAATAAAGGAAAATAAAGCTAAAAGAGAGGAATATAGATTTGTTTTCTTTTAAGATAGAGATAAAGATAAAATAAAAAAAATAAAAGAGAAGAAAAGAAAACTTAATCTCACTATAACTTCTTTCTTCTAATATCACAATTAGTCTCTGACAGCGATACCAAATACTATGCGATTGAGAATACGTTTAAAGGCAAAACATATCGATCGTGATAGTAATAAGAATGAGAACTCATATATCGTACTAAAAAAAACTAGCTTGTCAATTTCTAATTTTTCTTATATAATTTAGACAAATAATTTTAACTTTATCGTAATAGTTACAAGGACATAAGCTCATATATCATATTCAAGAAACTAGCGTGTTAGTTTCCAATCGTTCTTATGTAGTTTAAACAAATAATTTTAATTTAGAGAGAATTTGTACAACGAAAATAATAATAAAAACAAATAAAGGAGAAAAAGATAAATAGAACATATAAAAAAAATAAATTAAATTTTTTTAATTAAGTGTCGTGATTTCATTTTTGAATAATTTAGATTCATATCACCACTTAATGTTTGAAACTTAACACCAATAGTAAGAAGTCGAAGTTAAAATTCTCTAAAATTTCATTAGACTAAATTAGAAAGATCATTTAGAAACTTAATCAATTCCAATGAATATTAACTTAAAAGTAATATTTATATAAAAAATAGGTATCATTAGAATTAAAAAAAAAAAAAACAAATTGCTCCTTGGACCAAGATTTTTGCAAAGAATTTTTTTTTAGCCTTTTTCTTGAATATTTTATTTTATTCAATACGAAGAATAAATATTCATATTTTTATAATTAAAATTTATAAAATATATTTAATCATACAAATTATTTTAATTTTATAGTAAATAATTTAAAGTATAATATAAATTAATTTTAATTATTAACAAATTCTTTTAAAAATTATTAAAATTTAATTGAAATAAAAAAAAAATTAAAAGAAATATAAATTAAGTATATAAATGAATATAAAAAGTTAATATATTTTTTGAGAGAGAAATTCTTATGGTAACTAGAAACTAGACTAGAAATGCACATAAACAAAGAGAGAAGAGGTATATTGAGAATAATAATTCATGAGAAATGGTTTTATTCCACGCATGCGCTTTATCGAGTTTTATCTGTCTTCCGAATATGGCTCCTCCAGAAGAATCAGCAGCAGATGACCCCCTATTTGGTTATATTCCAAACACTCGTCTTCGTTTTCGTCATCTTCTTCTTTCGCCATCTTCCCCAAACCCGCGCCGCACGGGCCAAATACCTTATCTCTGATATTCCCACTCTTCGCACGTGCACCCAAATTCCTCAACTTCAATACACGAGCACAGAACGCAACACAACCCCTTCCTCCAACCACACCTTCTTCCCGTATGATCCCACTCCCGTGGCCAAGGGTTAGGGCTAATAACAGCGACGGAAAATATTCATTCCAACATTGAGGTTTTTACTCGATTCGCCTCTGCTTCCTCTCAATTTTACTGAATCCCTCTCTCTTGTGTGTTTATTTTGCTTCAATTCCCTGCTTAGGTTTCGAATTTTTTCTTCTTATAAGAAGGGTTTATGTATTTCGTGTATGTTGATTTTAACTGTGAATGGAACCGCAACATTATGCACGAGTGCCGCGTCACTCTTACTGCTTCAAACTTTGTAGTCAATTTGAAACCGTGTTGAAGAAAATAATGTTAATTAAATTCGACTTTGAGTTTCACTGTGTTCGACTCTATTATTTTTGTGAACAGTTACGGTTAGGTTAAATTGGAAATAATGTGGTTTGGTTTTGAGAATTATCAATGTGATTGCTGATAGTTCCGTGTGACTCAATTGCAGCGCAAGCGATAGTGGTTTGTGAGGGTTTTGCCTCAGGAGTAATTGCAAGTGCAACGGGAGGAACCTGTGTTGTTGTATAAAAGAAGTTTTAATGGAAGATTTAGGAAGTTCCCGGTTCGATGGCCTCAGCAATGCTGTGAGGAGGAAGAGGAGTCAGACTTCGCGCAGGCCTCGACCTGATTCACAGCCTGTTTCTGAAGGTCATGACATGTCTCCCTTGTCGTCCACGCCTTCAGAGGATGCTGGCAAGGTGTCTAGTGACGAGAATGCTGGTTATGATGCAAATTCCAAGAGAAAGGAATTCAATCTTAATCATTGTGTCTCTCAAGCTTCCTCTGGTACTGGTGCCGAAGACGATAAATCCCACAAAAAGAGTAAAAAGGATGGAGGGTTCCATGCGTTTTATAATAATGAGCCTGGACGGAGTGGATCGCATAATAAACGCTGTAGTGAAGGCGTTCTTGCTCCAGCAAATTGGAAAGGTTCTAGCAAAGCCAATAGCTTGGATTTAGAGTCTAGAAATGCAGATTTGTATGGTGGAAGGAATCCTGAGAGTATGAGTTTGGGCCAGTTTGGTGGCTCTCAAGATGGGTTGGGGAACGAGAGTCGGGTGAAAAAGGTTAAACTCAAGGTTGGTGGGGTGACACGAACTATTCAAGCCAATTCAGCAACCAATGGTGCTTCAGGAAGTGGATCAACAATGAAGAGCTCTCGTTCATCTGATGCCTCCAGACCACGTCAAAAGCAACAGGTATTTCTATTTCGAACTTAACAATAGCTTATATCAGAATTTATGGTGTCATCTTACTCCTCAACATTTATAGTTATATAATATGGAGATATAAAACCATTCGAATGCTTCCATGTAAAAGCTTAAACCTTTAGGACAATTGGTCCTTGACTTGTTATCCGAGCCTCTATGGTCAAGTAGTTATGAATTTGATCCCTTTGTCCTAATGCTTCTTAATTACATTCAATTTCAATGAAAGATAAAGTGGGCACATACATTGTCAATGCGTCAGACCCAAAGAGCTCTTGCGAGAAGAAGAGTTAGATTTAGAATCATTTAAGTGCTTCCATCTAAAAGCTTAGTTGTTCCGAGATACCTTATATGGGTTTTGGTTAGAATATATGTCTTTTTTCATAATTAATCATTAATAGGTGAGAAGTCTCTACAAAAATGTCATTTCACGAGATTATTGAGGCATATATTATCTGACCCGTCTGGGAGTGAGAGGTTGGTACCAGCTTCTTAGATTTCACTCTTATGGAAGAGTATCAGTGATCTTGATTTCTTATCTATAAATATAATATTTCCTCATTTCTTTTTTAACTTGTAGAATCTGATTTGATTGCTCTCATCAATCTGTTTTATTACAGAGTAATTCGGATGATAATAATTCTCCATCTGATAAGAGGAATCGTCTACAAGGTGTTCCGTGGAAGGATTTCTCAAGGGGTGGTTTTGGTCTTGGGAAGGAGGAATCATTGATGGGGAAAGTTTCTGGAAAGAACACATCTAGTAAGCTGGGAGACAAGTCTGAACCAGTTCGTAAGAGCAAGCGAGTACCAAAGAGACGTGTACTTGATGGGGAGTTCGGTGATGATGATGATGAGGATGATGAGATTCGGTACTTGGAAAAGTTGAAAACATCAAAAGTTTCTGCAGTCTATAGAGATGAAGAAGAATTAGGCAAGAAACATCGAAAACTATCTAGTGTCTCTAATATGGAAAATTCTGCACCAACAAGGTTAAGCAAAGATGGTAAGAAGAGGTCTAGATCTGATAGAGTGTATGAGGACACAGATTATGAGGATGAAGAAGAGTCAGGGTCTGATGGTGAGCTTGAGGATAAGAAAAAGAAAAAACAGAGGAAGGAATCTGTTGATGTATTGATGGACAGTAAGAGGGAAATGACTCTTACGACTCGTCAACGAGCCCTTCAATCAAGCAAAGATGCCTCTGCATCTGGTGCTAGCTTAATCGAGTTTCCCAATGGATTACCACCTGCTCCGCCTAGAAGTGAGCATTTATCTGTACTATTTTATTTTTGTCAGTGTCATATTTGATCATTAACCATGTTGCTTAACTACAGAGCAAAAGGAAAAGCTTTCAGAGGTAGACCAGCAATTGAAGAAAGCCGAGGCTGCCCAGAGGCGTAGAATGCAAGTTGAGAAGGCTGCCAGGGAATCTGAGGTTTGTTTTTGTTCTCTCCAAATTACAGTTTTTCCCCTCTCATTATCTTTGATTTTACACTAAAAGACATGTCCATTTGAACTCATTTTGTAGGCTGAAGCTATCAGAAAAATACTTGGTCAAGATTCCAGTAGGAAAAAGCGAGAAGACAAAATCAAGAAGCGACAGGAAGAACTGGCACAGGTATTGCAATTTTCTACAATCTTTCTATTATTTTGTATTGCTTTCAGTTTTTATTAAATTATTCTTTGCAGGAAAGGGCAGCCAATGCACTAATGCTTGCATCAAATACCATCAGATACACAATGGGTCCGACTGGAACAGTTGTGACTTTTCCTGAGGAAATGGGGCTCCCGAGCCTATTGAACTCCAAACCCGTCAGGTATCAGTCTATACTAATTTGATATATGGTATTTGTTTAGCCATCTTCTTGATAAGTTGTTTAGATATATGTTTGGCAAATAAAATGAAAATTGATTTTAAAAAAACTGTTATATAAAAAAGAAAACTGAGTGTTTGGCTTTACTTGTTTCCATGATTTGACTACAATCATTAGACATACTCATGCATGTATCGAGCTTTGCTAATTTGATGTATGGGACTTTGTCAGACTGTCTTCCTGAGAACTTTATTAGAATTCTTAACAAATCAAATATTGGTGGGGCGGGGGGGAGGGGGGATTGGTATTAAAAATTTGAGCACTCTTTTAGAAACACATGCTGTTTGTTTGATATTAAAAATTGATTAATTCCTGAGAACTCTTTTAGAATGCTTGACAAATAAAGAAATCTGAGCATGTACATTTGGCTTTTAGCTGTTTCCCTGATTTTTTACAACTACAAATTCTGGTCAGATGTTAGAAACTCTTGCTGTTTGTTTGGTAAACACATCAAAACTTTCCTTGTCTGATATCACTGGGTATTGTTTCAGTTATCCCCCACCTCGCGAGAAGTGTGCCGGTCCATCTTGTGCAAATCCTTATAAATATCGGGATTCAAAATCAAAGCTTCCTCTTTGCAGTCTCCAATGCTACAAGGCTGTCCAGGAGAAGGTAGTGGCTGAAACTACCTGTTGATGTTGTCAATGGTATTCTATCACTGGCTTCTGCCAGTTATATGGCACCATCAATGTTTTTATCTTTCACAGAGGCTTTAGCTAAACAACTGTGCGTTGAACGTTTGGTAGAGAGCTCATATTGCGGATTGTGCATTTGCTTTATTATACTTTTTTTTTAATTGCTGGTACAAGAGGTTTTGTGACAATGGTATCCAGAGTTAATTAGGGAATGGATACGTATATAGCATTGGCAGACCTGTCTTGTTCTGTTTATTACTCTGGCTTTTTTAGTAGCAATACTAGATGAGTCATTTTGGCAGTAACTTGTAATAGGGAAAATTAAAGGAACTTGTATTATTTGCGATGCATGCATGGTTACTCGTTTTTAAATAGTTAACAAACAATGTATTGTTAATTTGTTATGTTACTTTGATGTTGGCAGTGATCCTCTGTCAGTATGACATCACTGGCTTATGCCAAGTTATATGGCACCTTTTATGTTTATATCTTAGGTAGCCGGCTCCAGATTAGAGCATTATGTCTTGAGTGCTCATATTGTGGATTGCTCATTTGCTTAATCATACCTTTTCTAGTGCCGGTGTAAGAGTTTATGCGATAATACTATCCAGGTAATAGAAACGGAGAGGACGCAGTCGCACCTGTTTTGCTTTTCTTATATCAAAGGATGACTTATCAGTATCACCG
Organism: Mucuna pruriens; assembly: GCA_025330945.1. Taxonomy (NCBI): domain Eukaryota; kingdom Viridiplantae; phylum Streptophyta; class Magnoliopsida; order Fabales; family Fabaceae; genus Mucuna; species Mucuna pruriens. The sequence goes on from JAENHJ010000528.1 coordinate 3,167,501, forward strand.
AGACTGAGGTGGGCTCGAAAAAGCTTACCATCATCTTTGGAGGGGAAGAAGGAAAAATTTTGAAAATTGAAATAGAGAGAATATTTGTAGAGAAAATTTTGAAATTTTTATTTCTTAATTTTTTCTTTAACAAAATAATAACCTTTTGAACTTAAAAAAAAAAAAAAATTTCCCTGACACCGTCGTATGAAGGGGGAGGGAGGAGAAAAGAGATGGGAAAGTAAGTAATTTTGACTTATAAAAATTGTCTAATTTGTTTTAATTTTTATTGTGTTAGTACATTTTATGTGTAACTTATTTTAAATAAATGTTAATTTTCATTATTTTTAAAACAGCTTATTTTTTCAAAAATAATAGTCAATGTGCACCTTAATATGTAATTTTTTCGCTATTCCATATCTATTTTTTACGGTTAATTTTTAAATTTTATTTAAAAAGTTAAAATAGAAAAATAACAATACAAAGCCAAATATTATTATTAACAAATATTATGTACATTACATGAATTAAGATGCATGTAAAACATAAAAGAATATAAAAAGAGTGTTGATAGAAATTATAAATTAAAATATAAATGCTTAAAATGTTTAATTTTAAAAATTATTTCAAAATAATTTAAATAGTAAAATATTATTTTGATAATAATTTAAATATATTATTTTATTTCATATTAATAGAATAAATTGAATGATAGGAATTAAGCTTTATATATATATATATATATTAAATTTTATTAATCTAATTAATAAATATTTTAAAATTATTTTCACGATAATGTATATGAAGTTTTAAATGAATTAAACATTCATAATTGTGTAATTTTATAATCAATATTTACTTATATTTATAAAATATATTATATATTAAGATAAAATTATTTAATAAAATATCAAATAATTTTAAAATTAAAAAAAAAATACACTTTATTTATTAAAAAGATAATTTAATGTTTAAATTATTCAAATTTAATATTAAACAAAGTAACCAGGTTCGAAATAATAAAAAAGATGTCCACGTTTGATATTAGACAATATAATCAAAGGAATTAAGAATTTTGAATTTGATTTAGAAGAATTGCGAAGTTAAGTTTATATTGACAGGTTCTTAGTAATTGAAGGAAGCAAGGCAAAGCAAAATAATTAGAATGGCACACGCACCCTGTCTTCAACGCAGCTCTCTTGTTCTTTCCTCCTCCCCCACCCATACTTCTTCTTCTCACTCTCACTCTCACTCTCACTCTCACACTCAAAGCCTTTCCCTTGCTGCACACCCTTCCCGCCTCTCCTGGTATGCTATACGCCACACATTTTACTTATCTTTTCCATTTTTACCATAACTCAGCTTTAGGGTTTATAAAATAAAAACATTACCCTCACTCACTTTCATAACAATACCTTCAATTCTTTGGCATACAACACCCGTCAATTTTCTATTCTTTCTTTGCGCATAAAATTCTAGAACATTCTCTGCTATCGTCGTTATTTGTTTCTTTCTTCCATGATTTGCAGGAAATTGGTAGGGAACCGAAAGAGTACTAAAAGATCTCCTGTGAAGGTGAAGGCTGTGTTTGCTAATGAATTTTGGGCGCCACAGAGGAGTTCACGTGAGGGAATTTGGTCTATAAGGTTTTTGTTTTCTCCTGTTATTTGTTTTGGGTAAACTTCTTAATAAACATTTATACAGGAGAAGAAAATAAGAAGATAAGATGAAATTAGTTTTTCCTTTATTTGTAGAATCTCTTTCATTTAGCTTTTTCAGAAGCTGATTTTAATATGTATGCATAAGCTAATTGAAGAAGATGATCTTATTTTCTTACCGGATATGTAGTTATCGAAAAGTTTATCCAATCGGAACTTAAAGGCTTTTAGCTTTTTATCTTTGTCTCATATATATATTGATTATGCCTTCGAAGGGATGATTTGCAAGTCCCATCTTCCCCTTATTTCCCTGCATATGCACAAGGACAAGGACCACCGCCAATGGTGCAGGAGCGTTTCCAGAGTGTTATTAGTCAGCTTTTTCAACATGTATGCCTGTTTTTCCCCCGAAGGTTGAGTGTTCACCTTCTTTTTAGTCTTCGTCTTTCAGCTGTTAACAATAGGTTTTGGTATATAGAGAATAATTCGATGTGGGGGAGCAGTTGATGATGATATGGCTAACATCATAGTTGCCCAGCTTCTTTACCTTGATGCTGTCAATCCTAACAAGGTTTGTTCTTCATTTTTAGTTATTGAAAAACTCTTGGTTTATCTTCTCATATCTTGGTCCTTCTAAAGTTATCTCTTTCAGGATGACATTCAAATTCAATACTTATATTTTGGTTTTTTCTTGTTTTTAATATGATTATTATCCTGTATATGCTTTAGCCTTTTCGTGTATGTTTTGAACTCAATTTTGGTTAATCAAGCACTAATTATGTTGATCAGGATATTGTCATGTACGTAAATTCTCCAGGAGGATCAGTTACAGCTGGTAATAATTATTTTATGTGAATCTTCCCTGCGTTAGTTTACTATATTCAATCTATGCATAGACTTAATGCAATGCATTATTTTATTTTAAAAACATATGTGCTTCACTTTTCCTTTGTTAGGCATGGCAATATTTGATACAATGAGGCATATTCGACCTGATGTGTCCACTGTTTGTGTTGGACTAGCAGCCAGGTAATGTTTAGTTCTTTTTATGGGCAAGATCACCTTAATTTTCCCAAGTTATCCCTAGTGAAAGCTGTATCATCCCTTGATCTTAATGTGTGGCAGAAGACTATAAACTTGTTTTTGCTGAATGTTAGGTGAAATAACACATCAATTATTTATTAGCTTAACATCCTTCCTCACTGAATTTGTGGTGTGGTGTTCTATGATGATGTGCACATGGGATGGTTCCAGGAATTTGAATTGCTCATTTACATTGATGATACAACAACCACCAAGCCTTTTCTTACTAGGTGGAATTGGGCAAATAGATCAAATGACACCATAATGTTTTATTGTGAATCTTTTTTGTAGACAAATCATTGACCTCTAAATCCTTTTTAGTAGTTTTGCCTATAGTATTGCTTAGTGTCCCTCTACCTCTACTCTAGCAATAGGGCTATCCTCTATTTGATCTACTCTCCTTACTAGGGTTTCTACACGTCTTCTCCACACACTCCAAATGAGATTTTACTTCTTTTTAACAATAAGTGTTACTCCAACATTCTTTCTAATGCATTCATTCCTAATTCTATCTTATCTGGTGTGTCCACTTATTCAACGCAACATTTTCATCCTTGATACATTAAGTTTACCCTCTTATTGGCCTTTTACTACCCATCACTTAATTCCATATATAACATCGTAGATCTTATGGTTGTTAGTCTCACAGATAACACTTGATGCCACCCTTTATTTCATCCTCTCCCCATTTGAATCTTATGGTTACTATTTATTACCCTCTATTTCTTGCTAGCATTGATAAATTGCACTGACTGAAATTGAATTAATTGATTGATAGTTAATTGTACACTTGGTAATAAATCTCTAACCCATCAATACTTATATATATTGACCTTTTCATGAGCAGTATGGGTGCTTTTCTGCTTAGTGCAGGGACCAAAGGTAATGATTCCTTGAACTTGCAATAATTGTATGTATTTGCTTTTTTTTTTTTTGGTTTCTCATTTCCCTGTTTTTTCTATAAAATAAAAATGCTTCTTCTAACTTTTTATCCTTTCCTCACTTCTGAAGGAAAGAGATATAGCTTGCCAAATTCAAGGATAATGATTCACCAACCGCTTGGTGGAGCTCAAGGAGGACAGACTGACATAGATATTCAGGTATAGGCTCCATTCCACCTTACTTCTATTGCATAATCCTCTTGTTTGCCTCTAATAGTTTATATACTTCTATTATTGGAAATGAAAGCATATCTTGGTATTTGAAGTTGGGTAAGTGTTCTGGTAGAAAGACCCCCCCTTTTTTTTTATTGAGCTAGATGAAATTCCAAGAATAGAACTGCATTTTGTTTATGTAGCAAATCGACCAAATTGGTCCTCAGTATAGAGAGAAAATCCTTGTTGGATATTTAAGTTAACTTCTGCAGCTTTCATCCACAAATGGCCTATTTCTGTGCCAGGGAGTTATTCTCCATGTGACAATTCAGTTTAAATTACAACTCTTGAGATTTGTTCCTATGGTTCTTGTACAAGGCGTTGAAATGTTGAGTAATGGGGCAAGTCTTGAGTTGTTCTCCATGTGACAATTCAGTTTAAATTACAACTCTTGAGATTTGTTCCTATGGTTCTAGTACAAGGCGTTAAAATGTTGAGTAATGGGACAAGTTTCCGGTTACATCTTGCTCTTGATTATCTTATTTCAGGAAAGTTCTTAGAATTGAAAAATGAAAAACTTGGGTCTGTTCAATAGTTTAGTTTGGTGCAGTTTTTACATTTTCATCAACCTAATATGAAAAGTTTCGTCTATCCAATTGCAATCCAGTATCGAATTAGTTTTTTATGTATGGAAATTTTATATCGGTAAAAGTGGACCCTAAAACCCTAACATTGTTTGTTTTTCTTTTCCGTTCTTACCATTATATTGCTTTGGTTTCAGTAGGATTAAATTCCAATTTGTTTTGAGCATCTTAAAATTAAGCAGTGATAATACCACCCATGACTTCAAAGGAGGACCTAATGGATTTTTGCTATTTTTATTGCTTTTTAAGTCTGGTAATTCTTATTAGATATGACTAATTATCAGTCATGATCCGCAGGCAAATGAAATGCTGCATCATAAGGCAAACCTGAATGGGTATCTCTCCTATCACACTGGCCAAAGTTTAGAAAAGATCAACCAGGATACAGACCGTGATTTTTTCATGAGTGCAAAAGAAGCCAAAGAATATGGACTCATAGACGGTGTCATCATGAATCCCCTCAAAGCTCTCCAGCCATTGCCGGCTGCAGCAGAGGGTAAAGATCGGGCTAGCATTTGAACTTGAGGCTTATTGCTTAGTGTTAATTAAACAATAACCATCTTTTAGGTTGTACCCTTATGTCGAGTATAATTATTCTGTTGCATACTTTCGGGAACGCTGTAAACCAATTTTTTACGAGTCGGTAATGGAATCAGGTAACCCTCCAACTTGATGACATGATGTTTGTGACTGGGCACAGGCATCGATGCATAGCTACTCACTTTTTAACCAATTCGATTTAAATGTTAAAAATTACAAAATTGTGACTCCCATTTATTATTTAATAAATCTTTCCAAAAAGAAATAGGGTATTGTTAATGTGTTTTTTTTTTTTTTGCTCCTCCTAGTGGTAAGTTTTAGGATAACATTTACAGCCAACTTGGTGTTTTTAACTAAGAAAGAAATCTACATCCGCAAGTCTTTCCAATGAATTTCGCTCACTTCTCTGTATGGCTGAATGTGTAACCAAAGGTCGAATGGGTCCATGCACGTGTGTTTTGGGAGTTGGGGAGTTGGGTCTTTGGGAGTTGGGGAGTTGGGTCCGTGCACGTGTGTTTTGGGATTTGGAATCCCACAGCTATTGGATAAGATCTTTGCAATTGGATTCCCTTATAATAATAATAATGGAAATGATACGAGCAACTGTGACCTTTTCTGTTCGTGTTCATATAATCGGATATTTAAATTACAGGATAGAATAATAAAATCTGAGAAAACGATTAGGTTAGCTTAGTTACGTATGCTCACTTTAAAACAAGAATGGATATACCTCATCTTTATAATGTAGTCGTATTTTCCGGTACAAGTAACAAACAATCAATCACACAAGAAAGATAAATCATGAAACAATTTGCTTATAGGGTAGGATAAAAATATTATTTAATTAAGAAAAAGCAAGATGAATTTAATTAAAATATACTCCGTGTAAATGTTTTCTGTCATAAAAAAGTTAGGTAAGATTATTAATTTTTGTAATAATTATTTTAAAAATTATATTTAAGATTATTTAATAGTGTAATTTTTTTATATCAAGAATAAATTAAAATTAAATTCAAATGATTTTAATAAATAAAATATAGAATTGAGTGCAAGAAAGATTAACACAATCACTAATGATCTGAAAATTCATACTTAAATTGATGTGTTGTGGAAGATTAATTTCTTTCTGTTAGACTCAATTTCTATTGGTTGATGAAGAATATTTTAATCAAAAGACGGAGGAATCAAATATATTTTGTCTTTGAAAAAGTATTTTATTTTAAATTAATATGAGCTAGTAATGTATATATTATAATTTAAATATTATTTTAAGGCTAAGATCGTGAACTTTTTATATTATGTTTTATTTATATTTTGATTTTAAAATTTATTAATTTACAAACTGTTTTATTTGCCATAAATACATTGTTCTCTAAAGTTTTTACGTTTGTGTTTTAGAGTAAATAGTATATATATTGATAACAAATAATTTTTACACTATCACAATTATTTATCATAAATTTGTTAATTTTTACTATAAACTTTAAAAGTTAATAAACAATAATTTTTAATTAATTGACAATTACATTGGTGATTTCATAGAAATTAAAATTTTTATTTTATTTATTTATTTATTTATTTATTGTCATTAAATGTTATATATATTTGTATTTGGGACTAAAACATATGCTTTACCAAACACCAACATACATTTAAGCCGTATTAAATTATTCTGTATTTACATATGTATTTCATAGGGAATGATAATTTAATCCCTTTTATTTTACTATTTTTATATAAATATTTAAAAAATAAAGTGAAAATAACATAATTTTTTTATAATTAAAAATAAAAATAAAAATAAAATATTTTCACAAAACCGACCTTTGAAATTGTTTCATGAGACTAATTATTGATATTGATTTCAGTTGTAAGTCCTCCTATATATGGGAGATAAATTATCAAATAATTGCATCCCTAGATTTCTCATTGTGAAAACATACACGCGCTTTTGGCATCTCGTGTAATGGAAGTTTCAACTTTTGAAGGCCAAACTCGAGTACCATAAACTTTTTGGAAGCATATTTCTCAATCAATGTTAGTAGCGCCAAAATGGTGTGGCACTGGCAACTGTTTTACGAAACGAACCACTCAAGATTCATGATAGCAAAATATATATAAATAAATAAAGCATGTCACAACTGCCGAAAGAAAGTAATACTTTATCTTCCATCAAATGTGGCACCAGGAAAGAAAAAGAAAGACCTCGTTCTGCTTAGTGCTCCTTAGACACGAGCACTAACTCGAGAACCTCGTGCCTTCTTTTAATAGAAGTAAATGACAATTATCCCCCCACTCCTCAATCTTCACTTTCCTTTCCTACTTCATCACCATTATCATCCTTTGCACAACATCTCCACCCTCTAAATTATTTTTTCATAAATAAAATATAAAACGATTTTACCATTATTGGTACATGAGCTAAGCTGTTAAAAATATATTTTTATTAAAAAATTATCGTAACAAAAGTTATTTTTTATTTTATACTCTAGACGCGTAGTGTAAAAAAACATTAAATACATTTTACTAAATGTTTTAAATTATTTAAATAGATAAACATTAAATAATTTTTAAAATACAAAAAATATTTTTTACCAAAATTTTATATTTCTTACAAATATGCATTATTTCGATTTATATATTTTATTTTGATTATATTAATAAAGGTTTTAATTTTTCAACTTTTTCTCACAAATTCAACCAGATTGATTGTTTGTGACTTCCTTGATAAACTACTAGTCTTTTTTTTTTTAACGGACAAGTATTTTTTTAAAAACATACAATACAAAACCACCATGATATAATATAGTTATAAAATAATTGTATCTTTTAATTATATAATTAGGATAAACCCTTTAATTGAATCTCAATAGATCAGTCTATAACTCTAAGGTTGAACATTTGGTTTCAACCAAAAACATACACAAGATAATTCCAATATCAAAATCATAAATAGTATTATTTATTACATAAAAACTTGTTATATTCTACCTAGTTAACGCATGCAGTTAATGCATAATATAGAAAAATTGAATACAGAAATAATTATATACCATTGATTGTGATTTGTGAGCCATCATTCTTTAACTGCAAGAGCTGGTGATTTTGTCTACACACTAACCCTGCTCTTGCCAAAATGATGAACTATGCTTAATTATCAACCAGTCTTTCAGTAACACTATCAGATATAAATAAAAGGAGAAAAAAATAAAAGAAAAATTCCGAAACGATAAACTAGCTGAAACAATATATAACATGGATGAAAACAATACATACTCTAGCAAGTAAGCAAGCACGAAACAACACTTGAATCAAGAAGGGGCAACGGGAATCCTTTCATCAGAAAAAATGCTCCTCGTAAAGTGCAAGAAAGATGAAGACATGGGTAACTCCTCAAGCTCATCGAAGAAGTCAAATTCTTCATTTTTGGAAGCAGACATGTTCTTGAGTTGTGCATAACAAAGGGGCTCTTCCTCTAAGAGGAGATCTATCTTATCATGGCTTTTCTCCATGTTTAGTTTGAAAGGATCTTCTTGGTCTATGATGATGTCTTGGGAGCATCGTATTGGAGATTGCAAGTAATGAAAATTTTCTTCATTTGTCCCTTCATCACTGATCTTATTATTATAATTATTATTATCCCTTTGCTCTTCTATATGTTCTTGGTCTTCCTCCTTCGAGAGGGTGGTTTCTGATTCGGATTCTTTTGGTTGTTGGGATGAATTTGTGGTGGAGATGGTAGCCGCGGGACATGGATGGTTATGTGTAGAGGTGTATGTGATGATGAGCATTGAAGCATCTGTTCTGCATCTCTCTACTTGTTTTTTGGCTGAACAACCTTTGGATGTGCTACACTTGTAATAGCCCCTACACATTTTTGTACCAAAACTAAACTTATAGATCTTGCAAAAATTTAGTATATAAATGAACTTAGCATTTTAATTAGAATTGATTAATATAATTGGTGTCAAAGTTAAAAGAAAAATAATATATTTTCCTCCCTCTTGCGGTCTTTTATTGGTTTGGTACAGAAAATTTTAGGAAGAAAAAATGTCCTATGAATCTAAATCTATAAAGTATTTCCCCTCAAAGTATTTATAGAAAAATTTACATTTAATTCACTAAAAAAATTAATTTAAACTCATATGAGATGCGTTATTTTATATTCTCCATTAGATAAAATCTAAATTTTTAGGTGCTTTGAATCTAGTTAGGTAGATAGACATACTACCCAAGTGATTCAATTTGGCTATAATGCAATGAAGGATAACAACTAACAAGGGCTAAAAGGCATATGGATTAAATTGATCACTTTTTTTGTTCTGAATTATAATTTTTATGTGAATTTGGAATCACAAGGAAGGACAAGCAAAGAGCGAGAATATGGGACTATGGGTCCATATGTGGATGAAGAACAGACCATCATCTTGTAGTAGAAAGAATGTACACCTTGGATGTGGAGACCCTTTGATTGGCTTTTGTCCATATTTCCTCCAAGACCAAAAATCCGAAGGTAGCCCTTCATTCTTCAGCTTGCCAACATTCTCTCCTATCCTCACTGCCACAACTGTTTTCTCAACCATTTTCCTGTCACATGCACAACATATATAAAACTTTCAAACAGCACTTTACCAAAACTAGAAAAAAAAAAGTTTCTCTTTTTAACCAAACATTTAACCCACCGCTTCTTTTGAGTTTCTGATGATTTGAGCTCTGAAGATGCTTCTGACTCAAGTTGGGGGAGGCACTAGTATTACTGTCCATAGCTATGTATTTTTCTTTTTTAATATCTTGGTGCAAGCTTGATCTCAGAAATGGATGTTTGAGAGGTAAGTGTATGAAGATCAAAAGTATGATTGATTAGAGAGAGAAAATATAGTATAGTAGGAAGAAGGACAAGAGATAATGGCAACGCCTGCAAGTTGCTTTCTCTCTTTCTTTTCACTCATTTAATGTAAAGTTATGAACAAGTATGCACATATCACTACACCAGCCCCCAGCAACCCCACCATGCAATATTTTAATAAGCAGCCTTAAATAAAGAGATATTTTTAAGAATTGGCTAAACCCAAGTTGGCCATGCTCCTCACTGCCACGTGGAGTTAATACATATCCTATTGAATACAAACACAGCCTCAATTCAAATCCCATCTGTGAGGAAATATTTCTTAAAAAGTTTTTTCACGAATTTCTTTTAAGAAAATTAATTACTTCCTCCTATATTAAATATAAAAATATAATTAATTTAAGCTAATGAAAAAATGAGTTATCATCATTTAATATTTTTATTTTTATTTAAAAATATATTTTAACTATTTTTTTACTGAAATTTAATATTAAAAATAAAAATTATCAAAAACAAAAATTTTAATAAATAAAAATATTTTAAAAATAATATTCTCATTTCAAGTTCAAAACACATAATTAGTGGCATCTCTAAAATATTGTTTATTTTAATTCTTGTGAATTTTTACGTAATTTTATACTTAAAGGTAAGTCGATGTATTAAGAAAAAAAATTATAAACTTTTATTCGTCTCGATTTCTAAGTCATAACTTGACTTTCTCGATGTGTAAAAACAAATATTTTTATTATATAAAATAAAATAAATTAAAATTTATTTATATTTAATCTGATCTTATATATATCCAAGACGGAAGGAATCCTTCTTTTAAGTTAATTTAAATATGCACTTATAAAATTGAATATATATTGGTAAATAATGGGTACACCATTCTTGCATTTGCTAGACCAAAGTGGAATGACATTGCTATTTTGGTAATTTATCAGTTTGATCGAATTAGTGTTTATGTTAAATAAAATAATCTTTTTAAAAGAATTAATCAAATCAAGATCTAATACTATTATGTTACAAAGACTTGTATATAAAGCCTGCATATAAGAAGACAAAAAATAATTTGCCCTTCCTTTTTCTTTTACGAATATTGTACAATTTTTACACTGTCTTATATGAGACTTACAGGTGTAGTTGCTTATTAACTTTTATGTATATTGTCTGTTTAAATCTATTATTTACTGTCTGATGTCCATTGTTTGAAGTACAGTCTCCTTCTCTCCTTATCATAATATGTTTAAGGTTATGAATTAAGAAATATTCAATAAATGCAAAATATTATTATATTTGAATTAAAATATTTATCTTTAATGTTCTATTAATGATACTAAGCACATAAATATTCCACTTGTGATTTTTAAAGTCGTTAGATACAATTAATAGGGGTGTCCTACTCTTTGAAATTTGTATTTCATCTTCTCCTAAAAATAAGATATAATTAATTTATTATTTTTATTTAATTTAAAATAATTATTACAATAGTTATTAAATAAGAATATAATTGAAAAAAATTAAACTTTAAAATTTTAAAACATTAATGATTAAGATAAAAAGAAATGATAAAACATTAAATAGTTATGGAAAGGAAGTAATAAGTTAAATTATAGTTTTAATTTTTTATGTTATGCTAAAAATTTATTTTGATCTTTATCTTTTGATATTTCATTTCATAAATTTAAGTTAATGTTGTAATTTTAAAATAAATTATTATTTTCGCAACATGATCTTGAACTATTTTTTTCACTTATTCAAAATGTAAAATTTGTCTAATTAAATTTATTTACATAAAAATTCTATAAATATACTCATGGTAGGGATGAAGTCTGATTTTGAATCCAGCATGACAGGGAATAAAAATTAAATTTTATTTTACAAACATATAAATGTTTAATTTTATATAAAATATTTATATTTTTAAACTAACTCAATAACATATTTAAATAATATATTTATATAGACAACAAACTAAATATGTTTTCAAAAATTAAATATTACAATTATTAAGTTGCTAGTTTTCCATGTTATAAATATTTTTTATGAATTTATAATTAAAATTTGGTACAACATTAACCATAATTTTTATGAAAAAATACTATTAATTGAGTTATAAAAATTTACTAAATTGGAATGAGTTATTATTTATTGTATTATCTTTTATGACAATAGTAGCTAATAATAACTAGTGATAATGAATTTGCTTTTAGAATATCAAAAAATAAAAGAATAAGACTATTATATTGTTTGGCTAAGATAATAAAATGAAGAAAATATAAAAAGAAAATTTGTTACTGTATTTCAATGTTGAAGAGGTAAAAGTCTTTAAAATTGAAATAATAAGTTGTAAAAGAAAAAATTATTAAAAAATTAATTATATTTAAATATTTGGGCTAAAATAGGAAAAAATATAATTATTTTCTTAATAAATTAAGAATATTTATTTGAGGATATTTATAAGCGAAAGAAACAAATATCTATTTATACCAAAGAGACTATAAAAATATAGAATATTTATCTAAAAATTATCATTAATTATATACATAATAAAAATTATCATTAATTATATACATAATAAAAATTATCATTAATTATATACATAATAAAAATTAGAAAATAGAATAAAATATTTTATCACAAAATAGATAAATAATAATACGTAAACATTGTTATTTTTACAATAAATTTCTTTAATAAAAATAATAATTATAATATATATATATATATATATATATATATATATATATATATATATATATATATATATATATATATATATATATATATATATATATATATTAAAAAATTATGTTAAAAAAATCAAGGGCATTGTTAATGCATAATCCTTGCTTGAGGAACTTTTTTTTAATGCAATTTTCACTATGTTTGTGATTTTCTTTTTAAACATTAGCTGAGTTTTATAGTTTTCATATAAATAAATATAGTTGGATAAATTTTATATTTTAAATTAATAAAATATAATTCAAAATCGTATTCCAACATTAAAAATGATTATTTTTTTAAAGAAAAATCAAATTTGAAAATTAAAAGAACCAAAATAAGTCTTTTTAAAAGATGAATAATAAAAATGAATTTTTATTATAAAATAAAAAACCAAAATTATAATACAGATGAAGTAATATTAAACAACAAGATGTTTTGCAAATAAATATTATATTACTATGAATATTAAATTCGGATTCTTTAAATAAGATATCAAGTTTGAGTATTATAAATGAAAAAAAAAATGATTAGGAGAAGAAATCATATCAATGAATACTTAGCACCTATAATATAGTTATTAAAAATAATAATTATTTAACTTTTTATTATTTTTTATTCTACAATAGATATAATGTGTTATTTTATTTTAATTAAATTTATTATTTGATATGTTATATAATGTTAAAATATTAATTATTTTTGATTTATTATTTTTATATTAAGGATATTGCTTAGCTTTTATGATAATAAATAGGAGGTTTATATAAGGAAATTTTTTAAAAAATTGACCTAACCTAAACTTGATAGAGAGTTAGGGACTAAACCATAAGCTCGGCAGCGGCACAGACCATTTCTGTATTTCTAGGACAACAATATAAATAAATCCGCTTCATTATGGATATGGATTCTCTAGAGTTTAGAAATGAACGGTTACCAGGGACAGTTTAAATTCAACGACTCTCACTAACATATTTATTTATAAAACAAATATTTCTATCTCCCATGATACGCTATATTTAAATAAGTGTATGTTGTTGGTAAAAATTATTGAATCCAAACTGGACCAAGTGCTGTTATTTTTAAACTGGAGGCTCCCTAGTATATATATGGCTATCCCGTTTTGGTACTTGGATTGGAAGCTCATTCTTCTTTTTCTCAATTTCCAAATATCCAGTGATATGACAATGGAATTTGATCGAACATGATTAGGTGGGCCTACTTACTTTTGTGGCTGGAAAAAAGAGAAAAGGGCCTAACAACACAACTGGGAAAAGAGTGTCCAATTTAGATTGTCGGGCTTGAAGAAATGATTAACCAATCCATTAGGTATTGACCTCTTGTCCCAAACAAGGTATAGACAAAGAAAAGGAAATAATCCATCACAACAACAACAACCACTCTCCACCTTTATTCTATACAAACTGCCCACCTTTTAAAATTAATCCATTCACAGTTAAAACTTCAAGACTCACCTGCTGCTCACACTCACTCTCCATGTCAAGACATGACTTTATTATTGTCTCGAATTTAAATCAAAATTTTTTTGTTTTAAATTTGAATTCGATTTAATCGTAAGTAGATAATGTTGAGATTAGATCAAGTTGATTTACCTTTACACATAATATATCAATCTTAATATTATATATATATATATATATATATATATATATATATATATATATATATATATATATATATATATATATATAAATAAATAAAAAAGAATCATAAAATTAAAAATTAAAATATTAAAATTAAAATGTATTTAAAATAAATAAAATATTATCTATTAATAAAAATTTATATTATTAATACATAATTATTATAAACATATATAAATTTAAAAGAAATATTTACTAATTTTTTATTTAATAGATAATATTTTATTTATTTTAAAATATACTTTAATTTTAATATTATAATCTTTAATTTTATAATTTCTTTATATATATATATATATATTTTGACAATATTTAAAAGATAATATAGAAATATAAAGAAATATTACTTATTAATTTTAGTAATATTTTAAAAAATGTTATATCTGATGAGCTAAATTACAAAATATTATTAATAATATTTTTTATATCTTTATTAACCTTTAATAAATATAAAAATGTTACTTATAGAAATATTGTTAATATTGTTATAAAATTAATTAAATAAAAAATTACTAAATTTGATTTTCTTTTGTTAATATATTAATCTAATCAACATTAACTTGGAGACAAATTAATAGAACAGGACAAGCTATGAATATCTCTGATAAAAAGCGTTGGCTATATGGTATCTATTTATGTAACATTAAGTTTTTTATTTTCTTTTTCTCTCTGCACCTCCCTTCTTAACCTATTATTAATAAACACTCAATTGTTTTCTTCGGAAATGCTTAATGCATGAAATGGGAAGGTTCAATCCCTAAGTAAAAATTCAACCAAAATAGCTTTATTGCTCCTTTGGTCCTAATTTTGAAACTAAACTATAACTTTTAGATTAAAAAAAACAAAACAAAAACTATAAGACGCTAAATAAGAATCAATCGTAAGATTCACTGGTACTGTGATGTTCACAAGTTGAATGAATATGCAATATATATCTGAAATTTAATATTTATTATTCTATTCTAATTTATTTGTTTCATAATATAATTAAGGAGACGCAACCAAAATACTATAATTGCAGAATGGTATGCTGAGTCACATTCTTAAGTTGAGAAATAAAATAATTGTAATCCTAAAAAAATGATTATTAGGAGTTTATTCCCCTTAATCAGTAACCAATCAAGTATATAGTACCCAGGTGATCAATATTACAGTGATACCTATATAAAAAGGACATCCCAGTTAAAGATTAAAGGGAAAAACATATTAATGCTACATCTTTCAAATGAATATATTTTATGAAAACTGTTAATAATATAAGTACATATTTTCTCCTTATAATTATGGTAATTGAGACTCAATCATTCACTTTGTCACTTATCCTCCTCCCACAAACTACAAAATGTGTATAACTATTGGATAACTTGACGAGGTTTAACTCAAGTGACAGCAATTAATGAAAAACTTTCGTTGGCTATTATTTGATTATAAATTATATTTTCAAAGAATATATATGTTTCATCGGAGGGGGAATAAATCCCTTTCTATTACAATTTTTTTTAGACAAACTTAAAAATATTCTGGATAAATTTAAAAAATTTATTATTGAAAAAAACTCTTATATACAAAAGAATTATCTGCATGTATAAAAGATCTTAAATGAAACACTAAGTTGGGTGGAAGACACCAACACATTTTTATTTTTTGACTCTTAACATTCTATTCTTAAAAAGAGAAATACGTTCTTAAAATAAATTAATACTATCTTTAAATTTAAACCGCATCTTTAATATTTAAAACATAAATAACAAAATTTTCTTGAATTTCCATCTGACACGTTTATTTAAAAATTTGAATCATAATTCATTAACTAAGTGAATATAAGGACAAGATAGTGAATGATTATGCAATACTACCCTTCATTCTTTATTGGTAAAATTGTAAGGAAAATGCTACAGTTACGAATTCATATCACATAAGAACTTCGTACCAAATATCATTATTGAAATTGTAAACGTCAATTAAATTACTAACAACGTAATAGTGAAATAATGATCATGATCCATCTTCCCGTTATTTTATATTAAAAAAAAAATCCTAATTTTTAAAACTCGTAAAAGATGAATTATGGACGTGGATTTTGGATCAATATTAAAATTGAAAGGGGGAACCACGGAATTGCCAAATTGGTGTTCTCTAGATTTCCAAATGGCTGGTTCCTTTATCC
Source organism: Mucuna pruriens (assembly GCA_025330945.1). Classification (NCBI taxonomy): domain Eukaryota; kingdom Viridiplantae; phylum Streptophyta; class Magnoliopsida; order Fabales; family Fabaceae; genus Mucuna; species Mucuna pruriens. The sequence goes on from JAENHJ010000528.1 coordinate 3,183,900, forward strand.
CTCAAACTAGTTAAATATCCGTGAGCTCACGTTGGTTTTATATTTTAAAAGCCCTTGTATATATAATTATAAGAGATCCTTAACAGATTATTATACATATTTTAGGAATTAATACATGTACTTTGAACTTGACAATATTATAATTCATTCTTTAAATAAATGGAATGTACATAAATTTCCTGGACTTAAAATTATCAGTTGTTGTCAAAATTTTTTGTGATTATTTATACTACATCCTGAAAATACATATAATACATATTTCTAATTTAAATTATATTTACAGTGAATACTAATCGTAAAACACTTGGAAATCATTATAGATAGACCTAAATTTTGTAACAAATAAAGACAAATATTATTTAATGAATAAAATTTCACAGAATGGTCTTGTGACAATGCATATATTTCCAAATGGCTGATTCCTTTGATCCGTCAAAATTGGAGCCAAACAGCCCAAGTTGAATCCAAATTCCGAAGATATAAAAAGAAGAATGAAGACATCTCTATGTACAATGATCAATTTTGATATTCATATTATATATCAGCAACAAGATTGAAGATCATGTCGTGTAAAATGTCAACTGATCAAACAATGGACGTGGCAACCACCTTGAATTCCTTTTCCAGCAACTAGTTACTAAGTCACGTATATAGAGACACACCTAAATATTGAACAACAATTCAATTCCAATGGCTTGTAAATAAATAAAGAGGGTACGGTGCTTAATTTGTTGTAAACACTGGTAATGGTTGCTATGCTATGCTATGTCTATGGCTATGGGTAATTTGCAGCAGAAAGGCAAAGAGCTCTTCTACCTCTTCACCTTCACTCTTCTCACCCTCCTCTTACCCCTCTCGTTTTTTCTCTTAGCGAAATTCTCCGACGCCCAATACTATCTACAAACCCTCACTTGGCACCATTCGCCACACCACTTTCCATATCTTTTAACACTCGCTCTTTACATCAATCCACTCATTCTTTATGTTCTCGTGTCCATTATTAGCATAGCTTCCTTAATCCACGGCTTGACAGGGAAAATCACCATTTTGAGTGACTCATCAACCACTAGTGTTCTTCAACCTCGTCTCTATGCTGCGTGGATTCTCCTTTCCACGTTCCAAGTTTGCGTTGGTTTGGGCCTCGAAGGAAGCATTCAGGCCGGGCTCTACGACTTTGACTCGGGCTTTGGCGTGGAGAGGGGTTTGTTGGGCAAAGTGGCTTTCCTCTTGGGCCTGCACGAGACCACGTGGGTTTGGGCCAGGATGGTGGTGAGGCCTGTGGTGGACGACACGGTGTTCGGCGTTGCTGCGAGGAAAGAGAGGTGGGTGGAGAGGGTGGTTGTGGCAGCGAGCTTGGGCGCCTTGTGGTGGTGGAGGCTGAGGGAGGATGTGGAGAGTTTGGTGGTTATGGTTGAGGCCAAGAAAGAGCAGTTGATGGATGTGAGAGTATGTGACTTTGTTGGGTGGTGGCTCTATTATCTTACTCTCACTATTGGGATCGTAAGGGTTGTAAAGGCTCCTATCGTTTGGATGGCCACCATTTGTCTCTCTACAAGTAGGGCAATAATTTCCACGGGGGAACAACATGCTCAGAATGATGATAAGGTGTAAATTTAACCAATACTGTAATTGTATTTTTATTTTTTTTATTTTACTTCTTTAGCTTCTCCCACTCCCTAATTTTATCACATTCTTCCTCTGTTTAGAGACATTGCAAAAATTGCATTTATACCTTCTTAAAAATCGTTATGAACTTGGACTCAATATTGTATTGACAACACATGTACAACGCATAACGATAATTTACTTAGACAAATATAACTAAACTATGGATGTTCTTCAATTCCAATACGGGTTCTGATTGGATGACTTTATATCATTAGTATTGTAGTGTCACTCCCTAGTGATTTCACTTAAGAACCGTTCGTTTTAAGTTAACAAAAGGCGATTTAGTGATATATAATGTTATAGTTTTTTAAAAGATATTTTTTTTAATAAAATATACTTTAACAGAAACAAACAGGCCCTTATTCATATAAAATAGAGGGCGAATGTGGCCCATTGTTTGCATAAAAGAAATATTTGCTCTTAATATATATATGTATGACAGTCGCTGATCCGTGGCCCAATGTTTGCATAAAGGTTGAAACAATGGCCAAGCCCCAAAGCAGTCCACTATAATTTGGTTCTGTTGTCTGAAATCCATGGGTGTTCTTTCTAAAAATCTTTCACTATGGACTGACTCATTTCCATACTCTCTGCTCCATTCCGGGGCATACTATTCAAAGTAATTAACTATAGAAAAAAAGTTACTTATTTTATATTACACTAATTATAATTAGTTTTATAATAATTTTTTACTAATTCATATTCATATATCTTTTATTTAGTATATTTGGAAGATTTTTTTTCTTCTAACCTTGTAAAAAAGTATTAAGATAATTTTATATATATATATATTTAATTCTACAAAATCACTAGTAAGATGAATATTATATTTTATATTGAGGACTAAACATATGGAGGTAATCCAATAACAACTTAATGGTGACTCGATTAGTTTTTATTAGAATAAATTTTGATACTATATTAAAATGAGAATTTGTGCTTAATTTAAATGAATTTATAAGATAAAAATTATCTACTATTTATTTATTTTATTGAAGTTATTTTATTAGTCAATCTAAGATTTCTAATATAATTTTTTAATCTAACAATTAAGTGTGAGTTAGTTATTAAAATTATTAGATTAAAAAAATAAAAGATGAAAATAAAGATTAACTATTTTAAAGTTAATACTGAAATAATTTTTTAATATATATTTTAAACTATTTTAATTAAAAACAATTATTTTGTTAAAAAAAAAACAAGCAAATATGCAGACAAATTGCAGAATTAATTATTAATTTTCATGGTATATATATATTTTTTAACGGGCCAAGTGTATTCATTTTATTATATTTTATTTCGTATATCATTATTTGTGACATCACATTCCTCATACTTATTTGCACATAAACTGATAAAATCTTGTACATTAAAAAAATGCAGATAAAGTCACTTTGGTGTTGTACTGTTGTTGGACTTCCCTTGTTTTCTTGGAAAAAGCCATTCCCCCATTTTTATTTATATCCCCTTCTGGGACCGTCTAATCAACCTGGGCTGAACTTCTTATGAAAACCTTTCAGATATAACATACCAGGTGTTACTTCGTGGCTTCTTCGGACCCTTACCATTGTTTCCACAACGACAAAATTATTGATAATTAAATACTAATCTTAATTGTTATGGCAACGTTTACGTTTGATCAAAATATTGGGTCTTTTATAATTGCTGGCTGACGACTGCAATGAAAACATCGAGGACATCACCATCAGAGTTACATGTTCTAATCACTTTCATATATTTCGTGATGATAAGTTTCTTCAATAATTTATACTTTAAAATATTTACTTTCCACTTTGAATCATGATCATGGATACCCTCTCCTCGATGTTTATCTAGACAAGCACACTCCACTGTGTAGTGTAAATTGCTGAAACCTTTCTTGATTTCTGTTGTAATCCGACATGGACTATGACCAGTTTTCTTCCACAGCTTTAAATTTCAAAGGGATCCAGGTGGGTTATGGCTCTATACAAGAGGATGTGTTCCAAGGGAAAGACAGTTTCTCTGGAATGGAGTTGCTGGGAGAGATTGATCCTCTTCATGCCCCGAATGGAAAAGGAGCCAAATTGTTCAAGGATCAAAATCAGAATCAGCTACGAGAACTTAAAATTGATAACTTGATGTTAGAAGAGGTCAACTTTTACCCTGATATGCCACTGCAACCAACACAACTATTTCAGGAAACTACAGGACTAATGAAACATGGTGTGGCATGTTCAGAACCAGTTGAATACAATAAGCAGGTGCATCCATCATTGGCATCCTTAGAGCTCCTGAGAAATTACGGAAGCAGGTTCAAGAGGCTAAGAGAGCAAAATATAAGCACCTTAAGCAATATTGAAACTTCTTTTGATCACCACAAAATGTCAACTGAAGAAATAATAAGAGTGGCTGGAGCAAGGTATTGTTACACATATTGAAATAATTATGAAGCTAGGGTTAGTTGAATAGTTAATTGCGGTCAGTTGAGCGTAGTTGATAGTTGATATTCTCACATATATATTAGGCATATATATATTTAAAAAGGTAATATTTTAGGTGTTTTTATATCGTTATTTAATTAGAATTGTATTTTTATATGGGTAATTTGTATAATAGAAGTTTGAGTTAAAGATTAATATAAATTGAAGTAAAATTCTAATTCGGATGGAATAATACTAAAATAGTAATAAAACATATTGGATAAAATATGTTTTTTTTTAAATATGTTAAATTCGATATTAGTTTTTTTTTTTTAATTTGTACGGTTTTAGTTTTTTAAAACATGAAAGTTATTAACTTTATTCCAATTCTTTGCCTTCAAATGCATCATCCATAAGACATAATGGTCACAGAAAACATATTTTATCCAAAAATATTTATGTATCTACATCAAAATTTTGTCTTTACATATTTATCTCTCTTATAATCTTGGGCTTTGCCATGATCCTGAACAGGTATGTCCAATATTCTGCACATTGGAATGATAGTTTTTGCATTCCTATGCACCCATACGGATTGGATCTTGTTGGCTTGTCTGAGGAAGAAAATAGAGATGTAGAACTTGCTCAATTTCTCCTTGCTGCAGCTGAGAAGGTAGGTTGCCAACAATTTGAACGTGCAAACAGGTTACTCTTCCATTGTCAATGGAATTCATCTGCCAGTGCAAGCCCTGCTCAAAGAGTTATCTTTCATTTCGCTCGAGCACTTCGAGAGAGAATAGACAGAGAAACAGGAAGGGTGACAGTTAAGGGGTCAGAGAAAAATGAAGAAAGGGAGTTAATTCAGAAGATGGATACCAATGTTGCCCTTACATGCCATCTAAAAATTCCTTTCAATCAAGTAATGCAACTCACAGGGATACAAGCTATAGTGGAACATGTTGCATCTGAGACCAAAATCCATCTCATAGACCTTGAAATAAGAAGTGGGGTGCAGTGCACTGCTTTGATGCAAGCACTGATAGAGCGCCAGGATTGCATAGTGCAACTTTTGAAGATAACTGCCATTGGACTTAATACATACAAAACCATGATGGAGGAAACTGGCAAAAGGTTAGCTAGTTTTGCCGAATCCTTGAACTTACCCTTTTCATATAAGGCAGTTTTTGTGGCAGACATTGCAGAAATAAGGGAAGATCGTTTTGAAATTGGAGAGGATGAAGCTGTGGCTGTGTACTCTCCATATTTTCTAAGGTGCATGATATCAAGGCCTGATTGTATGGAAAACTTGATGCGGGTTATAAGAAATATGAAGCCGGTTATAATGATAGTCCTTGAAGTGGAAGCAAACCATAATTCACCCTCCTTTGTGAATCGCTTCATTGAATCATTGTTCTTCTACTCAGCATTTTTTGATTGCCTTGGAACCTGCATAAAGCATGAGATTGAGTGCAGAATGACAATTGAAGCAGTATTATCTGAAGGGATACGAGACATTGTTGCCATGGAAGGAAGGGAAAGGACAGTTAGAAATGTGAAGATAGATGTTTGGAGAAGGTTCTTTGCAAGGTACCGAATGGTGGAAACCGAGTTTAGTGAGTCATCTTTGTACCAAGCTGAGTTGGTGGCCAAAAAGTTTGCTTTTGGGAAATTCTGCACTATAGACAAAAATGCCAAGTGTGTTACAGTTGGATGGAAGGGGACCCCATTGCATTCAATCTCAGCTTGGAGGTTTCTTTGACAGTTATTTAGGACACTGGATAGAGATATTCATTCATTTGTGCAATACAATAATAAGTTCCCTTCTTATTCCCTTTGATTGCTTGTTTGTTTTACGTATTCTAGAATATTTTGTTGATTCTATAACATGCTTGTCCCAATTTGTTGATCTCAGTTCCGATTTAACCTGTTCTTTACTTGCAATTAGTATTTTGATAGCCAAATTTTAAGGGAGTCTTTTTAACAGAATTACTAACTCGTTTGGGTTATAGTTTGTAAATCATGATTTAGGCTAATAAAAAACTTCTATTCAAATAATGGTCTGAGACCAAAAAACATAACTCAATGTTGTCAAACATTACTGTAATTTTGTCAAACAAATTACTTGGGAAATGAACTCAATTTCTAGATTTCTACTCTCCAACTAAGGTTTGATATTACAAACAAATTTTGCTTTTATTATTTTAAAAAATAATTTATGTAAAATAGGATGTAGGTCAAATCTACTATGAGCAATACAACTTATTTCTTTTAAGAGATTGGAACGAACAGTAAAAAGAAAGGGGGATTTAAGTAGAAACTAAAATTAGACAAAGCAATGGATAAAATATTCAATTTTTTTTAAGATAAATAGTTCGGTTGTTAACAAATTCTGATAATTAATATCTCTTTACTTTCTTGATAGTTAAAGAGAAATTTGTTGATTATTTCTTTTATCGATAAAAATTCTTAAAAAAAAAACTCTTAAGATTTAGTCTCCTATAAAGACCAATTAGTCCAACCTACAAAAAACAAAGTCCAACCAACAAACACGTTGTTTATTTAGATTATATTATATTTTACATAACAAATTTTATTATTTTACCCTTAATCATTAAAACGAATAGACAATTACGGATATGCTGCCCTAATTGATTTTTTATTGTCCTATAATTAAACAAAGAGTCATAATTACACAGTAAAAGTGATATCAATTAGGCAATAGAAATGGTAGAAATATAAATGTCAAAAGATAAAAAGTAGAAGAGAATCAGACATTACAACCTTTGGAAAACCAAACCTTGAATAACCTTGAGAAAGAAATGTTTTGTTTCTCATGATTTCCATGAGAACACAGGAACAATGAAAAGAGAGAGAACCCCATCATTTTTAAAAATTGAGATTTATTTTTCTTACGTAGAAAATAAACAAAAGAAAATTGACATGAATTAAGAAGAAAAATGACAATATGCACAAACGAGATAAGAAGTGAGGTCTAAATTGACATGTATAATAAATGTGCAAACTATTATGTAAACATGTACTTAGCCATTGGATACTTGGATTGAGTTTAAAAAATAGACTTTGAAACATTATAACCATCCCTATAGTCGATTCCAAACAACATGATCCAATGCAAGAACTTGTTATTTTTTTGATAATCAATTTAATAGTGTGATGAGTTGGATTTTCAAAACTTTTCGCAAAACTTTCTTTGTGAGGTACTCTAATTGACATTTGAATGAAATTAATCACTTTAGCTATGTGGTTTAAATGATGTACACTAATAATTAAAACTCAATCTGTAATAATTTTGTAATATAAGGTGGTAAGATATAAAAAGCAAGTAAAAGAGACAAGGTTAAGGAGATATATACCAAAAATTTTATATTGGTTCACTCCAAATCACGAAAAACTACATTTATTTTTCAAAGATTTTTTTTTATATTTTTCTACTAATGTTGCTAGTTCTTACCGTCACACGACAAGAAATCAACCATTGTTACACCTTTTAAGGGAAAAAAAAGTAGATAGTCCCCGCCTTTGCTTAGAATCTCGTAGGATCTCTCATGCATAAATATCATAGAGAAATACCAGACTCTCTTGGCCTGTTACAAGGAAAATAAATGAAATAACCTGATAGTGATAGATTGACATCTTAATAACACTTTTCTTGCTCAACATAATGATAAAAATGAATCTTAAAGCCCTTTGATCTTTGTTTTTTTTTTTTTTTTTTCTGTTAAAGAGTAAAAATGTTTTTCTCATGTATTCTAACTCTAAATTTCAAGATATATGTATGTCATAAGAAAATATAATCATTGAAGCTCGAAACGGGGTCAAACAAACTTAGATCGACAATTAATTAGTTTTGTTATTGAGCAAATTTGTAATTAGTTATAGTCTTCCTGTAATCAATTAATGTGTTCATAAATACACCTAGGCTTATATCAAGAACAATATAATCAATGACATCACAATTGTAGTTGATTAAAACATAGAGGATTTTAATTAACATACGTCTCACTCATTAGTGTAATTCATTACACACTTTTTATAATTAATTACCTTGTTCTAAGTTTTTGAGAAACTTATCCATAACAATTTAATTTGTTACAAGGCTCGTTAATATATTACAATAACATTGATTTGAGATTTTTCAAAGATATGTAGATATTTGAAACTTGATTTTAACATTTCAAGAAATTTAACCAATACTTATAACAATTGTTACTAATCAAAACAACCTTAATTAACAACTTTAAACCAAATTATTAAAATTAATTAACTATACATGTTTAGTTGATTTTATTAATCAAAATTCAATTTTAGTAACTTTTTAGAGCTAAAGACAAAGTTCAAATCGTGCTGATCAATCAACACATACATAAAAATTCATATTGCTGGAGGTCTTTTTGCTTAGCCTTCAAGTGGATTATCTTCATAAAAACTTTTCAATAACTTTCATATTTTATGTCTGAAATATTTTAAAATATAAATTTCAAATAATATTACAATAATTCTAATAAAATATATATTTTTAATTTGAAAATGTCGTCTTAGAATTTGTGCCAGATCTTGTTCAGGGGATTTTCAGCATTAATATAGTATTGGAATGCTATTATGAAATTTTTGTATAAATATAGATATTTTTTTTACCTTATACAATATTAATTATTATCTTTATTACACTTAGTATATAATTAAGTTTAATAATATTGTTAATATTATATTTATGAGATATAATTGGGACGACTCCCATGAGAACATTAAAACAAACAATAACAACTCTTGGTATAAAAAAAACATAACAACTCTAAGATTAAAATTAAAAAAAAATAGATTGTTGATATTAAAATCTAATTATACATAAACTATTCTTATGAGACAAGTAATGTCGTTATCACTATCGTCATCATCCTACTAATGTCATCATAGTAATGACAGTAATGATAGCGACAACAATGATGATAGTAATCATAAAGTAGTGATAACGATAGTGGTAGATGTGACTTTGATGGTATTAAAAGAAGTATTTATAGTTAGACTTTAATCTCAATGATCTATTATTTTTAATCTTGATTCAATGATTGTTGTTATTTGTTTTCATGTTCTTAAATAAGCAAATATTCTCACATGAATCATCTTGATAGAATATATTTATTAAATTTAATATATATTTCATATAATATAATATTGAATAAAGTAACTATTACATAATTTAAGACTTTATAAAATATAATTATCTATAACAATATCACTAAATACTATATTTATTTACTATAAAATATTCACTAAATTTAATACATGTTTGACTTTATATATATATATATATATATTATTAAATAAAAATAAACATTAAAAATTCAATGACTTTTATGATACCTTCAATGCTACCATGATTTCCACCACCATTATTATTATTATTATCCTAAGTGGTGAGGTAAGAGATAACAATAATAACGATGATTGTGATTAGGATAGTGGTGACAATAGTTATTATGATGATGGTCATGAGAGCAATGATAACAATAGTAATGACGATGTTGATGGTCTAAGAAAAGGTGATTATAATTGAATTTTAATCTTAATAATAAATTATTTTTAATCTTGATCCAATAATTTTTATTGTTTGTTTTTATATTCTCACGTAAATAAGTGTTAACACATAAATATAAAATAGACTTGAATATAAATATTAATATAGTATTTATATAATATATCATTAATTTTTTACCTTATATTATATTAAATATTATTTTTATTACACATAATATATAATTAAATTTGACAATATCAATTTAATATATCTATATACATATATATTATAATATAAATATTTATATTAATTTTTTATAATAAAAAATAAAATTTATATTAATAAATTATAATATACAATTTTAATTTATTATAGATATTGGAAAAAACCTAAATTCCACATTGGCTAATAAAGAGTATGAAAAAGAGTTTATAAGTGTGGAATAATATTAACCTCTTGAGTTAGCTTTTGTTGTTGAGTTAGATTTAAACTCACTTTTTAAAATAGTATCAAAGTCTACCCTAAATTGGTTAAGGGGTTACTCATCACATTATCCACACACCAAGTCCAATAGTGTTAACTATGAAGGGATGTATTAGGAAAATCACAAGTCTCATATTAGTTAGAGATAAAACTTGAAAAAGTTGCTAAGTAAAGAATAATCCTCGTCTCTTGAACTATCTTTAGGGTTGAGTAAGATTCAAATCCACTTTTTCATAATAGATTTAAAAAAGAATTGTTTTTAATTCCTATCCTAGATAAAAATATTTTAAAGTAACCAAATTAAAATACATATTAATGTAATTTTAAAATTGTTTAACTTTTTTTGTTAAAAATTAATTTAATATTATTAATTTTACTCATTATATTTTTATATTATGCAAATAATATAGTAACTCAAATTTTATTTGCTTTAAATAATTAAATCATAAATTAAAATTATAGATATTAATCAATTTATAGGATAATTTATATATCAGATAAATTATGTCCCATTATTTTATATGAAACGAATAAAATAATGAGAATGAAAATTTTAATTTAAGAATTGTATATGTGATATTAAAAAAATAATTTAAATGTAATTTTATTAAAATTCAGTATTATGTATGCATGTTAAGCGGCCAAATGTATGCATGTACGGACAGACTTATTCTTCAATCATAATTATAAGTATAATTAATTAATTTATATGTTAATTAAAAATTTAGTTAATATTATTTAATTTTATTTAACAAATAATATTTCTAAAAATTATATTTTGTTAAAATTTGGTATTAACTATTAAAAAATTCATTTAAAATGAAATCTGAATTAAATAAATATATTTTAGAGTTAATATTATTAAATAAAATAAAATAAATTAGGATTTGTTCATATTTATGTCCACTGTATATATATAAAGTATTTTTTTTTACTATTATTTGAGTATAGAAGAGAGTAAACCTTTACCTTCAATTACGATGATACGTTCTATTTATTTAATACTTGAGTAAGAAAATATTATCATTAAATTATTTTTAAATTTTAAGTAAAAAGTATTTATTTAAATATAAAATATTATTCTTCAAAAAAATTCGATCACTTAATAATCAAAATTAGATTTTTTAGGCAATTTTTATCAGAGTAAAACAATAAAATTTTCTTTTAATAAAATAACAACAATGATATTATAAAAAAAATTAATAAGGATGTATTAATAGTATAAGGTAGTTATATATTATCCTCCAATAAACATCCATCATAGTTCTGTTTTCTCTTATAAAAAACAAGACTCAATTATAAGTAAAATTAAGTAACTTTCATGTTAGATAAGAAATGTAGTTAACATTATTTAATTTTACTTATATCATTTAGAAAAAGGCATGTTATTCATGCAACAAATTTTACAATATTATTCTTTTTTTTCTATCTTTCTTCTCTCTCCTCTCTCCTCTCTAATTACAATTCATACTTAATGAAGAGAAAAAAAAAATAGTGCTATATAAAAGTAGCATTTCTTTTTTTAAAAAAATCATTTTCTAAACTGTCCTTCATTGAAATTTGATATTAATAATTTAAAAAATTATTAAAAACAAAATTTTAATTAAATAAAGAGTATTTTAGAGATAATATCATTAAATAAAATAAAATTAATTAAAATTTACTTATATTTTGATTCATAATTTAATTTTTTTTCTTATATTTAAGTTCAGAGGGAATAAACCTCTACCTTCAACTATGATGGTATTTTCTATTTATTTAATACTTGAGTAAGGTATTATTATCATTATTAAAGTATTTTTAAATATCAAATATTATTCTTAAAAAAATAATCATTTAATAATTAAAATTAGACTTTTAAGACAATTTTTATTAGAATAAAATAATAAAATTTCCTTTCAAAATCACTACTAGAAAATTTAAAATTTGCTACAAAATTATTTTGTAGCTAATTTTTAGTAAAAATAATTAGTTACAAAATTACTATAATATTGAATGGTAGCATGAAATAAGTAGCAAATTAACTAAGAAAATAATCTTAGTTAATTTGTAGTAAATTTTTTTAAAATTTGTAGTTATTTCCTAGGTAATATGTAGTAATGAGAAGTATAAATGAATATAACTTCAATTTAACTAGAAAAAATAATATTCTAATTAATTAATAGTTAATTAGCTAGGATTTAGCTACTAATTTAAATAAAAGCTAAAATTAATAGCAAAATCAAAAAATTCTTGTAGTGAAAAATAACATCAATAATATTATAAAAAATTATACTCCATCTATACTCGTTTATAAGAAAAATTAACTAACTTTCATACTAATTAAGAATATAGTTAACATCATTTAATTATACTAATCTCATTTTAAAAAGTATGATATTCATGCAACAATTTGTAAAATACCGGTTTTTTTTTCTCATCATCTATCCTCTCTTTTCATTAATTACTTTTCATTAATTACGTTTCATAACTCATCTCTCCTCTCTTCTCATTAATTACATTTCATTATTAATGATGAAAGATGAGAACAAAAATAGTGTTATATAAATTGTCATAAAAACGGTTATACAAATAAATTTTAAAAAAAATAATATTTTTCTTAGATAGTCATTAATTAAAATTTGATATTAATAATTAAAAAGAATCATTGAAAATAAAATCTTAATTAAAAATAGGAATATTTTAGAGATAATATTATTAAATAAGAGAAAATTAGCTAAGATGTGTTTATATTTAGGTCCACCATTCATAAATTTTTTTCTTCTTATATTTGAGTTTGAAGGGAGTATTTATTGAGTAAATAGTTAATGAGAAAATAAAGAGATACACTGACGATATAAAATAGTTTTACATTGTCATCATATTATAACTTACCATATCTGATAAGTTAATTGATTTTTATAATAACTATCTTAAAAGTTTTACTAAAGATTATTTGTAATTAAATGATAATGTAAATATGTCAGAATATAATTATTAAACTCATAGTTAATATAGTAATGAGTTTTTATAATATTATTTAACCACAAATTGTTATATATGATAATGTTGCTGACAATTGACTTTTTATACTCTTTCTTGTGTTTTTATAAGACTCAATTAGCCAATTTATTATTATTAAAAAAATTAATTAATTTAGATAGTAGCATTAAATTTATCATATATATATATATATATATATATATATATATATATATATATATATATTTAAAATTTACCCATAACATTAATGAGATATATTCTTATTTTTTTATAAATATTTTATCAGTTTCAAATTCTTTTAGTCTCTCATCATTCATATATTTATTGTTTTAATTTTTATTTGTATGATCAAGACTAAAGGTAAGATTTTTAAAATGTTTTTCATACAAAACAAAGCTAGACATTTTACTATTTACTATTTGTTGATCTTAAAAAATGACTCATAATTAAGAATATTTTTGTGAAAAAATAATTAATGAATGAGAAATTTTAAATTAGTTCTTATAAACAAATTAAAGAAAATTTCAAATTTAAATATTATAAAAAGGAGTGAAAGGAGTAGGAATTTTCTTAAAAGTCATATTTATCATGATTTTAAATTGGTTGACAATGAAATTTTTTTTACATTAACATTCATATTGTATAAAAATTAAATTTATATTCATTTTAATATAAATTAGATAAAAAATAGGATGCAAGTATTAATTTTTGTTTTTCTTTTGAGGGTAATTCAAATGGCAAAGTTATTTCTAGTCAGATGGTAAAAAGAGAATATTTTTAATTTTCTATCTTTTAATAATTATTCAACTTTGAGAAAAGTTATTTCTAATAAAATATTTAATGAGGAAAATAATAAATGCCTTCTATATTTTAATATATTAAATTTATTAAATTTTATTTAATAAAATTTATATTAAAGTAGGAAGAATAAATGTTTTGAATAAATAATTTTTTATATGCGAAGGAATTGAAGATAATATCAGGAAATTAACAATACTCACATTTTGATCAATCAACTAAACTATATTCCATTAGTTTTTCAATAAAGGTTCGAAGACACATTTCAAATCCTAAAAATATTAGAAAATACACTCTTTTTAATATTTTTATTATTAATTAAAATTTATTAAATTTATGTAGGTATAATTTTTTATTTAACAAAATTTTTAATAATCATGCACTAACTCATCCATTCATAAATAAATGTTGGTATACTTTTTAAAATATTTATTATAAAAATTAATAAAATTTATAATATACCTTGAGTTATGATTGAATTCCATTATAAAAATATTTTAGTGCGTATTTTATTTTTTCTTTAAATTACATAAATGATTTATAATTTTTTAATAAATTTTAGACAATAAATTAAAATGTGTTTTGGACTAAGAAAGTGAGTTGCTAATCTTCTCAAAATATTATTACGAGAAAAACGTTGGTCTTGAGGATGGTGGTCCCAGGCAGTACGTAGGAAAGAAGGAACAGTAAATCGCGCATGAAACGGCACCAGATATTACGCAGTGTTGGCGGTGTGACAACTCACTTCTAAAGAGCGTTACTCTTATTTCCTGAGTTCAATTCATCACTTCTTTCATTCACTCCTCTCATTTTCAGATTCTCCTTCTCCTTTGGATTGATCAATCTCTGCGCGCATCCATGGTCAAATCTACTAACTCCGCCTCCAAACATCGAGTCTGTTTCTCTTTCCCCACTCCTTTATTCTCTAGCTTCTTCATTTCCTTTCATTTAGTTCATGGTTTTTTTGTTCTGCGTGTTTTTTTTTTCTCTCATTCCATTTCTTTGAAATCGTACCGCGTCGATAGTTCAGAATTAAACTCAGACGATAGTATATTATTTTGTATCTAATCAGATATTGAAACTGAAACTGAAACAAAACAACTCTCTGTTCCTCTGTCTCTGTGTTCGCGAATAGTACAAACGGCATTTGAGTTCCGGAATTTCGCTCCGTGTTAATTTGGTTGCCGATAATTCCTTTAATAAACGACGCGTAGTTTCTTTGCTTCAACGCATGAGGGTTGAACTTCTCATTCGTTACCTGCTTTTTTTTTTGTTGCGCAGCCAAACATGATATCGCGGAAGCAGATTTTATTTTATTTTATTTTTATGTAAAAATATATGGAGTTCTGTGTTTTATTTTTTATTTTTTATAATTTCTGGAGCAATATGTGTAAGCTTTTATTGTATGATAATATTGGCAGAAACAACATGGAGAGGCAGCAAAAGGTGCTGCTGGAAGAACCTTGAAGACCAAAATAAAACAGTTGACAAATCAAGTCTACGCGGAGCGAGGGGAATCAGTTAAAGTGAGTTTCCGATTGGGTGGCTCGGTTCTTGGAAATGTTTCTTTGTTCTTTTTACCATCTGCAATGTTAAATTGATTTTGTGGAATTATTGTGCCAGTTCTTCTTGATTTTTCTGTGGGGGAACTGCACAATCCCCAAAGTTGAAAACAAACAGTGAAAATTAGAACATGTTGCAAATTGGCTATTAGGATACCAAAATGGACTCTTCTATTATTTCCTTGGTTGAGAAGGGCTGTTCTATACACATTGCTGGTTAGCTTGCTGTTAATCTCACTTGTGTTTCCACAGGAAAAAATTCAGAGACATTGGAAGAATCTTGAGCCTTTGTTTTCAATGGTCAAATCAGTAATATCAGGGAGGGAGTCTTTGCAGACTGAGGAAACTGTCAATATGCTTTCTTCAAGAATTGACAACCCTTTTTGTAAGTTCAACGGTTTCCCTAAAGGCATGGTAGAGAAGGATCGCATCAACAATGTGGACTTATCATTTGCAAAGAGCATTAGGATTCCATACATGGAAAAATTACCACCATATAAATCTTGGGTATATGTGGCCAGGTTCGTTTGACTTTCAATTTTCAAAGACTAATTTTTTTCTGTCCAGATGTCCCAGATGTGCAATGCAATTTTCGCCAAAGCGAAAATTACATGCTTCTTGTATTTTCTTTTCGAATAGAAACTTCCATGTCAAATATTATTGATAAATCCATACGCAGATTGTGTTTATGTATTTTCTGATTTTTGAAAAATTTTCACGCTGAACAGAAATGAGAGAATGGCCGAGGATCAGTCAGTTATTGGAAAAAAACAAATATACCATGATAAAAAAGGAGGTAAAACGGTGATATGCAGTGACAGTGAGGAAGAGACGGTAAATACCGAGGATGTGAAACATGACTTCACTGAGGCTGAAGACCGAATTCTTTGGTAAATGAAAATGGGGATACTGTTGTTGCATGTAGAAGTTCTATTTGTTTATGAAGAAAAATGAAATTACGACAAGAGCTAGACACCCTGATTGCAAATTTTGCTGTCAGCCATATAAATCCTTAATTTACATATTTGTTTGCTGAGTAAGAAAGAAATCTTGCTGGACCTCCGGTGCTTTTCCTTTCCGCTGTTCAGGAAATAAGACCTTTATCATCATCACACAAGATATTCAAATTGAATATCAAATTTAAACTCATTGGGCATTATTTTTCTACTTTATTTAAATGTTTGAAGCTTCTCTATTCTTAAATTACTATCTTGACACTTGAATATATTAGGATGACACTTGAGGCATATGGGTCTACAGAGGAGGTATTGAGTATCGTTAAAGAGTTTGTTAAGACTACCGATTCACAAATTCAGGTAATCTAGAAATAACTTGTGGACATGATTATATGCTTGATGGTTCTAATTAATTATTGTAAAAATAAGGGGCACTATGGATATTTTGAGCATCCATTTTTATGTTTGGGAGTTTTCTTTTTTTTCATCAAAATATACAGGAGAGGTATGAAAAACTCAAGGAAAAGAATAAAGAGAGTGTAGACCAGCATTCTGAAGATTGTGATTGTAGAGGATGTGAATCTCGTATTGGAATATGTTTGGAGAAAAGCTTGAGTGATACTTTAGAATCTTTCGATAACCTTTTCTGTCGTCAGTGCCTGGTACATACTAAAGATTGTTCTTTCAACATTCTTGTCATTGCCATGGTGTCTAATATGACAGTATTAAATATTTTGTGTCTATCTTTGCTTTTATAATTTCCTCGAGCAGATCTTTGACTGTCCTGTGCATGGCACTTCTCAACCTTTAATACATCCTGTAAGGATCAGTTCTCTATGTTCTTTTCAACTTAATGTGTGTTCCCAACTCCATCAATAAGTCAATGATGTTTTACTTCACAGAGTGAAAAGCAGCCAGTTTTGTTCGAACCTGAAGGTGACAGGAAGCCATGCAGTGATCAGTGCTACCTGCTGGTATTCTTCTTCTTCTTTGTCTGAGATTTTAAGTAATTTTTATATTTTCATGCTAGGGCCAGGAGGAATACAGAACTTTTACTTGTCTTCAATTTATATATAATGCCCGGTCTGTTACGAAAAATGTGATGTGTTGGACCCACTTGTTTTTATGAGTCAACATTTTCTGAGTTGGGCCTACTTGTTTTTATACGAGTTAGTATTTTATGATAAGGATCAATTTAAATTCATTTTTTTCTTTAAAAATATCTAAATTTTTAAAGAATTTTTTTTTAAAAAATATTAATGTCAAATGGGCTTAGTTCATTTTGATTTAACTTTTTTAGAGTCCAATAAGTTAAGCCAAATTGGCCTAAGTTTATTTGAATCAATTTTTTTTTTTTTTACTTTGACTCAATTCAATAGGTTAACTAGTAGAGTTAAACCCATTTTGCTAGCTCTCTTTTTATGTATATATATTATATAAGGAAATGAGAATGCACTCATAATTTCTTTTAATTGAGTACACCATACTCTACACAAAAACTTTTAGACAAAAAAATTCAATTATCTCTTCTACTTTAAATAATTTATTTAGTACTATTATGATAATTTAATGTTTAATTTTTAAAAAATAAAAAATTGTATATTTTTTTCATTAATTTCTTAATTTCTCTTTCTTCTCTCATCATTTTTTTTTAGTCTCTTCTCTCATCATTTTCTCTAGTCTCTTCTCTCATCTTGCATTCTCTCTCGTCTCTACTACTAGTTCCAATTTCTCTCTCCTTTTTCAAGAAGTAACTCCATTCTCTTTCTTCTTTAATACTAATTTCTCAATTTCTCTCTCCTATATCATGTGTCATTACATTCTTTTTCTTCTTTTCTACTCATTTCT
The DNA here is from genome assembly GCA_025330945.1 of Mucuna pruriens. Lineage (NCBI taxonomy): Eukaryota > Viridiplantae > Streptophyta > Magnoliopsida > Fabales > Fabaceae > Mucuna > Mucuna pruriens. Next base: position 3,202,135 of record JAENHJ010000528.1, read on the forward strand.
CAATTTCTCTTTCATCTTTCATATCTCACTTACAAATAATTATAATAAATGCATTTCCTTTTTCTCTATCATTTATTATTTTATCCCTCCCTCCTTTCATATTTTATGGTTGAATATATCCTTCTAACTCTTCTTGCAAATTTCTTTCTTTTAGCTATATTAACAAAAAAATTTTAAAAAAATAAAGGACTAATTATTCATCTTTATTCTTTTTTGATTATTTTTTTCTATCATTTTATTTAAATACAAATCACTATAATTATTACTACAACAAGTATATATATGTACATAGGTAAGAGATAATAAAAGAGAGATATACTAAAAAATTAATTTATTTAAAATTAAATACTAAATTATTATGTTATCTTTAAAGTAAATAAATAAAAATAAAAAATAATGATTATTTTAGTTTAAAACTTCTGATGTAATAAATTCCAAGAAATATAAGACATTACCATTCCATATATATATATATATATGCCGCTGGAATTTTATTTGAAACGTTTTTTACTTGTCTACAGGATTACTATGCTATAAAAATGACGGCACTTCTATGATAAATGATTTGTTAACTTGGCATAAATTCTTCAATAATAAATGCTTTCCAATTCATTTACCATGATTATTTTTAGGAATATACTTACAAGAGCTACACCTCGTCCCCGTTTATTACGTTTGATGAAAACAATGCGCAATGTTGTGATTTGGTCTCTATTTCATTTTCAAGGATGTCAGGATTTCGTCAGAAAATTCAGTTCAAGGGTCTTTTCAGGATAAAAGAATTAAACCAAACGAAGGAGACTCAACATTGCCTCCTGATGAGTCTCAGAATTCTCGTAACAGGAAACTAAATTTGGATGATAGTGATGAAGAAAACCGCACAATGTATCGTGCATCTTTGAAAAGTCTTGCTGAACATACTTCAAAGAAATTGACAGTTCCTGGTAGCTCTGGCCATGGTGAGCGGGAGAAGGGAGTTGTGGATGGACAAAAAGATCTCACAAATGAGATAGAATTTAACCAGTTGTCCAATTTAATGGAAGTGCAAGCTGATGAGATGACAAGTAACTCAGATTGGATAACTCTGGAGAGAGATTTATTTTTGAAGGGAGTAGAAATATTTGGAAAAAATAGGTATGGGGCTTTTCACACTTAAAAACACTTGGACCATGCTAATATTTTTAACAAATTATGATTGTAATTTATTCGTTAAGATAAGCCTGAATGATAGAAAAAATGAGTTATTTTTAAGTCATAATATATATATATATATTTATATATTTTTATTAAAAATATTTTAATATTCTAGTAAAAAATTAACGGAATTAAGTATAGCCAAATGAGATAATTTCTTGCCATGTGATAAATCAAGATTTAAAACTCTATGAGCATCTGCCTGTAATTCCTCCAAACCCTTCCTCTGTTTGTTTAGCTTCAATTGTAGTTAATCTTTGCCAGCACATAATTAAGAGGAGTTATGGAAATGGAAATACGCCCTAAATTGGAAGGAGCTTGTAAAATTAATTCTTACTTTCTCTGTACATGATCTGCGAGTATATTCAATGTTTTTCCTTTTCTGGAATGCAATTAACTATGCTGTAATGATTTTCTTTTTATCATGTTTGTTCTTGTACATTTGTAAAGTTTTCTTCTTTCTTGTGCAAAAATTAAGTTCTACCAATGTATTTTACCTTGTAATAAGCAGTCAATGTTTTCTGTTAAGATTTGAATGCATTCTTAGGTTATTATCTCCCAACCGTTGCAGTAACAACAACTTCTGAAATGCTTGTATTTGAAATACATTTGTAGATAACTTTCTCAATTTTGATGCTACTACTCACGCTCTGCAGTTGCCTTATAGCCCGTAACTTACTTCCTGGCTTGAAGACTTGCTCGGACGTGGCTAGGTACATGTTTGCTGTTGGAGAGTCAAGGCGCCATGGATCCATATCAAGTTCAATCATGGACAGAAAGGAAAAGATTAATGCAGAGTGCACAGTGAGAATTTCAAGCATTCATTTCCTATTATTCTTTATGTTTTCTTCTATTGTCTTGATCATATTTTTTTGAGGGGTGGGAAGAGTGGTTTGATCATTGATGATAATGGAAAATTCAGTTTTCCACTCATATTATGAGCATAAGTTATGACGAAGTTTCTTGAAGAAACAAATTTAAATAGGGAACATTAATATATTATGAAATGTCTTGCTCAAATATCAGAACTAATATCAACTTCAGCGGTTGATAAAATTTACATTCTTATTATCATTGATTAGGGTCTTTCCAGATTTTATATTTTGTGTTGCCCAATAGGAAGAGTGTTTTCTGATCAGACGTGCAAAAAGGATTGGGTTGAACTTTTGAGACGATGTGCGTGTGTATAACCTCTGTACTCTTGGAACACTTGGTAGCTAAGAATCCCTATGTAGTACTTGTCTTAACGAATTTTGTATAATTCAGAACGTTCAGCTTTTGGAACTCGAATATAATTTTGCAATGATCTGCCATTTAGATAGCGTCAAACGACTTTTGAATCTGGGTTATTTTGCTAGTACCAAGAAATGCCATCAAGATCACGGTTGCAACGGAAAAGGGGCAAACCTAGGAAGTATAATTATTCTCGGAAGTCTGCTGGTCTCTCGCCTAGATGGAGAAGAATTGCTAATGGGAATGACCCGAGGAATAAGCAGTATACTCCTTGTGGGTGTCACGGAATATGTGGAAAGGAATGTCCTTGTCTTCTTAGGGGAAATTGCTGTGAAAAATATTGTGGGTACGTGAATTTTCATTTAGTTATGTGTCTCTAAAACTTTTCTTTTAATGAAATAGACACAACAGTTGCAGAGTGTTTCATATTTCTCATGGCCATGTGCTGGTCTATTTGAATTATTTTCTCTACAATCTTTGTGGGCTATCTAGCTTGAAAATTCATGTCTAACGAGGGTGATCTGGATACCTTGTCAAGTATGGTTTTTCCTAAGCATTTTAACTCAAAAGGAAAGAAATATGATTACTCTTGGAGTGCTACTAGAGACATTTGTGGACGAAAAGCTATTAAAAATTCCATGCTTGTCAAGGCCTATGATAATGCATTCTCAACATAAACTGTGAACTATTTGAGACTTGAAATAATTAATTGTTAACCAATTAAATTAAAGTTAAAATGTGATAAATTAGCTTTTCTTATTTCTACCTTCAGGTGTTTAAAGCTCTGCAATAACCGGTTCAGAGGATGTTATTGTTTTAAGAGTCAATGCAGAAGTCGACTGTGCCCATGCTTTGCAGCCAACCGTGAATGTGACCCAGATGTCTGTCGAAATTGCTGGGTTAGGTAATGTCATTAATTAATTAATTATTTTTTGCCTTTGAACTTGATTTTATGTAGCCTAGTGTCTTTTTTTTTTTAAATATTTCTTATATTTTACTTCACCTCGTCGAGAAAGTCATAACTAAGGTAATGTTTTTGGTCCTAATAATTGAGTAGCATATGCTAAGGCAAGCCATCATCCCATATCTGTATGTCTTACCTGTTTTTTGGAAGCCAGAAAATACAATTCATTAATAATTTTGTCTACTGCCGGTTTAGATAAGTATCTTGGTTTCAGAAGATATACATTTGTTTAGATAATATCAGATTATCAGCTAAAAGCATTATAGATGTATTAACCATTTCAGCTTTAAGTGAATGGAGCTGAGCTGCATCTTTCACAACTTTAAATATAACGTTTTTTTTACAGTTGCGGCGATGGTTCATCAGGGGAGCCACCTCGACGTGGAGATGGTCAATGTGGAAATATGAATCTTCTTTTGGGGAAAAAAGAGAGGGTCAGTAAGGACTTATTTGTTTCTATTCTCAATTTATGGCTTTAAAAATTGTTTTCTAAAACAATTTCTAGTATTTAACAATCAATTTCTCATAAAAAAAAAATCAAAATTTGAATAACGTTTCCAAAATAATGATTTGAAAAATAAAAAAATAGAAACAATTAGATGATTTCTTTTCTTATTCAATCTCTCACACAATTCCACATGCTTGCTATGTGCCTTGCACCACTTTCCTCCAGTTGTTTGAGTACTCTTATTTAGTTGCATTTTAAAAAAAAAAAAAAAAACTTTTTGAAAGTAGAAATTAAATACACCTTAATTCTTTTGCTATTTAAATTATCTTTATTCCATTCATGAATAAAATAATAAATACATGAATATCTTACATTGTTTTCCTTATATTTGTCAGATTCTTTTGGCAAAGTCAGATGTTGCAGGATGGGGAGCCTTCGCAAAGGTTGAGATATTTGTAATGGGTTTTTTCTAGATAATGTGATTGAGTGTTTTTCTCACTAATTGATTATTCATTTCAGAACTCGATTAACAAAAATGTTTGCTTAGGAGAGTACACGGGTGAACTAATAACTTATCAAGAAGCAGAAAAGCGCGGGAAACTATATGATCGTATAAACACTTCATTCCTTTTTAACCTCAATGATCAGGCAAGTGTCTCGTATCAACTACATTTTCTCTTATAACTTGAACATGTTCTAGCATTTTTCCCATTGACTTGAGCATTCTTGTAATTTATATAAAGTGTTTGAATGATATGAGATCTAAAATAATGTAGTTGTTAGTTAACGTATATAACATATAAATATTATTTTTCTTTACTTAGGTGATTTATTTTCGTTATTTTGTTAGAAACTAATGAATTAGAACCAAGGTATTAATTGTTTGATTTATTGTAGAATTGATTTTGAAATGTATAAATATCCTTTGAAATATAAGAAATATATACATTCAGTTACTTTCCAATTTGGTATCTAAGTTTGGGAAAAATTCTTCTATCATTCCCTCTCTACCGCTAAATCGTAGTCGTCATTTGACAACAAGACGTCGTCCACGATGATTGTTCACAAGACTTTCTTTTCAGCGATTTCTATCAAGTTGGATGAGGCTAATAACTGTCTTAAGTTATATATATGCACATCGCTGACAAACGAAAAAAGGAGTAGATTATAGGACAAAAGGTTTCGTTTGTTGAGACTGAGCCAAACTATGATGAATGGGAGGCTAAAGATTTTAGGTCTTGGCTCATCAACTCCATGATTAATAAACTGATGCCACATTTCATGCAATGTGGAACGACTAAGATGTTTGGGAAGTTATCAAGAAAGCCTATGTCTTAAGATTCTTCTTAGCTCTATGACCTACTTAAGAAATAATTTTAATTTCAATCACTTCAAGGAGGTTGTCCACTTTTAGAATATTACAATGAGTTAAATTCCACTTAATTATCTTAGGCTAAATGATATGGAACATCTAAATGATATTGAAAATTTGAAAAAATATATTTTTTTAGGATAGTTTACATATTCTTTGTTGGTCTTGATCATAATCTAGATAAACTTAGTAGTCATAGTTCATCGTGAGGATAAGAGACAATTCAACATAGGAATGAAAGATCAATTAACAACATAAGTTTTAAAATTTTCCAAAAGAACAACACTCAAGGAATAACTTCTTGTTCTTCCATGTCACATTCTAATTTATAAGAGGATTGATATTGATATTACCCTTATTATTTATGTTGACGACATAATTATCGTAAGTAGTAGCCAATATTATCTAGATTAGACTACAACAAATAAATAGAGATATCAAAAGTTGATAGGAAGGTTGATCTATCAAACTTAATATGTTATATTTGTTGGTGTCGTGAATCAATTTATGTACAATCCTAGTGAGTGACACATGAGTAAAGTGAACCGTATCTTAGTCTACCATAAGTCCTCACCAGGAAAATGTATAATGTTCTTGAATCATGGCCATTTGGAAATTGTCAATTACACAAATTCATATTTTGTTGGGTCTAAATTGGACAAAAAATCTATAATAGGTTATTTGTCATTTGTTGGGGGGAATTGGTGGCTTGGAGCAGTACAAAAAAAATCATTGTTTAGTGCAAAAGATGAATACCATGTTTTTCACCATATATGATTGAATAAAGCATGTTGAACTTGATAGAAACTACATCAAGGGTAATATCAATCTCAACAAGATAAAGATCCTTTACATTAAAAGTGTTGATCAAGTAATCGATATGATGACATGTGTTATCCCTAGTGGTTCATTCTATTTAGTATTGTCTAAGTTAGGCATGTGTGATATCTATATACCACCTTGTGGGAGAGAGTTAACATGTACAACTTATAAGTGTTAGTTTTGATATTTAGTTTATTTATGCTTCTTGGTTTTCTTAGGAATAAATTATTAGAATCAAGGTATCAATTGTCTAATTGATTGCAAAGTTGACTTTCCTAGAATAAGCACGTGGACTCTATAAAAATAGCCTTCGAGATATATGAAATATATATCAATTCAACTACTTTTGAATTCTTTTACCTCTCACTTTATAAAACTATTAATTGTTTTTTTATCTTTCTATTAGCTTTCATCAATTTACCTTTCCCCTACCCTTCTTTCTTTGGAAGTATAATATATTGTGTGATTTTAAAATCGATGATTTAAGGTCTTCTCACACATATATCTCATCAAACCTATTATCTGGTTTTTGCATAGTGGGTTATTGATGCTTGTCGCCTAGGAGACAAGTTAAAATTTGCAAACCACTCTTCAAAACCGAACTGCTATGCAAAGGTCAGTCCAAATACTCAAGTTTTGGGGAGATATGAAACTTACCTTTGATCTCTACACGTTGAACTCCATTAAGGAATTGTCATAATGATTAGACTATTGTATCGGTTGCATAGGTGATGCTTGTTGGAGGAGATCATCGAGTTGGCATATTTGCCAAAGAAAACATTGAAGCTGGTGATGAGCTTTTCTATGATTATTACTATGATCAAGATTGCTCACCGCTATGGGCTCTTCCACCTAAAGTTGAGGCTTCCAAGAGAGATGAATTAGTTGTTTCTAAAGGCAAGGCAAAGAAACATCATTCTCATTGATGAGCCTTAACTTAGGAACCACGGTCTAGGATTAATGACATTTTCTCTCTCAAAATGAAAATTTGACATCCTTTGAAAAATAGCTGAGAGAAAATGTTATTAAAATACTAATATCAAATGTTAATATGCATAAAATTAGCCTAGAAATTGTGAACCAAAGTATGAGCTTGTTGTTGTTTTAGACATATTTATTTTACTATTTACTTTGTTATTTTTGGCAATTTTCATTAATACCAATAATCAAATTGTAAAATGGAATGTGTAATTTCAATTTCCTAATATGAAACATTAAAAACCTTTTTTATTGGTGAAATGTTCACTGTCTTTTGTTGACAGTGATTTTTCACAACCACACTTTGATTTAATAATTAATTTAGGACTCATATCAAATCCTTGTGTGAGTTACTCTACTTGATAGTTTGATAGGTTTATAATGTCAAGAAAACTCAATAGATTGTTAGATGATAAAATATAGAAAAATAACGGATAACAAGTATAATGATGCAATAAATACATGGAGAAGCAAAATAAAAAAGAATAGTAAAAATAAAAATAAGCAAAAAGAATGAAAGAAAGATGAAGCAACAAACTTTTCTTTCTTGTTGGAAGTTTACATGTTTTCTCCTTTGGATGTTTTCTTATCTTAGAGAACAAACGTGTAGGCTTTTTGAATGAGTTTTTAGTACAAAGTTTCCAACCTTTTACTCTTAAATAGTTCTACTATTTATAAACTAAGTAAAGATTCTCAATATCTAAGTTACAAAAGAATGACAAATATACACCAATTACTAATGAATGAATAACATAAACTACCAACAAATACTATTAATTCTTCATTTCATCTTATGTTCTCTTCTTGTTGATATCAATAAGATTCGAACTAGAAGAGATATCCTTGAAAAGCAAGACTTAAGCACAAATTATTATTGTGCTTTGATTAAGCCTCGCTTTTGATTGCATCTGTCACCCAAAATTATATCCTTCAACACACCTTAACCGAATGGTCTTTTTATTGACTTCAAATCCTTCTTGGACTTTTGATAAATACTTTGCAAACATTTGAAAACCTTTTTAATTACAAAACTTTTTTACCTTAGAACACTAATTTACATTAAAATCGAAAATTTAAGGAAATGAAAATAATAAAGCCTTGGCACAATGTTCTCCTTATGTGAGCCTCTCTTTGGACCTTTTTTGTCCTCAGGCTCTTCATCAAATGATTCAATGATTTCCTTAGAAACATCATACCATCCTTTTCACCTTTATTCTTTGATCCAAAATCTTGATCGAGCACCGAGATTTGGTATTCTTGATTGGATAGGCTAGTTTCAACCTTTAATATCTCACTACTAACGCATGGGATATCAACAAAGTAACACAGATCTTCACATATTCCAATCCATTTAACCATCCCTTCATTGCTTTGTTCTTTTCAGTCCCAACATATCTGAGCTTAGATTGGAGTTAGTCAAACTTGCAACCTTGGAATTAGCTGAACCTACAATTAAGGAATTAGTTGAGCTATTCGACGAGGGTTATTATGCTAAGCTTAAGAATTAATCTTCAAATCAAATATCCTACTCTTTGTCTCATGTCATTTAATGGTAATAATAAGCCTATTTGAGCTCATTTTTTTTGTCTCTTACAAGTATTTCCTCAAACGTCTTTTCCTTTATTCAATCAATATTTGTCATGCCTTCTTTGAGTACTTTAGAAATTTCCCCTCAATAATTATCTCAATACATATCTTAGCCTTTATTCAATTTGTATTTAGTGCATTTTTCGAGTACTATTTAAACACACCATTTTTTATCTACCTTCTTCATTTGTTAATGTGTTGTTTAAACATCCTCGTATTTCATTCTTGTCTTCAAGTTTGAAGTTCCATTTTTTCTTTATGTTGAAAATTATTTTTCTAAAAATCCATTTGGTTAAAAAAATCTTTAGACCATTCAAAAAGTCTTTTAATCTTAACAAGTTAGCCTATTTAAGTAAAATATAAATATTATTATTATTATATTAAAATTTTATAATGTATTAAAATCATATATTTATTTAAATTTTTAAATATTAAACATGTTAACATACATAAAGAGTCAAAATTATAAGTCCATTGAAGGATAAAATATCCTAGTTATACGGCTTATTGCAAAAAGAAGATTTTGTCACATAGGTGGATATCATGTGACAACACCACATTCATTCTTTTCTTGGTGAGATTTAGCTAAAAATTTTTATTTTATTTTTTAATTCATAAAATATATAATTATAGTAAAGGTAATTACAAAAAATTTACACTAATTTAAATTAAGTTAAATAACCAATATATATTTTATTCCTATTTTTATCTTTATGCTTATCTTTATCTCTATAATATACAGTTGAGAATCATTTCTCAAAAGAAATTTTCCATACACCCTCAGTCATTTTTAGGTTCTAATATCCACACATTGTATCCTCATATTCAAAAATAATTAGCTATGATTTTCTTCTATACAAAAAGTGTTATCTATCAATTCCTTTAGGTTTGTTACATTAAGTAGTTTTCTTATTTTTGGTTGACACTCTTTAAGCCAACAACATATCCCTACAAATTAGTAAGATTGATCAATAACAACTTGTTATTTTTCAATCATATATCAATAATTGAGTAATTCAATTAATTTCATTGATTACATTGTGTTTCTTGAATTAAATTAAATTTTGATGCTTATTATACATTACTCTTTTGCACTATGATTCTTTTTTGTTCCAAAAGGAACAAAAACGAAAAAACAAAAAAGCAAATGAAAACTAGGAGAGTGTACAAGTTACTTTTATAGCATCATTCAAAAGTAACAATTGTAAACTCGTAGGGGCATTGCTAACCAACATTAAGTTTTTTTTAGACCTTGAACCCACTTAGCAAGGTGGTCTCCACAATGGTTTCCACATTTCATAATGTGATTTAAATTGTACTCATAAGATTGGTACAATAGATTTTTTTTATCAACATGATCTCATTTCTATATTAATGATTAATAGAGATTCCTTCTTGCACCAATTGAACCACATGTTTTGAGTTAAAGAAGCAGGACACCTTTTTATAACCCATATCCTAAAAAATTTGGACACCATATAATCACAACTACATTTATTAATTTTAATATTTATTATAAAAATATTACTAATATTTCTTTTAGTAATATTTTTATATTTTTAGTAACATTTAATAAATATAAAATGTTACTAATAATATTTTGCACATAGTTCAAATATAACATTTTTTAAAATGTTGCCAAAACTAATAGGTAACATTTTTTAATGTTACCAAAAGTCATATAAGTAGTAGTAATAAAGTTAGGATTTCTGCACGGAGAATGTTGGAAGAGCTAATACTCCTAAAGAAGCATACCAAGAAGTTTCCCAAGTGATTCCTCAACAGTTCGCTAAACCACGCAGGAACAAGGCTCGTTATGACACTTCCATCAACATTGAGAGTCATACTATCTATAATAGGTCATCCCCAAGCAATATCCTGATGCATCACAAAACTTTGAGTAGTATCAAGATCCACATTAAAAGGTGTCATAATGATCCATAGTTGAGAGCGGACCTTCATCACAAGTTCATGAGCTACATCCACCACATTATTGAAGATGAGACCATTACTTAAATAGGTTGATGTATTAAGATTAAAAGACTTTTTGGAATGGCTTAAAGTCCATTTTTTTTACTAAATAGACTTTTATAAAAGTCTTGACCTAATTTATTTCATAAGAAAGTTTGGCTTGACTTGGGTGATTGGAAATAAAATAAGGGTGAAAAGGAAGTAAATGTATTAGAAGGGGATTATTTATTCATTTTCCTACACATTCTATAATTGCCTATTTGGCAAGGCAAACAACCTTTCAAAAAAATTATCCCAACAAAATGTCTTACCATATTGTTTATTTTCAACATAAAGTATTACAATGAAGTCATTCTAAAGCAAACTCATTTTTTTAACAGTTAAGACCAAAATTCTTTAATCCAAGAGGTCCATTATTTAAACAAAATATTGAGTGGGAGAAAATGACATAAACAATTGATGCATACCTTTTTGGAACATATTTATAAAAATACATAATATATTGTTTTGATTTTTGACGAAATGAATGGTTTATCTGCATAATCGTTTCATGGTCCTAGTTTGATGATTCACCCTTAGGCCCAATTATGTAGGCTGGAGTAACAAAAAGATATGATGACCTAAGTTTCCAATGGAAAATGGCATGACTTGTTTCCATTTTTTTCAGGGCTATTTTCATGCATCAAACAAGTCTTGTCTTTGTTGATCAAAGAAAGATAATAACTAATATCATCTTTTACAAGCTTAATTGAAGATACGAGTTCATGACATTGACCTTTGAGAAGAAAAATGACATTTTTTAGCAAAATATGTACCAAGGGAAATTTTGAAGGCACTCGAAAAAGGTATGCCAAATACAAATTGAGTAAAGGCTAAAATATTCGTTATGACAATTATTGATGGAAAATTTCCAAAGTACTCGAAGAATATCCGTTTGATATCAAAAAACTGCTCGGCAACAATCGGACAAGTGGGAAATGTTAGGGTAAACTAGAAAAATTTGAGTAGAGCCAGATCTAAATGTTGGCTAAGTAAGCGTCCTATAGTAAGAGGAGTAGTTATGAACCCTGTAGACCATCCGCATGGGGGTGGTGAGGGGAGGACCCCAATTGGTAGAAAAAAACCTGCAACTCCTTGGGATTTTCCTGCACTTGGAAGAAGAAGTAGAAAAAGGAATAAATATAGTGATAATTGGATTCTTCGTCATCGTAGTAAATAGTAGAAAAAATAGAAATTGTTTCTTCGTCTTTACAAGAAAAAAGAGTAATTAACTCTGACACGTTCACTAAAAAAAATCCTTTTGTAAATAGAGGAAAGACATGTATCAATGAAATAATTGTAAAAGACAAAAAATAAGCCCAAATAGGCTTGTTATTATTGTTGGAAGATATGAGATAATGAAAGGGCTATTTGATATGAAGATTAATGCTTAATCTAATTCCTAGGTTGCAAGTTCGACCAACTCCAATTCAACCTCGGATATGCTGAGACTAAAAAAACAAAGCAATGGAGGGAAGGCTAAATGGATTAGAATTTGTAAAGATCTTCTCTACGTAGCTAATACCCCATGCATCAATAATGGAAGATTAAAGGCTAAAAAATTAGCCCATCCAATCAAGAATATCAAATCTTGATGCTCGATCAAGATTTTGTATTGTAGAACAAAGGTGAAAATAATGGTGATGATGCTTCTAAGGAAACTAATGAGTCATTTGAAGATCGTAAGGGAGAAAAGGCCTAAAAAGAGGCTCGTATAAGGAGAACATAGAGCTAAGGCTTTATACCACTTTCATTGCTAAAGTTATCGATTTTAATATAAAAAGTTATTATAGGGTAAAATGGTTTTGTAATGTAAAGGGGTTTTAGATGTTGGCAAAAACCAGTGATTATCAAAAGCCCAACAGAGATTTGAAAACAACCCTTTGATGAAGATGTGTTAGAGGATGTAATTTTAAGTGACATGTGCAATCAAAAGGGAGACTCAACGAAAGCACAATAATAATTTGTGCTTAAGTCTTTCTCTTCAAGGACCTCTAGTCTAGTTCGAGTCTTGATGACATCAACATCAATGGAGTATCGAATGAAATGAGGAGTTAATAACAATTATTAGTAGTTTAGGTTATTCCTTCATTAATAATTTATATATATGTGTCATTCTTTTGTAACTTAGATGTTGAAGGTGGTTACTTAACTTAGTTTATAAATATTAAAACTGGTTAAGAGTAAAAGGTAAAAAACTTTGTATTAAAAATATATTAAGAAATTCTACAAATATGTTCTCTAGATAAACAAGCATCCATAAGAGAAAACATGCAAACTTCCATCGAGAAAGAAAAGCTTGTTGATTCATCTTTCCTTTGTTTTTTTTTTCTTACTTTTATTTTTATTGCTCTTTTTACTTTGCTTCTTCATGTATTTACTATATTATTATACTTGTTATCCGTAGCTTTTCTTCATTTTATCATCTAACAACCTTTTGAGTTTTCTTGACATTATAAACCTATAAAAAAGTATCAACCAGAGTAACTGACACAAGGATTTGATGTGAGTCATAGATTACTTATTGAATCAAAGTATGGTTGTGAAAAATCACCGTCAACAAAAGACAGTGAACATTTCACCAATAAAAAAAGTTTTTAATATTTCATATTAGGAAATTGAAATTATGCCTTCATTTTTACAATTTGATTGTTGGTATTAATGAAAATTGCCAAAAATAACATTAAGTAAATAGTAAAATAAACATGTCTGAAACAACAACAAACTCATACTTTGGTTCACAATTTCTAGGCTAATTTTATGCATATTAGCATTTGATATTAGTATTTTAATTACATTCTCTCTCAGTTATTTCTCAAAGGATGTCAAATTTTCATTTCTAGAGAGAAGATGTCATTAATCCTAGACCTTGGTTCCTAAGTTAAGGTTCATCAGTGAGAATGATGTTTCTTTGCCTTGTCCTTAGAAACAACTAATTCATCTTTCTTGGAAGCCTCAACTTTAGGTGGAAGAGCCCATAGCCATGAGAAATCTAGATCATAGTAATAATCATAGAAAAGTTCATCACCAGCTTTAATGTTTTCCTTGGCAAATATGCCGACTCGATGATCCCCTCCAACAAGCATCACCTATGCAACTATATAATAGTTCAATCATTATGACAATTCCATAATGAAGTTCAATGTGTAGAGATCAAAGGTAAGTTTTATATCTCCCCAAAATTAGAGTATTTGGACTAACCTTTGCATAGTAGTTGGGTTTTGATGAGTGGTTCGCAAATTTTAACTTGTCTCCCAAGCGACAAACATCAATAACCCACTATGCAAAAACTAGATAATAAGTTGATGAGATATGTGCATGAAAAGACCTTAAAATCATTGGTTTCAAATCACACAATATATTATACTTGCCAAGAAAGTGATATGTGGGAAAGGTAAATTGATGAAAGATAATAGAAAGATGAAAAACAATTAGTAGTTTTACAAAATGAGAGGTAACAAAATTGGAAACTAGTTGAATTGATATATATTTCATTTATATCAAAGGCTATTTTTATAGAGTACATATGTTTATTTTAGGAAAGTCAACTTTGCAATCAATAAGACAATTGATACCTTGATTCTAATAATTAATTCCTAAGAAAACCAAGAAACATAAATAAACTGAATAAGAAAAACTAACACCTATAGGTTGTACATGTTAACTTTCCCTCAAGGTGGTACATAGATACCTAGTATGCGTAACTTGGACAATACTAAATAGAATGAACCACTATAGATAATATAAGTCATCATATCAATTAGTTTATCAACACTCTTAATGTAGATGACTTTTATCTTGTCAAGATCGACATTGTCCTTGATGTAGTTTTTGTTAAATTCAACATGTTTAGTTCGATGATTGTCACAACCATGGCTACGACGGGGTCGGCAAGACATAAATTGATTGACGTTCGTATTCCTCTCGGGGAAAAGAACATAGAGTCAGGAGTAGCCACCGACGCTTTTAAGGAAAGCGCCAAGAAAACCTGATGTTGGATAGGATCGGTCTACGAAAGCAGTTTTCGGGCTCAGGAGTCTATTACATGTAAGGAAGGTATTAGCACCTTACGACGTCCATCCTAAGACATTTACCTTAATTAGACACATGAAATTTATTGTGACTTCTAAACTATCATTCTTACCCTTCAAATGTAAACATAAAATGGATTTTGTTATTGGGGAGGGAAGATATATTTTTGATTTTTTGAACTTGACAAGAGTTGCCAATTGCTCCTACGTATCTCCCAATGCAATGGAAAAATTAAAATTTACGTAGTTCTAAATATGGCTATGGGCTAAGTGATTATTTTGCTACTAAGTAGAAAAGAGATGCCGATTACATATCGGTTGGACCAGGACTCAGATACTGACTTGGTGTCAAATGGATCGAGGGAGACAAAGGTTTGGTGTCAGATGACCAAGATGAGAATGTTGACTATGTATCGATTGACTCAAGAATGACCGAAATATATGATTCAGTACCGGTTAGCTAATAAAAAGTGTTAGCCTAGTATTTGGTCTGGTTTGGCCGCTAGATGGTAATATGAATCATCTCATGAGTGTTTTTGGCTTTACCTAGTTCCTGGGTATGTCGTTGCCCTTGCAAAAGCCAACTTCTCCACTTCTTTCTCTCTAGTATTCTCTGCTATCTTTCTCTGCTTCTCACGTCTTTTCCTTAGGAAAAAAACTCCTATCCACCAAAAAGTCCCTCTCTCCTTTTACTACCTCACCTCTTTTTATAGGCCAACTCTACTCCTTTCGAATCCTTCAAAGAGATCTCCCTTCATTAATGCGGAGGCTCTCTTCAGGACTCCATTAATACGGTGGTGCTTCCTAGAGCTCTTTTCAATAAATGCGGTGGTGCTTCCCAGAGCTTTTCTCTTTGACCGTCGTGGTTACAAAATGCTCTTATAGCCTTTGTCCCCAATGAAGGTGCTAGCATGGGGTGACTTTTTCTAAAAAGTCGTGGCACTAACAGATGTCAGTTGTTGTTCTCCACTCGAGATTGCTCCTGGAGGGAAGCGAAACTTCTTTCATACGTCTTCCCCTTTCTTTTGTATTTTTTTTATTTTGAAAAAGGTGGACACAAACGGGTGTCACCAATGATGTATTGGATTTTTGCAATTTGAATAGATGACATGTTATCATAAAAAAAATGTCATAGGCTTTTGCAAACCAACCCAAGTTTAATTGTAAAAATGTCTAGTCATGTAAGTTCTATAGTTGCATGGTGAAGAACATGTATTCAACTTTTGCACTAGACAATAATATTTGTTTCTTACTTTTCTAAGTCACCAAATTGACTCCAACAAATGATAAATAACCTATTATAGATTTTTTGTTCAATTTAGATCCAACAAAATATGAATTTGTGTAATGAACTATGTTCAAATGACCATATTTTAATAACATTATACCTTTTTTCAGTGAAGACTTAAGATAAGCTAAGATACAATTCAGTATACTCATATGTCACTTAATAGAATTGTGCATAAATTAACTCACTACACCAACAAATATAACATGACGAGTTAAATAGATCAACTTATCAACTACTTTTGATATCCCTCTTTATTTATTGGAGTTTTACTGGCTCAAGCCATAATTTACCTTTGATAGGTGTATCCATAGGTTGATAAGTCAAGTTACTACTTATGTCAATCATGTCATCAACGTAAATAATAAAAAGGTATTACAATCCTCTTATAAATTAGAATGTGGCCAATCATACCTTACTTTTCAACTCATACTTCTTTATAGAATTGTTAATTCTCGTAAACCATGCTCATGGCTACTCCAATCCGTATAAATCCTTCTTCAATTTACTTACTTTACCTCCTTTTGGTGTAAACTTTGAGGATGATTTATACTACTTAGTTTATACAAACTGCTATTATAATGTCAAGTATCCTTGATTGATTTATCAATTTGTCTCCTTCGATTTCTTCTGCGTGATATCCTTTTTGAAACCATTCATCCTATACTATTCTTTCGCTACAAGTTGATACTTCTTCACTTTTTGGATTTAAATATATACAGTTCTCTATCATTCCTCATGCGCACAATTTATTTGTGTTATCCTGCCTATTAGAAATTGCCTTATACTCCCTGATGCGTCACCCTCATGGCATCTAAATTTGATATGATATTACTGTCATGTTTATATAGTTAAATCATATGCACTATTCGTCTAAGTTTATATTTATTTTCATATTACTGTTATGTTGTACACTATATGATTATAATTTATTTATGGAAAAAATGTGTTTTTAATTTTTATACTTTTTGTCAAATGTGATCAAAGTTTTTATACTATTATATTGATTAATTTAGTTCTTAAACTTTAAAAAATATGTTGATTTAGTCTCTCTTAACTATAAAAAAACATATTAAATTCTTAAAAAAATTAAATTTACATTTTTTTTAATTTTTGAACCAAATTTATCAATATAAAAAATATAAAAACTTTGATCACATTTGACTGAAAATATAAAAATTAAAAATACATTTTTTTAAGATGCTAGACTTGGTCCTGGAAGTCAACAAAAGACTGAAGCTAACTTAGCTTACAACATGTCCAGTGTTACTTGTGCGCAGGTATTAACCACCCATGTTAGACATTGAATATAATTATAAAAATATATTACGTGATTTAAAGTTGTTTCTAATATGGTACAGGACCTACTGTCAAAGTTCGAAGACAAGAGTGCAGATAATGATAAGGTCAAGGATGTTGTTTTGTGCAAAGACGCTCGAGAATGTACCCTACACAGAGAGGACATGTCTTGACGGTGATGCCAATATAGCTACATCTTCATCTATCAAGATGCTTAAGAGGGATATTAAGATTGAGAAAGACTATACTCTTAATTTGAATTGCCCCTGTCTGGGTCCAGATTTTCATGGTTGTTTTTTTGCACTTGTTAAGACATTGTTTCTTTTGTTTTGGGTATTTTATTTTTTTTTCTAACTCAATATTTGTCTACCTCTGAGAGGATTTTGTCATTATTCATTTTTCTCAAATGAGATGGAGAAGGACAAGGCTTCTTCGATTTTTGTTACCTATATTTGCGTCCAGATTTTTATGGTTCTGTTTTAGAAGTTGTTAAGACATTGTCAATTTTGATTTGGATATTTTGTTTAGGTTGTGATTCTTTGTCTACATTTGAGACTATTTTGTCATTTGTTTATGTGACCTATTATCAGGTGTCTCTGTGTTTTGTAATCTCTTTAGGAAATTCAAGTCCTTGACACTTTCTCGCGAGGTATAAATTGGGGATTCATACTAGGTCAATTAATATAGTCCTTGTTTGGAATCTTTCAAACTCTGTACTCCCTCGTGGATTCTAGTTTTTAATATCATTTTCCTGAAAAATAAAATACAAGGTCAACTTATAGTAACTTATTGACCGAGTGAAATGTCCCCTGTCATGATGCTCATTTTAATGCTGCTAACGAAATTTGAAATTTATTTATTTTAAGTTGATTATTTATTTAATAATTATTATATTATATTATATTATATTTATTTACTGATGTTATTTTTCTATTTTTTTTCCTTTGAATAGAATATTTTTTAATTTTTTAAATACTTAAATTTTTTAAGTTCTATTACAAAATTTATTTAATAGTAATTTAATTTAATAACTTATTTTACAATTTCCTTAACTATCTATTATTGTCTTTTCAAGTAATATAAAGAAATTAAACTATTTAAATATTAGATATTAATTAATTTTTTAAATTTTATTTAATCATTTATTTTATATTTTTATAGCGAAATTTTAATTTTTCTTTAACTTATTATTTATTTAATAATTATTATATATTTTTATTTCTGTAAAATATTTTTTATCTGTCTACTATCATCCAATTAATAAAAATGTTAAAAATAAGATTTTTAATTATTTATTATTCAATTAATTTATTAAAAATTTCTTTTATAATTCATACAATAGTAATTTTATTGAATTACTTGATAATTTTTTTTGCCATCTATTATTGTCCTATTAATAAAAAACATTTAACAAAATTGATTTTTTAAATACTAAAATATTTCATAATTAAAGTGAAGTACAAATCAAACAGCTAGACTTGCTGCCTAGTAATTTCAATGTTAGGCTCCAAACCCTGCAAGTAATTATCAATGATAGGTTTGGCGCCTAAAGACGGGTCAAGAAGGTGCACAAAGTCTAACACCTATTGTTGTTAGCTGCGACTGCAGTGTTCTAAGAAAGTATTATGCAATAATTTCATAATATTTTTCAAATCATTAATCTAAATAATAATGCAACAGTAATAATAATTTCTAAACCACAGGGTCTCCGTAATTTATAGATTAGAATCCTTAATGTTCTATAACGTTGCACCATAACACAATATGCATTTATATCCACGAAAACACATTACCCTTAATACCTCTAAAAATTGCTTAAGATAAAATTAAATTAGAATTTCAAAAGGAAAGTATAACTATAGATAATTTTCTAAGCTTTAGTTTCTCCAAAAATTGCTAATGTCACTAATTTAAATTTTTTTTCTAAACTTTTTAACGAGTTTGTAATACTCTTCTTATTTATTTAAAATTATTCTATTCACTATACCCATCTAAAAAATATACCGGGATAGGTAGAAATATACATATGATATTCCACCTAAATTTTAAATCCTAAAAATATAATTTATACTAATCTAAAGTTTTTCATTATCTCTTTCGATCAATAAAATTTGCAACTTATTAATATAAATATCAGTACCCTGTTTAATATCTTAATAGCTAAAGAAAAGTTCTCAGTAACGTTCTTCCCCTCTTTTATTTTCCTTACTTCACTTATTTCTTCATCTATGGGGTGTAGGTGTGCAAGTGGCAAGAATTTAGATGGATTTAATTGGATTTGGTTTAATTATTATCTAATTTAATGAAACATAGTTTGCTTGGTTTGGATTTTTTTTAATAATTCAATCCAGTCCAATTTAGTCTTAATTTATTTTAAATAAATAAATAAATTATCTAATTAATTCAATTAATTTAGAATCAAGACATTTAAATTATAAAAGCTGTTTAAAGTATAAAAACTGATTAAGTAATAATTATGTACAATCATATCATAATTAACAAATATAGTATATATTACTCAGAAAGTTTAGAATAAATCATAAATATGTTACTTTTACTTAAATACATTCAAAAATTAGTCTTCAATGTATTTTTAAATTAAAATACAAATCTAATTATCTAAATATAATATTATCAATAAATAATTAAAATTTTATTAATAATATTATAAAATAATCAAATTAAATTGAATTGACTATATTTAAAACTTAATAACTCACCCCTAACCCTATTATAATTAAGTTAGTAAAAATAAACTAAACTCAACTTCTCTAAAAAATTTTTATAGATAGAGTTTGGGTTGATCATGATCCCACTCTCGGTGGTTCTCAATCTGAAGTAGGAAATATTTGTTAGGTACGGTTATTCTTACTTCTTTTTTTTAAGATATTATTTTTTCTAATCAAAATAACTTTTTTTTGACAGAAATATTTCGTTGTCAATAAAAATATATTTGCCAAATATATTTTGATATAAAAATTTATTAAAAATTAGAAGGCGAATTAAAAAAAAAAAAGTGAGAAAAACACCACTCAAATTAGTTTTGCATCCGTTTTATACTTCTTGCAAGTTGCCTACACTTGTGGCCCAAAGTGAATGGCTTCTAGTGGATGTATTTATGATTATGATTTAATTACCCTTTTAGGTGTATAAATACTTTATTAGTAGGAATGGGTAATGCACCACGCTATCCTTCGCTGTGATCTTTCTTAGTTATGTAATTTAATTAAGCGATGAATTTATGATTTTACATAAAGTAATTATATATAATTTAATTTTATAATTTTGTAATTTTTTAATGTATTATGAATATTTTTTGTTGTACCAGTAACATAGGTGTAAAGTATCTAAAATTAAAAATAATGACTAATTTCTATTGGAAATAATGAATTTATCAAACAATAGGGATGTCAATGAGTAAGATATACTATACTCCTAGTTCTTTTACCTACATTTTAAAAGTCTCCATAATCATATCCATACCATATGAATAATACTCTTAACACATTTATTATTTCTTATTGGGTACCTAAATGTTTATATTCATATTTATTATCCAGACTTTTATTAACTATGAAAATTGATATATAAAAAATATTAACTAAAAATATGATAGTAATTAAATTAAAATTTTATTAGCTTTTTTTATAAAACATAACAACCATAATCACAAAACATCGTAAATTAAAATCATATCAAAAGATATTTTAAAAAAATAACAATTACCCTTAAAATATTATAAATATTATAATAAACTTTAACAACAACTTTACGATCTTTCAAGTAAAAAAATAACCAAAATAAAAAAAAAATTGTATCTACTACCATAAATAAACATGAAATATAAATACATACTATTGAATAAGCTTATATATATATATATACACTAATTTTAGATGAAAAATAAATAAAAAATAAAAAAATGTTTTGTGGGAACTTGAGAATTATTTTACATTGATAATGAATAATTAAAAGAAGCAACCATGAAATTTAAGAGCTAGGACTATTTTCTATGGACTATAGAATTAGGGATTCATGAATTAAAGAGTGACAACAACACAATAAATAAAAAATTAAGAAAATAATAATAATAATAATTATTATTATTATTAGGATTGAGTATTAAGATACTTATACTAGCACTCATATCCATCATATTTTATGGCTAATTATCCATACCCAATCTCATATCTATTAAGTGATTACCCTACCGATTATGGATAATTTTTGTGAGTAATTATTGAGTCTCTCACCCATTTTCACTCCTACTAGACAATGAATATTTCATTTCTAACTTGATTAAGAGAGGATTCAAATATCAAATATTATGATTAAGAGACATAAATATAAATAATTATTTTTAATCCTTTTAATATTTTTCATATCAATTTACTAATTTACTTTTAATATTATAAATTTAAAAATTAATAATTTACTTATATGTTTATAATTTATTTTAATATATTATTTTTTATGTTATTTTTATATTTAAATTTATTAGTTTTAACTTTTTGTAATATAATTTATTTTTAATATATTGGTCTTTGAAGATAAAATCATTGTTGATGATATATTAAAAAATATATTATATTATAATTAGTCAAAATAACTGTATAAGTAACACATATATATTCACATAAAAAATAATATATTAAAAGTAATATATATATATATATATATTAAAAAGTACAATGTTAAAAAGTAATTTAGTGGCAAGTTTTTTTATTTAATTAATATAATGTGTTTACTTTTATTTTATGTGTATTTTTTAAATTACTATATATAATAAAATTGTTGATTTAAATAATTATATTACCAAGTGTGCATACTATTATTTACGAGGATTGCTGACGTAAAATATTTTACACTAATAAACTGCATAGTCCACATTTATTTAGTGTAAATTAAATAAAAAATAGGATGCATCTATTAAATTTTTTCTTTAGGATGATTCAAATAGCAGCGCGGCTAAAGACAGAATAAATTTAATTTTCTTTATTTTTAATAATTATTCAATTTTGAAAAAATTTCTTTCAAATAAAAATTTTAATGAGGAAAATTATAAATATATTTTTATTTTAATATATTAAATTTATTAATTCTTTCGCATATTTCTAAACTTAATTTCTTCTATTCTTATTTTATACACTATTAATTGATTAATTACATTTATTCTTAATTTTATTGAATTGTTTTAATCAATATTATTATTTGATATTTTATATTAGAAATTATTATTGACTAATTAGACATTGGATATTATATGGTATTATTGTGATTGATGATGCTTAACATTTAATATCATCAATCATTACTATGAGATATTTGCATTACATTGAATCATCGTACATTACAACTTTTATTTGAGGTTAAGAATATTATTCATTGATATTCTTTGAAAACTTCAAAAAAAAAAATCCATTGTTTGATCTTTGAGAAGTAGATTGTAAAAACTTTATGAAGTAAAATTTTTAAATACAGACAATTTTTTTAGGAAGGTTTAAAGTACTCAATACTAGTTAAATTAAATCACCCATTTTACATTCACATATATATATATATATATATATATATATATATATATATATATATATATATATATATATATATATATATATATATATATATATATAAATAAAAAAGAGTGTATTACGTAATATGAATATTTATAATAAAAGAAAGTAAAAAAATAAATTTACATCATATAATTATACATAAAAAATTATGATAAAAACTATGAAATACTAACGTAATTACGAAAAAAATCATATCACTTTGTAATTTAATGAAAATTATTCATAAATTATATTTAATTTATATTATTTCATATGAATATATACATAATATTAATATATATATATATATATATATATATATAATATTAATAATGTTATTAAAATTAGTTATGTAAGATAATTAATATTATATAAAGAAAAAAATTTATTTATTTATATTTTATATAAATGTTATATTAACATGTTCTCATTTTTCAAATAAACAAATATATATAGAGAGGAGAGAAGAGAAGAGAAGGATTAAATAATATAAATTTAAACTATATACATGAAAGATTATGATGAAAAGCTATTAAATAAAATATAATTAATTTTTTTATTATTTAAATTTTAGTTTATATATTAAAAAAGATTTGAATCCAAATATTAATATAGTGTTGAATTTATTTACCTTATATAATATTAATTATCATATTTATTACAAATAATATATTATTAAATTTAATACATGTAATAAATATACTATATTATTAAATGTAAATTTAATACATGTAATAAATATAATATATTATTAAATGAAAAGTAGTTATTACATAATTTAATACCTATATTTATTATAACATATATTAAAAATAATTAATATGTTTTATAAAACATATTTTAAAATAAAAAATTTAAATTTATATTAATATTTTTTTATTTATAAATTCTAATTAATAATTTTAATTTATTATATATTTAAAAATAATTATTTTAATTACAATTGTTGATAAACCATATTTTAAAGTAACAAATTAAAATACATATCAATGTGATTTTAAAATTGTTTATATTTTACATGTTAACGATTAATTTAATCCAATAATTTATACTCATTATATTTTTATCTTATGCAGATAATATAATAACTGGAAAATTATTTACTTCAAATAATTAAATGAAAATTTATATAAAAAATAAATGACAAAATTAAAATTATAGATCTTATTCAATTTATATGACATATAATAATTTTATTAATTCTTATAATAATTATCTTAAAATTATATTTAATATAATTTTTTATTGGTCGATAATGTAATTTTTTATAATGAAGTGCATAGAAAATAAGTCAAGATTTATTTAATATAAATTAAATGAAAATAGAATACGATTATTAAATTTTCTTTTTCTTTTTAGGGTAACTCAAATGGCAGATGCTAAAAACAGAATAAATTTTATTTCCTTTCTTTTAATAATTATTCAATTTTGAGAAAATTTCTTTCAAATAGAATAGTTAATGAGGAAAATAATAAATACGTTATATATTTTAATATATTAATCTTATTTAATAAAATTCCTATTGAAGTATGAAGAAAAAGCGTACGAAAGTATGTTTTAAGCGAGACATTTCAAATCCTAAAAACATTACCGCTAGAAAAGTTTACTGACTTTAATATCTTAAAATTATATTAACAATCATTTAAATTTTCTTACACTCCCAATGCATAAAAATTAATCTCAAATATTACTACGAGTAAAACGTTGGCGTTGAGAGCGGTGGTCCCCATTCAGTACGTAGAAAAGAAAGCACAGTAAATCGCGCATGAAACGGCACCAGATATTACGCAGTGTTCGCGGTATGACAACTCATTTCTAAAGAGCGTTACTCTTATTTTCTTAGTTCAATTCACTCTCTTCATCACTTCTTTCATTCACTCCTCTCATTTTCAGATTCTCCTTCTCCTCTGAATTGATCAATCTCTGCGCGCATCCATGGTCAAATCTACTAACTCCGCCTCCAAACATCAAGTCTGTTTCTCTTTCCTTACTCCTTTATTCTCTAGCTTTCTTCATTTCCTTTCATTTATATGCTTTTTTTTTTCTCTCACTCCATTTCTTTGAAATCGTACCGCGACGATAGTTCAGAATTAAACTAAGATGATAGTATATTATTTTATATCTAATCAGATACTGAAACTGAAACTGAAACTGAAACTAAACAACTCTCTGTTCCTCTGTCTCTGTGTGCGCGAATAGTACAAACGACATTTGAATTCGGGACTTTGCTCCGTGTTTGTTACGGATAATTCCTTTTATAAACGACGCGTAGTTCCTTTGCTCAACGCGTGAGGATTGAACTTCGCATTCGTTACCTACTCTTTTTCTTTTGTCCACAGCCAAACATGATATCGCGGATGCAGATTTTATTTTATTTTATTTTTATGTAAAAATATATGGAGTTCTGTGTTTTTTTAATTTCTGGAGCAATAAGTGTAAGCTTTTATTGTATGATAATATTGTTAGAAACAACATGGAGAGGCAGCAAAAGATGCTGCTGGAAGAACCTTGAAGATCAAGATAAAACAGTTGAGAGATCAAATCCAAGCGGAGCGAGCGCAATCGGTTAAAGTAAGTGTCCAATTGGGTTGCTTGATTCTTGGAAATGCTTCTTTGTTCTTTTTACCATCTGCAAAGTTAAATTGATTTTGTGGAACTATTGTGCCAGTTCTTTTTTGTTTTTCTGTGGGGAACTGGAAAATGACCAAAGTTGAAAACAAATAGTGAAAATTAAAACATGTTGTAATGGACTCATCTAGTCTTCTATTATTTCCTTGCTTGCAGATTTTTCTTTTACTTCGTTGGCGTTTCGCTGGCACAGCTTTTATCATTGTTTATTTGAATATGTTTTCTTCCATTGCAATATGCAAGGTTGAGAAGGGCTTGTTATGTACATATTGCTGGTTAGCTTGAAGTTAATCTCAGTTGTGTTTCCACAGGAAAAAGTTCAGACACATTGGAAGAATCTTGAGCCTCTACTTTCAACAGTGAAGTCAGTAATATCAGGGAGGGAGTCTTTGCGGAATGAGGAAACTGTCAATATGCTTTCTTCTAGAATTAACAACCCTCTTTGTAAGTTCAATGGTTTCCCTAAAGGTATGTTAGAGAAGGATCGCATCAACAATGTGGACTTATCATTTGCAAAAAGCATTAGGATTCCACACATGGAAAGATTACCACCATATACATCATGGGTATATGTGGCCAGGTTCGTTTGACTTTCAAGTTTCAAAGACTAATTTTCTGTCCAGATGTCGCAGATTGGGAATTGCATGTTTCTCGAATCGTATTTTCTTTTCAAATAGAAACCTCCATGTCAAATATTAGTGATAAATCCATACATAGATTGTGTTCATGTATATTCTGATTTTTCAAAATTTTCCATGCTGAACAGAAATGAGAGAATGGCCGAAGATCAGTCAGTTGTTGGAAAATACCAAATATACCATGATAAAAAAAGAGGTGAAACGGTGATATGCAGTGACAGCGAGGAAGAGATAGAAAATACCGAGGATGTTAAACATGAATTCACTGAGGCTGAAGACCGAATTTTGCGGTAATTTAAAACGGAGATGCTGTACTTGCATGTAGAAGTTCTATTAGTTTATGAAGAAAATGAAATTACAACAAGAGCTAGAGATCCTGATTGCAATTTTTGCTCAGCTATATAATCCTTAAGTTACATTTTAGTTTGCTGAGTAAGATAGAAGTCTGGCTGGACCTCCGGTGCTTTTCCTTGCTCAGGAAATAGAACCTTTATCATCATCACGCAAGATGTTTAAATTTAATATCAAATTTAAACTCATTGGGCATCATTTTTCTATTTCATTCAAATGTTTGAAGCTTCTCTATTCTAACATTACTATCTTGACTCTTGAATATATTAGGATGGCACTTGATGAATATGGGTCTACTGCGGAGGTATTGAGTATAGTTAAAGAGTCTGTTAAGACTACCGATTCACAAATTCAGGTAACCTATAATAACTTATGGACATGATTATATGCTTGATGGTTGTTAATCCTAATTAATTATTGTAAAAATAAGTTGCACCATGGATATTTTGAACACCCATTTTTATGTCTGGGAGATTGTCTTTTTCATCAAAATATTCAGGAGAGGTATGAAAAACTCAAGGAAAAGAATAAAGGGATTCTATACCAGAATTCTGAAGATTGTGATTGCAGAGGATGTGTATCTCATCTTGGAATATGTTTGGAAAAAAGCTTGAGTGCTACTTTAGAACATTTCGATATCCTTTTCTGTCGTCAGTGCCTGGTACATACTAAACATTATCCTTTTAACATTCTTGTCATTGCCATGGTGTCTAATATGATATTAAATATTTTGTCTATCCATGCTTTTATAATTTCCTCGAGCAGATCTTTGACTGTCCTGTACATGGCACTTCTCAACCTTTAATATATCCTGTAAGAAACAGTTCTCTATGTTCTTTTCAACTTAATCTGTGTTCCCAACTCCATCAATAAATCAATTTGATGATTTACTTCACAGAGTGAAAAGCAGCCTGTTTGGTCCGAACCTGAAGGTGACAGGAAACCGTGCAGTGATCAATGTTACCTTCTGGTATTCTTCTTCTTTGTCTGAGATTTTAAGTAATTTTTATATTTCATGCTGGGGCCAGGGAAGAATATAGAGCTTTTACTTGTTTTCAACTTTAAAAAATATCTCTTTTTTCCCTGCTGGTATTTTATTTGAAACGTTTTTAGTGTCCACGGGATTAGTATGCAATAAAAAATTATGATACCTCTGTACTAAGTGATTTGTTAACTTGTATTGGCATAAATTCGTCAATAATAAATGCTTTCCAATTCATTCGAGATGATTAATTTTACGAATATACTTACAAGAGCTACACCTCATCCACGTTTGTTATGTTTGATGGAAACAATGCGCAAGGTTGTGAATTGGTCTCCTTTTCATTTTCTCGCAGTTAAAGGATGTTGGGATTTCGTCAGAAAATTCAGCTCAAGGGTCTTTTCAGGACAATGGAATTAAACCAATGGAACAGGACTCAACATTGCCTCCTGATGAGCCTCAGAATTCTTGTAATAAGCTGAAGAGAATCTCAGATGATATAGTTACTGACATTGGCAATCATAGCAGGGATCTAAATTTGGATGCTAGTGATGAAGAAAACCGCACAACGTATCGTGCATCTTTGAAAAGTCTTGCTGAACATACTTCAAAGAAATTAACAATTTCTGGTAGCTCTAACCTTGGTGAGCGGGACAAGGGAGTTGTGGATGGACAAAAAGATCTTACAAATGAGACAGAATTTAACCAGTTGTCCAATTCAACGGAAGTGCAAGCTGTTGAGATGACAAGTAACTCAGATTGGAAACGTCTGGAGAGAGATTTATATTTGAAGGGAGAAGAACTGTTTGGAAAAAATAGGTATGGAGCTTCTCACACTTAAAAACACTTGGACCATGTTAAATAATTGGGTTGTTACTAGTTTTCTTCCAAAAATTTTGTATTGTGCTTAGAAATGCAGCACTATAGACTCACATCATGGATCTGACCAAACCCTGACCTCGTGCCCAGCGAGTGCTCCATAACAGAACAGCAGCCTGTCATTCAGTGTGTGTGGTGTGGAGGTGCTGTTTTATCTCTGGCATGTCCTTAAGCGGCGGTGCGGGTGGATCCAGAAAACTTCAACAATGAGACACTTTTTAACACATTTTTCTTAATATATTTAATAAATTATGATAGTAATTTATTTATCAAAATAAACCTGTATGTTTAAAAAATAGTTATTTTTTAGTCATAAAACTTTTATTATATATATATATATATATATTCGTATATTTTTATTAAAAATATTTTAGTATCTGATAAAAAAAAAGATAGCGATAATAAAGAGAAAGGTAAATAATATAAGAATTTAATATTTCAAACTAATTTTTTACATTTCAACAAAATTAATTTTCTACATGTCAAATATGCCAAAAAAAAAAGAGATATTAAGGTGTATAAATAGGGAGTATTAGTCTGACTATATTGAAAAAATCATTGGAAAGAAAATATCTACTATTTTGATAAATTTATAGTTTTAAATAAAAGTTAGTTATTTAGACGATAGATATTCCGTAATTATATTATTGTAAAAAAAAAATGTCATTGGGACGGTTAATGGCGAGGCGGGGGGGATTTTGTCCATAATTCCTCCAAACCCTTCCTCTGTTAGTTTAGCTTCAATTGCAGTTAATCTTTGCCAGGACTTAAGAGTAGTTATGGAACTGGAAATATGCCCTAAATTGGAAGGAGCTTGTAAAATTAATTCTTGCTCTGAACATGATCTGCGAGTATATTCAATGTTTTTCTTTTCTGGAAAGCAATTAACTATCCTCCAATGGTTTTCTTTTTATCGTGTTTGTACTTGTACGTTTGTAAAGTATTCTTCTTTCTTGTGCAAGAATTAAGCATTACCAATGTATTTTTCTTGTAATAAGCAGTCAATGTTTTTTGTTAAGATTGGAGTGCATTCTTAGGTTATCTCCCAACCATTGCAATAACAAAGCAACTGTTAAATTGCTTGTATTTGAAATAAATTTGTAGCTAACTTTCCCAAATTGTGATATTCTTTTAAGTTTTTGCTTATGTGGTGCTACTCACGCTTTGTAGTTGCCTCATCGCCCGTTGCTTTCTTCCTGGCTTGAGGACTTGCTTGGAAGTAGCTAAGTACATGTTTGCTGGTGGAGAGTCAATGCCCCATGGATCCATACCAAGTTCAATCATGAACAGAAGTGAAAATATTAATGCAGAGTGCACAGTGAGAATTTCGAGCCATTTCCTTATCTTCTTTATGTTTTCTTCTATTGTCCTGATCATTTTTTTAGAGGGGGCGGAAGGAGTGGTTTGATGATGATGGAAAATTGTCTTCCATACATATTGAGTAACATAAGTTATGATGAAATTTATTGAGAAACAAATTTAAATAGGGAACATTAATATATTGCGAAATGTCTTGCTCAAATAGCAGAATTAATATCAACTTCAGTAGTAGATAAAATTTAAATTCTTATTATCATTCATTAGGGGCTTTCCAGATTTTATATTCTATATTGCCCAATAGGAAGGGTCAAAGGTGTTTTCTGGTCAAACATGCAAAAGGGATTGGGTTGAACTTTTGAGCTGACGTGCGTGTGTATAATCTCTGTACTCTTGGACTCTGTATAGTACTTGTCTTGACGATTTTTTCAAATCAATTAAAGGAAAAGCATAATTCTGAACGTTTAGCTTTTGGCACTTGAATATAATTTTGCAACGATATGCCATTTAGATAGCGTAAAACAACTTCTGAATCTGGGTTGTTTTGCTAGGACCAAGAAATGCAACCAAGATCACGGTCGCAACGGAAAAAGGGCAAACCTAGGAAGTTCAATTATTCTCGGAAGTCTGCTGGCCTCCCGCCTAGATGGAGAAGAATTGCTTATGGGCAAAACCTGTGTAATAAGCAGTATACTCCTTGTGGGTGTCACGGAATGTGTGGAAAGGAATGTCCTTGTCTTCTTCATGGAACTTGCTGTGAAAAATATTGTGGGTATGTGGATTTACATTTAACTATGTGCCTCTAAGCCTTTTCTAATAATAAAATAGACACAATAGTTGCAGGATATTTCATATTTCTCATGGTCATGTGTTTGTATATTTGAATTACTTTGTTAACAATCTTTGCTGGCTATCTAGCTTGAAGATTCAAGTCCAACGAGGGTGATCTGGATCCATTGTCAAATATAGTTTTTCCTAAGCATTTTAACTCTAAAGGAAGGAAACATGATTTCTCTTGGAGTGCCACGAGAGGCATATATGGACGAAAAGCTATTAAAATAAAATCCATGCTTGGCAAGGCATGAAAATGTATTCTGAACATAAACTGTGATAAATTAGCTTTTCTTATTTCTACCTACAGGTGTTTAAAGCTCTGCAATAACCGGTTCAGAGGATGTCATTGTGCCAAGAGTCAATGCCGAAGTCGACTATGCCCATGCTTTGCAGCTAACCGTGAATGTGACCCAGATGTCTGCCGAAATTGCTGGATTAGGTAATGTCATTATTTATTTGTGCCTTTGAACTTGATTTTATGTAGCCTTTTTTTTAATACATTCCTTATATTTTAATACTTCACCTCATCGAGAAAGTCATAGCTAAGGTAATGTTTTTGGTCCTAATAATTGAGTAGCATATGCTGATGCAAGAACATGATCCATATCTGTATATCTTACCTGTTTTTTAGAAGCCAAAAAATACAATTCGGAATTCTCTAATAATTTTGTCTACCGCCTGTTTAGATAAGTATCTTGGTTTCAGAAGATATATATTTGTTCAAATAATAATATCAGATAAAAGCATTATTTTGTATTAACCATTTCAGCTTAAGTGAAAGGAATTGAGCTGCATCCTTCGCAATTTTAAATATAACATTTGTATACAGTTGCGGCGATGGTTCATTAGGGGAGCCACCTCGACGTGGAGATAGTCAATGTGGAAATATGAATCTTCTTTTAGGGCAAAAAGAGAGGGTTAGTAAGGATTTATTTGATTCTCCTATCAATTTTTTATTTTAAAAATTGTTTTTTTAAAACAATGGCACATTATTCCACAATCAATTTCTTATCCAAAATTTATGAAATTTTAAAAATTGTTTTCAAAACAGTTATTTTGAAAACAAAAAAATAGAAACCTTTGGGAGATGCTTTTTCTTTGTCTTATTCAATCTCTTACTCAATATCACACTCTACTTTGTGCCTTGCACCACCCACCACCCTCAACCAGTTATTTGAGTAATCTTGTAGAGTTGCATTTTGAAAATTAAAATTATTTTTTTAAAATAGAACTCAAAAGCACCCTAATTCTTTTGCTCCTTAAATTATCTGTATTTCATTCATGAATATGAGTATCTTACATAGTTTTTCTTATATCTATCAGATTCTTTTGGCAAAGTCAGATGTTATTGGATGGGGAGCCTTCGCAAAGGTTAAGATGTTTGTACTTGGTTGTTTTTAAATAATGTGATAGTGTGTTCTTCTCACAGATTGATGATGCATTTCAGAACGCAGTTAACAAAAATGTTTGCCTAGGAGAGTACACGGGTGAACTAATTAATCCTAAAGAAGCAGAAAAACGTGGGAAACTATATGATCGTATAAACACTTCATTCCTTTTTAACGTCAATGATCAGGCAAGTGTCTCGTATCAACTATATTTCTCTTAACTTGAGCCTATTCTAGCACTTTTCCCATGGACTAGAGCATTCTTGTAATTTACATAAGGGTGTTCGAATGATATAAGATCAAAACCTGGTAGTTGTTAGTTAACGAGTGCAACATATAGATATTATTTTTCCCTAGTTATTTTGTTAGAAACTAATGAATTAGCATCAAGGTATTAATGATCTGGTTAATCGTATAGTTGACTTTGAAATGTATGATTACCCTTTGAAATATAAGGAATATACATCAATTTAGCTAGTTTCCAATTTGGTATCCGATTGGAACATAATTCTTTCAGTGCTATCTTCCCATGGTTGAACCCTAGTTGTCGTCTTCTTCTTTGTTTTACATTATCTCAGTTTCAATACAATGTTTGAGAAAATAGAGGGGATCGTTTCTACCGGCAAGACATCATCCAAGGTGGTCTACAAGACTTCCTTTTACCCGCAGATAATTTAAATAAATACATTTGGACCTGTTAATAAATGAGGACGGGATCGATATCAAGATACCCGCCTCTCAAGTACCCACTAATATCCATTATATTAAAATTACTTAAATATTATTGATTAAGTAATTTTATTTAGGTTTGTGAAATTATGATTACCTAATTTTATTTAGGTTTGTGAAATTAGGACTCAAGTAATGAAACATTTAAATTGAGTATCTAAATTGAAATATCTTGATTCAAATGATTGTATACAATATTTAAATAATTTTATTTTTGACCTTTAAACTAATTTTTTTTTGAAAGAAATCATTATAATAAATAAAAATTATAGTTTAAATATTTTTAAAGATATTTTAAGTTATTTTTATTTTTAATAAATATCCACAAATACTCGTGAATATTAACAAAATTCGTAAGTATCAACTTAACAAGTACTCACACAATGAGTAGGTGAGTTATTGGGTGGATATTTATCTGGTAAGACAAATAGTGAAAGATTACTACGTGTATCTTTCTCGCTCCATTGATATCTCTAGTCTCAAGTTATGGAGATGCACATTGCTAGCAGATGAAAAAAAGAATACATCATAAGATGGGAGGTTATGCCTATTGATACTTAGCCAAACTATGGTGAATGGGAGGCTAAAGATGTCAACTCTTGGCTCATCAAGTCTTACACATGTTTGCCAAGTCTTAGGTCATCAACTCTGGACTAACAAATTGATGGCACATTTTGAGCAAGGTTGAACAACTAAAGAACTCTGGGAAGTTGTCAAGAGAAGTTATCTTGATATTTTAGATTCTTTTCAAGTCTATGAACTTATTAAGAAATCATTCTAATCACGTTAAGGAGGTCGCTCACTTTTAGAGTATTACAAGGAGTTAAATTTCATACTTTTGGAACTTGATTATATTATTGGCAAATTATATGAAATGTCAAATCTTGGCTACATCTCCTTTACTAAGTCTTGAGGAAGCCTATTGACGTGTTCATTATGAGAAGAGACAACTCACTATGGGAATGGAAGATCAATCAAAAGCACAAGTTCTAGTTGTCCAAAAGAACAATTCCTTGATAGTAATTTGTGCGTGTCATTCCTCCATTGTTCTTGCTATATGAAGTGGTATAAACTCAAGCAAGATGAAAAGAAAAAATAAGAAATATATCTAGGTTGTTGTCGTAGGTTTTCCTCCATTTTCAGCTTCTCATGTAACTCAAGTAACTCAAAAGGAAGGTAACCTTGGTTTAACTTTCATTTCCATTGTTCCCAATATAGGTAATTGATTCAGGAGATAGTGATCACATGACAAGTAATTCTTTTTTGCTTGAGTCCTTGATTCCTTTGCACATGAATTTTGTCTATGTTTCTAATGGGACCCCTATGCCAATCTAAGGGTTTGGAAATGTCTTATTTTTTTCTCACTTCCTTTGTCGTATGCCCTACTTGCACCTAACCTCTAATAATCTTCTTTCTATTAGCAAGATTACCAAAAATCTTAATTATTCTATAACCTTTTATTCTACCCACTATGTGCTTTAGGACAATCTTACCAAGATGACAATTGGCATTGGTAAAGAGATAGTGGGTCTCTATTACTTGGAAGGGGCAAAAAGATTGCAATAAAACATAGATTATATTCTTCCAATGATAGAGAAGACATTTGATAGATTGAAGATTTTGTTTTTGGAACTATCATTTGGATTGCCCATCTTTTTCATACATAGAACACTTGTTTCCTCAATTGTTCAAAAGGATTTTGTTTCTAGTTTGCAATGTGAACAATGTTTTTATTCTAAAAATCATTGTGCAACTTTCAAAATAAGTCTAAATAAAGTTTCACTCTCTTTTCTCCATGTCTTTACCAATGTTATTGTACTAGAAAGTGAGTTGAGTGTATTTGTTGAAATCGAAACACGATTACCTTCTTAATTTTCAAAGATGATTCAATTTAATAGGTGTGTCAAATTCTTCCATTCTAATAATGGTTGTCAATTTGTAAATTTGTCTCTTGCTAAGCTATTTCAATAAAATGGAATTCTCTAGTGAACATGTACACATGTACCTCAACAAAACAATATAATGAAGTGAAAAAGTTGTCACATTCTTGAGGTAGCTTAAGCGTCATGTTTCATTATTCATGTTTTGGGGCTGATGTTATCGCAATTGTTGTCTTCCTCATAAATCGGGTACATGTATTGATCATTGAATATCAAAAACATTGTCAATGTTATCTCAATTTCACCCTATTCCTTCTGTTTTGTATTTGTCCTAAAAAAATTTATTGTGTTTGATATATGTATGTTCTCTCATCAAATGGACAAGCTTGATCCACGTGCTCTAAAATATGTCTTTCTTAGTTATTCTAACTCTCAAATAAATGTTACCATCCTCCCACCAAGAAATATTGTGTCACCATTGATGTCCAATTTTGTGAACATGAATCTTATTTCTCAAAGGATGTGTTTCAAGGGGAAATTAAAGTAAGGAAAAAGAAAATTTATGGTTGGACGGAAAGAGATTTTGGATCTCAAGTAGTTAGGGGGGTGGCTTTGAATGACATGAATGGTTAAAAGGAGCTTGTGAAGGACACAAGTGGTAATCAAGAGGAGCTCATATATGACATAATTGATGGTCAAAAGGAACCTCAAGAGGATCGATGTAAGCCTGAACTTTGTGGGAAAGGAGAAGACCAAATCATTTTTTTCAAGCAAGATTGTACAAGAAGGAATGCAAATGTTGCAATAACATCCCCTTCCAAGATCATATGCCCATCTCATTACCTCTTTTGATTATACTACCATGTCATCAAATAACTTTTTTACACTAGTTCCGAGGTACTTTCTTCTCAAACATTCTTGATTCTAAAAATTATAATCTTAAATTCACAAGTTAGAGACTAAGATAGGAGATATATACCTTTTCATGAATTTAAAGTACTTTATAGATTTGGTTTTGAAAGGTATGGTTTTTCAAAATTATCATTGAACAATGTTTATCTTATGTCTAATTTTGTCTCATACCATTGTCTATCAAAGACGCATCGTACTTTTTCCCTTCAATTATCATTTGTGTCTATTCCTTTTTAGGAAGCCTTTGAGGATCCTAAGTGGAAATATGCTAGGGTAGGTGAAATGAAGTCCTCCAAAAGAATTCTACTTGGGAGATGGTTATGCTACATAAATAGACAATAGGGTGTAAGTGGATTCTCTTAGTAAATTACAAATCAAATGGAACAATTGATTAGGTACAAAACTAGTTTGTTTACTAAGAGATGCACACAAACGTGAAATTTCATACTAAGATACCTTTGTTCTTGTGGCCAAAATGAATACAATTAATCATATTGTCTCTTACACAGTGAATGGAGCTGGCAAAAGGGGTTACCGAGCCTATTGCAGGCTTTAAATATAGGCCTCTAAATGAAAGCCCAAGCCTAGCCCTATTTGAGTTAGCTCTACATTCTTTTTTCCTTCTAAAATTCAACACTAACAATTATTATGATATTTTTTATTGATATATTTATTTTAGTTGATAATTATGTTATTATATTAATACATTTTAAAAAATATTGAAAAAATAATTAATTGATTACTCTTAATATGAAATATATTATAAGATAATATCATTTATCATTTTATACAAGTTATAGTGAGAGAACCTATATATTTAATGGTTGCAAATATGAGTTTGTATAAGTTACAAAGGTCTAGGTCTCCTACTATTTTAAATATATTATATATATCGCTCAAAAAAGACATTATGATATTTGGAAATATGTTCTATAACTCTATAGGTAGTCTATGTCAAACAAATGAAAGTTTAAAAAATCTTTTAGCATTTTTAATGTATGTAAGTTTGTAACTTTGTAATTGTAAGTAGTATATACCAAAATGAAATTTAGAAATATAGATTAAGTTTGTAACTCTTTAAGTAGTCTCTACAAAAACCACTAATTAAATCCTATGCAAACAAACAAAAGTTTCAAAGATCTTCCAACGTCTTAATAATGAGTAGCCTCTGGCAAACTTAAAATTTAAAATCAAAGTCAAGCTAAAGACCTCTAAATTATAATAAATGGAAAAAAGATAGGTAGCCCAAACTTGACCGAGCTAGCCCAGTTCAAGCTTGATTATGAGATAGGCTTAATTGGATTGAGCTAAAAAATCATGCATCTAATTTGGGCTCAAAATTAAAAATCCAGGCCTTTATTTTTATTAGGTGAATTCGAGTTAGCCTGGCCTATTTTGCCAACTTTAACCGTGAATATAGGTTGATCATCACAACAATTTGGTGTGAAGAATGTTTTTCTACATGGTGATTTGTTAGAAGAGATGTGTATAGATCATCCTCTAAGGTTTGCACCAAAAGGAGTAAGGTATATAAATTGAAGAAGGTTTTATACAAAATAAAGTAGTCACCAAGAGCATGGTTTTGGAGATTTAGCCATTCTATGAAGAAGTATAAGTTTAAGCAAGTTATGGCAAGTCACACTCTATTTTATAAGAGGATTGGTATTGATATTACCCTTCTTATTGTTTATGTTGATGACTTTATTGTCATATATAGTAACTTTATTGTCACACATAGTAACCTTTATGAGGTAAGGGAGCTTTGAAACTATTTAGATAAAGAATTTGAAATGAAGGACTTAGCATCTCTAAAGTACTTCATTGGCATTGAAGTATTTTAGTCTAAGCATAAACTTTTTCTTTCTCAATATAAGTATATATTAGATCGCTTGTGGTAAATCATGGATTGAGTATCTATCTAGACTAGACTCTAACAAATAAAGAAAGATATCAAAATGTAAGTTGATATATCTAACTCACACAAGACATGATACACCATATGTTGTTGGTATTGTGAGTCAATTTATGCATAATCTTAGTGAATGACACATGAGTGCAGTGAATCATATTTTGGCCTACCTAAGTCCTCACCAAGCAAAGATATAATATTCTTGAAACATGGTTATTTAGACATGGTTAATTACATGAATTCATAATTTTTTTGGGTCTAAATTAGATAGAAAATCTACAACAGATTATTTGTCACTTATTAGGAGGAATTTGGTAACTTGGAGAAATTAAGAAGCAAATGTCATTGTCTAGTGTAGTAGTTGAGTATCATGTTCTTCACCATGCGACTATAGAGTTTGCATGGCTGAACATTCATCTAACTAAACTTAGGTTTGTTTCGGGAAAACCTATGACAATTTTGTGTGTGTGATAGTGTAGTAGTTTTTCAAATTACAATCAATCAAGCATGACATGATCAAATTAAGCATATTGAACTTAACAAAAACTACGTCATGGATAATATTGATCTCGACAGGATAAAAGTCCTCCTTACATAAAGAGTATCGATCAACTAGTCAATATGATAACTCATTTTATCCTTGATGCTTCATTCTGTTCAGTATTTCTCAGTTGGGCATATGTGATATCTATGCACCATCGTGAGAGAAAAACTTAACATGTACAACTTGTAGATGTAATTTTTTTCTTATTTAGTTTATTTATGTTTCTTGATTTTTTGTTAGGAATTAATTTAGAATCAAGGTATCAATTGTCTGATTAATAGTAAAGTTAACTTTCCTATAATAGGTGTGTACTATGTAAAAAATACCTTTTAAGCTATATGAAATCTATATCAATTTAGCTAGTTTCCAATTTTTCTACCTCTCATTTTGCACAACCACTACTATTATATTATATTTTTGTTAGCTTTCATCAATTTACCTTCCCTCGTCTCTTTCTCGATAAGTATAATATATTGTGATTTGAAAACGATGATTTTAAGGTCTTTTCATTCACATCTCTCATCAACCTATCTTGCTCTTTCATAGTGGGTTATTGATGCTCGTCGTCGGGGAGACAAATTAAAATTTGCGAACCATTCATCAAAACCTAATTGTTATGCAAAGGTCAGTCCAAATAGTCCAATTATGGAGAGATGTGAATCTTCTCCTTTGATCTCCGCACATTAAACTCCATTACGGAATTATCATAATGACTGGACTATTGTATCGGTTGCATAGGTGATGCTTGTTGGAGGGGATCATCGAGTTGGCATATTTGCCAAGGAAAACATTAAAGCTGGTGATGAACTTTTCTACGATTACTACTATGATCTAGATACCGCACCATTATGGGCTCTTCCACCTAAAACCGAGACTTCCAAGAAAGATGAATTGACAATTTCTCAAGGCAGGACAAAGAAACACCAATCTCATTTATGAGCTCTGGCTAAGGAACTAAGGTCTAGGATTAATGCTATCTTCTCTCTAGAAATTCTTTTTACATCCCATGGGAAATAGCCAAGAGCAAATGTCATTGGATACTAATATCAAATACTAATATGCATAAAATTACCTTGGAAATCATGAACTAAAGTATGAGTTTGTCGTTGTTTTAGGCATATTTGTTTTTTTATTAATGCTAATTTTAGCAATTTTCATTAATAACATTAATAAAATTGTAAGAAGGTATGCTTAATTTCAAATCCCTAATGTGAAAATTTCTTTTATTAGTGAATTAATCACTGGCTTTTGTTGTCGGTGATTTTTCATAACCCTACTTTGCTTCAACAAGTAATGTACGACCTGAATCAAATCCTTGTGACGGGTTATTCTACTTAATAAGTTTATAATATTAAGAAAACTCAACAAATTGTTAAATGATAAAATGAAGAAAGTTTATGGATTAGAAATAGAACAATGCAATAAATACATGGAGAAGCAAAGTGAAAAGGAAAAAATAAAAGTAAGCAAAAACAATGAAAGAAAGAAGAATCAACAAACTTTTCTTTCTTGTTGAAAGTTTATACATTTTCTCTTTTGGAAGCTTATTTATCTTGAAGAATAAATGTGTAGGCTTTTTTTAATGAGTTTTTAGTACAAAGTTTCCAACCCTTTCTTAGGTAGTTATACTATTTATAGGCTAAGTCAAGGGACCACCATCTATATCTAAGTTTCAAGAGAATGCATGTATGCATCAATTACTAATGAAGGAATAACTTAAACTACCAATAAATGCTATTAACTCCTCCTTTCATTCGATGCTCCCCTAATGTCCATGTGAACAAGACTCAAACTAAAAGAGAGGTCCTCAGAGAGCAAGACTTAAGCACAAATTATAATTATAATTACTATTACTATTATTATTTGATTGAGTCTTTAGTCTCCCTTTTGATTGCATTTGTCACTCAAAATTGTATCATCTAACATACCTAGGATTTTGATAAACTTTGGTTTTTCCAACATCTAAAGACTCTTTTACATTGTTAAATCATTTAACTTTATAATACTATTTTACATTAAAATAAAAAAAAACTTTGACGGAAATGAAAGTGATGAAAAGTCTTAACACAATGTCCTCCTTACACAAACCTCTTATTAGGCTTTCTTTGTCATTGAACTTTTCTTCAAATTCAAATGACTCGAGGACTTAATCAAAATTATTATTACCATCACGATAACCATATTCTTTGATACAAAATCTTGATTGAGAACTATGATTTTGTATTCTAAATTGGATGAGTTGGCTTAGGCTTTATTGGATTTTGATCAATTTAACATTCATACCTTTGCTTTATTCTTTGGAGTCCCAACATAACTTAGCTTAGTCTAGAGTTAGTCGAACTTGTAACCTTGCAATTAGTTGCACCTAGAACTTTGGAACTAGTTTAACCTGCAAAATTTGATGAGAGTTATTGTGTTGAGCTTAAGCATTAATTTTCTAATCAAATAGCTCACTCTTTATCTGATGTTGTTCAATGGTAATAATGACAAGCCTATTTGATCTCATATTTGGTATTTT
The DNA here is from genome assembly GCA_025330945.1 of Mucuna pruriens. Classification (NCBI taxonomy): domain Eukaryota; kingdom Viridiplantae; phylum Streptophyta; class Magnoliopsida; order Fabales; family Fabaceae; genus Mucuna; species Mucuna pruriens. The sequence goes on from JAENHJ010000528.1 coordinate 3,242,425, forward strand.
ACAATTATTTCCTTAATGCATTCTTTAACCTTTATTCAATAAGTGTTTGTTTTGCCTTATTTGCATACTTTAGAAAATTTCCCTTAATAGTTGTCTCACCGTATGTCTTAGCCTTTATTCAATGAGTGTTTGGTCACCTTCTTCGAGTGCTTTCAAAATTCCCCTCAATGCCTTTTCTGCTAATAAAATGTTGAAGTCATTAATTTGTATCTTCAATTAGGCTCGTGAAAGGGTTTAAATCCTAGTCTTAGGTGTGAAAAAAATCATGTTGCAAAGAAATTTTCAATCATCTCATAAACTCACAATTTTCGATAAATATTTGACATTTTTTTACCATGAATATTTAACAAATATCTCATGAATATCCAAAAAAAAATTAGGTTCATAAAAGATAAAATTGATAATTAATTTTCTTTAGTCAAAGGTCATGCCATCAAGTTGTTTGATGCATGGAAAAGGTCATGCCATTGAAAACTTGGGTTCTGTCTTTTTGTTTCTCCAACCTAAAAATAATTAGGCCTAATGGATGAATCAACAAGCCGGAACCATGAAAGGATTATATTGATTAACCCTTCATCTTGTAAGACAAAAAAATTATATCTATATTATGTATTTTTATAAATCTGTTCCATGAGGGTATGCGTCAATTTTTGTCATTTTCTCCTGTTCAATAATTTTGTGGGTTTATTGTAATTTTGTGTAAATCTCAAGTTTCATAAATTAAAACATTTTGGTCTTAACTAATAAATACGAGCGTGTTCTAGAATGATTTCACCACCATACCTTTGAGAGTTAATTTTTGTACTTTTTTTTACTTCCCATACACTCTTCTTTTTTAAACAAAATATTCCAAAAATACCTTTATCTCCCTCCCTTGTGTGCCCTTATCTCATTCTCGCACCCTCTTTTATCTACTTTCTTCATTTGTAAACATGCTATTTAAACATCTCGTACTTCATTCTTGTCTTCAAGTTTGAAGTTTTATTTTTTTTTTTCTTTACATTGAAAATTAAGAATATGGTAACATTTTTTGGGGGGCTAATTTTATGAAAGGATATTTACCTTGCCAAATGGGCAATTATAGAATGTCCAAAAAAAAAATTATCTCCTTCTAATACATTTATTTTCTTTTAACACTCTTTTGTCTACATTCAACTTTGGTTAAGTGTTGTTATAAAATAAATTAAGTAAAAGCTTTTATAAAAGTCTATTCGATTAAAAAGTACTTAAACTATTTTTAAAATATAAATAATATTTTTATTAGTATTACTATTATATTAATTTTTTATAATGTACTGAAATTATATATTTATTTATCTTTTTAAATATTAAACATATTAAAATATATAAAAATTCAAACTTATAAACTTATGCCTTATTTTAGAGGCTTATTGTAAAATAGGGTTTCATATAAGTTTTCATAAAGATCAAATTAAACTTTAAAAATAAACTTATCAATTATATTAATTTTAAAAAGATTTTCTCATGTAAGCAAATGTTGTGGCAACATTACCTTCATTCTTTTTTGACAAAATGCAGTCAAAATTTTTTATTTTTAATTGATAATAGTAATTCAAATTATTATAATGAGTATATCTTTATTTAAATTAAGATAATTATTACCAATATATATTTTATTCTTTATCTTATCTTTGTGCTTATATTTATCTTTATAACGTGTGTTTGAGAATCTTTTTCCTCCATCTAACAATCATTGTCTATTAATTTCTCTTAGGCCCATTAAGTAGTTTCTCTATTTTTCACATACTCTTTAAGCTAGCAACATATCTAGGGGTGAAAATAGGTTAAGCTTTGGAATTCTGAGTCTAATCTACATCATAATTATTAAATCTAAGTTTGACTTATTTATTTATTATAGGTTATTTTTTAAGGTTTGGCCTAACCTGTTTAAAATATCAGACTTGGCCTAAAAGCCTCTTTACATGGTTTGTTCTAAATAAGGTCTTTATAGGCCTAAAGAGGCGAATGAAACAAGTCATCAATTTAATAGATGAAAATCAAATTCACCTGCAACGAAGACGACATTATCTTCCAGTGAAGGGTTCAAGTTACTAATTTGTAGTTTGTGCCTTGCAATTTTATGTCTCTATAGTAGTTCATACTTAATATTTCTAAAAAAAACAAGCGTCACATAACATCTATGCGAAGGTGCACAAAGGTGTACGACAATAACATGCTCTGACAAAGAATTAGAATAAGATGGGTTGATTGTTGCTTGATTTGATTGTGGTTGACTTAGGTTTCAATTATAGAAAACATAAAACCACAACGCGGTACAAATGATTTCAAATAAAAATTACTTTATTAAAAAATTTATTATTAATAATTATATGAATTAAATATTAATATTTTATATAATATAATATAAATATATAATTATTTATATAAATAGACTAGTCTATAATGCTTAATAGGTTTTTTTAATCCTAAAACTAAATTTTTTTACTTAATATAGCTTTTTAAAACGTCTAAGCCTAGTATTTTTATTAAACAAATTAGGCTGGGACAGGCTTTATATAGTCAAGTTATGGACCTTGACAAACTTTTTAAAAAGTCTAAGCCTACCAATACTAAATAAGATAGGCTAGGACAAATCTTATACAACCAAGTTGTGGATCTTAACAAGCTGTTTAGCCTGTTTGTATCCCTAAACGTACAAATAAGCAAGAGAGATGGATAATAACTTTCTATTTTTCATTCATGTATTGATAATTGATTGATTTAAATAGTTTCATTCTACCTTATTTTCTGTATTAAATTAAATTTTGATGGTTACAACTTACTCTCCTGTTGTGATCTCCCCATAGGAAAGTGATTATTTTGCAAAATATTGTTCTTATGTTTCTCACTACATAGTTTACACAAACTGCTATTATGTTGTCAAAGTATCCTTGATTCATATTTTAATCTGTCACCTTTGATTACTTCTAGCATGATTTCTTTTCCAAAACCATTAAACCTACTTCTATTCTTTCGCTACAAATTGATAGTTTTCACTTTTTGGATTAAATATATACACTTGTATGTACCAAAAAAATAGAGATGTACCAAAAATATATACCCTTGCAACTCTACCATTCCTCATACGCACAATTTATCTGCATTTCCTGCCTACTAAAATTTGCCTTCTACTTCCTAAAACCTTACCCTTATGGCATCTAAATTTGATATGATTTCTAATATATATTACTGTCATGTTTATAAAGATAAATCATACGCACAGTTAATCTAAGTTTATATTTATTTTCATATTATTGCCATATTGTACACTACATGATTATGATTTATCTTTTTATTAGGATATTGATGTTGATCTTGAAAGTGAACAAAATGCTGGAGCTAACTTAGCTGAGAATATGTCTAATATTGTCGTTGCGCAGGTATTAACCACCCAGGTAAGACACCAGTTATATTAATATAAAAAGAAGGTTTTGCAACATAGACATATGCACCACATTCATCTTTTCCTCATCAAAATGCAGTCAGTTATTTTATTTCATTTTTTAATTCATAAAATAATAAATAATAATAATAACAATTCAGTTGAATACCTCGAATATATTCTGATTTAAATTAAGATAATCATGACTAATATATATGTTATATTCAACTTCTTATCCTTGTTCTTGTCTCTATCTCTATAATATACATTTTAGAATCCTTTCTCTCAAGTTTTCCGAGTGTCCTCTCGATCATTTTCAGGCTAGACATTTTCAAGAGTCACATTCTCTAACTCAAAATTAATTAGATGTGATTTTCCTATTTCTGTATGACACTTTATATAAGTTAGCTACATTTAACTTCAAATTAGCGAGAATGATAGATAACAAATTGTAATTTTTCAGTCATTTATTCATAATTGATTGATTCAATTAATTCCATTGATTGTATTTTGTTTCCCATACTAAAATAAGTTTTGATGTTTACTATTATAAGTTACTCTCCTATTGTGATCTCCTCGTATTAAAGCAATTATTTTACAAAATATTGTTCTTATATATTTCCACTACATAGTTTACACAAATTGCTATTATATGTTGTCTAGTATCTCTGATTGACATATCAGTTTGTCAACTTCGATTATTTCTGGCATGATATTCTTTTTGAAACAATTCATCCTACTCTTATTCTTTCGTTACAAATTGATTGTTTCCACTTTTATGCTTTAAATATATACCCTTGCAAGTTGCAACTCTCTATAGGCACAATTTATTTGCACTATCCTGCCTACTAAAATTTGCCTTCCACTTCCTAAAACCTTACCCTCATGACATCTAAATTGATATGATTTCTAATATTACTGTCTTGTTTATATAGATTGATTGTTTGTGCAATCCATCTAATCAAGTTTATATTTATTTTCATATTATACTGCCCTGTTGTACACTACATGATTAAGATTTATCTTTTTATTAGGATACCGATGTTGATTCTGGAAGTGAACAAAATAGTGGTTCTAACTTAGCCGACAACATGGCTAAAATTGATGTTGTGCAGACCACCCAGGTTAGACATCATCAATTACATTATAAAAAAAAAGTGTTATCCAAATAGCAGGTGACAAGCACCACATTCATTCTTTTATCGTCGAAATGCAGTCAAAAAATTGTGTTTTATTTTTTACTTCATAAAAATATTTAATTATAATAATTTAGGTGATTACAACCAAGATATTCTTATTTAAACTAATTAAGATAATTGTGATAAATAAATAAATAAATAAATAGATATTTATTTATTTTAATAATAATTTTAAATTCATCTTTATCCTTATTTTTTTTAATCTAACGGATAAAATGTATCATCTATAAGAATCGTTATATCGTAAAAAAAAATAAAGATAAAGATAAATGTAGAATTACTTTTAAAATAAATAAATCCATATATATATATATATATATTCCTCTTTTATTTTTTTTGAATTCTTTTTCACAAGTTTTTGACATCTCCTCTTAATCATTTTAAGGCTAACATGTACATGTATCACATTCTCAAACTCAAAATTAATTAGATATGATTTCTTTTTATCTGACAATTATTACCTATCCATTATTTCCTGTCTGTTTACATTAAGTAGTTTTCGTATTCCTACATGACACTTATTAATCCAGCAACATATCCCTACAAATTATCAAGAATAATGGATAATAGCTTGCTATTTTTTAGTCATTATTGATAAGTGATTGATTGATTCAATTAATTTCATTGTATTTTGTTTCCTGTCTTAAAATAAATTTGATGCTTATTATTATAAGTTATTCTCCTATTGTGATCTCCTCAGAGGAAAGTGATTATTTTGCAAAATATTGTTATATTTATCACTACATAATTTACACAAATTTCTATTGAGTTGTCTAGTATCTCTGATTGATATATCATTTTGTCTTCTTCAACTACTTTTGGCATCATATCCTTCCTGAAACCCTTCATCCTACTTCTATTCTTATGTTACAAATTGATGGTTTCCACTTTTTGGATTGAAATATATACCATTGTAACTCTACCATTTCTCATACGCACACTTATATATCTACAATGTCATACCTATTAAAATTCCCCTTCTACTTCGTAAGACCTTATCGTCATGGCATTTAAATTTGATATGATTTTTTTAATATTATTGCCATGTTTATATGGATAAATCATATGCACAATTCATCTTAGTTTATATGTATTTTCATATTACTGCCATTTTATACACTCCAATCCATGATTATAATTTATCTTTTTATTAGGATACTGATGTTGATCCTGGAAGTGAACAAAATACTGGAGCTAACTTAGCCAACATGTCTAATACTGTTGTTGCTCATGTATTAACCACCTCCCTACTACATTTATTAATATTTATTATAAAAATATTACTAATATTTCTTTTAGTAATATTTTTTATATTTTTACTAATATTTATTAAATATAAAATATTATTAATGACATTTTGTCAATTAATAGACAACATTTTTCATATTTTTATAATATTTTTTAAATATTACTAAAAATAATATATGTTTTATAACATATTAGACGTCGTAGATAATTATAAAATTTAACTATGTGAATTAAAAGGCTGTTTTTAATGTGGTATAGGACATACCGTCAAAGTTCGAAGACACGGCAGTTAATAGTGCAGATGACGATAAGGTTAAGGATGTTGTTGTAGATGATTAATAAGGTACGGAATGTTGTTGATTTGCGCAAAGACTCTCAAGAATGTACCCCACATAAAGAGGCATGTCATGACGACGATGCTAATAGCTTCATATTTGTCTCAAGATGCTTAAGAAATAAGAAGATATCAAAATTGAGAAGGACTAAGTTATTTTAATTTTAATTGCCTCTGACTGGTCCAGAATTTCATGGTTGTTTTTTTTTTTTTTTGCAATTGTTAAGACATTGTCTCTTTCGTTTTGATTATTTTATTTTGTTCGTGACTCGATATTTGTCTAGCTTTAAGAGTATTTCCATTTGTCTATTTGGTTCCAGATTTTATGGCTCTTTTTCAGAAGTTGTTAAAACATTGGCAATTTTGATTTGGATATTTACTTTGGTCATGATTCAATTTTTGTCTACTTTTGAGACTATCTTGTCAATTGTCCATGTGGCCTATTATTATCTGATGATTGTGTTTGCTTATAATACTCACCTGTTTAGGATATTCAACTCTTCGACACTTTTTTGTGAGGTTTAAATTGGAGATTATGCGAGGTCAATCAATACTATTGTGTATTTTAAAATTTTTATATACAAAATCAAGAAATATAATAATTTATTTTTCATAAAAGTTGAAGTTTTTATTTTACTCTTTTTTATTTCTACGTTAGACATAATAAATGAATACCAGTTGTTTTTTATTTCCACTTACACACAAAAAATGTGCAAATTAGTTTAAAATTAAATGAAAAATTATAATATAATTGATAAAAAATAATTAATTTTATCTTAAAATTTGAAAAACGAGAAACATTTTTTTTAAATAAGCAAACTTTAAAAGAAACAAAGATAATACTAACTTATTTTCCAGTGACATGACCGGTCCTGAAACTCATTTTACTTCTGCTAACGAAATTTGCAATTTATTTAGTTTAAGTTTATCATTTATTTAATAATTATTATATTATTTTTACTTACTGATGTAAAAAAAAAAAATTTATTTTTTCCTTTGAATAGAAATATTAAATTAAATATTTATTTAATTATTTAATACGTAACTATTTTACAAATTTCTTAACTATCTATTCTCTCTTTTCAATTAAAAAGTTAAACAAATAAGTTTAGTTAAATATTTTATATTAATTAATTTTTGAAATTTTATTTAATTATTTTTTTTATTAACTGTTAATATATAAAAAGGTAAAGTAGAATATTTAATTCCGGTGTATTAATATAAAACTGCTTGCGATATTTTAAATTGGTTTACTTTACTTTAATTAATTATTTAATAATTATTATATTTAGTTATTTCTGTAAAATATCTTTATGTCTACTATTTTCCAATTAATAAATATGTTAAAAAATATTATTTATTATTCAACTAATTTATTAAAATTTCCTTTTATAAATTATATAATAGTAACAGTAACTTTATTTAGAAAATATATTTTTAGTATTTATAAAATGAACAAATTTTAATTTTAATTCCTGTAAAAAAAATTGATTTTCATCTCTAAAATTTTAAATTTGTTATTTTTAGTCCATGCAAAATGTTTTTTTATTTTTTTTTTTAAATCTGAAATCAATGTTTATAGTCCCTAACATTTATATTAACATTCATTTTAAAGTAAATAAAAAATATTTATTTTAGATATGTAGAAAAGTTTTTGAGTCACATATACATTCATTCAATGAGTGTCAGTTGAAATTCTCATTTGATATTCCATTAATAATAGGGAGTGTCACAAAATAATGATTGTAACTTGGTTGTAATATATTTCATTTTTAATATATTGTATTTTATTTTTTTATCTTTGGAAAAAAAAATACTTCTTGTGATATATTAAAAAATTAATTATACTGCAATGAGAAAAAATTAATGAATTAAAATATAAAAATAATTTTAAAAGTAAATTAGTAAATTAAAAATAAGAATAATATTAAAAATAATAAAAAATTCTATTCATAATATATTAAAAATTAAAAAAATATATTACTTAATTGAATTATGTACTTAGAAATAATCTAATTATTTTAATTTAAAATATTTTTGAGACTTAAATATATTTTTAGTCTCTACAAATTTTTTGATTGATTTTCATTCTTTTAAAATTTGATTTATTATTTTTTATCCTTCCTGTTATGAGATACTTGTTAGTTTAAGTGACCATCACATGATATACGCACTAGTGTACAAGATATCATGTTAACATATGACATCTTAAAAAAATTTCTAAATTCATAAAATAAATGTTATTTATCTCTCATAAAATAAAAATTAGGGACTAAAAATAGTTATTTCAAATTTTAGAAGTATGAAAATCAAATAAAAATATTTTATAAGGACAAAAACCAAAATTTATTTATTTTATAGGGACCAAAATAAATTATTTCATGTTTTAAAGGGTGAAAATAAAAAATTTACAAGAACTAAAATCAAAATTTACTTATTTTATGCAAACTAAAAATATATTTAAGTTTATTTTTTATTATCTCAATTATTTAAATTGATATTTTTTATTTTATGTTATAAAACATGTTATAAAACCAAAATAGTGTTTTAGTAGTTAATTTTTATGAATATGGTCTATTACAAAAAAAAAATATGCTACGGCATATCCATCTGCTGTTATTTTTAATGAATTTTTATTTTGATTTAATTATTCCTTTGATTTTATATCCTCTTTATATTTTAGTCTTTGTACCTAAAAGTTACATGTTGTAGTCTCACACATGTGTTCTTAGTTCTATTTTAATGCATATGGTTAAGTGTGCATTAACTCTTCAATAAAACTGTTATAAAATAAAAATTTACTGTATAAAATTATTACAAATTTATTGATAAAATAATAATTTGTAATAGTTTAATAACAACTAAAAAATTTATGAAAGTTTTAGTAGTGAGACTAAGTCGAAATTAGAAGTATATGGATAGAAACTAATTTAGTTCCTTAAATATATAAATCAAAACATAAAAATAATATAAATATAGAGACCAAAGAAATAATTAAAAAATTATATTTTATCATATTAATATTACTTTTATTTAATATATATTTTGCATCGAGTTGGTGTGATACTAGTATTCGGAAAACAAATAAATCATTCCCTTTAATAGCTCAAGTAATAGAGTTAGGGGATAAGCACCCACAGAAAGCATAATTTGATTTGATTCCTACAAATCTAAGATACCACCCTCCTCCAATTCTAATGATTAGTTATTTTGAATAGTATTTTTTTTACATATTTTTAATAAGAGTTTTTAATATAAAAAAATTAAATTTAATATTTTAAAAAAGATTATCAATAATTAAAAATAATCTTGCATCACAATATAAATGATTTATTATAAATTTAAAATATAATTTATATATTCAAAAATATACATTTATTATAAATTTTATTTATAATATAATTTATGTATTCAAAAGTATTTATTTATTATAAATTTTAATTATAAAAAATAAATATTTATAATGTATATTATATTGTACATGCTAATTATACTAGTTTATAATATATTGCATGACTTTTCTTAAAAAATAAAAAACCTCAGAATTTACTTTTTTTTACCCTTCTCATACATAATATCTTGATAATGATACATAATATATTTATTTTATTTTTATTATTATTTTTTAAATATTTTATATTATTTATTTTAATCATTATACTATTTATAATATTTATCTTTATTATTTTAACATTATATTTTAAGATATTAATATTGATATATTATATTTATTTTATTTTTATATTTTTGAATATTTTTTATATTACATTATTTATTCTATTATTTCTAACATTATATTTCAATATTTTTTTTATATATATATTAAAAATATTTAAAAATATTTTAATCATTATACTAATTAATATAAAATAAATTTTAAAAAATATCATTTAAATACATCTATTTTTATTATTTTATATTTATCAGTTATTTTAATAGATAAATTTATCGAAGACTTATAGTTGAACAAACTAACTTAATAGTTTTAAGTTATTCACTCATTTTTCAGCATTTAAACATAGATAATTTTTCAGCTAGTTTTATTATTATTCTTATTTTAGCAATTTAAAACTAATTTAAGAACTAGGATATAGTTTTCTACCTTTTAGTTAAAGGTTTAATTTTTATCAATCATTTCGTACTCAAAATTATCTACCATCTTTTACATTAACCCTCGTGTTTTAGTTATTTGCTTCGCAAATTTACATATTTAATGACTTTTAAATTAATTTAAAATTTAACCTTATTTAATTTCTTATAAACTTATGTTAATTTATTGTTTAATGTATAGAATAATATTAAAAATATATATTTAATTAATACCAGTTTAAGCAAATAAATATTTTCACCCATTTAAAAATAGATTCTGTTAGGCTTACCTATTTCCAAGCCTGATTTTGTTAATCAATTCGGGACTATTGCCTTGTGCAATATCATTTATAACAAGAATACCCCTTGAATTCCAAAAAAAAAAAAAAAAAAGTTCTGTGATTTAAAAAAAAAAAAAAATCAAAAGGTCACTTTCAGTTTCAATTATGCAGAAGTGAGTCGGTTAATCACTTATGAAGTTAAACTGTTTTAGACTATTTTTTAAATATTTTCCAAAACATGGATTCAGCTAGTTTGGTTCTAATTCATTGACCATGAAAGGAATACACACCTCACGGATCATGGATACAGTTCAACCCATTTCATTGCACTCCAAAATTTGAAGTTTCCTTCGTTAACGTTTAGAATGAGGTGAAGTGCAACCGTACTATGTTAAAGAGAAGATAAAAACAAGTTAAACTCATGAAGGAAGGGAATATATTTCACAAGCTCTATATGCATGTTACAGAAAAATGAAGGGAACAGGAGTTTGAACAGGTGACCCTCATCTTGTTTGTAAATGAAAATATAACAATTCATTCCATGTATCTGGAACCCCTGGAAGGCACCAATGGCTACAATCTTGAACCCTAGGGGACCGTGTTTTTCTCCCATAAATTGATGGGTGACCATCGATCCTATATTCTGACAAACTAGTTATATTCAAAATTGTCACAGGAGTTTTCATTTGCTTTATTATCTCCTCTACGATTATATTCTTCTCAGGATAAGTGCTGCTTATGGTTTCATTAAGAGGAAGAGTGGCTTCTCTACAATGCCCTCCGGAATTCCAATCACCACCCCTGTTGCAAAGGATCAAGTTCACTAATCAGATACTCTCATCATCTTACATTTTGAACAAATACAAGAACTATTGTTGAATGAGTGGATATTGGAAGCAAACCTGAAATGTGATGGTGCTGAACTTCGAAAGAAAACTTTTGTTTTTCTACGATCAATGCGTTTGTCCACCCATGAAGCCCATGTCATTAAAGCTTTCCTGAAAGCTGTAGAAACATTTAGCTGGGGATGAACTACACTTCCTTCTTGGTAGTAATAAATCCTGTTATACGATCAAAGGTTTGTCAAATGTAGTACTGAAAGGAAAACTAAATATAAGTGATATAAAGATTTGATAATTGAGCTATGCTTGGCCGTTTTCCATAACTAGGATGTTACAGCAGAAGCCAATTTTTCCTCTGCCCAATTAATAGAACATTCCTTATAGTTTGTTTTTTTTTATGCATTCAAGCAGTCAGCTAATCAGAACCATTAGATAACAATCTGACGAATACTTATAACATGCATTAGAATCTGAGTTATTTAATCTCCATCCGAGGATTCTGATTTGATGATTGCATGAATTTGGTGACTGCACAAAATTCATTTCCTGAATAGAACACCACCATTCTTTTTTAGTAAGACATTGTAGGCTATCTTAAAAGTTCAAGACCTTATGTTTCAGGCTTTCAGCAATTAGGACTCGTGTCCGGTTTAACCTTTCTTTGACATAATTAACACGCTCAAATGCCTGCTTTAGAGATGAAGAGAATATGAATGCAAGCATTGAAGGATGCACACATCAGCAAAAGTTTCAAGGCCTAAAACATAAAAGAGTAAACTATCATTTTAATCCTGAAATTGTGTAAGCGTTGTCATAGTAGTCTTTGGAAGTAGAAAACTGTCAAAAAAAAATGTTTGAAATTGTAATTTGTTTCATGTAAGTCCCTAAATTTAGCCACTTAATGTCGCCATTGCCAACTTCAAGATAAACTTGCAGGGGTGGCTTGTCCCTCTCATATATATTGCTCCCTTGGAGGCATCAGTTCTTCTTATTTGACGTGACCATACAATATATGTTAATATTACTTAAATCATTCGTGTTGTACTTACCTGAGTGAAGAATTACAATTTGAGAGACTTTTTTAGTTTTCTTTGATCTATAGACTAAAGAGACTATTTACTCTAAATCAAAAGGATAAAGAGAAGTGCTAACCCAGCTTTTGTTTTGTAATGTGACCACCAATGTGCAGTGTTGAAAATCAAAATATCAGCTCCCCTCCATATCGATGAACCGTGATCAATGGCATCAATTCGCAAGGTTGGTCTTCGTTTCTGCCCTATTCTTGCCTTGCTTTCATGAACCAAGAAATGACTGACATAGTATTCAACCGTACATTGATAATCCTGCCAAGTTGAAAGTGCAAAATATGAAACATCTAATACTCCAGGACCAGCCATACATACATTACAAAATCCAAGTAAGGTTCTACAGAATTACCAGAAATCTGAAACTATAATTTCCCTTTTCTTTGGTAATCTTCCTTCCGTGGGTCTCATACACTCTCTTTGGATCTTTAATAGCACTCAATAACATGCACAGCATTGATTCCCATTGGTTTCTATTAATCGAATCCCCCACGAAAACAAGCCTTTTCCCTCTTATCAACTCCAGCATTTTTGTTGCATTGAACCTTCGCCAAAAAACAAAGTACCAAAAATAACACTTTCATTGAACCTTCCTAAATACTGCATCAGTAGATAAATAAAGCAAGAGAAAAAAAAAAAAGTTCCAAAAGATTGAAACTGAGAGTACCTTGGAAGGTCACAGCCTTTGGGCTGCCATCTCCACTTAGAGTAGTTTCTATCCAATCTTCCATTTCCCTCACAATCAAAACCTTCATCTATAAAAGGACACAAATCTTTGGCATAAAGGGGGTAGCTTTCGTCAAAAACCCAATACCCTTTTGTTAAATCACACCCTTTAACTCTCTTCTGCTCAACCTTGTTCAAAATCGAAACTTTAGTTTTCCCAACTAAACCACCTGCTACTACCTTGTTCCGTTCGTTGCTGGGTCCCCTCTCAGATGAAGTTCCATACACTTGCATTGCCGTGAAATTAACATTTGAAGCAGCAGCATGGTGTCGTACAGGTTCAGATTTGGATCCAGAAAGGCTTTTCTGGGTCCTATCGATCAAAGTTGGAACTTTCACATCACTTAAAGTGAAGTTTTTGGTGAAACTAGTCAAGGACTGAAGAGTTAAAGGTGGAGGTCCCACGGAAGAAGAAGAGTTTAAGTGAAGATGAGTGTGTTGGTGAATTGAAGGTGTGGAATTGGTGAGCCAGATGGTGAAGGTGGAAAGGAAGAGGATGGAGGAAAAGATTGTGAAAGAGAAAACCAAAAGTCTAGTGGGTTTGAAGGAGAAACTTCTCTGTCTCTCCATTGGAGAGAACTGTGTTTCAAAACAAGTCAATGGTGGCAGTTATGAGGAGATTGGTAGTGTCATCGTTCATGCACAATTTGATAATGGAACTTGCAATAGAAGAATTAATTAATGTTTCCTATAGTAGAGAAAGAAATTAAAGCCAAAACCAATGTGACGCAGAAAGGGTGGATCCACAATAAATCTCATATTTCCTGGTAAGTACTATCCATCTGTTCACGGTGCTGCTGAACTGGTGATGGGGCAAAAAAATTATTTAGTTTATGTCATAATTAAACAAACAAAAAAAGAAATACTTGTAGGGAATGGGGAGCTATGTCCTTATCGGGAGCTATGTCCTTATCTAGTGTGTTTGTCTAACGGTGTTTTTCCATACTTAGATACATATTTTAACCATAAGTTGTTGTAAGTAATTATGATATTTAATCACCATATTGAAAGAAGAATATTTACTTTTATGATTAATATACGTTGGAAGGAGAATAAGAATATTTACTTTTATGATCAATATACTCTTTTGAATCCATGTTTATAGTAGATATTAATCACGTGTTTTGATGGTGATTTTTAAGCACAATTTGTTTTTAAAAAAGTAACTTTTAGAAGTAGATAGTTTATTTCTAAAATAATTGTTAGAAAAATTGTGAAATTAAATTTTATTCTTTTAGTATATCTAAAGACATATAGTATTAAAAAATAAAAAATACTAATGTGTATAAAGTAAGAGTTTAATACGGATGTAATATTCTTTAAGCATTTATAGATTTTAAAATTTTAACTGAGAGTTTAATAGAAATATATTGAAGTATAAATTTTTATATTATTAATTAATTAAAAATTATTTTTAATATAATTTTATAGTGTTTAAATAAAAAAATTGAAAGAAAAAATAATTTTTAAATGGATTTAAAATATCAAATATATCAAATCCAAAAATGGTTAAAACAGTATAATTTTTATGGGGATTTTCTTCAAGTAAAATGAAAGAATTTTAAATAATTTATAAATTAAAATTTGCATGTGATATAAATTAAATTATTTTATCTAAATAAAAATATTGAAATACAATAAATTTAAATTACTTTATTCAAATAAAATATTTTAAAATAAAAAGACATTTAATTAAAATATTAATTCTTGTATATTTTATATTCTTTAAATTGAAATATCCTTTATCAAATTGCTAGTTTATAAAAACTTAAGTACGTGTAAATCTATAATTTTATCGATGATTAATTTTTTTTAAAAATCTAACTGACTATTTTTAATAATTATTTTCTTTCAATCACATTTTTAACTTAAAAAATTTAAATTTAATGTAATCAAACCAACATAATATTTGTTTACGGTAATAAGATAATATAATATTTAACTTACATAAATATTTACAACTTGAGTTTAATATTATTAATTAAAATAAAATAATCTTATACTAATTATTCACGAATGATGTGAGAGTTTAAAGTTTTTTTATTAACTATAAAATTTCTTTATCAGAGAAAATCTTGTCCAAAATAGTATAATTATTATAAATGATAAGGTTTTATCTAATTATTTAATATAATTACATATTCAATATTTAAATTTAAAATTATTAATTAAATTAGAACACTTTCTTATCCATTGATCTATGCAATTAGTAATAAATGAATCCACGTTCATTTTTTGCTTATAATTATTTTACTTTATTCTTTGACTTGACCCGCATCCACCATTTTTTAAAATTATTTTAAGGTGGGAATAAAGTACAAGATGAACCTCTTTTAAGTCACCCAGAGTATACTCATAATTCACATGCACCCAATATCATTATTCTTCGACGATGCGTCGGACAAAACACGTTCATGTCGTACTAACAAAACAATGATTTTTCTATGTTTTAGACAAATAAAAAAAATCATTACTTCAATTTAAATATATAATCACAATGTACAGCTGTTTGTCTCGTTTGCTTGCCTAGCATGGTCGACAATGTTTCCCCATGGAAAGGATTATAATTTGCTGTATACAACAACTTGGGCGGGGGCTACGTCAGCTGCACAACATAATCCGAAATCTTTAGTAAAAATTATAAATTTACATAATAAGCAATTCAAGAGTAACGATGCATATCAACTCATATATAGTTATATATCAAACATCTCATTATTACTCATTATTTCTTTCTATTTTCTTTTTCTTATCATATTATACACTACCTTATTATATCACAATTTTCTCTTCTTCTTTCAAGGTATCATTTAATAATAAAGATACTATTGATAATTTTTTGCAATTCAATATATTTTTTCCATATATCAATTTTATTATGTCATTATTTTTAGTAGAATTAGTGATGAATTCTATTGAAGTTGAAGTTGGTAGTTGCATTTTAGTGGGCCAACTAGCCCTAGACCCAAGAGATATCCATAAACCTTTTTGGATGAAAGATTTTGTTTATGTTTAAGTTATAGCTACATTCAGTGTTTTTTTTTTTTTTTCACTGAAAAAAAGATGTTACCACATGGATCGCTCTCCTGATTTATGATTTATGAGGAAGGATTATATATTGAATGTGCTTTATCTTATTGAGGATATATGAAATATTTGAATTTAGTTATCTCATTTTCTCTCTTTTATAGTAGAAACTCTAGTCTATAACAGTATTGGTCTATATTTTCTGTGCTTTTATTAGCCTTTTAATGCCTCCTAAACCTAATTCCAAAGACGTGGACGAGACTCTCCACGCCATGCTCTACTGCAAGAAGCCATAGATGTCTGATATGATTCCCTAACTTCTATTATGGTTTGTCTATTGGAACATATGCCTACTATTATTGTATTCCAACTTTGGGTATATGTTGCTTCTTCTTCTTGTATTTACCTCCACATCTTGGCCGTAGTATTTTACCTATACATTTCACATAATTAAACATAAAATATTTCTCTCAACTCTCTAACATCTCAAATTACTTCGTTTTATTTTTAGTTATATATTTAATATTCTTAACTACTTATATGTTTCAATTTTAAAAAAAATCTTATATCATAATTTAAACTATTATAAACTTAAAATATAATTTATATATTTTAAAAAATTATTTATTATAAATCTTAATTATATAAAATAAATATTTATCATATATACATATAAGATAAAATATTAATTTAAATTAAATTCAAATAGACAAACTGAACTTATAAAATAAAATAAAGTTTTAGCACGTGAGAGAAGACTTGTGATCGATTCTCATAGAACACATCTATGAAGAGGGGAAATAAAATAAAGTTTTAGACATGTCAAGGAAGCTGGTATTGGTCGTGGACATCTTTGTTTCACCGATAATTTGGTGCTTGCTCCTGCTTAATTAACACCTACCGCACTTGGGCCAGTATTTCGGCCCAAATGCATTTGGATTGGGCTATATAGGCCCAAGGGAAGTGCCACCGTAGTTCAAAGTGTATATACACTTTTTTCCGAACAAACATGAGCATGGACGAATTGTGGTGAAGAAGAGATCCTCAGCCTCAACCTCTGGTTAGTCCTTTAATTTCGCTATGATATTATATCTTGGATTCTTGTTTTAGTGGTAGATTTTCGATGAAATTCTTAATGTGGATTAATTTTCTCACTAACTGTTTGCATTGTTCATTCCGTTTATATTTCTTTGATTTACAATATATTTTTGGAAAACTAACGCTGCTAAATTGGCAGCCATGTTAGAATTTTAGGTTCCATTCATGTGATGTAAATAAATCAAATAGGGTGAGGCAGAACTGCAGAAGTCATAAAATAAAAGTAGGATTTCCTTTTTAGAAATCAAATAGGGTGATACTTTGGTTCGTATGAAGGAGTATCTTGCTGTTGAGGATGCATATCTATAAGTTTCATTTCAATGATTTCATTTCTTAGTTTCAAAGACAGTTACTTGGACAACGAGAGGGTGGTTTTGATGCCAGAGATGGTGTTTGTTTTAATACAAGTTTCAGTCTGTATGATTTATCCCATTCCCTGCCAACATGTTTATTGATTAGTATACGTTTGTAGTTTCTAAGTAAAGGAATAAAAAGAAGAGAAGGGCAAGGAAGAGGGAGGATGGATCCAGATTCACGCCACACGGTTAGCAACTCAAGGACCATTAAATGACTCATTTTATCTCAGTGAATCGAATTTAAAACACACATTCAAGATCTGAGATCGAATCTGGTTGTGTAAATGTGAGGAAAGGGCTACTGCATCGAATCTGGTTGGATAGGTTAATAAAATATATTTATAAAATGTAAAGACTTGTCTAGATTGAGGGAATGTTTTCTAACTTGATTTCATTAATAATTATAAAAATATCACCTTATTTTTCTTTTGTTTCTTGCATTCAAAGATTTATGTAGGAAACCGTAAAGACAAAAGCATTTTTGTAATTAAGGTAAAATGTATTTTAGGCCTTTCAATATTTAATTAAAATTAGTTCTAATCTTAATATTTTAAAAATTAGTGGTTTTGGCTCTTGTATTTCTCAAATGTGATGGATTTCCTCCATGTTTAAGACAAAATAAAATATAGAATCTAGGACGAAGTTCATCATATTGTAAAAATACTATTTTTGAAAGTTAAAATGTAAAGACTAAAATCATTTTTATCAAATCTTAAACGACCTAAAACACATTTTACCATACTAGCAAACAAAAAACAAGAAATAGTATTAGAAATAGAAATTATTTTATCAAATTAAATAGGTCCTAGTTTCCCCTATTTGATTTGGATCTTTAAGCGAAATCTAATAGTTATTTTTACCGAGCAAATTTACTTCTATATTATTCACTCCCTCAACCCAACGCCCTAATGGCCTAATCTTATTTTTATTTTCTTCACTCTTTATCTTGGGGGTGATCAAGGGGGAATGACAAACTTCTCCCTTTCATGATTAGAGAAAAACTTCCTAACAATAATTCAAGTATCTTTTCTTGTCCCCCCTGCCCTTCCCTTTACTCAACATGCGTTCACTTACTGTCATCCTGATAGTTAGGAAGGTTTGAACAGCATCTGCATCCCAGTTTTATATTTAAACTATCTAAAAAGGCAGGGTTTTGTAACTTGTAGAATTGACAAGTTTTAAGACAGTGAAACAAATGGCTGGTCCTAGGATTGCTCATGCTACTTTGAAAGGACCAAGTGTGGTGAAGGAGATATGTATCGCAACAGTACTTGGTTTAGCTGCTGGCAGTGTCTGGAAGATGCATCACTGGAATGAAAAGAGAAAAGCTAGGACATTTTATGATTTGCTGGAAAAAGGTGAGATTAGTGTTGTTGCGGAGGAAGAATAAAAAGGGTCATGTTTTGTGCCAAAGCTCTCCATTTTTATACATTTTTTCCCTCCATATTCAGTTGGCTATTAATATGTAGATGAGCTGACTTACTCTAAGATTCAAATGAATAAATTTCTTGCACTAAGTCGTGGACTATATATCCTTACTGACCGATAGAAATTTCATAAAGCTTGTTTTTGTTGCTTTTTATTGCAAAGTAATTTTCCTCTAGCTACACAAGTGGTTAATATTCTTTTGTCTCTGTTAATTTTTTTCAAGTTTTTACAACTAACTAAAGTGCTAGTGATTGTGAAGGAATGCAGAAGTAACATAGTCAGGTGTTTCTGTTAAACTTTAAAAGTACAAAATTCAGTATTAATTCACTTAAATTCACCCTTTCAAATTAGTTGTCAAGTTTTGAATCAATAACACTGCTATTGCCTACTGGAGATGACTATTCTCATTAGAAACAAAGTGAATTACAGGCTGCGTCATGATGAAATTCTAGCCATCTTCAGTGTGGCAATTCAACAGCGATTAATTCATGCTCTCGTAGAAACTCATAGCCACGTTTGAGATAAATTCAAAATTTCAGCGAGCGAAATCATATTGGATTGTTGAACAACTTACAAAATTTTATTTATTCACAAAATGTTGATAATTTACTTTCGATGGGACGTTCAAGGGGTCTCCCGTTATTATCATGTTAGCCCAAAGGCTTTTTACAATAATTTTGGGTAAGGTCCAACTATTTGCACTTCCATTTTTCTAAGCACACCCCTCCTTTTCTTTTGTTATTTTTCCTATTTTACCCTTCACATCAACTCTTCAAATACTTCACTCCCTCCCTCGTACTCTTGGAGAAACAACCCCACCTCCCTCGCCATCGCCCGCTCTCCTTCTCCCTCCTCGTCGACCTTCATCCTTCGTCACTGTCACACCTTTACATCATCGAAGCTTGTGTTTTATGTGGAAGGTGAGTCTCTTGTTGCTTTTCTTGTTATTATTTTTGCTCTTTGTTGGAAATTAGTTTCCAACTTTTTTTTTATATCAGTTTCCAAAATTCACTTTGACAGTTCAGAAATACAAACTGAATTCCGAAATACAGGGTTGTCTTCTAGAAATTAAATTTTGGAACACGGGGAACTGTAGTCAGAGTGCTAACGTCTTTTTTTTTTTCAGAAACTAATTTCCTCGTAATGATGTAAAAAGTATGCATATATCAATATGTTTATACATGTTTGAAATAGTAAGTATGCTCATATTATACGTACTATAAATAATCGTGTTGCATGCCGATGACAGACGGTTTCGACACAGACGTGTTGCAGCTCAACATCTATTGTATTTTTTTTTTTTATTACCATGACATTGGAGGAGGTTTCTCTCATATACAGGACCCAGTAGAGCCTGAGCAAGTCCCTCCACAAGCTCCTTAGCCATTTTCTAGAGGTCCTATTTGTCCCCACGAACGAAGCTAGTGTTTGAAAAATTACACGAGCAGCATTGAACATATTGAAGATGGAAGACCCGTGGCTAACTTGTACTTTTTTGTGAGTGTGTGACATTTATATTTTATTTAGAGAAAATAGTTGATGTATTGGAAGAATAAAACTGTTTTGCGTGACAATAAATTGCGATGGCAGGATTGTTAAACTCTTTTATATTTCAGTATTTAACTATTTTTTTTTATAATTGTGTTGTATTTCTCTCTGCTATTTTATATATCTAGTAATTTTAATTGCATTTTTTGTTTATACAACATTTATTATAGCAATAAACTCAACAAAAATAATCTCAAATCATATATAATCTTAAATAAAAATCACTTCCGGACATCAAACTTCAAAAATATGCAAAATTTTCATGCTGGACTTAATTTCTGAAAAAATGAATCCAACCAAATATACAAGGACATTGATGGAATAAAACTTAATAAAAGAATGGAAGGAAATATGCTTGAAAAAAGGAGGCTGCAAAAAGAAAAACCATTTTAGGTATTTATAGTTTAGACTCATTTTGGCCCCAAATAAGAGTTTTCAGTTTTTACTTTTTTAATTTCTCATTAGGTATTTTTATTTTTTAAAACTAATTTAATATGCAACTAGTATTTTTGCCTATGCAATTCACAATATAAATATTTATTTTATATAGCTAAAATTTATAATAAATAATTTTTAATATATAAACTATATTATAATTAAAATTCATAATAAATGAATAAATATTTTTAAACTTATAAATTATATTTTAAATTTATAATAAATAATTTATATAGTGTTGTAAGAATTTTTTTTATAAGGTAGGAGATATACTTAAGCCAAAAATCAAAATCGGGTCACTTTTGTTAGTAATAAGTTATAAGATTATTTTTAATTATTGATAATTTCTTTTAGAAAATACTAAATTTCAATTAAAAAAATAAAGATGAAAATGATATGTTGAATGAGACTAGAAATTAAAAATAATTTTTAAAAATATTCTCATGAAAAATTCTCTAAAATGTTATTATTAAATAATAATTTTAAAAAATACTCTCAAGATAATTATTCTATTATATATGTATATATATATATATATATATATATATATATATATATATATTAGATTATTACACGTCCGCAAAAAATATACTATTATCATAAGTTTCCGAATTAGATTGCCTTCTGTCAGTTATTTTAGATGGTTTGTTTTGGACAAGAGACGGATTTCACTTTTATTTTGGATGGGATTGTTGTAGTATTTTTTTGTATTGGTTTCTGTTGTTATAAATGCTTAGTTATTACATCTAACTTTATCTTTTTAAATATTTGTGTAGGAAATAATTAAAACAACATTTCCTCATTTTCATTATTTTCTGTATAAATTCTTTAAAACAGAGGACTAGGCAAAAACGTTATAACTACTAAGAAACATAAAAACAAAAGTACAAAACGTTTTCTGATATAAATTTGACCTTAAATATTTAAAAATTAAACATAATTTTAGTCTCTATAAATGCTTAAATCTTCACTTTTAGTCTTTCAAACAAAAACTGTTTCTTGTGTCTCGTTTTTAGAAATGTGCCAAATGTAGTACTGTACTTCACAAAAAATTGTTTTTTGATCTCTTGTTTATGAAAATAAAAACCATTACACATTTTTATAAATGAAAAGCCAAAGAGAAACAATTTTTTTAGAAATTAAAAACGAAATTATTCTATTTACAGGAACTACAAGCAATTAATCCAATATTTGATAAAAAAAAATCATTTAATCCAATATTTAAAACCAATTATTCCACGACCAAAGGAATCCAAATCAACACTCTTGTCGAGTTTTTGTAGGTGCGTATAAAGTTGTATTCTCAAGCCTAACTTCTCAATTATCCGGGAAAATGTTGAATGTGGACTTGCTCCGCAAAAATATGTAGGGTTTTTTATGTAGACAACCATCATACCAAGCTCCTAGATTTGCCGTTAGAGTACAATTGCACATGCAGTAAAAAGAATCACAACTCCACAATGAGGATGGCAAGATCAGAACCAAGCCCAAACACATGAAGAACAAGTAGAAGTTTGGTTATTCCTCAAGTATATTAGATTGCTTTGAAAACAAAAGCAACAGATGATGAACCATCCTGTTAGATCATGAAGATATTTTGGCAACTTGCCACCGCACCAGCAATGCTATTATTGTATAGTAGTTTTTAAAGGATTACATGACATTATGGAGTGCTTTGATATCCAGTCAAATTGAACGTCGTCCATTCTCAGTGAGGACATCTTGCTGCTCTGTCTTCCACATGCATCATATGGATGCTTCTATTCTTAGTCCTTGGCAGTCAAAGATCAGATCATTCTTCTACATCATTAAAAGCTCAAGGTAAAAAGTATTTATCTATGGAGAAAATAAGCAGTAAGAATCATTCATGTGTTTTACTATTGTTGCCTAATTCTTTGGTTGCTTGTGAAATGCCAAAATTACATTTAAATAAAGCAGCAATAGACAAGTATGATCACACACTACTCTACACAAGATAGAAAGAATATGTCCAAGCTATACATGGATTTACTGCTTGCAAATTTACCATTATCAAGAAATAATTAATTATCAGTCGAAGGTGCTTTTTTGGAATTAAAATTTAAGGCTGAAGAAGTGATTACCACAAGGATAAGGTGGTTGAAACCTCATTGTTTTGAGCATCATTTATTGCACCTTTGCTAACATGTTCTTTTACTGTTTCAGTAGCATGTTCTTCTCCTGCAACAGAACTGTTTGACACACAGTATTTGTGCAACCATCTATCTGTTTCCCAAAGGACATGCATGATGCTTTCTCTGGCAGTGTAACTATGACTTTCATGAGGCAGAATCACCATCCGACAAAGAGCACCATGACCCTTCAGAGCGTTGAAAAACCTGTCTGACTGCATAGCAGGACAAAGGGTAATCAGCAAGCAATTGGCTAAAGACTCCAGGGTTCTTCCAAAATATGAAAATACAGCAATAGCCAATTAATTAATAACAGCTTATATGAATGGCTCAGATGGGAATTCCTCTCTTACCTGCATGGTTAATGTTCCTGGATTATTATCCTCTTCCCCATGGATAAGCAAGATGGGCTTCTTAATTTTATTAGCCGACATAAAAGGACTCATCTCTACATAAGTACTAGTGGCATCCCAAAGAGTTCTGTCTTCATTCTACAGAAGGAAGTGGAGAAAGACTTAAGACCTTCATTCTAAAATACACTCATAAGGTAACATGCAGTTCAAAGAATAAGGTGTGAAAGCAGATTAAAAGGAACTGTAGGACAAAAGAAAAGACAATTTATGGGTACTGGAAAAAGAAAAGTATTATAGGCAATACCTGAAAACCAAAAGGAGTAAGTGTTCTGTTGTAAGCACCAGAACGAGCGATTCCACAACAGAAAAGATGAGGCGCATGTGCCAGGAGGTTAGCAGTCATGAATGCACCATAGGAATGTCCACCAACAGCTATTTTCTCTGGATCAGCTACCTAGATGCGACAAGTGACAACCCAAAATGGCTTGAGTCAACGTATTTCTATCAGATTAGCAACTTTATATTTTTCAAACAGTAAGAAAAAGCTTACCCCACGCCTGATAACTTCCTCCACAGCAGCCTCTGCACTTGCAACTAATTGTTCTACATATCTGGAATATAGATATTTAGTTTATATCAGATAAACACCAAAGCTTTATTAGTTATGACTTTATGAGGCATGATTACTTCACAGCAAAATTTGAACATGCTGAAGAAGAAAAGAACAGAAGAAGCCAAAGCCTCACAAGTCCAAACATTTGAAACTCCAATTTGAAGAGAAAAAGAGAATGAAACTCATGGTGCTCAAGGACAATTACTTAGTGATAATTATATGGTAAAGATCCCACAGCTATAACAATATCATTATCAAGTTACCTATCATTTGCCTCTTCATCACCTTCACCAATAATAGGAATAGTAGGCCCAGATAAAATTGCAAACCTGCAGCATTTGAAGTTTTCAAAGAATGGTCCAGCTTATTTATCACAAAATATATACTGAATGGACAATCAGAAATAGCCAAACAACACCAATAATTGGCAAAGACAATCAATACCTTCTAGCCAGCCAAAGAAGGGCTGATGTGGAGCCTATCCCAGCAAATTCATTTGGAGAACCTCGAACTTGCCCAGCAGCATCTTTGCTCTTAAATTCTCCTGGGTAAGACCAAACCAGACAAGGCAAAGGGCCATCTGTCGATGGATTGTAATCTGGTGGCAGGTATAATGTAGCAGTAAGTTGAACCCCATCCTTTCTTTGATACCTGATCATCTCTTTCTGCAATGATGCAAGCTGAGGGTATGGATGAGGGAAATTTGTAACCTGAACCATTCTTTTATCTGGCCAGCTGAGAAAGAAATATTGGGTGTTTTCAGTTTTTGACTCTTTTGAAATCAGTATCTTCAGCTTATCTAAATGCAAATCCCCTTCTTCCCGATCAGACATTAGAGCAACAACAGTCTCATAATACTTTTCCTTATCGCTCTCCCAGATTCGTTCCTTATTACCTGTATTTCTGTAACATTTTGGTTCAAACCATCATATCATAAATGAGAATCTGTGAGAACATATGGGAACCAAGCAATTTAAGACACTTACATGTCAAACAGATCAAGGAATGGAATGTTTCCTTCTGGTGTAGCACCAACTCCATTCAGTATAATATATCTTCCTTCATCACTTTCCTTCTTTATCCTGGCAATAATGTATGTCCCAGCTTGAGTTCTCCGCATCATAGGAGAGCCAGGATCAGAATACACATCTTCTGAAGATCTATCAAATAGAATGCGTGGAGCTACATCTTCAGATCCAGGAGAGACTACCCATGTTCTTACTTTCCGTGTTTTGTACCAAGATTCATATACCAAAGCCAGAGAATCATCACACCAAGAAATCCCTCTGTAGATATGGAAAACAGAAACATCAAACCAAAATTAGAAGATAAGCACAATATGAAGGGGACATAAAGACAACTGCTACTTAGATGTCTATCTCAACACCCACCACCAAAAATAAAGGGGGCATAAAGAGAGAAGTTTATCATAAGCATGGTAAGGAATTTTCTTAACAACTGCTACTTAGATGCTCATGACATGAGATAGACATAAAAATAAATAATAACTCACTATTCTTTGCAAGAATGATTATCAGTCCAGACTATGAAAGTCGCATGCAAACCAAACCAAATGTTGGTCATGATGATCAAGCATGTAAATAGATATGAATGGTAAGTACAGCATTAGGAAAGACAATCTGAAAATGGACAAGACTTGGCATTCAAATCAGTGTCAACTATAAACCTTAGCAGTCAGAAGCACATTTGAAATACTAAAGCAATGACTGATTTTGGAAAAAGGATCCAATAATGTCCATATATCTCATTGTGAATACACTAACATGTAAAGAAATATAAAGAGAAGAAACCAATGTAAATCAATAAATTGTATCCATACCCATAGCGGAGATCAAGCTTGTGTAATATCGTTGGTTGTTCACCTTCTAGTGGTTCAGCAGGCTGTGTATAAACTATATCACGAGGAGAAATTTCCACCTTTGCATCACCTCCATCTTGAGTTTCTACCCTACAAACCTCAAATGAAGCAATTTAAACAGATAAAGAAATCACAAAACAACTCCACATATAACAAATAGGACTACAAAACCAACAATGTAATGAAGGGAAAAATATTCAGAATTTTATATTGAATAAAAGAAATCCTAAGTTTGATTGTGAATGAAGGATGAAACATCCAATTAAGAGAAGTGCATATGATGAGAATACTGGAAGTCAGTTGAAGAAAACAACTATATACATTGACCTACAGCATGAGTTCTTTTGTAAAAGAAAAACACATAAACCTATATTTGAAATACCTGAACATAATATTCCATGAGCACACACACCCTCAAATATATGAGGAAAAACCAATATCAAAGCTATTTTGGCAGGGGAGGCTATAAATGAGCTCTAGTCTCTCTGAGTGTGTATTAAATATCCAGGATATGCCATGATTAAACTCTCAATTAATAACAATAAATAATTCCACACTTAAATAATTCATGCATCCAGTTTGTGCTCATGCCCTTCAACTTCAAGTGGATAATACATGTATATAGTGTATACAATGAAAACAAAGTTAACAAACAACTGCATATTTAAAATGTCTAAATTAAAAAAAAAAATGCATGCCTTTTAAGTTTAATTAAATTATAGTAATTTGCAGTGTTTTAAAAATGGGACTGAACCGGCCGGTTGGACCGAAAATGAAAAATGCTTAATATAACATCATTTTGATTTTTGCCTTAAAAAAATCAACTTAAAGTATTTGTCATTTTCTTTTTCATTCTAAATGTAAACTTATTATTAAAAAATATTGATGTATACTGTTGAAACTTATACTTAACTATTATAATATATTTGATTTGAACTTTTGTGTGCACTTTGAATATTAAGAACCTCTAAAAGTATTATTTAATTATTATTATTATTTTATTAATTCTGGTTTGGTCATGGTTAAACTGTTGAACCTTGGACTAGTACCTTGCCCAGTTCAATGACCGGTCTAGTTTTAAAAATATTGGCAATTTGTATGTCCCCAATGCACATGCCCCTGCAGAAAATATAAATTTAAAATTCAAATCAGTACCAGTAAAGAGATGACGGCTTATCAGCTCTCCAATTAATGGAGCGCCTCCCTTTTCTCACACTATTGAATGCAATTGGAATGTCCTCTGCAAGGGGCAAGTCACACAGCTCCGTGATTAATTTTCCATCAGCACTCCATAACTCTACCCTTTTTGGAAATCTTCCACAAGGTACGATGAAGGAGTATGGCCTGTGAATTGAACTAATCAAAATGTACTTGTGATCTGGGGAAGGGTCCATAGAGGTATAAACTGCTGATGGGCCAATTTCTTTTGTAGTACCATCCAAAGAAGCTAAAACAAGCTGTGAGGTGGCATAGTAGTCAAACAAATCTTCATCATATTCATCCTTCAGCAAATCCTGGAATGTTCTTACTTGAATAACGTTTTTCTCCTCATTAGATTGAATTTTTGGGCCACCAGGAACCAAAGGTTTCTTTGGCGGAGCTCCACGAGATGATGGAATGGTGCAAACTAACAATGAAGAGTTATTTACCCAGACATAATTGTCAAAAACTGCATTCAAATGTACATTAGGTGACTGAAACAAAGGTCTAGCTTTCCCTGTTTCCACATCTGCAATCCATACTGTGAGTTTACTGCTATCACTGTCCTCTTCATTCACACGAATGCTAAAGGACAAATGCAAACCATCAGGAGACCAAGAAACAAAATTTATTTTAGCACCATCAGGGAAACCATGCACCTCAATCTCTGGCCCTAATGTACCATCGTGAAGAATTTCATGGATCCCTATACCAGTGTAGAATGCCATGCGACTCCTAGTATTGCACCTTCCATCAATTCGTATACCAGCCAACTTTTCCTCCGGCCTTGCTAATTCTGCTAGTGGAGGTAAAGCTCTTCGCTTGAGAAAAAGAATTCTGTCCCTAAGTGGTGAAAATGACAATGCAGGTACAGGTGGAGCATCAACAATATTCCTGATCTCAGGTGGAGGAACACGATACCTTACTCCTATAGTTGACTCATCTAACATTGGTCAATCAAAATAAATATCAGCAACAAGAAACAGTAAAGCAATCTAAGAGTAAACCATCAACTTAGTCTCTCAAGTATTATCCTCTCTCCTAAATAGTCTTTAAAGTAATGAAATTATATAAATAGTCCTAAAGTATTGAATATTCTTCAATTTATTCCTTCCGTTGATATATTTTACTAATGTCGAAGGACTAATTTGAAAGATTTTCAATACTTGGAGGACTATTTAGCATGATTTCCAATACTTGAGAGATTATTACATAATTCGTTTACTTTAGGGACTATTTAGGAGAGAGAGTGATATAATAGGGATGAAATTGACGGTTTATTTGCAATCTAAACAATAATATATATATGTGAATACGCATTTTACAACTATGTCAATGTTCTAGTCAAATCAGAAACTCAAAATACTATATGTAAAAAGTGCAAGGCTCGAATACATAATGACTAAGAAGTATGTGACCGAAAATGAAGTGAACCTCTTCACTTCATACGCCAAACTTTTCAGGAGCTCAAACTTCATACGTTGTCCGTGTAAAACTATACCGTCAATGGAAAAAGGTGATAAATCATCGAATTAAATACAATATTTCACTAGCTGCAAAAGATTTTGTAACTATTTTAAATAAGTTCATTAATACAGTTAATAGTGTTTTCAATTATGTCGATAACGATGATAATATCGGATTTCCACAGTATCAGAAACATAATCGAGTGAACTAGTACAAAGATAATGGAGCAGAAACTGTACTCCATGAGATCGATCAACCGCGTGAATATGCGTCAAAGAATAACAAAATCATCAATACAAGACGCTTCCGGAATCAAAATGCTTTGTGAAAAGAAAAAGAAAAAAGATAGCACCAGCACAAAATCTTGCTAGTTAAGAGTCAAAACAGCGATGAAGAAATATGTGTTGAGCTAACCTTCGTAATCAACGAAAGTAGCGGCGTTGGCAGAGGAAGAAACGGAGCCAGCGGCGTCTTCAGCAGGCGCAGCAACGAGAGGTGTGAAATTGCGCAACCGCGCGGAAGCCATGGCAGCGAAGTTCGCAGCGGTTCCGTGACGGAGCTTGAGGCGCAGCGGAGGAGCGAGAGGGAGAAGTGAGGGATTTGAAGAGAGCGACAATGGCGAAAAGGGGAGAAGAGTGAGGCTATGGTACAGTTTGTGAAGTCGCATCATTGATAAAATAAAAATTCTATTCCCTGCTTGATATTCTTTTTCTCTCGGTACATCCGCAGGCACTGTTGCTAAGTTGCCTATAGTATAAAATTATAGACACCCCATTGAATGGTGTGTGACTCAAAATAAACTAGCTTTGTTTTCTGCCGCAACACGTGGTTTGTTGACATTGATTTTATTTATTAAATATAAATATAAATATAAATATTTTTAATTTATTATTCATTTAATATTTTTATACGACATAAAATAATTATATTCAACTGGAATATTATGTATAACTAACCAATTTCATTAAATATTTAAAGATTATATGCGTATAACATTTATTTATTTATTATCCATTTATTTATACTGAGGAGTAATATTAGCATATAATTATTATTTTCTCAATAAAAATTTTCGACATTTTATTTTAGTTGCTAGTGTTGGTTGAGAAAATCTATAACAATACAATATTTACTTTATAAAAATGAGTTGACAATTAAGTTTAGCATAAAAAAAATTGAGTTATATTTTCAAATAAAAACTCCAACATGTATCAATGTTAGTATTAAACTTTATTAAGTGAGGCAATTTTAACGTTGGCTGATTTTAAACTATCCAGCATTAGTTATTTCTTAACATGCTTGAATTAAATCACTATCTTATTGTTTAGTTTCTAACAATCATCAATTATAATTTATATTGATTGAAAATAAATTTAAAATTATTCAAATTAGTAATAATAAACCATAATTACGCTGTAAAGGTATAAAAAAATTGTAGGGGAATTAATGATGGATAGTTATATTCACTTTTTATATAACATTTATATTATTTCATATATTAATTTTATAATTTTTATATAAATAAATATAATGAAACGAGTTTTATGTCTTAAATCAATAAAAAAAATTAAAATTGTAATTTAAAATTAAAAATATTTATTGTTTCATAAAATTAATATTAATTTAAATTTAAAAATTAAAGAATTAAAATAATTATTCTAAAATATAAAAGATTAAAATAATTTTTTTATAAAATAAATAATAAAAATATAGTTTAATCTAAAAAATTATTAGTTGCTCAAAAAATATATATTGAAATAATTACTTATTAATAAAGAATACCATTGTATCTTTCCTCTTTTCCTTGACAAACAGATACAAAAAATATACTCATGTTCATTAACCGTGTATATTTATTAGAGCTACTCGTTTTTTTTTTTTTTTCTCCTTAGAAATTTTATTCGCAAGTTATTTACGGTACAAATTTTTTTGACAAATGCAGCACCACTGCACACATAAGGAAAAAGTGTCACGCTGCACAAGGCAAAGAAAGTAATACACCTTAATTTGAAAAAGTCACCACACGTCATTGCACCCTCTGATTCGTCTTATAAGTTATCATTATTCCTTTTTTATTTTAAATCTTATTTGGTCATGACATGAGAAGAAAAAGCCTAATAAAGGAATACATTATCATTTTAATAATTTTGTTTCGATATGTTTGTCTGAAGTTTGGAAGTCCCAATAGCCGAATAACCTTTATTTGCAATTTTCAAACCTTGCGATCGTTTTCAACGTTAATTTCTACTATAGAATCAAAATCAAAATGGGAAAGCGTGACATATAGTAAAGAAAAAAGCTATCTCAAGATTCGAAATCGCATAATCTAAAATCCATTGAGTAAATTATTTATATTGATAATTATTTAAGAAAAAAAGGAGAAATTGAATGTTCAAATATCATATATTGATAAACATAAAAAAAATATCAAGTTACATAAAAAAAATATAAGTTGAGTGTTTTTTTTTGTCCGATTCTTTTTTATTTTAGTGCGAAGATATAAGTTGGTTTTAATATTTAGTGTTCAAATTCATGTTTTAATTTTATTATTTTCAATTTTTATAAGAACTAAATCAAGATGTATAATTTGATTGTTTTAATTGTATATAATAATAATTACATATAATTACCTTAACTATATATAATAATAATAATAATAATAATAATAATTATTATTATTATTATTATTATTATTATTATTATTATTATTATTATTATTATTATTATTATTATTATTATTATTATTATTATTATTATTATTATTATTATTATTATTATTATTATTATTATT
The DNA here is from genome assembly GCA_025330945.1 of Mucuna pruriens. Lineage (NCBI taxonomy): Eukaryota > Viridiplantae > Streptophyta > Magnoliopsida > Fabales > Fabaceae > Mucuna > Mucuna pruriens. The sequence continues at coordinate 3,273,980 of JAENHJ010000528.1, forward strand.
ATTATTATTATTATTATTACATCTAATTGTCTTGATTAAAAATAATATTTATTATCTTAATTATATATATATATATATATATATATATATATATATATATATATATATAATATTGCCGATAATTGATATATAATATGTTTGAATATAGGCTATAAGAGCTTTTGGAAGCTTCTGTGCTGTAAAAAAAATAAAAAAATAAAAATAAAAAAAACCTCTTTCTTAATTACAAGTGTTGTTTGGATGACGGATTTTAATTAGCTTTTGCAAAAGCAAAAGCTCTTAGAAACTTCTAATGAAGTAGTATAAAGAAAAAATAAATCTAATGAAGCTAGATATCAAAAGTTTATTTTATTTTTAGTCTGTTGAGAAGTTAGAATTGAAACATTTCTTGCCCAAAAATACTCTTACAAGTTTTAAAAATGACAATAATGCACCACATTACGAACTAACAACCCTAACTTGTGATTACCCTTCGCGTTATTGTTTTTTAAGCATCATTTTCTCTCAAAATTAAGTATCAATCTATCCTTCAATCACATTATTGTGTGAATTGCTCCGTTTTTTGTTTGGTTTGGATTTTCTTTGATATAGATCATAGACAACCATTTTTAGTTCTTCATTCTCACTATTGTGTAAAATCTTCCATTTAAAAATAATAATTGTTGTGCGAATTCATCTTCTTTCCGTCATTATTTGTTTTGGGCTAAGATTTGATCTTTTTTCTCAGGTTGCTACAATAGCATAGCATTCTCTTCATACATATTTATATTGTTACATGTAAGAAATTTAGTTGAATTGATTTTTGGTTACTCTTTATTTGATGTGTTCTGCTACTACTGTTATTGTCTCTGTGTTAATTTGATACGTTTAGGCATTCAGAGAGAGAGGGGGGAGAGAGAGAGAGGAGAATGCATTTTGAAGTGTTCAAAAATCCATTATGTTTTAAAGGATATCTTGTTGCCAAATTCATTCGTAGAACCTAAATGGTGGTTCATAGAATAACTGTTTTTTTATTCTTTATTAAACATGTAATATGTGATGAGACTATATCAATTTAGTGTGTTTTATTTGCTTTAGATGGCTTATAGGCTATTAGGCCGTGCATCATTTTGAATAAGCACTTAAGTAACCGACACCTAATTAAACACAAAATTAATAGAACTTTTAAATAATTTTTTTTCTTATAAACTCTTTTAAATAAACTTATCTAAACATACGTATAAATACCTTACTAGTAGAGTGTTATTAAAAATTATTACATATAATCAATAGTCATCGACTCCATGCGTAAAAATTAAAATTACTTGTTAATAAAGAATAATCTCTCAACTAAATTTCAGTATCTTAAACGATTAATTCTTAACTTCCGTCGGAAAGATAGCTGGATTCACCCATAAATATCCATAGTTAATATATACATAATAAACAACTCATACCACACATCAATTCCTATGAGGAAAAAAAATGAACACGAATAAAAGGAACAAAATGCGCTTATCAAACTTTAACTTTGAATGTCAAGAAAAAAAAAATTAGAACATAATATATATATACATATATTATATATATATATATATATATATAATCCGGAAGCATCTGACTTGGATCGCAGGCTTGCAGCAGTCGGAAAAGATAAAGATTCTTTCGATAGAAATTTCTCATTTTTAATTCGGATTTGATTATATTAATTTTGATACTATCATAACATAAGAAGACATAAAATAATTATAATAATATTTATTATTATTTATGTTTATTTTTAATTTTTACTCCTCACAGCATAGTATAATCACTTTACTTGCGGAAGTAAATCAAATATTTCACCAATAAAAAGAGAATTTCGGAGCAACAAAAATATCTTATTGTGAACTCTACGTGGGAGACAATAATTGGTTGCAACCAGATAAGAAATTTGTGTACAGAAATCCTTCCCAGGCACAGCTATAATCTTTCGATTCTAATCCAATCTACTCCTTAGACCTCATCATAAACCCCCTATACAGAAAGAAGAGGAAACAGAAACAGAAACAGAAACAGAATCAGAAGAAAGAATGGCAACTATGACTGGCGTGAGTGTTTCAAGCCCAAGGGTTTTGTTCAACACATCGGGCTCGCCGCAAAACGCCCATGCCGTAAAGTTCGCGCTTCCACTCAACCAAGGGATGCGCCCGGTTATCATCCGGTTGGGTCGGACGGCGACGATGAGACCCGTTCGCGCTGTGCCGGAGCGCATATCGGAGAAGGTGGAGGAGAGCATAAAGAACGCGCAGGAAGCGTGCGCCGGAGACCCGACTAGTGGCGAGTGCGTGGCGGCGTGGGACGAGGTGGAAGAGCTGAGCGCGGCGGCGAGCCACGCGAGGGATAAGCAAAAGGAAAAGGACTCCGACCCGCTCGAGACCTACTGCAAGGACAACCCGGAGACCATTGAGTGCAAAACTTTCGAAGACTGAGTCTGCTCCCTGCGTAAAACTGTTGCTTTTACATGATATATCAATTATCAACGGCTGTGTATTCATGTTTCTTTAAGCATAATCCATAGCATTTTCACAATTGAACCCCTCATCGCCACTCGTAGTTTCATCATAACTTATGTTTAATCAAAGCCAAATTAAGCAGTACTACTTGTTCTTTCCTTTTTTGTTTGTGTTGTGATGCCAAACAACATGCTAGCTACATGAGGTTGGATCAAATTCACGAAGCAGATATCAGTTGCGTAAAAGTGAAGATCTATATAGCAACATCGTGATTACCACACGGCACACACTTTTGCGTAATCTGTTTATTAGTGTTATTCAATTATTTTGTAATGAAAAACTAGTATGTCCGTGCTAATATGCTGGTTTCCTTGTCGCATAAACATCGCATGCAGCTGTAACTTGCAAGTAATAACTTCGATCCGCTTTTTAAATTACAAATAAATTATGAGTTTTAACTTCAAGGAAAGAATGATCTATTTGAGTACGGATCTTCTCTTGATTTTTTTTTTAAATTCAATCAGTTTAGAATGGAAAATTTATTCGATCTAACTTAATTAGTTTTTATTTTATTATTTAATTGAATTGATTTTAAAATTTAAATCTAATATGTAGAGTAATTAGTAAGCGGTTTTTTTTCAGCATGTTAATGGGAATTTGATTCTTTCTAGCATGCATTATAAAGGTTTAGTTATGAAAAATTATATTTACTTCGATAATTTCTTCTCTTGATGAAGATTAGTTTGTTGTCAATCACTATAGGTAATTCTCCCGACGTATACAAAAAATCTAATTAATATAATCTAATAGAATGATTTGCATTAGATTGATTTATTTTAGTTGTATCTTTGAGGATTTCAATTAGAGAACACTTAATTTATTATATTAAAAATTAATTAGATTATCTTCAATAAATATCTTTATTTTTACTTTCTTAATAAATATCTTAAACTTAAAAATATTGTTTTTTTTTTTAATTTAGGAGATGGTAAATAAGTTATGAAATATGTAACGTACTCTGATATTGCATATTTTTTACAAAATAAATGTTTTTTTCTTATAAGGATTGATAAACAATAAGTAAAATTTCTCTAAAAAATTAAATTAAAATTTTCTCAAAATATCAAAAAAGTGTTAAGTTGGAATATCATTCTAACTTAAAATTCTTGTAGTTTTGAATTGGATCCAGGAGAATCAGAAATGGAGGGGCGGTTTCATACATAAAAAGAAAGAAACCCAATAGCAAAAGCAGAGATTCCAAAAAAAAAAAAAACAAATAGGAATTTTGCACATTTTTTATTAATTCTTTTGTCCTCTGCTCCTCCCAAATTGTTTAGTACTTTCTTTATTTTTTTATATAATTTTACTTAAATATCTTTATTAATTTTTTTTCTTCAAATAACTGTGTATTTGATTTACCTTCATCCTTCTTCTTCTTTTCTCAAAACTCTTTTATTCTTTCGCACTTTTTTTTAGATACATTCTTTTCAATCCAATTTCTCACACTAATGTTTTCTTCTTTGATGTTTCTTTTCTAGTAAAGATAAGTTTATGACTTGATAGTCACGAAGGCAAATAGCGCTAACTCATTTACGCACGTTAAATTAAATATTAGTTTGTGGATAATAAAAGAAAAGAAAATAAAGTTGTAATGAGATAAAAAATATTAGAATTATTTTTTCGAAAATTTATACATGTTTCAGAAATTAAGTTCTGAAACCAAAAACATAGTTCCAAAACTTATTAGGACAAGTACAAATTTTCGAAAAAAATAGTTATAGTATAAAATATAAAATAATCACATGAAAATGAAAATACAAAACAAAATCTACCTTTAAATAAAGTAATTGTCATAGTAACTATGTCGAAAACACTACTCACTTTATGTTTCAATGTATAACATTACATATAAGTTTAACGTAATAAAACACACTATATTATTGGAAAATGCATAGTATTAAAAAGTAATGAATATGAAGGTGAAGTGTAAAAAATTAGGATTCAAAAAGTAATGAAAATTGTGTGTAAAATTAAAGTTCAAATAATAATGAAGATGGAGGTATAAAAATAAGGTTTAAAGAATAATGAAGATGAATGTAAAAATATTATTATTTTATACGAAAGAATGTTTTTTATAATAACAAATATAAAAAATGAGGTATACTTAATAAATTGGTGTGTGTAAATAGTAAAAGTCTTTTATTAATCCATGAACCAATTTATATAGTCAAATAGACCCATAAATCCATATGTATACATTAAAGGTTATAAAGATAATTTAAAGTAACAATTTTTTTATTACACAAATTCTAACGTTTGCAACACGTAAATCACATGTTATTTATTAAGCTTAATGAATATACACATCAATATAAAAGATGTTATTCAGTCCATCAATAAAAATAAACTTTATTATTCCTTTTAAATAATTATTATAAGTGACAACAAATTTCTCATATACAACTATTTGTCATTAGATGATAATGTAAAACAAAAATCACATTAGTAGTTATTTAAGTATGTTAATATTAAGAGCGGATTAAGTGAGATAAGTGTTTCCACTAGAAGGGTGTGAAAAGTAAATCTATACCATACAACAATAAATTGAGGGTTGAGATTAAATCACAAATTAGTGACTTTTTAGGTAGTCATGTAAGCATTTAATAATTTTCAATCTTAACCTTATATGTATTGTTGTATGGTTCTTATTTATTTATCTTCCTCTCTCATTATAAACACTCATCCTATTTAATATGCTTCTTGTTAATATATATATATATATATATATATATATATATATATTGTAATCATATGAATTTTAAATCTTCATTATCTATGTATGATTCTACATTATAGACTTATTATTCTTAGTTTCAAGCAAGAAAATAATACTTACATAATACACCCCTATGTTTATACCTCCATGTTTATGGGAAATGTATTTTTTTATGTAAGAATGAGAAGAATAAATACTATAGTGATGTGAGTTTTCTTGAAAAGCTACGTAACTATTGTAAGTAATTATATGACTTCAAAACTTAATCATTCATGTATGACTATATCATCTCAATTGACAATTTTCATCCTTACATAAAAAATTCATTCACAAAAGATACAACTCTAATATTTACGAGAGATGTATCCAATGGATTTGGAACCTCTATAGTGATCTTATCAATTTAGAGATTAAAGTGAGATTATATCTACCACTTAATTAATTATTTAATGATTCAAATTAATTCATATTTAAAAATTTTTAAATCATAAAAATAAAAAAATATTGAACCAAATATTCTCTCTAAGAATAACCTCACTTTAAAGAATCTTAATTCTTTATATATATAAAACCTGAACAAAATATTTCACTAAAATTAAATTCATATCAGAGGATCCTAATCAGGGATAATTTTTTAATATTTATTTTCATAAAAAGGAACATTTACTTGTAGAATTTAGATCAGTTAGTTGAGTAAAATATATGAATATTGTAAACTCTTCACTATTATCATCAATTCCTATAGATAAAAAAATACAAAAGAAATATTCTTAATACTCCATGTTTCTCACCTTTTTTTTCTATTTATTTATACTTTCGATTAACTAATATTTTAACTTGTATGTTGAGCATAATAAATATTTATTTTATATAGTTAAATTTTATAATAAATAAATATCTATGAATATATAAATTATATTATAATAAAAATTATAATAAATAAATATTTTTTAATATAAATTATATAAATAATAAACATTGATAATAAATAATTAAAATTATAATAAATAATTTATCTTATAATATAATGTTATTTTTAATTATTAATAATTTTTAAATGTAAAAATATAATTTAAAAATAAAGATATTGATCAAAAGAAATAAAAAGTTAAAAAAAATCTTTAAAACTACTCTATCAAAGAAAAATAATTAAAGATATACTTGTTGTCATCATAACAGTTAAAAATATTTTTGTTTAAGATAATTATATATATATATATATATATATATATATATATATATATATATATATATATATATATAATTAAGATATTTTGAGTGAACTTTACTTGTGGGAAGAATATTATGTTTAGAAATTTTAAATATTAATTAATCTAAACAATTGAATAGTTAAATGTAAGTACAATCTCACTTTAGTTTATAAAGTGATGAGCATATTTTAGACTATCTTAATCTTTATATAGTGAAAATGTTATTTTGATGGGAGAATTCTTAGATTTTATCGGGAATGGTTTAATTTATTTGAACTTATAAAAAGAATCACATTTTTTTATTATTTTGAGAAGTTATTTTAAATAACTTCTGAAAAAAATTAAAACTCATTTTTAAGATAAAAAATACTTTTTATAATTGAAATAAAAAAAATATCTTTTATTTTTTATAGAATTTCCAAAAAATAAATTACTTTATATATATTTTTAGAACTACTTTTTTAAATGACTAAGTGGTGTATGAAAGATGAATTAAAAAGATAATTTGTAATCAAAATGTTAAAGGTTTCGTTGTATATTTACACTAATATTATATGCTAATATTAATATTTTTTAGTGAGAAATTATCTTATTAATTTATTTTTCTCTAATAAAATAAAATATTCATGAACCTAAGACAATTTTTAATACAATTTTAGTATAATTTCCAATAAAAAATATTTTTAATTTCTTAACTATTGACTTAAGACCCTAAGACAAAGTCAGAATATAGCATCTTGGCCCATTTAGCTACCGAAATAATGTGAATCCAATTTGTTTTTCGGGAAATTGGGCTATCGGATTCAACGTAAGTCAATCATGTGGTGTGACATGCAAAGTACAATTACATTACATATATTTCAACTGTTCCATGCTTATATCGAAGTACAGACAATTTGATGTGCACTTCACTTGAGATCAAACAAGAAAATAAATAAAATAATTTTTAAAAATTAAAATTAAATTATACATAAGTTAATTTGCATAAAATTTTTCATATTAGTTTTTTAAAAAACTGGGTTATGACTTACACATTAATTGATTTTAATTTATTGAGAAATTTATTTGTTTTTTTTAAATCTTTATATAAAAAGTTTGTCCAAAAACAAGCCCGATATTTATGTTTCCATTTCAAACCGTGTTGCAAATGGATTCACGAAATTATTGTCTCACTCAATATGTTACAATATGACAACTATGTACTCTGCTTGTTGTCCTCTAGGCCCTTTGTTAAATGAAAAAGTATATACGACAACTACGTAAGGATTCTGCTGCTCAATGCCTTTTTTTAAATATTAGGGCGTCACTTGCCCTTTTGTTACTTTTTTCTTGGGCTAATCTCTTCTTTCTTTTAGCAAATGGATCTTTTGGGTTGGACCATTCATTTTTATAATGAAAATTAAACAGAAAATTAGGAAAAAGAATGATGGTAAATATTAGAAAAAGAAATGACATAAATAAATAGAACTTTTAGAATTAAGAAGGTGATTCGGAAGACTTTGCCTTGTTTTAGGAAATTTAAATTTTAAGATTGTCTATTTTTGTCATTCTTTATGAAATAAAAAATAATATAAAATAGTAAAATAAAAATAATATATATAATAAAAAGTTTAGATACTAACAACAAAACACATTTTAAAGATTAAAAAAATGTACATAGAATCTACATTTATATAAAATATGAGTTTGATCATTATCAATTACATCAATTTTTGTTAACAATTAATAATAGATATTTGTATTACTGTTATCTTTGTTTTAATTAAATATTTATTTTATTCATCTTTACTTATTTAGTGAGTTATTACTTTATATATATAGACTCATTCTTATTATTATTATTATTATTATTATTATTATTATTATTATTATTATTATTATTATTATTATTATTATTATTATTATTATTATTATTATTATTATTATTATTATTATTATTATTATTATTATTATTATTATTATTATTATTATTATTATTATTATTATTATTATTATTATTATTATTATTATTATTATTATTATTATTATTATTATTATTATTATTATTATTATTATTTATTATTATTATTATTATTATTATTATTATTATTATTATTATTATTATTATTATTATTATTATTATTATTATTATTATTATTATTATTATTATTATTATTATTATTATTATTATTATTATTATTATTATTATTATTATTATTATTATTATTATTATTATTATTATTATTATTATTATTATTATTATTATTATTATTATTATTATTATTATTATTATTATTATTATTATTATTATTATTATTATTATTATTATTATTATTATTATTATTATTATTATTATTATTATTATTATTATTATTATTATTATTATTATTATTATTATTATTATTATTATTATTATTATTATTATTATTATTATTATTATTATTATTATTATTATTATTATTATTATTATTATTATTATTATTATTATTATTATTATTATTATTATTATTATTATTATTATTATTATTATTATTATTATTATTATTATTATTATTATTATTATTATTATTATTATTATTATTATTATTATTATTATTATTATTATTATTATTATTATTATTATTATTATTATTATTATTATTATTTAATTATTGTTATTATTATCATTATTATAAAAGAGATCAATTTAGGTGTGACACGATTAATCTCCTAATTTGGTTTGAGACATCTCAACTATGACAACTTGGTGCTCCTAATTTTCATCTAGAATAAATCATATTTTCATACTTATCATCATTAATGTTGAAAAGTGATAATAACATATTTTCTAATATACTTTTTGTAATTCACTTTATATTATTAATTTTTAAAATTAAATTATATTGATTAAAATCTATTATAAATTATAAAATTATGAGTAAAGAATCGTTTTAAATTATGATATAAAAATATATATTATTTGATTAGTTAATATAATTTGTTAAACTTATTCAATTAATATTTTTATCTTAGTTGTTAATTAAAATATTGTCCCGTACCAAGCAAGATAGAGCAGTATAATATATATATATATATATATATATATATATATATATATATATATATATATATATATATATATATATATTTAGCTCAACTCCTTCCTTTATTTATTATTGTTTTTGCTATTACTCCTTTTACTATTATTGTGATAATCATATTGTTAAATTCATTAATATCACCGCTGTTTCCCAAAACTCACCACCTCTATTGTAGTAATTACTACCTCTATTCCATGGCTATTATTATTTATTACCTTTCATAAGATAAAATTATTATTTATATATAATTTATGACGCTCCCTTATCATGTTGTATTATTTTCTATATTTATTTTGCTATTTTATTTTATTTTATTTATCTTTATCTTATCCTAATGATCAGACAAACCTTTTAAATTATACGACATGCATGCTATATGATTGGTTTATTATCTCTTAATTTCCACCAAAAGTATAATTGGTTTGCGATATGCGTTGCCGCTTATGCTTATCTAAATCCGCCACCCAACTTGGAAATAATTATAAAGATTATTGTGATTGACATTCCCATTAGAATTATTTTGGGAAGAAACTATAAGCTTAGTCGTGCAACCCATCATCAAGAAAGGTATAAACGACACTTCATACATTCCCTCTTCGACATCTCCGCACAAAACAGAGGCTCAACTTTACTGGATCCAATAATTATTATTATTAGAATAAATTTTTATATTATATTAATATTGAATTTAAATTTAATACAATCTTATTAAATTGATTTATAAAATAAAAATTGTCTTTATTTATCTTTTCTATTTAGTCACTATTTTTCTTTACTGTGTAAAACTTTACTTTTTTTTTCTAATGAAATTGATTTCTCTAAAGTGAGGAAATGCGTTTAAAAAAAAAAGAAAAAGTTCATTCATACAATCATTTATTAGAAAATTAAAGATAAAGTATATTTTTCTTATTTTAGAGGAGATAAATTATTTTTTCAAATACATCCTGTCGCATTTAACATTATTGAGTTTCGTGTGTATATAATAAACGTGTAAACTGATAATGAATTTAAATAAATTTTAATATAATCTTATAATTTGAATTTGAATTGAAATGAATAATGAAACATAATAGATTGATTGTGGAATTCATTTAAAAAAAAAAGAATCAGTGAGTTTGGGGGAAAAATGGTTGAGTTACTTAAAAAAATAAAAATGATGATATGTTATTAGAAATTAATTTAAATATATTTTTATATTATTATTTAATCATAAATTATAAAATTATTATTTTATAAAAATTACTTTAAAAGTTATATTTTAACAAAATTAATTAACTACCAACATAAAAATTAAACTTTATATTATATAGAAGTATAAAAAAATTTATAAATTATTACGTGTAATAACTAATGTGATGTAAATTGTGTCACAAGATTACGTTACGTGACTAACTAGCCGGTAATAGAGAGAATATTGAATTAATAAGAGAAAGGAACAAACATAAAATGCCTGTCAAGAAAATAGCATGCCTCTATAAGTAAATTATTTGCTGAATAAGTGTATATATATGCTGGTAAATTAATACAGATATAAAATAGTAAATTAAATGTACACTATGTAATATATTCATTTTTTAAAATAATTACAAGCATTTATTGATACTAATTAAAGAAACAAGTTTTTTTTTTTAGCACGACACTGTTGCATAATTCACAAACTTTGTATGTGATTAATCTTTGTTGGTGGTATTTTTTAATAGGGTCTCTCTTTCAATTATATTATATTAATAAAATATTTACTATAATAAAAATCTCTGATACATACTTTTCAATAGTTAAATACTCTTCAAATAATTTTTCTACAATACTTATAAATCAAACTATTATTACTATTATCCAACTCATCTGCAGAGATTATTATTCCTTGTACTGGTATATTAAAAAATATATAAAAAGGATAATTACTTTGTTGGATAGTTATAAATTTCAAAATTCAATATCTTTTTTATAATTATTTTGCCCTCAACTTTCTCATATAAATTAATGTGTACATACAAATTCAAAGCTCAAAATTTCAGCAAGTACTAATAAGATTAGCCTCAAGTCAAATCTGAACCATCCTAATCGCTGTCCCAATGAGTTTTGGACAAGTTGTCTGATAACCCATGACTTGCAATGACATAAAATTGTGGCGTACGTTTATGCAAATGAGAAGCTCTTAATTTATTATAAGTTGCTTATTTTTAAAACAAGCGTTGTATATTGTGTTAGAGAGGACAAATCATACATAAAAGAAAATTATTTATGGAAGCAACACTTTACAAAATTGAAACTGAGATCTACATGTGGACATCTTTAATAGTTTGAAGTGAGTAATTTAACAGTTATTTAGTAATATAAATAAATCATTATTATGCTCTAAGCTCCATCATATAATAAATGTTCTTATATAAATTTTTTATAATAAAAATAAACATAAAGTATATAAATTAGTAAGCAGATCAATTACCTAATACCAATTCTTTAACACAAATTATTATGAATTTGAAAATTACCGATTAACATCATTCTTCAATTCAGTTTCATTTGATGTGCAGAAAAAGAACTAATTCATCCATTGTTATCGTTGATATATCAATTTATAACGAATATTTCATACCACTTATAATTTTCATTAGTAAAATGCTGTTAAACTTTGTAAAATTAATTTATAACTTTATAATCATTTTTCTTCGAACATATTTTTATACAAAATTATTTATTGTTTTAATTTAAATTCTAAAAATAATTATTTTTAAAAACATAAAAGTATAATTATTTCTCCAAATAGAGATATGCAATAGAGCCACCGAAAGGGTAGCAAATACTGGATTGATTATAAGAAAGCACATGAATATGCTACCCAGTTTTTCTTTTGTCAGTGTTTTCTATTTTATTTTACTACTCTTGATTTCTTTAATGCTGAATCTGTGATGATTTGTGATTTATGGCTCAAATATCTCATTTTGCAAACAGGAAAATTCAACAACTATTAAAGAATTGATTTGGATTATGCATACGAATGAGGATTCAACTAACAAAAAATATCATAAATAAAACATAAAATTTATAAACAATTGGTAAATGAATGTAATGATCAGGTATAGTTTTAAATAAAATAAATTTTTTTTACTAAATAGCTTTTAACTAAGGAATTTTAAATTAAAAGAAATGAAATTAAGAGCATGTTTTTTTTAATATAACCTTTAGTACATTTAAGTATGACGCTTTTTCTTTATAACATGGTTGGACTAATTCTTTCAGTAGTTTTTTTTTTTTTTAAGAGAATCTTGAGTGAAATAACATGGTTGGACTTGAGTACATTTTTTTTTGTGAAATAATGTTTTTTAATAGACATATCTCTAGTGGCATCTCAACGTTAACACGTGCCTCTAATGGGTAAAAAGTTAGTAGAGCTCTGTTCCACTACGTAAAAATAATTTTATATCACTTAAAATCCAAATAAAAATAATTTATAAATATCATTTTTAATGTATTAAGATATTTTAGAGATAGATTTGTAAGTAGAGTTTGAATAATTGTGTTTTCTTGATAAATTTGTTATGCTTTATCCTCCTTTTATGATTAAATAATTGCGAGTATTCATCCATTTTGACCTATTTTAATGAAAAAATTATTTTCATTGAACTTATGTTTAATTTTGAGGTTTTTTTTTATAAAAGAAATATATTTAGTTAAACGTGATAAAGATTTATATATTTTATATTAATTAATTTGATTTTCAAACTTTAAAAATATGTAAATTTAATTTCATCTATCTTTAAAAATATGTAAATTTAATTTCATCTATCTTTAAAAATATGATGAATTTTTAAAATGATGAACTAAAAATTCGTATATTTTCAAAAATATTAAACTAAATTTATCAATATAAATTTAATCACATGTAACTAAAAATATAAAAAGTCAACTCACGTGGACGCTCTCCATTATGAAAACTATTAGTATTGTTGTTATTATTATTATTTAATTTTCATAGAAGAATAAAGTAATTATTATTATTAATTAATTAAAATTATTTTAATTCGATGGATTGATTTAATACAGAGGATAATTTATTTTGAGTACCGTGTAGTATGAGTACGATCCTAGAAATCCATAAATGACGGAAAAAGGAGTTAATTAAAATTATTTTACATATATCTTTTAAATAATTATTATAAAAAATTAACAATCCTTTTATATATTACAATTTCTATTAAATAATAAAAAATTTCACTGCATCAATATATTTAAATTCTTATATTTATTTTTTTCCAACCTAAAAAAATTATTAAAGGTAATTTGCCTAAAGCGAATGCTTAGGATAACAATAATTACTTTTAATTATAAAATAAAACACTCACTCAATAAAAATGATTACAAGTCCCGAAAAGGGAAACTGACACTGCCAGTCATCAATACCCTGTACCTCACATTCATCTCAGGAATCCAATGCATTACTGACCACACGATTTAGACACAGACAAACAAACAACACTAATACAAACAGACACTAATACAGATAACAGAGAAGGTTACCAGACTAAACAGCCCTAATTAAACCACTAAAATTAAAATCCACAGTAAAAGGATCAACGCAGAAACATGTTGGCGGCGGTGGCCATAATAGGTTGCGTCGGGTGAGGAATCTGCCACGGCCTGAGGAGAGGATCTGGAATCTCGGGAATCTCAACGGATAATCCGCCGACCTCTTCAGCGATCTCAAGGATAGAGTTCAAGAAGCGCAATCGATCGGCCAATTCCATAGTCTGAGCCCTCAGAATGCTGTTTCCGGCTTCGGTCTCAACGCATGCTTCTTCCTTGGCCTTTATGTTCTCCACGAGCTTCTTGTTCGAACCTTGCAATCGGCTAACTTCATCGGTCAAATCCTCCAACTGCTTCTGCTTCCTCATCCGCGAACGCCTCGCGGATTCGCGGTTCGATAGCATCCTCTTTCGCTTCCTCTCGTCGATTTGCGGATCTCCTCCTTCAGATCCAGAACTCGTCGAACGAATCGAAGCCATTTCCGAAGAGATTTGATTTATGAGCAGAATAAAATAAAAGAAAAAACTAATCGAAATAGAAGTTGCAGATCAAATTAATTATTGGAATATTATAAACGGACAAGGATTAACTACAGAGATCTAATTAATCACGGAATTGAGAGGAAGTTCATGAGAAAACGTAAAACCAGTAGAGGAACACAACAGAGAACGAGTGCAGCAGACGAATTCGACGCATGGAGATGGTGTGTTATAAAATTTCGGAAAACATTGGAGTGTTTCGCAAAAGCCCTATGCTCTCATCCACAAATCAAACCCAATAGACTCATGATTTGGGACAGGGAAACCCTAGATCTGAACCAGATCTGTTTATAGGGACCTAATTTTCTGAAACTAAACGAGATAACAAGATGCGAATAAAGAAGAAAAATTTTAATTGGGCGAAGAGATTGACGAGGAGAAAGAATGGGGAGAGAAAAAAGGTGTGTTTGAAAAGGGCTAAGGTAAAGAAGGTGATAAAATGAGGTGAGGTTGGCTTTTATAGAAAAAATAGAGAAAAAGGGTTTGGCAAGAGATTGATTATTGAAAGGTTTAATCAATGCCAATTTTGAGGGCCTGAAATGACCGGGTCATTGCTGGCGTATGCAATGACGACAGTTTTGTTCCACCACAAATCCTGTGCACATTTTACATCTCTTCGGGGTGGTTGTTAGAAAAAAAAAATGAAAAGTATGCAAGATTTGCAGACGGAATAATAAAAAATGAAATTGAACGGTAATATGCATGTTATTTTTACAATAGTATAATTGTTTTCTATATATAAGAGAAAAAAATATTTCATGACTGTGTTTTTTATAAATTAAAATTAAATAATAAAAATAGAAATTACATAATAAAAGAAGTTATGGATAATTGTAAAAGTCACGACATAAGTATTTTTTAGTATATAAAAAAATGTAATAGTGTTAAAAAAAATAGAAACCAAACCAAAATATCCATCGAGTAATAGTGTAAAAAAAATAGAGACTAAACTGAAATATTCATTTTATATATTGATATAGATAAAAAATAATTTATGTTAATTAAGAAACTTTTGTTAAATACTGTTTAATTATGACAATCTTATTTAGTGAATTTTTTTTAAAAAATATCTTTCATAAAATTAACATTTTGGTTAAAATATATAAATAGTTATTACTTGTGGTATTCTTCTATCATTATGTGAACTCAAAATATATTTTTTGTTATAGTTAAATATAATTTTTTTATTAAAATTTATATTATTTATCATAAATTTAAAATATAATTTATATTTTATATTTACGACAATTAGTTTTAAAACGTTATCATTAAAAATCCACCTTGAAAACACTATTGATGAAGAATGATCCTCCCAAATAATATCCTCGTTAAAAATCGTTATTCTAAAACCTCTCTCGTTTTTATTTTTTATTTTTAATTTAATAATTAAAGATAACACATATATATAATTTTTTTTTCATCTCTGTCAATTTTAAAATAATTAATTTTAATCTCTATAGAACGATTTTTTTTTTATAATCTTTATAAAATATTTTTTTCTTATCTTTGATTCTTTCAAAATCCAAAATCACTATAATTTCTAATATTAAGCTTAAGGTATATAAATAATATTTATTTTATAATCTAAAAAAAATTTAAAGATGTAATATATTTATATGGTATTCCAAACATTAATAATAGTAATAATGATTATTTGACATTTAATTAAATATATAAGTAATTATCATGTGTAGTGTAATAATAAAAATAAAAATTAATTATTTTAAATTTTATAAAAATAAAAAAATAAAATAAAAGATTTATATGAAAAAAATCAAAATTTACTTATTTTATTGAGATAAAAACATTATATATATATATATATATATATATATATCATAAAATGCTAAAAATGACTGTACATTCAGTTTCAATCTTTAATTTATAAGTTATTAAATTTACTGATTAAATTATAGAAAACTACTTCGTTGAATTCATATAAATTTGTGAGGTAAAAAGGTAAACCTCTTTCTCTCATGAATACATATGTTATTATTTTTTCAATATCAAATTTTTATATTAAAATTTAGTCATTCAGAAATATTGTTTGAATTTGTTACACAATTTAATTGAATTACTAAAATCGATTAATGTCGAGAAAAAAAAACACGCATAAACTTTTTGAAGAAGCTATAATAGGTTTTGTTGGGTAAAAAAATCTACCTGGACTTAATCTTAGGAATCTCAATAAATAATTCATCGATGTCTTTAACGCTTTCAATTATAGAGTTCAAAAGCACAAATTTACAAGGACTTAATATCAGGAGTCTTAATAAATAATTCATTGATATCTTTAGCATTTTCAATTATAGAGTTCAAAAAACATAATCGATCCTCTAATTCCATAATTCGAGTTTTCAAGATGTTGTTAGCAAATTCAATCCTAATATATGTCTCCTCCTTAGCTTTTATGCACTTTACTAACTTCTTGTTTACATCTTGCAATTTGTTGACTTTATTAGACAAATTCTCTAATTGTTTTTGCTTCTTCATTCGTGATTGCCTTGCTGATTCACAATTTGATAACATTTTCTTCATCTTCTTCTCCTCCACTTGTGAATCTCCTCCTTTGTATCCATAACTTGACATAGGCTGAATCAAATAATGTGAGTAGGATATTTAATTTGAAAATAAAACAAGATGAAAGAAAACAAACTAATAGAAAAACAACTTTAATTAATATAAAATAATTTATTACTCCATACACTGAGTTAATTTTAACCACACAACTCTCTCTATATATATAACACTTCATGCACTTACATTATTATGATGACAATTATAATTAGAAAAATTAATTACGAAGATGACCTTATTATTTTTATTTTGATTTTTTAATTAGTTTTTTATCATATTTAGTAATATTTAAATTTATGATAAAATGTTGAAAATTTGTAATTTTTCTCATAATTACAATAGTAATTAAATTGTAATACAAAAGTCAAGGTTTGTTTCCTAATTACTTATTTTGTTTTTCAAATTATATTTGAAAGTCAATACATGATTATCAATTTCCTACTTAATAATATTTCCAAAATTGATTTGCATTATAATATCGTCTACATTTTGCATACCAATTATTGCTTTCTTGTTTTTATTTCCCATTCATTACCAGGATGTGATATTGATAACATACATGAATAAATAAATGACTTTAAAAGTATATTAATAATTATTAAAAATAGAGGTGTTAAGATGAGTTATTAAATGCATCATAACTCAACTTGATGTAGATGGCGATTTATATCTATCAAAGTTAAAAAATTATATCTAATCCGATCTTATAAACTAATGCTCGAATTTAATCTTACGCGAATTACGGATATTTTAGGGACTAGTTTGACAATTTTTTTTATCATTTTGTTATTTTTTTGTTTTAGAATAAAAAATTAATCATTATTATGATAATTATTTTTTATTATCATATTTATTTTAATATAATAAATAAAATATAAATATGTATTATTTTATTATTATATTTAATAAAAATAAAATAATGATTAAAAAATAAAAATCACTTATATATTATATATTATAAGGTAATGTCATTTATTATTTTATAGTTACAGTAAGAAATACTTATATATTTAATAATTTATATGTCGAATCATGCCTGAAATTTTAATATATATATATATATATATTTTTTTTTTTTCTCTTGTATTTCACTTAAAATTTTCTCTTTTAATTTTTGTTAATATATAATGACCAATTTAGATATTTGTAATGTGATAATTTTTGTTTTGGGGTAAGATTTAATTCACTTGCTGCTGCGAAAGTTACATAAATGTACATGGAAAAAAATTGTAAGGTAACTTATAAAATAATTGATTGTCACGGTTGATTAAAATATTGGATGAAAAAAAACACATATTAATATTTGTTTGTTATAAGGATGAAGTGAGTAGTCCAAATTTTACTATACTAGTCTGGCCCAACTTGATAATGACATGGATTTTATCATATTCGGACTAAAAAATTTACATTTATTCACAATTTAGAACTAAATTTCCATTTTATCTAACACGTTCGAACAAACCCAATAAATTCAACCCATTGCGACGTTTCTATTAAAACAACTCATTAATACCTCATTCGAGTGATTTTTAGTTTTATGTTTTTAAAATATTAAAATCTATAACTAGTTTATGTTTTTAGTTTCATATTTTTTGTTTTTAGTTTTTAATTGCACCAATC
Source organism: Mucuna pruriens (assembly GCA_025330945.1). NCBI lineage: Eukaryota > Viridiplantae > Streptophyta > Magnoliopsida > Fabales > Fabaceae > Mucuna > Mucuna pruriens. Next base: position 3,292,763 of record JAENHJ010000528.1, read on the forward strand.
TACAACTTTGTACGCAACTGAAACGAGCGAAGGATCGGGAAATGATCGCGAGGTTGATTGGTATCAAGTAGAAACTACGCATTCATTTTAACCCACCAAAATTTTGCTGAGTTTTTTATTTTATTTTTAATAAAAATACAAAGCTATATTGAGAGATAATTATAATTAATATATATTTCGATTTAAATTAATCAAAATAATTATGATATATATATATATATATATATATATATATATATATATATATATATATATATATATATATATATATATATATATATATATATTCCTTTTAACCACCTTTACACATCTCATTTTTTTATATTTTTTTATCCAATTGTTAGTTCGTTTACAAAAGTTCACCATTAATTCTCAAAGATAAAAAAGAAATCTCGTACTTTTCTTTTCCTTCTTCATTATTTTTTTTATCTTATTCATTCTCTTAAGGATACTTTTGTGTTTTTTATTTCTTTCTTCGACCGCATGCCTTAATGTTTTACCTTTTTTTTATCTCATTTTTAATGATTGACAAAGATGAAACATTGACGACAAAATTTTTAAATTTTGTTTTTCTTTCTCAAAAAATGATTTTATATCAAATTATTCTTTCATGTGTAACTTAATATCTTTTTATTAGCTTTTCCTCTGCGGAGAATTTTGACATTTGTGACTTTAATTAATTAATTAATGTTGTTGATTTACTATGCATTTGAATTTTGTTCTTTAATAGGTACTGACATCTTTAGATATTTGGAAGACGTATGATCTTATCTGTTTCATGATTGTTTTTATTTGCTTTTGTGAATTATGAGTTAAGTTATGTAGTGAAAAGTATTGATTATCTAGTCATAGGTATTGTCCGATATGAATAACAATGTAGTGGAAGTGAACCTTGTATTGATATATGTGAGATGATAAATGATGTAAATAATGAGATTGAGTCATCAAATAAGAGTATAATGTCAAAAAAATAAACCATAATCTCTTATAACACATTTTCAACTTATTGTTTAATCAATTCGACAATTTTGCTTAATGTCTTGGCTGGTATAAAATAGTTACGAATATTTTCATTTAATTATGTAGATAAATCAATATTGAGTAATTGATTAATAATTAATAAATATTGATATAATATAATTATTGATATTAGATTTAATTTTAATTTATAATTTTACATAAAATTTGGAATTATATACAGTTCTCCTGCAAATTTAATAATGTGTCAAATATTCAACATGAAAACAAAAAGATAACAAAATAAATATTCTCATCAACCAAAACCGGGATCAATTAATTTTTAAAATATTAACAATAAATTTGAAAAGAAAGGTAATTATTATAGTAAGAAATTATGATAAGAAAAGGATTATTGTAGGGAGAATTTTGAAAAGCAAGTAATTTGAAAATTTTAAAACAATTATGGTAAGAAATTATTATAAGAAGAAGATTAATGTATGGATAATTTTGAAATATAAAGTAATTTGAATGCTTTAAAAATAATTATGGTAAGAAACTATTATATCTTATTTTTATTTTTTATTTTTAATCATGAAATTACATTCAATTAATGACATTGTTAACACGGTGATCATACATGTTATGGAACTAAGTTTATGGAACTAAGTTTCTAAACCTAAATTTTAAGATTAATAAAAGAAAAACACAATCTTACCAATCATGCAAAATGATACTTAATTAATTTGAAATAATTATGAATCAATCAATGAATTTTTCATAGATTTTTCATTACACGGAGTGAACAAAAATGCTATCCACACAGGATAGACATAAAACATAATCTATTCGGTAAAACCTTGGAAAGACAAACATATGAAATCGTTGAAGAAACCCAACCAGTTAATGCTTATATTAAGATTTTTTTTTATTGAACATATGTATTTTTCATAGGAGGCAATTATTTTTAAGTCTGTAAAATTACTATCAACACAACCACCTTCCAAAAGCTTCAAACTCAACATTAACAAACAAAACTATACAGGTGAAATAAACATAAAATCCATTTGCGTCATTTTTGTCAATTGAATATGTTTGGTAGAGTAAAAATGAAGAGAACGAAGAAATTTTTTTTTATAGTTTAGTTGCGTAAAAATAAAGAAGAGAAAAATATAAAACCCACTTTAATACAAAATAAAGAAAAAATAGACATATATATATGTTAATTTATATTATCACCTTTATTATGTTTGCAAATAAGATATTGTACACAAGTAAGTTCCCACGGTAGAAAAAGACAAAAAGATAGCTTGTCTAGAACCATAACAGCAAGAAAAGAAAGAAAAGAAAGAAAAGAAGAGGAAGGAGTGACAATCACAAACAAAGGGATCACCCCCTATTAATACACATAGAATTCATGAGAAAAAATGCATCACCATAAATGCATGCACCACCACTCGCGAGCGTTAAACCCAGCAGAAACAGTCAAAGGCACAAATCACGATAAAAGAAGTGTTTCAAACACCATCGAAACATAATTATGTTGCTAACGAAGCATGAAAAACAGACAAAGGAAATATGAAGGCAACAACAACATTCAAATAACTTCATCTAAAATATTTGAACAACAGAAAGCATTAAAAGTCTTCCTGACTAGTAACTACAACAAAATACCACATAAATACAAGAGATCTACATCAACTGCGTGCCAAGTATTCTTCCTCTTCCTCCAGCTTCATCACTTCGCATTCTTCAAACTTAGCGTCTCAGAGTGCCAACCACAATAATTGTTGAGGTTTGAGAGGAAGGGTAAGTTCAGTCCCATGTTCATCATGCATTATTCAAGGAGTATGTCATAGAATCTTGCTTGTAAATTGTGTACCCGGGCACAACACTAGCCCAGTTAGTTGGTTATGGATAACGTGTCTAACAAACAATGTAACAAATAATAAATGTTCTTGTGGAACGAAGAGAAATGGAAGGTGAACAAAACCAAGTGGATTCAGAGCATAGTCAAGAGGTGCCACAACATGAGTAACCATAGTGGCTTAGATGTTAAGGAGGATTGAGGTGTCTGGATACGTCGAGGCTTGGGTTATACCATCCAGTTTATGTGACTGTCTCGATGTGCACCACACCTGGTAGCCACAAAGCAATTACAGGTTCAAAGATTTATATATAGTTTCAAGTTTGAAAAGCTATTTCTTCAAGGCGGTTGCCCCTTGCCGGAACCACGAATATTAATTAACTAACAGAAAATCACTTCTTTGAATTCATACAAATTTGTGAGTAAATAAACCACAGTATATATAATTATTTTTCAATATCAAAATTATCATTAAAAAGTCATTATTTTAATTTGTTATACCATTTAATTAAATTACTAAAATACACCAAAAGCAAGAGAAGAGAGGAATTTATGCATAAACTCGTTTGTGGATGCTGGGGATGGTTTTCTTGTAATAGCATTTTAATGTTTAACCATTTATAATGGAAGCTATCTAAAAATTGTGAGTTCAAAAAAACCAGTGATCTTTTCACCGTCCTTGATCATGGAGTTCAAAAAACATAATTGATTCGCCAATTCCATGATTTGAGCCCTAAGTCGTTGTTAGCAACTTCAGTCTTATCACACTCACTCTTCCTTCATCTTAATGCTCTCTACCATCTTCTTGTTTGCACTTTGAATTGTGCTGATTTCATTGGCCAAATCTTCCATATGTTTATGCTTTTTTATTCGTGATTGTCTTACATATTCACGATTCAACGCCGCCTTCATGTCGTCCATATATGGATCTTCTCCTTCGTATTTAAATTTCAGGTAACGTTAAATCGAAGTTATTTTCACTTGTGAGAAATGGATTTGATTTGAAAATAGAACAAAATGAAAAAACAAACAAACAATGCAAATAGAACTTTAATTAATGTAAATAAATGTATTGCTCCACACACATTCATATATACATCCAAAAAGAGTGGGAGAGACTATATAAAAGTTAATTTTAATCATATAATATAGATAAATTATTATAACTAGTTTTAACTTTGATAATTTATTTAAATTAAATGGTTGAAATTCGCTCTTCTCGTACTTTTGTCTCTCACTTAATAAATAAAAATAAATAAATAAATATATATATATATATATATATATATATATATATATATATATATATATATATATATATATATATATATATAAAGAAAAGAGATATCAAATTATTATAAAAGTAATTTAAAAAAAATATTTTTATTTTTATTTTATTTTTTAACTTAACCATCAAAATATGAATTATTCATTATAACTATTAGATTAAAAAATATATAAAAATAATTATTTTAAAGTTACTATTAAAGTAACTTAATTTTTTTTTTTATAAAATATATATGTGAATGAGAAAAAGAGAGATTTGTTAACTTATACTCAATTTTTAAAAAAATAAGTTAATAATTTATAACTATGATTATCTTAAAAATTAGATAAGGTATGACTTACTAATGTATTCTTTCTTGGAAAAAAAAAAGTGTACGTAATTAATTAGGCAAAGATATGTATGGGTTAACTTATTATTTAAATAATAAAAATAAAACTATCATATTATTTATTATTATTAATATTTATGCAATAAAATGATAAAATAATAAAACTCTTTCTTATATTAAAAAGATAAAATAATAAAACTATATCTTATAAGTAAAAAACAATATTTATAATAAAATATTGTCTTATATAACAGAAAAAAATATAATAAATATTTTAAAGAGTAAAAAAGAATAAATATAAAAATGTAGAAAGTAAAAATTAATATTTTAAAAAATGTTACTTGAACTAAATTCTACAAGAAAAAACTACAAATTCTAAAAAAAAACCTTATATGCTAAACATTGTTAATAAAATTAAACAAACTTTTTAGTTAGTAAAGAATGTTACAACTGAGACGTATATAATTTAAATTGTCCCAATTTCCTGTACAAGACAATTCATCTCATTCATTATTATGAGTTTATATAATTAAATTTGTAATAATGATATTTTTTAAATTAATATTACTGGATTAAATATTTATTGCAGGAGAATAAATTATGATTAAATCTTTGTAATTATATTCAGCCTTACATTTTTTTTTTCAAATTCATTATTCTAATGACGACTATAATTAGAAAAACTAATCATAAAGATTGACTTTATCATTTTTTATTTCAAAATTTCTTAATCAGCTTTTTTTTATCATATTTATTAATATTTAAATTTATGATAAAATGTTGAAAATTTGTAATTGACAAGAGTGATTAAAATTTAATATAAAGGTAAATATTCTTCATTTATAATTTACTTATTTAATTTTTTTTTCAAAATTTATTTTTATGTCAATGCATGAATATCCATTTCTCATTTAATAGTCATTTCCAAAATGTATTGCATTAGTCTACTGTTTTCATAGCAGTGATTCCTTTTCTATTTTTTATTTCTTAAGCATTAATTATTTCTAATTGTGTGTGGATATAATCTTGATAACATACATAAAAAGCATACTGACAATAATGTAAAATAACTAATTAATTAATTAAAAGAAGATATTTTTAATTTAAATATTTATAATCATATTTTATTAAAGTATAACTATAATTTTCTCACTTGAGATATGAATATACTATCCTTCCTTTTTACATTAAAAAATATACTTTCATTTTCTGATATATTAGAACATACGATATTTAACTCATTTTAAAATTTTTTTATTAGAGCTTCGTTGGTTTTCGTTAAAAATTACTATAATATATTTTACATTACTATTTATTAAAATATGTAAATACTACACTGTTTTCTTTTTTTTTTATTAAAATATTTTTTTTTCTTCTTTAACAAGTGTAAATATATTTATTTTACTATAATATATATCATAACATTTACTTTAAATATTTTACCGATTTCTAAATATTTGTTATACATACACAAAAATTATCTCAATTTAATCTTTTAATTATTATTTAAAAATTTATTATGAATTATGTTAAGTTTAGCTATATGTTTTAAAAAATTATTTTTAATTATTATTATTTTCACAAAACATTTTAAAATAATTAAATTAAAATTATATATATTGAAGTAAAATAAAATTAAACACAAGTATTAAGGTAATATTTGATTGATGTTATTAATATAATATTTTTATAAATATTTATATAAATTAGTATTTTTATATATAGTATTATTTATTAAATTAAATATATAATTAACTTCAGTAATATTATTAAAAATTATATTTATGAAATTTAATAAATGTAATGCTAATATGTGTATAGTAATCATCCAAATTTTTAAATGAATCTATTTATACAAAAACTATATTATTAAATAAAATATAATTATTAAAAAATAATACTTACATATATGTATTTAAAATATAATTAATTTTTTTATTTTATTACTTTTATGAAATTAGTTTACAAACTATTTTTTTAAATACAGAAATTCAAATGTATATTAATATTTTATATATATATATAGTTTTGTTTTTAATTATTATTTTAATATAATAAATAATTATTTTAAGTTAAATTTTATATTTTGAAAAATAATTGAGTGAGTGAATTATAATTTAATAAATTAAAAATATTTTAGTATATATTTTAATTAAGAAATCTTTAAAATCTTATAATTAATATTTTTTTGTTAAATTAAATAAACTGAATTATATATTTTAAAATAAAGGAAGAGTGACAATGTAATGGTTGTATATTTCAATAAAATTATAATTTGTTCTACATTTTAAAATAAAAAGAAGGGTATTGCACTACTAGAAAATTTAAAATTTGCTACCAAATAATTTTGTGGCTAATTTTTAAATCAATAGTTATTTTGTAACTAATTTCTAGTAAAAATAATTAGTTACAAAATTACTATAATATTAATGGTAGCATGAAATAAGTAGCAAATTAGTTAAGAAAATAATCTTAGTTAATTTGTAGTAAAATTTTAAAATTTGTAGTTATTTTCTAGCTAATTTGTAGTAATAAGAAGTATAAATTAATATAACTTAAATTTAGCTAGAAAAATAATATTATAGTTGATTAATAGTTAATTAGCTAGGATTTATTTATTAATTTAAATGATAACTAAAATTAGTAGTAAAATCAAAAAAATCTTGTAGTATTGTAATTTGTTTGAATGGTGTTAAGTTAAATGGATTAAAATGTATATTTTAAAATAAGAGGAAAGAATAGTATAATAACCATATTTCTTAAGAAAGTGGAGTATAATTTGCTTTTTATAAAAACACGGCCAAATAAAACTTACGAACAATCTACTTTTATATAGAAACAAAATTATTAATAATAAAAATATTTCATCATAATATTATTTAATTATATAAATGTCTGGACACGTAAATTTAATTTATTAAAATAATTTTTCTTTAATAAGTATATACTGTATTTTATTACAATTATAATTAGATTCTACGTACATGATTTTTTTGTTATATTATAGTAATAATTTAAAATGATATAATTTCATAAATCTAAATTAGTTGAAATTTTCAATTGTGTTATGAATATTCATTCTAAACGTAACTGTCTACAATACGTAAATTATTAATATTTTAAACTAGAAGAAAAAAATGAACATGTAAATAATATATAATGAGACATGAAAAAACCCTCTATATAATACATAATAAATAGTAAATTATTATTGTGTAAGTTGAATTGTAATGGATTGGCTAACCATCTGCTGGAATTATTTTAAACAATAAATTAAGTTATTATTTTATTTTCAATTTGATCTAATAAATTTATTGAGTAGGATATTTTGAACTCTAGATTTAACAAAATTTGGGCTAAATCATCTTTGTGAACTCAATTAATTGAATTGTAATCCAAAAGGTCTTTTTATTCCATGCAAAATTAAAGTTAAAGATTATAATTATAAAAAGATAATATAGAAATTGATTAGTTTAACTTAAGGTTTACAAATTTAACATAATATTTGATCAATATGTGTAAATAATATTGTCCCTTATGTGTAAATAATATTGTCCCTTAATTTTTTTTTTTAGATTAAGAGGTATTTGTGGCATTTTTTTTTCCAGTAAACTAATTCTTTCTACTAAGTCGGTCTTTTTTTTGAGTAATCACTTCATATCCAAACCCCCTCTCTTAAAATCTCATGCATGTTTATTTTGATTAATTTTTGTTATGTTTTGACATTTGTATTTCTTTTATAACGTAATTAAGTTGGTTAGATTTAACACAATATTTTATCAATATAAGTTAATACCGTTGTCTCTTAATATTTTACACATGTTTGATTTGATTAATTATGCTTTGATGCTTGTATTTTTTTATGTAATTTGTTTTTTTTAGTTAAATATTGACCATCCCTGGGTTACTATTTTGTGTAGTTAAATTTTATCTTTAATTATCCATAATGATTTTGGTATGAGTTTTTTCTAAATAAAAAAGTTTTCGTATTATATATTTTACGATAATCAACTTTGAACTCATATACTCTTTTTGTGATTATTATTTGAGTTGAGTAGTATGTGAGAAAGTAACAAAGTACTCCCCAAAGTAATTGATTACCTGTCACACAACCCATTCGAAGCCTAATTAATTTTCTATAGAAATAATTGTTTTTCTGTATTTTTATTGCGTAAAAATACTAGTTTACCGTTGGAAAATTATGTCAATTTGATTTTTGAAAACTCTCATTGGTTTTCTTAAATAATGGATTGCAATTGATCACTAGGGCTTGTGTTTTCAGTTATTGCTAAAATTCATGCAAATTTCTAGTCTTGGAAAGGATATCAAGCATTCTAAATGTGAGAAATCTCTAAAAAAAAGTTGGGTATTAGTTGAAGAATACCAATGTTGGCAAGTGACCTATTTTGACTGTACAATCGATTGATTCAGTATAAAATTCTAACTAGATTGATTAGGGACTTGATATAGCGCTTGGTGGTTGATAATGAACTAATAAAAGTGATTGTACAATTTTTTTTTTCTAAATCGTAAACTCCTTAATTTCTTGTTTATTTCTTTATTTATATCAAATTGGATTGATTGATTCTTGATATTAATTAATTCAACTGGATATATTTTCATTATATATATCAATGATTGATTATCTTATTTTATTGATCACATTGTTCATCAATTAATTGCATATAATTATTTTAGGGTTACGTGTATCTGGTTTGAGTCATCATTCATTAGAATTTCAGAATAATTTATTAGATGTTATAAACATATTCTATAGTATCTATCATATAGCCTTAAAATAAATTTTGATCTATCCATTGGAAAAAAAAAAAAGAGACAAATTTTTGGAAAGTTATTAAGAGACATTGAAAATTTGCTTTTAGAAAAAGGTGTGAAGTGATTAATTCACTCCTTCTTGAGCACATATATTACCCATTTTAATCCTACATTAGCATTGAGATTCAAGAATTTGGATCTTGTTTTTAAAAGTTTAAACGCTTTCAAGTTTTCATTTTTAAAATTGGGTTTAAGTTATGATAGAAATGATAACTATGTATCTATAATTAGGCCTTTCATTTTCAATACATATGGATATGCTATTAGAAAGCAAAAATGATTTTTTTTATTTATTAAGGCTACATATATGGATTTGGGATGTTGTAGTGAATGGTTTTTACATTTCCATCATGTAGTTAACAGCGAGGAAAAGCTTCAGTCTAAGAGCTTTTGGATACATGAAGAGAAAAAATGGTACAATTAAGGCTAAGAATATAATTATTGTTGGTCTAGGCCTACATAAGTTCTTTATGTTCTCTACATGAACATCAAATAAAAAAAATATGTGATGCATTACAAATAACTTATGAAGAGACCGGTAAAGCCAATAGAACTAGAATGCATATGAACTTTTTAGAATGCATTATGGAAGGGTCATTCAAGACATGTAAAATCGTTTTACTCACATGGTAAATCATCTTAACTTTTTTATTTACATGTTCATTTTCCTTAAATTTAAAATATCACTTGAATTAGAAACTTAAGAGTTTCTCGAATTTGTTTATATTTATTTCTCTTTTCTTTCCGTCTTTGTTGTGATTATAAAAAGAATATAAAACTTATGTATAAATTGAAAGTTTCCTATTAATTAAGCTTACCCGAGAAAAAAAGTAATATCGAAAAATGTTTTATGAATAGCAAAAAAAAATATTTTAAAATTATTTTAACATGCTTATATGCCAAAACAGGGAGAAATAAAAATAATTCTACACAATATTTAAATTTTTTATAAAAATGCTTTTCATTTTGCTTCTCCAAAACTTAAGATGCGAGGAAAGTTGATTTTAGCTTATAAAAAAGTTCAATATATTTTATCTTCTTATTTTTTTCTAAGTGTTGACGGAAAAGTGTATACGCAATGATACTTGTTTACTGTTCCTCATCATTGTTCTCTGCAATGCTTATGTTTCTGGGTAGTGTATATAGTGATACAGATTGTCCGTCTTTTGCTGAATGGTGCTAACAGCGAAATAAGTTCATAATTGCATAATGAAGTTTTCGATAGAATTCATTTATATTTTTCTTATGCATGAAGATTTTAATTCTAGATGTTTTACGCCATTTTTCATCCTTGTAAAAGAGCAGTTCATATATGATCTTCCTGATAGACTAGGCAGGTTCATCAAGTCTGAGGCCTACGCAGATGCAGTCAAGTTCTATGCAGGAGCAATGCCAATTTTTAAGGTCGTGTTTGGTTGATGTTATTAATGATTCAATCCCTTTGGCTGCTTCCTACTGTTTTACATTTACGACACATACTCGGACACCTTTTTCCAATAAGGTAATAAATTTAGGCCTCAGAGTAGATATCTTTCTTTGCTTTCCCCCTCTTTATTAGGCACATGGAGATTCATCATTCCAAGATTTAAGCAAGCGTCTAAAAGAAGCAAAAGCTATCCTAGTAAAAAACTTGCAGGTATAGTTCTTTTATATTTTTATGCTTTCTTTCATTTTATAGCTTGATACAAGGCCCTTGTTATATAGCTATATCCTATCTTATTTGGGTATCACTGGTATCAAACTTATGATAAAATTGGATGAGATTAGCTTGTTCTATCCATCTTTTCTATACTAGTTTTCTAAACATGGTCTAATAGTTTAAGGAATGCAGTGAACTCAAAGTCTCTAATAATTGATGGTTTTTATGTTTTGAGAAGTTCCTCTTCATAGTTTGACTTTTTTCCCTTTCTAACTAGGGAAAACTATTTTCAGATTCTGAATCAATGCAAGTGAGAGCTGAGGCTGCAGTGCTCCTTTAGCAGTTCAATTTTCCAGTTTGTATTGATTTTCTTTCCCTTAGAATGGTATTTTGTAATAAGTGTTGAGAGTTTAAACATGATGGTCTTATATACACCATTAATTATTTTCTGAATATTTACAATAAAGGGTGAAAATTATATTTTTTATATAAATCCATTTTTCTTGCATTTTGTGAGAGTTATAGGAATTGAACACGTCTCAAATCTCAATTTCTTTCATTCTATCCCATTCCATGGAGAGAAATAACACTGTTATCTTTGGTGTCATTAGTTAAGGACATATAATGGTAGGTTTTCTCTTTATTGGCCGGTGGACAATTGAAGGCAAAGCTACTCGAGAAGTTTGAGCTTTCCTGTACAGACATTTGGTTTATCCCAGTAGAAATGGAGAATGCTTCACCCTTTGCTCACGAGGTAAGTAGTGCCAGAGTATTATCCTTTTGTTTAAAGTTCTTACCCTCAAAAGCTTATATATGCTTTTGTTTACTATCCTATCTTTGCGTACTTAAGATTTTGTCAAGTGCCACACTGTGTTAGCTCTTGTATGTAACCCTTGCTTGGGGGTTCTCTATCTTTGTCAATAAAAATCCTATTGAATGGCTATAGTCTGTAGGACCACCCCTCCCTTGGATGACAAACAACATATGTGCCTTAGCACAGTATTTCTGGTAAGATATAGATGGTTTGGTGAAGTGACACTGGTTAGAACTCATGCAAGATGGCTATGTTGGATAATAAATGCTTGTAGAATATATATTTTGTCACATTATTTGGGAAGACGTATTTAAATTTGTCACTAAAACTATTGCAGATTCTTGTGCAAAAGAGGATATCAATGGCTAAAAATATTACGTTTTAGTTGATTTAATATTTGTGATTAATGTTGTCAAATTATTTGAAATTAGGCTACAGTGAGTTAGTAATGTACTTCCTCTGTTTCAAAATAATTTTAAGGTTTTGCACATTAGTTAGGAAAGTCATCAAGTATTCTCAATTTCAAGAGAAATAAAGATTCATTTGACTATATTACCCTCTAATACTACTAATGCACTCTTATTCCAGTTAATAGAGATATCAAAAGACGATGATAAAGTTAAAAAAAAAAAAGTAATATATTTGCTATTATAGGACGAATGTTCCAACTTCCAATTCATAGAATCATCCCTCGATTTATTGAGTTAAGGCTAGGTCATTTTAATGTTTCTTTCGATTTTTTTTTTCTTGGGGGGGAGGGGGAGTAGTTTTGTGCTTTTATTTTACTCTTAGTTATTCACATATGTTATATTGATAGTTATGGCTAGAAAACTGATGAATTGAGCATATATTTCTATTCCTATTTCTTAACATAGCTTGCCATTTGTGCATTTCAAGTAATATTTCCGGATTCAGAAAAGCAATTAATTAAACTTGCTCAAGACTTAGTCACCAAGTTAGTATCTTTATGCTACAATGCAAAGTATCGTTAAATTTATTACAGTATTTCATTATACACAAATTAACTTTTTAATTGTTATCCAGGCACTTTGTAATTAATGAAGAGTATGTAAAGAAATGAATTTGTGCAGCAGATCTACTTGGTGTTCTTCGTGTGATTATGCTACTACTTCACTCTTTTAGTTCTGTTAATTTAATTTCTTAAATTAGCTGAACAAATTTGTTTGGTTTTGTTTTTCCAAATTCACAGTAATTTTTATTATAACCATCAAACAAACCTATTATAGTTCTTATTGGCATGATTTTATTTAATGGTCTTTGCTTTTCATGAATTATGCAATGAGTTTCTTCTATTCTATGTAATGATTGTATGCATCTATTTGGTTTTGTTTTACCTACCCTGAAGTTCTTTACTGCAATGCAGTACAAATTTAATCGTATGTCTTGGATAAAGTATTAAACTGTAAGGAAAATCTCGACTGTTCATTTATTGCAGCAATATATGCTTGTAATAGACACTGTGCTATATCAAATTAATTAAAAGAAATGTCTTCTATAGTATCATGCTTTTAAATCACTAATATAAATGTGTTTACAAGAAATATTTTTGATGTTAAATATTAATACAAACAAATGCATTTGGATCTGTTTTTGGGCTCTTCAGATGTGTAATTACACATGGGCACGGGAGTTATGTGGAATCATGTGATCTGAATGGACGAAATCTTACAGGAATCATATCTGTCTAATTACTCCCTTGAGGTGATCCATCGAAGTTATCCTCTCCACTTTGATTTTGACTTATAGATGTTGCTTTTCAAGTCAATATTGCTTTTCACAATACAATCCTAATCAAAGTTCCAGTTTAAAAATGGATTTTTATCCATTAAAACTAAATTTTTCCAGGCTGCCAAGGTTGCTGTGAAGCTGTACATTAGAAGTGCTATTTCTCATTTAATGCAAGACATCTCAGGTTAGTTCTATGACGTTGTAAAAACTTCTAATTTTTATTTTAAAGGATAAAAGTTTGAAATATTTACCTTGTCACACTATGGGAGAATGAAGACGTAAAATTCTTAGACTGTTGGTTTTGGTCAATATGACTTCTTATTTATGAAATGATCCAAAGCACAAAATGGAGAATATTACATTGTTAAGAATTCCAGTCTTATAAAGTTAGTTTGATGTTTAATATATATATATATATATATATATGCCTGATTTGAGCTAGCAACCAAAATAACAGAGTTGTTTTAATAACCATGCTGTGAGTTAGCTTCTGTTTGGTAGATTCCCTCTTAAAAGTACTGAAAGGGATGGAGCAGAGGAGTACTCAGTATTCACTGGAAGTTGCCCTAGATGCTAGCCCAAAAGCGCTTTTCCAGTCAAGAACTTTTTGCTAGTAAACACATTTGTATATAAACCTAGACTCGTAGATTATATTTAAGCATGTATACACACAATATCATTGTTCATAATTTCCTATTATTTATGCTTTTTGTTGTTTCATTTAGGTTTATCTCTCTCTCTCTTTCTTGATTACTTCATGATATCCACAAAATTCTATATGATAACTTAAGAGATTGTTGACAAATTAAGAGAGTTAATTGAGTGGGTTCAAGAAGGATATCAAGACATTTTTGGGGAACTTAAGCTTCGGTTCCTATTGTTTTCAGGAAGAAACAATTCTTCAGCTACTCATTCATGGTTTGACAGAGGGAGCTCAAGATGACAAATCCTTGTTCTAGTGTTGGCACAACTTTCTGCTTTTATCAGACAAACTCCCATCCCAAAAATCACCAAGGCAAAGATCCACTTGGTTGACTTATATTTAATATATGATTCCTTAGAATGGATCAATTTTCGGTTAGTTTTCCTTTCATATGATTAGTAATGTATGCCTTAAAAATTGCCTCCTAATGTTTAGGAATTATCAACTTCCTTTTCTGGTCGACCAGGAGAGATTTCACAAAAATTTAGGGCAGCTGGTGAAAAATTCTTGCAGCTGTGTATTTTTATCCTTGCCTCCTAATGTATGTTTTCAACTTCATAATAACAGTACTACAATTTGTACGAACAACTGTGTATTTCATCCTCGCCTTTATCCCTCCATCATTCATATTTCTTCATTGCATTAATAACATGTAGTTAAATCCAAGCCCGCTCACTATTTTGAAGCTTGGTTTTAGCAATGTTTTGCCAAATAGTATTTTTGTTTCCATGGAAAATAGTTTATTCAATATGGATATCCATAAAGCTTTGGCCCGTTTTGCTATGCCTTTTTTTATTTGAAGTACCTTATCACTTGAATAGCATGATTGTGTAAGTATTTGACTATTTGTTATCTACTGTCTTTGATGAAGTTGCAAGTTTAGTTGCCTGATTGTTATTTTTACACCGCCGTGCAAACACTTCTATCTAGAACAAATTTTATCCTTAGAATTTACTTAGGATTAGCATAATGTGTCTAACTTGCATTGTTGTTCTGATCATGATTTTTATGGTGAGTAGAATGGAATTGAATTTTTTTTTTTATCATTTCATTGTTTTGATATTTTTATTATTATTATGAAACGACAGGTTATGTTCCGTTTCCCTGAATTTGAGGGAAAGAAAAAGAGGGGTATTGGATGAAATGAAATGCAATTTCTTCTATAACGATTCATTCCTTTCCACCTTGGTATAAACAATTCAAATAATGAAACCTGGTTTCATTCTATTCATTTCCATAAATTCAGACGGAGCTCAAGGGACTTCGTATTTAGAGTATGGAGGGATTGATTGCTTAACTTACATAAGTGTAATTTAAGAGACATATAAAGTAAAAAAGAAGGTTTACATGGACCAGAAAAATAAATTTTTATCATATAATTATATATGAATAATTAAGATTAAATTTTTTTAATGATCACATTACCATTTAAAAAAAAATTACATGACTTTGTTGTTTAACCTTTCATGATTTGATCAAATGAGCAAAGTTTATCTTTATTGTTTTTTCATAATAAAAGTTCGTATGAATGTTTTTTTTAAATGATTTATAATATTAACGATTTATAATAAAATTTAATGATTAATATTTATTTTTTTCATTTACATAAAAAAAAATCATTTAGTAGATACATATCATACAAAGATATAAGGAGAAAATTATTTGATTTTGGGGTACAATTGTTTGTCCTTCCTTACATGAATTAGAATTTTGTTAGTAAGTTAGATTTTTTAAATACCATAATACGTGGTTGAATTCAAACAAAAATTACTATACAATAATACGTGGTTGAATTTTGTTTCATTGTTTATCTTTTCTAAGTTATTTAATTTATTAATTAACTAATAGAAAATCACTTCTTTGAATTCATACAAAGTTGAGTAAATAAAGCAAATTTCATGTGTATACATTCATATAAAAATATCATTGTTTAAATTTATTATAAGATTTTATTAAATTATTAAAACCCACCAATAGTACAAGAGAGATCAACACAACAACTTATTTGTAGAGACCATACAAAGTTTTATTGGGCGAGAAGGAATTTGCTAAAGCTTAAATCTCGAATTTCACTAAGACAATTTTCTAACCTTCTCGACAGTCTCTATCATTTAAAAAAGCGCAATAGATTGGCCAATTCAGCAAATTGAGCCCTCAAAATGTTGTTATCAACTTCAACCTCCGCACATGCTTCCTTCTTGGCCTTAATGCTCTCCATCAGCTTCTTCTTCTCACATTGTAATTTGTTGAATTTATTGGTCAAATCCTCTAATTGTTTTTGCTTCTCCATTTGTAATTGTCTTTCATATTCACATTCTGACTCCCTCCTCTTCTTCCTCTCCGTCTTCTCCACTTCTCCGTTTTCTCCTTCGAATTTAGATTTCATTGATCGTTAGAATTGAAACTATTTCACTTGTTTCAAGAAGATCAATAAAGAAAACTAGTGAGGATATAACTTTAATATAATGAGTTATTTGCTCTACAAACATACATGTATATATAGTAGACATATCTTGGAAGAGTATGAGAGGTGGGTGAAGTTAATTTTGACCGGTCAAATTTGTTTTAATTAGTTAGAATCTTAACTATTTATTTGAATTAAATGATTGAAATTCACTCTTCTTATGCTCTCTTGATACATTCATATTTTTTATATATATAAATGAAGTTTATTAAGTGAGAGAAATATTTATTTGAGAATATGAGAGTAATAAATTTTGATCATATAATTGTACATAGAATATTAGTATTAAATAAAAATTCATGTTTCATTTTTAAATGGTCATGTGAGTATTTAATGACTTTCAATCTTAATTTTTCATGTATGCTTGTGTGGATGAGATTTACTCCACCTACTCTTTCTTTATAAATCATATATATATATTGAAAAATAATTTTAATTTTTATTTTAAAATTTTATCATTAAAAAATTACTGTTTTAATTTTTCATACAATTTAAAATTATTTTATATTATTTGTTGCTTTCAAATTGTTAAATTTCCAGTTTTATTGAATTAATACATCATTATTTGGTACCAATTTTCTTGTAAAAAAAATATATACAAATCTTGTTCATCTTTTATTGGATAATCAAATAAATATAAGTAAAGTCCAGCTCAATTAGTTGAACAAGGTCCGTGAGTGTTATAAACTCTTCGCTACTAGATTAAATATTTATTGTAGGAGAATCAATTATGATTAAATCTTGGTAATTCATATTTATTTTAATTCACACACATACATATATATATATATATATCATTTACATTTTATTTTTCAAATTCATTATTATAATGACAATATTAATTAGAAAATTTAATCACAAAGATTAACTTTATTATTTTTTATTCCAAAATTTCTTAATCATTTTTTATAATATTTAGTAATATTTAAATTTATAAAAAAATATTAAAATTTTATAATTTTACCACAATTTAATATAAAGTCAAGATTCTTATTAATTATTTGCTTTTTTTTTCAAACTTTATTTCTAAGTCAACACATGAATATCAATTTCCCATTTAATAGTAAAATGACTTGCATTTTAATATGGTCTTTTGTGTGGAGTAATATGGTGTACATTTTGTATACCAATTATTCTTTTTTTTTTTCTTAAGCATTAATTATTTCTAATTGTGTTTGGATATAATCTTGATAATATACATGAATAGAAGAATTATATTGAAAAGCATATTGACCATCATTTATAAAAACTAATTAATTAATTAAAAGTAGATCTTTTTAATTTTAGTATTTAAGATAACATTTTATTAAAATATAGGTCAAATAAAATTATGAGTAATCTAATTTTATATATAAATAAAATTATTAATAATAAAAATATTTCATCATAATATTAGTTAATTATATAAATATATATTTCATATTTATTTATAGTGGTGGATATGAAATTGAGTTATTTATTTTTATTTTATAACTACAACTAACTAGTGAAATTATGGGTGAAAAGTGGGCTAAGCAACCAGGTAGAGGCTTACCGCCTACCAAGGACTTGCTCGGCCTAACCCCGCATAGTAAAAAGATTAAGTTTAGACTTTTTAAAAAGTTTTTTTTAAGCAAAAGCTTAAAAAAAACCTACTAGGCCTTATATTATATTATATAAAATATTTATATTTAATTATATAATTATTAATCATAAATTTTTAATAAAATAATTTTCATTTGAAATTATTTGTGCTAGCATTTTATTTTTTTAATAATTATGATGTAGATCAAACTCAAACTCACCAAAATTTGGCTAAGTCTAGCATCTTTCTACCTGTAAGTGTAATGTATTGTTTTTAAACAAATTTTGGAAAATAATAATTCAGGATTTGAAAGTTCATAAATTTGTTATATTGAAGTTTATTATATCATTTGTAATATTTTATAACTAATTGTCAGGTTTTGTAAAAGATCTTTGAATAGAATTTTAATTTTGATGTTTTAAGATTATGATTATTATGCTTTATAAAAGATTTTTTAATATAATTTTATTTTAATTACTATCATATTTTTAATTAATATTTTTTACTTATCAATTTTTATAGTTAGTTATAAAAGTGTGGGTAACAAGTATGAGTATGAGCATTTAAGTACCTACAGAAGAAGGATAAGTATTATAATTACTACAATAGGGTATAAGTTCAGGTATGAGAATTTTTTTAAAGTGCAAGTACAAGGATCATAATAGTGTACTCATTGTCATCCTTAAAATCGCAATCGACGTGTGAATTTGTTTAACTCAATCAAATAACACTTTAATGAATTAAATTGGGTCATCGAGTTAAGATGGATTTATTTTCTCTATTCAATGGGTGTCAAATTAGTCCGTTCTAAACCGGATCAAACCCAATCAATCTAATCCAACTCAATCATCTTATAATAATACTCATAAAATTATAATTATTGATTGATTATATTGAATTTTGACATATGAACTTATATTTTAATTTAAACATACATTGAAGTCTTTTGATAACAAGACTAATATCTAATTGTGCTTGAGTTAAAGTGGTATATTTGTTATTCATTCTAAAGTTTTCGCATAATATATGTTATCATTTTGATTGTAGTATGAATTAACCACATTTATTTTTTTTAATTCTTTTTATTTTAATCTTTTTGAATTTCTAAAATCTATTATTGTTTTATTTTAATGACCCAATTACCTAATTAACCACAATTTGATTAAGGTAAGGTAGGATTGAGTTTAGTTGCTTAAAAAAAAATTAAAATCTAACCTAACTATGCTTTATTGAATTGAGTCTTAAATTAGACTAGATTCATCTAAACTCATGTCACTTGCACCTGATTTCCAAAATGACTTGCATTTCAATATGGTCTACATACCAATTATTTCTTTCCCTTATTTATTTCTTAAGCATTAATTATTTCTAATTGTGCATGGATATAATCTTGTTAACATACATGAATAATAGATAAATTATATTGAAAAACATATTAATTAAATAATTAATTAAAATAATATATTTTTAATTTTAATATTTAAAATAATATTTTATTAAGATATAGGTGAAATAAAATTTATAAATAATCTAATTTTATGTTGAAACAAAATTATTATTAATAAAAATATTTCCTCATAATATTATTTAAATATATAAATGTTTGGACACGTAAATTTAATTTATTAAAATAATTGTTCTCTAGTAAGTATATACTGTAATTTACTATAATTATAACTAGATTCTACGCATATGATTGATTAATTTTTTTGTTATATTTATAGTAATAATTCAATATGATGTCACTTCAAAATTTTAAATTAGTTGAAAATTTTAATTGTTTTATGAATATCTCATTCTAAATGAAACCGTCTATAATATTATAAATTATTAATATTTTAAACTATTCTGTTATAGATAATTGAAAATATAATAAATAAATAATTGAAGAAAAAAATGAACATGTAAATAATATACCTGAAAAAAAAAACTCTATATAATAGAAAATAAATAGTAAATTATTATTATGCAAGTTGACTTGTAATGGAGTTTCCTAACCATCTACTGGAAATTTTTTAAATAATAAAATGTTATTATTTTATTTTCAATTTGACCTAATGAATTTTTTGAGTAGAATATTTTGGACTTTAGATTTAACCAAAATCTGGGTTAAATCATCTATGTGAACTCAATTAATTGAATTGTAATTCATGAAAAATTAAAATATACAAAGACTTTTTTATTCCATACAAAATTAAAGTTAAAAATTCTAATTATAAAAAGAAAATATAGAGATTGACTTGTTTAACTTAAGGCTTACAAAGGACCAAGTTAATAGTTTTTACCATAATTAAGTTGGTTAGATTTAACATAATCATTTACTAATTTTTTAGGTAATGTTGTCTCTTAAGATCTTACACGTGTTTGCTTTGATTAATTTATGTTTCAATAATTTCATATTTGTATTTTTTGTGTAATTTGTTCTTTCTTTATTATTGAATATTGAGTATCTTTGAGTTTGTATTTTGAGTTGATAAATCTTATCTTTAATTATTGATTTTGGTATAGATTTTTTCTAAAGAAAACAAATTTTCATGTCATATATTTTGTGAAAATCGATTTTGAACTCATCTCTTTCGTGATTATCATTTGTGATGAGTAGTACTTGAGAAAGTAATCAATAACTTTAGAAAGTTATTCATTACCTGTCACACAACTCATTCGAAGCTTAATTAATTTTCTTTAAAATGGATTTTTTTTCTCTATTTTTATTTTGTGAAAATACTGTTTATAGTGGAAAAATTCTGTCGATTCAATTTGTCAAAGCTCTCATGGGCTGAGTAGTATGTGTCCAAATACGGATTTCTTGAAGATTGAATTGCAACTGGATATAATCATTTCAAATTTCTGTGTATCTAGTTTGAGTAATCATTCATCAGATGTTATATGCATACTCTATAGTATCTATCATATAACCTCAAACTAAATTTTGATCAACAACCCACCAGAGAAAAGAGATGATATTTTTGAAAAGTTATTAAGTGAAATTGAAACCTTATTTTCTAGAAAAATAAGTGAAATTGAAATTCTAGAAAAATATTTGAAGTGTTTAATTCACCCCTCCTCAGCATTATATTATCCATTTTAACCCTACATTAGCATTAAGATTTAAGACCCTAGATATTGCTTATTCAAGTTTAAATAGTTGCATGATGAATAGGTATCTATTACTAGGCCTCCCATTTTCAATGCAGATGGATATGCTTATCAGCAAACAAACATGACATTTTTTAGAGGCTATAAATGTGGATATTTGGGATGTTGTTGTGAATGGTCTTTACATTCTCACTATGTAGTTAATACCAAGGAAAAGCCCAAGCCTAAGAGTTTTTGGACACATGAAAACAGCAAATAATACAAGTAAACGTTAAGGCTAAGAACATTATTAAATTGTACAATATTCTGACAAAAATTACCATACAAAACTACGTGGTTGAATTCGGTTTCATTCTTTAATTTTTTTAGCTAATTTAATTGATTAATTAAGAAAATCACTTCTTTGAATTCATACAAAGTTGCGAGTAAATAAAGCAAATTTCATGTGTATACATTCATAAAATAATCATTTTTTTTTAATTTGTAATAAAATTTTATTAAATTATTAAAATCCACCGATAACAGGAGGGGAGGATCAACACAAAAACTTATTTGTGTAGCTCGTACAAAGTTTGGTTGGGTAAGGAATTTGTTAAGGTTTTATATTTGGAATCTTTTTCAACCTCTTCAACAATCTGAATCATTTCAAAAACTACAATTGATCAGCTAATTTTGCAAATTGAGCCCTCAAAATTTTGTTGTCAATTTCAACCTTAACACATGCTTCCTGCATGGCCTTAACGCTCTCGATCAGCTTCTTCTTCTCACTTTGCAATATGTTGAATTCATCGATCAAATCCTCTAATTGCTTTTGCTGCTTCATTTGTAATTCCCTTTCATATTCAGGTTTCGACTCTGTCCAGTTATTCCTCTCCATCTTCTCCACTTCTAGGTTTTCTTGAACGTTGAGAATGAGATTTGATTTGAAAATGGATAAAAAAAAAACTAGTGAAAATATAACCTTAATTATTGTAAATATCAATATTTTGCTTTATACACATACATATTTATAGTAGACATACCTAGCAAGAATATGAGAAGTGAGAGAAGCTAATTTGACCATGTAATCATATATGATGGTCAAATTTGTTTTAATAAATTATACTCTACTTGTTTGACTTTACTATTTTCTATTTTAAAATTTTTTAATCAACTTTCTTTTTATCATATTTAGTAATATTTAAATTTACGATAAAATATTTAAAATTTGTAGCTCTTACCATAATCACCATAGTAATTAAAATTCTTTATTTATTATTTACTTATTTTATTTTTTTCAAATTTGATTTCTATGTCAATACATGAATATCAACCTCTCATTTAATAGTAATTCCCAACATGACTTGCATGTAATAGGGTCTACTTTTTGCGTACCAATTATTCCTTTCTTTTTTATTTCTTAAGAATGAATTATTTCTAATTGTGTCTGGATATAATCTTTATAACATACATGAATAGATAATTTGATATTGAAAAACATATTGACCATCATTTAAAACTATTAAACAATTAATTAAAAGAAGATACTTTGAATTTTAATATTTAAAATAATATTTATTAAAATATAGGTCAAATAAAATTTATGAATAATATACTTTTATATAGAAAAAATTTATTAATAATAAAAATACTTTAACGTTAATTATATAAATGTTTTGACATGTAAATTTAATCTATTAAAATAATTGTTCGCTAATAAGTATATACTCTAAATTAATTTAATTATAATTAGATTCTACGTATATGATTTGCTAGTTTTTTTTTTTTTTTTGTTATATTTATAGTAATAATTTAATATGATACCATTTCAAAAATTCAAGTAAGTTGAAAATTTTGTGTCATGAATATCTCATTCTAAATGTAACCATCTACAGTATGTAAATTGTTAATATTTTAAACTATTCTTTTTATTGATAATTGAAAATATAATAAATAAATAAAGAAAAAATCAACATGTAAATAATATATAATATATGAGACCTGAAAAAACCTCTACATATATAATAGATAATAAATAGTAAACTATTATTATGCAAGTTGTCTTGTAATGGACTTGGGTAACCATCTACTGGAATTTTTTTAAATAATAAATTGTTATTATTTTATTTTCAATTTGATATAATAAATTTTTTGAGTAGGATATTTTGGATTTAGGCTATACAAAATTTTGGTTAAATCATCTCTGTGAACTCAATTAATTGAATTGTAATTCATGAAAAATTAAAAATACAAAGGCTTTTTTATTCCATACAAAATTAAAGTAAAAAAAAAATCTAATTATAAAAAGAGAATGCAGAGATTGACTAATAGGACTTAAGGCTTACAAAGGACCAAGTTAATAGTTTTTACCATAATTAAGTTGGTTAGATTTAAAATAATGTTTTACCCGTATTTTAGATAATGTTGTCTCTTAAGATTTACACATGCTTGCTTTGATTAATTTATGTTTCAATGATTTCACATTTGTATTTTTTTTTATGTAATTTGTTCTTTCTTTATGATTGAATATTGAGTATCTCTGAGTTTCTATTTTGAGTTGTTAAATCTTATCTTTAATTATCCATAATGAATTATTTTGGTATAGATTTTTCTTAGACAAAACAAGATTTCATGTCATATATTTTGAGATAATTGTCTTTGAACACATCTATTATCAGTTGGGTTAAGTAGTCTATGAGAAAGTAATCAATTACTTCAAAAAGTAAATGATTACATGTCACATAGCCCATTCGAAGTCTAGTTAATTTTCTATAAAATGGATTTTTTTGTTCTATTTTTATTTTGTGAAAATACTGTTTATAATAAGAAAATTCTGTCAATTCAATTTTTGAAAGCTGTCATTGGATTTCTTGAAGATTGGATTGCAATTGGATATAATCATTTTAGACGTCAATGTATTTAGTTTGAATCATCATCATTTATTAGAGGTTATGAGTATACTCTATGATGTCTATTATATAACCTCAAAGTAAATTTTGATTAAGGAAAAAAAAAAAAGAGACAGGCATTTTTGAAAAGTTATTAAGTGAAATTGAAACCTTGTTTTCTAGAAAAAGATTTGAAGAGCTTAATTCACCCCAAAATTAGCATTAAGATTCAATAGCTTAGATATTGCCTTTTCAAGTAGTTTAAACAATTGCAGGATGTTATTTTCAAAAACTGGTTCAAGCTCTAATGAAAATGATGAATAGAGATATCTCCTTCTACATCCTAAAATTTATTTAATTATTTTTAGAAATTAATTACATTATTATTATTATTATCAATTTTATTTTAATAGAAAGATTAATGATTTTATAAACTGATGAGACTTTATCTAAATTATTTTCATTTATTAATTTAATTAATTGAATTAACGGGGAGGTTGACGGGCGGGTCAGGGTTGACCCGACTCAACTAGAATATTAGACAGGGGGTAATCAGTTTACCCTAATTGGTGTTAATCAGTTTATCCTAATTGGTGTTTTACGCGTCAGACAGCCAAACCTAGAGGAGAGAGAACGCCGACCTGCAAGGAAGAGGAGCTAGGGTGTTCATACCGTCCTAGAGCCGCATCAGATCATAACTATTCTTCGCATCTAAATTCTCAATTTCGTTTGATTATTATGTTTTAAAAATATTTTAATCGGTATAAAAGATTTGTCAATATGCTCTGTGGTCTGATTAACGTCTTGTCCTAATGTGATTTTTGTTAGAAAATTGTATGGTTAACTACCCTAATTACTTGATTCTTGTGGTTGTGAGTAGTGAGGGCAATCCCTAAGTCCCTCTAGTATCTAAATTCTCATTTTTGTTTGATTATTATGTTCTAAAAATATTTTAATCGGTAAAAACAATTTGTCAATATGTTCTGTGGTCTGATTAATGTCTTGTCCTGTGATTTTTGTTGGGAAATCGTATGGTTAATTGTCCTAATTACTTGATTCTTGTGGTTGTTTATGGTTGTTCATGATTTGGGGCTCTCGTGTGTAATAATGAAATTGGGTGAAATTCAATGGTGTTTTATGTGCGTTTCTGTGCTTTTGATAAATGATTTATAACGATGATGGTTAAATTAATATGGTTGGGTATGGCTATGGATTGTGCGAATGATGTATAAATAATGAGAATAAGAGTGTGATGAGAATGCATTGAGCATGGACATGAGAGGCGTGAGATGCATGAAAAGTCAGACGTGACTATAATACCCTGGCCATATGTGGTGTTTAACAGGGGATCCTGGCCAAAAGTGGTGTTTAACAGGGTGGACTAATGATGGGGGACATTCATATGCATGGGCCCACGGTGGTGTTTTAACCACTTTGCACGCATCGTCGGCCATAGGTGGTGTTTAACGGTTGTGTGGAATGTCTTCGCAGCCATAGGTGGTGTTTAATATGTGCGACACACCGGCTCATACGGGGTGTTTAACGGTGTGGCCATCATTAGTCATAACTAAAGGGATTGAGGAGGTTCGCCCATGGTGTGGAGTTCGACTCGAGACTCTTAGGTGTGGTGATGAAAGCGTATCGTTGTGCGCGAAAGCATGTGCATTTGTAAACATGAATGAACTGTGATTGATTTTGAATGAATGAAATGTGATTGATATATGAGCATATGTTAATTTGTTAGTAATTGAAGTACTGCGGTAATGGGTGGGATTTGGGGCATTATTCGCCTTTATATATGATTGAACGCGATTTTCACCGCATTTTCTCTTGTTGTTTTCTTTTAGGCAACGTTGAGGGCACTCATAGTGACAAGTTTTGAAACGGCGGGGTCTTGCTTTGATTAGTGTGACATCGAGGTTATAGAAGTTAGAATAGTTGCTCTATACCTTGATGTTTGAATGACTTATTTTAAAGATGATGATGACTTTAGTTTTCTCAATTATAATGTTTAGATCTAAAACCTCCTTGAAAACTTTGTGCCTATCTTTTAATTATCATGTCAACCTTTTATCCTTAATACAAATTGTACTTTTGATTTTAACTATTACCCTATCTTTATTTTATTTACTTAATTATTTTAATTTAAGTATTCGGGGATAGAAGGGTGTCACACCTATTCTCAATGGAGATGAATATGCTTATTAGAAAACAAAAATGAAAATTTTTATTGAGGCTATAAATGTGGATATTTGGGATGTTGTAGCGAATGGTCTGTACATTCTCACGTATGTAGTTGATTCCGAGGAACTGAAAAGCCTAAGCCTAAGAGTTTTAGGGCACATGAAAACAAAAAATGGTACAATTAGACATTAAGGCTAAGAACATTATTAAATTGTATAATACACTGACAAAACTTACTATACAAAACTATGTGGTTGAATTCTGTTCCATTCTTTTATTTTTCTAGCTAATTTGATTTATTAATTAACTAAAGAAAATCACTTCTTTGAATTGTGAGTAAATAAAGCAAATTTTATGTGTATACGTTCATTACAGAATCATTGTTTTAATTTGTAATAAGATTTTATTAAATTATTAAAATCCACAAATAGCAAGACAGGGAAGATCAACCCAAGATCTTGTTTGTGGAGGTCATATGATTGGATAAGGAATTTGCTGAGGATTAAAATTTGGAATCTTACTAGACAATTTTTTTACCTCTTCAACAATTTGAATTATTTCAAAAATCACAATTGATAAGCCAATTTCGCAAATTGAACCCTCAAAATGTTGTTGTCAACTTCAACCTTAGCACATTCTTCTTGTTTAGCCTTAATGCTCTCAATTAGTTTCTTCTTCTCACTTTGCAATCTGTTGAATTTATCGGTCAAATCTTCTAGTTGTTTTTGTTTCTTCATTTGTAATTGTCTTTCATATTTAGGTTTTGACTCCGTCTTATTATTCCTCTCTATCTTTTCCACTTCTAGATTTTCTTAAACATTGAACTGAAACTATTTCACTTGTTGCGAGAATGGGATTTGATTTGAAAATAAATAATAAAAAAAAACTAGTGAAAATATAACTTTAATTAATGTAAATCAATTATTTGCTTTACACACGCTAGATATTTATAGTAAACATATCTAGGAAGAATATGCGACTAATTGTTTTAATTTTAACCATATAATCATAAGTTAAAATTGTTTTAATTAATTATAATTTTAAATATTTATTTGACTTTACCATTTTCTATTGCAAAATTTTTTAATTAACTTTCTTTTTTGTCATATTTAGTAATATTTAAATTTATGATAAAATATTAAAAATTTGTAATTCTTACCCTAATCACCATAGTAATTAAAATTCAATATAAAGGTTAACATTCTTCGTTGATTATTTATTTACTTTATTTTATTCAAATTTGATTTCTACATCAATATATGAATATCAATTTCTTATTTAATAGTAATTTCCAACATGATTGGTCTACTTTTTGCATACCAATTATTCCTTTCTCTTTTTTATTTCATTAAGCATTAATTATTTCTAGTTGTGTCTATATAATATTTATAACATACATTAATAGAGAATATAGAGATAAACTAGTTTGACTTGAGGCTTACAAACCAAGTTAATAGTTTTTACCGTAATGGTTAGATTTAAAATAATATTTTTACTAGTATGCTTAGATAATGTTGTCTCTTAAAGATCTTACACATGTTTGCTTTAATTAATTTATGTTTCAATGACTTCACATTTGTGTTTCTTTTTAAGTAATTTGTTCTTTTTTATTATTGAAGATTGAGTATATCTGAGTTTCTATTTTGAGTTGTTAAATCTTATCTTTAATTATCCATAATGATTTTTGTATAGATTTTTACTAAAGAAAACAAGTTTTCATGTCATATTTTGTAATAATTGACCTTTTGTTATCAATTGGGTTGAGTAGTACGTGAGAAAGTAATCAATTACTTCCTAAAGTAATTCATTACTGGTCGTCTATTCGAAGCACAATTAATTTCCTAATTTTCTATAGAACATAGTTACAAAACATTTTTGAGGAAACTTTCTGTGAATTTCTTTGCAGTAAATTTTTTTTAAAAAATTGTTAATACACCTTAAATTTTAAAAAAAATCTGTAAATATATATTAGTTAATTTTCTACAAAATATATTCGTAAGAAAAATTCCTGATGATTTTATAATTCACATAAATGGATTATCCACCACATAATTTTCTGCAAATTTGAAACAATAGGAAGTTCTGCAGTAAACTTCTTTCCTGCAAATTTTTAAGCAAAATTCGCAGGAAATAGAAGGATTTCTAACCAAATTGTATATATTTACACCGTTTAGTTTTTTAGATAGAAATTTTAGTGAAATTTGTAAAGCTAATATGTCATTTTTTCAATGATGAGAGAATTGTAAATAGAGAATTAATGGTGTGGGTTAATCGGCAAAAATTAGTTAAAAAAAGTTCATTGAACCTATAATAGTTAAGTTATTTTTAATACAGAACCAGTCCCCTATATATATATAACAATTCAGTTCGAGATTGAAAGTAAATAGTTTAGTTTAATTTTTTAAAATTATTTTTCAATTGAATTTAGTTTGATTCAATTTTATCTCTTGAGCTAAACTACTAACGACCTTAATTGATATGAGGTCGATATAAATGCAAAAATAATTTATGAAAATAATCGAGGATGACGTGTTCCTGTCGTTTCTGTTTAGGAAAAGACACCTTTTCATATGCCATGCTGATAACTAGGTTCATTGGTCACTTCAGCTTCTACCTGTCAGTTGAGACCAAATATGTCTTCTCCATAAGGAATGAATTTCATGAGAGCATATTGCAATAGATTATTTCCCAATTAGTGGGTTTTCCAGTAGATTTATCAAATTTCAAACAACATGTAGATGCTCATTTTTTCCTCCCTATAGGCCTAGTGACACACCTACGAACTCTGGAGGATGACCCTCTCAACTAGGATGATGAGATTCTAGGATTTATATATATATATATATAAAAGAAACATAGATTCTAGGACTTCAATTGTTTTGCTTCTTTGTAGGACTATACTTAAGGACATTTTGGCACTTTGTGTTTATCTTTTAAAGAATTGATATTTCAAGCATTATATGTCTATTTGGTTTATGCTAATATATTTCTTTGGATCCATGGGATTTTTACTTATGCTTAACTTTTCTGACATATCTGTATGGCATCTAAATTTTTTATTCGCTTACGTCTTGTTGAGTATTATTCGAACAAGACCAAATTGGCATGATAACATATAATTGGTCTATACTGCTCATGATTGGCATATAATTGGCTTATACCACTTTTTGATAATGCCCGTGTAAGTGTTGCAGGAAATAAAATATTACAAGAATGAAGTTCAAAATGCTTATGTAAAAAGGAAGGACAATAAAGAAAGCGAAATAAATTTAAAGCATTGAAAAGCAATAAGGATATGGCTAACATTTAGTTTTTTTTTTTTTTACCAATGTCATATTATTAATTAGAGGTTCAAGTTACAAGCAAAACTTATTACTCCTTATGTTTACTTTATTTGCAAGTTTTATTTATTTATTTATTATATAAGTATTTTTTATATTAAATAGACTCTTCAATAAAAATTCATCAACAAATCTAATAGATATTTTACATCTATAACATAAATATAAAAAAAATACACATACATTTGGGATATAAAAATGGTGATTGTTAAATAATTGTGGAATCACATATTTTAAGAGAGAAGAAAATTCAAACAAGAGATTTCTTTCATTTGACAATTATGAGAATTATATTTTATTAGATAAAAATAAGTTAAAAATAAAATTTTTAAAATTAAAAAATAATAACACAGATATATTATTTCATTTTATTCAAGGCCTATTATTTTAATGTCCATTCATTTATATAAATTATGATTGATAAGTCATTTAAATTATTTTTAACTTATTTTTACTTTTTTTACTAGCAGCTGAAAAGGTTTTTTTACCTTATTAACCATGTTTTGTAGATAATTTATTTTTAAGAGTTTGTAGTGTTTTTTAAGAGGCTGCTTTAAGTAGCATTTTTAAATAATTTATTTTTTTATCTTTAAAATATTAATTAATTTTTTTATATGTGGCAAAAAAAAATTGTTTGTCTTTTTCCACTCACAAGACTTTATTATTTTTATCATTTTTTATATAGGAAAGAATTTTATTATTTTATTCTTTTGTTTCATAATATATTGATAATCATAAATAATAAATTTGTTTTATTTTATTTTATTATTAACTTTTAGATATTTTATATTACACTATTTTTTTAACCATATATTCTTTATAATATTTATTTTATTATTTCAATATTATACTATATTATTTTTTATACTATATTGTTTATTTTAATTATTATATTATTTATATTATTTATTATATTATTTTTAACATCTTACTTCAACTTATTTTTTATATTTTTTTTAAAAATACTTCGTAATATTTTAATCACTACATAAATTAACATAAAATAAAATTAATATATATCATATAAATGTATATATTTTATCATTTTACATTTATTAGTTATTTTACTTTGTAATTTTATTAAATACTTCTAATTCAATCTAGCTTAACGATTTTTAATTATCAACTACCAATTTTTTAGCTTCTAGCTAGTCTTTCAAGCTTTTACCTAACTTTTTAATTAGTTATGTCAAATATAATCATAGAGTATTACCATCTAAAATTTAAAAATTGAATTCAAATTTAAATTAGAATTCACAAAGTTTAAGTATCAGTATCTGAAAAAAAATATATATATTTAAAGGAAGTGAAACCATGTAAATTAAGAAAGAGGTCACATTTTAAAAATTCTTTCATTCAAGAGTGAGTACTATAATTTATGATATTATAATATCATACAGTAATTTTCACCTCTAATTTATTAAGTTATTTATTTAAATTGTTAATTTTTCTTTTTTACCTTTTGACAATTGACCCATCAATCCGTCATTAAAAAGATTGATGTTGGTGTTCCTAATTTTTCTTTTTTTTAAGAATAGACCGATATGTTTTACTTATTTTCAAAAGATTGGTTCGGGTTCATTGATAGGTTTGGAAACGAGGTGAGGTGGATTTGATTCAACTCATTTTCATCTTCGTAAAAGGTGAGAGAGGGACGGAGTTAGGTTTATAGAGGGTAGGGATAAAATAATGAAATCCAACCTTAATTTTGTGAGTTTTATTATGTATATATAACTTATTCTATAATTTTTTTAATTTATTTTATTTATATATTTTAAATAAACAATATATTAAATTAATAATTCTATTTTAATTCAAACAATATATAAAAATTAATAAATAATAAAGAATTTAAAAATTATTTAAGAATTAAATTTTATTTTTATTTAAATGTATAATTTTATGTTTATTATTTAATTATTAAATATTACAATAATTCATTTATATTTTAATAGTTATAAAAAATAAAGTATAAATCTAATTATATAACTAATAATTATATATAATATACAAAGTTATATATATATATAGTGGGACACATTCAAGGATAGTGACAAGGTAGGTAATTATCTTCTCATACTTATGTTCGACCTTCTTTTCTTAAGTCAGAAAAAACTCAAATACAAAGTTCAAAGGATGAATATCTGCATATTTGAGTTCAATTGTCATGCTAATTTTACTAATACTCATGTCAATTTATTTTTTGTTAATTAAAAATTTTAAATTCATTCTACATATATTTTGTACTTTCCAAAAAAAAGTTATAATTTATACTTTTAAATTCTATTTAATTATATATACATGTTTTAATATTTTTTAATTTGTTTTATATTTTTTAAAATTTAAAATACCACTTGAATTAGAAACTTGAAATTTCTTCCAATTTTGGGACCTTTGTCCTAATCAGCTACGCTGTACTCTAATTGCTGATCCTTTAGGCATTAGTACTGTTAGACACAGTAATTCTTTTTATAGTAGTTCTGTATCGTCTTCTAACAGATTAAAAAATTAGAAGACAGAGGAAGAATTGATTTATTAACAAAGATAAATATCCTATATATATATATATATATACATATAAATTTTCATTTAAAGAATATTTTTAACATGCTTATATAAAAAAAAGAAAAGAAAAGGGGGAAAAAATAATTGTATAGTTACGATGTGAATATGAAGTTGTGGACGTTGAAAGAATAGAAGTGAATAATAATGCTAGAATACAGCATGGTAGAGAGAGAGGTGAAAAAGTCTCTAGAACATGTAGCACATGCAAAGAAGGGGCTATTCCGATTTTCATTGGCCATTCCCTTATTAATTTGGAAAGTGATTCATTCTGTGAACACAGGAAGAATAAAGAAGCGCGGAAGCAAAGAATGGAGACCGAGGAGGAGACGCCATTGGACGACAAAGCAAAGAGAATGAGAGATCTGCTTGCGAGTTTCTACTCGCCAATCCCTTCTCCCTCCTCCAGCCCCTTGTCCAAACAAACCTCACCCGACGACATCAATTCCGCCTCATTCCAACCTTATCAATACATGACTATCCTGGTAAGTCATTCTTCTTTTCTATATTCAACGCCACCAGCTCACATTCTCGTTTACATCCAAACAATCCCTCGTGTAGGCGCGTAAGTCCAATTTGGAAGATCTACTCCAACGCCACGTTGAAATGGTAGCTGAAATAAAGAATCTAGACACTGACTTGCAAATGCTCGTCTACGAAAATTATAACAAGTTTATCTGCGCTACGGATACTATAAAGAGGTATACTTTGTTTCATTATGATTTTCCTCTTCTGTTAGCTTTTCCTACGTCACGTGCAATTTGTTATTTCTTACACTCTACTCTGAAATTTTTGTTTAGATCTTTTCACACGTTCATCTTGCTATATATCTGCTCTTTTTAATTTGCTTTCGACATAAGAAAATGACGAGAATTTGTTTGTCAAATAGAATGAAGAGTAATATTTTGGGGATGGAGGAAAATATGGAACATCTTCTTGAGAAGGTAAGCATCTATTAAAATTATTCAATCCGTTTCGAGATTTATTCGCCTCTGGAACTTTAACGAAGAAGCGGAAAGAAAGAGAAGTATAAGAGTTCATGAGTAATCCACGTTTTTCCTCAATGCAGATAATGTCTGTACAGTCAAGGAGTGACAGTGTTAACACTTCTCTATGCGAAAATAGGGAGCACATAGAGAAAATGCATCGGACATGCAATCTTCTTAGGAAAATTCAGGTATCGAAGCAATGACACTTGTTTTCTGGTTGTACGTCGTTGTTCTGTCTGACAAAGTTTTTGATGGAATTCATATATATATATATATATATATATATATATATATATATATATATATATATATTTCTTACGCACGAAGATTTTAACTCTAGATGTTTTATATCGTTTTTCATCCTTGTGGAAGAGCAGTTCATATATGATCTACCTGATAGACTAGGCAAGTGCATCAAGTCTGAGGCCTATGCAGATGCAGTCAGGTTCTACATCGGTGCAATGCCAATTTTTAAGGTCGTGTTTGGCTAATATTATTAATGACTCAATCCCTTTGGCTGCTTCTACTGTTTTACATTTACTGCACACACTCAGACACACTTTTTCCTATATTGTAATAAATTTAAGCCTCAGATGAGATATATCTTTCTTTGCTTTTCCCTCCCCTCTTTATTAGGCATATGGAGATTCATCATTCCAAGATTGTAAGCGAGCATCTGAAGAAGCAATAGCTATCATAGTAAAAAACCTGCAGGTATAATTCTTTTACGTTTTTATGTTTTCTATCATCTTTCAGCTTGATACAAGGGTAATAAGGCCCTTGCTAGATAGCTATATGCTACCTTGTTGGGTATCAAACTTATGATAAAACTGGATAAGATTATCTTGTTCTATCCATCCTTTCTAAACATGATCTTGAAGTTTAGGGAATGCAGTGAACCGAACTCTCTAATAGTATGCTGCTTGCTGAATAGAATAAATAATTGATGGTTATTATGTTTTGAGAAGTTTTTCTTCATAATTTGACATTTTTTCTCTAACCAGGGAAAGCTATTTTCAGATTCTGAATCAATGCAAGTGAGAGCTGAGGCTGCAGTGCTCTTGAAGCAGTTGAATTTTCCAGTTTGTATTGATTTTCTTTTCCTTAGAACGGCATTTTGTACCAAGTGTTTGAGAGTTGAGACATGATGGGCCTCTATAAACCATTAATTATTTTCTAAATATTTACAATAAATGGTGAAATGATATATTTCTTTTAATACAAATCCATTTTTTTTCTTGCATTTTGTGTGAGTTATAGTGATCAAAATCGAACATGTCTCAACTTCTCTCATCTATCCCATTCCATGGAGCGAACTAGAACTCATCCTTGGTGTTATTAGTTAAGGACATATAGTGATTGGTTTTCTATTTATTGGCAGGTGGACAATTTGAAGACAAAGCTACTAGAGAAGTTGGAGCTTTCCGTTACAGACATTCAATTTATCCCTGAAGTAATGGTGAATGCTTCTCCCTCTGCTCACGAGGTAAGTAGTGCTAGAGTATTACCCCTTTGTTTAATGTTCTTTTCCTCAAAAGCTTATCTATGCTTTTATATACTATCCTATCTTTGTTTACTTAATATTTTGTTCAAAATTCAAATGCCACATTGTGTGTCTGGCGCTTGTATGTAACTCTTGCTCGTTGGTTCTCTTTCCCTGTCAATAAAAGTCTTATTGAATGGCTATAGTCCATCACCTGTCCCCTTGGTGAGAATTGATAAACAACATTACAATCATGTGTCTTAGAACAGCATTTCTGGTCAGATATAGATGGTCTGATGAAGTGACACTGGTTAGGACTAATGTGAGATAGCCATGTTGGGTAATAAATTCTTGTAGAGTATATAGTTCGTCACATTATTTGGGAAGACATTTAAATGTGACACTAAAAAGCAGATTCATGTGCAGAAAAGGATATCAATAGCTAAAATTGATTAAATTGATAATTGATTTAATATCCATGATTAACACTGTCAAATTATTTGTTAAGAGATTAAGTTATAAAGAATTAGTAATGTACTTCCTCTGTTTCAAAATAATTGTTTTGTCCTTTTAGGTTTTGCACAATGGTTAAGAAAGTCATTAATATTCTCAATTTCAAAAGAAATACAAATTCATTTGACTATATACCTTCTAATACCATTAATGCTCTTTTATTCCACTTAATAGAGATATCAAAAGACAATGATAAAGTTCAAAAAAGTAATTAATAACTTCTTGGTTTTCTAATTAAAACAAACTGAAACTTTTGAAGTGATAATTATTTTTGAAAGGGGGTATGAAATACTTGTCATTATAGGATGAATGTTCCAACTTCCAATTCATAGAGTCTTCCTTCAATTTCGTGAGAAAAAGGCTTGGTCATTGTAATGTTTCTGTTCAAATTTTCTTTTTCTTGGGGGAGGGGGAGTTGTTTCATGTTATTATTTTACATTTAGGTGTTCATATATCATATATCTTCGTTGATAATTATGGTTAGGAGACTAATGAATTGAGCATATGTTTCTGCTCCTATTTCTTAACATAGGCAGACATTCGCGAGTTTGTGGAGGCCATTCGTGCATTTCGAGTAATATTTCCAGATTCAGAAAAGCAATTAGTTAAACTTGCTCAAGATTTAATCACCAAGTTAGTATCTTTATGTTACAATGCAAAGCATCATTAAATTTTTTACAGTACATGATATTTTCATTAATTACTTTTTTAATTGTTATCCAGGCATTTTCTAATTATAGAGGAGTATGTAAAGACACGGATTTGTGCAGCAGATCTACTTGGTGTTCTTCGTAAGTGGTGTGATTGTGCTATCACTTCACTCTTTTAGTTCTGTTAATTTAATTTCTTGCATTCACTGAACAAATTTTAAATTTGCAGTAGTTTTTATTATAACCATCAAACAAACCTATTATAATTCTTGTAGGCATGATTTTATGTAATGGTCTTTGCTTTTCATGAATGTATGCAATGACTTTTTTTCCATTCTAGGTGATGATTGTATGCATCTATTTGGTTTTGTTTTGTCTATCTTGAAATTCTTTACTGCAATGCAGTGCAAATCTAATCATATGTCTTGGATAATATATTAGACTGTAAGGAAAATCTAGTCATCATCTCCATTTATTGCAGCTATATGTACTTGTAATAGACATTGTGCTATATCAAATTAATTAAAAGAAATGCTTCTATAATATCATGCTTGTAGATCACTATTATTGTGTTCACAAGAAATATTTTCAAATTTTAATATTAATACAAACAGATGCTTTGGGATCTGATTTCGGTGCCTTCAAATGTGTAATTACCCTTTGGCACAGGAGTTATCTGGAATGATGTGCTCCGAATGGATGAAGTCTTAGAGGAAGCATCTCTCTCCAATCATTCTCTTGAGGTCATCTATCAAAGTTGTTCGCTCCACTTTGAATTTGTCTTATAGATGTTGCTTTTCAAGTCAGCATTCTCCTTTTCTCTTCACAGTACAGTCCCAAATGAAAGTTCCAGTTCAAAAAAGGATTTTCATCACTAAAAACTAAATTTTCAGGCTGCCAAGGTTGCTCTCAAGCTGTATATTAGAAGTGCATTTTCTTATCTAAAGCAAGACATCTCAGGTTAGTTCTATGGCTTTGTAGAAAACTTCTAATTTTTAATTAAGCATAAAAGTTTGAAATATTTAACTTGTCACACTATGGGAGAATGGAAACATAAAATTCTAAGACTGTTTATGAAGACATATTGGTTTTGGCCAATATGATATCTTATTTGTGAAAATTATCAAAAGCACAAAATGGAGAATATTTCATTGTCAAGGATTCTAGTCCTATAAAGTACGTTTGATGTTATATATATATAAATACACCTGATTTGAGCTAGCTACAAAAATAGTTAACAGACAGTTGTTTAATAACCATACTATGAGTTAGCTTCTGTTTGGTAGATTACCTCTTAAAAGTACTGAAACGGGATGGAGCAGAGGAGTACCCACTGGAAGTTTCCCTAGATGCTAGCTTAAAAGTGGTTTTCGACGGAGGCAGGAACTTTTTGTTGGTAAACACATTGGTGTACCTAGACTCATAGATACAAGATTATATTTATGCATTTATACACAAAATATCATTGTTAAAATTTTCATATTATTTATGTTTTGTGTTGTTTCATTTAGGTTTAATATCTCTCTTGATCATTTCAGGATATCCACAAAATTCTAGATGACAACTTAGAGATTGTAGATAATCTAAGAGAGTTAATAATTGATTGGGTTCAAGAAGGATATCAAGACTTTTTTAGGGAACTTGAGGTTCAGTTCATGTTGTTTTCAGGAAGAAACTATTCTTCAGCTACTCAAATTCATGGTTTGACAGAGGGAGCTCAAGGTGACAAAGCCTTTCCTAGCCTTGTTCTAGTGTTGGCTCAACTGTCTGCTTTTACTGGACAAACTGCCATCCCAAAAATCACCGAGGCAAGGATCCACTTGATTGACTTATATTTGATATTTAATTCCTTAGAAATTATAATTTTTTTTGTTAGTTTTCCCTTCATATGTTTTGTAATGTATCCCTTAAACATTGCCTCGTAATGTTTAGGAATTAGCAGCTTCCTTTTCTGGTGCAAGTGTTAGAGGTTATGAACATGGACTGACCTTCATTCCTGGAGAGATCTCTCAAAAATTTAGGGCAGCTGGTGATAAATTTTTGCAGCTGGTATGTTTTCAACTCCCTTCCTCATTCTTATTCCTCCTTGATTAATAACATATAGTTATATCCAAGGTCGCTCACTATTTTGAAGCTTAGTTTTAGCAATGTTTTTCCAGATAATAATTTTGTTTCCTAGGTTAGAGGATACTACTACTCAATATGGATATCCATATAGCTTTGGCCAGTATTGCTGTGTCTTGTTTTTATGTACTTGAATAGCATAGTTGTGGAAGTATTTGACTATTTGTTTTCTACTCCCTTTGTTGAAGTAGCAAGTTTAGTTACCTGTTTGTTATTTCTACCCTGCCATGCAAACACTTCTTATCTAGAACAAGTTGTTTGGAGTTCTTTTGGAAAATTGGAGCAGTTACTCATTGATTATTTTTAAGGTCTTTAGCAAGAATTAGGAGGGCAAGACTGGCAATGTACACTTTGTCTTGTTTTTTTGGTGCATCTAGTAGGAGTAAATGTTTTTGTATTTAAAAATATTTTGCAGACCTTAGAATTTACTTAGCATTAGCATAATTTATCAAACTTGCGTTGTTCTGCCAGTGGTTTTTTAGTTATGTTTGGATATCGGATGGCGAATAGAACACAATGGAAAAGAACTATCATTCCATTGTTTAGATATTTTTATGATGGAGCACTCCTTCTATTCCGTACCCCTAAATTGGAAAGAAAGAGGGGTATTGGATGGACTTAAATGGAATTTCACTTTATTTCATCTTCCTAAATAATTCTAACAACGAAAGATAGTATCATTCTAGTTTACGGAGGGATTAATCATTTAATTGCCTAACTTTATTGCTGTTTCAATGTTATCGCACTTTTTTTAGTGCTTCTGTTTTAAGCTCGACGGACTTCGTATCTAATACTGCTATTGCACTCGTGTACTTCTGAATATTTTTATCCTTATACCTCTTCCTTTGCTTAATAAAATTTCTTCTATTAAATAAACAATGTACAAGTTAATTATCATTTACATATTCTTTAATTATTTTTTTTTAGTACATAAATCTGAGAACTCAGCGAATATCACATCTCCTAAAGAAGAGGTTTGCCACACCTAATTGGGTTAAGGTCAGTATGTTTTATGTCTTTGTTTCAAAAATAAAAAATACTAGTTTTATCTTTGAAAGAGCTTGAATGTGAAGTTGTTGCTTTGAACAGCATAAGGAGCCAAGAGAAGTTCATATGTTTGTTGATTTATTTCTTCAAGAGGTGGGTACTTTCAAATCAATTGCTCTGTTTGTTTGTTTTTTTCCGTCTTTTAAGTTGTGTTGAATTGTTTGAGGATTGAACTCGAATAGTGGTCTTATTTAATTTTTCTGTCTGGAATATAATGAACGTATAGATTTATAAATCTCTATTCGATGGCGTGTTTGTTAATTAGTTGAAGCAGTGTTTATATACTTACATTTTGATTTCTCTTATTTGATGTTCCAGCTCAAAATTACAGGTAACGAAGTGAAGCAGGTTTTGCCTCAAGATACGCGAAAGCACCGCAGGGCTGATAGTAATGGAAGTACTGCTTCATCAAGAAGCAACTCTTTCCGGGAGGAGAAGTTGAGTCGCTCTCATATTCAGAAGGGAAGGAGCCAACAGCTTTTGGAAACACACCTAGCAAAACTGTTTAAGCAAAAAGTTGAAATTTTCACAAAAGTAGAATATACACAGGTATTTTGAATAATCATTATATTAGTGATGCAAAATTTAAATTAATTGGTTGCGAACTTTTATCAATCTTTGCTTGCAAACTGCAGGAATCAGTCGTTATGACCATTGTTAAATTGTGCCTTAAAAGTTTACAAGAATTTGTTCGGCTCCAGACTTTTAACCGGAGTGGATTCCAGCAAATTCAGTTGGATATTCAGTTC
Organism: Mucuna pruriens; assembly: GCA_025330945.1. NCBI lineage: Eukaryota > Viridiplantae > Streptophyta > Magnoliopsida > Fabales > Fabaceae > Mucuna > Mucuna pruriens. The sequence continues at coordinate 3,332,577 of JAENHJ010000528.1, forward strand.
TTAAGGACTCCAATAAAAGAAATAGTTGAAGATGAGGCTGCAATGGACTTCTTGCTTGATGAGGTTGGAAAAATAATCTTGCCCTGATTCTAACTTTTTCAAATAGTATTACTTTTTTTCTATGAAAAATTTACCTTTGTTTTTTGTTATTTTTTTTTGGTACATTCATCTCTAGATTCTCCCTTCTTTATCTGTCTGCTCTGCACCTTAGATTTTTTGTCACAGGTGATTGTTGCCGCGGTTGAGCGATGCCTTGATCCAATTCCACTGGAGCTCCCCATATTAGACAAACTTATACAAGCAAAGCTGGTAAAACATAAGGAACAAAATATAATCTCTTCATAAACATGTTATGGAACCTGGAAGTGGAAGCTATGATCATTTTGGCATTTCATGTCTGCTTCAGAGACCAAGTTTTCCTTACGTTCTTTTCTAATAAATTTAATATTTAATTAGTATTTTAGTTGGAATTGAACAAAGAAAATGTTTATTTTTATATTATTAAAATTCATAAATTCATTTATATGAATATATAAATTATATTTTGAATTTATGAATAATCTAAATAATGATATTATATTAGTTTTAATTAGTGATTTATAAATACTATTAAAAAATAATTTAAATATAGAGATTAGAGATGATGGATTGACAGAGATATAAAAATAGAATAGTTTAAGATGATTGAAAATGATTTTTTTAATTAATTGTGTAATTATCGTGTGAAATGCACTTTTAAAAGAATAAAAAAATATGAGACATTGAAAATGTTTGATTAAGAAAGTGAGGAAGAATGTTTAATTGAAAAAATGAAGAATATGAGTGGAATATTTTAATTTATAATGTAAAAGTAGCATGCAAAGTATAAGAAAGATTGTGAGAAGATTATGAAAATGATGCATTTGTTGCTGACATTCTTTTGACAATTGATGTTTCTTGTAGTTTTCACACAAGTCTCGCGTTACATATGCTTGATGGGCCACACATTGAGGTTGCAAGAAAGTTTGTTATGGTGCATGCCACAAAAAAAAGTACACAAAGAGGAAATACAAAGAATTTTTGTGATTCGGTCTATGTGACCTTATACAATCAAGATTCTACTGGCTATTCTTACACATAGAAGAGATACATGGTCTTATATTTTATCTAATAAGTCAATCATTTTTTCTTTCTTTAATTTGTAACTTTTTCCTTCTAGATTAGAGCTCTAAAATGTCAATGGGTTGGTTGATCATTAAACATAAAATTAAAGTCATGTTAACAAATTTTCACCTTAATTTGAATTTTCTCAAGTTATTTGGAACCAAGAATACCCTTTTGCAAACTCATTTTGAATGATCTCAAATTATGCGAACATTCACCAAGTTTAATATATGTTTAAACTTCTTTGTAGACAATGGCTTAGTCGACAATGGCTTAGTCAATATACAAATTAAATTGTCTTTTATGTCTATCTTCTTTATGGATAATAATTTAACTTCAGTCACATCTCAGATGAAATCTAATCTGACATCAATGTGTTTTGATCTTTCATGGTAGATTTTTTTATTTTTTTTTGCTAAACTCAATGCACTCCAACTATCATAACAAGGAATAGGTCTTTTCATGTCCAAACTCAAACTATCAATAAGACACTACAACCATGCACATTTTTTAACTCCTTTTGTTAATGCCTATACCTTGCTTTTTGTGGTAGACGAAATAATTGTAGGTTGAAATGTTCCCTTTCGGCTAATAACACATCTATAAAGAATGAAGATATGTTTTGCAGTATACCCTTCATAATACTATATAATACCTTATAAACTTTAATTTGTTCATCTTGCCAAAAAAAAAATTATACCAATGTTTTCTTGAGTATCAACAAAAATTAAATTCTTTTGTAAGTTAAGAACATACCATGCATCAAATATTTTGACAACATCATCAAACATTTTAATATGCATTGAATTACTACCTTTGACAACTAACTTCCCTCGTCACCTAGTTTTATACTTCCACCTCATTCAAAGAATGAAGTAATTAGATCCTTTTTGAAAGTAATGCAATAGTAAGCACTAGTACCCATGACCATGTATTTACACAAACAATGGCACTAACCATCAATATATCATAACTTTCTTCTTTGTTTGAACTATCAATTAATACATCATTATTGTGTAGACAAAATTTCTTAGTGTGACATTTTCTTTGCAATTATAACATCGAGGTTCCAAAGTTGTTAATATGGAGCATGACTCTTCCGACCTTTTTTTACCTTGATCGATCTTACTTCTGCTAACAACCAAACTTGCATCTACATTATTTTCAAAAGAACTAAACACCTTTCTATTTGATTCTTTAGACTACAAAGCATCCTCCACATTGCTAACAAATATGTTGTCTCTACCATACAACATAGTATCAACAAAAAATTTGTATGATTTTGTCAACAATTATTTCATCAACAATCTCCCATGAAACCTGATCAATCAGATAACAAAATTGCACTATACGCCTTGTTCATAATATTCTTTTTTCTCTACCTCCTTCGTACTCGCTAGTTTATCTTCTCCATCTAATGTTGTTGCACATCCTTAGTGAACTAGAATTGTCTTAATCTTCAATTTCCATATAGTGAAATCATCAATTCATTGGATTTCTTAATATCAAATATATACAAAGACATTGCAAGCAACAACAAAATTGACCTCAATAATCTAAGGTATTATGACGCAAATAAAAATAAAAGAGTAAAGAAAGAAACACAGAGAATTTATGTGGGTTAGTCAATGTGACCTATGTTCACAAGCATTCAATATTTTTTTTTTGTGCAAAGAACAACTACAAAGTTTTATGTTTTTATACAATAAATCAACCCATTTATCTTCTCCTAATTTGTAACTTTGTGGGTTGGTCATAACTACAAGATAACTTTCTCTTTCTAAATCACATCTATAAAATATCGAGTCTTGTCATGATTCATGTTGATCCATTAAACATAAAATTCAAGACATATTGACATAGTTATAACTCGACTACATAGTTTACTTGTGACACCTTGTAACGAAAGATGTTAATGTTTAAGAAAAATAACAATAATAAAGATAAGATCAAGAGATAAATAATAAAAGATTTTTTTTATTAATATACATTATGCCATATAAACATGTGAATACAGTAAATCAATAACTAATTATGTCAACTCAACAAACTAATCTTCAAGATAACCACACAAACAATAATAATGTATGTGATGTGTTGTGTTTTTCCATAAACAAATACTTCCTATTTATTTATAATTTTCTATAAAGTTTGAGGACTTTAGTCAAGTAAAAATACGTTAATAAATGCGATGACTAATTTTTAAATATACTCAATTTAAGATTAAAAAAAATACTCATTATTAGGAGCATAAATTTCAGTAGATAAGAATTTTTAAATGAATTTAATTTTTGTATATTGTTAGTATAATTTTTTATGCTATTGATTAATTAAAATTTATTTTAAAAATTATTATTATAAAAATTATTATATATATATATATATATACTATTAGACAATAGTATTAAAAATTTTACAATATCGACATGTTCTAATTAAATTCATCCTTAAATTTGATTGGATAATTATTAGATTCATGCGGACGAATTCGAACTAAATAGAAATATGGTGGAAGAAAATATACTAAACTTTTAAGTTGTAATAAATATTTACATTTTTTGTGATTTTTTTTCTTTTGTACAATTCATTAATTTATTTAGGAATGAATTAACAAGGGTGTAATTAGTTTGGGCTTGTAAAAAAGTTATTATTAAAATATAATTAGCACCCTATGTTAATTATAAGATGTGGTGCTTTTTGAGGCGGGACTCGAATCTCGCCAGCCACGAATATTTTATCTAGTGGAACATTATACTCCACTAGATAGACGGTTATACTGTTCTTATATACTGGAACATTATACGTTACCGTGTACCCGATCGCAGCATATCCTAGAGGCTGTTCTTTTCCCGCCAAAAGTTGCCTACTTGTTTATAGCTTGGCGCCCAATTCTCAGACTGAATACCTCAGCACATTTTCCCGCTTCTCTCTCTTTCTCTCGCTCTGTAGCGGTCGTCGCCACCATGAGCACCAAGGACTTCGATTTCAATGCAGACAAAGGTAAACGGTTTTTTCCGATCTATTTTTTTTTCTTAATTAGGGTTATCAGCGTAATTCATTCATTCTCCCTCTCTCCGATCATTCTTTTTTCCGATTCGGTTAAACTCGTTACTCTTTCCCCAGCTCTGGCGAAGGAGTTCCTTTCCAATTTCGCAGACGCCAATGGCGAAGCCAAATATATTAACATCCTGGTGAGTTATCTATTTTGTTTTAACTCTTTTTTCTCTCACTAAAACGACACATGAAAATAGACCTAATTCCTTTGTTCTCGCTTTTCAGCAAGACGTTGCAAACCACAAAACTCGAGCCGTCCAGATCGACCTCGAGGACTTGATTAACGTAAGTTTTGCTACTCTATTCTACTTTTCTAGTTAAAATCCACTATCGTGTTAATTTTCTTTTTTGGGAGTTTCAGTACAAAGATCTGGATGAGGAATTTTTGAGGCGTGTTACTGAGAATACTCGAAGGTATATTGGGATTTTTGCCCATGCAATTGACGAACTCATGCCGGAGTCCACCGAGGCCTTCACGGATGATGACCATGACATTTTGATGACTCAGAGATCCGGCGAAGGAGCAGAAGGCACTGACGGTTCTGATCCACATCACAAGATGCCTCCTGAAATTAAGCGCTATTAGTGAGATTTGCTGCCTTGCTTTCGATTCAATTTCTAGGGATTGTGTAATTGTGATTGCCAAATTTTGTTTCCTAGGACCAATTTATGATCTTTTGCTTGGAAAGAAATCCAATAGGCAAGAATATGCGATGGTAAAAAATATCTGACAGGGTATGGTGTTTATGTGTTAGCTTTTGCGTGACAGTCCTAATCTTACCTTGTGAGTGTATTGCAGTGAAGTTTATATTAAAGCATCTTCAAAAGGGCGACCATTTACAATTAGGGAGGTGAAGGCTTCGAACATTGGCCAGCTTGTAAGAATCTCTGGTATTGTTACGCGTTGCTCGGATGTTAAACCATTGATGCAAGTGGCTGTATACACATGCGAGGATTGTGAATTTGAAATTTACCAGGTGATAATGACTGTTTGAACCGCAAGATTTAGACACAGGATTTTGTGTAGAAAAAAGGAAATAAAAGAACTATTGCAAGATATTTGCTTGGCGTGGTTCAAAAAAGTCCACTAGAGATTTTGAATTTTCTCTGTCAACATGATTTTATTGCCAGGATATTAAACTACAATATTTAAAGGATTATAACTATCTATCAAATCTTGTTAGGTTCTTGTGTGGATTATTATTTTCTTTTATGGGATATGGCCAGACTGTTATGAAATTCACATGCCGGTAGGTCCTTGACATTGTTATTTTCTCCCCTTTCTTTCCTAAACAGGAAGTAACAGCCCGAGTCTTCATGCCTTTGTTTGAGTGTCCATCAAAACGCTGTGAAACAAATAGAAAAAAGGGGAACGTTATCCTTCAACTGAGAGCATCAAAATTTTTGAGATTTCAAGAGGTTTGCTCTCTGCTCCAGTCATCAAAACATATTCATTTACTTTCTTTTTTTTATGTTGTTCTATATAGTCTAGCCAATTGTTATTTTACTATAGTGTAAGAGATTTGTGATATGGTTGAACTGCAGGCCAAAATTCAAGAATTAGCTGAACACGTTCCCAAAGGCCATATTCCCCGAACAATGACTGTTCATTTAAGAGGAGAACTCACAAGAAAGGTTGGTTATTTCCTGCCAATTGACAACAGTTACTGTATATGTTATCAGGTAGCTGAAATTCGATGGCTAATTAGCTGCTACTGTTTATTAACTCATGCTTGTTGTAACAAATTGTTAGGTAGCTCCAGGTGATGTGGTTGAATTATCTGGGATTTTTCTTCCTATACCTTACACTGGTTTTCGAGCAATGCGTGCGGGTTTAGTTGCTGACACTTACTTAGAGGCCATGTCTGTAACTCATTTCAAGAAAAAATATGAAGAGTAAGTTAGTTTTCAGATCTTAAATTGATAATGACTGGCATCACTTTTTTTACCTCGCCCAAAGTACTGATATTGTTATGGCTTGCTTGAATGTAATCAATACTAGTTAATCATATTAAAGTAGTTTGGGAGGATAAAGTCACCTAACTGATTTATTCTGTCATAGATATGAACTTAGAGAAGATGAGGAAGAGCAGATTGCACGTTTAGCAGAAGATGGTGACATCTATAATAAATTGGCACGATCACTGGCTCCTGAAATTTTTGGACATGATGACATTAAAAAAGCACTGCTTCTTCTCCTTGTTGGTGCTCCCCATCGGAAGTTGAAAGATGGAATGAGGGTAATGAACTATGTATAAATAAAACCACATCATGTGCTTACCAGAGCTTTAAACTTTGCACAATGAATTAGTGCTTTTTTTCTCCCCCTCACTCCAATGCTATTAGTCATACTTTCTGTGGTTAAGCTTATTTTGCGTTCTGTTTGATTTGTGTGTCTGCTATATCATGTACACGATTAAACCACTAAATATCATAGTCTTCATTTAATTACAGATTAGAGGAGATTTACATATATGTTTGATGGGTGATCCTGGTGTTGCCAAGAGTCAGCTTCTTAAACACATAATCAACATAGCACCCAGAGGGGTGTACACCACTGGCAGAGGAAGTAGTGGTGTTGGTCTAACTGCTGCTGTTCAGAAAGATCCAGTGACAAATGAGATGGTTCTGGAAGGTGGAGCATTGGTAATGGAAGCCTCCTTTTTTAAGTGCAGATATTCCTTCCATCGGTATTGTGCTTATATTATATGTTAGGTTGAGAAAACTAGAAAAATCTGGTAAAATATGCATATGAAATGTTGTCAGTACATCAGCACAATTAAAATCTATGTTCTTTTAACTAATTTTTCTAGTTATAAGTGGAAATTATGAAAGAACTTTCTGAATTTCAGGTGCTAGCAGATATGGGCATATGCGCCATTGATGAATTCGACAAGATGGATGAATCAGATCGTACAGCTATACATGAAGTTATGGAACAACAGACTGTTAGCATTGCCAAGGCTGGGATCACTACATCGCTGAATGCAAGGACTGCTGTCCTTGCTGCTGCTAATCCAGCATGGTATTATTTCTTTTCACCTTATTGGTTGCAGATAAAATCTTATAGACATACACACTTGTGCTTTCAAAATCTAATTTTATCCATATTTTATTGTGAAGGGGAAGATATGATCTAAGAAGAACTCCAGCTGAAAATATTAATCTTCCTCATGCCCTCCTATCAAGATTTGATCTTTTGTGGTTAATCCTTGATCGAGCTGATATGGATAATGATCTTGAAATGGCTAGGCACGTTGTATATGTTCACCAAAATAAAGAGTCTCCCGCTCTAGGATTCACTCCTCTTGAACCATCTGTTCTGCGGTAAGTACAGAAGAAGGATTGCCAGCTGCTTTTAATCTTTTTTAATAAGATTAGACAATGGAGTATATTGTACATATATGTTATTTGTTTGCATGTTTATTCTGACTGCTCATATAGTTTCACACAGGAGTCTGCCAATGTTCTCTTGTTTGTTAGTAAAAGAAACCTATATTAAAAATTGAATTGTTTTGCTTTTATCTAGTGCATACGTATCAGCAGCAAGAAGATTGTCTCCTAGTGTCCCAAGGGAACTGGAAGAGTATATTGCTAGTGCATACTCCAGCATTCGTCAAGAAGAAGCAAGGTCCAATGCTCCACATTCCTACACAACTGTCAGAACATTGCTCAGTATTCTCCGCATTTCAGCTGTAAGTCTTCATCTTTTCCCTGTGAAAGAGCAATTAAATTAGGTATTTAGGTTATACTGAATTATCTTTTTGGGGTTAATGATTTATGTACATACTTCATCACTCCAAGGGCAGTGTTTAAAGTTAAAACTGATTTAGGTGTTGGTTAATAGTTTTTGGCCTTAAAGATCTGTTATTAGTCAGGTTGGGTCTGCCTTTGAGTTCACAATGTGAAGTAGTAAGCATCTGATTATTTATATTGTCTAAGCAAATATTTTTCCATTTTTAATTTCTAAACAGGCTCTAGCAAGACTCCGTTTTTCTGAAACTGTTGCTCAGAGTGATGTGGACGAAGCACTGAGGTTAATGCAGATGTCAAAATTCTCTTTGTACTCTGATGACCGACAAAAATCTGGTCTGGATGCCATATCTGATATTTATTCCATACTGCGAGATGAAGCAGCTAGAGGTAACCGAATGGATGTCAGCTATGCGCATGCAATGAACTGGATATCTAGGAAGGTAAGTACATACTGCTCAAAGTTGAATACTGTCTATTATGTAGTATAGTAGATGATTTTTGTTGAAAAGGGTCTAGATTCAAGTTTAACTGTTGAACACGAGGAACTCAACAGTAAAAGATCATGGAACGATTAAAAGAATACTTTATTTCATTGAATAAAAAGCCATAAACTGAATATATTTTTGAATCTGAGTAACCGAAATGATTAGGGAATCTTCTTAGGCTGGCAAAGTTTGAGTAAGTACTGTTCCTAGTTTTTTCACAATTGCACCGATTGTTTCTTGATCCTCTCTGGAATTAATTGCTGACAGTACAATACCTGGCTATTAGCTAAATGTATTATTATTTAGTATTTTGTTTTAGTTGTGAAGCCAGAGCATTAGCAAGGCCCTGTCTGCTGATAAGTTACCTGTTTTGTTTCCCCTAGACAATAGTATTCTGACCGCAGAAGTTTGCTTTCAAACAGGGGTACAGTGAAGCCCAGTTAAAAGAGTGTTTGGAGGAGTATGCAGCACTAAACGTATGGCAGATACATCCTCACACCTTTGATATACGATTTATTGATGCTTGATGCACTTCTTTTTTCCCCCCATTAACATAACATGGTTTGCGGCAATCTTATTTCAAGAAAGCTGGGATGAGAGTGCTTGGTGGACTTGGGGAATCATATTTTGCACTTTGGTTTTTATTAGTTTGATGTAGGTTGTTTGTATTGTTACAGTTAGATTTGCCTTTTATACTTGAGTACAGTATTTGCAAATTTAAATATCGTATGCTTAATTTATTACAACATGAAGCACGCGTTAGGTTGCTTCTTGATCGTAAAATCTAGAACGGCACAGCTTCGCATGAATTGTGTTATTGGAAATAGGTATTAGGAAAACTGTTGACCTTGCAATTGCATTGTATTCATCCTTAGCCATTTAAATTTCATCTGGTCAAAGTCGTTACTCGTCTGGAAATTGATTTTAATCTATGCATCTGTAGTTAGAAATGTCATTGACTCGTCAAAACTGAGATTTCATCTGACGACAGCAGAGGCGTAAAGGGTTAAGATAAAAACAAAACGAAATACTGCAGATATCATATGATAAATTTTCAAAATAATACGTATAAATACAGATGTATAATTCAGACTTAGTATTATACTAACAATATGCAAAAAAATAAGTGTTATTACAATATAAAATGATAAGTACTATAATAACAAATCTTATATGGTTAATATAATTTTGAAAATAATTAATGCAAATAAGCCGATAAAAGATGTTTACAATCATTTTAATTTTATGCCTGAATTCTATATGCATGTTTTAGTTCTTCTAATTTGCTTCAAGTTTTTCTCACCTAGGTACCCGTCCTAAAGCAATTCTTTCATAACTACAATCATTCGAAGTTGTTACTACAGTTAAATTCCTTCAAATGGAGGTAACCTGAAAAACAGCAATTTGGTTTCTTCATTCTGTGAATTCTTTTTTTTTTTTTAGAATATAGTAATCACTTATGTTCAAACTTTTTATGGTACTTGCAATTTTTCTTGAAAAACTTTTTTTTGAGATCAAGACATTGAGTTAGATTATCGACTTTCTTTTTGCTATTATTAAATTTTTCGTTATTATCTTTATTTATATTCTTAGTATTAGTCGTAGAAGTACCTAATATTTCATTATATGTTTAGTAATAAATTAAGTAATATAAATTTTCATTTTTTATATTATATTATCTTTTGTGTACGCTTATCGCTATTATCACTATTGTATATGACATCAAATTGAGAAAAATGATGATTCTTTCGAAACCTTATGAATTCCAAAACTTTTCATTGATCAACTTCAAAAAAAATGATTTTTTAAAATTTGTTTAGTAAACTTTTATGTAGTGTATTTCAAACACACTATGTTTGAGTGATTTCATTTCTCGCTAAATATCATTTCAGTAGTATAAACTCAATAGTAGAAGTTAGAGATTTTTTTCCTCAAAATTAAGTCAGTGTTGGTAATGATCAAATACAAAAGATTCATTCTAGTCCCGCACTTGGAACAATTTAAAGTTACAATAAAAGTAGATATAGTAACAATTATTTTAATATCCACAACTCAATATGCCCAACATACACAATTTCTTACCCACCATGATTTCACTTAAGTGTATAACAAAAATACAATTTACAAGTCGTGCCATAAAATATTTCAACACTGATAAGGTACTATACAAAATTGATACAAGACAGACCAAAATACACTGTATCAATCGCACATCACATTAATAACAATATACCAATAAGTTATAATTATTATTAACGCAATATTAATCACAAATAAATCATCATAGGTGAATTTTTAATTATACAAACTATTAGCAATTATGCTTGCAAAAAATTATTTAATATACTTAAAAAACATAAAACATAAAAAAGTATAAAAGGACAATTATTTAAATCACATAATTAATAAAAGATATTCATTAAACAAACTACTTAACTGAGAGAGAGTACAATGCACTATAATTTATTTTATTTATTAGAATCATGTACAAAATTTTTCAGGATTAAAATATGGCTACAATATATTAAAGGCACAAAATATTCTTAAATAAATCAATATAAATTATTTAAGTGTATAAAAAAATGGGAAAAATAATATTTTCAAAATGGGCGCACATATTGTCACACAACACGCCTTAAAGACTTCATTTGTTCTCTCAATTGGCTCAATGAAAATGAATGGTTTTTAGGGCGTTTTAATTGCAAAAACACGTTTCAAAGAAGCCTTCAATCAATTGAAAGAATCATACGATGATTTTTTTTTTTTTGGGGGGAGGGGGGGAATGGATAAAAAAAATTAGCTTTCCAAAATTTTCTATCCAATTGCAGTGAACGCTTTCTCAAGTTTGGTGACGCCTAATCAACATGAACGAAAGCCCTCCAATTTGCAAATCGTTTGATGATTGCCAAAAAAAAAAAAAAATCAAAATTACCATAAAAACAAGTTCGAGAACGAGGGTTTCTAAAATTCTCTTTAATTACTTGAAATTGTTGTATTATTTTTTATATGGTTTCTAAATCCCTCTATCAATTAAATGAAAAATCGACTATGGTGATCGAATTTGATACAAACCAAGAAACACAATGTTAACAAGTTCGAAAATCTTTTCGTGAAAAATTCTCTCGGCTGTATGATATTGAACAAGATTAAGTATGAAGGATTAGAAAACATGTACCTAAAAAAAGATAGTATTTATATGTTTAGTATAGGCTAGCTTGAGAACCAAGTGATGTTCCAACTCATTATAAGCTATGTTATAAGCTCAAATAATTATTATTCATCAATAAATATCATAAATTTTATTTTCATAATTAATATTAATAATTTAAAATTTAATCCAATAAGTACATAATACTAATCCACAAAATCTCAACATTATATACAAATTATGAAGAGACAAGGTTAAGTAGGATAGGTTTGATTGCAGTTTTATTACCCTACATAAAATTTGGAGTTATGGTTGTTTTAAAATCTCGTTCTTGTTTTATGGGAGATATAAAAATGGTGGCATTTTCGTTGTAAATTTCTTTAAGCCGCACTTAAATAAATGATGGGAGGAGAATTGAATATATTTTCGTAAAACTATCTTTGGTGAAACCCAGCAGAAAAGTTGAAAGTTTTAACTTCTTTTTTACTTTTATTACGTTTTGCATTCTGCAAGCTTTTTCAAAGAGTTCCAATTTCTTCAATTATAGGATCATTTACAAACTCACAGGCCATTCCTATATTTGACCCTTCAGAGATAAGTTTCATTCACCAAAAAACACATGCACAGCAATAAAATAGCAATTAGAGTTATTTCCGATATATATGTGCAGAATATTTCTATTAACAACCGTTCAGCAAAAAAAAATATCTATAAACAATTAACAAAAGACAGTACTTAAAAGTTTTTTATGCCACTACCATAAAATTCTCAAATTAAACAATGAGACGTGAATGCCTTTTAAATTTCTCTATTCTTTTTAATAAAGGCTATTTAATGTTAGAAAAAGATCTCTACGTGTCATTGTTTAATTTAAAAAGTGGATGACAATGATAAAAAGAATTTGAGAAGAAAGATTTATTGTTCATTGCTTAGTATTTATGCTTCTAATGGCGTCAAGTAAAGCTTCTTTATTGATGGGTTTGACCAAGTGATTGTCCATTCCAGCTTCAATGGACATTTTTGCCTCCTCCCCTGTATTAGCTGTTAATGCAAAGATAGGAATTCGAACACCATGGGTCTTCTCAATCTCCCTTATTCGCCTCGTTGCCTCGTATCCACCCATTATCGGCATCTGTTGAATCATCAAAAAATACTAATCAAGTTGGTGGCAACAAGTAACAAATTAGAAAGAAAGAATGAACCAAGTGTATCAATTAAGAAATAGCACTTAAGATTGATGAGCAAAAGCAAAAAGAAACATGTAGAAATTATAATAGGCATTACTACCTGGCAGTCCATTAAGATGAAATCAAATGGAGGATTGGAAGAATTCCTATTTAAACCCTCTTCAACTACCTTAACAGCTTGTTCACCATTCTCACATTCCTCAACAGAAGCACCAAGCCGATCCAGAGTAGACTTAGTTATCCTGCGCAACAAAACAAGGTCCTCAACAACCAAAATTTTCATACCCCACAAGGGTTTGTCATTGCTTGACTTTCCACATTCTTCCTGAATTGGTGATTTTCTTGCTTTAGATATATCATGAGATTGACCTCCATAGGATTTCCGTGTACATTTTTGTAGTTCAACACTTGGAATTGCACCTTCATCACCCTTTTCTTTGTTTGTTCCACTAGAACTGGATGGCCAAACACCCCCGTACTCTGGAAGAATCCTTATAACTTGGTATAAACGATGACCATGAAGTGGCTTAGACAAGACAATGTCGGTTGCATTAGAAACATCCTTGTTAAGGATTTTGTAGTCCACAGCAGGCATGAGTGGCTTCTCCAACCAAACCACCCTGTAAGGATAGCAAAGGCCTCTTTTGAACTCAGATACCACTTTGCAAAGCTCTGAGAAGGGTCCTGCATTAGCATCAATCACAATGAGGACAAAACTCAATGAAGCTTCAACAAGTGATGCAGAGGGAGAATCTGAAGACTCTGCCGAGCTTGGACTATTGGGATGGAGACCCTTTTGTTTGATCTTATTCAGACTATAACGCAGTTGTCTCCACTCCTTCACAACCTTAACTTTCACCCCTAAACTCTGGATGAACCTCTGCGTAGTCCTTAGGCGCTCCTCGTTCTGAATCAAAAGAACAACTCTAGAAGCCTCGGATCTAGGACTAGGGGTGCAAATAGATAACTTTGGACTCATGGTTATTCCATGATGAGCTTGGTTTCTGCTACCTGGTCCAACTTGGTCATCTCTTGTATCACCATTCGTCTCTGTCTCGTCTACAGTCAGAAGTACATTGAACCTAAAGCAGGTTCCCTTTTCACCAATATCCTTCTCCATGATTCCAATATCTCCATGCATTAAACGCACCTAGAGAAAAAATCAAGTGATTTTTTTTTTTATAATCTTGATTTATGATTAATTTGACATAATATTTCATAAAAATATTGACATGACACTGCAGCGTAGTGTCACGTTAGCATGAATAGGTTAACAGTGTGTCATGTTAGTATATTCGTTAAGGATTGAATATTAACTTAATATATGAACTAAAATTGTAAAAATAAAATAACAAGGATCAAAATTGAAAAAATTGAGAAAAGTAATGGAAAAAGTGTGAGTATATATAAGTATAGAATTGGGTACCTACCAATGACTGGACAATACCAAGTCCCAAACCAGTTCCTTCTTGGGCAAGAGCAGTTTCTTTGACTTGGACATAATTCTCAAACACAGACTTGTGCTTCTCTTTAGGAATTCCTGTGCCTGTATCATCCACTTCAAAAGTAAAGTCCATGCAACTTGGATCTTGTTGAATTGAGTTGACAGCTTCCACGTCACCACGTGCTTCATTTTTCTTGTAACATAAGCGTGACAGAAGTCTCCTGGGGCCGTATCGGTTAGTGGCGAGTGTTGAGGTCTGCAAGCTTGGCTTCTGAGCCCATGCACGAACTGCTATGTGCCCCTCTTCTGTAAATTTAACAGCATTGCTCAGTAAATTGCACAAAACTTGTTTCAGTTTTCCTCTGTCGCCTTTCGTGCGTGAATATCTGATCACAGAACCGTTACAAGGGTCCAACACAATATCTACTCCTTTCTTCATAGCCACGGGATGGTATAAATCAACTACATCTTCTACGAGTTGGAAAAGATCGAATTCCTCTTCCTCAAGCGGCATTTTCCCCGCTTCAATTTTACTCGTATCAAGTATAGAATTCAATAGTCCTAAGTTTATAGAAAGTAAATAAATTAGTAACCCCACCATAAGTAAATGCACAAAATCAATGAAGTCACCTGTGGTCATATCCATGGACGAGAGTTGATAGATAGATAGATAGATAATGTTACCTAGTAAATCTTTGGTACAAGAATCCATTTGTCTTAAGTTGGTCCCTAATTCAGAAGCAGGGGCAACTTCATGATACGACATCTCTATCAAACCAATAATCCCCGCCAGCGAAGCTCGAACATCATGGCTGGCACTAGCAAAAGCAAGACTCTTATTCATACACTTTCTCTCAGCTTGTTGGGTGGCTTCCTTTTGTTTGATCAGTGACCCACACAAATACATTTCTCGCCTAACAAATCTAACATTTATAAATACAAAACTAACCATGGCAATGACTATCATCACCACCATCGCACTCAATAGCGTCAATCCCTTTTTCCTAATGTCCAGAACAAAGCCAACCAATCCATTTTGTGGAACAGCCAAAACATACACCTGAAACATAAATTCAATTGATTACTAATTAACATGCACTTTAGGGTAGTCCATGTAAAAAAGATAAATACGTAATTACCGATTCTATTCCCATTATATCAATGGGGGAGCAGCGAATTAAATACCGAACATCATGAATATTCAAAATAGAAGCCGCGTATGATCCATCTTTGCATGAAACGGTGCCGTCATAACTTATTTGATCACCATTAGAATTCAGTGATTGGAAAGAAACCGTGTCATTAGAAAACCCCGTACGAGTACGTTGGATCCCTTCCATAAGCACTTGTCCATTTTTGGCCACCAAAGACAAACTCCCACCTTTGTGACCAACTCGGGTGAAAAAATCAGTTATACTTGTTATTGGAAAACCTAGAGAGACAACTTGGGTCCCCGTGATTCTAGCTGAACTAAGGAATAGAAGATCGTGATCATTGTCCCACTTGCTTCCCAATGAGGCATACCCATATGAACTATTAACTGCTTGCACAAACCAATTTGCATTGATAATAGAGGGTAATTCAGATATTATGGCTTCCCCGTATAACTCTCCAGTGTCACGATCCACTGATTGGATATAGTAAACGCTTCCCTTTGAGGCGCCACGTAAAGAAGCGGGAAGTGATGATGAGTTTGAGTACATTGCTAAAACTTGATCATCATCTGTGTAGTATGAGAAAAATAAACCTTCCCTTCCTATGTATGAAATTTGGGCTAAGTGAGGAACCGTCTCAAATGCTTGAAATAATAACGGAGCCACCTGCAAACTCCAAAACAAAAATAGTTGCATACAAAACTCAAATGTCTCATTATGGGAAGAACAATAGCAGTGTATTTAATAATAACCTTGGTCTTGATATCAGAAAATGAAATGCTAGTAGCTTTGAGAGTTGAACTCAAAAATCTTGCAAATTTGGTTGAGGATGAGTTTATAGGGTGTATCAGTTCAGCTGAATGCTCGATTTCGGATTGGAATTGGGAGAGAACATTTTCTGAATTCAAATTCATCACGTGCTCATCGATGTGCGTGACCATTACATACCACCATGATGTCAATGAGAGAAGAACTAACAGCGCACCAAATGCCTATAACAAATGTTTAAGACAAGATAATACGTATGTTAAGCAAAATAAACATAATTGACTTCTTCTACTTGTTCTTAATTATGTTTTCCTTTGTATATCTTTCTATTATATATGTATAAGTAAGAAGTCCTGCTAAAAATTGTGAATATTATAAATAGAGAAATTAAAGTAAAAATTCAATATAAAATTCTAGTGGTTGTAAGAGTATGTTGAGATGAATTAGTAAGTAACTAGTTCTCTACATGCACAAGTAGAACCTTAGTTGAGATGGCTCCGAAAAAAAGAAAAAATCAAATAAGCTTAACTTACAAAAAGAGACCTTAGAAAGTTAATCCAGAAGAGTCTAGAAAAGGGATAACCAAAATGTTAAAAGAATCTGGTTCTTCTATATAAAAAAAAACAATTAACACAAGAAAAATGCTCCGGAGATTTTTAAAAAAATGTATAAACGTAGGAAAATAAATTTAGAAAAATTTGGAAGTAAAAATCGTGACTTTGACAGACCATGAATAGCATCCGTTGCAACCCATGTAACGTGTGAAAAAGACAAAAGCAAAGTAAGATGTTTCGTATTACACACTACGTGAACTTTCTCCATCCACACTAATTTGTCAATTTTTTTCTCAACCCAATCCTATTCAAGACTCGAACACTAATTACATCCTTTTTTATATAATTTTTTCATAACGATAGTAAGTATTCACCAACTCGATCAATCATTATTTAAATTACTTTTTTCTAACAATAATTTAAATCATAATTGAACACATTATTAGATATTAACTTATTTCGCTAGATATAACTCTTATTTTATTTATAAAAAACAAAAATCACTCATTTTTTTGTCTATTTCGTAAAACTTCTTAAAAATTTGATAAAAATATTTTTTAAAAAAACAAGTTGAACTAAACAAATATACAACCCATCAAATTATTTACCTTTCTCTCATTTTATATAAACAAAAATTGGTAAAAAAAAAAAAAAACAGTAATATTATTGAATAGAACATCAATGACATGTTGTAACTGGAAGTGGAGGTCACCGAGAGAATTATTCACCTCTCCTCAAGTGAGTTGATGTTAGTGCCATGAATTAATAATATGAAGAAAACAAGGTGCAAATAAAAATGACACGAATTGATACATACCAATACCAGTAGGATGACAAAAGACGAGGGCCTTAAAACCATTGATGAGAAGAGTCTCATTGATGCGTTGATGAGCCTGCACACAGTAGATACTCTGCGTTGGTAAAATCACAAAATCACTTGTTGATGCTGATTTTCTTTTTATTTGCACCAACAATGTTTACCATGAGACAAGCAGATACTAATTTTTGATGCTCAGAAATTATTGAAGTAAGTTTTTGCTCCCTTTAATAAAAAATTTCCACATATATGCCTAGAAATTGAATTTCTATCAGCGTATTTATGGACCTAATTTACCATGCATCTCTGTATTGGACTTTGTTGTGCGTGTTGATGCTAATATAATCTAGGTAAAAATTAGACATCAAATAATATAAAGAATTATGTGCGCATAATCTCAAGAGAAAATCTCTCTAGTAGATTTGTTACTCTTTTTACAATATACTTTTTATATTGGAAACTCAATCTTGATAACCACTACCAGCTACCAAAAATAATTATTTCTTTTTATAATGTTGATCCAATAATTTAATTAGAATCTAATTATTATCCAATCATCAATTATTATATAATTCAAAATTATGTTTATAATGATTACTTTAAAAATTATATTTAAGGTAAATTTTAATTGATTAATAGTATAGTTTAGTTTTTAACTTGACTTGGGGATTGATAGCTTTTATCTTATAAATCAATTATAAAATTTTATATCGACATAAAATTATTTAATATTTCATTAATATATATTTTTAAAATATATTAAAACATAATGATTCCATATATTCGTGTTGATATTTAATTTTAATAAAATTTCACATAAATAATAATTACAAGGGTAAATAAGAGTTTAATGGATATGTATGTATAATTTATTTTCTCAATAAATAATTAATGTAATGAATACATCAGTATAGATAATATATTATAAAAAAAAATGGTTGAGGAATATCAAGTCAAATAAACCAATCTTCTTTATCAAAATAATTAAGAAAAAAACACTAAATATATAAAAAATACAGTAACACTTTTTGACATTCTATTTTCAATACTCATCATTAGGTAAAACTTGATCTTTTTAGTGGGCACATGATCTTGAGTGGACCAATACGTAGAATTTCAGTCAATATTTCAAGAAAGTGTCGTAATTAGTGCGTTGTTATCATTCTGTAAACAATGAATTAATTATAAAGTTTTAAATATCGACGATATATTAATATATAATTGAATAATATTATAAAATTATTTATATTATTACAATATTTTAATTAGATTCTTAAGTAAATATCGGAGGTGTTTTATGTATTTGCATATTATGTAAAATTAAAAAAAAACTATTAATTAAAAGATAGATATTTAAGAGGAAAACTATAATTATAAATGAGATATATATAATTTAGATAGAATTCAAAATATATACAATAAATAGAAATATATATCTCGCTGTTTTAAAACGCCACAATTTTTGTGGGAATGGAAAACTGCAAGCATTTGACTTCATCAAATCAAAACCTACTTTCACATAGCCGACTTACCCTGTAAGTAAAATCTTTTTGAAGTATGCTAGTTTGATATTTTTAAAAGCAAACTATACCAATTTCATATTAAAAAAAATGAATTTTGTGTTTCTTTTTATCCCATATAGATTTGTTTAAGACGAGAAACAAAGAGAGGTTAAGATAAATAACCTATTTTAAAAAACTACTTTATTTAATTTTTTTAAAATTACTTTTCTACCACTTTTTTATAAAAATAAACTCTTTATTTTTATAAATGTATTTGCTCCAACTTTTCTTTTTAAAGAAAAATATATAAAAATTGGGTTCTACATGTCAATATGTTAAAAGCATTCTACTCTAAAAGATAAATATTAAATTCTAGGTTTAAATATATTTTTAGCTGTGAGTGAGTTTTTATTTTTGTTTTTTATAAAAAAATATTATTTTATATTCCTATGAAAAAATTTTAAATTATTATTTTTCATCGTTATAAAATAAATAAATTTTTGTTATGAAATTATAAAATTTTTTTTTTAAAATTTTATCCTTCCAAAATTCAAACTCACTATTTTTATCCATAATGTTCATTATAATATATATATATATATATATATATATATATATATATATATATATATATATATAACATTCAATTTAGAAAAAAAAAATATTGTATGATAACATATATTAAATATGTTAATAGGTATATGTTGGGAGGGTGACTTGATCTTTATTAAATACATAAATACACATAACAATAGGATGATAAATAATGATTTCAAATATTATAAAGATGAAAAATAAAAAAAAAAATTATAAGGACTAAAATTAAAATTCACTCACTCTACCTATATTATAAATATATTAAAATCTAAACCCCTCTCTTACTCTATATATATATATAATGAGGAATGCACGTACACACATATTTTTTAGTTAGAGTGCATTAGCAATATACACTAAAACTTTTGGAGTATAAAATTATTTTTTTTATTTTTATTTATTTATTTTAAGAATATTATAGTAATTTAATATTTAATTTTAATATAAAACTCGTATTTCTCTCTCTATCAATTCAATTATGAATAATGAATGCATTTTTTATTTCTCTCTCCTCCCTTGTCTCTTACTTATCTATCTTTCATCTTCTCTCACCTTACCACCAAGTCCATATATACTCAACAATCACATGATTTGCATCTAAAGAAAATTATAAAAAAAATATATGATTATAAAATGATGAAGGTGGATAATGAGTCATTTACTTTTTAATAAAATAATCATAAATTCAAAATTATCTAAATTAATTGATTTTG
Source organism: Mucuna pruriens (assembly GCA_025330945.1). NCBI lineage: Eukaryota > Viridiplantae > Streptophyta > Magnoliopsida > Fabales > Fabaceae > Mucuna > Mucuna pruriens. The sequence continues at coordinate 3,352,899 of JAENHJ010000528.1, forward strand.
TTTAGATTAGTGAGATAAGAAATTTGTTGGTTCAAGTTTTCAACCTATACCTTTAAAAAAAATCCAATTGATAAATTATTCTCTTGGTAATGAGAAATCCCATGTCTCTCCCACCCAAAAGATTGTGATCTAATTTTTTGATGGTGTTTTAACAAGAAAGACAGGCTTAAATTGATGCAACAAAAATCAAATTATTTTGTTAATATGTTAGGATGGAAAATAATTTACAATAAGAAATAGAATAGTTTAAATAAGTGAGAGAAAATGAGAAAAGAGAGATGACGAGAGATAGTAGAAAAAAAAGATAATATATTTATTATTACTATTTATAATTAAGATACGAGAATGAATAAATTGAGAAATTAGTATAAGAGAAAATAGAATGTCACGACAGCTTAAGAGAATAGGGAGAAATTTGAAAAATTAATAGAAGAGGGTGGAAATAGGAAATTAATGAAAGAAAATAAAAAAAATGCATATGGAGAGAAAAAAGAGAAATTAAAAAATAATGAAAAAAAAATGTATTTTTTTCCTTTTATTTGAAATTAAATATTAAATTACTGCAGTAATCCTAAATAAAAGAAGTACGGCTTCATTAACCAGTAATTAATAATAGTATGTGAAAACATTCAAAGGTTAATCATGGTATGCAAAGCAAGCAACATAAATAATATTTTGTTGTTTTGTAGAAGGGTCATAAATGACTAATAAATAATGTTAAATGTTCTATTAATTGTACTGCTGGCATTATAAATTGATACTTGATTCTTACCATGTCTTTGACTTTGATACCCACTTGATAACCAGTGAGTCTCCGTAAAAAAATATATATATAAAAAAAAAACTAGTGACTAATAAGTGATTCCTTCTACAAAATAAAGAAATAACTTTTATCCTTTGGAAGCTGTTTTGGAGTTCAATTCCTTTTAAATTACTTAAATTAAATACTAGGAAGGTTAAAATTTAACAATATTAGTATAGATTTAAGTCACAACCCCTAAAACTAGTGATAAAATGTAGCAAAATTCTGCAAAATTTAACTTATATGGAATAGAATATGGGTTATAAAAACAAGAGTAAATATAATATTCACGGTGTAAATAAATATTTACATTACATTTCAATGACAATTTGACATATTTAGTAATTTTATTGATATTTATAATAATTATTTTAAAAATAATAATAATAATTCCTAATTGATCTACAGTGTAAAATTTTTTCCATTGACAAAACATAAATTAAATATTTCCTGCCAAATCTAAGTTATTAATATTTATTTATTTAAAGTAATTATTTATACATTTTCTTATAATTTTAAATATTTTTATTTGTAAAGTTTAATTGAAATTCAAAATATACCACACATCCTATAGAATACTTACCAAATAATGTCAATTATAAAGCAACACATAATCAAACAAAAAATAGTGGTTCCACTACAATTTTTGGTGATTGCAAGTGAAAAAAAATAGTAAAAAAAAAACAAATGTTAAATCAAGAACACTTGAATTATCAAAATCCGTTCAGCTTTACAATTGCCGACATTGATCTAATTTGAATGGCACAAATAGGCATACGTAAGACATGGCACCTCATCCATGAATGAAATTTTGTTACTTGATTAATCTTGCTATAGTGTTGGGGTTGCAAAAGTGATTTTAAATAAATATTTGATTTATGTTGAGAAATTGATTATAAAATTAAAATTAATTTTGAATACTGAATGTTATTAGTGAGCAGTTTATCACCGCAACTCCAGACTGAAAAAGTCATTTTCTCCAAGACAAAGAGAGGGGGAAAAATGGAACAAAATTGTAGAGAAAGATAAAGAGGGGCAAAACCTGCAATTACAAAATAGAAGTAAGCACTTGACTATCTTCTATTGGTACGCAAATCAACATTGGGTTTTGACTGTAGAACCAGGGTCAATGAACCTATGCTTCCTCTGATGCCTTCCACAACTCAAGTTTCTGTCTTTCTACAAATTCTTTTATTTTACCTTTATTAACCTTTTAAATGCAAGCTTGTCACGTAACTCGTCAAGTAGCAGCATTCTCATTACATTTATTGAACATAGAGATATTAGAAAAAACAGAGAGAGACACGTCACTTCTTTTCAGAAAACCAGCACACTGTTTCAACCTAAAATTTTCCGAACCTTGGATTCTTGTAATTTGTAAAAGTTGGTAATTAAGAAAAAAAAAATCATGATTTTTCTATATATAAAGCAACATTGAAATCCAGCCTGCACAGAAGATGTATATTTTCACAAGATTAAAAAAAATACTACAAAAGTGCACAAGTATTTAATATCACTATCAACTTTACGTCGATTCATGTAGAATTGAGTTCATGTTTTTTCAAGAGCAAGTTTTCTATTGTTATTTTAATAAAATGAAGAAAAAATGTCATTATGAAATTAACCAAAAATTACGTATGTGTTTTCATTTCGTAAAAAATTATTCATATCATTTAGCATTTTTTTTTTTTAAATAATTTTTTTGTTTTGAATAATGTATGTACAAATATATAATTACGTGAGAAGACTTGTATTAAAGATATTTAATAAAATTAAAATTAATGAATATTTTATACTTATAAAATAAAAAAATATTAAATTACTTTTTATAATAAATATTGATATATTTAAATTTAACAATATTCATACCAGATTGATATCGATGGATTCTTAATCGGAAATTGAGGCTGATGAGTTAAAAAGTCCATTTTGAAAAAAATGATACTATTTGTTGTATATATATATATACAACTAAGAACCTCCGTTACAGAATAGAAGAAAATACTACGTTACTTAATATAAATTGTTTTTTATAAAAAAATATTCATATATTTAAATTTAACAATACTGATACCAGATTGATTCTTAATCGGAAATTGATGCTGATGACTTTGAAAAAAAAGTGATATTTGTTATATATAATTTAGAACCTCCGTTATTAAGTTGATTCTAATGATTACTTGGTTTTTTAAACATATGAAATAATTTTATAAATTTCACAATACGTATAAGATGCTTTTATAATATTATTTCGTTGGCTAAATATTACTTGAGTTAGAATTTGTAAGAAAATAAACACAGCCTACGAGATATCTTAATTAAAAAAAAAAAATTCTATACCTATAAATGTAAATAAATAAAATGAAAGCACAGAATGGCAAAATGCACAAATGAGATAGTTAAAACCTAGTAACCAATCAGTGATTCGTGAAAAACGTGAAGGAAAAAGTCTCATAATATTTAGCGACGTATTTTTTGTGCTGGTTTGTACCATAAAAATCTTGTAACAGTTAGTATTTTCCTTAAAAAAAAACATATTCTAATTATAATATTATCGTCGATTTCTATTTAATATGTCAAATTACTATATTAAAATGTGATAATTTTGAATTGGATTCCTTTAAAGCTAATAAATATATAAAGCAACTGGTATCTTAATTTATACATGTACAACAAATATTTATTTTATATAACTAAAATTAATAATAAAAAATTAAATATTTTTTAATATATAAATTATATTATAATTAAAATTTATAATATATAAACATTTTTAGCATACAAATTATATTTTAAATTTATAATAAATAATTTATATTATAACACAAAGTTATTCTTAATTATTGATAACTTATTTTAAAAAAATTGTAATTCAACGTAAAAATAAAAATAAAAGTGATCAATTAAAAAGGATAAAATATTACAAAATCTAAAAGTACCAAATTAGAGAAAAACAAATCTTAAAAACAATCTCGTTAAGAAATACTTTCTAAAAATACTCTCGCTCTAATTTATACAGAGAGAACAAAGTAATAGGTGATTTAAAGATAGTTAAGATTCTGACGTATTTTAATTTAAATCAACAATAGATGTACTCTTTCCTTTTTTATTTTAGATAAAATTAAATCTGATGGTTTTGCTCTCTTACTAGTATAATAAATAAAATATAAGTATTAAAATTTGGATCTTGCTGACCAGTGTTTTTAAGACAATGATTAAATAATTAAAAGATAAAAATGTTTTATTAAAAATTGTGTTAAAATTGTATAAAGATTATGAGAAAATCTATTATTATAATTTTTAATAGAAAAAACACTTTTTTTATTATTCATAGAGGCTCGAAGGCCATAAAAAAATTTCACTACTGATTCCATGACTTGTACCCTAAAGGCACTTGTTAACACTTTCCTTGAAATTTTAGTGCAAAATAACTTATGTGCACAAAGATATACTCTTTTGCTATAATAAGCTTTTACTGAAAATTCATTAATGAAGAACCCACATTAGAGATGTTTTTATTAAAAATAGTAGTAACCTAGTAAAATGACGCATTGATGCGTTCCTGGTAGTCGGAGATGTACATGGAGATATTGTTATTGAAAAAAGCTTAAATATTTATTTTTGTTTTATCAAATTTAAAAATTTTATTTTTAGTCTCTTAATCTATGCAGATATGTAAATGTGACTAATGAATGTCACTCAGTAATTGTCATGTAAAAATATTTATATAGATAAAAGTATTTGAAATTTTTTTTTGGGTTCATTTTAAAAAATTGTATTTTTAATATTTGCAAGTGATTAATAAACTACAAGTTAGCAATTGTCTTGTGGTAAATAAATTCCACTTAAACAAGTTTTTTTACATAATAATTACTAATTAAGTTTTTTTACATAATAATTACTAACTTAAAATCTATTAATTAATGATGTTAGTAGATTGACTAACGTCATTTAAGTTAAAAAATAAAAATAACTAATTTTCAATTATAGAATTTTTTTATTTCTAATAATCAAAAGCAAATTTACTATAATATAGTAGATAAAAAATATATTTAAATCAATTTATCTAAATAAATATTTTCATGTGGCGATTGTTAACATGACATTCGTTAATCACATTATCATATCTATAATTTCATTTATCGTATGGGTTAAAAGATTAAAATTATTATTTGTTAAATATATAGACTAAAAATACAGTATTTTTAATTTAAGGGATCAAAAACAAGTTCAATTCCAATTTTAGAGATAGAAAATATATTTAAACCTAAAAAATAATATTAAACTATACACAAAGCAATGAGAGATAAATAATACAAAATGAAAGAGAGAAAACAAATGTGAGCCCATGATATAAAATAGTGACACCTAATGATGTATATATGGAGGGACAATGTCATATTCAACATGAAAGCTTCAAGAATATGTAAGTCACTACACTTAAACGTCAAAATATTAGAGGAAAATTAAATAAATTTCAAAAAGAAATGCATTAAAAGTTGAGTCTCCGTAAGGGTCAATGAGAGTCAATAGTAATTATATTTTTGTATAACCACAATTCACTGTATAATTGTTTTTAAGCTTTAAACCACTATTTCCAAATGATATTTGTGTGTAATAAACATTTTTGGACCTACCCTTTGACTAGAAAGTAAAACCATGTGCATGGGGCCATATAAGCGAAAACTAGGGTCACATTTTGCTAGGCTTATAGAGTTTCATTTTTTGCTAACTTTTAGGCCTACTACATTTGACTTCTTGGGTTAGTTTCTTAAACATGACTAGTGCATGCTTATATAAGGTATCGTTGTAATTATCTTTAGTCACCTGTTTACTTGAATAAAACTTGTATTGTATTTTTGAGATAATTTATATTTTCGTTTGTTTTTGAACAAAAATATTATTCTCATAAAGTTTTGAAAATATTTATTACGAAACTCGTTATTTTTTAACTAAATCGAATGAATTAGAAGCAAAAATCTTCATTTTTTCACATATTTCATTTATTCTTTCAATTTAAATTTCTAAATTTTCTAGACCTAATTTTTGATATCCATAAACTAATGTTGTTAAGATAATTTTTAAGTTTATTACATTGATAAAGATTAGATAAGTTTTATATTTCTATAAGAATGATTTGTTTGATACTATTACATTACATTCTCAACCATCACATTCCTACAAATATTATAACTATGAATATTATTTTTTTATATTTAAAAAATGTTTAGTTATATTTTTATTTTAAAATTCAAAATAATTTTAACATAAAAATAAAATTTACAAGAAAATAACTTCTCACGTTATAACAATACTATCACATTTCTATTCCCTCGACGTGAGAATAAAAACAACTAGAACGTAAAAATATAACTGTTTTAAAAATAAAAAATATCCCCTGAATAAATATTTCGAACTTTATATTTCCATGTAGATTTCGCTCCAGCCTGCCCTCCATTTAATTCCAACCGTGCATAAATGATGGCCACCACAATTGTCATATGTCTTCTTTGTTACCTGATAGGCCCATTATTTCTGGACCAAACATGAAAGGGTTCTTCAATTCCACACTGCAGTTTTCTTAAATTATTATTTTTTTAATTCTTACATACATATATAAACTCTCATATTAGGTTTTCAAATTATAGGCGACAATTTTAAATTTTTATTTTATAATTTTTTAATTTTAGTTTGTATAAAGTAAGAGAAATGAAATTACTAATTAATAATAGATTATATAACTATTTAAATACTTAATTATTATTTTTATATGTTTTTATGCAATCATCTGTGTGTATGTATAAATGGAAAATTATTTTTCAGATTAAATTTTGACCATTGTTAACCCAAAATGAAAAATCTTAAAATATGGTTTTAGTTCCTATAAAAATTAAAATTTGATTTTAGTCCTCATAAAATTCTTAAATTTGATTTTAATCTCTATAAAATTTAAAAGTTTGATTTTAATTTTCATAAAATTCAAAAATTTGATTTTAATCTCTATCAAAATTAAAGTTTGATTTTAGTTCCTAATTTAAAATTTTTATCTATCTAGACTTTAATCTCACAAATAATATTATTTAAATTACTATTAGAAATTAAACACCTAAAACATTTTAGACACACTATCTAATACCTTTCAATAGTTAACAAAGATTTTTAAACTATAGCTCTATTTCAATAATTTATGTAAATTTTAACTACTAAAAAAATATGAAATATACCTTACTGAATAGTCTTATAGAGTACGTAAGTAAGATTTTAATGTCCAATTTGAATTTTAATCATTATTTATTATTATATAAGGTCACAAAATTCAAATTTCATTATCATCGTTAATCTTTAATAAATAATAATAATTTGAATCATGATTTCTAAAATTAGATCGACTATTGAATTGATAAATATAATAATTCAATGTTTAATAGTCTATTTATGATTGATTAATTGTTAAACATGTATAATTAAATTATGTTATATTATTTTGTCTTTTAATGTAATATATTAAGAAATATATAAAAAACAGAATTAAATTCATAATACTATTAAGAGGAATGAGTATAAAACGAGTTTATTTTTACTTTTATCCGACTTAAATTTTTGTTAGTGTCATTTATTTTAATTTAAATTCAAACCAATAAAACCTAATAATAACGTGAACAATATATATTGAAGGTCGTTAGGAAATATACATAAAATATTTTATATCTTTAATTTACTATAGTAAATTCAATAATATTATATGATATGTAAAATTGTTAATAAATAAAATTTTGAATTAAGGAATAAAATTAAACTTTAAAATTTATATAAACTAAAATTAGAATTTTACAACTACTAAAACCATACATTTGAATTTTATGAAAATTAAAATTATTTTAATTTTTAAAAGAAAAAAATTACTTATTTTGTGACGATCTTTTGAATATCACATCACTCAAATTTTCCCTCATACGAGTCAATATTAAATTAATAATATATTTTATATTTTACGAAACAAAAATCACGTAAATTAAAAAAAAAATCAAATTCAGTACTTTTAGACGAGGAAATAAATATTTTACCATTATTTTTCCCAAAACGGTAGATGCAGAGCGTGGGCACACGGCTCAAAAACTGAACCAGCATCATGGCATGTAGAGAGTCGAGAGTCGGACTAGAGAGTAGTAGTTGGTTATAAAATAGAAGTGAGTAGTGAATTCCCGCCATGCGCGAGAAAGAATTCCCGCCACAGCCACCACCATTTTGGGTTACCATACCCTCCCAGTGTCCTTAACTCTTCGTGTCACTCACTCTATTCCCCAACACACGAATGGCTCCTTCCCGTCGCAATACCAATGGTCGATCACCGCTCGTCAATCAACAGAGTCAAATCACTTCCTTCTTCTCCAAATCTGCTTCCCCTTCGCCCTCTCCCTCTCCCTCTCCCTCTCCCTCTTCCACGTTCTCCAAAACCAACCAAAAACTAAACCCTAACCCTAACCCTACCCCCACCCCTCCCACTCCTTCACCTCTCAACTCCAAACAGCACAAACCCCTTCTTCTCATCGGCACCTCCACTTCTCCACCCTCCGCTTCGCCTTCTCTCTACGGCCAAGAGGTCGTTGGCAGAAGGATCAAGGTTTATTGGCCCTTGGACAAAGCCTGGTACGAAGGTTCCATCAAATCCTTCGACAACCTCACGTCCAAGCACTTGATTCGTTACGACGATGACGAAGAGGAATCCCTCGACCTCTCCAAGGAGAAGATCGAGTGGCTTCAGGAATCCTCTTCCAAGAAACTTAAACGCTTGCGTCGCGGTCTCCCGACCGTTAGGAAGATGGTGATTGACGACGACGAAGAAAGTCGCAAAGGAGAAGGAGATGATAATGATGCTGATGATGATTCCAACGATGAAGATTGGGGGAAGAATGCTGTTTTGGAGGATGCTGGGGATGATGAAGAAGATACTGACTTAGAGGACGAAAACGACGTAGCAGAGAGGGCTAAAGGAAAACCTAGTGGGAAGGTTGAACCTAGAAAACGGAAACTAAGTGGAATAGAGAAACAAGAGCCTGCAAAAAAGAGCAAGAGTGAAATGGAAGTTGGTAAAGGAGGTTTCAAGTTCTCAGTGTTGGAGCCTACGAGTAATTTGGAGAGTAAGTGGCGAAGTTAATCGATGGAGCTTTCAAACAGAGAAACTGTTTTTGAATTTTCTGAGATTAATTTTGGCGTTCAGATACTGAACCTAATATTTGTAGTTTCATTTTCGTTATTATTATTTTTTTATTGAAGATGGGGAGTGTGGGCGTTAAATATGAGACTTTTCAAATTTATAGCCAAAAAGCACATGTTAAATAAGGAAATGGCCAAAAACACCGTATGGTGACGAAAAGGATTTCCTAGCAAAAAGAATAAAACAAAACGAAAAGCAAGAAGTCACTCTTGTAGTTGTTTCTTCAATGACGTGTAGGATTTATGCACTAATTTCTTAGTATTTTATTTATGCGCTTTATTTTTTGGTCTTTACTTCACTGGCATCACTTTCCGGATGCTCCTTCTCATTCCATTAGATGATGTCACTAGACAACTGAAATGCAGAGATCAATATATTTTGTAATTTATAATTTAAGCCATGTCTTTAAACCTTGCAGTTAAAAAGGCATCTAATATTGTGGACAATGTTGCAACTGCTGAGGCTTCGGAAAGATTTGCGTCTCGTGAAGCTCAGAGATTGCGCTTCCTAACAGTGTGAGTGCTGAGTATAGTGATGTTGTAGTGTTTCAAGTTTTTTTCATGCCAAAATTCTTTTCTTGTCTCTAAAAGGAGTTTTTGATGCTATATCATTTTATGTGTTTGCAGTTATCAGCTGTTTTTGCCCTTTTTTCAGTAATTTAATTTGTTGGTTTATATTATAATTTTATGATGCTAATTATCTATGTACATGGTATTGGTACAGAGATCGCAGGGATGCCAAGCGAAGACGTCCAGGAGATGAAAATTATGATTCAAGAACTCTCTACTTGCCTCCTGATTTCTTAAGGAATTTGTCAGATGGTCAGGTAATTACTGCTATAGCAGTTGGGTGAAATTCTCAAATTTTCAATGGTGCACACAATTAATATGGTCATTTGATGAATACAGAAACAATGGTGGGAGTTCAAGTCAAAGCATATGGACAAAGTTATGTTTTTCAAGGTTTGAGTTGGCTAAAGTTTTATTGGTGCCATTAGTCCATCCTTACAACAAAATAATTTTTTTTCCCTCCCTATTGTTGGTGCAGATGGGTAAATTTTATGAGCTTTTTGAAATGGATGCACATGTAGGTGTGAAAGAGCTTGACCTGCAGTATATGAAGGTGTGCATGAGTGTCTATAGTTGTGGAATTTCTTTAGAATCTCCAGGTGTCCTATTTGCTTAAATAATGCATGCTTATTGGTTTACACATGACTCTTTTAGGGAGACCAACCTCATTGTGGATTTCCAGAGAGGAATTTCTCCATAAACGTGGAGAAACTGGCCAGGAAGGTCTGCCTCATTAATGACTTTTTTCTTATTTCATCTCTGCTACCGAATTAATTAACATGTCTAACAAGCCAACTTGCAACTAGGGAGGAACTTACTAAGTTACCTTGGTTGAGCAGGGTTATCGAGTTCTTGTTGTAGAGCAGACTGAAACACCTGAACAGCTGGAGCTTCGTCGCAAGGAGAAGGGCTCTAAAGATAAGGTCTGATTACATCTCAGAATAACCAGAGAAGTCATTGTTTTTATTTGTTTTTTGCATTGTGCCTTATAGTCCATGTTGAATGAATCTTGTCTTGTATCTTTATTTTGTGAGTTATTCTTCTTGCTAACCCTAGGGTTGATAGAGGAGCATTGGTCTTTAACTTGGATGTTTGTTTCCTTCTAGGTTGTAAGGCGTGAAATCTGTGCAGTGGTTACAAAAGCTACATTAACGGATGGGGAGTTGCTGTCAGCAAATCCTGAAGCTGCATATTTAATGGCCTTGACCGAGCATCACGAAAATCATCTAAATGAAAATTCAGAGCATATCTATGGTGTTTGTATAGTTGATGTTGCCACAAGTAGAGTCATTCTTGGACAGGTATGACTCTACATTTATTCTAATTCCCTGGCTAAAGTTTATTATGCATAAACTTGTCATCTAGCTATGAAGTATCTAATTTTTCCACCTCTATTGGGAGTGGAAAGAGATTGAGGTGGGTGGGGATTGGGGGTTGATATGTCAAGGATTTGTGCTGGTAGCTGTATAATGTGTTTGCTCAGAGTTTTCAATATTCATTTGGTTGCTTCTTTTCTTCCTCCATTTGCTTTATTTAGCTGTCATTTTAAGATTTCATGAATTTATTTGGAAAGTGAGCATAATATGCATGCTACCAAACATAGACCTGATTAATCTGCTAATTGCTTATATTATCACCTATGTAAAAATAGAGTTGGTTTCTTTGTGTGGCAGTTTAAGGATGACTTGGAGTGCAGTGCCTTGTGCTGTATCTTATCTGAGATCAGGCCTGTTGAAATTGTGAAACCTGCTAAACTACTCAGTGCTGAAACGGAGAGAGTACTGCTGAAGCATACCAGAAATCCTTTAGTGAATGAATTAGTTCCAATTGTGGAATTCTGGGATGCTGACAAAACTGTGGATCAATTGAAGAGAATTTATGGGAACACTAATGATGTTAGTGTTGAAGATAATGATGGGTTTGATTGCCTGCCAGATGTTTTACTGGAGCTGGTGAAAACAGGTGATGACAGTAAAAGTGCGCTTTCAGCACTAGGTGGTGCTCTCTATTATCTGAAACAGGCTTTTCTAGATGAGAGATTGCTTAGATTTGCACAGTTTGAGTTACTTCCATGTTCTGGTTTTGATGATATTGCTTCAAAACCCTACATGGTTCTTGATGCGGCTGCCCTGGAGAATCTTGAGATTTTTGAGAATAGCAGTAATGGAGATTCTTCAGGGTATGTTTGTCATATGGTTATCTGCAACTCTTTCTATTTTATAGACAAGATGAGTAATTTATGTGTATATTTTACTGAAATAATAATGATGCTTCTTGTAGCACACTCTATTCCCAGCTAAACCAATGTGTTTCTGCATTTGGAAAGAGATTGCTGAAGACATGGCTTGCAAGACCATTATGTCATGTGGGGCCAATTAAGGAACGCCAGGAAGCTGTTGCAGGTTTGAAGGTAAGTTTATTGACCATGTCTTTTGCTTCTGATTCTGACAATCCTTCAAGATACAATGAACTTTACAAAGGCCCTGTTGCTATATCATACACTAGTTAAGTCAAGCAGGGCTCTAAAACTGTTGATTTTTTTTTTATGTTAGTTACACTTAATTATTCTTGTTTGAAGTTTTTTAGTATTTCTTTCATTTTGTCCCAGTTTTGGATGTTCAATTTTTTAACTTTTGGTATCTCTTTTTGGACTTATAAGTTATAATAGCATTAGTCATGGGAGATTCTGGTCATTTGAAATAAATCTAAAAACACATCTCCTTATCATATTTATCTGTGTTTATGGCATAATTAATTACTAACCTCTTCTTTCGTAGGGAAACCTACCCCTCTTGTTCCATGTAGACCCAAGATCTAGCAGTTTACTTGATTATGTGTTCAATAATATATAATATAGGTATTTTTTTAAGGTTATGTTGAAAATGTGCTTTTCTATTTATGTTGCTTTTGAACTGATAGAGATAGAAGGTTGGCTATGTGTACAGTGTTGACATCTACTAGATGATATATGTGGTGAGATTGAGTTGACGATAATCATTAGATGGAAAACCAGTGCATAATTTTGATTGCATTATATATGATTTGCTTTTTAGGGAGTTAATCTACCTTCTGCACTAGAGTTTCGGAAAGCATTATCCAAGCTACCTGACATGGAGCGGTTGCTTGCGCGCATCTTTTCCTCTAGGTAAAAATTATTGCACAACAGATGTGTGATATTTATATGGACCATACTGATTGTCACCATCTTCTAAAGTATTTTAACTATTTATGCACCTTGATTTTCATGAGTGCAGTGAAGCTAGTGGAAGGAATGCTAATAAAGTGGTTCTGTATGAGGATGCAGCTAAGAAGCAACTGCAAGAGTTTATTTTAGCTCTTCGTGGTTGTGAACAAATGGCACAAGCATGCTCTTCATTTGGTGTCATTTTGAATCATGTCAAATCTAGACAACTTCATCATCTGTTAACACTGGGTATGGTAGTCTCAATAAACATGTCATAAGATTATTCTGGATGTGTTGTTTCATTTACTGAATGTTGTCAACTGCAGGTAAAGGTCTTCCTGATGTTTGTATGGATCTTAATCATTTCAAGGATGCCTTTGATTGGGTGGAAGCCAATAATTCTGGGCGTATAATACCTCATGAAGGAGTTGACACAGAGTATGACTCAGCCTGTAAGGCGGTTAAAGAGATTGAATCCAGTTTATTGAACCATCTCAAGGAACAAAGGGAACTACTTGGAGGCACTTCAGTAAGATCTCTTTACAAAACAATTGGTGTTTAATCTTTTTATATTGCATAGAATCAAATTTTGAATGTTCTTATTTATATATTACAGATTACTTATGTCAATGTTGGAAAGGATACATACCTATTGGAAGTGCCAGAAAATCTGTGCACGAATATTCCTCAGGATTATGAACTGCGTTCCTCAAGAAAAGTAAGAAAATAAACCGTGCTCTGAAATTTTTTCTAAGTTAAATGCAAAGCTGTGGAGAATTATCTATTTGATTTCTATAATTGAGTCTCAATAATATGCTGTTATTCGTTGGCTTTACTTGTAAATAATCCTGCATATTTTCATCCCTGGTTATCTTTGTACTTAAGAGTATACTATTATGTTGAATCACGGATGATTAAAAAATTAATCCCTGTGAAATTGTTGCTTAGTCCTTGATATATTATTGTCTGCAGATACAACTGTCAACATAGTAAAATTTTCTCTCATTTTTCCCTATCTGGTACATGCAGGGCTTCTTTAGGTACTGGACTCCAGAAATAAAAAAAAAATTAAGAGAGCTCTCCCAAGCTGAATTTGTAAAGGAGTCCTTGTTGAAAAGTACATTGCAGAGATTAATTGGGCGTTTTTGTGAACATCACACTAAGTGGAAGCAATTGGTATCTGCAACTGCAGGTACATGTTATGGTCCTTCTGAATCATTTTGTCATGGATGTCCAATTATTCAGTTCCTAGCTCACACCCACTAAAGTTCACAGGTGGTTTCTAAGATTGTCGATGTATTGTACTGCAATCAGAAGTATAAATTAAAATAAAGTCATTTCTAATATAATGACTTTCCAGCTGCCCATGGAGGGAATTTAGTTAATGTTAAACCAAGTATCTTCTGCTCAATAATAAGGTGACTACTAGATTAAAAGAAAAAGTGCATAATTGTGGAAGACACATTTCTGTAGCACATGCTCCCTTATTACCCTTTGTGTAATGCATGTTGTTTACAACCTATATTTCTTTGGCTAAAATTTCGTTTTTTATTTTTGGCCTTTTTATTTGATTCAATATGTGCCTTGGGAGTTTTCACAAGATGGATTTTTCGTGCTGCATTTAATAGAAACTCAGCTTTTCTTTTACATGGCTTAAAGTGGATATTTCATTCAAATGTTGCAGAACTGGATGTCTTGATCAGTTTAGCTATTGCTGGTGACTACTATGAAGGACCAACATGCAGACCTAGTTTCGTAGGCACATTATGTACAAAAGAAGCTCCTTACCTCCATGCTAAAAGTTTGGGACACCCAGTCCTTAGGAGTGATACCTTAGGCAAGGGTGCATTTGTACCCAATGACATAACAATTGGTGGTTCAGATCATGCTAGCTTTATTCTTTTAACAGGTCCTAATATGGGTGGAAAGTCAACTCTTCTTCGTCAAGTTTGCTTGACTGTGATTTTGGCCCAGGTGAAGCTTTTAAGTCATGTTACATTTCTCATTATCTATTCTCTCTTTCTCATTTATTTATTTATTTTGGGGGGGAGGAGGGGATTGTGTAGAATGGTTGGCCTCGCCCTTTGAGTTGTCTTAAATAAGCCAGTTTTTCATCTGTGAAGTAACACTTTTTATTTCTTATGCAGGTAGGAGCTGATGTCCCAGCAGAGAGTTTTGATTTGTCACCTGTTGACCGGATATTTGTTCGAATGGGGGCCAAAGATAATATAATGGCTGGCCAAAGTACATTTTTAACTGAGCTTTCAGAAACTGCAACAATGTTGGTAAGATGCTCCTTTGAGTATCAATTTGTATCACTTGTAATTTGCAGTGTGCTCATAAGTCACTAGACAATTCCAACTGTTTCTTCTTTTAAACATGAAAAGATTATGTGGTTTGATAGACTTTTTTTCTCTAAAATGTAAGAAGCAGATACAACTTGGAGGAAGAGAACTTTTGCCTTGGTCTTTTTTACAGCTCATTCATTTGTATAATGTTTTGCCTGCAATGGGTTAATTAGTTGTGTGTATTTCGTGAAGCTTTATTAGCCCTTTTATTTGGCTTGTTATGCATTACAGATGCATATGAATCTGATCTTATTAAAGCATTGTTTCTTTCTAAATATGTACTTTTGATGGTGAGTACAGTCATCAGCCACTCGCAATTCATTGGTGGCTCTGGATGAGCTTGGGCGAGGAACTGCAACTTCTGATGGGCAAGCCATTGCGTAAGTGTCTATTGTGGGATTAGTTGGACATCCTTTTGTCCCCCCTATGGTTTCAGTATTCTAGATTGATTTTATAGCTTCTGGTGAGTCCATCTCAGATTTTTGTATTTTAAATATTCGACAGGGAATCAGTATTAGAACATCTTGTGCGGAAGGTGCAGTGTCGTGGATTGTTTTCTACCCACTATCATCGATTAGCTGTAGATTATCTCAAAGATCCCAAGGTATTCCCAGTTTTTTATCCGGTGTAATAATCAATGGTAAATTGAATTCATGGTCTAATGCTTGTAAGAAACATTTTAATCTGGCTTTTGTTAATTTACTTGCTTGCCCATAAAATTTCCAGTCATGACATATTTAGATATGATATCCTATGAAAGTTTTCAGTAATCAGTAGTGTAGTCATTTGTTCCACCTTGTGTTTTGGTCAGTTTTAGTTTGGAAACTTAAATCATATTTCTGAATTAGCTTTTTGTGCTTGTAAAGGTCTGTCTCTGCCACATGGCATGCCAAGTTGGTGATGGAATTGCAGGTTTAGATGAAGTCACCTTTCTTTACAGGCTTACCTCTGGTGCTTGCCCCAAGAGCTATGGTGTTAATGTTGCTAGGATAGCTGGTATGTTTTTGTTGTTTTGAAATATTCACAACATGGATCTTAATAACCTCATAGTTCTGAAATGTATATTGTATTTGATCACAAACCATAAATTTTCCAGTCAACAGTTATATCTTTTCATTTGCCCTCTAAAGTGTGCTATTAAATTTAGAGGAGACAAAACTGACTTTGATAGTCAGCATGTTAACATCCATACATCTGCAGTTCATTGCTTGGAACACTGGGTCCCAAACTTGATGCTTGCTAGTTGCTATACATTAAGTCTTTGTCCAGCTTGGGAATGAATCCTCTGCAGTGACATTATTACTGCATGAGATTGACCATTTAAAAAAAATTATCAACATAATATATTTTATTTTAAAATTGAGATTTTAAAAAATAAATGATGAGATTGTAACACTTGAGAGAATCGATTCTTGTCCAGCCTAGTTATATTGAAGCTTAAAGGCTGACAATCTCAACATATTATTGAGATGAGTGTTATGCTGATTATACTGTTTGCTACGAATGTGCTGAGCCTCATTTTTCTGATGTGTTGTATAATTACTAACAAATTCATATTATAATAAAGCAAATTAATTTTATTTCAGGACTTCCAACTTATGTGCTTCAGAAGGCTGCTGCCAAGTCCAGAGAATTTGAGGCCACTTATGGTAAATGCAGAAAGGTGTCTTCTGAAACAAACTCTCCCAATAAAAATTGGGTTGATGAGATAGTCGTTATCATACAAAAATTGAACAATGCTGCTACAAATTTGAGTTGCGAGGAAACCATTTGCTTTAGTTCCCTACGTGAACTTCAGGATAAAGCAAGAGAACTAATGCAGCGATGTTAGATTATTTCAAGACATTATTATCCGGAATCCACATAATAGTGGTAATTCATTCTTTTGAGAAGCAAGCCTACTTTTATGGCCATATTCTACGTTGATATCAATCCTCATAGGATATGGCCGAGTTTTGCCTTATATGTTGGTTGTCTGACATCTGTTTTGTTCTGCGAGTGCTTGACTGCTTGTAAATAGTTTTGGGTAAAATGATCCATTGTACATGTTTTAGCAGGTTATCTAATAGATTTTTCACGTCAATACAATACAAATGTTCCTTCGACTGGCAAGTTAATACTTTTCATTTTCTTTTTATTTAGTCATGGGCAGACAGTGGGAAGGCAAGGTGCATTTCGATCTGAATTCCATTATCATAAATTATGCGCAAAATGTTGGAATTTGACGAGCATCATCATAAGCTCTGATACTCTAAGCAAATACTCTATTAATGCCTTGAATTTACAGTATGCTGTTCGTCATCTTCGTCAGACATTGACGTGTCATAGTCAGAATCCTGATAATGCTGAATACTGTTCTGAATGGCTCCGATAATCTTGATAATTATGTACATGGGCATAATAATTCCGCTAGCCTTTAATATAATGACCTGCAAAAAAAATAGTAGAAGTTTCATTAGTTTAGTTGTTCGTAGGCAAAGATTGTATGTTTCTTTTTCGTTTAAAACGGGAAAACAAGTACTTACTGTAAGTAGTGAAAATGGGTAATCTTCCGTTCCATTTGTAAGTACAGCGAAAAGATGTCTCACAAGTAAGACTAGTGTAAACTGCAGAGATAAGGTAGCTAGTTATTTTTCAGTATGTTTACGCGTTAACAAGTTAATGGAATTAAACTAATTCAAACTTCGCTCAAATATCTGCCCACCATCAAATGGGTTATAAATTTGTTATAGGTTGGGAGAAAGTCCAACCGCAGGTTAAAACACGAGTGAAAAACAAGTTTCCTCTTAGTGTGTTTGGTAGACTTCCATGACGCATGTAACAGTAAATTTTCAACGTTCAGCCAAACACAACCTTTGTTTCTTTGAGAGAGAAAATGTGTATATAAACTCTTCTTCTACCCAATTGAACGCAACTGGCTATGCAGTTGGCAACAGCCGAAGGAGTCTGAGTCGACTTTGACTCGTTACTTTTCATAAGTTAGAAAAGGCAACTTGATTTTATTCTTAATTAATAATTATTGTACAACAAAAGCCAGCACTGCCAGTTGCCTTGGCAAATATTGAAAAGGAAAGGAATATGAATTTGATTAAGAACTACGGCGCGCGCGTGAAAAAAGAAAGAAGCCATGTATTCAGATAATGCTTACAGCTATTGCTAGTGATCGACAGCAAGACGCGCTTCTGTCAGCGGCAGAGCTGCATTCAGAGTAATCGCTTTCTATTGCCACTCCTTCCACCATTATCTCTATTCTTGCGTTTGACGCTTCTTGCTCCTCCCTTTAAAATTATAAACAATTTAATATTGTCAGCTTTTCTATACAACTTATTTTATTACTTGCTCCTCCCTTCACATTATGAAATGCTTGATTAAATAATTAGTTATAAGTTCACTTTGATTGAATTGAACGCGGGAAGTATATAAATATATATTATAGAAAAGTACCTAATGGACATTGCTTCATCATTTATCTTAGACTTCTTTGGTGGTGGAGCTGTATATCCGGGTTCATATTGCTGCAAAAACAAATATAATCAATTTGCGTTAATCAAATACATCCATCAATGTTACTATGTATTTGATGCCTTTTGAAGATAAATATGCAACGAAATATAAATGGGGCTAGGTTCATGAATGTAAGAAAAAATGAAAAATAAAAATTCCAGTCCCCTTATTCCTACAATATGAAATGAAGATTAAGAAAAAGACAAATAAGAGCAAGTTCGTCTTTTAGAGAAACAAATACGCATTGATATAGAAATAGGGAGAGACTTCAATATTGAGCAAAGTTAAGCAAAAGACAAATACAAAAGCAACTGCAATTCGAAAGTAAACAAAAGGGGGAAAGGAAGAAAGTAACTTATTATCGTTTCTATGTCAAAATCAGACAGGGAAGCGCACCCGATTAGGCTAACAACGACAACAAAAGATAGGTACATATGGATAACTCTTTCTTCCTTTTTTTTAAAAGAACAAAAAAATGATTGGCATCAAGAAACCATATTTGATTATAACTTATTAAAACAAAATGAAAAGAACGTTATGCACAGAGTGCAAAACCAAAACATAAAAAATAAAAAAAAATAAATTTGAATGACCAAAGTTCATACCTGGAGACATATTTCGCAGGTTGTATTTCCTTTTTCGTTACACCATCTCTGTATGCAATCTCTATGAGCAAACTGCACAACAAAAATACAGTTATTGATGAAAATTGAGAAGGTTCCAGGAACCATAATAAGTTAATAACATAAAAAAAAGCGCTTAAGAAATTATGTATTTACTTACCTTAACGGTCCCAGAGCAAGCACAAGGCGCTTCCAAGCTTTCTGAGCTTTCAAAGTCTTCTTCGTGACATATTCTACAGCGAGGAATCCCAGAAAGTAATTTCAAATCATCGACTAGTAACACAACCTCTGCCATATATTTGAATATTTCGCACCCAATGATCTCTCTCTGTTTCTTCAAATTTCAGCCTTTGTTTTCAAATTCTGTCTGGTACTCTGTTTTTCTTTTCCTTTCTGTGCTCTCTCTTTCTCAGACTTCTCAGGAATCTCGAGTTTATATATGAAAGAAAAAATAAATAAAGTTCCAATATTGCCCTCACTGATTTTTAAAATTATTTTATATGACCTATTTCAAAAGAACCTAACCACGAAGGCTAGTTTGACCTTATAACCTTGCCAAAAGAGACTTGCTTGCAACGCAGGACCAATACAAAAGGAAAAATATCTACCATATATATGCTTTTTCATCCATCTCACTTTTATTTATTTATTTTTATCATATTATTTATTATTTTTTTTATCTTTCTTTTCTTTCCATCCATATACTCCTTTTATTTATTTATTTTTATAATATTATTTAGACTTAAATATGTTTTTACTTATGATAAAATAAATGATTTTTTTATTTTTATTTCTATAAAAATTTTGATTAATTTTCATCAATCTAAAATTTGAATAATTATTTTTTATTTTTATTATTATATGATATTTATTAGTTACATATATGTTCAACAGAAAATCAAGTAATTATCATATGTTACACACTAATGTAAGTGGTATCATATTAACCTATGTCATCTTAAAAAGAAAATAGATTTCTAAAATATTATTTATCTATCTTAAAATGAAAATTAGAAACTAAAAATAATTATTTCAAATTTTAGAAGGATAAAAATTAATTAAAAATATTTTTTATAGGAATCATTACTACAATTAGCTCATTTTATAGGATCTAAAATCGATTATTATAAATTTTAGAAAAATAAAAATTGATAAAAAAATTAAAACTTGTTTAGAGATTAAAAACATATTTAAATCCATTATTTATTATATTTATTATTATTTTATCTCTCTCTTCGATATACACTTAAAAAATTATAATTACGCAAAATAAAGTTTCTCTAGACTTCCTTTAGGTTTGAGGCAGGAAAGATGGTTGAACAACCGAGTAATTTTATTCAGATTCCTTGCTTATAATATATATAAAAAAGAAGTCTTAATCCGTGGCAATTTGGGAAAGAGAAAAAGAAAGGGGAAAGAAATGTATATTTTTCTACTCTTTTGTAAGGAAAGCATATCTAGGAGTGAAATAGAGCCTATCATATCACAAGATACCCATTTTGTTTTCTCCAATTGAAATTATTTAGATTTTAACCGATCTATTATATATATTATTTGACATTTTAGAATGTGTTTCATTTATTAGGTGATCTTTTTAATTTTCCAGTTGTTTGGTCAGATATGCATGCGTTGACAATAAATCTAAAATCCCAATGTGCACCAACTAACTGTTGCCTGTTCAAAAATGTTATTTTCTTTTTATCACTTTTCCCCCTCATTTTCTGGTCGGAAAAAATAAGGTAGAAAATTCTAGACGAGAAATTGTTCTAGATTTAGCCTATGTTTTGATACACGTGTTCATGCTCGAATTTGCGTTAAAAATAAAAACAATCCTTGTCGTTTCAATAAGTTTGCATGCGTCAAGAGACATGTGGCCTAAAACCAAAGACGTAATTAGTGGTTATTATCGTCAAATTAGTAATTCATTTTTTCATGATTTGGTAATAAACTAAAGTATCTTGGAGAAGATTGAAAAATTAAGTATAAATACTTGATGATGTTGAGTAATTATCTAAATTCTTACCCATCAACGGATTTGATTATCTGTTAAAAAGTGGTTGCACGTGTTACATGGAAAAATGTAAACATATTTTATGTTAGGTTACACGTCCAATTTCAATAGAGAACTAAAAATATACCAAATGTACCAATGAATTCACACCCACGATTCATCTATGCCTAAAGAAGAAAAGAAATATAAGAGTATGGTTTCAATTTAATGAAGGAAGGATTGAAAATAAAAACATAAACAAACAGGATGAAACATCCTGTGCATCTATCAAATGAAAATTGATGACACTGAGATACTTTTTTCCTAGTAACCCTCCGAGTACAGTTCGACAATTGCTATTTCCAGGTTTAAATCTGGGACCTATCATCAACGGTAACAAACGTTCAAAACAAACTGAAATTTGAAATCATGGGCCCCTCTTTTTAGTTAGATTAATCAAAACGCGCACAGCGCTAACACATCATTAGACTTGTATGTTCGGTGCTCCTCCTTCACACGCCAACAAGCTGTTTTCTATATATAATCTTTTCATTTCCTAGGTAATGGATAGATAATACATGGATAAACAATTTATTCAATTTTTTAATTCATACAAAATATATGCTAAAACACGTAAATGAGACCTATGTACGTGTGTGACTATTGACATCTTATTATTTTTCATATGCATTCAATTGCCTTACTTAAATGGATTTCAAATTTGTCTGCTGTGTAAAGAAAATAAAAAGCAACGCTATTTAATTCATTTTATATTATATGTGAGGAAGCTGACGCACGCGCTTATCCTTTATCGTTCGTTCTTATCGTTTCCCTCAAAATTGTGGATTTATCCAACAATTATGAGCGATCCTTGTCATTTAGAAGATTCACAACTCACAAATCACAAGTAATAGGAATTGAAATTGCACTTTCTTACGGGAACTTTTCTGTAAGCAAGTGGTCGGCACTAAGTTGCGTTGGTGGGGACAGTAACCTTACATTGAGAAAAGTGGACCCCATCTATCCAACTAAAAATTCTAATTTGGCACCTAATGATCCTGTTATTAGACACTATCCAAATAGCCGCTTCCACGTATATCATTAATAAAAATAAATGGGATCATTGAAATTTACTTCCATGTTATTGTTAAAATTTATAATTAATAATTGCATTTATTAAAATAAGAAAACTCGTACTGTAGTTTACCTTGCCCAAAAAATCATTGTAACCTATAGAGGTTGGAGATATTTGGTGGTGGTTTGAAAATGAAGTTTGTTCCGTACCGTTAGATCAAGCAAATGCTGTCACTGTTGAGTTTGGTTTAAGCTAAGTCTTTTGTAATGTAACTAAAGAATGTCCTCTAATAAACAGAATAAAAGGGGAGCAAAGCAATCACTCACCCAAAGTTTGTAAATTTAACTCTTTTGATAAAGGAGTGCAAACTAGAAAGGTATCCTTAGTTGTTGAATGCGGATATCTTAGCTTCAAAGTTCATGCATTTTGTATGGATAATGTCATTCAAATTGAGGTCATATAATATAAGATAAATACGGGAAAGATGGAATAATATTTTAGATAAGATGACCCATAAATATTATATAAAGCATTTGTTTTTGTCGCAAATTAATGGTCTATTCCCATAAGAGGAAAGGAGAGTATGGGCCAATGTCAAAGTTATGTTGGCTTATTGTTGTCTGGGCCATTCATGGCTACTTTCACTCCCCCAATCAGGCAATCACCAGAAATTAGAAATAGCTCTGTTTGGGATACATCTTCTTCACTTTCACTAGTTGATGCTCTCCTCAGAGTGAACATGTTATGGGCTAAATAAATTGAATAGTGAACACTGAAAATAGTCTCATACCCACTTACTGACTTCAATTCTTTATGAGGGAATATTCCCGCAGTCAATTTCCTACCCCAAACTTCAATCTCATTTCATCTCAACCATTCATCAATTTCTCTGTCTCACCCTCTCATCATACCACCTTTTTTCCATAAGCTAATTAGGCCACGTTCTAAGAATAAGAATTTTATGTTCAATGGCTAACATATAACGAGAAAAAGGAAAAGAAAAGTGTTCTAGATTGTATCTGCTCAAGACTCATCTCGTTAGAACAAGACCACCTTGACCCGTAAACACTAACTGGCCCAAACGATCCAAAGGTACTTAAATTGGACCGAAATTCACTATAAGTGACCCTATTGTAAGGTAACTTCGATGGTCCTTATATTAAGTGAATGTGTTTCCGTCTGGAATAAATTAACAACATCTTACTCTAGAAGAAATAAAACTCTCTTTCAATGAGGTCTTGGGCCTCGTGCCATGCAATTAAGCCCACCTCGGATACCTACAAATATGACCACCGTTACAATTGTCATGTACGCATTTGGTGCCTACATTGTTACTCTACCAAAATTCTTAGAATTACTAAGGAAAAGAATATAAAAAATTATATCAATATTAGATTATTTTATTATCCATTTACAACAAAGACATATAATGTCAATAAAGTAAAAAGGTTGTAATAAAGTTTAAACACATTATTTCTAATAAACTATTCATACTTCTCTGTTAATTTCATTCAGGTAAATAAAGAGAGAAAAAACACTTCCCTTACTTCTCAAACTTTCTCCATAAAAGTCTATTTAGGTAATTTTTTTATCTTTTTTTATTTATTTTTCTACTCCTTGAGCTGACTAAGCACTTTTCTAATTTTGTTTTTTTTAAGTTAAGCACCTTAATTTTTATAAAAGAAAATAAAATGATTTTTTCTCTCTTTCTCTCTCTGAAATTTTCTTTTAAACTAAGAAAAACAATCAAATAATTTTAATTTTAATTTTAAAATTAAAATTAAATAAAAAATTGAGCCAATACACCTTTAATATTACAAAGGAAAAAAAGAAAATATGATAGAA
Source organism: Mucuna pruriens (assembly GCA_025330945.1). NCBI lineage: Eukaryota > Viridiplantae > Streptophyta > Magnoliopsida > Fabales > Fabaceae > Mucuna > Mucuna pruriens. Next base: position 3,377,054 of record JAENHJ010000528.1, read on the forward strand.
AATAAAAGAAAATGAAGATATATCTGAAAGAGTTGTACCTCATCTTAATATAATTCAATAAAATGTAATGGTAAGAGGAAGTTTCCCTTTCCTTATTTGGTTTCATCAAGAAAAGAATTTGAAATATTTGTAAAAATATAATGGAATAAGAAAATATTTTCCCTTCTTCTCCATCTGAGAAGGAAATGATAAGAAAAGGATGTTCACTTAATGTTTGTAAAAATATCATGGAATCATATTTTTTTTTCCTTTCTATCCATATATACATGTCAAACAAGGGGTAAATATAATTGTTTTGTTCTTTTCTACTAATAAATATGTGTTTATTTCAATAAGAATAAACAAGGCTTTACAAATAACTGATTTTGTATGATTAATAAAGCCTAGTAATATATATAATATAATTGTAGTAATTAAAGAAGATAAAGACGATAATATAAATAACTAGTTTAAAAGTAAATCAAATTTAAATAAACAATTTTTACATAGTTTTATTTTCTACAATAAAGAATGTATGACTAGGTTGAGTATAGGGTTGTTAGATTAACCCACCACCTTTTAACTTTTTCTTAACTGAACACATATTCTGCTAAAGATTTATAGCCCACACATTGTGTAATTTATGTTTTTTCTACTTGTAAAGACATACAATGCTAATATAAATAGGTTATAAATATTTAAGAAATTAATTTAGTAATATTTTAAAAAATATGACAATAATTTAAACCTTTAAAATATTAATTTGCTAATGAAAATTTCAAAGAATTAACGCGATGTTACTTTTTTTTTCATCCTATGAATATTTTTGTAATTTTATTATAAAACACAGTAGTATAATTTTTTATTAATATTAATAATGTAAAAATATACCGTTTATACATATTAATATTATTATTATTATTATGCATAAACGTTTGTTTCTGGAACAAAGACTTGGATAGGCAAGTTATTATTATACGTAATATTTTATTTTATTAAGAAATGAAAATTAATTAAGAAACTATTATATTTTTTTAACAATAATTTATTTGTTCTATATGTTATAAAATTTTATATACTATCATAATAATTAAAGGTGTCAATCTTGATAGTAGGACAAACCAATTAAACTTTCAAAATATAGGTTTAAAAAAATTGGATTAATTTGGTCCAGCTCAATAAAGTATGTAGGTTAGGGTAGATCGTGAATTTGTTGGTTCGAACGCTATCAAATCTGTTTTAACTCAGCATTATTATTTTTTATTTCTAAAATTTGTATAATTTAGAAAAAAAAGTCAATTTGACCGATTTGGTAATTTGGTAGACTAGACAAGGTCATTAAATATACATCCCGTAGAAAAATTAACGGGCCCAACTTGCTTTTACATTTTATCTCATTGGATCTAAACAATCAATTTTGATACTTCTAATAAAAAAAAATTTCTTGTATTTTTTTAAGATGAATAAATTATTTTAACCATGATAAACGTATTTATATTAGTTATATAACATTTAAGGATAAACTTTCTAAAATATTGCATTATTTATATTAATGAAATTACAAGGGTAAATGAAATAAATTATAAAACAAAGATAATTTTTTAGTATTATTTTTAAGTTTTTATATATATATATATATATATATATATATATATATATATATATATATTAATAGTTGTGATATATCAACATCGAGTAATTATTGTTTTGAATTTGAAGTACCACCCTTCTCCGAATAAAACACAAAGTAGATTTAATGAATGAAAATAAAAAAAAATACCTAAATTTAAATATTATGTACATATTATTTCTAATGTAGGGTAAACATGAATATTAAAATAATATATAAAATTTTATTTTTATTATTTTTGCATAAATGTTTAAAAATAAAAACACAAATTAACAATTACGTGACAATTTTATAATTAGAAATGAAAACAAGAAACATTTTCTGAAAGCAAGCTAACTCTAACTATAAAAAGTATTTGTCATGACATTAAAATATAAGTAGGACCCAAAAATGAAAAGCAATAATTACTTCTTTGAGCACCTATTATTTTCTTAATTGCTCTCCAATAGTCTACGAATCATCATTACATGAGTTGCTAATCTTATCTAAAGTGAGAAATCTACTCTCATAGGAGTTGCCTAAGAAGAAGGGTCAAACAACCAATCTTACAAAAGATATTTCTCTTTATAGTTTTTTTTTAAATATATATTTCTCTCAATATAACTTATTAAAAAAAGACTTGTTTAACTCTTAAGTCAATAATAAAAACATACATAATTTTCACGTATTACTCGAATTGTTCTTAAAAAATACTAGATAAAGATTTGAATGAAGTTGTAAGTTTAAATTACTGCAATGGTTGATGGGCTTTAAAAAAATAAAAACTTAAAGAAGTAAGGATATACGGAGAGACTAATGATCTAAATTGTTTTAAAACATATATTTAAAAAAATCCTTAATATAAATATAAGGCTTAATTACATTTTTAGTTTCTAAAATATTTTAATTATATAATTTTAGTCTCTCAAGTTTTATTTGTGTCAATTATGTCCATCAAGTATTATAATTGTGTGATTTTTATTTCTCAAATTTTAATTATCTGAATTGGATTTCAAGTATTGTTATTGTACAATTTTAATCATTTTGTCAAATTTTTATTAGATATTTAATATATTTTTAATAACATCACACTAATTCCAACACATTAGATGATATGACAATGATAATTAATATGATAAATAAAGTACAGATGCTATTAATAACAATATATTTACCATGTTAACTGGTAGTGCGACATCATCTACCGAGTTATATGTTAGTGTCATATAAGTAAAAATATGTTAAATGTTTAAAAAAAATTGATAAAAAAACTAAAATCATATAATTATAATATTTGAAGAACTAATTTAGAATTTGAATGACTCAAATTACACAATAACAATATTTAAAACCTAATTCACGTTATTAAACTTAAAAGACTAAATTCGTAAAGATTAAAAGTATAATTAAGTCTAAATATAAAAATTTATAAGTAAAATTGTATTATTATATTTATAGTAAAGATGTAATAATTTTATGAAAAATAAATAATTTTTATAAATATGTTATTACAAATTTACTTGGTTATTTGTCACATGATTTTATTTTATTTTAAATAAGAGAACTTAGAAAGAATAAAGTATAATAATAAATATTACTTAAAAGTTAATAATTAAGATTATAACTAATTTTAAATTTTATTATATATAATTTTAGTTTTATTATAATTTTCAACAGTTACTCAATGATTATTATATATTATATTTTATCTTCTAAAGTATATACTTTAGAGAAGCTAAATTTGTCACATGCACGAATCATGTGTAATTTTTTTTATTTAAAGATATTAAATAAACGAAACTTTATTAAAATCTTCTTTAATAAGTAAGGTGTTGTAAAATTATATAAGTATTTTTTAAAAAATAATTTTTCATTTTCAGATAATTTTATTGTATAAATAAAATTAAATACAAGAACGTCCCATTCATGATTTCACTTTTGAAGTGGTCAATAGTCCCTATCATCCGAGCGGCAAGTTCCCAGTTCACAGCTTAAGTCATAAATGCTGGCTTGTAGGATTAATGTTATTAGACTCACAACGTGCGTTTTGCTTAGAAAAAATAAATGTTTTCTGGATGATCCAATTCCAAATACCAGTAGTCGAAACCAGCGTCCAACAGAGACAAGGTAATAGAAGAAGAGAATAGAGGAGATAGACATGATAAGAAGAGATATAGAAAATTAATAACTATTAATTAAAAAAATATTATATATGATTCAGGATTATCACTTGACATGTTTTTATGGTTTCTGTTGATTTTTATGTGTTAAATAATTAAAAATAATAAATTTTATACACAAGGTGTTCTCATAGCATATAAAATTTGTGGTCAAAGCCCACTATACGAGTGTTCAAAAAAATGAGAACTCTTTTATGCTTAAATAACAATGTTGAATCTAAAATTAAAACCACTATAAAGGATTCCATTATCTAAAGGTGAGAGGCATTGCTTCCCATAGAAGTTGGCAGACAATAACATAATGGAGAGAGAAGAGCGAAAGATAGTGGTGGGTGTGGATGAGAGCGAGGAGAGCATGTTTGCACTGTCTTGGTGTATCACCAACCTTATTGCTGACACCCCCAACGTTAAACTACTCCTGCTTTATGTCAAACCTCTCCACCCCTTCAAGGCTTCAATATGTATGTTTTTACTTTCTTCCCACTATCAAACACTTGTTAATCCCATCTATTATTCTTATTTCAGCTAAACTTTCTTTCCATTTGTTTCAGGGTACATGTTTTCCAGTAATGCTATGGAACAATATGGTAAGGATTTGGCTAATTCAGTCATGGAAAGAGCTGAAGCCATTTTCAACAACTTGAACACCGCACATGTATTATATGCCTCCTTATCCACTCTCTTCATTTTCCTTTTTTACCCTTTCTTTTATTTGTTCTTATAAATATCTATAGAAAAAAAAAGTTAAACTTTTTTATAAATTAAAATCAATTTATTAATTAATAAAAAGAACTTATGTTTTATATAATTAAATGTTTATAACATCTATATTCACGTCCCACATGTTGACAATGGGTGTGTGCAGATAAAAATGGAGAGAGTAGTTGGGTGTGGAGATGCCAAGGATGTGATATGCAGAGAAGTTCAGAAACTTGATGCTGATACCTTGGTATTGGGAACTCATGGTTATGGATTCTTGAAGAGGTACCGCTAACAAACTTGTGGAGCTTACAGGCCCTTTAATTTTTAATTTAAGTACTATATAGGAGTGATAATATGAGTGAAAATAACCTACTTGCAGGGTGCTTATTGGAAGTGTCAGTGATTATTGTGCCAAGCATGCTAAGTGTGCTGTTGTAATCGTGAAGCAACCATAAGAGGAATTGTACGTCCTTTTCTTCGTGACTGGCTTCACGGGAAACAGATGGCTAGCAGTACATATCTTAACGTTCTTGAGAGCATTAACTCTTGTCCCGTACAAATTAAATCAGATAGTTTGCTTTCAGTATATATATATATTTTTTGGTGAATTTCTTTCAGTATATATATAAAGCAAATGTAAAAGAGAAAAATGTATAGGAATTCTGCATCCTTTAGTGGAAATTGCTTGTTACATTTAGAGATATGATTTTATTTATACTTGCCAAGATGACTTGTCGACATTTCAAGAGGAAAATCATATATCCGAAAAGAAAAATTAAACAAATATGAACTAGGAAGTGAACTACTAATGCAGCGTTACTTTATTAAAAATAGTGAGTCAGATTCTTTAAAATAAAATTAATCATAGACTAAATCATCAGATACTTATTATTTGGTATCCTTCACATGGAACACAAACAGGGTCATGGGTTGATTCCTGAGTCCGCAAGAAGTTTGCAAGTAAAGAAATAGGCATTATTTAGGGGACACTAATATACTATTTTCGAAGCACTACAACATGTGATTGAGCAAGTTGACTGTGAAATGAAACTCCCGTGATAATATTCTGCTATAGTAATGATGAGTTATATATCCTAGACGGCACAGACCATACTGATTTAGAAATCAGAACTTGAAAGCAACAGTTAATGAAGAAGGAACCTTCACCACAAACATTGTGAAGGACATGAAGAAAAATAAAGAGTATCGGAAGAACGTTACACAAGCCAAGTATATATGCAATTACCCCACTCACTCTGCCCTGCTTCCCTGGTTATCTCCTCTTCTCAATTCGGTTTCGTTGCACTTTTAATTATTCTTCTTTCAATTATATATAATTTTAATCTCTCAATTTTTTAAATCACTTAGCTTTTTATTTTTAAATTAAACAACTTGATTTTGCTACCAATTTATCAATGTAAAACGTTCAGTTTCTTATTTTCTATATAAAATCTTCGCAAATTGAATTAATTAAATTATTTTTTTTCTTAAAACTCAACATTTATTAAACTATCAAGTTTTACTTAACATAAAAACGTCTCAAAATTTTCTTCGCAATATATTCTAGTAAAATCTTTTGAAATTTCATTAATTTTTATTTTTAAAATTATTTTCTATCACAAATTTATCATAAAATCCTAAATATTTAAATAAAAAAATAAAAGTTTAAAAGTTTTAAGTAGAAAAAAATAACAAGAAAACTAAAATTACTTAATTTAATTTGAAAATATAAAAACTTAATTAATAAAAAATGTGAAACTAAATCACACGCAATACAAATTAAACAGAACAAATGCATAATTCACTACATATTCTCTTATCTTTATAACCCACTCAAATCCATCTAGACACGAGGTTTGAATAATTTTTACAAGTTATTAATATTTTGTAATATTGTCAGGTTTCCAAAAAAGAGTCACAATGCTCCCCAAATTTGGAAAGGCACTAAATGATATGAACATGGTGCTTACACCAAATAGGTGCCTCTCCATGCAGGGCCCTGTAGAACCATTTCCTATGTACCCACAATTGACCGTGTTCACCCAAAATAGGCCATTTCATTTCATGTCCTAAAAGAACCATTACAAACCTTCTGAACAGAGGGACTAACCCTTCCAATTAACATGAAAAATTGAAAGCACCCAACTAACTTTATCACTTTTACTAAATTTATTAAATATAAAATATTACTAATAATATTTTGTAATCTGACTCAAATATAACATTTAATAAAATATTATAAAAAATAAAAAATAATATTTTTACAATATTTTTTAAATATTACTAAAAATGATATCCGTTGAATTGCAGTCCACAGCTTAAATATGGTTGTGATACCCGACATGAGTAAAATGAGAAGCGCCAATTCTGTCGTTAAGGATACATACTAGATTTGCTTAATCAGTGTCAGTCTTATGAACTCGATTTAGAGTCATAGACAGACGAGAGAAGAAGGACCAGCAGGACCAGTATATTTATTGGTTTAATAATAACTTCACTCAAGCACTATGTCCCATCTTCAGTTGTTACTGAATCGTGAAGAGAGATACACTATCAACAACCATTCCAAAATCCTAACTGGCATGGCGTGTATCTTACCAAACTAGACAATAAATGTTCAATAATCACCATTGAAAATGATAGAAAAGTCACAGACAGTTTGAAAAACGCTGGGAGAATATACATGTATGATAGAAAACGCAATAACCTTTACTGCAGCATAACCTTTATATAAGGGAAAAAAACACATTAGATGTTCTCTAAAAATTTACCATGCAAAAGCACCATCGATGACAGGGGAACAGGGGAACAAAGCTAACAGAAACTCTAGAAATTGAACTCCTCACTAAAACAGCATTGCAGCTTGACATTATGTATGTTACTCCCCGTTAAGGCCAATCCATGTTGTTAATATGCTTCCATCACAATTTTGTAACAAATATTAAATATAAAAGCCATCTACACAAGTTACGGTAAAATATATTGTCACTTATTATCAATATTGCAACTTTTATTTCTAGCTAGTGTAGTGGCTTTTCTAGAATTCCGTATCTATGTTCGAAAAATAATATATAAACACCCTGGTAAAACGTGCTGATTTTTTTATGAATTTTTATTCAGACAAGTCAAATTCTTTTTTTCAATAATTATAAATATACATTCACATTTTCTTTTATTTCATTTCTTCTCTTTTTATCTTTTATTTTTTTAATCTTTTTATACTTTTTATTTATTTATTTATCTTATCACTTATTATATTTATTATTTTTTCAGTTTTTTTTTCTCCTTTTCTTTTCCTCTGCTACAATACACCCCCAAGATAGGGTGGACTTTTACAATTTTTCTTTCTTTGAAACAAATTCTCTTTACCCTTGATTCTTCCAACTGGCAAGCAGAGCAAAGGCCCCCAATGTTCTTGTAAAACATATTTACTTGTTAACATTAAGTTATTTCGAACAATTTTAAATTTAAATTTTGTAAATTAAAAATAATCAGTAAATTTTTAATAAAAATTAATCATTAATAAACCGATAAATATTTCAGATTTATAATAATTTAGTAACCAAAAGATTAAAAAAAAAAGACCAATTGAAAGGCTACATAAGCTTGATGAATTTTGTATACTAGTTAATTATTAACAAATAAGTAAAGATTTCATACTTAGAAATTATAATAACTAGGGGACAAAAGAAAAACACGCTGACTAAATCGAAAGGCTAAGCTTGATGAATTTTGGCGTCGTTCTGAATTCAGCCACATTTCGGTATTTTCGTTGAAAAGTGGAATCTGACACGGACACTATAGTTGAATGCAGGAAAGGTCCCACGCACTCACCTCGCATTAGCTGACAAACTCAGGAATTTTTTAAGTCATTATTTTTATATATAAATAATAATGATATTTATTATTTATATATTTGTACAATATTTTTACCAATTTTTATTTCATTTTTCTATTATATTATATACAACTTATCACTCTCTATTCACAAAGTTTTCATATAGTTGATGAGTATATAATAATTTTGAGTGGTAAAAGAAAGGTCCGCGTTTTCGACACTAGTTCTCCAAAGGGGCCAAAATTCCCGTCACTCCCACAGCCAAACAAATTATTGTGGACGGAGCCTTTCCTTGCCTTTGTTAAGATTTTAGAAAATAAATTTTAAATTTTGTCTTCATGGTATAATAATAATATTTTGATTGAAAAGCAAGGCACATTATATATACAAACATTCAACACAAGACTCCTCCCATATTGAACCACACAGCCTTGAGAAAAGCAAGCTTGTTTATGGGGAACACTGCTTCTTGTTCTTGTATCTGCAATGGTGTTAGTATTGGGAATATTATGAACAAGAGAGGAAAAGGTACAACGAAAACAGCGATGTTATTGGATACTGGTGGGAACACTCGGGAGATCAAGCTACCCGCAAAATCGGGAGAGGTGATGATCGAAGAATTCGGCCACGTCATCACTCCGGTGGACGAAGTGAGGAGAACAGGACGGATTTCGGCTTTATTGGCCGATGAGGAGCTTGTAGCGGGTAAGGTTTACCTGCTGTTGCCGGTCAGTAGGGTCCACTCCAAGGCTTCCGACTTTGAGAGGGCCATTGCGGAGACACAGAGGACCAGGGGACATAACACGGCCAAGGTTTCACCGTCACTCATTTCGAGGCCACGTCAAAGGGTCGTACAAAACGTGGTTACTGTTACTGTTTTCCCTGGGCATCAAAGGTTGGGGAACCAACCACGATGGAATCCCGTTTTGGATCCTATCTTCGAATCCCCCTCACCTCTCAGGTCCTGAATCAATTTCGATAACAATTTTAATCTTATATTTCTTTTCCTCCCACTTCACACTTGACACTTGTCTTGCGTGTCTTCATTTTTTCTTTTCATGTTTTTTTTTTTTAAACATTACATTAACACGGATAGAGATGGTGGATGGATCAAATTCATTCACAAGTTAGATGTCAACGAATATTTGTCAAAGCACTCCTCATTTATTTATGGATTTTTTCTTGCCAACTCTCACTTCAATTCTCAGCGCCTCACAGTTTTTACGTTACTTTTGTTTTCTTTTGGTTTACTCTCGCGGAGGTCCGAAGTTCACATATATGACTAATAATATATTTTATTATTAGTTAAAATATATCAAAGGAGAAAATAAAAATATGCAACTACAACCTATGTGTATAATAAGTTGGTTAATTTTTATAATACTTGTTTTAAAAGATAAAAAATAATTTATGATTTATAATTAAATGATAATATAAAATTATTTTTTGTGCTGCATCATTATCAAACTTTTTATTAAAATTATAAGTTATGTGAATTTCATCCTTATTAACTGAGTTCTACTGGCAGTTTCATTTTTAGTAGAATTTAATTAATATCTGCGAGTATGTATCAGACAGCGTTACTAAAAAAAAAACTCTTGATGATTTGGTGAGAATATCTTGAAATCTCACCGGAGCTAAACTCTTGATGATTTCAGTGGTTAAAAAAAAACTGCGTAATGGGGAGGAATAGTAGTATTAGAGTTTAAAGATTCATGTATCAAATAAAAAAAAGAGTTTAAAGATTTAGTAAACTCACCTCAGGGGCCCAAAGTTTTAAACAGCTTCTTCTAAAGGCTTACAGCCCATAGTAAGCGTAAACCCCTAGCCCAAAATCATAAAAGTATCACTGTATCCTGATCAAAAAAATATAATGAGTATCGCTGTATCAGCGATACTAAACCCTAAACGACAATATCTACGGTAAATTCATGCACCGTGATTCAATAAAAAATTAATACATACGATAAATTTGTTAATTTTTATAATAAAATTATAACTTTTAATTGATTAATATTTAATATTATAAAAAAAATCTATACTGAAAATATATAAAATTAAACTTAAATATATTAATTTTAGTAAATGAAAATTGACTTATTTTTAGTAAATGAATATATTTATTTTAAAAGTTGTTACTAAATTATTTGTTTATATGACTTCTACGTACCGAATAACTAAAAATATCTTTCTAATATTTGTATTATTAGGGAAATCATTCTAATGATATTAGCAGAACTGAAATGATATGTGGGCATGTGACATGTCCTTATGCAGTTATCACCGTCACTTTGCAATGATTGCCGTCATTCTTCAGTTGCTTCAATTGTTAGTAAGATTTAAGGAACCAATAGAGCAGCACATCTGTGTTAGGTTTGCAAACCTAACGAATTGGATATATGCATCATCTTGCCCCCCCCTCCTCTTTTATTACGGAAAGCAAATTCCTATTTTATCATGTTTTAAGCACATAAGTCAGTGATATAGCAGTATTTTCTTTTTATAATATTTTAGTAAAATCACAAAATTTATTTATGTTTTGTACTTTTGATTCTCATCCAGACGTCAACTTGACCCTAGTCATAACTAACGAGATATTTCTAGTAGATTTCAGGACGGGTAGCAATGGGCCAATGGCTACCCCAAAAAACAAAATTGACTATATTATACATGAGTCAATTTTATATTACTTTAATTCTTTTTAATAAAGTACTGTCATTTTGTTATGAAAAATAAGTTTACTATTTTATATATAAGTTTTTTATGGCCTTGATTTTATTTTAATAAAATATTGTCTTTCACTTTGAGTATTTCTTAAGATTTGATCACTTTTTTCATTCAATATTTTCACTTTTTTTTTAACATATTGTAACATTTTATATTATTTTTATGTTTGATTCTTTAAAAATAAATTTTTTAACTACCGTAATTAAAATTTATTTATAAAAGTCGACCAAGCATAGACATGCATGAGACCGAAAATTATGAATAATCACGTATCTGAATAACCAATAAACTTAAATATATTGACTTGGATTTTAGTGTTACATATATTAGATTTGACTCGTTTATGTCTTTTAGGATTTTGCTTTTAACCCGCTAACCAAATGATACAGCTCGATGACATGAAACTCTTTTGTTCAATTATTATTTATATATTTTTATATTTATTATCATTAGAATGTTAAAAAAATTAAATAAATCTAATTTTGTTGATCTGATAGACCCGACCTGGTATTAATTGACATCGCTACAAATATAATTGTTAATCATATTTAAAAATTATTACAAAATATTATCAATAATATTTTATATTTATTAAATATTACTAAAATATAAAAATATTAATAATAATAATATATATACTTCGAGTTTAATAAAGAAAAAAATACAGAAACCCATCCGAATCCAAAATATTTTGATTGATTTGGAATCGCAACCCAACTCGTGTACATCCTCACTGGAAACTAGGAGAAAACATTGGAAAATCTTTGATCCATAGACGAAGCTAACCCGAAGATTAGCTTAGTCAAGTAGACCATAGCAGCAAAAATCTTCGTGCTTGAACATCTATCGAGTTGTAGTTATGGGGATCTACTGCGGTATATATGAAGTGGAGAACTACTCTGAGATGGTGGGGGCAAAGAAGGAGACACGCCACCGACATCTGAAGCTATATAATTTGCATGGTTGAGTGTGCTTGCAGAATGAAACATAGTAAGAAAGTTGGGGGAATGTTAATAATTAAATTCAAGAATTTAAGTGTGATGAATTCTCAGAATAATTTTTTAATATATTATTAACTAATAAAATAAACTTTAATTTTTATGTACTGTTAATATAAAAGTTTGTATATTATTAATTAATAAAAAATTATTGCAGATATAAATTTTAAGATATTTATTATAAAAATTAATAAATTAATCATGCATAATAATTTGTCATTAAATAAAAATGTAAAACTATATGTTTTGTCGGTGTATATTATTTTATCTTAAAAATATATGTTTTTTTATAACTTTTAAAATAATTGTTATAAAAGTAAAAGTATTATTATATATGACAATATGTAGTTAAATAACCATGTGAATTTTTTATATTTAACTTAATTCTAAATTTGAAAATGTATTCAAATATTTTTCTAATATTTTTGTTTAAAATAAAAAATTATTCCAGAAAACAGGAGTCGATTCCTTTAATTTTGTGCTTGATTTCCTTAGAATGAAATAGCGAGCTAGCTGCGCCCTTAACTTTAATATTGCAATCAAAATTTGCTTATATAAAAATCAATTTGCTAACTAAACCATACCAAATAATTATTTATCTATAATAAATTAATTCTAAAGTTGAAGTTTGTTTGAAAACGAAAAGCAATACAAAAACTACCTTATGAGAGTTGAACGTAACGAAGCTTATGTATTACCATTAAGATTTTAAAAAAGTAATTATACGAAATGTATAAAAAGATATTTATTTTAAAGACAGTTTATGAAAAGTAGAAATTATATTTTGTTTGGTTACAATTATAAAAACCACTTTTTATTTTAAAAAGTAACTATAATTTTAACTCTTTTTTTTTTTGGGAGAAGATACTCTAAACTAATGCTCAAAATAATAATAATAAAATCTTATTTTCTTTTTGAAAGTTTAAACAAACATGCGATTTTTTTTTCAATATGAAATTAATTTTTATGGAGAAAAGCTGGAACAAATAGACTCTCTAGTGTGAAACTGTTTTTGTCCTCACTCGTTTTTTTTTTTTTTCGGGGTATCCTCTCTCGTTCTTAAATGGCCATGTTTCGTATTTTCTTAACAATATTGTTTTTATATGAATAAAAATATGAAAATGGGAGCAAGTAATTTTGCGGTTAAAAAAATATAATTTTTAATTTTCTTTTTCTTTTTCTTTGAGCAAAAAAAACCTAAATAAGAAGCTATCTTTACGCCCTGCTACCCATTACCATTGTCCATTGTTACGTCATAAATTTCAACAAAATTTCTCCAATGAATTTTGCATACAAATTGCGTGCTACCTTTATGAAGTCAATATGAGCAAATTAAATCGTGATATTTTTCACATCGTTCATATTATGGTACGTCAAATTAATAATGATACCCAGCAACGTAGGGTATCCAAGCTTGAATGCACGTATATTATGTTCTCCGTACGTCCATTTTTTTAACAATAATTTATTTACAATAAACTTTTTACAGCATTTTTTTATTTTTTATTTTTCTCTTTCACACCATATTTTTCTTTTCTCTTTCTAAATTGTTAAAATTGTTGTAAAAATATTAAGTAAGTCGAAGTAGTTATTTTTTCTTTTTTCTTCTAAACTACTTTTCCACTGAAAAGAAAAGGGCACGAGGTTAAAAGTATACCACCGACAAGCAACCAAATTTGCTTAAATCAAATTGGACCGTCATTAGAAATAGTCTGAGGGAAATAAAAGGAAAGAGGCCAATAAAATTATACAGCGTCACATACAATACAACCTATAATAACCCAATCAAATAATTTAACGAAATTATATTGCAGTTGAACGGTTCCTTGTTAGGTAAATAAAGTAGGCAAAATTAAGAAGAATCTAATGGGGTCACCAGCAGCATAACTGAAGGGGCATCCCACATCAACCTCCAATCTAATCAAACTTTGGAGGATCTTATTATATGAGATAAATTAATTAGTAAACGTGGGAGACAGGGGCATTCCAAGTCAAAAAATGTGAAGTAATAATGTACTTGTAACTCATGAGAAAGCCAACGACCCAGCCAAATGAAACTACCAAGTCCACCATTATATCCTTCACAAGATGGAGCGGTTTAACAAACATGGTACATTGCCCCAGTCTCAATATAAGTCAATTCACATTCTCTATCGTGGGAATTGAAAATTGAAGCACTTTCAGATGGGAAACCAATTAGGTAGAGATGCCGCGGGGAAAATCGTTTACTGGGATGGTTCCGTTAAAGAATTTGACGAGGAAGTAACGGTGGCAGAGCTCATGTTGGAGCACCCTCAACAGGTGGTGGTGGAGTTCGATTCCGCCGTGAAGCAGAAAAGGCCAACGCCATTGCCAGCTGACGAAAAGCTAGAGATGAAGAAAACCTACGTGATGGTTCCGGTGAAGAGAGGGAAGCCTGTGGGGTTGAGCAGCGAAGATAGTCGCCGCATCCTCTTGATCGTTAATTCTTCTCTGCATTCCAATAACTACTTTGTTTCTTCTTCGAGCTTTTTTCCTTGGCTTGCGCGGTTGTTCCACACTGAGGGAGAGGCTTCTGCAATGTTGCAGAAGAAGGAAGAGGTGGAGAGGTATAGTTTTTCTGAGTTTTTGCCTGAAATGATTGAAGGGAGGCCAGAGTATATGAGTAGGCAGTTGTCGGGGAAGGGGTGGAAACCTAGTTTGGACACCATTAAGGAGAAGAAGGTTAAGAGAAAACTATCTCGCTGCTTGTTTTTCCTTAAAAGTTTTACTGCTGCAAAGATTTAGATCAGATCATTGTCGTATATGTTGCTTTATGTGGCTATTTAATTTTACGTTTGCTTTATGTATGTATATTATATCTTAGGTCTAAGATCATCTCTTGTTTGTAAGAACTCGTGCTAAGAGGGAGTTGACGCCTGTTCTGTTTGATGTCGTCCAATTTAGCAAAACCATAAGGTCAGCATATTACAAATTTAGAACCTAGTTTCTATGCTACTTATATTTAGAATATGTGGCTTCCTCTACTTTTTTCATGCGCGCAATGTGTTCACATAAATTACGCCTCTTTGAAGGAATGCTATAACACCCTTCTTTAACTTTGGTTTTATGAGTTTAATGTTATATTTTATCGATTTAAATCATCTTTACATTTTTACCCAATTATAAATAATTATTAATATCATTTTTAAACAATTTATTATAAAAATTAATAAATTTATTATATATATTAGAGTTGTAATTGGATTACATTGTAATTTTACATTGTCAAAGTATATTTTTTTTATAATTTAATATTTTTTAATATTCTCCGAAAAATGAGTTTTTCTCTTAATTTAAAAATATAATTTACTAAATTTTTTTATTTTTAATAAATTTCATCAAATAATAATGAAGAGTATTAAGAAAAAGATTGTCCTTAACCTTTCTCATTTATTTTTATTACAGGTTAGAATATATACTAATACAAATTGGATTGTTTATTTTAAAATTAAATAAAATTCATTTTAGATAATTGAATGCAAATAAAATATATATTGCTGACATTATGTTAGTCAGAATGTAACTGAATTCTAATCTTTTAAAATCTCAAATTTGGAAAAATGATTGGAAAAAGAAATTTATTGAAAGGGATTAATCTGTTCTTTTCCAATAAAAGTTAGATATCAATAAATACTTTACACATACAACATGATTAATAATAAAAATAATAAAATAAAATGTATACTAAAATTAATTAATTTCATACATAAATTTTACATTAATTGTCACATTGGAAAAAAATGATTTTGATATATATAAAACAAACGTGTTTAGATCTTCTCCCGTGGTATATTCACCGGAAATATCTTAGCTATTAAAATTATTTTATTTTATTTATAAAAAATATTAGAAATTAATGTTTAAAAATTGCAAACGGATGAAATGTATTTAATAGACACTCATGTGTTAGATTTGAACGGAGAAGATCTCAGTCCTAAAATAAACACACCAACGTCGTCATACGGAATTTCATATAACTTCTGCAGTTTTCACAACTCACTTGCATTAGTTGTTGATATAATAATGTTAATGTGATTATATACAGAAATATCAGTTTTTAACCGTCACTCTCTTCATTTTTTTTTTACTTTTTAAATTTATCCTTATTTTGAACAAAAGTAAACATCATTTAAATGACCTTCCTTTATATATATTATGTAAAATTTTAATTGCATGTCTAATAAATAAATATTTTGTTTAATTACTGTCTTATAAAAATCAAATTGTACAATTTTTTTTTATGGAACATTAAATATAAATATTAAATTTCTCACTCCAAAGTCATATGATATAAAATATTCATATGCTTCTCTCACACACAAGAGTCATTATGAGTTTGAAATTGTAGAACTTGAAGGATTGACATATTACACTGTTACTAGAATCAAATTAATTGAGCCCTATAATAGCAATCAACTCACGCCTAAACTGTCGTTTTTTGATTTTATATTTTTATTTTATATAAAAATATAAAGAAAAACTAAAAGTTTTAAATATCTTTTAAATATATGTAAATATATCTCTATTTAAATTTAATTTTTATAATTTTTTTGTTATTTTAAATCTTTTACATATTCTTACTTTCTTATCAAGATTAATAAATAATTAAAATAATAAAGAATATTTTAAATAAATATAATTAGATTATTTTTTATGTAATTTTTAATTAATAAGTTAATTATACATAATTTATATTAAAATTTATTTATGAATAATAATTTGTATTACTTTTAATATTATTCTTATTTTTTAATTCATTAATTTATTTTTAACATTTTATCTTTTTTTAAATATAGTTTAGTTAAATTATTATAATTTAATTTTAATATTTTTATGTGATTTTTATATTTCTATTTATTAATTTTAATAAATTATGATATAATTTATTTTTAATATATTATATTTTAATTATTTTTTATCTTTGGAGACAAAATCATCCCTGTGATATATTAAAAAAATAAATTATATTACAACAAGTCAAAATTAATTAATTAAAATATTAATAAAAGATAATATATTATAATTAAATTATAAAAGTCTAAGTAAATTATATATTTTTTAAATTAAAATATTAAAAGTAAATTAGTAAATTGAAAAGTAATAATATTAAAAAATAAAAATTATTATTCATGATATATTAAAAACTAAAATAATTTATATGTACTTACTTTATTTATATAGAATAAAAAATAAATTATTTAATTAAATTATGTAACTAAAAATAATTTAATCATCTTATTTATTATTTTAATTATCATAATTAATATTTTATTTTTTAGTCTTATAAACACTAAACTAATGAGATTTAATAATAAAATTAAAAATTTCCAAAATTTAAAAAGAATAAAAAAATTTACAATAATTAAAACTAGATAGAATATTTTTTTAGAGACTTAAAATATATTTAAGATAAGACTAAATTATCTCTTCATCAAGTCCATGACTTTTTAATTTTAATTTATTTACATAAAACAAGAAGCTTTTGGTATGTTTATATCTTTTATTTACTTATTGTCACAATTAAATTTAATATTTTTATAAATAAGGGGACATTTTAAAAATTAAATAAGGGAATTTTAAATATAAAATATCAAAAGGCTAAATAGTTATTTTTATTTCGTAAGGTGGATAGGTATATTGATTTAGAGTTTTGTTTAAAAAAAAAACTTAAATAAAGGTAAAATTGAAAGGCTGAATAAAAGTAAAGAAATGAAAAGTGTGAAAACATATCGGACTATCAATAGTTAATCCCACCCTATAAAATAAGCAGAATTCTAATGGCTTTCGTTTTCCTGTGACGAGTTTTGTTTGGGATATATGTAAGTTGACTTCAAATTTTGATGAAATAATCAAACAAAGAAAATAGGATATGTAATGTCATCTAATAAATTTGTTAATTTTATAATAAATATTATAAAATCATACCAAACATAATTTATAATTAATTTATAATATAAAAAAATTTAAACTAACATTACACAGCCATTAAAATATAATCAAATTCCTTCTATTCTTTAATTTATATCATCAACTTGTATTCTTAGAAGTACCGATCTATCCATCTAGGGATGCCATTCTATATCAAGTCAAACTAAATAAAGGATAAATAAAACATCAAGCTTTCAGTTTCATTCCACTTGGAAAAAGTAAATTTAGGAGGGGCATGTTTGTTTGTGTATAAAGCATTTATATACCCTCCTACAACAATGCCACAGCAAGCTTTTAAATATTTAATACAAAAATATATATAGAACCCTCTTGAATTGAATTTTATTAATTTTTTATTTTATTTTGATGTTCATATAAAATAAAATAAAAATGTTTGGAGTGTTATTCTTACTTTCATTTATTGAGTTTACATTGAAAATAAATAAAAAAATCGAATCATTATTGCTTCCGTGTTGTCATTTCGATTGCTGGAAAAATAATGGTTGAGTAGAATAAAGGGACCATCATTGACACAATGTCACACTCAGCAGACGTGGAAGAGGAGATTTTTGTGGAAGAGACAAGGTTTATTTTAGTTACGGTTTTCTAGTTTTTCTTTATTGGTAGAGGTAAAATAAATGAAATGCCTGAATTCTGAATGGTATTATTGTTTTGCTTGACTGTGTATGGCTATATTATATATATTTGTTTTGTATAAGTGTATGATATCCTATTAAGTATTTTTATTTAAATTATTTTCTTTTTTAAGAGGTGGAATAGAATAATTAAGTTGAAGTGTAATAGTTATAAATCTGTAATGTATTATATTTCTCATAATAGGTTGTATTTCTTTTACCATTTAATGAAGTTGATGAATAATATAAAAGAAGAGTTTGATCCAATATTTTATTTTTTTTAATTATTCCTATTTGATGTTAGAAGTATATTGATTTTCAATAATTGAAAACTTTTCTCTGTAAATATTTAAGGGAAATTTCTCTTATTTTCATTTATATATTGCTGGGGTCGAATCTACTGTTCATATTATTTGGATTTGGAAATTTGAAGCTATGTGGTATATATGATGAATATATTGAAATTAAAAATGTTTCTTAGGGAGAAGAACAATTATCGATGGGGTCGAATTGAGTCCTGTTCCTAACGCTCTTGGTATTTTTCTAGTTATCAACGAATTAAACTTCTATATTTTAGCAAGAAATTTTCACTGTTTAAGGAATTAAGTTATAAATAATTTGAAGCTCTGTTCTTTGAGATAATTTGGAATAGACGGAGGGATTCAAGGAAGAAAATGAGCACAGATTTCAAAGCTGTAGCAACATTGCTATTTACATGAATAAATAAAAATCATCAAAAGAAATCTTATTTTTATTTAAAATTAATTTTACCTAAATTATTGGTCCCTCAAAAGTAATCAAATAATTTTTCTTAACCGATAAAAAGAAGATTAATTTTTCAAAACATATAAATCATCAAAATAAATTTTTGTCTCTCACCTCTTCGTTATCTTCCTACATACATATTTAGGAATCAAATTTTTTAATATGCAATCTACTTAAACAATTTAATTATGTATATGTATTAGTTGTTGTTGGAGCAATTTTATATGAGGGACATGATTTGGTGTACTTCCTAATAAAATATCACAAATCTCTATATTCCAAGAGAGAATAGTGTCTTCTGTTAGTTAGAATATACCCTTATAGTCTATTACTAAATCAAAATTTCTTCAATCATTTTGGATGTGTGATTATAAAACATGTTAAAAGTGTATTTCACAAGTTATGTTATTTATAATTTATTTCATTAACTTATAAATTTATTTAATCAAAATAAAAGTGTTTAATAAATTACTTGACCTTGCTAACTAATAATGTTTTTTTTCATATGCTAACATTTGATTTTGTAGGTTATTATTATTATTTTTATTATTACTCTCAATATTTTAATGAAATATTTATTTATTGCTTCATTTAATACCATACTACTTATTTTAATTAATTTTTTAATATTATATTATTTATTTTAATTTTTTAATAAATACTTAATTTTTAAAAAAATTATAAAAGTTGTAGATTAACTATAAAATTTAAAATTATAAGTACCTATAATTTTTTTACAAAATAAAAAGATAAATTAAATAAAATGTCATTTTATATTTATTAATTAGTTTAATAATTAATTTTATTAAATATTTTAAAAGCTAATTTAATGTGTTTTATCTCACATTTCCATTATTTGTGCCAAATAAAATATGCTTCATCGTATGGATATTGATTATTGATTAGGTGAGCTTTTTGAAACACAATTAAGGGATTCAACAAAACCTTCCTATCATGCATGACTGAGAGGATCTGTTTCCGATATAGTTTACTTAAAAATAAATTGAAATTTGGTTTTTATTTTTCAAAATTTCCTTCCTTCATCGTATGAGCACTTATAACGAACTTTTATTAATTAGATAACCTCTTTGTAAATCTCCTCTCTACGAATTTTGTTGCATAAAGTAACTTAAAATAGAAAAAAGTAATTATTTTAATTAAAAAATTACCTTGAACCTTTTCGATTATCCTTACGTTGTTGGTGATAGTTTAATATTTTCTCTACTAAGCCTAAGTTTTTTATTCTTATTTATTTATTTATTTATTTATTTATTTTTAATAAAGAAAAGTGGTAGAATAAGAAAGCACCTCGTTGCTTGGTACCAAGCAATATGCCACTGACATGTGAACTCCACCTACAAAATTTATATACAAGTTTAAGCTGGAAATAGTTTTACCTAGTGATAACCACACAATCAATCCTTGAGTGCTAGGAGATCTCTTTGAAGAATTCCCTATCAAGTGAAATTTTAATGACCACAATAGGAATTGCTTATTCATCTTTTTTTAATGATGTTGTGTATACTTAATTATTTATACACCATTGTCTACTGTTTTATTTTGCATCTCCATTTCAATTTGATATGTAATTTAGGACTCAAACGAAAACATTGATTGATACATTACAATTTAGTCACAATTTCTTATTCTTTTGCATATTTTCAGTGCATTTTAGGTGTATCTTTTTAGTAATTTGCATAGTTTTATCTTCTTGATTTATACTACTCTTTTTGCTTTATTTTGTATCCATGAAGGAGAAATCTCAACTTTTACATAAGATGAAAATTAATTAAGATCAAATAAATTAAAAAAAAAACTTGAGTATCATTACACTTTCTTATAGAATCCACAACACTCGTAAAACACTCGAAATTAATTAAGATATTTTAGTTTTTATATTATTATGATGTTATTGGGTCTCATTTAAGAACTCTTATATTTTAATGTATTTTTCATAATCTTTTTATTTTATTACTAGGGAAAAAGAGAAACATTACTGTATTATTTTAAAATAAAATAAAAGAGAGATGATTGTGATGAAAGTTAAATAAAAAAAATAAGAATGTACACTTATTTTGAAATTAGACTTTGTATACGACTGGTGAGGTGATGATTTTTATATACGCAGTTAAGACAAAAGAGTGGTATACTCTATAAATTAATTAAAGTGTAAAATAATCCAAAAATATAGAAACGAAAATGAGTAGATATCGTGATTATAATAATTTTAGATATTTTAGGTTTGTTTTAACAATCCTACTTATAAAAATAGTTTAGAAACTCTTGGAAAATAAAAACCAGATAACATAAGAAGGACTGACCCACTTACAAGGAGTGGCCCATTAATAAAACATATTAGCGGCCCATAAATCCGATCATCTAACGAGAATATGTTGAGCTTGGAGATAGTTACAATTACACCCCGAAAGAGTGGGCCTAAAGGGAGGTGAACTTGATTTTTGCACAATTATAAACTAAAAAGAATTAATGCTGGTATAAAAGTATACCTTACTATAAGAAACAGAACGCCCAAAAAGAACTTTTGTTGGTACTTGGAAATTTGAGGGCTCCACCTGCTTTTAGTAAGTTATTTGGACAAATTAAGAAGGATGATTCGAAAGATGAGTATGTTTGATGGGCTTTTCTCTGCAAGTGTAAATTGCCACTCATCTCAAAAGTAACAGGGAAGGGGTCCTATTAGCTTTGTTTGCTTCATTTTTACGAAAGAGTAAAGGTCCACACATCCATCATCATCCAATTCGGTAAAAGTTCTCCAAATCAACTGCTTATCGTCTAATTGACGTCATCATTTTCTAAACCACCAGTAGTGTGGTTTGCCTCTATTTTACGAGTCATGAAATGAGATTATATTTCTAATCAAAAGCCGATGGATACACAGATCCATTATGTACTTGAATGAAAAATGTAGTGAGGATAGCATGTATGTTTGGTTTTCCAGTTTAATGCTATCAAGGTTAGAATATAAAGACGCAAGAAAATAAAAAGAAGAAAGAGGCAAGGTCTTATTGGTACCAGATTGCACAGACATGCATGATATAATAATAACAACAATAACAGTCCTACAATTGAAGTGCATGCCAACCAATGCATGATCATTTCGAGTATACGGTCAAACGTAGCCCTAAAGTATATTTACAAATCATTTGCCATTATTTCAATTATGAACTTTGTTTAAAATCATTTGCATTTTAGTTATACCTTTATCTTTATGATGAAATTCTTGGTAACTTCTTTATGTTCCATTTGATTCGATTTGGAGTACCCCAAAAGATCATCATTCGACAATCGTCAGACCCAATACTACGAAATGGTAGACATTTTTTTATATCATAGTACTATAAATGCTTGTGTAAATAATCCACTGAGACATAGGTGTGTCACTGTTAAAAGAGATGCAGTGAACAGAGGCAGAGGCAACCCAAATGCAACCAATATAAAAATGTGTTGTAGTCGTGGACCACTTGAATTGAACCCAAACAAAATATTCCTTATTATGTATTGAGAGAGCTTTCCTTCAGAATATGGAAAAGGCTTCACTAATTATTTATTTCTGCTGTTGTGTTAGGTTTAATACCCCAAAATAGGAATGGATCATATTATATATTAAACATTACACATGAAAGAACCAAAGATTAGATGGATGAAAATGGGTCCAGTGGCGGAAGAAAGCAGACAAAACTTTGATAATACATTATGGACACCTTCCCAAGAAAACCTAACAATGCTTTTCATTAATGTTCTTTTGCCAGCAACTGACCCACCCACACACAAGTGGATATTTTCTTAATATCTCCCCATTCTCTGTCCAGACATCACAGCACGTGTGGACAATAATACTGTTTCACTCATCTTCAATTTTGATACTCTTACCCAATTGGAAAATTAGAAAACAACGAAAAATAAAATATGCCTGCTCCTATATATGTCTAGTAAATTAAAGGAATCAACAACATTGACCGAAAAAGAAAAGCAATTTATTAACTATCTCGGCAAAATTTGCGTGGTCACCAAATATATGTAGTAATAAATTCGACATAGGAGGCTAGGAGCAACTAGTAGAGATTTGTATTTTTTTTATATAGAAATTGGCCTTTATCTATCCAAGGGAAATTGCTATTGCTACTAAAGGTGATATTAGACTATTAGTAATGTCCCTCCTCTGTTCCGACTTTCTTAGGCTCCTAACTTTTAGAAGTTCGTAAAAAGGAAGAAAAATGCCTATATTTTTGTTTCCGTATTCAGTAATGTGTATCTTTTTCTATCTTTCGCAAATGCCATTATGTAATTTTATGTTATGTTTTCACCGTTATGATGGGAGATATCTACTATGGCTCGCTCTGGGTTTGAATATCTGAGCCAGAAAAGCTCTGCCTAGTCTAACTTCTAAGTGAAGCTACTCTCAACCAACAAGCACTTTTGCAGATATCTAACATTGGCGGTGGACAGAGGCAGTTAACTTCTTGGACTCTATTATTAACTTATTGTAATTCAACCTATGCTTTCTTGATCTATAATTTCCGCTACTCTTGACCAATGACTCCACTTTTTTGGTGTCTGAATTTTTTATTTGTGTCCTGTACTCAACCCATTTTACTAAAGGTTTGTACAAAGCTAACAGCTTAACTTAAAGGGTGAAAACTATCAAGCCACTTAATCTTGGTAAAAAGTTTAACTATGACGTGACTCACACTCTTTTGATTCATTGCAGCAAGGATGCCAATTATTCTTTCTGAATCTGGGATATTTGGCAGAGAAAAAATAATTAAATAAACAAGTACATAACACTTTTCGTAAACAATGTTCATTAAGTGATAAATGCAACATCCTCGTTGTTGTTTTTACCATAACAACTAGACTTGGTATAAACATTAGTCATTAAGTGACAGCATTAGCCATAAAGCATAATATCTCACTGGACTCTTTATCCGCTAATCATATTTTTAGCCAAAATAATTTGTGCTTGCCAGGCATGCAACAACAGAACAAGACAAGCAATGGAAAATATTACCTCCAAAGAAAAGAGGGTGAATCCCTTTTTTTTTCCTCCTACGAATTTCTTCCGCTCTATTGGATAAATATTAATATCGTTTCGCAAATATGCGACAAGAGAAAATTTTGCTCACACCAAGAATCCAAATAATTTAATATTAGCTATTATTAATTTCTAATCATTAAATTTAGTTCTCATGAATTGGCGATTGAATTTTAAAGGAAATCATGCAAATTTATAGTTTTTAATAGTAGTGCGCCGAGGAGGTTACCGATGAAAGTTTTAAAAGGTTGGATTAATTAATTAAAAGCTTAAATATATTTTAAGTAGATATCATTCTTTCTTGTTTTATTCTTTTCAAATAACATTTATTTAGTATTTTTTTAGTTCCTACTAATATTTATAATTAGTTTAGTGTTGAATAACTAATAAAATAAATAATACTAATTAAGATAATTAAAATAATAAAAAATATTTTAAATTAAAATAATTAAAAATAGTTCAATTAAGTTATGTATTTATTACTTTATATAAATAACATAATTACTTATAATTTATTTTTATATCTTATTTTTTTAATATATTATGAAGAGTGATATTATTATTTTTAATATTATTTTTAATTTTTAATTCACTAATTTACTTTTAACTTGTATTTTTTAAATGATAATTTATTTAGATATTTATAATTTAATTTTAATATATTATGTTTTATACTGTTTTTACATTTCAATTTGTTAATTTTAATTTATTATAGTATAATTTATTTTTAATATATTATATTTCAATTTACTTTTATCTTTAGAGACAAAATCACTCATTGAGATATATTAAAATAAATAAATCATATTTCAATAAGTCACAATTAATGAATTAAAATATAAAAATAACATAAAAATAAAATACTAAAATTAAATCATAAGCACATAATTAAATTATTTTTTAAGAAGGTGTACAATTTAAAAGTAAATTTATTAATTGAAAAATAAGAATATTATTAAAAGTAACAATATTTTTTTTAAAAAAAGTACAATTTTAAAAGTAAATTAGTGAAATAAAAATTAATAATATTATTAAAAACAATAAAATCATCCTGACACATTAAAAAATAAGTTATAAAAATAAATTATATGAAATTACCTTGTTTATATAAAATAATAAATACATTACTTAATTGAATTACATGTCTAAAAATAATATAATTATATTAATTTAAAATATTCTTTATTATCTTAATTTTCTTAATATTATTTATTTTATTAATCATATCAATACTAAACTAATTGTAGTTGATGCTAAAGGCTAGGGAAAAAATATTGAGTAAATGTCAGAAATTTAAAAAAACAAATATTTGTAAGAACTAAAACTAAACAGAGTTTAATGATTCTAGGATAAGCTCTAATATTTTATTAAGAAAATGAGTTTATGTCTAACTTAACCCTACAAAACAAATTTATAAAATGATGATTACTCTTATTTATATACATTATTCATGTCACCTCACTAGTCGATTAGGGATATCTAGCACACTCCATCATATCAGTAATTGGACATCTTAAGCATTAAATTTGTAAGACTAGACATTTATGAATGGTTCGATAGTGGATAACCTAATAAAATCAATAACAATTGTTAGGATAACCTTTAATACCATATTAGAAAATATATCTGAGTCTAACTCAACCTCAAAAACTATTTTAAAAGGTAGAAATTTTTCTCAAATTATAAACTATTTTCATACTCTATATTTATAACTAGTTGTAAAAATTATCTAATTATAAGTTTAATTTATTTATGTGATTATCTAATTATAAGTTTAATTTATTTATGTGATGTAATTGCGATTTTATGGTATGCGGTGAAAATTATTTTAAAATATGCTTTTATAATAAGATATTTTAAAATAAGCTTACAAATATTTCCCTACACAAGTTAAAAAAACCTAAACATATCTATAAACTATCAAATTTAAGTATGTAAATAATTAAACTAATATATATATATATATATATATATATATATATATATAATATCAAAATGTACTAATAAAAGTTTAATACAATAACAATTTATTATTATTATTATTATTATTATTATTATTATTATTATTATTATTATTATTATTTAAACAAATCAACTTGTTAGACTTAAAAACTTAAAAATCCTCATCAAACTTTTTCAGCAAATGACCTGTTTGTCTTGTCCTAAAAGATATGATGTGATACAATTCGAAATCCCGTTATAAAAAGGGTGACGATATATTTTTATCTCTGATTATAATATAACAATAATTCAAAATTTAATTCCTAATAGTAAGAGTAATAATAATTTATAAATTCGTAATACAATTTTATGAAATGATATTCATTTATAGAAATCTGAAACTACTATTTTTCTAAAAAAAAAAAGTATACAATAAATTTGTATAATTATTTAAAAAAGAGAGAGATAAAAAGATAAGATAAAAAAATGAAATTAAATAATTGATGTGATAAAAAAAATAATGTTGTAAAAGAATATATATGATTGATGTAACTCACAGCTGTCCTTGAAAAGCCACGGGTGAATTTCCTTGGTTGTTAACATGTTAAATTATGAGGAGAGAGTGATGTCTTTGGTAACTCATAAACTTGATTGAAATCTCACCAGCCAACACAAGTTGCTTCATGTACATAATAATAATAATACCAATAAAATAGTAAGTGAAAAAAAATGACATAATGGAAAATCCAACGATGAAATTAAAGGAGGCATCTACTAGATAGGCCTGTGTAATACGTGGTCATTATCATGGTAAAGGACATGGCCTCTCCTATTCTAGTCTATATAACGTTCTCTCCATTCTTTAATCCTCACATTTGTTTTCCCCTTCCCCAAATGGCCTCTCTTGTGAGGGTCTTCTTCCTCCTCTTCCTTTGGTACACAAGCGAGGCACGTGACCCGTTCGCGTGCGACCCAAAAGACGGGACCACAAAGAACTTGGCGTTTTGCAAGGTGTCAGTGGCGATACCGGAAAGGGTGAAGGACCTGATTGGAAGGTTGACACTGCAAGAGAAGGTTAGGCTTTTAGTCAACAATGCCGCGCCGGTTCCAAGGCTTGGGATCAAAGGCTACGAGTGGTGGTCTGAGGCACTCCATGGGGTCTCAAATGTGGGTCCCGGAGTCAAGTTTAATGCTCTCATTCCCGCCGCTACCAGCTTCCCTCAAGTCATCACCACCGCTGCTTCCTTCAATGCATCTTTGTGGGAGGCAATCGGACGGGTCAGATTTTCTTTTCATAACTTTTCTAATTATATTTACACCTTTCATTTCTATATCTTATATCAGAGTTCATGATCATTATATTAATAGTCTTCTATGTATACCTTCATTACTCTTCAAATAAAGTTAAAAGATGAAAATTAAATTTAATTATATTTATGAATTAAAAACATGTTTTATCCTATAGAATAAAATGGAAATACTTTTTTGTCTTACAGTGTTCTGATTGATGGTTCTACATGTAATTATGTCAAATCTAATTTGAAATGGACAAAAACTATGGAAATAAAATAGTATATATAATGTGTGTTAACTTTTATTTATGTTTATAAAATAGGCTCGACTGTATAAACTGCATTACGATCATTTTTATGTGTTATCTCTCTTTTTGTCACGGTTTGTTTTTTATTTTTATTTTGCTGAGATTCGGTCAAGTTATGTTGCCATCATGGTACTTTGATTCTCCTCTGTGGCCTGGCTGAATACTTAATATTCAGCTAGCTACCATACACGAGAAATCCCATAATTCATTTATATATATATATATATATAGTTATTGATAAATTAAGGAATTTTTATTATGCATCAACGGTACAAGGTACAAGTATTAAACAAAACAAATTTTATTAAATAAGAAGTGTTGCTAGCACTCCTTTTTAAGTGTAATAAGGGTGTTATTTTGAGATGTAGATGTAACATTATTGATTACCACTTGGAGTAATTCAGAGTAGGAGTATGTGGGCACACTCGTGCTTGCACAGCCATGCGCTTACACTTTTGGAACACCGTGCATTGTGCACGGCGAGGCAACCATTCATTTAATTATGTTGCTTGACTTTTCTGCTCACGGGTTAGAGGTGGGAACTCTGAAGAATCTTTGCAAACTAGTATCTTAATAGCATCTTTTAATCATTTTATAAGAATTATATAAATTGATTAATTTAATTAGTGATATTCAAATTATACAAAATAATGTTATTTATAAAATTTTATTGTAATTTTATTTAAGTAATTAATACATATCCGCTTAAGATTATTTTTGCAATAAACAATTTATAAGGAGTTTTACAAAACAAAATTAAGACAAAAGTTTAAAAAATTCTCATAACAAAGACCAAAGGAAATAATTTTTAATTTTTTAAAATTTAATTAAAATTATTGATAGTGTAATATATTTTTTATATTATTATTCAATTATAAATTGTCATATACTGTGATATTATTGTTGTTTAATATTATTTTAAGTTATATCTAAAATATTTTTTAATTAATTGGTAATATAAACTTTACATTAGCGCAGTTTATGGAAATTACATTTTTAACATGTTCGTTTAATATGTAGTTTTAATATTGATTAGAACTAATTAAAATTTACAAAATTATAAATGAGATTATGTAAATTTTAAAAATAAAAATTAGATTAAAAAAAGTGCCTCCAAAAGAAATATATATAAAAATGAAAAAAAATGATTATTAGAACGAAGATAAAACATTATGCCATCAAATACCCTAAGTTGGCTCTTAATAGCATTATCCTTTTCTCTGTAATAAAATACTGGTAGTATGTTTTTTCAACCAAATCATGATTGGTTCATTTTTTGATCATTTTAATTTTGTTTTGCTCATTAGTGATTGGTTCGCTTAAAGTTGGATATCACTGTCAGTGGACTGTGGAGACCTGTTTCACTGTCCCACCACTTTGCTAAGCAACTTGCAGATAATCCAATCACAGTTTTCCAAACATGTGAAAGAAAAAAACATAAGAAATTTGTGAAGTAAAGAGTTGAGAATTCTCTTAAATTTTTATTTTTTCCTAAACAAAAAGAAAGAGGATATTAATAAATGTAGCGGTTAATTTGCAGGTTGTGTCTGATGAGGCAAGGGCCATGTACAACGGTGGAACAGCGGGGCTCACTTATTGGAGCCCAAACGTGAACATTTTCAGGGACCCAAGGTGGGGCCGCGGACAGGAAACTCCCGGTGAGGATCCTGTGCTAGCCGGTAGGTATGCTGCTAGTTATGTCAGAGGGTTACAGGGAACCGACGGTAACCGGTTGAAGGTTGCTGCTTGTTGCAAACACTTCACTGCTTATGACCTCGATAATTGGAACGGCGTCGATCGTTTCCACTTTAATGCACAGGTGCGTTGTGGGACTGTCCCTTAAAAATATCCAAATTAAATAGGAAGAATAATATTCTTTATTTATTTTTACTCTATATTTTTTATATAAAAAAGTCGTGTAAAAGATTAATATAAAAAGTTATTTCCGAACTATGGAGTATTTTACAATTAGTAAGTAATGGAAAATCTCACTGAATGTTGATCATGACAAAAAGATTATAGAATAAATTACTTCAACTTAATTTCCTTTTATTTTTACATTTTTTACACAAAAGTTCTATTGCTAAAACCCTTATAAAATATCTCCTGTTTCGTAAACAAGTTACAATACAATTTAAAACCTTTATTTTTGCAATAAAAAATCAAGAAAACTAAATTACATGAACCATTAATAATTAAATCAGTAAAATATGAGTTTATTTTCTACTATTTAATTCTAAAAAATTGGTTTTAAAAGGTTAGTTTTATTCTATCTTAGTTATAATTTATGTGATTAATTTTTTTTATCATAATAATTTTAAAGCAATTCTTTTATTTTGAAGATATATAATTTGTTTAATTATTTAGTATCTTATGTTTTTCTATTGTTATTAAATATTTTATCCTTTTATTGTTATTAAATATAGAGGATTTGAGTATAATGTATTTATAAAATAGAAGGAACTTAGTATAATATATAAGAAATAAAGAGGATTATGTTTAACGAGCCAAGAATGTTAGTATGGGATTTGTGTCAATTTTATACAAAATAAAGATTGAGAGTTTGTGTGTGTAGTATTTTTAAAATAGAAGAGAATTGGTTTAACTTTTATAAATATAGAAAATTGTGTAAAAAGGTTCAAAGTAGAAGAGAGATTAAAATAATTTACTGTCCATTATAATATGATTATACGGCGCGGCGCTTTTGTAAGTTCCATTGTTCTATTCCTTGTGTTAATGAACGATACTGTGATTGTACGTTTGTGAGTGAACGTCGGTGAATTATTGAATTTTAATGTTATAGGAAAATTAAAAATGTTCGTAAATAGTAAGATTCATTAACAAATCATATCCCTTGAGAAATTTCTCAAGCTTGGCACTTCTGATATAGTCCAAGATGATTTGTAGGTCCTCTTTCTATTATTTTCTTTTTCTTTCTGTTTTATGTCTTTGGATGCTTTTATTGATTTCAAAGGATAAGGATTAAGTATCACTTAGATGATAGGACGTTTTTTAATATTGTTTTACTTTTCCATAATCGATCCTGCTTAGAACTTAATCAACTTACAAATGATAACTTGATTCACGTGACTCAATTCTTGCCGCATTAATTTTTGCATAGACTGGAAAGCAAAAAATTACTAGGTTTATTTAAAGTATACATATTCTTAAGTTGTAGGCTTGTCAGAGATGTATTTTATTTAACACTGCACAGGTACACTTTAAATGCATGTAGTTGTATTTTATGTTTTATTTTTAGTACTTTTAGGTCAATATATAAATTAGAATACCGCATTCATTTGATAGATTGTAGCACTTCATTATATTTATAACAACTCGTACTCATTTTTAAATCATGATTTTTCTCTTGTTATTTAATGTTAATTTTATATTGTTTTTATACGTTATATTATAGCTGCCGTGTCTGGTAATTTTTCGAATTTGCCATGTTCTGTCTCCATGTCGTATCTTTGCTTGCTAGATGTGTCCTAAGCATGTATGGAGGAGTTATACGTAACCATTAAAATCAAAAAAACTTATGTGATTTATTTAAGTATAAAATAGTTTACAATGTTATGGTATAATTTCTGTTATATTATGGGAAACATATGATAAGCTACAATTAAATATTGACAAGCTTAATAATTTTGTTGAGTGAAACCTGAGTTTGAGCTGAGCATAATGAAAAATATGCAGGTGAGTAAGCAGGACATAGAGGATACATTCGACGTGCCATTCAGGATGTGTGTGAGCGAAGGGAACGTAGCGAGTGTCATGTGTTCTTACAATCAAGTCAATGGGGTCCCTACCTGTGCCGACCCCAACCTCCTCAAGAAAACAGTTCGTGGCCTGTGGCATCTTGATGGGTAAGCTTATAATGCTCATTCAATATACCCAACTTCTAATCATCTCATCACAACTTTAAATTAATTCAATCTTTTGCTTTTCTGTGGTTAGGTACATTGTATCAGACTGTGACTCGGTTGGTGTGTTTTACAGTAACCAACATTATACATCAACGCCAGAAGAAGCTGCTGCCGATGCCATTAAAGCAGGCTAGTTAATTACTCCATTCAACTAATTCATCGGTTCATTCCTTCACCATTAATACATCAAACAGAAATTAATGAGATAAATTTTCTTGTTTGACCGTGTCACAGGTTTGGATTTAGACTGTGGGCCTTTTCTAGCTTTGCACACGCAGGATGCGGTCAAAAAAGGGTTACTAAGCGAAGCTGATGTGAATGGTGCTTTGGTCAATACACTGACGGTCCAAATGAGGTTAGGGATGTTTGATGGAGATCCATCGGCCCATACATATGGTAACTTGGGCCCAAAAGATGTGTGCAAACCAGCCCATCAACAGCTCGCTCTTGAAGCTGCCAGACAAGGAATTGTGCTTCTTAAGAACACTGGTCCCATTTTGCCCCTCTCCCCGCAGCGTCATCGTACCGTGGCTGTCATTGGGCCTAATTCTAACGCCACTGTTACAATGATTGGAAATTATGCTGGTAAGGAAGCCCTACTCCCCAAGTCCAAATAATTTTTCCTTAATGGCTCTAATTATCTTTTTTTACCTGCTTAATAGGTATTGCTTGTGGATATACCAGCCCCTTGCAAGGAATAGGAAGATATGCCCGGACTATTCATGAGTTGGGTTGTGAAAACGTAGCTTGTACTAATGACAAGCAATTTGGGCCTGCTATAAATGCAGCCCGTCAAGCAGACGCAACCGTTCTAGTGATGGGCTTGGACCAGTCCATTGAAGCTGAAACGGTGGACAGAACTGGCTTGCTTTTGCCCGGGCGTCAACAAGACCTTGTTTCTAAAGTGGCAGCTGCCTCAAAGGGACCAACCATTTTGGTCTTAATGTCTGGTGGGCCTGTGGATGTCACTTTTGCAAATAATGACCCTCGAGTTGTTGGGATCTTGTGGGCCGGTTATCCGGGCCAAGCTGGTGGTGCTGCCATCGCAGATATACTGTTTGGAACGGCTAACCCAGGTTGGTTTGTTTGTTTTGATAAAAAAAAAAGTGTGAAATGGTGTTAAATGTAAACTAATATGTTTGAGTATCAGAGGAAGCTGCCAATGACATGGTACCCAGAAGAATACGTAAGAAAGTTGGAAATGACTAATATGGCAATGCGAGCAAGGAAATGGGAGGGGTACCCAGGAAGAACGTATCGTTTCTACAATGGTAGAGTGGTGTATCCATTTGGACATGGGTTGACATACACTCACTTTGTTCATACGTTAGCAAGTGCTCCCACAGTGGTGTCAGTTCCCGTGAATGGGCATCGCAGTGGCAATGTGAGCAATTACTCAAACAGGGCAATTAGAGTGACACATGCGAGGTGTGAGAAGCTGTTCATCACCCTCCAGGTCGACGTTAAAAATGTGGGGTCCAGAGATGGCACGCACACGTTGCTTGTGTTCTCTAATCCACCTTCAGCTTGGGCACTAGAGAAGCAACTTGTGGCCTTTGATAAGGTCCATGTTCCTGCCAAGGGTCAAAAGAGAGTGGGAGTCAATATTCACGTTTGCAACCTCCTCAGTGTAGTTGATAAGTCTGGGATTAGGAGAATCCCGTTGGGGGAACACAGTCTTCACATTGGCCATGTTCAACACTCCGTCTCACTTCAAGCTGCAGCACTTGGGATTATCAAATCCTGAATTTGGTCAATATAATAATATATATCTCTCTGCCTTTCACTCAACTTTATGCCACCTAGTACATACTAGTATTTCAAAAACCTTGGTTCTAAGGAGCCCTCTATTCAAAGGCAAACTGTTGATATACATGGATTGTAGACAAGACAAGACGTGTTAGATTCATTCATCTCTCACAGTCAATACGATTTATTCGATTTTTCAGAGCAGATTAAGGAAATGTATTCTTCTCTCTTCTCTGTCTTTCTACTTGATTTAGTTGGTGTGTTATCAATAGGATCGGTAATAAGATAGTTTTCTCGTTGTAATTGTAATTGTAATTGTAATTGTAATTGTAATTGTAATTGTAACTTCCCCTTTTACGAGATTGGTAATAAGATTGGGTACACATCCATGGACCATGACCATCATGCCGCACGTGAGATATAAATTCTCTGTTTAAGAACGGTACTACAACTGTTACTGCAAGAATAACTTACATGGCTCTTTCTTCCTCAAGCTACATTTTGATATTTGTTTCTTAGCGCTATTTTACCCTTCCTTTTCTCAAGCATTAATTATTTCTATAGATATATTCAAGCCACTTAATTACTTAGATTATGTTGATCAATAGCCCGATAATTTGTTTTCCTCGTTCATATTGGGAACGGTAAAATAAAAGTGCTTTCGTATTGAGAATATGCTAATAAAAATGAAGGAACAAAGGGTGAAATCAATTAACTACGCATTGATGAAATTCAGTTTTGGATAATATTTAAGTCAACACAACACACGTGATAGTGTGATACCATTGAAGTCTCTTCATAGTTCATTTTTACTGGCCTGTGGGCTGTGGCCCCGTTGTTTACCGAAATATAAAAATTAAATCAGAACATCTTGAAATCCAAGTATGGTAATGGTATACATCTTGTTGGGCTTGATATGCTTAAGCTTCTGATTTGGACCAACGCAATTAAGGAAATATGGAACCTGTGGAGACAAGGGATTTGATCACCTTATCTTTTATCAATTAAGCGCGTATTTTGCTTACCTAATATTTTGTACTCACTTTTTTACGTAATTATTTTCTTTTAAGAAAAATTTATTCTTAAACAAATTAAGCAAAATAATTATATATTGTTACTAAGAAAAAAGAATATCTTAAAATCAATTCAAGCATAAGTAGCTACGTATGATCCTGGTAGAAAGCTTTGCTCATTAAGTTTCGTATAACTCGCATAAAATACGTGTATGCTTGTAAACATGTATTTATATCTGGACATAGCGTTTTAGTTAAATGAGCTATATCTATGGATATATTAACTTATATAAAATAATATTTTATGCAATATTATTGTAGAAATTTTCAAAAAAAAAACTCTTCTCATTTAAATAAAAAAAATGCTTATATCAACAATTTTGATTATCATGTCTTTTGAAAAAAAAAATCAAAATTCCACAACCACTTTTGACAAAAGCATAGATAAAAATACTATTTGACATATTAAGATCACAAAAACATTTAATGCATAAATTAGATAATTCAACATATATGTAAATTCAATATATTTGAAATACCAAGGAAAGAATTACAACTACTATTTTATTGTAAGTAGTATTAAGTGTGTATTTTAAAATCTCAATTGTGATAAAAAAAAAAATATTATCGAATTTTATCAACAAGATTTTGAAAGCATTTTTTATTGTCTAATCTTGACAAATGCTTGTGTTAGAAAGAAATTTGCAAAAAATTTTAAAAATATACTCTTATGTTTTTTATCCAACATTTAACTCAATTGTTATTTCAAAATTGTAAAATATATCAAACCAAAAGATCTCACATAATTAATACTTTTTTTCTATGAATTTATTTATTCATTTACTTTTATTCTTTGTACTTTTAATTTGTCTCAAAATAACATAATATTTTTAGAATTTTAAAAGATATTTAAGTCATTTTTAATATATAAAATTTGAATAATGATAAAAAAATAATTCAAATTAAAAATAAATTCATATTTTTATGACCTTTTTTTTCAATTTTGGGTCTAATCTTAAGAAAAATTTCAAGTTTTTATAATAAAATTTGTTGTATTAGAATAAAAAATATTGAAATTATAAATTTTGAATATACAAAATTTTAAATCACGATAAAAAAGTCACATTAAAATTATAATTATAATTAAAATTAATTTTTAAAATATTTTTTCAAGTTTATTTATTTATTTTTATTGTATTTGAATACAAAATATTGATCTCATAACTTTTTAATACGCATATTTTTAAATGGTGCAAAAAAACTATACTAGGATATAAAATGTTTTTTCCACGTTTTTAATTATTTTTATTATATTTTAACGTAATTTATGATTAATATAAATTTTCAATACAAAATTTTATATAATGATAAAATTTCAGATTAAGCTATTGTTTTTTTTTTTTTCAAATTTTGTCTTTTTTTTTTGGTGATTGAGAAGTTTAAAGAAAAAAGATAAAATAAGAAATAAAAAGAAAGAGCGAGGCATGAAACTTCTATTTTAAATTTCCTTTCCTTTCCTTTCATATTTTCATGGTTCCTCGCAAAATTCTGACTGGGCTTGTTGGAATTTGAGCCGGGTTTGTTTTTTTTAATAGTTTAATGGCAAACCTCTCGTTACCCCTCTCATTATTAATAATTTTTTTATTTTTTATTTTTATTTTTTTATAAATTTACTAA
The DNA here is from genome assembly GCA_025330945.1 of Mucuna pruriens. Classification (NCBI taxonomy): domain Eukaryota; kingdom Viridiplantae; phylum Streptophyta; class Magnoliopsida; order Fabales; family Fabaceae; genus Mucuna; species Mucuna pruriens. Next base: position 3,413,395 of record JAENHJ010000528.1, read on the forward strand.
GATATTATTTTTGAAAAGTCTTTTTAAAATTTGTATTTTTTCCAGAAAATACTTGATTTAATAAATAATTAAAAAACCAAATTTTAAATTATACTTTAAAATGTAATATTATTGTCAAAGAAAAACTATGAAAAATAATTAATACTTACTTATTGAAAAAAATTATTACTTCACATTGGTACCTATTTTAAAAAATATATTATGGAATATGTATATTTTTTTTCGTAAAGTTATTTTCATAATTAATATATATATATATATATATTAGAAATTAATTTTTGATATAATTAAAAATAAAAATTGAATTTTATTTCTATAGTTGAAGAAATGAGTGATATGTAAAAACAATTATTACCATCATGCAGAAGGAGAAACATTATGCAAAAAAAGTATAAATGTTTTTTAATTTTTAATTTTTATTTTTTTATAAATTTACTAAGATATTATTTTTGAAAAGTCTTTTCTAGAATTATATTTTAACAAACAAAATTTGGAAAATAATTTTAAGATTTGTATCTTTTCCAGAAAATACTTGATTGAATAAATAATTAAAAAACAAAAATTTTAAATTATACTTTAAAATGTAATATTCTTGTCAAAGAAAACTATTAAAAATAATTAATACCGGCTTATAAAAAAACTATTACTCCACATAAATACCTATTTCAAAAAATATATTATGGAATATGTATATTTTTATATAAATAATATTTTAATAATAAAAAATTATTTATTAACAAGAAAATAATAAATATGATAAGCGTAGTTGTTTTAAAACTGACTGGGTTCGTTATAGTTTGGGTTTTAATAACATAACGTTGAACCTAATTTTAAAACATTCTCTTTTCATAATAAGCCTAGGCTTTTGTACTTTGTTCAGTGAAAACAACATAAAATATTAAAAAAGAGGTCGAAAATTTGGTTTTAATTTTGTAAATTAAAAATTATTTAGATTAAATTAGTAAATTATAAAATTTATGAATTTTTAAATCCGGAGTATATGAAAATAATAAATAATAAAATTGTAAAAGGAAGATATATTAAAATATAAAACTTAGGACAAAACAATTTAGAGTTTTGTATGCTTGCTCTCATGATATGTGCTTCACAATGTGCAGTTTATTTTAATGCCAGTGGGTACGAATAAAATTATTCCAACATACTAAATCAAATAAAATTCAATAATACAGATAAAATAAATAAATAACGTCAATTCTCATGGGTTATCATACGAATTTGGTATTTCTCTTCTTACGTTAATTACTTAAGTGGCACATCTCTTGGTTTAACCTGCCTTTCTTAATCATTATCTAAAACTATAATTAATTTATTTTTAAATCCATGGAAAAACTAATTTAATTGGGACAATTTATTAATTTCCTTTTTTTCTTAAAAAAAAAGAAAGAAGAAGAAGTCAATTTAAGTGCAAGTAATGGACCATTATTTTGTTAAAAAAATTATTATCATCATACTCTTTTTCAATTAAAATAAAGGAGTTAATTTAGTTACATAACAACTTGTTACTTTTTTCCTTTAAAAAGGTCATTTTAAGTGGAAAGGATTGGTTTATTGATTTTCTTTAATGTTTTCTTACTATTATCATTTCTCAATCTAAATTAAATAATTAATTTAGTTGTAAAACTTGTTAATTCCCTTCCTTTAAAAGAGGCTATTTTAATTAGGATAGCTTGGTGAATGGTTCTTGTTATTACATTTATTTCCTAATGTAGATTGAGGTGTTAATTTGATATTTCTTAATTTAAATCAATTGCTTAATTTAATTGGAATAGCTCGCTAACTCTTTATTTTTGAAGGGTCACTTTAGTTGTAGTTGTTTAGTGAATCACATTTTAAGTTTTTTTTGTTACTATTACCTTTACTATATTCAATCTCTCAACTTTTGAATAAAATTTTCAAACTTTCAAGTCACATTTATTTCGAGAAAGACATAGTTTTAAGTTCTTTATTACTAAATGATACGTCAAAACAGAATTAAACTCCTATCCAGTTTTTCTTTTTTCATTTTTTTGGGTAAGTAGCTTCACTTGCTTCATTTCATTTTCTCTTAGAGTAAAAAATATTTAAATATATTTTTAATCTTTTTAAAATGAGAAATTTTGATTTTATACTTATAAAAAAAATTGATTGATTTTCATTCATATAGATTTGGAATCATTGTTTTTTTTTCCTATTATCATTTGTGTTAAATTAGTATTATGTTAATATATGATATATTTTAAAAAAATTTATTGATCAATAAAATAAATATTATTTATCTAAAAATACTGATTTCAAATTTTAGAAAAATAAAAATCAAATAAAAATATTTTAGAAGAACCAAAACTAAAATTTACTCATTTTATAAATACTAAAATTGATTATTTTAAATTTTAGAGAGAAAAAAATCATAATTTTTTTATAAAAAATAAAATAAAAACTCACTCATTTTATACCCAGACTAAAAGTATAAATATAAATATTTTTAAATTATTAATGATTATATAATTAATTAGAAGCTAACTATGTTTTAAATAAATGTATTAAGGGTACAGTGAAATTTAGTTTCTACACTTTTCTATACAAAATCAGTTTTTCAAATCCAAACTCATTTTAAGAGACCAATTTATTTTTTTAACAAAAAAGCTTTACAATTTGTACAAGAGAAGGGTTATAATAGTGTTTTTCTTATTTCTTTTACGAATAATTCGATGGAAAAAAAGATCCTTGTAATAATGCAGTGCAAAAAAAACATAAAAATATAGTTAGGGAGAAACATTATACTTGGCTGGATTTCATATATTAAAGTGTAATAATGCATCAAAATACCTTAAATTGATATAATGTTAGTCTCTTACGTCAAACACACATTAGCTTATGTCACTTGCATTATACAACCATTAAACTTATTTAATCAATAATTTACCTAGATTTAAATACTTAATACCTATAGTTAATTGCAATTCTTGTCATAAATATCTTTTAAATCAGTGATTTTTTTTTTTACATAAAATCAGTGATTAAATATAAGTAAATTGTTAGTTGAGTAGGTATATTTAACAGATGATTGATGACGGTGAGATGAAGTGATGCGTGGGAAAAGTATTATTTAATTATTTACACGAATTATGGGACAGTTACCTAGTTTTTCCAAATAAAGAACGAATGAGCAGAATGGAGAAGAGAGTGGCAAGACTTGCTATCATTTTTATGTGAGTGAGATTGGAGAGAGTGGCTAAGAAGCAAAATCATGTGCAACAATAATGTTCCAATTGAAGAGCGAAGCTGGCATGTGTTGGGCCAATAAAACATAACCAACAAAACTACAAGAAAATGAAAACAAAAGGCGGCTTTGAAAACTGGAAATGGCTTTGATGTTGACATACTTAGATAGCATATGATGCATCGACAATAATGGTTGATGGGCTCTCATAAACCAACCATAGCAAAGCATCAATGTCCCAATGTTTCATATTTTGGAATCACAGATTCCGCACTACAAGGATTCCGCTGTTCAGGATGCCTATCAACTGCAGAAATAGTGAAGATGAATAAAATATAAAATGTGATTTTCTTTTAATATTTTTTATATATATAGCATGTCATTACATTAAACACAATAATGTAATGGGTTTTAGACTGATAAATGAACTTGCACGTTTGAGTTGCTGCCGATTGAAGTTTCTGCTATCACCACATAACTAACTCTATCCATCTTTTACTTTTTTTTATTGAAAATATAACATTTAATATTAGAATAAATACTATGAAAAGGAGTAATGCTCATGGTTGCGAAAAACAATTGCACTATGACATATACAAAGGTTATTATTTGATTTTTAATAAATTAATAATTTTATTCGTTTTTTAAAATAACCAATAAAATAATTACATATAAATTTTTATTTTTAAAAATAAGATATGTTTGATCACCTAATCACAAATTAATACGTTGATAATAATTATCTTATGAGTTATATCAAACATAATTAAACATATAATTTAATTCATATTTATGTTGATGATTTTTAATTTGATTTCTATATGTAACAAAAACATTAAATTAATCTCATTAGTTAAAAACATAATTGATTTAGTCTTTATTATCATTAATTTTTTTTATGTATTTAAATTTAATTCATATACATTAACACATTTTAACTTAGTTGATACATATATAATACATTTTTAATTTGGTAAATTACAAAAATCAAATTAAGAATGTATTCCCTAGATGTCAATTAAAAATATTTAAAATAATTTAAGGATATAACATCAAAGACTAAGTTTGCAACTTATATATATATATATATATATATAGACTAATTTAATAAAAAATTATATATAAGAATAAATTGATAATCTTCAACATAAAAATGAATTAAATTATATATTTAACCAAAATTTTATATTGAAATTGATTTTAAAATAACTAACTTAAAAATTATAATAAAGTGTTAAAATAACTAATCAGTTGATAATGTTAATTTTTTTTTATGATTGATAAACTGTTAATATTGTGAGTACATTTTTATCGTTAGGAATTTATTAAGAATTAGGATAATTGGATAAGGTAATTATTGGATTAAAAGAAAAAGATTGTGATCTGATTTGAGCGGTGGAAGGTAGTGCATAGATATGGTGGATTGGGTAGCAGAATGTTTACTTAATGAAATGTATAATAGGGATGCTTGACTTTGAATTGAAGTTTTTCTTTTGCAACCTGTTTACTTGAAGCTGTATGGATCCGGCAATGGCTTTTAGTGGGAATATGTTTCTTTCCCGTAAGCAAAAGGAATAGCAGAGAGGGCAGAGCAAGTGCTTTCATGGGAGAAAGAGCTTTTCTTTTTCCACTATTCAATGGGATAAGTTCGGGTAAAATGCAATAAAGAAAAATAAAAAAAAGAAAGTATACAACTCATGAGGCACAGCACAGCATTACAAAACTTCACGCCTACTTTTCCCATCCATGTTTTCAATTATTGAGGGATACGGATAAGGGATAACTCTGTCCTTTCCTTCCACACTGAGGGTAAGCTTTTTGTTATTCCAGTTCAAGAATACAAGACACCAAAAATATCTTCCAATATTGTTTGAGAATGGTTTCTAATTAGTTTAAGGTATATTATTACTATTACCATATGTTTGGTCCCAAATGCAAAGGGCTAACTCTGAATGCTTTTTTAACCCACCCAAGAATGGTCCAATACATAAAGAAGTGCGCAAGTAATAATGGTTTAATTAATACTGGTTTTACAGGGACAAGTTATAACAAATGCGCGTACACGTAACAATAACATACCAGAGTGTATATAGATGCCAAACTACATTTCAATGTCTGTTATTATAAATAAATAAAAAAATCAATGGCATGGAACCAAAGGCTTTTGTGAGTATTTATCTTCTGTTTTTTTTCCCTTCTTATCCGAGTGACTGAATAGTTTTTATGCTACATTCTTTTATATGGGCTTGGATTTGTCAATTGAGTAAATAACATTATTATTACTAATTATTATTATTATTATTATTTTATTATTGTATTTATTATTATTATTATTATAATAGTTATTATTATTATTATTTGATAAGTGTAAAATATCTACCCACTTTATCAATGATTAATTTTTATCAAAGAATTCTCTAACTATATTTGGTAGAATCATCCCACCCAATTCTTCTCTAAATGTATCAATTCAGGTGAATTTATCATGGAGTAACACAAATTTAGCTAGGTTAAACCAAGTTGAATTGGCATGAAGTTCATATTTTTTTTAACTTAGTCCAATCTTTAGAGGGCCACAAGTAACTGGCTGACCCATAAGCCAATTATTTTTAAAATAAAAAGAAATTAAAAATTAAAATAAATCAATTTATGGAACATATTAATAAAATAATTTTTAATCACTATAAACTAAAATAAAATATATAAATTGTTGTTTGTGCTATAAAAATAGTAAAATATAATGCATAATAATATAAATAAAATAAAGTGTATCAATTGTAGCAATAAATAAGTGTTAGGGATTAAAAACAAAACTTAAAATACATAGAATATTAACATTAAAACAAACATTAGCAATACATATAATATTAAATTCATCATCTATTATTTGAGAAATTATAAAAATATAATAATAAAAAAATAAATTTGGCCCATGAGTTGCTGGACAAGTAAAAATACAAGTCGGGTTAGGACATACCAAAATGAACTAAGATCTAAAATTTCAGAATCCAACCAAACCCATTTGTTAAACTAATCAAGTCAGGTCATCGACACAGGTATATTTTAATATCTTTATTTTTTTTATTTATAAGACTTAAATACAAGAATTTACTTAAAGAATTTGACTCTAGTTCTACTCCAACTTATGTGATATTAGTGATCTTATCATTTCTCTGATGCTCTTCACCAAATTTCAAAATATCAAACAAGATAAAATTATAAATAAACCAGAAAATATCTTTATTCTTTTACATTTCCCATCAACCAAAAATTACCCTTATGTTTAGTCTAATTAGTCATGAAAAGACCAAGAAAACCTTATCCAGAAACGGTATTTTTTATTAGAGAATCCTTAAAGACTTCACATCACACTGCCTCCTTAGGTACAAACATGTCTTTGAGAATGGAAGTGTTTCTCATGAACCTTAAATTTTAATCGCAGGTTAATTGCTTAATCAATTATATAACTTTTCAACTACTTAGATGACTAAAGGTGTGATTCCTTCATTGGCTGTATATAAAGGATCTTATTGCTTAATAAATATTTAATCTCCACCCTGGCAATTATGGGAAACCTACTTTTCCTCTATGATATATATCTATATACGTTGACAGTTGTAACATCCAATTCATATTCTGATTTTTAATTAGAGATAAAATATTAAATGATCTAATTCCGACTACTCTTTTAGTGAACATAATTATGTCTTTTAATTAAAAAAAAAGTGAATACTGCTACATAAAATTTAGTCGGCATAACATAATCTTAAATAATATAATAATTTATCTTGAATTAAACTCAAACATTAATCGTTTTCAGTTATTATTGGACATTTCCTTTAGTGCAGTGATGCAATAATGTAGTTCAGATTTTATGTTTTTTTAGCTAATTAATAAGAGGAATGTTTGGCGATTGTTAGCATTATAACTAAATTAAAGCTGTAACCATGGCATGACAACAATAAGTAATGAGGGATTCTTACATAGTACTAATATAGTATGCAGTTAGGTACCACAACCATTTTAGATTCCCATTGATGACAGAAAAAACAGTCCCTCGTTGTCATCAGCAGAAATATATATATATATATATATATATATATATATATATAATTAATTAAATCTCTCAATTTAAAATTCAAATATCTCCTGCAATTCAAATACTAACAAAAGTTTGTGAAGTTACTGACGATTTGTAAAGGTAATTATACATTATACAATAAGCAATTTTTGGTGTCCATTAAGTTAGTATAGTTAAAACATGTAAAAAAAATTCATAAAATTATAACGTCAGAGTCAAAACATGTAAAAAAAATATAGATAAAATTTATAAAGTTTTAAAAATTATAAAACAAAAGATCCAATTAATATTTTTTAATTTTATATATCAATTTGATTTATCATTATATTTTTAAGAACTAAATTGATTAATCATTACCATTTCAAAAATTATTTTGACATTTTATTTATTTAAGGATCAATTTCATCATCAATTACAATTTCAAGAATTAAATTAAATAATAATATGTAATTTGAAGAACTATTTTATTATTTTATTAATTTTTTAAACCAATTTATTCTTTTATTACATTTTCATATATTAAATAAATTATTCCCTCGCTTAATTGGTGATAGTGTATCGCTAGTACACAAATTTGAAGTGTGAGTATGGAACGTGGATACACAATGACCCTTGGTGCAGTCTCGCATGCGTAACCAACAGCATGAGGGTGGACCAAACTAGATACACAGGAACGACCCAACCGTTGTGCACCATATATAGCCCGACCAACTTGAAGCACCATAAACTCCATGAGTCATGTCATGGCAAAAGCATAACCCTTTGCTCTAGCAAGCTCGCCAACCCCATGGTCCAACCACTTCATTGCATATCACCTTCTCCCTAGCTCGGCCTCAAAACCTTATCCTCTTCTCTCCTTTCAATCAATGGCACACCAAAAAATGATACGAGAGATAGTGAAGCCAAAAGCTTACCTATTGGTCGATGAATATATAGCAATGATGGATCATGATTATGATTATTGTCAAAACTTATGCAGCAACGGGTCGGTGAAAAGAAGAGAAGGAGGTTCATTGCTTCGCTTTTAAGGACTCGTCACCGACGCTTTTAAGGAAAGCATCGAAAAACCTTAGAAAGGATAAGGCCGGTCTTGAGAATCATAGTTTAAGTTCAAGGAGTCTATTACGTATATGGAAGGTGTCATCCCCTACAATGTTCATCCTAAGATGGTTACTCTAACTAGATGCACGGAACAAATTGTGACTTCCAAACTATAATATTTACCTTTCAAGAATAAACAAGGTCGGGTTGACTAAGGAGAGGAAGAGGTTATATTTTTGGGATTTTTTGAACCTAATAAGAATGGTGTCTTGCTCATACGTATCTTCTAATGCAATGAAAAATTCAAAGTTTATATAGTTCTGCCTAAGACTTAAGAGCTAAATGGGAAAGGTCGATGTCGAATCGATCGTGAGAAGATACCGACTAAGTGTAGGCGGGGATAGGGTGTCAAGTAAGAGTCAGCAGGGATAAGGTGTTGGTCAAGAGTCGGCGAGGAAGGTTCATGTCGACTATGTGTTGGGTGGTTGGGACACCTTATAGTTTAATGTACGATCGACACGAAATTAGCTAGCTGAATGGGGTGTAGATTGAATCCTATCCTCGGGTTAAGTGTGTGACTAAGGATTGGATTCGAATAACACAACAATATATCCGAAGTCAAAGTTTAGAGACTTTTACCTAGTATCTAGATGTTTCGTCGTTGTTTTGATGGAGATGGATCTTACTCTTTCCTCTCTTATTAACACTTCCTTTCTCTCTCGACTTTTCGAAATCTATGCTCCACGAAGTCCTTCCTTACCCAGGAATTTTTCGACCCCTTGCCTTCAACAATAACCCCTTTTATAGGCCAACTTCTCCTTTTTGCAATCTTTTAGGAGATCTTCCACCATTAATGCAGTGGCTCCCTACAGGGTTTCATTAATGCAGTGGTGCCCTCCGTAAGGTTCCCTTTAATTAATGCGATGACTTTTTAATTAATATAGTAGTCACTCCTCAAGCTCCTCCTCTGGGCACTATAGTGGAAAAACCACTTTTTATCCTTGGTTACACGCAAGGTGTCAAAACATGGGTGCTTTTTTTGAAAAACGAGAGGACATTAGGGAACTGTCCACTACCACCCCAACTCAAGATAGATTGAGGAGCGTGAGCCTGCTAGAACACGCTTCCCCTACCCTGTCGTCATTTCTCTTTTTTTTTCTTATTTTTTTATTTAATTTTATTTTTTTTAAAGATGTGAATAAAAATAGGTGTCGACCATCATGATATGCAAATGGAGAAAGGGAAAAGAGGTGCATGGAAGAGAAGTCCATGGACTGACCATTTCTAATTTTGCCTTTTCAGTCTCAATTGTTGGTCTTCATAATTTTTAATCCAATGATCATAAAATAACCAATGCTCTAGTACACTAATTTTAAGTGGTGTATAGTAATTCCCACCAACGGATGGTGAGAGAATTTTACAATGACCTAGGGAGCTGGACAAGGAACTTAGTAATTTAAGATTTTTATGTTTAATGTTTCATAGTTCTCTCGAATAAAATTATTTTCAAAAAAAATATAAAAAAGAAATTAAAAGAGAATTTCACAATTTAAAATTTGTAACAGAAATGATTAACCAGTACGATTTATTTGGTAGGAGAGGAAAAAATAACAGGAAAATTGGATAAAGATATAATCAAAAAAGTAAAAAATAAAATGCTGCTTGATTAAAGGATAAACCTATATTTGATGATCGAAGGAAATTGTAATAAATAATAATTGTTAGATTAAATGTTGATTTATCGTCATTAAAAATTTAATAACAATAAATAAAATATAACAAACTATCTTATTAAAGAAAATAATAATAACTTATGCTATTAGACTTACAAGTGTCCTCTGCAAATTTGTACTTGTACTGTCTGTCAAGCACTTTGTCTATCTAAGTGCTCAACTTGTCATCATCCTAAGAAGAAAGGATAAACTTAGCTTATAAAATTTGAATGTATTAGAAAAGCTTAAGCAATTTTATCGTTTAAGTAATTAAAGCCAAACCTAAGAGTCTACCCACTTTATTAAAAGTCGTGCATAAAAAATATAATAGTAAACAAGATATTACACCTTATCCTGTCCTGAAAAATAAATACGACAACATATAATGTAACGTTTGTACAAGAAAGAAATATAAGCAACAAGTTTTATCATATCCAACATTTAATGCACTAGCATTCAAAATCAAAGGGAACTAGAGAGAAACCTTCAACATCTTTAACAGACACTTTCAAGAATTTTTTATAAAATTACTCAGAAGGCTAAGTGAAGGGAGAGACTTCAAACAAACTTAGAATAAAATTAATATTTTCATTTATATAAACAAAAATTAACTATCTAATATAATTCTCATTATTATTTATTATTTATTTATGATTAATATTTACGAATTAGATAAAGATAAGGATATGATTAAAAAGATAATAAAAAATATTTTTTCCTAAAAGTAGACAAATAAAAGAATGAATGTATAAAAAAAAAGTCTCATTAAATCTATAGACAAATTAATTTTTTCCTTAAAATTAGGAGGATTTATAATTAGAAAAAAAAGAGTCTAATTAAATTTTTTTTTAGCTGGTACTTCTCTAATCACAGTAGTTAATTTTTTCATATTAACGCACACTCTCAAGATACTAGTTAAATATGGAAATAAAATTAAAGATTCAATCAAACAATTGTTATATTAACAATATACAATAATTTATATACATTTTAAACTAATAATATTCAATAAAACATATTAATATATGATTTAATAATTATTTTTATGAGACCCTAAGTTATTCTTTATTTACACTTTTGGAATCCAATAACAATCTCGCGCTGCATATTAAGATTGCTTATCAACCTAACCTCTTTTAACTATATGGCTAGTAGATGAACTTGTGCCACAGATATTTTATACTTAATAAATATTACTTTTAGTATTTTATAAGTAAAAATTGGTGTTTAACAAAATTTAAACTATATAATATAAACCCTCATTTTAGATATTATTAGATTTTATTAACTATATAAATTTTTTCAATAAAATTATGCAACATTATACATGGTTAATAGTAATAATTTAAATAATTTTCAAAAAAATTAAGTAATTATGAAAATAAAATACGTCATTAGTAACTTTATAGAGAAATTAATATTTAGTGTATAACATTGTTGCCTAACAATTTTAGGACATTAAAAGATTGAAATGATTTTGTTGGGCATATCCTTATACATTGGTTTAAGAGACTTAAATACAATTACTTGATATTTTAAATATTATTTCTTTTTTATTTTTTTAAATTACATATTTCATACAATTATATTTTTTTATTCAATTAATTTATTCTAAAAGTTATGTTAATAATATGTATTTATATATATTATTATATTTCTATAATTTAACAATTTTATAAGATACAAGTAGTGACATTATACTTTCTTTTATTTTATTTAATTAATTGTTATAATCATTATGCTAATAATTTATATCTAAAAATACTATCATTCTCAAATTTATTTCCATATAATTTTTTATTTGATAAATTTGTTATAATTTTAATTATAAATTAAATTAAGAGACTCAAATGTAATTACTTGATATTCCAGAAGTTACTTATTTCTTCTATTCTTGTAAATTACATACTTCATGTAATTACGATTTATTTATTTAGCTAATTTGTTATGCTAGTAGTTGATGGAAAGAAAATAATAAATTGGGGTTTATCAGGACCAAACCTTTGGACTTTCGGAATTCAATGGGATCTACGTAAAGCTGATAATTATGAATGTTATAAAGAATTTGATTGGGAAGTTGAATGGCAGAAAGAAGGAGATTCATTAGCTCGTTATTTAGTTCGAATTGGTGAAATTGTGGAATTCATAAAAATTATTCAATAGGTTTTTGAAGGAATTCTCGACGGGGCAATGAAAATTTAGAAATTCGCTACTTTGATAGAGACAAAGAATCAAAATGGAATGGTTTTGAATATTGATTTATAAATATTATCATATTTTTTTAATTTATTAATTTTATAAGATATAAATAATGGTCATTGTATTAATTGCTCAAATTGTTATACTAATAATTTATACTTATAAATATTATAATTCTCAAATTTAGTTCCACAGTTAATTTTTTTTTAATAACTTTGTTTCATTTTTAATTAAAAAATTAAATCAAGATAAAGATAAGTTGCAAATCAAGATACTCAAATACAATTACTTTGTATTATAAAAGTTACTATTTTATTTCTTCTATTCTTGCAAATTATATATTTTATGTAATTATAAATTTTTATTTAATTAATTTGGTCTAATAGTTATGTGAATAATTTGTATGTATAAATATTATCTTATTTCTTTTATTTATTAACTCCATAAGACATAAGTAATGATAGAAGCCTTTAACTAATTCATAATTAAAATATTATCATATTAGATACACTTCTTCTAATATATATAAGAACTAAATAATAAAAAATATGTAAAAAATGTATTTAAAACCTATTTTATATTTAATGTTTAACTAAAAAATAAAATAGAATATTTAAGAATGAATTAACAAAACTATCCTTATTAGGATAATAAATTACATATAAACTTCTTGATTTTATTATATAAAAGATTCTTATACATATTTGAAATTGTAAAAATATAGGATAAGAAGATAAGAAGTTGAGAGAACAAATTATAGGAGCCAAAATAATGCATTTGAATTAAGGGTCATTGACCTAACCTGCGGAATTGTGGATGAAAATAATAATTGGCAATAATAGGAGGAGAATGACAAGGAAATAAGGATAAGTCCAATGATAAATTATGGGAGCAGCAATCAAACAATGTCAAATAGGAAGAGGCTATGGTGTGTGTTGGGTAGTGATGTTGATGTCACTATGTATAACCGATCTTTTGATTAATATAAGGAGGCTTAGACAGTGCATGTGTTGTATGGCAGAGTTAAACTTAAACGAGCGCTTGATATGTTTGCTAGCCTGTTATTTAAAATGGTCCTTTGGAATAATTCATGGCCCCGAGTTTTATAGAAACAAACAAACAGAGACTTCATAAGGCCTAACGAAGAAAATTCAAATATCTTCTCTCTTATAATAATGTCTCCCCCGCGCCTTCTCTCCTAACGGAAAAAAGAGAAAGGAAAGGCCCATTGACGTTGGAATTAACTAGTTATTGCTATCTAACAGAGGAACGAGGGGGACATAAGGACATGCATAGAAAGGAAGTATTCAATAACACACACCAAAGGGGAATAAGTATAATGCATCAATTTTATTTTTCTGATATAGGGCTTAAAGGGGGGTGTATCACATAAAACAAGTGGACCCTCTTAATTTCCTCCATTCATGACTTCTACCGAATTACCAATAAATTAAACAGATCATCACCATCACAATGAAGGGTCCCCAGTTTCCTTACACAACTTTGATCCCCTTAGCTGTTCCAGCGTAGTATAGCAGAATTGCAGCCATGTGTATGGAAGAAACCAAACTTTGTAGACCCTTGACCTTAAACCTTGGGGACTCAAATGGTCCCACTGTCCAGGTGGGAACAGCGGCACTACAAATGTTGTTCACTTCACTATTCACTACAAGAGTATGCTATTGCTACCCAAGAAAAAATAAATTGAAAATTAAAGAAGAAACTCATCCAACTCCTCCCAAGCCACCACATATATTAGTATGATTCTGGATGCGACTTGAGACTCAATATGCAAAACAGGACATCTAGCTTCAGAATATAGAATCAGTTTAGGGATGACAATTTTATTTAATCATAATAAATAAGATTAATACTTATTCAATAGAGATGAATTTGGGTCTAAAAATTATACAAAATTTAGTAGAGATAAGTGTGGATACGAAGACTATATTACTCTTCTACTTGCACTTATGTACATATATAATTATTTAATTAAATATTTCATATATATATATATATTATTAACCAACTTTAAAAATTAAAACATTACATTTAAGAATAAATATGTTACTAATTTTATATAATTATGTATAAATAATTTTTCAATTTAATTGTAATAAATTTTTAATTAATATTTTATATTAATATATTAATTTTACCATTAAGTAAAATATGGATAATGAATACAAGTATAAATATATAGTACGAAGAAATTAAGGAGATAGAATGGATAAAACTTTGATTATTGGAAAAATTAAGGAGACAATTACATCAAAGATGGAGCCAAAAATAATTATCGAAGATTATTATATATTTTACATATTTGATGTACTTTCTATTTTGTTTTGTGTATTTGAAATTTGCACTTAATATTTTTAGTTTGTAATACTTTTCCTTTCATATTGGATTAGTATATTTGGTTAATCAATTTAAGAATATTTGACACTTAAATAGTTGGATTGATGATCATGTTTCTTTTTTATATGTTTGATTTTGAAATTTTTGTTGTTTGTTTCTTTTTTATTTTTTTACATTAAAATTTTTATTTTATTTTTTGGCAATGGGCAAGCTTGTTATTTGTAAGTTATATGGTACATCCACAAGCTTATAAAAGATAGATCATTTATGCTACAATCTAAATAGGACTAATTCATTTAAGTTACGAGTCAGCCCTAAACGAATAAACTGACCCATATACCAACTTTGGATTGAATATTTGTCTAAAAGGTGGATTTGAAGATAATTACTATAATATTCCTACACCAGCCTATTATGTTAGATGTTGATTGAAATCAACATCATAACTCAAAATAAGATTGCTATAATGCATTTAGGCAGAATTGGGACAACCACGGGACAATTGAGGTGGTTGTCAAAGCCTTTAATTAAATAATTTTCTTATTTTTTAATATTTAGGTGAAAATTTTAATATAATATATTATATTATTTTTATTATTAAAATTATACAATTTTAGGATACATAAGTCATTTTAATGTAATATTTTATTTATTAATTATTTAAAAGTTCAAAAAATATTTTTACATCAATTTTGGATTTTTATCTCACGTAAAAAAGGCTATTAAACACAGTATATAACTTAAATTCAAAAATAAATATATGACCTATAGAAAAGATATTTAATAAAAATATTAATAATAAGACCAAATATTTAACTAAAGATTTTTTTTTATTAATTATTGTGTATACATATTAAATTAATATACTTCTTCAATTAATTTGAACAATTTTCAAATTATGAATTTATACTTAATTTTTTATTTAAATCATAAAAATTGAAAAGTGCGGATGAAGATAAATTGAAAAATGTAACACCCTTTGTCACAATAGTGATCTACAATAAAAATGTGATAGTTATTGTCGAAATTTAAATTTCAAAAGGTAGAGAGTTTTGAAATACTACTTCAGTCATAATAAAATGACTAATAATAATAAATATCTTAAATAAAATAAAATATTAGACTCAAACGTAATAGCTTTTACTAACGCGGGGCATCTACTAACAAGTTCAAAAAATAAATACATAAACATATTCAATCACAAATAATTTTCATTCAACTAATAGTTAATTAGCATAAAGTCAAACTATATAAAAAAATACTAAGTTTTCTAAGTCTTTCATGTCTATTTAGTTTCAACACCTTCTCATCCATGTATTTTGGAAATAACACTCTTAATGAGATATAATCACAGTGAATAAAAACAAGTTCAAAAAGAATTCACAAATAGTGTTTGTTCTCAACCAATGCTGCAACCGGAAACTTTGTTCATGGTACTATCAAATTAAAGTTATAAAAGAATCATTTACAGATTAAGTAATACATTCTTTCACATATGTACTAAAAATAAATGATTTTTATAAGCAAACGATCTCACCCCAAACATTTAATTAGAATCACTTAACTCGATTCCTTGATTATTGGAACCAATCTGAATCGAAAATTTACCTTCTTCATCCCGGATGGAGGTATCAAATAATCCACCCCAAATGCACATGTGATAAAGTAAGGTACCTCATCCTAAATGATACTACTCATCTTCTCCATCTCGAATGAAGGTATTTCATTTCTCCAAATGAAATTCATAAATAACATTAATTTAAATCAAGTGCAAGACATTCACTACAAACATATAATTACAACAAATCAATATTGTTGATAACCATATTTATATCTCATACTTTTTTACTTATTGGTTCATAAAATATATGTGAATCCTACGTTCACTTATTGTTTTAGTTCCCAAAACTAATGTGAACCAGTATGAGCATCTGACTCAATGAATCCCATATTCACTTATCATTTTGATTGCTAGAATCAGTGTAAGTATTTGACTCACCGTGAATCCTAGATTCACTTATCTTTTTAGTTTCTAGAACCAGTGTGAGTCTCATACTCACTAAGGTCTATAAGCTCATATTTATGCAATTACATCTCACTACTTCTCCATTTCAGATGGAGCTATCTTATATCTCTTCCTATATGTAGAAATTTTTAACAAATTTGATGTCTCATCCTGGATGGGAATATCTTTTATCCTGATCCTGTAATGAAATGTCTACCATTATTCCTTCCGAGAAGGTAATGACTGACTCTGATAATAATAAATTCGTCTTTCGATGACAAATAATTGGATTCTCAAACTCCTATCACAATTAAACTATTCATAAAGAGAAACAACTTCAATTGAATTTCAACAAACAACTAGGTTTTCTTAAAATACACAATTTTCTTATTAAAACCTTAAAAGAAATTATATTTCCCCAAAACTACTAAATCAAACACAACAAGTAGGTTATAAAAAATTTCTAAAATTTTGTTAACAAGAACTTCAAAGAAAAAAAAATGCATACCATGAAAATTCAAAGAAGATGTTGTTCTACTCACTTTGAGCAAATGCTAAGGATTGTATTTTTAGTATGATGACGTCTCTTGAATTTCTCCAACTCTCTTCCTTTTTCTTCTAAGTACTAGCTTTTCTAATTGTAAAAGTAATTAATTTTTGTTTCTTCCTTTCTTTTCATGATCTCTGGGCATATAACCTACTATTTTTCCTATTTAATATTATTTTTATTTTATTTTATCTTTTTAGAAATTATTTATTATTTAAATTCAAGTACACCCTTATTTGAAATTCTCAGTGAGAACCTGAAATATCCACGTGAATTCCTCTTTTTATTATATATTTTTTATTAATTTTTTTATTTTTCTTTATAATTATTAGATAATTTTAATAAATCTTATTATAACTATTTCCATTTCAAACTTCATAACTTCCTAATCTTTTACTATCTAAATAAAATATATAACTGGATAATAATATTTTAATATTAAGATGTTAAAAAAATATTTTAATTATAAAAAATTATGCCTAATTTTTTATTTAAATCGTATTGATGATATTTTGTATAATTTATAGACTAGATTGAGAAAAACATGTATTTTTTTTTAAGATTAATTATGAAAATATAATTCAATTTAATAAATTATATAAAATTTAATCAATTTATAATTTCATTTAGAATATAAAGAAGAAAAATGCCTCGTTAATTGATTGCCGGTAATATAATAAAATAATAGAAAAAAAAATAACTTGATTAGATTAGAAATTCATGTCATATGAAAAAATAAAATAAAATAAGATAAGCATATAACTTCATAATGTTAAAAATAAAAATTCAAAATTATAATATAAAAAATAATATGGATTACATTAAATATTCACTGGCTATGCTATCATATTTTTCCGAAGGAATACAAATTCTTGTCCGAAATATAGAAGAATGTTTCACTAAAATGGCTAAACCGGAACGAGCTAATCACTATTTAAATTTAAGATGACTTCTAGCAATCTATTTTTTAATACCTTTTTCTAATATATTTTCACTATTGATTAAAATTTATTTAAAATTATTAGTGAACTTCATTAAATATAACTAAGATCTACTAAATTATATAATTTTTAATAAATTTTAATTAATAATAAATAATGTGTTAGTATTTTAAAATAAATAAATATTATAAATCGAGAAAAAATCATTTTTTATTACACTTTTATTATTATTAAAATTTATTAAGACTCAAAAAGTTATGAATATAACTCATTAGACGAAAGTATAACACATTATTTAATACAGTAAATCTTAATAAAAATCTATGTATAGAAAAAAAAAGTGTGAAAAAATATATTGCTACATATCAATATACAGTGTCAAGTTCATAAATATAACTCAATTCTAACTCCTAAAAAATTTATCTACGTTTATCCTTTTTGTGACCACCCAACTCATTCTTATGTTGTAGATACCAACTTCTCCATGCATGTTGGAATTTGATTCTTCTATAATGAGAAAATGCACTTTATCTTAAGACATTTTATTATTATTAAAATGTATCGAGACTCAAAAAATCATGATTGCAACTCATTAGGCAAAAAGTAGAATACATTGTTTAACATAATAAATCCTAGTAAAATTCTATTTATAAAAAGTAGTTATGAAAAATTATGTTGCCACAAATCAACAGTGGCAAGTTCATAAATGTGATTCATTATTAACCTCCTAAATATCTATCTTTGTTTATTCCTTTTTTTATCACTAAAATCTATCCTTGTGCTGCAGATGTCAACTTTCTCATGCAGATTGGTATAGTATGAAGTGATGTAATTTAAATAATAAAGTATAATAATAATAAATAATTTAAAGTTTATGAATGAGATTGTAATAAAATTAAATATATATATATATATATATATATATATATATATATATATATATATATCAATTTTAAAATTAATTAAAATTTTATTAATTTTTTAATTAATAATTATTATTCTACTCCTCTTCACTTTAAAGAAAACACACTGCTCAACAATTATTCTTTATATAAACCTGCTCAACCTTAATTACTAATCACTCAACTATAGGGCAGAAAGAAATGATGTTCAATTTTAATGCAGCAATATAAGGAGATAGGGGTTCACCATGATAGGTCACCTAAGGATAGACACCCCGCGTGCCATTTATAATGATTTAAAAAAAGCATTAACCTCTTAAGTAAATTTTATGATTTTTTTATTCAAAAGTACAACTATTTTAAAGTTGAAAAGTTATAATCACCA
The DNA here is from genome assembly GCA_025330945.1 of Mucuna pruriens. Taxonomy (NCBI): domain Eukaryota; kingdom Viridiplantae; phylum Streptophyta; class Magnoliopsida; order Fabales; family Fabaceae; genus Mucuna; species Mucuna pruriens. The sequence goes on from JAENHJ010000528.1 coordinate 3,432,786, forward strand.
CAAAAAGTTACAATGATTTTAACTTTAGCAAGTGTACAACTCTTTTTTCCAAAACTCATATTTTTACTCAAAATAATTATTACTTTTTAAAAAATATATCTTGATGCAAACAAATAGGCAACTAGTATCCAAAATAATAATAATAATAATAATAATAATAATAATAATAATAATAATAATAATAATAATAATGTAAAGATTAATAAAATTTGCATGCAGAAAATTACAGTTATGCGTGTAATTGTGTCAAAATCCACAGCCTGGGTATTTGCAGAAATGTAGCTAAAAAGATGTGCCGTAAGTAGAAGTGGAATCTGATATGTAAAATAAAGGACATCAATTTTTATTCTTTGAAAATCATAATATTTGTTTGTTCTAATTACAAAATACAAGTTGGTACCCAATAGGCAGAAGTACAAAAGTTTTCTGGACTGGGCAGGACTATTCGTTTGCCCAAGTTTTGGCCCCACTCTGAAATAGCGTCTTTGAATTAACTACTTATATTAGAGTTTTCTTTTTTCATTTCCATAATTTTCTAGGGTTTTGAAAATAAAAAGTAACCAATATTTCTTCCTAATTAAGCTTTTACTTTTCAAAACTTAATCAAACTTGATTCATGTTTAAATTATACTTTTTAAGTTAACTAGTTTTATATTTTTTTTCATAAAAAATTAATGATGATGTATTAGCTAAATAAAATAATTTTATACTCTTATTTACATAATTTTTTAAAAAATAATTATTATAAAAATTAATAAATTTAACTTACCTAATTATTTGTGATTTAATGATATGGTAAAATTATTTTAGAAACATGTGCATAATTTTTTCTCATAATTTAAAGATAACTGATAAATTAAAATATTATTGTTTTAATTATTTTATCGTAATAGAAGTACAACACTAGTGTGTTATATGATAAAAATAATTAAACATACTTAAAAATATAAAATATTTAAAATTATAATGTTTTACAAAATAAAAATTATTATACTGGAAGTCACTTAAATAATTAGTTTAGTGTTTGTACTTTTTAAGTAATTAAGATTTCGAGTTCGTTTGGAAATATCAATTTATCTTTTAAAAGGTGGTCTCGATAGGACGAGAAATATTTTTTGAGTTACAAAAATAATTTAATATAATTAAATTATTAATGCATTAATTAAAATGAAAATAAACAACATAAAATAATAAGCCTATAAAGATTGAGAAAAGGATTTGTTAAATAGACAAGTATTTCATATCATGTTTTACATTAACTACATATAATTACTATTCTATATTATGATTTATGTGAAAACTTTGTAATATAATATTTATTCTGGTTACGTAAAATTTAAAAGCGTTAGTTAAAAGTTTCATTCAAAAAAAATGGTTAAAAATTATTTTAAAAGATTAATCTACTTTTAATATAAATTACAAGTAAATTTATCTAATAAATTACTTATTTATTAGAATTATCTATCTTGAAATTTTGAATTCTTTAGTTGATAATAAGATGAGAAAAAACATTATTTATTTTATATTAATATTTCATTATATCATCTATTATCTATTATTTTTTACATTTGTTTGATATGATATAATTAAGAAGGTTAAATACAAAAAAGAGAAATACAAATCAATAAGATTGTTCAAAAATATAGACAAAAGTAAAAAAAAAAAAAAACTTCAATATGTTAAAATTGAGAATCTATTAGAAAAAAGAACTTTAGAATCTCGTGACTACGGGACTAAAAAAAAATCAACCAAAATAAGTTATATAAGATTACCATCGAAGATAAAATAATACCTTTAAAGAAAAATTTTAAGTAATTAATTAGAAGCAAATTTAAAATTTGTATTCAAAATTTTAAAAAGTATAATAATGTTAAATGAATGCTCTATTAATAATGTCATGTTAATATATTTTTTATACTATTTATACATACTCCACTCAATTCATTGAACTATAATGCTAGTCTGGATCATGTCATGTTATCAATAAAATTTAAATGATTAAAAATTTATTACTTCAAAACTAAATTACTCCTACTTATACTGTATATATTACTGCTTTTGAAAAAAAAAATACTGCTTATCAAACATTATACTGTATTTATTAATGCATCGATATTAAATGATTGTCATTAATTGGTCTTGAAGTACCTTTTTTCCTAACATCAAATTGAGATTTCAAATACAGTAAGAAATATGGAGGATTTTTTTAATATATACTTAAAGTTGAAATTTAAATGGTCAAATTAAATTAAAATTCTCTCTATATATAACTCATATAAATATTTTTAAATTAATTTTATATTAGTAATATTTCTATATAAAATAATAAATAAATAAATATGTAATAGAATTATAATTTTTAATTTTATTAAGTATAGAAGTAATTCAAAATAATTTATTATATTGGTACAATAATATGTAGAGTGTGATAATTATATTACAGTGACAATTAAATTAAATATCATTATATGAAGTAATATAATTTTAGTCTCAATAAAATTTTAGCCTTATTTTGATCCTTATTTATGTAGTTCGAATTAACGATGAGTAATTCGCATTTTTAGTTAAAAAAAGATTTATATCGAACTTGAGTTAAATTAAGTTGAATTAAATTTTATTGAATTTAATTAAATTAAGTTGAATTAAATTTTATTGAATTTAATTAAATTAAGTTGTACTTGATTCAACTCATTCCTAATCATATATGGAATCAACTTAGTTGAATTAAGCTAAAAAAGAATTGCGAGCACACAAACTTAATATCGTATAATGCACTTTGCTTCTTTTTCCTCTAATATCCTTATCCTTCATTTTTCTTTTCTTTGTGAGGTCTAATGTGAGCCTCCCCATGGACGAAAAAAAAAAGTATGACAGGAAAAATACATAATAAGAACAACTCCAATACTTGAATACATATTCTTAACTTATTTCTTTGTGAATCCTACAATGCTACATTAAGTTTTAGAACTACAACAAAAATTCATTCTCATACTAAAGTTATTATCTTACTTTTCTGGGTGTTATAACTAATCCTATATATTTATACTTTTATTTATATTTTTACTTTAACTTAATATATTAATTTAATTGTATTATAATTTTAAAACATAAGTATGTAAATTTTTTTAAATATATTAAAAAAATTAAAATTAATTTTAGACTTAAATATATTTTTATCCCCCAATTTAGATTAATTTTATTTTTTTATCCTCCAAATTTAAATTTATCATTTTTAATTATTACATTTACGAAAATAGTTAATTATAATATCTCATCTTACATAACTAATGAAGTAGGAATTATCATTTATTTCATACGTAAATAAAATTTAAAAAATATTATTAATCTTAAAATTTATCCACTAATATTCTTCAATTTTCATTATTCCTATAGCAAATGATTACTTACCGTAATGAATGGGAAACTTGAAAAAAAATAATAAAATAAAATCAAGAAACATCTATTTCGTTCTCCGGATGAAGAAGTTCATGGTAGATTCTCGACATGGGGAATAACAACTAAATGACATGTTAAGCCTCTTCGAATTGAAGTTTCGCGATTTGATGATGAAAACCCTTAAGGTTGGGTTTTTTTTTAAATACAACTATTTTGATTAACGAAGTGAGCCAGCAGTGTTGCTCCATTTTACTTCAACAAGAAAGCTCTCTTAGTACCAATGGCTAAACAAGAACACAAAGATAGAATCTTGGATGAAGTTCTTCCAATATTAATTTTCTAGTGCACTTTGGTTCATCCCAGCTAAAAGATTATCAAGGAAAATTGGTGAAGTTGTTTTAGATAGGGCCAGTTCAAGAGTCTCTCAAACAAGGTTGATGGCTTGGCAAAATATTTTATTCCGATTTGTTTCATCTTTGCATTGAAACCCATAATCCAGCACGTGGTAGCTTTACCAATGTAACCAAAACCAAACCCTAAACTGCAATATATTAGCAATCCTCCCAAGTTTGTCTCGCCATATCCCCATATTTTACCCATTTCACTGTAATATATTGTTCCTAAATCTATAACTTCAAGTGGCGACCAATTATTTTTCGTGCACAACACTCATATTTCTAACACACCTAGCTAATCTAAGCAAATTAATTGTTCAGCGAATGTTCTTATAGTTCCTGATTTGGAAGCAACGCTCGAGGGGCAACCTGGCCTGTTGCTTAGTCGAAGTTGGAGGACATTAATTCATGATCGGTGCATGAGAAATTGCAAATGAGTTTGCATACATTGATTGATATTCCCACACCGCAAACATTAAGCTTTATAGAAATTGTAGGGGAAGATGAGGATAGCATGGGTACTACTTGTCCTAATCTCAACCTCGAGGACAAGGTTGAAGGAAGTGGATCAGAAGAATACTAATATGAGCAAGGTTGGAGGTTAGGAAACCAACAAAATTTTGAGATAGTTAGGGACGTAATTGTTGGTTGTCAATTCTGTTTGGATATGCAATGTAAACAAAATTTTTATTATGGTATAAAATGTAAACAATATAAATAAGTTGTGGACAGGAGAATAAGGAGATTATTGGAATAAAACAATGAATTTACATATTTCTCATATTTCTTATAAATCTGTCACCTTTCTTATGATTATTTTAATCATCTTCTTTCGCATCTTAGCTCACATCAATGATGCAAACAAAGAGGCAAGTTATTGTTGGATTTGCATATGTAATTCTAGTTTCTAGGTTTGTAATATTCCACTTTACGAGTTTCTTGATTTGTTGTAAGGTTTTGATTTTTTAATCCGTGACCTTTTTAATATCTGAATTTGCACATGTCATTATGGGTTGAGATTTTGATTAATTATTTTCTTTCTAATTTTCTACTATGACTTTGTATTATGATTAAATATAGAGATTTTGGTTTCCAATTTAGAGACTTTTGTTATTTTGTTTTTATCTATTTTCTCTTTTGAATTTCGAAACTTGTTTATTTATTTATTTAAAGCAACGTGCTTACACGTGGCTTCTATTTAGAATTGCTCTAAATAGTGGAATTCTATAAAAATCAATTCTTAAATACTAGAAATAATTAAGAAACATACGTTAGAAGTGCTCTAATATTCACTACCAAACAATTAGATAGAATTTTAATTAAATTATCCAGTTTAATTTAGTTGTTGCATGAGATTAAGCAGTAAAGAGTAGTTATCTATTCATTCATTTATTATATATATAAAGCAGATATCTATCTAAATAGAATAAGCATACTAGATCATTCTTTGAGAATTCTGGTTATTTTTTTTAGAGAAAAGTTAGCAAAAAAAATCTTAATATATTTTTTTAATACACTTTTTTTTTATCTGAAATTTGTTAAAAATTATAAAATTTTGTGGATAATACTTTTGAATGGTTTTTTTTAATTTTATAATTTTAAATAAATTTTAACAAAAAATAAAATATATTAGAAGAAATATTAAAAAAACATGTTGCTAGTCCTTAATATATTTCAAAGAATGCCGCTTAAGCTTAACCCCGCGAAACAATGAATAAAGTCAATTGGCATAGCATGAACGAAAATTGTCGATGCCTTGCATTATTGCATAAAATAAAATTTGAAAATGAGAAAATAATTGACCTTTTTTCCCGGAAGAGTCACACTTTACAAGATCAATTAGTGGTGGGTTTTGGCATGCTGATAATCAAAGTCATGTGCTTGAACATGAATAAAGAATTTCCAGAACATAAAGGAAATCGAGGTGCAATTATTTAAAGAAAAAATTATGTATTATCGGGGGGATTGAACTGTTCCTAGGTTATGCAAAACTGAAATCATTGATAATGTTACAAGAGTATAGAATTATTATATATGCAATCCTCAAAATGACACAATGATAGTAGTAGTACTGGACCAGAAGGAAGAAGAATGTAACATAGAAACAAAAGCAAGGGGCAGCTCCAAAAACTGAGTTATATCTGGATAAATTGGATATATATGGGGAAGGGAGAGAGTGTCCTTGGTGTGCGGGCCACAAAATTCAGAAATGCCACGTGGAGACAGGCTGGCTGGAGTAGGGTGACATGGCAAGGTATGGGGGACTAAGTCACTGGGGAGATGGGAATATCAATTGCAAAACACGATATCGTAGGCACTGCACCATTTATAATGGGATTGTGGGGGCAATGGAAAGGGAAGTTAGAGAGCCTTTAAGACAAACCCATCTGGCTATCTAATCCCAATTCATGTGCATTCATTAATCAATGTGGGTGAAATAAAAAGCAAAGCAAACCCTCCCAAAAGAAAAAGCACGATTCCTGTGCCTTACGAGACAAGAGTCGCTTTCTCACTCCCCATAAATATGCTCCTCCTTTTTTACTATATAATTCATCCTCTTTCTGACCCTTTTACCCTCACTTCTTCTTTACCTTTTTATCACCTAACTGCAATGCCTCTCCTTCCCTTCTTCAATCAAACAAGCCACAAACAACAACAACAAATGCATTTTGCTAAAAAGAAAACACATTATTTGCCTAGAGAATATGAGTTGGTAAAATAATAACTCAAAATTTGTACCATAATATTGGTTCAAAAGCTCATGATATCCTCTTGTGTGTACTCATAATAATATCTACTTGTCAAATTATGGTAATGGCCAAATTATGGATGGCCTGTCTCCTTCACTGTGATTATTGCAACTTGAAAAGTTACAATTCAGAATGATCATTCAATGGCAAAGAAGGGAAAAGGTGTGGTTAATGTCAAAGTGAATCCTTGATTGGTCATTATTTATATGTGTACTGGCTTTTGTGACACAGAGAATGTCTAAAGGCTAAAGACCCCCCATGATCACGGTTTGTTTTATGGGGAGGGAGAAATTTACATTTTACGGGGGGGAGGGGGTTGTTTTGTTTTCATCTCATCGAAGCTCACATGTGGAGCTACTATTTCTTCGCCTCTTTAATTATTCACAATCCTCGTCGAGTCAATCATGGGTGCGTTACGCAAAAGAGACAGAAAAGAAAGGCGTTTGTATGTTTAGTTTAAAAGAATAATAAAAATATGATCATGGAAATATATAGGGTCAACGTATACAAGGGTAAATCCGTGATTTAATTAGTTGGCTACGAGAAATAAATAAGAAGCGGATCTTGTTGCAAACTTTGCTTACTTTTTAGGCATTTGGCTGGAATTATCTTTGGAGGGTGGTTGAAACTTGAAAGAGGACCCGTGATGGGTGACCGGCTATATCCAGTTAGAATCACGCGCTGACCGGCTGAGTCAGGTACCAAATCATAAATATTAGCTTATTAGGGCCATAGACCTAAAAGGCCATCCATATAGGTTGTGTATGTGACAGTGTGTAAGAGAGAGAGAGAGAGAGAGAATCTGCGGTGTGTACCACTGCCAGCTATGAATTAGAAGGATGAAAGCTTTCCCACGAGGGTCAAAGCTGTCAAATTTTATTTTCCCCCTCTCCCTTGGTTTCACCTTATAACTACATTTACACGAAAGCCAGTTACTAAAGACTGATATAAAATCCTTCACTTGTTCCTCTCTATTCCCTGGCCGTATTCTTTCTCTCACTGTTCTCTTCTCTCTATATATTCCTCTCCCTTTATTATTAGATTAGAGCACAGAAATTCTGTGCTGGTTTTGATTAGGAGGGAGGAGGGAGGAGGGAGAAGAGAGACACGAAAAATGGCGGTCACCACTCACTCTCTTTCTGCCACAGAAAAGAAGCACTGGTGGCTTACCAACCGAAAGGTAAGGTATTAATCCCAGTTATATATTATTAAATCTTGTTCAGTGGTGTATTTGGAATGACACACATTTCTCTTTTCTTCAAAGATTGTTGAAAAATACATCAAAGACGCTCGGAGTCTTATAGCGACACAAGAGCAGAGCGAGATCGCTTCGGCTCTGAACCTTGTAGACGCGGCTCTGGCCATTTCTCCGCGTTTGGACCAAGCACTTGAGCTCAGAGCGAGGGCCTTGCTCTATCTGCGGCGCTTCAAAGACGTCGCTGATATGCTTCAGGACTACATTCCGAGCCTCAGAATGGGCAACGACGACTCCTCCTCCTCCTCCTCTTCCTCTGTTTCTTCCGACAACTCTTCTCAGCAGCTTTCTAGGGAGGGAGTGAAGCTCCTCTCCTCCTCTGACTCGCCGGTGCGGGATCAGAGTTTCAAGTGCTTCTCCGTCTCCGACCTCAAGAAGAAGGTCATGGCAGGGCTGTGTAAAACTTGCGACAGGGAAGGGCAATGGAGGTAATTTTACTTTTCTTTTCTCTCACTGACATTATTCTGTTTCATTGGTTTTGCTTTGCCGTGCTACCTGTCTCGTTATTATGGGCTTTTAAAACGGAATTTCTTCAGTTTCCAGCTTCGCCTTTTAATTTAATTTATTAATTTATTTAAGTCTGGGATCAAATGGGTTTTGAGTAAATGCTCCCCTGCCGGCTGCCACCAACACACGCAAATGCTTTCCAGCTCTTTTTATTCCCCAATCTAATTCAATGCACCATAAAGTATTTTATTTATTTACTACTGTCATGGTTCTTTTTACCCTAGTACATTCATGACTCTTTTCTTTCAATCAGACATGTCCATTGTGCGCTGCTTTTATTTGTTTTTATCTCAAAAAGCATAACCCTCTTCCCGCATTTAAGAGAAAAACAAAATAAATGAAGTTGCCGTTGCGAAACCGTATCTATATATATCCTTCACTTACTTCTTTTTATTTTTACATTACATATTCATATTTCAAAATTAAAAGTAACAATTTCTCGTTATCACATTTTCATGCTCAAAGACTTTTCTAATAAAATGTAATCTGAGTTGGCTAATAAGATACGGCTTAAATTTCAGATGTTTGGTAGACCTATATAGGTACATTGCTAATGCTCTCAGCTCCCCCATCTTTTTATCTTTTTCATCACACTAAATTCCACTTTACTTTAGTGACAAGTTTACGCCTCTAATTAATTGGTTTGAATAAAAGGATTTGACAGGTAATATAGTTAGATTAGAAAAGAAATTATTATTTGAAAACCGAATAAATTATTATAATTAGAACTAAGCACAATAGTGGTACATTATTGTTTGAAACAGATACTTGGTATTGGGGGAAGCATGCTGCCACCTAGGCCTAATGGAGGATGCAATGGTTCTTCTTCAAACGGGGAAACGGCTGGCAAGCGCGGCATTCCGGCGTGAGAGTGTGTGCTGGTCAGAAGACAGCTTTAGTTTTACCAACACCCCATTCGCGGGAGACGCGACAAACGCGCCACCCACCACTCCGCCGCGAACCCTTCTGGCGGACTCCGAGAGCGTGACCCAACTCCTGGGCCATATAAAGTTTCTCCTCCGCCGGCGCGCCGCCGCACTGGCCGCCCTCGACGCCGGGTTATTCTCGGAGGCCATCCGCCATTTCTCGAAAATCGTGGACGGCCGCCGCAGCGCGCCGCAGAGCTTTCTCGCGGAATGCTATATGCACAGGGCCTCCGCGCACCGTTCCGCCGGGCGAATCGCAGAGTCAATCGCGGACTGCAACCGCACCCTGGCCCTGGACCCCACCTGCATTCAAGCCCTCGAAACCAGAGCCTCGCTGTTCGAAACCATTCGCTGTTTACCCGATTCTCTGCACGACCTGGAACACTTGAAGCTCCTCTACAACTCAATCTTACGAGACCGCAAGCTTCCGGGGCCGGCGTGGAAGCGCCACAACGTGCGTTATAGGGAGATTCCAGGGAAACTCTGTGCCCTCACTATTAAAATCCAAGAGCTGAAGCAGAGGCTGGCTTCGGGCGAAACGGGGAACGTTGATTACTATGCTTTGATTGGCGTCCGACGTGGATGTTCGCGGTCTGAGTTGGAGAGGGCCCACTTGTTGCTATGCTTGCGGCACAAGCCTGACAGGGCAACGGGTTTCATCGAACGCTGCGAGCTTGCGGATGAGCGTGATGTTGAGTCGGTTAAGGAGAGGGCCAAGATGTCCTCCTTGTTGCTCTATAGATTGGTTCAGAAGGGTTACACCAATGTGATGGCTTGCATCATGGACGAGGAAGCTGCTGAGAAGCAGAGGAAGAAAGCTGCTTCTGCTTCTGCATTGCAAGCTATTCAAGTACAGAAAGAGAAAGAGAAAGAGAAAGAGAAAGAGAAAGTACTTGAGCCCAAGGCGGATAGCAACATGACCAACGTGGTCAATAGGTCAGTGGTGTCTTCTTCTACCGTGTTTCAGGGTGTTTTCTGCCGCGATCTTGCGGTGGTGGGGAACTTGCTTTCTCAGGTCGGGTTTAATCGGTCAATGCCGGTGAAGTATGAAGCCCTGAGCTGTTGAATTGAATGTCGTCGGAAATGGAAATATTTGGCGGGTGGGGGGGCTGTTGGAGATGGTACCGGCAGAGGGAATCTCTGGTTCGTTCGTTCACTTTATTGTACAAATTATGCAAAGCAAAAAAAAAATATTTAGACTGCCGGAAAATTTTGTCACCTTTTCCTTTTTATCTTTCACTAGTCATCTTTTTATTATCTATCAGATGTACAGATTATCAGTACTGAATGAATGAAGACTCTACTTTTCGATTTTGGCTCTGCCTTGCTTCCTCCTTCCTCTTTAATTTCGTATACAAGTCATACTGATTTTGTTTAACGGTAATCTTGTGCTTCAAATGGGCATGGAAAAGAATATACTAATATATATGTTTTGTTAGGTAATGGAAAATAAAGGCTTTTTACTGTTTGTTGCGTGCCAGTAGCGCGGAACAGTAACTGAAACTGATTTCCTTTTTCCTCTCGTCTTTACCTGAGGCTAATCTATCAAGAAAACTAACACTATTAAATTTTATTTATTTTTGTATCTGCCAAAATTTTTGCTGTGCCCGAGTTTTTGGTTAAAGGTCTTAATTTTATGCCTTTTTTGTTTTGGCAATTCTTCTTCGCGCTTATATTGGCTTGTTCTTTTTTATGAACAAGTAGCAGTTGAGCGGAGGGGGTGGTGGGGTGGGGGGAGTAAAAACACAGTTTGGAGAATCACTTGTTATTGTTGGGAGGCTGTCCATGTCATGAAACATGACTTTGAGGTATGTGAACGTGGTCATATTGTAGTGGTGGACAGTTTTGAATTGAACAGGGAAAAAGTGTTGTCAGATTTTTCTTTCCTTCTCCCTCAGGTCTATATTCACATACAACAAAAGAGCAAGGGGTCTAATCTGCACTCAATACGAGAAAAGAAAGAGATTAGATGGAAAATGTCATTAACTTTATTAGCTCTGCACATATGTTCCGTACTGCTTTTTTTTAGGTTGAGTAAGTTGCTATGTTTCTTACAAGACGAGGTGTTATAAGTTTAAGTGGGAGCTAGGTATTAGCAAGTCTGAGGAGGTTGGTGGTGTTGTTGCATTGGTACCACTACTACCAATAACAAAGCAAAATTTTCAGTCCATTTGTTGGAACAATATTAAGAAGGGGGATAGTTTGAATTAATGTGGGTTTCAACCTTCCAAGAGTAATAATGGTACATGATTTGAGGCGTGGCTTCTGATTCATAAAAAAGCCTGTGTATTTCTGCTCTCACGAAAAGATGCATTATTGTGTTTCTACAGTGATTCCCTGCTGTCACTTTGGACGAATGATACAACTGTTGCCAGAAAAAAAAAGTTTTGAACACACCGGCTGACTATATGCTGATTTGAATCCAAAATGTGAAAGCAACTTAAAACGTGAGATTAAAAAATCTTGAAGATCTTTCACTCTGCACATAAGAGCAATAATACGTCAAAATCCTTCTGTCAAAGGAGAAAAAAAACAAACTATATGCGTTGAGAATTTCCAAAACAGAGAAGAGAGAGGAATTCGATGCTTTCAATTTCATTTACAGGTGGATTGGTTTATCTTAATTTTTTTCTTCGGTCAACGGGTAGATTGAATGTTGAATGAAATTGTATAATGGTCCCGTTTCACACTAAATATGTGAAGGAATACCAACATATTGTGTATGTAAATTTTTAACCATTTTTTATTAGCGATCTCCTACTTTTCCTATATTAGAAGCTTCCTAAAGAGCCATAAGTATTCAATAGTCTCATTGATCTTTACCCGGGAGACCGGAAATTTTCTTCCTTTCCTTGCTTGCAAGTGATTTGATGCCTTTTTTCCTTAGCAAGAATAAACAACTAAAAGAAAAGATTTCACGTCCTTTTTCCTTGAAGGGCGCCACTTTATTTTTCCACCTTACTCTGATTATGATTGCATATTTTTCACCCTTAAACCACAAAAAACGTATATGATTTTATATTATCAAGATGCCTCGAGTCTTCGAGTAATCCTCAATCATTTAATTCTATAGATCATTGATTCACCAAATAATTGGTTAATTAACATTAGTAATTTAGTATATTTTATGAATGTTCTCACATCTTGATTTCAATAAGAAGAATTTAACTCGTCAACTCTGAACCCTTATAGAAGAGAAAGTGGAATAAGTAATTAAGCAATTATGCACTTCTTTACCAGGAGCACTAGAGGATGCAAATTCAAATTGCGCCCATGTTATATAATAACTCCCCACCTTCCATGTTAGCTACCTGCACTAAAAAGTGCTTCCCAACTCACTCGAAGCAAACATTTAAATAATGGGGCCGGGGTGGGGATTAAAATGTGAGTGTGGTTGAATTGTTGAAACATGAAATTAATATATAGCTGGATGTATTGTGTACTTCGCTACGCTGCACAGCTAATACTGAACCAATTTCCTTTTTTTCATAGAATGAAGGGTAAAACGTGCATTTATTTATAAAGATAGTACATTCATATAATAAAATTTATATAATATATAATATATAATACTTTATTTCTCTTTACTGTGTCACCAATATTATTTGATACTCTTATCCTTTCTTTTCTTATTTCTCACTTATTCATAAAAAAAGGGTTGTATAAATTTTTGTTTATAAATACAAATTCCCTCATTTATAAGCTAGATTTGGAATAATGAATCGCATTGGTGGAAAGGGGAAAACATGCCTCGCACATCTCCATCATTCGTGTAACAACAAAATTCTTCCACCCAGCGCCATTGGCAAATTAGTGATCTTGAACTACTCCTCTGACAGAATATTATTTTAATCTTTTCATTAACCTTTCATATTCGTATTGAAAGCATAATTCAATTTCTTGAGGCGAAAGAAAAGTTGCTTCTCACGAGGGCTCCATTTCTTTAGTACTTTATTCTGTAGTCAGACTCTTGAAGGCATCTCTGTAAGACTTTTCTTTCCCCTTTTGTGTATGTGCGAGTGGCACTCCGATCCTCTCCAAACTCGTCAAGTGTCTGTTTGTGTGGTTTAATCATATACTCTTGTTAAATCTATTGAGTAACTAGGGAGTCTAGGATCATATATTAACTCCATGTATTCATGATCATGGAATGATTTTGCTTCAAGTTATTTTAACTTAAATAGCAGTGTGAAGTTTGAGTTCTATGTATTCAATTGTATTAAATATATATTTTTTAAATTATAGTCTATAATAATCATATTCAATTTAAGTAAAATGGTCTTTTATAAAAAAAAATACTTATAGTTTTTATATAAAATAAAATAAGAAGTCGTGAAATGACACCCTAGAAATTGTAATATAATTTTTGTACATTCTATTTAGATTGTATAAAATGAACAATTAATGAATCTAAAGTATTAAGAATTTCTTTAAATATTTTGAGGGGACTTGACTAAGAGGAAGACATTGAGTAATAGTTATGAACAAATGTTTTGGCAGAACTGGGGTTGAAATTGAATTAAGTAGAAGTATATCTAAGAGGTGTTTGGGAGGGGAAAAAATAACACTTCATGTTTGAATGAAGGGAACTATAGGGGAACTCATGCCCACTTATAATGTTAGTGGCAACATGTGATGGTATCATGTGGCTTCATACAAACAATGATGGACTATAGAGGGTTTTCTCTTGGCTCTTTGTCAAACCCTGGTGGCACAATGTGCTGGACGAAATATCTGACAAATTTTTTCACATTTTCTATTTTTATTCATTAATCCTATAATGCAATGCAGATAATTACAAAAGAAAAGGTACAAAAAGAATTGTTTTCTTCTTATTGTTTGGGACATAGGAGTCGAATTTCATTATGAGCTAAAAAAAGAAAGAAACGTTTTATAGAGATCTGAGTCTGCAGTAAACATCCTTTACAACTCATTTAGAATGGTTTTTATGTCACCATATGTAAACTAGTCAATTAAATTTAATTTGTACGTTGATATTATATATGCAGAATGGTAATGACTTTTGAAGACGTACTTGTTTAAGGAGTGGTTCTGAAAATAACCAACGCTACGGAATCTGATTTATTTTGGGGATCTCAGGATATGGCCATTGTCCTATGCTTCATAGGCCTTATATCTATTGCAGCATTAGATATTCGCCAGCAAACGTTATGTTATGAATATGATGTTACTCACTGTAATGTGATTCATTGTGAAAGTCCACCGAAAAGAGTATGGGCCATAAGCATCATAATTAATTGTGTAGCGTACCATGCATATGTAATTAGATAGTGGGAATGGGAAGGGAAACTAAGGAAAAATTAAAGGTTTTCTAAATTTCTATCTGCCCCTTTAAAACTCGTATGCAGTAAGTTGAGTACCCTTTGTACTAGAGTTTCGTTGATTGGTGGCGTTTCTACTTTGAAAATTTTAGGTATGAACCAAAAAGTAGTCGTACAATTATAGGCTTTGTGATCCCACAGGTTGAAACTTAACATGAAGCCAAGGCCTTTTGTCCCTGTTAAGAATCAGATGAAAGTGAAACAACCCTACTGTTTTTGGGTTAATTTCCTTTGCTTCAAATAATCAGTTGGACCCTTAATTACATATATTTCTAATAATTGCTAACGTTAAGGGAACTGACGTCAAATAAGATGAACACGCTTGCTTCATTTACTTCAATTCAAAGATACAATTCATGATTAATATCAACTATTTATTAAAGGTAATTTATTATTTTTTATATCCAAAAAAAAATCATTCTTTAAGTGTCTATTCGATTTAAAGTTACTAATAAAATTTATTTTTAAAAAATGAATTAAAATACATGGATTTAACGTAATTTTGAGTATTTAAAGAAAAAATCAAATCCCCACTATGTATTTGAAGAATAAAAAAAAAATGAAAATGATAACTTGCTGCTGCAATTATTATTTTTTCGCTCAACAAAAGTGTCTCTTCTTTTCTTATGATATAGGGAAATGAGCGCGGCAGAGTACGGAGTTTACAAAAGGTATGGCTGTCATTTTAACACGACTGCAGCACTTGCTCGGGCATTATATACTGAACTCTTTCTTTTTCATGGTTTAGTGTATATAATAATAATAATTAATAATATTAATATTAATATTAATATTAACAGAGGTTTACTCACTTAGATGCAAAGGAAACTCCACCTATATTTAACATAAAGTAAACTTTAATACAATATTTTTTAAATTAATTAAATTTATTATATTCTTATTTAAGATTTACTTTTCAAAATTATGGAATGCAAAATTATTTATCAAAATATCATGATAAATTTATTTTTCAATCAATAATAAAATTAACTCATTTAATTTTTGCAGATATATTATTGATTTTAAGTAAAAGTCTATAATTTTAGTTTTAAAAACATTTTTATGTTGAAATACAGATAATTAAAATTGTAAATCTTATTCTCTAAGTAATATATACATACATATATATATATATATATATATATATATATATATATATGAAAAGTTTAAATCTTTTTTATATATTATCCTATATATTAAATTAAATTCGTAAATATTATTCGATAACAAACACCACTAATATTATGCACTATAATCACCTTGTAAAATTAGCATGTTAAACAGGTATATTTTAGGACTATTTTTTTTTTTTTTTGCGGGGTTACTTTTTTCCATTCATTTCGATGTTTAGTTGAAAACATTTTAAACATTTTTTATGTAAGAAAAATTTACATTTATTATTTAACATTTCTGATCTCATGAAACTTTGTATTTTTTGCTTAACTAATTTATACTTAATTTAGAACAAAAATATTAATTCACTTATTTATTTTTATTATTTGTTGTTTGATACCATATATTTTAATATATATTTTTATACATTTTTCATTTTTTTACAAAAATTATCATTATATACTTAACCTGTGTCGCACGAGTAATTACGCTGGTACCATGGAAACTAGTATTCAACTAATTTTTAAAAATAATAAATAATGAAGATATAATTAAATTATATTTTTATAATTAAGACTTTTATACTATCAACTATTTAGAAATCACAAAAAAAATTTAAAATAATTATTACAAAAATTAATAAGCTTACCATAAAGTTATTAAAACAGGTTTCATCAATTTTCCTAGCATGTGTTTAGATTTTTTTTTTTTTTAAATGCTCAAATTTTCTTTTTGAGGTAGACAAGTAAGCAAACTTGCCGTTATTTATGGTTGGGCTTGAACATGGGCCGTCTAAAATATCTCATAGACATGTACCATCTAAAGTTCAAAATTTATCTTAGAAGAGAATAAAATAATCATGGGCCATTGAAGGTTTCTTCGATTAAATGGACCTCCAAAAAAGAGTTTGTTGATTAAGAAAGGGAAGAAGTGAAATCGTAAAGGTTTCATTAGTAATTACAATTTTTTGTTTAGTTAATTTAGAGTGTGTGATTTTATTTTGCAAATCGACTTGTCAAGTTTGAGGGGCGAGAATTGTGAGCTTGTATTGTAATCGTGTATGGATAGGGATTATTACTACAGTCCACCACCCCCACGTCCCATGTTATGCACATGCTGCTGCTAATTCAACACATTCACGTGACAGACAAAAGAATAGTCCCCCCACACTATCTACATCGTTTTACAGGACTTGACTTGGCAGCGTCTTTCATTTTCATCCAATCTTGCATTAACGTTGAAATTCTAAGTGTTTCTTATTTTAATGTCTTATCAAAGAGGTCATCCCAAAATAAATTACTTTATTATAAAGTCGGGAAGCAAAATGACACGAGTGATACCTTGAACCTTTTCTAATCCAGCAAAATAACGTTTTCTATACAATTACTATTCAGGAGAGATACAATGAATTTTGAGATGAAAGAATAAAGAATCCCAAAGGCAAAAATAAATTATGGTCACATTTTCATCTTAAGCTAATAAAGTTAAATGCTCCGACGAGTAACAATCGTGCAGGAAAGAGGAGCACCACAAAGAATTGCATGTGTTGGAATCCAACAAGACTACCGAACCTTTTCAACGAGTCTCTACCTGTCTGAATGATGCCAGAGAATGGAACCATGCCAACAACTAAGCCAGAATCACTTCCACGTGGCACGACGAGAGGCCACCACGCCATTCGCCTTTGCTGTCTCCTTGCCTTGCGAATCTGGTTAAGTTCTTGTCGAATCACGGTTCTCAGAGATTTTAAGTAGGAATTCATGTCGTGATCTCTCTGAATGGTTCCTCCGGATCCATAGGCAGATCGGTCGCTTAGTATCTCAAGTGGATGTGGTGAGTTCAAGAACACCATTTGTGCTGCGTGGATCTGTTTCTTCGTGTCATTGAATTCTGACAAAGGACCACTCAAAAGATATAGACCACTGCCTGAGGGCAGAAGATGATGACTTGGCGAAAAATTCTCATCTGGCTGTAGGATCAGCATTTCACCCATTGGTGCATATAATAGCTTCTGCAGTCAAAGATTCACCAAGAATTCAATCAGGCTAAAGATACAAATGAAATTCCTATATGCATTATCATTATAAAAGTGGAAGTTTACCTGGTTATTAAGGCAAGGATGATTACGGAAGGTAGCATTGACAGCCTTGAGTAGTTCTGCAATATGGTTAGGGAACTTGCAAGAAAATGCTCGTGGTACTATGTCTCTGTGCATTGTGATTGCCTGAACATGACTTCGTGGCAATCCTAGCTTGTCAAGTAGAGTGTCACCTCCACACATGATGGATGGGGCTCCAAAGGTTATAACAGGAAGCAGAGAGGAGAATGGCGCTTCTTTCCTTATCAAAAGCATGAGATTTACAAGTAAGGCCAAGCTCCCCCCAAGAGAATGACCAGTGAAACGAAAAGTTGCACGAGAACCATGAGAGTTTAGGTGAGCACGAACTTCTGGCAACATTTGTTCATATGTCCCTTTTGCAGCCTCGTATATACCTCTATGTACATGGACATCTAAACCCTAAGAAACAAAACGTCTATCTCATTATCTCAATTTCACTAAAAGGGTGAACATTAAAAAATAATTCCAAGATTTTTATCAGTTATAACTTTAAACACGACACAATTAGCTTGCAATATTAACAGCTACCTCAAATTTAACTGGCTCAAATAGTAGGTTTGCTTGCCAGGATGCAAACGACTCGGATCCCTGCATAATTATTTTGACACAGCACATTAAATATAAATCCTAAATTGGCATAACTATTTAATAGCATTTTATTAGAATACTGCAATTAAATGTATTTTATATGGCAAAATAAAATCATGTCTTTAATTAATATGCCACACCTGGATGACAAAAAATCTTGTAGAGGTCTTGTCATCATCACATACGAACCATTCACAGGGTGAAGATCTTGTTGAGTTCAAATCATCGGCAAAAGCCTGTTTTACTTCCTCATTTGCAGCAACTACTGCTGTTACTGAATCAGTAGTTGCCCTCAAAGCAGCCACGTCCGTGTTTATCATCTTATCACCGTTAAATCTTTCACTGGTTGCTTCAAGTGAACCTTGATTAACCACAACATCAGAAGATTTGAATGGAAGTATGCTCCTTGTCTGAGCATGGAGATAAGAGGCAGCAGAAGCTGCAATCTCGTATGCAGCAGCTGCAGACGCACTTATCTTGTTTCCACCGTTCTTTTCCTCTTCTCTTTCTCCCACATCCTTCTCATTTGTTTCTTCTTTCTGAGTTGCAGCACATGTCACGTTTTTTTCACCTGCATTACCTAATTTCTTCTTCTCTATGGATGACGTTACAAAACGCAGACCGTACTTCTTTAAGAGGTTGCCTGGCTAAATTAGCAAAGACAAAATATAAATAAATTAATATCACATAATGCAAATTCCTAGGTTTATTACAAAAATACAAACTAGTGCCTCCTCATCCACAATAATAATCCTTGAAGGGTTTTTGAAAAAGCAGATTTATATTATATACCTAACAGAGTCAGAAAGTGGACACAATTACAATACATTGATGAAATCTTCAGAGAATGGAACTCAAAATCTGACTAGTAAGATGTTGCATGGTTTAAAAAGAAAATAGCAAAGAAGGAAATGATGAAATAGAAGATTTAAAATACTTTGATTTTGGGAATAGAATATGACAAATTGCCCAAGTGGGAAATGCGCGCATACAATCTGGCTTCGGCCAATGACACCCTTCGAAGCATTCGCGAAAACGAGTCTCTATCGAACAGAACCTCTTCATTATCATCATCATCATTAACCGTACAAACATCACACTGGTCCTCTTCATCCGTTTGATCATTGACGACAAGTTCCTCTTCATGGCTCCTCTGTTCCCCTCTGGAAACAGACCTTTCATGAAAAATCTTAAAAGCCCAGTTCCCATTTTGACCCTCTCCTTCTGCTTCCGTCTCCGCCAAAACGGCGTCGTCTATTGCGAGACCATTGTTGCCGGTGGGTCGCGGCCATAAAAATGTGAAAGGATATCTAAAGGAGAATCTAGAAATGAAGGAGGAACGCCCCACAGCGGTGACCTGAGACTGTGACGCGTAATCGTTGGCGCGTGCAGTAACGGGAACGGACTTAGCTATCCCGCAAATGCTACTGTGTAAACACAGAGCATCCATTGTTGTGTTGGGAAGAAAGAAGAAAAGAGAATGCGAGCGAGGGTGGAATGATGGAAGGGAAAGATTCTTGATGGAAGAGAATCAAATGAAAGGTTGGAAGCAAACAGAAGAGATTGGCCAAATATAGGAAATGGTAGTTGCTAATCGGAGGGCCGTTTCCAAATTTCCAACTTTGCACGTTAGAAAAAACACGCACGTGGGTGTGGCAGCTCTGTCGTTTTGTTCTTAACTTGCGTGGCAAAACGCAAGGTTATAGGGATGTGCCACGTCCTATAAAGTGTACATTAACAATATGCCTACAATCACTGACGTGTCAAGCTCTAAACTCGTGCCTCTCTTGTTCCTATCTTTTTGGGGAGAAACAACATCGTCTCCGTTCGCAACACAACACCTGCATTTACATCAACATAAATAAATAAATAATAATCTGAATTTTAAATAAATAAGTTTCAAATAAATAAATATATACATTTTTATTATAGGATAGAATCTGTCATAAGTATATCAAATTTAAACTAATTATGATTTTATAATATTTTAATATATATATAGTAAGTTTGAAGATATTTTATAACAAACAATTAATTACTTTTAATCAATCAATTTAATTTAATTGATTTAAGTTTTTAATATAATTATTATAAAATTATTAATAGATTTTTTTTATAAATGTTGCATAATAAATAGTGATATATATAATAATACTTTTGACATATTTTATCATCATAAATTTGTTAATTATTAACTTAAATTAATTATTTAAATCATTTAAATTAATTGTTTGTTTGATTAATTAATTTTTTTGCATATTTTTTATTTGTGTATAGTCATTTGTTAGTAAGTACAGGTATGTGTTTTGTTTTGATGTGTTTTATATATTGCGTGTGTTTTGACATGTTTTATATATTGCTTGGCCATGAAATTACTTTTCACGTAAAAATAGTGTAGATTTGATTTAATAGAGGTTTGTATTTTAATTAATTGATTAAAATTAAAAATTAACTAATTAATTGGTACAAAATATTTTAAAACTGACATAATTATATGTATTTTTACTATTAATAACTGGAAAAATTATTAAAAACTGACATAATTATATGTAATATGTTAATTGTATAAATAATTGTTGTCAAAAAAATAATCAATAAAATAAATAGTTAACCAAAATGTTTTACTTAATTAATTTAAGTTAAAAGTAACAATTTATTAGAATAAAACATGTCAAGATATATAACTATATATGTTTTACTATTTATTATAGAAAATATACTCAGGTCATTCTTGTACACAAAAACAATATATTTTATAAATAATTATAACCAATTGATTTAATTAATTAATTAAGGAAACTAATTTATCATCACAAAATATAAATACTATATTAATAACATGAATTAAATAATAACCTAATATTCGTGTTACTTGCCTGTTAGTTAAATACATATATTGTTTTGTTTTTAATTTTATTATTTAAAAATATGCTTTACAAAAATTATAATTCATTTTAAAAAAATATATGATTAAATTTAGAATATATAAACAATATGTATTTCTTTATCAATTTATTTAAAATATATACAAATAAATATATCTATTTTAAAATAATTTGTATGAATTAATATTTTAAAATTAAAATAAAAAATAAATTTTAAATTTATATTTTTTTTTTTTATTATAATTATTACATATCAAAGTAAGATGTAAAATATTTGTATCTACCATAAGAGTAGAAAGTAAGTCTTAACGTGGATAGTTAAACATTTGCATTTATGAAAGAATAATAATGTAAATGATATTTTGGTAATAAAATTTTTTTAGCATAGAGTTAACAAAATTTTAAAGAAAAATTAGAAAATAAAGTAAAGTGTCATGTAATTTATTACATAGAAAGATGAGAGTGTAAATTTTAAAATATAAAAAAGATAATATAATTAATATCGCATATCTTATTGGATAGAAAAGAGGAAGGTATAATTTATTTTTAAAATGATTTAAACTTCGTTCTCTTAATCTCATAAGTTAATTAATTAAGTATCTCCTTTTAAATAATGAATTTTTGACTAATGTCGCTATCGGAGAGAGTTCAAGAAATTTACGTACCACATTTATTAATTTTTACTTAAAAAAAATTATTAAGTAATCTATGGCTTTCTTGTAAATAATTTTTTTTAATGCAAACAATATATTGAATGAAGTCTTATAAAAAAATTCAAATTAAAATTTTCAAAAGATTCGCATAAAAAAACTCAAATATCTAATTATAGTAGTTAGAATACATAATTATACCATTTATCTTATTAGAAAAATAAAAAATACATTAATCAATGGAAACTAAAATATTTTAAAAGTCATAAATAGTAAAGAAGATAATCAAAATTATAATAATATTTAGACTATTACGATAAAGGTTAATTTGTTAAATAATTTTATTTTACTCTTAATTAATGTTAATCTTTTGAAATTTCTATAAGTACTTTAAATAAAAAAGTAATTTTAGTTTATACAAGGTAAAATATTAAATATATGTGTGTAATAGAAATTTGAATGTAGTTGTCATTCTTTGAAGGAATAACTCCTCTTGCTTAAATTTAATTTTCATTGATACTTATGATTGAAGTTAATCCATTTAATAGTAATTTAAAATAAATAAAGAGGTCCGGCATGAGAGACACTAGGGTAAAAAAAATCACTCCGGTTTGATTATTTAATACTACTTCTGCCTCATTTTATTTTTCATTTTAGCAACAAAAATGTTTTATCCTATTTTAATTGTCATTTTACAATATTTATATAGGTAAATTACTTTTTTATTATATTTGTAATCATTTATTGTAAAATAGAAAAATATATACATATAAGAGAATTTAATTAATATAAAAGATAAAAAAATATAAAAAATTGAATAATAATTTTTATAAAATTTAAAATATTAATTATATTTCTTAATTTATGTAATACAACCTTAAACCACATGTATATATGAGATGGGAAAAATAGTAATTTTAAAATAAATAAAGAGATCCTGAACTCTTTGCTAAAGTCAAAGCAAAAAAATATTTATATAATCATCAATGTTGCCACCAGTTAGGTTATATTGTCAAGAAAAGCAAAATACTAGAAATACTAGCTATTTTAAGAAAGTCAAAGCAATAAATATTTATATAATCATTGATTTACAATTATTATCAACCTTTATACGAAGTTAGTTCATACAGTTAAGGAGCACCGGTCGGAATTTATGGTCCAAGCAAATCAATAGTCAAACCAACCTTGTCTGGCCACCGGATGTTATTTAGCACAGCACAAACTGGCATGTGTGGGGATTACCCGTCTTCTAAGGTGTGTTTATAGGAAGGATAAAAAAAAAAAAAAAAAATTATCAAGAGAAATATATTTATAGTTTTATTTTTGTAAAATAGAAAAATATAACGATAACAAGAAGGTTCTAACTTAAAGCTTACTATACTATTTATAGTTTAATTTTGATATATTATTAAAATATATTTTATACTATTAGTTACTTAAAATACTTTAAATATAATTTTTAAAATAATTATCATAAAAATTAATAATTTCCAATAATATGAATTTATAATTTGTTGAAATTTTAGTTTTTTATATTTTAATGTATTTCAATCAAAACCAATAGTTATTATATAAAAATTATAAACGTTGTTAAATGTACTTTTAGCAGTTTTGTTATTCATTGTCTCAGGGAAAATGGTTCGCAAATAAATAAATAAATAAAAGATTCTTTTTAATTGAAAACATGATGAGAATGTATTAATAATATTAAAATATTATTTAAAAAAAAATTAATTTTAATTTTTTATGTAATGATTAGTGAAATCATTTTTAAGTATCAATTTGTTGACCGTTATTTTAAGAAAGATAAAATATGTCAAATTTTATTTTTATCTCAATAAAGCTTTTTTTTATTTATTTTTAATCATTTAAAATATGAAATTATTAGTTTTATTCCATTATTTTCCAAAATATTATTAGGTTTTTTAATAAATTTTGATTTGATTTTTTGAAGGACATGTCTTATGAACAACTTCTTTAAAAGCACTCAAATGAACAATTTTCATATTTTTGAGAACTAGAAACAAATAAAAATAAATTTAAAGAGACAAAAATTGAATTTGAAAATTTTCAGAGATATATATTTTATCCTTTTAAGAATATTGATTCAAAAATAAAAAAAATGTTGAAAAGTATTAATAAACCATTTAAGCCAAGAAGCATTCAATTAAATATATTTAATGTTTTCATACTTACATACATATATTAGATTTTGTTTTGTTGCTCAAATGTTTCTCCCAACCTATTAAGCAAAAATTAATTTTATTCTACAGATATGTAGTGTGTTGACCCGCATAAATTTACACACTTCCAAGATCCAATACAAATAGTATCGCTTGATAAATCTGCCATAAACTACTGTATTCTACCAAGTTATTAAAAAATTAATTTAATAAACTTAAAGAAAATAATTTTTTTTTTTTATAATTTAACTATTTCTGTCAAAGTCGATTTCCAAAACTTTATTAATAAATCAAGTGTACATCAAGTCCTTATGTATAATAGGATTTCCTTCCAATAGAATTAACTGAAACTAACTAACTGAAAGCTACTTTTCAGTTTT
Organism: Mucuna pruriens; assembly: GCA_025330945.1. NCBI lineage: Eukaryota > Viridiplantae > Streptophyta > Magnoliopsida > Fabales > Fabaceae > Mucuna > Mucuna pruriens. The sequence continues at coordinate 3,457,275 of JAENHJ010000528.1, forward strand.
AGAGTCCAAAATTGCTTGTCCGCATTTTTATTTTTTATTTTTTTAGTTAACGTTAAGTTTAGTATATTATTATAACAATCTCGCTTATTATACAGTGACATGTATGTTAATTACATTTGATTACTCTATTCATCTTCCTATACATTTAAACTTTTTTTTTATTCTTTTCATAATAATTAATTTATAATGTTTTGTACAATAATTTTATTTTTTTTACAAAAATATTCATATTTATAATTTTTTTAAACTAATAAATAATAAGTAGAATACATAAATGTTTTAGACTTTTTAAAAGTCTAAATTGATCTTTTAAAATAACATTTTAAGAATCTTATTTTGATTATTTATAAGTATAATCAATAAAAATTAAAATAATAAATATATCAAGGAGGAAAGAGATTAAAAGAATTAAAACTAATAAAAATATATATAAAATTATATCTCATTAATGTTAAGAGTAATTTTAAAAATATATATATAATTAAGACAAATGTAATATTACTATATAAATAAACTAATTTTTCTGGTTATAGTAACTTAATTAATTGATCATGGTACTTTCTTCGGTGTCATATATAAACAAAAAAATTAATTCCGGTGTCATATATAAAAAAAAATAATTTACGCTATTTAAGAAAGTTAGTTAAACATCATTTAATTGTATCAATCTCATTTAATAATAATTTTTTCTTAAATTACCCTTCATAAAAACGTAATATAAAAATAAAAAATAATAATTAGAAACACAACCTCTAATAAATTAAGAATATTTTAGAGATAATTTCAATAAATAAAATAAAATTAATTGATATTTATTTATATTTAAGACTAACACTGATGAATTTATTTATTTTTTTCTTATAGTCGAGATTGAAGGAAATATTTTATTTTGATAAATATAATATATTTTTTAATATCTTTTAAACATATTCATTATTATTAATTGAAATTTATTGAAAGTCACAATTTTGTGAGTCTCATTTATCATTTATGAGTTTTAATCATGATTTTATAATTTCTTATAAATTTTAACCAATAATAAAGTATGTGTTGTTAGTATTTTTTTATTTATAAAAAAGATTTTTTCTCAATATGTACCTGTACGTTTGCATTTTAATTAAAATTTAAATAATTTTTATTACTTTTATTTATTCATAAATCATTTTAAATTTTAGAAAATAGTAAATTTTGACTGAAATTTATTAACTTTTTACGTTATAAAAATAATAAATAATATATTGCTTCTAAATTGTACATAGAAATGTCAACAAATATCATTATTTTAGTATATCGAAAGTAAAAAGAGAAGAAAGAGACAAAGTTGTTTATACAAATGCAATTGAAGGGTAAATAAAAACTGAGTGCAATAAAAAAAATACAGTTCAACAAAAATGACTGTGTACATAAAAACTTTTTATTATTTTTTTTACATTTTAAAAATATTTTTCATCAAAGATAAAATATACTTAAAACTAAATATAAACACATTTTCCTACAAAATTTTGAATTATGCTGTAAGTACTAATTATTTTTGTTAGATTCAATCTATCCGTTGGTATATTGTTATAGATTAACAATTAACAAATTCGTCCCAACTCATTTTGGAGAGCCCAACTTGAGTGTGAGGGAATTATAACTTCTCTTCCTAAGATTTGAAAATTGTTTTAACACGAATTATCCTTCTATTACTATTTTTTAATGTTAAGTGATATTTTTAACATGAATCTAACTTTCTTTAAAAAAAACATGAAACTAACTTATCTCTTCGAATCTATTATTTTAAAATTAATATTCAATTGTGTTTGACAACAATTACTTTCGAAGCAAATATATTATTTTTTTAGTTGATACTTAGTGTATTTTTGGAAAAACAATTTAATTTAGCTTTTACTGAATAAGGGTCTATTTAGATAAATAAATTAACTAAGTATTTTAAAAAATGGTTATCATATAAGTTATGTATAAGTTATTTTTATAATTGAAGAGAAAAAAATAAATTTTGAATATTTTCACACAAGATATAAATTATTTTTATAAGTTATTTTAATTATTTTATTAAAATAAGCTAAAAAAAAGTATAATCACAAGTCACGTGGCCATAACAGTGAAATACTTGCAACAACAAACAAATCACATGAGCTTTTCAACCTTGAATATTGAAATGAAAGTTTAATAGGCATCTAGTGCAGGTAGCGCACCCAATGGTTATGGTTGCATCTGCACTCCTTTCCACATTTCCGCAGCTACAAATGTATCAATTTCAGTTAGACGACCTTAAGTTTGACAGCATTATAAAAGAGACTGCAACTCACTGGCATCTCCGAACATTTACTCATCTTGAGTTAGTGTCAACCACCAGTGATGGCCAAAACCACCAAGAAAGGAGACATGCAATCTAGTCTAGTTCACAAGATGAACGATTTCTCAGACATTGTACAAAAAATGCCACAATGGAAGCATTTTTTTTTTTCAACTAGTGTTGTTGTCCTTGTATCAAAATAGCACCGCCAAGAAGACAATGGAATTCACTGGACGGCAAAGATTACAGGATGCGCATCATTATGAACGGGGAAAAAGGTATCTATTTGTCAACTAACAAAAAAGGGCATGGACGGGGAAGGCCAAGGTATGCGATTGCCATAACCACCTAACCATGTTACATTGAGGACATAATGAGCGAAATAACACGTATCTTGTTTTGTATTCTAACCAAGAATTGCTTTTATCTTTGTTTTCTGCTCCTCCGTTAGTGACGTGGGGAATAGAACCTCAAACGTGACGTAAAGATCTCCTTTCTTGGTGCTCACATGCAATGGCATGCCCTCCCCTTTGAACTTCCTCACCTGCTTTGGCTTTGTAATTTCCTGAGGGATCAAAATAAGTCTGTCAAACTACGTTCCTCACACACACACATCAACACCAATTGAGATCTGAAGCAAGGATATTTCATGCTCACCTTTGTGCTTATGTCCACCAGATGCTCATCTAGGTGTTTAATGGTCTTCTCAAAACCAACAAGGGCTTGAACCTGAACAAGATTAAGGTCAATATTAATATTACAATACCCGGAATTCTAAGGATGCTAGTATCAGAGAAAACAGTTCATGATTTGCAAAATCAACAAAATGTCTTATTTCAACTCTGCTATGCTAACTAGTCTAACAGTATTTGCTACTTCCAACATGTCCAAAATAGAAAAGGCACAGTACAACTCAAGCAATTGATATGCATATCAACAACAGCAATACTTACTAGAGTTATAGTGACAGTAGTGTGCAAGTCATTGCCTTCTCTTCTGAAGAGTTCATGAGGCGCAGTACGGATACGAAACTGTTCAACCATATGAATCGTCAGCACACTGCATACATAATAACATGCATACTGAAAGTGACAAGTTACTCACCCTTAAATCTCCAGATTCTCCATCAACTATGGGCTCACCATCTTCATAAAATAGCACCTCCTGTGAAAGGACAATAATTTATAACTTCCGACTTCAATTTTCTCAATTTTAAATGTGAAAAAAAAATTAGCAAGCTTCCCTCAATCACAATTCACATTCATCATTTAATTGCAACATCAGACTTGTGGAGCAGAGAATTGGAAAATAGAGAAATGGGAAGGAAACGGTATTATTGTTAACATTCCTCTGGCATTTCTTTATAGTGTATGGATAGTAGAAGTGGAAAATAGAGAGGGTAGAGAAAGTGGAGTGATATAGAAAGCTTTCGCTCTTCACTCCTTGGTGCATGGTAGACAGAAAACCCTTTTTTGGATCAGTTCACTTATTTTTAGCTTAATTAGGCACACCCTTAAAATTGAAACTCGGCCTTCCATGGTATATAGCACACAAAAATAGCAACAAACGCACTCACTAAATAACTTGGGAATCATTGATAATATTGATAGAATCAGAATTATATGCACTAGGTGAACGTTATAGTTTGATAACCAAAAATAACCTGAACTGTTTATGCATATATGGCCATTGGTAGTTTGGTACAATTTAGTAAATATGTTTGATTTCTTTTTCTTTGTTTAGTGCAATAGAGAGTATAATTGATGATTTTTTTTCATAGTTTTTAATGTTAGCAAATAAAGGATAAACCATTCACTTGGTCCCTATAGTTGTCCTTGATCCCATCTTAAGTTTTAGTTCACATACGAGAAAACAGTAAGTTTTAGTCCCTATACAGTTTTTTGTAGCAGTTTATCACTACCAGAAAGTTTTCTATGGTGTTAAGCACAGGGACCAAACTTAACTTTTATACATATGTAGAAACTAAAACTTATAGTTTTCTCATATAAGGACTAAAATTTAAAATCAGGAGAACTATAAGGACCAAGCAAATAGTTTAACCATAAATAATCAAATGTACAAAATAGGTATAATTCGTAATGATTACAATAACTTATCTTCAATTATAGTGAAACAAAACAGAGAATTTATAAAATTCTATGTGCAATTCAAACTAAAATGTTGAATTTTGAATTAGTTTCAATTCTAACAGAACTAAAATTGGAATTATGAAACAGAGCCCTTTTCTTTAGAATTTGATGTACACGTGATTAGATATACTTTAGCTTTAATGAAAATGGGTAATAAGACATGATATCATGCATACTTAAAGTCTATCTATAAGCTTCAAAAGTTTACCTGCCCATCCTGCATGCCTTTCTCAATATCAACAGTGATGAAATACCCCTCCCTTACGTATTTGACGTTAGGACATTGCTCACAGACCTGGAAAGGTAAATTTAGAAATAGGAGTGAAATTTTCCTCTTATGGCAACAACAGGATTAAAAGAAGCCTGCACAACACCGTCCCCCAAACACAAACAAACACACTCAAGGAGAGAAAAAAGAGAAATTCTGAGCATTAACAATAAGTAAACATTTTCACAATGGTACAACCGTACAAGTAAATGTCATGAAGCATGAAATCTGCGTGTTTGCAGTATAAGCATCTTTAACAAATGACAAGAATAAAGAAAAATATGTATCCTATCAAAATTCTGAGAGGTCCTGTTTACCTGCTCTGTCATCTGTTGAAACATCCCAGGCCCAATTTGCTTGTGATAAACCTCATTTCTACAGTTACAGCGTCTTTTCCCAGGTGCTGGCTTTACTACATTTTTTTCCCTCCAAACCTGAAAATGCATATGGTCATAAGAAGAGAAACAATCACCAAATAACTCAGAAATTCTACATTTTAAGTCACTGGTGCATGATGAAGTTATTGAGTAACAGACCATATTTCTCCACAAAATGATATCCATTGTGATAGTTTACAAATATGCCTGACTAATGGTTAAAGTGTTACCTCAATTTTAATTGTATAATACAGACTATAAGTACTGAGATAGATTGGAGAAGGAAATTAACAAAAGCCTCCAGGAATGTCAGATGTCATATGTTACATGACTATTAGATACATGAGGCTGGGCCTGATTTAAGGTCTGCCTTTCAGCTCCTAGGGTGCTTCCTAGTTGCTTTTCATTTTATTTCCAACCTTCTACAGGCTGAGGTAGCTAAACAAGAGTGTATTATGCCATTCCCATGTGTCACATGAAAACCAATTTAATAGCCTTGAACCTATTCCTCGTCCATTTATATTCTTAGAATAAATGTAGCAGAAATTCAAAAATGGCATGTGGTACACTAATACATCAGCAGATATATAAAATTAATGCATGTACTCAGAAGTTGGAACAGTAACTAAATTCGGCCTCACCTTCAAGGAACCCCCCATGTACAAATCTTCAAGTGTTGCATCCAATTCAACAACCACGTCATCTCCTTTTACAATTTTCTCTTCTTCCTCCATTGATCCCCCACCAAAGAAACTAAAAACAAACAATTACATTTCACAGTGTCATTCATAAAACAAAACTCAGGGCCCCATGCTATAAAACTAAACATACAAGTATAGCAAAATAAACACACATCCAAACACAGCAGTTTGCCTACTCATAGCTGTGTAATCTTAGCCCACAAATCAATGGCTAGATTGAGATTGATTTATGCCATAAATTAATAAAACCATATAAATGATTTTCTTAGAGTGTGTTAGTACATTTATATACAAAATCTGTATATCCTTCCTTAGTTGCCTCTTTTGCCCTCATGCCTGTATTCTTTGTATTTTGATGCAATACATATACTAATTCATGTACATAATGAAGAAACAGTAATTAGCACAAGAAAACCATGTCTCTATGGTGTTAATGACTTACCTGCTAAAAATATCTTGGAAGTTCATTCCACCACCTCTACCTCCACCAGCAGCATGCTGTTTCAAACCCTCTTCACCATACCTGTCATAAATACCCCTCTTTTCGCTATCCGACAACACTTCATACGCTGATAGTAATAACAATCAAAAAGCAGCATCAACAAAAACCCTTTAAAAAACTTAACATAAATGATAATAACAGACTAGGGGTTTTATTTCAGATAAATTTTTCTATAATCACTTCTAGATAACAAAGAAAAAAAGAAGGTCAAATAAATTGAATTTCTCTTATAAATTAAAATTAACTTATACATTTAACTTCTATAGAAACTCTCTCATCTAGCCAACATCTATAAATTAATTTTAACTTACAAGACAATCTCAATTTCTTTTCCTTTTTTATTTTCTTTGTGTTTACAGATAAATTTATCTAACCAGAGCTCGTCATTAAAATCAAATAAATAAAAGATATATAATATATACCATTGTTAATCTCAGCAAATTTCTTATTAGCTTCTTCATTGCCCTGGTTCTTATCAGGATGGTATTTCAATGCTAGCTTCCTATAGGCCCTCTTTATCTGCTCGTCAGATGCACCCTTCGACACTTGAAGTATATCGTAATAGCTCTTTCTGCAGCTCGTCCAAACGAAAATATACATATATAAGCAAAGGCACAATGCAGAACATATCAATTATGCGTTGTTGTTTAAAGAAGAGAGAGAGAATGAATACCCAGCAATTGCGCTGAGAGAATAGCAGAGAGCGCATAAAAGGAACAACAGCTTCGCTCTTCGATGCGCCATGAAGAGACTTGGATATCTCCGAAACGGAATTTCAGGGGTCTGCTATGCTCCCTCAGATCTCGTTGGAAATGCAATCAAAATTGGAGATTAGGGTTTGGGATGAGAGATGGAATTGTGAAACATGTGTTAAGGATTATTGAATCGCTTCTTGGCCTGTGGGTGGTGCTTTTACAGTGGGAGAACCTGAAAGTGATTCCGCACAAGACTTGACTGGAGTCGACAATACGTTTGCCTATGCAACGTGTTTGTTTCGAAACTGACCAATCAAAGTGACCCTTTGGTTGTTCTAACCAATCATGCCTCTCCACGTCCATTTACGCGTCTCCTTCTGTTCCCAAGGTCTTGGAAGCTCTCTGGAAAGAAAAATCACAAAATTGCCATTCGGCCTTTTTTAATGTTTTTGGTCCAATGAAAGGATGCTAAATGCAACAAAATAAGCCCAGATCTAGGCCCAAATCTATACTTTGGTTGTCAATTTTCCTTTTTTAGCTGGTTTTGTTTTTCAAAGCGATTCCTTGTATGCAATATTTCTGTTGTCTTTTCAAATGCTTTTACCGTGTCGTCCACTCTATATTTTTTTTTATCAGAGTATATTTTTTACATGTTTTTTAATATATACTTCTTTTATTAAGCAAAAATTTTATAAATTTTATTTCTTGTTTAATAAATGTCACTCATAATTTTATAATTTTAATATTTTTTAATCAATAATAGAATGTGTAAAAATATATTATTAGCACTCATCCTTTCTATATATGAATTAGAGTATGGAACCTCCTTTCTTTATTATCTCAACTAGTTTACTATGTATTTTCTTTCTTTATTATCTCAATTTGTTTACTATATTTTTTCTTTTTCCTTTTTAAGTGTGATCTTTACTTGCAATTATCAAAAATAAAAGTTTATTTTTACTTCCTTGTCTTCCCTCCTAGAGAATGGCAATGATTTTGATCTAAGATGTGTTAATGAATTTCATCTTTTGTTTTTTCTCTTTTCAAGTTGAGTTTGGTACGAGGTTAGAAAAATGGTAGATGGAAAGTGGAATATAAGATAAAAAACAATGGAGTTTTTAAATTTGGCTTTGGTCGTCCAATTGAGAACTATCTATGTTCGAGACATGAAATAATACATAAAAGCAATGTAAAGTAAATGTTCAATAAATATAAATGCGTAAAATTCTATATTAGATTAATTATTTAATTAATTAATTTTATAAATTAATATTAATCTATTATTATGAATTATACTTTATTATAAAAATATATTACTTATGATCAACAAATATTATTAGGACACTAATTTATTGATGAATATTATATTGGGATTTTTTTAAGAATGACTATATGAATGATTTAATCATTTATTATGTAACTAGTTGATGGGTCTATATCTGTTGATAGAGAGTTATAAAATTGATTTCTCATTATTAAATTTTGATACAACAAGAAAACACTATCTAAAAAGTGGATTGTTTGCTCTCAATATTAAAAGAAATATTATCTCGGTTAAAAGAAACATATTTTATCACTATGATACCAAATGATGAATCATTAAAGAATTTCAAGATTGAACATGAAATGACAAAATTAATAAAAATAAATGAATAGTTTTTGCATGAAATGTTTTTTTTCACAAAATGACATGCTTTTGCACGAAATGAACAATTTTTTAACAAAAACGTATAAGCAATTTGAATGATAATTTAAAATAATACAATATTGGTATATATGTTATTGCATGAATATAGAATATTATTAATTTCTGGTGTAAGTATTCAATAAATTATTTGGCATAATTCGATATATATGTACCAAGTATTTGACATTTTTTATTTCTGTAACAAATATATACCAAGTATTTTATCTAATCATGTATCTTAGTTAAACAAGATTTGGATCATACCTTTTTTTTAATTAATATATGTAGCATATGATATAATTGTACATTTATGTCATGCCAATTTAATCCAAAAGCTTTCATTGAATTTTATGTTGTCTATTTATTGTTAATATGTTCACTTATAAAATACCAAAATAAATACTTGAGCAAATCTGTAAGGTAATTGAAAATCATGTCACCATTGTAACTTATTATTTATATAAATCGTATTAATTCATAATTAGATACTTTTGTTTTTTTTATAATGGTTTGATGTTAATTTATAAACCATTTGAGATGATAATTTGTAAGTTTTTAAGTCATCAAAGCTCATTGGATATGTGCACAAAGATGAATGACACTCTCCAATATTAGTTATGAAATATTTATTTATTTTTACTATTATATGATTGCATATGTAGATAAATTTATTATTAAAAATTTTTTCTCCTTTTGATGTTACAACTATACAATTTATACGAGAGTATGAATATTTTTTAAATATTATGAAATTTTATAACTCTATGGTTAATTTATTGATTGCTCATTAATATTTTGAGAGTTTTATTTTGGGATAAATTGAAATTATTTTGTAACTTTTATAAGTTTAACTCAATCAAAGTAGAAATAATAATTTTATCATTGTAATTTTTTGATATAGAGATTGTGAAATTAGTATCATGATTTTTATACTATGATAAAATCATGTTTATTACATGCTAACTGAAAATATTTTTAATATTTGTGGTTTTATTCAAATATGATTTTTAATAAATATTATTTAGAATATGAATTAAATATTTATTTTATGCATAAATAAATTTATCATGTTCTATTAAGTATAATTGTAGAAAATTAGTATAATTATAAACTCACCTGTAATGGGGTATAATTATGCATATTTTGTGAGTTAAATAATTAAAAATTTTTCTTTAATTGTAATATGTATAAATTAATAATAATTATATCCTATCAGTGTGTTATTATTGATATAATTTGTTATTATGCAATGTACTATTTATTTTAATTTTAAATTAATTATTCCTTTGAGTACCCTGCCAATATTGGAATTTTGGTGATGTAAGGTTTTTTTCGTGCATTGTAATATTGTATTTCTTATTTATCACTATTTAAGACCCTTAAGTGGGGACTCTACAAATAAGAAAATTTCTCTAAATATGCATCTTCTGATTGTATTTTTATGAATCATTTAATTATTTGAGTATGTGAAAATTTATCCATATTAAATATTTTATTTGTTATTATACTAGCTTCATCATGACTTAGTTATTAATTGGTTATTTTTTATGCAATTCAATATTATTTAAAAGTTTGTTTTGCGTTTGTATTTGTCTGACGCAAAACAAACTTTTTAATAATTTTTTATGGAATAAATTGTTATTATACTTACATCACAAGAGTGGTGAACATACCTTATCGATATGAAATTACTTGATTTAAGTATTGTGTGATAAAAAATAATTGTTTTTTTAGGTACTATGTTTAAAAAAAATGTATTCAACTTTATTTTTTTATCAAGTGGGAGAATCTTGCATATATAATAGTAATGTCCTGTAAATAGAATTATGTTACCAATATCTTCACCACAGTTAAATGCCCAATTAATCAAACATGAGAAAATCAATATATTTATGTTTGTAAATATCTTTTATTCAACAATATAATTTCCTCCGCATGCTATTTATAATCATGTTGTCAAAATCTATATTAAGAATTTAATTTGTGACAGTCTTTTATATTATATTATTATATCATAGTTATAAATTGTTTATATTGTAAGTAAATAATAGTTTTTGTTAAGACAATATATCAGATTCCCAAATTTAAAGAAAATGATTTCTCTATTTTTACATAAATTTTGTGTAATTATTTATGGTATTCTTTAAAAGTAAACATTACTTTGTTTATGTGATTTTATTTGAGAATTAATATCTATGATGATAAAATGAGATTTTGAGTTATATAATGTCAAATAAATACTTATAATCTCCTTAATTTTATATATAGAATGTGGTTAATTATAAAACTTATTTTATAAAAACTACATGATCATACATTATATGTTGAGTTTATACTTTCATTTGTTATCATGTGTGTTAATAATTTGTAATATCAAAATAATTTCTTAATGTTCCTCTATATCTTTATAAATGGTATATGTAATTAACAATATTATTGTATTGTTATACTTTGAGATACAATACAATATTGTTATTTTTTTAATACTTGTGAGAGTTTCAACTACACCCATCATAATATTTACTCAAGTTTTATCGCTATTTATTTAACACTTAATTTTGAGTGAATTATTAAAAATTGCAAATAGTTTATATATTCCATTAAAACAACAACGATTTTTATCACACTCACATGATTATAAAGTGGAGGTAAATTTTTTTTATAATCCTTTTGAAGATTAATGTTTGTGATAATGTAAAAAGATTTCGTACTACAAAGTGTCAAGTGACACTTAGAATCTCTTATTTTTCTTATCTAAGAAATATGTAGTTAATTATTAATCTCAATTTGTAAATTTTACGAATGACAAATTATATGTTGAGTTTCAATAGTAAAATTTTAATCACTTTTTTAGGTAATTATGCACTAATTTGTTGCTCCTCGGTGACTAATTCTTAAAGAGAAAAAGACTATAACTTACTTTGTAGAGGATGTTCACGTGATTCGAATCAATATACTTAATTGAGATAATGGGAGAAATTTAATTATTTCCGTCTTATATTAATTTTTCTTTTTAGTGACCATATTTTTTTTACAAAGACAATTTATGTGGACAAAAATGAATATTATTTCATAGAGTTGTGCTCCCCTACAAATATCATATACTATTAGAATATTTTTAATATTGGTGGACTCTAGTGAGAATCTTAATCTTATTTTGATCTAAAATATTAGTGAAATTATGTAATTTTTGCTATATCTCAAGATTTATGAATCTTGTATTGCCATATATTTGTGCACACATCTTGTGACAACATGACATTTGTAAAAGGACTTTGAAACATATTATTGTCCCATTGTACTGAGCTATATATAAAATATGTTGAGTCTTAGTAGGCATCTTAAGCAAATGTCAAGACCATTTTTTTTTATCTTGCATAATAATTATTTTGGCATGCAATTATGTTGTCTTTTTCTTTTACAAAAATGTCACATTTTGTTAGGTCGCAAATATATAAGTACTTTATAAATATGATGTTAGTACTTCTATCAAGTACAATTTTTTGCTTTCTTAAAGTACATATAAATTTTGTGTTTCGACTAATGATCTTGATTACTTGCTCATTGTTGATATTTTGTAGCCACATTAATTTAGAATGTCATTTTCTTTAAAATAAGTGTTAGTGTTATCCAAGTAGGAAGTTCTTGAGTTTCCCAATTGTTTATGAATTTGCATAATCACTTATTTAGTGAAACTCATTAATTGAATATTAAATATTGTAGAGAATTTGTTGATCTAACCTATATGTAATCTTTCTTGTTATTAGACTACTATAAGTACTTATAAACATGGGAATTATATTTTTTTGGCCTTCGTGGATTTTCAAATCTAAATTGAGCATGTTGTTATAAAAAACATTCATGTATATTTACTAATAAAAAAAACTTAACTATTGGAGGTTATTAAAATATTGCAATTCATACAACTTGGATAAGTTTTGATGTTTTTGGTCAATGAGAGTCTGAAAACTTATTATTATAAGATATGTATAAAATATTATTTTAAATATAATATCTCATATAGCACTTCTAAATGCTTGAATTATTGTCTGAAATAGCATATTTATCTGAATTTTATTGTGTTATGCTTTTCTCTATCTATCATATTTTTAAAATAAAATGTAAGCTTCTTAGTATGTATGATATATGTCCTTATTGGAGGTATGTTTGCATGGTTAAGAGTTTATGTTTCTTTAGCCTTTTATTAGTGTATATTCTAATATTAAAATTCATATGTTTTGTAATTGACCATTATTATCAAAGTTCGAGAATCTTGAATTGTTTATTTAATCAATTAATTTTATGGACAAATATTAATCAATTATTGTGAAATATATTTTATTTTTAAATATATTATTTATAGTCAACAAGTATTATTATGACATGAACTTATTAATAAATATTGTATTGGACTTTGTTTTAAGAGTGACTTTATGACGAATTTGGTCTTTCATTGTGTAGCTAGTTGAGAAGTCCCTATATGTTGGTATAGAGTTATAAAATTGATACCTCATTATTAAATTTTGACACCATAAAAAAATATTATATAGAAAGTGGGTAATTCACTTTCAACATTAAGAGAATTTTCTCTCCTTGAAGTATCATGGATACAGTGAATTCTGATACACATTCTTATATCTCTATCTCACATCGATAATAATCAATATGTTTTAATTTTGTATTTATGTGTGATTTGGATATCTTAAATTTTTTTAATAATTCATCATTATATTCCCCTTTTCTTCTAAAACACGAAGGTCGTTGCTAGTTTGTCACAAAAACACTTAAAGTGTCAACTAAGACACTATCTTAAAAATAACAAGCATGAATTTATGTTTAGATTAATGTGAGATATGAAATACAAATTTATGAAGTAATTTTTAATTTTGTCAAATTCATGGACTAAATTGCAAAATTTAAATTTTTTCACATTTAATCTTAGTCAATATCAAATTCAATAACTAATATAACAATGAGGGTCAAAATCAAATACTAGAACTTGGACTTTTCACATATAGTCATTAACTATTCAAAATAATTCATTTAAGTTAATAGATAAGACTTAATAGAAAAATGAGTTTAAGTGAAGATTTACAATTTCATAGTATTTATTTATTTCGTTAAATTCAAAGAATAAAAAAATGATACTTATCAATTTGAGATATCAGCTGAGAATTTCCTTGATAAATAAAAAAGTAAATAAATAAATTATAAGTAATTGTATAAGAGGAGTTATTCATGACACATCATATCTCACTAATTTAACCCAACTTAAAAATTTTATTGAAAAATTTAAATTAAAAAAATTATACCTATTATGTTTTAAAAATGATATCAAGTTACCGTTTATATAGTCTCTACTCAATTTAATGTTACATTATTATAAAAAGTATAATTATTTAAATAATTATATACTAATAATACAAATGTGACATAATAATAATACATTATCTAGAATGATTTTATATATATATTATAAAATTTATTTAAAAATATGGGATATTTATTTATTTTACTATTTAACTATAAATAAAATTAAAATTAATATATCACATTAACTAGTCAAGTAAACAGAAATTAATCTTATATATTGTTAAATGATATTGGGATCAATAAAAATTAAGGTAATCCTATTGAACAATTAGGCTTGTATAAGCCCATCAAGTTGGGAGAGGGAATGCCTGGACGTTGGGAAAGCCACGATGGTATCATTCAGACACAGTCAACGTGGCACGCTCTATGACCACTGATATATCTCCATCGATGGCCCCACTTCCCTCTGCGCTCACTTTTCGTTCTGCCTACTCCCCTGCCCTCTATTAATAACTTGTGCAGTTTCCAATTTTTGCTCCTTTGCAATCCAATAAATTAACCCTAAACATGCACCAATTCATAGTGAAAAAACATGGGAAGGGCTCCTTGTTGTGACAAAGTGGGACTGAAGAAAGGAAGGTGGACAGTGGAAGAGGATGAAATTTTGACCAACTACATTCTGGCCAATGGAGAAGGTTCCTGGAGGTCATTGCCAAAAAATGCAGGTACCAACTTATCATTCATTTCAATGCCTTAATTAATAGTACCCTTATTATGTTCCTATTTTCCTCACTCTGACATTCCAACTATAAGTTTTATCCTTCAAGCTCTACTTAATTTGTGCCTTTTCTCTAACTCACATTTTAAATTTTTGCTTCTCAAGGATTGTTAAGATGTGGAAAGAGTTGCAGGTTAAGGTGGATTAACTATTTGAGAGCTGATCTCAAAAGAGGGAACATTTCCGTTGAGGAAGAAAGTACCATTGTCAAGTTGCATGCTTCCTTCGGCAACAGGTTAGTGTCAACATTATTTCATGCTCATTTCTCAGATTCAAGCTCACTTACTTTCATAATTTGTATGAAAAAAATTAAGTTAATCAGTTTGTAGACTTTTTCTTTTATTTTCTTTCCTGAAGAAGTCAAGACAGCCAAGAATTCTATTATTCCCTCTTTTGCTACTCTTCTCTGTCAGAAACAGAAATTAAATATGAGGGAGCTGAGGACGCATGCATCACGTGTACTGAATATTAAATATAGAGAAATCACTTTTAATCGATTTTTTTATAGTATATTTTATTATTGATTAGAGTCTATTAAAATTTATTAAATTATTAAATTACCAAAACATTAATAAAAATAAGATTTATATAATTTTATTATTTTTAATAAATTTTAACTAATAATAAAATATATATTCTAAAAAATATATTATTGACATTTCTATTAAATATAATAGAAGTAAACCGTTTCTTTCACAGCAGACGAGGCGTACGCACTCATGATAGATAGTGAAAAATAAATGTAAAGAGAACATAGGAAAAGTAGTAAATAAAACAAGAGATGTAAAAAAAAGGAAGATAAAAAAGTTAATAAGTGTGCGTATAAAATTAAGGCGTAAAAACTTAGAATTGATAATATAATGTCAAAGCTTAATAAATTAATAAGTTTTATAATAAATACAATAATTCAACATTTTTTATTTCTTTTGATTTTAAGGAAATATTTGATATACCAGTAAATAAAAAATAAGAGATAAAGGTGTTTGTGTGTTATTAAATATGGTGTTTAATATTTTATGTTTAACTAATAAACTTGTAAACTAATAATTCAATATTCGCAATTATCTCTCTATCTTATAACTTTCAAAATTTATTAAATAAATCATTCAGTGATTAAATAGTATATGTCCTTTCAAAAAAAATTTTACTATATGGACTGCTTTTCTAAAATATCATGTTTTTGTTTTTTCATTGAGTGAGTTTTAACTATAATTTTTGTAAAAAAAATGATTAAAATTTTATTCTTTTAAAATTTAAAATTATTTAATTTTAATTTTTATATAATAAATAATTTTTTATTTTTATTTTTATAAAATAATTTTATTTGATTTTTTATTTCGTTAATATTTAAAATTATTATTTTAGTTGTTAATATTTATTTTAAAATAAATAAATAATATTTATTTTAAAAAACTAAAATTTTTTAAAATATTATAGGCTAACATTTGATACCACCCACCACCACATACTAGTAGTGGGTGTAAGGTCATTTCACTTTCTTGTTGAATACATAGGTAATAATTATCACATAATAATAATAAGAAAAATTATAAACAATAATTTAAATTTGAAAAAAGATGAAATTAATAAAAAAGAATTTGACAAAAGCTAAAATTAAAATTCGTCTATTTTAGGCAAATTAAAAACATATTTTTAAACAAATATATTTTATACAGTAAATGTACGGTCCGTAATAAAATATTTAAGAATCATTCATTATTAATATAACTCCTCAAGATAATTTATTCACCAAGAACGAAAAACTAATTTTTTTTATTTAATAGTGTATGCATTGCTTCTATAAAATATGTTTATAAAAAATTATTATATATAATACCATTCTTTATTTTTATGATAATTATATTAAAACTTATACTAATATAAAAATTTTAAATAGAAGAAATGTTTCTTATAACATCTTATTAATCGTTTTCCTTTTCTTGTATGGTATATTAAATACTACGTTTTATATTAGATACTTTATTTTTTATTTAATATTTTTTATAAGGATTTATAAGAGAATTAGTAGAAGGATATAATATTAGTTAAAAAGCATACTCCACTCACACAACATAAAGAAAATAACAATAGTGCCAAAATAATTAAAAATTAAATATTTTTAAATATATTTTTTATCTTTTAAATTATATCAAATTTATTTTTGATCTTCTAAATTAAAAATGATGAATTTAATACTTCTAATTTCAAAAGTAACTCACTGTAGTCTTTCAAATTAACATTGTTACAAATTTTATTGACGTGTCGTGGTTTAAAAAATATTTTTAGCGATTTTTAATCTTTAAAATTTATTAACTTTAAAATATGATTTTCTGACCATTTAAAGACCCAATATCAGATAAAACATAATCAACAAATTTCACCCCTACACCCAAAAATCCAAAATCAATCTCAAATTTTGATTCTAAAAACATTAAAAATTGAATATTATTTGTGAATTTCTCATACAATGAATATCTTCCATGGCAATGCCTTTTAATTTTGTACCGAGCACAATTGTTTCTTCTCCGCCAACATCAATATTTTCTCTTTAATAAATACTATTTTGAGCTATTAAATGAATTAAACAACGTTCCACTAGGGCTCCATAAAGTACAGTCTATAGACAAAAGTGATATTTAAACTTGTACTTGAAGCTCTGAGGCTTGCAAGCAAAATCGTTGCACCATCTCTTCCTTGGACTTGAAACGAGGAGTAGAGACTGGAGCCACGAAAGAAAGGGGTAGTAGCAGGTGGGGTGATGGTAATGGGAGGGAAGAGAAAGAGATAGAGAAAGAGAAGAAGTTGAGGTAGTTTTTATTTTAATTTACTTCATTCCAGCGGTGTAATCAGAAATCATATTTTAAAACTATATTTTGAATTTAAATTTTAGGAGTTAAAAATTATTATAAATTATATTTTTAAACTACTAAGAATATATTGTCAGACACTTTAATAAAATTTTTAACGACATAACTTGGGGAGATAGAGGAAGAAAGAGAACAAAAAAAAAAAAAGAAAAAAAGAAAAAAGATGCTAAAGGAAGAAGGGAGAAAGGTGGGAGAGGAAGGTGATTTTTTATCTTACTTTTGATTTTTATAATTTTGGTGATTTAAATTTGCTGAAAATCATATTTTAATTCTAAATTTTAGAGGTTAAAAATTATATAGATTATATTTTTACTCACTACAAAATACATTATCAGACATTTTAATAAAATTCTTAAAACATTAAGATGAGTTATTTTAAATTAAAATGACTAAAATGATTATTTTTAAATTAAAAAATTATTAACAAATTTAATTTAAATTTGAAACATCAAAACCATATTTAATTTCTTATTTTTATTAAAAAATATAACGGTGTATTTTTTTTTCATGATTTTTAATACAATTCTGGTATAATTTTTAATAAAAAACTTCTATTTCCTAATTTTTTAATGAAAAATATAAACCAATGCTATTAAGACATTGATTAAAAATTAAAAAATATTTTTTATTTAGAAATATAAAATTACACTTCTCTATTTTTGTGTAAACTTTTTTCATACTTTTCTATAAAAAAAAAGGTTTCTATTTATTATTCCCATGCAGTAGGATAGCATGACTCTTTCTTAATAAGTGGCCTGCTGGCCGGCTGGCCTTGAACAAGAAATTAAACATTTCATCGGTAAATCCAATGATGGCTTCTATACAAACTTAAATGCCGTGGTACCCAATGATGGCTTCTGAAACACAAACTTAAATGCAACTGCGTTTTTTTTTTGCATGTTTTTCTTAAGCATTTGTAGAGAAAACACAAACATACACAATTAGAAATTTTAAATAGTATTTGTATTGTTTTTAAATTAAACTAAAGTTTTATTTTGACCAGTTATGTAATAAGAATATGTATAGACATAGTAAAATACTTTTCACAAATATTTAACAAAATAATTACTTTACTACCATATCATAATAATAAAATTTCATTAGACATCTGAATAAAAAAGTTTTGTACATTTTAAATAAATTATATTACTTAATATATTTATTTTAATAAATTTATTTGTCAAGGTTTTACGAATTAACATTTAATTTTCTATCACCAATATCAACTATAATAAAATATTTATAAATTAATAATAAATTAATTTATATCTATAAAAATAGTTTATTTGAAGTTAAAGATTAATCTTATTTAATTCAACTAATATTTTAAGTAATTTTTATTTATATTTTTACTAGCAAGTTTTCTAACATTTTTTTGTAACATACTCTTTCTTGACTCAAATATAAAATAAATATTCCATACTAATTAAAAATACTAGTTAACTTTACTATTTTTATTCTCATTTAAAAGTAAATTTTATTTATTATTGCAAAAAAAATAATAAAGTTGTATTTTTTTAAACTGTCATTTGCACTCATTGATGAAAGATTTCAATTCGACGAGAACTTGTTTCAAATGAGAAAATTCTTTTTCTATTTTGAAGATCGTGTGTTTGATATCATGCGAATTAAAGATGACATCGAAAGGAAATTTTGAATTAAATAATGATATTTTATTAATATGATTAAATGGTTTACGATTTGCATACTTTTTTTTTTCTTTTCTTCTTATATTCGAGTTTTCAGAAAAATACCTCTACTATTTATTGGTTAATGTTTATTTTAAATTATAAAATTATAAGTAAGATTCATTAAATTTTATAAGGTTTATTTATTATTTAATGAACTTTATAAATTTTAATTAATTTTGATTAAACAATAATTAAAAATATTCAAAATATGTTACTAACCCTCTTTTTTAATTATATCATCTTGAGTCAAATTTTGTTGGTAACTTTTATATTTATATTTTTAATATATATTTTTTTCATTTCATCGGGAACTCCCCATTAAACAAAAAATATTGACACATGAATCACTCTCTTGTCTCTACTATAAATATCTAACAATTATCAGTTTTTATTAAATATTTACGTGAGGTTTCATAAATAATGTATACATTATGCTTTCATTAGAATTAATGTTTCGTTTGTGTAATATATATAAATTTTTAATATAAATTTCTATTATACAAATTGTTTTAAAAAAAATCAATATAAATAATTAGGAGTAAATAAGAGATGAGTTGGAATTTATATATCTTAAAATTTTTGTCCGACCGTTTTATCTAATTCCATCAAGACTTTAAAAATATAAAAAATTAGATCAAGCAAACTTTTTAACATAACATATATTTTAAAATAAATAATATTATTATAATTATAATATTATGTTATATAAAATAATATTTATTAAATAATTTTTAATTAATACATAATTGTTAGAAAATATATTCTTCTCAAAAAATATAAGACATAAAATTTGTTTGAAAAGCCTTTTCTATAAGTATTTCTAAGAGAGGAAAATAAAAAAATAAAATAAAATAAGATCATTCATAAATTAAAATTAACTTATGTATAAATTAATTTATAAAAATTTTGTTTAAAAGTTAATATAATTTTTTTTATAAATTATTTTATACATGAACTAATTTTAACTTTACTATAAAAAAATTTATTTTATTTTTTATTTTTATTTTTTTACATATTTATTAAAAAATTTATCAAATATATCCCAAAATAACTCAAAATATAATTTAAACTTGTTCACAAAATATACATAATCCAATTTTAGAATTTAAATGTATAAATAAACCTTGAAGTTATACTAAAAGACAAGTTGGATTATACTTATCCCCAACAAACAACACAAATCATTATTTTTCTTATCACTGTCATTCTATATCTATGGTTTTTTTTTCTTTTTTTCTTTCTATTCTCTCCATTGTTGTGAAGTAGGTGATGTGCACATGAATTATATTTGTAAAATAAAAAGGAAAGGGCGTGATAAAGTTTGACTTTTGGTAAATTCAGGTGGTCATTGATAGCAAGTCACTTGCCTGGAAGAACAGACAACGAGATAAAAAACTACTGGAACTCTCATTTGAGCAGGAAAGTTTACACTTTCCGAGGGACAAGTAATAAAGAGATCATCCCCCTACCCCCCAAGCGTAAAGGTGGAAGGACCAGCCGCTGGGCTATGAAGAAGAACAAAAACTATGTCCGAATTACCCCTACTCAACAAAGCCCAAAACTAATTGACACTACTCATCAGAATAATAACCAAGCACTTCCTCTCCCAGCACTTGAGAGAGAGAATTTGGACTCCAAAACGGAAGAACAAGTTGATGGGTCGAGTACTAGTACCAGTACTAGTGCCCATCCCCAAGAAGATACTATTACTACTACTCAAGAAGAAAACGTAGCTGGCACTATGTTGGTGCAGTGCCTTGTCGGTGAGAAAGAAATAAAGGATCCCATACTGGGGCCCTATGAGGAAGAGGTGTTGACTTTTAGTGATATCATGGACGATTGCTGGCAGGTAGCAAGTGTGGATTTTACCTTTTTTGGTGCAGAGAGAGCTAGCAATATTGACGTGGGTGGAAATGAAAAGGGTGACACGTGTACCAATAATATGGTGCGGAGTGAGGAGGACCGAGAGAGTGGTTGGAACAGGGAGAGTGGGGAGTTGCATTCTTCCTCCTCCATGGCTTTGGGATTGGATGATAACTGGGACTGGGAAAGCGTGGTGCAGTTGGATCATAATAATGAGTCGGTGTCATGGGACCACCATCAAAACTTGCTCACCTGGCTGTGGGAAGATGAAGACTAGCTTTGGACAGATTGATACCCAGAAACAAAATGCTATGCTTGATTGGTTTCTCTCTTGAACCTTGATGGATCATAATCACTTAAGGAACATTTTCTTTCCCTTTTTCAATTATTCTGGGATCGATGTAAAAACTATGAACGTGGAACCATTTTGTTTTAGGGTAGTGTAATGTAAATACAAATATGTGTTTCTACGTCAATCTTTATTTTCGCAATATTAGATTATTATTTGTGGTTATTGTTGGGAAAAAAGGCACACCCCAACAAAATAACTCTTAAGGCATAAAGAATTTTAGATGAAACACTCGTAAACACACCTTAAAGAGAATAGAAAAAAAAATACAATAATTTATATAGTTAAACATTTTTTAAACTAGATTCACAGAATTATTTTAAAATTGTTTTATATCTCAAATAAGATAAAAAAAAAGTGTAAATAATCTCAAATTATATATCGTTTTACAAACTCAAATTCTTACACTAAAAGACTACAAGAAATGATAACAGGCAGAACTAACAAGAGTCTCTTTCCCACGAGCCATTTAAAAATTTGCTATTAAGTTAAACTTTCTTATCAAGACAGTTCAAAGGCATATGCCACTTATCTATATTACAAATTTAATTTAATTTACTAGAATTTTATTTCAACAATGATTTATAAGTATATCTTATTATAATGAATATTGGAAAATTAAAATAAATAAAAATATTAAAATCGTTTTTACTTAATTATAACTAATCAAAGAGAATGGAAATTAATTTATTTGATTTGTTATATAAGTTCACAAAACACGTGCTTTAAAATAAGAAAACCCATTCTTGTATACGAAATTAGAAGATACAATATATAACGTAAGAATACACTAATTTTTTTATTAGGAATTAACGTATTTGATATTTAAAGATCAATGAGATTCACATTTATCGTTTCAAAAGCTAGGTAAATGTTCACGTTAAGTAATTTATCTGGCATCAAATTTATGAAGGAAAATCCTGTTAAAAAAGGGAATCAGAATGTAATGCAAATAAAATATTGTAAGAGGTAGATGAAGGATTGTGTCTTGAAAAAAAAATGCTCCTTCGCCATTGTTAGTTCAAGCCACATCTATGGCCTCAAATACCGTCCTTCACAATCTACATTTAATTCTCTTGGCCTTTCCAATTACTATTTTACCCGTTTGACTGCCCCCTTATTTTAGTTTCACTCTCTAAAATTCGTGTGTTCCTTGCATAGGCCTTCATTTCAAATGGCTTCCTGTAAAATAAAGGTTAGTTTAGGCATTTAAATATTCCCAAATAAAAGATGCAATAAAAACCTGTGATAGATAATCTAAGTAGGCTAAATATAAGAAGAGTCAATAACGAGACCTTACACCAATGCACTGCTGCGCTGACCCTCTTTTTCCGTTTATACAAAATTTGTGGTATATATAAAGTTGATAGGTCCAATATTTTCCCTGAGAGCTTTTCACTCAATCTCCTCACCAGGGGGTGAGACATACCTTAATTTATGGAACAAATCCCCGAATCCGCTATCACCAACATCCCAAACATAACAACAAACGCTCTACCCAATTATGACGAACTCTAAAGGAAGCGCGGTTCCGTGAGATTTCTCAGGGTGACGGTCTTCAAGATGCGACGTCGACGTTCCTCCGCCGCAAAACCAAGCGCGGTTCGGGTAAACCACGACGACGGATCCAAGAGCAGCACATGGTGGAAGTTTGTGGGGTCCATGAGGCCGTTGCACCTTCAAAGCAACGTGTCCCCACTCTACTACTCTGAATCCGCTACTACCTTGCCATCGCCGAAGCCGGATTCATGCGGCGGTTATGCTTCTGATTTCGTGGCGGAAGAGGAGCGTTATTCGCCGTCGCCGCCTAGTAGCTGTTACTCTTCAGCCGTGGGGTTGAACGAACTCCTTGGGAGCGAGGAGGACAGTGAGAAACAAGACAGGATCGTGGAGGAGAAGTGCAACAACGAAGAACAGATTGATGGGGATGAGATGATTGATGCCAAGGCCGAGGAGTTCATTGCTCAGTTCTACCAACAAATGAGGTTGCAGCGTATGGATTCCGTGGACCTTCGTTACGAAGAGCGAAGTCATAGGTCGTTAGGCTTCTGATAATTCATTCATTCTTGCCCAACGTCACCACCCCAATATGGATAATATTCAACCTTCAAATCACCCCT
Organism: Mucuna pruriens; assembly: GCA_025330945.1. Taxonomy (NCBI): domain Eukaryota; kingdom Viridiplantae; phylum Streptophyta; class Magnoliopsida; order Fabales; family Fabaceae; genus Mucuna; species Mucuna pruriens. The sequence goes on from JAENHJ010000528.1 coordinate 3,480,935, forward strand.
ATGCGTTTCGTCTTTTCATTTTCTTGTTTTTAGTGTTTTTTTAATCAGGGGACAAGAAATGAGACACGAATAAGAATAGGTGTTTTTGGTTCGGATATTCATATCTACCCCACCCTCTCTTAGGGACACCATGTTGTTTCTTAGTTATGTTTTTTGATCATTTTATGTTGGGAAGGGTTCAAGGCAAAAGATAAGATGGGCAAAGGTAGAGGATCAAGATTAAAGACAATATTTGTTCATTTTTCATAGATATTAATGGCATGAAAATTGTTGTTAGGGACATGAATGAAGTGCAGTGTGGTAACAATTTGTTTCTTTCATGTAATTCTTTAATTGAAATGAAATTTTATGGAGAAGGAAATGTCATGGCTTTGTTCACCTTTCTTCTCATTTTTTTTCTTGTTCATATTTAGTTTGGTATTTAATGTTCATTTTAAGTTTTAGATTTATCTTGTTAGGATGTTCCGTTATTATCAATATCAATAATATTTTTTTTATAAAACATTAATTAATTATTAATATATTATGTATTTATAGAATGAGTAATTTTTGTACTTGAAGAAGGATTTATGATTAGGGAAAGTCTTTAAAGGATAAAAAATAAGTAAAATACAATTTGGTTACTCTCAAGAACCAAAGATCATGAAGGTCATACTTTATATCATTTGTACTGCTAATGTATAGAGTTTGAAACACTTTGCTTTCCTTATATTTTTTCTTGTTTTTCTAGTATTGCATTTGACTAAAGAGATTATCCTAACCGCCTAATCCAACAACCACTAATTAAGGTTATAAAACGATCTTTTGTACTTACACTAATAAACTTTTGGTCATTTTGATATTTGAATACAAGATGTTTTATTATCGTGTGAGAACTTTATGTTTATTCTTGATTTGAATAGAAAACCTCTATTATCATAAAGTGACAAATTTCACTATTTTCATCTATTTTATCATTGAATTAGTGGTGAGAATCCATTCTTTTCTTCTCTATTTTTTTCTTTTTTACTAATTTTCACATTTCTTGCATCTTCATGTGTTTTGTGAATTTTCTTGCATGTTATGCTTGATTGATGATCCAAGGTTGCGTCAATTGATTTCAGAACTGGCAATATGCACCTAACATCTGAATGCAACTCAAATTCAAGAAGACTCATGAAGTTTTGAGGTGGTTTAGACAAACCTACTACTATTATCTAATTCATAATTGAATTAGTGATGATAATTCATTTTTTTCTTTTCTCTCTTTTTCCTTTCTTTTTTACTAATTTTCGTGTTTCTTGCATGCTAAACTCGATTGATGATCCAAAATTGTGTTAATCATTATCTTTTTTTATCTCAAAATAGTTTTTATATTTTTTGGATTCATTTGTAGAATGCAATTTTGCAAATTCTAACTTAAAAGCGCGTTTAGAAACAAGTTATTCACTAAAAAAATTATAACCGTAACATGAAAAATGTAAAATTTAAAAATTATATTCTGATGTAAAAAAATATATGGATGATATGTTTACAAACAGGCACTTAATTATTGTCTTAAGTTTACATAAATTTTCGTTTTCTTACATGATTGGCAAAGGTTAAATAATTTGACGTATTTTTTTAGTATTTACTGAGTAAGTATTTATTTTGGATAAATTTTTCTATAATTATTTATAAAAAAATAAAATAAAACTATTCATAACTAAGTTAAAATTAATTTATATATAAGTTAATTTTTATACTCTCACATTAAACTTTTATAAAAGTTAATTTTTAATTCATATAAAAATTAATTTTAACTTATAAATATTCATTTTTTATTTTCTTATTCTACAAGTATTCATTACAAAAAAAATTTATCCAAATACACCCTAAACAAATAATTAATACCGTATTGTGTTTGGTTTCATTCTCTTTTGTTCCATAATTAATCTATTACTTTTCCACTGGTCTCGTTTAACATATACCAGTAAAAATAAGTGCATCGTTCTCCAATCTTCTAATAATCACTGGTTATAACAAAAATTAAAATTAAAAGGACATGCTTGCTTTCTCATTTCCCCTCTATCTTCGCCTCCAACATTAAGTTTTTTCCTCTCTTACCTTCACCGACTCCAACGTCAAAATCCTAGTAAATATTTCCTGCAAAGGTTGGATTTTAGAAACACAACTAAGGATTACCGTTTTCCTAGACCCAAATCCATAAAATCTCAATCCTATTGGACAAGTGAAGATTACAGGGCCAGCCTTGGGCTTACTCCCAAAGGACAATGCCCAGGCCCAAGATTAAAAGAGTTCCTAAAAAAATTATATTAATTATGTAATAAATTTATCTATATTATTTTTATAAAGATATTAAAATTACTGTCACATTTTATGTATCTTTTTTATCTAAATTAAATTGCAATATATAATTCGAAAGTATCACTTTTTTTATCTTTATATTTTTTTTGTTTATAGTGACATATTAACCTGTATAGGATATGATAATAAACTTAAAACTTAAAGTATTTTTTTTATCTACACCAAAATTTAAATTATAAATAAATTAAAATTAAAAATTAGTATATTAATAAAAAAAGAAAAAATATATGTTAGCTTTAATCTGAAATGAAAATATTTTGTTCGGATAAACCGTTTCGTGGCTTTATTCAATTATTTTTTTTAACATCCCTTTGGTGTATCCATCCCTTCCTTCTAATCTCATAGTTTCATTTTTCCTTTTTCTCTAACAACGCATCAGTACATTATAAGTTTTTCAAATACTCTTTAAAAGTAAATGGAGCTTGATAAGATAGGAGCAACTTTTTACATCAAAGTTTGGATTAAAAAAAAAACTCTATTAGTGGCTCTAATTTCATGGAACTTCAACAAGATAATCCTCTACAAATACATAATATAGATGCTTAATTACTTTTTTTATCCAACAACCAACCCTTTAAACTTAAAAATACTCCAGGTTAAAGGACAAATAAAGAAAGAAATGAGAAAAAAGAAAAGGAAAGAAAAACCTTTGCATGTGATGCAAGGAGTGAAATCTCAACATCGCAATATTGTCACATCAGCATTTTGACGTGGCAAGTTTCTGAGTAGTGCTATTAGTAGCCATGGCGATTTGAGGGAACTTTTTCTTGATCCACGAAGGCTATTCCGAAGCGTAGCCTTAACCTTGTCTTCTATGTCGTAGACCTTGTATACGTGGCCATACAACCGGTGATCCGACCCATAACTATCCATGTCCTTCCGCCAAATAGAAAGGACCATAGGAGCTTTATTTTTTTAGTTAGGTTAGGGTTTGAAATTTTCAAGAACAACTTAAGCTGAAGGGGTATATTGAGAAGATGATATAATAAAAGCGCAAAAATGTGTGCCATGACGAAGAATATACCATGTTCTAATATTTAAAAAGTGACCCTTATGCTTGAAATTTGATACGTTACTCGTCGTGATTAAAGAAACAAGGAATTGTTTTTTAACACTTCTTTTGGTTTATTCAAATTTAAGAGAGAGAAAATGTCCACCTATGAACGATGAAGTAAAACCAATGACTTTTTCCATTTTGATAGTGTTACCATGTGTGATGATTATTTTACATACGACGTAATTTTCGTTTTCTACCAGATTTGATGCGGTCCTCAAATCCCAATGCAATGATTATTAAGAGGAAAAATGTCATCAGACTAAAGAGACTCGTAACGCATAACAATGATTCAGTGGAAAATGTAGATTCAAGGCTAGAGTTTATATAATTATTTAGAAAAGGGACGCGGTTATACCTTCAAGGATAATTGGTTTGTTTTAATGTTTGATATGCGTTATTTTCTGACTTCAACAAGGATCTAATGAATGGTGAATAGTACCAAATTATTCTGCAAACACTTCTCGATCGTTATTATAGAATAGAACACCTATGTGGTTATGTGCAGGATACGCGGGACGGATACGTACATTCCTCATTGTGTGATTTTTTGGGGCTCAAGCAAACTTTTTTCTATTATAGTTGGGCCATCCTTTTAATTGTTTTGAGGTTGCACAAATGTCTCAGACATAGCTAGGCCCAAACGAGTCCCGGACTGTGATCTATAAACTATTTTTATAACGAAACAGTCTTTCGATATGATCTTGTTTGGATAGATATTTATAAAAGTATTTTAGAAAAAAAATAAGAAAAAAATGAACTAATATTTTTAAGGTTAAATTAATATACATAATTTAAAACTAGTTTATTATAATTTATTGTTTATTTTTATTAGTATTTATGGTAAAGTTTATCAATAAAAAAAACTTATAAGCTGAAATCAGCGTTATATATAATTTATTATATACTATTTCAGTTCTGAGTTTCACCAAAAAAAAAAAAGTCAATTCTATGGACGAAAGATAGACCATTTCAGTTCTTGTTTATAAATTAGGCTATCATATGGCCATTTGCCTTTTACACCACTTTGATTCCAATTTTGTTGTTACGAAAACCACAAAACCCTTAATATTACAGCTGTAATCCCGATGGAGGATTTTTTTGAAAACCTTAATTCCAAAGTAAGCATTACTATAGTGCACATGCAATAATGCGAGTAATGTTGTGTAGTAAAATGAAATATAAGGAGTGGGGATGTGATCGAATAATAATTGGTAAAGCAATTAAGTTGATAATCTTAAGGGTGGAAGAAAGATATATAAAGATTTGGATGCAGAAGGTAGAAAGTAACTAAAAACAGTAATAATAATAAATGGGAGAGTTATAATTTGAGATGGACATCAACATTGTCTTGAGAAAAATGGCGGACGGTAGGAGGAGATTGCAGTAGAGAGGGTGACGCATAAAGGTGAAAAGGGAAGCAGGGTAGAGGAGTGGCGGTAGAAGGGGCTTGGAAGTAAAATGAGGGTAATGTTCTGATTGCATGTGCGGTGACAAGTGGATGAGCAGAAGAAGAGCGTCTATGTGTTTGGTGAGTCTGGATTTGGAAACGCCTTGCCTTCTGTCGCTCTTTCTTGTGAGCGTTTTGGTGTCCCCCTAAGGCCTGCGAGTTCGCGAATGTTCTCCTGCAGTAGTGACACCTGAACTTTCTCTCCTCTCCGACCTCGTTTTTCCTTTCTCCAACTTCTTCCTCTTGCTCTCTTAGTGGGAAACCAAATAGTTTCGGTGCTGATCTATCAATGGGATCAGACATGCTTCTTTTCTCCATCCATCCTATGTTATCTATGCTGTCATATATATACACACATTAACTTCATACTATCTTAGTCCCCTATTTGTACCCAATCTCCAAGCTTGCAAAAATTTAAATACCTTTTCACATTAATAATGCAATTTTTAAAACCCTTTACAATACCCACGTCAATTATCAGATACAAGGAGAGAAATACTCCCCCACCAAAAAAAACAAGAGAGAGAATTTGATGCATGATACTATAAAGAAGAATAAAAAGCTATTGCCATACTTAAAGGTGTTTTTTTTTTCAAATGTGCTAAATCCAACAACCACTACAATTTATTGGCAAATTAAACGCAAACAAAAGTTTGTATAAGGTTAATTTGAATGGACTGCTACCAAAAAATACTATAAATAATTTATTTGTTGCCACTTTATTTAATAAACTTGACGTTTAATGTATGATATATTAATAGTGTGCCAACGAGTCATTAAATGGTAATGTAATTTTTTTCCACATTTATAATTTTAGAATATTAATGAAATAAATTAAATTCATTTTGTATTTCGCACTTTTTCTTGTTTTGTACTTTTTCAAAATGTTTTAAAAATAAAACTTGATGCATATTTTGAATAACAAAACAATATTACGTAGAGCATAATTAATTAGTGATTTTGATTTCAAGGATTGTATACACAATTATATTAAATTCAGTAATCTTACCCATTAACTCCAATGAAGAAATGTTTAGTCGATCTCTACCACAAAAAGGTTAATTAAGCATCAGGTTTCAAATTTAATTTTGTTCAAATTTGGAGAAACTGGACATACGCAATATGTATATCACAATTAGTTATATTATTTTTAAAAATTATTAAATGATATAAATATCAAATTTTACATCAGCAGTGAAGTGGTATTTAACTAATTATTATAAAATCAGAATAATTATAAGCTCTACAGCAAAATATACGTGCTTGTGTACTACTACATTCCTATAAAAATGACATGTGACAAAAGGCTTCGATATGCAGTTAATGATTTTAATTGGTGATAGGATTCATGTATCAAAATAAAAGGGACCAGTAGAGAGATCGTGCAATACAGTAGTACATGCCACAGGCCACGCCCGGCCATTGAACGTGTGAAAGTGAAAAAAAAAGTTACTAGCACGATATACATACTGAATACCTTTATGTGGTCACAAGTCTTAATTAATTTCTTCTTTGTCATTTTCCCATTTCCCGTTCAACTGTTCAACTCATTATTCACATCCACTTGTCTAGATCCTCGAGTTCCCGTTCTTAAACCTACTTCAATTCATTTTGATAAATTATTCTACACCAAGCACAGCCGCAGACCTGAGATGCCATATATGCACCAAAGACAAAGACTTAATTCTCACATAGTAAATATATTCGGGAAAATGGTTGATATACCCTGCGAGAGATAAAAGAAGAGAGACAAAAACGAGACATGTAATAAATGATAAAAAACTGAAAATTAAGAAAAAAAAAAGGTTACAAAGAAATAAAAATTCTGCAGAAATATATAAAAATTAATGCTTATACATATACATCTCTCCCCCTAATTTAGAGTTATTGGGTAAAAGTAATTGCAGCTATCATGTATTTTATTTAAATTTACTGAATAATTTTTTATTCATATTTTACTAAACTTACGAAATAAATTTAAGAATTAAGAAATATACGTGTGTGCGTGCTTATAAAAAAAATATGTGCGTAATTATTTATTTTGTATATATTAATAACTAAAATTGATTACATAAAATCAATGAAAATTAACTTCTATAATGAGTTTTTAGCTTGTAATATGTGATTTTGAAATTAATAGATAAATTAGTAGGTAACTAGATTTCTTAAATCATCAGTAGTTTGATTTTTAGGCATGTATATAAAAAAATTATTTAAAAAGCAAAACTATTTCGATAATCTTTACTTGTAGCCGCAGAAATGAGTCTTCCAGTAACTTATTAATTCATTAACGAATTGGGGCATATTAATCAATAATTGACGTAGGTCAGGCATGTATTTCAATTTCAAATGTGTGGAAGAAAAAAAAATCATTTTGTACAAGGGACAAGCTATTTTCTCGTGAAAGTCGAATATCCGCAAACTTTATCATTTTGTCCATTTCCTTTCATTAAAGAAATTGACATAAAATCATAAGCTATAATATAAATGTTCACAGATGTCGCTGATAAAACGTCGTCTTAGATGTTTACGGCAAACCTAGGTAGCTTTACTCACATGCTTTTATGTATCAATTTGCTTTTTATCCAAAAATCGTAGCATCGATTCAAAGTATCACCCTGATCGCATTGAATGGACTAGGCGTGGCAAAATGCTTCTATCTGCTGCGTGGTAAACCCACGTTTCTTTGAACAGTTATGGTTGATAAAGCACTCCATATATGAATTGGCCATGGTTCAATGTATGCGATTATGACATATATCCTCCCTACAAGAATCAAGTTGAGCGATGTTTATGAGCTATGATATGATATGATTAGATTAGATTAGATATGTGCAAACATCCTCTCCGTCGTATTATAGGTTTGTGTTTTATGTGTACCTATGTGACAATCCCGCGCTTGTGATGTGATGGATCTTTTGGCTGAATCATAGGGCGTGGAAATGGTCAAATGTGAAGCCAAGATAAGGATAAATAGGTATAGATTCGCCTTTTTTTCCTTTTCCCTCCTTGAATTTAAGGGCCGGGTCTTATTTATTCAATTCATTTGGTTATCTAGAATGTGTAAGAGTAATGTAAATATTTAGGATCCTTGATATTAATAGTTTATATTTTATTATATATAATATTGACTTAATTGATAATTAAAAATGTTATTTTATATTTTTTTAAGTGAGTTGTTCTCATTAAAAGTATGAGATTTTTATTTAATATAAGCTTTTTTGAGTTCTAATTAAATTTGCTTAAAAATAATTAATTTGAATTACAAATTTATTTAAAACTTTATTTTTGTTGGAAATTTGATGGATAAATACTAAGATAACTTTATCAATAGATAACAAATTAATCACATAAACTTAATATATATCTAATAAAAATTATAAGATATAATAAAATTTTTGTTAATTATATGTTGGTCAACATACTTATATCTATCTAATATAAAATTTCTTATTAACACTTGCATTCCAATAATTTTATATATATTTTAAATAAATTAATATATACTTGTCTCTAAATAAATTAACAAACTTAAACTTTTATAAATTAATAAATACATTATTTAAAAAATACTTAGACAATATGAACGAGGTTACTTGTTAAAATCATTAGATTAAAAAAAAATAAAAATCAACAGTATAAAAGAAAGAAATATATTTACAAAAATAAAGAGAATAAATAATTAAAATTTAAAAAATGTATTTTTTAAATAATAATAATATTATTAATTAAATTTTAATTTTGATCATCTATCTTTCCTTGATTCAACTTTAAAAATTTCTTTTTTTTACTATTTTTTTTAAAAAACTTCTAAAGTTTCAAAAAAAAGACGAAATAATTTTATATTATCTTAATTAAATAAAGAGTCTCATATGGGACTCTTCTATTATTTTGAATTTTCATAATAACTAATATCTGAGATATTTTTCATAAATATTTATAAAAGAAAAAATAAATAAAATAAAATAATTATAAGTTAAAAATAACATGTATAATCTGATTTGTAAAAATTCTGTTTTTAATAGTTAAAATAATAATTTTATCTACTTTATCATTAGACCGACCTTTCTAAATTATTGTTTAAGTGACATGTACAACACGAATCTCTGAATTGGAGTACAAGGGGATCACAAGAAACTTAAAACTACATTATTGAAAGAGATTAGAAAATTAAAGGTGTATAGACATGGACGAATTAATTATGTTTTGGGTATAGGAAAGTAAATGAGTAATATACAATTGACAAATAGTCATATTCTTGGAACACGTGTTAAGAATTTGATAGATTAATTTTTAAAATAAATTTCAATATTTTAAAAGGTTAATTTTTAACTTTTAACGATAAGACCTGAATTTATTAAAAAAAAGTAATTGGGTAATTTAATATTTTCTAACAATTCTTTTTTTAACTCTAATATTTTATAAAAAGAATTAAATAAAAATAAAGATATTAATATTAATATTTATTTTCATTTAAAAAATAGGAGAAAATTAAGATAAAGTTGTTTTTTTTTTTATTGAGGTATCAAGATAAAGTGTGATGAAAAAAAAAAAAAAATTGATAGTACTTGGCGGTGTCTGGAAACCTGGACACGTGTTTGAGGCTTACTATGTATATATCCAAAAGAAGACGAAATTGATGTCGGCCACTACAACGCGCGTGTCCTTTGTTGGCATTCTTCACTCCCGAATTGAGGTTGATTACAGTGTCTCCCATAGCCCTGGCTCGATTGACCTTTGCTTTGCCAAGAATCTTAATAAGTTGTGTGAGAAACCCTTCAACGATCTACGAACTCTATATTAGTTTTGTACTTTTACAACAGCTTTTTAAATATTTTACGGGAAGGGCCCGATTCTCATTACTCCTTACCCTTAGGCCTAATTTGAATCATTTCAGTAGACAGCGTTCGTATAAATCCATGTGCAGTTTCTGTTTCTTATATGTACTTGCCTACTTTACCAAGGGAATTTCAGAATTCAGATGCATTTGAATAAGTTAGCTACTTAGTTCACTCCCCCCACCACTCTCTAATGCTGTCAAATCTTGGCATCCCTCCATGTTTTGGATTCTCGCTGATAGACCAAATCATTGAGAATTGAGTGATGGGTTAGCTTGCTATTAGGTTCATGCTCGCATACCTTTCTTCTTTTCTTTTCTTTTTTTCTTTCAATTCAAATACAGATTCCTGTTTTTTAAGTTTCATATCTAATTTATAAGATTAGTTATAATAATACGTTTTTTTAGTTACTAAATAAATAACTAGAGATTTCTAGTACAACAAAATAATAGTTCGAATAAGATACCTAACTCAAATATATTTTTTTATTCAAAAATATCATTAATTAGTTCTTATTCCCCATCCCCTTTTTAACTTTAGAATTAATTATTAAAATATTTATTTAAAATTCGAAGAAAATGTGTATATGCCTCTTCTCGATCTCGTCTCTTAACAAAAAGGTTTTCTTGGATGTGTGATATCACTGTGTTTTGCACAGGCGATGAAACACATATATGCAGCACCAAGTACCGGAAATGGCCCACTCCTTTTTTTCCCCAGTTCAGTCCTTCTTATTAAAAACTTTTCGACAATTTTCATAAAATCTTCGTTGTTAATCATGGGTTGTCTTCTCGCTAAAAAAACTGAACCCAAACCCAATAATGGATGCATTTGAGACTGACAGATCTCTTTCTGCCCTCTTTTATATACAATTAATAATCCATAGTCAATCATTTTCAACGTCAATTTATAACTATAACCCTGCCCAGTATTTTCTTAAAATAATCAATTAATAATCATTCACATAACCTCAACGTAATATTCTTCTTGTTTGAATGATATTAAAAAAATAACAAATAATAATAATAAATAAATTTGTAGAGTCAATAAAATATATATAAATTTACGTATAAAAAATTGATAAGTATTAAAAAAGAGTCAATATTGTAAAAATAATTATAAAGTTTTAATATATAAAACTTATCTATATAACATCATCTTAAACTTAATCCAAACATTCCTGTCATTGCCAAATTTCTTTTCATTATCATTATTTCCCACTTTTGTACCGTCTCTTACTCTTACAGCGCATTATGCTTTTTTGGTACCTTGTAATGATTATACGAAGTAACTTTCATAATGGTATGTCAAAAGAAACTCTCCGTGTTTCTTCAATTATTTTTTTTTTGGTAAAATATATTTTTTTCTCTTGTGCTCTCTCTCTCTCTTTTTTTTTAAAAATAATGTGACCGATCTTAGTCTTTCATACAAAATTTATTTATATTTGTTTGTCCCTAACTTTTGAAATCTTCGTTAATTCGTGACGTGACCACTTTGTTGGTAAACGAGTCTATCATGTGAAAAAAATGTGACATGATGGACACAAATTGGGCCACTTCAGCGTTTAACATTTTTAATATAAATGTAATTATTAATTAACAGATAATTATTAACGAGATGTTTATTATTTGTTTAAGGACGATTCGAATAAAGAAAGACGAGGCGGAGGGGTTCCACGTTTTCTCTCCTTTTCATTTCACAAACCTTAATAGAGAACTGAAATTAAACATAATAGTTGGAATCATATAAAAAAAAAAACTTAGGCTTTAGATTATAAAAATTGATTTAACAGATATTATAACGAGTTTAATTGAATACAGTTACATCTCCATATTCAAAATATAGTTACCACACAAAAATATAAATTATTTTAATCAGTTACATTTTCATATTCCAAAAAAACATAAATTACCTTAAGTTATTTGGTCTCTAAAGAAAATCAATAAATACACTAAGATAAGGAGAATAATCTAATAGAAAACAATTACATAAATCCTTAATCTTACATTTTTTTCTCTTATTAATTCCCCCTAAATTTAGTTACTTGCTTTTAGTCTAATTTAAATCTTAATCTCTCAAATTATTGTAAAATCAATTTTTTTTTCTTGACTATTTCTTTTTGTTAACATTCATTGAAAAATGATAATTATTAAACCAAACACAGTTTTTTATTTTGATTTTATTATCATAATTTAACTTTATCACTTAATAATATATTAGGTGACTAAATCAATAATGTCAAAGATTATATTATTTTATGATGGTCTGAAAACATGTAGAAGCTTTTGACGCCATGTCAGTCAACAAGAAAATAATTCTATTTTCATTCTTCTTATTTAATTAACCCTTTCTTAGGAAGATATACCTTACACTTTCCATTTTGAATAAAAATAGCCAAGCCCATTTTTTGAGGTTGTCCTACACTTGATAAATTGTTCTTAAGCTCAGGACTATTTTAAACATTTGAAATTTTTTGAGTAAATCCATTCAATCGGAGACAACCACTACCCCTTCTTATAACAACCAGTATGGTGTTATTAAGCCTATAAAAATTATAGGTTTCCTTTTTTATTATTTTTAAAGAAAAATTTATAGTATGTCATACAAGGAGGAGAAGGATTAACAAAATGTAAAAAAGGGATAAACCCATTATGAGAAATCAAATTTGCGCGCACTTGCGATTTGTATATAATAAGTTAATCAATTAAACTGGTTTGAAGGCAGTTATGCGCTTCACTTTTTGTTCTACTTTAGAATCTGTTTTGAAAATAGAAATATTTGCATATGTAAACATGTGGCGAGTAATGAAGTTGAATTTAAGTTTATTGAAATAAATATAGATCACATCAATAAAGAAAAAGTACGAAGAAATAAATAAAATTTGTGTAAACATATTTTAGGGGGGGGGGGGGGGGTGTTATTCCTGGATGTGTCCAAAACAGTACTTGTGCGTGATGTTGGGATCAAACACAAAATGGAATAATTTAATGGAGCACATGCATGATGAAGATTATACAAAATCCTTGCAGATGGCCCACAGCCAAAGCCAGCGTAGTCCCTTTTTCGGTTCCAAGAAGGGAAGAAATGATGAATGAGAAAGACCAGTTAATAAATAGATAAGATTTCAATTCTGAGGTCAACTATGCATGCTATTGGTTGCTTTTATAGTTTCATCTAGTTGCCCACATTTTCTGCCCCGAGTCGATTGCCAAGGTCAGGATTTAATTAAATAATTAATTCCACGTGAAACAATATATACATCCAATTAAAACAGTTTCACGAAGATTACAATAAAGTAGATGTGAAAATGGACCAAGTTAAAGAAACATGAGTAGCTTCATAATCAAATCTGACACATAATAATGATTCTCTCACGGCTTTTAGAAATGGTGGTTTATGCTCTAGCCCCTCCTTTCTCAAGGTGTGTTGGGAGGAGGGGCCGAAGGTTCAGAGGTCCAAGACAAGATTAGATTGGCAGTGGTTTACACTTTACAGTTGGAAGTGGGTTCACGGTTGTTGTTCCACTTGTGGTCAAACGCAAACCGCAATTCATGTGATTTGTATCGTGTAACTTAAGAAACACAGGACCCTTGTCTCTCTCTGCCTTCAACTTTTGGGTTAATAATTTTAGAATCAAATATTTGTGTTGAGCAGAGACACAAAAGTAGAAAGTTCGCGTCCTCAAAGGTCAAGCAAAAGGGTTAGGAATAGTAAATATTTGTCGGGGGATGGCTAAATACATCATTTTTTATGGGTTTTGAGTCTGCCATTCTTACCACCTCCGACAATAGGGCCCTTCTTCACTAAGCTTCACTTTTTTTCCATACCATAATAATCATATTCGAGTGAGATATGATTAAGGTCAACAACAAAGTTTATTTCTAATTAATGCAGTTAGAAATTTATTATTTGAACTTAAAATTAGGCCAAAACAATCTCGTAAATGATTTTTCAAACATATTTTATAAAAAAGAGATACAGAGAGAATGTAAAAAATAGGGTAAAATTGAAGTTTTTTTTTTTTTTTAAAGGACAGCAAGTTAGAGGAGGACATGAGTAGATTTTTTGGGTCGGTACAGCGGTCAGAGGTGGATATTTGAGTGACAATTTGTTTTTAATATAGCATTTGAGTGACAATTCTTGTGCAAATGAAACTTACAGTTCATTGGACTCATAGTTCACAATCACAGCGGAGCCCAAGATAGACACGTAGCTATTCATTTTGCTTATGGACCAAGCAAAAGTGAGAAGCCCACATATGTTATGATATCGAAAATTAACAGTTTAACTAAAACCACGACTCATAAGTTAATGGACAATTCAATTTTTGGACCAGTACGAGGAGAAAAATAAACACGGGGAGCAAAGGCTAATTAACTAAAAGTAACATCCACATAATTTGTCATTTTGGCCCGCTGTTGTAGAACATGTTTTATTTTGAAATTTAAGATTAAATTAATATAAGTATATATCTTAATTTTTTTAATAATTTAAAATTAGCTTTATAAAAAAAATCTATTTATCTTTAAAACAATGAAACCTATAAATATTATGTTAGATGCAGTGGTATGGAATTTGGATTCAAACTTTGTGGATGAAAATATGTTGTTGAAAGGAGATATTTTACTAAAAATAATCAGTTAAATTTTTCAATAGAAATTAGTCAATAAATAATTTGTACCTTAAACATAGTTAGATAGGACAAATTTCAAAACAACTTATTTTAATATCAAATTTCTAAAAATACTTCAATTTACTCAGTTAGATAAGACAAAACCTTAATTCTAATCATTTTCTCATGACTTTTATAACATCTTCAACTTACTTGAAGTAAGCTATTATTTTTATTCACGAGATAGATGTAAAATTTTAAATATTTATTGGAGATCTTAAACTCACAAAACGATAAATATTCATTCTTAGTATAATTTTATTGGTACTCAAAATCAGAATTTGAAATTGTATATATTGATTAATGGATATTAACCATTATGCCGCTTGTGTAAAAGTAAGCTATTATAAATTGAAAAACTCTCTTAATTTCTTGAAACTTGGAAATTGAAATAAGAGCTTCAATTGACACTTAATAGACTTTACTCTTGCCGCAGCTAGCATGAAGTGTACCCAGCAGCATAATTTCAATTGACACTTAACAGATTTTGCTTCTTGCCACAGTTAACAATAATTATCTGTATTGTTAGCAGCCATCAAGACCTTGCTAAATCAGCCTGGTCATTCTTTTGAAGAAATTATTATATGATCTAACAGTATATTATTATAATTTTTATATGACATATAGTTAATATTATAATTTTTTTATAAATTAAAAATCTCAACTACCAGTTACATTACCTAACAATTAATCAAGGGCATGAACACCGGATGATTTAAGATTATTTAATAATTTATCGATCTCGTGACATCTTTCTTTTTGTGTTTATTAGAACTCTAGTGTAGAGGATGCAAACAGGAAAGAAAAGAACTTTTGAAAGAAAAAAAATGGCTGTTCATTTCTTTTGGACTATTGTAAACACAAAATCCATCTGGCATTACAGAAAATGTATATAAATATTTGGGCTAAAAAAGAAATTGTTTGATGGCCCATAAAACAATGTATAGAAATTAGTCCCTGTTCTTTCATAGTTGTGCACTTGAAGAATCTTACTATGGCCCTGGAACAGAGTCCCCGAAGCACTGTGTCAAGTAAATATCCGTGGAGCATTCGAGAATGGTATGCTTGGTTCTAGAGTGGCCTCTAGAAGCAGATCGTCTTAAAGCAAGATACACGTGGCAAGAGAGAGACATTGTCACGTCAAAATGAAAAACGTGTGGAGGAAATTCCAGAACGTCCCTCCCATTCTTTTTCTCTTCTTCTTGTCCCAGAATCCAAACAGTCTAGTTTCATCTCCAACACAGACAAGGCATAGAATCAAACAAACAACGTTAAGATGCAGTCAAGATTAGCAGAAGCAACAAGAAGAGCGTCGTGGGCTTTATCTTCAGGCACTCGCTTTCCTCAAAAACGAGGATTTTGCTCTGGCACTCATCGTAGCCGAACCGCAGACCCTGAAATTCATTCCGGAGAACAAGAAGCTGGTCCCGCCGTTCACAGAGGACAACCCCAAGTAAGTAATAACGTTATTCCCCTCATGTTATCGAGGATTCAAACGGATATGTTAACTTCACTCCTATGAATATTGCAGGGAATAAGCACAAATGATAATGCCAAGTTTGCTGAAACAGAACGCAGAGGCAGCAAAGAACACGAGATTTTGAAGTCTCCAAAATCTCCACGTGAACCTTCTTCTCCGAAACTCAAGAGCGCGGGAGTAAACCAGCCATTGGACCCAAACATTCAGCAAAAACGGAATCAGGGGTCGATGGGTTTTGAAGAGGTGAGTTGTGCTGGTCTCGATGGAACTCCGTGGCCAGAGGACAAAGAGAAAAGGAAAGACGATGATAAATATTACTATAAGCACCACAAAGCATCGCCCTTGTCGGAGATAGAGTTCGTGGATTCCCGAAAGCCGATTTCTCAAGCCTCCGATAAGATAGTGGATTCTGGAAAAGGTGGGGACGTGATTGGTTGGCTGCCGGAGCAGCTTTTGACGGCGGAGGAGACGCTGCTGTGGGCCGCTGAGATGTGGCGGCAGAAGGTCATGCGTGGTGACCCTGATGCACCTCATTCAAGGGTGCTAAGAGATCTTCGTGGCGAAGACTTTTGATTATCATCCAATCAAATCAATGTACAGTTGTGATTTTAATCAATAATAATAACTGCTTTTTGTAAAAATATAAGAGGAATTGACTCTCTACATCTTCATAACCCAAGAATTTTTCTTACTTAAGAATACAAAATTGCTCTCTACTTGTTAACTTAAACTTGTATTTTTTTTTCAATACAACTCACATGATCTCTAATTCTTAACTGTGAAAATAGGTTCTAGTGCTAATTAATTAATTTCTGAATTGTGACTAGAGTCTTAAGAGCAACTTTTTACTCAACCCATATTTTTTGTTTTAAGAACACGCATTGGGAATCCTAGTATCAGTTTATTTCTCTCTCTTTACATATCATTGTAAAGTTACATTAATGTGTGAAATAGGATCTTGATTAATGATTATATCACAGCGATCAGCGTTTGGATTTTCACTTTATAAATTTCGTCCTTTCAATTTGCGATTTAAATATAGACTTAAATTTTTTTTGTTTTTATAATTTGAGTTGTAAAATTGATTTCAGAAGCGGTTTTTGTTATATAATGTTTATACGCTGGATTTTTTTTTTAAATAATGAGTGTTAGTGGTAAAAAAAATATTCGGTTTTTATGTCAACTCGAGTCCTCAAAATAAAAATAATCGAACTTTATTAGTTTGGTATTATTATTTTATTTTCTAAATTTATAATTATTTAAACAAAATAAGTTAAATCCAACTTATCGGACTATTGGACCAGAAAAAAAAAATAGTCCAACATAAGTTGGATTGATTCACATTCATTTCTTAACATTGAATCGCCCATTTTGAAAATTTTGATGGCAACGAAGATATGTCTAATGCAAATTATTTAAATTTCTCATGCTAACTATGCTGAGTTATGAGATTCTAATAACTGACAATTGAATCTCATTTTACCTATTCCCATGAAAAGAAAGTCCGACTCGAAGTTATTTAGGATTAGTCAGATGAAATAATTTTAATTAAGTGGAGATGATAAAGAATAATACAGGTACATTTAAATAAACTTGAACTTTTTGAAAAATAAAGTTTTAAAAAAATAAAATAAGTTTATTTATAAATTAAAAATAAAAATAAATAAGAAATAAATAAGTTTATCTCTAAATTAAATTTAGTTTATATGTAAGTTAAAAGAAAAATGAAATGAATTTATTTATAAATTAAAATTAGTTTATATATAAGTTAAAAAATAACTTTTAGAAAAATTAATACAAAAAATTCTACGTTAAGTTTAACTTATATAAATAAGTTTCTTTCATATATTTAATTTATAAATATATAGTACAATAATTTAAATATTTTTTCTACCAAAATAATGTAATCCCATATTAAAGGAATTACTAAAAAAAATAGTATTTTGAGTAGAGTAATATTACTTTTACAAAATATTTCTCAGTATTTTTTTACAGCAATACGATGTTGAAGTTTGGGAGAGAGAGAAGAGAAAAAAAAAATAGCAGAAGTCTGACTATAAGTTCACCATTTGGAAGAAAGCCAGAAGAGAAAAACAAATAGCAAAAGTCCATTTACATGTTGACCATTTTGATTATTTTATGTATTTAAGCTTTAATAGTAAGTTCATAAATTGGTTTAGCACCTAACTACTGCTCAAGTAAAGGTGACGGCATGGCTTCAAAAACTATCGGACTAAACAAAACCAAGTCAAGTTGAACTAAAGAAAAAACTGACTCAAAATAAATTGGATTTATTTGACTTGATATTATTTTTTAAAAAATAAATTTACTTAAAAATTTAAGTATTTTATAAAGAAAATTGAATCTAAAGTGCATAGTCAGATTAGTAACGAGGTAAACCCAGTAAAATTTTGGTACCATGTAAAAATTGATTGAGCTCGGTGATTATTTTTTCTTGACTCATTGGGCTGGACTATTTTGGTACCTCTATCTTAAAGCCATTCGAATGCCACAACTGGGCAATCAAAGTCCCTCTACTTTGGACCCTGGGCTAAAATTAAAGATCCAGTATACCCTACACTCCGCATGATATAATTGAGTAATTGAGCTTAATGGGTTGCCCTGTTTGAGAAATAGCGTATAATTTCTCGACCCATAAAAGGGAGAAATGTATAATTTAGATTCAATCTAATACCGAAATTTAAGGATCGTGTAATGTAGATCATTTTAAATTTTGATAGAATAAAATATATTTTAAAAAATAAAAAATAAAAACATTCATAATTTAAATAAAATACTTATAAAATAAAACAGAAATATATATGTATTATTTATTTTAAAAATAAACTAAAAATAAAAATGACATATCATATATTAAGAAATTAATTATTCTTAAAAATTAATTTAATACATAATAAAGATAATATTTGTTTAACATGGAACGTTTGGTACACATTGCCATTTGTTGGGAATATATAATGCTAGAATCCTCCTACCCTATTAATTAACGTGGCATGATACATTTGATTTAGCATCAATCTGGCTCAGAAATTCAAGTGACTCAATAAAATAGTACATAACAAACTTACTTCCTCCTATGCACGTGGACACATCCTAACACCCTTCACATTTTAAAAACCTCAATCACAAACTTTCGTGCATGCTGCGGCCTGAATTTGGTGTGACACCGTGATATATCATATATGGCAAGGGTACTTCAAAAAGAAAATGTCAAAACATGACAACTAAAATGTAAATACTATCACTTGAGTTACATTCAGCATCGACCTTCCATATCTTGTAAAAATAATTGTCAAAATTATTGAAAGAAACCGAGTGTGGGTTTCGTTTAAAATAAAAATTGAAAGAAAAATAAATAAATCACAACACAATGGAGGCTCGTGCACAGAAGTAGTCGAGCTT
Organism: Mucuna pruriens; assembly: GCA_025330945.1. Classification (NCBI taxonomy): domain Eukaryota; kingdom Viridiplantae; phylum Streptophyta; class Magnoliopsida; order Fabales; family Fabaceae; genus Mucuna; species Mucuna pruriens. The sequence goes on from JAENHJ010000528.1 coordinate 3,500,198, forward strand.
GTTAGGGCTCAACTTAAAAACAAATAGTACTAATTAATAATATGTTTAAAATATTAAAAAAAAAAGTTCTTTACGCTTTTCCAAGCAATGTATTTAATTTTCTAGGATCCACCACCCCCAAATAATATAATCAATAATGACATTTATGAATTTCGCATACACAGCCAACGTTGCATTCATTCATGTATATATGTCATTCTCGGTCCAAAAAAAAAAAAGGACTCATGTATGTCATTGTAATTTCGATTCTCTAGTTATTCACGTGATTAGGAAAGCGATATAAACGAATGCAGCCAATATATCTATCGGCATATATCGTACTAGTCGATAGAATCTGCCGCTTCAAATATGTGTATGATGCATCTCATTTCTAGCAGTAGCATATGTTACGGTCTAACGGACAGTAATTAAAGGTCATGAAGTAATGGCAAAATAAAAATAAATGAGGATTATGTTCCAATTCTAGCTACTTAAATTTTAAAGTGTTTATATTACATAAAAAACAATTTACAAAAAAAGCATAGTTAAAAAGTGAATCTTATACATAATTAATATTTCACCAAATAAGTAATGAATCATGTAGTTTTAGTGATTGCCACGCACCCTACTGTCTGGTGTTTGTAGGGATATACACGAGGCAAATCTGTGAAATCGTGTTTTATTTATATGCTTTGGTTGCAAGATTTGATGATGAGACAATGGCGTAGAAGATAAAACACCGACAACAAGTGCGATCACCAATACATCATACACATGCATATCGCTCTCGATCCGTCTTATATATTTAATCAAATGAAAGCCACCGTTTTCTTAGATTTTGCATCTTCTCTTTCTCAGATCAAACAGTTCCCAACTAAAAATCATGGCTAGTTCATTGCCTTTGCTATCTTCCTTGTTCATTCTCTTCGTTGCATCTAATGTTGAAGCTATCAGCCAAACCGCTTCAACAGTGGCAAAAGACTTAGTTCCATGCACAATGTGCGCTGAGTGCGAGAACCCATGCCAACCCCTGCCACCTCCTCCTCCAGCGGTGATAGAGTGCCCGCCACCACCGTCGCCACCGCCACCGTCACCTCCACCGAAACCGGTGGTCGTTGAATGCCCTCCACCACCGCAGACATCATGTGAGGATTGTGAAATGCCACAGGGATCACCCCGGACACCATACCCACCGGTATTGTACTTTCCACCAGGAACACCATATCCATACTATGCGCCAGATAATGTGAATAATAGTGGTGGAAAGATGAAGCCACTTTTCTTCTGGAACCCGAGTTCTTACTCTCTCTATTTCACAAAGTCCTTTATTTATGTGGCATGTCTTTCCCTTCCTTATTACTTGTTTATTTAGTGATTTGTTTGAGTAATTATTTGTCCCTATCATTTACTGGATTAACTCTAGTGGACTCAGATTCGCATTAAAAAAATGAATGATAAAAGACAAAAAGAAATGTACTCATGATGTTAGGTGCGCGGAAGAAAAGAAACAACAATAAAACGTAGCGGAAACACTGTAATGTAATGTGTCCTTTCTGGCTTTCTGCTATCGGTATTTAGTTGTAACGGCTGTGTGGTTTTGTGTCATTGATTAGTGTCCAATGTTGAAATAATTGTGGCCTATTAATGAACTTTTGTGTCTACGTGTTAATCTCCTTTATAAAAAATTCAATGTTTATTAATTGAATAGGTGATGACATTAATCCAAATAATTTTTAAAGATGTGGAATAAAAATTACTTAAAATTAAGTAGAATTATTGTTAATTAGATAAATTATTTGAAACAACTTTTCATAATTTGATTTTTCTACAATTTTTTATGCTAAATTATTTTTTGAATAAATAAAGATTTATATATAAGATTTTTTGTAAATATTTTTATTTTACAAAACATATAATATAATCCTTTTATATTAATACATTTTTTAAACTTAATACTCTTAAAATTTTGTATTATTATATTGAATGAGATCGAATGGCGTTACTTCAAGAATAAATTTTGGGTTGAGATCTTCGATATATATATATATATATATATATAATTTTAACAATTCAACAAACAGTTAAATATAATTTTAGATAAATTGGACATTTATATGAAGTAATCTTATAACTGACATTTGCTTATATTTTTTTAACAATATTATACATTAAATTGATTTTATTTAATGTAATAACAAATAATCTCAAAAGTTTGTAAAAAATTATAGATTTGATCTATTCAATTAAATTTTTTAATTCAATAGTTAGATTTTTAAAATTTAATATTACAAAGAATTAATTTCTAAAAAGATATATAAAGCCTATAAAAATTACTCCTAAAATAATTTAATCATTATATAATACTAAAATATATTTAAACCACCATCACTCTTATAAACTATGAATCCATATTAATTTGTATCAATTCAATGATTATTTTCATTTTAAAATCTTCAGAGTATTTAATATAAACTGTTTAGTCTTCTAAAAATCAACGTGTATGACACTTATTAAAAAAAAAATCCTATTATGAATTTCTTTTTTCTGTATTGTTTATCTGTATATACACATTTGCACACAGTCAAATAATTCCAAACCATTAGATGAACTGAATGCTCCATATTAATTAATCTTTAGTTCCCAATCTTGAGCACCAAACAATGTGGTTAGGCTTAGTTAAAATGAAACAATGAAGCCACATATAATTATGTCATTTGGGTGCCATTGAACTCTGATATTTCGTCCACCTTCTTCATTTTGGTAGCTCAGTATGGCAAGCTTTTATAAAAGTTCAATGTTTATTAATTTATATAAGTGGCCCATAAAAAAAAATTCCGCGCTAAAGTGATGTAACAAGTGTAGAAGAGATACTAACAAGGTCGTACAGTTGGTACAATTTAGTTACTTTCGATGTAAATGAAAAAAAAAATTGTTGAAAGAGGTAAAATTATTTTGGTAAGCTTTATGTCTAGAGAAAAAAATTAATTTTTTACTATAGATAAGATGAAGGATATTCTTATTGAAAAGGAAAAAAAAAAAGTGTACAGGAGATAAAATATTTTCAACGAGTTTGGTTATTGGATATCTAGAGAGATTTCATGGCTTTATTATATTCATGCATGGTGTTTCCTGATTCTGCTAGTGCATCTCTCATGAGGGTTCTTAATTTTTTATATACTGTGATTCTGCGAATTAATATTCAATTGATCAAACAGCTTGAGTATAAATATTTAGAAAATAAATCAAGATTCAACAAAATCAATTGCACGAAAAGATTAAATATTAATTGTAAATCTTTTTAAAAAAGAAATTAGACAATAATAATAATAATTGAAGATTGTATTATTATTATATAAATTTATGCAGCAATTTACACAAAATAGACGATGGAACGTTTAGATTATGATATATATGGTTTACAAACTGATATTTTTTGTCTCCATTTTTTAATAGTTTTTTTAATTTTTTTACTTATTTATTATTGGAGTGATTATGTTTCTCTTTTCATTGATATTTAGAAGATGGGACTATGCTTTATTTTTTGTAATCTAATATGATATTTTACTATAGGCATAGCCAAACGAGAAAAACAGTTGTAACTCAACACTGTCACATGCCTGCAGTTTGCATTTTAAAAGCTTTTTTTGATATATATGTGTGTGAGAGATAAAGCACATAATGTATATGATAGTAATAATATTGTTACAGTAGGACGATAAAAGTAGAAACAAACAACCACACACCTGATTAATTACTTATAGTAAAATAGAAATGTAATTTCATTTTGAATCATGTTCATTTTTTATATTTTAAAATAAAAACAAAAAAGACCCCGACATCATGGACAGAAATGCTAGTTAGACTACAACTGTAATACTAATATATATATATTTTTTTATCGAATAAAGTCCACATCTGCAATAATGAATCAGATGATTTTTTTTGTCTTTTTGCAGTGTAGCAGTATGAACACGAGAGTCTCGGTCAATGTTAACTCAATTAATGACCGCCAGTGTTGGAAGTGCAAATGTGTGTAATAAATATAGTAACACCAACGAAGACGCAACATAATTGGAAAAATTCGTTCGTAAATATAAACAAATAATAACAATTGGAAATTACTGCTTACTATTTAGGGAAGTACTAATTAAATTACTGTACTCTCTCTCTATATATATATATAACGATTCTTACAAATATTAATTTGCAAAAATAGTAAGATGTCTAAAGGAAAATAATTATAATTCTTAAATTTAAATACAAACGAAAAAATTTGCTCCTAAGCAAATAAGAACTTATCGAGTAAGTCATTTATTTGAAACTTAATAAAGACTGCAGATGTGTTGTTGCAGAAGCAATAGAACTTATATCGTTATCCCATTTGTAACGCAACTTCTCTGATATTAATTGATCCCACACACATACCGACCGCGTTTATCCGGTTATACCTACATGCTGGGTTAGCATTAATTCATTGAGACTTGGGTTTTTGTTCTTCTTCAGCTCTATTTAATTAAAAATTAATTTTTTTATAAAAATTTATTTTTTTTAGTTCAAAATTCTTTAAACATACCGTTAACAATACGTATGAAAAAATCTTATCAATTAAAATATTTATTTGTAATTATATATGTTAAAAAAAGAAAAATATATTTTAATTTTTATATTTTTTGTCAAACATATTAAAGTTTTTGTATTTTTTATATTGATGAATTTAGTTTTTAAAATTTTAAAATATATAAATTTAGTTATTTATTTTTAAAAATATGATAAATTCTTAAAAATAATCAAATATTAAATTTACATATTGTAATAAAAAAGATCGAAAACAGTTCGGACAATTAAACAAGAGCTCGGTAAACCTCTAACAAGTAAGTACACGTCAAAATTCTCGATATTTTAGTAATTAACAAATAATAAATATAAATCGCACGTCGAAGTGAATAACGCGTCTAATGTAAATTCTTCTTCTTTAGGAAAGACTTTTAAAACAAAGAGAATATCAGAATTTTTATATGAATAACTCCTGTGTGGTTGATAGAGCGGAAGAGTTTAGAGATTTATAGAAAGAGTTCGAAAACTTGTAGTAAAAATTCGGAAACTCATTAGAGTAGTTCTCAAAAGTGATTTTAGATGAGACCAAGAATATACATTAAAAAAAAAAAAGCAACAACGACTGTAGGGTAGGTCTATGACACAAGAAATGGGAGAAAATAAAATATACAACTCTGATCTCCTCAACTACCAGCCGAATGACAGAGGACGCAACACTTCCTCGCGGACTTCTATCGTGAAGACAACTTATATTATAAGTCAACTTTAAGCTACTTGACTTCACCACACGCTCTCCATTCCAGGAAATACATCAGTATTTTCAGTCAATAATTTGCAAACGAACGCGCTTAACTTATTAAATAACATAAAATAAAACATTATTTAACAAAATATTTATTATGTTAAAAATATGAAATGTTATTTAATATTTATTTTTAAATAATTATAAAATATATAATGAATATGCTATATCGGAATGTTTGTAAATGTTTGTCACGCGCGCATTTAGGATAGAGTTACGGAAAGGGGTTATGCATTCTTAATATAATTAACAAAGAAAAAGATAAAAAGGTTGTACGTGGTAATGAAAAATATGTAAGTTGTATTTAAAAAAATTATGTATAATACCATTATTAATGCGTATATAAGTTAAGTTTAATAGGCATACATTATATATTTGATAATTATTTAAAATTTATTTATTAATACAAATAGTTTTAAATTTTTTTCTGATTTTTTATTTATTTCTATCTATTTGTTCATCTTTATTTTTAAATTAAAATTTAATATTTTTAAAATTATTAATAATTAAAATAATTTTGGATCATAATATAAATTTTATTATAAATTAAAAAAAAACATTTCTAATATATCTTTTATTTTTATTGGTTATGTTTTCAATTATTTTATTTTAATTAATATAAATTGTAATAAAAGTTAATTTTAAAAATATTTATTATTAAATAAGATGAATATAATTAAATTATACTTAATTAATTTTCTTAAGTAACATAAATAACATGACTGAGTGCATGATTTAGATGTGACTCACGTATTTCATTGGGTAGTGTGATACTAACAAGAATAAATGGAGAAAGAAATGATAATAACTACTATTATTAAATGTTACGTAACGTAAACATTTTACTAGTTTATTAGATAGCTTTTCCCACGAAACTGATATTGTGAATGCTTTGGATACACAGTACCGAAATAGCTTGTCAGCAAGATCATGGATTTATGATCCTAGTACCCAAAAAATAAATATATTAGTCCAACTGGATACGGGTTAAAGTCTACTCTCTTTAATTCGTTATGTTATGAAAAGTGACGTTCGTGAGAAAAATTAAAGCGCCAAGTAATATGGGTACAGCCAAACCAAAAAAAAGTTCGTTCTAATTTAAGTTTGATTTTTATATTTTTTTATAAATAAGTGTTGCGGTCGGCCTTATGATGGTCGGTCATACCATGGTGAAGCACGGGACGAGTGAGCGTGTTCATCCTTTAACTACCCTGAAAGTCAAATAGGATAACTAATCGGCTAGTTGATTAGACTACCAGGTCGATCAGCATTAATTATGCCTTGTGTAAGTGTAAGTAACTTTAATGATAAACTATGACATCACGTGTATGATGGGACAAGAGTTATTAAGCCTAAAATATAAAAGGTTGAGAGAAAAGTGTAAAGGGATCCCATTTTTGAAACAGAACAGTAGGTAATATATAAAATTTTCTATAAATTTGACAGAAATTGATGGTATTCTCTGAGCATACAAAAAGTCATACCTTTATTTCTAATGCTATTTTAAAGCGTACAGGGACAAAAAAGTAGTGACGTATTTATCTTTAGATTTCAGTGTAAACTGTGAAATAATTGAAGAGTAAATATTTATTTAATAAGCAAAGTTAATTTTAAATTGCTCAAAATTCCTCCTTAAGATAACTAAAATAAAATTTATAACAAATGTTACATTAATAATAAAATAAATTATATATAGTCGTGTAAAATAATTTTATTGTCATATAATTAAAATACATGTAAAATAAATATATTGTTTTATAATAAATATCTTAAAAGATAAGATTAATAATAATTTGTGGTTAAATAAATATATACAACTATTTTACGACATGAGAACCTATTAAATTTTACTTTATAAATCATTTTTATAAAATTGATTTAGAACAAATAATATTGTGTATCATTAAATATACAAGCTTACAAGACATAAATGTAGATAGTGTCCAGCGAATATATATATATAAAGACCATGAACATGAACATGTAGCAAAGTTGATTACCTCCCCTTACTTTGTAATTCTTACCCACCCTACTAGCTAGGTCGTTGTCTTGTGTTTCTGTTTGGTTTACAATGGAAGGTATCTCAGGGGGTTTGAAGAAGTACTGGAGGAAAAGGGTTAGGGGATACCAAAGATTACGTGGGTCGGATCGGCGAAAGAGGGAAACGGTTAAATTTGGAGGCAGCCAGAGAAGGAGGGGATGGCGGATAAAGGTGGCCCCTAAGATCAGGCTCCCCAAAATCTCTTCCCCAAAGAAGTTGGTGCTTTGGGTCAGGGACGCCTACATGAAGATCATGCTCACTTTGGCTAACTCCGTGGCTGCCTCCGCCACCGGATACGGCGGAGACGCCGCCTCCATCGCTAAGCCCCCACCGCCCAAGGAGTACGACCACAACATGATCATACATATGTACAACTCCTTCATTATGGCACCCGGTCAGGGACACTTCCTGCCCCGAGATCCAACACCCAACCCTGCCGCAACAATGGTTACCACTTTCTCATAATTTTTTTACTTTTTATTTTTATTTATAAAAACATCACTTTATTTTTAACCATTTGTATGGAAATAGTAAAAGTACAAAGACTATTTTTACTGTTTTTTTATACAAATGAAAATAAAGTTATGTTTTTATAATTGAGATAAAATTCAAAATACATATTCTCTTGAACTAAGCTGGCCTTTCTTTTCTTTTTCTAATTTTACTCGGGTTCTTTGCTTCTAATCTTTTTAATAAAGTTGCATACTAGATTCTTCGCTTCCCAATTAGACTTAAATGTAATTAATGACGTCAGCATATCATGATGTTACCATATTATTATTCTTTTTTTTATGTAATGTTACCATATGTGTAGCTTGACTGCCATTATTGCTGAAATAGGAATAATAATCGATATTATAATTCACAATCTGATTGAATCATTCCAACTATTCTGTGGTGTGTGTAGTCCAATTGACAATTGGGTCCTTGGGGTTAACAGGGAATGTTTGGACCAGACTCAATAAACAGTAATGGGATCGGGTTGGGCCACCACAATCGACTTCATAACAATCGTTCCAGTTGGGTTATTAAATTAAATATTTCAAAAGTATAAAAAGTATGAAAATTAAATATTTTGCCTAGAAAAATAAATAAATAAAATTGAACATTAAGAGTAATTAACATATAACCAGAATTTTTTTTTCAAGGTGTCCCAAACCTAGAAACAAAATTAAATCAGGAGTAGAAACAGAACATTAACCAGAAATTTCCAGCAACCCAAAAATTAACATGCATGTGCTTCAAACTCATATTCTAACCTCGCACCTCAACCAAACAGTCCAACAGCATCACCATTGCCAAATATTTCTACCAATAAGGAGCTTCTCTACTTGTGTAAATGGCTAGATGGGCGGTTAATATTTTCTTACAAATCTAAATAAAGAGGGACTGGTTTGCAAAAAATATTTATTGAGGAACCACTAAATAAATAATTAATAAAAGCTTACCTATCATAAATAAAATATTAAGGACTAAATTATAAAATTTAAAACATTTATGGGTTTAAAACTAGGCTAAGATCAGCCACCATATTGCCCATTTAGAAAATTTTCCAATAAATAAGAAATCCAAGAAAGTATAATGAACGCCATTTAGTAGTTAGAAAATGACTTGGGATCTTGTTAAGCTAATTAAAATCTAGATAATACTTTTTTATGACACAAATAATATTTTTAATTTCAATATATAACGATCAAATTTAATTAATTAAATTAATTACTAAACAATATATAACAATCAAATTATTTTTTTTAAGTAATACAATTTATATTTTGTTATTTACTAAAAAATTTACCACATTTACTATCTTACGTACTCAACCAAATAAATTAGATTTTACTGGTAGTGTTATTATTATTAATAATAAATAAATAATAAATTTTAAGCATAGGAGAATAAGAAGAATAAATTAGTTAAAGAATGATTAATCTTAAATAATTATTTGAGTAAATTAAAATTTAGCAGAAAAAAATATTTAGGAAACAACAAATCGAGAAATGGAATGGTCAAGTTTAAACATAAACATAGGTTACACAATTTTTAATGGAAATTATGGTGAAATTGAAAATTTGAAATATCAGGAATAGTTTCATCATTTGTCCATAGTTGTACTGACAAAAAAGATGAGTACTCAACTATATGAGTTAATGATATTCACGTTGCATGAATTAATATTATAATAATAAAGAGTTGACAACACCTTCGTGCGGGTAGGAATCAAATAGAGGGGTTATGATGTTATTAAGGATGCCTAATAGTATGAGACTCCACGTGTAATCAAGGGTCATTCCTATATTGTGGCAATTTGAGAAAACTAGAGCGTATCCGATAATACTTTATTTTTCATCAGGATAAATGACAAAATGTTTTGATACAACAATTTGGCACGTGCATGAAGAAAAAATGTTTAAGCATTAAGAAAAAGTTAGATACTAATTAAACTTATTTCCTGACTATTACCCCAATAATAAAGATTCTCTCTATGGTATACACAAAAAAAAAAAAAAACTCTTTATGGAGTAGATCGATATGTAGGCCAACATAAGTATGAACATGCATTTGATTTATGTGAGATAATTTATTATGATGTTGTCTTCGCTCTTTAACTGCGATTTTGTATTGTATTCAGTCACTTACATGGTTTTTTTTTTAATTTATTTTATAATTTATAAATTGCAATAATTTTTACTGTGGAGTTCGTAGGACAACCCATCTAATTCACTGTAATGTCTTACGAAGTTAATAAGAGGAAAATGGAACACTGACTTTTTATGCTGTAGTTTTGAACGAGTAACCAGTGGAAAGCAAGGGTGGGTAGAAGAGCACCCATAAGATATGAGATTAAGCGCTGTAGCAAAACCCCCCAAGCAATATTAAGACCATGGAAGATAGCCCAAATTTAGCCAGGGTGATTGAGCATTCTCCTATCTTGTTAGAATAAGCTAACAAAATTTCCCACTTGATCCTTTATCACACCTCCGCAACCAGCTATTTTATTTTCCTTGGATACACTTGCATCACAGTTAACTTTTATCAACCGAGCAGGTGCATATTCCAACAAATGGAATCTCTTGCACTCGTGTTGTGTTGTTCAAGTTGGGGTGAAAAGTCTTAATAAATTGAAGAGCCTTATGAAATTGGCACCCCCTAAATAGTCCCTGGATAGAACATGTCTTAGTTTCAAAGTGAGCTGATTTCTTGCTGACTATATTTCATCTAACCTTAACCCAAAGTGCAACCTCCAATTACTATTACGCTTGATATTAGGATTAAGATCCACTGCCAACCAATCTTGGGGAGCAGAATTGAAGAATTTTGGAATTGATAGAATTGTGGGTACCAAAAGACCATACTAAATGATACTCCCGCTTAACTTAAATATAAGAAAACAAAACTTCATTATGTATTTAAATATAAGTAAATTTTTATTAATTTTATCATTTTTAAAATATTATTTATTTAATTAAGATTTTATTTTCAATGACTCTTTTTTATTGTTAATATATCAAGGTCCAATGAAGGACAATTTAAGGGAAAAAATCTTTTATATAATAAAGTAAAGAAGTTTTTGTATAATTTTTCTCTTTGAAAATAAGGATAGTTTAATCAATTTATTATTATATATTCTATATATTTCTTTAATTAGATATTAAATAAATAATGAGTTTTAAATACATCTTTTACATATTTTAAAATTTTTAATTCTTATATATATTGAGAAAAGTGTATTTTATATCATGATATTTTAATTATTAATTAATTCAAAGCATCTACCTCTGCTTATATCTTATAGAATTAATAAATAAAAGAAATAATTTGTATTTATAAAAACATATTATTACCTTAACAGTTAAAAAAAATCTTTTATATAATAAAGCAAGTAAGTTTTGACACAATTTTTCATCCTTGACATAAAGATAGTTTAGTCAATGCATTCTTACATATCTTATTTATTTCTTTAGTTAGACATTAAATGCATAATGAGTTTTAAATACATCAATTACACATTTTTATTTTTTTAATTCTTATATATATTGGGAGAAGTATATTTAGTATGATAATATTTTAATTATAAATTAATTCAAAACTTCTACTCCTACTTATATCTCTAAAGGAGTTAATAAATAAAAGAAATAAGATAGTATTTATAAATCCAGATTATTAACATAACTATTCCAATAAATTAATTGAATAAAAATTTTGTGATAGCTAACAATAGAATACTAAATAATTACATTTAAGTCTCTTGATTTTTATGTTATTTTTATCTTGATTTAATTTTAATTAAAAATAAAATGAAATTATCAAATAAAAAATTAATTATAGAATTAAATTTGAGAATAAAATATTTATAAATATAAATTATTAGCGTAACAATTAGAGTATATTAATTGAATAAAAAAAAAGAAATAGTAGAAATAAAATAATAAACTTTAGAATACCATGTCATTACATTTAAGTCTCTTTTTATCTAATTTTCCATTTATTCTCGTACTAGGAAACATAAAAATACCATATGCACTATTTGTTTTTCATGAAACTTTTTGAGTGTCAATATTTATTGGCCAATAAATAAAAGAAATATCCATACACGAATTATTAACACAATTGAAGGAAACAAGAAATACACAAGAATGTTGGTTGAATTGTGTGTGTAATTTTTAAATAATTTTTGAAAACACAAGATAAATATAAATTCAAATGTTTTCTAAATCATCCAAAGGGTGTAGAAACAAAAACAGGAATAAGGAAAAGGAAAACAACACGGAGATTTATTTTGTTTACTCTTTCATAAAAGATACTTTCAACCCATTCAATACAAAAGATTTTCTACTAAGTTAAACAAAACTTTACAATTAAGTATTCTCAAAACTTTTCAAGTTAGTATCTTCATGATATCTAAAAAAAGGAGTTGTACAAATATATAACTTACTACATGAGCATACAACATTTCAAAACAAAGTTTAAACTTTGCTTAGTAAAACAAATACAATATAAGAGCATAGCTATATCACTTAGAAAAAATTTTACAAGAGTTTTTTGAACCATCGTCCAAAGGCGTTATCACTTGCTTTTCGTTTTTTGGACTTTGATTCACGTAAGATGTATTTTCATTGTTGTTTTTAGTGTGTGTCCTTTTTCTTCAAGGAGGACATATATGCACGAAGAAGACAATTGTCGTTATGCATGAAAAAAATGAGTATTTTTACCTTAACTATCAAATATAGTTTTTTTTGCATAAATGCGATAAAGTTTTTGTCTTTTTCTAAGGATAGAGAAATGTGCAACAAAAAACCTATCTTTTTTCTTTCTTTAAACATGTTTCATTTGACTGATATGCAGAAACACATTTTGTTTGTTCCTTTCTTTGTAGGAGCTTGATCAAAATGCTTCTTTATCAGAGTTAACTTATTTTTTCAAAGAAGCACGGGTTTTGATTGATACGAGATATCAAGTATATAAGTTACAAAACAAATTTCAAGATAAATATGAACGCTGAAACCAAAATGTCATTTTTATGTATTATGGACAAAGTCTTTCTATTAAACAACAATGTTGTCTGGACGACATTTGCTAACTTGTTGTATTGGACAAATTAGATGACTTGTTGTATTGGACAAATTAGATGACTTGATGTATTTTTTAAACAGCTAAATACTAATAAAACATATTAGTAAACAATCTTTAGTATTGAGGTTTGTTATCATCAAAACAGAGTCTTTTGGACATATATTAACAATGTTCCAACAATAATTGCATGAAGCACATAATTTGTAAAAATAGAAAAAAATAAAAAAATAATAATATTTAGAATACCAAGTAGTTGCATCTAAGTCTTTTGATCTGTATATTATAAATCCATCCTTATAGTACTTACTTATAATGATTCAAACATTTTCTTTTTTATTTGAAAGGTATTTGAATATTTTTATCATGTGTATAAATAATGAATTTTAAAATTATATCCAAAATCAATGTTTAGGAGATATGTTGAAGGTACATTATTTCAATCTTTTTATATCCTAAAACTATTAAGTAAGAATATTGTTTATAAAATGCAAAATTCATCCAAAAGTCATTAATGACACATCTTATTTTCATGATTGTTTATTTTTTAAAAAGCATTCAAACTGATATTATTAATCATATGCAATGTTGAATAATTTAGTGGAAAAATTACAATAATTAACAAAGTTAAATAATATCTAAAACTAGTGTTTATATTTTATATTTTTGTAAACAATAAATTTTATTTATAAAATACTAAAAACAGTATTCGTTGAGTATAAAATATTCTTACATCATTGAATCTATCCACCAGTTATCTCTAAAAAAAATAAGTAAAATTAAATAAAATTAACTATATTTCTTAATTAATATAAAAATTAGTTAATTTTTCTTATAATTAATTATGAAGAAATAGTCATAAAAGTATGTAAAACAGACTCATGTCTTGGCATCTTCGACATAATGGGAAGTTTGAAAATTATCACTTGTGTCAGAGTTTATTTGTCATTAAACAATTCTTAATTCTTAGCTATCTTTCAAAGCAGTATTTTTATTTTTCCAAGCCCTGTTGCTACACAATTTTGAAAATTGAATCTCTTGTTCATGAATAATCACTTAAGCGATAGTTTGCACAAAAATAGTCACTGAGACCTAGCTACAAGAGGCCTACAACGTTAAAATTAAAAATAACAAAATAGGTTTTATGGCTTGTAAAACTAGAACAGGTTGGATTTAAAAAAATTTGTTACCCAACTTAGTAGGCTTGTCGAATTAGAGTGAACTTAAAAATAAAGAACTTAAAATAAATAGAGTCTATTTGATCTAATATTATTTTTTAAAAAATTAGATATTTGAATTACATTTCTCGTCGAAACTCACTATTTGATTCTTAGTTTTTACTTGTTGTCCTGGAATACATGAGATTCTTTTCTACATTCCCGTAAAGTCCTTAAACAAGTAGGTTTTTTTTTTTTTTTGTTTGCGTGTAAGACTTATAAACCAGTAGTTTGTACATGACCTAAGCACCTACCAAGAGTTTGGATGACAAAGGTAGTTGTAGATATCGTAGCATAGTAAGGTTGATCAATATGATGCTTTACCAGGAGGTCTAATTTTCAAAACACCTTTGCCCTAAAAATAATGGGTCTTATGTTAAACTTAATTATAATTAAATATAACAAAATAAATTTTAAATAATTAAAATGAATGTTTAAATTTATTCCAACATTAAATATATATATATATATGTATATTATTAAAAAGTATAAACAATGATATTTGTTTGGATTTTCAAAGAATCCAGCGGGGAAAAGACACTGAGTTTGAAAATGAAATTCTGGAGGGATAGTATAGTCAATTGAAAAAAGACAATCACAGCTGTTATTTGTAATTTGCATCCTTAAAAAAAATAAAAAATGTTAACTTTGTGATTTAATTTGGTTACCAATTAATGAATGAATTATAGAAACGTTGATAGAGTAGAATTGGACAGTTCTTGCAGGAAAATTAATTATCGATAAAGTGAGTGGATATTGGCCTTGTAAATAACAATAATTGTTCTGGAACCGTGCAGAGCATTTCAGTGGTGGAAAGTGGAAACCGCAATCGCCAAGCTGGAAAGAAAAAGCACCCTTTCTGCACCACTCCGTGCCCCTTTCCGTTCCAACATTAATCCCTCTCTATCTATTGCAATAGTTAGAATCACCGGAGAGGGAAAACATGGCAACAAAAGAGGCAGAGGAACATTAGAAAGCACCAGGGTGCGCAAGTTAGCACCGCTCCACCTTTCCATGGATTCCTCTCCCCCAATTCGCTTCGCCCCCACGGCATCCCTACTCTGATTCACACTCAACACAAAGCCAAGAAGGAGAAGGAGGGGGCAAAAAATTAAAAATTATAATGTTGCCGATTACGAGATTCTCAGCAACGTTCATCATTATTCTTATTATTCTCTCCCCCTCCCTCCAATCGGAAGCCATTCGATCCTCTCACCGATTTTCCTACCGGAAATCCCCTCCGTTTCGCAATGCCGACGAATGCGCTTGGCTTTCCGGCGAAGCCACCGCGTGCGACCCTTCCTTGGTCCACGTCGCCATAACCCTCGACGTGGAGTACCTCCGCGGCTCCATCGCCGCTGTGCACTCCATCCTTCACCATTCCCTCTGCCCGGAGAACATCTTCTTCCATTTCCTGGTATCCGATGCGAGTCTCGAAACCCTAGTGGAGTCGACCTTCCCGCGGTTGAAGTTCAGCGTGTACTACTTCGACCCAAACACCGTCACGTACTTGATCTCTTCCTCGGTGCGGCAAGCGCTGGAGCAACCTCTCAACTACGCGAGGAACTACCTCGCGGACCTTCTGGAGAGTTGCGTGGAGAGAGTGATCTACCTGGACTCTGATCTGGTGGTGGTGGATGACGTGGCGAAGCTGTGGGGCACGAGTCTGGGGTCACGCGCCGTGGGGGCGCCGGAGTACTGTCACGCGAACTTCACGAAGTACTTCACGGCGGGGTTCTGGGCGGAGCCGAGGCTATCGGGGACGTTCGCGCAGCGGAGGGCGTGTTACTTCAACACAGGGGTGATGGTGATGGATCTGGCCAAGTGGAGGAAGGAGGGGTACACGAAACGGATAGAGAGGTGGATGGAGATTCAGAAGAGCGATAGGATTTACGAGCTCGGTTCGTTGCCGCCGTTTTTGCTTGTCTTCGCGGGACACGTGGCGCCCATTGAGCACCGCTGGAACCAGCACGGTTTGGGCGGGGATAACGTCAGGGGTAGTTGCCGTGACTTGCACCCTGGGCCCGTTAGTTTGTTGCATTGGTCTGGTAGCGGGAAGCCCTGGCTCCGTTTAAATTCCAAACGTCCCTGCCCTCTCGATGCTCTATGGGCTCCCTTTGACTTGTACGCACACCCTCCCTCTTGACTACATACCCTTTCCTTCGCCCTCTTCATTTCATTCAATTCCTTTCTCATTTCTGCTCTATTTTTCTCTTCTGTCATCATTTTTCACTACTTACTTACTTATTATTCATCTATTTCTTCTTAGACGCTTTTCTCTGGAAATTTTTATGTCTGTATTCTATTATTTTTCTGTCATCCCTCATTTTTAAATAATAAAAATATTGAAAGATAAAGAAGTGGATCTTCTGATTTCTTCTTGTATATAAGGTCTGAAGGATTATTTATTTCGATTTAAACTTGAATACATTGATACTTGATTATATGTGAGATAGAATTAGACATAATATATTGTTTTTTTAATTCGGCCTTTTATAAAAATTATGAGACTAATTTTTCAAAAAATAAAGTAAAATATTAGTTAAAAGGATAACTCTTCCGTCCACAAATGATAATCTCTTTACATAGAGCCTCTATCAACTGTGCAGGTTATTAGCAATTTGTGCTGGGTTAACCTAATATGTAAGAGTTATTGCATGAGTAGTTGATTGTAGAAAATTTCATGCGGGTGTGAATGACCTTTATGCATTGGGGAATCTAACGATAGAGTGGTTTGCATTTTATCGTGTTCACTTTTTTGTGATGGCAAGAGGGAGTGTGTGCTAAAAGCCTAAAGGGAAGTTTATTAGACGAAGTTTTGTTGTTTATTATAATTATTGGGGGCATTAGGTGAGGCATCCATTGTGGACGGCTAGGACTGCTAAATGAGGCACGGGAACAATCCAACGAGCCTCTGGATTGCGTTGGCAAATCTATGTTCGCGGGGACTCCGAGGGAACCATGCTTCGGTGGCAGCGCCCGAACATTTTTAGCTCTCTGCGTGTTTTTTTTCATTGCGCGTCCCTCTCGTTTTGTCCTTTGCATCGCATGCATAGCTGGCAATTCTCTGTGGTCTGTTTTCTCTTCCATCTTTCTACCCTACAATTAATGAAACTGGGGGGTCATATTCCTGAATCTAACATTGGTGGATACTGTAGTTTTTTTTTTAAATAAAAAATTAGATAACGATTGTGATAGCTAGGAGCGGAACAAATCAAGTTCAATGGTTACTTCTGCTACTGTTGGATGAGGGGTCCATATGTCGTTATTGCTTTTAAATGTATCCTCACTGAGATGTTTCGGGGTCCATTTCTCCTTGCCCTTGGTGCCCACATGTGCCTTTATATATATATATAATTTTTTCGTGAAAACAGCAAAGCAGGAGCCATCCCTCAAGATACTTGTGATCGATAAGGTAAGAATTGGGTGCTTTTTTTTTTTTTTCTTCTAGATGAGATTTTTTCAAAGAATTTTGCCATTTAAAAATTCTCTATTACAAAATAATTTCGGGCGGTGAGAATTAAAACTTATTTAAGTTAATCTGTTAAATGTTTTCTATCTTTAGATACACTTTTGTCATAAATTATCTAGTCTAAAAGACTTTGTGATTAGTGTTCCAAATTTATGCATATGCGAGCTACGTCGTTGGCTTTTGGCCTTGCTAGCTGTTGCTATATAATAATTGGGTAGTAAATTAAAATGGGGATAAAGTCTCTAGTGTTGGGTTTAGGATAATGTACTACTAATAAAGGGGTAGGACATGTCTATTAATTGAGCTGAAACCATAGGAAACGGTGAAAGATCGGTTTTGTTGACATTGACATCTTTGTTGACATTATTATAATCACAAGTTTATACAAATACAGATTTTTGGTTTGATATCTACATGTTTTGGACGGATATAGAATGTGGAGATAGACATAAGAAGGGGATATAGATGAGGCCGAACACCGGGCACCTAACCGCACTGGCCAGTCTGATCGTAATAGTTTATTCCCTTGATTGACCATCTACCAAATATGGATCTCTAAATGACTTTAATCAAGGTTTTTTCTGATTTTATTCACATTTGACTCTCAGCACTTTTGAGTGGTTTCTTCAACTGCATGAAACAAAAAAAAAATCCTTAAAAAAGAACTCGATGTGTTTATATACACTAGAAGAGTTGTTCTCACCAAATTTTCAGTGGGTAAAGTGAGTTCATTCATGTGGATGAACTTGGAATCAGATTTTTTATTTTTTATTTATCAATATGCTGATCTTTTCATGGATTTGTTGCAAACGGGTTGAAGGTAAATAAAACTTGGGCGCCCCAAGAGTTTTCACTGAGTGGAGGTATAGACTTTTGATCAATCGGTCGCTATCTCCATGGGATGTATACGGTCTTGATTTCCCTTATTGTTCAGCAGTCATATCATAGTCGATATTCATATGGCAAAATGCCAAAGCAGTTTTGGCACTTAAATGAACATTTTGTCTTGCCCAATGACAAATAGGTCTTTGTCCCAATTAGGTGTCAACAAGACTACATCAATCATTGCATACTAAGCATGAAATGAAAAATTAATACTTATACAAATTCTAATTTGGTAAGCTGTCGGTGGAATCTTCAATCTTGTTCTTATGTGAGCTGGCCGAGCTGGCTTTCTTGAGAAATAAAATTCTACAAACATTATAATGATTTTTCAAACCGTATCTTCTCTCTTTTTGTGGCGGCGATCAAATTTCTTGATGAAAATGTTAACAAACCACTTTCTTGATCAAATTTCTCACGTTAGAGGATTTTTATCTTCTTTAAACTGAGGATTGCACCTTAAATAATTAATACGGATAAAAATTATATTATATAAATTATCTGAATTGTTAATCTTGAAGTATGATTCACGAACGTTTTAAATTAGTATTTAATTTGACTGACTAGTTAAAAATTTTATTCGATCATATTAATCATGTTTGAAAAAAAAAGGTTTATTTTAATAGTTTGTAGCGTTTGTGAGATTTTATTTTAAGTAGTAATTTAATTTTTAATTTCTATTTTTTTTTTATATTTTATTATCTTTTATCTTTAAAATATTTATTAAACCTAGCTAAGTAGGTTAAGTGAGACGTGGGAGTATCGTAAACTCCTCAATACTATTTTCAATTTCTATGGATAAAAAGAAAAGGTAGATTTTAGTATTTTTTTATTTTTTTTATTTATTTTTTATTTTTTTAAGATTATTTTATTATATTATTTATTTTAATCTTATTTTATATTTTTTATTATACTTCAAGATATTAATAATAGATTAATATGACAATATTAATATTTAATGGTATTTAAAAATACGCAATGATATTATCACTAATTAATATAATTTTTAAATATGTTTAATTTATATAAAATAAAGAAGTTTTTATTTTAGTCATTGTAATTTTTGTTTTCATTTTTATAAAATTTGAAGTTATTGATTTTGTTGTTATATAACACTTTGTTTAACATTTTGTTTATGTATTTAATTAAAGATCAAGTGTCAAGTGACTATATTGGATGACACTTTATATTTTTTTATATTCTTAAAATGAATGTTATTTATATATCTTAAAATGAATATTAAGAATAAAAAATAGTGATGTCAAATTTTTTAGAATGACAATAAAAAAATATTTTATAGAAAATATAACCAAAATTCACTAATATTATAGAGACAAAAACAATTGTAAATTTTATAGGGATGAAAAATAATTTTTTTTTTTATAGGAATGAAAATAAAAACTCACATTTTATATTTTATATGAACTAATACACGTTGAAATCTTAATATAATGAAAATATGACATCCTTGTAAGTGTATATTATTTTTATTTTATTTTAAATTTGGATAGAAATATTTTAAAATATAATGCAAGATTAGCACAATATGAAAAAAATTAAATAATTAAAACTAAAAATGTATTTAAATTAATTGGTCTTTAAATAAAATTATAAGAATTTAAAATTAATTAAAATTATAATTATCCAAAAAATTATTCATAAAATTGAATTAAATTATATATAAAATATTATATAAATATATTTATTTTTATTATGTTATATTTTTATTCATTGGTTATTTCAACAAATAACTTTACTAAATACTTAAAATTCAATTATATATTTAAAGTAATGACTCTACAATTTTAGAGGAGCTAAATTTATGAATTAAAATTAGTTTTTTTCTTTTGTTTGTAATCATATAGTTACTCTTGTTTTTTTACTACATTCAATTGAATGAGTTGTGTATAGAACCATTAGCAATTTCGGAGTTATATATAGAACCATTAATTATAGTATAACGGTGTATGTATGGTTTAGAATTTGATCTTTATCTATTTTAATAAAGAATAAATTTGACACAATAAAACACTTGGTTTTCATACAATATAAGTTTTAGATTTTAGATGAGGAATTGATTGCTGAGTAATGAGTTGTGTGAAACTGTTATGGAAAACAGTTAAAATTAAAAAGTGATATGAGAATCAAACAGACTTTATACATACAGTTTCTTACAATACAAATGATTTCTTGAAGAGTTGTATTATCTCAGTCATTTGAGATGTTTAACAATAAAATTGAACTGATAGGCTACATTGATTGCTCGAACACGTCATTAGACGAAGAAGGGAGTAATATCTCAGTCATTTGAGATGTTAACAATAAAATTGAACTGATAGCTACAGAATGAAGTTGGCAACTTCATTTTTTTTTCTCGTATCGAGAGTGGCCCACACACAATCAGAAAGTAAGATATAATCACAAATGAATTTAATCTAGTACAACATAGGCACAGTACTCAAGGAAATTGGAAATTCATGTAATCTTGTGTTCTTCCTGAAGGAGGGTTTATGTACACCCAAAGCAAAGAGATAATAATAGAGAGCAATCCAGACCAAACATAGATGATGGTAGGAACCTTCCCTCTCCTTCCCAGAAGGCCCTTTGCAAAGGGGTAAAGATGGCACAAGACCCAGAAGCTGAAAAACACCCCTCCTACTAATCTGCTCCATTGTGGAAAAGGACTGTACAAAGTCCTGGCTACCCCTACAGCAATAGCAATGGTGTTCACCATCATGATTGTAATTGGAGGGACCATTAGAAAGCTCCACTTCACCACATAAAGATCAGCAAACTCATCATCTCCATCTTCTGGAGTGGCTGACTTTGAGGTCAAGGTGAAAGATATGTCCACTCCTGCAATGACCTTCAACAACCCTTGTAAAACAGCAGCAGGGTGTGCACTTGTTCCACCAATCAACCAGAACTGTTCATTTCGCCACCAATCATGTAGGGTGATTCCTGACCACTTGATCTCTAGCAGTGCCAGTAAGCACAGCGTGATTGTGATGCCCAGCAAGAACACTAGAAAAGTTGCACTAAGGGATTGGACTATAAACTGCCCAGAAAATAGTGACACTGCTGGTAGAAAGCAATAGACGATCAAAAACATTGAAGTGAAAGGGTACATTCCTACGTTGAAATATGCCACCCTCTGCAGGAACTTCATTCTAGGACTTGCCAGTAATGCATTGTTCCTTGAGAAGAAAATCTCAACAGAACCTGTTGCCCATCGAAGCACTTGGTGGAGCCTATCTGTCAAGTTGATTGGAGCTGTTCCTCTGAAAGCATCCCTTTTGGTCACACAGTACACTGATCTCCACCCTCTATTGTGCATTCTGTAACCGGTCACCACATCTTCTGTAACTGAACCATATATCCACCCCACTCGTTTGCCCCATTCAGTTTTATCCTCATAAAAACAAGATATCACACTTATTGCCTCAGCAACAGTGGCTGCATCCAATGGCTCACGAGGCACCGCAAGAGAACCTGCTGGCCTTCCATGTGTTCCCTTTCCTTGCAAGTCTTGAAGCAACCTTCCTTGGTATTCCGCCACAGGAATGGATGCAGCAAGATATGTAGAGCTCCCAAACCTTTTGGGAAGAAGCAAGGACTCTATGTCTGCATCATCGTCATTGTGATCATTTATTGGCAGAGAAACTTCATCCTCTTCCTTTTTTGACGCCTTTGGCTTTCTCAGAAACAACTTCATTTTCCTCCTGCCAAACCAACCATGATGTTCTGTGGCTCTAGGAGGACTAAATCCATAAAGAGCTGTTCTTCTGAATATGCAGCCTGTTCCCACGTACATGGGGCCTTGTAAGCCATCAAGAGCTCTCATGCTCACATCAAAGAACACTGTGTTGTGGTTTGCATATCGGTCACTGGGGTCAATGCCCTCAAACCTTTGAGGGAACTGAACGTAGCATATCCTATCACCACCCCTGTCAAGCATAAAGCACATACCTTCCCTCATTGCCAAGGAGTTGTAGATGTAATGATCACAGTCAAGATTCAGAATGAATGGTCCATTGGACATGATGGCACTGGTCCGAACAAGGGCATTCATGGCTCCTGCTTTCTTATTGTGATCATATCCCGGCCTCTTCTCACGAGACACGTAAACAAGCATGGGCAACCTCATATCAACATCTGTTGTGTCAATCAAGTTCTCCCCATCAGCTTCTGCACCATATTCTGTTTCTGCATTTGGTGGAGCTAACATTGCCTGCACAAACATCATAATACAAGGATAAATATGTTTTTGTTCCATAAAAATGTCACAATTTTAGTTTTAATCTCTATATAAATTTTATTCATTTGATTTTTAGTCTCTCGTGGTGTAATAAGAGAAACTAAATCCAAGTCATTATTAAACATATAAACTTAAATTGAATAAAAACATAATATTAAACCATATAGGACCTAAAAACATGAGCAAGTATTGAAGAAGTTACCTGAATTATACCAGCATGGTCCCCTCTTGAGTGATCTTGTTCTGCTGAAGCCCAAGTTCCTGGCCAATGAGAACCATCCGACATCCACGTAGCTTTAGGAACCTTAATGGGTTCGGAGACATTGGAACCTGCTTCCATCTGTTTCTTCTTGGCTCGTAACTCTTCATGAGCATTGTAAGCATCAGATCTTCTCCTTATTGATTCTGGTAAGGAGTTTATCCTCACTTTGAATTCATCATATTCTCTCTTCACCCTTCTCCTCTCTCTCACAAAGTCCAACCGAACCTTATTCTTTAGAAAATCACGCTTCTGTCCAAAATACGCTTCGGGATTCCGGGGCTCTATCTGGTGCTTTCGACAGAAAGGAACCCAAATTCTAGCAAAGCTAGCAGTCTCAGCAAGAGCTTCAAACGTCAAAAGAGCCCCACCATCATCAGACAAGTAACACGCAACCTTCTCCACTGGATAATCAACTGCAAGGATCGAGAGAATGGTGTTGGCAGTGACAAGAGGTGGCTCCTTTTCTGGGTCTGCCGTGGAAACAAACACGTCAATTCCGGGTAGATCAGACCTCCCTTTCGGGTTGCGCAGGTTTGGAGACTCAAACCTCTCTTTCAAAACTGACAGATCAGTAACTCTGTTCACGGGACAGAGCTTAGGAAGCTGATCAAGAAGCCACGAAAATGCAAACCATAGCTCACAAGTTATGGACATGGCCCACAACCAAATCGCCTCATGGTTGGGGTGCCTAATCCTCCAAGTAAGAAATAGACCCAAGGCAGCAAGACGCATCAGAATAAGCAACCTGAACAAAAACATTATAAGTTTTAGAAACTAGCTCATGCATCAATCTACCAAAATAAGCAAGTATCTATATATAGTAATAAGTTGATCATTATATATAAACACTAAGACAATCACTAAGTATCCGATTGAGTTATTGTTTTCATATATAGTAAATATACAAACAATATATTCTCTTTTTATTTTTTAAAAATGCAGAAAATATCCAACATGTGGTCTGCAGCATCTATGTTCCTTAACCATGCAGTCAGGATTTGACTTCCAAGCCCATATATACGAAAGAATCAAGGTAAAAAACAATGTGACCACTGATGTTTGTTAAGCATGTAATCATAAGGATTTGATCCTAATCCCAAGCCCATGTGTATGAATGGAAGGTTTTCAAAACAAAAATACAGTTTGATAGCAACATCAAAATTTTAGAGACTTTTAACTACAATTCCAGCCGCATTTGTCTGCAACGGTGAAATTGAGACCATAATTTAAAACCTTAGAAAAAACATTTTTTTATAAAAGAAATAGCTTCATAAATAGATCATGGTTATTAATCGAGAAAAAGAATGCAAGAAAAGAGAAAAAAAAAAGGGGGGGGTATAGATTTGGAGTGACCGACCTATAAGGACTGATGATAGCAGCTGAAACTCCGACCTTACGGGTCAAGGGTCTCCTAGCTTTCTCTCGGAACTCGGGAGGGGGTTCAAAGCCGTTAGCACCGTACCCATCTTTAGGCCACACAGCGTTTCCATAGCCATAGGTCCCCTTTGTCTCAAAGAGCCATCTGGTGTGGTCAAAGTCAGGAGGATGGTTCTGCGCTTTGAATGATTTCACAAGAGAGAGCCTCTTGTCCAACTTGAACTCCGCCATGGAAGGCAGTGGCAGAGGCTCTTCTTCTTCTTCTTCCTCTTCCTCATCATCGCTCACATACTTGTAAGGTTCCTTGCAGCCAGGACACTTGCCACCACACTCAAAGTAACACTCCCTGCAAATCCTAAACCCGCACTCGCAAGGACCACCCAACCTTCCCTTCATTGCTTCCTCGTTGCATCCTTTCATTCCGCAAACCGACGCCGTTTTCTTCGCCGCGTCGCCTTCCATGGAACACTCCATGACGTGGCCGCGGGTCACCGAGTTGAACCCTCCCGTGAAGATCGTACCCGAGATGAAGCTCCCGCTCTTGCCGTCTTCCGAGCTTGTCAGGGGCTTGCGCTCCGGCGTCGGAGGAATGTGAACGGTGTACGATACAAATTCGGAACTGGTCTCTCCGAGGGCACCGTCTTTGGAAGCGCAGCCACCGGAGAGCCTCCTTCCGGCGCCGGAATCTCTGAGAGGAGAGTTGGTGGAGACTGAAGCGCGTGGGACGGGACTGGTTAGCCCCACGCTTCTGCGTCGTCCTCCGGACGACACCGTTATGGTGACCGGAGAGGAAGAAGGGGACGACGCCGTTTTAGCCATGGTTAGGTTACTAGATCAGAAGGTTAAAGAAAGAGAAATGGTGAATGATCTAAACATAAAGACGTTAAAGGTGTAAAATTTGAAGTATGAGAAAGAAGAACAAGTAGAAGTAGCCTGGGATAGGAGCAACTGTCTGAATTTGAAAGTTATAAAAACGTCCACATTTGGAAGACTTAAATGCAACGGTCCAAAGATCTTGACCGCTGATTTACTTCATGCGCATGATATTAGATCAGATCTGGACCGCTCGTATACTTAACGTTGGTTGCTTTTTGGCTTTTTCCTTTGTAATATAAACGGTCCATTTGAGACTTAATTAAGGTTCTCGTTGACGGGTGTGAGAAGTAAAGTCGAGCCACACAATTTTAAATTTTGAATATAGTTATTGTAATTGTAATAAAAATCCAACAAACACATCTAACTGTTGTTTTAATTTTTTTTTAAATATTTTAGCCACTAAAATAAAATATTATGACTGATGTAATATTTTTTTTACTTACTACTAAAAATATTGGTAAATATAATTATACCTCAATAATCATTTTTTTAAAACAATTTTTAAAATTTTAGTATTATATAATTTCTAATATAATGGCATATTCATATTATTCTTTATATATTTCTCAGCGATGGTGCTTAGATATTATTTTTAATGCATTTTCTCGTATTTATGTTTTAATACAGTGAAACTTAACTGGATTGATATTCATACAAAGAATTTTTAAAAGAATTCTTTTAAAACAATATAATTTTATAAAAGAAAAATAATTAAAAACAGAATGATTAAGATATATAAAATTAAAAAAATAGATTATTGATTGATTGATTTTATAACATTATATTATTTAAGTAATAATAAACATGTATCTTTTCTTTCTACACATTTAAATTATATATATAATTATTTTTCATGTGTATATTGAATAAGTTAAATATCCTAATGATTATTATGTTGGTGTCAGATTATGGGATGTGGGTTTAAATTTTATTTTAAACACTTTTTTGTCAATTTCTAAATCATATTTTTGTTTTTTATGTTAATAGTTCACGTCAGCATTCATATTAGATGTATCATGTACCTATTGCAGTAGCAGTATGTTAGTGTCATGTCATTTATAACAAGTCACAAACAAAAGTCCATAGAAAGTTGATGCTACACATAGATCCAACATTAGAAAAAAAAAATTCCTAGTGATTCTCATTTTCAATTGTATTAAACGAGCGGTCAATTAATTATTTAATTAAATTTTGTGGATTAATTAATTATTATGAAATATGTTTTATTTTGAAATATATTAGTACAATGAAAAATACTCTCTAGAAAATAGTCAATTTGTTCCTGATATTAAAAGAAATTTTTTCTCCATTAAAGCATCATGAATGTGAGGTAAATTTCTTCATACATTCTCAATCTCTATCTCACATCGATTATTAATATGTTTTAATTTTATATTTATGTATGATTAAGATATCTTGAATTTTTTAATAATTCATTAATGGATATCATAGTTATATATATAATGATAAAATTATTGTATTTCATATTTATTCTATTGAAACATCATCAAAGTGTGGGATTTATTTTCAAAATTCTTGAAAAGATAATTGAAATATGTTGTGTTTGAAAATTAAAATTGATAGGGCTTTTGTTTATTAGTAAATTTTGATTCATATGCCCAATTATATTTTGCATTTAGATGAGTAAATATGAAAAATTCATATGTTCTTTATCTATTTGTCTAATATGAATTTTCCAATATGTGATTTATTCACAATCTATTAAATGGAAATTTTCAAGAAATTCTTTTTCCACTTATAATGCAATCTTATCTCTTAAAAATATGGTTGAATTTGTGGAGTGTAAAATGATAAAATTAAAGTTTTACATAAAAGATATGTTTTATTTAAAATTATCATCAAATTTGTTTATTTTTTTTGTACAAATATTGTTCATTTCATGCAAAAATTGATTTTTTCTTTTTATTATTTTTGTCATTTTATAAATTAAACATGAATGACTTTAATTATTGTACATTTATCAAATATAAATGTTAAAGACATTGCATATAAATATTTAATATGTCATATATGTTTTAACATATATATTAAAAGTGTATGTCTTTAAGACGCTGTAAAATTTAAATGATAATTTAAAATAATACTAGATTGATATAAATATTATATCTCATGGATATATAATATTTTTAATTTTTCTTTGTGAGTATTCAATAAATTATTTGGTATGATTCGATATATTTTATATATCACAATTCCATTACTTTTTCTTGTTATAACAAGTACTTTATCTAATCATGTATCTTAGTTGAACAAAATTTAGATCGTAACTTTTTTTCAATTAATTTATGTAGTGAATGATATAATTGTGTATTATTTCAACTACGTTATATCAAATAATCCAAAATATTGTTTAATAATTTTTTTACATAATGAATCATGTTTATGTGTCTTTTATAAACAAATTTGTTTAATAATTTTTTTATGGAATGAATTGTTATTATACTTTATTATGTGATTAGTGGACATACCCTATTGAAATGACATTATTTGATATAAGTATTGTGTGATAAAGAAAATAGTTAAGTTTTTTTAAGTACTCTGTTAAAAAAAAAAATGTAGTTAAATATCTTCCTAAGAAAATTTTACATATTAAAAGTAATGTCCCGTAAATGAAATTATATTGATACAATATCTCTATAACAATAAAATGCCCAATTAATCAAACATGAAAAAAATAAATATATTTGTATTTGTAAATATCTCTTATCCAACAATATAATTTTCTCTTCATATATTATTTGTAATCATGTTGTTGTTGTCTATACCTATATCAAGGATTTAATTTGTGATAATATCTTATGTTATATTATTAAATCATAGTTATATATTATCTTGGATTCCCAAATTTAAAGAGAATAATTTCTCTATGTTACATCATAATTTTGTATAGTTATTTATGATAATTTTTTAAATTAAAATTTTGTTGAAGCTGTGTATTATAATTTGGGGTACATAGATAAACGTTTATGTATATAATTTATAGTGAGTATTAGAGACTATTTGTCATTATATCCTTAATATTTATGCTTAATACTTATGAAGTATAGGTCCTATGTACTTCTGATGCTAATAACCACATTTTATACTCAAGTATGTAAATATTATTTATATTTGTAACACTTGAATTTGAATTTTGAATGAGAAATTAAAACTTATAAATGCTCTCATATTCTATTTTAAAATATTAGGAATTTTTTTCATCTCACTTATGTGTGAAGTAAAAGTTACTTTGTTTATGTGATTTTGTTTGAAGATTAATAATATCCATGATTATAAAAGGAGATATTGAGTTATAAAGTGTCAAGCAAACACTTATAATCTCCTTGATTTTATACATAAAATGGGGTTAATTATGAAACATATTTTGTAAAAACTACATCATTGACATATTATATGTTGGGTTTCATATTTTTATTTGTAACGACATATGTTAATAATTTGCAATATCAAAATAATTTTTATATGTTATTCCATGTCATTATAAATGATATATATAATTAACAATATTTTTGTATTATTATATTTTGAGATACAATATAGTATTGTTATTTTTGTTAATACTCATGGAAGTTTCAACTACACATAAAATAATATTTTGTTCAATTTTTATGACTATTTATATAACATTTGAGTTTTTAGTGAATTATTAAAAATTACAAGTAATTATATATTTATATAACATTTGAGTTTTTAGTGAATTATTAAAAATTACAAGTAATTATATATTTCATTAAAATAGCAAGAATTTTGATCCTACTTATGTAATTATAAAGTGAAGGTTATTATTTTATAATTTTTTTAGGATTAATATTTGTAATATTATAAGAAAATTTTATGCTATAAAATTTTAAGTGACAGTTAAATTTTTTTATTTTTTTTATATGCAGAATATGTAATTATAAAACTCAATTTTGTAAATTTGATAAATAACAAATTATATACGTTAGGTTTCGTATAGTCAATTTTTAATCACTTATTCAAGTAATTCTGCACTAATAACTTCATAAACTCAATCACCATCAACTCTCTCATTTTATCTTTAAAGCTGTTATAGTCTTAAGCTCCACTAGTCCTTAAATATTTTTTTGCAACAGTCTTATCATTGTTAAAAAAAAATGTAGTAGTTTTATATTGTAAAAAAAATTAGTATTTAACAATGAAGACAAAAACTTATATACATATATAAAAACTAAAACTTACGGTTTCTTCTTCGTATAGGAATTAAAATTTAAAACGAGGACAACTATAAAGATCAAGTGAATGGTTCAACTAAATAAAAATTATAAAAAAAAATAATACATTTTATAATTTGTTTTGGATTGAAAATAGAAAGTAAATGTTTTTTTACTAGTTTAGTTAAATGAAAAAAAAAACCATGTGTATTCACTTTTTCACTTTTATGTTAGAAGAAATACACAAAACGCAGCATATTTAGAAGGAGGATTTTCATTTTTTTTACAAAAGTTACATTATCCTCCCACTTTTCTACCCACATAATCAAAGAAAGTTTTATCATCCTAATTTTTTTTTTTCCCTTTCTATTATTGTTGCATACCAACCAAAAGGAAAAAAGAAGAAAGAATATTTTCATCATAGTATCTTTCCTCTTGAAATCAATCTTGCCAAATTCCCGTGAA
This sequence comes from Mucuna pruriens, assembly GCA_025330945.1. Lineage (NCBI taxonomy): Eukaryota > Viridiplantae > Streptophyta > Magnoliopsida > Fabales > Fabaceae > Mucuna > Mucuna pruriens. Next base: position 3,530,144 of record JAENHJ010000528.1, read on the forward strand.
ACAAACAGAAGTGTCAAAGTTGAACTGGCCTGATTAAACGAGGCATGCTAAATCACCAAAATCAACTGAAACAAAGTGTCAAAAGTTAAATTGGATTAAATCACCAAAATTACAGCAACATGGCTAAATTTCAATCAAATCTTGACTACTCGTTTATGTCTCTTTAAATATTTCAATTTATCTCAAAATATTTATCACTTAAAAAAATACCAAGAAAGCATTAATCAGTTTTTCAAGAATACCCTCACTTATAATTTATTATAATCCCATCTAAATGTTTAAATAATTTAATTGAAAATACCCTAAGAATATAATTTTTTCACATTATCATCCAATAATAAATGGTTATATAATTAAAAATAAATGAATATTTTAATAATTAATTAAAAAGTTATATCAAATTAATTTGTAGTTATTTGACCTTATAAATTTTTTACACTAATAATATATTAAAGTTAAACACATCTAGATAAATTCAAAGTTATATTATAACTCTTTTAATAAAGATAATTTTGTTAAAGAACTCTAAAAAAATTATTTTTAGTTTCAAAATAAACTCACTTTGAAAATTATCTATCCTATTAAAATTAGTTTAAAAATATGTTTAGATTTTGATAGGACTAATGATAGTAGTGGTGACAAAAACAATAATGTGGATAACCACAATGTGATGATGGTGATGGCGATAGCAAGAACGTTGATGGTGACAACAACCACAATAAGAATAATAATTATTAAATATAATGAAAGAATATTTTTTTACTTAAATACGTTGTAGGTCCCTGTGTTTCTATTTGATTTTGGTCATTTTAAAACTTTTTATCATTTTTAGCTTCTTACCATTTTCTTAATATTATTTTTTAGTCCTTATAATTAACTTTAATTAGTTTACTACTTACTTAACTATCAAAATAATTAATATTAATTAAAATATTTTAAATTTAAATAATTAGATAATTTTTACATGCGCAACTCAATTAATTAATTAATTAATTTAAAAAATTATAATTTAATTTTAACATATTAATTTTGACTAATTGTAAAATATAATTTACTTTTATATATTATATTTCAATTTATTTTTACATTTAAAAATAAAATTATTGTTTGAGATATATTTTAAAAAATAAATTATATTACTATAAGTCAAAAATAATAAATTAAAATATTTAAATTAAATTAAAATTTAAAAATATATAATATTAAAAATAAATTAGTGAATTGAAAATACGAATATTAAAAAAATAAAATCATTGTGCATAATATATTAAAAATAAATTTAAAAAGTAAATTATATGTAACTTATTTATATAAAATAATAAATATATTTAATTAATTAAATTAAAGATATAAAAATAATTTAATTATCTTTCTATAAAATATTTTTTATTATTTTAATTATCTCAATCAATATTATTTATTTTATTAATTATGTCAACATTAACCTAACAATAACTAGTAATAAAAATTAAAAAAAATAAAGAAAACATCTAGACCTAAAACTAAATAAGGTAATATTTGTATAGACTTAAAATGTATTTAAGCCATATTTTTTTATATAAGAATTTTTTTTTAATATGTAACTATGCCTCCTAGTTATGGTCAGATATATATGCAAAGCGCGTGGGACCAAGGGTGGAAAGAGGGTGAAAGGACAAAAACCGCACCATGAATAAAATCAATGTTTGATTTTGTTGCATTAAAATCTTCCGATAAATGACAAATCTCACCAATGCTAGCTGAATCTCTACAATTTTGATTTTTTTTTCTCTCCTACCAGAATGTATATAATGGCAGAAAACAAGTATAAAGCATGTAAAGTGGTAAACAGAAAAGAAGAAAAATAAAAAAAAAGTTGACAAAATATCAACATGTTCGATAACTCTTGGATGTATACAAGTTGCCCTTCTACTTTATCTAATACAGGATCTATCTTGGAACACGAAATTGTGTCTATCTAGCACTACTTTCTTTTTCTAAAACAAATTGGCAACTGGGAGATGAACTTGCTGAAAATCACTATATACAGGATTTGTTAAGACTAATATCTATGTTTGCTCGAAGCGATGCTGTACAGTGCCATCCCCCATTTGCCTTTCAATAAGGAGCCAATCATGTAGGCCCGAGGCACTTCAAAAGCAAATCCCCATACCTGAAGTGCACTATCATAGTGCCAATGATACTTGTCTTTAAACACAATGCAATTTGATTCACATCGAACGGATGAATTAACATGATGCTGGCCGGTAAAGTGGTCACTGGTCAGTAATATGACTAGAAGAGAATCTCCTTGAGTATCAAGAGAGCTAGCATGATAAAGCACATTATAACAAGCACTGTTGCACACATAACCATTCCTCCTTTTTTCTGTGTTCTCTCTGCCTGTAGTACATAACTACGTGTTTAGAATGATGATAACAGGCTAACAGCAGCTAAAAATCCAAAAGAAAAGTGCTCCAAATTGCAATCATAAAGACTGAGCAAAGTCTCTGTGCAAGTAAGCAAGAACATGAGCAAAAACAGAACCTTTTGCAACTGCTTAAAGCCCTCTTCAACGGATGTAGCAACACTCTGAATGTTGTAGTCAATTCTATCCACAATTGTTCCCTGCAGGAATACCAGCTTCCTGAGTCACATTTCATTCTATAATTCCATCTTATAAAAGGGTGGGGTATTCACCTGGTCTATCACAAGGACAGAGAGATCCTTCATGATTTGTGCAAGTTCGTGGACTGACTTAACAACCTACAGCAAATTTCACATGGTCAGATAAGGTACAGAAAGTGATTTGTCTTCAAGAAATACACCAAATGCTTTAAAATTGCCTGTTCAATCTCTCTTTCCCTTTCCACTGAGAACTGCTCACTTTTCTTTAGCTTTGTCATTTGCTCTTCACTAAAACCCTGGCGTTAAACAAATACCAAATATTATTATCTCTTTCTTTGGATAAAACTTCATCCAGGATAAAACAGAATGCAAGTAAACATTTCATAGCATTTAATGCTTCTTTTAAACTGCCAGCTTCATGGTAAGGATAGAAATAGGTAGCCTGAGAGACAAATTCCATCACAACTAAAATGAGCCTAATGAATCACACTACTCCTAAAAGAACCTTCATCTCAGATTCAGATAAATGGCAAATATATCCTCATATTTTCATAAGTTCAAGAAATGATATAGTGCAGTAAATAAGAATAAGGGATAGGTTTTCCTTTTTACTTTAGATAAAAAGTAAAAGGGCTTTATATAAAAAACCGACCATATTGCAGTTTTTTTTAGGGGGGAGGGGGGTAGGAGGTATAGAAAAAATCAAGAAAAGGAAATGACAACAGGAGGATCAGGAGTCTCTAATCCTCCTTCTAACCCAAATGGAAACAGCAGGAGGAAAAAAAGGAAATAAAAAAATATCTTTAAATCTACAAGCTGAAACACATAGCAAAGCAAGAAAAAGTGTGCCACAGAAAGCAAGATATGCATTTTAAATGACAAATATCAATTATAAAATTCTAGTTGAACACCATTTAACAGAATCTATATTTCAGAATCATAATTTTGTAATCAGACATAATCTAGTCATAAAATCAAAGATGAGAATCCATTGCTACCAATGTTAATTTAAATTTCTGTTTAATTTGATTTTAGAGTCTTTTTTGAGTACCCATAGGATAGATGCGAAGTTTTTACCATTGAAAGCATTAACTAATCTCCGCCAGGGACCGTGAGCTTACTAAATGGTGGGTATTCTCCTCCCAACATGGTTTTTTCCATACCCAAGACTAGGATTCAAATCTCTGACAACTTGATTAAGGGATACATGCAGTTACTACTTGTGTCAACCAATTTTAATTATTTTTATAGTCTTTCTCCACACATATACACCTGATTTTGCAACTGAAGCATTGTATCTGGCACTACAAAATAGTAGCCATATCATGTATCTGACACATTCATGTTAGACACTGCATGAATACTTAAATACTTTTAGTTGCATTTTTATAAGTTGTTTTCTTCTATTTTTTATAATTTTTTGCCAATACATATTGAATACCACAATAATTAGATAAATTTTAGCATTTTATTATGTTTTACACTTTACAACGATTGATGCTCATTTTTTAAAACATAAATTTTCTCTTGTGATCAAAGTTTTTTATTTTAGATTAATTTTATACATTATATTATTGCCATGTGTCCTATGATTTTTAAAATTTGATATATCCCTTTGTCCCCAACATATCGCATCCATGTTACATGTCATATTCATGCTTTCTAAATTGTAAGGGGCAAAGGAGGTCACTGCATAGTTTGGACAGAAGTCTTGCAGTTTCACCATTATAATTTTGCATTAACAATTGCCAGGAAGGAAAAGAAATCATCAAAGTTACTTGATAAGGAGAAAGAAATGCATCCTACCTTTAATAGCAGTGTTAGAATATATGAAATATATCCAATAATACCTTTATTGTATCTTAGAGTAAGTTAGAGTATCTTGCAATTAATTTTAATATTTCCTTATCGATGATTGGTTTTTATATTTCCTTATTATCTCTTTTTTTTACCTTATTTAACTAGGATTCAGAATTTGATACATGTATTTTGACTTTTGTAACACAACCATTACACACTATAAATAATTTTTAATCTCTCCTTTTCCTCCCTGAATACCTACATCCCCATAATTTCAACACACAGCTTAAGGTTTCTTAAAATAAGATGGCCCTGCCAGAGAAATTAGTTACCAAAAAAAAAAAACATACCACATCACTGAATTCATCATTGTGTGATTCAAATTTACTCCCATTAAAGTTCATCTCCAAGTCAACCCCATCATAACCCTGCACGATTGTAGCCAAATATAGACATTAGTGAAGAAACATAAATAATAACACTGTAGTTCCACTGTTGCAGGCACAACAGACTTGTGGCTTGGGCATTAAGATAGTATGACCATAAGTTCACACATTTGAATACCAAGAGAGTTAACAATAGAAAGGAAAAAAGTCAAGAAGTAACGAGTCTAGAAAGTAGATTGATGAGTTAGCCAATGGAGAATCAGGACCAACAAAAATGGTGCCATATGGAAGACTTTGGAGTGGAAAAACTAGCTACACATGAAGAGTTGCAACCTCTTTTTGCTGCTGCAAACGTTTCAAGTATGCTGACTGTTTTCGCCGGAGATCCATTGATAGGTTCTGAAGGTCTGTAGCAAGAGAACGCTGCCAAAAATAGATACAAAAAAGCCAGTCATACCAATCTCAAATTATAAGCAAAAACTGGCATATCATAAATTGCCTAAAATTTGAAGCAGATAACCAAGATAGAAGTAACTTCTTGCCTATTTACAAACCATCCTTCACTAAATAACTATTTTGAAAAGAAATGATGTAAAATCAGTGTAGCAAAACTAATGGTTTATTTGGATAGGGATTATGAGAGGGAAAGAGAGGGAAGGGAAAGACTTATGATTTGGGGGAGTATTCTAAAAGGAGGGGAAGGGAATGGGGATTTTTCATAAACCCTCCCTTACCTTTCTGGGTTCCCTAAATTGGAGGAAGTGTTGGGGCGAAATAAGCATATTAAGTTAATTACATTAGTTTTATTCAAAAATAGAGGGGCGAGATAATAATTTATATTATTGTTAATCTATTTAATTGAACTATCCCTCTATTTCCTTCTCCTTGTGAATTGGTAAACATCCAAACAAGAGTAAGGGTTTACCCTACATTTTCCCTTCCTCCCTTTTCCCTTCTAACTCACAAATACACCCCTAAACAGAAAAATTCACATACAGTAATATATGAAAAAAAAAAAAAAAGGAGAAACAAGAAAAAGAGGCAATTGGGCTTTTAAAGGATGAGATAGAGTAAAGCTACAATACAACAATAAGGCCTGATAATCATAGTCGAATTGAAGATAAACTTTATGCAAGCAGAGTCCTGAACTAAGAGCAAGCAGAACTTAGATTATCCACTAACGTACCTACAACTTTCTATTTTGCACCCACAACAAAAAAGTTGTGCATGAGTCTATATCAACCTTAAGAACAACAAATCAATAACAGTCAACAAAGGTAAAGTCTGAAAAAATTAGTTTGTAATGCATATGATAGACTGATAGTATATAATATTTTTATAACAAAATTACCTGTACATTTTTTCTGACATTAGAATCCTCAGAAGATCCAGCAGCAGCAGAAAGTCTTTTTAGCCTCACTTCAGACTTTCTGAGGAGAGACGTGATTTCCTGGGTGAGAGTCTCAATAAGACGCTGATCCTCTCTGCCATCATCAAAGGAAGGCATCAAAGCCTTTGCATGAGCTTTGGTTAACTCAGAAATTTTAATCCGAGCACGCTGTATATTTGTAGTTATTTCCTCAGAATCATCCACCCAAGACGGCGGCAACCCCACGGTAAATGCATCCCTAACACACACAACATTGGATGATTGCGCTGAGTTCTGAACTCAAATGTTAAAGGTAGTAACTATCAAGTCCTACAGCGTTCAAAACTTAGTTCAAGGCACTTAGGTCATCGCTATTACATGCATGTAAGTGAAATTAAAGCGCGGAAACGAACATGAAGTGTGAATTGATAAAAGAAAGGGGAAGGAGAAAAGGAAAACCTAGAAGTGGCTGGGCCAGGATCGTCGGTGCTTAAAGGAGCATAGGAGGATCGATTGGAACGAAGAAACGAAGTGGTAACCATTTCAATGACGGGACCAGTGGAAGCAGATGCTGACGAGGAAAGAGGAGCGCGCACGCTCTTCACGGCGTCTCTGTGCTTTCGGAACTCTACAGTTCGATTTCTCGTCGCCATTGAATTCAATTTCGACTAACCACTCTTTCTCTGCCTCTGCTTTCCCTCAAACCCTGTGAAACTGGGAAAACTACCAACAACAAACAAGAATGATACAATTTTTTGGCTTTAGGAATCATATAAGGGTCTTTTTTGTAAATTAATCTCATCCATACCTTACTCGAGAAGAAAGAGTGTTCCAGGCTCTTAAGCAGCATTTTCACCGCTGCTTCGTATGTTTGACAATATCATATTACTTTCTTAGAGAGAGAGAGAGGGAAAGAGGGTGAGAGAGTATAAATTAACACTATCGTATAAATTACTAGATTTTGTTGATGAAAGTATACTAGATTATATTAGGTTGTGAAGTTGGTCTAAATAAGATTAAACTTATTTTACAAATCATTGGTATGGGTTTAATTTGTTATTTATCATTTTTTAAAAATAATTTCACTTGACTTTTTTTGCATTGGTGTGGGAGAGAAGGTGTAAGACAAAAAAAAAAGTAATAATGAGATATTTTTTAAATTATTTGATTGGATAAAAAGTAAAAGAAAAAAAATTGTATATAAAAAATATAAATATTTCAAATAAAAATAAAATGTATCCCATTTCTTTTTAATAATTATTGATATTTTAGTCTTTTATTTTTATTCTAAAATTATTTATATTTTGCAAATTTCAAAAGTAATTATTTTTTCGCATGTATTCTTGATTAAAATAACAATACTTTATATTTATGAATAATACTTCACTTGCAATTTATTTAAAAATAACTTCAACAAATAACATCATATTTACATTTTATATTAAATCAGAGTAAATACACTGATATTTTAAGCTTGTTGATTGCTCTTTAATTCATGTATACTCAACTTAAATATTAATTATTTAAAGATAAAACAAAATAGAATAGGATGATTATTATATTATTTTGTAATTCTTTCTTTGTTGTGTAATTAGGATAATTTTATATTTGATCTAACGTATTTTTTATCCTAATGGAAGATATGTCACCAAGTGTTAAGGAGTCTTTTTCTCTTCGTATATAATATAATAATATACATAACATATAATATATTATAAAAATATATAATATTATTATATGTAAAATAAGAAATATAGTAATGTATATTAATTTATATAATATATGACAACAATATATATTATTTATAGTATATATTAATTTATATAGTATATATTATACATAGCAAATTATATAATGTATATAATATATATATTATGACATATATATATATATAATATAATATAAAAATATATATTTTTATTATACTGTAATATATAAAAAAACAAAATATATAACAAATACAATATATAAAGTAATATATATAACATAAAATTTGTATTCAAAATAATATCTTATATGCATTTATAATAAATTTTTGCATGTAAATTTCAAATATATTATTAATTATAATATAAATTTTAAATAATTATCATAAATTGTTTTTTCAAAAAAATATTATATATATATATATATATATATAATATAGCAATAATATATATTACATGTAATAATTTATATAATATACACAATAATATAATTTATATACAAAATAAATACAATTAAATATATTAGTTTATATATTATATATATACAAAATAACAAAATATATATCAAATACAATATATAAAGTAATATATATTAATATATATATATACATATATATATATTATAAAATTTTTATTCAAAATATTATCTTATACGTATTTATAATCATTTTGACATGTAAATTTAAAGTATATTGTTGATTATAATATTAAAATTCAAATAATTATCATACAAATACAAATTTTCAAAAATATATTTTAATAATAATTATAATTTTGAAACTTTTATTTAATTGTAAAAATGTAAATACATAAATAAAATAATATTTTATATAATTTAATTAAAATTATACAAATTTATAAATTTTATAATTTAAAATTTTAAACAGTTAAATTAAAAGTTATTTTTAGAATAAATATATGTAATTTTAATTAAAACAATAATTTCATCAAAACATGATACTCTTGTAATATAAAAGTAAATTACACTTTTCTCTCACAAGATATATCAATATTATAATGTTTTATTCTCTTATGTTGAAAATTATTCTCGCCTCCCATAATAGATTTACTTATATAACATTTTATTCATTAAAAAAATAGTTAAACTTTCATTAACTTTCGATATTTTTTTCTACTATCATCTCAAAGAAATAAACATTATATTGCACTTTCTCTTTGTGTTATATTGCACTTTCTCTTTGGGTTAAGATATATATTTTTTCTTTTAACAAATACAAATATATTTATTTTAGGATATAAAATATATTTTAAAATTTTGTTTTTTATTTATAAAACTATTTCAATATTTTATTCAATTGGACATATTTTGTTATACATATAAAAATTTATCTGTTAATTTATTTTTTAATTATTATTTAAAAAAATTACTATGAAATTATGATAAATTTATTTATATGTTTATTTTTTTATTATTTTCACAAAATATATTTTTAAATAATAAAATTTAAAATAATTTACATGTAAGTAAAATAAAATTAAATACAAGTAGTAAAATAGTTTTTAATTGATGTTATTAATATTATATTTTTAAAAACATTTAAGTAAATTGATATTTTTCTTATATAGTGTCAAACAGTATAGTTATTAAATTTAATATATAGTTAATGTCAAGAATATTATCAAATAATATATTTATTGAATTTAATAAATTTAATTTTAATATATGTATATTCAATGAATTTGTTTATATAAAAATCTATTATTAAATAAAATGTCATTATTAAAATATCTAATACTTATAATATATATATACACATTAATATATAATTAATTTTTTATTATTTATAAAACTATTTTATAAAATATATTGTTAAACAAAAATATAAAATTATATATATATATTCTGTTTAAAAATGCATTTTATAGACTAATTTTGTAAACAATAATAAAAATTTAATTATATTTTAATAGACTAACTTTATAAACAATAATAACAAATTAATTATATTTTAATATATATATATATATAATTGAAAGTAAAAGAAATTGTGTATTGATTTAATTTAAATTATACAATTTATAATCTCACTTTTATAGAGTAAATGTCAGCTATATAAAGATAAACTAATAACAAATTAAAAGATAACTAAATAATATGATATATTCACAATCTCCTAATGAAATGTTTAAATATTTATAATCCCTTAATCTATTAAGATATCTAGATGTATATAACCTCTTAATAAATTACCTATCACATCTTATCATATTTTATTATTTATCTCATAATTTTTGTCTATAATGATCATTTTAATAAAATATTAATTAATTCAGATTGAATTATATATTTTATAAAAAATATCAAGTGAATAATAACTTTTTAAATTAAAAACATTTAAGCATATATTTTAAAATTTTATAATGAATATTAAAAAAATATTAGGTTAAAATATATTAAATTATATATTTCAACTTAAAAGAATAAATATAATATAATACCCACACCTTTCAAGTAATAAAAATATTATTTATTATTCATTTTAACATAAAAAAAAGAAAAATGCAGTACTTACATATTATAAAAGAGAAAAATGTAATACTCATATTTTAAAAAGAAAATGTAATTTATTTTAATAATATTAAATTAAATAACCTGAATTATATATTTTTATATGAGATATATAATATCTTAGTCACTTCAAAATACAAAACATTTATTTCAAAAACTTATTTGCCTATTTGACGATATATCTGCCGCGAACACTTCTAATAAGAACAACTTAATTTTTAAAATTTTTATTATTGTGATCTCTTATACAAATGTTAGAGTTTATAAATATTTAAGAGTTTTTATAACTTTAATTGTAAATAATAAATAAGTAAGTTTGGCATGGCAAATAAGATTTTCCTAAAATTCAAACTCATAACTTATTTAATTAAAAAAGTTGGTCTAATGATGAAGTGTTGCTTGAGATTTTAAATACGGACTTCGTTATTATTATTAACATATATATATATTTAAAAAAGTTAACATTCTGTCCCTTAAAACATCTGATCAAACTGGAATGATATTTCAACCTAATTCAGAGAAAATTTATTCATAATTTAACTTAATTCAGAGAAAAATTATTGTCAAAACTAATCTGTTTTCAAATAAATATTAAACTAGTATCTTAGGTTGCTGCTTTTGGTCAGCTATTTATTTACTTTCCAAAATCTGTCTTTTTTTTTGTTTCTTTCCAACTACGATTGGTTTTGAAAATAACTTTTATACAAAATAAAAATAAAAATCATATGAAGTAACATAATTGATCACTTCATATGTTATTATAAGCTATGATTTTTATGACAAAATGAACATAATTTAGAATGACAGGAGTAGCAAGTGTCTGGGATTTAATTGGCTTGTTTTAGGGATAAAAAAGCTTTCAATAATTAAAAAAAAAAATGCTGAACATGCATTAAACTGAGATAATTACTGAGTCATGAAAACGTTTTTTTAATTTTATTTTTCACAGCAACCCATCGTAGTGATGATTGATGGAGAGTTTAATTAAATACAAAACTAACAATAGACAAATCATTTCATCAGAGATAAAAAATTATTTAAATTATTTTAAAAAACAAATAAAATCAAAACAACTATATAAATAGAAGTTAAAATATGTACACTATAATGACCAAAATATTGATCCAATAATTCGAATGAAATCCAAAATTCGTTATGTACGTATTTCATAAAATTAATATTAATATGCAATTCAGTTTCAGTATTAACATATAATGTATAAAATTTTTAATTGGTTTTGGGTAGTATTCATATAAGAATTTCCATTGAATTCATACAGGTATCAATATTACTATTAAGTGAACTGGGATTGAATTTATCTATAAGAATCTGGTAAGTAATATTTCGAATTTGAATATTATAAATAAAATAAAAATTGATAAAAATTAATGAACCAATTTTTGAATAAAAAATAATTATCAATAAAAAGAGTATTATTGATTATATAGAGAAAAACAAAATATAGTACTCATACAAGTTATTGAAGCCTATTGTGTAGTACACTGGTAGTGATAATAGAAGGGAAGGGACCAGGCCCATTGAATGGGTTTAGGCCTACATTAATATTTGTGGTGCTGGTGCATGTGTTATGGAGGGTGTTTTGGTAAATGTATAATAACTAGAATTCGTGCAGGCTAAGGATCCCCAGCACCCGAAACGCGCAATCCGAAATCGAAAGTCCCTGGTTTTTTCCTCGTCCTATTTCCCTTGACAGTAACATTATATATAGTACACACCACTACCACCCACAAGAAGGAGAACATCGAACGATTCCTGGGACAACTTTACTTTCTAGTTGAAAAACCCCCCCTTTCTTTTTCGTCCTGCTTCTACTCACTACTTATCACAAGTCAATGGAAGACGCTACTTTCAGTTTTGGCCTCTCCACCGCCTCCAGAAGCTACCGATCCAAGCTCAAGTCACACTTCGGTGATTCCTTTTTTCCAAACATCGTTTCGTTGCTTTTGCGTTCATTTTAACATTCAAGTTTAACCTTTTTTTTTGGTCGTTGAAGCAGAGCTCTTCATTGATTTTGATGAGGAAAATGGGGATGACGATTTGAGAACGGCTTATCCATGCCCTTTTTGCGCTGAGGATTTTGATCTTCTTGAGCTATGTTGCCATATTGACTTGGACCATCCAATAGAAGCACAATCTGGGGTATTTTATTTATCTCTCACCTTAAATTATTTCCCTTTTCTTTTATTTTTTTTACTTTTGCATAGGAATTTTTTCTTTACCCTTTATCTTGTTGTTGCTTCTTTATTGCTGCTTGACTATAATTAATCTATCCAAGTCGGTGGTGTTTTATAGAGATAGCCATATTTCCGTTCCATCGTAAGCCTTGTACTTTTTAAATTATCTCATTGAGATTGGGTAGTTTTGGTGCTTTGCAAAAAGTGTTCTTTCGTAGTTTTTGTCTCTGTAATTGATTTTTTGATTTTGTGTTCCCCCTTAAAACAAATGCTAGAAGCAAATTCACAGAGAATGACAGAAGCAGCCAAGCAGGTGTTGGTGTTGCATTTGAAATTTAATGTATCCAACAAATACATTATCGGTCATGGTTATAATGCTTGTAATTTGAATCAATATCTTCCTTCTCATCCGTGCAGACAACAGGCATTAATTTTTCCTTTAACACCGATAAATTGAGATAGCTTTTCAAATTGATCTCTGACTTTCTGCATTCTATGGCCTCTGAAATATTCATTATTACTTTTATTTCTTGATTAATATCTTGTTTATCTTTACTTGGGGTTAACTACTGATGTGATTTTGCAAAGTGAAACCTTGTTATGATGTTCTTATTGGATTTTTATATATCTTGCATCTATGCAGAAGCCCTTAAAGATGTGGTTCCTGACAAGATCTTAGCTTGTAGAACCTGAAGTGGTTACTCCATAAGAATCTAATTTAGATCTTTGGCACATCTAGAATGAGCTTCCATGTAAAGTTGATGTTGTTACTTTATTGTCGATTGATTTTAAGTATGATTAGGCAAACACACACACACACACCAGTTGGACTTTAGGGAGATTGCAAGTAACCACCATGAACTTTTAAATTCATCAATCATGTAACCCCTCTTCACCCTCTAATATGCTTGTCATTGCATGAGAGTTTTCTTTAATGCTTCATACTTTAAAATATCAAATCATTTTAATGCTTTATAATTTTTTATATCAAGTGAATTACGTGTTACTAGTGTATTAGACAGACATTGCATGATTATCACATAATTTTACAAAATTTATTAGAAAGGGGATATAATGATCTATTGTAATATTTCTCCTAATTTGAGGGTTCAGTTGGCGTTTTAGAAGTTGATAATGGCTACTTGCAATAGCCCTAAAATTCATGTTTGTGTACTTTTTTCTTATACAATTGATGTATTTCTCTATTTACTTATAATTTGCAGTACTATCTATAATTGTGCATGTTAAATTACGCTCAGCTATCTCCTTCTTTGTTTGCGCATGCAGATTTGTCCTGTTTGTACTATGTGGGTTGGAACAAATATGGTTGATCATATAGCAGCACAACATGGAAACCTGTTTAAGATATCCTTTCTGGACTGCCCGTTCGAAATGTGTTTATTTATTCAAAATAAATAGTATCAGTTTGTTGTGTACTTTTTACCAAAGTCTTTTATTGCTTAGACTTCCTATTGCTGTTCTTTGTCCTTCATTCAACTATGGACTTCCTTTACTGGAGATTACAGTCAGCTCAAATCAAAATGCTACAAACATGAATCATATCCAGCTCTTTCCTTTTCAAGAAAGGGTGAACAGGATGGACACTGGCATTCTTTTTCTGCTGGGTTATCTCCTGTGATGTCTACCTCCAAGACAGCATGTGATCCATTGCTGTCATTTTTATATGGTGCATCTGCTGACAATGGAAGCAAAGATATGCAGCCGGACTCTTCAAGTGAAGTAAGCATTGAAGTACACTCAAATGATGAAGTGTTAGAAAGGTATGAAGTATCACTCTGTCAACTGTGTCATTTCACATTACTCGTGTATTGTCAAACATAAGCAAAGAAATCTCAAATTTATTGTCCATGCTCATGCTTGATCACTTCACCTAGTGGGATAAGGTTATTGTTGTTGTTGTTGCTCATGCTTGATCCATGATTGTAGAGTTTGTGGATGAAAAAAGGTCAGTTTTGAGACCAATAAATCATTATTAGATGATGCCAAAAACTTGACTTTCTAAGACTGCCTATCTCTTTGTTAAGCAATAATCTATAAACATTCAAAACAGGCATTTCACCTGAAATCATTAGAAGCATCCCTCTAAAACAGCAGTTGGATTTTATTTTTTTTAAGTAATTTTAAGATTAATGGCATTAACTCTGTAGCTTCTGCAGTAGCGATGATAATATACTAATCAGGAGCAATTTAAGTGTTTTTTTTTCTGGACCACAGGGTCCACATCCTCCTACATCTAGTATAAGTATTAGGTACATTGAGGCAAATGATGGTTTGAGTAAAAAACTTGGCTTCATATGCAAGTCCCAAAAAAAAAGCACCGGTCTTTTTTGTTTCTTTCTACATTTTTTTAAGGTCAGAGGAAATGGTTTTTTTGTTACTTGTTGATTATATGAAGATATTTTTTTAAGTCCCAAAAGCTTGGCTTCATATCTTTTTGTTTTTTTTCTACTTTTTAATATGACATTCATTATTTCCTGTTGACTTGCTCTCGTTTCACATTGTACTATTTATTAAGATATTTAATTTATGTAACTACTTCTATCTGTCTCTTAGATATGTACTAATATGTTAATTATTGCAGAGATACTCAGCCATCTTTATCTGACAAAGACCAACTAGAGAAAGCACAGCGCAGTAAATTTGTACAGGGACTTTTGATGTCTGCTATCTTCGATCCTGACTACTGATTTGAGACAATTAAGGACATCAATTGCTAGTTTCAATTCGACGAGTAAAAAAAAAAAGGAAGTAGTAGTTTCAGTCTTGAAAATGATTCATAGTCATAGGATCAATGTTTCTGCGGTATGCACTGAGATACACCTAGTATAGAGAACTAAGATGTGTAGGAATTTAATTTAATGTATATTCAAGACAATGCTATTATTAGTTCAGAACAATTGCGTACGCACTCTTATATTCTCTCTCAGGATTTTGTGTCTCGTCTTAATAACGGTTTAGTAGTTTACTGCCTTACTCTTGCTATGGGCTATGACTGAGATTACGTGAGAAAAACACGCTAATAATGATGGCTTATAAAGTGTGCAATTCGAATAATGCCTTATGAGTTCTCTAGCAACAGTGGCTATCATATTAACTCCAATTATGTTTTATGCTATTCTGATTTTTAAAACAATGTCTCAACACCCAAGGCATTATTCGAATGGATTTTCCTAAGTTTCACAACTTTTTTTTTTATTGAAGTTGGTGTAAGATTTTGAAACGGATAACAGATTTATAGAATCATAAAATCCGTAAGTTTTGTTTGGTAAAAGAAAGAGGAATTTATTGCTAATAAAACTATACCTAGGACTAAGGAGTAGGGAGGGAATTTGTGGTAAAAGATTGTTTCCCTGATTGGCGTGGTGAGGTTACTGGTCAGGGTACCAGGTAGAATTGTAGATTCATTTTATCTTTTGTCGGGTTGTCGTTTAAGGATTAACACTATTGTACAAGCATTGGGCAAATATTTCAAGTTTCTTATACACAATATTATACCATCTTCACATTTTTCTAGTTCGAAAGACTAGAAAAATATATTACAATGCGTTTTTCCAACTTAACTATCCAAATGAAGTATAAAACATTAAAACTGATGTATTCAAAATGTAAAAAAATATTTCCAAAAATATATGTAGAATAAATGTAAGTATTGAGTAGCGTTGCACGGGGGAGTGTTTAAAAAGCGTATCAAACCCAAAAATAAGACCTAAGTCAAAACTATCATTATGCGACCTTTGATAATCTGGGATAACAGTTATGATGATAAACTTTCACGGGAGAGATTTTGTTAGGGATCATATGCTAGAACATGTGGGAAATGAGTAAAGGGTACAAGAGGGATTTGAGTTGATAAACCTTGCTTATGTAGCAAGGAGGGTAGGAAGAAAAAGGAAACAGTAGCCAAGGATAAACGGAGAGAAAGGTAGGGGATAGTCATTGAATGAGTTTTGGGGCCTTGGAGCAGGGAGGTGCAGACCCTCAAAACTCTGCAGTGCTTCTTTACCCTTTGTTTCCTACTTTCCTTGTTTACTGAGTGACCATCATCTTTGTAATTGGGATTTATCCCTATTCCACTACAATAAATACCTAGTTCCTATCATATTATCAATCAATTGCAGGATGCAAATTTTTTAAACACTTTCCATTCATATAACCTGATTATTGACGTATATACATTTTGTGCAGTCATGGCCAAAAATCTTGATGAATATACAACTTTACTCTGCCTTCCAAAATACTAATTCTATTCTCAGAAATCAGAATGATTAGTTGCACTAATCTGCTTAGAATCTCCCCCCCCAAAAAAAAATAGAAATTAATGAAAAATGAAAGGGAGCATAGGCTACACCTGCGTGCGAAGTTTCCTAATCAACCATTTCTTTCTAAGCTTGGCATCCAATGCAAGAAATGTTTTAGCTTTTCTTTCATCCTCCAGGAAATCACAAGCATCCAAAACCAGATCATCATCCATATCAGGCAATGCTTGTACTGCTTCTATGACATTCTCTATTGATATCGTGTTATCATTCTTTTTTGCAGACATAGTTGAAACTATAGCTGCCATCTCATGGAGAGCAACAGCCATGCCTTGTCCATCATTCCTTGATTTTTTAGGACCAGTAGAATCAAAACACTTCTCTAATTGACGCTTTTGTTTCTGACCTATATGAGATAACTCATTCACACAGCTAAATTGTTCTTCATTGGAATTGGGTGTAATTGGAGACTGACCAGTTCTAGGTGTCGAAGGACACTCAGACTTAAAATCAACTGCATTTTGATGCTTATCTTGAGGCAGAGAAGATTCCTTTTCATCAAAATTTGGATCACATATGACACACAAATCTTTATAGTAAGGCAAAGGTCGGGTCATATATTGTCGTGCATCAGGATGAACCTGCATAACCACAAGGGGATTAAAATATCAAAGTATTGAAATTAAGAGATGACCCTAATCCCACTGTCCAATTCCTCGCTATTTTACCTTATACCAATCACTGAAGAAAGAAAAAATCTTGGCAGGAAGATTAAGAAAATAATGTGTTAATCATATTGTTCATCTTCCATAACCAATGATCACAAAATGAAAATTAAAACCTTCCTACACCTCTCTGTTTTACACCTCTACTACCAGGAATACCCTCGAGCTTTGCAGAATTTATGAAATATGAAGTAGTTTTTGCTGTTTTAACTTGCAGAGGAAGGCTGACAGCCTATTACTAAATTAATTACAAAAGACCTAGGAAAGAAAAAAGAATGAGTAGATGCAATAGTTTTCAGGAAAAATAAATGACTTCCAATAAAATAAAATAAGACTTGTGTCCTTGGGAAACCATTTTCCAGAAGCATTCACTCCAAACTCCATAAATCATCATAAAAGGGAGCTCAGATGAAAACAGACAACTCACATTGGCAATATAATCATTAACCAGTTATACTTCTAATTTTAGACATCCAAAGAGGTTCAATTTCCCAGCAGATTTCTTATATTGATACACACCTTAATATAATCTTGCCAGACACAATCATCAGCAATAACCATCTGGCGTATTTCATCCCAGGCAAAGCCATCCAACTGAAGGAGACTTTCAATTAAATTGTATTGCCTTCTGAGAGTTTTGTATCTATTCTTAAGAATCTCCAAACTATACTCGAAACCAAATTTTTCATTGAATGATGAAATCATCTCCATCCATGCTTGTTTGCTGAAGACACCATCAAATTGATTCCCCTTGTACACGTGGGCAAGCATCAAGTTAATGAAGTAACGATCCATTGGGGGTTGCCAATATGTCCGGGTCCGGGTACCAAAAGAAGATGCAGTTTCCTTCAACACCCTTTGTTCACAATCATCGGTTGCATTTTCCGTGGTAGAGATTCCACAGTCTTCGTCATCCCTAACATCACGAAGAAGCTCATCAGCATCCTCACAGACATCCTTAGATAGACATGGTTCGTTTGCAGTATCACCTGGAAATTCATATTCATTAGATGTTGAAACGTAAATTAGACCTTCCAAGCATCAAGCATAGCATATACAACAAGAGCTACCTTTTCCTTCCATCTCATGTCCATAAATAGTACACAAATCTTTGAAACATGGAATGCTTTTTACTCTGCATGATCGCACATTTGCATCTACCTACATTATTATTATGCATAAGATAAATTATTGAACTCCTTTTGTAAGGTTGGAACAATTTAAAATAATTTCAAACTTAGATACCTTGAGATATTCGTCCCAAACATGGTTATCAGCAATGACCATATTTCGCTTTTCATCCCAGCTAAACCCTGGTTGGGCAAGAAGGTTCTTAATACCTCTGTACAAATTTCTTAACGTTTTGTGGCGGTTTTTGAGAACATCTTTTTCATACTGAAAATTGAACTTAGCATTGAACAATGAAGACATATGCTTCCACGCTCTTTTGCTAAACAAATGATCCTCATATTTACGGCCCTGGGCAACCTGCTCTAACATAAGATCAATGAAATAACGATCCATCTCAGGTGTCCAAATTGTTCTGAGGCGTTCGCTGCCATTTCCTAAACCCATTTGTCTATCTACAATGTAACACAAGATGACGTATATCACTATCAAGATTGATGAATTGTTGACAACGGAATCATAAGCAGTGCACACACATTGTTCAAGGCATGTACAGTTGTAATCTTATAGAGATACATGCTCTTGAACGGTTATAATAATTATAATTATGGTTGCTATTAAAGTCTAATAATTTATTAGTGGTGTGAAAATGCAAGAGTAGTGGAAGTTCAAAGGCAGAAACAAGAATTGGTTGCAGATATTAAGGAATAAGAGTCTAATCTGATAAATGAAAAGAAAAACATATAATGATGAATCTGCACAATTCTTCCAACACGACAAGAACCCAGTTCGTGCCAAAAATTTGTAACTATTAAGAGTATTGAAAGTAAAAATTAATAATGGTAATAACAAGAAGAGCACCTTCGTAGGAGTTCCAAGTTTGCTTTGGTGGGGATAAGGTTTTCCGGGACAAGGTTCAATCTGCCTCCTGGAGGGAATACGATTGTACCCTAACCTTATTAGGGTTATCACTTATTCACTCCGTGTTTGTCTCCAAGTCCAACTCTGAACTCTCCATTTATTATTATTTTTTTCCCCCATGAATTCCTTGGTTATAACTCGTGTAACTCAATCTTTCATTAATCTTAGCAGTTCAATCACATTATTTTTTAATTTTATTGTTCAGTTAATTTAATTCTAAATTTAAATGTATCCAAATTGATAAAAAAAATATTTTACATTTAGATGATTTTTCATTTTTATGTTCTTTTATTTTTAAATAATAAATAAATTCAAAAATATATAATTAATATAATACAAACTAAATTAAAATATCACATATCTTCTCTCGTGAATATTACTACAAGCTTAAAATTATATTTTAACTTTGCTGAAAATTTTTTGTAACTAAAATTGATAAAACGTGACATATAAATGAGTTGAGGAGATGAATTGTTACGAATTCAAAATACTTAATTGTATATTAGAGATCTATAAATTACGTTACATATTCACAATTCTCTTTCTATTTCAAGTATACTCCTTAATTTTAATTAATAGATAGTCTAAAAATTTATTTGTTGGCTATTTTAAATCATTCTGCTTTTATCTTTATTCGTATATTTAATTATTTTATTGATATTTATCTCTTTAAATTTATATTTTCATTTGTATATTTAAATTGAATTTTAATATTTTATAAACATTATTAATAACTAGTATTTTAACATATGTATTATATATAAAAAGTATTTGTTTTATATAGCTAAAATTTATAATAAAAAAATATTTTTAAATATATAAATTATATTATAATTAAAATTCGTAATAAATAAATATTTTTGAATATATAAATAATATTTAAAATTTATAATAAAAAAAATATTAGAATACAATATATTTTTAATTATTGAAAACTTTTGCTCCTTTTTTTATAAAAAAATATTATTTTAATTATTAATAATTTATTTTAAAAAATAAAATAAATCTATAACTAAAGATATTGAAAATGATAAATTAAAAGAAATAAAATATTAAAAATCTCTAAAAATATTTTTGTAGAAAAAAATTCTAAAAGTACTTTCTTAGATAATAACCGCTAAAAAGTTATTATTTAAGATAAATATTATAATTTTTATATATAGGATTTGAAATAATATTATATCTTTATATAAATATTTTATTATAAATTCAAAATATAATTTATATATTTTAAATTATTTACTTCTATTATAAATTTTAATTAAAATCATTTATACATTAAAATATTTATTTATTATAAATTTTAGTTAAATAAGAGATAAACATTTATTATATCTATTGCATGGATTAAAAAAACACTAGTTATAAGAGATTTTATCAAGTATATTGTGCAGATCATCACAACTCATGAATTGATGAATATAAATTCCATTAAAGCTTTAAGTTTAACTTCTTAATAATATAATTTAACATTTTTTTAAAGACTATATTATAAAGACAATCTCAAATAAATTAAAACTATTATAAATGGTAAAAATTTCAAAACGAAACATGAATCCAACACAGAACAAGTTTGTAACTTAATAAATTGAAACATAAAAAATTGAAACCGATAACCAAACACGCTATATGAAACTGAACAAGTTTCAAATTTTGAAACCTAAAGTCATTTTAAATTGGTCACATAAAATTGAAATGGATTTTCCAAAAAAAAATATAGTTTAATTTTTAAATCCAACTAAATTTGTAATTTAATTTAATTTAGATTTGGTTTATATTTTTGAAAATAAATTGCCCACCTTTACCTCACTCTACATGTTGCGGGGAATGAGTTGGCGTTAAAATGTAAAATAAATCATCATATCATATTATTGACAAAATCAGTGACCACGACCTTATCTCTCTAGTCTTGTCACAACTCGTAATCTTGAAGCAAAAATTCCTATTTTTTGCCATAAAAACATATGATTCCTTTTCATGTCTTATAGAAAGATAACGTTGACATAGTGACACATGCCTCGCGCGCGCACCACGTTAGTTTGACCCTAAATACTAAATAAAGCCATTGCCAAAAGAAAATTCATCTATGAATACTATTTTTTTAATAAAATCCTCTTTTTTTCACTACTAAGTTTTTTAAAAAATAAATATCATATTTTACAAAAAAAAAGTGTATCATTTTCATTTTTATTATTTTCCAAAAGTTAATAGAAAAAATAGAAAAAAAAAATGGAGTTTTTTTTTTTCCCTTATGTTTAGTTGCTTTTTTGTTCTACAACTTTATTTCAAATAATAGTATATATATTTGTTGGTAAACAACTAAATGGTAAGAGCATGCAAAACAATTTTTAAATAAAATGTAAGGATGCTTGATAATATTTGTCAATTTAGAGTCTTTTTTTATATCTCATCACGTAAAATTAAATTTGAGTACGATAATCATATCAAAATAAAAAGTTAAAATAAATGGTTTCAGGTTTTTATGTTATCTACGCGTTTCAAGACACGGTACCAAGCATAAACATATTTAGAGAAAATTAACATTATGTATAATTTTTAATTTTTAATATATTATGGTTTATTTTATTATTTTAATATTATTTTTACTTTTTATATACTAGATTACTTATAAAATTGAAAATTGAAAATTATAATTAATTTAAACATTTATAATTTGTTTTTATATTTAAAAACAAATTATATTATAATTAGTCAAATTAATAAATTTAAATATAAAAATAATATGATAAATAACATTAAAAGAAAATTATAAATGTCTGACTAAATTATAATTTTTTAAAGTATAATGTTAGAAGCATATTACTGAATTGAAGAATAATATAAAAATTAATAAAAATAATTTTTAAAAATAAATTATATATAATTAATTTATTTATATAAAATAATAAATATATTTCTCATATGTCTAAAAATAATTTAATTATCTCAATATAAAATATTTTTCATTATTTTAATTATTTTAATCAATATTTTTTAAACCCGAGTTATTCGACTAACTACTAGTATTAATGTAATTACTAAAAAAAAATATTAACAACATATCATAAATCTAAAAGTAAACCAAACAAAATCATATTAACCAAAAATTAAAATATGTTTAAAATTTTTAATAATTAAATTATTTTATATTATAATTTAATTTTTATTATAAATTTAAAATATAACTTATATATTAAATATATTTATTTCTTATCTATAAGACTATAACATAGATAATGATAATATCTATATTTAGATGTACACAAATTAATAAACTAAATTACTCTTTACGTTTGCTAGACAATTAATATATCCTAATTGCTCACATGTTTTTCATTTTGTTATTTTTTTCACCTAATTATATATTTATATTTATTTATTTATTTTCTTTTTGTCTGAAATGGAGATACACGTATAGTACTCCTGCTAAAATGCTAGTATTAAAACAGAAGTTTAAAAGTTGAATACAATCGCATAGGATCATTATATTATATTAAGATAGTTATCAAATTTATTATATATAATTATTTTTGATTAAATTAGTGTACTACCACGTGTAATAGGCTATTTTGCTCTTGCAACAACTTAAGTTCATATTTAAAAAAGAAATTGTAAGCCGTATTTTATTTGTACTTTCTAAAAATCTTAACGTTAAAGAAGACATAAAGATAAAAATTGAAGTTTATCTCCCCCTGCTTTTCGGGGATTAAGGATGATAAATTGATAATTGGATTACTTATTAGGCGGGACCCAGTGAGGCGAATTACAATTTACAGAGAGAGAGAGAGAGAGAAAGAGGAGGTGCTTGTATAATTGTATTTGTTGTTTGTTGAATTGGTGGTGGTGGAAGAAAACACGCAGCATTGGCAATGAGGCCTTTTGACGGGCGTTGTTGGATCTCATCGAAACCCTAATCTAATCCCAAAGCTTTGTCTCAATCGGTCGATCGAGATTCGAGACTGTGTCTCTCCCTTTCAGGCCATGCGACCACCCTATTCCTTCCCCATCT
Source organism: Mucuna pruriens (assembly GCA_025330945.1). NCBI lineage: Eukaryota > Viridiplantae > Streptophyta > Magnoliopsida > Fabales > Fabaceae > Mucuna > Mucuna pruriens. Next base: position 3,553,797 of record JAENHJ010000528.1, read on the forward strand.
CCCTCTCCAGAGAGGACTCCTTTTTCATTTTCTCCATTTTCTCTCTCCATTTCGCCAACCATGTCCGCCGACACTCCCGCCGCTCCTAATATCAATCCCAGAGGCCTCCTCTGTAATGCCGCCGCCGGTGCTTCCGCCGGTATCCCCGCTCTGTCGATTCTCTTTTTCCAATCGCAATTTCCTTTTTAATAGTTTCTATTCCTATGGATTGGAATGGTTCTTTTGTTATACGTACATGCACGAACACGATGTTTCTTTTTATTTATTTATTTATTTATTTTTGTTCAATTCGATGCAGGAGTTATTGCTGCTACATTTGTGTGTCCTTTAGATGTCATCAAAACTAGGTTTCAGGTTCATGGTGTACCGCAGCTTGCCAATGGAACTGTTAAAGGTATAACCTCAAACCTTCTTTGTGCCTTTTTTATTTGTTTGATTTATTCTAACTTTGGCGTAGAAACGAGTCAACGAAGGCTTTTCATTCAAAAAGACTTGTTGCCATCGTTTTCAGATTCGTTCTTGTTAATATTATATGAAGGATAAAATAACAATGTGAAAGTTTACTTTTGGTTGTACTAGTGAAATTCAATATTGCAATTTTAGCTGATGGCTGTTTTCGTTAGCAGGCAGCGTAATAGTTGGTAGTTTGGAACAAATATTTCACAAGGAGGGGTTACGTGGCATGTACCGTGGGCTTGCTCCCACTGTGCTGGCTTTACTTCCAAACTGGGCGGTGAGTCATTGCTCCCTGCATGTGTTCTGTTTGTATTGAATTTATTATTATTTATTATTATTTTCTTGATGGAGTAAAAAACAGATAGAATCTTGATAAATTAATTACCTTCCTGTCCAATTTTCGTAACTATACTTATCAATTATAGCCATCAATTTGCGAATAATATATATCTTTAATAATTAATGCCTACCTTGCTCCTGCGGATGGTTACATAAACAAAGGTTATGTTATCTCTCTGAAATTACTGGGCACGAGAAGTCATTCATGAGAAACATTAATACTTGCTGAATTGAGTTAAGAATATGAGATTTTGGTTCACTTGATTTTTTGTGTGTGGAAATACACTGGAGGACGACATCACTGTGCCCTTGATCACATATCAACCAGTCTCCATTTTTATGGCTTTCAGAGTGACGAGTTACTTGGCTGCAATCTTCTATGCAAATGAGAAGTAGAATGTGTGTGTTAAAATGTGAAATTTAGAGCATGGAGATAGAGGAGACTGAATACTGAACTTTAAAACATAATCTGACATTACTAAAATACCTGTGAATGAAAATACTATGATCCTCGACTAAAGTGAAACTAATTGACCACGTGCTAAACCTAGTAATTCTTGATAGTTATGACATGGAAGGGCTATGAGTGCTACTATGAGCCACCCTATTACTTCTAAAGCAAAGTTAGTAAGATCATTTGATTTAAGCTTATGCCTTTTGCGATTTTGTGTTGCCTTATCAATTTACCTAATTATTGGATACTTTATTTTATTGAGCTGTAGAAATCTCTATCTTTATCCTGTCCACCATTTTTAAAATAGCAGAAAACTGTTATGCTCTTTTAGTTAGTGTTCTAATTGTATCAATTTATGAACCTGCAGGTTTATTTTAGTGTGTATGAGCATCTTAAGAGCATTCTTCATTCTGATGGTTAGTCCATTAATGATTATTTTATATTGATCCAAATAAGGGATTAACGGAAGCATTTTTCTGTTTGTGATGAAATTAATTAATCCACTTATTGACCTCTATTTTTATGTTGCCAACTTGCTGTATTTTTTACCCTCTCATTATGTAGATCTACAAATCATAATAGCTATGTTATGTATTCAGATGGAAGCCAACATCTTTCAATTGGAGCTAATATGGTAGCTGCTTCTGGTGCTGGAGCTGCAACTACCATGTTTACAAATCCCCTTTGGGTTGTCAAGACTAGACTCCAAGTGTGTTTCTCCTATTCATGCTAAATTTATGCTGATATATTTGATTATGCTTGGTGCTCATCACATAAAATTGGCATAATGCACAAGCCAAATAAGTTTTTAGTGATATATGCAACTAGAAATTAATTGGAGGATAAAAAGCTCATTTGATTGTCTTATTTACCATTAGTATCATGGAATTTGATATTTTGCAGTTTTTTTTTCTGGCATAATTTCTAGAATTTTATTGTAATCAAATGAGAAGGAAATGAAGGCACAATAATTTGACATTGTTTGCCTTTCAGCATGACCTTCATGCAAGATGACATCATGATTCGTGACACAACCCCTATCTCATGGATTGGGAAAAGAATGAATACATAAAACAGCTACTTCAAATGTTTTTGCTGTGGGAAGATCGTGTTATCCATTTAGGAGAAAGGGTTTATGAACATTAAAGACACTTCATCAATAACTGCACAAACTTTCCTCATATTAGTATTAAGGAACTTTATTTTGCATATGTTATACTGTTGAAACCATATAGACAATAGTACTCCAGGACTTCTTCTGCCTTATTAGTTATTATCAGTGCATTTGTATGTATTCTGCACTACAAGTTTGCTGTCTTTTTATGCAGACCCAGGGAATGAGACCTGGTGTTGTGCCATATAGGGGCACGTTCTCTGCATTGAGGAGAATTGCACATGAGGAGGGTATTCGGGGGCTTTACAGGTTGGTGTTGCTTAACATAAATGCAACAAGATGGTCAATGTATATGGAATTGTAATCAATGATTTAATGACATTTGCGATACTTTTTTACCATAAACAGTGGCCTTGTACCTGCTCTGGCTGGTATCAGTCATGTTGCCATCCAATTTCCGACGTATGAGACTATAAAAGTTTATTTGGCAAATAAAGGTAATTTCGCGCCTGTCATAGCTTTTTGTGAACTCTTGAAGGTTTTGGCAGTTAAGTAATGCTTTCACTATTTTGTATCAGATGACACAGCAATGGATAAACTTGGTGCACGTGATGTTGCAATTGCATCATCAGTTTCCAAAATTTTTGCATCCACATTGACATATCCTCACGAGGTATGTTGCTGAATGATTGCGGTAGTTTAGTTTAGTTTAGTTCAGGATATTTGTCCACATAGGTACTCATACCTCTAATTTCCTAGTCTTGTTAATGAGTTGAGTTACCTTGCCCACCATTTGGTATAAAAATGATTTAGAATCTATTTTCTTTAAAGCTTCCAAGAATAATATTATATTGAGCTATTTCTTGAATATTTTGAGCTTACTCTTTTTCCTTTCATTTGCCAACTTTGAAACTACAGAGCCATGTACCAAATAATTGGGTGGAACTTTATGAATTTTTTTAATTTTTTTTTATGTTTTTGTATTTCTGTTCTTTAGGCAGACGAGCATTAGTAAGTTAGAAAAATATTTTTGCAGGTTGTACGTTCCAGACTGCAAGAACAAGGGCATCATTCAGAGAAACGATACTCTGGTGTGATCGACTGTGTTAGAAAGGTTTTTCAACAAGAAGGTGTACAGGGTTTTTACCGAGGTTGTGCCACCAACCTTCTGAGGACAACGCCAGCTGCTGTAATCACATTCACCAGCTTTGAAATGATACACCGATTTCTCGTTTCAGTTTTTCCTTCTGATCCACAGCCTCACATTTTGTGACGATTGATCTTGATGGTCATCTGTCTTCTATAGCAGTTAGATTCCAAAACATGAGCTAGTTCAGCTGAGTAATTCTTCTCTTGGCGATGCAGATATCATTCTTTGTGACTTTTAGTTGTTTATGTATGGTAGAGTCCCACATATTTCAACCACAATTGAGCTCGGTTTCCCTGGTCAAACTTGTGCAAAGTCTTTATAGGGAAGACCGAGGGATAATTGTAGATTTGAGTGATAACGACGATAAAGATGATGATTCAGGACGTCCTCCTGCTTATTTTATCTGGAAACCGCTGAATAAATATACTGTACAACATATTTAGCACGATCTCTTGCTTCACATACCTGTGAGAATCATACAATTATTATGTCAGAACCGTTAGATCTAGCAATTTTAAGATTTGAGTCGTCGGATCTTTATCTAACAATTTCCATTTGTTAATTGCTTGAATGCTTGATTTTCATGATTGCAGCGAAACTGGTTAAGTACTTGTCACTTTTAAAGTAGATTTGCAGATCAAATCATTTTTTAAACATGAGATAACGGGTGTTAAAAAAAATTCAATCGTTCTAAAACTGATCTGAACTGATTAAAAAGACCGAATAGGTTTTGAAAAAAAATTGAACTGAATTATCTTTTAAAAACAGTTTGGTTAACTGAATTGTTTTAAACAATTTGGTTTGGATTGGTTTTTGAAAAAATCTGAATCATCATAAATGAATAACAAATGGATAATTGAATTGATAAAAAAAATTAGAATTGTTCTTTGAAAAGTAAATTGAATTGTCTTTTAGAAATAGTTTGGTTTGTTTTAAAAATGATTTGGTTAATTGAACCAAATTTTTAAAATTGACTCAGTTCAGTTTAATTTTTTAAAATAATTATTTGCACTCCTACTGAAATTGAGAGAAGATTAAAGTTAGACACTGTGGTTGCCTTTTTCAGTTTTTTTTCTTCACTTTTTAGATTTTAATTATTTTAATGAGAGTCCGAGTATCCGACCTGAGTCTGGTTCAATTTGTCTATAAGATAGAATCTGAACAATCTGAACTTAACGTGTTTCAATTAGATTGGACTTCCAAACACTTAAAATTCGATCGAGTCTGACTAGGTTACACATCTAATATGGACGTGTAGCGTTCATTGTTGCATAATGGGGGGATAAAACGTGTTTTGAATATTCGACTGGATGTTATCTGTGCCGTTGGACTAATTTTGAAGTTGACCCAATTGTCATAAATCATAATGACCGAGAAAGGTGTAATGGTGAGGGGCAGTTGGTCCTGCTTAGTGGTTATGAACTTGGGTTGAACGCAACTTCAAAATTAATACATTACAAAAACACTATATGTATGCATCTGGCAAAATTAACGGACAAGTTAATTAAAAGTTCAAAATTTTGTTGGATGTTTAAACTTAGAATCTTAAAGTTGATTGGATGAAAAATGTTTGGTAGAATTAATTAATTAGCATATAACTGTAAAATAACATAAAAGAAAGAATTATGGTAAGACAGTGAGATTAAAAAAAAGAAGTTTATAAGTTCAAACATTGAAATAATATTTTAAAACGCGCAACTAAAATGTTACAAACGATTAAAATAAACTCCCTTAATCTAATCAAACAGTCATTTAGTTTAAATAAAATAAGCTAGAAGTTAAGTTAAAAACTTTTGTCAAACACACTTTGATTAATTTTGGAAAATTTAGTTGACAACCAAGCTGGAAGTTGAAAAATTAATTAAAAACAAAAAAATTATTTTTTAATCAAAAGTAACTAACTTACTAAAAAAAATAGGCTAGGTACAATGTAATTTTACATTAAATTAGTAAATAAATATTAAATTTCTTATTGAATTAAAAATATTTAACAAATATTTGATAAAATTAGTAATTAAACTATCAAATAAATAAAAAATGAAATAAAACACAGTGTGTGTTAGGGTTAGTAAAAGGATCTATTTATTCAGTATTCATTCAGTTCAGTAGTTTTAAAAAAATAGTATTTTGATTGGATAGTATGAATCATGGATAACAATTTATTAATCTTATTTTCAAATCCAATAAATCATCTAATTAATACTTTATTGATCAAAATCATTTCAACATTTTTTTCATATTTGATTTTTTTTAAAATTTAATAAAAAGTTTTAAAATAGTTTTTTATATATTAATTTTATGATTTACTATTTTAAATTTTAAAAAATAACTATTTATTTTAAAAATTATATTAAAAAAATCAATAAAACACATACTCATTTCTTTAAAATGAATACACATTTTTTTTTATAATAACCTTAACTTTTCATAATATTTTCTCAAAATATCATTTCATTTTTTTTTACAACGCATTCTAAAATCTTACCTTGAGTTTCTTCATATGCCCTTTCTATTTCTAAAATCAAAGTTCTTTCGAAAAACTATTCAACACTTAATTTAGTCTCTAGAGTTAAATATATTGTTAGTATCTATGAATAGAATAATGTTCATTTTTTATCCCTAAAAAATATTTTATTTTAATTTCTCATTTATAAAAATATGTTTTGTGTAGTTTATATTTTCATAAATGAGAAATATCAAAACAAGACAAATTTTAGAAAAGACAAAAAAAATCACATTTAACACATTTTCATAAATAATGAACTAAAAGAAAACAACTTACTTTCATAAAAAATAAAAATAAATATATTTACATAGCCTAAAAAGTATATTTAACCAAAATATTTACAACCATCATAACCAACGAAAACAAAAGGAACTGAAAGTGCTATACTTTCATCATTCGTTTAAGAATGTTGGCGACCCCCCCGGGAGGCAACGTTCTTTTCTGGACCAATTTTTATTTGAATTTTGACCATTAATTAATTGTACAGTGAACCCTTTTCCTTTCCTTCATAGAGTTTAAACTCACCTACTCTACCGGCACATTTTGGTAACGCATCAACACCTTTCACTGCCAAAACAAAAAAAAAGAAGTAATGGTTAGGCTTACCTTTCCTTTATAAAAATATTATTATATGCCGATTTTCTTTTTGTTATATTCTTGTAATTATTATCATTTGATCAATGCTTAACTTTGACAGGAAAAATGGGCTCTCTTGATCCCTTTTACCTTGTGGGATCTTTTTTGCCAAAGCCTAAGTTATCCTCCTAAAAGCCATTGCTATGATGAATATAATAAATGACAATCTTCTTATATCTACATCACATAAAAATCAAAGAGGAATATGCACACATTGAGTAAATTCATTTAGCTGGACTTTCATTAGTGTGATAACAGCATAATTTGAATTTGAATTCACAGGCTTTTATTAATAAGAAATATTATAATGTTATCATATATTTTCGTGGGAATTAATAATTTGTCGTGACATTCATTTTTTTTTAAAAGAAATTTAAAAACACAAACCGCCAATCAGATTGTAATAATGTTGACACGTTTGTCCTCTTTCAACTATTTTAATTTTTAAACGAAGATCACTATCAGTCATCATCAATTGGCAACTATTTTTGACATACATGGATGTTTTCAAATATCTGAATCTTGTTTTCATATTATTCGAATTTATAGGTGTTGATTCCTGGAAGGAAAAGATTAATTGAATATTTAGTTTGGGGAGGAGACTAAAGAGTAATTTGCAATGGTTTCCAGAAAATGAAGGTGCATGTGCATCCATTTGTATGATGTGTCTGGCCAACTTTGAGAGTTGACAGCATGAATCTGCATTTGTGCACCGGAATGTGATGTGAACCTCACAAAGAGAATTCACGCATATAATCATATAATATTGTGGGCAGCATCTGGGCTCACTTAGCATGTGAAAGTCATAAAGAAAAAAGCAATATCGTGTAACTTTACCCTTTCAATAATAACTGTAATTAACAAGTTTTTTTTTTTTTTAGATTTATTAGTATTTCAAATTATAATCGAAAGATAATTACCTTTGTGGTTGCCTTTAATTAAGAAATAAGAAAGATCATCATTCGACGACAATTTTGCAGGTCCCATATGCGTATGATATTTTCTAATTCTGCTTTCAATTCCCAGAAAAAGAAACAAGCGACATCCCATTAACATCTAAAGCAATAGCCTTTAGCCGTGTAAGGTCACCTACTTCTCCCTCTCTTGTAAAACTAACATTTTTGTTTCTCAAATTTCCATCCCAACTTTGTCGTAATAATATTTTAAATCTGAAAAATATTAAACAAATGATTGTTGTTTTAATTTTGATATGTACACTTTATTATTATTAGTTGTTAAATTTTATAATTTAATATTATTAAGATTTATAATAAAATTAATGACATATATTAACGTAATTAACAAATTTTAATTTCAAAAAATTATTTAATATATTTTTAATTTCAAGGACTAAAACATTTTAGTCGTACGTGAACATCATAATAGAATAATAAAAGAAACATTTCATATGATTTTATGGTGTATTTTTGAAATATGTATAAGACAAGTGAAAAAAAAAATTATATACAATATCACATATAATATGAATATTTTAATATTTAAAAAATGAATTTACGTAATAAATTTTATAATATAAATTCCAATTATACCCGATTAGAGGGAAGAACTCCGATGACATAAGTGGGTTCGACAATAAAAACGAACGAACTGAAATATTGATATTTTTGTTTGGAAAGAAATTTTTTTTTATCACAAAGTTAATATATAAACAAAAAATAAAAATTAACTATAAGCATAGGCTACATTAGAAATGTATGGTGTTACCATATGAAGCTAGCACATGTTCATAATTATTCTCTTTGGGTTAGAATTTTTAAAACTAAAAAAATTAAGGAGAACTTTACAATGCAGGTGTTAAAGATAAAACTGGCTTTAGTTTTATTTAAAATTTAAGGATTAAATATAAATAAAAATCAGGAATAATGATACTTTCTACAATATTATTTTATTAATAATCTCTATATTTCATAAAAATACTGAATAAAAAGATATTTGTTATCTTGAAAATATAAAATAATTTATATACTTTTATTGATGAATAAGAAAATTAATATAAAATATTATAAAAAATAAATTATCTTTATGCTCAAAAATTCTTTGAAAGTATAAAAAAAACATTATAATTAAAGGTAAATGTGTACTTTAATGAAAAGTGACTTATGACTACTAATTTTTACATGGCCAATGGATACGCCACGCGCTTCTAGGTGTCAATGGACAATGGTCCTATGAAGAATGGGATTGAGCGGGTCACCCGCTGGTTGACACAGTAGCACGTTGCCGGTTGAAGGGTGCCACGTGGGCAAATACTATGGCTCATTTCAGTTAGATTGGCCGTCCGATCTGTTTTAGTTCTGAATGAACGACCTATGACGGTCGGTAAAGTGGGTCCCTCTTAAGACGCTCTTGTGGGCCTTCCCGAACCTATTCGCTTTGGTTCCGAACGACCAATTTGAATTTTTTGAACGTTACGGGGATGCTCTTCTTGACTCTTTCTTTGTCCAATTTACAACTATGCCCTCGTCCTTCTTTGTCTTCTTTCTTGGGTCCTACTTCATCCCATTCTATACCCTGCCAAAAATGTTTTGCCTCCAAAGCGATAATAATTTTAATTCATTCAAATTTTAAAAAATATATATTTATTCACTTTAAATATTTCTTGTTAAATCTTCATAAATGGTGATCTATTTTTGGCACTTTACGAGCTCTTAGAATGAGGTCCAATTCAGGGAATATATTTGTTTGTGTAGATTGAGAGTATTTTCAACTGTTTCTTAATTATTTATATACTTAAATGTCATGAAAATTGATTCAATTAATAAAGTCGAATATAATCAATAAAAAATTATTTATATTGAGGGCCATTTTCTTAGTTTTTTTTTTTTTCGGTGCAGGAGTGGAGGTTGGAAGAAGGGGAAGGATAGTATTTTGGATATGCAAAGATAAAACCCGATTGCTTGTAAGATTGAAAGTCCCTTAGCTCTATCACTTCTATAAAGGGAACCTTTTATTAGTCTTTATAAGCAAATGTTGCTATAAATCTTCATTGAAATTTATAATATACTTCAACTTTAAAATAAGCATTGCTTTTGAATTTTCATGTAACTGGTATAATAATAAAACAATAACATATATTGTGATACTACTATATATATATATATATATATATGTCTTGTGCTTTTAGTAGTTTAGACTTTTTAGTAATAATTTTCATGTTTCCATGTCTTATGTTTTTATTAACAACCTGGCCAAATTGAGTTGGATGAGAAGGGCACAAACAATTGATGTGCAGTTGTTGCATTGTGTTTCACTATCTTGGTTTAATTTCATCATTTTAATTTGAAGCCTGAGCAGATAACTGTTTTCCAACAACCATCTCACTAACCGAAAGAGAACGTTTACCAAATTGTATGGTTGCATCACCGTTCATTTTTATTTTATTTTATTTTATTATTATTATGGATGTTTGCTTTCAACCTTTTTAACACTTGCTCAAGCCGGTGTTGGTGCTACGTGGCAAATTCTTCTGTCTATGTACTTTCGTGACTTGGAAACTTAACCGCATCTAACACATTGTGGCATACGAATTCAGTTCACATTCGGAGGCTTATTTATAGGTAATTTTCTTTAATTAATCAGCAAAAAGCACCCAAACATGGAGGAGCGAATATGTCATATGAGTCTCAACCATAAAGCCAAATACATGCTACTTAGTGTTACAAAAATCATCATCATCGTCTTAATCTTAGCATTAGAAAAACCATGTTTGTAATTTGATATTCCAGCTGTGGGGCCTACTAATTGGGGACATGAATTATGAAATGAAAAATGCTTAATAACATTTTCTTTGAAATAATTTTAAAAAAATATTTTTTATTGTATAAATTTGATATTGATCCCGTAAATAGAGACTAGGAAATGTGCTTTAAACTCTTTAATGAGATTTATATAAATTTATTTAATAATATAAAAATACTAAAAAATATCTAACAGCAGAATGTGTAACTAAACTAAAATTGTGGTTTGATTAATCATTTAAACTGTATTATAGCTTATTTAATTTGTTTATAAACTTATTGATTCAAATATAAAGCATTTGGTAAATAGGTATATTTCTTTTAAGTTATAGCATTTTCTTAGATGAAACTCTAATCCCCTAAACTATAGGTCATATCCGTTAATTACTTATTGAATTATTATTTTTATATAATAGCAAATAACTATTAAAGAATAATTTATTTTTAAATTATCGAAAATTAGAAGAAGAAAAATATTATGTTGTTGACTTAAAAGATAAAAATAACAAAAACAAAAAATTTAAGAATTATAAAATGAGAAAATATTTGTTAGTATGTTTTAGCATTCAATATGTCAATTTTTCTCTTAAAAAAATGTCAATTACTTGTATAGTATTCCCTTCGTTAGCAAAATAGATAATTTTTAATTTGTAAATAAATTATATTCAAATTAATATAAAAAGAAGATTAACATAGTCATTTGATTGTAAATGCAATCATTTATAGTCTTCAAAATTATAATAATAGAGTATAAAAAATTATTATTAAATAGAAAAATCAATGATACTCAAATATTTTTTCTTAAAAAAATAAATCTCAATACTGAAAACTATAAAAAATAAAATAAAATGCTTGTTTAGAAATATAAAAATATCATTTATTATCTTCACAATAAAGAAAAAAAAATATTTTATAAAAAAGATAAATAATACTTACATTATTTTTTAGTCAAATTCCCTTAAAAATTAATAATCTAATATATATATATATATATATTGAAAATTTTAAATTTAAAAAAATTAGAGGTGCCAAAGCCACCTAGACATATGAATAGCTTCGTCTCTAAAGATCATCATTGATGTAGCTTGTAAAGTAGTTATTATAATAATTAACAAATTTACTATATATATTATAATTTGAGGATTAAATATCAATATAAAACTGTTTTATATCTCAATAAATAATAAAACTATATATCCTTGTTATTAAAGACCTTTATAATTTCTTAGAACACCTTAGTAACTAGAGTTACTGACATGATTCATAAAATTATGAATTATTTTTATATGATTTTACAATTTGAGTAATTGACGTAAAAGTTCTTACACGAGAAGCATTACTTATATAAGCTAGCAAACATTCTTAAGAATTATGAGATAATTGTAAGATTCATTTTAAGTTCTCACACTATTAAAGAGAAAACTTGTTGAAATTATTAAATTCCACTAGCTATATGGAATGAGAGGTTAATACTATGCCAAAAAGGGAAAATATATTGAACATATTATTTAAATCTTAAAGAGCGTGAGTATAATTTATCTCTAATTAAATTATTACATTATTTGCACTACTTATTTTTATTTTTAATAAAATTTTAATCTTTAAACAAAATGATAAAAAGTTCAAAATTAACTAAAAATTTTAAAATTTAAATACTTAAAATATATATTTTTTATCTAAAATTAATTTAATAAAAAATATATAAACAAATGCTGTTATATATCATATACATTTATTAGTGAGTTGAATAATTACTAAATATTTTAAATTGAAAACACGGACAGCTTTCGGCTAATGGTTTTTAACTAAATAAACATTTTCAATGTTTAAGTTTTACTAAATACATCCTTGAGCGAGCATTGGCGAAGCAGACAAACCCAACCACTCCCACCATCTCGTAGAATAGTAGAATACTATAGGTGCTATGATTTTATTTTATTATTTATTTTTTGAACTCCAAAGGAGGGTTTTTATTCCGTTAAGTTAGGCAAGAGATGGCATTTCACTTTTCTTTTCTCGATTATTCTATTTTTGCTTTACTTTATTTCTCACACGGTAGCACATTATATTGAAACATAGAATAAGGAAAGGATCATTTAAGCGGTTTTGATATTAAGTGACTGTCATAATGTCATAACTCTTAAATTATACTCTTCAATTTGTTTAAGAATAAAAGGTTACGTCGACAACCAATACAACAAGACTGGGTCATGCCCAAAACGCATTGTTTATACGTGCAACATTCATATCTTTCCTTTTGTACGAAATCCTTAAGCTGGAAACTTGGAATCAAAGAGAAGAAAATAATTAGGGAGGGAACGATCGATGGCAAGTATTCATGTGACCAAGTAGGTTTTGATAAAGTTGGTGGGGGGAATGAAGACACCTTCATGAGTCTCAATGGAACAGTAAAAACTGAGCTTACAATAATAATGACCCAAAATCAAAGCAGGATCATTAACAGCTAATGGTTGGTCTGGCCACTTGATACTATTACCAAAACTAAAGCATTAGGTAAATTATTAATATTTTCATATAACCAAAATTGAGTATTCCTTTAATTGTTTAAACAACATCATGAACATTGTTTCAAATAAATCATTGCATGCGTTTGTAACCGAAAAAAAATAAATCATTGGGTTTCCTTTTGAGAAATTATTATTATTATTGATGGATGGTCTTTTTCGCTTTGTATTTGTTTCTTCAAAGTTGCAGTACAAACAAATAGTTTTGAGTTTTGACAAACGAATCTGCAAAGAAAGGTGGCAGTGATTTATCTGCAAGTTGAAGCAAGCCTGAGCCAAGAAGATCTATCCCATTCTTTTTCCATAGGATCCTAAAATCCAACCACAATATCCCTTTTAGGCAGACTAGTATCCAACAAAAATCCCCACTAATCAACATCCAACAGATTATTTTTAGGAAAAGAAAAAAAAAAATAAAGTTAAACCATTCACTTGTCTCTATAATTTTTCTTATTTTAAATTTTAGTTCAACAAAATCTGTTATTGTCTCTAAGATCAACATTCAATGCATTTTTATTTTTGACTAAAATATTATTTATTCTTTCATCTTATTTTTTAGTTTCAGTAAGTATCTCTATTAAAATAAGTTAATCATTTAAAATATGACTTCATCAATTTTATGAGACACGAAGAATTATAAAAAATGTCGTATCAGATAAATACTTATCATGTTAACAAAAATTAATCTGGTTAATGTATAAATTAACAGAAAACTTAATTTGGTCAAATAAAAATACTTTAATAGATTAAAGTAAAAAATTTAAACTTAATCGACGAAATTGAGACTAAGAAATAACACAAAGACCAACCGGGTATTTTAGTTTTTACTATATTTTTTTGTTAAGGAGAAGGAAAAAAAAATAGAAGTATACGAAATGCACGCGCCTTGAAACGAAGTGGGGCTTGGGAAACAGGTGCTAAGGAAAGCATAAATCTTAATTTTAGTGAATGGAAGTTTGAAGGAGTGAGGTACGGTAGTAGGTTCGGAGTTGAGGTGTGGGGAAAGAGAAAGGCCATAGGAGAGAGTTGTGAGGTGAGTAATGAGTATAAAGCGGATTTGGAATTTTGGATGCAGAAAGCGAAGTAACTGCTACCTGTTGTGTTGTACGAGTGCTACTGCTACCACTTGGTATTTGTAGGAGGGAAAAGAAAAGAGAAAAAAAAAAGAAGCTAAAGGTAATGGAACTAACATGGAAAGAAATCTCAACAACACTCAATACCATGATGAAGCATGATATCAGAGACAAAACGATCACACGCTTTTAAAACTTGTTGTTTTCTTTCTTCCTTCTCTGTTTCTCACATCAGATTCTTTTCTTTTGTTTCTCTCTGGGAATCCAATCCAGCTTTCTCGTCCTCCTCCACCCGATGGATCAGATTATGCAATGTCGATGAGCTTGGTCTGCGGTGACAGATATCATTGTTAATAACACTTTCCATTGTGCACGTTATGGCGGCAGAGGCGGCGTTGTTCTTTTCTGTGGCATCAGTGGTGGAGGACGTGCTTCAGCAGCACGGTTCTCGCCTCAAAGATCTTGATTTCGAATCTAGGAAAGCAGAAGAAGCTGGTATTTTCCCATTACTTTTCTGGGGTTCCATCAAAACTCAGTTTTGGAATTGTGGATAGTAATATATGTGAATTGAACATTCATCTTTTTACGTGAAAGTGTCTATTTATTATTGTTTTCTGATCAGAATTGTAGTTTTAATCTATGTTATATATGTTGATCTTTAATGCAAATTTTTATTATCTGGATATCGAGCTGAAACTCTAGAACAACTCGTGGAACTGAATATAAGTTTTTTTTTTCTTTTTGTTTATGGTGGTTCGTGGTTGTTTTGACTCAAATTTGATGAGTTTCAATTTCTTCTCAAAGAAAAGGTATCTTGATTTCGTATCAGTTATCCTGAAATGGATGTTTCTTCACTATGCAGCATCGAGAAGATATGAAGCGGCGGGGTGGTTGAGAAAAATGGTTGGAGTTGTTGCAGCTAAAGATTTACCAGCAGAGCCTTCTGAGGAAGAGTTTAGGCTTGGTTTGAGAAGTGGGATTATTCTCTGCAATGTTATTAATAAAGTTCAATCCGGAGCTGTACCTAAGGTGAGATAGATCATAGTTTAGTTTAATTTGCAGGCTCAGGTTTTTTGGTTATTGTTTGTTTACAATGTTTTGTTCTTTTAAGGTTGTGGAGAGTCCTGTTGATTCTGCATTGATCCCTGATGGGGCGCCATTAACGGCATATCAGTACTTTGAAAACGTGAGGAATTTCCTGGTGGCTATCCAAGAAATTGGACTTCCTACCTTTGAGGCATCTGATCTAGAACAAGTACGTAGATAAAAGCATTAGATACTCGCTACTATTTTTATTTAAGTAACCAATTTGTATCATGGTGAATTCAATTGTTAATAATGTGTTGTTTTGGTTTTCTACTGAATTATTGGTTACTTCTCAGGGAGGAAAATCATCTAGGATTGTCAATTGCGTCTTGGCCCTGAAATCCTATAGTGAATGGAAAATGGCTGGGGCAAATGGTGTGTGGAAATTTGGTGGAAATCTCAAACCCACTGTCTCTGCAAAATCTTTTATGAGAAAAAACTCGGAGCCATTTACTAATTCCTTGTCAAGGACTTCATCAATCAATGATAAATTTGTGACTGCTCTTAATTCTGAAGTTGAGTCTAATAAAATGGTAGGTAAGCTTGGTTTATTTTGTCATTTATACCTGCCCTGGATTTGTCTAGTTGAACAGAAAGAATAACTAACGAAATTTTTTACATTTCTATAATAATTGCAGTCTGGTTCCCATTCTTTGAGTATGCTTGTTCGTGCAATTCTATCAGATAAGAAGCCAGAAGAAGTTCCAACGGTATGGGAATATGTATCTCTATGTGTTTCACAATTGAATTTCTCATAACTTTACTAATCAAGTTATACTTATTGATTATAAGTCTGTTTACGTTACTTGAGGCTCTTTGCCTAACATAATAAAAAGCTTTTGAAATTTATTACATTATCATGAAACATATCACATTCACAAGTCCCATCACCAGACTCCTGCTGCTTCAGTTCCATTTAGTCATTCATAATACTGAGCAAGAGTGCCTTTGAAATTAGTGATTTTTTAAGTAATATTTTTCTTCTTCTGCATGGAACAGTTGGTTGAATCTGTTTTGAACAAGGTTGTAGAGGAGTTTGAGCAACGGATTGCAAGCCAAGGTGAACAGGTATTACAATTTTTACCTTCTTAATGTCATTAATTTTTAGGTAATTGGCCTGTCATATTATGAGTTATTTACCCCATTCCTAGAGAATACTTGTCCTTACTTGAGTTGACATT
Source organism: Mucuna pruriens (assembly GCA_025330945.1). Lineage (NCBI taxonomy): Eukaryota > Viridiplantae > Streptophyta > Magnoliopsida > Fabales > Fabaceae > Mucuna > Mucuna pruriens. The sequence goes on from JAENHJ010000528.1 coordinate 3,570,075, forward strand.
CTGACAAGCTGTTCTTGATTTTCTTCTTTATCATGTAACTACCCAGCCAAAAATAACTTCAAGAGATCCTGTTTCTCAAAGCAATGGGTCTGCAACGGCTGATAAAAAGGTAACATGCCCCATGTTTAACACATTCCAGGACCTTGATGAAACTTGAAAGTGCTTTAATTCTTATAGTCATCTATTTTGTGATTAGGGGGAGAAGAAGACTCACATGGTAACAAAAAAAGAGGATTGCATTCATAAAAATCAAGTTGCTGCTATGGTAACAAAAAAAGAGGATCGCATTCATAAAAATCAAGTTGATGATGAGGAATCACAAAGGCAACTTCTGAAGCAGCAAATGCTCTTTGACCAACAGCAAAGAGAAATTCAAGTAGAGAATCTGAGTTGATATTTTATCATGTTTAATTTCTGCTATTTTTTACTACGTTAGTTAAATATTTTCGTTTGATATTTTGTTGTAGGAGCTAAGGCATACGCTTCACTCCACAAAAGCTGGTATGCAGTTCTTGCAAATGAAATTTCATGAGGAGTTCTCCAATCTTGGTAAGGATTTGTTATTAATTTTAAGTTTGTTTCTCTATTGTTCTCCTCCTTTGTTTCCTTGTGATTGATCAATGGAACAGAAACGGTTAAAGCTAACTACCCAAAGTAACTATTTAACTTGAATATGTGTAATACTAGGCATGCACATTCATGGCTTAGCTCATGCTGCTTCTGGATATCATAGAGTTCTCGAAGATAATCGCAAACTATACAATCAAGTCCAGGATCTTAAGGGTAATAGTAATAAATATCACTGTTTGGCTGACTGCTTTTATGCCTTTGTAATTTATTTTTAATCCCAAAATTGAATTAATTGTTTGATCAGGAAGCATTAGGGTGTACTGTCGGGTAAGACCCTTCTTTCCTGGACAATCAAACCATTTGAGCTCAGTGGAAAATATAGAAGATGGAACTATCACAGTTAATGTTCCTTCAAAGAATGGGAAGGGACGTAGATCCTTCAACTTCAACAAAGTCTTTGGACCATCTGCAACCCAAGGTTGGTTGGGTTACTTTTGGTTTCAATTATCTCCAGGATTTATATTTTTAGTGTGATGGAAAATTTCTCTCTTCTGTTGCAGCTGAGGTCTTCTTAGATATGCAGCCACTCATTAGATCTGTTCTTGATGGTTATAATGTTTGCATATTTGCATACGGCCAAACAGGATCAGGAAAAACTCACACTATGGTAGGATCCACTTCCACTTGAATTTTTCTCTCGAAACAAGACCAAAAGAGAAAATTTTAATGATCTTTTGCTGATTTATGTTTTTTAACATGTAGACTGGACCAAAAGAGATTACAGAGAAAAGCCAAGGTGTAAATTACAGGGCTCTAAGCGATTTGTTCCTTATAGCAGATCAAAGAAGGGACACTTTCCACTATGATATTTCTGTTCAAATGATTGAGATTTATAATGAGCAAGTCAGGGATCTGCTGGTCACTGATGGAACAAACAAAAGATATCCTTTTACCAGTTATTTGGTTCTCTTGTTGGTTTTGTATGACCTGAAAAATTATAGAACATGCATGGCATTGATTGCTGGCGTTAATAAATGAAAACAAGCTTTAATCATGATGCTTTCCCTTAACCATTAACACATTAGAAATTCGTAGTAGTTCTCAAAAAGGACTCAGCGTGCCAGATGCAAGCCTTGTTCCTGTATCATCAACTATTGATGTTATTGAATTAATGAACCTGGGGCAAAAGAACCGTGCAGTTGGAGCAACAGCCCTTAATGACCGCAGTAGCCGATCTCATAGGTATGGTATATCCTATTCACCTTCTGTAATGGTACTTCTTGGACACAATTAACCATTGTCTTCTTCCAAATATCAATTTGGCAGTTGCTTGACTGTTCATGTTCAAGGAAGAGATTTGGCATCTGGAGCTATCCTTCGTGGATGCATGCATTTGGTTGACTTGGCAGGAAGTGAGAGGGTAGATAAATCTGAGGCCACAGGAGATAGACTAAAAGAGGCACAGCATATTAACAAATCTCTTTCAGCTTTGGGAGATGTCATTGCTTCCCTTGCTCAGAAAAACTCACACGTTCCTTATAGAAATAGTAAACTCACACAACTACTCCAAGATTCACTTGGTAAGGTTTAAGAAGTTGGTTTGCCAGCTATATTCTTTTCTGTTCTTGACTTGTACAATTGTTTTGAATTCTGATAATGTTAATTGGGTTTGTTTCAGGAGGACAGGCTAAGACACTAATGTTTGTTCACATAAGTCCAGAGTGTGATGCTATTGGAGAAACAATTAGTACCTTAAAATTTGCTGAAAGAGTTGCCACAGTTGAACTTGGTGCTGCTCGAGTAAACAAAGATAGTGCAGATGTTAAAGAGCTCAAAGAACAGGTTGGTAGTCAAATCTAAATTTTCTGGTTCTCTTCATAATAAAATCTTAGTAATTTCATATTTCCACTCCAATCAACTCTAACTATTGAATTATGTTTCAGATTGCCAGCCTTAAAGCAGCATTGGCAAGAAAGGAAGGAGAATCAGAACATTCATTATCCAGCAGCTCTGAAAAATACAGAACAAAGGCTAGTGAGCTATCCCCTTATCATATAAACCAGAGAGATCCTGACACTGGGGATCAACTTGGATGCCGGCGACCAATGGTTGATGTTGGCAACATAGAGGTATGTATACTTCTTTTTCCTGGTGGTTTTCTTATGTTGATAAAGCATTCTAGTTTCTCTTTCTCATTTGTGTAAAATGATTTGATGCATGTAGGAAAACAGAAATCCCCTCATATTCAGTGTAGAGAATTTATTTTAGAAAATTTTCATTTGATTTTGGAACAAACTAATAATTCAACGGGGTCCTCAAAATACAGTTTTGTGTACTCAACAATTTTGGTTAGGAATAAACACTTTTACTACCATTATAAATTGTGGGCCAAGCCAAGCCATGCATGAAATGTTCCGCGACATAATTTATTAGTACTATCACAGTTGGGGCATTTTACTTAGATATTGGATTGAGACAAAATGACTTCATAGCATTTACTGTTTGGATTTTGGATTCAAGGAGTGGTCTGTCCTCAAGAAAATTAGATCATGCAAGATTTGTTTGGTTATTACTATACCATGTTGAACTGAGATGGAATTTGAACGATTCTTCCTGCAGCATCAGAGTAATACCACAGTGAGGCACAAGACTCAGAGCTTTGATTTTGACGAGATATCAGCAAATTCACCACCGTGGCCCCCAGTGAATAATAGTCTTGAACAAAACTATGGGGAAGATGACAAAGAAACTGGTTCTGGAGAATGGGTTGACAAGGTCATGGTAAACAAGCAAGATATAAACAAAACTGAGAACCTCTTGGGGTGTTGGCAAGCAAGTAATGGGAACTTATCCGACGCTTTTTATCAGAAATATCTCAAAGATTCTTCCAAAATGTACTCAGAACAATCCTATAATATGTTCATAGGAGGCAACCAGTTTAACATTTCGGGTTCAGATGATATGGATGAACTTGATGCTGCCACCAGTGATTCCTCGGAACCTGACTTACTCTGGCAATTTAATCATTCCAAACTTAGCAGTGTCACCAACGGAATTGGATCAAAGACTATGAGATCTATCTCAAAGACAGCAAAAAGCCCAGAGTTAAGGTAATGCAAAATTGGTATTGTAGTAAAATATTTCTTTATATATACTGAAGTTTCAAATTAACTTTTACATCATCATTCTATCATATAAAGTCGTTAATGATAAATTTGATCACTTTTATAATAATAACTATTTTAAAAGTCATGTAATATAATTTTTTATTAATTAATTGACTAAAATTCTTTTATAGTGTATATATATGTTCAGCTAAAGTTAATTTTAATTTTATTTTATTTTTATATTTATACTATCCATATTGGATATTAATAATCTTTTTTTGCAATTTTCCAGCAAGAATGCTATTCATTCTTCTCCTCTGGGTCCTTCACCTTCATTGAAACAATCAAATGGTGTCTCACATCGAACAGGAAGGCATCCAGCTCCAGTTGACGCGAAACGTAGAACTGGGAGTAGAAAATAAATGTGTTATTGAAAAGGTAAAAAGAGTGATTGTTTATATTTGATTTAAAAAAAAAAATCAATTTTTTAGATCAACAAGAGAGAGCGATTGTTATAATTTTCTTTTCTTTTTTGGTTTGTATTTTGCAATCACGCGGATAATGGAGCAATAATGCTCGTTGCTTTGTTTGTATCATGACATTCTTTTATTTTACCCTACACTAGATTTTTTAGGAGATGTAAAAAAATGAAACTCCTAACACTGCAATGATTTTTTACTTGTACAAATCAATTTCCTTATCCCTCCCCCCTTTTTCCTTCGTAAGCATTCTTTTATTTTCAAATTACATTTTTCTTTCTTTCTTTGAATGCTTTTATAAGCGTGGCAGCGTTAAACTATATATGAGTCATATGTAACATTTTATTTCTGGTCAGAGTATCTGTAAGTCATTGTTGGAACATCCACAAAACCTTTGTCCACCTCCCACAGAAATCATTGCGTGGCCCAAAGTTAAATTGATCGACTTTTGTCATTGTTTAAGAGCCCAATGTTGAAATATGGCTGGGTCTATAAATTAGGAATTGGATTTTAAGCATATGGGCTTCCAAAATGAAGCTTACACAAACTAAAATATAATCACACTAACACCAAAAACATATAAAAAATCGCATTAGCCTATGGACCAAACAAATTGACAAAACAAAAAATATATATAATCACCCATTAGGATTTAATTAGAATACACTGATATGCTAAAAATAAGTTATATTATCATTCAATTATAAATTATTATATATAATATATTTATTAATTTTTGTATAATTATTTTTAAAAATCAGATGTTTAGTGATTGTAAATTGATTAACAATATAATTTTTTTACATTAATATTATATAAAAATTAAACTAATAATGATATTAATAAACCATGAATTAAAAAAGATATTAACTCTAGTTCAAGTGTTATTCACTTAATTCGAAGGTTAAACTTAAGTAAAGTTGCATACATTTTCCAATATCCACAAAGTAATAAATAATTAAAAAAGAAAAGTAAAATTACATACCTAACCGTATAGTAAGTTGCAACTTCTGGTGGAGCCGTAGGTGATAATAAGTTGCAACTTACAAGTTACAACTAGAGTGTGTTTGGATTTGGGATTAAAAAAAATTAGTATCCACGCATATTTGTTATTGATTGAAAGGCATTTGTACAGGTAAGTATCCATATTTTGTAATTATTTAAAATATTCTTAACTATATATAAAGTAAATTATTTTAATTTGTTCTTAATATAAATATATTTTTAATACAAATATAGGTTACAAAATATTTGTTTAGTATAATTATATGTTTTAGAAATATTTATTTTAAGTTTTATTTTTTTATTAAAATTTCATATTTTAACAAATATCCATATATATATATATATATAATTATTAGATACTCTCCTAAAGTATACTTGTGTAAGTAATATGAAAAGATTACTCGTATATATCTCATTGTCTCTCCTAATTTGGATAAACAACTTAATTAGCCATTTATTTAGTAAGTGTTTATCGTATATAAACGTTTATGTATAAATTATTTTTATAATTAAAGAGAAGATAAGATTAAATTATTTTTATATAAATTGTAATTTATTTTTATAAATTATCTAGAAAATTATATTAAAAAAACAGCTTATAATAATAAATTTCTTTCATAAATACCATCATATATTTACACAAATAAAAATTTCTAAACACGGTAAAAAAATTAACAATACATTAGCTTGAGTAAAATTTCTATCTGAAATTCAAATCTTGTAAGAAAAAAAAAAAGTTGATTAAAATAAAAAATCTCTGAAAAGTTTGTCAAAATCTCCTACATAAATTAATTATTAACAAAAGCTGTTGTCTGTTGATGGCCATAAATTGTGAGAGATAAATAATTGAATTTATGTGGCCAGGCATTGGGCAATAGCAGTTTGTGGTGAAAACCTGAGCTTTTTATAAGAAACGCAACTTGTGGATGTGGAAGAGCCAAACGAAATCTCTCGAACTTTCTGGGTGGACAATATCGATCTTTCAGTTCCAAACCTTTTCGACAAGAACGAGCACAATCTCCTATTATATATTATTTTATGAATGAAAAGGTCCTGCCATAAATATATATTATATATATACTCTTCCAACTGCTGACATACCAACTAAAATATTGAAATAACAAATAACATCATATTGGTTTTCATTGTTGCAAAGATGTCCGGCACCGTCGAGTCTAACGGTGTCGTTTGTTACTATTCAGTGCTTGGGATTGGCAAACATTCCACCGATCACGAAATTCGATGCGCTTTTCGTAAGATGGCTCTGGTACGGTATTTCCACATATACATATTCCCTGCACTTAAACATTTTATTATATATATATATATGTAACTTTATTATTATTATTTATTTAACAAGGATCTGAATTAGTGTATTTGTGTTGTTCTTATGGATAAAAGAAGTGGCATCCTGATAGGTGGATCAAGGACCCAAAGCTTGCACTAGAAGCCAGAAAGCGATTTCAGCACGTTCAAGAGGCTTATTCAGGTGCTTTACGTGAACAAAATATAAACTTCATGTATCGGTAATGCAATTTCTATTATAATGAGGCTGTAACTGATTGTCTCTGTAAATTTAGTTTTGTCCAATAAAGGAAAGAGAAGGATATATGATGCTGGCTTGTTTGGTCTTATTGGAGAGGACGATGATGAGGTAGGTTTCTCCCTACGTTCTTCCATTTGTTAAGATTGAGAACCATTACTTTTTGTTTCCTGTTGTTAATTATCACATGAGATTTCGTGGCTGAATTTGGAAACTATGAAAATTACAGGGTTTTGTTGATTTCATGCAAGAAATGGTCTTGATGATGCAGAAAGTGAGACCCAAGGTACTGCATTTCAATCCCTCTTTTATGGCAGTGTTCGATTTATTTAAACTATTAGAACTAGTTTTAAATTATTGAATGTGATTCACATGTATACCAAAACTAGTTTGAACCGTATATTTATATTTGAATATGCATTCTTTATTGAAAATTTCACTATCTGATTTGATATATTAAAACAAAAATTCAATGTGATTACCTTCTATGTTAATTATTACTAGGATTGAGTTATACATTCAAAGTTTATTTTAAATTTGTTTATCACTTATCTACTACTTTATTTATGTACTAATTTTTTTTTAGTATTTAATATATAAAATATATTGAAAAAAACTTAAATTTTTACGAGAAATAAAATCTAAAAAAATATATAAGTAGATTATAAATCGATTAAATTGATTTTGTATAATTAAGTTAAATACTAAATCTATTTTTAAGATATTCGAAGACATAATTCAATAAAAAAATAATGATAGAAATCTAAAAAATGTGTTAATTAAAATAAATAAAGTGATTAGATTAAATCATCTATTATGATTTATACATGGAATAATAACTTATAATTATTTATTAACCGATTCTTAACTAAAGTTACAACTAATTACATTTCTGATAATAAATTTAAACAAAAACTCTTATGTATATGGCATTCGAAATTGAACTCTTTGGTTTGCATCTAAACTCACCGAGAGGAGTTTTTTGCTTATTAATTTCGTATAATTTTTCTAAATTAGATTTGGATCTTAATTATTTTTAGGATGAGAAAGGCATGTTGGAGGATCTTCAAGGATTGTTCATGGATATGATGGGAGATAATGAAGGGATGTCTGGATTAAGCTGGAATGCATCTCCATGTCCTACAAAAAAGACACGAATCTTATGATTCCCGTGTTACAATTCAATTAATTATTTTGATCATCACCTTTTATCCATATGCAGTTTGCGTTGCATTAAATACTTAATTGATGGGAGTTTTGTTATTTATAATAGTCTTATTTAACTTACACAAAATTGGTGAAAGATTCATTTAGGCGAGAAAAAAAAAAGTTGAGAATTGTTAAATTTCCCACCGTTCAGGCAGTAACACGTCAATTGTTAATATCTCATCATTTCAGGGAGTACATATCTTCTGCTTTTAAACTTGCTAGTTACCACTGAAAATCTGTAGAATATACATGGGGCGTATATATAGGTCACTTCTTTGAAAAAAAAAAAAGAAAAAAGGAGAGAGAACAGAGTAGGCTTATATGAAATTTGAAAGAAATAATACTGCAAATAGGCACAGGTCTCGAACATTACAATAGAATGAAATTTCACCTGGCACTTGATTTGATTACAAGTGTGATAAAAGTTTAAGGGTCCATCAGATCAAATTGGTTTTAATAAAATTAGTTTTGAATTGTTATATATTATTGAGATATATTTGTATCTAATAAATTAATTTAAACTATAACTTTTATCTCAGAATATATGTTTCGGTGAAAAGAATTGATTATTGAAAAGTTGAATAAAATTAATTTTAAATTATTGGACATAATTAAAATATATATTTAAATTAATCTCAACTGTAAATTTTGCACTAAAATAGGTGTATGGTTGGACCGAAAAGTCACTATGTCGATTACTAGGTAGCAAGCTAGCTCCAGCAATGGAGGTGAAGAGGATACCTTGCAGCGACTGCTGCATGCGATGACCACATTACAAGAAAAAAGCAAGGAGCAGACGCGCTTCAATGCTGAGGCGGTTCGACGTCAAAGGCAGAGGATCGATAGCGCGAAGCAGAGGAACGACATGCTATAGCTCTACGGAGGAAGAAACAATGAGAGAGGGAGCTCCGTCACCAGTTAAAAGTCACTCGGGCGGACAATAGAAAAACCCGCCTAGTAGTCAATTCGAGCCCCCTTCCCTTCCTATTTTCTGGGGACAATCCTTTAGTGAGGAGGTCGATCGTGGCACTATCCCACCTCATTTCAGGGAGTTCGTTGTGGACCCTTTTGGTGGAACTCAAGACTCTCACTCTCACCTACAGGCTTTCAGTGTACATCAGTGGAGGGGATGATGCCCTTAATTGCAAGTTATTCCAGGAACACCTCAAAGACGTGGCTATGCAATGGTTCTCTAGCTTGCCCTCCAGAACTATTTGCAATTTCAACGACTTGGCCACACTTTTCACATCTCAGTTTGCTACAAACAAGACCAAAAGGTTAGAGGTGAACGACTTGTTTGATATCAAGCAAATGAAGGGTGAAAACCTTAAGAAGTACCTCGTTCGGTTCAACAATGCCACGGTTCGGGTAAACAACCCAAACCAGAAATTTTTCGTAAAAGCCTTCCAAAAGGGGCTGCACACTTGATAATTCAACAACTCTTTGGCCTTGAGGAAACCGATCAACATGGAGGAAATAAGAGCCTCAACAAAGAAACACATTAAGAGCAAAGAAGGTCTAGTTGACTGCCTTGAAGTGGAATGCAAGGGGCAGCCAGGCACAATTCGGGAGGATAAACCCATGCGATGAAGATTACAAGCTCTAAGCCGGGGTGACCTAGTTTACCTCATTAAAGGTAAAATGGGCATAGATACTGAGGGAGGTATATCATACCCACTTGCTAGAATTTTCCCCTACAACAGATCACCAGTTGGGATCTAGCCAGAATGAGTGGTGTGAATTTCATCTCGCACATGGGCATATAACTGAAGATTGTAGGACCTAGAGGCACAAATCGAAAAGATGATTTGAGAGGGACACTTGGGCTGTTTCGTGCAATCTTGGGAGGAAAAGGGAGCGAGTTAGAGTGGCCCACCACGAGTAGACTACACCAAGGCTTCAGATGGAGAGAGATAGAGAGATATTGGGGCACAATTTCAACAATATCGAGAGATGACTCCAACCATGACAACGTTAGAAAGGAAAAGGTATGCCAAGGTGTGGGTTGACACCTTTCACCCTCATGATATGGTCATATCTTTTTCAGATGCAGATTACGAAGATGCGCTCCCTCATCAAGACGACCCCATGGTCATCTCCTTGGTGGTCGTAGATTATAAAGTTGAAAGGATTTTGGTTGACCAGGGAATCTCAACTAACGTGCTCTACTGGTCCACTTTCCAGAAACTTTGGCTTCCCACCTCAAGCTTGGTGGAATGCTTTGGTACCCTATTTGGTTTTGTATGGGAGTAGGTGGAGATACATAGAACGGTTGAGATTGAGACAACTTTTGGGACAAGATCGAATGCAAAGACCATCCCAATTACATTCACGGTCGTCAACGTTTGGGCCTCCTACAATGTGATTTTAAGACAACTGACTCTCAATAAGCTTCAAGCAGTAGTGTCCACTCCCCAACTCTGCATGAAGTACTCAACGAGAGGAAAAGTGGGAGTTATCCAGCAGATATGCATGTTGCGCACCAATGTTACGAGGAGAGCCTAAAGGTGGGATGCAAAATCCTAGTTCAAGATAAGACAAAAAAATGACCGAGTCTTAATCAATTTTCTAGATTTAAATCCACACCAAAAAGGCCCCAACCGGTTGAGGACTAAAAAGAGGTGCAAGTCGGCCTTAGGTCAAGAGAGAAGACGAAAATCGGTGCGACATTACAAATCGAGGTTGAAAGGTAGTTAATTCATTTCCTTAGAGAAAATTAGGATGTTTTTGTCTGGTCGCCAGAGGACATGCTAGGTATAGACCTAGACTTTTTATGTCATCATTTGTCCATCACCCTAGGAGCCCGACTAATAGCTCAAAAAAGAAGAGGCCTCAGTGACGAAAAGCGGAGAGCAGAAAAGGAGGAGATCGACAAGCTACTAGCGGTACATTTTATCATAGAGGTTTAGTACCCAACCTGGCTTGCGAACATGGTGATGGTCAAAAAGTCTAGTGGTAAATGACGAATGTGCATTGATTACACGGACTTAAGCAAGGCATGCCCAAAGGACCCATATCCTGTACTTTGGGTACAACTAGATTAGGATGCATCCCTAAGATGAGGCAAAAACAACATTCATCACCGACAATGGAGTTTTTTACTATAAGGTAATGTCCTTTGGTTTAAAAAATGCAGGTGCTACCTACCAACAGTTGATGGACAGAATCTTTAAAGACCTAATTGGTCAAGACCTTGAAGTTTACGTTGATCACATGGTCGTTAAGTCAACTACAGCCGGTCAACACTATGAGGCACTGGCTAGGGTGTTTGCTATCTTAAAGAAGCACAAATTGAAATTAAATCCATAAAAATGCTTGTTTGGGATCCAGGCCGTGAAATTCTTAGGATTCATACTATCTAGGAGAGGAATCGAGGCAAATCCCGAGAAGTGTAAGGTCATCATCAACATGAGAAGCCCTAAGAGCGTCAAGAAAGTGCAACAGCTAGCTGGAAGGATAACCACCCTGGCCCGTTTCTTATCCCGATCAGCAGAAATAACACTCCTTATTTTCCATTACTTGTGAAAGAGCAAACGATTCTAATGGACTAATGAATGTGAGGTTGCCTTTCAAAAGATGCAAACAATGTTGGAGACCCCACCAATCCTCACCAAACCAAGCACATGTAAGCCGATTTTGGTTTATTTGCCAGTATCTAACGAGGCGGTTAGTGTAACGATAGTCCAAGGATGGGACAAGAAGAAATGATCGGTCTATTTTGTAAGTAAGGTTCTTCATGGCCTAGAAATACGATGTCAAAGGATTGAAAAGGAAGTTTTGGATCTTGTAATCACAGCTAGGAGATTGCAATCGTACTTCCAAAGTAATCAAGTAAACGTCTGGACGGAGCTACCTATCAAGCAAGTCCTAAGAAAGCCAAATTTGGCGAGAAGGATGGTGGGGTGGACTGTTGAGTTGTCTGAATTTGATATATCCTTCAAAAGAAGAGGACATGTTAATGCATAAGTTATAGCCGACTTCATCATCGAACTAGCCCCACTTGGTGAAGTCAATAATATCAGGAAGGAATGGTTTCTATTTGTTGATAGGGCTTCCAATCAGAAAGGCACTGGGGCCAGAGTCATACTAGAGGGTTCAAACAATGTTATGATCGACCAATCCCTCCACTTTGAGTTCAAGGCTAATAACAATCAAGCCAAGTACAAGACACTTCTGGTTGGAATGAAGTTGGTTGGTAAATTGGGGGCACAAGTGTTGACGACCAAAAGTGATTCATTCGTGTAAATCAAAAGAGTACTTGATCTAAAATTGGTATATGTTTAACTTGAACAATATCTGAAGTATAAATTAGGTTCTAGAGTAAGAATCAAGGAGTCATTAAATGATTATGAACTTTAAGTGACATCAATAATTGATGAGTGACTTGTGTTTTTTATTGTTAATGGGATGTGAATGATGGAGATTTATTAGAACGAGACACAATGCATCTTTTGAGATAGAGTCAGATATTTTTTAATTCTTGTGTCATTGATTAGAAAACCAGTTTAGGAGTAAATAAGTGATCTTAGAAACTATGTGACATGTCCTAGATAGACCTAAGACTAGTTTCGGTTTAAAATGTATTAAGGTCTATTGGTTGGACTAAGCTTGTCCAACTTAAGCTTTCAAGAGGTCTAGTTTAAAATAGAAATAATTTTTTTTAAAAAATTATACCATTAAAAAATAGGTTAAATTATAAATTTTGTATCGCGTGAATTTAGGGTTTCAAAATGATTTTTTTTAATTTTTATGAAACATGATATTTAATTAGTATGTTTTGAGTTTAAAACAATTTATTGATTTTAATTCATGAAAAATTGAATATAAAACAAGGATTAGGATTTTTTAAGTAAAGGAATTATTTAAGATATTAAATTTGAGTAAATATGATTTAGAAATAAAAATCATAATTAATAGGCCTAAAGAAAATTATTTTTGGAGCTGATTAACTATTCTAATGGTTTTAATTGTAACACATATTTATCTATTAAATTGCAAGAAAATGAAGAGTGGAGATGAGGAGTAACTCTCTTAGATTTACTCTTAGAGTAAGTGAATTTCTTCACATATATATTTTTCTTGTCTTAATCTCTATTATACAAGTTGATTTCAATGATATCTCATATTTTCTATTATCTATTATTGTTACCATAAACCTCATTGAAGGCTTGTTGAATTATTAACAAAGAAGGATTTGAGAATTAATCATGTTAAAGAATATATATTTGTCAAGAAGTTCTAAAGTTGGTTAAGAACTCAAAAAACTCCAACAAGCTCTATTATGTGTAACCTGATGTGATAATGGGTGCATAACACCTATTTATGAAACATGTTTTCTAATGACATTGTAATTGTTCTTGCCTTTTCCAAGAGTTAGCATGTATGGGATAGTGCTTATTACATCTTAGTTGTGTGCAAGAAAGGTCCAATACCTCTTTCCTTTGAGCATTTGGATAAAAAGCTCACAGGCCTTTCTAGAGTTCTATATAGTTAGTCAATCAACAAGTATCTTGGGATTAACCGCATCCTTAGAGTCAAATACACTACACCCATAAGTTTAGTAATGTTCGACTTATATATCATCTTGACAGGTTGATCTATCATCTCGATTGGATAGTCCAAGAATAAATCAATCGATAGTGAATCAATTATTCACATGTGATAAATAAGCAAACTCTTATTGCTTTATTCGACTTCAAATAATTAAGAATAGATAATTGAATAACTATTTTGGGGTTCAACCATTGGGCATAAATGACAAAAAAAAAAGTGAAAATCAAGGTTTTCAACCTTCAACTATAATTTTAGGTGCATTAATTGCACCATGTACAAATCCCTATATAAATAGAAGAAGAGAACCACAATTGAGTGCACGCAAAGGAAAAACAAAACTTATTCACAGGGAGAAAGATAGTGGGAGAAAAATAGAGAGAGTCTCCAAAAGAATTTTTGAGAGAGGGAGAATAGTAATTCAATTTGTGAAAGTTTTATCCACAAATTGAAGATATATTATTAGTAAATTGTCATTATATTTATAATAGAAGTTTAATTGACTTTATCTTGTGATTTTTCTTTACTCAAATTGAAAAAGTTTTCTACACTAATTTTTTTTTATATTATTACACTTATTTTACGTACACCGTGTCTAGATATTAAATTGTGACTACTCACTTATTTTAAATTTATTACTTAGATGTTTAGAGCTTCATGGTGCATACAAATTATACACAAAAATCAACAAAACAATAAATATTAGATAAATTGCACACTCAAAACATTAGGGCGAACATATTGGTGGGAGTTTGGATGTTTGCATAAGATCCTATATTCTAACTTTATTACTACCCTTGTATTTTCTTACTTTAAAAAAAAATTAAAATTCCACACTTAAAAATGTAAGAATCAATTATGAATAGAGTTTTTAAAAGTAAATGTGTCAAATTAAAGTGCATGCAATAAACTAAGTTGAATATTTTGTGATAAAAATTTGAAGTTCACGAACTCACCAAATTTAGAACATACTCTAAAGCTTAAAAAGCGTAATTACATATTATCTACTAGCAAGATCTTGTTATCGGTAACTGAATTCGAATTTGTGTACTTATCCGTCTAGATTTGGATCAACTTTTATTTGCGTGGATTTACTTGGATTTACCTCCAATGATGCTAACCTAGGAATATTCAAATTCTCTCTCATGTTTTTCTTAAAACTTTTGAAATATGAGAGAAATTTATGTGTATTTTATAAGTATTTTAAAAGTTTTAATAAAAATTAATCTCACATTAATTAAATAAGAAGTATTGAAAATAATTTATATTTTAATTTTAAAAAAATATTTTTCGTGTACCTTTCCTAAGATAAATTTTGAGTTTAACGCATCGTGAAAAATAATTTTGCATGATTGGATGACAATAATGCATTGTCTTTTTTTTTTTTTTTTGCATTTTTAACTTAGTCCATTGGTTTTATTTAAACAAACTTTATCTTTTTATAACAAACTATCATTTTTTTTCTTAGGATTCTTTCTCCTCTCTCTATTTCTTTGAAAGGTTTCTTCTCCTCTAGTCTTCCTGTGACTTGTGTCAACAAAGTTAAATTTCTATAGTTTTGTCACCTAAAAGTCAAAAGTCTATTATGTCCTGAATCAATTTTCGCATTATTCGAAAATTTACATTGCGAGACGATTGACAAATAATATTCTTCCTTTTATTCTAATTTTTACGACAGAAATTGGCCTGGGAATTAAGCTGCACTGTACACCACCTTCAACAAAAATTCTTAAGCTGACCAGTGCCTGGCCAAATGCTTCTCAGCCTCAATCAATCTTTCTCTTCTTTTCTTTCACTTTGTTTATATGCTGAGTCGGGAAGAATTTTGTTTTCCCGTGTTACTGATAGTTGGTCTTAATAATGCCCCGCTGTTTAATTCCTTTTTTTAAAAAAAGAAAAAATTATCTTGTCTGTATAATACTAACGCAATCGACATTAAATAATTGTATGAAGTAACGACGTATTAGTTATTCCTTCACTTTTTTTTTTTTTTTTTGGAATGTTATTCCGTAACTTAAAAGCATACAAGAATATAAAGTAAGAAACATCATAGTACCTACATATTTGAGAATGTTAATCCTTACAGTTACAAGGTCTTGTAAGAAACATCATACTACCTACATATTTGTGAATATAAAGTAAATGACAAAAGTAACGTATCGCTTATAGATTTGTTGACGATGATCACCAAGTTTTGCATGCCAATTGTTGGTTTAGTGGTGGTTCCATTAATTAGATGGTACGTAAGAAAGTTGAAGTGATGTGAGTAGCTGCTTCAGGTTCCCCAGCTCCAGGGTGGAGTGGGACAATGAACTGCCATTGATGGAATTGGTGGCCACTCCCAATCCATCAGATTTAGTCAAGCATAGCTGTCTAGCAACGGGGAAAAGGAAAAAGCAGAAGAATCAAGATCACTGACCCAACATTTCGACACCAACCTTGTTCATCAAAATCTAGCTCCTAATATTCCTGTCCTCAAATTTAAGATAGGGCATGCATGCCCTGAATGTCATGGAATTCAAGGCTAATAAATTTCATCACCACGCCTGCTTTTGCCATAAGAAGCAAGTCAACAAAAGCAATCATATACTGAGAAGTAAAGAGAATACTGTCAGCTTTGCTTTATCAAAACCAATACAGTGTACCCCCAATGTCAATTCATGGACAAAGAATCAAGCTAGCACTCCACATTTGAATGATACGTCCAAAGCAAAAAGCGTCTTAGGCTGTACTGTATACCACCACCAAAATTTTTCTTGCATGAATGAAGAAATTGAGGCTGTACATAAATATGGACTTGACACCAACAATGGAATGTCGACTGAAGTGTTGAAGAGAAGTAACATATTTGCATCAAGAATTTTATTTTACTGGAAAACTGTGATGAAGTTGAAGAAGCTCTAGATGGATTATGAAATTTGTACCTATGTATAGAGGGAATGAAAACGAATTACTATAATTTTTGTGGATGATGCTCCAAAAAGCCTGAGACACTGCTAAAGCGTGGATACAGGAAAGAAAAGCAAGAAAAGGAAAACTTGGAATTCGAGCTCTGGAGATCGGGACATGGCTCAGGAAACACCTCCTCGGAGAAACCAATTACATTAGAACAGAACCATGAAGGAGATGATTCAGAACTGAGAGAAAAAGTCACGTTTAAAAGACAGATAGTTGAGAATGGTGACTCAGCTATTCCTGAAAATTTTCCAGCAACACTAATATTGGTACCAATCACATTCTTAAAAGTAATGTCACCAACAATGGGAAGTGCACTGGTGTCATACTTGTCATCTGGATGAAAATCGGAGAATCCTGTCATGCTAATTCCCAAACTAATATTTTCCAATTCTGCATCAAAAATGAATATGCCTTTCATATAGCCACCTCTGCCCCTAGTTGTCTTCAGTTCAATGCCAACAGGGGAGTTGACTATACGAAGATTCTCTGCACTAATATCAGATATTCCCCCTGACATTTCGCTCCCAAATGCCAAGCCAGCGCCCGATGATGATTGTAGGTAAACATTACTAATGTGAACATTTGAGGTTTGGTATTGATCCCAACCACTCTTCAGTACAATTGCATCATGACCCGTACTAATGTTACTGTTCTCAATGCAAACATACCGAGAAGAATCTGAAAGTTACAAAGATTAATGAGTCATGATGCCCAAAAAAACTAGTTTACAAAATAAGCTAAAAAAAAGTTACCACCAAGTGACTAAATTGCAGGTTGAAAATAGCAAATAGTGACAAAGACCTATACGAATTGAAAAAACAAACAGGTATGTTAAAAAGACTAATATACCAAACAACAGTAAACTATACTTAAAACTCTTATCGCCTGTGAACTAAAGGTTTAGCTAACTAAAACAAGTTTGGGATTCGAAGGTACGTAACCTTGTGTGATAAGAGACAACTAAAAGTTATTAAATTACCTGGAACCACACCGCTTGTGTAAGGGGATTCCGCTGGTGACCGAGAAGTTATGTTTTGAATTTGAACGTTACTGTATTGTGGAAAGAAAAAGATTGAAAAAGAAAAAAAAAAATAATTAGTTTTCCTTGAGCTATCAGTGAACACAAACATGAGCTACTGGTACCTGCAATATACGGGATGAATGTCCCAAGCAGGAGAGTCTAGAAATGTCAAGTTGGAAATTACGACATCAACGGAATCAACAAATTCTATAAGATTTGGTCGACTGAAATTTAAGGAATGAGAATTGAACAGCTCCCACCAGACAGAGCCTTTCCCGTCTATAGTTCCATGATCACCTGTTGCATTTATTAAATACATCGATTTAGGAAATACAAAATTGCATTGCTCATAGTAATAAATGAATAATTAAAAGATAAAATAGTAATGGAAGAAAATTCATACCTGTAACGACAACATCACTTAAATTCTGTCCATAGATCAAGCTCCGATATCTCCCACCTGGAACGTCAACTCCTCTGCCATAAGAAGGGAGGGAACCCACTACTTCCCAATGAGAATAATCCTGAAGTGATACAATATAAGATAAAAAAGTATATACAAAAAATTTTCAACCGTGAGCAAAGTAGTGCTTTATTAAAGTATTTTTCAGGATGCACAATCACATCATCTGTACACTAAATATGCTAAGCTCGAGAAGAGTATCACAAGGAGTTAACAAATTACGAGGCTAGGCAAGGTTTAGAAAAAATGACATTAAATATTTGATTCCATTTTATTCTATGATACTATCCTACATGTGATGTTCTTTAGGTTGCATATATGACAGAGTGCCAAATATATTAAGATGAATTTTTCACTCTTAATGAAATGGACTGAGTTAGTCGGAAAGGCACTAAAATTCAAATTGAAGATCAAAACCTGTGATGCAATGATGGTAGCACCTCTCTCAAGGAACAGAGTGAGGTGACTGGTGAGGTTAAAACTCCCGGTAAGCCATGTGCCAGATGGAATATATAGTTGGGCACCACCTTTGTCGGCAAATGACTTGAGATAAAATATTGCATTTTGGAACGCAACTGTGTTCAGGGTTATTCCATCTCCAACCGCCCCAAATTCCAAGATCGACACACTGTGAGGCCTAAAATTCAGTGCATTCTGTTTACATGGTCCACCGTTGTTTTCTCCATTGCTTTCCAGAGCCGTGCTTAATGCCACAAGTAAAAGCACTGCCACCTAAAAAGAAATGAATTAAAATGCAATTCCAACTTCATAAAAACTGTTCGACTTGGGAGGGGTAAGTAATAAGAAAGTGCTTCTGAAATCCTAACAAGTTAACCTATTCAGTTGGATATAATTTTTAAAAACATAACCTACACCCAAGAGATATGCAAATTCATCATCAGAAAGCAAACTGAACATATAAATCAATCAAGCGAACCGTTTATAACAGTGAAATCCCACTTTCCAATTGCACAATATTGTACAGTACCACTGAACTACAAAGATCTCTACATCCATTTTCACACATAAGAAAGCAACATCTCAACTAATCTACCTTAGCGTAGTCACCAATATCTCAAATTGTCTCCATAGAATTCTTATTAAAAAAATGGATCATAACAAGATATTGACGTAATTTATGATGGCTACACAGATATTATAATAGCGAGACATAAACTTGGAAGTGTAGTGTAAAAGCCAAACACCGAAACAAACATCAAAGCCTATTAGCAGAGATTCAAAACAAATGAACCCCGGCTTAAAAGAACAAAACGTTACTTTAAAATTTCTTATGGTATGCATGATAAGACAACGTACTTACTAGCCCCTTCATGTGTGTTTGAGCAGCAACAAGTTGAAAGTGCAATGGGGGAAGAAAGTTCTAAATCGAGTGCAGGAACAGTTGCATGGAGTTAAGGAGATGGAGCAGGTTAGATGAATAACATCAAATACAGAACAAGAGAAAGATAACACCCGTATTTCGTATATAATGGTAGGGAAATACCCATAAAAAAAGGGTGGTAAGAGAAAGAGACAGCTAAAAAGGGAATGCCAGAATGCCAGCTCCGCATATCTATTACCTTGTACATTACCAAATTTATACGCATCCAACGAGGAAACTAAACTAGTATAAAATTAATAATTAATAATAAATGATATTTTGCAGAATCTTAAATCTCACCAACATTTTGATTTTGATATACCTTGGAAATATATCCAATTGACAAATTAAGGTCCTTCCATGGCTCGTGCCGACACGGATGGAGAACCAGAGGGTCAATGTTAATGTGTCCTGAGAATTTTAAGAAAAATAATACTGTACACTAGCTGATTTTCTTAATTAATTAAACTAATTGATTAAGGTAAAATAATTAAACTAGTTGATTACGTAATTTGCACTTAAGTCACGTGCAATCTGAGCTACTGATCCCCGCAAATTTCTACCTACGAACTCATTATTCGGAATGGTATCATTATTTTATTTTAGATTTAATTTTGATGGTGTGGCTGACAAATATTTATTATCAAATAATTATTTAATCATATGCACGTTATTACAAAAATTAATTTCTTACCGAAACAAATTTTAAAGTTATTATTTAAAAAGTTTAATAAATATCTACAGTTAGGTAGGGTAGTTTAGTATGGAAAAATTTTTTTAAGAATGTATTACAACTAGGTGTATTTATTTTTGTTTTACTTACCAGGTTAAAATTTGTTACCTTTGTCCAAGAGAGACATAAATAAAAGCTTCAGTCCAATATCCTATATTAAATTCTATTATTGGAATAAAATATTAACAGGAAAATAATATAATTCGCACTTATCACAATTATCATTCCTTGCTATAATTATTTTTAACATGCTTGAGATCATCGAATTGTATTTACGAATATGATAGTTAACATCCACAATCAACCAATTACTCTTTTGATTTATGAATTAAAATCATTTAGATTTTTATTAAATTAAAAATAAGAAAACAATTAATAAATATGAGAAAACTCAATTAACATAAATGGTTGGGTATGAAATCTTATTGATTCGACAAAATAATATACTTTCCTTCTAAATTTCTTTTTATTATATAATTAACATGGAGATTCTCTAATTTAGTTTATCCTCGACCTCTTGGTAAATTTTTCATTGCTAATTATGAATTTTTACTCTTTCAGTTATCTTCAATGAAAATTGTTTATTTATATTATATGAGTTGATTAACAATAAAATAATTTTTTTATACAACATATGATTTTGAGTTGCTTAAAATTGAATAGAATTGTTTATATAAATAATCATTCCTTACAAATTTAGTATTTGTGTGGGTGCATATATGAGAAAGAATGTAAGATGTTGAAGAGAGAACATATATTTATGAGTTAAATAACTTATTGATAAAACTCTTATTAAAATATAAATTGATTTAGTTGTTTAAAATTAAGGTGATATATATAGGCATATTTAAATAGATAAAATGGGTTGCATTTATGTAGGTAAATAACTTTTATTGAAGATTCTTTTAGTTGAGTAAAATTAGTACCTAGCATTGGGTTTAAGAAATTAAAAAGATGCATATAGTTTATTCTTATTCTTAAGCTCATGTGATTATTAATTGGAATAGTATAAACCTTAGTTTCTCAATTATAAAATTTAGATTACTTATCAAATTCCCAATAAAAATAAGTCATGAAAAAACATTAAATATTATTCAATAACTCAATCCAAATAAGAAGAGATAGGATTAAAAAAGAACATAATTACGAAAGGTTTAAACCAAAGTTTATCCTAACCTAATTCTATGGAACTTAGAAATTCATAGATAAAAAAAAGATAAAGTAAAAAAAGAAAATCATTAATTAAAATGTAATAATAAAATATTTGAATTCCATTTACATATTTTTATATGTAGATTACATCTAGTATTAAAATATTTATTTAAGACTAAATTGATAAAATTAAAATTAATTTAAGAACAAATTTCATAAAAATAAAAATTATTAAATTATAAATGAGTTAACACAAATTAAACTCAAGTTTTGTTTTTTAAAACAAGTTAAATTCAAGCTTTATTTTTTTTATATAAATCAACTTCAAACTTTTAGTTAAGCTTATTTAAATAAATAAATCAAGTTAATACTCATTTTCCTCCGGAAGTTAAGCCTAAACTTTAGGTGTCCATCTCACCTCATTTACACTCCTATGCAACAAGTTCCTTACGTCTTGGTATCATGAAAATTATGTTTTATAATGGTATATTTAGATGAAAAGAAAAAAGAAAATATGACCAATAATAATATGTTTTCTTTTTATTTAGTTAAAAACATAGAAGAAGAAAAAAGAAAAAATTTATTTGTTTCTCTTTCTTTTCATTTTTCCTTCATTTCAAATTTCAAATTTCAAATTCTCTTATTTCACTTTTCTTTACACAGTTCTACTGAACATAGGGTAATAATAGTATATTTGGAAAAGTCTTACTCCATCCCCCATCTTTAACTCAGAGTTAATTGGGATCCAAGATTGAGACTAAAATCAAGCTCTTGAGAGTGTGGATATTTAAATACCTCACAGTTACTAGAGTAAAACACTCGACATTATTGCAGATGGTGATGACTAAGAGATTCTCTAATGTATAGAAATTGGTCGGGAAGTTCTTAAATTTAATAATAATTTTTTATATAATTTTATTATTAGAGTAATTGACGTGACAATTTATGTATAAGAATGGTTGTTTATATAAACAATTTTTTTTAAAAATCATAAAATAGTTGCATAAGTTGTTTCTAAATTCTTAAAAGTTATACCGTTGAAGAGAAAATTTATTAAAATTTTTAAATCACATATAACATTGTAAAAACTATTAAAAGTGAGTGAAACAACCTATCATAATTATATTATTATTAGAGATGGTAAGTTAGTCAATAAAAAAAGTAATCCTTAGGATTCGGGGCGATGACCTTAGCGAAGACCGGTGCAGCCTCTTTGTCACAGTACATGTGAAATCCAAATTTGTCTCTTAGCAATCAAATAAAAATTTTCTATATTTATTTTCTTAGTTAATATTCTGAAAGTATTAATTAATATTTGTAAAATTTTCAAATATCTTTTAGTAAAGAAGATATGGAAGAAAAAAAATATTTCCGTTATATTACATGAGCAAATACTATCTTGTTTCGTTGAATTTTTCCTTCCTTGGAATATTTCATATCATTAACACAAAAATATTGAAACTTGTGTGGGAAGTTTGCCAACACAGGAAAAAAAAATTTGACATTCAATAATTTCTTTCTCTAAGACATGAAAATAATATTTTTATAATGAAACACGTCTATTCAATAATGAAACACGTCTTAATTATTAGGGTTGTCGTCGTTAATGACCGGAAATAAAAAAATCAATCACAACTATGTATAAGCAATTATATAAACGGTTAATTAAATTTGGTTATAAATTTTAAATATTTTATTTTTAAGTTAAAATTTAGTTAATTATTTATTTTAAATAGATAATTAAATAATCGATTATGAATAATAAGTTATGATTATATTTATGATTAAGGTGATAAAAAATAAGTTACGATTATGGTTAGTATATTTGATTTGACTTTGTCACAAATATTTTTTGCATGACCTTAGATTAAATTTAAAAATACTTAAATATGTTTTTAGTTATTGTAAAATGAATAAAATTTGATGTTGGTCCTATAAAATTTTTTTCTATGATTTTTATTATAAAAAAATATGAAATAATTAACTGTTTGTAGGACCCATTTTCTGTCCAGCTTTGAAAAAAGGAAAAGGAATAAAAGGAAGGGGGCAAAAGGTGTGGCTGATTGTTCTCCCTAAAAGAGAAAAAGACAAAAAAATAAGTCAGGGAATCGTGGGTTGGCAGAACCCACACGTCTCATCCCACCTCGGGCAAACGCGAATAGGCATGTGTCAGGCGGTGGCTTCTAGGGGAAGTCACCCTAAGACTGTCATCCTACAGGCAAGCAAGTATGCGAAAGCAACTTTCCGTCGAGATAGTCAGAACAAGAGAAGGAGCGGTCACCGCTGCATTAAATGTAAACGTCGTTGCATTAATGGAGGGAAACACCTTAGAGGGCACCGTGACATTAAATGGACATGGGGAAGGAGTCACCATATTAATGATGGAGGATCTCCCTGAAGATCCTAAATGATGGTAAATGAGCCTATAAAAGGCCCTAAGCTCGAAGGGGAAAAAAGGAGAGTTGAAAATTTCTTATCAGAAGAAGGGTTGAAATTTTAATCTTGAGAATCCTTAGAGAACACTACAGATTAAGTATATAGGGAGATAGTGAATGTTGAAAGGAGTCTGCAAAAAAAGGACATTAAGGAGGGAAAAAGAAGCACTTGTCCACCTTCTAGTAGGCAAATAAAGGATAACTCGTGGATACAAAGTAAGATCACAAGAACCCCTCGTTGTGCATTTTCATTTAGTTACACTAAACTCTAAACTCACACTTTTTTGCTTAGTCTATAAATACTGCAAACTGCAGGCCAATTCTGAATCGGTCCTCATGTAACCGAAATCGAGACTGACCAAGTGTTGGCACTCTCCGGTCTAACTCGAGCATCCCACACCCTAATCACACACCCACCATTCGGCACGTTAGCCCTGCCAACACCTAGTCGGCATCCTGACTTGGTTGAGACGATCTTAGCCCCTCCCGTTACCTAATCATTAAGCCTCAAAACTACTTAAACTTTGACTTCTCCATTGTAGTAGGAGATGCATAGGAGCAAGAAGCGACTCTTGTCAAGTTCATCCCAAAAAACCAAAACATCCCCATCAACACCCTATAGATACCCTTCATTCCAAGAAAGATGGAAGTTATATCGTAAGAGTCATATTTTATTTCATGCGCCTAGTTAGGGTAACTATCATTGGATAGACGTGGTGTGATATTTGGCAATCCCTACGTGTAATCAACTCCCGTAACTAACTCCTAGACCCACACTTTGATTCCCAGACCAGCCTTATCCGTCCATATGTTTATTGGCATTTATCTTGAAAACACCGGTGGTGACTCCAGTCCCTAAGTTCCATTTCTCGAAAGGGACTCACACTCCACTTTTCTAAAACTCGTCGACTTCATCGCAGCCCTGGTTGCGACACTGTTTATGTATTTAATAAAATATCAAGTGATCATCTCATCTCATGTAACATTCACTATTATATAGAATGTCATGTCAATACATGTGACATTTCTATTTTTTTAAAATTCCTAAAATAAATATTATTCATATACCTTAAGACCAAAAATAATGATATTAAAAAAATTTTATGGATAACAAAAAATTACACAGACTTGATGCGTTTTAGAATGCACTTAAGGACAAGCATATCCTATCACAACAATAACAAGGACTTTAGTCCAAATATTGTAGGGTTGTGATTTTATTTTTATTATTTTACTTTTTGATCCTTGATTTGATGCAAGCTTCTTTAACTTAATTCTCTATTGCTGATTTATCAACCCGTGATCTATACTCTCAATATTCTTTACTTTAAACTACAATCTTACGTGGCAATATAGATATGCAATTAAAATCAAGCATGAGGCATATATTAAATAATTAATCAAATAAGAAGTTTTGGAAAAAATGTTTGGTCATGCAATTCTTCTTATACCCAATTATTTTATGGTTCTAATAATTAATTGCAGTACGATAATAGTCAATTAATTTATTAGGATTTTACATAATTTGACGAGTCCTGAACAAATATATTAAAATGATAAAATAATTCAACAAATAGAATAAAGTCCAATAAAAATTCTCATTCAGTTTCAAACGAGAGTTCAAATACAAGTGAATTAATAATTTAAAAAGGGATTTAATCACTCATGTTTAAGAGGAAAACAAAACAAGTTAAAGAATACATGAGACTCAAAGAAGAAGAGTCCATAGGGATTAGGAGCTTCATTCCTCTACTTTGTACTATACTTTAGTGTTTCTAAATGTCCCAAAGGTGCTCTTTAAAACTAAAGAGAAATATAGGGAAAAAAAAGTATCAAATACTAAAACTCTGTAATTTTTTTTTATCTTGATCTATGCTCCCTAGCTACTCCTTTTTTATATTGTGCAAAATAGGTCTTCCTCGTGGGCTTGCACTAGCGTGCTGGAAGGGAGCACGACCATGTTGTTCTTCTTTGTGCTTGTGCATGGATATGCTGCATGGAGTACAATCGTGTCGATGTCTTTTTTACTTGTGTATGGATGTGTTGGGTGGAGCACAACTGTGTTGGTTGATTTTGGATGTGTTGATTGATTTTGGAGTGGCATGAACATGTTGAGTGAAGCATGATCATGCTAGTATTTTGTGGACTTTCTTTTTTTTTTCAAAAATCTCAATTTTTGTTATGTTTTCTGTTTATACGTACACCTATATGAAATTAATCTCAAAGGATAAGACTGAATTCTACGTAATAAATGTTAAAAATAATAAAAATTTCACCCACAAATTCATGTCATTAAAATATAAAATTCCAGTTTATCAAGATTAGAACCAAAATGTGTTGATTTTATAAAAAACAAAAATAATAATTTTAAATTTTATAAGAATTTAAAACATAAATTTGTTTACAAAATCAAAATCAAAACTCATTCATTTTATAATAACTAAAAATATATTTAAACATTTAAATATTTAAAATTTTATTTTTATTTTTATTTTCAAAACTAGTTATAGACTATAATGGATTATTAACTTATCTGACTATAACCAGTTTTTGATATATAACCAGTGAGAATTGATAAAAAAAAATTAGCCAAAATATCCAAAATTGATAAAAATTGGTACAAAGAACCCGTTTGGATCGGTGATTTAAACAAATTTAAACAAATTCAAATATGATTAAACAAGTTTCTTAACCAATTCAATCACATATATGATTTTAAAAACATTAGTTATAATTATAATATTCAATTTTCATATAATTAGTGTAAGGCTATAAATAACTTAGTAAAAAATCAAATCGAGTAAATTAATTTAGTTATAAAATTAATAAAATAATCATTCATATTTGATTTATTTAATCCATAATTTTAAAATCATAAAAAAAACAATAGAGGATCAACCAAAGGACTTGAACGTTTTGTTTAGATAAAGGAAAAAAAATAAAGAAATAAAAATAAAGGAGGTAGAAGCTAATGTGAAACAAAGCAAGATGATTTTTAGATGGATAAAATAAGAAAATAAAATTTAGATAGTATTAAAAGAAATGGATAAATTATTGTAAAAACTTTTAAATCTTTTTAAGTTTTTATTTAACTGAAAAGATTAATAAACCTTACTTTTTTTTATAGAAGATATTTTATCTTATCCTCAAATTTATTTTTTCAGAAAAGAAAGTTTTTATTAAATTCTTCAGCCAACATTTTAATTTAATGATCACGTGAATTTATTTTATTTTATTTATATATAATCATTGTTTCAATTTATGATCTCACGAGTTTATCTACAGAATAAAATAAAGGCAAAACTACAAAAGAGACATTGAAGTTTTAGAACTCTCATCTTTTCTGAATGTCATGTCTCATCCAAGCATGCACATACTTAAATTAGTTTGGAGAACAAGCGGAGTTAAGTTGATCATTTTTAAATAATTTGGAGGAATTATATTTTTAAATGATCCATACATTGCTTTTAAGCGCCGACACTGTTGTTTTAAATATTATATCAAGTCTAAACTTATTTTTTAAAATTTTTAATAATGATAGTCTACATCTAATCTTTTACTCTCTATTCAACAATCTTCGACCTCTTCAGTGGATGAGGGATACCTACAAAGACAAACCGATGCTTAAGTCAGTTTCATCTCCTAGATATTTTCTCTAAGTTAATGAACATAAGTGGTACTCAGCCCTCGAGTTTTCCTTTATAGCGTGTCAAAGACTTTGGACGTGTTACCTGTAGTGGTCACGCCCGTGGGACATACTCCATATCTAGTAGTGAGTGGTCATCAAGGACGCCAGTGATCTCAGCCAGTATCTCAACGGGTGCTTAGGCTTGGAATGTGTCGAAGGGGGTCAGGCTCTCGAGTCGACAGAGAGTCTGAGGTCTTGTTTTAGGTGTTCGAGGTATGCCTCAAATACAGTTGTCCCCAAGTCTTGAGTTTATCATAAGTGAACGTAAGACTTATCCTTTGGTATGAGGTGGCGTCCTATGGGTGATGTCTTTTAGGTGGATGTTGTGCCCGTTGGGTGGAGGTGGTGTCAGTTGGTTCGAGGTGATGCTTGTCTCGGGAGTCGCACACGTTAATACGTTGTTTTTGGCAGTCATGCATGTATGTGAGGTGGTACTTGGGTTTGCATGCTAATAAATGTATATGATTGTTGGCGTGTCGTACCGTCTGGATTCGTATACTAGGTCATTTGGTATTCCCCAACTAGGGTGCACGACCTTTTGGCATGCTAGCTCTTGTATAAAAGGGCAGTGGTCTGCGAGGGAGGCACACCACCTCATTTCCTTACCCTTGCATACTTGGGACACACCTCAAACACCCAAAAAAAACCTTAGACCCTCGACTGACCCAAGAAACCGACCTCTTTGGCACATTCCACGTTCAGGCACCCATCGAGATACTAGCCGAGATCACTAGCACCCCTGATAGCCACTTGCCACTAGATATATTTTAAATTTAATTTTTGATATATGATTATTTTAAATATATGAAGAAATTTTTTTATTATTTATAATAATTTTACTTAACTCAAACTCAAATATATTTTCTCTTATAGAGAATATTTCCAGTCTCGTAAAAATAATAATTAGACAAATAAATCTGAATAAATAGTTCTACTGATTCAATAATTAGTTCAAAATTAAAATGATTATGTCCTAATGATACAGCTTTATTATAGAACATTGTTATAGGTACTAGTAAAAAATTATCTCATTAGCAATTTTGAAATTATATGTGTAACTGTTGTCTAAGAGGAGGAGAAAGAGATCATAATAATGAGATGAAGTGTAGCACGCTTTTATTACATTTTTTTAATGGGAGATTCATATATATTAGGCCTTAAAAGAAAAAGACGAAGAAGAGATAAAACAATAAGGAAGTAAAAAAGGAGTAGAATGCACTATGAAATATCAAATCTGAACCATTCATATCCTACTTAACTGAGTTAGCTCGAGCGACTACCTATTTGTAATTTTACTAATTAAGTCCTCTTCAGGATATAATATATTTGTGAAATGTAAGTTGTATTTGGTTCTCTACTCAAATATAGGTACCAATGCAAAGCAAAATATTAGGTCCACGTGATAATTGAGTGGAGATAGCAGATCACGATGTGTGCGGTGGCTTTGTAGCATGGCTGAAAAGGGTAGCTTGCAAATTGCAAGACATTTTATTATTCGGTTCAGACTTCACAGTTGCACATGGAAGTGACAGTATAATAGGTGTCAGTAATTATATGTTTGATCCGAAGAAAGAAAAATAGAAATAAAAATATGAATAATGGACTATTTTCTTTTCTTTAGTTGATTTTTTAAAAGAATTAGGAGAAAAGTTTATTTTAAAAAATAAAATATCAAAAATTTCTTTTCTTTTACTTTCTTCTAATTCAATTTTTTTTTTATGTTTTCATTTTACCGTGCCAAACATATCCCCAGTGTATATTACCTATTTTCATAAAAAAAAAAACTATAATATAAATATTCAAAATACTAAACAAAGTTAACTGTACAATAGCTCTATATCAAGTGAGAATAATTTTAAGACTAGTCATGTTAAAATTGGATCACGGATTTATTAATAAAATTAGTATTTTAATTTGTCAACATAGATAAATGTTTTTATATAATTAAATTTATAACAAATAAATATTTGTAAATATATACACTACATTTTATAGTTATACTAAATAATTTAAATTATAAAATTATTAAAATTTAATTTAAAACTAGAGTTAAAAGAAAACGGATGGAAATGCATAGGAAATAAAGATAAAGAATAATTTTAAATATTCTTATAACGTACATTCTCCTACTAATCATCATACTTTGTAAGTACTTTTTCTTTTTAGGCTCCTTTGTATGTTAAACATTGAATATGTTTTATATTTTCATTAGGTATATTTATTTATTTATAAAATGATAGAAATATTTGTAAAAAAATAATAAAATGATATAACATTACTCAAAAATAAAAGAAAGGTAGTATAATAAGAAAGAATTTTTTAATTTATTACATAAATAATGAATGAAATGCATCTAAAAAAATTATAAAATTAAACAACTTTTTCTGAATTTTAGCCCACTATCAATTTATTGTTCTCTTCGCATGAAGTAATCAAACACGTGTTTGCTTACCCAAGCCAAGTCAGCCATCTGCACTCACCCACATGTGTACCTTTATTGATTTGGCAGTACAATCAAAGCATAGGCTGATAGCCTATTCTTTTTTGCTGAGGCCAAAATATATTATTAGATAATGTGTATTCTTGTCTTATATTCTCTTTATTTTTTTCATCAGAGAAGAGAAATGATCTAAATGGAGAAAAGTTATATACAGTTTTATATACACGATTTATATTATTTTCCAATGAAAATTAAATTTTCATCTTAATAATTTATATATTAAATTTTATACAAAATAAAACTTTAATTTTGAGTAAAAACTCATACTAAAAAACTACATATAACTTAATTAAAAGGCAAAATTATTGTAGATATTAAATTTATCTCATTTTATATTAAAGGTTGTGTAAGTTAGTACGAAAAAATTCATATTCCTAAAACATGAGTTGAAATTTAATTATCAATGTAACGTAAGAATTTTATTGATAAATAATTTTTATATTTTTTTGTAATTGTTTATCTAAATTAAAAACCTACCTTAACCTTGGAGAATTCCTAAAACTGAGCTCGCCCAAACTATCATGAATAAACATAGAATTTCTCCCATTTTAATAATGTGCCTGTTAAGGGCAGAGACTTTTTTTCGTGAAGACTTTGCAGCGAAATCAGGGCCACATCTTTCAGCTTCAGCCTTCAGCAGAAAAAGAAATAGAATCCGAGGATTCGTTGCATAATGCAACTTCATGTACTCATTACTCCACGCTCCAATTGTGCTGCTAGTTCAGTAGCTAGTACTAAATTATGCAGACACTCGTATATAATAATATAAATAATAACGGGAATATATTTGAGTATTTAGAAAAACAATATCTTCCTGAATCGGTGCCATTAAAGTCTGAATGATTCTTTTCTGAGAACGTCAGCAATATGAGAAGTTGACTATAAAGTGTGTTCGATGAAAATTAACTATAGAAATATAAATTATAAAATGGAAGAAATAGAAAGAGCTTTTCAAATTAATGAGTATGCTTATCTGGGCTTTATTATCACTGAGCTGAATCCAGCCCAGACAAACTAAAAAATAGGAGTGGCCCATTCTCAGATTTTCGATGGACTCTCATTCAGAATATGTCATCATCGTATAGACCCAAAAAAGAAGAGAGAATATCTCGTCATCAGTGATGACTGCCGCTCTCACACACAAGGAAGAGTAGGCCCATGCTATTTACACTGTCACTTTTGCTCTTCGCATTATTATTCTTTTTTGTAATTATTTTATAAATATATTTTTAATAAAAATTCATTTCTGTTGTGAAATATCAAATTCCGTTGTGTATCTAACGCAGGATATATATGTATATATATATAATACTAATTTCTGTTATATTTCTTATCTCCATTCAGGATTTCCACTCACCTCTTCCTGTTTCTTCAAGTTCCGCAGCACCCCCTGCCTGTGTTCTGATTTTTCTCTTTTCATTTCAATTAATTTCCTGTATTTTTTACCTTTGACTTGGTCAATTTTTATCTCAAATGTATTTGTACTCTTTAATTTTTGCTTGTAGTTGAGTTCGTTTAAAGGACTATAGGGTGGCGATGAAGACACACAAAAGACACGTACGTTTTCTTATTGCATAATAGGTAGATAGTTGTTACTAGGCACAAGGTGGAACCCCTTTGTACGACAAATATCATAGTTGAGTTGAGGAGTTTCTCTTGTTACCCAAAATTTTGTTTTTGAGCCAATGAAAAACGGGGAAGGAGAAGAGGGTTGGGGATTTGGCATAAATTAGTTTTTGTAAATAATATTTTCATATAAAAAAAAAAAGGTGAGCAATACCAAGAACAAAAAATAAAAAATAAAAAGAGTGTTAAGAGTACTTTTATTGATTATAATTTATTAAAAAATTATAAAATTAAGATAGATGCATATTAAATAAGATGTGTGACGCAATTTTTTTTTATTATTTGTAATAAATTTTAACTAATAAAAACTAATATGTTTAAAAGAGTGCAGTACACATGTGTTCCTAGCGTTTCTCAAAAGGATAGTGTAAATAGCATGGGTTAACAAAATATTTCATAACTTGTTGATAGATTCGTAGCCCTGGTTCCCAACAGTCTTCCCCATGTTCATGCATCTTAATAATGATATTTTATTTCTTGAAAAACCACTTGTTTTAAAGAAAAATCTCACTTAAACATTTTAAAAAATATAATTTACTATTTTTTATAAAAAAAAAAAACTGAAATAACGAGAAAAATGAAAAGTTGTAACTGTTTGATAATTATGATACTTAAAGATGAATTTTAAAAATAGTTTAATATCCATATATTATTATTGTAAATATTTTATATAATCAATCAATTAAAATAATCATAAATATAATTTTTAAAATAATTATTATAAAAGTTAATTATAATAATTTAAATAATATTGCTGTCAATATATGTAATTAAATTATTTAAAATTAGAATTGAATTCGAATATTGTGCTAATACTCGTCACATCCTTGAACCAATGAAGCTAATTAGTTTCCAACTGCCTGTTGTTTTTGTCACACTAAAATTCATATTCTTTAACCGATTATGACTTTATTGTGTCTATTTCAGAAAATTAGTTATGACAAGGCAGCAAACGTTGGCAAGACAAATCGATAAAGAGGGAACAGGTGAACAAATCTTTAGGAGTTTAGGTGAAGAAATGCCTTGTTATGGTTGTGGTGCCGATTTGCCGGTTGGTTTGGCATACTTTAGTTTTGCCCTCTGTCAAAACATATCTCTTTCGAAATTTATAATTTTATTATTTTTTAAATTATATACAATATCCATATATACAAAGAGAAGAAGTGATTAAGGGTACAATGTTAATTTTCTGTCTTTTACATTAAATCGTTCGCTTGAACAAAAAATCCTTCAAAATACTTTTCAAGATTTTAGTAACAAATGTTTTAAAAATATAGAAAAAAGTAGAACATATTGAAATAATTACACTAATCTCTCTTCAAGCTAGTGTATTATTCATAAAAATGAAAAGGTAGTGTATTTTTCTAAGAAATAATTAATGTCCTATGAATAATACATCAAGAAAAGAAGCACAACAACAAAACTATGAATAAATAAAAGTAAAAAATCATCACTAATGATAAAAAATTAAATTTAATGAACAATTTAATATCGATAAGTAATGACCTAAAAATTGTCACAGACAAAATTAACGTTATTTGTTTTTATAGTAGCAGAACATATAATTGTTTTGTAGTGATGTATAACTTTCACGTTAATATAAATCGTTAGAACAAAATTGTGAACACCAAGAAGGTTTCTTTATTTTCCCTATCCCAACTCATTCTCTACCTTTCTCATTTCTTTCTCAACCCATGTCAACGGTAACTTCTTCTGCAAGGCATATAGTCACTTTTGCAATAACTTATTCTCTCTTTGGTGTTATAATAACGAACTTGTTTTGATAAAAAATTAAGTAAAATATATAAAATTTTTCATAAACTAAAATTAATTAATGCATAAATAAATTTATAAAAAATCTTTTATATTAATTTACTAAAAAAATATTTTTTAATTTTTGTATAAATTACTTTTAACTTATAAACAAACTTATTTTATTTTTTTTATAAATATTTATAGAAAAATCTATCGAAACAGATTATATGTAATTATCATTGATGTATAATCATTATTGAAAATTAAAGATAAACATTATCCAACCTAACTTACTAGTCCGATCTTATGTTATTTTAAAATATTTAAATTTTAAAATTTTTTTTAGGATGAGTTTAAATTATACTTTAAATTTAATTTATTGTTGAATATTCTCTTAAAAATTATAAAATTTTAAATAGTTAATAATATATTTTTTATTTAAAATAATATTTTGTATAGCATATTATTATATTTTTAATGATATTATCTATTTTAAAACATATATTATTAAATATATTTTAATTTAAGTTTTATGCTTTTGTTTTTTTCCTACCATTTAGCTATATTTACTGTCAAAATTGATATATTCTATTAAGATATTCGTTAAAATTGATCATATCCCATCCCACGTGTTTTAAAATTTGATTGAATCATATCGTGCTTAAATATTTGGGTCAATCAAAATCGTAAGGCGAATAAAAATAAAAATGAATGTCCTAATTTATTTTTTAAAAAACTAGATAAAATCTCAATCCTTGATTTATTTTATTATTTAATATAAAAAAATAGAAAGAATATAAATCTATGATGAGAATTAAAAAGTTTACACTCCCTGCAATGTTTTGGATTGGAGTGGAACCATGGCCTAGTTTTGGCTTCGTGCCTGGAGGTTAGCGAAGAAAAAAAAAAAAAAGATTACGTGTACATGTAGATAGTACAACATATAAAAATGAAACGTACCCGCAATTTGATTATTTAATGGTCCCATTATTTGCGTTTCTTACATCTCGTAGATGGTGATGTGATATTTAATGCATCAGGCGAGGGCGACGGTCACTGAAATACATTGTACATGGACCAACATTCTGATGTGCGAATTGAGGCGATGGATCTCTTCCTTTCCACTCTCCATTGCTTCACTTTGACATATACAAAGTAATGATGATAGCTTGTGCGGTTCATTTCAAACTTTTGTTTTTTTATGGAAATTTTTCTGTCTTTAAATTCATTTATTTCTTTATAAATTTCATTCAAATTTTGACTGAAAGTGAAAGCAAGAAAAGTAAGTACTATAATTTAAACTCAATTTTGCATTAATTGTTTTAAATTCACCTATCAAATCTTCTTATCAGTCCTTTTACTTTTCTTATACAGTAAATATTAAATTATTTTATATTTCAAAAATATTATATGTTTTTTATTTAATAATTTATTTACAAAATAACAAAGAAAATTATAAAAATATTTGTACCGGAATATAACATTACTTATTTTGCATCAATCTCGTTTATTACCACACATTTATATATATATATAAGTAAAACTAACTGTAAAATAGTATTAAATATTTTATTTATTAAAAATAATATACAATCAAGTTAATTAAATATAATATATATCTAGTAAATGAACCACTTTCGTATTTATAAAATTTATGAAAAAATTTTATTATTAAACAAAAAGTAATTATTATAAAATTTACTACTAAATTAATTACATTTCTGTGGTTTATTGTTGTTATTTTAAAAATACTTTACAAAACATATTTTAATATAATAAATTTAAATGAATTAATACAGTACATATGGATTAATGAATATATATAATCATTCTCTTAATTTTTATGTTTAACTGACATTTCAAATAAATTATCATGAGTTGTTCTAATTTAAAAAAACATTCTCATCCTAAATTATTTTATTCATAGTGTTTTTAATTATATTTAAATTTTTATTATATGTTAACAATTTAACTTAAACACTATTTACTTATTGTTGTTTTATTTTATATGTTTAGTTATGAGATCTTTATATATTTAGTTATGAGATCTTTATATATTAAACAAATTAAGTTGCGTTATTTGTGCATATTAAATAGAACCGCACGATGAAGAAAATAATTTATAAATGTTTCACGCATACACATTTTGTTAAACATGATAAATATAAAATTTAAATGTTATGATATTACAAATTCATTTTTTATACGTATAAAAACATTTTAAATTGATTCTTAAAATATGAATATTTTACACAATTTATTAATTATTTAAATAATATATTTGTGTTTCACTTTATATTTATTGTCTATTTTTTTTTTACCAATTAATCATTCCATGAAAGATCATTGACTCACCAAACAGTCATTATATATCATTATTATACACAAAAATTATAATAGACGATAATAAATTTCAAATAATAATAGATAATTTTTGAAAAAAATAAATATGAGTATACCATTTAGTTTATTTAAAAATATTATTTTTATCATTTTTAGAGAGTTTTTAATTAATTTTAAAAAAATAATTATTTCAATTTTTCATAAAAATAATTTTATTTTAAAGATATTAGCTTTTTAAAAAAGTATGCATGTAAGAAACAAATAAACACAGAAATAAAGGTTAAATTATTTTGTGAAAAAACTCTACAAATCTTTGCTGAAATGGTCATTTCATGTAACCATACAAATGTTCCACGTGTGTTATAAAAATTGTGTTATGGAAGATACTTTTGTTTAAAATATGAAAATCAATGTTTCATGCAATAACTCCCTTAAATTAGATAATAAAAAATAATAAATAAATCATACATGAGATTACTTTAACTCTTAGCTTTCTATCAATAATTCTACTAACAAGAAATTTTATGAAATTATTATTTTACATTGTTATTGTTATTATTTTCTTCTTCTTTTTTTTCCTTTTCAAGTAATTACAACAAATTTTTTTTCTTAACAAAGTATAAGTTTGATGCAAATCACCAAAAAATGCTCACTGAGTAAATAACAAGGCTATTTACCTATATGACAAGTGATATCTTTTATGGCATATATATTTAAAGAATGTTCACTAAATTACAAATAATACACATGAATATACTTAGAAATTTTGTCACTTCAATTCGCACCAAAGTTCTCCTATGCATTGACTCCTTTAAGTTTATTCACAGAGTAAGAAAGTATATGTTACAAACTATTGAAGCTCTTGTGTTTTTTGTCCATTGTAATTTGAATATTGATTTATTTAATGTCTTTTACGAATTTGTTTCTTAGGATTTGATAAAAATATTATTTATCTTCATTTCCTATTACTAACCCCACAAGGCAAATAATTAATTTTGCTTTTTAAAGTCAAGTATTTTGTCGCATCTATTTATGTTGCTATCTTGCTTTTACACGTTTTTTTATGTAACTATAGGTAGTTTTTTGTATTTGTCATTTCTATTAAAGAACGAGGCACATGAAACTTTTTAAATAAGTTTCTAAACATATATTAATAAGCTATTATTCTTCGTAGATTATCTTCTTAGATGACAAAGTCATTTAATAATTTAGACAAACAAACACTTAGACAAACGGTCCTAATACTTGAGCCGGTAAAAACACGCTTAAGATGAATAGTTTACAAAATTAGTTTTTTTTCTTAATAATGCACATTCTTATATATTTGTTTGTTGTCATTAGAATACAAAAGGATTTAAATCATTATTTTGATATTTCATCATTAAAAATATTGTGTAGAATGAAAAATATTTTAATTATAAAATAATAAAAATATAATTTAAAAATATTTGTATATATTTAAATTATTGTTCGTATTTAAATGAATACGTAGAATATACAAATATATTAGAATAATTTTTTACTAAAAGAAAAGAATCAATAGTTTCATTATGAGATTTCTTAAAATCTTTGGATTGTAACAAATCCATGGATTATAATCAAAAGAAGTTAAAAAAAAGAAAGCAAAAGTGTTAGATAAAATCAACAACTGAAAAATAATATTAACTAAAAACTCATAAGCCAGAAGTTGAAAAACTAAAAATTTATAAATTATCTTGAATTAAATATGTTCAGTAAGATTAACAAGTAAGATAATTCATAAATACACAAAAGATATATTTAATTATTTGATTATAATGGTAGATATTTGAATTTATTTTCAATAACTTCTAATCTTAAATATTAAGACAGCATTTTAAAAATTTTATATTTTAAAGAAACAATAAAATAAATTGATGATTTTACTTAACCCTTTAAAAATAGAGTGTTCTATTACTTATAAAATTGTGAGAAATAAATATACACAAATAATTTTTGAGGAGAAATATAAGTAAGGCTTGTCTAATTAATTTTACACTTGATAGGGAGTGTGAGTAAAAAGTTATTGAATGAATGAATGAGTGCTGAGGGAAGCATTAAATAAAACCAGTTTTACATGATATGGGGCAGCAGCCGTCGGTTTTGATAAACAAGCAACGCAATTGGGAATTTGGACCAGATGCGCTGGATTTCATACCAATTTGTCAACACTCCAAAGAAAAGTTAACACAGATCCATAGTGGACCAAATTCAAAGAAAGTTAACAACGGCACGGCCAAGAAAGTTGATGACACAAATAACAAATCAGAATTCAGAACTCCTGTATTTGCGTACTGGGGTTTAATATTTTTCAACGGTGAATCGAACTTGAAATTTTGCACGTACCCAGGAAAGTGAAGCGTAGTAGGCCCCGCACCGTCCAATGAATTCTCATTTCCTAACCATAAATAAAAATAATAATCATCGTTGCCTCTAAACAGAAAGCAAATACATTAACTTTTCGTAAATGAGATAAAAAAAAAAAATGCCAGCCAATACGAAAATGATGTGGCACGTGTGTAAAGCGAAAAGTAAAATGAGAGAAGCATGGGAAAAAGGGCACGCCCGAGTCGGAGTAGGAGTTTGCCATGCTTGTCCGTGAGGGAGGGGTTAATGTTAATGAATGAATGCCTCATGTCATGCTTTTAACTCACTCACACACACAGACACACGACACACGACACACGCCACACTCTTTCTTCTTTCTTTCTTCTTCGTGTCTTCGCCCAACCAAATGGGCGCCTCTCACCGCTCCACCACCTGATCTACCTGTCCGTTTCTTCTTCTTCTCGTAATCACTTCTCTCTCTCAATCGTTGGATCCATTCATCACGATTTTCCTATACTCTTTCCGAATTACACTTACCTTTGTTCTTATTCACTGTATTTACTTTTGCAGATTCATTTTGACCGTTATCCTATGTAGATTAAATTTCTTGTTACTTCATTTCTGCTAGATTTTATCACGATTTGAACGATTGTTGGATATAAGTAATATGCATAGAAACGTGTCGACTGTATTTTTTGAATTTTTTTTGTTTCGTCTCTCGGACTCGTGTTTTAGGGTACAAATAGGGTTTATTTATCCAAGTTAATGTTAGTTGTTGCTGTTGTTTTGTTTTGTTTTGTTCACTTGTTGATGTTGATTTTGAAGTGTGAATACAAGGTTGTGAAAGAATAGAATAACTTTTTTTTTAAACCTTTTATATGCCGTGGTGTTGACAGATCCGTTCATACGGGGTTAGACGATGGAGTCCTGTGATTGCATAGACACACAATATCCGCCAGATGAGCTTCTTGTCAAGTATCAATATATCTCGGACGTGCTAATTGCTCTTGCGTATTTTTCGATTCCGGTGGAGCTCATCTATTTTGTTCAGAAGTCTGCTTTCTTCCCGTATAGATGGGTGCTTATGCAGTTTGGTGCTTTTATTGTTCTCTGTGGGGCAACTCATTTCATAAACTTGTGGACATTCTCCCCGCACTCCAAAGTTGTTGCTGTCGTCATGACGATTGCCAAGGTGTCCTGTGCTATTGTGTCGTGCGCGACGGCTCTGATGCTTGTCCACATTATCCCTGATCTGTTGAGCGTCAAGACGCGTGAATTGTTTCTTAAGAACAAGGCTGAAGAACTTGACAGGGAGATGGGACTTATTCTTAGTCAGGAAGAGACCGGAAGGCATGTTAGAATGTTGACTCATGAAATTAGGAGCACACTGGACAGGCATACCATTCTGAAGACTACTCTGGTGGAGCTGGGGAGGACTTTAGGCTTGGAGGAATGTGCGTTATGGATGCCTTCGAGAAGTGGTCTGAATCTGCAACTTTCCCATACTTTAACCTACCATGTACAAGTTGGGTCTACGGTGCAAACAAACAATCCTATTGTCAATGAAGTTTTCACCAGCCCTCGAGCTATGCGGATACCACCCACCTGTCCACTGGCCAGGATCAGACCTCTCGTGGGAAGATATGTACCACCTGAAGTTGTTGCTGTTCGGGTGCCACTTTTAAATTTGTCAAATTTTCAAATTAATGATTGGCCTGATATTTCAGCAAAAAGCTATGCAATCATGGTTCTTATCCTCCCTACTGATAGCGGTAGAAAATGGCGAGACCATGAGTTGGAACTTGTTGATGTGGTAGCGGATCAGGTATTGGGTTCATTTGAGATTTCCTTTATCATATCGGTTGTCATTTTTTCTTGTGTCATTCTTGTTTTTTATCTTATATTCTCCATACCCTATCTTCATTCCTGTGTTTTCCTTTACTCCTTATTAATTTGCTTAGATTGTCAGTCATATTCATTGTCATTGGTACTTGGAAGTTCTGTTCTTACTGTCATATGGAACTTGTTTTGGAGTGTAGAATATTAAGAGAACTGGGAAATGGTTATCAACCATTGGACATTTGACCTTGTCTTAAACAATAACGATTTGGGGTTTATAGTTATTCCTCAACCACTTAGGAAGAAAGAAGGTAGTAAATGGTTGCTGGTTAAACTCAATCCCAAAAGCTAGCTAGGGCAGACTAGGTCAAATGATGTAATTACAATAATTAGAATATTTATTATCACTGTAGTTGTTGCTTTTCACTGTGTAATTAAAATGATTAGAATATCTGTGGTATTAGGAATAGGATAGGTTTGATGCTGTATTAAAATTGAGAATGGACTGGGCCATTATAAGGAGTACATTATTGGTAAACTCAACCGAGAGCTAGCTCAAGGGGGAAAGATTATCCAAGTCATTATAAGAAGTACATTGGCTATATACCTAGTTGATGTGGGATCTTAACAAACCCCATTTGGAGATTGGATATCGGTGAAAACAAACACATGATAACATCTATCTAGCTTACATTTAATCAGTAATTCAGTATGTGTGAGATCTGCCTCATACCCTACTTCTGAGTTCTATGTATGCGTCCTGATGTGAATAACATCATATTAACTACCCGAAACATTTCATTCAGTTGTATGCTTTCTAGGAATATCATTTTCTTACTAGATTAAGGCCTTATTTGGATATTTTTTCCATAAACACTTGTAGAAAAAAATATAAACGAAAACTGAATTGGGTTTCTCCCATAACTTATTCACTTTAACTTTTATAGAAGCACTCCCATCTAACTTTTTCAAAAGTTGAGGTACATAAGTTGATTTTAACTTATAGGAGAAACTCAATTTACTTTACCTTCTTATTTTCTTTTGTTATAAGTACTTATGGAGTAGTTTATTCAAACAGGACCTAAATGACCATGTTAACATAATGTTTGAAAATTGGTTTCTGTAGCAGTTTCCATTTCAAAATTTTTCTGACACTTTCTGGTGTCGTAGTGCGGTTTGTTTCTTTATATGCACCTCAAATGGGGGGACATGACTGTGTTATTGTCAAGACATCAAAATATTTACATTTGGTGTCTATTCCTCTACTTGTTGAATTCATTCGTAGTTTTCAAACAGGTAGCAGTTGCCCTTTCACATGCTGCTATTTTGGAGGAGTCTATGCGAGCCCGTGATCAACTCATGGAGCAGAATGTTGCTTTAGATTTAGCTCGGCGAGAGGCAGAGATGGCAATTCATGCTCGCAATGATTTTCTTGCTGTCATGAATCATGAAATGAGGACGCCAATGCATGCAATTATAGCATTGTCATCACTTCTTCTGGAGACGGAACTGACTCCTGAGCAGAGGGTTATGATAGAGACAGTGTTGAAGAGTAGTAATGTTTTGGCAACACTCATTAATGATGTTCTAGATCTTTCTCGACTTGAAGATGGTAGCCTTGAATTAGAAATGGGAAAATTCAACCTTCATGGTGTTTTGGGAGAGGTAGTTGCTATAAGATTTTCTGCTCATTATTCTGAAATAGCAGTAACATAGTTCTTTAGTCTTCACCATAAACTGCATTTATGAATCGTCTTCATGTTTTTCTATCTTGAATGCAGATCGTTGAACTGATCAAGCCTATAGCATCTGTGAAAAAATTACCTATTACTTTAATTCTGGCTCCTGATCTGCCTACTCATGCCATTGGTGATGAAAAGCGGCTTACGCAAACTCTCTTGAATGTTGTCGGTAATGCTGTCAAATTCACTAAGGAGGGCTATGTCTCTATAAGAGCATCTGTTGCAAAACCAGAATCTTTACAGGATTGGCGACCTCCCGAGTTTTATCCAGCATCAAGTGATGGCCATTTCTACATGCGAGTCCAGGTTAAGACTGGGACATTCAATATCCGAGCCTTAATTGTCTTAATTTTTTCATGTGTTTTATATCTAGATAGTGATGTGATTGAATTCCTTGGTTATCTAAATAGTTGAATCATCTGGAGCATCCAGCTATCCATACGGACGGACATTCCTAGATGCCTAGGAATTAAACCAAAGATATAGCAACTGTTAGAAGTTAATTTAGATATTGCTTTTTCTTTATTATTATTATTGACCCAAGCATCCTTTGTGCAGGTTAAGGACTCTGGATGTGGGATTCCCCCACAAGATATTCCGCTTCTCTTTACCAAGTTTGCTCAGTCTCGGAGTGGACCAGCTCGATCTAGCAGTGGTGCAGGTCTTGGGCTTGCCATTTGTAAAAGGTAGGGGGAAAACATCTAATACTGCTTTGAGTTTGCAGTAGTTTCTCAATTTTCACTATATACAGTAATTTTGATGTTGATTACCTAGTGAGACACCGTTATTGTATCTATGATCAATGGATGTTAATACTGTAGCTTAATTAATAGTTTTCGTCTATTAAGTCTCTGACTCTTGCACAAAATTGATTCAGATTTGTAAACCTCATGGGAGGTCACATCTGGATTGAGAGTGAGGGCATCGACAAAGGAAGCACAGCTACATTTATAGTCAAACTTGGGATTTCTGGCAACCCAGATCCATCAGATCATCAACTAGCAAACAGAAGCCAAGCATATAGTGGAAGTGGTGGCCTTGCTAGATTTAAACCCTTCATCAAAGATGAAGACGACACTGGTTTTTCTACTCGAAGGAATCAAAGAAGTTTCTAATGTTCAAGATCACCCTAAATTGCATACCTTTCGATCACAGTCAACAAGATGGAGTAAACCTACTTTCATTTTGCATGTGCTAAATTGTATAATTTCCAGTTTGCAGCTGTAGAATAGGATTACTATGTCAGGCATATTTCTAACAAACAGTTCTTATCCGAACTCCTGCCGTATTAACTAGAATACTATACAACAATGAAACAAAGTTGAGAGATGATCCGTTACTTAATTTGACTTCAAGTATATATTGTGTTAGTGGCTTTTGTTTCCATCCCTCACCTTTTACTTGGTTTGCTATCCCGTATCTGGAAGTTACGTTAGATATGTAGTCTATCGTTTGTGCTAAACTTTAACTGGTTTGTGAAAGAAACATTATGGCTTCGGTACAGAATTTGTGGATAATATTTTAACGGAAATGCTCGGTTCCTCTTTACAATGGCAATCTTTTCTTATGTCCATATAAAGCACCATTTAGATACCAAAATGTCTCTCACAGCAGAAAGCATAAGTACTCATTCAATTTGAAAAAAATATATATTATTTGAAAGACTACTTAACGTACTTCACGTTAAAATATAAAAATTAATATAATGTATACATTCATTTTAATTAATATGATAATTTAAAATTCATTTTATCAAAATAAATTTCATCTAATTTTAAAACAATAACCCTTAACTAAGAAAAAGAACATATATCCTAGTACTGAGATTTCATGTCTTCCAGTAATCTTAATTACTACAGACATTTTACCTCGATCTAAATTTAAAGGTGAAAACAAAATTCTTTTAACTTCTGATTGAATTTAATGATTAAGGAAAATGCAAAGTACCAAAAAAATTGAACAATTAGGGATTTAAAAAAATAAAAATTATTAAAAAATATAACTATATACTTCCCTATAATTTTTAATGAAACTCAACATCTTCAATAAAAATATTTTAATTTATGATTCCTTAACCGGACCTGAGTCTGATTAACAAGACCATTTAATTAAAATGTTCGCTTTGAATTCAAGTTTGTCTCCGAATTACGCTTTCAATGTCATCTCAATTACTTCAAATATTTTACATTGACAAAATTTTACAGGTAATTACAAATGTAACTTAAATTTTGCATTTAGCTAAATGTAACTTAAATAATTTTACATCATCACAATTTTCCTCATCGAATACGGAGAACTGGAATCTTCCTATAATTAGACGGTAGCAAACAAATCAATTCAATTAGG
Source organism: Mucuna pruriens (assembly GCA_025330945.1). Lineage (NCBI taxonomy): Eukaryota > Viridiplantae > Streptophyta > Magnoliopsida > Fabales > Fabaceae > Mucuna > Mucuna pruriens. The sequence continues at coordinate 3,613,866 of JAENHJ010000528.1, forward strand.
ATGGTGCGAATCAAGAATATTAAAAAGCCATGTAACCGGAAAAGAATTAACACAAGTATTTCCGCAACACATAACAATGATGATATCCATACCAAAAACAGCCAAACATCAATAAAAATAACGGAATGTTATAATTTCATATAATAAAATAAAAGCTAAACAAGGTTTAAACCAACACAGAAACTTCTCCAAAATCGTCAAAACTACTTTAGAACAGTAACTCAGGATGCCAGCTCCAAAAATTCTACCAACCAATTTCAGAATATGTAGCTCACTTCTTGGATTTCTTTGATGCTCTGCAATAAAAGATATTCCGTTATACAATACATAATATCACCCCAAGACAGCAAATACAGGACAATACTCACTGAGCTGGCTGTGATGCTGTAGCAGGTGCAGCACTGGGTGCAGCTGATACCTTTTCTCCAGGACCCTAGACATTTCACAAAGAGAAAGGAAGAACGATCAAATTCTTCATTACCAATTTCAGAAAAAAATGAGTGTCGAGGCATTAAATCCCCAAGTGCAACAACCAAGAAAATATAAATACACTATACAGTATGGAACTCACTTGGGCAAATCGCTCCTCCCTCCGAGCAATTTTCCTTTCCCTGCTTGCCTTGTTCTTGGCACGCTTGGCCTCAAATTGATCAGACAAAGTCTTCTCTCTTGCCTTCTCAGCTTTGGACTTGTGAATGCTCTCCATTAAAACCCTCTTGTTCTTGAAAACATTACCCTTAACCTTCATGTACATGTCATGGTACATGTGCTTGTCAATCTTCTTAGATTCCCTGTACTTGCGAAGCAAGCGTCTGAGCACTCGCATTCTCCTCATCCAAAGAATTTTAGTGGGGAGCCTTGCCTCCCTTGTACCCTTACGCTTACCTAGTAGTATTCAGGCAAACATTATAAGCAATCACATATTTGCACCTGATTGCTCACTCGCACAATAAATGTTACATATGAACTTAGTATTTCATAAAACAATTACAATGATCAATCCATTTATCAAAACGGTAAACATCTCAGTACAAACCCTACAACATCATAGAAATTTCACAATGAATACAAGAATACATAAATAACAAATGAGTCGAGGAACATAACAATAAAGTACAAGATTACATTACAAACTAAGGGTCCGTTTGCATAACTAAATTAAAGTCTTATTGAATGAGGACCTATATATAAATTGATTTTATAGACTCTGTCTAGCTTATTCTAAAAACATCTTTTGAAAACAAATCACTAACTACTTCATAAACCCTCCTAAACACTTTCAAACACTTGCACAATGTTTATATAGTTCAAATAAGCTGCAAATAATTTGTTCCAAACAGGACATAACTAGGATTGGATCCCGAAACTATGAGATAGAATCGGTTTCAAACAAGGGTAATTAGGGTTGGGGATATAAATACCATATCCAGAGTGGCGTCCTTTCCTCTTAGCTTCCTTCATTCGACGGGCACGTGAGCGAGAGTGAATCTTGGTGGGTTTCCTGATAATAAACCCATCCTTAACCAGCTTCCTTATGTTTTGGCCTGAAAATCAAAACTCAAGTGTTCGAAAACAAAATTATACAAATACTCAAAGATTGTAAAGACAATTTGGCCTCCCCTAAAGCTATGCAATCATTGGAAAAACCCACAACATTCGATTACAACATATAAAATAGCTCATGTTTGCATTTCCATATGTTCAAGCAAACGCCGAAAAGATTCAGATCCTATGAAAACTAAACAGAAAATAAATAAAAAAAAATTACGGAGAAGGAATGCATACGCGAATTGGCCATGGAGATTTCGTTGACTTCATTGGGGTCAAGCCAAACCTTTCCTCTACCGCACTTGAGCACGCTTGCGGCCAGCCGCTTCTGCAGTTTCAGCGAAACCATTTTTCCTGCAACTGATGCTGAAGCTAAGCTTATCGCGGAATGGTGAAGGGGAAGCAGTATATAACCCTAGGGTTTAGAATGAAGCGCTCATATTTCTTGGGCTTCTTTGCGGCCCGTTTCACCAATGTATCTCACTGGCCCAATATAAAAATACCTATTTTACATCTTTTCTTTCTGGACCAAACTTTATGTCTTAGAATTCTAGCGTTTACATAAGTATTGAGGTAAGAAATAAATTATAGCGTAAACAGGTTATGCACGTCGTAAAGTAAAATATTTTTACACATAATAATTATTTTAAAAATTATATCAAACGGTGTTTACAGTGTAAAAAAATATCTATTAAATTCTAAATTATAATTTCTTAATTTAATATTTCTATTATAATATTTATTTATTTCTCTATCTATTTATCTAAATATATTATTCTCATTATGTTTATTACATGATTTTTTTTTCTAATTCTTTCAATTTATTTCTTTATAAAAAATTATTAATTTTCATTATCTTGTATTTTTTATTTTTATATTTTTATTGATTTACTAACTTAGAAAATTTTAAAACATAAAGAAATAAAAAACTGAAAATATTATGTATGAAATATTAAAAAATAATGGAATTTAAAATAAGTGAAAATTGGTAGTTAATAAATATTATATGAATTTATTTATTTTTCTTAGATATATGATTAATATATATAACAGAACAAAATTTTATAATTTATTAAAAATTAATGTGGTTTTAATTTCTATTTGTAAATTTAAAAAAATAACTAGGGAAATTTTTAAAAATTAAAATTTGAAAGACGGGAAATACGAAAAAGCTGGAAACATATATATGAAATAAATGCCAAGTTAATAAAAAATCGAGCTGAATAAATTAAAAGAATTTCAAAAAGATAAAAAATTAGAAAAATAGTACGAGTCAACTTTAGTGGAATGAATTTAGTTCTATGCAATGTTTTCCAATTTAAGAAAAATATATTTTACAAAATAGGATATTTAAAAAATATAATGATAAATTAATGTACTTTTAGTTACTATTTATTTAAAAATTTAGAAAAAATGTCAACAAATTTAAAAATTAAAAGTTAAAAACATAAAAAGAGAAGAAACCTATGCATGAAATAAATAAAAATAATAAAATTAGGTGAATAAATTAAAAGTAATTTTAAAATACCATATAATAATATTAATAAAAAAATCTCAATATTATATATAAATATCTTTCATAGAAAGGATACTTACCGTTCATAACATTGTTATTTCATCGTGATTCAAGTATTTTCATTATATTCAAGTCAGTCGTTTCAATTTGTCTCTTGTTTGGTGTACAATGTAAATTTCCTATTCAAATAGTAACTCTTAACAAATACAAAATTAGTATGTCTAAATTAATTTACTTTGTATTAAAATTTTAGTTTATAATTACATTTAGACTTAAATACATTTTAGGTTCTATAATATCACTTTATCTGATTTTAATCCTTATTATTATTTCTAATTATTTTAGTGTTGATATGATTATAAAAATAATAATATTAATTTAGATAATTAAGATAATAAAATATTTGAAATTAAGATAATTAAATTATCTTTATATATTTAATTCAATTAATTAATATATTTATTATTCTATATAAATAAATTAATTATATATAATTTATTTTTAATTATTATGAACCTTGATTTTATTTTTTAATATTATTCTTATTTTTAATTCCTAATCTACTTTTAATATTATACATATATATATATATATATATATATATATATATATATATATATATATATATTTGATATTATGTTTATATTTCAATTTATTAATTTTGACTTATTTTAATTTAATTTATTTTTGAAACATATTTCAAGCAGTACTTTATTTTGTAAATGAAAAATAAATTAAAATATAATATATTAAAAATAAATTATATTATAATCATTCAAAATTAACAAGTTAAAATGTAAAAATAACATAAAAATAATATATGAAAATTAGATTATATTTTTTAAATAAAATGTTAAAAATAAATTAGTAAATTGAAAAATAAGAATAATATTAAAATCAATAAAATTAATGTTCACAATATATTAAAAATTAATTTATAAAATTAAATTATATATAATTATCTTATTTATATAAAATATTAAATACATTAAATTGACTAAATAAATAAATAAATAAATACGTAATTAATTGAATTATGTATATAAAAATAATCTAATTATCTTAATTTAAAATATTTATATTATCTTAATTGTTTTAATTAATATTTTTTATTTTTAATAATCACTATCAACCCTAAACTAATTAGAATTAATAATAACAATCAAAAGATTATATTAAAAATATTAAAATTTAAAAATAAAATAAAAAATTAACACCAAACTAATTGGACTGTATTTAACTCTTAAATTTTTATTGAAAAGACTTGCTGGGAAAAAGAAGTTCTTGACAATGACCAAACATGTATTTTAAAAGTGTCTCCATTCGTTCACTTGTAAATATACTAGTGTGAGAAATATTTAAAACACAAGTAGAGTAATGTTTATATGAAATATAAAATTAAATTAATAAAACGAATGTGATTAACTACCTATATTTCTTAATTAAGATTTTGGGTGGGGAGGAGATATTTTACTTGTTTAGTTTATATATAAAATTATATTGTATATATAATTATTGTATTTGTTAGTTATATTTTATTTTTTATTTATTAAATCATGTAAAATAATTTTATATAATTAAATAAATAAATTTATATACTTAAAAATATACAATAAATAATGATTTTAGTGAGTGGTAAAAATTTAACAAGGTCATAAATTTGATAAACTTTGATAAATTTATATAAGTTTAAGGTGAAAATGTGTGGAAAAAAATTTAATGTAAAAAATTTGTGAAATTTAAAAGTTGGGAGGTAAATTTTTTTTTTTTTTTTTAATTTTAGAACTCCTACCAGTTTTATAAAAATAGGTATCTATTAATTTTCAATGTGAGAATTAGGGACGAATCCAGGAATCATGAAAAGGGAGTTGGAAAGTTTTTCTTATTTTGTAATTATTTCAAATATTTATTTTTAATAAACAATTATTTAATAAGTAATGATATTTACAAAAAAAATATTTATTGATGTTACATGTAAAACTAAAATTGATTTTTACTTCAAATGATAAAAAAGAAATACATTCTTATTTATTTCATAAGATTATTACTAAAATCTCTACGTAACTTTTACTATTTTTTTAAAAAAAAAAATTGAAAATTTTCAATCTTACAAACACAACAACAATTTTAGAAAAAGAACAAACTTATATATATATATATATAATAAACGACTCTAGTAAAAATATCCAGCTTGAGGGGAGGCCTAAAGCCCCTTGGGTTAACATGAAACTGAATTTACCTAAAATTCTACAAACTGTTAATCGATACTTCTTTAATAACCCCTCTCTCTCTCTCTATATATATATATATATATGTATATATATGGAAATGACTAGTAAAGTTACCCCCTTTGGATTCCCCTCTCAGAATTGAACCAGAAACTAAATTTACGGTCAAATTTTAAATTTTATTCAGTTATACAAACAAACTGTTAATTGAGTCTATCCCTTTTCACTAACCTTTGACCGTGGATATAGATGTTAAAAAAAACTGGAAAATTTAATTACATAATTATTTTCGATTTGGAGAATAATAAAACTAAAATTATCAAAAGAATGAATTCATTTACTTCAACGGAGATGACTGTTGTCATGCTCAAAAGCCACCAGTAATAGATTTCATTACAACACATTTTTCATATCAATCTATTTAAATACATAGAATTATAATCTGCGGTTCACTGTAAGGTTAAAATCTCACTCTGTATGCCAAATTCATGCAGCATTTTACCAGCAGAAAGATCTCTACTTGCTACACAAAAGAAGAAAAGGACAATTCTCAGTGCTTTAAATACAAGCATCAACTACCAAAATCATTCCTTAGGGTTGATAAACCCAATTTTTCATAGATTAACAAGAAGGAGTATGTCTTGATGGAAATTTAAAGTAAACCAATACATACGTGTACGAGGATGGAAAAGTTGAAATGGAAACAAAGAAAAAATATTAATCATTTATAATAAGCTGAAAAATTACTTGAATTTATTGAATGAAGTGGGTTGATTGTTCTAGGGTGAGAACGATGGAACAAAATTCAATACTAATAGACACTTAAATAAAATAATCAAAATGGACTGTGATGGCAGTGAAGCAGTACATTCAGTTGGAACATTTTGTTTTGTCACTCACCTCTTTTAACACGCGAACTCCAACTATTACAACTTTGTAGAAGAAACTTGGTATGCACCATCCAAATCTGCTCTGTCAACCTCAACTATTACAACTTTGCAGAAGAAGCTTGACATGCACCACTGTCGCTACCGTCTATAGAGCCATTTATCTTCTTTTCAATCAAAGAATTGTCATAAAGTGGTTGGATCTCAATTGTTACAATATCAATCTTGTTTGTTTTCTTCTTTCCTGTTATCTTCCTTTCAACCAATTAACTAGTTGCCTTACGATGAAACGGGTGACTTGCATTACATGGAGAGGCATAGATTAAGAGTTTAATAATATGAATATACATATATATGAAATAATATGAATATACATATATATGCAATAGTATACTCACCTTATTTTATATTAATTAGAGACAACAAAATAATTACTATTAGACTAAAATAAAAATTAGTTAAAATAAAATGAGCACACGACTCAACAAAGATTAGCTAAAAAACAATAAAGTTCATTTATTTATTTATTTATTTAAATCTTAAAAATTTTAGACATTTTAAAGCAAAATAAAAAAGGTACAATTTAGTTCTTTGGTCCATTTTTTCCTCAACTGCCAAACAACCAGTTTATCACCACCTTTAACATCAATTGCTTTGAAGGATGCAATGGGATTCATCCACTATAAAATTTACAAATAAGTAAAAAATAATACTTTCTTTTTTTTTTTAAACTCAATTAACTAATTTACTAAAATAAAGAATTTAGTTTATTTAAATAGTAACATTAAAATTTTCTTCAATTTATATATTTTTCAAAATTATTCCTAACATAAATAAATATATTCTTATTTTTTTATAAATATTTTTATTAGTTTTAATTTTTTTAATATTTTTCATCATTAATTTATTTATTATTTTAATTTTTACTAGTTAGACAAGATACCAATCAAAATAAGATTTTTAAAATACTCTTTATATAAGAAAAAAATTAATCTCTCATGTAATTTAAGACATTAATATATTTTACTTATTTTTTATTTAATTTTAAAATTGACTTATAATTAAGGATATTTTGTGAAAAAAATAATTAATATATAAGACATTATTGAATGATTTTTTTAAAAAATCAAGATAAAGTTTTAATTAGAATCTTATAAAAGGACTAAAATGAGTAATTAATAAATATTGTAGGCATATTTTTTTATTTTTATATTTAAGATTAATATATATAATAAAAGCAAGTTTTTTTTCTAATATATAAAAAAATTAATGTATTTTAAATTATTATTTATTTAAATATTTAAGAAACATAAATATAGCAAAACTAAAATATTAAGATTTGAAAGATTAAAAATATGAGAAGTCAGCAATATATATGAAATAAATGAAAAAAAAAACTATGTGATGTAAATAAATAAAAAAGTGGGTGTGTGTGAATGAAAAAATTTTAATACTAATACTAATAACCTCACACATCTAGCATGCAAATGCACATTTTGTCACTCATTCCATACCATGAACATGATGACATTCACATGGATTCCTGCTGATCCCCTTTCTGTTCCCATCGACCTCTTCATGTGGTGCGTTTTGGTCTGGGCTCCTTCTTGCATATGTTCATACACTTTGGAAAGTCCAAATTGATGTGGGCTATCATTTTTCCCCCTCTCATCATGTCTGCTGCTTATAACTAGTACTTTCGACCCGGATGGATGTCGTACAGGTTATGAATTTGAATTGTTCCTTGAATTTCAATTATAATTCTATTTTATTTTAATATCAAAGACAACTAAACATCATTAAGAACTAAGAAGGACTAAAACAATAATAAGTTGCCTCATAATTGTCAAAAATTTATATTTAAGTTTATGTAAAGATATTATATAAATGAAACTATTTGATTTTATTATGTAATTCAATATAATTAATTAGAAAAAATAAAATTATAATGAAAATAATAAACATTGATCATATCATTATATAATTAATTAAAATTAATATGACTATTTAAAATGTTTATTTATATTATACAAAATTAAATGCATAATAAAGATGTAATTTACTAAGATGTTATCTTAATAAAATAAATGAGAATATATTAGCAATTAAGAATGCTAATATGCTCCACTACGTTGGTTATATTGAACTGGGCTTTATTTGCACAAGTCCAATAGTCCATTAAGAAATTCAAAAATGTTAACTTGAAAGTGCCTTCGGGCTACTGATTGTCTTTTAGTCTATTTTCGTGAAACTGGATGTATTTCTTGAAGAGCTTTGGGTATTTTTATTTCTTGGTTGTAAATCTCTAAAATTTTCAGATCGGAGCACACTTTTTTTTTTGGATGATTTAGTAAGTATCTAATACTTATTTTTTAACATCTAATTAATTTTTTTTTATCAGGATGGCTACTCTAAATGAAAATGATACTTCTAATTACAAATACTAAAGTTAAAAAATAATTTTTAAATCTTAATTAAAAGATACAAGTGTGAAAGGTAAATTTATTTGATTCACAAAGGAAAAAATATAAATAATATATTAATACATATATGTAAATAATAATAAAAAATATATAAGAGATCAAATCAAGTCTTAGATCCTCTGTCACCTCTCTTGCCTCTCCAGCACAAAATTAAAACTAAAAGCACGTGGAGAGTGGAGAGAAAAAAAATCAAATAATTAAAAAATTAAGAGAAAGTGGAGATGGATAAAAGGGCAGAAAGAGAGAGGAAAGAACACTTGTTCAAGAGAATTTAGATCTGTTTTTACAATTGGAAGTGAACCAACAGAGTCAAAACAAATCATCGAGTCAATTAATAAAATAATGAACAATATAGAAATACAGAAAAAAATGAAAAAGTCAATAAATAATTTAAAAAGTCAAGATTATAATTATATAACATAAAAATTAAAGTTTTATTTTTTTAATTTGGTTTGGGTTAATAATGACAGCATTATATATATATATATAATTAAATTAGAAGAAGAAATCAAATGCTCGTTTTTTCATGACAATGTCTACCAAGTAGTTCAAAGTCGAGGTCTTCACTGTACTGTCTCTTCTTTTCAAAAGTATTTGCTGATTATTTTATTTTCTGCAACAAAAGTATTGCGTCATTATATATATATATATATATATATATATATATATATATATATATATATATATATATATATATATATTTATAATAATTATTTTAAAAACTATAATTAAAATATTTGTAATTTGTTAATAGTGTAATTTTTTCCTAACATAGTTTAAAAAATTAAGTGTGGAACATAATTATAATTATTAATTGACTTAATTATAATTATATTAATTAACTTAATATAAAAATTTATTTACAAATTTCATCCCTCAATTTTTATTAAGTAAAATTAACTTTAAGCATGGAATGTATGGTTTTTAAATAACATATTTATATTTACTTTTTAAATATCAGTTTTTTTAGAATAGAAAAAAATAATAACGGTAGAAAGATTAGAACCTATAGATATTATGTATATTATCCTAATAGTTTAATAAGATTGTTTAAAGAAACATATGTCATAATTGTCTTTAACTCTGGGGATTTAAAAGAAAAATCACCACAAAGTGTTAATTATAATAAATTTTTATATTGGGACAAAATTCATAATATTTTATAAATTATGAAGTTAAATTCACAAAAATAAAAAAACTGAGACAAAGTTTGATACATTAGAGATAAAGAGTATAATTAAGTTCTATTAATTTAATTTACAGAAAAAATTAATAGTTAAAATTATAATAAAGTATATATATAATAAATTATAAACTTAACAGTTTTCTATTTTTTTATTTTAATTAATAATGATAATTACATCCCTTAAAATGTATTGTTTTTACTGGAGTCAATATTAACTATTAGTATATAAATCAACTAATAGATGTTATTTTATTTGGTTAAGGATCTTGAATTCAAAATTTTAAATATATAATTTCGTTAAATAATTGAAAAAAGATATTTAATATTTAAGGTGGTTTTTATTCTTCTGAACATGAATGAGTCAAATTTTTAATATAATATCTACACACTAGTAGTATTAAAAAAATGTTAATAAAAAATATTTTTTAATAAGAAGTGTAATATCATAATTTTTAATGTAATTTTAATATAATTTTATTATTCTGTTTGGATAAGGAAAAAAAATCGAAAGAAAAATAAGTGGAGTGAAAAAAAGAAAACAGAAAAATAAATAATTTTTTAAGTTGTTTAAATAAAAAAGTACAACAGAAAAGTGTATTAGAAAATTATATTTATTTTTTAAATTATATTTACGTAATTGGAAATAAAAATAAATATATAATTTCACTTTTTAATAAATTTCCCTAAATTTTTTTTGTTCACTTCTCTCACTCAAATTTTTTGAATTTTTTTTCATTGTAAGTCCACCAATTCTTTTCCTTTTCTCTTTTCAAACCATAAAAACTTTTTTCCTTGGTGCTTATTTGGCTCGGTTGTTATATTAGAAATCGGGGAATGAAGAGAAAAAAAAAAAAACGTTTGATTACTTTGAAACAGCTATGAGAGAAATATAAAATAGTGAGACTAATTTTTCCGTTGAAAATACAAAAGAAACACCCTGCAACTTAACTACCTAGTATTCCTTTAACACTTTCTCTTCTTCTTATTCTCTCTCCGCATTTTCAAGCTTTACATTTATTTCTTCGTCTTTTTCTCTCCTGCACCTCCATTCATTTGTTCCACCTCCTGTAGATCCACCATTCTCCAAAGTCGTGACAACGTTGACATCGACCATCCGCGTCACAGCCTTATCAAAATTTCCTAATTAATTGAGGAACTTTCTAATCAATTATATATATAATCTAAAATAATTATATACCAAAATAATTGTAATTATTTGAGGGGTAAAATAGTTTTTTATATTTAATATTCAATTTTTTTCTCTTCAAACAAAACAACCTTATAATATTATTTTTTATTAAACAATATAAATTTTACTATTTTTTTATTTTCATCTGTCTGCTTAAAACAGTGCCATACTTATTTCACCTTAAATTAATCCTAAACAAACCATGCATGACTGATTTGAAAAAGAGTTAATCTATGTTGATATGACAGGACTGTAGAAGTGATTGTGATAATGAATGAAAGTAGTAATTAACACTGTACTTTTTACCAAAGGAGCAGAAGTACTAGTTTTTTCAGCCCAAACCCGCAGGCGCCCACTGATCACCCGTCTGTTGGTGCCAAATCCAATAGCCTCACTAGATTTGTCATCATTTCTTTCACTTTCCTCTGCTGCCTAACTTTTAACCCTTCAATTTTTTTTTATATATTTTGACAATTTTAATGTTTAAGATTGATTTATGTTTAAAAATGGATTTAAAATATTAATTTTATTAATGTAGTTGCGTAAAATATGTTAAAGTAAATATAAATATGTTATTTAAGAAACTGTATATTTCATGCTTAAAGTTAATTTTACTTAATGAAAATGTTAAAAGATTTCACTAATCTCAAAAACATTTTTGTTAGACAACAAGATCACTTTAGGATGTGACCTGATACGTAATTTTTAAAACTAGGGTGTGTTGTTGAGATTTATAAAGTTGTTTGTAAGAAAATGAACTTGTGAACACTAAATTCTTTTATTTCTTACAGATTTTTAAATACTTCTTTAAACATATAAGCATCGTTAATTTTTAGAAAAGTAATATTCGTAATTTTTATTTTTGAGTTTAATAAATTAGTATTATTAGTATAATAGTTTCTATATTTTTAATTAATCAGAAATTATATTTATTTAGTATTTATTATAAAAACTATCAAACTTATTATTAATCATAATGCATGTATTATTTATTGATAAGAAATTAAGGTTGATTTTACATTATTTATATTAATCAGAAAATATATTTAATATAATTTTAAATGATTATTATAAAAGTTATCCATTTTTTTATGAATAAACTTATCAAAGTTATTATACATGTTGTATGGTCAATGTATGTCATTTTAAAAAAAAAATTATATTAAGAGGCGGTTACGTCGATCTGTTGAAAATGTTTAAAGTTATTGTCTAGTCTAACTTTTAGCTTACACTCTTACATTCACTTTTTTCAATTGACATAGGAGGGGACCCAACCCCCGAATTTTAATTAACTGTCTTGGACCTTCCGAAAATATTTCCTCCAGTTGTTTTCTTCTTATATCATTTGATTTTTAAAAACATTCGCAAAAACAATAAAATCTAACAAAACATGTGAAATAGAATTCCTTCTCGAAAAATTACATAAAATGCCATTCTTAATTGTTTAACAATATATCTTAAAATGAATATCTCCTTAGTGGACCTTCACGTACGTGGGCATGTCAATTCACGTTCTTATTTTATATGGAAATTAATAATTAACATTTAGATAACTATTTCATGAAATTTAAATTAGGAGAATCGCAAGATATTAAGTAGAAATGTGAAGTGTAGATAACTAAATGTGAAAACCTTAATATAAATAAACTATAACAGTATAATAGGCCAAAAAAGGTACAGCCACAAGATAATGGTTATGTTATCGTGTATTTTATTTAATTAATGCCTAATGGCATGCAGTTATTGATTAGTTAGCTGGGGAAAGTAGCAGTAAAAAATTTAACTGCAATGTTAGAGTCATGACAGTTCCGAACATGTCTCAATCTCTCCACCGGACCATATATAACTCATATTCATTAATACCGTATTCGAAATTATCCGAAAATAAAACCATTATAGGAATCAGATCTCGATGAAACGAAGTAAGAGTTATTCATGACGAAGTAGGAAAGGGAGGTAGGTGATAACCACACTAAACAAAAATAGTAAATAGTACATATTTTAAGAACAGAATTGGACAGTGGTAGTACAAGAGGAAGAAATTAAAACACTAGAGCAACGATGTATTTTACATTCGATGCGGTAACGAAATCAGAGAGATGGAGAGGCCTCAGGCTCAGGAGCATCGAAGGTCCACAAATCCCCAACCACGTTTTCCGGAGCTGATTGGGCGTCGAAGTAAGGAATCTCATAAAACCCCATGTAGTTCTCGTACCCGCAATTCTCATCAGAAGAACCAAACACTGGATCCGTGTTGATAGCACCCTGAGAAGGGAACACACCCGTTTGGTTCAGATCGTAACCGAACTCCAAGTTCAGACTCTTGGATCCGTATTGCTGTTGATAGAGGGGCGGTACTGGATCAGCAGGAGCTTGCGTGGAGTAGTGGTCGTCCTCGTTGGGGAAGTTGACTTTGGCCTTTTTGCCGCGGATTTTTCGGGCTTCTCTGTCGTAGGCCCTAGCGGCTTCTTCGGCGGTGTTGAAGGTACCGAGCCAGACACGGACCCCTTTTTTTGGGTCGCGAATCTCCGCGGCCCATTTGCCCCAGGGCCTCTGCCTGATCCCTCGGTAGAGGTTTTTCCTCTGCCTCTTCGCTGTCATGCCAATTTGTTAACATTTTATTTGAGAGTTTGGAAAATATGAAAATTATTGAGTGAGCCAAATGGAGACACTCACCTGGGGGAGGTTGCGGTGACGACTCTGGTAGTTGGAGGTGCGATTCGTTGGGCCAGAGTTCGGACGCTTTGGGGCTGCGTGAACGGTGTTGAGGGATGAACTCCGCGATGATTGCTCCACCACACATGCTTGCTTCTTCAGATCACTGTCGTAAAGGGTTTTTAGAGGAAGGGGTGTGTCTTGCTACCAAAGTGACGTGAAGAAATTGAGACAGAAAGAGGGCTTTTGTAGGTGCAAAAAACATAAGAGAATGTGCTGACGTGGCGCGGAATTCAAGAGTAATAATAATAGACCACTCCGATTTTCCACCCACAGTCTATCAGGTCGCACGTAGTTAATATATTTACTTTTGTTTTTGTAAATAATTAAATTTGTCATAAATACTTAAAAGGAGATAACACAGTGATCTTACATGTTAAGTATGTTAATTTTTATTTTAATAACATTAAAATCATTCTAATTGAACAATAATATAAAAATATTTTATATTATTTAATAATTAATAATAATAAATATCTAAAAATAAATAATTAAATATGTCCCATAAATAATTAATATTTTTACAATATTATTTAAATATCTTGTGATAATTACGTGTGTCATTATAATATTTGAAATTGAAAGTTGAAATTGAATGCACGGGAACTAACTAAGACGCACCAACCAATCCCTGGTCACAATTTGCACTTGCCTGACAATTGCCATCCTCAAAAATTAAATTTGGCTTTTACCACGCACGCCTAGTTCCAGCTAGTATCTGTGCCGCTCTACTTAGATTCTAGAATCTAGAGTCTAAAGTCTAGACTATATCAGGAAGGAGCTTTTTTGTCCCCCAATTAAAAATATCTCTTATATACCTTAAATAAAACGTTATATTGTGTTAAAAAAATAAACTTAACTGCAAAAAATGAAAATATAAATTTTATTTTTCAAAGAGATTACCCCATCTATTTTTATTTTATTGATATTAAATACATGTCTAATATTTCACACAAAAAATATTCGCAATAAAAACATGTCTAATTAATAATTATATATATTAATTCATACGTCTGTATAGTTGACATGATTAGCTTTTAATCTCGCTGTTTTCATGCAAATTATTAGACTAATTATATATATATATATATATATATATATATATATATATATATATATATATATATATATATATATATATATATATATATATATATATATTATATAAAAAATTTAAAATTAAATTGATTATTCCACTCAACGACTAAAAGTTGAATAATTTAATTATGGTTGAATTATAATTAAGTTGGTAATAATTAAATAATATTATTTCAATTAAAAATAACATAATATTTTAAGTTATTAATATTAAAATTAAAATATATTTATAAATGTCAAAATTCACAATTCATAATTTATAACATATAATATTTAAAATTAAACATATATAAAACTAAATTAAACATATAACAAATCGTTTTAATCCGTGATCTAATCCGAGTATATATACTTAATGTTTCGGGATTAATTGGCTGTATGAAATTAAAATCTTATTTAGATATAACAAAATTAACATGCAAATCGCAGTCATGTTTACAATATTTACTTGACCCAATGGTACGTATAGATATGTTTTATTGGAATTTAATATAATGTTAGAATAAATAATTACCACAAATATCAATATTTCTATTATATAGGCTAATTTGTTATTGGATGATAATATAAATAATATTTATCCTATCAGTATTTTTATTAAATTTTTTTATTATGTTTTCATTTCTACTTGTTTAATTTATTACAACTTGAAAAAAAAGTCATTATATTTAGTTTTTAAATATATAAACAGTATAATCAATTGTTCTTCTTTTAAATGTAGACACCATTTTAATATATATAAAAACAGAGAAGGACATAATGTTAGATAATTGTCTTTTTTTACACATTCACGATTGGCAGCTAAGTATTTTATTTTTAAAATTTATATCTGAATTAAATAATATGAAATCTATAAAAAAATATTGAATATATCATGAAATTGTTTTAATATAATAGAAAAATAATTTATATATTATAGTAACAGTGTAAAACAATTTAATTTTATTATTTAAATACAAATAATCGATAAGTTTGTTGAATTTTTTGTAATTATTTTAAAAGTATATAAATAATGATATCTATTTAGTTAACATCGTAAACTCTGTTTACAGACATTACATAATCATTAAATTCAATGCAGTATTACAATTAATTGATAATCGATAATGAACTGTTTTAACGTAGTTAATAATTTCGAGTTGGGTTTTAAATAATGCATTGAAATTCAATAAATTGACATTTATCGTCCTTTGACCTTAATTATCTTATTTAGGGTAGTGAATCAAATCTAAAAAAATAACTTCAGCATATAATACAGGAGAATCTTGGAAGTAAAAAAAAAAACGCTAATTCTTTAGAGAAAAAAATCTTCATTTCCTTTTCTCTCAATTCTTTGACTGTGTTTCTAAAGATTTTCGTATAACTTTAATACCATCAATTCAAATGTAATAAATTTAAAAGTATATATTAATAGTGTATCATGTATAAAATCAATAAAATGCTATTTTCTTTTTATGGGATCAATACTGCATGATTTAGTACATCTAAATTAAGAATACTGAGTTCATCAAATAATATTGGCACAACTCAGTGTTAAGAGAATGATTAATTAACGAAAAGTAGGATGGACGAGGGGTCCAGATAAAAAAATTAGCAAAGTAAAAATGGTCAACCCTAATTATTAAGTTATTAATTCCCACCAAATAAAATAAAATAAATTATTAGCATTTAATGGATAACATAGTAAAGCGAGACAATTGATAATTAACAACTAGAACAAAACTCCACCATAAAAAGCAGACAATTAAACAAGAGGAGTGTTACAATTTTTTTAATATACTTTTTATGGATAAAATATGTTAACGAATAAGACTTACTAATTAAGAATTAAGTTTTTAATAAATTTTAATGAATAGTTTCTTATTAACATTTGTCATTATAAATTATAAATTATAAATATAAACCATCCGGCACATGGTATCCCCAACTCGTGGGCACAATCCATGTCGATTATGCGAAATTAAACAAGCCATCAACCCGCGGAGACTGTGACTTTGAACAAGAAAGTGTATTATAGCGACCTTTCTGCATGGTGTTGAAACATTCTTTTCAGCCAACTTAGTTTGTCATGCTTTATTTTAATTTTAATAGTAAGATAATATTTCGATAAGTTTTTACAACAACCGATGCGCGAGGTTTTTCTAGTTCAACCTTATAGTCTAGAATACGAATTATTGATATATAACTTATTAAATACTCAAGAAGAACTTGTTGTTTAGAATAATTTTAATTAGCTGGAATATAATTATCTAAAAATATGTGCATAAATTTTAAATTCATGTCTGGTATATTATCTCTCAAGGTTGCCACATGCATGATCTAAATATCATAAATTTTCTTTTCGGAGTTCATAAAGAGAAAGTTTTGTTATAAAATCTAATACATATGAAAGTAACAAATATACAAAAAATTATATTATTAATATCGAATGATGTTATATATGTAAGACATACGTTATTTATATATGTCTAGAATCATTAAAAATAAATTTCGCATAAAATTTCTTAATTTTGTTAGAGTGAAAACATAAATATATTTTTTGGTCCAAGAAAACATAAATATCTTAATTTTAATTTTCTTTTTTCTATGGGTCAAAGAGTGAATGGTATAAAATATAAATGCCCAAAAACTCAGAAGCCCAAAGGCCGATCGACACAAACGCACGAGAGCGCACAAGCCCAGACATCAACAATGCCATACTCACAAAGAGACGACATTCTTAACCAAGCATGATTCTATATGTTGTCAAAATTAATATACACTTGCATTAAATATTATAAATTATTATTATTATTTATAGTAAATTTTAATTCAAATAAAATTGTCTTTCATAAAAAAAAAATACTTGTAATCTATACTAAAAAAAGTTGGTAGAATCTATTGGGTAGACCTAGCATGCAGTATTGGACTCATACACTGATGATCCATTATGTGATAAGAGGTTTATGTCAACTCTGGACTCTAATATTTACGTCATGGCAAACTTCATTTAGGATGGGCTATCATTTAAATCTATCATATTTTGTTTAAGAGGAACATAATACTATTGACAAAATAAAAAAAAAATGCTAAAGTAATTCTTCTTTTAAAAAAAATAAAATAAAGGCATATATTTTATATTTTAGCCTGATTAAATTTTTGATATTATATTTTTATTACTCTTAAGTGTTAGTTTCAATATTTTAGTTTCTTAATTAACTATCAATGAGATAAAATTTGTATTTTGTGATATGCTTTTATCCAAATTATTATTTTAAATGGATGTGTTAAATTTTAATCCCTTATTCTACTAATTACACAGTATGTTAACATCGTGATAAGCTTTCATCCAAATTATTTCGTTAAATGGTGATATATTACGTTAAATCATTTTTTAAATAAGACTACCACTTTAATCACGTTAAACACGTCACTATTTTAAACAATAAAATATTTTTTGAATTAATATTTAATTTCTCAAATAATTTGAAATGTTTTTGATGATTTTTTATCAATTAAAATAATTTTAAAAATATTATCGGGAGATCCTCCATAAAGTTTTATTTTTGGTCCACATATTGTCCGTAAATGTTGTGCTGGACACTATGATTGATAAGCCCATGTTTTTAAAACTTGATTCTGTATAACCTGCAAAAATATTAGCCTGGGTTGAGCTGACTCTAATTTTTTTAAGACATCTATTTTTTTTATAGATAAAAAAGATGAATTAAATATTGGAGACTTACTAGAATCAGAGCCCATGTATTTTGTTTCTTTATATAACTGTTTTGTGCAATATCGAAAATGTTGATTGGAAGTTTATATATTAAAATTCAATGTACAGAGTGGTATTATGTAAATGTAATAATAAAAGTCTCATAAAAAAATGTAAAATTATTTAACAAATGGAGTTGTCTAATCATCCCCAAATAAAATTGAGATTATAAATAATTTAGTACAATTTTCTTATGTATTTAAAGATAATTAATATAATTTTCTAATTACACCAATAATTTAGAATGAGATTGTTTAATTTTATTTTTACTCGGAGTCAACAAATTTGAGGATATCTATGCAATAATTTTCTGAAGTATTTTACACGCTCATAAAATACTCCTCTATTATATATTATGTTCCCCTTATATACTATTTTAACTTATTTGAACATAAATCAAATTGATAGAGATTGCTACCATTGGGATAGTTCTAAAATGTGCCAAGCCAATCTAGGTAGGAATCATTCATTGCTTGGACACTACTATTTTGAGTTTTCACTCAGTCATTTAATGCTAACATTTGGACATTCCAAAATAATTTTAACACCCACCTGACAGAAATGTAACCATATCCATTCCAAGTTTATGATGAAATGAAACCACAAGACCATCTCTGAACTCTGGTCAGAGCTATGAACTGGCGATTTTCATTTATTAACAAAATAAAAAACAAAACGTGCGCAATTGAGATAGAAAAACTTGGGCAATTAGAGGCATGAGGCAGTTATTAACGGATCGTGTACGACTCTCTCTCTCTAGTGTACATTAGGCAGGATTAAGTGGGTTGATTTGAATAATGAACAAGGTTTAGTGGATGGATGCCGTTGATATGCTAGAATTGCGGAGAGTTAATAAGAAGAAATGGTGGCAGATATGCAAACACGTGTCTCGCAAGGGTGGCGCTAAGAGAAGATGCCAAGTAACGAATCAGGACAAAACGAACAAGCCCAAGCCCGCTTCTGTCTCATTCTCTATGATAATTAATTAACCTCCTTTATAAGATCAGCTTCATCCCTTGGCTTAGTGTCTCTCGCTCGCTCGCACTTCCAAGAAACAAATTAAAGGAATAAGTAAGATATTTAGCCATGGAGGACAAAAGGACCACAGTCACCAACAGGCAAGGAAAGAAGAAGAGCCACCTACCGTTAAGCACCTTAAGCATTTCCGGCGAAGGTGGGATTGCAGGCCTTTTTGTCTTCGGTGGAGCCTTGGCCATTGCGGGTTTCATGGCAGTTGCTTCTTTTGCGAGCAACAAAGATAAGGCAAAGGAAACCCACGATCACCAACCTAAACCTAAACCCCAACAATTGTTATTGGACGAACACGGGTGTAAGATCGAAGAAGATCAAGACACCAACAAAACTCTCACCTCTCTTATTCAACATTCAAAAATCCAACACGAGGAGGATGCCACATGGTATGCTACACACCTTTATTTTATTAGGAGCATGTCCTTGTTTTTATGTTGCTGTATAGCCTAATTTATTTTTATATTTGAAAGGAATTAATTCTTGACTTTCAGTTATAAAAACATGTTTAATTTCAACGTTTGGTTAACTTGTGTATGTTACTGTAGCTGTTGGACATCCAATAAGAGCATCAACCAAGTTAATAATTCCTCTGCTGAATCCTTGATTTTGGTAACTTATCCTTCCTTTATGAATGTAAATGCTTGAGTTTGTGTATAACCTTTAAGTCGTTGTAAACAACTTGGATATATATGTTCAGAAGGAGAAAAGTGATGAGCTTTCAGCCAGAAGTGTAGAGAGCCCAATACGCTTTCAGCATCAGGAAATTGTGTTGTCTGACTCTTCACACCCAGAAAGTGCGGCGTCGTCGAACGAGAGTGGGGTCGCGGAAGAACCATTGTTCAACAACCCCACTGGCCAAGCACAGAAGCAGGAAGAGGAAGAAGAATCCTCGGAAACAGATACAGAAAGTGAGGACGATGATATTAAGGATGACGATGAAGATGGTGATGACGAAAATGATGACATGATGTCGGATGATGTTTCAGAGATAGGCGAAGAAGATAACCCAAAAGCAAGAAGGAGAAGCTCCCTGGATTACAAGAAGGAGCCACTTTGGCCAGCAGAGCTGATGCAACAAGCAAAGCGAAAACTCAAGGGAGATAGCCATGTTTGCTCAGACTCCTCTGATGTGGATGACTCAGACTACAATGAGGACATGACAGTGGC
Organism: Mucuna pruriens; assembly: GCA_025330945.1. NCBI lineage: Eukaryota > Viridiplantae > Streptophyta > Magnoliopsida > Fabales > Fabaceae > Mucuna > Mucuna pruriens. Next base: position 3,634,669 of record JAENHJ010000528.1, read on the forward strand.
AAAACAAGCGACTTATAACCAAAATCTAAACTTGTTTGTGGTGCCCAATAATCACCCATTAACCTGGCTTTTTCCCTTGCTGTTGCTAGTGCTGCTGTTGCTCTTAATTCTGCTCACTCGTCGCCCACAAGAATCATTTTATGTCCTAAATGAAGACAATTCGGTAGTTAAGCAAATTTAGAGAATTCAATGTTAATGTTTTTCTTTTTTCTTTTCTCAAATGAGTTTGGTAATTGACATTGCTATTCTCACGTTTACTGAACCATATACGCTGTGGATTTTGATAAATGGAGATAAGAATGCTGTTAACTTACTTTTTAATACAATTTTTAATATATTTCTTATTGTTTATTCTTTTGTAAGTTAAAATTTTGAGTATCAAATTGAAAAGGGATGTTACATTAAATCCTTAATTGAAAGAAATTAAGAAAAAATTATAAAAATATATATCAATTATTTAGTCGAAAATTAAAAAAATAAATATGACTAAAGTAATAATATTAACATATAGGGATCCAAACACTTCCCTTCTCGAAGTTGATATTTGCACTTCATTCCTAAACATTTTATCCGTCTTATATTTGGAACCATAGGAACCTTTTGACAGTTCTTCAAATTCACTATCCTCGCCAGAATCAGTGACTAAGTCATTGATTGCTTCCATAGTGATATCAGCAGCAGAGCATGCAGCTTGCTCCTTCAAAAACTACACAATATAAAATGTTTATTTAAAGCAAAACTTTTTTAGGGTTAAGCCTTTTATATATGCAATCCTACTTCATTATTTTGTGTCTTGCACTACGTGTTTTGACATGTTGCAACCATAGCTTATGCCGCTGAAAAGATAATTGGCCTGAAATTTTTATATAGATCTAACTCACCAATTAATTAATAAGAAAATAATAAAAAGATTATATTATAAATAATAGAAAAATTAAGTCATAATTATTTAGTATGAGGCAACTCTCGAAATAGATGTATTAGACTTTTTTTAAGTTGAATCTTACTTTACATTTAATTTAGTGTTATATTAAAACTTTAATATACATCTAATTCATCTAAATAAATCAATTGACTAATAGGCTCTTTGATAAAAAATTATATATAAAATAAATTATAAATTGTGAAAAATAAAGTCATAATTACTTAAAACATAAGATAATAATCGAAATATATATATTAGACATTTTTTTTATTGAGTTGAGTCTTGTATATATGATATAAATCTATTTTTAAGATTTAATCTAACCATTATGATAACTCACGGAAAGGGATATTTTGCAATAAGACCTCTAAATAGGATATAAATTTATTCATTAATAAGCTTGTAGGTTTCACTCTTTATGGAGGTCAACATAATTAAAAAGGTAAATATGTACTTTTTAACTCTAATTTCAAATATAAGAAAAAAAATTTTATGAGTATTGATCTAAAAAAGAGTAAAAATTAATTAATTTTATTCTATTTAATAAAGTTATCTCCAAAATATTTTTATTTATTACACATTGTGAATTCAATGACCATGTTTTTTTTATATTTTTTTATATCAAATTTTAATGAATAATAGTTTAAGAAAAATATTTATTATTAAATGAGATTGATATAATTAAATGATATTTAAATAATTTTCTGAATTAGCACAAATTATCAGAGAATATATAATTTTAATACATTATGATATAATTAATATAATAATTATACTAATAAAAATTATTTATGTTTACTTAAAATAGGTGTATATTAAGCCTATAAGGCATTTTGAATAACCTAAATATGACAATTTTTTAACTGAATAGACTTTAATAAAATTTTAGGCGTAATTTATATTAAAAATTTGGTCATACCTATTTTTACTTATATGGATGTTAATAATTTTTACTGGAACACAATTTCATTCAAAAAGATTCTTATCAGGATCTTTTTCTCGTGAAGAAAATGCTTTAACTAATCAGATGAAAAATTTACAAAGAAAGTTGAGCCTTGAAAGCGTTGTCGCCGTGATATACCAGGATCATATATTAAAAAATAGAGTAAAAAAATTGTATAAGAGTTTATCAAGATAAATGGTATTAGGGAGCAACCACATCCATCAACCTTTGGTTGTCCAAGCTTCTATGTGATGCTTAAACTAGGTAAGAAATTGCGTTGGAGAGGAACATCTCAACTTATTGTTTTCATAATTTCAAAGTGGTTATCTTTTTCCTTATTTATTTCTTCCTTTGCCTTTAAGTAATACTACAAAGCCAGAGAAAAGAATCTGACACGATGTAAGTAGAGTAATTATATTAAGTTCTATTGTGAAGGGAGAAGAGAGAGTGAAACTTCTACGAATTGAATAACTATTTTAATTTACATACATACAGAAGATTTCTGTCTTCCTTCATTTCTCTTCTTTTAAAATCAAAATTTCAAATATATTCTTAAAAAGATATTAAGAGGACGGAGCCCAACATGTAGGAATATATGTCCACTTATCTGAAACCCAAAACTCGAAATTCACTCTTACGGTTTCTGGTCTTTTGTCAAACTTTCGTTTTTTAAACTGGGAAGGTAGTCCATTTTCGGCCCAATAGTTAACATCCCACACTTTTGTGCTGCACTGCTGCTTTATATTTATAAATGACAGTTAACACGCGTATTACTATTTAGTTTAATTTATTTTAAGAAAAATATATTTTTAAACAGTTTATGGAAATAATTTTTTATTAAAAATAATTAGTTATCAAGATTAATCTCTTCATAAGCTTGTGCCAACGCATGAATATTGATTTGATGAATACTAACTGAAACTATCGGGAGATAAGAACATTTTATAAAACTTGATTTTCATCGTATTATGCAAGATATGTTGAGACAATAAAAGTTTAATCTTTTATGTAGAAGATATTGCGGATGAACCTAAACTTTATGTGCGCAAATTGATTTAAGGGTTTAACTTATAATATTTTAAAATTTTAATCATGGATCTCAACGTGTTTAATTCAATTTCTGACACCTAATTGTTACAGGAAAAAAATGCAAACTATATATAAGTCATTTGTGTCTGACGTGGTATTTTTTTTATTAAGAAACAATTTCTGCAGTGAGGAAGAGACAGCATCCTTTTTTCGTCATCCTTTGCTATCAGGTGTGTCGTATTTGGCGTTTGATTAGTGTCATGTTTTGTGTTGAGCTGAACTCGCCTAGGCTAAACAACTGGCTGTAATGGAAGATATTAATTTCTCTTAAAGTCGTGAATTTAAATTTGAATTTTTATCAAAAGAGATGTATATATTTAATATTCGATAATGTTTTGAATAAAATTATTTCTGTAAAAAATATCTGTGGAAAAAAAATAAAAAGTGACGAATGACTTCTGGCAAAAAGTGACATGGATAATTGGCGACGCTTCCGAAAAAATGGAGTTGCTTGAAGGAGGGGACTTAGGAGTATTTGCTCTGAAGCAACGATTTAAGTAAGAAAGGCCAAAAAATGACCGGCACATACAAAAGCCACACGTTCAATAGACAATGGCAAAAGAATTGGATAAGATTTCGTAACGTGGACAGATTTAATTAGATGTGAAGCGATTCTTTTCTTTCTTTTTAGTGTCAGAATCATTATTTGTTAGTATGGATAAGATCGTTTTTTGTTGCATCACTGTGAAGTTCTTTATGGGAATTATTATTTAATCAAAATTATTCATTTTTATATTGTTAAAAATTACAACAGCATAACACTATATAGACATGCAATATTTTTCATTAATAAAAAATATATATAGAATGCAATATTTTTATGCTCGTATAATTTTTTTCAATATATAATTCTTTGTAATACTATAGAGTAATTGTTAAACAAAAATATATTTGATTAAATTAGTTTTTCTCTTAATATTAACTAAATAAGTAGTACCAGTTGACAATTTAAGGTGGTGATTACTTTGAAAATTGTTTTATTTTTTATTTTTAATTATATAATTAGTTTAACTTTTATATTTTTTGTACGGTTAATTAATTAAAAATCATTATTGATATATCTTTTAAAATATTTATTATAAAAATTAATAAATTATTATACATATTAATTTATGATTAAAAATGTCAGTGTAAAAATTACCATAAATTCGTATACTATTTACTCATAACAAAACACATAATTTATATTTAGTTTTAAAAATTTATATAAAAAATAAAATAATACAAAGTTTTTTTTTACTGTTTCTTATACATTTTTTAAAAAGAGATCAATGAAATAAAATAAAATAAAATATTTTTAATTAAAAATAAAAAACAAAATTATTTTCTCAGACCAGATACAACTTAAATTGGTTAGTTTTGCAATGAACTAAATGATAGTTTTCATTCAAGAGGATATAGTATAATAGCTCCTTTTTTATTTCACAAAAATTTGTGTGTATCAGTGTATTTATAATTGTCTGTATTTTTTTTTTTAAGATAACTATGTGAAGTGCTGGAATTTATTTTTTCTTTTGAAAATTTAAACTAATCAATGAAATTATGTATAATTAGTATTTTAATCCACATATATGAGTATTTTTTTATATTTTATTGTTATTTTAAGGAATAAAAAACCAAGTATAAAAACTGATATTTTTAAATTTAAATAGAACTATTTAAAGAACAAGGATATTTTTTTAACTTATTGTTTGCTTGTAATAATTTAAAATAAAATAAAAAAACATGTTAATATATTAGCTAGGAAAATTCCAAACTTTATAATATTAAGAACTTTTTTTTATTATTTTAATATATTTTAAAAATATAAAATAACATGAATAATATTAGACAAGAATAAATTTTCATATTAATAAGAAAACTTCTAACTTTTTAATAAATTTTTATTATATTTTTACAATTTAATATTAAATTAATAAATTAACATGTAGAGATAAGGATAATGAAATTTTTTTTTACTCTTGATAACTCTGCTAGTGAAAATCTACACGTAAATGAAACTAAAAATCTGTTAGGTGTAACTTAATTGGTTGAAGAAACATGTGAGTGTTGTAAATTTTCTAATATTATGTTTGATTTTTATAAAAAAAAAAAAAATACATATATTTAACTAGTAAAAATGTGATTGTATAAATTATTTTAATTATTTTTAATTTATCTTTTAACATCACAAAATTAATAATAAATATTTAAAATTAACTCGACCATACTGAAAATAGCTACTATAGAAACAATTTCTCAAAAAAAACTCATTAGTACTAAAATGGAATTAGATGTAAATTATATTTATTTTCCAAAGGAAGAAACTGCATATTTTAAAATAAGAAAAAGAAAGGCAGTGTAATGTAAGCTTCTTTTAAGATAAAATAATGTAATTTACTTTATATTATGTTATATTATAGTATTCTAAATTAAAATTAAAATTTAATTTCAATAGTCTGCAATAAAAGTTGATATTGAAGGTTGTAACTAATTTTAGAGGCAAATAATTAATTTTGATTAAAAATATCATAAAAAATACAACCCAAAATTTGTCTCAGCAATAATATTAAAAATAAATGTTTATTCAAATAAAATAGTCTAAGTTAAAAATTAAAAAGGAAGTTAGTAACATATTTTTTAATTTAGTTTTTTCAACATGTTTTTTTATTATTAGTTAAAGTTTATTAAAAATTATAAAATTATAAATAATACTCATTAAATTAAAATTGAGATTTGAAAAACTTGTAATCTAAAAAATAATTATAAAAATATGTTAAAAAAATTACAGAATGTTTTATTATTATTTTTTAATTTTAAATGTCCGCTGGTCAAATCCGAGAACATTAGTGTGTTGTTTATGTCAAAAACAGTAGTATGTGGTTCAATAATGGCACACAGAATATCCAGGGCAGGTGATAGAACCATGGGCATATACCAAAACAAATGGATAAGATCACGGTGGTGGTGCATATACCATAATCAATCATGCACCTCCGAGTAAATAGTAGTACTAGTGCTGAGTTAAACAATAGCAATAGCAATTGGTAAAGAAGGCGAAAGAAACCAAATCAATGGATTCCTTTGGTAATAATTAATCAATGCACCATAGGGACAAGCACAAGGTTTTATAAATTTTTAGGATAACACGTGGCCTTTTAGTTTTACTTTTAAATTTGTTTATTGGATAATTCATTATGCTAAACAATAAAATATGGTTAAAGAACTTATAGTAGATAGATTCATGAGTGTCTGGCCATTTAGTGGGGTAGGTTCATGACCTAATGCGTATTATTTATTTTAATACTTTTTATGATAATTTTTTTTAATATTTTCATGACCTAATGTATATCCCTCTATTTGAAGTTGAATATTCACATACGGAATAACCCTGATCCCCTTCCCGGGGTTTTCCTTCTTAAGAAGATATAATGTAATGATATTTTTGAACGGATTTTTAATACGTCTAAAATTTGAAACAATTTTCATTTTAGTTTATATATAATACAAAATAAATATTTATTTTATATAATAAATAAATATTTTTAATATATAAAGTATATTTTAAATATAAATATAAAATATAATATAAGGTTATTTTTAATTATTAAAATATAATTTAGAAATAAAAATAAAAAATAAAAATTGAAAGAGATAGAAGGATAAGAATATCATGTATAAGATAAAAATAAATAGAAGAACAATTTAAAATATTTGTGATTTTTTTTTAGTTGCAAGAATAAAGTATGAAATACACCTTTAAAGAAAATGTAAATGAAAATATTTAAAATGCCTAAATGGAAGAATAAAAATTATAAAAATTTCAAATTTCAAATTATGTATTCTGAATTCACAGCAAATGAGTAAATTTAGTTTAAATGAAAATATATATCTTGTTTTATTTTAAAACAAATTCATTTCAAAATAATATTGTCTTGTAACTTGTAAGTGTAAAGTTTTTCAAAAAAAAATTATGACACACACTTTATTATTAACTATAATTTATTAAAAATTATAAATAAAACTTGTTAAATAAGATACAACGCTTACAAAATTCTATAAGTGAGTAGTTAATTTCTGTCTTTCCTTCCAACACGAAACAGTAACATTATTACTTTTTTAATTGTAAGTAGTGTTTCTAATATTATAATATTTACCATTTTTCTAGAAAAGTAATTTACTTGCTAATGGAACCCGTGCAAGTGAATATGGATATGGAGTGACAAATCTTGACCAAATATTTTGCACGGGACAAATTTTTTTTGGCGCACAATTTGAAGGAGAGAAAATAGTTAAATGGGTCAAAATTATTAAATTTGTTTTATGAAATATTACTTATACCCATTTTAAAATTATTTTAGGGTTCCCCGCTTTTCAATAATTCGCCACCTTAGTCTGTGGGTATGCCACTTATTTTATTTTTATTTATTTTTTATAAATAATTTTGACAAAAATGAGTTATTAATAGAAGATCGAGAAGAAAAATATTTTTTGAGTTAATAAAATTCCACATTGTTTACTAGATCGACGAGGTTAATATTATTTATAAATATTTTTTCTTAATCCATCAAATTATTTTTTAATGAAAAAATGTGATCACTGATAAAAGATAAAACGAATAATATTTCATATAATATCCTAAACTTAAAATTTAAAATATTAATTAAAGGAAAAATCTAAATCACTTTTACCCCTTAATCTCAACTCGAAAGCTTGTTCATGTGTGATGATGGAATGATAAACAAGGACACTAATGCGATTCGAGTGTATTTCACTTGAGGTTGGAAGATTAGTTATTAACTTTAGTCTGATATAGAGTCACTTTTAAAAAGTTAAATATTTTTTGGGTCCAACACTTGTTACTAATTGTATAAAATATTAAATTTATCAAGTGATATTAGGACATAATTACAAAGTCTATTCATTCAACGGCAATGTGGAGGAAAATAATGAATAATCGCCACGTATAAGGTCTCTCTGTTTCTCTTACTATATAAATTGAGCTCTGATGATCCGCACTACACGTCGCAATTACCATTCTCTTTTAACTTCTATGCCTTTTCCACTTGCAAATTCCAAATCCAATTTGTGTCAGTTCCGCATCTAAGAAGAACTTTACAGACATATATACACAGTGATCGTCGTCATGTCTACGCAACCCAAGCTTGGTCGGATGCCCAGTATTAGAGACCGAGTTGAAGACACTCTCTCTGCTCACCGTAACGAACTCATTTCTCTCCTCTCCAGGTTCTTCATCAACCCCACTTTTTTTTTTTTATATATATATTTGATGCACATGTGTTTTACTTTCTATGAGTGTGTTGGTATGTGTTTTACTTGTTATTTTGTTTGAAGGTATGTGGCTCAGGGGAAAGGGATTTTACAACCCCATAATTTGATTGATGAACTTGACAACATCCCTGGCGATGAACAAGCGAGACAGGATCTTAAAACTGGCCCCTTTGCTGAAATTATCAAGGCTGCACAGGTTACTTGCTTACTCTATCATAACTTTGGTTTAGATCAATTAATTTTTTTAGGAATGTCTTGACGCTTCTTTACTTTTTTTTTTTTAATATTTCATAAAATTTCATGTAGGTCCCATTATTAGAAAGTATGTCCAGTTTATTTAGGGAGATCTACGTACGATTTCACCTGATAATAAATATTTTTTATAAAATGATTAAATAGTGCGTTACTTGTCTTCCTGACTAGAACTTCCACCCAAAATTGTACTTATTCCATATTCTGTCCATGATTGTTTAAAACTTCTCTCTTTATTTTATCCGGGTGTGGCTATGTCCTGTCATAGACTATTTTTTTGTGATATTACTATACAAAATGACATAAAAACAGTTATTTCTTTCAAACGAAATACGAAATATTTGGACCTTGATTTATAATTCGGTACTTCAAGGGATTAACTTTTGAGCTAGACGATAGCCCGGGTTTAACAAAAAAAGGGCTTAATATTGCACATTTTCACTAAGGCATACATTAATTATATATTTTATCTATTATAAACAAATCGCATTAAATTGGAGCTTAATCTTATAGAATTTAAAGTGTGCATTGAATTGACCTGTCTGTCTAACAAAGGCGAGGAAGATTGGTACCAGTCAACCAGAGGTTAGATATGGCTAAAAAAATTAAAAGGGGAAGTTTGATTTATAAAAAATGGTAACAACATATTTCTAATTTTTTTTAATACATTCATTTTAATTGACTAATATTTATTAAAAATTATAAAAATTTGTGAGTGTTACATCATATTTAATATTTTTTAATAAATCTTAACTAATAAATAATAGTGTTGCTAACCCTCCGCTTAATTTATAATCACTTTTTAATGATGTCATCCAAGCTTTGCAATAGTTAAAGGGGAAAAATATCACCCAGTGCTCTTGTTGGTACTGTCAACGAGTGAAATTGTCGTATGGTATGAAAATGTGTAGCATTATTTTTGTGACAGGAAGCCATAGTTTTGCCTCCTTTTGTGGCAATAGCTGTTCGTCCAAGACCTGGTGTTTGGGAATATGTCCGTGTTAATGTCTCTGAACTCAGCGTGGAGCAATTATACGTTTCTGAATATCTCAGTTTCAAGGAAGAACTCGTAGATGGAAAGTAAGAAGTATACTGCTTAGCTTTTATTATAAGATATAAACTCTGACCTTGGACTGCAACTTAGTGACTGTTTCTGTTTTGTATTGTGCATAGGATTAATGAGAATTTTGTATTGGAGCTTGATTTTGAGCCATTTAATGCCACGTTTCCTCGTCCATCCCGTTCATCATCCATTGGCAATGGTGTCCAATTTCTCAATCGCCACCTTTCATCAATTATGTTTCGCAACAAAGATTCCTTGGAGCCCTTGCTTGACTTCCTCCGAGTTCACAAATACAAGGGCCATGTAAGTATGCTGTGTTATGCACTTACATGACAACAACTATAGTTTCAGAAATTAAACTTGACCCTGAATTTCTCTCTCCCTCCCTTCCTCTCTGAAAGATATATCCTCTTAAACTGTGTACTCAGTGTCATATTTGTATTTTTTATTTTCGTACTGAAATTTTCTCTCCCTTGTTATCATGTTGTAGGCGCTGATGTTAAATGATAGGATCCAAAACATTTCCAAACTTCAGGCTGCTTTAGCCAAGGCTGAGGATTATCTTTCTAGGCTTGCACGGAGTACACTCTATTCAGAGTTTGAATATGTGTAAGCTTCTGTTTGATAATGGGTTTACAAGTCTTCACCTTGCAGTATGAATGATGTGAGAATTTTGTAGGACCTTTTAGTTTAAATTTTTTTTCCTTTGACTCTTTTCTTAATGTAGATTACAAGGAATGGGTTTTGAGAGAGGTTGGGGTGATACTGCTGAGCGGGTATTGGAAATGATGCATCTGCTACTGGATATTCTTCAGGCTCCTGATCCTTCTACACTAGAGACTTTTCTTGGGAGAGTGCCAATGGTATTCAATGTTGTTATATTATCTCCTCATGGTTACTTTGGACAAGCCAATGTCTTGGGTTTGCCTGACACTGGTGGACAGGTATCTCATTTGTCATATACTGAAAGGAACTGTTGAACTGGACATGCATATGTTGTTCATTACCCCCTCTTTCTAGTGATCGTTTACCCCTAGTTGTTTCCATCCTTTTTATCTTGCATTGTTTGAGTTATATATCATATATGAGCACCATCTTAGATGAAAGGTTTTATATGCAGGTTGTTTATATACTAGATCAAGTGCGAGCCCTTGAAAATGAGATGCTCCTTCGGATCAAGAAACAAGGACTTGATTTCACTCCTAGAATTCTAATTGTAAGTGTAACTTTTTGGTCTCGTTCTTCATATTGATAGTGCTGTTGTATTTGATTGTTTTTTTTGGTTCAAAACTAATTAAAATTCTATGCTGTCTGAAGGTTACCAGGTTAATACCCGATGCAAAGGGGACAACATGCAACCAGCGGCTAGAAAGAGTCAGTGGTACTGACCATACTCATATTTTGCGAGTTCCATTCAGATCAGATACAGGAACTCTTCGGAAATGGATCTCAAGGTTTGATGTGTGGCCTTATCTAGAGCGTTATGCAGAGGTAAATGTCTATCGACACATAGCTTGAATTGTTCACCTGATCATGAACCATTATTAGGATTTAAACAATTTCTTAGCTTAGTTTGGATTTGTTAAAGAGTCTAGTATTTCAGCATATATTCTGCATGTGCTAGCATTTCCATTTAATATTGATGGTTATGTACCTCAACAGGATGTTGCCAGTGAAATTGCTGCTGAGTTACAAGGTTATCCTGATTTCATCATTGGAAACTACAGTGATGGGAATCTTGTTGCATCTTTATTGGCTTATAAAATGGGAGTTACACAGGTTCTTGTCCCTCTTCTTTATCATCTTTGCCTTATGAAATGCGAAAGCTCATGTTATCTACTGCTGAGAATCCAACTTATATTGATATGAATGTTCTTATGTGTAGTGCACAATTGCGCATGCACTTGAGAAGACAAAATATCCAGATTCAGATATATATTGGAAGAAATTTGAGGATAAGTACCATTTTTCATGCCAGTTCACTGCTGACCTAATAGCCATGAATAATGCTGATTTTATCATCACCAGTACTTACCAAGAGATTGCAGGAACGTAAGTATTTTTCTCATGATATATGGTTTTACTTCATGATTTGTGACCAATGTTAATTCTCGTGATACTGCTTTATAATTTTCTCCCCTTTATAATCTTTGGCTCGTTAATATTATCAATTATATAACTTAATTCTTTCATTGCTTTTTCATGCTCCCGACTATTTATTTTGCTTTTTCAGATTAAGTTATGATACAGGTGATTGCCTTTTGTTTAACAAACATATACTCCCAAATGACACATCTCCGTGCTTATTTTAACCACTATTGGCTTTTCCTGGAACCTTGCATACTCCACCCTATGACTGCACCAAGAAACTTAACCCCAGTTTGATTTAACGTACTTTGTTGTCTCAAAATTCTTAAATTATGTGTGTTGATAGTGACTGTTATGGCTTAGAAAAGTCCACTCAGTTATATGATACACCAACCTAAGTCATTCCCATTATCTTGGAAATCTCTCTGACTAGAATATGAGCAGAGCTAGTTATAATTTTGCTTAAGCATTCTCTCTAGGCATCTGGCATATACATCCTTGGTGCTAACCTACATTTTCTTCTAAGTTTTTTTCCTAGTAATCTTTATATGTGTTTTGGTTTTCAGTTATGGCAATGCTATTCATTTCATTTTCTTAACTAATTTTTCAGGAAAAATACTGTTGGCCAGTATGAGAGCCACACTGGCTTTACACTTCCTGGACTCTATAGGGTTGTCCATGGCATTGATGTTTTTGACCCCAAGTTCAATATTGTCTCTCCAGGAGCAGATATGTCAATATATTTCCCCTACTCTGAAAAGCAGAAAAGGCTTACAGCCCTGCATGGTTCAATAGAACAGCTATTATATGATCCTGGGACAACTGATGAATACACGTAAGGCTATTTCACTCGCAGAACTTCTTAATTTGGGCTATTTACTTCTGCATCAATCCGTATCTCCATAAGTAATTGATCTTCTGATTAATTTGATAATTCTACCTTACCATCCATGGTCTTAAGGGTCAATATGAATGAAAGTTGACTTAGTTGTCTGTTATGCATCATGCAAAAACTTATGTAAGTATGGTCCATCAGCTTCAACTTTCAAGTCATCACTTGTCCTTGTGTACTGATGCAATGATGCTTGGTTTAAAAACCCACCCAGACCTCCACATCCTTATTCCTGATAAGGGGTAGAATATCTCAAGCTGTTTGTAAGAACTGTTAAGAAGCATGCCACATTTGTCAGATTTGATGCAATGGCGACAGTTAATGAGTTTATCTTTGTCTCTTTGTGGCAGTGGTTCATTGAAAGACAAGACAAAGCCCATAATTTTCTCCATGGCAAGGTTAGACAGGGTAAAAAACATAACCGGATTGGTAGAAAGCTATGGCAAGAACAGCAAATTGAGGGCACTGGTCAACCTTGTCGTAGTAGCTGGTTATATTGATGTGAAGAAGTCCAGCGACAGAGAAGAAATTGCAGAAATTGAGAAGATGCATGGTCTCATGAAAACGTATAATTTAGATGGTGAATTTCGTTGGATTGCTGCCCAAACAAATAGGGCACGTAACGGGGAGCTGTATCGCTACATAGCAGATACACAAGGTGCTTTCGTTCAGGTATTATTAGTATACTAATATCTCTTTACTATTTGATTGAATCGCTCAGGCATTATTTGTAAATTGCAACTACTACTCTGTTGCTGCAGCCTGCTTTCTATGAAGCTTTTGGACTTACAGTTGTGGAGGCCATGACTTGTGGACTCCCCACATTTGCTACTTGCCATGGTGGTCCTGCTGAGATCATTGAGAATGGTATATCAGGATTCCACATCGATCCTTATCACCCTGATCAAGCTTCAGAGCTATTGGTTGCATTCTTCGATAAGTGCAAGGAGGATCCAAGCCATTGGAAGAAAATATCTGATGGTGGTCTTAAAAGAATTTATGAAAGGTAGTAATCTTGTTAAAACTTGGTTGTTTTTCTTATGACACACTGAATGCTAAGCTGAAAATAAACAGGTACACGTGGAAGATTTATTCCGAAAGGCTAATGACCTTGGCAGGAGTTTATAGTTTCTGGAAATACGTTTCCAAACTAGAGAGGCGTGAAACTCGACGATATCTTGAGATGTTCTACATCCTCAAGTTCCGCGATTTGGTGAGTCACATGACATCTGTTCCTTCGTTAGTTTTAGAAAAAAGGTTGTGATATCATGCAGGATTATGAACTTTAATCATGTCTATGCCTTCTTATATGAGAAGGGTTGTGAATTGTGATGCCATCATGCAGGATTAAGAACTTTATCATCTTTATGCCTTCTTATGAAAAGGGTTGCTCTGCGCTTTCTTTATTTATAGCATCAATTTTGTGCTCCACAACTTTTTTGCAGGCAAATTCTGTTCCCCTATCAAAGGATGATGCAAGTTAACCAGCTATATATTTGCACCAAGGCTTGATAGCAGACAATAAGAGTCATTTATGTAATATAAAAGTCTGCTTGTGTATTATAATGTTGTGATGCGACCTAGATGAGTTTCATGATGGTGGGCACTGGTGGTTGAATTTGGATGTCTCCTTTCTTCGTCTGATTAGCAGTTGTCAATCATCTAGACCTGGACGTTAGGTGTGAGGGTTTTATCCTTACTGATGGGTAAGAATAAAGCAATATGAATCTTTTGGCTACTAAAAAAATAACCCTTAGAACTAATGAGTCAAATTCCACGTCAAAGGCCTAATGATCTGTATTGAAGCGCTGTATATGATGAGACGGTTTTGCCCACCCACTGTTGGGGTGAAAGCACAATTTTGAAGTGATTTCAAAACAACACTTTTATCATGAATTTAAATCGTAAAATAAAATGGAAAAGGATAATTGTGCGGGAACCCAGTTAAAAACTTTTTAAACTACTGCTATTTGATTTCTCTACCAAAAAGTTACTATGAGATTATTTTATAAATACCGTATTATCAGATAGAAGTAGAACTGTCATTTATTCGGAGTTTTAGTATCCTTTTTGTTTTTTTAAGGGGAAAAGGAAAAGTTTGGATATGAACTTATCCCTTGTTTGGTTGCAGCACTTTATTAGCAGACAAGAAAAGATTAATTTTTGTGAATTTAATAAATATTTTCATTATCTTGGTCAACGGAAAGTTATTTTACTGAATCCTATTGTACATTTACATATATTTTTATTTTTTCACATACAATTTTTTTAATTGAAACAAATAAAAAATATATATTTTTATCTTCATATATGTGATTTCCGCATTCTTTATTTCTTCTTTTCCAATTTTCTAAGAAGTACCCTCCAAACGGTTAAGGAAGAATGAATGGGGTAAAAGTAAAAAACCTTGAGTTTGAAATTTAGAAGTATTGTAGCGGTGGAAGCTGTAAGAGTTATATTTATAACTCTAATTTTTAAAATATTTTTATAAATTATTTTTTCTATCTTTCCCTGTTATATTACTTATTTTATTTAATGATTATTTTTCTTATTCTTATCTCTCTTAATTATGTTTTTCTACTAAAGTTGCCTCATGGAATTTTCTCCATTATTGTTTGTTTCTGCAAATATAACTTTTACTGTTCTTATTTCTTAATTTTACTGTTGTAACGAGAACCAAAACAAGTTATAACCGATATTGATGAATAAAAAACAAAATATAGCTATATTTGCATAAAGGTAAACATATTATTTTTAGGAATAACGTAAAACCTATATAAATTCTTTAAAGGAAATTAATTTTATTTAAATTAAAATAAATGAATACTAAAATAAAAAAAATTATAAAATTAAAAATGAAAAGAATCCATAATTATGATTTAAAAAGTAAAATAATAATTTATACGGAAGAAAAGAGTGGCCCAAGCAAAGGAAAACATGTATCCGTTGATGATTTATGTCAGTAACAGTGGGAGTAGAGGAATGTCTTTCCGTCTTTGGGCCTGGGGAGGTATCCCCTGACCTGACCCTGCCGCAGAGATCTGCACCCTGCACTCCTTACTTGTTACATGTGACACAAGGTAGACCTAGCCAGCTTTTTTGACCCTCTCTTACACAATCCTCTACATGCACCCAAAATCCTCTTTCTTCCTCTCTCGCTTTCAACGGTCAAATATTTAAATGAAAACCTTTATTATTTATTTCTCATAATAAAATTTCTTTTTCATATCTCTTTTTCTTCTTATTTTATATCTCTATTTAATATTAATTTTAAATTATTGCTATACTTTATTATATAAATAGCACTATTCTGACATTGACTCTACCCAGTGAAATATGTCCCTTTTCCTTATTATCCTCTGGCAGACTGGCACAGTGCTTGGCAAGTATTAACAACGGATTATTTCCAAGTTTCAAGGATTAAGCCCTTTGTTAATTAAACCGTGCCACTGTGGCTCTATCTCTAATTCGTTTCCCGATGTAAATTCTCACATTCTCGTTTGAATTTAATTTTTTACTTTTTAATTACTTGAATCTTGAGAATGCCCGCAATGAACCAGATAAAAACATAAACCTTCTTCCACTTTAACTAACAAAGTGAAAAATAACACATAAGGCTGGCTAACTATTTTGCCTTGAGCAATGTGCTTCAAGGTTGGGGGCTCGCGCCATGACTCTTTGGTCTTTACCCCCCTTACCTTGTGCAATTCCAAGGAATTAAAACACTAATAATTAAAACTAGAGATGCACACAAGTTGGAGAGACACGGCTCCCTAGAGTTGGCCAAACGAGTGTGCGAGATAAGCAAGTGCTCCTACAAGGGGTGCGTTAATATAAGTAGCCGGTTCTGATTGCTCATAATCTGACCGTTCATCAGGGAACCTATCATGCAGATCCGGCCCTCCAACAACGGCACCCACTAGAATGTTCGGGTTCGGTGATTCTGAATTCATCACACTGAATCCTGCAGAGCATTGGATCTTGCCAGGGTGAACAGCAATGGACGGAAGCGATGAGCCCCTGTGGTGTATCCTTCGTGGGTATCGTGGACCATACCCCACCATATACGACATCTTCAAGGGGTTGTCTCCTAGCAAGTAATCCACCTGAAAAATAACAATAAATCAAGACCAATTAAATAAATAAATAAAATGCACTTTTTTAAAACACATTAGCACCATACTAAATGGAGTGATGAGTCTAATATTTTTTTCCTACCTGTTTTTTGGCTATTGCCCGGAGCCTTTTTGGAGTTACAGTAGTTCCGCCACAGTTGACAACCACATGGGCTTTGGTCAAGTATTTAGCGTAAGTTAAGAGTATGAAGGAGGTGGAAGTGACATACTGCATGTTGCTATCACCCATCTTGAACAGAAGCCCACCTGCGTAGTTTACAAACAGTCAGGAACCAAAGGTAAACGGTTACACATAAAACCACACAGTTGAGAGTAAGAAAGGGAAGAAAAATAAAAGGAAAAGGAACCTCACCTGGAGTGAATTGGGTAGAAGAGGAGCCGGGGATAACAGAACAGATAAAATTATCTGCGTGACCCTTGTAGTCATGCAGGGATTGCACCTTCCGAACAAGAAATTCCTATAATCAAAAGCACAAATATGAGTTGGAACCCATCTATTGTTGTTATCAGTTCTACAAAAGACAATAAGATGAAATGTGAAGCATTTTGGACCTTAGAAAGCAGTATCCTTGCTCCAACATGCTTGTTATCCCATCCAAAGGTATTGTCAGAATCTGCAGCCCCAAGTGTCTGCCCATTAACTTTGATATAGTTTAGGTACATTGGGTTCTTAGTAGCCTTGTGAAGCCAAGCAGCACCCCACAACAGCTCATCCTGAAATATTTCCAAGGCATCTTTAAGGAAACAGTTCTTGCTTTACTTCACTTCACTTCACACATCAAATATGCAACTTTAAATATTAGACCTTTACCTGATAACCAGAGTAAGAGCAATAGAAGGGGCACACAACAGGCTTCAACCCATTGCTGTAGGATCCCCTGTATTTATCAGCAAACTGGAAAACCTATATCCATAAACAAGTACAACATCAGATTTTAAGCATTAGTTGGGTGAAGTCCGTTATATTCAAACTTGGTTTTCATCTCATGAAATCAAATGCTTACACGGATAGCCCTCCTAACCAAAGTTTTGGAATAGGTGGGGTCAGTTTTTTTGAAAACCAAAGAAGCAGCTGCAAGAGCCGCAGCAGTTTCTGCAGCCACATCTGAACCAGGGTTGTTTTTATCTACTTTAAAGACACTTCTTGGGGTGTCCATGTCCTCGGGTCTCTCCCAACAAGCGTGGTCCTTCACAGCATCTCCCACCTGCAAAACCACGCCCATAACACTTCCCTTGCTTTCTCCCTAGTCATGTGTACTTGAGCATAACATGATAATAACAGAAGAAATAAAACTACCAGGAAAAGAAGAGAAGAGAAGAAGACTAACCTGAACATAAATGGTGTCTGGATGTGCAGTAGCTTTGAGAAGATAATCTGTGGCCCAACGAATGGCCTCTCTAGCATTCTGTAACTCACCTTTCATTACCCCACCAAACTCAACAACACTCCACGAAAGCATGGTGGTGGTAAAGGCCATGGGAAAGCCAAACTTGACATTGTCCCCGGCATCGTAGTACCCTCCAACCAAATCAACCTGCATTGCATGTTTAAGGCGAAATAAGCAAAGTGCAAAAGCCAAACAAGACAAAATCTAAGAATGTGTGGTATTAATGTTATACATGCATGGTTGAGCCATCAGAGAGACCAGAGTCACTCCTCCAAGACATTCTCTGGTTAGAAGGGAGCTTCCCCGATCTCTGGCCCTCAAAAAAGATGATGGATTTGGTGAGAGCATCTCTGTAGTTGTGTGTGGCAAACTGGTGGTGGGAATGGGCAGGGGAGGAATGACAAGGGAGGGAAAAAACAGAAAGAAGGAAAAGGAGACAAGAAAAGAGGGAAAAAGTCATGTTGAACTGCCCAAAGTAAAATGACCCAACAACCCAACAACCCAACAACCCAACAACCCAACAAACAAAACCGCAATGGGTATCTCTAATGCTTCTCCTCTATCTATTTATAAACTGCAAAAGCTGCCTCTATAACGTCCTGCCCTGCTTGCTTGGCTACATTACAATACAACAATAATAATTAGGTCCACATCCTACAACACCAGGCTTTTGTATAACTCTCTTCTAAACTGAAAAGTTCTGGAGAGATAACAACTATTCCGTGCAAACCCACGATACAAGTGTCTCCTGTTCAAAGTGAATCCGAAACTAAAATTTGTAGACTATCGGTCCATCACTCGTGTCTTTCATTTAAAAAAAAACAACAGTAATTGTATCTAAAGGATGAATCTCTGTCAATTTATCTTTCAAAATTTGTAGACATAAAATTCTGTTTGGTGTTATTAAACTAACATCACTGATTAGCAGGTTGTTAAATACAAATTATTAGCGTGGCTAAACTTGAATTTATAATAATGCACTGTACATTTTTTTTTTCAAATGAAAAATTCAATATCATCACATCAAGAAATACAGAAGTTCTAAGTAGTATCCCTCTAATAATGCCCATATTTTCAAGATTCTACATATATAAATTGTCGCAGACATTAACTTCTGGAAGTGTTATTATAAATATATACTTTTTTTCTATTTCTATATTTTTATTTTATTTAATCATATCACTTATTAGAATTATATATATGTATCACGTCGCATATGGATGAAAATCGTCTGTCCACTTTTCTGACTCACTTTCCTTATAAATAAATATACACTTATTTACTTTTTTTTTTTTCTTTATCTCATTTTTTTTTATTAATATTTCTCTTCCTTTCCTCTCGATCGCTCCAAAATAGGATGGATATTTGCATTTTACCTTCAACAAGTTGGTTCCTTTTACGGATGATTGTATATGATAACTTTAATTAATCATTAAACGTTTTTATCAATAAAAAATGCGTCATACAACATGTATTGCGTTTGGTTTCTATTCCCAATGAATTCTCAGGTTATAATCAAAAGTAATAACTAATTACTTCCTTGAAAAAATTACGTTAAGCTCTTGACACAAACCTAAACAGGCATAGCGTACAGTGAATTTTCTTTATTTCTAAGATTTCGAAAAGTTATAAATGAAGTTGACTTCTTTGTCTTTTATTTTCAGGTTATCACTGACTCTTGCTGGATAGTGAATATTGAAAATATACTTTTGTTAGAGAAAAAGTGAGAAATCAAGAAATGAAAGAAAAAAAAGGAATAAGAATGACAGAAATAAAAGAAAATATTTTTTTAAATAGATGGAAATAGGAAGAACAAATATTTTTAAATAATTACACTAATAAAAATTAAAACTTCTAATTATATTAATTTTTGTTATGAAAAATTATTTATTTATTTTCTAGAAAACTTATTCTTGTCAAATATTGGTTAGTGATTGTGTGTAACTTGTCCTTTATGTGTTACTTCCTTTCCTTTCCTTTATATATTTCTCTTCTGGTTGTTTTCTCAGTTGTGTCTCTTGAAAATTGCATTGTCTACTTCTGACACCAACTATTTTTGGTGTTGCGGCGTCTGCTCTATACTGGTCCTGTTAGCTATTTAGGCGTTACTTAGATCTACAATCGTGCTGCTTGGTTGGGTCATGGACAGTAAGGAGACACTCCTTGTCTTGGACGGTTATATTGTCATCTGTTGCCTTTGTCACTTGACAATCACGGTGCATGCTTCAAATGGGTCATGACGTGTGTCGAGTATTTGTCAAGTTCCAGCTGCTCATTTTAGGCTTGTGTACTTTGCATTCATCATGGCGTATTATGTTTGTACCAAGTTATAGCCGGCCTGCATGGGTTGAATGTTGGTAGTCGATCAGCTAGTCCACAACCTCACAAGTGCTGGGGTGGTACGTAGGCGCTTAAGTCAGTCCAAAAGAGATTGGCTAGTCCACTGTCCCACAAGGGTTGAGTGGAACGTAAGTGCTTAAGTTAGTTCGAAAAGAGTTGATCGGTCCTTCCAAGTGTTGAATGGAATGTTGGCACTTAAGTTAGTTCGAAAAGGAATTAGCCGGTCCAAAACTAAAAAAAATTAATAATAAAACTCGCTTCCTTTTATTATAGGAAAGCTTTTGCTTTTTGAATATCACAAAAATTTCCTCCTTTTTGAAATAAATAATAAAAATTTAATGTTTTTATTTTGTTCTTCTTTCCTACTTTATTGAATCCAAATAAATATGGTATTAAAATTCTATTGTGACATTTATGTTTTTTAATGTTATTTAATCTTTTAAGTTTTATAAATTAAAATAAACATTTAATGTGATTGAAAAAATATTATTTTTTCAAAAATAATTAATCATTTTAAAAGTAATTTTAGAAACTTAAAAAGATAAATAATTATTTCTTTTTGTTCACCACTTAAGTGTTTTTGGTCCAGATTTAAAGAAAGCAAGAAAAAAAAACATTTAATTTTTGTTTAAAATTGTAGGGTTAATAACACGATTTAAAAATGAACCGTCTTGAAAATAGGTGAAAGGGGACTTAACTCTAATCGCGACGTGCCGGTAGAACCAAAGTTATCAAAAGTGCGGCACCAAAGTTATCAAAAGTGTGACCTTAATTGCGACCTGTCGATAGAACCAATACTATAAAAGTTTTTTGACATAGAAACAAAGGAAAAGTTCTAAAAAAACATAAATTTTATTTAAATTCTAAATTCTATCATGCAGGTTGCTTACAATAATTTATTTACAGACTTAGCTAGGCAACCCTGAAATTAATGCTCATTAATATTTTAATTGGGATAAAATCTCATGGATTTAATGTCTATTAATATTTTAATTGGCATAAAATCTCATTTGCTATAATTTCCCACTAACATTTTATTTCCACCATAAATCACCTTCCTATTTTTCCACCAACTATCAACCTTTAATTTTTTCTACCAACTACCAAAAAATGATTTATGCGAAAATACAGGTAAATGGATCCTAATTAACTACTCAGCTCAAATTATATGACAATAACTTTGGACTTTATATGTATTCTTTAAGATAGGCTCCAATCATCACCATTTTGTAATAAAATGACGTATTTTGGTGCAGCCTCTAATTCACTTTGCTTAAAACTTTCCTTAATTCTCAAACTCACGCCTTGCAAAGATTGCTTCCTTATTTTGATTTTGGACCTAGTCATGGGACCTCTAGTGTCATGCAAAGGATCTTTGTTTTGATTAGTTGGGTTTCTATCAATTGATGTTTGCCCAATAGATGTAGCTCGAGCTCTCCCGTTCATGTTGTGTTGTGATTGTCGAGACAAGTTCTTATCCATTACTTGATGAGTACATTTGAACTTAACTGTTTGTCAATAAAAAAAAAAAGTGCATGGTGCTTGATAAATTGTTGGAGAAAGGTGATCAATACAAGCATGAAGAATAAATATCCTTCCAACTTCACTGATTAATTCATGTGTGGATAAGCTAAAGAAATTTCGATCTCTCGCACATATATATAATACTATCCTTAGTCTACATGATATGTTTTGTAAAATCAATTATATCATTTAAGTCATGAACTACCGATAAAAGTTGTGCACCTCGTCATGGTATTACTGCATTGCTGCTTCATGATGGTATTAGAATTTTAATTAAAATTAGTGGGAGTGTTCATTGTATCAACTAAACATTTTTTTTTGGCAAGTATGTTTGCTTAAAAAAAGTTATATACCTTTAATTACATGGTGTTCCTAAATTATCTTGCTACCAGAGCTGAAGGACGATGGATGCCCGAATAAGCTTGAGGTTAAATGACTCCAAAAACGTGCACAGTGTGTGCACAACGTGAAAGCAATGAGGAAGGAATGTGAAATTGTGGATGAGAAAGGGAACAAGTGTGTGTAACTCATCACTCTCTCCAAAGAGAAGGATAAGAGTTGATTGAAATCCGTCACAAGCTTTTTGAAAGCTTGATAAAAACAATGATTCTTGCACAAAATAAGAAAATAAGATAATCCTATCTCTATTCAAGTATGAACTCGATATTACTCAAAAGTTTGTTTACAAGGGTGAAGGGGGTCCTTATATAGGCTCCCTCGTGCTTATGTTTGTTTGGAAGGGTGGATGACACGTCCTCTTAGCCAAACAAGCTAAACTTTATCCTAGAATATGAATAAAACTATACAAGTCAAACAGTTACATAGATACGTAATCCTAAAGCCTTGTAGTGTTGTTGTTTTCATGAGTTTTTTTTTTTTAATTGAAGGAGGGTGAATTGGCTTAAGCTCTCTTTTAAGTGTTTGGTCATCCTTTGCCTCCAAAGAATCTTCTTTAGGGCTACCTAGATCCTTATCATATGATCAGGGTATTTGACTATCTTTTAGGGTTTAGCTCGTGATTTATATATATCCAACATCAATTTGATTGTGCCCTCAATATTCCTGCGAATGATATTTGGATTTTTTGATAGAAGATGAGCCTATTTCCTTTATCTTTGGGGGAAGGTAATAGTGACAATTATCATGTATTGAGTTATCTTTTATGAAGTATAATACCTTAGTCAATGAGTGGAGAGATACTCGGTTATTATTCGACTTGAGGACAAGTGTTGCTACCATAAGACTAAGATGATCTATAAGACTGATAGTCGGCCTGTCGACTAACCTCAGAGGATCTATAGCTCTTAATCTCAAGCTCAGAGGATGAGGAGAGTTGAGATTAACCTATTGACCAACTACGAGGAGGAGGGGGTACACAATTCCATTAGTCTCGAGCACATGGGATGAGGACACTCAAAGTTGACCTATTGACCCACCTTAAGGAATACATATATTATTTTATATTATCATTTATCTTTCATTGTTAAAGTAAAATAACTTGGATTAACTTTCCCTTTTCTTCATTCTATTGTATTATTTTTTAAATAATGTTGCTAAATTATATTTAAATGATACATGGGTGATCTTTTGATTTAGTTATTATCATTAAAATTGTTTTGTATTGTGATCATATGTAATTGCAAACTTAAAATGGCACTAATTATTAGATTCGAACAGTGTATTTTTATTATTAAAATGACAATTGTTAATGATACCACTATAGTTAATAGTTGATATTTGTTATTTTTTATATAATTTTTTAATCAAAATTTTTAGAAAGAATTTTTGTATTATTTATTCATAATAATTGTATGTTATTAGACTTTTTGAGAACAAATTTTAATGATGTTAAAACTTTTTCTTATCAAATCATTAATATTTAAGTGGTATTTAATCATAATGTTTACTAGCATTAATAACTGTTAGGAAAAAAGTATTTTAAAACTTTTCATAGCAATAATAGAAGCTGGGAAATAATAAAAGAAAAGAATTTGTTTTAATTGTTAATAATAATTGTTGCTCTAAATTATATTTTTTTCTCCATAATTAATTGGTTTTTTACCAGCACTTTTCAAAATTGCCAAAATTAATTGTTGACATTGGATATAACTTTAATTGCTGATGTTTTTTGTAACAGTTGCAGTTATAAACATTTCTTTTGTTGCCGTGACATCAGAATACGGGAATATGTCCACATTAACTCTTGCCACGAGAGATTAATGAATGGTTCAATATCTTATTTAGAATAATAGTTAATTTGTTTTTCATCCCTAAACAACTTTACGCCTAAGACACCAAATTATGAAACCGTGAAGACAAGAACCGAAAAAAGACGTGAAATAAAAGTATACTAACTAGTAATTGTGAAATCCCAAATTCTTGATTGGACGGGGGACCAAGGCGTGTTCATAGCCACAGAAGACCTATCACACCACACAAACATTCCATGAATACCATAATTGCGACTAACACCATTACATAACATTCCACGTGTTTCGAGCAAAATCCTCTTACGAAGGGAAACTAAAAAAATACAAAAAATATTTTTTTCTGCGAACAAAGATTAAGGTGTAATACTAAGCCGCAATTTTGTTTTTCCATGTCTTATGCGATGAAGTTAGCTACATCATTACTGATGAAGTTAGCTACATCATTACTCATGTCTCGTACTACTCAGGTTTCATTTAAATCCCGTGATCTCCGATAGGTTGCTGGACAATATTAAATGACCCATGTTTTTAAAATTAGAATGGCACTTTGGACTTTACAGTGTGGGCCTAATTTACCATCTCAAAGTTGATAGAGGGCTTTCAGCCCAATAAATTTTCTATAACAATTCTTTTATTTGGTTCATGTTATTTTTTACATGAAATTTCAGCTTTTAAGTCTGTTTCATTCCGGTCAGCTTAGTTATTCCAGTATTGAAGCTAAATATTTATTATTTAGGGGAACGTATAATTTATAATTAATTTTAAACATTTAATAGTTCGGTTGAATTATAATTGAAGGACAGTATAACATTTTTTACACGATAGCTGGGTAGACCATTTTCTCTTAAAATAATTAACAAAATTAATTAATGAGATTTTGTTATTTTAAAACATCTAATAAATAATGCACATTTACTGCCTAGACAACAAATTTATACAGCTAAACAAAATATCTGCATTTTATAGCTCAACAATACAAAGAGAAATAACCCCACCCTATTAGTGTTATATATGTTTGGTGGATTTTTTTTCCCTTTTGTTTATTTATTTATTTTCAGTTTTTCTTCACTCATTCACGGAACTCAAAGAGGCTTTTGGTCAACAGCCTCGTGGTTTAATCTCATCTAACATCTTTAAAAATACTTAATACATTATTAAGTATTTTAAGATAATAATATTTATTAGAGGACAAAATTAAAATACAATGTGTAATATTTTATTAAAAATCAGAAACATTAATTAATAAAAAATGAATGCTAAAATGTGAATCAATAGATGAAATATTTAACTAGTTACTAGTTGAGCTCTATGTTTCCATTCACCAGCTAGCTTTTGCTCTCAGATCTCTGCTATAACAAGAAAAAGGGAATTGTTTCCTAAATATACATTGTCATGTACATTTACCTGGAAACTATGATTCTCATAAATTATATACGAGATACGACATAATCCATTAGATACAAAACACTTAGTATTTATTTATTTTTATTTTTTTTGCTTTTCGTAGCAAAGAACAATTACATTAACATTCCTTCCATTTCCACAACAAACATTGACAACTTAAATTTTATTAAACAACGGGAATATCAAAAGAACACTACTTAGCCAGCAAGCAGAAGCATTTATTGAAGTCAACTCAAATCAGAGAAGAATGGAATGTCAGTGGAGTTCAACCATTCATTTCCTTGAATGAAATTGCGAACTGTGAACTGGCTTGCCTCAGTGGAGTTGGTGATGACCCTATAACCAGGCCAAGTAACCCTGGCGCTGGTATTTGAACCAGGACCCTTATTGTTGTACTCACCATAATACAACGTGTCCAACGCAAACGTGCCATTCCATTCCAACCACCCCGCAGGGTCTATAAGATCCTCCATGTAAGAATTCAAATAAACAGTTCTGGAATACTTCTTCCAAGGGCGACCCAAGTAAGTTTTGAACGAGCTTTTGACCGGGATTAAATCAGCAGCGGCTGCAACCTTGCAGTTCAAAATGGAAATGCCAGTGTTTTGGTTAGGGTCTTCTCTGCCTTGCGCGGTGAACAAGTTCTTCTGGTTTGCATCAGGTTTGCGTGCGTACAGGTTGCAGTTCTGGAACACCACTGCTGCATTGCCGAAGATGAAGTCAACGGTGCCATAAATGTCGCATTCGCGATAAAATTGACGTAAGGAGTGAACATATAGTGTGTCTTGGTACGCAACAAAGCTGCATTTATAGAAGGCTGACAAGTCAGCACCGCTCCTTAGGGCCACTGCTTGGTGTTTGCTTGGCCCAGCCGAGTTTTCAAAGGTTATACCCTTCGCTATGAACCCGTCTCCAACCACAGCTGAAAACCACAAATATCATATAAATAACAATAATATTCAGTTTTGGCCATGTGTATAGGTTAATTAGTCAGCAAAATATAGAATAAAGTTTAAAAAATAATTAAAGAGCATTGCATGATATAAGGAGAAGTAATTTGCAAAGTGGACCCAAACAGGAAGTCCCTTTAGTTGGGTTGGAGCATTGTGGACTCCTTCTCTCAGCCAACACAAAAGGTAACTCTTCATTCTAGAAAGAAAAAAGTAAAAGATGATGCGAAACAAAGATAAGTCTTTATTTTCAGCATTGTCGGCAGCTACTTTAAATATAAATGAAATATGTGGGCCAAGGTGTCATGTCAAGTCGGAAGCGAGATTTTTGGTTTTCCAATATGTTATTCGTTGATTGGATAATATAAGACAAATTTCTTTTTCAATATATCTAATAAATAATTAATTATTTATATGGATTGCTCTTTTTGGTGCTGTCCACCCTGTAAATCCCATCAATTAATCTCTTGATTTTTAAAGAAATTTGTATATAGCCTTTTGCAAATTATTGATATATTAATCGCAGGAAAAAATATTGACATATTAATTCTTCTTCCTAGATCTTTAATTAGTTGTTTAAATGTGTAGGATTGATACATCTTTAGTTAATTAGACGCAGCCAAAAATTGTTGATATATTAATCTCGACATTAATATACTGAGTTAGTTGGTGGGCTTGATACATTTTTATTTCAGATCCTTAGCTTAATTAATATGTACGTACTGCATAAACGAAGCAATACTTTGTTATGTCTTTCAAAAATAAATCGTTGACTAACAGCTTCCCGATTTTATGCGTTTTACACTATCACTTTCTCTATATGCCTCTACTTATCTGATCAATAGGGGAAATTTGTGGTTACAGCTGAAAATTGAGCTTTGGTATATAAAGTAGCTAGTATATATGGAGTATGGACTCAGAGATGATAGATCTGTCGCCTTTCAGTGTTCAATCATGACCAAGTGGTGCTTAAAAGATTTTAAAATGGTATAACCAAGTAGTTAGTTCAAATCTAAGTTGTGTTCCAGACATGAAAAAATATATTTAGTTTACGTTTTTAAATAGCAACAGTAGTATTTTTTTCTCCCCATTTGTCGGACAACCGACATTGGCCCGTGATTGTGGTAAACGAATCTAAGTTGATCTCTGTTTCCTATTTTATTCTAAAAAGCCTTCAGCGCTGTAAGTGGAAGATGCACCAAACCCAAATAACCCGAGCGAATGTCTGTTTTATACTTTTACTAATAATAATTCTAATAATTTTAATGATTATTTTGCAGCATCAGCTATATGACCTCACTTACAGGGAGAGGACCTTCTAAAACATTAATGCTCAATTCATTTTTCTTGGAGAGATCCTGAACTCGTGAATTTGAAACTGACGATTTTCGGAAGGACAATCTTCGTAATGTAGGTGGGACCTTAGATTAGCAAAAACCCAATCATCAATCTGAAGTGGTGAGTTTCATTTTCTTCTTAAATTGAAACTCCTATCTTTATTACTTCTTTAAAGAATGATATTTACAGAACTTTAATTCTATGACTACACTTACATAGTAGGTTTTTTTTTATTTTTATTTAAGGTAAGACTTTTAACATGGTCACTTTTGAGTAGTTAACGTCTATAATAATTTTTACTTTCTCCACATTGACTCGGTGGTAATTTTCTTTTTGTTTTTGACGATTTTACTTACCGATAATAATAATAATCATTTATTTTGACGGCTTCGGCCATATATTAATATTCGTTATTGTATTTTATTGTAGCTTATAAATAGTTCTTTTTTTAGCCTAATTTACAATAAAATACTAATTATTAAGATTTATAAAAAAAATTCAAAAGTAATCCATTATATAAGAAAATTTCTCAACTTAATTAATAGCATATCAAAATTTCATTCTTTAGTTAAGGTGAAACTCCTAAAATAAGTACTTGAAGTAATTGCTTCACTAAATCTAGAAAATTTTCTATTGCCATTTGCCCAACTTTTCTTTTTTTTACTATTATTATCACTATTGCCTTTTAATAAACACTAATTAAGACAGATTAATTTTTTTTCTCGGATTCAACTCATTCAATTTTTTTAATAAAAAAATTAAAGAGGTTTGAGTTAAACTCACCGACAGTGGATGATTGGAAAGTGGTCCAGCCGTCCACAACATTCCTACTAGCCTTCACAACAGTCTGTCCTATTCCATCTCCGACCAACATCAGATTGATCTTCTTCCTTATCACCTCCACATTCTCAAAGTATGCCCCGGCTTTTATGTGTATCACAAATCTATACTAGCATAAAATTTGACACAGTTAATATCAAACAATTTAAAGCCACATAATAGCAAAACAAAAACAATCTTCTCATGTTAATAATCAATATAAGCCAACGTTAAGTTACGAAAGAGAAAATAAAATCAATGAAATTTCTATAAATAAATGTACATTTTATTATAGTTTTATTTATCTTGAGCAAATTTAAATAAATTTAATTTTTATACACGATCAAATTAATTTTTTATATTATTAACTAATTAAAAATAATTTTTTTTATAAATTTTAAGATGATTATTACAAAAATTAATACATTTACAATTTTTTATATTTTTAATATATAAACTATTTACTCATTTTTAAAATATTATTTATCATCAGATATGAAATTTATTAAAAACTATGTAATAGCGTGAGTCTCAATGCTCATAATTTTTTAAGGATTTTTTTTTTGTTTTTTTCGCCGGTAGCATGACGAAAGATCCGAATTAGAAAGTAAAAAAAAGGAAAAAACATGAATGAATAGAGTGATGTGATTATGGATAAGGTGGTAGTAGGTACTTGCCTAGTTGTGCTGGAGTTTGGAGCCGCAGCGAGTGCTTCCCCTATGGTGGTGAAGTTGCCAGTGCCATCTTTGGCCACAACAAGATCGAACTTGGTTTCATTGACAGCAGCTTGAAGCAACTTTCGATCCTTTTGGGATAGCCACGAGGGGAACCCGTCTTTCATCTTACCATATTCAGGGAAAACCTCGTCCCCGGAAGATTTCTTCACTCCGGGCACTTTCTTCAGCATGACCAGTGAGTTACTCACGTGATGCGAAATCTCCATCAGCCTCTTCTCAATCCTATCCCTCACGTGCCCTTTACTGTAAGCAAAGCCGTCCAGACACGTGTACACATTGGTCATCGCGCCGCTTAGCAGAGTCTGCGAGTGGTGGTACCGCTTCGACCCTACCGTGCTTTGGGAGAGATCGGCGATGGTGGTTTTGAGCTCAGTGACGGTGCCGTCGAAGAGAGAGAGACAGTCGTCCAGAGCTCGCTTTTCGAGTGTGTTGAGGTTTGGGAGCTTGTGTCGGAGGCGGCTGCAGTTGGACGACGACAATGTGACCTCGTATATGGTGTTGTTGACGACCGAACATATCATTTGTGGCACGGATTTTGAGGTAAGATCTGGGAAGGAGGTAAGAGTTGAGACGCAGAGATCTGGGTAGAGTGTTCCCTCGCATGTAGAGTTTGCTACTTGGAAATGGAGGTGACTTTCTTGGGTTGCGGCGAGGCTGAAATGGGTTACCGAATAAAGGAGTATAACAAAAACCGATGAGAGAATGGGTACCCGAGACAGCATGTTGTCCATCATGGGCATGGCACTGAGAAAGAAGAAGACAGTATGCAATATGATATCTGCATAAATAGGGTGGTTGGTTGAGGACATAAATGAATCAATTATTAGTGTCGGCTTTTCTTCGGATCTCCGTATCTCTAATTTGTCTAACTCAAAGAATCACAATCAAATTGTTGTTTAACATATTGTTATATTTTTCTTAACAAAATTATTTTTGCAATGATACAATTATTTGCCTTAAATATGTTTAAAGGTC
Source organism: Mucuna pruriens (assembly GCA_025330945.1). Classification (NCBI taxonomy): domain Eukaryota; kingdom Viridiplantae; phylum Streptophyta; class Magnoliopsida; order Fabales; family Fabaceae; genus Mucuna; species Mucuna pruriens. The sequence goes on from JAENHJ010000528.1 coordinate 3,665,013, forward strand.
ATAATAGAGTATAGTATAGTAATATACATCAAGTGTTTGTTTTGGCGCCTTAATTGGATCCCCAACTTTCCTCTGCTAAGGCCACGATCACGTCACGTGGGGAAATGAAAGGAGAAATTCATAAATTATTGGAGATGGGAATTAAATTCTCTTCTCATTGCCTATTAAAATTGTACGTATATTTATTATTATCAAATAAATATTATTATATTATAAAATAAAACTTAAATACCATATCTCTTAATTTTAAAAAAATATCTTATATATTTATAATAATTTTGACATGTAAATTTAAACTATATTATTAATTAAAATAATAAAAACTAAATAATTATCATACAATTATTTTAAAAATAATATTTGAAAAATAATCACAATTTAAAAATTCTTAAATAATTTTTTGTAATTGTAAAAATTAAGTGAATAAATAAATAATATTTTTGTGTAATTTAGTTAAAATTATAAAAATATAATTTTTATAATTTGAAAAACTAAAAAATTAAATTAAATGTTAATTTTTAGAAAATTATATGTAATTTTAACAAATTGAACACAATTTATATTTTATCCTATCATTACCTTATGTGCATCAAATATTGGATAATTAAAATTGAAGATTATCGTATTTTTATTATATCTTGTTCTTATTTATCCTATCCTTCTCTCTTATCTTATTATATCCTGACTATCAAACACACATTAACTTATTGACATGTTTATTAATGACATATACACTCGGTCCTCATTATGAAAATGAATGCATTCATTGGACTATATTAATAATGCATTCATTGGACGATCAAACACGCCTTTGACTTATTGGCAAGTTTATTAATGAGATATGCACTCATTCCTCATTATGAAAATGAATGGATTCATTGGACTATATTAATAATGCAAGACATACTCTTTTTTTATATTCATTTCATTTTATACCCTTAATTTATTAGTATTAGAGATATAGTTAATTGAAAATTAGTGTAAGTTTGGTAGCCTATATAAATGTTTGATGTAATAAGTTCAAATTTATCTTTTCTTAATATCAATACAACTTATTTTTTTGTCCATTGTATTTTTCTCCTAATTCTTTCTTCTTCTAAGCCTATAACAATTGACATGTTCATCAATGAGATATTCACTCATTTCTCATGAGAATGAATGTATTCATTAGAATATTAATAATGCAAGTCAGACTTGTTGATTGAACAAGATTATCTCTTGAATTATGAGAAATGTCATTAAATATAATCAACTTAAACAATTTATTTCTCTCAATAGTTTTGAATAAAATTTAAATTTATGATATTATTAATTAAAATTAAATAATTTAACTATTCTTTTATTTGTATGAATTAAATATTCACTTCTTATATATAAGACTTGAGATAGTATTAAATTGCACATATAATTTATAATAATATATACTAATTTATCAATTTTATTAATTTATTAATACATTCTAATAATATAAAATATTAATAAATATATAATAATAATATCACAGTTAATATTAATAAATATAAATTAATATATTAATGAATATAAATTAGTATATATTTGTTGAATATTAATAATATTTAATATATTCATCGAATAAAACAATAATTTTAAATATGAATAATATAAATTAATAAATATGAATGGATTACTAATCTAGGCATTGAAATTGTAATAATTAGTCAAATTGGTTCTTCAAATTTATAAAACAACAAAATAGTCCATAAAATTGTAGTGAACAACTAAATTGGTTCTTGAAAATAAATAAAATGACAAAATAGTTTTTGAAATTGTGAAAATCAATCAAATTGATTCCTAAAATTAAAAAAGATTTAATTATTTGATCCATTTTTACCATAAACTTATATGTTTTCATAAAATGATAAAAATGTTAAAGATGACATTAAAACCTTGACACATTCTTTATCCACAAGTAGCAAAGTCATTAAGTCATTTGACTAGTTTAATTTATTTATAAAAAATATATTATATATATCATTGTTGTATTTGTTAACCGTACTTTTAACTTTTTAATTATATATTTATATTATTATTTGTGATTTTGGAGAAGGAAGGGGTTAAGAGTTTAAACTCCATCAATAATATTTTTACTATTTTCTAAAGGCTTAAGTATGCTTTAGGGGTCAATTTGACAAAATTTGCAAAATTATAAAACTTTAGGGTCAAAATTTGTGAACATTTATAACTTATAAGGCAAAAGGTGTAATTAAGTTTTTCTTTAGGGATTAATTTGACTAATCAATACAATTTTAAGGACAAAATTGATTTATAATTTATAATTAGATACACCATTTTGTCATTTACTTATTTTAAGGATCAATTTGACCATTCATTATAATTATAAAGACTAAAATGATTGATAATGTACCATTTCAAGGTTCATTTTACCATTTCACTAATTTTACAGACTAATTTGACTGATCATAACAATTTTAAAGACTAAATTGATGATTTGCTCTAATAAATATATACTAATATTAAAAATATAATATAGCAAATTAATATGAATTGAATAAAATATATTTTTGTCTTTTATCTTATTATGAAAATTCGTTTTAGTTCTTTTTCTTTTAAAAGATTTATTTTGATTTTTTAACTCTCAAATTTAAGTTAATTTTGTCATTTCAAAACAATGATCATTTTTTTATTTTAACATATAATTTGGGATTTTTTTACTGATACAATAATGAGACTTTTTATTAAATTCACCTACAAAAAGTTATAAAACCTACATAATGTTCAAACAAAAATGGACCATAAATGAGGTGGAAATCCCATGAAAAGTGAATCCCATTGACAACTAAAAAATTAAAAAATATAATATCATATTGTTTTTTAGTTAGAGTCTAAAGATCTATTCTATATGTAGGAAGACAAGCTTAGTTAAGATCAATAAATGGTCGTGGATTCACCTTAGATTGTATGTCCATAGGTTAGGGTTTTAATGCATTATTGTCTTCACAACTTACCACATTATAAATTTTAAGGCTTGTTTGAGATGCCGGTAAGCTTTCAATTTTTAGTTTTCAAATAAAATTTTCAAAACAAAAAGTGTTATGATAAAATGGAGTTGAATTGGTTATATACTTAATTTTAACATTTTTTTACCTACTTTTGAAAACAATAAAAATATGTTTATAATTTCTGTTTCAATTTTATAACACCACTCTGTTGGGCCTCTTCACCATCCTTCATGCTAACGTCACACTGTCGTTCCCTTTCACCATCCCTCTTTTGATCATCATTTTATTATTTGTGGATGAAGTGTATTCTTTTTTATGGTATGTCTTTACTAATTTTGTCATATTTTACTGGTTGCAAATAATTTTTTCTCTTACTCTCCTCTTTTTGAATTACATGTTGTTAAGAATGAGAAAAAAAGGAGATTCGACAGATGGAGAGGGGTTATCTGATGCAAAAGTGTTTCTAATTTTATGCAGTTATTATCTACATTGGATTTTGTAATTCAAACATTGATGAAGGTTTTGAAAACATGGAAGTTGATTATTTGTACAAACACAACATCCTAAACTCTACCACCTCTATTATATTCTCACCAGATACACATATTATAAGAGATTCATTATCGTTAAATTCACATAACTAAATATGTATCACTATCATAGATATGATTATATATCACCGTTGAATCAAATGAAAAATTCATGTTACATAATACTAATAATGCAAATTATGATCTTGAAAAAGTATAAGTCAACAAAATCATTTTAAAAAAATTACTTTTATTATGATAAATCATGTGTCATTTTTGGGACACAACTGCCTCTAGTGTAAATCAATGTCCTTCTACCAAAAGTCTTTCAATAAGTAATGATGATGATAATGAAGGGGTAATGATTTTGATTAGAAGGAAGAAACACAATAATCAAACAAAGCATAAAGCAAATATAGGTTATGATACCGAAAAGAGGAAAGCAAGAGATAAAATTTAAATGATATTTTATAATACTTTGACAATTATGGGAAAAGATGGTAAAAGAAAAATTGATATTTTGAAGAAGATGAACACAAGCCAAGTCACATGATCATCTTTTTATGTTAATGTGAAAGTATATGAATAAGACAATGAAAAAAAAGTAGAAATTGATGACTTGTTTAATTCATGACAAACTTGAAGGCATGGTTATTGCAAAAGGCGGAGAAGATACTGAAAGAAACCCTTTATAAAGAGATGTGTTTATGGTGTTATCAGTCCAATGAAAGAAATATTTAGTTCTTACATTTTGAATATTTAAGTTTATTTTTGGACTATGTGTGTTATTATTCTTGCTTGTACTACTTATGTTTACCATTCTTATAATATTTATTTTTATCATCAAAATTTATATTATTTTTCAAATTTTTTATTACTTTTTAGCTAGTTTATTTAGTTGTAGTTATTTTTAATTATTTTTACAGGTCAATTTTTTTTTGGTAAGTTTACAGTGGGATGAAGAAAGATAATGTGATTGATTAATTTTATTCATCTTCAATTTACAATAACTTTTTAAAAACTAAAAACAAAATAAACTACACGTAGTTTCAATTTTTGAAAATTTCAAATCTTAAAAATAAAAGCCACCTCAAATTCGACTTTAATAAGTTGTTCCAGCCAGGAAAATAATGAATCGTCCAAATCCTAAAATAAGTTTAATGGTATGCATGATGGATGCATGATAATAAAAATAAAAAAATGTGTGATGGCCAAATTGGATGGAGAGATCTAAACATACAATAATGAATAAAAAAAAATAACATATGCAGGAGCTATGACATGAATGCTTGCAACATTGTCAATGATAAGAGAATGCTTATGAGAAGCAATAAGAGAGAAAGAAAAGAAACTATGCTTCCGTTTGTTATATAAAAGTGGTTAGGGGTGAGAAATTTCTAAGGTAAAAAATCTTAAGATGTAAGAGATCTATGATGCCTCAACTCTATATTGATTCTTATAATGTATCACATCTCGTTTTGTTAACTAATTTTTGTTTTACTTTATTTTTACTTGTTATTATTTTTAATTATTTTAGAATAAATTCCAACATGTTACTTTGCAAATAGTAAAAGCATTGCACCATAATTTATGGTTTCAAATTCATGTAAAGCCACTTAGAAAGGGTATTCACAAACTAATAGTTTTTATAAATTACTAATTTTTTTACTGTACTTTATATTATTAAAATATTATGCAAAACATGTATTACGAGAGTTAGAGTTACGTAGTTAGTAAAAACATTCTCTAATATACCTTTTTCAACATATTCCTTCATATTAGTTAAAGTTCATATTAATTCTACTAATTTAAAAATGAGACTCATCAAATGAGAAATAAAATTATATATTTAAGATATATATAGTCTAAAAAAAATATCTACATCAATTTCACTCTTAATTAGCATAAGAAATACTCTAGCATATTTAGACAGTACTTCTTATGTTTTGTTACACATTACAAGATTCCTTATCTTATACTTGTCTTTGTAGCATAGCAAACCAGTAAAACCAAATATGACCATTCCATCTTACTCTTCTTTATGTTTGAAAGCATAAAATAGAAATAAAGACTTTCATTACATCCAATAGACCTAGTTAGGTTAGTATAAATGTGACATTTTCTTCTTTTTTTATATCTTTTATCATGGTTTACATTTCAAAATTTGAACTAAAAAAATATATAAAAGATAAAGTGAGAATCTATACTAATATTTTACCTAGTTATGATTACACATATATTATATCTATGCACAGGGAATAATGTTGACTTTATGGCTCACAATTGGGATTTTCAATCCCACATCGGAAATAATTGAAATATGGGCCTTTTGTTTTAGTTATAAAATGAAAACCCCTCACCTTAGTTGGAACATACTAACTACTTAAGCATTTCCTCTTTTATTTGCTTAGTAGTCTCCATTCTCTCTATTTGTAATATTTCTTCTTTAGTGAAATATTATTTTGATAGTGTCCGAGGACGTAGGCTTAATTTGCCGAACCTCATTAAACTTTGGTGTTCTGGTATTCTCTATTTTCTTTAATAGCTATTGTCAGGTATAATTGTAGTAACAATTGGTATCAGAGCCTGAAGGTTTATCTTAGTATGGTCGCAGCATAGTCTGATCTTCCATATAAAGATTTCCTTGGGCTATTTGGTATTCCGCATCAACAGCTATTAAATAAAATTTGTAGCAGAAATGGCAGATGGTTCTAAATCATCCACATCGACAGCATCAATTTTGGCGAGACCTGTTGTTACAAATGCCAGATTTGCAGTGGAGATTTTTGATGGCACTGGTCATTTTGGCATGTGGCAAAGTGAGGTTCTAGACGCTCTCTTTCAGCAAGGTCTAGACATGGCCATAGAAGAAGAGAAACCAGATGATGTTGAGGAGAAAGAATGGAAGACTGTCAACAGATTGGCGTGTGGTACAATTCGATCATGCCTTTCAAGAGAGCAGAAGTATGCATTTTCGAAGGAAACTTCTGCTAGTAAATTGTGGAAGGCATTGGAGGAGAAATTCTTGAAGAAAAGTAGTCAAAATAAGCTCTATATGAAGAAGAGACTGTTTCGCTTCAATTATGTATCAGGTACCACAATGAATGATCATATTACCAACTTTAATCAGTTGGTTACTGATTTAATGAACATGGACGAGACTTTTAAAGATGAAGACCTGGCTCTAATGTTATTGGGATCTCTTCTGATAAATTTGAGTATCTTGAAACCACGCTTACTTCATGGGAAAGCTGCAGTGTCTCTTAATGAAGTAACTGCTGCCCTATACAGTTACGAATTAAGAAAGAAAGAAAAGCAGGAGAACACTGGTGAAGAAGCAGAAGCTTTAGTAGTCAGAGGCCGGTCGCAAAATAAAAGGAAAGGGTGGAGAGGGAGATCAAAGTCGAAGTCCAGATTAAGCAAAGACGAATGTGCTTATTGTCGAGAAAAAGGGCACTGGAAGAAAGATTGTCCCAAGTTGAAGAATAATGGCAAGCTTGACAAAGGAAAGAATGCCTCTGATTCTAATGTGGTTGAGTGTGAGGATGATGCAGATTCAGACCTCTCAATTGCTACTACACGATCAACCAGCTCATCTAGTTCCTGGTTGTTAGACTCAGCTTGTAGTCACCATATGACTCCTAATCGAGAATGGTTCTACGATTTTCAAGAAATCAAAGATGGAGTTGTCTACACAGCAAATAATGTGCCTCTTGCCACACATGGAATTGGTTCCATTCGCTTGAGAAATCAGGATGGATCAATCAGAACCTTAACTGGTGTTCGATATGTACCAGATTTGACGAAGAATCTTATCTCTGTGGGAACCTTAGAGTCAAAAGGTTTTAAAGTAAGAGCAGAAGATGGGATAATGAGAATTATCTCTGGTGCACTTGTGGTACTGAAAGGAATTCGGAAGAAGAATAATGTGTATTACTTTATGGGTAGTACCATTATTGGGACTGTAGCAGCAACAGTTTCTGATGATAATCAAAAGTCAGAAACAACTAGATTATGGCATATGCGCTTGGGACATGCTGGAGAAAAATCCTTGAAGCTTCTGATAGATCGAGGATTGTTAAAGGGAGCTCGAGTTTGCAAGTTAGACTTTTGTGAGCACTGCATCAAAGGGAAGCAGAAGAGAGTGAATTTGGCACAGCAATCCATGATACTCAAGGTATTTTGGATTATGTTCACTCTGATGTGTGGGGACCTTCCAAGATCACTTCTCTGGGAGGTAAACATTATTATGTTAGTTTTGTTGATGACTTCTCTCGAAGAGTGTGGGTGTATACTATGAAGTCAAAAGATGAAGTGCTAGATTGTTTCCTTAAGTGGAAAAAATGGTGGAGACTCAAACAGGCCGAAAAATCAAACGTCAAGACTGACAATGGTGGAGAATTCAAAAATGATCCATTTATGAAATTCTGTGAAAGTGAAGGTATTGTCGACACTTCACCATAAGAAATACACCACAACAGAATGGGGTGGCAGAGTTTAATGAACCGGACATTACTTGGAGAAAGTTCGGTGTATGTTGTCTAATGCAAGATTAGGCAGAGAATTTTGGGCTGAGGCTGTGGTATACGCTGCTCACCTTATCAATCGCTACCATCGACTGCTATTGATGGTAAAACACCATTGGAGAAATGGTTTGAAAAACCTGTTACAGATTATGACTCCTTACATGTGTTTGGTTCCACTGCATACTACCATGTTAAGGAATCAAAGCTGGATCCAAGAGCAAAGAAGGCAATCTTTATGGGGATCACTTCTGGTGTAAAAGGCTATCGACTTTGGTGTTCAGAAACAAAGAAAGTAATCTTTAAAGGGGATGTTACCTTTGATGAGTCTACTATGTTGAAGAAGGTAACAGATGAGCAGAAGGATGGTACTCCACAGCAGAAGTGGGGCAAGCTCCCAAACAGGTGGAGTTTGGTCACAACATAAATGTTCCAGCAAATGAAAAAAATAGATACAGAAACTCCTATGGTAGATGAGGAGTCAGATGAAGAAGAGGTTCAAACCCAAGAACCTCCACAGCAACATGAACCAATTGCATTGAGTAAGCCACAACGAATGATACGCAAACCTGCTCGATTCAATGATATGGTGGCTCATGCATCCATAATTGTAGATGATGAAATACCTACCACTTATCAAGAAGCAATACAAAGTTCAGAAGTTGAAAAGTGGAGGAATGCAATGAATGAGGAAATGCAGTCCCTTTAGAAGAATCATACATGGAAGCTAGCTAGTCTTCCGAAGGGAAAGAAGGCAGTTGGATGCAAATGGGTATATGCAAAGAAAGATGGATTTCCTAACAAGAATGATGTTCGCTACAAAGCAAGATTGGTGGCTAAAGGCTACATATTTCAGACAGAGGGAATTGACTATAATGAAGTTTTTTCTCCAGTTGTAAAGCATTCCTCCATCAGAATTTTGTTGGCTTTGGTAGCACAATTGGATTTGGAACTAGTTCAGATGGATGTAAAAACTGCATTTTTACATGGAGACTTGGAAGAGGAAATCTATATGACTCAGCCAGATGGGTTCAAAGTTGCTGGAAAAGAAAATATGGTGTGCAAACTTGAAAATCGCTATGCGGATTGAAACAATCTCCGAGGCAGTGGTACAAGCGATTTGACAAGTTTATGATGGGGCAGAAGTACACAAGAAGCAAATATGATCCTTGTGTGTATTTGCACAAGCTACAAGATGGATCCTACATATATCTTCTTCTTTATGTTGATGATATGTTGATAGCTTCCAAGAGTCTGACAGAGATTGAGAAGTTGAAGACTCAGTTGAATAGGGAGTTCGAGATGAAGGATCTTGGTGAAGCAAAGAAGATCCTTGGTATGGAAATAATCAGAGATAGGAAATTGAGGAGACTTTGTTTGACTCAGAAAGAATATCTGAGAAAGGTATTAAAGCGTTTTGGCATAAAAGAGCAGTCAAAACCTGTTAGTACCCCCTCTTGCTCCACATTTCAAACTTAATGCTTCCATGTCACCAAAGGATGATGAAGAACGGAATACATGTCAAAAGTACCGTATGCAAGTGCTGTTGGTAGCTTAATGTATGCAATGGTGTGTACAAGACCTGATATTTCACAGGCAGTTGGGGTAGTGAGGTGTACGTGCATGATCCTGGTAAAGGACATTGGCAAGTTGTGAAATGGATTCTACGGTATATTCTGAACACCGTAGATGTTGGTTTAGTGTTTCAACATGATGAAAAGATTGGTCAACATATAGCAGGGTATTGTGATTCTGACTATGCCGGTGATTTGGACAAGTGTCGATCAACGACCGGTTATGTGTTTACTCTGGCAAAAGCACCGACCAGTTGGAAGTCTACTTTACAGTCAACGGTTGCTTTGTCTACTACTGAGAGGCAGAGTATATGGCAGTTACTGAGAAGCTGTAAAAGAGGCAATTTGGCTTCAAGGGTTGCTTGGTGAACTAGGAATTGAACAGAAGCACGTCAAAGTGCATTGTGATAGTCGAGTGCTATTCACTTAGCAAAGAACCAGGTTTATCATGCAAGAACGAAGCACATTGATGTTCGGTATCATTTTGTAAGAGAGATTCTGGAAGAAGGTGGAGTCATAATTCAGAAGGTTAAGACCACTGAAAATCCTGCTGATATGTTAACAAAGGTGGTAATCTGCAGTCAAGTTCCAACATTGTTTGGACTTGATTAATGTTATTAGATTTTGAAGTTTCGCTTTCAAATTAAATGGAAGACACTATTAAAATTTGAGTTTTGAAGATATGGAGTTCGCCAAGGTGGAGATTTGTTGACTTTATGGCTCACAATTGGGATTTTCAATCCCACATCGGAAATAATTGAAATATGGGCCTTTTGTTTTAGTTATAAAATGAAAACCCCTCACCTTAGTTGGAACATACTAACTACTTAAGCATTTCCTCTTTTATTTGCTTAGTAGTCTCCATTCTCTCTATTTGTAATATTTCTTCTTTAGTGAAATATTATTTTGATAGTGTCCGAGGACGTAGGCTTAATTTGCCGAACCTCATTAAACTTTGGTGCTCTGGTATTCTCTATTTTCTTTAATAGCTATTGTCAGGTATAGTTGTAGTAACAAATAATTCATGGATATATGATAGTAAAGGGTAAAGTCTTACACAACCTAAAATAAAACATAGTATTGTTACACTCACGGAAACAAGATGAAAAGAAAAAATAGAAATACAAACTTTCAAAATCAACATAAAGATGTGAACAAAAGTTGTAGAGAAGTGAGAAAAAAATTAGGATCATTGGTGTGATAGAGGGAGCAATGCATGTATATGACACACAAGATACTATTTCGACAAGGGTGCGAGCCTTAACACTATACTGACTAGAGTTAAAAGAAAATAGAATGAACTTCTCTTCACATTTGTATTTTGATGTTTCAGAGTTGTTGCTATCAATAAATAGCAGTGGAAGGAAGGAGACAAAATAAAAACAAAAAGGTTTGACAAATTTTTTTTCTAATTTTCTATCAGTTAAATTTGTTTATTCAAGTTTTTAGTTTTAAAATTAAAATAAATAAATGATTGATATATGTTAATTTTTTACATGTTTATTATTTTAAAATTAAAATACAAATATATAATCTCTTTGTAAATGCTTAAGTTAGTTATAAAGATATCATTTATGTATTTTTTTTTACTATATGCAATATTAGGTTATTTGAGATTATTTGATATATGTTAACATGTAGAAGTTATTAGAGTGAGTTTAACATGAGAGCTTAGATTAGGTCAAAAGAAAGATGCTAACAAAAGATTCATACTAATTTATTTTTAACATTTTTATTTTTATATATCTTTTTATTTATTCTTATTTATTTTGCGTACGATTTGTTTTAAAAAAAAATCTAACAATTTTTGCTTCTAATGGTAGGTAAGTATATGAGTAGAAGATTGTAAAATAATATCTTGAAGCTACCAATGAATGATTAAAATCGAATTGGTTGTATAAAGTAAAATTTCAAGCTAAAAAGAAAATCCTTTACCACTTATATTTTTAATTTTGTACTTCTTTCAAATAAAAAAGAAAATCCATTGTGTTTAGTATTACGTCGTTCTATACATGTATTACGATACAAATATTTGTTAAAGATTGATAAAAATACACAAGCTATAAACATTAATTTCTGTTGGGTTTGAGAATGTGTTGACGTGACACGCGCTTTAAGTAATAGTTACCTTGCAACTTTTTCAATTTGGGGGAAATTATCCAGTGGGGAAAGAACATTCACTCATTCATGAAAGAAAACAAATTACACCACCAAATAAGGGGTGGAGCCAAATAATCTTACCCAAGAGTAGTGCTATTTATAGATTGGAATTTTGGCTATTCATAACTTTTTCTTTTTGGAACGTGAAACTAATTAGTAAATCAGGTGTTTGGTTGTGCCTTAAAAGCTGAAGACATGTGTAAAAAATGTAATAATTAGAAGTTATATTGCCTAAATTTTAACAGGAGTAAAGTTTACTTAAACATAAGAATCTAGGATATGAGAAACTAACCCAAAACCGAGCAGATTACTAATTAATATTTGAATTTGTATGAGATAATTTAAAATCGTATTAAAAAAATAAATAACATAAATTTAGATAAATATTTACGTATTTAATTTCACACTATAAAATTGATTACCAATTTAAAATTAATTTAAAATTAAAATGATTTTAATATATGTTTAGAACGAATTCTCCAACACAAGTCATTGCTCAATCTTCGTATTGAACCATTACAATACATGGAAACTATTATTTATTGTTTTAATGGATGCGAATCTATGTCACACAATAATCCATATAATAATTTGAATAATATTACTTTTTGTATATTTTTTATTTCATCATCAATTACATTATATATTTTTCTGTCTTTTTTATTATATAATTTATCGTATAAATAATATATTTTTTAAATCTAATGAAATAGTAAACATGTGAGTAACTTTTACATTGAATAAAAAAATTATATAATTTACTTTTAAAATAATAACATTCAAATACAAATTACTTTATTTTAAAAGTAATTACACCCAAAAACAAATGAAATTAGTTTGATCTAAAATTAATTTTTTAAAATTATTTTTCATTCAAAATTAATAATTTTATAAATACTCATCTAAGATGTTCGGTGATGCAAATCTTGTGTCAAACCAGAGATCTAGGGGCAAGTAAGTTTAATTGACATAGCACGGGACTTCAAATTTAGAGATCACCGACACTTTTGTTCTATGCGTCTAGTCACTCATACGTGCGTTTTACAGTTAACTTGTTAGGAATAAAATAGAAAAATAAATAAATTTATAAAGTTGTTTTAACAAAAATAAATAAATAAAAAATATATAAAATTTTAATTTTATTCTTATTTATTTAATATATATATATTATAAATATATAATATTACATACATTATTATTATATTATTATTAATATATATATTATTTTAAATATATAAATATGTTAAAAATATATAAAGTTGATAAAGTAGAGAGAAATAAAGGGAAGTGAAAAAAAAATAAAGTGGAGAGAAATAAATAAATAATAAAGTAAAATTTAAATTGTTTGATAATAATGAAATAGAAGAAAAATAAAATTATAAAGTTATTTTAAAAAATAAAATAAAATAAAAATATTTAAATTTTCAAAATTTTCTTTAACATGTTATTTTATTTTTTAAATATTATATTATGCAAAATTAAAAAAGACTATAAATATTGTTTACAAACATTTAAATAATAAAAATTAAAATTTTTAATCAATTATGTATAAATATATATGTAATGTTTTTTTAAAAAAAATTAATTTTAACATAATTAAATTTTAATTACATAATAATTTTTATTTTAAAAAATAACACACATCAGTTTTTTTAAGAAAAAGTACACACACATAGGTTTTTTTTAGAAAAGTATATATAAAATATTTTTTAACATAAAAAATTATTTTAAAAAAAATAAAATTTAAACTTTGTAAGTTTTTTAATATATATATAATTATTTATGTATATTCCTAATCGATTAGTAATATACATAATCGATAATGTATATTCGTAATTTAAAAAATAATAATTGATTTTTTCGTATTTTATTAAAAAAATAATTAAAATTGTTGACATAATTTACCATATATAAAATAATTATTTTTTAATTATCTTATCTTTCGTGGAATAAAAATACGTGTATTATACTATTTTGCATGCATGTAATCGAAAATATAAAACCAAAAGTTGAATCAATAATATAATCGACAAATTCCTTTTGAATTTTTACAACCAAATAATGTCTGCTACATTAACTGTAAACTATAGAGGAAAAAACTAGATCTAGAGGCTATGGTGGTTGCAAACTAAAAACAAAAGCAGATCCCAAGCAAGGATCATTGTGCTAAGCGGCGGTATACAATATGAAGAAGTGAAGAGAAAGAAGCTGTACTATTAAATATATATCTATATATATAATATTATATTATTATTAAAAATAAATATATAATATTAAATATATAAATATATTAAAAGTATACAAACATATTAAAAAATATAAAAATATAAATAAATATATAAAATTATATTATTATAATATTGTTAAAAATAAATATATTAAAAATATATAATATAAAATATAAATATATTAAAAATATCTAAATATATAAACATATTAAAAAATTATATAAATATATAATAAAATACAATTATATAATCGTAATCGATATATAATTGAACGTAATTCATTACGTTGAATTATATAATTGATTATATAATTCATTCTAATGTAAATTTTATAATTAGTTATGTATAATTATAACTGATTAGATAATTATAATTGATTACATAACTCAACATAATTAATTAGGTTAAATTATTTAATCAATTATATATAAATATAATTGTTTGTGAATGTAGAAAAATAAAATAATAAAGAATAAAAGCGTAATTTCATGTTATATTATTATTTGTCTATTTCTTTCGATTACTTATTTCAACATTATTTCTTTGCTATGCTGCACGCTTTCGTCTTGGGCGTTTTTTACTGTTTTGCTGCTACTAAACAAAGCGTTAGGCTGGTCTGTGACGATGAATTTAAATTTTTTCCTTCTACTTTTCTAATCTTAGTTCTAACTAAGCGCCATAGATTTGTTATGGCTACAGCAGATATTTGCAATTCATTACTTATGGTGCATGTGGATGAAATGAAAGGAACTAAAGAGAAGAAAATAAAAGAATACTAATATATTTTTATTTTGCTAAAAACAAAATAGAAAGAAAAAAGGAGTTTAATTTTTTTTTTTACTTTCTCTTAGGTAAAATTTCAAAATCTTTTCTCATTCTCCACTTTTTTTTTTCCCACTTAAAATAAATAGAACCTTGTCTGTAATTCATTACAAAGACTTATGCCTCCTGTAAATTTTTTACCTTATTTTAATAAATTTTATAATTGAATTTATGATATAAACTTTTACATAATGAAAACTTATTATTAAATAAATAAATAATTAAGCTAATTTTCTAAACACACTTTAAATATTAATTGTCGATAATGATCGAATATTCTCAATATAGTAACGAGGAGGGATATTGATAAGGACGAACTACCTTAGAACAATAAATAGTATACAAGATAATTTTTTAACTTAATTAAACTTTTAGGGTTTTTATCACTTAATAGTTTTTTTAACAATTTGTTTAAATTTAATTATTATAATTAAGTTTCTCAACCATTTTTTCTATTTAAAATTTTTAATTTCTCATTAACTTTATTTAAAATATTTACAAATTGAATTTATTAAATTATTTTAAACATTTTATTTTCAAAACTACAAACTAAAATATCAAATTTTACTTAAAATAGAAAAATAATTTTTTTCTCTTCTTCGAGAGCTTAATCTCACATTTTATTTAATCACTTAACTTTTATTGAATTTCTACTGATTCTTATTTCTACATTATTTTATATTATAAATATATAATAATTATTTAAATAAAAATAACAACACTTTAAGAATTTTAAGTTGAAAATAATTGTCAATAAAATCAAAACTTATTTAATTTTAAAACGTTAAAAGACTTAGATTTGCTAAAATCACACGCAGTATCCTATATTGGTATTGATAATTCTATATATGTGCAAGTCTTTATCGACTTCACATGACATAACTACATAACCAAATGAGAACGAGGTAGGTGAAAGGTAAGATTAATAATTTACTTTTTTATAATCATTTATATGAAAAAATAAGGAAGAAAAAATAAAATAAATTTTTTAATAACATAAAATTAGCTTATATGTAAGTTAATATTTTAAAGTTCTCTCGTATTAGGTCTTCTAAAAAATAGAGAATTTTTACAAATTAGTTTATACATAAGTTAATTTTAGTTTATGAACAAATTTATTTCATTTTCCTTCTCATTTTCTTCTCCTATAAGAGTTTATGGAGAAGTTTACTCAAACATAACATAAATTTAAGTATCCAAGTTGTTTTATATTTTTTAATTGTTATTATTCTTACATTAACTTACATTCTTGCTTATTTCTAAATTTATCTTTTCCTTCTTTTGGATAGTGATTTGACTCCTCTTTGTACTCGTATTGGAGGAGGTGGTACATATGATGACATTCCAACTCTTAAGTTTGATAGACTATTAACTGTTTCAGAGTAAAATTTAGACTAGATTTACCTATGGAGTGTACCCCATTATATAGAGGATATCAACATAGATATTGTTATCTGATTATGGATTGATTGTGTTTTCATTTTTATATAATTTATTATCATCAATTGCATATATGTAGGTAATCATATTTCTTTAACCATATTAATGACATAGATGTCTTTGATGACTGTGTATAGCTAGATTACATCGTCCTTATTTCCTCGTACACTACACAAACCTTCAAAGCTTTAAGCTTAATAAAGCGAAAGAGCTTATAAAATTTTCTCTTTTGACCAGTTTTTATCATACTCGTAATCAAGTTGCTTAGAATAGAGTTACCCTAAGCAATATTAGAGACTATGTTGGCCAAATTAAGAAATACTCGAGGATATATTGATCAAGTTAAGAGATATTTGAGGTTGAATTAGTCGAGTTAAGAGTTACTTAAGACCAAGTTGACTAAGTTAAAAGTAAGGCTCAAAATCAACCTTATATAACAACTTTGGTTTATCGACCCTTATTAGAATTGGCAAAATGGGCCTGACTCAATAGGATGCCTCGTTGACCCACTAGGCAGGCCTAGACTCTAAAAGAGCTTACACAAAATGTATTAGGCCTAGTCCAATTTTCTTTTTTAAAATTTCTTTAAAATTTAAGTTTTTAAGAAAATAAATAATTTAGGCCCAACTTAGGCTACAAAAATGTTGGTTCATATAAAATCAGTCCAGCTTAACTTAACTCATTTTTCTTCCTTAACTCATTTGCTAGCTCTAACCCTTGGATATCCCTTTACGCTTGGCTCTAGGTTGGGTTTGGTATATTAGCCCATGAAAATCCAAAGAGGGCTCAATGTATTGATCCTTGAATAATCTTTGATACTTTTATTCTAAAATAGGTTCAATATATTGGCCCATTGTGTCTCAACTTTGTTTTTATTCCCAAATAAGCTTGATGTATTGACTTACTTTTTACACGAACTTACATTTTTGCTTATCTCTAAATTTCTCTCCTCCTTCTTTTGGATTGGTTCGACTCTTATTCATATTTACTATAGAAGAAGTGGTACTTGCAATGATAATTTTAATACTCAAGCCATATACACTACTAAAATATTTTAAAGTGAAATTTAAGTTTATCTATTCAAATTAGGTTTACATGTACAATATACCCATTATATAAAAGATATTCACATATATATTATTATCCAATTATAAATAGATTATATTTCCATTTTCATATGACATTTATTATCATCCTATACATTTATAATCATATTTCTTCAACCATATTAATATGATCATCCTTATTTTGTGGGACAGTACAGTAATTAAAAGACCTTTATTTTTGTATACCTAATAATTTAATATATTATAAAAATATATAAATATAAATTAATTTTTTTTTTTTTAAATTTAGAGAAACGGACTTAAGGTCGATCTACATCTACAAGTACAAATCTCGTCCCAGTCCGTTGCCATGTTCCTTAAGGACCAGCACAAGCACATGCATATGAAATTTAATATTGTCTTACGGAATTATGGGCCCATGTAGGCTAAGGAGAACTAAAAAGCCCACGCCAAGAGCCATTTACGTACTGCAATCTGATAAACGTCAATTACATTAAGGCAACAAGTTTCTGTCACAAAACGAAAAAATGAATTTAAAATTTAAGGGATTGGACTTTGGTAATATTAGCATAAATACTTTTGGTAATATTAGAAAATGACTAAAGATTATCTTTTGTTTATATTCTTTCAGTTTGCAAATTAAAATCATCTATACTCTTTTAATAACTAAATTTATTAATAATTGAAAATAAATAACTTTAAATAACATTTGAGAGCATCATAATTTTTATTATTAGTGTTAATCAAAATGTAAATATTTTATAATAATCATATACTCTATTTTTTTAACAATTTTGGGGGCCATGATCCCCTATATAATGTCCCTTCTAAGATCCACCGGTGAGTATGAGGAACAAGATGAAAATATAATAAAAAATAAAAAAATAAAAAATAGGATTTTTACATATTATATTATTTAATAAAAATAGAAATATTTTATATCAAATTATTTTATTACTTTTATTTGATGCATACACTTTTGATCTCTTTAATTTAATTGTATACAATTAGTCTTCCAACTTTTTAAAATAACCAAGTTTCTTTATTTTTAAAATTAAGTAAATAAAATGTATAGATATTTAAAAAAAAATCTTTAGATCCTTTTTTTTTACTCAAAATCCCCATAAATTGAATCAACTTAATTTTTTTAAAACTTGTACTACTCAACATTCAAACTAAAAAACATCAAATTTCATCTAAAATAAAAAAAATCTTAAATTTCTCGCTTTAAAATCTAATTTTATATTTTATAAACACTGACATAAAAAAAATTACACTAATTTTTAAAAAAAAAGTAATATAGTATATAATGCAGTAACATTTTTAATTATAATATTGAGATGAATATACTAGATTAGTATTTTTTTTGAACTTATGTTGTTTTTGTCGGACCAAGAGTTAGGGACTAATCAATTGAGAGATTAATTGTTGTTGATATATTTTTATTTATTAGAGTGTTTGTGATGGATTGGATCAATTTAGACCGAGATTTCAAGTATTGAAGAGGAACTCGAGCATTATAAGGTATATAGAAAAAGTTAGGTTAGTGGGTATTCCAAGAAAGTCAAGTGAGATATCTTGATTGTATGATTGATGATATAGTGAAAATTATAATAAAACTAATTTAGGATTAAATATAGATGACTTTTTGTAGTAGAAAGTGAATCAATATAAAATTGATTGTGCAATTTTCTCTAAACTCCAAGCTCTTTTTATTTTTAATTTTCTTGACTATTGTTAACCTAGTTTGTATCGATCAAGATTCATGAGATGTTATTAATATTGGACATTACTATTGATCAAATTGACATTATATATAGAGAATCTATTGTTATATAATCGGTATATAGATTATATTCACTCGATATCATCGTTATATAAATATATGTATTAAATTGAATCACCATTCATTAATATTGCATTAGAACATTGAATTAGATGTTAAGTGCATAATGTAAATATTCCTTGATATCATTAAAGGAATTTTTTTATTAATGATCCATTGAGAACAAGAGACAAAATTATTTTATAAACTGTTTTTGAAAAGTTTTCAAGGAAAATCAAATTTATTTTGAATTACTTAATTCATGAGTACATATAAAATTCATTTTTATTCACAAGAATGAGAGAGCACGAGTAATAAAGGAAAGTGAGGGGAAGTGAAGGCAGTATAATATAAAGTTCAAACTTAGCATTGACACAAAGTTGTTAAGGCCAATGCTAAGTACAATATTTATTAGATTTTAAATTTTGTGTCAATACATTCAATATTTCCAACGCTACATTCAATATTCCATTGAAAAGGATTGATCCTATATAGTTATATATTTAAAAATTAAAAAATTGAATACAAAAGGTTACATCGACATAGCATTAGCTTGGTCGACGCTAAACTTTAATTGACCTTTTTTTTTCTTGTATTGAAAGCCTTTAATTGGATTTGTTCAAAATTGTCTTCATCAGTTATGAATGGATGTGTTTTTAGTTAAATTATTTTATGCTTAGGATCACCCATTCAATGAATTTCTTAGTTCTTTGTATCTTTATTATGAAGTGGTTGAAGACAAGCAAAATTTTAAGTTTTGGAAATTTTGGTACATTGAATTTTAATTATAATTTATTACTCTTTTCTACCTATTTTTATGTCATTTAAGCATACTTTTTTTTAAATTACATATTTTATTTTTTTGGTTCATTTTATTGTCTTCCGTTTTATTTTCTACACAGGAAACGAGAATCTCGACTTATAACAAAAAGGGAGCTAATTGAGATTAATCAATGAAGGAATTTAGGAAGCTTGGGAGAGTATGTTGTGGAATGTGCAACAAATGAGGAATACTAAAAGAGAAATTTATGATAATTATTTTATATTTTATTTTTTCTTTGGGCTTTAGTTAGGAACCTTTTGTTTTATTTGTATTTTATGCCTTAATTAAAGTCTAACGTTATTAGTAAGCTAAATCTTTAGAGTTTGTTCATGGTTATTTATCAATAAGGAAAGTAGTCAATAATCTCATATTGATTATTGTAAACATAAAAAGATATTAATTATTAGATCTTATAGATAGTTATAACTAATTTATCTAAAAAATATATATTTTTAAATCAATGATCACCGTAGAAAACTAAAATAAAATTACACCTTAAGCTAGAGTTTTCAGACAATTGATTTTTTGGATTTAGATTCTTTAAATTAAGTCATCCTTATTTAAACTATATTTAACTTTATTTGAACTATATTTAAATTAAATAAGTATTTTAAAAATATAATAACTTATACAATATTAATATTATATATAATATATTATTTATATTAATTACAACTCAAACAAGTCAAATAATTTAGTGTAAGAATAAAAATAATAATTATGAATTTCAATCTTATTTATTAATTTTATTATTTTATAAAATTTATTAATTTTATAACTGTAGCCTAAGAAACAAACGTGTCATCGCAGGTGTAAAATAAATAAATGAATAAATAAATCCCAGCGACAGTGTTCATATATAGGTGTGAACTAATGAAATAATACACATGTAAATTGAGTTGACAAAGATTAATGTGTCGTGTGCTCTAGGTACTCTTATTTTTATTTTTTATTTCTTTCTGGTAAACCTTACGTACATAATTTGATTCTCCTGAAGGCGTTGCTGTACTATCTTCCGAAAGAAGCATCGCTACCAACTTGTGAAGAGTTTTAAACCTCTAGCTAGTTGTTTTGCACTTCACTGGGATGCTTAGCGCATAATGGATCTTCCTCGTACTTTCATACAGTCGAGCTTAGCTTATTTTTTAAGTCATTAATTGGAAAACAAAGGGTCAAGTTAGAAATCGTGTGTTAATAAGCACTCAGTTTCCTTTTTAACAAAAGAAAGAATAAAAAGGATAAATGGAAAAGAGAGACGAGAAAGAAGTACCTAGCTGAAGTTTCTCAATCCACGAAACTAATTAAAGTACATGCGCGTCTCGTCTAGCCCTTTGAATTTGTCCAAAAAGATGCTTCTCCTTGATACACTACGAAGATGGCGATGCCCACGATTTGCAACTTTCCTTTTTGCCGGCAAATTCCTTAATGTAATTGGATATTTTATAAAATTTCTTAATCATCATCTTATTTTCATGTCAAGAACATCCATCCACATTGTATTATTCTGTCACTTTTTCTTCATCTTCTAATTCTCCTAGTTGATTTTTTAAAACATTTAATCAAACTTTAATTCTTATAATGTGCATGAAAGATGTTTTGCGAGGAATGATAGTCCTTTTCAATAACCATCAATTGAAGATATTTTTTATGAACAAAAAAGAAAAAAAAACTGTAATTTCAAGTATCTTTATCTTGGGTTTTCCGCGGCTTAAAGGAGTCACAAGGACTTGGTCCAAGTAGCAAACACAAGCAATTGTTCGTTGGAGTACACAATGAGCAACAATATTTTTCTTTCAGGCTTCTACTGTCTAGGGGTTATCGCACTTGGTTAGTGACTCTTTTTAATGATTAAAAAATAAAGTTGAAATTAGAAAATTTTTAATTCAACCACAGGTTTAGTCTCTCTATCAACGCCTAGAATAACCATAGAGAGTAATATATACTTTTTCTCGGTTCCATATTTTTTGATATTTAAAATGAACGCACACGGATTAAAAATTAATTAATTGAAATAAATTTAAACTAAAATGCCTTTTTTCATATTGATTTTCATATCCTTTTCTCAACTATTTTGCTAGTCCATTCTACATTTCTACTCCTCTAGGAAGAGGTGGTGTACTTTTGAACTACCCGAACACTTTTATATATAACTAATTAATATAAATACTCCACTATATTAATTTTGTAAACATTAAATATTATTAACATAAAATTAATTTTCTTAATTTTAAATAAGGGTATAATTAGAAAAAAATAATTAAGTAATACAGTATTATATATATAAAATTGTTATTATTATCACTTCATTACCGCCAGTTAGTTTCACACATTGAGATTTTTGTCGTACTTGACCACGAGACAATACGATGATTTCAGATCTTGGTCAAATGAATGATGCTTTCGTAACTTATTTTTCGTGTTTACGTGTCTTATGATTGCTGGGAACCAACCCCACAGTTGACAAATTAACTAAAATAATACTGATGCTATCAGATAACCAAGCGACCAAACAAATTTTTAGTAAAATATCAAATTAGTTTTTAAAATTATCATTTCAATTATTATTTTTATAATCAAATTATATTTATTAATATAGGCTCAGAAATAACACAAGTAGTGCAAGACATTACAAGCGCGCCAAAGAGAAAAGTAAAATAATCAATTAATTTTTTAATATTTATAAAAATCATTAATTAGTTTGCCCATTAAAGTCGACATCATTAGCCAATTCGGTACTAAAATAATATTTGATGCTATCGGATAAGTTAGCAAATAAACAAATTTTTAGTAAAATATTAATTTGGTTCTAAAAATTGTTACTATATCAATTAAATTGATTTTTAATACTATAGAAACATTAATTAGTCTGTAGAATTAAGCATTAGTTAGTTTCAACTTAAAAATTGACAACATCAGTTAATTCGGTTTATGACATTATATATATAACAGAGAACTCATTAACTTTTGATAATTGTCAGTAAATTTAATTAATCTCTTATGCACATTATAGCGCCATGGTTCAAATAGATCGATGCTTACCAACTCAGAGTCTAAATTGATTGACGTACACTAATATGAAAGACTAAATTAAATAATAGTTTTTAAAATTAAGGACTAATGAATTAAATTTCATTTTTCACAATGTTAATTATTGAATTGATCAGCGATTATAATTTCATAGACAAATTGATGTTTTTTTAATGTCAACGATTAAATTAACCATCAATACCAACTTAAATTTTACTTAATTGGTTTAAAAATTTATAATAATAAAATTTGTATAAATTAAATTATATGATTACAGAAAATAATTTTAGTCTCCAATTCTTTGCAATTGTTTATCGATTTGATCATAAGAAAATCAAATGACACACTAGCATTAAAGAAAAAATTACCTGACAGTTGCTAATTAAGGTTAAGGACATACTTATTTAGGTTTCTGTAATGTTAAGAATTAATTAAATTGACTGACAATCCTAAGTTAACGATATTATTTTTTAAAAAACCAAGAACAAATTGATTAACAGTATTAATTTTAAGGATTTTAAATTAATATTCTATTTAGTTTTTCCTTTTAGAATATATACCAATGAAATAAGAGAAATTGTAAGGGTTTGTAATAGTTGGTTTTTAGACCAATAGCATTTAAATTCCTGACATGTCATCATTTTGATATCCATTTAATATATATATATATATATATATATATATATAATCCATTTAATTATAATATTTTTTATTTTAAGTTTAGAAAATTATAAGTATTTTAATTAAAAAAATAGTTATTACCCTAAGGAAAAGGATTAAAATATTTTAAAATAATAATTATATTTCTTTTAATGAAAATAATTATTATTTTAAGTTTTAAATTAAAAAAACATTTTAAATAGTTAAGAGATAAATTGAGATAAATAATATTTTTTTACTAAATAAAAAAATAGATTATGTATCAACTATTTATATTTTAATTAGTTTAAAATCAAATGTTATAAAATTCCTTAATTGATGAGGTATAGTAACTCCCATAAAATAAACTTTTAAGCTTTTGCATACATGCATGCACGATTACAGGAAACTGAATGAATATTATTCTAATGAATATTATTAAAGGCGAGTTGGTAATGAGTTGACTACGCTCACGGTAGCCACATCAACTTGAAGTAGGCAAATATATGCAAATTCCTTCTCGTTGACATTTTTAATACGTGTGATGCCTTCCTTACTCTAATTTCAGATTACGATTTATGACCAACAATTTTATATAAAAAGATCTAATTGATCTTCGTACCTCCTAGCCTATATAAGAGGCCTCCAACACTGCATGAATCTCATTCCCATACATCTACGTATATATCCTTAAGCTAAGAAGCTCCTAAACATTCCTTCTTTAAGAAAAAAATGGCTTTCAAGAACTTGTCCGTTCATAAGCTCTGTGTTTTCCTTGTGCTATCCTTGTTGGCACCGATTTCCATAGCTGATAATAACCATGCAGTCGTTCCACCAGCAACCATTTGCAACTCCATCACCGTAGACCCTTCTTTCTGCCAAACTGTGCTTGATAATCAAAATGGCAGCATCTTTGACTATGGTCGAATTTCTGTCCGAAAGTCCCTGTCCCAGTCCCGCAAATTCTTGAACTTAGTAAATTCATATCTTCAAAACCGATCCTCTTTGTCTCTATCCACAATTCGCGCCCTCGAAGACTGTCAATTCCTTGCTGAACTAAGCTTCGAATACTTATCAAATGCACTTGACACCGTTAATAAAGCTAGCAATGTTCTTCCAACCACTCAAGCCGAAGACCAGCACACCATGCTCAGTGCTGTTTTGACAAACCAAATTACTTGTTTAGAAGGCTTGCAGACCACAGCTTATGATAAAGGAGTGAAGAGTAATCTTTTGTCCTCACTCTCTGACGACACGAAGCTTCACAGCGTTTCCCTTGCCTTGTTCGCCAAGGGTTGGGCACCTGAGAATAAAATCTCAACATCGTGGCAACCCAATGGGAGACATTTGAGTTTCCGCAATGGCCGTTTACCGTTGAAGATGTCGAACCGTGTACGTGCTATTTATGATTCTGCAAGAGGTCACGGGAGAAAACTACTTCAAAATGACGAAAGTGTATTGGTAAGTGACATTGTGGTTGTTAGCCAGGATGGGAGCGGGAACTTCACCACCATCAAAGATGCTTTAGCAGTTGCGCCAAATAACACAAATGCTACTGATGGCTACTTTTTAATTTATGTCACACAAGGTGTGTATCAAGAGTATGTATCCATACCCAAAAACACAAAGTACTTGATGATGATCGGAGATGGGATCAATCAAACGATTATCACCGGCGATCATAATGTTGTTGATAATTTCACAACATTCAACTCAGCAACATTTGGTGAGCAAATTAAAGCATTGCAATACATATCTTGCCAACATGTGCATATGTTTCTTTTTTAATTTTTATAGATTTAAAAAAAATATATTCAAAACCATACATACTAGCATTTTTTAAATATCCATAAAATAAATGTGAAATATCTATTTCCTAAAATAATAAACAAACACACTAACGTAATATAAAAATAATATTTCGTTGATTGGAGTAAATTTAAAATTTAAACATTTTTAATAAAAAATTAAATTTAAATCTTATAAATAGAAAATTTATTCAATGATAAAATTGATGAAATTTTCACACCTACGTTGTGATGACGTGGAAAACAATAAAAAATGTTAACCTAATATGAAAATGAATTTGTCCATGTTTTGATACATAAATTTGAAGAGCATATTCTAACATGTAATTTCATGTGCACTTGTAGCTGTGGTAGCACAAGGGTTCGTAGCAGTTAACATAACATTCCGAAACACTGCTGGGGCAAGCAAGCACCAAGCAGTTGCAGTGAGAAATGGAGCTGATTTGTCAACCTTCTACAGCTGCAGCTTTGAAGGGTATCAAGACACCTTGTACACGCATTCTCTTAGGCAGTTTTACTGCGAATGTGACATCTACGGCACGGTTGACTTCATTTTTGGGAATGCCGCTGTTGTTTTTCAAACATGTAACTTGTACCCCCGCCTTCCCATGAGTGGACAATTCAACGCCATCACTGCACAAGGCCGAACAGATCCAAATCAAAACACAGGCACTTCCATACAGAACGCCACTATAAAAGCTGCTGCTGATTTGGCTCCGATGGTTGGTACCGTGAATACGTACCTTGGGAGACCATGGAAAGAGTACTCAAGGACGGTTTATATGCAGTCTTTCATGGATAGTTTGATAGATCCTTCTGGTTGGCATGATTGGAGTGGGGATTTTGCCCTAAGCACCTTGTACTATGCAGAGTATAATAACACTGGACCTGGTTCAAACACAGGAAACCGAGTGACGTGGCCTGGTTATCATGTTATCAATGCTACTGATGCGGCTAATTTTACTGTCTCCAACTTCTTGAGCGGGGATAGTTGGTTACCTGTAACTGGCGTCCCATACACGAGTGGATTCGTATAGTCAAACAATGAAGTTACAAGCTAGTGCAGTGTTTCTCTGTTAATTCTATTTGATGCTACTCTATTGTATAAAAAAAAAAACTCTATTGTAAGATTGTTATTGACTGATATTAATAATATTTACACGAATTAATATCTACCTTTTATTTTTCAAAGATAGACTCTACATTAGTGACTTTCACTTTATAGATCACTAGTTTTAATTTGTCCGAGCATTGGACATGTGTGCGCATGGCCAAAGTTGGCTTGGGTTGCTTTAAATTCGATATATCTGATATTATTAGTTTTAGTTTAATGAAATAAATATTTTTTCATATCGAAAAAAAAATAAATATTTTTTCAGTTTTTTAAGAGAATTTGTAAAAGAAATGAAAACACTTATTTCCTGAATTAATGTTTATGAAACATCCAGTAAATCCCAAATCGCAAGTTACCTTATTAAAAGGATATGCTTATACGTACCCTTGAAGATTAATAGAATTTCAGATTCACACCATTTTCCTTCCACACTACCAATATTTGCTCGCTCTATATATCTTAATTTCACACATATAAAAAAATATAGTACTCTTCCTATCTTATCTTATAATATTCAACAAATGCATGTAGAGTAGAATTAAGTACGTTTATTTCTTAATACCTGCAAATGGCTTGTTTGTTTAATTCTTAATATTGAACTCTAGGAATGCTTCTTTTTTTATGGGGTAATTCCACTAACCTCTCTTGAGGTTAGTATTAATTACATTTTTACGCCCTTTTAATCAAAAAATTACATTAACTTCTCTTTCACGACTCTTATTTTTATATTATTACTTTTAGGGGTAATATGTATATGGTCTGTGCAAAAAATTAAGGAAGATATAATAACTTTTTAAAAACAATGGGTATCAACATGTAAGAATAATGGATAGATAAATTAATGTAACTTTTCAATGAATAACGGTATAATAAGTGTAATTAGCACTAAATACGAGAGTGGTAATTAGTGTAATTTTTCGTTTTTATTATTAACTATTTTATGAACTAATTATTTATTTATTATTATTGTTATTATTATTATTGTTACATTGTAAACAATATTTTTATAAGCAATACATATATTTAAAAAAGAAAATAATATATTTTGATATATATAGTTTAATACTTTTGTTTAAGTATTAATATTTCTCTTAACATTTCTTTCCATACTTTCTATTCTAAAAATAAATTAAGATAATCAATATCAAAATGCTCACTAAATTTTAAAACCTTTTTAAGATTAATATATAATATTTTTTCACTTTAATTACCATCTTCTAAAATTTTTAATTTTTGCATTCAAATAAAAAATGATTTTATATTATAAAAAAAGTTCAAATCTCTCAAGAAATAGATTGATCTACTATTTATAGATATGTTCAATACATTTACATTTGATAAACTACTATATGTCTTTCTATCTTGAAACCAATGTTACGTACTTATTTCTAATTAATAGCAAGTATAAAAATAAAATTAGTGTTTAAGGCAACTACCTTAACAACTTTGCACTCCCCATGTTATAATCTCGAGCCAGCCAGCTAGCTAGGTGGTAATTTCATAATATCTTGCATCGGATAGCTCAAAAACTGAGCACTTAATATTAAGGATGGCCTGAGGTGAGTGTATTTATAGCTCTGCGGTAATTGTTCAACCACTATATACTACGTCATTTAAAAGCTCTACTTTCCCGTAAAATAAAGAAAGCTCTACTTAAATAATTTACTTCTTACGACATTTCAACTGTAACGTTAACACTTATTTAGTTTTCTATTAATTTGAGATTTAATTCCAATATCTTTTAATATGAATGTTCTTTATGAATAAAACTAAAACTAAAATAAAATTGAAAAACATAAAAAGACTATATTTAAAAGATTTGTTTATACCAATCCAATTCTTGGACGGCACAATTGATCGCGTTATTAGACACACGACTTAACGATGTCTCTAATCCATGTACATACATGAACTAACTATTAGGCGCAGCGGCTTTAATTGGTTGGTCTCTAATCCATGTACATGGTTGGTAGACGCGTGTAAGAATACAAAGGAAAAACAACAAAAATAAAGAGATGCAGGCCATTATTATATTTCAATTTAATTATATTTTAACGTTATAACATTTTTGGCTATGCGCAACATGGGGGAGAACATCTGACTACATACATTCCTAAGAATCTCTCAATTGCAATGTTCTAACAACACTCACCAAAAGATTGACTTTCCGTCAGATATAACTACAACACAATACAATGTTGTCAGATCTTTGTCAAATCATTATCCACGTTAATTTAGTCATTCTTATTCTTTTATGTTCCTGTGTCTTGTGATTGCTGGGAACCTACCCCACCGTTGACAAGTTTAAAATCATATCCAATGCGTTATCTCAGATAAGTCACGTACCAAACAAATCTTGCTAGCAATTTAAACAAATAAACATAATTCCAATGAATATTTGCATACATGCATGGTACAGAAAACTTAATGAATGTTCGTCCTAAATTCTAAATCAAATATTTTATTATATATATAATAGCGGTTCAATTTGGAGCAGTTGACTATGTTAATGGTAGCCACGTCAACATCAAGTAGGCAACGAAAACTACTTCAAGTTGACTTCGTATATGCAATGCATTCATTACCACATTAACTCTAATCATTTTAATGAGATAAAATCGTCACTCGGCCCTATATAAGAAGCCCAGCTATCTATGCATCGATCATACCATCATCCATTCTTCAAGCTACAACAAACAACTCTTAATTGTTCACTCTTTCATCCAAAAAACCAATGCCTATGGCTTTCAATAACTTGTATATTCTTACGCTCTGTGTTTCCGTTGTGCTATCCTTCTTGGCACCGATTTCCATAGCTGATAGTGACCATGCAGTCATTCCACCAGAAACCATATGCTACTCAACCTTAAACCCTTCTTACTGCAAATTTGTGCTTGCTAATCAAAATGGTAGCGTATATGACTATTGCCGCATTTCTGTTCGAAAATCCTTGTCCCAGTCTCGTAAGTTATTAAACACGATATATTCATATCTTCAAAATCCCTCGTCTTTATCTCAATCCACAATTCGTGCTCTTGAAGATTGCCAATTCCTTGCTGAACTAAACTTTGAATATTTATCAAACACCCATGACACTGTTGATAAAGCTAGCGACGTTCTTCCCACCTCTCAAGCAGACGATGTGCACACATTGCTTAGTGCTGTTTTGACAAATCAACAAACTTGTTTAGACGGCCTACAAACTTCAGCTTCAGATCCAAGAGTGAAGAATGATCTTTCTTCCCCACTCTCGGATGATACGAAGCTTCACAGTGTCTCACTTTATTTGTTCACCAAGGCTTGGGTTCCTGAGAAGAAAAACTCAACATCATGGCAACACCAAGGGGGCATGCAGAATGATCGTTTACGCTTGAAGATGTTAAACAAAGCACGTGCCATTTATGATTCTGCTAGAGGCAACGGGAGAAAACTGCTTCAAACAATGGATGACAACGAAAGCGTTGTGGTGAGTGACATCGTGGTTGTTAGTAAGGATGGGAGTGGAAACTTTACCACTATCAACGATGCTATAGCTGCTGCACCAAATAACACAGCTGCTACCGATGGCTACTTCATCATTTTTATCACCGAGGGTATATATCAAGAGTATGTATCAATAGCAAAAAACAAGAAGTTCTTGATGTTAATTGGAGATGGAATCAATCGCACAATCATCACAGGCGACCACAATGTTGTTGACGGCTTTACAACATTCAACTCAGCTACATTTGGTAAGCATAACATCGTAAATAAATATTAATTTCTAGGGCATGTTCTTTTAAAATGCGAAATTTTACAAGATAGAGTGTAAGATGACTTGAATAAAATATATAAATAAGAGATAATTTTTAAATCTTATAAATTAATTTTATAAAATTAAGTTAACTCATATTTTAATATAATATAAGAGTTTATTCTTATAATTAAGGGTAGGTTACTTGTTATTGAATTGTTGCTGGACTTGTAAAAGATAATTTTTATTTTATAAGTCAAATTTATAGTATTAAATTAAACTTAATAAACGTTCTAATAAAACATAACATGTTTGATGGTGATTTGTAGCTGTGGTAGGACAAGGATTCGTAGCAATGAACATAACATTCCGCAACAGTGCTGGGGCAAGCAAGCACCAAGCAGTTGCAGTAAGAAATGGAGCGGATATGTCGACCTTCTATAGCTGTAGCTTTGAAGGGTACCAAGACACTTTATACACGCATTCGCTGAGGCAGTTCTATCGCGAATGTGACATATATGGCACAGTTGACTTCATATTTGGAAATGCAGCTGTTGTTTTGCAAAACTGCAACATGTATCCCCGCCTCCCCATGAGTGGACAATTCAATGCCATCACTGCGCAAGGTCGAACTGATCCAAATCAAAACACTGGCATTTCCATACAAAATGCAACCATAAAAGCAGCACAGGATTTGGCTCCCATGGTTGGCACTGTGGAAACATTCCTTGGCAGGCCATGGAAGGAGTACTCGAGGACTGTTTATATGCAATCTTTCATGGATGATTTGATAGCTCCTGGTGGTTGGCATGAATGGAATGGGAATTTTGCACTCAACACCTTGTACTACGCAGAGTATGATAACATGGGTCCTGGTTCAAATACTGCCAACCGAGTCAAGTGGCCTGGCTATCATGTAATCGATGCTACCGATGCAGCTAATTTTACCGTGTCTAACTTCTTGGATGGGGATGATTGGGTGCCCCCAACTAGCGTTCCGTTCATGACGTCTTTGTAATAATAAATCCAAACTTTGATTTAAGTTTAATGTATTGTTCCATTATATCCATTTAGCCACATAATACTTGTAATTACAATATGTGTGCTTCTATTGTTTTTATTATGAATTATAAGGCTTGCAATCTATTTCAAAGTTTATTACTATATATTGAAATCATATGACCGAGAAAATAGAATACGCAGTTAAAATAGTTTTATAGTCTTATTAATCATAATTTACAGTTTGTTAATTTTTATGATAAATATTTTAAAATTTATATTAACAATAATTTATTGGATAATGATATTTTATACTATAACTGTGACCATTAAACTTTTAATTAAAATATAATGATTGAAAATCCATTTGCGCCGGTGCATGGGTAAACATTTAAACATGTAGTTATAAGTGTTTAGAAATTCACACTCTTAATTTTTTGTCCAATTATATACGAATCCTCGTGTGATTAGATTATTCTAACCTTTGTAAATAACTTCATTTGATTGTCACCTTTGGCCGTATTTAACTGACTACTTTAATGTTGTTATTACATAAATATTATATATAAAAAAAGTTTAGCAAATGATAATTGTTACAGGTTTGTACAAAATGTAATATGCTTAATCACTTGCCAATGGTTTTGATCACAAGTAAACAGAGGAAATAATACAAAAATAAATGAATTTATTGTGCATGCGTCGTTTTGAATGTATAATAAACCCTTTTATAAAATTCTAGGCAACAACTAACAACAACTGGGCACAAACAACAAAATTTTTCTTAGCATTTGAGGGTCTTTGCTGGGCTAGAAGGGTAATGGTTAATGAATCAATAATAGAAATGTTTTGTTGAAAATTATTTTCGCTCCTACGTATATGAATTCTTTTACCATTTAAAAATATTAGAAAAACATTAAAAAGTATTACTTATTAATTTTTGGTAATATTTTAATAAATATTATATATGATTGGTGTTACAAAATATTATTTTGCGACATTTAAGTATTATTAAAAATATAAAAATTAATATTAATAAAATTTTTTGATAATATTTTTATAATAAAATATTACTAAAAATTATGTATAATATAATGTTTGGGAATACATTAGAAGTCATGACAGGTGCATTAATTAATTAATTTATTCTCTTTTCCCCGCAATTGAAACTAGAAGAGGAGCTGTGTGCGTTCACTGGGTTGTAAAGCTATTATGGGAAGTTTCGACTTCGCTTCCCCGTTATGTTCTCAGGTTGATGGGGAAAGTACAGAACGTTGAATTAATTTTTTTGTGGGAGTCAATCGGCGAAAGGAGGACCACAGCGAGGCACTATATTGCATATCACTATTAGTAATATTTTAAAAAATTATAAAATATAAAAAATATTATTTATTAATTTTAGTAATATTTTTAATAAAATTCATGTTACAAAATATTACTAGTCACATTTTATATTTAACAAATATTATTAAAGATATAAAATTAGTATTAAAATAAATATTAATAACACTTTTACAATAAATATTATAAAAATAATAAATATAATAGGAAGCGAAAGTCTACGTGTTGTCCTCTTGAAGCAATAGGCATAAAGTTGAAAGCGAAAGTGAGATAACTTGAATCTTTTTATAGTCTTTAATTAATTATTTCGTCTTGTTGGAAGTTTATAACAAGTTGATCGAGAAAGTTGAATATATATATATATGTTAAAAAATGATTTATTTACTGTAAGAATTACTTCTCTTTTTTATTTTTTATTTTTTTATGATCTAACAAGTTATGATATCCTGCTAATAAATTTTAAGAAAATGAAAAATAAATGTAAAGAATAATTTTATTAAAATTACTTTTTAGAGTAAGTAGATTTTTTTATATATAAATAAAAAAGTAAAATATATTATTAATTATGTAAATATAATTTTATATTATTATTTAATTACAAATTATTATATGATGAAATTTTTTTCGATTATCATCTTAGAACATATATCTTGCTTGCATGTCTATTAAACAATATATCTCTTTTATAAATATTTTTTAAAAGTTATTTTTATATATTTGCTAGCTTCAGAGTAAACATAACATGCTTCCTTTGACTTGCATTTGATTTTAATAGAAGCAAATTATGATTTTTTCAACTACCATACATATAATTATATAAATCATTTTATAATGACTGATTTTGACTTTTATAAAAAGCATAATTCGTAAACGCATCAAACCTAGCATAAATCAAAATTATTAACATTTGGAGGATGAGCTGGAACTTCGCCGATACGGGTGACGGCCTGACGGTCCTTTGTGATCAGCAAAGAAGTAGAAATAATAATTCATATAATTTTTTTTAATTCTTTTATAAGAATTAAATTAAAATTTTCTTTTCATTCTTTTTAGAAGAATTAATTTTAAACATCTCATGTATTAGTTACTTTTATAAAAATACTTTTAATTATAAATATTTTTAAGTTTAATAAATAATAAATAAAATAAGTTAATATGTTGGATTTTTTTATAGTTTAATTTTGTGTTATATGAAAAGAATTTTAAAAATATTATGTTAGCTCTAACATGTATAGCCAAAAAATTTTAAATAATAAATATATTAATTATGAAAAATTAAAAGAATTAAAATTAATAACAATATTTATAAAAAAATAAAAATATCTTACATTAATGTTAAAGATAATTTAAAAAAATAAATTTACGATAAATTTAATATTATTAACTAAATTAACTAATTTTTTTAATCTCGACAAATTAGTTAATTATGTTTTATAAAAACGATCGAGATTTTTTTTTTATTTTCATATCATTATTAATTACAATTCATATTTCTTCTTCTTTTTCTTTCTCTATATTGTATAATTTCTTATACAACCTGTTATGTAAATAATATTTTTAAATAATTTAATATGTAGATAAAATTCAAATTATACTAGTGAAATTTTGATTAATTATATCTCAATAATTTAATATAAAAATAAATTATATTTATTTAATTTTTGAATTATGATTATATATTACTTTAACTGTTTGTTTAAATTTTGTTAAAATTAAACAATAATAAGAACGTAATAAATAATTCATACTTTTATATACTTTAAATTAATATTTATTTTAAATAAAATAAAATCTTCAATATATAAATACTATGGATGTATATTTACTGTACAATATATTAATAAATAGTATTTTAATATGAAAAATTAATATATTTTCAACATATTGTTAATATAATATATTATATCATTTGTGTAAATTTATAATATTCACAACAGTTTAATTTTTATTAAATAAAATTTATATTAGTAGAGTCGATCCTGATGTCCAACATCTTTTTTGTTAATATAAGGTGTTTTTAATAAATATTATTTTTTTTTCAAGTTATCTCCCTTATTTTTTTATCACTAAATTCTCTTAAGATTTAAGTCAGTGAAAAATGTTAATTACAATTCAAACCCATTAAAAAAAACGTAGTTGATAAGTCTAAAATCATAGCAAAATCACGTAAAAATAAGTAGAACTGTAGAAGGGAGTAATACCCCAAAAGAAAACTAAAAGAGTGAAAGGGAGTTTCGCAATAAAAAAAAAACATTAAACATTATTTATCTTAATAAATAAGTTAAAAGACATTTGAAATAATTTATTTAGATTTATGAAATGATTTACCACTAAATTCATTAAACAAATATTTAATTAAATTATTTACCTAAACTCTTGTTTAATATATTGGTAGTACAAATAGAAAATTTGTAGATAAATATTCTCTCCAGATTTAATTAAAAATTCATAAATGGAAAAGGTGTTATCCAGATCAATTTGTACATCATTATTATTTTACATGTTATATTCTATAATGGAATAATTTGAAATTGTTAAATTATTAGTTATTCTTTCAAACCAAAATTAAAAGAAAAAAACACTTGTGTAGCAATTAGCAGATGCATGAGTTTAATTATTTAGTTTCCGCGTTGCATTATTCCAAAGGCAAAGGTTACAGCAGGGGCAGGGGGTGTCTATTTTTTCAAACAAGGGTGTAGTGAAGCCTTAACCGTTCTACTTTGGAGTCTTCTCTGACTCTGTTATTGATCCCAGCTTGCCAAATTTGGCAGATATTGAAACTGGAGAATTTCAGTAACGTGTGGGTCATTCACCGCCTCTAATGACCCACCAAATAGCTATATACAAATGTAGAGAGCAGAGTTTACGCGTTTGTGCTAAGGTCAAAATTAGACACTCTTGGGATCTAATTTGCTAACTTTCCAAGTGAGTCGTGACCAATCAATTACCTAGCTAGCTGCACATATTAACAGAACAATTGGCGCCCCGCATAAAATACAGCAAAATGCAGTCAAGTCTACGCTACATTTTAGCTTTTATTATGTCCTTTTCTCTAATATTTGCTCAAACATGTTTGCAGTCCTTTTTCTATATACATTTACTTTAACTATGACTAGAGTTTGATGAGCATTTGTTCAAAATTATTTGAATTGAATTACTTCGCAGAATCAGCACACTTATAACTTTTAATCTCTCATTTCAATCAAATTCAGATTTCTCTTTTCATCTTTTTGTTATTCTTTTTCTCCTGTCTGCCATGTTTTAATTTCAAACAGTTAGGCATCAATGTGAAAGCAACTCGTTTTACCAAACGTTTTTCTTTGGGTTTTCAGCCCCTATTCTTTTTGTTCCCAGTATCCGCTGGCTTCCACTTTTCTTTTCAACACACTATCTCTTAAATAGTTTATTAGATTATGACGGGCGTCTAGATATACAATTAATTAAATTTTCTCTTTTGATTCTCATTTCAATGTCTTGAATTTTGCATTTACAGACACAATTTATGCAAGAATGGCACCACAATGCATGGTAAATAGTATGTAGTTTTGCTTCGACAGGTTTTGAAAATTCTAAGGCCCAAAATGAAGTTACTTTAAATCAAACCATCTTTTGCATAAACACTAATCGAATATGCACGTACATTTGAAAAACTAACATATGTGTTTGTGTAATACATATAATAAATGTTTATTTTATATACTCAAAATTTATAATAAATAAATATTTTTAAATATATAAATTATATTATAATTAAAATTTATAATAAATATATATTTTTGAATGTATAAACAATATTTTATATTTACGATAAATAATTTATATTGTGATATAAGATTATTTTTAATTATTGATAATTTTTTTAGAAAAATTAAAATTAACTTATAAATAAAAATTTAAAATGATAGATTCAAGAATAATAAGTTAATAAAAATACTTTGAAATTAACATTCTCGTTAAAAAAAATTCTAAAAATACTCTCTTTAAATTATAATTTCTAAAATACTCTTATCCAAAATTAATTATTAATTCTAAAGAAGATTTTGGAAGACAGCTAATCATCAAACAAGAGGAGTAATGTGTATAAATTATACTTATTGTGAAAACTAATTACTTCTTTAATTCTAGAATCCAAATTGGTGAAGCAAGAAATTAGATATTTCATTTTGTAAACAAAAATTCCTTAAAATTAGATCCTGCTGAGATTTATATTTAAATATTATTTTATTATTTTTATATGTTAAATTTGAGTCATCATCGTTTGAAAAATGGAATAGTCCATTATTGTTTCTATATAATCACATGTCTTTTTTATTTTATATGTACCTTTTTGAGTCTCTATATTAAATTAATATTCACTCTCAAATCTCATTCATAATGGAATGGTATATTTGGTAAATATTCTTATTAACACCTTTTTTTCGTTGTTTGAACAAGGAATAGTAATATATATTATTGTTCTATATAATCACGTATTTTTTATTTTATATGTACCTTTTTGAGTTTCTATAAATTATAAAAAACAAAAAATAAACATATTACAAGGAATAAAATAAAATAATAAGAATCAAAATAAAATTTTATTTTAAAAGGGTCATTAAAAAATAATATTTTTTATGCGAACTAAAACTAGAAAAACAATATATTACTGGGCCAAATGTATACTAGTAATTTTTTTATCATTAAATAAGATTTATTAATAGAGAATAGGCTTAATCTATTTAACGAGAGATATGAAAAAAATCATCATTTAAATAAAATAATATTACTATAAAAAATGTGATATGATGCATATCATGTACCAGTATACATTTTGTGTATTTTCTTTTTTTCATTCTATATCAGAATTGTATTGTTACCAAGATTTAGTATATTCATTGAAATAGAAGTGGACAAAGGATTCGGTAGTGTCTCCAATTAATTAAATCACCACCTAATGCATAAATTTAGGAAATCCTAGTGGGAAATCCGTTAGTTGCAATTTCCAAGATGCGTGTCTCGTGTATTGGATACGTATTGACAAAGTCTACAGTGGTTGACTATTCAATTAATCTAATACAGCCGGTCAACCTTCAGCAGCAGTAGAACATGTAAATAAATAAATAAAATCATAATCAGAGGTCTCTCTAGTTAAAAAGTTGTCTCCTTCGCCTATAAATTGAACCCGAAGAACCTGGTTTCCAAATCACTAACACGATAAGATAAACAATTCTTGCTCTGTGAAACAAACCAACATCAACATGGGTTCCAAGCTTTGTTACTCCCTCTCCGTACTTCTCATTCTCCTACCCTTAATAGCTTCCGCAGACACCGTTCCAAATGCCACCACTCCCGTCTCCCCAGGAACCGCATGCAAATCCACCCCAGACCCATCCTATTGCAAATCCGTTCTCCCTCCCCAAAACGGCAACGTTTACGACTATGGCCGCTTTTCCGTTAAAAAGTCACTATCACAGGCCAACAAGTTCTTGAACCTTGTCGACAAATATCTCCAACGTCGCTCTTCTCTTTCCGCCACCGCCATACGCGCACTTCAAGATTGCCGCACTCTTGGGGAACTCAACTTCGATTTCCTCTCTAGCTCCTTCCAAACAGTGAACAAGACAACGAGGCTTCTCCCTAGCTTTCAAGCCGACGATATCCAAACCTTACTCAGCGCCATTCTCACAAACCAGCAAACATGCTTGGACGGCCTCAAAGACACCGCTTCAGCTTGGAGCGTCAGAAACGGTCTCACCGTCCCACTCTCCAACGACACCAAACTCTACAGTGTCTCTCTCGCTCTCTTCACTAAGGGTTGGGTTCCCAAAAAAGTCAATGCAGTGCACCCTACCAAGAAACAACTTGGGTTCCGAAACGGGCGTTTGCCGCTCAAGATGTCAAGCAGAACCCGCGCGATCTACGAGTCTGTGAGTAGGAGAAAGCTCCTTCAGACCTCCGTGGGTAGCGACGTCGTCGTGAGGGATATTGTGACTGTCAGCCAAGATGGAAGTGGGAACTTCACCACTATCAATGATGCCATTGCCGCAGCTCCTAACAAATCTGTCTCTACCGATGGCTACTTCCTTATCTATGTCACTGCTGGTGTTTACGACGAAATTGTGTCCATTGATAAGAAGAAAACGTACTTGATGTTGATCGGAGATGGTATCAACAAGACAATTATCACAGGCAATCGTAGCGTCGTCGATGGCTGGACAACCTTCAGCTCCGCAACATTAGGTAATAATATATCTTCAACTAGTTTCTATAATTAATGAACTAATAATTAGAAAGTACGTATTACTTTTTTAATCAATTGTTACATTAATTTTTATGCAAAAAGAGGAAAGGAAACAATAAATCAGTCTTTTAAAAAATATATCATTTTAATTCGTGCAGGGAAATTAGTGCATTACTAATAAAATAAAATAAAATAAATCATCCACGTAAGATTTTATGTATGGAGAATTCTGATTTTCAAATAATCTAAGATGATGAAAAAAAATCTCCAAAAGAATTATTTTCCGAATTGAGAGCATATGAATGATGAGTATATGATCAATATTGCAGCTGTGGTTGGGCAAGGATTCGTGGGTGTGAATATAACCGTCCGCAACACCGCGGGGGCCGCGAA
Organism: Mucuna pruriens; assembly: GCA_025330945.1. Lineage (NCBI taxonomy): Eukaryota > Viridiplantae > Streptophyta > Magnoliopsida > Fabales > Fabaceae > Mucuna > Mucuna pruriens. The sequence continues at coordinate 3,704,257 of JAENHJ010000528.1, forward strand.
GCACCAAGCAGTGGCAGTTCGAAACGGAGCAGATTTGTCGACGTTTTACAGTTGCAGCTTCGAGGGGTACCAAGACACGTTATACGTACATTCCCTGAGACAATTCTACAGCGAATGCGACATCTACGGGACAGTAGATTTCATATTCGGAAACGCTAAGGTGGTGTTTCAAAGTTGCAACATGTATCCTCGTCTCCCCATGAGCGGTCAATTCAACGCCATCACCGCACAAGGAAGAACAGACCCAAACCAAGACACGGGTATTTCCATCCACAACTGCACGATCAGAGCAGCTGATGATTTGGCTGCGAGTCCCGGTGCGGCTTCAACATATTTGGGAAGGCCGTGGAAGGAGTATTCCCGAACAGTTTATATGCAAACTTTTATGGACAGTTTGATCGACGCTGCCGGGTGGCGTGAATGGGACGGTGATTTTGCATTAAGCACTTTGTATTACGCAGAGTTCAACAACAGTGGGTCTGGCTCCAGCACCGCCAATAGAGTGACGTGGCCCGGTTATCATGTCATTAACGCCACGGATGCAGTTAACTTTACCGTGTCCAATTTCTTGCTTGGAGATGATTGGTTGCCGCAGACAGGAGTCACTTACACCGATAACTTAATATAGAAAATCTAGTGCGTTGACACATTTGAAAACTTCAAACTTCATTGTTCTTTTCCTTTTGGTATTTTTTTTGTATCCTTCAAAAATAAGCTGGCTACCGCCTGTACTCTAATCAACTAATACCCCACCCCTGCAAATGTTCAAAGCATATTGTTTCATTGAAAATTATTGAGATTTAGTTATAAAGCAAATATTATATTGATTTCTGTCCCATTCACAATTATTTAATATTTAATCAGTTAGTGACTCTTTACTGTATATCAACCGCTGTTTTTGACTTCTTCGATCCTTACCAAAGGAAGAAGTATTATTTCTACTTCACATTTGTGCAATAAATTTTACAATAAAAATAAATATAATATAAAATTATTTATGTGATAAAAAAATATTATTAAAAAACTATAACATTATTATGTAAAGGATAAAAATTATGAACAATTTTACTCTAGTTAACATTCAAGACAAAAAGGAAAAAAAAAATTATACCTTTCTTTATAAAACGTATATATGTCGATGAAAGTAGTGTATCGGTATAAAACTACCTTTTTGTCTATTGTTATTGTAGAAGAAATATATGTTGCATATGGTTGTTCTTATACTTTTGGTATTTAGTATATATAAATATCTTTTAGTAAAATATATTACAAATTACTTCTTATCAGGAGAGAAATGAATATAAGAATATAAAGAACAAAAAGCGAATATAATAAAGAATAAAAAGTTATTTTAAGAGAGAGAAAAATAATTTTGAAATTAGAAAATTTTCACTTCATACATTAATTTAGCAAAAATATATTTTTGTACCTATTAATATTTTTCTTATGAGATATATAGTGACATCTGATTAGTTTTAAAAAGTCGGAAATTAGTTTGCAGCAAGCGTTTGTAGCAATCAGTATTTCATTATTTTATTATTACCAACATTACTATGGTCAAATAACTATTTTTTTTTCACATATGTTGGTTCTATATTAATACGTGACATTTTATTATTTGATTTTTGTTAAGTAAGTTGATTATTGTTATGAGTTGAGTGAGTTGGCAATACATTAATACGTTGTATTTGATTTTTGTTTCTTACGCATAAAAAAAAAATAATCTCACCCACAATTATGTATTTGAGAGTGAGCTCACATCTAATCTAACGGAATTTCTCGCACAAGTTGAAAAAGACAAACACAAAAATAGAAAATGATAGAGATGATCTATATTAATATTTGTCAATCAAAACTTTCAAAAAACCATATGAAGGATTCACACAGCCATAACTAGCCTGCAAGACCTATCATGAATTGTTTTCTTAAGCACTCGTCATTTTGCGAGCGTTCCTCTTTTCAACACAAAAATGAAAAAGAGGAAAAAAAAAAAAACTCATACAACAGTACTTTAAAAAAGGTTCGATTGGGACTGAGACGGGAAAAAAGGAGTTAGAGGAAAGGAGGAGAAGAGTTTAGAATGAAAGCAGATTTGGTTTATCCAAGAGGCCGGTGATGGAGATGGAGAGGTTGCACAATTTGCGAAAGACGACACTCTCAACGGAAAGAACGTCGTCGTCACCTGGGATGGAAGAGTCGCAAGTGTCGATTGCGGACAAGGCAGCCTTGAGCCAAACCTGGGCGTCGGTGTCAGAATTTATCATCAAGGCAGCGATGGTGTCCTCTAGTTGGCTCTCTGCGTCCAAGATTGTCTCCTTGCAATCGGCCAAACCCTGTTGAACATCTGGGTCCAAGTTAGGGTCATCGATGAGCATTTTCGCATCATTGAGGATTGCAGAGGCATTGTTGGCAGCCACCCTCAGGGATATGATTGCCAAGTCTTTTAGGTTTGCGTTTGGGCTTCTGATTGGGTCTGATGATAGGACTTCCATGCACAGACTCCTGCTTAATGAGAATGCGCATACCCTCTTTATTAGCTCCTTTCCTCTCGCTTCCCTTGCGCCTGCCTGGTGTGCCGTTGCAATCACACAAAGAACCAACACCCACAACACTTTTCTAATTTGTTCCATTTTATTAGAAACTATTGAAATATGTTTCTCTTCTTCTTGGGGTTTGGTTTGGTGAGTTGCACACCAGAACGAGGAATTACTGCAAGATACTTTCCTTATTTATAATGCTAGAGATATCCTTTATTTTGCTAAAATAAAGAATTTGTTATTTTAAACGCTTAATTTTAGGAGGACCATAATTATTACTAACAAATTCTACTTTTATATCGCATCATCTTATGGTTACTTGAAAATCATCTCGCTAAATATAATTGATCACATCAAAGGTGGAAAAATAGTAACAAGGCTTATTACTATAGTATATCAATGGGTGGGACACTTTCTCAATTGAGTGGGTTTCGCTATGCCTATTATACAAATTCCTTGCCATGATGAAATTAGAATTTAGAACATTTATTAATTCAACCTATCATATTTTTTATTTTACGATGGATAGATAGCCGTAAGTGTTTAATGAGCATATTATTTTAATAACATATTAAATAATTACTATTTATTTACATGTAACCCTAAAAAAATGTTTTTCGTATGTGAATTCAATGAACATGGACTAAACTCTTTATTCTTATACAAGTTAGAAACAAAAGTTCATGCACAAATTGCATAAAAACACATAATTTTGAATACGATTTCAACAACCCTATTCAATACAATACCCAACCCAATGCTTAATATTAGTAGCCTTTGACCAAAGAAATGCAGTATTTCACTTGTAAACCAACAATCAAATTAAAAAAGCCAATAAACATTTCCAAGTTTATCTACCTCCACCAGATCAAAATTTTCATCACCTAGTTGCACTACCCATAAGCCACCTTCTAATCTTTATACTAGTTACAAGTATGATAGACAAATATGTGTGGGAAAGTACCGATGACCGACTTATAGAAACAAGAATATGTATTTTGAAACACACCCATCCATCTAATTTAAAAAATAAACATGAAAGTCAAATGATATTATATATTGATATAGATAGAAAAGGTGTATGGAATGAGTTTGGATGAATTTAATTTTTCTTCATCTTACTCAAAATTTTAACAATATTATTTACTTAAATATCATTTCAATCTGATCAATACAGGATCATATAGATAAGACTAAATAAATTTAATTTATTAACATAATATATTCTTTTTAATATTATATATATATATAGTTGAATTGTAAATAAATAATATTAATATTAATATTATATAATTATTATCTAATAAATAAAAATGATTATTATAAATAATTATTTAAAAATGTATATATTTTAAAAAGAACATAAGATATCAGACAACTTTAGAACAACCTAAAGTATAATCTACATTCATTTTTAAAATACACCTAAACTAATTCTTAAAATTCAAATATATCAAAAACAATTTCGAATTAAAAATATGTTAGTGTGACCAGACCAATATTCATGCATATTCCTAATAAATATTATAACGAATGTGTGAAATGATGTACTCAAGGCAGTTTACTTATCCGTGGAGTTAGTATAACAAATTAGAGGTTACAAAGTTCACACAGGTTAACCCGATTTTTGTGAGTCATAATTTTTCTGGTTTGTTGAACTGAAGCAATTTAAGTTTAATGTTTTTTGAAAGACACTTAAATTTCTAAAGAAAATTAAAATAAATATACTTAGTCAAATGAGTTTGATTTATTTTATACTATTTTTTTTAGTTCAATTTAGTTTGCAAGCCTAATAGATCGAGTTAAATTGATCTGGTTCTATCTACACCAAATTTTTTTAGCTTAGTCTAGCTCGACTTGTTGGGTCATATCTATTTTGCCACCTCTATAACAAATATATCCTTTACTTTATCATGTTAACACACAACACATTGAACAATTTATTCAACTAACTTACACTAATTTTATGAAACACAATGAGATTTCTATTAATAAATCTCATATCAAACTTTCCTTATGTTTGACAAGTCTTGCTAAAAAGGTAGATAAAAACTAGTAGCTGAAATTTGGTAGCTAATAACTTACAGTTGATAGCTAAAAATTGTTAAACTAGCTTATTAAATTATAAATATTTAGTAAAAAAATTATAAGTTGAAGTAGTGGATAAATATAAATGAGAGAAATAGACATATTTATATAATACTTTATATATTTTTTAATTTTATTTTATGTTAATTAATGTAATGGTTAAAATATCTAGAAGTGTCTATAAAAAATTGTCACTACAAAAAAATAAATATTAGCGACCGCAAAAATAGGACGTTAAATCACATAAATCGATCACTAAATCTGAAATCTGGTGGCTAAATCTTTTAGAGATAGAAATAGCGACTGAATTGGGTCGATGGGTGAAACCCTAGTCACTAAAGGAATTAGCGACCGAATTTTATTCGGTGGCAAAATTAGCGACGACAATCTTCGGTGGCTATATGATTTAGTATGTAAATATAATTGGAAATTTAACGGCCGAAAATGGATGGGTATTTCGGTCGCTAAATCAATTTCAAATTTTAATTATATGTAACTGATAGGTCGCTAAAATCGGTGGCTAATATATTTGGAAATATAATATAATAAAACTTTCGATTGTTGAAATTCGTTGCTATTTCGGTGGTTAAAACTAAAGTTGCATATTAGGTTAGCGACGGATTTAGTGACCGAATATTTCGATCGCTAAAATTTTTCGTTTTTCCCTTCATTTTTTAAAATAAGTAATATATATTATAAACCTGCCAAATATTTATGAATAATAAAAAATTTAATCACACTATAAATAACATACAATAACAAATTTGAAATAAATAATTATATAAGAAAACATTAACATTTAAAAGTATCAACATGATTACTAATAATTCAAAATCTTAATAACTATCAACATAATTATCCAAAATATTGTCAAAATGATTGTCTAGTACATCATCTTGAAGGTGGCATGAGAGATTTTAACTGCAAGTGTTGTAAAATAAGTTGCATTTGTTGATTTTGCTATTCCATTTTTTCATTTTGTTGTCGAATATGGTCACTTTGCTCCTCATGATTACGCAACAATTGCACCACTTTCTCCTCAAGTGACTTCTCCTTAGCAGTGTTTTCCTGAAGTTCATTATTCAATTTATCAATTGTTTCACGCATCTCTTTGATTTGTTGTACCATTGACATGTCTATTCTATTAGTTGGAATACGTGTTGAATGCATGAACTTGTTGGTTACACTCCCAAGTCCATATACATTTCCCTTTTTATTCTTACCTCCAATAACTTCTAAATATATGTCATTGTCGTTGATCGATACAAAATTGGAGTCATTTGCAGATGATGCTTCCTTTGTAGATGATTTTTGGACTTCTTGTCGTTGTTGTTCGTATTTCAACTTCAAAAAAAAGTTGAATCTTTAATTAGACTTTTATTAATAGTTAATAAACTTTAAAGTAATGTTAAAAAAGGTAAAAGATTGAATTTACCGCAAGTTCACGAGTTTTGTCATTGACCCATTCTCCAGACTTTAATTTTTTGGTTTTCTCTACCACCTCCCAAGCAGTTGGTGGTCGTTGCAATTGTGTAGCCTACTTAAATTTAAACAAAAATTGAAATTATAATATAACCAATCAATTAAGTAAAATAAAAAGCAATTAAAATTACCATTTTTTCGTAATGAACCGATGTAGATATAGATCCACCACAATATGCTGAGGCTCCTTTATTAATAGCTCGATTTGCCTTGTTAATCGACCTCTTATTATGAAAATCTGTAGAAGCTCAATGTTCATCCAAACTTGTTCGAACATTGGGTGGAATCCAAGTTGCACTGTAACCATTTCTAATCTTATTCATTGTATTTTTGTAAATGCATGAACCATTTTACTCAAAAATGACTCTGATGGTTTTCTCCTGTGATGGATCCCAACTATACTCTTTATGCATTAAAAAGTAACTAAGCAAAATGGAAAAAGAATGAACAATTGAAATTGAACCAAAAATGTAAATTACCTTGAACTCTCCAAACCATAGGTTGCGAACTTCAAGTCATACCTTCTTCCAACTCAGCCACGGTTCATCAAATTTTTGTTTAATGATTCGTGAGATCACACGAGCAGGACCATGGGATGGTGTAAATCTATGGAGAATGATTTTGTAAATGTACATATTTGAATAATGTTATTTAAAAGATGAACTATTATATTAAAGTTGACTTACTCATTATTTATTACTTGAAGGAAAGGTCTTTGATCTAGTGCATGTTGAGAGTGTGGAGATGAACCTTCTGGTGTGAATGAATCTAGTAGTGTATGAATCTGGTAGTGTTGAAGGTGTGACCACTATATCACCTACTTCGATAGGTTGTGGTTCCTCTTCAACTGTAGGAAGTATGGCATGTTGGTGAATGGGAATTGTGGACTCTGACGTTGAGATGTGATTTATGGAAGTGAGTGAGTTGATGGTGGGTTCACATCTCCGACTAACACCACGACCTCTGTTACGGTTAGGTGGTCTACGACCATCACTTGTACCTCTGTTTGTCATCTGTATGTAGTAATTATTGTATATCACAATTAGGACTAAAGATTAATGAATATAGTGAAATATAAAATGTTTAGGGTTTAGGAAACTAATCGAACTTAGAAAATCAAACCTGATCGTTTTTACTACACCAAAATGTGTCGCTTATCTTTCACGTCATAATCACTACAAGTAATTATTGCAAACGATGGTCATACAAATGTAGAAAGTAATTAACACAACAAATGTAATTCATGTTATTGTATAAATTACCTAAGAGGTATCTGTATCATTTAAATCACTCTCACTTTCACTCTCAGTTGTTATGTATTCATCCTCATCTAGTTCATCTAATAATTGTGTGTCTACTTCTTCTCCACCACCATAAATGTCAGCAAGAGATTCATTAATGACATCTGAGTCAATATGCAATACTACTTGAAGCCCAACAAAGTCATCATCTTGGTACGGAGCCTCTTGCTCAATTTGAGATAATGTATTATTAACAATTCTACTCCTTACCTTTTTCTTGATTACAGCCAACCAACTGTGATGTCCCTCAAGATATGTTGTGTAATAAACTTGTTCAGCTTTTTGTGCAAATATGAATGGATCGTATGCTTTATTATATCTTCGTGTTGTCCGTACCTCAACAATCTCATATTTGTTATGTACTTTTGTTCTTATATTAGGAGTGTTATCAAACCAATCACACTTGAATAGAACTAACTTCATTATTGGGAAACCAGTGTACTCTAGTTGAATGATATTAGTCACGTCCATAAAAGTCAGATTCTAATTGACCGTTAGTTCCTCGTACATAAACACCATGATTTATGGAATTCATGTCTTCACTCCAGTTAATTGTGTGAAATTTATATCCATTGATAATGTACATAGGCCATGATTCAACTATTCTCTTAGGCCCCCATGCCAGATTAACCAATAACGAGTCTTGAATGTTATTTTCTGAATTTAGAACCTAAAAAATTAAACGACCAACATCATACACTATATTAGGATGGACAATATAATATTTAAATAATACCAAAAAGTATTAACGTATATATTGTTTGAACCATGTAGGAAATGTTGACGAAATGTCACTATCAATTTCAGCATCTGAAGCTGTGGGATTAAGATCTCGTAAAAACTCAGTATATATACTACAATGAAAAAAGTATATTAATCATATTGGTCAACAAAACATGAGTAACATCTATAATTAGAAATACTTACTCTAAATACGGCTCAACATGTTAACAATTTAAAAGAACATTTAAGTGAGTAGCTTGAAGATCAACTTGGTCCAAAAAATATGATATGGCTTTGCCACCTGGTCTTCCTAGGTAGTTAAAAATTGATATAGGAGGAGTAGATGAAGAACCTTCACCCGAATCAACATTACAAGGTATTCTGGTCCTTCTCGTTTCAATTTTATCAGGATAATAAAATGAGGCAAACATTGATGTCTCCTCCACTAAATAAGCTTCACAAATAGAAGCCTCTACCCTTGCCTTATTCTTTACTTTATTTTTTAGGGAATGTAGAAACCTGACAAAGAATATGAATCTACAATCTCAAGAACTGTTGGTTAACATATATAACATAATGGTGTATAAATGATTACTAGTTTTATACCTCTCAAAAGGGTACATCCAACGATATTGGACTGGACCACCAACTCTAGCCTCATACGGTAGATGAATTGGAAGATGCTCCATTGAATCAAAGAAGGTTGGTGGAAATATTTGTTCCAACTTACACAATAACACAGGTATATTACCTTCCATAACTGTTAGGTTTTCAACATTTAGTGTTGTCGATGTCAATTCCCTAAAAAAGTGGCTAAGTTCAACAAGTGGGTTCCAAATATATGTTGGTAATGAGTCGAATGCAATAGGAAGCAACTGTTGCATGAAAACATGACAATCGTGATTTTTCATTCCATGTAACTTTCCTTGGTTAACGTCGACACATCTACCCAAATTAGAAGTATACCCATCTGGCAACTTTAGTTCTTTCACCCACTTGCAAATAGCAACTCTTTGAGATTTGCTGAATGCATAAGCTGCTTTTGGTTTGAAAAGTTTGACACAATCAATATCTTTCAACTCAAACTCTTTCCGATTTCATATTTCTACTATATCCATTCGAGCCTTGTATGTGTCCTTAGTCCTACCATTAATGTCAATCACAGTGTCAAATACATTCATAAAAACATTTCTCTCTGTGTGCATGACATCAATGTTATGACGTAGAAGATGTGTGTTCCAATATGGCAACCTCCAAAAAATACTTTGTTTTTTCCAATTATGTTGAACACCATAACCAGGAATTTCTTGTTCTTCTTCTTGTAAGTCATACGAAAATGGTAAGTGCGCAACTCTCTTCCATATATCAGGACTAGACAACCGGGGAGGAGGATGTGATGTCTCAACACACATTTTCTTGAAAGAATTATTGTTTCTTATGTATGGATGATTGAGTGGGAGAAATTGACAATGACAATCAAAATAGGAGACTTTACGAGTGTGCTTTAGTTTGTTCCATACATATGGGGCATCCAAGTCTCCCAGCAGTGGTCCAACCAGATAACATTCTATAAGCCGGAAAGTCATTAATTGTCCACATCAAAGCAGCTTTCATCATAAAATTTTGTCTCAACGACACATCATAAGTTAGTATGCCATCATTCCACAACATACACAACTCATCAATCAGTGGTTATAAGTAGACATCAATCTTGTGCTTTGGATTTGATGGACCTGAAATTAAAACTGTTAGAAACATAAATTCCCGCTTCATGCACATCCCAGGAGGAAGATTATACGGAGTTAAGATAACTGGCCAACATGAGTAACTTTTTCCGTATTGACCAAATGGATTAAAGCCATTTGCACATAACCCTAATCTGACATTCCTAGGGTCTTTACTAAACTCTGGATGAAGTCTATCAAAATGCTTCCAAGCTTCGGCATCAGATGGATGACATAAGAAAGTTGGGTCCCTTTCATTGTCACTATGCCATCTCATGTGCGATGCAGTGGCTATTGAAGAGTACAATCTTTTTAGTCTTGGAATGAGTGGAAAATACCACATTTTCTTCACAGAAATATTCTTCTGAACCCCCTCTTAGTGATTGATTTATATCGATCGGTGTTATAAACTAGACACTTTGTTATGGTCTTGTCAGAATTTTCATTATAATACAACATGCATCCTTTTGGGCAACAATCAATTTTCAAACAACCCAAATCCAAATTTTGAACCGACTTTCTAGCATGATACAAATTTGTCACCATTCTGTTACCTTCAGGCATCGTCTCCCCCATTAATTGCACCATACGATTAAAGCACCCTTCTGACATGTTATAGTCTGATTTCAAGCTCAAAGCTACCAAAGAAATTGACAATTCAGAATGATTATCGCATCCTTCCCACAATGGTGCTTGTGCAGATGTAAGCAAATCAAAAAAATTTTGAGCTTCAGGATTAGGATTTTCTTCCATGTTTTCTATATGTTCACCAATTGAGGGTCCAACATGATCCATGATCAACTGCTCGTAAGGATTGAATTCTTCCCTATGTTCATCACTTGCATAGTATGAACCTTCAACCACCGGTGGAGGAAATTGTGGCAATTGCTCACCATGATTTGTCCACCAATAGTAATTCGGCATAAACCCTTACTCATAAAGATCATATCCCACTTCATCAACAAACTTGAAAACTAAACATTTGCATTTGTTGCAAGGACATCTTAGTTTTTCACCTTGTAACTGAAACTTTTCTTGAGCAATAACAAATTGTAGAAACTCGTGTACTCCTTCAATGAACTCATTCGTCCAACGTTTATTAGCATCTAGCCTACGATACATCCACTTTCGATTTTGTGGAATATCTATTTTTTTATACGAGGTACAATAAACTGTATAAACAAACAACTTTTAATGTATGTATAACATTCTTATAATACAAATAAATTTCAATTACTAATTGGTTGGATGTATAGAAAATACAATAATAAAAAATTACAGCAATACAACAAGCAAAATACATCTTACGAGCCTTTGTTCTCTCATCTAATCTCACACGCACATTAATACCTTTATATAAATAACAAATTTATCAATTTAACAGTTTAATTGTAAGATTTTTATAAAATAAATTTAATCAAGTTTATATAAGATGTTATTTCATAGTTTTAATTTCTTTTAACTTATATCATTTAAAATATAATTAAATATTTATTATTAGATTACATATTTATCAATGTGTACTTAAAACTTGATATACATGATTAAAATAATATCACATGATACTTGATATATCGATTATAAAAAAATTATTAAAGGCGTAGATTTACTGAGACTTATACACAACACAAATTAATAAATGTTGACATCATGTACAAGTATCGATAGACTTGCATCATGAATAATTTATAAATGATAAGTTTTATCAATTTAGACATTGAATCAAGTGATACTATAGTACCCATGTAATAATAATATAAAACATATAATAATAATAATAATAATAATATAATAATAATAATAATAATAATAATAATAATAATAATAATAATAATAATAACAATAATAATAATAATAATAATAATAATAATAATAATAATAACAATAATAATAATAATAATAATAATAATAATAATAATAATAATATATAGTTTTATACATTATAATATTAAATATTTATTATTTTTATTTATAAAATAATCTATTTATTATAATATTTTATTAAATAATATAAAATAAATTGTTTATATAAATATAAATTAGTCAAATTCCATTTAGTCAAATTATAATATACAATTTTATATATTATATATCATATTATTAATACATGTTTAATTAAATTTAATCTAACATAATTTAATTATTTTATCAATTTAATTAATTATTTATATAATTTAATATTAAATATTTATTATTTTATTTATAAAATAATCTATTTATTATAATATGTTATTAAATAATATAAATTAAATTGTTTATATAAATATTAATTAGTCAAATTCCATTTAGCCAATTTATAATATATAATTTTATATATTATATATCATATTATTAATACATGTTTAATTAAATTTAATCTAACATAATTTAATTTATTTTATCAATTTAATTAATTATTTATATAATTTAAAATTAAATATTTATTATTTTATTTATAAAATAATAGACTTATTATAATATTTTATTAAATAATATAAATTAAATTGTTTATATAAATATAAATTAGTCAAATTCCATGTAGTCAAATTATATTATATAATTTTATATATTACATATCATATTATTAATACATGTTTAATTAAATTTAATCTAACATAATTTAATTTATTTTATCAATTTAATTAATTATTTATATAATTTAATATTAAATATTTATTATTTTATTTTTGTAAAATAATCTAGTTATTATAATACTAAACATACTATTATTTGGATAATCACTCATTTAATTAATAAATTGCTACTAAACATACTATTATTTGGATAAATATAGAAAATATCTTAAATTTAAAGAGAAATTTACTAACTTTACTTTATTGAAAAAATAAAAATAATCATCTCATGTAAAATAAACTTCAACACCCTAATTACTTGAAATATAGAGTCAAATTATTCATTTAATTAATAAATTGCTATTAAACATACGATTATTTGGATAAATATAGAAAATATCTTAAATTTAAAGAGAAATTTACTAACTTTACTTTATTTAATAAATAATGACACTCATGTCGTGTAAAATAAACTTCAACACCCTAATTACTTGAAATATAAAGTTAAATTACTCATTTAGTTAATAAATTGCAACTAAACATACTATTGTTTGGATAAATATAGAAAATATCTTAAATTTAAAGAGAAATTTACTAACTTTACTTTATTTAAAAAATAATGACACTCACCTCATGTAAAATAAACTTCAACACCCTAATTACTTGAAATATAAAGTCAAATTACTCATTTAATTAATAAATTGCTATTAAACATACTATTATTTGGATAAATATAGAAAATATCTTAAATTTAAAGAGAAACTTACTAACTTTACTTTATTTAAAAATTAATAACACTCACCTCATGTAAAATAAACTTCAACACCCTAATTACTAGAAATATATAGTCAAATTACTTATTTTATTAAAAAATTGCTAGTAAACATACTATTATTTGGATAAATATAGAAAATATCTTAAATTTAAATAGAAAATTTCTAACTTTACTTTATTTTAGAAATAATTACACTCACCTCACATAAAATAAACATCAATATCCTAATTATTGGAAATATATATAGAGTCAAATGACTCATTTAATTAAAAATTGTTACGAAACATACTATTATTTAGATAAATATATAAAATATATTAAATTTATGAAGAAAATTACTATATTTATTTTATTTTAAAAATAATTACACTAACTTAATGTAAAATAAAATTCAACTTTGTAATTACATGAAATAGGTTAAACATATTATTATTTGGATAAAGTCAAATGACCCATTTAACTTTGTAATTGAGTAAAGTCAAATGACCCATTTAACTTAATGTAAAATAAAATTCAACTTTGTAATTACATAAAGTCAAATGACGCATTTAATTAAAAAAATAGGATAAACATATTATTATTTGGATAAATATCGAGAATATATAAAATTTAAATACAAAATTACGAAATCTATTTTATTTTTAAAATAATTATACTCACTTCTTGTAAAATAGACGTCAATACACTAATTACAAGACATTTAGAATCAAACACTTATATAATTACAAATAAAATAATTATTTACACAAATAACCAAATTATATATAATTAAAATACACAAATATTATAATTTATTTTTATTTTAAAAATATAATCACTTCATTTAAAATGAATTTCATAACCATCATTACAAGAAATAAAAACTCAAAATACTCTTGATTACAAATAAACTCTGCTAGTATCTTTGCATAGTCCAAATTTTTTATGTTCCGTCGCTAATTTGGTCGCAAAATAAAAAGGATTGTTTTTTCTTTTTCGGTCGCTAATTTGATCACTAAAAGGCCCTTTATTTATTTTTTATAATATTTTATTTTCGGTCGCAAAACTTAACGTACTGGGTCCCATATCTGTCGCTAATTCGGAGGCTAAAGTTCCTTTTATTTTTTATTATTATTTTTAATTTCGATCGCTAATTCCGTCTCTAAAAATGCTATTTTAGTTTAAAATATTTCAATTTTCTGTCGCTAAATCGGTCGCAAAATCCAAGACATTGGTTTCTCTATATTCCATTGCTAATTTGGTGGTTAAAAGTTCGTTTTATATATTTTTTATATTCGGTCGCTAATTCCGTCGCTAAATACATTTATATTTTCTAATTTAAATATTTTTCAGTAGCAAATTTGGTCGCAAACAATAATGTTTTCGTCTTCCTCCATTCCATCGCTATTTCGATCGCTATCTTCATCGATTTTTAATTGTTATTTTTTACCTCATTTTCTGTCGCTAAATCGGTCGCAAAAATATAATCTTCACTTATATACAATTTCCGCCGCTAACAGTGATCTTTTGTTTCCGTCACTAATTTATGTCGCTAAAATGCTTCTTTTTGTAGTGTGTACCACAAAAAATATACTAGAGTATAATATTAAAATTAATAGAATAAATAATAAAAATTATGTAATAATTAAAATAAATAATGTAATATAAAAATATTAAAAATAATATAAAAATTTAATTATACATATAATCGATAAATATCAATATCATGAGGTATGATGGTGAAATAATAAAATAAATAGTATAATGGTTAAAATAAAAAGGGTTTACACCAAAAAATAAAATAAAAGTATTATATAAAAATATCCAATAATTAAAATATAAATAAAATATTTATTATTTAGCATTATCAATATATTATGAAATATAAGGATAAAAATAGTAAAACTCTTATGTAAAAAAGATAAAAATAATAAATCTATACCCAAAAAATTATGTAAAAATAATAGAGGAAAACACAACTTGGATACGTGCATTGGAATTCCATTTTATAGTATCCAGGAAAAACCAAACAAATTAAGAGGAAAGGTTGGTGGGAGTAGAAACGAATAAGAAGCAGTGAGAGAGAAAAGAAGAAATTTGAAAAAATAAAAATAAAGAAGGAGCATTGTTATATGATAATGAAACAAAGCTATGATAATAAAAATAAAGGGGAAACTTGAGTGGGAAATTGAGAGCAGAGGAGTTGACACGTTGGATTTGGATATATATATATATATATATATATATATATATATATATATATATATATATATATATATATATATTATATCATATCGGAAGTGAGTGATTACACTAAATTAAAAGTTGAGGGAATTACAAAGTCAAAGGTTGATATACTATTTATTTCTTCCTTTAGAATAACCAATTATATTTAGCAAGAGAATTTCCACAAATGATGTGATCTAAAATTACAATTTGTTGTAATATTTTTGGTCTTTCTAAAATTAAGTGTTGAAAATAACTAATTCTTAATTTAAGAAAAATTAAGTGCATTTTTGCTATTATAAATAAGGAAGGTATCCTCCAGTAATTCCTAGTCCTGGTGTGTAACTCAAAAAATCAAACCAAACCCGAAAAAGAAAAGAAACATATTTCAACAATTTATAAAAAATGGAGCAAATTACAAAAGTCTTGTGGGTGTTGGTTGTCGGTGTGATTGTAATGGCATACCAGGCAAGCACAAGAGAAATGAGAGGAAATGAGTTAATACAGAAGGTATGCACAATTCCACCAAACAAGGATTTATGCAAGGAAGTCCTATCGTCGGACCCAATTAGAAGCCCAAGCGCAAACCTAAAAGACTTGGCAATCATATCCTTGAGGGTGGCTGCCAACAACGCCTCTGCCATCCTTAGCGACGCGAAAATGCTCATTGATAACCCAAACTTGAACCCAGACATTCAACAAGGTTTGGCTGATTGCAAGGAGACAATCTTGGACGCAGAGAGTCAACTAGAGGACACCATTGCTGCCTTGATGATCAATGCTGACACCGATGCTCAGGTTTGGCTCAAGGCTGCCCTATCTGCAATTGACACTTGCGATGCTTCCATCCCAGGTGACGACGACATTCTTTCCGTTAAGAGTGTCGTCTTCCGCAAATTGTGCAATCTTTGCATCGTTGTCATTGGTCTCTTGGATAATCCCAAACCGCTCGCCGGTCTCTTGGATAAACCAAACCCCCTTATATTCTAAACTCTTTTCATCCTTTTTTTTGAAACCTTAGACTATAAAGCTAGTTTTGTAGCTTGAATGTCAAAAAATATCTA
Source organism: Mucuna pruriens (assembly GCA_025330945.1). NCBI lineage: Eukaryota > Viridiplantae > Streptophyta > Magnoliopsida > Fabales > Fabaceae > Mucuna > Mucuna pruriens. The sequence goes on from JAENHJ010000528.1 coordinate 3,720,708, forward strand.
TATATTTATTGTAAGTGAATATTTTCTTCATCTAGTTAGGTGGAGTTATAAAACCTAGAAGGTTTACTTCTATAAATAGCAACCCCTTCTATGAGTTTAATCTTTCTATCCATGAGAGAGTTTCCAAGTGTTTCTCCCATTTTAATAGAGAGAAAGGTGTATTATCCTACTATAAGATAAAGTTGTATTTAGAGTGTGACACCCTTCTACCCCGAATATTTAAATTAAAATAATCAAGTAAATAAAATGAAAACAGAGTAATAGTTAAAACCAAAATGCACAATTAGTATTAAGGATAAAAGGTTCACATATTAATTAAAAGGTAGGCACAAAGTTTTCAAGGAAGTTTTAGATCTAAACATTACAATTGAGAAAACTAAAATCATCATCATCTTTAAAATAAGTCATTCAAACATCAAGGCATAGAGCAACTATTCTAACTTCTAGAACCCGATGTCATACTAATCAGAGCAAGACCCCGCCTTTTCAAAACTTGGTACCATGAGTGCTCTCAATGTTACCAAAAAAAACAACAAGAGAAAGTACGGTGAGAAATCGCATTCAATCATATATAAAGGCAAATAATCGCCTCTTCAATCTCCTTAGTTATCACTAATGATGGCCACATCGTTAAACACCCCGTATGGGCTGGTGTGTCGCACAGTTAAACACCACCTATGGCCCGTGCGAAGACATTCCACACAACCGTTAAATACCACCTATGGCCGACGTGCAGCATGGTTAAACACCACCTGTGGCCCATACATATGATTGTCCCCCTTGTTAAACACCACATATGGCCAGGATATTGTAGCCACGTCTGGCTGCTCATGCATCTCATGCCTCTCATGTCCATGCTCAATGCATTCTCATCCACACTCTTATTCTCATGATTTATTTATACATCATTCACACAGTCCATAATCATACCCAACCATATTAATTTAACCATCATTATTATAAATCATTCATCAGAAAGCACACAAACGCACGTAGAACACCACTGAATTTCACCCAGTTTCATAATTGCACACAAGAGCCTCCTCAAAATCATGAACAACCATAAACAACACAAGAATCAAGTAATTAGGGCAATTAATCATACAGTTTCCCAACAAGACGTTAATCAGACCACAGAGCATATTGACAAATCTTATCTACAGATTAAAATAATTTTAAAACATAATAACCAAACGAAATTGAGAATTTAGATCCTCCTTAGGGATTTTCCTCACTACTCGTACCCTCCCACATTCATATATGGCCGAACCAATCTCCCCCGTACCTTAGAGACGATAAACGAAGAAGAGCTGATGCGTCTCCGGGACGATCTGAACACTCCAGCTTCTCCTCCTTGCAGGTTTGCGTTCTCTCTCCTCTAGGTCTGGCTGTTTGACGTGCAAAACACAAATTAGGGTAAACTAATTACCCCCGTCTAATAAATAAAAATAATTCAGATTAATACCTTACCAGTTTATAAAATCATTAACTCCCTCACTAAAATAAAATTAAATGTAAATATTTAAATACTAAATTAATTTCCTGCCATCATTAAGAATAATAACAATAATAATAACATTTTAGTTCGAGATGCAATTATTCAATAAAATAATTTCCTACAGCAATTTATAATTAAAATAAAATTGATAATAATAATAATAATATAATTTATTTTTCTAAAAATAATTGAATAAATTTTAGGACGTTACATATAAAGGTTGTAATTGTTCTTTCACTTAGTAAAAATATTTTTATAGTCTTGCTCATGATTTTTTCCTTGGCAATTGAGAGTTTTCCTTAGCAATCTTAACTTGCGTGCTTGCTCGCAACATGAAATGAAGTCCATCATCATCTACCTCAATCATAAATTCATGCATAAATACATACATCTACAATCATTAATAACACAATTACTAAATTCAACTAGTGTCACCACTTATTCCTACATAATGTGGATTAGACCTTGATAAACAGGTTTTTAGTCGTCTTACGCGCATCAAATAAAACTAAAGCTAACTATAGTATAGCTAACCCTAGGTCGATTCTCTCAAAGACACAGTGTGCTCAGATTGTGCTAAGTGTGAAAATCAGAGTTAATTCAGAAAAAAATTTAGTGTAAAATGCCGACTCGATCTTGGATAGACACAACGGAGTCGAACTGACTCGGTCTCAGACTCTAGAAAGCAATAAATAGGGGGGTTTGTGTTTAAGTGCAAAAAATAAACTAAGTGCGGAAAGTAAACTAAACTATGCTAAATTAATCTATGTTAACTATTGTATCAATTCGGGAATCAAAACACAAAAATTTACTATTCTTACTTAGAATTATATTAGAAATCAACCTTAGATTCTTACGACGATCGCCAAACGTTTGTCCATTGTCATACCGAGGATTTACCCAATCGCTACCTCATCAGTTGACAAGGAGTATGCACTTGGTTGATTTTAGGTTCTCTACCTAATCAGATTATTAAACCAGTTTCGATCGGCCCTAGTCTAACGTAGTCTACCCTAACAATGTGTCACGGAAAAGTTACAAGCAGATTAAAGTGCAGGAAATATAATTAAAAACAGAATTGCAAACTAGTTATGTGATTGAAAACCAAATCGAATACAATGTGAGAAATTCAGAGTTTCTAGATAATCCGCCTTCCACGACGATCGCCAATGGGAGGACGGTATTGGTGCACCAGTGATGGCCAGACGTTGAGGTTTCCATCCAACGGAGTGCATCGGCTATACCGAGCGATCACCTCCGAAAGCTTCCAGCTTCCCAAATCCTGGTCTTGTACCTCCTCGATCGAGAGAGACACCGTACTGAAGCTTCGTATACCACCGTACTAACTTTGAGTGTCTATGGTTGCTGACGACGCTAGCTCTAGATTCTGCTGAAAATTCCACACTTGAAGACGTGGTCTAGTGTGCTTATTTATACACAAGCTGGATAAATCTAAATCTAATCCTAATAATATAAATTCAAATCCTAAAGATTCTAATTCAAATTACAGATTACAATCTCCTCAATCTTAGGAGTTTCCAAGTTTCCTAATTTCTAGCAGAATCATATATGCATTCCTAGTTACCTGAATTACAGATTCCTTGATCTTAACAAATCATATCTGCATTACAGATTCCTTAATCTTAGCAAATCATATCTACATTACAGATTCCTTAATCTTAGCAAATCATATATGCATTACAGATTCCTTAATCTTAGCAAATCATATCTACATTACAGATTCTTTAATCTTGGCAAATCATATATGCATTTTTGCCGGAGTGATTTTATGCGAGATTTCCGTCACTGATGTCGGCTTGACCAAGACGGTTAGTCCGGCCGGGTGCCTCCCGTCTTGGGTCGAGATGTTCTCATTGGGCTGAGGTACTCCCGACATTCAGGCCTGGCAAAACAAGTCTTAACCTTTTGTTAATTAAAAACCTCATTTTAGCACAGATTTGTATTTCTCCTATTTTTAGGCCCATAATTCAAATCTTGATTAAGACAAGACTTTTAATCATTAAACATTCTTAACAATACCCATCTTCAGCCCACATAAAGTGTATAAAATATTACTCATCAGACCTAGCAATTTTATGCCCATTATCACACCATGGTCCTCCATAAGGCACTAAGCAAAAATACCGCCTTGACATAGAAGTTACACACTAAAAAAAAAATCCTTAAAATTTTTTTTCGTCTAATAGACTTTTTCTATTGTTTATTGTTTTCTGCCGCCAACGGAATAATGTACATTATGAAGTTTTATGCCACTTTCACATTTTAATTATTTTCACTCTTAAATAATAATTTCATTAATAACTAGAATAGAGGATAAATTATCAAAATACCCTTAATTTTTCTTAAAAGTTACTAAACTTTAAAATTTTCAACACTATTTCAAAATCAACTTATTTTAACTTAAAATTTTTACCATAGACTACTGATCTTACCGCATACTTATGTAAATTTTTCTGAAAATTTTCTAATTCGTTGGATATAAAAATTACACCTTTACCTTTATATTTATTTAGTTACTTAAACTAATAAAGAATTTTTAATAGATACCAATTTTCCCTTGAAGTAAAATGACCAATCACTACTAGAAAACTTAAAATTTGCTGCAAAATAATTTTGTGGCTAATCTTAAAACCAATAGTTATTTTGTAGCTAATTTCTAGTAAAAATAATTAGCTACAAAATTACTATAATATTGATTGGTAGCATTGAATAAGTAGCAAATTAGCTAACAAAGTAATCTTAGTTAATTTATAGTCAATTTTTAAAATTTGTAGTTATTTTGTAGCTAATTTGTAGTAATAAGAAGTATAAATGAATATAACTTAAATTTAGCTAGAAAAAATAATATCCTAGTTAATTAATAGTTAATTAGCTAGGATTTAACTACTAATTTAAATGGTAGTTAAAATTAATAGAAAAATCAAAAAATTCTTGTAGTAAATTTTCCCTTTCTTAGTATTTTCTTATTCAAAGAAATATTATTAATCAATTCTTTATAAAATTTTAAAAATAATGAATAAATTTTAAATATTTATTTTTCTGAAAAAATAACTAAAAATAATATATTAATTATTAATAAAATGTGAAATTACAAAATTACCTTTCATAGAATTTATTTTGAGTTTTTTATGCTAAAATTGTCACCATTTTGCTTACTTTTTTATACTAATTTTATAATATTCATTTTAAATTATCAAAAATTAACTTAATTACATGACCTATTTTATTCATTCATAATGAGGTAAAATAAGATTAATGTGTCATTATTTAAAATTTTTCTCCCATTATTTTATATTATTTCAAAATTTTCAGAACTTGTCTTGAATCTTCAAAAATCATTCTTTATTTTCTTCAAGTGCAGAAACTATAAAATATAAAGCATCTAGTAGCCAAATGAGAGTCCATAATAGCCAATACTTCTTTAGATTTTTTTTCTCTATATTTAATGGATATTTATAAAGTTTTTAAACATTTAATATCATTTATTTAGTATTAATTTACAAAATTGATTTTTAATCAATTTTTAGCAGCAAGCTCAAATCATATCACATCATAAAAACTCCCTAATAATGTAGATTTCTTCAAAAAAAAAAATTGGCATTCAAATTCCATTAAAATAAGGCATATCTACTCATCTTTCCACCAAATAATTCTATAAAAAATTATTTTAATAGTTATAAATAAAATAAAATAAAAATAAAAAATAAAAAATACTTTCAACAACACATCCATCATGCATTGACATATAGTTTTTATGGATCCAACCACCAATAGCAACTACACCACAACAAGAAAATTTATTTAAAGATTTGGAACAAATATTAAAGGTAGGTCATTTTCATAACCTACAACACCAACAAGTCAAGCAACTTCATACATAGAATTTTCAACATATTGTACTCATAAAAATAGTATTTTTAATCTATCAAAATAATAAAAAATATAGAGTTTTCCTTACTCAAAGAATGCTAAAATGAGAGCTTGAAGGGTGAGCTAATGGAGGAACTTTAGTCTCTTGAATAAGACCTTTGAACCACCACCATGAAAAAACCAAATAATCAACACCAAAACCAAGAAACAAGAAAATAAAATAGTTAAAAGATGGAGGGGGTGTTCGGTTAAGTGGAGAAGAGAGAAACAAATTAAAATGATCTTACCAACAAGTGTTAACATCAAGCCCTTGAACTTTTTGAAAATAACTTTGGAAAAGAAGAAAAGAAAAGACACAAGATGTGTAGGAAGATGGAAATGGACTAGGTGTATATAAAATGAAGGGAGGAGAAAAGTGGTTAACACGATAAGACCTCACCAATCACTAGATGGGAATTTAAATCCACTTTATAAGTGTTTGAGTTTTAAATTTGCATTTAATTTTTGAAATAAAATATCTCATTTCAAACCTTATTTATCATAGGGAAGGTAAGAGAGAAAAAGTAATTTTTTTAGACAATTGGTACAAGTTAGTGAGAGATAGGTAGAATACGTAAGAGAAAATCCAAGTTTTTGTAAATTTGGTTTGAGACAATTGGCAAGAGAGAGAAAGTAATTTTTTGTAGACAATTGGTACATGTTAGTGAGGGTTAGACATAATAGATGAAAAAAAATCCAAATTTTTATAAATTTTATTTGAGACAATTGGTAGGTGAGAGAAAATAATTTTTTTAGACAATTGGTACAAGTTAGTGAGGGTTTTGTAGAATAGGCAAGAGAAAATCCAAGTTTTTGTAAATTTTATTTTACATTAATTCAAAAATGCTAAGAATAATTTAGACAGCAAATAACATATTTAGATTGTTAATATGATCTGTCACCAACGTAGACTCACTCATTCAAAGAGTGTAAAGTTACCTCTTTAATAATATCCTAGTATAAAGTGACTTCACTTTGAACAATTTGATGAAAGCATTCCAAATCTCCTTTGCAGTCTCCTATACTAAGAATTTTCTTATAAATTTAGTATTGTACTAGCGTGTATTGTAGCAAAATAGTGTCAGTAACCTATTAGCTCCGATACCATTGCTAGGTATTAAAGTGACAAAACAATACAACGTGACAAAAATTAGAGTTTAGAAAATAGGAATTGACATATAGTATTTTAATGTAAAAAACTCTTAACTGCTAAAAAAAAATCACGAGCAAAACTATAAAAATATTTACTAAGTGAAAGAACAATTACAACCTCTCTAACTACAACTTTATCTTACAGTAGGATAATATACCTCTCTCTATTAAAATAGGAAAAATACTTGGAAACTCTCTCATGGATAAAAAGATTAAACTCATGGAAGGAGTTGCTATTTATAGAAGTAAACCTCCTAGACTTTGTAACCACCTAACTAGATGAAGAAAATATTCACTTATAATAAATGTATAGATATTTTTTGACATTCAAGCTACAAAACTAGTTTTACAGTAAGGTTTCAGAAAAAAAAAAAGATGAAAAGAGTTTAGAGTAAATGGGGGTTTGGTTTATCCAAAAGACCGGTGAGCGGTTTGGGATTATCCAAGAGGCCACTGACAACGATACAGAGATTGCACAATTTGCGAAAGATGGCACTCTTAACAGAAAGAATGTCATCATCACCTGGGATGGAAGCATCGCAGGTGTCAATTGCAGACAGGGCAGCCTCGAGCCAAACTTGGGCGTCGGTGTCAGCATTGATCATTAAGGCAGCGATGGTGTCCTCTAGTTGACTCTCTGCATCCAAGATTGTCTCCTTACGATCAGCCAAACCTTGTTGAATGTCTGGGTCCAAGTTTGGGTTATCAATGAGCATTTTCGCGTCGCTAAGGATGGCAGAGGCATTGTTGGCAGCCACCCTCAAGGATATGATTGCTAAGTCTTTTAGGTTTGCATTTGGGCTTTTAATTGGGTCTGATGAGAGGACTTCCATGCATAAATCCTTGTTTGGTGAAATTGTGCATACCTTCTGTATTAACTCATTTCTCTTGCGCTTGCCTGGTGTACTATTGCAATCACACCGACAATCAACACCCATAAGACTTTCCTAATTTGTTTCACTTTTATAAATTATTGAAATGTTTCTTTTCTTTTTCGAGTTTGATTTGATTTTCTGAGTTGCACACCAAGATTAGGGATTACTGAAGGATATCTTCCTTATTTATAATAGCAAAAATGCACTTAATTTTCCTTAAATAAAGAATTAGTTATTTTCAACACTTAATTTTAGAAAGACTAAAAATATTACAACAAATTGTACTTTTAGATCATATTATTTATAGTTTGTCGAAATTCTCTTACTAAATATAATTGGTTATACCAAAGAAAGAAATAAATAGTATATCAACCTTTGACTTTATAATTCCCTCAATTTTTAATTTAGTGTAATCACTCATTCGCGATAGTACACTATAATATATCAAAACATAATATATATATATATATATCATCCAAATCCAACGTGTCAACTCCTCCGCTTTCAATTTCCCACTCAAGTTCCCCTTTATTTTTATTATCATAGCTTTGTTTCATTATCATATAAACAATGCTCCTTCTTTATTTTTATTTTTTCAAATTTCTTCTTTTCGCCCTCTGCTTCTTATTCGTTTCTACTCCCACCAACCCTTCCTCTTAATTTGTTTGGTTTTTCTGATACTATAAAATGGAATTCCAATGCACGTATCCAAGTGTTTTCCCCTATTTAATTTTTCTGTAAAATTAAATTTTATTACATTTAATTTTTTTAATGCATATATTTTAAATAATTAAGGTAAACATGTAATTAGGGTGTGTTTAGTAAAAATAATTTATAAGCTAATTAAAAATTTATAAAGTAACCGATTAAATTAAAATTATGGTAAAATAAGCAAATAGTTAGTTGATAAATACAAAATAACTTATTTAGATATTTGGTTTATAAATAAATAAAATAATGACAATAAAAATGAAAAAACAAAAACAACTAAAAATTTATATGTTAACTTATTTTCTTATTAATTGAAATAGCTTATGAAAATAAACTAAAAGCTATTAAAATAAACTTTATGTATTAAACAAACTTATTTTAGCCAAATTAGCTTATAAGGGGTGAAAGTAGCTTATAAATTATTAAAGTAACTTAAAAAAAAAACATTCTTAACATATTTTTTTATTTCTATATTCATTCATAACATAATCATATTATCACACAGTGATACATACTAGTATATAAAAAGTGTTTGATAAGATATTCTAATAGCTTATAAGCTTAACTATCTTATAAGTTAGTTTGAGCAAAATAAGTTTGTTTGGTGCACAAGTTTATTTTAATAGTTTTTACTTTCTTTTCATAAGTTACTTCAACTAACTTATGAAAATAAGCTAGTTTATAAGTTATTAGGCTTTTTTGTTTTTTATTTCTATTTCCATTGTGTTTTTAATCTCTTTTTATTTTTTTCACTTAGAAATCAAATAATTAAATATTTCTTTTATATCAATTTACATTTTTCAAGCAACTTATTAACTATTAACTATTAACCTTTTTTTTCATTTTATCCTCATTATTTTTAAAAATATCATTTTTCAATTTACAAATCAAATATCTAGATATATCGTTTTATATTTATCAGCTAACTTAATAGCTAATCTTACCAAATGATTTTAATCTAATAAACTAAATTATAAACTTTCAACTTTTTAGCTTTTAACTTCAAGTAGTTTATAAGTTAGGTTTACCAAACACTATAACTTATAAGTTAATTTTACCAAACACACTAAGATTTTTGTAGGTAAATCTCATATTACATCTTTCCTTATGTTTGGCAAAACTAGCTAAAACAAAAGGTAGATAGAAGTTAGTAGCTAAAAGTTGGTAGCTAATAACTGATAGTTGTTAGCTAAAAGTTGTTAAACTAGTTAATTGAATTATAAATATTTGGTAAAAAATTATAATTTAAAATAATGGATAAATGTGAAATGACATAAATAGACATATTTATATCATATTTTATATATTTTTTAATTTTATTTTATGTTAATTAGTGTAGTGATTAAAATATCTTGAAGTTTCTATATAAAATTTAGGGATTAGGGTTTAGGGTTTAGGGTTTAAAGGTGATAATGTTAAAAGTGATAATGATTAAAATAAAAAAGTGATAGATTAAATAATGAAAATTAAATAATAGTTAAAATAACCAGTGTAATATAAAAAAATATTCAAAAAATAACATAAAAAATAAAATACACATATAATTTGTAAATATCAATATCTTGAAGTATGATGTTGAAATAATAAAATAAATAGTATAATGGTTAAAATAAAAAAAATAATATAAAAATATTCAAAAAAATACAAATTAAATAAAATAAACCTATTATTTATCATTATCAATATATTCTACAATATAAGGATAAAAATAATAAAATTCTTCTTCACGTAGAAAAGAATAAAAGTAATAAAATGATACCTTATCGGTGGAAGAAAAAAAAAAAAACTACAATAAAGTCTTGCCTTATGATCAAAAGGATAAAAAAATTTTAATAAATATTCAAAGATAAAAGGAGAATAAATATATAAAGATAAAAGTTAACGTTTAAAAAAAAAATTACTTAAAGTAGAGCTTAAAAAATGTTACAAGCTCTTTAAAAAATTGTTTATAAAACATTGTTAAAAATAAAAGAAATTTACCAAATAATTTTTATTGATGTAAGCTAGTTTGACAAACTTAATTGAGGTCGAGAAGAACCAATCCTTTCCAAACTTAGAGAGAACAATAAAAAGAAAAAAGAAAAATATGTAGAGTCACCTAAAATCAGGTTATACAAATTAAATTATTTGATTCATTTTTATTTTAGATTTGAATTTGAATTTATATTTTTTTTTAGATTATTACATTTTAGAATTTAGAATTTGTATTCTACTTTTGTCTTTTTATTTATTTGTTTGTTTTGATCTTCTTATGAACTTATAAATAAATAATTAGTTATTGCAAAAATTATTTTTATCTTCTACTAATATAAAAATAAACATTTATACAAAATAGATAAACAGTGAAGATAAAAAAAATTTTAAAATATAATAATTTATTTTTTATTATAACTTCGTGACCGAATCAAATTCCCATTTTAAAACCTGAATCAACTTAACTTCGATGCAGATTTGAATTTATTCTAAATGTGAATCAATCAAACCCATGAATACCTACTTCTAAGAAGAAGAAAAAAAGAAGTAAAAATGAAAGGGAAAAAAATGAAAAAGTATCCCGAAAAACCGAACAAATTAAGAGGAAGGGTTGGGCCGGAGAAATAACGAATAAGAAGAATAGAGAGCCGAAAGAAGAAATTTGAAAAAATAAAAATAAAGGAGTTTTGTTCTATGATAATGAAATAAAGCTATGATAATAAAAACAAAGGGGGGAAGAACTTGAGTGGGAAATTAAAATAGAAGGAGTTGACACGTTGGATTTGGATGTAATATTATTGTGTTTTGATATACTACTGTGAACTATAGCGAATTAGTGACTACTAAATTAAAAAGGGTTGTAAACACTACTATTTCTTTTTTTGATGTAACCAATTATATTTAGTAAGAGAATTTTCAAATAACCGTGCGATATAAATGTAGAATTTGTTAGTAATAATTTTAGTCCTCCTAAAATTAAGCGTTTAAAATAACTAATTCTTTATTTTAGTAAAATAAGATGCATCTCTTGCATTATAAATAAAGAAAGTATCCTTCAGTAATTCCTCGTCCTGGTGTGCAACTCACAAAACCAAACCCCAAGAAGAAGAGAAACATATATCAACAGTTTCTAAAAAAAATGGAACAAATTAAAAAAGTGTTGTGGGTGTTGGTTCTCTGTGTGATTGCAACAGCACACCAGGCAGGCGCAGGAGAATTGAGAGGAAAGGAGCTAATAAAGAAGGTATGCACATTCTCACCAAACAGGGACCTATGCATGGAAGTCCTATCATCGGATTCAATCAAAAGCCCAAACGCAAACCTAAAAGATTTGGCAATCATATCTCTGAGGGTGGCTGCGAACAACGCCTCTGGAATCCTAAGTGATGCAAAAATGCTTATCGATGACCCAAACGTGGATCCAGATGTTCAAGAGGGTTTGAGCGAGTGCAAGGAGACAATATTGGACGCAGAGAGTCAATTAGAGGACACCATCGCTGCTTTGATGATAAATGACGACACTGACGCCCAGATTTGGTTAAAGGCTGCCTTGTCGGCAATCGACACTTGCGACGCTTCCATCCCAGGTGACGACGACGTTCTTTCTGTTAAGAGTGTCATGTTCCGTAAATTGTGCAACCTTTCCATCACTGTCAGCAGCCTCTTGGATAAACCAAAACTGCGTTTATTCTAAACTCTTCTCTTCTTTTCCTCTTACTCTTTTCTTCCTCTGTCAATCTCAATCGAATCTTTTTTAAGTATTGTTGTATGAGTTTTTTCTTTTTTCCATTTTTGTGGGTTGAGAAAAAGGAAGGCTCAGCAATTTATGATAGGTCTTGCAGGCTAATTTCAGCTGTGTGAATCCTTCATTGGGTTTTTTCAAAGTTTTGATTGACAAATATTAATATAGATCATTTCTATCATTTCTTCATTCTTGTGTTTGTCTTTCCTACTTCTGCAAAAAATCCCATTAGATGTTAGCTGACTTCCAAATACTTAATTGCGAATGAGATTATTTTCTTAGTGTACGTAAGAAACAAAAATCAAATACCACGTGTTAATGTATTGCCAACTCATTCAACTCACATAACAATAATCAACTCACTAACAATAATTAAATAATAAAATATCACCTATTAATATAGAATTAAAATATGTGAACAAAAATTATAAATAAAATTTGTAAAATGAAATAAATTACGTAAAATATATAATTATGCCAAATTTATTTGACAATACTAATGTCGGTTTAATAATAATAATAATAATAATAATAATAATAATAATAATAATAATAATAATAATAATAATAATAATAATAATAATAATAATAATAATAATAATAATAATAATAATAATAATAATAATAATAATAATAATAATAATAATAATAATAATAATAATAATAATAATAATAATAATAATAATAATAATAATAATAATAATAATAATAATAATAATAATAATAATAATAATAATAATAATAATAATAATAATAATAATAATAATAATAATAATAATAATAATAATAATAATAATAATAATAATAATAATAATAATAATAATAATAATAATAATAATAATAATAATAATAATAATAATAATAATAATGAAATGCTGATTGCTAGATGCTTGCTGCAAATAAATTTCCGATTTTTTTTAATTATTTAGAAGTCACTATATATCTCATAAGAAAAATGTTAATTAATACGTAAAAAAATATTTTTTGGTAAATGTATGAAGTGAAATTTCTATTTTCAAAATAATTTTTCTATCTCTCTTAAAATAAATTTTTATTCTTTATCATATTCACTTTTTATTCTTTATATTCGTATATTCATTTCTCTCCTAATTGGAAGTAATTTGTAATATATTTTATTAAAAGATATTTATACTAAATACCAAAAGTATAAGAATAACCATATGCAACATATATTTCTCTTACAATAACTAGATAAAAAGATAGTTTTATACCGCTACAATGTTTTAGTTGATAATAGAATAAGAAATATAGGTATAATCCCTCTTGATAAATTTTGACATAAATATTTATAAGATGAGAGAAAATAAAATAATTCTTTTATAAGTTAAAATTAATTTATAAAAGTTGTTTATGACAGTTTCTAATAAAAATTAATTTCTATCTTGTGTATAAATTATTTTTAGTACATGAAAAAATTTGTTTTCTTTTCTTTTGCTAAGAGTGCATATGAAAAAAAATTATTTTGATCCCACGTTAGGGGTAACGTAGCATGCTTATCAGGTGGTAAACATGATGTTGAAAATTGCTACAAATTGACTAAGTGAAATCAGAATCCAAAACATCACCGCATAACTACTAAATTTGTTGACTTGCTTAATGACAAGCTCAACAAAATATTATATATATCATTAATACGATATGAGATAATTGTACATTTATTCCTAAATATAATTAATGTGTTAATTTATTAAACTGTGTAAATTTATTAAATTATACTAATTTATAAATAATATAAATTTATTAAATTATACTAATTTATAAATAATATAAATTTATTAACTATTTAATTAATTTAATCTAGAATATGCATAATTTAATTTATTTTATAAATTTAAATTATTTATATAGTTTAATATTAAAAAAATTAGTATTAAATATTCTTATTTTAAATTAAAAAAAAAGTAATGTAATTCTTCAAGCTTTTCAATTACTTTTTGTTTAAAAAAATGATTTTTTTTAGAATTTTTATTTTCCTATTATTTAGGTCGCGGAGCATTCTACCAGTGTGTTAGATGTGTATCACTCAAAAAGAGATCCACTTGGTCAAGTCAATCTAATCTATTTAAATTTCAAATATTGCGAACTGGATTAACAAATCTTAGTAGCCTACAGCTACCTCTAACTGTTACCATGGTTAATTAAAGCCCGTGATTCACTCTACTCATCACAATTACTATTTTGAGAATAAAATGAACTTCTTTTTCCTATTTACACTTTCTCAATTGCTATATCTACCTCCCCGTTTGTTTTTTAATTAAATTTTACTTCTTCTTCGTTCTACTTTCTTTCTCCCCTATTCTCTGGTAGATATGTCTTCTTCCCGTACTCCATTTATTGGCAAACCTTCACTTAAAAAATAAATACCAGCTAGTTTAATATTTCACACAGTAACAACGGACAACAAACAACACCAATAACTAAATGTTGATCCTTTTTAGTTTTAAAAAAAAAATATCTTGTAAAATGAATGGGAGAAAAAGAAATCTTACAATGAGACCAAATATAAAGGGAGATGAGTTTTTACAATAAGAATTGCAGCTCCTAGTCTCTAAACTCAAGTATATCAACCAGTCTTTCCAAAGTTTAAATTGTTTTCAAATAAGAGGGAGAAGAAAGAAAATAGGTAGAAATAGTTTAGAGATGAAGAGTAAAGAACGTTTGTATTTTTTTATATAAAAAGTCCTTTTAATAATAATTTTTTTTATAAAAAAGTGTAAAAAGTAATTGGAGAGTATAAATAACAAAAATTGAGTGTCCATTGTATGTGCCTAAATTGACCAACTCATATCTATTCACAGTCTTATTTGAATAATATTTTAATTGATTTACTCCTATATTTTTAACTAATATTTGTTATCTATTGATTTTTCTTAGTTGATTAAAGTGGAAATAACGACCAGATGTTTAGATAATTAGATACCTATCAAGAAAAAGATACAGATATTAAATTTACTCTCTACACAAGTATGAGTTCAAGAATATTTTACAATGCGGAGTACGGTATTGGACATTGAATACTATAGACCTTACATATTATCATCAATATTAAAGATTGTCAACGTAATCTAGCAAGTATTACGTTCATTAGACAATTTTTTAATTCAAATAAATTTTAAAAATAAAAAATTAAATATGTGAAATAAATGTATATATATAGTTCAAGAAAGTAATAAATATAAATAACTTAAACTAAAGAAGACAAAAATATTTTTCTCAAATGAGAATAAATTAAAGAATACAAGTAAATAAATTTTGATATAAAAATCCAAAAAAAAAAGTTAATTAATGGAAAAAAAACTTAATAAAAATTAAATTGAAAAGTAATTAATATGTAAAAAATTTAAAATAAATATTAAATAATAGTACAGTCTAATGTCATAAAAAAAACACAATAAAAAATATCTTCACATATTAAAGTGGGAATTTAATTGGATATACTACGTTGAATTTAATCACCTTTTATCGCATAATTAAAAAGTATTTTGTAACAATAACTTTAAAAAACATGCCTAAGGAAATATAATAAAAACTGACTTAAACCAGCCAATGGAATCAGTACGAGCTAGTTGTTGAATAAAAATTATTATGAAATCAATGTATCTTAATCAATTTTTTATCAAATTGGTCCAAAAGAATCAGTGACCAAACAAATTTTTAAGTAAATTGATATGTTGTGAATTTTGAATTTCTCTATAGTATAATTTTGTTGTTACAAGTTACAAATATTTTATAAGTTTTTATTATATATTAGTATTTTAGTACTTATTTTGTACAATTAAAATTTATAATAAATAAATATTTTTAATATATAATTTATATTATAATTAAAAATTATAATAAATAAATATTTTTAAGCATATAAAGTGTATTTTAAATTTATAATTAACAATTTATATTATAATATAAAATTATTTTTAACTATTAATAATTCTTGCATTCAATTTAAAAACAAATATAAAATTAAATAAAAAAATCTCTAAAAACACTCTAATTCTAGTTAAAAAATAATTCTTCCATACACTCATTAGACAGTATTTAATAAATCATTATAACAACTTAAAAACTAATTTAACCATTTCATACAATTTATCTAATGATTCACTAATTCAAACAATGACTTTAACCGAGTTGATAATCAATTCAAAACATGATAACATTAATATAAGGTGATTTTAAATGAGTTTATAAATGAATATAATGGAACATATGTCAAGTTACAGCAAATGCATCCTACTTATTGTTAGCAAATTTTCCCTTTTTTATTATGTAAATCAAATGGTATACAAATTAATTTAACTTATAAAAAATAAAAAGTAGAAACAGAATCGACAAATATTTCCCCATGGTTGGGTAACTGCAATGGCTCCACGCACAGCAACAATGTTGAACCTAGTTCATAAATTTCCTACAATTAGGGGCTTTACAGCGACAGGGAACCTTGAGTTCATCCCGCTCATCTGGATCGAACAAGTAATCATACCTGTTGCAGCATTGAAAGACAAAAAACGGTTATTCATGTCAGACTAATTAAGATCTTCATTCCTAAGCATTATGCATGCTATGTGACACGTTCAATTTGCATGATTCCTTATACAAACCGTACTTTAGTTCTTCACCAGCTGAAACATTGGTCTTGGCAATAAGAACAATCCGGCTCTCCTCATCACCCAAACACATAATCCTTGCAAAGCAATTTGGCATGCACTGTAGCAGGACAGATTGATTAAAAAATAATTATAAACTTATAAAATTTATAATTGAACACCAATATTTCCCCCATTTTTTTGCTTTCCTTTTTTGGTGTCACAGGGGAACTAAAGTACAAGAAATCCTTCTAGCTTCAGTGTAAAACCAAAGTCCAAAGACAAGATTCATCAGAAATAACTTACAGAATGGTTTATTATACGTGCAATATTGCCCTTATCCGTTGCGTCAATTACCACTTCCTCACTAATCTTGAACAACTGCATAATTTATTTCATTCGGCATTAATATCAGCAGTACAATGAATCCTAACGTTACAGTAAACATGAACCCATCTACAACAGGAATTTGAACAATATGAACTAGAAGCACTAATGGAACATAATAGAATAGGTAGAACACCAAGGTTCAAACTTCAAATCGCAATTCCCCATATCCCCAACAAAAAATTAAACTCTGACAGCTTGATTATCTTGAAAGAGAAAGAGAATCAATTCCCTTGTGTAGAACACATGGAAAATGGAACTGTTTTACCCGTAAAATATTGAAGACCCACGTAGATTTAATGAGAATAAAATCGTCTATTTATCTAAAATCAAATCAAAGAGCTTGACAAATCCCAATATTTGATAGGATTTCTAAATACAAACCATTTAAATCTTTGGGATTTAAAAAGATAACATTCATCATTTTTAATTGTGAAGCAGACCGTAAATGAAAGCACATAAAAATCTGAGTTGCCAATCAAATGAAATCTCATTTTATCAGAATACAATAGCAGCACATAACAAGTGGGTAGGAGTATAGTACAACAGACATATATCAAAAACAATCTTAAACAAGATACTCACGTAACAATCTTTGCCTTCTGAACGATACTTTGCTTCCCTTAGGTCAGCAATACTACGCCGTACCTGCTCACCGCGATATTCAACAACCTGCAGACAGCAATAAGAAATATTGTCTTTCAAGGAAACTCAGTTAAGTATTACACTTTAGCGACCATCTTAAATTAATTTAGTAAGTTACCATTTCTCCTTCTTGTAAATCTCTACGAGCAAAGAGGCCCCATCCATGAATACCTGATTTTCCTAAGCAAACTCTTTGGTTTTCTGTTTTCTGCAACCCCAAAACATTAAAGGTTGAACAAAACAGGGAAAAAACGAGATACAATTTTTATTAAAAATAAAAATTAACAAATGGAATTGAAGTTTTAATTTGAGCAAATGGAGAGACTAACTAACCTGTAAATGGTGAAGACGTTCCTTAAGAGAAGAAAATACTTGAGCATCCTATCACAACAATATTACAACTTAGTAGTTTTTTTTTTCTACCAAACGGAAAAAAAAATGATGTGGTACAGTCACGGCTCAAAAAGACTAGTTATCCATTTCAAAAGCAATAGATCGAACACCAAAATAAGATTACCTTATTGCTGTTCAATTGAGTTATTGCACTTAAAGAATGAAGGTTTGGCCCCCCAAGCAAGTGAATTATTGGCACATCATCCCTCTGGCAATATAGAAGAAAATATATTGAATGAGACCAAACTAAACAGATTAGATAATGTAAGTAAATAAAAATAACCCGTTTATACCAAATCCAGATTATAGTATTTAGTTTTGGATGCAGCAGAAATACCGGAAGGGACTATAACCACGAAACAAAAAACTATAGAAGTTAATGTGATATTATGGCCACAATACAATGTTCTAAATCACCTTATTGGAAGACCTTTTGTACACACGACACCTGGCAGCAGACAGTGGCTCAACCTCATAACTTTCAGAGTTTGAGGGTTCGAGGAGTTCTACATTCTTTGATGAGACCAGCCTCGATCCCCTGAAGCACCCCGGGTGATTTTGATGTGAAGTTCTCGGTGAGAATACTCCCGTGGGCGTATGTACAACCAGTACTGTATCTGGTTTTGGGACCCTAAAATGATATTAACTTATATATAAACATTTTAAGAAAAAATCACATGGAAAGTTATTGTAATTTAATGACCAGAGCTCAAACCTGTGAACTGCACAGTATATTAGCGTCTTCGTTATTTCAGTCCCATTCTTTTCTGTCGAATGCAACTGTAAATTTAAACAATATCAACACATGTCCCCGGTAGTAGTAATCATCATACAATTAAATGCTAACTTCCATAGAAATTCATTCATTATGGAAAGCTTAATGAAGCAAGTTAAGAAGAAAAAAAGAAAGCAGTTTTAGAACATTGATTTGTTAATATTCAAAAGGACCATCAAACTTACTTCCATGCTATATCCCATTCTTGACGCGCACATCACATGAAAATATGTAGCACACTTGCAACAGCTTGTACAGGAACCGTGGCTTTGTTTACAGATCACGCAAGTCTGCCGTCAAAATAGACATTAAACATTAAATAATGAATCTAATCGAAGAGAAAGGGCAGAACCAAAAGATTATATAACAACCTAACCACTAACTTACCGATCAATATAAATAAAATCATGGGGATGAGTGTTTCTTTTTGTGTTGAATTGAAGGTAGAAGATAATACGGTGCATGTGCAGGCTATTAATGTTCAGGAAGTGTTTTGGAAAAGTAATTTTTTAAAGAACGATTTCTTTGTTGGGATATGAAATTACCAAAAAATTACTTTGTATGATTGTAATTTTTTAATATTACCGAATCTATTCTGCATGATTATTAAAACAAGTACGTGAGTTCTTAGGCTACTGCTAGAAAGAATATCGTAGGCTTATAGCGGAAACCACTTGACAATAAATTTCATGTAGACCTTTTTGCCCATTGTTATACCTTAGAAAAGGAATTGGGAGGAATCTTAAGGATTCCAGAGGCCGGTTCCATTGCCTCGTGATTTTTGAAAACAATTTCAGGCCGAAACCAAGCGCATGTTACATGAACCCACAACATCTCGATATCAGTTGGCTTCAGAGCCCCACCTGCAAAGCATTTCCCCATATTTGTAAAAGCAGATTAGCAATGGTTGACAATAATGAGGGAAAAAAGTCATTCAAATGGTAAGTGGAAGCGCTAGGACTTTAGACATAATCATATTTGCACGAAGCCTATAAGAGGATTCTCCTCCTTCCAATTTTATTGGATCTTCCCCAAGAGGATTCTCCTTAACTATATAAAAATGGGCTGAATTAATTGTGTGGATAAATTGCAGTAGAGATTGATGATCCAACAAAATCAAGCCAATCTTGATATGCATTAAAACTAATCCATTTCTCGATGAAAAATTTGAGTACTGGATCCATCACTTACTACTGTCATAAAGAATTTAAGAGCACAACATATGATATAACAAAATAGTCAGACTACAAAAGTACTATATGTAAATGACATGCCTTTTACTGGGCATAGGCAACAGTCTCTCTCAATATCAGGAGTTTCACAGACTCTGCAAACCCAAGAAGTAAAGTCCTGAACATTCTTTGCCCCATAGCATTCTTGGTGGACAGCAATTTGGCACCTGCACAATAAACATGTGCACTTAAAGTAATTGACAGTTCATTGTTTGAAGCCCTGTAAGTTAGAAACGAAATTTTAACATATACATCATAATTCTACAGCTTGGGCCAAAGAGCATGAACAATGATGAGAACACCTGTTACAGATAATAATTTTGTTATCTTCCCAATCTTCAACCCATCTGCAAATGGCACACCTTTCTGTTGTCCATTTTGCATAAACTGGCTCATACTTCTCTGAGAAAATAAAAGTAAAAGTAAAATAAATTTCTCCTTTCGAAGATATATTCGACAGAAGACATGTGACTTCAACTTGCCATAAGACCTGATCGCAGAAGAGAAACGAAGGCTTCAATATGTAAAAGTTTATATGAAGTACACATTCACCTTGCAAAAAGGAGAGCACTTGTTGCTGATCTATCTGCAAGGGAATTCCAGCTTTGGAATTGTGTTCAATGATCTGAAGAAATTTTTATTGTTAGTTAAAAAGATAAGAAAGAAACACATTATATGGAAAAATAAAGGCACAATTATACACACATTACAGCACTGTAGCTGCATACTTGAAAATTGGGAGATGTTTGAAATAAAACTGTTAGTAATGTAGACACTATAGACAGTACTGAAGTAATCCAAGTGAGTAAAAATTCTTCATGACTGTTAATACGAAAACCCCCAACACACATAATTCATCAGAAAGAATTGTCATGCTTCTAATATAACAAGAACTGACACAAACCCATTTTATTAGCGGTTGCATTGTGCTTTCTACTTTCACACTATATTTCCATTTTTTGGCTTTGCAACCTGCATGTCTTTCCCATTCAGCAAGTGTATGCTTCCTTGAACCACACAAGCCACAGTTGCACATAATCCTGCAAGAAAATTTAATAAAAAGAAGCTATATGAAATTTCTCTGGAATGACATAACAGGTTTAATCACCTAAAGTTATTTCACTGGTTTCCAGATTGGACATTGTTATGCTTGTGTACCTATCTAGGTAGGTTAACAAATCTACAATCTAGAAGGATAGTTAACAAATCTAGAATCTAGAAGGATAGTTTCATCCCCATAATATAAAAAAAGTATTGAAGGCTTACAAATGAAGCTTTGGAATATAGGTTCCTTCCATGCCATTGCATACCACCGCAAGATTTTCAGGTAATACAGGTTTTTGGCTATTCTTCATTGATCTATCACAAAAAATATCACATCATAAGATTCAAATAAGATCAAAATGCTCAATGCCCCTAAAAGAATGAGAAAAGGAAGCAATAGATAATTTCTACATACATAATTTTTGACTTGTATGTTTGTGATGTTGATAATTTACAATTGAATTTTCCCTTGCAATCTGGGCAATAGTAATCCATATTTTCCAGATCCTTCATTCAGAAACTAATCAGTCATCTAAATAGTTTTTTTATCAAAGGAAATCAAACAAGCAAGAGAATAATGAGGAGAGGAATGTATTGCCCCGCTATCCATAATATGATACCTTGAGAAGTTTGCTGGAAATTTTGTCACACTCAGCATGCACCCAAACATTACAACCATCACAGCATACCTGTCAGAGTTTGGCCCCACAAGATCTCAAAAATTAATTTTTATTAAAATAAATTAAATTAAATCAAACAGACGCCTTGAGAAAGTAGACAATCTCACCCAATTCCCACCATCTGAATGGTGCCAAATCTTTTTGCAAATGCCACAATATTGTTTCGATTTTAGTAACTGTTATAACAGACCCCAAAAAGAGTAATTAAATGTCAGCAATAAATTTATCCAGTCAAGAAATTAAAGACATCTATGATGAGTCGTGGAAGAACCTTTGCACACGGCTTACAATAGTGCTGAGGAGAACAATTTGAATCCTTAATCTTCTTCATGGTTTTGCATGGCAACATCAAACCACAGCCAGCACAAGATATTGTTTCCTGCATAATTTATTCAATGGATATAAATCTAGAATTGACCAGACTCTAAGATTTAAAAGATAAATTCAATGGAAATTTATCTCTCATACAGATATATTGAAAGAGATGAAAGACTTAATAAAAGGTTTTCACCAAAACAAGGAGTGAAAAAAGGTTTACCCAAACCGGCCAACTGATCCCCAGTTTAAACAAATATATTGAACTATCTGGTTCAGTTTCCAAAACCATGATGATGTATATGATTTTGCTGTAGGGCAATAGTTAAGGAATCAACAAATAAAAGGTTTTTATCGAAAATCACGATAGGGATGTATTGATAACCTTAACTGTTACACTTTGTAATAAAAACTTTCCATTTTTTATTTCTTAACAGTTGCCTTATGTATATACTAAACTTGGAATGAATAAGAATTATACTTCGACACCCAGTGTGACATAACGCTATAACAGTATGCTATGTCACTAAATCAAAGGCATCTCTCTGAAGTCTACATGAGAAATTTGAATAAATTAAAAATTATATATAAATATATATATATATGGGGTACTCAGCAATCAGCCAAGCCTACGGCTATACCTATGCTATATCTTATTAAACACAACAAGAAATTGAAGAAAATACTTTAAAGCAAACTGCATGATCAATTTCACTTCACATGCTGGGCTCAAAATCTCTTAACTTAGGAGTAACTGATATATTGAAAATTCATGATGCTATTAGTTCATTTTGCCTTTTGAACCATTAAAAAAATACTCACTCATTGTATAGCATGCATAAATTGAACTCTTGAAGTAGCCTGTAACTACATAAGAGGGTAGAGCGTATATATCATTAGGCACTCCTTAGTCCTTAGTCCTTAGCCCTTCCTACTAAGATGAATAGCTAATCTGGTGCAGCCTGTGTCATCTATATTACAAGTTCATAACATAACTATACCTCTTTCTTAAGCTAAATGAAGCCTATAGATGCTCTCATCGTCAGTCTAACCCATGATCATATGCAACACAAAGTCAAAGATATAAAATCACCTGGTCAACACAGGAATCCGCACCCTCCATAATTTGCTCAACTCCCAAGTATGAATCCAAAATGCCATCTTCTGCCAACATTGCCTCCTCTAGTGCCATATGAAAGTCACTTGTTTTACTTTTGTGCAATCGGGTCTGCCCCTGAAATCTGAACAAAGACAATTTTAATAAGTAAATACCAAACATTCTTGCAGAAACAACTGCAGCCGATACACACCTGTCCATGAATTCCATGAAGGGGAATATCATCCCCTGCTTCACCCACGCATAGTCCTGCCCATCATCATTCTTTTAGAAATATTTAAACACTAAAAACCACAATTAAAAAACTAAAGTTAACTTATACATTTAATTAAATTCTTTCATTTAACTTTTCTAAAAGATGAACTCTTATGAAAAAAACTCAATTTACTTTGATTTATTATTTTTTCTTCTATAAATACTAACCCAAAAAAAAAAGTTTATAGACTCAAACAAGTAAGAAATTTACCCTTTGCTTTCCGTTTTTGGAATAACCAAAAAACATAATGCAAATTGCACCGGGAACACAACAACTTAACACGGATTTGGGAGCTTGCAAGATGGGATCAATTACTACAGCAGGCCAAGCAGGGTAGCCTTTCCCACATTTTGCCCAAACTATATCACCCAAAGCAAAATTCTCTAATCTGTAAATGTCCTTCTTCCTTTTACCATTTTCATCCACGCCCTCGGCATCAGAACCAAGTCCAGACACATTACGCTCCGCTTTAACCAATAATGAACGGCTCCCATTAACCGTCGTTTTAACGGTCTTAATGGAGTACTCAAAATCGGTGAACTCAGAAGAATGTGGAAAACAAAGAGAATCTCTTTTATTTCTCTTGGCAGCGTCTTGTAAAATATTATCATCTCCAAACCCATAGTGGTTGTAAAGAACAGAATCATTGAACCTGCAAGGAAGCTTCTGAGCGCGACCTCTGGAAGACCGGGGTTGAACTTGAATCCCTTCTTCTAATTGAGAGGCGCAGTCTCGAATTGTGCCATTCAAGTCCATGGAATTTGAATTGGGCTGGATCTCACTGGACCCAGTCACGCCGTCAGCAGAATAAAGCCCATTTACTCTCCGCTTCTTCTTCTCGCAGTCTTCTGCCTTAGGTAACCGTTTCCGCTTCTGTGGATCGGTTTTCATGATTCGCTTAATTATCATCTCCGAAACCCTAACTCCACCCAACAAGGTCGGGCAATCTGTACCTTCGAATAAAAAAGTGGAAGCTCTGTTTGTGAATGTAAAAAGAAACGTGAGAAAGGAGCAAAGTTAATTCGTATATGGATGTCAAAAAGGCTTTTGTTAGAATAAATTTATCTGATTTGAGTCGACGAATTTAACTAAAAGGAAACAAGTATGGTTGGAGGTAGTGACTGGTGGTGCTAGTGTGACATTTGAAGAAAGTAGAGAGGGCGACGCAAATTCGCAAATTTGAGGAAAGCGCGAATTCTTGGTTTTCTTTTTTTGGCGCCATGGCGCCAATATTTGAGGGTTACACAATGCTGCTTTAGTTTTTTCAGTTAGATGACAGATTCCTCCGTTTATTTACTTGAGATACTTTGTAACAAATAATCAGATATTAAATTCACAAAAAAAAATAATCAGATTTTTAAAATATAAATAACACAAAAATGATAATGGTTGTATACAAATCTACAACAATTAAAACTCATTCTTACATCCATATAACATAACAATTACAAGACAACGACATAAATATTTTTCTAATGGTGAGAGAGGAGAAACGACATATATTTAAATAAAATATTTGTAAGATATATAAAAAATAATCACAACATATATTTAATTTCGAAGTAACAATTTTCCCAGAAGAATAACACATACTAATAAAACAGCTAAATCACTACGTATTAAACAAAGATTCTGTTTGTTTAATCCACCACTTTCATACAACAAAAAATTACTATCATAAATAAATATTATTATTCAATGATCTTCAAAATATTAAACTAATTAACTTTTCTCTTTTTTCTTTTTTTTAACCGACTGTAAATAATATGAAATCGAAACAATGTTATTTAAGCATCGATGTACATATGCACGTAAATAATCGTCTTATAAAATTTATATTTTTTTATTTATTTTTTTTTTAAATATACATATTTGTAAGATATATAAAAAAATAATCACAACATATATTTAATTTCAAAGTAACAAATTACCCAAAAGAATAACACATACTAATAAAACAGCTAAATCACTATGTATTAGACAAAGATTCTTAATCAATCACTTTCGTACAACAAAAAATTACTGTCATAAATAAAATTATTATTCAATGATCTTCAAAATATTAAACTAATTAACTTTTCTCTTTTTTTTTTAAACCAATTGTAAATAATATGAAATCAAAGCAATGTTATTTAAGTAATGATATACATATGCACGTAAATGATCGTCTTGTAAAATTTATATTTTTGTTTTTAATTTTTTTAAAATTTTTTAATTAGAAAAAAATATTGACTTTACATTTAAAAGATAAATGATGAAAATGAGAGTGATAAAAGGTAAGATTCACGAGTTATCTTTATAATATTAGATTTAGTTATTTATCTAATAAAAAAAATCTCTCACAAAGGAATAAATTTTATTTTTTCATTTAAATTCAATTTGTTTATAATTACAATATATTTTCTTGTAATGGACTCTAAATTTCCTACCAAACACTTGATTATTTGGTAAGCCAAAAATACATTAAAAATCTACCTATAAACATAAAAAAATATATTCAATCAAAATTAAATACAAAAACTACATTAAAAATAAGAAAATAGACTTTAATTGTTTTTTATCTTAAAATCTACCAAATACACATCAACCCATAAAAACTTAACAAATATTAAGTATTGAGAATTATTTTGCTCCATACTATTGTCTTTAAATTGAGTTAAGATTATCTTTAAAGTTCATATGACAATTTTCGTATTAGGTTCCAATTCAACTAAATATTATTTAATTTGTATGTCCTTAACTAAGTATTACATTGCAAAATCTCATTTTACTCTTTTTACTCTTATTTTAGTCATTAAATCTTCTATTCCTTACCAATAATCATATAAATTGCCACGTTAATATAGATTTTTATCAAGTAAAATAATCAAGAAAACAATTGTGATAAAATCTAATAAAAAAACACTCTAATAATATATCACAATAATTATATAATTTAAAGGCACCATATCCTATAAAAAAAATTCAATTTTAAAATCAACTAAACAAATGTCACCAAATAATATTTCTAGGAGCACATCACACATTAAACAACAATATAATAAAGGTAAAGTTGTAATTTCACAGCTTATAATTTTTGGTACCACCAACAAATAAGGAAAAAAGGCATCAGAATATAATGGAGATAGAAGATCAGTTATAGACATAAATTAAGTAATCGGAGATTTTTCTAAAAGATAA
The DNA here is from genome assembly GCA_025330945.1 of Mucuna pruriens. Classification (NCBI taxonomy): domain Eukaryota; kingdom Viridiplantae; phylum Streptophyta; class Magnoliopsida; order Fabales; family Fabaceae; genus Mucuna; species Mucuna pruriens. The sequence goes on from JAENHJ010000528.1 coordinate 3,747,217, forward strand.
TATATATAGTTGAATTCCCTCAAACATAACCGTGAAACAATTTTCCTCTACAACATGGATAGGACTCATAAGAGTACTCCATTAAAATATACATACCCTACCAGACATTTTTTAAAACACATAATTCTCGCTATTTATAATTCATATCTGTTGATATTTTATCTACCTTAAATTCTGAATCACAATGGCAACTAAATCCATTTTGTTGCTTATATGACCTGCTTTCAAAGCTTTTATATAATTGTTATATTATTATATCAATAAAAATATTTATTTGAAAGTTTGTCATGTCCTGTTATTTTTTTTTAATCTAACTCACCTTAATTTTTCTTTGAAAAAAAAACATGTGTGATGATTTTTTACCAAGCCAACCACTACAGTAGCATCCCATTATACAAATGTGGAAATTATAGTGGAATAATGAGAAAAAAAATGAAACTTTATATTAACATTTTTAATAAAGACCAAAGCGTAGGTTAAAATCAATAATTTCTTCGTACTGTATTCATCAAAGAAATATTAAGAAAACATAGCTGTAAAACATATTTCCAAAACCTCTTAAAATATTTTTAAAAAAATCTAAAATCAGTTAATAAATTAACAAATCTTAAAGTGGCTGGAATTAGATCCTACCTTAAGTTGTTGTCATAGTTAAGCTAAAATTATAAGTCATAATCCAATATCAAATCCACATATTCAGATGACTAGCAATGATATGTTTACTACACTTCATTGTTAACATTACATTTGCGCATATTTTTACATTTTCACACATTAACATTATGTCCACACATATTGGATCATATTATATTTGTTAAAATATTACTGATTTACTTCGTAGTATAGGAAATTAGAATATCACAATGATATTGTACTCTCTCAACCCTCATAGGCAATTGTTGAACCCAACACCCTCACAGTCTCTCGACCTTCAATTTAGGATTGAAAGAAGTGTAAATTTTCTCAAATTTTAGGTCTAATACTTGGTTTGAGTCCGCAGTCATATATCCTAAGTTTATAGTCATTAAACATCATCACACCACAAAACGAGGGATAATTGATCACAGGTTGTCAATTAAATTCATAATATACAACTCAATGAATCGATCAGAAAAAATTGTTTGCATGAGTTCAAAAATACTTTTTATATCAATTAAAATTTTGTTTTTGATACGTTGATGTATAAAATGACACTTTTTATAATTCGTGCAGAATTTTGTTTTTTTTTAAATGACTTACAACCAAATTATTAATTATTCCTCTCTCCATCTATCATCATATCATATATTATGTTTGTTTTTTATACAATTTAATTTCACAAGTCTATACTTATATAGTGAAATTCACTATATATAAGTTTTTCAAATGTAGAACATAGTGATAGATCTTGCCTATTTATATTTATACAACCACATTGATGTTGTATTTGATGTTGACGTGAGTTTCACGAACACTCTTCTATTGTCTACTTCTTTAATGACAATTTTGTTGTTCTCCCTGACAACCTATACGAAACACTCTTTTTCAAGTTCTCTATTTTTTTCTTAAAAAAAATGAAATGATATTTTTAAAATTGAAATTAGAAAAAGATAATATATTATAAGTTGCTAACTTGAAACGAGAATATGTTGAAACTGGGCTGCACCAACACCACAAGATTTAAAAAAAAAAAAAACTTGTACATTAATTATAAAAAAACTTTTTATATCGATTATTTCTATAATCAATATATTTTTTTTTACATCGATTATAATAAATCTGCAACATTTATAAAAATACTATTATATTTTATTTACATTAATTTTAAATAATCAATATAAAAAGTATATTATAAAAAATTATTTGTACACTCATAAATAGCATTCTCCTGTGTATAGACTAATCCATAATAAAATAAAATAAAAAATAGGATACAACTTTATACTGAGCAATATAGAGTTTTGAAACCAACCTCTGACTTATAACTCAACATTAGCTGGAACAAATACAAGCAAGGATACGAGCATAAATACGAAAGGAAATTTTAAAATATATTACACTATCAGTACAGTACTGCTAAGTTTAATGAAATTTCTATCAGGTTGGAGTGGTTTTAGATGAGTTTCTTCAGTTTCCTTATATTCACCAATTGAAGATTACATGATATGGTGAATTGGTAATTTCAGATCTCGTTTAGTTACAGGATCTGTTTATGTGCTTTGACAATTTTATACCTGGTGCCTTTTAAGGGTGAAGAGATGAGCTAGTATGGAGGAAATATATAACACTCCGAAGAGTGTTCTTTCATTAGCAAATGAGCAGGAATAATTGATATTTCTATTTACAAAATGCCACGGGCAATCACATTAGTGAAAGAAACAGGACAACGTTCAATGGCTCTCTTTCGCTGCTGTATGTTCAACCACTTCAATGTTACTGCCCAGTATGTTGATAGAGGGAGAGGAGGAGAAAATGCAAATCATTTACGCTTAATTGATAATTCCAACATTGAATGAATACTTGTGGAGATTATCTTTACTTGCACAATCTTATGTGCTTCTTATGAACTTAATAGCAATTGGATCCAACTTTTTATTGGACAGTATAATAGTCCTAACTGAATGTCCATTGCATGTGCCTAAATTAACGAAGTCAATAAGTCATATCTATTCACCGTCTTATTTGACCTAATAAAAAGAGAAAGAAAAATCTATTCACCACCACCACTGGCCTTATTCTTAGAATACAAGTCCCCAATTTGAATTATATTATTATATTAGCAGCAGTAGAAACAGAAAATTGAAAAATAAACACAAGTGAACAAAAAAATACAGATTTATCATTCCTGGATAAAAGAATTGTTTTGAAATTTTATTTAGAATCACATATAACTGTGTATAAAGCACATTTTTAGTGCAAAACATGTAGCAACCGCCTCCCGCACAGGATGGCAATTGACAAGAGCCCTAAAATTCTATGCAACTAATGAACAGAGCATCCAAGCCGCTTTCAAGTTTTAGCATATGCTCCCAACCAAGTATATTATTATGTTTCAATTATTATTTGTAAACTTAATTTTGAATAATCTTAATTAATTAAGATTAAAGTGAAATGATTTATATTTAAAAACTATTTCCCTATTAAAATTCAATATAAAATTGTAACTTAATGTAAAGAATATTTTTTCTTTTATTCAAATATATATTTTTAGTACATCTATACAAGTACCTGAACTTGCTTCAAACATAGACTAACCCAATGGTCAAGGGAGAAGAAAATTGAGATTGAGAATTGGGATTGTATAGATAGAATTAGAAACACCATAGTAAAAATGATAACTCTTGTAAAGAACAGATGTTTTGTTTTGTTTCCCAGCGTGGCGTTACGTCCCTTTGTTTTAGCATCGACGAGTGGCTATGTCATGTGATGTGATGTCATGTCATGTGATGGGATAATTAATTACCTTTCTTCAGGGGACTGAAATCAGCAACTGCATGATCCGTAATACTCACTCACTCAATCGCTGCAAAACCTCTTCAACGACCATCTGAACCCTTGTTCTCCGGTTACAGGATCCGACCCTCTTTCCACCTCTGGCACCTCCACGATTATACCCAACGGCTTTCTCGGACACCAAACCGGTCCAGGCAACGACGACGAGGAACAACCCTCACCCGGTTCGGGAACCGTAACCGTAACCGTAACCGAACCCGGTTTGGTGTCACCGTTAAGCGTGCCCGGTTGGACCGGGGTTCGGCAGAGAGGACACGTGGAGTGAGAACCGAACCACGTATCGATGCAATGAGCGTGGAAAGCGTGGTTACAGTTCGGGAGCGAGCGGCCCTGCTCGCCGTCGGCGAACTCCGACAAGCACACGGCGCAGTCCTCGAGGGAGCGGTGGGCGGCGGCGGAGAAGGCGAAGGTGGGAAGGGACTTGATGACGGAAGGGTCAAGACATGGCTCCTTGGAAGGGGCGGCGGTGGGAAGCGAATGAGATAAGAGGCGGCGGCGACGGCGGCAGAAGCGGACGTAGGTGTGGAAGAAAATAATGATGATTATGAGAATGAAGAGAAGAATGGCAGTGCCCACCATGACCTTGGCGTTGTGGGGATATCTGGATTCAACGTCAAAATCCATAGTCATGATTGAGAAGAGTAATTTTAGTGGGTGCAAAGGCTCACGCTCAATTGGAGGGATTTTTATTTGGATCAGATCGATACGTGCACATATATATATATAATACGTCCAACTACTGATTGGTCATTTCTTTTTATTTAACTGTGTATTCTTACCCACCTCCTCTTGCACATTTTATCTAAAAATTCTGCCATGCTTCGGTATCCTTTAGATAAAAATGAATAAACATTCTTTAAAGAGAAACATAGAAAGAAAAGAGAAAAAATAATAAACATGATGAATAATGTAAAAAAATAAAATAAAATAAAATAAAATAAAGATAATTATTTTTCACGTCTTTTCAATTTTTCCACGTGACCTTGCACCAATTCGCTTACTATTTTTTCGGCATATCAGAAAAAGAAATCGGAAGAGACATGTTACGGATAAGGATTCTCGTGATGGTGCATTTCCTAAGTCCTAACAATCCTTGCCAAAGATAGATAATAAATGTACCGTGTTTAACCGAAATGTAAATCTTTCAAAAAATTAAAAGTGTCGCCCGTGACTTAGCGTTGGCGATTAAAATTTTGGATTATTTATTTTAAATGTTTTAAGTTATGCATATTTTGGGATACTTGAAATTATTAATATACATAAATAATAGTAATTATTTGATTTATTTATCTGTTTTTTCTAGGGAAGAATATCAACTTTTTTCTCAACTCGTGATTCATGACATGCATTAGCAATTGTTCTGGAAAGGTAAAAGAATTCACCAAAAAAAATGGAATGAAAAGCAATATCGTCATAAATTGAATCATTACTTATCTTATATGTAGTATCTTGTACGTATGGTCTGAAATCTCAATATGATAAAAAGGGAAGAGGTAAATCAATCTCATTGGTATGGATCATTGGTTGAATGTACACTACGTGTTCCCTTCCTAGTGGCTGCAACACCATTCTCTTTGTGATGATATTCGTGGAGTTTGCTTTCCTCTTTCTGCAACATAAATACACAGAAAAATGTAAAATCAAAATCATAACTTGAGTCTCAGGTCAGCTTCGCTGGACTAATAATTGTCAAATATTTTTATTTTCAAAACATTAAACTTAAATTAAAGTTACTACTATTATTTTTCTTTATAAATAATTTTAAATTCATTCAACATGTTTCTGTGGCCTCCTGGATATAAGGCATTCGCTGTCTCTTTATGAGTTGCTTTCATTTGTTTACTTTAAATTTGAAAAGTTATATGCTGCAAAGATAAGGAACAAAATTTTTGTGTCACTAAGCATGTCAAGATTGATTAAACGGCATCTCACACACATCACAATCTATGCATCCCACATATGCTAGCTAGACTCCATAAATAAAAGTAAAAATAGACTTTCCTACATGTCTTATTAGGGAAAAACGATATGCAAAATTATATGGGGTGTGCTTATTTGTCCGATATACCACTAATCCACTTGAAACAGAAAATTACCAAATGGAGCTTTAATCCAAAAAGTAACATATTGACATCTTTCTCGCCCTCTCTCTCCCTTGATTGGTTCTTTCCAGCAAAAAAATTACATGCACTTATATTATTTATATAATCATTCGGATAGAACTTTGAAACTTTTTCCATGCGCTTAGGTTATTAAAAGAAAAGAAAAGAAACAAAAACAAATCAAGTCATGGGAAAAGGATAAAGAGGAAATGAAGGAGCACAACTTGTTGCATGGCGCATTTGCTAGAAAACCGCAAATGAATGAGCAGCACAGTGAACATTCCAAAAGTTTTCAAGCAACAAATTGATTGTTTTCAAACAACATGTAGTTAATTATGGATAACAAAGAAGAATAAGTTAATCTAACTATTCATTTCAAACCCCACAATAACGCAGTACCACAATTCTATTCAAAATATCGACTTGTGCTAATCCATGTCAAATATACTGTATGCCTCTTGCCGCATACCGACAAAAGTCCTCCTAGCTTCTGTACATGAGACGAATAGAAGTTGAGTAGTGGTGTGACAATTAAAGCACTTTTCTCTGTTCAATTCAAGTGCTTTCATATCAATCCTAAATGCCAATGAATAGACCTTCAATCCCTACACATTGGAAATCGAATTTGGTACGGTTAAAATTCAGTGCAATCAGTGAATGCTTTGTAATAAAAAAAACGTGGTTCCAAATTATAAAGCCAAACTCTACTAAATTATATGCCAGTTGTATTTACTCCTCGACTTGGCAACAATAAAATATTGACAACAGGATCATCCATTTGGATCAGATCGGAATCTATGGGAATATTACAACGGAGCAGGTTACCACTATATACATTGCTGCCACTCAAGTTGGCCTGGCTACATTTTTGTTTATGATTCAGTGCACCGTTTGGTTGAAAAGTCCAATTTACGGGAAAAAAGACTTTTTTTTTTTTTTTTATAATCTTTTAGTCGTCGTAATTTTGAGCCTCCAGACAGAAACCAAACTTTTATATATATCCGTTTAAGAAAAATATGTATACATTAGAATTTGGATGAGAAAGTGCATAAAAGCACAAAGTAAAGTAAAAAAAGCAACGGAGGAGATGTCAAGTGAGACCCTTTCTGGATTCCGATTCGAAAAAAAAAAACAATTCTAAGATGCTGCACTTATCGGAATCGTGGTCTCGGCGAATGTGTTTGTAACACGACTCAGTGAGATCCCCCACCCCACCCCACCCCGATTGCTTGTGTTGGAGTCATATCAATGTTTAACTATTTCTTATAAATGTTTAAACTGATGCTTAATCACGATAAACAAAAGTTTATTATCTTAAAATTAAACTTAACTTAATTTCACTTATATATATTATTTAAACTATTATGCGAGATAAGTGGCTTATTCGGAACAGAAACATCTTCTAAATGAAAAAGCCATTTCAATTATTCCATTCCCACTATAGTTTTACTATGAACTATTATAATGCTCGGAATTACTGTATTTAATACTTATAGAAAGTAAGCACCGCTGATTGCGGGGGCGGGGGTCATAGTTCATTTCGTTCCATTAATTCAACTTAGAGAAGAAAATTAGATGTCATGTATTTTAAAAAATAAATTTAAATTGTAGTTCGGATTATTCAATTCAGTCTAATACTTTATATAATATATATAATAATTGAGTATTAGTAATACAATTTTTATTTTAATAAACAATATGATATTTATATTTATATTTATATTATTTATTTTAAAATATATCATAAAATATACATGATGTATTTATTTAATTTTATAATTTAACTATATATAAAATTAAAGTTAATATATTATATATATAATTTAAGTCATTGAGTTAGATTTAAATTTAAATAAATAATTCTATCAAAATTTATAAATTAGATAGGAATACAAATAAACATTCTTACATGTCATAGTTACTTCCTTCCAAAACTAGAGAATTTAGAAGAGCAAAAAAATGATTTAAAATATTTCAAGTATAATAATTAAATTATCTCTAATTATATTTTAAAATTTTAAATTATAATATTATAAAAATAAAATAATTTTTAAAATCTCTTTTTCCAAGAAAATGACTAGTTACTCTTCCCTCCTCTTAATCACAAAACAGAATGTTGAATAAAAATCTTTCTCCATCCTTCCTCTCTCCTCCCCACCCTCACCTTTAAACTAAATAGTCCCCTAGTCACTATTATGAGAATGATAGAATAGAAATACGCCTCTTTTACTAGGCTGCCATTATCGTTGGGCCTGTCATTTTAGGCCGTCTTATCTAAATGCCATCGAACATGTCAATGGGCTGGTCCAGCAGTTAATGAAACCTTAAGAAATAGACTGTCTAAGATTGGAATCGAAAATTATATAGGAATATAATAACTATTATGGGCCTAAGAAGAATACAAATACGATTTCACTTTCAGATCCTAAAGGCCGGCCAAGAAAGAAAAATAAAAAGAAGGTGTAAAGACAATATTGGAATCAGATCTAAAAAATCAAGAATCGGATGAGATTACACGGAGAATCATTTGGCTTTTTTGTTAGTGAATTGAGACATGGCTCCCCATTTTTGTTTTCAAAAGGGTAAATGAAAAATTCTCTTCCCACTGCTAGGCAATTCAATTACCCAATCTCCACTTACCTAACTTGCTTGTAACAGCATATTCTACTGACGAATAAAAGGACACAGAAAAAGTGAAGCAGAGGAGATAAAACAAACCACAGTTTTGTAAGGTCCCGAGTTGATAATTGAGAAAGAGAGAGCGGAGGAAAAAGATGGAGAAAATAGAACACAAAATGGTGAGTACGAATGGGATAAACATGCACGTGGCATCAATTGGATCAGGCCCAGTGGTGCTGTTCCTCCACGGCTTCCCAGAGCTTTGGTACACGTGGCGTCACCAGCTTCTGTCCCTCTCGGCCGTGGGGTACCGTGCCATCGCCCCTGACCTCCGCGGCTACGGCGACACCGACGCCCCGCCCTCCGCTTCTTCTTACTCCGCCCTCCACATCGTGGCCGACCTCGTTGGGCTTCTAGATGCTTTGAGTATCGATCAAGTGTTTTTGGTGGGCCATGACTGGGGAGCTTCCATAGCCTGGTATTTCTGTTTGTTGAGGCCCGATCGCGTCAAGGCCCTTGTCAACATGAGTGTGGTGTTCCGGCCCAGGAACCCTACCCGAAAGCCCATTCAGAGCTTGAGGGCCATCATGGGCGACGATTACTATATCTGCAGGTTTCAGGTAAATAATTAAACTCCTTCACTCTATTAGGCCTATTGTCTTTATTTATTGTATCGATTTTGTGACTCTCCAAATCAACTAATGTCGTGAGAGACAGGGCAATGGAATAATCCCAATCAGTTAATGTGTAGTGCTTTGTTATTTGGTTGTGCTGCAGAAACCTGGGGAGGTTGAACAAGAGTTTGCTCGTGCTGGTACTGCAAGAATAATAAAGACATTTCTTGCATCTCGCGATCCACGTCCACCTTGTGTTCCCAAGGAGATAGGATTTGGAGGTTCACCTAACCTTAATATTGCTCTACCTTCCTGGCTGTCTGAAGAAGATGTCAATTATTATGCCACCAAATTTGACCAGAAAGGCTTCACTGGCGGGCTAAACTACTATCGCGCTATGGACCTGTAACTTTCTTCCACTTCCTCGTGGGAAACATTCTTATACTTCCTGCAATGCCACCTCCTATTTTGTACCTGCAACTTTAAAATTTTATTTTACTAAAAATTACGTATTTCTTTGAAGCAAAACATGACCCCAAATCAATTCTACCACCTCATAATTCTTTCTTTTATCCTCTCAGATCATATATCTCATCCTTTTATGCCTGGTAGTTTTTCTCTGGCACTTTATTCCTTTTGTATGAACTGATTCTGAATAAATTGTTCCTAATTATTACTATTTAGAGTAACACCCCAATATGGAGTATATAGGCCAGAAGGAAGAGAGAGGAAAAAAGGTATTGAGATTGCATTACAGGTATGTCCAAGGTAGTCTGTATACTCTGTAAAAGGTTTGGGTGATGTGAGGTTCAGTCAGACCTTAAATCTAAATTTTAAAATAACGAGAGTCTATCCTAAATTTATTAATTACCTGCATAGATCTGTATTTCTAAGTGTGAGAGGGTATTGTTATTGGGGTACTCATATTTGTCTATTCCTAGGTGTGAGAAGGTATTGTTATTGGGGTACTAATATAGTCCCTATAAGGCTTGAATTATCTTCACCTACAAGTCAATTTTGTTGAATTATCTTCACCTACAAGTCAATTTTGTGAACTTAATTTAAACTCTTAACTTAAATTTTAAGGAAACTAGTAGATGTGATAAGTGATATGATAAAAAGAAAGATAAAAAGCAAATGAGGAAAAAAATGATATAGAAGAAAAAGTGAATGTGTCTTTATATTTATTGAAATACTTAATAGCAATTTAGCTTGAAAAAAAGGGGCATGTTTAGGAATAGCTTGTATAAGTTACTTTTGACGCAGTAATTGAACCTGACTTGTAGTATTGTATGCACATACCAATAAAATAAGTTCAGAATAGAATTGTTTTCCTTTGCAAAGAGATTATCAATTTTTATTAAGTTTATGCTTATTTATTTTGTTGAAGGATGTGTAAGTATAGTCTGGCAAATTCTGTTGTCTGCAGAACCTGGGAGCTCACAGCAGCATGGACTGGAGTACAGATCAAGGTACCGGTCAAGTTTATTGTGGGAGACCTTGACATTACATATAACACTCCAGGTGTTAAGGAGTATATACGTAATGGTGGCTTTAAGAGAGACGTACCATTCTTGCAAGAATTGGTTGTGATGGAAGGAGTAGCTCACTTCATAAATGAGGAAAGGCCAGAAGAGATCAGCGCGCATATATACGACTTCATCAAGAAATTTTAATCCGTATTATCCTTCAGAAGTATACAGTATACAAGTCATTAATTCCTAGAATCCTGATTTGGATGCTCTGCTTCTTCACAAACATGTATGAATCTCAAGTCTGCAAAATTTCTGGTGTAACGCCTAGGATTTCTGTCTTAATTTGGTCTATATAATTATCAAAATAAATGCATTTAACGAAGTCTCAAAGTTCACCCCTTCCATAATCCTTTGCTATTCAAACAATACCAACTCCCAAGTGGTAGATTTCCTTCGATCTGTCTTCGTGGTCAGTTAATGTGTTAGGGATTGACAGTTGCAATAACAAAAAGCGAAACTGACATAATTGTACTAAGCTATGTTTGTGAACATGTAACCGCAAGCAAAATAGATCAATAATTAATAAACTTACCTTCATATATTATTTAGATACTTATAACAAAAAATAAAAACCACTTCCATTCATATTCAATGAAAAAAAGTATATATTAAATATAATAAAATGCATTATAATAAAATTACATTATTCTTTTATTTTTACAAATATCTTTGTTATGAAGCAACTGACCTGAGACTTGATCGGACACCAAATGTCAACACCTTTTCTAATATATTCAAAACTTCATTCATCACTATATAAAATACCAAATATTAATCGGAACCAACATTGATATCTAATCAAACGATCTAAAGGATAAAATGTTTCCATTCTCCTTCATTCCATCCATTAACATTAACATGAGAAGGACTTCACTAATTTGTGGTTTTTAATGAGAACCCATAACAGTAAAATGGATAAAAAGGGGTGACAAATCAATAAGTAATTTAATCCCACGCTAATAAAACGGTCACTCCCTCTCTAGTCCTCTTTAGCAAGACACACTAAAATACAGAGATTAAAAACGAAAAATAAGAAGAAATCTTGGCAAAATTCACACCTTAAGTAAAACAATAGCTACTCATTAATCATCACAAAAGTAGTTTGTGCTAGAACAAAATTGTTCGGAGAAGGGGGTTCAGTTTTTTTCCCTTAGAACGAAAAGTAAAAACTAAATTAACAAATTGTTCCAAAATACACGAGAAAACAATACATAGTGATCATAAGGTTAAAGGAAAATTCCTCGGTGTTTGAGATCCGGAACTCAAACTCTAAAGCCTTTGCTATTCCTTCTTCCTCTGGCCCTCTCAAATTTCCGTCCCTTTGAACGAACATAGGGCTTGGTGTGGCTATGGGGCACACCAGGAGCTGGTCCAAAGTGCTTGACAGCCTCACGGGCATTCTTAGGACCTCTAAGAAGAACCTGAAATATTATTCCAAAACAAATGTCATGCTTCAGAGATACGACATTTTTTAACACCTCCCCTACAGGGAAAAACCAAAAAGGCACACCTTGCATTACAAGGAACATAGAAGAGCAAGACAACTAAACCCACAAAAAACAATTAACTAAGTTGATCTAACTTTACTATGCTAGATTGTTGTGAAAGTGAATGAACGAAAATGCAAGTTCAAAACAGAAAGTGGAACAGTCTCGGTCTGAACATATAAAAGAACATTCGCTGACAAACACAATTATGCATCATCCTTTGTCCTCCACATGAACAAGACGACAACAAACAAATTCTAGACTCCATAAGCATTTATCATCCAGTTAATTTTTGCTTTCACAAAAACAAGATGCCAAAAAGCCAGCACAATCATCATGATGATCGAGAAAGTATGAACAAAGTAACTCATTACAAGGGTCAGTGCACAGTTATACTGAGGAATAACTACTAGCAGGGGACGAGAAAACACACAAAATTTGCTACTTGTTCAGACAAAAAACAGCCAAAGCTAAAGGCCAATAAAGTGACATAAAGTTAGTTAGCCATAGATTCAGAGCCATTGTTAATTTGTTATGTTTTATTCACATGAGCAATGTATCCCAACTACTAAGAGCATATGCACTTAAGCCATACTTGCATAAACTTCTTCACAATCACTTAACTTATTTTACTTAATTAATTTTTTCTTGTACAAGTGTTTATGGAAACAAAACCTTAATAAAAGCATACCGTGTTCTGGCCGAGAGGAGCTCTAAGAGCAAGCTGATCAAAGGTAAGGCATTCCCCACCAGCCTTCTCAATTCTAGCTCTGGCAGTTTCAGTGAACCTCAGAGCAGTTACCTTGAGCGCAGGGACTTCGTAAACACGAATGTCATCAGTAACGGTCCCAACAACCACCGCTATCTTATCCTCCTAAAAGATAAATCCAAAGTAAAGACATGAGAGATTATATTAATTATCGCTTCAAATGTCAAAAACAATGAAAAGAGATAAGAAACTACCTTTCCCTTGGTGTAACGGATCAATCTAGAGAGGGATAGTGGAGCCTTGTTGACCTTGCTCATGAAGAGGCGCTTGAGGATGACGGCATTGAAATTACTCCCAGTCCTCCGAACAAGAAAACGGTACAGCTGAAAATAGAACGAACAAGTCAAACACCAATCTCTCGTTCATTCATTCACTCACTCACAAAAGAAGGTACCTTGACAAGGAGCTTCAAATAGATATCAGCGGATTTGGGGGCGGTTCTCTTGGTCTTCTTGGACTTACCTCCTGCCTTCAAATCGATTCCCTGCAATTCAGTTCAAAACAAAGTCAGATCAACTCTGCAAGGATGGTTGATTGATGCCGTTGAGGCCAACATACCATTGCGAATGGAGCTGGTTGCTGCTGCTGCTGTTGCTGCTGCTGCCAAGCGAGAAAAGGGTGTTAGGGTTTTGATTAGGGTTAGATGAATTTATTTGGCATATTTTTCGCACAAGTTAAAGCCCGAGTCAACTCGGGTCACGTCCACGGCCCGTTTAGTGGAACCACAGTCCTGGAGGAAAGGTTTTTAGTGTTTTTTTTACTGTACTTTTATTCTTTCATATTACTTATTTTATTTCTGTTGTGAACATTTTTATAAAAAACAATACTCATATATATTTTTTTTTATCAATTATCAACTATTTAGTTATCTTCATAAAAAAAAGTTTTGACGACAACCTCTTACAGTTTCTATTTTTTATTTAAATGTTTTTGTATTTGACTATTCTAAAGTAAAAATATGCATATCGTACAATAATCGTTAATTAAAAAAATCAATAGATGAGAATTCTAATAAGATTAAGGCCATATATAACATATAAAATGAATTATAATTTTAATCTTTAATTTGTAAGTAATGACTACTACTTTATATTATCGTCTAAAATATAAAATTCTCACTTAAAGATCAAATATTTTTATTTAAAACTAAAATAATAGTTAATATCATTTTACCTTAAATATGAGAAAAAATAATTTCTTCACCCTTATACATAAGTTAAAAATATAATTAAAAAAAACAATGTTAGATAATTATTACAAATGAACTTATATGTAAATTATATTTAATTTATAAAAAAATATTTATTTTATTTTATTATCAATAAATATTTATAGATAAGATTATCAAAACAAACTTTTAATAGAAAAAATATTTGAAAATAATTAATAATATTTAAAATTTAAAAACATAACAATAAAATGTCAAATAATGGTAAAACACGTATCAAAACAGTAAAATACATTTGAAAAATAATAATCAGTATAAAAAGTCTTGTTGTAAAAGAAAAAAATAGAAAAATTTCAAAAAAAATGAAAATAGTTAATAATTTAAATTTTTATACAATGTGATAAATGCTAAAGGATTGTAAAATCATGTGTCAAACGAATGAGGACAGTAAAATAAAATATGTATCATTTATAAAAAAAAAAACAAATTTATAATATAATAATTAATCATTCATAAAATGACTTGTCTTTTATGTTTACTTCTTCCTTTAATTTTATTGTTTACACTACAATAATTTTATTAAATCCTCCACAAAACTTTTTTTTTTAAGAGTAAATTACATTTTTACTCGTTGAGAGATAGAAGTTCCATTACCCTATGCTAAATTTTTACTATTACTAAATCATTATTTATATTATTACCTCTCAAATATGGAAACATTATATCCTTCACCCTACTTATATTAAAATACACTTTTATTTGTTATCAATAAATATAAATATATTCATTTTGTACATAATTTAAAAATGTATTTATTTTTATTTATAAGACTATTTATAAAAAATACTTTAAATATTTTGTCCAACTGTAAATATTTTGTTATATATATACCTAACATTATATATCTGCTTTCGGTAATAATATAGTAATATCATTTTGCTATATTTTATTCATTTATTTTAATTATTATTTTATAAAGATGTAATGAATTATGCTAAATTTATTTATAAATTTAGTTTTATTTTTATTTTTGTTATTTCCACGAAAATATATTTAAAAATAATTTACATATAAGTAAAATAAATTTAAAAATAGTTTTTAATTGATATAATTAATATAATATTTAAATAAATTGGTACTTCTTTTATATAGTATTAAATAGTATATTTATTATATACAATATACAGTTAATTTCAAGAAGGTTATTAAATATAATATATTTATTAAATTTAATAAATATAATTTTAATATGTGTATATTACACATAAAATATTTTCAATGAAATTATTTATATTAAAATCTATTATTAAAAATTTAATATATATATATATATATATATATATTTGAATTTCTTTTACTTAAAATATATTTTATAAATTAATTTTACAAACAAATATTTAATTTTATTTTGATATATATACATACACATAAAAATTATCTCATAATTTTTGTTTTTGATTGTCATTTTAATAAAAAAAATTAATGAATTTGAATTTAATTATATTTTATAAAAAAAATCTGAATAATAACTTCATAAATTAAGAATATTTTAATATAATATTTTTCTCATTCAAAGAATAAAATGTAATTTAATCTATATTTTCACACAAGAAAAAAAATATAATATTCATATATTTTAAAAAAGAAAGTATAATTTTCACATATCTCAATGAAGAGAATGTAATTTGATTGGATCATGCAAAATAAAATAAAATAAATTTAACTATATATTTTAATACAAAATGAGAGAATAATATAATATTCGTATATTTTAAAAGATTTTAATGTAATTTGCCCTTTTATAATGATTAATTATTGTAATAATCTATGTCATTTACGAATGTTGAAATTACAATTTACAAACTTTTTTATTATTATAATTTTGTAATATGTTTCTTAAAAAATATATATTTTTTATAAATATACGTTAGTACTTGTGATATAAATATTTAAAAAATATACAAAATAAACATGAATATTGATATATATACTATCTCTCACGGACGTGTATATATATGTATATTATGTTCATGTCTTATATTGTTTTAGTTTATGAAAAATAAGTAATTCACTTAATAGTTTTATATTATTATTTAATAATAAATTATATATAATAAGTCTATTGAATTTTATAATAATTATTTTAATAATCATTCCAGTAATAATTTATTATTATTAATATAAAATTATTAAAATTTTGATTTATAAAAGTAATGTATATTTAAAAATTTAAATTTTAACCATCATCATACATTTGTATGATATAAATTTACTCCCTTACTCTCAAAAAAAATGCTTTTATCTCATTAGATTTTATAAAATAACAATATTGCTTAATAAAATATGAGTAATCATTTTAAATATAAACACGAATTTAATTTCTATGTACTAATAAAAATAATTTACATAGTTCATTAATAAAAAATAATGATAAATACAATTTTTAAATAAATTTTATAAATATAAATAAAATTTTATATATTATAATTTATTATTGATTGATAATATAATTTTTTTATCTAGTAATTACATAAATTATTTTTCTATGAATATTTACATTCTCAACAAATACATAATTAATATTAAAAGGATCACTCGCATAAATAAATATTTTTAAAATATAAATATAAAATAAAAAAAATATGTATTAAAAATATAAAATAATTTATATATTATCATCGAATTACAATTTATAATAATTTATAATATATTATATATGATTGATTTTTATAATAAATATGATAAAAAAACATATTAACAATAATTTATAAATATATAAATTTTACTTGAGTATATCTATCATTAAACTTATAAAATACCATAGGATCTTAATAATGTTTTGCTCAGTAATTTTTTCCAATTTATATAAATTTAGGAAAAGAATAAAAATAAAAGGCATTCAAAATTTCTTTTTACTATTTATATATAAAATTTTAAACTAAAAAAATTAAAATAATATAAAAAATCTAAAAATGTATATTTCAAATCAAAGAATTATTTGCCAACTAGCTCATGAATCATCATCAGTCATGACGCTGCAGTCAATCATCTGTGTCATTGGCACATTGATTACTTTGAGGAATGTCACATGTGTATCAATACGACAATGGTGTGATTATCGTGCATCTTATCTTAGGTGCACAGAAAATAAATTGAAAGAAAAAAAAAGAGAAACAATGAGTAAATAAAATAAGAAAATAAGATAAAAATAATACGAAAGAAAAAGCCACTATATTCATAATAACTTTTATTTTTTCGTATCATAGCAAGACTATATGATGATTAATCTAAACTTTACGGAGATATATGACTATTAATTAAATAATCTATTGATTAATTTTAACAAATAAATTTAAAATTCAATAAATATGCATTGTTAGTATTTTATACTGTTAATTAATTAAAATTTATATTTAATATATCATAATTTAGAATTAAATAATTTTATAAACATTTATACAGTAAATACACATCCTACTTTTTCATCAATTTAATTATACACAGAATTTTAAATTCAGACAAGACATTCATTTGATTCTAAACCTTTTCTTATTCCGGAAAGTAAGAATTTATTTGTGGAGAACTTTAATGGGAAACATCGAAACTATGTTTATCTTTCGTTGGTCCAGCTTTTATGACTGGGTCTATAATTTCTCATGTTATTTAACATATTTATTTAATTATTTAACATAATTATCATTTACAAACAATAACAATCGAACAGAGGCAAGTTCGAATTATATATTTAGGTTGTTTGAGAGTTGATGCACCCACCACATGTAGTTCCAGAATGTATAAAGCTACTTTTTATTATTTAATAATCATTCACAACTTCATATACGTTATACCAAGTCTGCAATAAAGATTTTTAGTTGTTGTGTTTAATTACCAAAATACCCCCTGGAAGATTATGGAATACCCAAAACTAAAGACTTCCGACGACTCACCCTTATGGCGTGTCCGAAAAGTGATTGCACGGCGTCTAATTTTCTGAATCCCTAAATTTTCTCCTCCTGCCGCGGCCACACCGACGATGCTCTCCTCCAAACCCACGCGGCGGAAAGTCGTTCCGGCGAACGGCGATGACTCTGCCGACAAACTGGACCAGCTCCTTCTCTCCTCCGCCATATGCAACAACGAGGACTTAGGCCCGTTCATCCGCAAGGCATTCGCCTCCGGCAAGCCGGAGACGCTCCACCACCACCTCCGCCACTTCGCGCGCTCTAAAGAGTCGGAGATCGAAGAGGTGTGCAAGGCTCACTACCAGGACTTCATCCTCGCCGTCGACGACCTCCGATCCCTCCTCTCCGACGTCGATTCGCTCAAGTCCTCCCTCTTCGACTCTAACTCCAAGCTCCAGACCGTCGCGCGCCCGCTCCTCTCGTCGCTCGACGCCTTCGTCGAAACCCGAAACATCTCGAAGAACGTGAACCTCGCCATCGACTCGGTCCGCAGGTGCGTCAAGCTGATGGAAGTCTGCTCGCGCGCGAACCGTCACCTCGCGGACGACAACTTCTACATGGCGCTGAAGTGCGTCGACGCGATCGAGCGGGAGTACTTGGACAAAACAGCGTCGTCCACGCTGAAGCGGATGCTGGAGAAGAAGATTCCAGAGATTCGCTCGTACATCGAGCGGAAGGTGAACAAGGAGTTCGGGGACTGGTTGGTGGAGATCCGAGTTGTGAGTCGCAATTTAGGTCAATTGGCGATAGGTCAAGCCTCGGCGGCGAGGCAGAGAGAAGAGGATCTCAGAATTAAGCAACGCCAAGCGGAGGAACAGAGTAGGCTCAGCGTGAGGGACTGCATTTACGCTTTGGAGGAAGAGGACGAAGACGGAATCATCGCCGGCGGGATCGGAGAAGACGGCGGTGGAGTCGCGGGGTTTGATTTGACTCCGTTGTACAGGGCTTACCATATTCACCAGACTTTAGGGTTAGAGGATCGGTTTAAGCAGTATTATTTTGAGAACCGGAAGCTTCAGTTGACTTCGGACTTTCAGGTCTCGTCGATGACTCCTTTTCTCGAGTCGCATCAAACGTTCTTTGCGCAGATTGCGGGGTTCTTCGTGGTGGAGGATCGCGTGTTGAGGACCGGGGGTTGGTTGATATCGAAAATGGAAGTTGAAAATCTTTGGGATATTGCTGTTAGTAAAATGTGTTCTGTGTTGGAGGATCAGTTCTCCAGAATGCAAACTGCTAATCATCTTCTGCTTATTAAGGACTATGTGAGTCTGTTGGGAGTAACCCTGCGGAGATATGGGTACCCCATTGATGCGTTGCTTGATGTTTTGAGCAAACATAGGGATAAGTACCATGAGCTGCTTTTGTCTGACTGTAGGAAGCAGATTGCAGAGGCGGTTGCTGCTGATAAATTTGAGCAGATGTTTATGAAGAAGGAGTATGAGTATTCCATGAATGTGCTTTCTTTCCAGATACAAACATCCGATATCATACCGGCTTTTCCTTATGTGGCGCCGTTTTCATCCACTGTGCCAGATTGTTGTCGGATTGTGCGGTCGTTCATTGAGGATTCTGTGAGTTTCATGTCGTATGGTGGGCAGCTTGAGTTCTATGAAGTTGTTAAGAAATATTTAGACAGGCTTTTCAGTGATGTTTTGGACGAAGCTTTAGTAAAGCTTATCAATACTTCGATTAGTGATGTCAAACAGGCAATGCAAATGGCAGCAAATATGGCTGTCTTGGAGCGTGCTTGTGATTTCTTCTTTCGCCATGCTGCACAGCTTTCAGGTGTTCCCGTGAGAATGGTGGAGAGAAGCAGAAGGCAGTTCCCTCTAAGAAAAGCTCGTGAAGCTGCGGAAGAAATGCTCTCTGGGCTACTCAAAGCCAAAGTCAATGAATTTATGAACTTTATCGAGAATGTAAATTGGATGTGTGATGAGGCACCTCAGAATGGAAATGAATATGTAAATGAGGTCATAATTTATTTGGAAACTATAGTTTCAACTGCTCAACTGATATTGCCATCTCAAGTCCTCAAGAGAGTTTTACAGGAAGTTTTTGCTCACATATCGGAGAAGATAGTTGGGACTTTAGTTAGTGATTCTGTTAAGAGGTTTAATGGGAATGCTATTACTGGAATTGAAGTAGACATCAGGCTCTTAGAATCATTTGCTGATAATCAGGCCTCCCTTTTCTCTGATGGGGATGTTGATGTTCTGAAAGCATCACTTGCCAGCTCAAAGCAACTGATTAATTTGCTATTAAGCAATCATCCAGAGAACTTCTTGAATCCAGTGATCAGGGAGAGAAGCTACAATACTTTGGACCACAAGAAAGTGGTGATTGTTTCAGAAAAGTTGAGGGATCCTTCAGATCGGCTCTTTGGTACTTTTGGTAGTCGTGGGGCCAGGCAGAATCCGAAAAGGAAATCATTGGATACATTGATAAAAAGACTTAGGGATGTTAGCTGATTAAGCTTATAGCTGTATGTAAGGTACTTCCTCTTGTTTTATTTTCTTGTTTTGTCTCTAGTTCCATTTTGATTATGAATGATTTAATAGTGAGTTGTCGATAAAATTGTTTGGTCAAGGCTAGCCTATCACTGTCTTCCAAATGCATTTTAGGATTTTCCAAAATATTTGTTTGAAATGTATAATTCTTTTGTTCTTGTTTTTTTTTCTTTGGAGTTGATTTAAATACTTCCATATCATGTTGTTGTATCTGTTATGAACTATATACCTCCTGCTTGCTAAAATGTTTAATGTGTAACATGATGCTTGCTTTTCCCGACCAACAACCTGTGCTACTCGCTTGTGGCTGAAAGACATGGTGGAAGGTTTCGATACCAATTGATAAGAACCTTGGGAGAATCACACCACTAAAGTTAGCTATAGTGAGAGAGCCCAAGCCTTATAAACCCGATACTAGAATCTCATACTTCCAATGTGGGACTTGAGTTCCATACCTTATCATTGGATCTTAAGAGAGGGTCTATAAAAGACAGCAATTATGAAAAGAAATCATTAAACACAATGCTTAATAGTATGAATATTATATAAAAATCCTTGAGCCAAGTTTAAATAGAGAAGCTCTCGAGCTGTTGAACAAAACCAAACCCAAGCTAATTGAAACCCAATTTGCGACTGAGGTTGTGATGTGATGCATGCAAAAATTGGTTCTTCAAACTAAAACATTGGATTCCAAAGCACCCTGTAAAGTACAAACCTAGAGAGCTGATAGAAGTCATGGACCATCTCTCCCAAAAGCTTTAGTTATTGGGTGAAGGCACATGAATGGTTTTATATTTCTAGCATGCCTCTTCACGCAAGAGTCCTTTGGCTCTGAAGCGAGGAGGACAATTTGTAGGCCTACCTTGTGTTGAAATTAAACTTTTTTTTCTTTAGAAGAATGAGAGCAGCAATGATTGAACTTTAGATCACTTGGTCATAGAGGCTTTGATGCCAAGTCATGAACCATCTACAGCAAAAGCTTAAGATATTAAAGGCCTGATTGGGTAAATTTCTCCATAAGTACTTATAGGAGAGGAAAATGAGAAAGGAAAATGAAATAAGCTTCTCCTATAAACTAATTTATAAAAACTTTCTCCTTTTTAGAGAAGCTAATATGAGATAGCTTCTACAAATTAGCTTACACATAAACTAATTTATCTACAAATGTGAGATAGCTTCTATAAAAACTAATTTATAAAAAATTTCTCCTTTTTAGAAAAGCTAATATGAGATAGCTTCTACAAATTAGCTTACACATAAACTAATTTTAGCTTATAAAATAGTTTATTTCATTTTTTTCTTTTTATTTTCCTCTCCTATAAGTATTTATGGAGAAATTTATCCAAACAGCCCCTAAGTAAAGATATGGATATCTTATTATATTTCTAAAAAGAGGCCTAAAATGCTATACAAATCTGTACTCTGTAAAGTGCAACACTCTCGAGCTGACCATTGTGGGCTAACTTATAAGGTATGGGTTAGAAATTAGTTACATTTAAAATCAGATCAAATTGCAAATGGCCATGATTGAGATAGAAAAAAGGATCCCAAAACAAATATTTTCAGGATATTACCGGTTATTAAATCCTCCAATCCTACGATATTGAACACTATCCCACCAGGCCACCACAATATCACAATTCCGAGTTCTGATGCGCAAAGATTGTCCAGGTGGGTTCAACAAAAAATATTGTGCGATCTTTTGTTGCAGTATCCAGATTGCTGTCTTTAACAACCATGCTTGAAGTTATAAGGGCATGGAGACTTACATTTCCTTGTATTTCTAGTTATCTACATATCTACATAGGACTCGGATGCTGAAATCTTGTATGTTTGCCCCCTCTTTTTCATTTTTGTCAAGTACACAGTCCTCTTAGCTTTGATACAATAATTTATGCCAAGAAAACCTATCTATTATTCTGACCATCATACTCCTTTTAACACTATTTTCTTGAACTAAACTTAAATACACTATTATAAGTATTGGTGGAATTGTTCTCTTGTCAATTTCACTTCGGTGTTTACATTTTATGAAATCTTTTATTACTTCATATTACTAAAGTGAAACTCCAATTCTAATTGGAAGATGGTTCCAATTACATATATCATACTATATCTAAGTTTTGTTTTATTTTATTATAGTCTATTTATGAGACACCTAAATTGACTTTTTATAAAATAACATATAACGTTAAAGACTGTGTTATTAGCATTGTTTTATACTACTATATACTACCGATTTTCTCATACACTATACATGCATTTTTAAATTGAAGGAGATTTTAAAAATAAAAAATGTCAAGAGATAAAGATACCATCATTGTTAAATAATGGTGAAATTATGTATTTCAAGAAAGAAGAAAGTATAATAGGAAGTGTTTTCATTGTTAATGACAAGAGTTTATATCATTAGATAGGAACAAAATAAAGAGATAAGAATTTTAAAGTTGATGAAAAAATCCAGAAATAAACTTCGAATAATATAAAGATGAGTTGTAAATGGTTATAACTTGATAAATAAGAAAAAAGAATCAAGTTATCAATGAGCTAAATAAGTCAACTTTATAATATATACTTTTTCAACAAATAAAATCTAAATTTAAAAGAGTCAAGGTTTAGGATCATAGTTTGTTTTTTTACATCAAACAAGAAAATGATTTGACTCGACATGTTTTTATTCTGTGTGTCAACCCTTATTTTCAACTACATGTCTAACATGAGGTTGGGTTAATTTTAAAGTGTAGAGGATCCAGATTTATGGTATCACTTAACTCAGTATCAATATTTTAAAATGTTGAACCCACTAGTTAATATTTCTCCGTTTCCTTCCTTCGTATTTAGTGAAAAGAGATTAGAAAATAACCTTGTTTTCATCTAGAATGAAACAAATTCAAAATCACACAAGCTAGAGATACACAGCTACCTTAATAAGGTACTACTGGACTCAAATAAGCCACCTTCAATCTCTTAAAAGTATGTTTTCGAGTTTAAATTTTGTGGATAAAAAAAATGTGGTTGAGAATACAATTTTTTTTATTAAAGGTGGTAAATCTCGAGACAAAGATTAGTTATGATATGGTGAAAAAAAAAAAAAAAACACTACATGAGCATTTAAACTGTTAGGCAAACTTGGAGAGTGTATATTGTGTATCTTAATTTCTCCACTTGACTAAAGTTGAATTGATAAGTTTCTTTATAGTAGCAATTCTTCGTCAATTTTCTTCATAGTGGCAATTCTTAGTCTAGAGCCCTTCTAGAAAAAGGTATATCTATAATCTTAGAAGAAGAACCCTTTTTCCCCTTTTTTAAATGATTTTTTTGAAAATAGTGCTTCAATGTTTGTTTTTGTAGTAAAATTTGGAGAGTGCCCTTCTGAGAGGTGTTCTTCATATCTTATGTAATTATGCTTTTTGCTTGATGAGAGGTTCGTAATTTCAGTTTCGTCTTCATGTTGTTGTTTTTTTTTGTTTTTTGTCTTTTGACATTATTTAAAAATCAAAACAAGTAAAAGGACGATATTAGCTTTTCAAGAATAAGGCCATTTGCACAATAGATGGCCATTTCTTCACAGGTTGCACTTTTGGTATGTTCCTTTCGGCACCTCAGTAATGTTATAAAAAATACTACACGTGAGAAATAATTCCTCTTAAACAGAAAAGATAAAAAGAAGGAATAACTATCCTCTTGAAAAGCTTTTAACAAATTAATACATCACTATTCAAAACCTCTTCTCTCATCGAAGCGATTGTTTGGTTTCGTGTTGGGACACTGCACTAAAAAAATATGAAAATTTTAAAGTGACAAAGAGTTACTTTATGGATAACGTGGAAAAAATAAATCGATAATTTTATTAAATTTACTGCGAAACCATACATACTAGAAATAACTTTATATATCCAAACCTTTTCCAGTCTACTTTAATTGAATATTGTATATACACTTAAAAGGAAATCGAACACTCGAAACTTATATTCACTCGGAAGTCAGTAAATAGTAAAGATGGAAATAAAATAAAAAAAACTAACTGGGCTACCCGTAATTATATTATATCATATTTCATATATTTCTAATTCTTACATTATATTTAACAAAAAATAAGCTACAAATATCGGATAAAAATATATTTTTTGGCTACATATGAGTTCAATGTTCTCCCCTTCTCTTCTCGCATATTCCAATCCATTTTAGCACAGATGTGGACTTTAAAAAGCTCTGCACGTGCTACGCGAGTTGCACGCATGATTAGAATATCAACATTATTATGTAGGGACAAAAACTTGCAAATGGAAATAATCAAGCAAAATTTGCGATTGAAGTTAATAGTGTAAAAGAATTAAATTATGCACGTTCTTGATTGGTTTACGAATTTAGTTTATTGGTTCCTTCACAGATCTTAACACTTGACTATCCCGATTTCACATAGCACACGCCTAAGAAGTTGAAAAAATCTAGATATTCGACCTCCGTTTCCAACACACCCATTCTGGTCAAGTGTGTGGAACAGGAAAGTGGTTAATTTTATATAAGATGAGGTGTTCAATCGTATTTCTTTTCATTGTGGCGGCGTGTGTGAATGTGAGAATTTCAGAGCAATTGTCAGCATACGAAGTTCTCGAGAAATACGACCTCCCAGTGGGTCTTCTCCCGAAAGGTGCGACAGGGTATGAGCTAAACGAAAAGAATGGGCAGTTCACGGCGTATTTGAACGAAACGTGCATCTTCGGCATAAAGTCGTATGACCTAAAGTACAAGTCCACCATCAAGGGAGTGATCTCTAAGGGGAAGTTGGCGAAGCTTAAGGGCGTTAGTGTGAAGATTGAAGTGTTGTGGCTCAAAATCGTTGAGGTCACTCGCCACGGCGATGACCTAGAATTCTCCGTCGGTGTTGCTTCTGCTGGCTTTAGCGTCGACAGCTTTTCGGAGAGTCCTCAGTGTGGATGTGGATTCCATTGCAACAAAAACGGTGACGTTTCCTCTCTTTAGCTTATTTAATGGGGGAACAGGATCCCTTGCGGAATTCATATCTCTTATTGTGTTTTTTCCGTCCTTAATTATTCATCATCGTGTTGTTTTTATTTGCATAAATTATGACTGCTTTGCGCTACACTCTAAACAAATTGATGTAAAGCATAGCTTTTTTCTTCTTCTTATTTTTTTAAAGTTTATGATAGATAAATTTCGAAGTTCTTCAACGTCAAGATTATATCCAAACTAAACAAATATTTAAAAGATATTTACGAATTATGTATTAACAAAATTTTCACATCAATATCAAATTTCACATTTTTATTGAATATAATTTATCAACTAAATCATGTTTGGTTGATAACTATCTCCTAGCTAAACCATCCCACTTTGGCATGCAATCAAATTTTACTTTTTTTCAGCCAACCGGGGGTTTAGAATTAGATGAAAAGGACGTAATACGGTAGTGCCGGTAAGAACGACTTAGTGAAATTTTTTCTATGAATTTATATAAAAATATATCAACAAATAAAAAATAACTTAATGATGGTATACTAGAAAGGACATCATAAAATAATTACCAAATAATAATAATGTACCGGTCGGCCTTCAACCTTCCTGACCAGTCGAGTTCTCTTCCAGGTAGTCGAGTCCATTCTGGCCAGTCAAGTCACTCCCGACCGGTTCCACAAAGAACATTACAACGACCTATACTACCCCTGGCAAAGGCGAATGATAACTGATATGTCAAGGGACAAGGCCTGAAACATGCCGTTTTGTTCCTGACACTTTTTGTCATGTTGTCTAGTACCTTAGGAAGTTAGGGGACAAATCCTAGCATGAAAGAGAAAATAACGAGCGTATATATGTATCATGAGGCCCATTGAAGAGGGCACATTGCTGATTTTGTATTCTAATTGCATACCAGAACATTAGCGTCCACCGTAGGACCGTCAAGAAAATTATTCTCGATGGCCACTGTATTCAGAGAGGAAGGAGCGACAATTGCCAATCAATGAAGCTTCGAGAGTTGTTTCATCCTTCGCCCATACCACACTTTATGACTGGATATGCACGGATCTAACCTAAATCTAGATGTTGAGGTCATTTTTGTCCAAGATCTCTCATAAGTATGAAGTTGGTAGCCGAGGGAGTAGACGAGTCTTAGAGGTGGAGATAACAGGCCATCGAGGAGCCTGGGGCTGGTGGAGATGCAGATCTATTTGGATCTGACACACAGAGACATCGTGGGCATATCTTCCCTCGCCATACGTGAAGCGCTCATTAGGCGTGGATTTGCCTTTGTCACCGGCAGATCCAACCACGAGAAGCACAAGATGACACCGACATCTTCAAGGATCACGTGGACACTGTTGCTATTCCCAGCAATGAAAACTCAAGATTAGCTTCGGGTTCAGAGGGTGCTTACTCGACGACAAAGTTCTAATAAGTGGACGATTTATTTTCTTGGAAAATTAGACCAGTTGCCAGAGGAAATGTAGGTCTTGATTCTTTTCAAAACAAAAGACCATTGTCATGTACTTATGATGTCTACTCAAAAAGAAAGAACTCAATTTTAGAATTTCAAAAAGAGGATTGGACTACAGTTAATTTCCTTATATTAGTTCCATGATCTTCTAATTCTTGTGTATACCTTATTTGCTTGCTTCGATATTTGGATTGTATGTCGGACACTTAAGATCTGTAAGAGGCAGCCAGTGTCTAGGACAAAAATCTAAGACCCACAAGAGGCAGTTAGTGCTCAGGGCAAAAATTTAAGACCGATAAGAGATAGTTAAGTAGTTAGTGCCCATAACAAAAATCTAAGACCCATAAAAGATGGCCAGTGTCTAGGACAAAAATCTAAGACCCATAAGAGGCAGTCGGTGCCTAGGACAAAAATCTAAGACCTATAAGAGGTGCCCAGTGTCCAAGGCAAAAATCTAAGACTTACAAGAGGTGATCAGTGTTCAGGACAAAAAATCTAAGACCATGATATAAGATCCATAAGTGCATAAGGCCCATAAAAGGTAAGCGTTAGTAAAACAATCGCGTTGAACCCAACACAAAAGCTGAAGGTCGA
Source organism: Mucuna pruriens (assembly GCA_025330945.1). Classification (NCBI taxonomy): domain Eukaryota; kingdom Viridiplantae; phylum Streptophyta; class Magnoliopsida; order Fabales; family Fabaceae; genus Mucuna; species Mucuna pruriens. Next base: position 3,774,520 of record JAENHJ010000528.1, read on the forward strand.
AGGTCATCATCAAAATATAAACAAATATGTATTGGAATGAATATCCTTTTCCAACAATTATGGAGCGACAAAGAAAACAAGCTTTGTTTTCCAAAATCGAGCTCTTTTGGAGGACTTAGCTGACCAATCATATCAATTGTCAATTCTTAAGGTATGCCCACAATATTGTGGCATGTTTCGATCTGCTGCATGACAATTGACTGAGAAGGTTGAGAAAATCATCTGAAGTAGTTATACATAACAACGACGACAATGAGTGTTTTGCCAAATCCTGTTGGCAAGGTCACCAATGTGGTAGGTACTTTACCAAATAAAATTGAGATATATCGATCGACAATCACCCCTCCATGCCATTATGTACACTCATATCTAAGGAACACTTTGCGATCCTAATCTCAAGGGATAGACGTACGTGAACACAAGTCAAAAAACAGAAAGCAGGAATAACTAGATAGATAAAGAAAGCATATCTAAAGTACATTAAGGATAAGCACAAAAAGAGAAGAAAATGTCAAAAAATAAGGATAACAACCTAAAGCAGCTAAGGCACTGGTGAGCTTGGAGGGGTAGTTACTTCAACCAGATGACTATCAAAAACTTCTTTGAAAGTGTCTATCGCTTCACTCAGCATTGGGGGTTGTGTACTATTCGGCCAGCCAAACATCTCCCAACCAATTAAGTCCATCCTGGCAGCCGAGTCCTCTCCCGAGTAGTCGAGTCCATCTCGGCCAACCAAGTTCATCCCGGCTAGTCGAGTCTCTCCGAGCCAGCCGAGTCACTCTCGACCGATTCCACAAAGAATATTACAACAACATGTACTACCCTCTCACAAAGGCGGATAATAACTAACATGTTAGGAAGCAGGGCCTCAAACATGTCGTTTTGCCCTTGAGATGTCTCTAACACCTTTTGTCATGTTGTTTAGTACCTTAAGAAGTTAGAGGACAAATTCTAGTATAAAAGAGAAAATAACGATGATATATATATATATATCTTGAGGCCCATTAAAAAATACATATGACTCATTCTGTATTTTAATTGCAAAATAGAACAACTAATAATATTAAAGAATTTCATAACAAATAGTCAGTATAGAAATTAATGTATTTCAAAATGATTGATATAATATTATTTCTAATTAAAATGTTTAACTAGAAAACTCTTAAAATAAATAAACAAGTAAATGAGTATTTCTGGTTGATGCTTTTTTTGAAATTACAGACAATCATGCAATTGTTGAATTTTTTAAATTGGTTTGCCGACACAAGTCATAATATCCTCTGTTTTTTTAGTGACATAAAAAATCAATATGAACGGATTTTACCTACAGGCTTTAAAAAAAAATGGTTAGAAGCGCCTGGAATTAAAAAGTTCTCTTAGAAAATGTTATTCATGCACTTGTATATGATTTCTAATATTTTTAATAAAAACTTGTTATTGTTAATTCTTCAATCAGTGTTTTAATATTTTTTTAAATTATATAAGATTGATTACTATTTAAGTATAATAACTAGTGCTTTAGTTTGTATAATATATAAAATAAATATTTATTGTTATATTATTAAAATTTACAACAAATTGAAAGGGATAAATAGTTAAACAAAATTAAGTACTAATAAAGATAATTAAAATGACAAAGATAAAATGAGGGTGGTTTTTTTATTAGTAAACCAGAGTGGTTTGAAATGATTGAAAAAGAATTTTTAAATTAGTTGTTAAATGAAAATAAACTTTAAATTAAAATTAAAAAATATATTTAAAAGGAATAAAAAAATAAAACTATGTACTTAATATATAAGATAAGGCATGTATATTAATGAAAGTAGGAATAATTCTTAAAAAAAATACTCTAATTCAAGAATAGAAATTCATATTCATAATATAAGTGGCAATTTTTTTAAAAGAAAAATACTCTAATACACCTTTAATGAGGACTTTACAGTATAGGGGATAAAAGGAGTCAACTTGTTTTAACCCGAACAAACTACTTAAAAAAGATAGGTTAGAAAAGTGAGTTGGAAAATTCAACTTATTCCATTTAGGATTAAAATCAATAGTTCCTCCTTTCTGTCTCACACCTGTTCTGCCAATCAAAAATTGAGACATGAATTAAAATTTTTCACATGAATGGGGTTGGAATTGAATGTCTCCCTTTTTGGCAAGAAGATTCTCCAATTCGTATAGACGTGAGTATGAATTGAAAATCCCTCTCCCTCCCCCATGAACCTGCTGGGTTTCTTGGTGATGGCCTAATTATCAATTTCAGTAGCGCATGAAGAAGGCAACTAGAGCCAAATGTGTCATTTGGCTAGGGCTCGTCAGAAACTGTAGAGGCAGTTATCCTATGAGCAGAAGCCTTTGCCAAGCCAGTTGCGATCTCGTTTTGGTGGGGAGGAAGACGTATTCTTGGTTTCATCGTTGGACTTCTTGTTCCTCGAAATCAATTTTCACATCACAATTTTTAATCGATAATAGCAGAAAACAGAGAGGTGATTTTGATTCCTCCAGTTAGAGGAAAACAAAAAGACTAGTTGGTGGGTTATCAAAATGCCGGTTTGCTTAATCCATCAAAATTTGCAAATAATTTAAAATAAAAAATAAAAAAATTATTAAAAATACTAAATAATTTCTTTTTAATTCATCATCCATTTTATTTCATATATTTTATATATTATTTTTTTTAATTGTATATAAATATAAATTTATTTATAAATATCTTAAATATTTATGAGATAGACAGGTCAACTTGGTGAATTAAACTATTGAGTTGAATTACTTAACTCATTTATCTATTTTTTTAATTCATTGGGTGGACGGATTGGTGGATTGAATTGTCTAACTCATCTATCTATTTTTTGCAAATTTGATGGGTTATTCTGACAAGTTTAACTTGTTTTGTCACCTTTATTTTTTAAATAAAAAGGATTGTAATCCTATATAATATGGTTGATGTTGAGCATATAATTTTTATAGTGTAATCTTTTAATTTAATAAAATATCACTAAGTTTAAGATTTAGGTAGCTTGCTTGAGATTTAAGGGTTAGAAGATGAACCAAGATGGAATTAAAATTAATTACCCATGAAATGGAAGAAATAAAGTTTAGGATATTTTTTCCTTATTTTTTTAAATAAAAATATTTCACTCGAGTAAACATAATAAATAAATTTATACCTATAGGTATCTACTTGAATTCATCTTAATTTCAATGAAAAAAACTTGCTTTAATTAGGAATTGATTAAGTTAAAATTATCTTAATTATCAAACTTCGAGGAAAAGGCGAGGACGTTGATACATGCCTCTAAACTCCTCGCATGTTTGTGATAAAATAACATAATTATCTTTGTATATAAATAAAACATTCTTATATGTCTTAATCAAGTTTGATCACCTTGTTTGTTTGCATATATTTGAGGAAATTTTCAAGTTTTAAAAGGATAAATCTATGTTTAGTAGGGGGATAATTGTCCCAACTATTTTTTTAAAAAATTTATTTTAATTTATATATGTAATTGTAAAATATTTTTAATTAAAAATATAATTAAAAAATTCATAATATAATGAGTTTTATTATAAATTATTCGTAGTATTTTAATTAGACAATTTTAATTCCTACAAAAGATAAACAATTTTAGTGTACATTTTATATACTGTGTTTTTAATTAATCAAAAAATTCTTTCTCAATCATTTTAAATTATTATTTTTATCTATCACTTTTAAACTATAATTTTTTTATCCTTATATCTATATTGGTGAGCTCACACCCCATCAACAAAGTTTAATGCAACCATAAATATTTCACACCTATCTTTATGGGTAAAAAAAAAATTTCATCTCCAAATTGAACTTTAATCATTTTTTGAAAAAATTATCAATAATTAAAAATAATTTATTTCATATTTTAATTATCCATTATAAATTCAAAATATAAATTATACGTTAAAATATATATTTTTTTTATAAATTTTAATTATAATATAACTTATATATTAACATTTATTTATTTATTTTAAACTTATAAAATCAATACTAAAAAATTATGGATCAGCCTCTCTCTAAATAAATATTGTTATTTTAGTCCTTAATTTGAAAACAACAACAAAATAGTCTTAGAATTTGTAATTTATCATTCAAGTTATTCCCTCCATTAAGGCTTTGCTTTTAACTTTAACATGTTAAATATTCATGTGACATGTTGATACAGTTTCATGCCACATGTTAGTATAATTCATATGTTTATGAATTATTTTTAAGAATTTATAGGAAAATGTAAAAAAGTTATAAATTTTTAAATATAATACTTAAATTTGACACTCATGGTAATGTTAGCTCTTAAATTTGACATTTATTATTATAATTCTTAAATTTCACGAAACTAAAATTAGTCCCGAATTTATCTTTCATTCTTTTTTATTAATCTACATTAACTCATGTTATTTTAAAACTCTCGTAAAGCTTTTAAGATCACCTTTCTCATTGTTTTCATTGTTTTTTCCAGTCTCATATCCTAAACCATAAATGTAGAGTTTGTCCGACGTGATCCTGCCCATGTTACCAAGGTAGTATATCATGCTTATGTGGTCGACCTTGCAAATTGTATAAGAGTTCGCTGTTTGGTCTTATTTTTCATCTCTCTCTCTTTTATATTTTTTACTTTGTTTACTCGTGTCATTTCTTTTATTTTTTCTGAGCTTGGTAGGCTGTCCATTATTGTATAGACGAGGCAAGTAGGACTTCCAAAAGATAAACAAGGAGATGAAGATGAGTGTCTGTGTTGAATCCCTTGATTCACGATACTCATTGTTAACAGTTTTGTGATTAAAGCACATGTATTAGATTTCATATACAAGAGGAAAGTTCCTGAACCACGAGGACCATTGAGCTTCTAATTAGATGATTGAATTTTTAATATTGAGCCAACAATTTATTTTACTATCTTATTTTGGCCTAAATAACCTAATGAGTCTAGAACAATTTTTTATCTTCTCATGTTCCTTTGGCTCCTATTTGAAGGGAGGAAGCTTATGATATATCTTTCCTTGGAATTGTATGTTGATATTTTTCGTGAGCGTTGTGCCCCATTGCTTGTAAAAATAAACGAATAGAAGTAAAATTTTTCCTTACAGAAGTATAGATAAAAGAGAGTAATATGTTTAATTTTTCCTTAAATTCATTGTAATTAACGACCATAAAGAAAAGCTTAGGCTACTGTTTTATGCATGTGTCAAAAATAAATAGTAAAAATTAATAATTCGTTCATAAGTTGAACAATTCTCAACCTGTGTTTGCTGGACGTAGATGCAGCTTGTTTGGTTTTAAAGTTCGGTATGGACGATAACTACGTTTGTGGCATTGTGCTTCAACAATTTTGGGTTTCATTAGAGGGAAAAAACAGGGTTGGTTCTGATAATAGAAAGCTTTTTTTCTGCAAAGCATCTTTAAGGGTTTTTTAAGTTGTCCGCAAATGTGAAGTCCATTTTCCATTTAATATTTTTCTAAGGGCTTTTGGCTCTTTTTCTTCTTTGTCCATTTATGATGATTGCTTTTTATTTTGACCTGATTTGATAGAATGAACATTATAACCATCTAAGTTGTGTGCTTGAAATCCGCTTGTATAAAAAAATATCTTAATGCGTTCACACTTCACAGCATATGAAACTAATGAAGTTAATTACCTCAATAGTGGTTGAGTAGGCCATTGAAATGTGTCTTTGTATGGCGATTGATGTAACGCTTGATTCCTTCCCCAATTGGAACTTCTCAAATATCATTAGCTGAATTCCAGTTCTCCACGGAGATTACTCGTTACTTTTTATGGTAGATATTTGCATCTATTCTATGAATATAAATTTTTTTAAATATAAATAAAAAAAATTATAATAGATGCAAATTTATCCACACCAAATTATACCAATCATACATGTTACAATTCTATTGGAAAACAACTTCTAACATTTCAATCCTCGTGGACGGTCATGCCTTCTTTCTTCTTTCTTCTTACTACATAGCATAATTTAAAAAAAAAATCCAAAATATAGATCTGAGTTACGTGTTGTTGTCCATAATGCCTAGAGCGTCCGAAATATCGTTGTTCCTTAGAATCAAAGCCGTCTATGTTGAAAGTGTTACTTGCACTTCTTTTTTGCTTCTTCATACTTTTCCTTTCCTATAAGATTCCTTTTTGTATTCCTTACCAAATATGATTAAGTTATTAAATAGGGGTGAATCTCATTCTGACCCTCCCTCTCCATTGTTTGTGCAAACATGACATGGGTTCCTAAGTTTGTTCAAATAAAAAAAGTTTTCAGATAGGTTCCTATATGAACTTTTTGTGATACAGAATGGTGGTGTGACTAGTGAGTCATTAATTTCTATTTCTATTGAATGGTGCCTGTCAAATTGTCCGTCAATTGATTCCATTTCTTGTAAGTTAGATGAAGGAATACGGGTGTTCTTGCCAAACCATACCACATATGGGAAATTTTGCTAAAACTAATATAGTCGAAAGTATTGTTTGGCAATTTAATTAAACATTCGATACATAATCAAAATTAGATTGCATCGAATACTTTATTGATACTACCGATGAATAATAGAATAAGAAAAAACATATCAGAGCAAAGTTAAAAGGTGGTTTTGACATAAGTTTATAATTGTTAAATTCCACGAGTTAAATTGAATAGAGGAATGATTTTTAGTTTTTTTACTACTCTCATTTTTTTTTTGAACACTCCATGAAGACCAACACGTTAGTAGTGTAAAAAAAATAAAAAAACTTCCAAAATATGGTGACAGATAAAATTGAAGTTGAACCAAGAATCTGGCATATCAGATTTTCTGATCTTGTCTCATTTTATTCTCCATTTAGAGTTAAAAACAAAGTAGTACAAGGTGAGACATAGTTGATTGTTTGGGCAACAAGTGGAGCTTTATCCACATGCATGAGTTAGAAAAAGGAATCACCATTAACTATTGAAGGCGGGTTTGTTTCTTGCTTGGGCGGCTTCAAGTAAAGATAGCTACTTCACCTCCTGCCACTGCCCTATGCTGTGACCATCAATTTCTTTGATATTTAATAGTATTTTGTTCTATTGCTTTGTATCGTCCCAGCCAGAATATGTCAACAAATTGAAAACGACTGAATACCTCAACAATTCAATTCATCTTAAACTTACTTGTCACGCACGCTTCCTCTACTATATTATTTATTTAATATTTAATATTTAATATTACTGGCCCGTGACCAACAAAACGGGAATTGTTTCCCATTTGCCTTTCAACTCTTTTCTTCTTCATTTTTCGTTTTATTTGTTTAAACATGTATTGTATCATGTTTTCGTGTCAAACCAGTTGCTCTAATAATAAATCGTTCGGTGGTTAATCATACGTTAAGTAATAATGAGTTCTATATCATAAATAAAAGAAAACAACACAATATTGGAAACGGAATAACTAGTTTGTGTCTACATACATTGAAATTGTGTAATGAAATTAAATAATAAACCTTAAAAAATTGAATTTAGATTTTCTAAGTAGGATTTAATGTTTGAGTAGACAATTTTTTAACACAAATGAAAAAAAATGTAATTAAACCCTTAAAAAATCCTACATAAATGAAAAAAAATATAATTAATTTTTTTTATTAAAAGTGATCTGCTAAAATTTTTAACACAAATTAATTTCCAACAAAATTGGTAGACAATTCAACCTATAATATGTAACTAATAAAAATGCAATGTTGCACCAATCATGTTTGAAAGAGGGGGAACTCTGCCCTTTACATCTGCAATTTCTTCCGTAAAGGTAAGGGTAAGCTGGACCTTCATAGGTCTAGTATCAAGAAAACAATGTCTTAAATCACCATATGCTTATATGATTGAGAGTAATTTATGAACAAATTTTCTTAAACAAATGACAACAGCAAATATACCAAACACGATTAGTGTTTTACCCTTTAGGTTCAAAAACTTATGAGAACTAAAAAATTAGGACTAATTTATTTTTAATTTTTTTTTCTTAAAATGAGAAGTTGGACAAAACCCTCTTTATTTTAAAACTCTTGAAAATTTAAGCAGCTTATTTTAATTTATTTTTTAATAACTACTAGAATAAGGAGCTTTTACATAAGCTACTTCGGGAGCTTTTGCGGGAACTTTTTTTAGAGACCTTTGTTCGAATTCTATCTACACCTCAAATTTTTTTTTTCTATGCTGCGCACTTTTTTCTTTTCCAAATTGTCACGCTAGCGTATAGAATAAAAGATAAAATAAAATTATTATATCTTAATCATACACTAAATAACTTATTACAATATAATAAGATATAATAATTTTATGTAATAAATTGTTTATTATATTGATAAAATATAATAATATTATCTTGTTATAATAAATTATTTATCGTGTTAATAAGATATGATAAAATATTGATTGGTTTCTACTATAAGAAAAGAATTGAATTAAAAAAACAAGATATGATAGAATCTTGATTTCTAACATATACACGATATATATATATATATATATATATATATATATATATATATATTATTTTATATATAATATTCATAATAGTTTTGACATGTATATTTAAAGTATATTATTAATTAAAAATTAAATAGTAGTTATAATTTTAAAACTCTTATATTTTTTAAATAACTACATAAATACCAAAAATATGTGTAATTTAGTTAAAGTTATATTATATTTTATAATTTATAAAAATTAAAAATTATTATTTTAAATAATATATAATTTTAATGAAATAATAATCTATTATTTAAATATAATTCATTTCATATCTTGTAATTATTTAATATTTACCAAATATTAGATATTGCTAAAGTTTATACCCCCTACGTTTATATCGGTGAGCAAATGACGAGTTCGCAGAGGTTCATCTTTGTTTTTATCAAACTCAAAATTTAGAGTAAAATTAAGTCAATAAATTTTATTCTTTTTTATAATATATCAATTTTAATGTCATATATAGTTAAATGAAAAATATAAAACTCAAATTAATATATATTTTAAAAAATATAATATCATTATAAATATAATATTATGTAAAATCTATTAAATTAATTTTTTATTAATACACAATCATTAAAAATAACTTGTATTTGTTTTTAAAATATTAAATATTAAACAAAGTTGAAACAATATGAAACATAAACCAAACCTATTTTAAAAAGTACTTCGTATCTAATTTTAAAATCTAAACGCATCAAAACAACGTAAGGCGGGCAAACGGTTAATTAAGATATATATATATATATTATCTCAGTAAATAATCTCTCCTTAACGAGTTTATGATGTGCAAGAATGCAAGCTGGAATTCTATCATACTGAAACTAATTTGCAAAATATAAAACTTGATGTAACCAAAAAGATTAGAAGACATTACAAGTAGCTGCTAATGGTGATTCTAATCACTTCTACTAAGACGAAAGCAATATGCAAATAAATGGACAAGGAAAAAATAAAAAACTGAGTCAAAAAGGTGTTCTCTTCATCAAGTAGAAAACAGAGCATATTGGCGACAATCTTCGGTGGCCTTTATGACCAATTAATCACCCAAAGTTTCGTTGAGCCATCAGGACGCCGATCTCAAAAGCCCAAGAAACCCACGCTTGAAATCTTTAATCCCATAAATATTTTAATTGATTTCTTTAACGGGTTGAAATTAGTTGTTGAGTTTTTTGCCCAAAAGTGTAGCGCGCAATTCGGCAACGTCAATCTCATTAATGTTCTCGGGTTTGTAGTAACCAGTGACAGGATCTGGCACCCAAGAAACCTTGTAGGTTGAGACCCCTTTGTCTTCCCCTGACTTAGGTGTCACCTTGGCGCTTATGGAAGCCACTCCTCCCCTTGTTGCGCTTTGTGATGCCACGGCGTACCCGCGTCTGTTTAAAAACCATATGTTATAAATCAATTCATTAATTCACTAACAAACAATTTAATAACCATAATAACATAACCACAAAAACCAATTACGTACCTGGTGAGAGCGTTGGAGAATCCATCGAGGACGAGAGAAGAGAAAATTTTGGCGTTAGTGAAAGAGCGAGCCATTGGAGATTAGACCGAAATATGGTGATATAACCGTGGAAAGCTTATTTCTCCGATGCGAAATTATATAACATGTAACAGATCAGAAAAACAAACTCTCCACAGTCTAAGTTATCGGTGAGGACTCGCTCTGGTTGCGGGAAGAAGAGGTAGGGATGGTTTATATAGAGCAGAGAGTGGAGCGCGTAAGACAATTTGGATGTGAGAATATTAGCCGCGTCAACATGTGGAACCTTTGGTTTTCCGCCACCTGTTAAATTCGCAGAAACTATTTTAAGGAAAGGGCCCACCTCGAATAAAGGAATAATTTCAAATTAAGCCGGATATTAAGGAAACCCCATAAAAAGAAATGGCAAATGTGAGAATCGATTCTATGGTTTTAATTTTTATTTTTTATTTTTATGATATATCATTTTACTATTATTTTAAATAAAATTAAATTATTAACTGTTTAAATTTTTATTTTTATGATATATCATTTTACTATTATTTTAAATAAAATTAAATTATTAACTGTTTAAATTTTTATTTTTACGCTGACATTTCCTTTTTATTATTTTTTTCTCGAACGCATTCGCGTTAATAATCAACGCCCTCGGTGGTTAGTTGAACGTAATTTTGACATTGAGTGAATATAACAATTGTATATTAATTATTATTATTATTATTATTATTTAATAGTGTATTGTTATGTTGTATTATAAATTTCTTTTAATAATATAATATTGTATTAAATAATAATATAAAGTTCTATGTTATAAATATATTAAAGTAAATAAATATTAATGATTATTTTTGTAATTACAGAGTTATTAAAATATGATAAAATATTTTTCTAAATTATTTTTATTCAAGTTTAATAATTTAAATACCTAAAAAATCACATAAAAATATTTTAAGAATTTACTAAGATATTTTTTAACTATTATTTTTGTCCGTATATTATACAAAATAAATATTTCTGTTACATAATTAAAATCTATAATAAATAAATACTTCTAGATAAATAAATTATATTTCAATTAAAATTTCATAATAAATACATATAGATTATGTTTACATTTATAATAACTAATTTATATTGTTATATACTATTATTTTTAATTATTGATAATTTTTAATTAAGTATTAAATTTTAATTTAGAATTAAAAATATCAAAATAAATGAGAATTTTTAAAAAATTCCTAAAAACATTCTTTTAACCGTTAAAAAAACTATCGTTCAAAATATAACTCTAATTTACATATAAATAATATTTACTTTGTTACCATTTTAATTATTATTTGTTAAATTCTTGGTTGAAATAATGCACTTTCAACTGTATCTTTATTTTGAAACATAATGATGTTCATATACTATACAATATTTTTATTTTTTTTCATATAATTTTTTCCTCTCTTTCTTTCTCTCTATTGTTTTTTGTTTTGGTGAAATAGAGGGGCTAAGAGTCCAACTTAATTATTGCCATTACACAAATTAGAGGCAATATCCTCTAAAAGCTTGTCCAGGATGAAATTGAGAGCTTGATCAAAACCACGATATCCTAGTTGGATTGAAAACCATGTTACACGGATTAAGAAATGTACTCTATTAATTTTTAATTACGTAGCATTTTGTATCAGGAATATTTTAACATTCTTGAAAAAGTGATAGGAGAATAAAAATTTCTCATACTTAGTAGAAAAATATAAATATTTCCTTTGCATAAAACGGTTGATGAGAATGATAATTTGTTTTCTTTTATATTAAGAATGTTAATTTGTAAATATATAGGAACAGAAGTTTCATACTTTATTGGTGGAAATAAAACTTCTCTGTGATAATTAACTGTAAAGTTACAGATTTTTCTCATGATGACAGGAAACAAATTATTTCTAAAAAAAAACTTAATAATAACTAAATATATTTATATTTTTTTAAAATCCTACTCTTAACAATCTCATTTCTATTAAAGTGATTTAGTTAGAAGTGAGATTTTATGTATCAAATGTCACAAAAAAAATGCACGTATCTTAAAAATTATTAATTATTATGAAAATAATCTTTTTTATTTAATTACCCTTATTAAAAATGATAAAATATTAATAAATTAATTAAGTATTTAAATGAGATATCAATAAATAAGACCATATTTTGGAAAACTAAATTAAAACTTTCTTAATTTTATAAAGTAACAGATATATCAACACAAATCAAAACTGCCAAAATATAACTCAAATAACTAGTATCATCGTCTATATTAACAGTTATTTAAAATATTCTTTCATATTTTTTATTATCATTTTTCCTGCACTGATAAATGAATAAAAATAAAAAGTAATAATGGTTGTTGTTTTAAATTATTAAAAGAATATAAAAAAATGTGATATGTTTAGAACAGAAAGTACTTTAAAAAAATCCGAAAAGCAAAAGTGAAATTTGAGGGCGGCAACTAAAGATGATCGGACGGTGAAAAAGTTGAAATGGAATCAGAATCGTGGAGGTGATTACGAGTGTGTGATGACGGCGTCAATGGGAAAGTTAAGACACGGTCATGATTTCTTTTGAAGTCAGAGTCAATGGCGGTGGATGAACGAAAACGAACCTAGGAATACTTTTTGACTCAACTCTTCCTAGTATCTACCTACTATCTACATAAGTTGATCATAGCTCTCACCATATTTTGGAAAGCAAAATTAACACGACATTTCCATGCTTGGTAAATAACTCTATGAAACTGAGTTTCCACGTATAAGAATTTTTTTATATGCGAAAATCATAACTTTTTTTATAATTATGAATTTTAATGATTATTAAAAATAGTTAAAATCTGTTTAGTTTTAAATTTTTTAAATATTAGCATGTATTTTTTGAAAGATAAAAATTTATATATTTAGTTTTAATAGATCTTTCTTAATTACATAAGTAATTTTAAAATTTTCATTCTTTTAAAAAATAACTTTTTTTGATAATTTTATATAAAATTATTGAATTTTTTTATAAATTTTAAAATTTCAGGTTTGGACAAGTTTTGTTTTATAAATTTTTAATTATAAACGTGATAATATAATTTTATATTTTTTATTTAATTTAACATAACAAAAGTTTTATCTTTCTACTTTAAATTTTATTTTATAATTTTTACTAATTTTTTTTGAATGCTGCAATAAAAATATTAGTAATTTTTTAATTAGTATCGTGATAACTTTTAAAAATTTTAAAAATAAAAATATTTAAAAATATATTACTTGATGTATTAAAAATATTATAATAATATATTTTATAAAAAATTACTTTATTTTTAAAATTAAATATATTAAAAATATTTATTATTGTAAAATATAATTACATTTGATAAAAAATTGTGTACAACCTTTGAATGTATAACAAATTAACATGTATGCAATATGTTATGGTGACTTAATTCTATCAAGTATGTAAGTAATCGATGAGTGTGACATATAAATAAAAAAATAAAAATAATTATTTTTAATTTGAAAAATAAAAATTTTATAAGAACTACTTGCAGCCAAAAAAACACCGCGTTTCAAGCAAGACATGAATGATTTGTGCACAATCAGTGGTCAATAAATTTGGGAGAAACTTCCTAACTCCATCGACTCTAATTTGATAGTACTATGCTTTTTTGGGAGGTAATTAATGGAGTTGGACCAAAATTCGTCCTTGCCCAATCAATCACAGTCATGATTTCCTGTATTCTATTATGCTCGTTGGCATGATTTCTACCCTGTACAGTTAGAGAGTGGAACGACAAGTATTAGAAAATTAATTATTAAAATTTTGATAAAATATATGTACATGTAGCATAATAAAAAAATATAACTTTTATAAGTTTTAAATTTGTATAAACAGATGATTTAGAATTTTATTTTATCCAAGTAATTTATGTAGTTTTGTTATTTAAATTTTTATTCTGTCCCAAATAATTTATAAAATTTTGTTGTTTTTACAATAAATACTTCTCTTTACTTTTAATACGAGTTTAAATTAAAGATTAATTGAAACCAAGTATAGAATAAATTTGGATTTGTTTACACAAAATACTTATTATTTATTATTTATAATTATACAATGATCTCTAAACATGATTAATGTGGGTGAATAATGATGTAATAAGCCGCCTTTATTTGGATATCTCCTATTTTGTGAGGGTTTTGTACTTTTTTTACTACGAAGGTAGAGTTTCGTATTTTATCTTATAAATATTAAAATAAATTACACTAATATCTTATGTGATTTACTCGAAATTCATATTATAATTTTTTTTTTATCTTGCAGTAATCTTCCAGTTCTGGTAGGTTCACATGAGAAGAAAAAAATAAATAAATTTTGATTAAACGGTAAAGAAAAAAGAAATGAGTGATTTTCATAAAGGAGAAAATAAATAATTTCCGTTTGTTATTTGGTTAAAAAATTAATTCTATTTTATATTTTATAATTTTAAATTTCAAAATATAAGTAGTGATATTTTAATTATTAATAAACTTGTAATGTTTAAATCATCTATCCTAGATTTCAAAATTCCCAATATTGGAGCTGTTCCAATACATTCAAACGTTTCACGTAGGGGCAAAATAGTTTATAAACTTTTTTTTCTCTCTTAATTCATTAATGCACGATGCATCTTATAAGGATAAAAAGTGAGAACAAGTGCCAAATTGAAAATAAAAATACATGTTATTATGCGTTTGCTCACATTTTAATGTTTTTATATATGTTAAATTTGATATATAACTTTTAAAATTTAAAACACAGTAACATTTGACCGAAATTTATTAAATTTATACTGTATAAAATAATAAATAATATATGATTTCTAAATATAGCCAATATACATGGAAACCAGTATTTTTATCTATACATGACATAGAATAAATAATTAATTTCTAAATAAATTTTTTGATTAATACATAAATATATTATAATTAAAATTTGTAATAAATAAATATTTTGTAACATATAAATTATATTAGTTTTTTATCCCTTGCATATATTATATTTAATATGAAAATTTTAAACATAAAATAATTTGTCATAGGATGTGATAGAAACCCAATCAAGAAAACCTAAGATAATTTGCATGACACTGGAAGTTCTATTATAAGGTCCAAAAACAAAATAATAAAACAATTTTTGCCAAACTTGAGTTTGGAAATTACGGAAAGTTTAGAGCAAAGTAAATCAGAGGCTACGCCAAAATTGGTCACTTTATTACAAGTTGATGACGATGAAACCCATATTGAAGAATACATATAAAGCCCAAAGTCATTGTCATGTCATTTGGGTCGAGTAGTTAAATAAGATTCATTTACATGTAATTTTACATAAGTCATTTTTTGATAGTTGACAGAAAAAAGAGAAAGTTTGATAGCTAATAGAAAAATAAAAAGGTCATTTATGATGGAAATAAAATGTTAGTGAAGAGTTCTTCCATATGGGATTTTATGCCATTAAAGTACTAATGGATATTAAATCCATGAGATTTTATGCCAATTAAAATATTAATGGACATTAATTTTAGGGTTGCCTAGTTAAGTCTATAAATAAACTTTTGTAATCATCCAGCACGACAAAATTTATAATTTAAATAAAATTTGTGTTTCTTTGTGAGCATTTTCCTTTGTTCTTAGGTTAAAATTTTTTTATAATGTTGGTTCTACCGGCAGGTTGCGGTTAGGGTCACACTTTTGATAACTTTGGTTCTACCGACAGGCCGCGATCATGATAAAGTTCTTCATTTTGTCTGCTTTTGAGACAATCCAATTTTAAAATCGTCAGGAAGTGTAAAAATAATATATAAATTATAAAGATAAATATTTATATCATAAAAAATATATACATAAAGTTATACTAATATTTAAATCACATGCGCTATATTTATATAAAGAGATTTAAATGTTACACAAGAATAATAATATATAAATTATAGAATTTTTTTAAAATTATCAGATATTTATAATATTACTTAATATATATAATATAAAATAATATTTTAATATAGTCTCTAAAATTAATATTATTAAATAATTAAAATTTTTGACATTTAAAATTTACAATTAAATAATATAATAATTATTATTAAAAATTAAATTAATTAATAATATCAAAATTCATATATTAAATTTATTCTTAAGATTAAAAATAGAAATTTTATGAATCATAACTACTCATCTTAAGGCTCAGTCTCGTAGATAAAGGAACGAAGTAAAATGAAAAAATTATACAATGGTAAGAAATATAGTAAATTTTAAGTTGTTTGAAAGAAACGAAATAAAAGAAAATTTATAAAATTATTTTTTTAAAATAAAATAAAATATAAAAGTATATCAAATTTTAATTTTATTTTCATTTATAAAACGTATATTTATATAAAAATTGATTGATTATAAATGGTGCATGACATATATATATATATATATATATATATATATATATATATATATATATATATATATATATATATATATATATATATATATATATATATGTTATCTATTATTTTAATGTTACATAGAGATTTATTTAATCCATTAATTTAATCAATTATGTATAAATGTATATATGTAATTTTTTAATATAAAATATTATTTTAAACATAAATAAATTTTAATTACATAATCATTCTTTATTTAAAAAATAAAATACATATATATAATATATTTTTTATGAAAACATAATAACATTCAATTATGTAATTAGATTTTTTTAAGTACATATAAAATAGTTTGTTGAACATAAAAAATTATTTTTAACATAATTTAATTTTAATTACATCATGATTTTTATTTAAAAATATATATATATATATATATATATATATATATATATATAATATTTTAATATAAAATAATAATTTTTTAATTATAATGAACTTTTAACGAACATACATATAAAATATTTATTAAATATATAATTTTTAAAAATATCTAATTAATTATATATTATGTAATCGATTATATATATTCGTAATCAATTACAAATATATATAATCAATTATATATATTCATAAAATATGATTATATATATTCGATTATGTATATTTATAATTCTAAAAACTTAAATAAATAATTTTTTAATATAATTCAATATATAAAATAATTATTTTTATTTTAAAAATAAATATATATTATTTATATCTTTATCAATTATATTAATTATTGTATTCTGTATAAAATAAAAAACACATATATTACGCTTTATTTGCATGTAATAGAAAATATCAAATAAAAAATTCAAGCAAATTAACAATATACTTAATAACTAAAAATAATATTCTTTTAAAAATTTAACTAAACAAGCATATATAAAGACTAACTCTTCACCTTGACAAACATATAAATATATAAAAATATATAAATAAAATATATCAAAATAATATTACTATATTATTATTTAACATGATATAATGAAATTTTAATTATATAATCAGTTTTTTAACATAAAAATTATTTATAACAAAATAAAATTGTAACTACATTATATAGTTTTTTAATATAATATATATATATATATATATATATATATATATAATGTATACTTTTAATTTAAAAATAATAATTATTAAAAATTTGTAATTATTTTAAAAAATTAAATAATTAATTTTTTTAACACATTCACTATATATAAATGTTCATGTCTAGATCGTAGGCATGGGATTGTAGAATGTACATAATAAAAAATGAGTCCCCCTTGTGCTTACTCCATATTCTCTATTTATACATATTTTGGATTGTACTTTGTCGGACATTTTTTGGGAACCACCCAAGAGTAACTCGGCTGGTTGGGAGTGACTCGATTGGGCGAGAGGCATTTGACTGACCAGGAGTGACTCAATTGGCCGAAAGGGATTCGATTGATCGGGAGAGATTCAATTGGCCGAGATGGACTCGACTGGTAGGGAGAGCTGAAGGCCGATCGGTAAATAGCCCCCAATGCCAAGTGAAGTGATAGACATTTTGAATTAAAAAACTCATAAAGATGGACTCGGCTATGTGGGAGAGTTGAAGGTTGAAGTACATATCCCCTTAGTGTCGAGTGAAACAATAAGCATTTTGAATTAGAGACTCAGCTAGGATGAGACTCGACTGGCCGGGAAGGCTTTGAGGGCTAAGAGGGACTAACTTTCCAGGAAGACTCTAAAGGTCGACCAGTACACAGTTCTCCAAGTGTCGTCGGTCTAAACTATCGTTAGTTCAACTTCTTTTCTTAGCAACAATGCAAACTTGGTTGTTCTACTGAGTTGGCTTCTGCTTAGTTGTTCTATCTAGGGGGTCTTTGGTGTACTTCTCTAAGGTCCTTAATTTTCTTGGGGGATCTTTGAACCGGTCTCTCTCAGGTCTTTTGATTTTGCTTGGGGCCCTGGGCACTAGCTGCCTGTTACGAGTCCTAGGTGTCCTGGACATTGGCTGCCTCTTATAGGTCTTAGGTGCCCTATATAGGTGTCTTGGATACTAACTGCCTCTTACGAGTCTTAGGTATCCTGAACACTGGTTGTCTCTCATGGGTCTTAGGTGTCCTAGACGCTAGCTGCTGCCTCTTATGGGTCTTGGGTGCCTTGGATACTGACCGCCTCTTACGGGTCTTAGATGAGAGAGACAAAATCCCTTTTAATACCTGTCTACATATTTTTCAAATATTCAAACAAGCAAATAAGGTATAAACAAGCATGATCTATATCTTTCCCAAACAATTTTAGAATATAGGGATAAGAACCAGGATAACAAAATTAGGAACAAGTTGCATGACTTATTCAAGGAAATGAATATAGTCCATTATACAATGAATAGTGCCTCATTTTAAGGACAATAAAACAATCCAAATAACAGAGTAATATTGGCCAAAAGTCAGGAATTTCAAATACTGAAAAGATAATCATCACAAATGCTACGCAAAAAGCCTTGGTGAAAGAATACCTTTAGTAGGTTGCAAAATTCGTCAAAGTGCCTGGTAGATTCTTTATTCATAAGACACTGTAAAATCTTTGGACATAAAAAACCCATAAACCGTGGATTGATACAATAACCAAACTCTCAATCCATCTATACATAGCGTGTGGCATTGGATATATCTAGATAATATTGAAATATCTTTGAAAACTCCGTTGATTCACGGGTGCAACTGCCGAGGCACTATTACCTCTAGTTCCTTTTCTTCAATTCACAGTTTTCAAAAATTCCAATTTCTTGCCATATATTTTTTTTTTATATGGTTGGTATTTACATTGGTATAGAAAAACACATAATGCCTTATTTATCTCACGATTAGCAAGAAAAGTATAAAGTTGGCAATTCCATTATGTAAATGAATTCTTAATTATATGCACCTAACCTCCAATTGTATCAACATCATATATGAATAACATTAGGCATTCTTTCTAATTCTTTCACTAATTATTTTTCTCTATCATGAACCTTTAACACTAGCAGTACAATAACTCAAAGGCCCCTTGACTCATGAATCAAAAGAGAACCCCTAACAGTAGAACAATTTTTTCCTATCCATTACAAACTATGGTTTGCATAATTTTTACTGGGAGTAAAATTTTAGGGAAATAAGTGCATGAGATAACATTATCATTTCCTACTCGAAATTCCTTCCTGTCCAAGAACCAAAGCCAAAAGATACCAACAAAACCAAATAGAAGGCAAATGTGAGAGTGGATGGGATATCCCATCTGAAATTCAGTCATTCAACTGCAGTAGCACTATATAATTTGGGTTGGGAATATCTGTCTATCAATTTCAAATTTATGTTGTTAAATTTTGATTCTTGCTCAAAACTTCTCGTGGTTGTTGATCCAGAAATTGTTTTCGAAAAATGCATGAATAAAGGTTGAAAACATAGAAGATTGAAAGGAAAACATGTCATTATGCATGTAGGGATTAGAATATACCCTTTATGATACCCTACTTTTCACCTCAATTTACCAAACTCTTCCCTGGCCATGGAGATTGAGCATAACTTTGAGTTGACCTTCTCGTTCTTCACTTTTGGCGTCGACGAGTTTCTGGCGGTCAAGGAGAGGGTGCGAGAGGGGTTGTCGGAAACTTCGATGAAGTTGTTATTGTCGTCGGAGATATGAACGAAGTCAAGGCTGAAAATGTGATTGGAGTTGGAGCTTGTTACCTCCGGTCAATCCAGTTTCAGATTTCCTCCGTGGCCTCGGATTATCCCTCAAAACAGACTGGCTTGCTGCCTATCTCCGCAAACTCCAAGCTTGCGCAACGACCTTCGAATGCCTCGATGTGGCCGCGAAAGCCAAACTGTGTTTTGAGCAGTTTCTGTTTGCGGACATGAACTGCGCGGACCTCACAATGCGAGACCCAGTAGATTTGCACCTGCGACTAGATTCATGGGGGACGTGGTTGGATCTACGCCCTTCAGGGTAGATTTGTGCTTAACAGCTCCAAGGTAGATCTGTGCGCAGAAGCTCTATACGATGAATCTAGGCTTCCAGAACTTCATCGGCTCCTATAGCTGCCGACTCTCCGGAAAATGGTCGGTAGGAATAGTTTTCTACGTAATCCCATAATAGGTGTCAATCTTCGTGTCTGAATCTTATGGGCGGGATCACAGAATATATATAATAAAAAATAAGTTTTTATGGTGTTTATTTTATACTTTCTATTTATACACACTTTAAATTCTACTTTGGATATATTTGGGGACTAACTAGAAGTAAGTCAGTCGATAATGTCTCAGGCCGGAAGGAATTTGACTGATTAAGAAGGGTTCGATTAGTCAAGAGTGATTTGATTGATCGAGAGTGATTCGATTGACCAAGAGAGACTCCATTAATTAAAATAAACTCAATTAATAGAGAGAGCTGAAAGACGATCGGTACAATAAAATTATTATTTTTATTTTAAAAAATAATTATATATATATTATATATGCATTTTTTTCTAGTAACTATTTTATCCTGTATCTAATAAAAAAAATACATGTATTATACTATGTTGCATCTTCATATAATAAAAAAATATAAAATAAAAAGTAGAAGTAAACTAATAATATAATCAACAACCAAAAAAATATAAGTATGTTAAAAAAAATATATCGAGAAAGTATAAATATATAAAAATTATATTATTATATTGATATTATAAATAAATATATAATATTAAATATATAAATATATTAAAAATATATAAACATGTAAATATGTTAAAAATATATATAAATACATAAATATATAAACATGTTAAAAAATTATATAAATAAAATATAATTACATTATTATAAATTATATAATTAGATGTAATTGATTAAATTAAATTATATAATCAATTATATTTAATCGATTACATAATTCAATCTAACAGTGAATTATATAATATAATTGATTAGGTGACCTAATCAATTGTATTGAATTATATAATCATTATATATAAATATACTCAATTAATGGTAGTTTCCGAGCGTGAAAAGAATGAAGTGACAGAGAATAAAAGCGTAATTTCACTTTACGTTATTCGCATGCCCATTTTATGATTTCGTTTTCGCCTCTTCTCGTTGCTACATGGCTATAAAAAAACGTAAAAGTTATATGGAATTATTCATATGATATAACTAAAATAAACAAATATTAAATAATTACGACGAAGAACTTAACAATCTTATTTATAAAAAAACATTAATTATGATTTGATATAACAATGATCAGCTTAATATATTCACATATTTCAAATTCAATAATTTTTTTATCTTGTTCTAAAAGAAAATTTATTTTAATCGATGTAGTTAAAATTCAAATAAAAAATTCTAACATCCATATGTAAGATTTAATCTAAATTATTTTGTAATAATATACAATCTTAAAATTCAATGAACTCAAAATAATTGTATTTCAAAATATACATATATGATAAAATGATAAACTTCTAAATGTTTACAATTTTATGGGGTTTGTGCTTTTCTAATAATTGTCGAACATAGAAATCAATATAATTATTCTCTGCAAAATTCTATAATTATATAGTTGTTTAAAAAAAAAAAACAGATGAGCACAGGAAATAACAACATATAAGTTTGACATATCTCTTTTATTTAATTATTTGATACAGACTCTTAATTAGATCATCGCTCAGTCATTTTATAAATATTATTTTTTTTTAAATCTTTCACTTTTTTATGCAAGTTCTTATTTTAAAGAAAAAAACCTGTAAAAAAAAACAACAATGCAACAAGAAGAATGCACTCCAACTTTTTAACCTAAAAATTAAGAAAAACAATAAAGGTTGATAAAAAAAATATTACAATATATTAACTCATATCTCACAGTGTATTCTTCTTCGTGAAAATTATATTTATGATGCATATTTCGTATGTTTTTTTCTTTTATTTTTACATATATTGCAAACTTTTTTATTCATTTCAAAAATTTATGATTCCAAAGAAAATATTTAGCAAGGCACTCACTCAAGTTAGACATGAAATATGTAAATTTAATAATAATTAAATTAAATTAAATTGTAAAAAAGTTTATAATAACAACACTACCCCTCAGAAAAACAGAGATTATAAATTTTTTAAAAAAATAAGGGGAATAGATAGATAATAAAAAATATAGAAGAAAATAAGATAAGAAAAATATAAATTTTGAATATAATAACATAATCTTTGAAGTAATAGCAATAAAAAAAAAAGATAAAGATTACAACAAATAAATATAAGATGTAATTTTTTTATAAAAAAGTATAAATTTAGTGTATTCCATTTAAAATTTGAAAATAAATAAAAATAACCTATAAAAGAATAAATATTGTAAACTTTGATAAGAAGATTAGGAAAGGATAAAAGAATACAAAAGATGATGGAAAAAAATAAGATAAAAAAATAAAATTTTTAAGAAAATAATATAATTTTCAAAATAGTAACTATCAAAGAAAGTATAGATAAAGATTATAAAAAATAAAAAATATATATTTTTTTATGAGATTTCATTAAATTAGATTTTAAGTTTATTTAAGTTGATACAACAAAATTTCGAAGGAGGAAGAAAGTAGGACTTTGTGGAGTTAGATAACTATATACTTATTTTATATATAGAAAATTTTAAATTTATAATAAATAATTTATATTATAATATATTATTTCTTATAATAATTTATATTTTTATAAAAATAATAAATTTTAATTTAAAATAAAAATATTAGAAAAGATAGATCGAAAGAGAAAAAAATTAATAAAATTCTTAAAATATCATTATTAAAAACTAATCATTAAAAATATTATAATTCATTAAAATATTAATAAATAAATATCTATTTTTTAAACACATTTATAGAAAAAAGCAGGAGAAAGAGAAGGATAATTTCTACAAATATAAGGGACGTTAAATAAAAATTGGATATGCAGTTAAATGATAATTTAGTAAAAAAAAATGTATACACTAAAACTTTTTATTATCTTTATTATTGTAAAAAATTTTAGATAAATATAAAAAAATAAATACATAAATATTTTATGAGGAAATAACAAATTTATCAAATATGTCTTTTTTTACGCAAGAATATTTAAAACAAATATTTTTTAAAATTAAGATATTAGTATTTTATCTAATAATTTTTATTTTAATACTTGAACATTATTATTATTTTATTTAATAGTGAAGATAATAGAGTTAAATAGTGATCATGTAGCATGTAAATTGATTTAATTATTTAAAAAAGCAACGTATTGTTTATTGATTTACTTAAAGATAACACGGGCCAACCAAATTAATTGACCTAGAGATTGTTAGGCCCAAAGCATAAGAGGCCAGTAGTTTTGAAAAGAAGAAGGTGGCTCACTCGCTCACTCTTGTCTTTCGCCGCAGACATGGGAGAAAGGAAGCGGAAGGAGAGGGACGAAGGTAACCGCCGAAGACAGAAGCCGAAGAGGAATCCAAACGCTCAACGTAACAACAAGACTGGCCCTCGTTTGCCCTCAGCTTTGCAAAAACATATCGACCGTTTAAACCCTACCGCTTCCTTCGACAGCGTCGATTCCGACGACGACAACGACGTTTATGAATACGAGGAACAACGGGCCGAGGAGGAGTCCACCAAGAACAAGCGTTATGACCCTGCTTCCGTCCACGATGACATTTCTCCAGAATTCGAGGATGAGGATGTCCAATCTGATGATGAAAGTGAGGATGATGATTACGTTGGAACAAAGAGGAATGAAAATGCTTCGAGTGATGATTCTGAAGAGGAAGACGATGGAAGGCATGCAAGGATGCTGCAAGGAATTACTGGTATGCCGAGTGAGGCTTTTGAAGGTAAGAAATTTCCTGTTTAACTTTTTGTTGCCTATTATTTATGTTAGAACTTTGAGGCTTGCTGGTTAATCTATTTACTTATACTTTAAATAACATTATATGTTAAAATAAGTGACGTGATGAAATATCAATTTTGAAATTATATGAAAATATAGATTTAATCTTTTTCATGAGAACTTTCTATGTAACACTGGTGCCAATTAGTCCCTTGTATTGTGTGTGTGTATATATATTACTTTTGTAGTGCTCTAATTTTGGCATTATGTGGGAAGAAAATGCCGAAGCAGTTTTTGTACATGAATGGTTCCCAGAGGAGAATCTTGCTGTCGTTAGTCTTTCTATTGTGTTTTCAGAACTATGATATGATATACTTGTAAATTTTAATTACGATGCAGAGAATAAGAAGAAAAAGAAGATGATGGAGGACAATTTTATACCAGAACTGTATCCAGAGTCTGAATATAATCCTAGTCGTGATGTTGTGGATGGTGATGGACGCATTAGCATAGAGGACCTACTGGATCCTCTACGTGAAAAGGCTGGTTATGGAAAACTTAGGAAGAGAATGCAACAAATTGAGAAGAATGCTAGAACTGTTCATGCACCACTTTCAAAGGCAGTTCAAGTGACGGTAGAGAGGAAGGCAGCATATGAAATAGCAAAGAAAGATGTCACTAAGTGGCAACATATTATTCAGAGAAATAGAGAGGCACCAACTATTTTCTTTGATGAAAATGTAGATCTAGGGTTTTCAACTGTAGGAGCAATTGCTTCCGAATTTGAACCCAGAACCGAATTTGAGAGGAAAATAGCTGCACTAGTTAATGATAACAAAGTTATGGAAGCTCATAAAAAGGATGGTTCTAGGCTTCTTGAAATGAACGAGGTACACATGCTGTTAATATTAGTTGATAATTTCAATTTGACATTACTGATAGTAGCTAATTGTAAAATTTGGAATCTGATTGGTTTGGCATACTTGGAAGCATTATAGTTTCAAACAGTCAAACTTGAATTTGTTTGTTCAATTAAAGTGTTTGGATATTGTTGTGAAATACATTTGATTTAAATATGTTTTTTCCTCTGCCTATTACAACAACAATAACAACAATGAAAGCCTTATCTCACTAGATTTTTCTTCTACCTATTAAGATTAAAAAAAAGGTCAACTCAACCTAACTGACATGATTGAAGGGGAAATTAAATGGTATATTTTGGAGTGAACTGATTTTTTTTTTTGTGTGTATGTTGGGGGGGAGTTTTAGTAATGTGCTTAAAAATGATTAAGCAGTTGCACATTTTGGACAAAGTAACAACATCAAGCTCAATCCCACAAAAAAAGTCATATCACTTTCCCTACAGTGAGACTTGGACTGGCCATGTTCATAAAATTCAACAATAAGTCCTCATTTTTAATCTATCTTCCCCCCACCACTCTATATTCTGATTCTTTCCCCCTCTTGTCGAACAATGTAGAAAAATTCAATAACATGGGTGAATAGAATATCAATTCTCTTGGGATTATTCCACACTCGTATTACTTCTACCTAAAAGTAGTAATGGATTCCTGCCAAGCACACTACATAAGCTGAAATAGCATTTTTTATGATTCTGGCAACTACATGGAGCCATCGACTGGAGGTAGACAAACCATAAGTCTCACCTGGAGTGATGCCTTCAATTTATCCCAGTTTTAGTTTTAAGTGCCATACAATGTTTCCATGTGGGCCTGTTGGACTTTAAGAATAAAATAAGTATTAACTACATCTTTAAAGGTCTGTTTACTGTGTATATTTTGACTCATATTTTTTATGCATATGACATGGATATTGGTGTATGGCTGCTTTTCAATTGCTTTAGGTAGTTTACTATGTCTGACAGGTCTCTATTGAAGATGAGAAGGATAGACAAAATCGGATTGCTAAAATGAGGAGCCTTCTTTTTCGTCATGAAATGAAGGCAAAGCATATTAAAAAGATCAAGTCCAGAACATTTCATCGTTTGTTGAAGAAAGATAAATTAAAGGCAGAAGCTTCTAAGATACAAATGGACCCTGAAGCTGCTAAAGAATATGCCATGAAACAAGAGCGTCAAAGGGCAGAGGTATATAATCATCCCTGACGAAATAAGAGCTGGAGAAATTTTGCTTAACAAGTTCTGTTTACTGATATATCTAGTATCTTCATGATTAAAATGGGAAAAATATTTGTATTAATCCTTTTCTCACTTCCCAACTTGATACAGGAACGCATGACTCTGAAACACAAAAACCAGAATAGGTGGGCTAAGCGTATTTTGCAGCGTGGTTTAAATAGCCAAGATGAAGGAACTCGTGCTGCCATAGCTGAACAACTTCAACGGCATGCTGAATTGACTAGAAAAATGCACTCTATGAAGGGTAGCAGCAGTAGCAGTGAAGATACCAGTGATGAGGATGAGGATGATGAAAACTCTGCTGGTTCTGATCAGGATAGGGCTTACAAGCTTTTGGGAAAGGCAAAAGAAAAAACAATGAAAGTGTTGGAGGCAGAGGATGAAGTTCCCACATCAGGATTACTCTCTTTGCCTTTTATGGTAATATCCATTCCTTCAGGAAATATTAGTGTAACTGTAACCTAGCCTCCCATGTTGATTCTTGTTCCTAATCCTGAAAAGACTAATAAATACTTCAATTTGTATTGGCACCCAAAAAGGGATTGCATATATATTTGGCTTATGTTAATTTTGTTTTTATATATTCTTTAGTATCCAATTTAGAGATTGAAATTTGTCGGTTAGGAAGTTTTTCTTATTGGTTTGTGGTCTTCCCTTGATTTGTTCTGATGTAGAGGCGTGGACTGGAGAAAAGAAAAGAGGCAGTTGTTGAAGAAGCCAACCTTGCTTTCCAAGAATATGAAGATTCCTTGAAGAAGCTAGAGAATTCTGGTGGCTCAGAAGATCCAAAAGCTGCTTCTACCAGTGGCAGAAGAGTATTTGGAACGGCTAAAGCCCAGATATCCAATACCAGTAATAAGGTAAAATCGGATAACTTCTGTGGTGGCAGTGATAGTGAGGATGACTTGGGAACCGGCAACAGTGGCAACATAGGGAATGAGGGAAGTGACTTTTTGCATAAGGATGTAAACAATGATTCGGTCATAATTCAAGAGGACACTGATGATACTCACCAGGAATCTGTTTTTAAGGTGATGAAATTCTTTTCTTTTTTTTTTAACTTTTTTTTTCTCAAGTTCACGTCTTGCTTGATAGATATGATACATTTAATGCATTTTTGTTCACAGAACATTGATGAGATTATTAAAAATCCTGGGCCAAAAACTACATATGAAGTTTCCATATTTGTGTCAGATACATGGAAAAAGGTTCAAATGCTTTTGATATATTGTTCTGCTTTAAAATTTAATTTCTTTCTTTTATTAAAGAAAAATATCTTAAGTTTATGAAGTGGGTGTTGTGTTGGACTGATGTATTTGTGATAAGCAGGCAAAAAACCAAAATGAAGACACAACTATCAAAAAGTCTCCAAAGCTCACAGGGCCTGTTAGGCAAGATATAAAAGTATGAACTCTTTCTATTTGCTATCAATGTAAAGTGCGTTGTTGCTTTAGCCTTATAATTTGTCCTTTTATGTTTTAGGATACTGAAAAGGAATTTGGGGAGGAAAGTGATACAGATAGTGAAGGACAGACGGTGGATGGAATTCTGACTTCTGTTTCTAAAGTGCCTTATGAACTTCCTTCTCAAGAGGAGCTCATTCGGCAAGCTTTTGTGGGGGATGATGTAGAAGATGATTTTGAAAAGAATAAGTTGGAGATCCTCAACGAAGAAAATCCTGAGCCAGAAAAGCCTCTATTACTTCCTGGCTGGGGCCAATGGACACATGTACAGCAAAAGAAAGGTTTACCATCTTGGATGCTGAAAAAACACGAAGATGCCCAGAAAAAAAGGGCAGAAGCCCTCAAAAAGAGGAAGGATGCTCAGCTAAAAAATGTGATTATATCTGAGAAGATACATAAGAAGGTTAGTGTCATTAAATACAAGGTTTTGGACCTTCCGTATTCTTTTCTGATTATAGATATCAACTTGATTCCATGCATGCAACAATCTTCGTTTTCCTATAAGAAATTTGTGGAGAGTTTTTCTGGATTGGCATATTTTTAAATATTGGTGTTTGCAACGGCAGTTAACCTCGTTACATTTGTAATAATAGTAATATTATTATTAGTAGTAGTAAATTACTCACTCCTACCTCATTATTCAAAAAGCTCTCCTATGTTTATTATTTGGTGTATTTTTTCTTTTGTTAGACTTCCATGCTCTAATTCCAAGTTTCTAATTTAGTGGCTTGAATAATGTTGCCAACTGCCACATGCTTCCTTGTTATCTGCTGACTACTTCAGTACTTATTATTTTGTGTACGTGTTTTGTTTTTCTCTATCAAGTAAATTGAGCTGCTTTCAATCTTATGCTTCCTTTTGGATATGGCAGGCTGAGAAACTACATACCAAATCATTGCCATACCCTTTTACTTCCAAAGAGGTCTTTGAACAGAGTATGCGTGTGCCCATCGGACCTGAATTTAATCCAGCAACTGCAATTGGTTCTCTTAACCGGCCTGAAGTAAGTGCTTTGGAACACTTCATTGGCAAACTTTATATCCTTGAACTTTTCTTATGTTAAGTATCATGCTGTAGCCTTTATTTAAAGTAATTAAAAAGACAGTCTTGCTCCCAATTGGGGGAGGAAAGACCTTAATCTATTGGGTACTGTTCGTGGGTTCTTGTCTTTTATTTTTACCAAGTGAAACTATTTTGGAAAAATACAGTAAGATGCATGTGTATTTTTTCTAGCTGTCTTGTAAATATAATCTTCCATGTGCAGGTGGTGAAGAAACCAGGTGTTATTATAAAACCAATAGAGTATGAAGTAAATCCTCATGAAAAACCAGAGCAAAGGAGCGGAGATAAGCAAAAGTTCAAGAAAAATAAAGGCAATAGCGGCAATCCCATGAAAAAGGCGAAGGTGGCGGGAAAAAGTTAATGGGCAAGAGTATTGGTTCTGATCCAGTTCTAGAAATATTCTCTATTTTTGGTCTTTGGGAAAGACTAAAAACTGAAGCTTATGTCATGCAAGAAAGGGAAGAAAATAGAATACGAGGCCAAGAAAGTTTTTCTCTTTTTGGGTTCCCTTTATGTATTATCATTGTCAGGTTGATTTGTTGTTGATTATTATTTTCACACCTAACGAAAATGTCATTTTTTATTTTTATTTTTCCCATTGATATAATTATGTATGCTCCTAAGGTGGTGGAAAAAAATTATTTATTTTCTCAATTGATATAATCATATATGCCCCGTCTCAGTTCTCACAGGAAGATATACTCTACCGTGGCTTTTAACTTCCATACTATTTATGCATTGATTTTTAAGTTTTACTATACATTACTTGCAAGTTTCATGATTCCCTAATTATAATTATAATTAACATATAATTGAAAAAAATGATTTTGTTCTTTTAATGTTGAAAGTTTAAACCAACCTAAACAGCGCCGTTTTCAAGACCCTATACCGTGTTATTTAATTATCTTTCAAAAAAGTGAAATCAATATTTAGATAAGAAATGTTACAAAGTGTCAAATATATGAGTTGTCAAATTTTACAGGATTCATTAAGTCATCTTATCCGTTAATTAATGAGATTTATGTAAAATTAGATATAATAATAGTGGATTAAAAAATTAGGTTTAATTATATTTTTAATTCCTGCATTGTTATTTTTTAGTTTTTGTATTTTTTTATCTCTCTAAAATTGAAAATTATTGTTTTTATCCTTATAAAATGAATGAATTTCAATTGATTTCTATAAAAAAATATTTAATTTTATTCTTGTAAAATATAAAATTATTATTTTTTATCTTAATATTTATTTTAAAATAAATAAATAATATTTACTTTAGAGATTCAAATAAAATTTTAAAGATTACGTGTAAAATCATCACGATGAAAACTAAATGAATTGTTTTATAAGAACAAAAATTAAAATTCATTATTTTATAGGAACTAAAAAATTATTTAAAATAATATATTTTTAATTTGCATCAAAATTATATTATTAATATTTTTTAAAATACTCTGTCTCCAATCGTATTTAAATATAAGGAGTATATTTTAATAATAATAATATTAATAATCTTCTCACTTGTGCATTTAATTTTTTTTTTAATAATTTATATGCAAAGTTAATGTAAACCTTCTTTTAATAAAATGTTCAATAATAATAAATCTTTTTTATAATTTATATGCAGAGTTAATTTATATGCACTGTTTGTATATAAAAAAAACATTCTACTCATAATGCATATAAATTAAACTTTTCTTCTCACTAAAGAACTTCATGCCGCAAGAAATAAATCTTTCTAACGTTGCTCGAGACTTCAAAGTTTCGTGAACGCCTCTATGAACAATGATTGAAGTTCTATAGTCTAATGTCTAAAGTTGACGAATATATTATTAAGGTTAAATAAGTTTTTGTTCACCGTACAATTTTAAATTTCGAATTTTAATTCTTATAAATTTTTATGTTCATTTTTAATTTCTCGTTTATTTGTATTGCTTATAATTAGTTTTTGAGAGAGAAAAGAAAAAAAAAGGAACAAAAAGACAAAAATCTAATCCTACAGACTTAAAATGGTGGTGGTAAATAAACCGGACGGAGGTGTCAGTGTTTAGGTAAATGAATACTTATGTCTGTTTCTTACTCTGGTTGTTCTTTAACAGGAACCTGTACCAAATGTTGTTTTAAGAGGTGTCATTGTTTAAATGTTCTTTTAAGAGGTGTCATTGTTTAAATGTTCTTTTAAGAGGTGTGCTAAATGTTCCCAAACACTTGCTCCGTCTTTTTCTACGGGTAATGTTCTGGCATGGTTGAGTGAATTCCATTTCCACCTACCCCATTTTATTTGTAGGACGAGTTTCCGTTCTTCACACCAAGTTATTATCTGTTGACCATAGCTGTGTTTGACCATCCTCCAACAAATACAACCGTCGTTTGAAATCGTAGTTCTTGATTGATCCTCGCTAATTTATTTAACGGTTGACACTGGTCAGTGGTTGGTAGATCACGCTTGTACTTCTTATGTGGTTGGTGAATCGCTTTTATTGTCTTTCCCTTTTTTTTTTTCTTTGCAGACTGAGATTCTTATATTGATATAATTATTTCCCTATTCGAGAGTTGGGTCTGGGGAGCACATTTTTATAGGTGAAGGTACATAATTCACACAGTGTAGTCAATTCTGGCCTGGCACATGACATGGACTACTAATTTTACAACCATTTGTGGATTGCTTACTCATGTGCAAATACAACCAGCTATACTCTATTTGTTTATTAATAATTTGAATCTGCTCAGCTAAATTATATTGCACTTTAATTCATAACTGAACACTCCTTCAAAGATATACAAGCATACCATCAATTGTTACAGGACAATTGTACGAAGTTTAGACCCTTGTAGCAACAGAGAAGTATCCTTTTAAGGCTAATCAGGGTGATGTGAAGCTTATACGCTCTTCTATAACTCTTCAAAACCTTCTTCATCTCCTTCATTCTCTACCCTCTGAAATTCTCGTCTCCATGATTCCATCTACGAATATCAATGCCTTGGTTATGCTTTATACACACTACTATGCACTACCATGTCAAAATGAACACTCACCTGATCATCAGAATGTAACAGCTGTTCTGCAACAAACAGGATATTATTGTAGTGTCCTGATGCAAAATCTTTACCATAACTTTCTGCAACCCCTTCATAGTTGATTATTTCTACCCGAAATCCCTTGCTCATGAATAGTTTATCCACCCATTGCCTTGTATTGGACTGTGTAAGGGACAAGAAAAGACTTTCATTTTCCTTTTTTTCTTGAAGAAGAAAATTATTTTCATTCATTAATTAAATTAAGGACAGAACTTAAATTCTGATTAGAGAATAATACTAAAAATATAAAGAATTGTATCTAAGTTTTGTCCTTAAATTAATTGCACACTAACCTTGATTTCTATGTCAGTCTCAACTAACCAGGCAGGCAACTCTCCCACAAAAAGGGACCCCTTCATGGCCAAACTGCTTATCATTGACAAAACCTCTTCAAAATTTGCCACTGTCATCATAGGAAATCCCTGAGCAGGAATAAACCCACATGACTAAATTCTCAAGCAAAATTCCCTCTTCCCCCAATACTAACTTTGGCTTTGATTTTTTCAAGAGTTTACTAATTGGAAGAAAAATGACAGAATTAATCACCTGTAAGGCCCATATACTTGGCCTATTACCATTATAGCCCTTAAATTGCATAGCCTGCTCTATGTCAGATGATTCCAGTGGAATATGATAGAATATGCAACCTTTGGGCATCTTAGCCCCAAAACCTGAAGCTTTAAGACACAATTAGAGATATTCATCTTAGTAAACGCATACAAAAATAAAAAAGAAAAAGCAGGGAGAAAATGGTGCGCATGAAATTTGAAAACAAGATACAAGTCTTTATTTACAGATTTTTGTGACGCATAACTCTTTTACCCATGTAGTACCCTGGTCTTGTTGAATTTATAATAATAATACTGCAGTCTATAGGACAGGTTCCAAGTGGATTTGAATTATTTCCTATGCTTTTCCCATTACAGGGTCGCGACAGAGAAATAGACACAGATATTGCAGAACACAGTTTGGGACCCTTTATGTCTTTCTCTTCAATATGCCATAATCATTAGAAAATACTCGACTTAGAGAATCCAAATCCTTGTCACATCTAGCTTGCATGTGTACTTACCAACTCTTTTGCTCACATTATTGTCCCTATGAACAACTTTGCCTAAATGATATATAGTTTTGGCAATGATATATGCTTTAAAGATCATCGTTCACTAAATCAACTAATGTCACCTTTAAGCTTCTCAGCTGCAATTTTAAACACACTTGCTGGCGATATGTCAAATATTATGGTCGAAGTGGGCCAATTAAGTCTGTATGGCCGTGTATCCATGCCATCAGTCAGCAAAACTAGCTGCAATTAAGAGGAAAAACCCTATCAAACTATGTAACAACCTCCAAAGTACTTAAAATATCAAATGAAAAATAGCAACTTAAAGAGGATATAGAATTATTCTTACAAACATACATACACTCAGCAAGTACCTGCTTTAGTCCATCAATAAGACTCACTGTACTAAGTAGCTTATCATCAATGAACTTGATTGCAAGACAGTAGGGATCCAAGTCCTGATTCACCTCCCTGGGAATATTATGAGGGATAAAACAACCAGCATATGGGTCTAGAAACAGAGGCTCTGCACTTGCGAAGAAGTAATACTGTGAGACATGTTGATCTTATACACTACAGGACATGACAAAATGCAGCATCTAAATAGCATAACTTTATTTTGTGCTTCAAAAAATGTGATAAATAACAACGGTGAAGAACATATATAGACAAAAATGATGATATTTAGACAACTCTATATATCAAACACTTTATTAACACTTACTATTTCTCTCTATCACATGGCGTTAACTATTATACATGTACTTCTTTTTAAGTGTTAAATAACATTTGGTATCCACCAATCATTTCCAATATAGACAATGAACTCAAACAACCCACTTCTATTGGTGACTATAAAGTGCTAGCCTAACACGATAAACCTAGCATTTCTTGAACCATTTATAAATTTGAAGTTTGAAGCAAGAAAACTCAACCACTACCATCATACTCATATGCTATTGATGATCATCCTTGAAATGATCGATGAAATGTCTAAAAGAGATAGCATTACTTAAAGAGAGTGTGATGAAATGAGAGGGAGAGATGGGTTAATTTGCCTGGTCGAAGAGTTTCTTGGCAACGAAGAGAAGCAGAAGCAGTGGCAGCAAGGAGTAATGGGTCATTGTCCCCGTTGAGTTTTGCAGTACAAACAGAGAATTTCCTCTTAGAGGTGAATATGAGTGGGGGATGAATATTAACATAAGCTACAGGGGAAGCTTGTGCAAAACCCATGAAGCGTTTCAAAGGAGAAAGACTTCACTTCATTATTCAGTTAAAGTTGTGTCTTAATCACTCTCCACTCCATCCCCTTTACTATCTGCATGAGGACACTCTTGACAGAGACAAATTGTATTTACTATTTACACTGCATATTATAATTTTATACACCAAAAAAAAATAACTCATATATCCTATTGTCAAATTAGCTGTATAATAATGGCCATGGATATGTGTCTGCCTTTTTATGTCCTAAGGATGCAAAGTCAACCAACACAAAGTAGAAGATTCTATTTCTTCTAGAGAGGAGTAGGTACAAACAATTATCATAGTCTTCTTATATTATTCTGCTCCCCATGTATGGGAATCTTGGGATAGGTTCACACTACAAAAAACAAAAACATGTGACGCGGTAAAGAAACTAGAAAGCCTATATTTGAATAAATTATTATTTTGAAAGTAAAAATATTTTAGTCCAAATATACCCCAAAAACTGAGTTCTCCCTTCGTCACATTTCGTAAAAAAATGTTATGTACTTTTTAAATATTTTTATATTAATATTATATTTTATTTTTCACTTTAAAATAAATAGTAAAAGATATAATAAAATTTTATTTAATATTTTATTGATATTATAAAATGAGATAACTTTTTTATGTTAAGATGGAAGAGAGAGAATACTAGACAGTGATGGTGAATTTTGGGAAAATAATGAATAGGTTAAAACGAGAATTTAATTCGTATGTTTGGGTTTCCCATGCCCACACACCACACCAGTGTGACAGTGACGGTGGCAATGAGTTAAGGGACTTAACAATAAATAGGCAGCCCAGTTGATGCCAATTTGGTTTCTTACATGGGAAATTTCAGTGAAAACTATGACATGCTGCACATTTATAGGGCCTGCAAAATTTAATAATCATAATTATTTTTATAGGTTGGTTATTATTTGCAGACAAATACCAAGTATAATACTATTCAATACTTTTTATTAAATTTTTAAATTGCTTTAAATGATTTTTCAATTTTAATAAATTAAATTTTTTTAATAAAAATATTGATTTCAAAATATAATTTTGTAACCTTCTGATTTTAGAGTTTAGGCTGAGTTATATGCAACATAAAATATTGAGGTAAAAAAATTATTAATGTGTATCCACATTATCAACTGAATTTGTATCCACATTCAGTTAGGCCTTTTAATCCAATATTATTGACTAAAAGATTTTTAAATATTTTTTATATTTTTTAAATTAAAAATTGTAAAAAAAATACCTGTTCAAATTTCAATTATTATGTTAGTCCAATTCACATTAATTATCAAAATTTTCTAATATTTTTCATATAAATTATAAATTATCAATTGTAGGAGATAAAATGAGAAAATAAAATACTTTAAAATAAACGGTTAGATATTTAATAATAAACTCCAAAGTACCTAAAAATAAATGTCGAACTCACGAGGCTTAAGTATGTGCATACAAAATTTATCTTTTTTACTATTCACTTTATTATTTAATTCAAATGATTCAAGTATAATTATAAGATTCAAATTTATTTTTATTATTATAATATTTTTCTAACTTAATATATATATATATATATATATATATATATATATATATATATATATATATATATATATATATATATATATATATATATATATATTTATTCAGTTCCACTATTACAATATAAATATAAAATATTACAATATTGTAGTTGTCGAATTAAAATATCAAATTTGTATCTTTAAAAAAGTTATGTAGATAAAGAAAAGTTATCCACGTATGCCCTATTCTACTCGATTTTATAGGATTATGCCACCGTGTTATGTGCCAAACACTACACCATGCGGGGCATAACGATCCACCACACATTAAATGCAACCATGACAAAGACGATGAAAAAATTGATTCATGAGAAGCATCAAGATCCTACACCATTGAAGAGGTATGTATATTATTGTTGCATCAATAATTATTTTTCGTTGAACTCTCCAAATATCATTTTTAATAAGATAATTAAAAAATCGAAGGATATAAAAATTAGGTGCCGTAATTTTCAAATTTCAAATGTTCAACTAATGTTATCTTGCCATCCACCATCTATTTAACAACTTCTATTTTTAATAACTCGTTATATAAAATTATTTTATATTTCTTGGATATCTCCACTAAACTCGTGAATTTGGCTGAGCTTCCTTTTATTTTTGAGTAGAATAGTAATGCACTAATCTTGTATTTCACAGAGTTATTAAATATAAGTTATAATAACTTTTAAGATACCTATAATAAAATTCTAACACATTTACGTATACATTGTAATTATGTGATTTTGTAAAATTATTTTATGGTTAATGTATAACTAATTTTTCTTTATTTTATTTGTTTGATACATAAGTTATATTTATATTTTAACAAAATACAGTTATGGTTAAAATGTATTTTTAAATTATGTAAAATACAGTTATGGTTAAAATGTATTTTTAAATTATGTAAACATATTTGATTTTTATTTTTTATATTTTTTTTATAAGTTTTGATACTCATAATTTTTAAAATGATAATCAGTTATGGATGATATGACACTTATTTAAATATACCATGCTGTATGTCACTTAAAAATATTATTTTTCTTTTAATATACATATCACTGCCAATATTTCTTTTAGTATATTAAAATTAAATTAATCATATTATAATTATTATAAATATTTTTTTAAGTAATCTATCAAATAAGTTAAACTAGTCTTCACAAAAAAAAAAAGTGAAACTAGAAGTTTTAAAAAAAAAAATTGAATATGTTTAAATTTTGGATAGAAATAAAATCTCATAGTTATTGATATTTATTTAACATAAATATATTTATTTTTATTAAAGGTTGGACTTTTTACTTAGTCAAGACTTTAAAAAATAAGAAAAATCTTAGTTCATTTTAGTCTATTTAAGTAGTGTAAGTTTTTGGATTTATTTTTTCAAACTATCCTTTTGGTCCACTTTGCCTAACTTACTTTCGAGTCTCGAAATTATCTTATTTAATGACATAATCTCAATTTTAGTTCATTTTTTTTTACATTTTATATTCACTGTTTTAAACCGATTAATTATTAGATATTGAGTTTATATCCTAATGTTTTACGATACCTTAGCCCATGAGCAAATATCCTGGCATTCATAATAACAAAACTTTTTGTGTAATTTAAATAATTGTTAATAAACTCAATTTAAATTAGGTAGAACAGACCATTTCTTAATGAACGGTGATAAGGAACCTCTTAGTCACTCTCTAGAAGTTTTATGTAACAATTTTTTTTTTAAATATCTAAAAGTGATAAGTTTTTTATTAATTAGAAATAGTTTGTTATATTAAAATTGAAAACTATAATAAATACCTTTTAATTATAATTTATCAGTTTTAGATACCTAACACAGTTAATGTTAATATTATTTTACTTCATATTATATACGAGCACACCATGAAAAAATTCCTTATTTATATAGTAAGAGGTGTTTAGCCCGTGTTTAGCCGGAGAAAAATTCATTATCTTATTATAAAAAAAATCATTACCTTGTGTTACCGTTTAGACGAGAAATTTCAAGAAAGTATTTTTTTATAAATTTAAAATAGTTTAAGATAAATTATGTTGTTTGGATAATGGATAAAATAAATTAAAATTACTGTAATTTTTTAAAATATTTTAATTACTTATAATTATAAAAAATATAATTTAAAATTTTCCATACTCATTTTTTCTCCTTTTCTCTTTTTATCTTTTTTTTCTCTTATTTATCTTATTATTTCTCTTACATGCTCTTTTTTTTTTATCTTTCACCTTTCTCTTCACCTTCTTCATTCTCTTCTCTCCCTTCATTGTCTTCATTCTCTCTTGTTATTCTCTCCTCTCATTTTGTCAATATTAATATAAATATAGTCAATATTTTTTTATAAATAAATTATTTATAAATTAAAAAATATTATTAAAATTTCACCAATAAAATAAAATAAAACAAAACAGAATACTATTTAATATTAAAATTAATTTAAATTATTAAATATTTAAAATTTAATTTATTTTTATTTTTAATAAAGTTTAATATTAAAGTTTCAAAATTTTAAATATATATTTAAAAATTATTTTACATATAGTAGAAATTAAATCATTTTGTGTAAACTAAAAATTTAGAATTTAAAAAATAAAAATTTAAATTAGGTTATTCAAATAAAATATTTAAAAATAAAAAATTAAATTAAAACAATTCAAATTTTAAATTTTAAATTTTTTCGTCCAAACGCAACTTTAACTTCAACTATATTTGTTTCAATAGAATGATCAATGCAAGAAGATGACCTGAAAGAAAATGTCAGGTTTCTTATCCCTTAATTCCATCTTTCTGTCTGACATTAAAAAAGAGGGACGAAATATATTGTGCTGAAGTTGGATGGAGATTGGAATGAATTGTTTTTTTATTATAAAATTATAACAGTCCTTATTTTTTTTATATATATTTTTAAAATATTTATGTGATTATATATAAAAATATATATATATATATATTTATTTTTACACAATAAATAAAAAATATTAATAAAAAAATATATTTTAAAAATAATATAGATTCAGATTCGACTTACTAAATTCAATACTCAAACCAATTGGTCTAGTTTGTAATTTTAAAATTTAAACTGAACTGATAATCCAGATTTAGGGTTTAATCTATCTAATTTTTGGGTTCGATTTAGTTTTAGTTAATTAGGTTGATCAGACTATGCCCCCATCCCTAGAAGATGCGCTAAGTCTTTTCCTAAATGATTTATTCAACTTCATGTAAAATTGTCTAAAGTTCTGTAACAGGACTTTGAAAGTCTCAAGAATAATTTTTGTTGTATAGATAAACTTTATTAGGTAAAAAAATGGTTATTCTAGTTATAAATTGATCATTTATATTGATCAAAGAAATTAGCCACCACCACACTAAAAGAAATTAGACACGACCACCACTCAAAGAAAATTAGCCTATAAGATTAGTAGGTGGGTGTTTGGTGATCTGCAACTCTGAACGGGATTATGTTAATCACAAGAGTTCATCAGTTTTTGTTAAAAGATTCTGTAAATTGTTGCACAAAATGTAAATATTTATCAAAGAATTTCACTCGGTGATTATAATGACTTTCAACACCAAAATAGAATTAATAGGGGACAGAGACAATTTACAATAATGAATGTGGAATTAGTAGATGGAGTAATGAATATATTTTCATTGAAATCACACAATTCAATCCATTGTAAAGTATACAAGTGACTCTTGAACTTATAATTGTTTTTTTATTCTTTTAAATGTATAAAAAAATTGTTTGAGTGGATAATATACAACTCCAAATGACTTTTTCTTTGTTTATTCTTATGTTGTTTCTTTATTAGCAACAAAAAATAATTTATTGAAAAGGAGTACTGAAACCCATTGAACTAAAAGTGTTAACAAAATTAAGTCATATGAGCTACATTAGATTCAATTATTGTTACCCTCCTAACAAGTAACCAAATTAAAATTAAATGACAAACAAGCAATTGGATTGCTACAGCATGCTTGCAAAGTCACATCTGTTAATCTTCCATTAGATAACATTCAGACCCACGACACTGACGGTACTTTAATTTTCTCTAAAATATTTTTACGATTATTATCTTAATAATTATAAAATTATAAATTTTAATTGATTAACCGTATATAAAATTATTTAAGGTGACAATACATAAAATTTTAGGGTGTTGGCGAGTTTTTAATTTCTAATTTTTAAATGGAACTTTTAAATCAAAATATACTTGATTAAAATGAAAATAAAATAAATTTTAATTTATTTTAAAAAAAAATTATATTCATCTAATTTTTTTTAAATTTAATTTATAATTTTAAAAATATATTTTATTATTATATTTAACAATTTATTTTTTTAATATTATTATTATTTCAATCATTATTATTCTCGTTACTATTATAATTATTATTATCATCATCGGTATTATTATTATTATTATCATTCATACTAACAGATAAATATATTTTACAACTAATTTTAATAAAATTAAAAATTTTTAAAATAAATTTATTTTCAAATTAAAATTAAATTAAAACTAATTTTAATTTTAAAAAATATAAAAATTTGTAACTAAAAATCAACCCAACCTGTCTTAAAACTTATGCTATATTAATTTCGCTAGTTGTACACTCTTTTTTTTTTTTTTCCATAACTTATTTATCCGAAGTTATATTATTCAACACTTTCTATTTTTTTTTTTTTATCATGGGACATCGGTGGTCCGGTAAAGACATTTTCTAATAATAATAAATACAAACATAAAAATTTAGTTCTTCAAGTATTCCTTGGACATTCTTTAAATGATTTCTATAAGTCGATAAAAAAAAAATGAAAAAGAAAATGTATCCCTCTCCAAATGTGATGTACAGACATCTATCATCCTTCTTCTTCTGTATCCATATTACAATACACTTCTTTTATTGGCACTGAATCCCTTAATATATATTATTTTGGGTACATAATCCATTAATATTTTGGAACTCCCATTTAAATTAAACAATTTAGCAATATCATAATTTATTCTTTAACGAATCAATACAAAGCATCATAACCTATATTCGATTCAAAATCTCACATCAGTAAATTAATTTTTTAAGATTAAATTAATTTAAATTCACGTTTTAAAATAAATTAAAATTTATCATAGTAATTTAATTAGACCCAGCAGATGACTGCTACTAAATTATTATTAAATTACTTAAATAATATATAAATAAAAAATAATTCTTATATTATAAATTAATTTTATAAAATTAAATTAAAATTAATTTTACATTTTAACTTCTCTTAAATTTATTAATAAATCACCTATTATATTATCCACTAACTAAGTTTAACAGTATTAGATATTAAAACATATATTGAAAAAGTTATCGCGGTCCACTAAAAATAAAATATTAAAATACTTTAATATACTATTAATCTATATCATATTTTTTCATAATAAACAACATTTAGTAGTTCTGACTTCCGAACACTGCAGTGTACATAGTTATATAAGTCGTACGCACTACTGTCACCAATCCCCTATATATACATATAATATAAAATGGAATTGGATAATAGCTATACAAAATATTTAAAAAAATTGCTTATAACTGAGACAATTTCGATTGAAATATTCTTCTCATGTGCATTAGTGTTCAATAGGTAGTTTTCTTCCAATATATATATATATATTAAGGTTGGCCAACAAGGAGCCTCCAGTAATTATTACATGGGATTGAAATTTTGAATTTTTTTTCTGCAAATAGGGTATCAGCTCTTTTAGTTCAACGCCCACCTGCCTGCTCTTTTTACATATAATTTTTTTAACTTTTATAATCACAGCTTTAAATTCTTTCGTCAATCTACGCTATTTAATTATTGTTGATAAAAAATAATGTCATGAGTAACACTTTATACAAGTTAAATGTTTTACCAAATAATTCATACTATTAATGGATGTTGACCATTCACCCAAAAAAAAATGGATGTTGACTTTATTATATTTAATGTGTTATTTTATATAATTAATTTATGAGAAATGTTAACATTGACCCTAAAGCTGATGTTTTATGTTAACGAAATCTCTAAAATTTATTTATATTCAAGATTTAAAATATCAAAGTTACTAATTAGTTCGTTAAAACTTTAGGTAATAAAGTGCACGTGAAATATGTAAATTATTGATTACGTTAACAGTGTACTAATACTGAGACAACATACCATATAATAAAATAAATTAATTAAGAAATGTAGAGGTTTATTTGTTGTAAAAAAAATTACATATTTATTATAATAGAAAGCTAAAAATATCACTGAACACATAAATCGATTAATGTAAAATTATTTTAGCTTATAATAGTGTAAAAAATATACTTCTAAATATATTTTTTATTATTAATTAAAATTTATTAAAATTATACAATTACAAGATATTCATTAAATAAATAATGAGAAGTGAAAACATCTTACACAGTGGCAAAAAGTAAATACACACAAATTGAGGAGTGAAAAGTAAATGAAATTAACGAGTGAAACAACAATAAAATTGATATATATATAGGAAACAGCCAGCCTCTAGTCCGTTTCCAAGAGGACAGGACTCTGGGCTATCCTATCCTTCCTTTTACCATTTCTCTCTCTTTCTCTCTCTTCCCGTGGCATCCTCTGCAGGAGGCAGAAGTTTTCTTGTTGCTTTTCACTTAATAAATAACTTTCATCACTGCCCGTGCATTACTATTCTTAACCATTGAGCTAAAGTGCCCTTACAGATCCATCATCACTTGGCTTATCTTTGATGGATTTAGAGTTTGAATATCAAGAAGTAACTCCTCTGTCTCTCTCTTCATTTCACACGATCCATTATTCTTTCTCTTCTGCTAATGTGGAGATTATGATTCAGGAGTACAGGAGGAACTCCAGGGGACTGCAACTCTTTACTTGCAAATGGTTACCTTTCTCTTCTCCGAGGGCCCTGGTTTTCCTTTGCCATGGTAATTCACTTCCATCTCTCTCTCTCTTTGTAGGTGTGCTTTTACTTCGGCTTCATTAATTATTTCTTGCAGGTTATGGCATGGAGTGCAGTCGCTTCATGAGAGGTAATTAATAATCTTCTTCCATCACTTTGTTTTCTTTGCAAAATCTTCTTCTCCTGTTTTTGTCATTTAAAGTAAATGAGATCAACAAAATTCCTGCATAAATAAAATCTAATGGGAAATACTCGTGTGGGGGTGGGGGGAGGGGGATTAAGTTGACAAATTAAATTTTGCTTGTTAAAAATACTAGGTTCAAGATCAAATTAACATATGAGCGAATAATAATTAGTTCATGTGAGTTGGTTCTTGAAACTTTATCAAGGCAGATTTAATGAGTCTTTACATAAGTATTTCATAGAGTTGATAAAATGATAAGGCTCGATGGGATGGATAGGCTAGCAAAGCTCTTTATTTGTGGGCTTAAAAATAGTTAGATCAATTTAACTTTACTTGATAGACCATACAGATAGGGTGAACTCGAGAAAAATAAAATAAAAAATTATCAAATTTATTTAGTCTAATATTTTTTTTCTTATAAAGAATATATAAAATCATAAAAAAGATAAAATAAACCAATTTAGTGCTATTTAACATATAAGTATGTTAGGTCTAAACAAAAATCTAGTCACTCCAATTTAACTTGCTTATGTACTTGGTTCGTTGGATTGGGTAGTCCATGTTTTATTTAATACTCATCGATTATTTTTTTTATTTAGAAAAGCAAGATTCCAATTCATATTTTTTTTAGAATATGTGTTAAATCTATACTCATTACCAATTTGATAAATTTTTATTGTTTGAATATTAAACTATAAGTCTAACTTAAAAAAGAAAAAAATATAATTACTTGAAACACTTTAAATTACCATCGACTTAAATCTTTAAGGTTTTGAATGTGATATTATATATATATACACGAGTATTTATTTCTTAATTAGTGGTTGAGCCTCCTATTAAAACATCATGTGATGTTATTAATTTTTAAAATGAAGTCCATACATATTTTGTTTCTTACTCAATATGCTAAATTTGTTCACCATCATTTGACTAATTTTATTTTTCAGCAAAATTAATTTGTTCACCAAAATTTTTGAGTGTAACGATAAGCGTCGGTTTGATTTTGTTGCCTTGGTCAATCTTCCAATACGAAACCTGTGAAACCGAGTTCTTTGGCAATTTGGTTGGTGTGCCTTCCAAATTTTCAGTATAATAATCCCATTGCGTTTAGACACGTAAGGGTACAGTTGGACCGAAAAGGATTGTGGTTTTAGTACGTGCCTAGGAAATCTTACTGGCATGATTCAACAAATCGTTTTGTATTTCATAAAATTAAAAAAGAAAAGTTTTTTTTTTATTAACAGAAGTTTGACAAGAAGCAGGTAATATATTTTTTAATACTTTATTATTACTTATTATTGAGTAAATTATGTATGAATCCCACAAAATATTTAATATTTTAGGTTCATATATTTTATATAATGACATACATATATATAATTAAATTCAGTGGAGATCGATTAAACTGGTGAACAATTAAATGTTTGGTTTAAATAAACTACATAATTTAGCTGATAATAAATCAACAAAAATAAATAAAATAAGTAAAAATTAGTCAAGAAAACTATTTGGGTTAATGAAAAAAGTTTAATATAA
Source organism: Mucuna pruriens (assembly GCA_025330945.1). Lineage (NCBI taxonomy): Eukaryota > Viridiplantae > Streptophyta > Magnoliopsida > Fabales > Fabaceae > Mucuna > Mucuna pruriens. The sequence goes on from JAENHJ010000528.1 coordinate 3,819,165, forward strand.
TATTATTTTTCTTACAAAATAGAATTAACATAAAATATTTATCATTTTTTTTATTCTAGATGTAAATTTGTTGTTGTTAATGAATATTATTGTGTATTACTAAAATCTCAATCCAAATACTATGATATATTTGGATTGACATCAATTTATTTATTTAAGTTTTTAATATTTTTAAAATATATTTATTTATTATTATTATTAACTTATTTTATAAAATTAAATTTAATAAAGTACTATCACTTTAATTTTACTAATTAAATTAAGTTAGTATTGTAAAAGAAGAGATTTTAACTTTGTTTTAATTTTTTTTTTAATTTTGATGGGTCGGTTTGTGAATCTATCAACTCAAACTAGATCAGTTACAACTTTTAGTGTGTTTGCATAAGGTAGGTCAATGTGTTTCTAACTCATTTTCAACATACTGCTTATGCAACAAATTAAAATGAAAAAAAGACTCATTTTATTATTTCTAGTATTAATTAGATGTGGCGTGAAAAGACATCTATGATAAATGACTCTAGTCACATAATTTTATCACTAATCTTTATATATGTATAATGTGTGAAAATTTGTAGTTATATTAATCATTTTAACATAATTTTGATCAATTATTTATAACAATATTTGAAAAAAATATTCTTTATACAGTGATAAATGGAGTTACAATTTTAAATATTGAAACAAAAAATATTTTTAAATGATCTTCTTAAATACACATGAACGACTGTAATAACACTGTCACCTCTAATAAGAAAACGAGTAGATAAGCTACCAAAGTCTGCAATATGCATGTAGCAGTGAATATGTCAAAATCCCAATTTAAGATTTTGCCTAAAACTTCTTGGTCTTGACACATACCAAAAGCCTTAAATCTATATTTGAAGGACAAGTCTATTTCATGACTAAAACGCGACACTGACCCAACCCCACCATTGCCCCAAACATAATGCTGGATTAGCACTGGGCAAGCATAACTAATATAGCTAACTTTTATTTTTAAAATATATTTTTGAGTCAATTTTATTCTTTATTATCTAAATTTAAAATTGTATGTTTTAGTTATTATATTTGTAAAAATAACTAGTTTCGCTCTTTTTTTTTAGAAGATATGATTTGTGACACGTATAATAAAATAAAAAATCTAACAACATTAGAGTTTGGATTAAGATATGATAATAATGACTTGTATTTTGTTTTCATCAAAGGAAAGAATAAAATTAATTATTTTAAAAATATAAAGACTAATTTTTTTTAATTTAATAAAAAAATAAAATTAGTCTAAATTTTAAAAAAATTGTGCCTGTGTTAGAATGAAAATGAATAGTAGAGTTAATTTGTTGCTTTGGTTGCATGATGGGTGTAGAATGTGGAGTACGGCTAGCGTGTGCCAAATATGCTGTGTACGGTATGGATTATGAAGGGCATGGACGTTCCGAAGGTGCTCGTTGTTACATAAAGAAATTCGATAACATAGTCAACGATTGTTATGACTTTTTCAAGTCAGTTAGCGGTACGGATTCAAATAATTTAAATTCTAAACTATTGAAAACTGAGACATTTTGGATCAGCTTTACTATTCATTTGTGTATTTCAGAGCTCCAAGAGTATAAGGGAAAGGCTAGGTTCTTGTATGGAGAGTCCATGGGAGGGGCAGTGAGCCTACTTTTACATAAAAAGGACCCTTCATTTTGGGACGGTGCAGTTCTTGTGGCACCCATGTGTAAGGTATGAAACTAAGAATATCTTTGCCACAACATTTATTGAACTCAAAAGCATAAGTATTTAACAATATTTTTCATATACGAAAATAAATCATGTTAATATTATAAAAATAATTTATGAGTAACCCTAACCATTAATTGAATAGTTCTTTTTTTCCTAAATAAAAATGAAACACGGCTTATTCAAATGTTGAAACAATAAGCCAGATATCAGAGAAGGTGAAGCCACACCCAATGGTGGTCAACATATTGACTAAAGTGGAAGATATAATCCCAAAGTGGAAGATAGTTCCCACAAAGGATGTCATTAATTCAGCCTTCAAAGACCCTGCTAAACGAGAAAAGGTGAGGTTTAACCTCCTTTTTCAATATTTATAAATTTCTGCAGTTTATATATAGAGTAACTGATGAGAAATTATTAATTGGTTCGTGATCACAATCTCAACTAATCTTTATATGATATGTAATCCAATGCTATTAATTCTTTTTTGCAAATTGAAATTTTAAACAAAAGATTAACTAGAATTACAGTGTAGGAGTACCTAATGATTTCCCATAATTGAGATGCTTATTTAAATGACTTAAAATCTTGCTGATTTAGTGGTGGAGTTAATTTATGTGCCTCTTTCTTTGACGGTGATTGCAGATAAGGAAAAACAAGTTGATATACCAGGACAAACCGAGGTTAAAAACAGCATTAGAAATGTTGAGAATCAGCATGAGCCTTGAAAAGAGCTTGTATAAGGTATATATTATAAGATCGTTTGTTTTTTTATATTGAGTGTAGTTGATAATGAAATTAGCACTTGTTAAAAATAGGAATTTGATTTTGAGCAGGTGAGCCTGCCGTTTTTCGTATTGCACGGAGAAGCAGATAGAGTGACTGAGCCAGAAGTAAGCAGGGCATTATATGAGCGAGCCAGTAGCAAAGACAAGACCATAAAATTGTACCCGGGAATGTGGCATGGCTTAACATCGGGGGAGACTGACGAGAACATCGAAAAAGTCTTTGCAGACATTATAATGTGGCTAGACAAGCACGCCAGCAATGCCACTCCACAACCACTTCACACTTATAACTATGCCATTGAGAGATTGAGCACAGTTGCATCACAAGCACAGATTCTACAGCAAACTAACAGGCCAAAAAGAAGCTATCGTTGTGGGTTGAAAGGAGGAAGCCGCTTGCTATGCCACTCAGCCATTTAGATTCTAGTCCTACTATGGTAGGGACTGTGACCATGTACCTAATAATAATATACACTGTTTTATTCATTTATGGCCATTTTCCCCATGGTTTCTTAATCGATAGGAGTCCAAATTGTTTTAAAAAAGTAAAGCCAGATAAATGTGCCAAAGATCCAAATAGTGCCAAAAATCCAGATAAAACTTATTACACATGTTTAAGTAATATACTTTAATTTTACTAGCATACAAATAGTTGAGAGAGAGAAAGAAGTATATATATAACTTACCAAATCAGAAACACACTGGAAACTCCCCCATAAACGGTCAAAGCACTCTTATATTTGTTATTTTTTTTTAGTAATATTTATTATAAAAATGTTACTAAATACTTCTTTTAGTAATATTTATTAAATATAAAATATTATTAATAAAATTTTGTAACATAGTTTAAAGATAACATTTTTTAAAATATTATTCAAATTAATAAATAATATTTTTATTTATATATATATATTTTAAATATTACCAAAAATTATAAATATATATTGTGGTGAAAATTTATTTTTCTTCATGTCTGCATTAACGCCGCCATTAGCTAGGGACACTTGACTAAGAAAGCCACGATGCATGATGCATCCTTTCTGTAACACTAGGTACATTAATTGTTACCTATCCAATCTTCAAAACTATTGGCTTACCTGATCAACGAAGTTACTAACAACGCCACCATCATCTAAGCACATTCGGGGCCGTAGGTGTTGAAAATTCTGGCTATTCTCACCTGAAAACAAATCATACAAAGAAAATTTTATATTTATTTTTGCTAGAAAATTGAAAATAATTAGCAAAGAAAACCAAACACAGACAATAATTAAATATAGAAACAATTAAGAGGTAGCTATGTTAGTCTCCAAAATGAAAATGACCTCGACTCCAGCTCCTCTATGGTGATGCATGGTCAACGTCTCAGCCGTACGCTTTCCCTCGTCGTAACAGCTTCGAACACTTATCACATATACATGTACAACCATGTCACAGAACCCACCAAGGAATCTCTTTAGTTTTTAATTGATGTGTCTTTTTTTTTTCTTTTTCTTTTCTCATAAAAAATAAAATGAATGGGAGGATGAATTCTATCCTTGTTTGGAAGCACTTTTGCAAGGAAAACATCTAGACTATGTTGGTTCAAAAGAAAAAAAAATAATTATTTTCTACACATAAAAATAATAGTATTACATGAAAATAGGATTATAAATGGACTAAGCTAATTCAAAATTTTTAGAAAAAAAATATTGTGTTAGCATCATAACAAGCTATATACAAATGTGAATATATTTATAAAGATAATATTTTTTAAAACATGTTTATATATCTTCAAAATCTTCCCAAAAGAAAGAAATCTGAGAAAATAAAAAAAGAATATGATGAGTCATCACTGAACAAACACGACTCTTCATAAGCTAATATTTATTAGAAGAACCATTGTGTTACTTCAAACCAACCATTTAATTCGTGTGTAAATATGCAAAAGTGGAAAACACTGTCTCATTGTGCATTCAGGCAAATAAGAAGTACTATTTGATTGTTTCTGGGAAGTGAAAATGGAGGGTGGTAAGGGAAGTTTCAATTTCAGGGTTGGTTGTTCATCACTTAGGAGGAAAAGTTATGCAGATTCAATCTTCTCCAACTCTTTCCACAGAGATGATGATGAAGACAAAATGGGCTTCAATTCAGAAGCTTCCCACGGTTTCCCGTTTGAGGAAAGGTTTGCTGACCACCCCAGAAGGGGAGGCCAATGAGATTGACATACACAACCTTGGGTTGCAAGAAAGGAGAGCTTTGATCTAAAGACTCGTTACAAATTCTGAAAAGGATTGACAAGTTCTTGTCAAAGCTTAGGAATCGAATTGATAGGTGACAATTTATTCCACTGTCAACTTTTTCTTTTCTGTAAATGTTGCCTTGAAAATACACTGATGCATGGCTTCATCGAGTTGGAGTTGATGTTCCTACAATTGAAGTTCGATTTGAGCACTTTTAGGTTGAAGCAATTGTGCATGTAGGAAGCAGAGCTTTGCCCATCCTCACTAACTATACGGTTAATATAGTAGAGGTAAATAGTACTACTACTATTATTAAGTACTAACCTTCAACATGAATATTATATTGTAGAGTTTATTATATAATCTCATTCATGGAGTCTAAAACACCCACTCTCCTCTTATTTGGCTTTTGTAGAGGGCCTGTTGAAGTCTATGCTTAGAAGTGGGAGAGAAAATATGAATACTCTCCAGGATGTTAGTGGAATAATAAAGCCTTCCAGTTAATAATGCAGATATATTTTAAGTACAGTAACAGTATATCATTGATTAGAAAAACAATCACACTCCTCTTGGCCTTGGCCGGAAAACTTGATCCAAAACTAAAGGTTAATATATATGTATGAAATTGTGTTAACATTTTGGCATTATTTTTATGTTGTAGACCTTTGTCTAATACAATGTGGTTTCTTGTTTAGTTCAATGGAAAGGTGACTTATAATGGTCATGAGATTAATGAATTTGTACCGCAGTGAACTACCGCGTATGTCAGTCAAAATTATCTTCATACCGGAGAAATGACCGTCCGAGAAACCTTAGCCTACCAGCAAGATTCCAAGAAACCTTAGTCTCTCGATATTTTTCTCATAGTTTCATCTGATACAATTTTGTAGACAAAAGCTGATATTTGAAATGAAAATATCTTGTATTGTGCAGATATACTAGCAGAGGTGTCTAAGAGACAAAGAAGCAAATATTGTTCCCGATCTAGATCTTGATATCTATATGAAGGTATGAGGGAAATCATTGTCTGTTAGGGATATATTTTACCCTTTTGGCTTGTATCCCTTATCCTTCATTTTATTTTGTTCAAATAAATTATAATTCTTTTAAACCTATGCGAAAAATAAATATCAACTTTATAAATATTGTTGCAATCAAATGAGAAGTTATGAAGAAATTCTAGGTGGCAAATTAATTTTGATGGCAAACAAGCAGTAATTTTGAAATTGATCTGTTACAATTGCATCATGTGTTTCTTTTCCATTTTACAAATAGAATGCTTAATAACTAATTAATTGGCTGGACTATTGTGACTTGTCTCTCATTTCTTGTTTTGTTTGCTTTATATGTTCAGAATCTGGGACTGGAGACCTGTACAGATATTGTAGTGGGAGATGAGATGTTAAGAAGTATCTCTGATGGACAAAGGAAACATGTTACAACAGGTAAAACAGGCTTGTAAAATCATGGATGAAATATGTACCGGTTTGGATAGTTCAACAACTTTTCAAGTTGTGAAATCAATTAAGCAATATGCCCACTTTCTCAAAGGAACTGTTGTGATCTCACTCCTGCAGCCACCACCAGAGACTTACAATTTGACGACATTATTCTTCTCTGATGGACATATTGTGTACCAAGGTCCTAGCGAACAAGTGCTTGATTTTTTAGCTTCAATGGATTTTAGATGTCCAGAGAGAAAAGGTGTGGCAGTCTTTTTGCAAGAAGTAAGTGTCTGTAAACTTATCTTTCTTATCACTTATTTGCATAGTTAGAACCATTCATCAGCCCAGCATTCATATATTTGAATCTTTTGATGAGCTCAAGTAAAATATTGTTGCTATTTTAAGTTTGTTGCTATTTTAAGTTTGTTTCATGACCACCAAACTATTTGACACTTTCTTAGAGTGTCAAAATATTTCTCTTGTTTTCTTCCATTGCCAAAGCTTCTAATGTCTTTTGTTTTTTGAAATGAAATGCAGCTTTTCCTAATGAAGCGAGGAGGACAAATGATATATGTGGGACCCTTGGACGTCATTCTTCACATTTAATCAGATACTTTGAGGTAGTAGAATTATTATGAAAATTTGAATATAATTGAAAAGCTTTTTTTTTTTATTTTCTTATGGCAAAATTTCACCTCTGTAAGAAATCCAAGGTGTGAAAAAGATTGAAGTTGGCTATAACCCAGCAACGTGGATGATGGAAATCATGAGTCCAGGGAAAGAAATGGAGTTGGGGATTGGTTTTGCCGAGGTGTACAAAAAATCATAGTTATACAGGTATTTTTATTTGTATGAACTCTAATCAAACTATATGGAAAATAACTAACCTTCATTTTATGGATAAAGAAACAAATATAACTTTGACCAGAAGACATCTTTTAGGATTGCATGTAATATTTACAAAGAGCAAGCAGCATCCAATCCATAGTTATAGTTAAACAACATATCCAAACATTAATACTATATCACATATGGTAACATTTCCTGGCCGATTAAAATCAAACAAGTATATATTTTAGACACATAAAATCACTTACACAGTATCCATAGACGCTTGTACACAGCTTATTCATATATCCTCAATTTAGAGTATACATAAATTTTTACCCATTTCAGAACTTCTATGGATTGCTGATGCTCCCCAGACCTGTAGTGGCAAGTTTGTTGACAAGAGCTAGAGCGTTACTGGTGATGCAAGACACGTTCTGAACCCGGTTTTTTAGCAATTTAATTTGCTTCTCATTGTTGTCTTCAAACCCATCGAGGCAAGTGTCTTGGTCAGTGAGTGCCGCACTAATCCACGTGTTGAGGTCCCCCATTTGGGTGCTAAAAGTGCTTTTGCTTAGCCTCCTAAGCACACCAAGTGATCTGTGAAGCTCGTCAAGGGCATAGGAAAATGACTCAACACAATCCGAAAGTGCAACTCTGTTTCTTCCCTTCAAACACCCGTGTCTCTTCAATTCTGCTAGATACGCTTCAACATTCTTAACCTCGCCTACTGACACCGACACTCCCGCACGTGCCCACTTGCTTGGGCTTCTCCCAGCAGTGTTGGAGAAATGTGCAAGCGTGTGAACACAAAGGCTTTGGTACCTCGTCACACTGCAAGCCTCTCTAACGTTATCGTTCCCTTTTGCAAATACCATGTGGCCGGTATTTGTTAGGAGTGAAAGAAACAATGCAAGCAGAAACATAAGGCGTGCTATAATAATTACAATAATCATTTTAGAATGCCAATGAATTGAAGGGCAAAAAAAATAAAGTAATTGTGAGTACTAAGTGTATTAAGAAGGGAACGGAGCCAGGAATGACTAAACAGTTGTTGTTGTAGTGGAAATAGACAAGTGTGAGATTAGCTTTGAAGCTAGGCTCTTTAAAGGCAGCGTGTTATGTTTCACGTTATGGACTTTTTCTAGGGGAAACTGTTGCATAGGCAAGAGGCTAGTGAGTGCAATTAAGGAAAGGGATATGGGTGGTGAACTAAAATATATGCAAAAAGTCATTAACATGTGAAGGGAAAGTGAGTTTTGCACTTGTCATGATAAGAATAACTGGATAGGATACTCCATTTTTCTTCTTGTGAAGGCTTCTTCTTGCAATGAGGATCGAACACAATTAACATCTATAACTATCGATTTCATCAAGCTACAAAGAAAGGGCCAAAATTAAAAGGGAAGTAGAAAAAATTAATGGACTTGGAGACATGTATTGTTTGTACATGCAGAACTTAATTTATTGCTTTCCCACAACAAGAAGGGAAATAAATGTGTCGTGTTGCTATTAGTTATACTTAATGTCTAATTACTACTTGGTGCCAATGAGAAAAGACGTTAATGAAAATGAAACGATTAGGCGAAGAAAGAAGACGGGTGGGTGGCCTAATGGGACCTCAAATTGCTTGGCACTAATACCTCATGTTGGCTTTGATTACATGAGGTCTCTCTCATTCTTGCCTTGTTTGACTAATTAAAAAATGAGAAGAAATTTCATTGCAAAGTGTCTAACTAAAAAACCAAAAACTAGATTCCATGATTAGGCCATAGGGGAATTATACAAACCTTCATGTGATTTAGTGCTTCCTTCATAAACACCCCTAATTAATTCCTCTTATATAAATTTATGAATAAGATTAATTTAGATACACATCTAATTACATTCAATGACTTCAAATTATTTAACTGAAATATATAAATTTATCAAATAACTTTAACTCTTTAAAGTTTTAATTAAAATTTTAACTTAAAAATAACGTTTAAAGCCCAAAAAATTAAACAAATATGATCTATAGTTTTATCTTTTTCTTCATAAATTTTGCATCTTAAAAAATTTAAAAGATAAAATTTCAATAAATTTATAATAATTTTAACAAATTATTTTGTATCTACTTCTTTATTATAAATATTCAAAATGGGACTCTCACTCTTCCTATTCTCTCGATTAACTCTTTTTTTTTTATTCTTTTCCTTACCTACATAGTGCAGTAATCTTTACACACAACTTATAAGAGTGTAGATTGTTGTGGTGAGCAGTGACTACTCTAGAAATGTATTTGAACGCGTGTCATTTGGACATGTTTCTTGAACAAATCACGTCAAACTCAGAGATCCAAGACAGAAATTACTAATAGTAACTTATGTGTATCATGACTCCAACACTAGAGAATCAAACACGATGATGTCTTATAGGGGCACAAGGGAGGTCAGTTCTAAGACAATTATGGATGGTGTATCGGTAGAGTCCATATCTAACTCTGAATCAAACCTCGCGGGCCTAGAACAATGTCTATAATTACCGATTCCATGCCATCATTTAATAAGTGTAGGTGAGCTAGAACAATTAAAGTCTTTAATTACCAAACCAATTAAATGAATTATGTAGGAGGTGGCAAAAATGCCAGAACCTTCTCATCTCGTCAAGTTTTCATGATGACAAAAACTTAAAAAGAGTAATATTAAGTAGTTTTATACTGTTGTTCTTAATTAAAAATTAAAGTTTAATTTGGATAATAAAGATTATCATTAGAATATGTTTGGAGTTGAATTTAGGAAGAAAAGAGAGAGTCAATTTTTGCTTTTAATAAGTATATATTCTTTAATTTAATATTTACAGAAATAAAGAAATAAAACAATGGATTCATATAAATTTAATGCTATAATATTTTATTTTATTTTATAAATATTATATAAATTTCTTAAGTTTAAAATTAAAAAATTATCATCCTTTCTATTTTTCTCCAAAATCCTTATATTTCCATTCAAAACTTTACTTTTTAAGTATACCTATTAAGGTCAATGAAAGTTATTAAAACAAAACTTAAATTTTGATTAAACAACAATAAAAAAATCTTCTATGGTATCGTATTTACTTATTTATTTTAACATTTTTTTAAAATAAAATAGCATTAAATTGATAAAAGAACATTAATTCACGGATCAACGATTTAAAGCTGATAATTGCCATTGAATATGTATGTCCATACATATTCTCTCTCTATATTACAATATTGTAACAGAAAAAGAAATACACATTGTTTATATATTAAAGTAAAATATAGATATTTGATAATGACGAATACTTAATTTTAATAAAAAAATATACATTTTTCAATATATATATAATGTATATATATATAATATTTTATTTACAATGAATAAGATTAGTTGACAATGGGCGTCAAAATTTATAAAACTGCACTTTAACAACTGTAAAAGAAATCAAGTAGGCATGTAATTGATTTAAAGTTTCTATCAAACAAATTAAGTTTACAAACTCACATTTAATATAGTAAAAATTAGGCAGTATTTTATTTCAATGTATTATTTAATATATTGTTTTATTTAAAACACTAGTAAAATTTACTGTTAGATTATATATTTATAAATAGGGTCTTGCTAATCATTAGATAATGGTTAAGAAATTAATAAATATAATTTTATATTAAAAACTATGCTAGAGTTACATCCAAAATTATAAAAAAAAATACATTGTTACATTTTTTAATAAAAAAAACTTTCTATTTTAGATTCATTAACCAGTAAACTATAAATAGTGGTAAGATTTTTTTTTTAATTTTATACTATAAAAAATATTTTTAATATAATTTTTAAGAATTATTATAAAAATTAATAAATTTTTATATTTATTATTGGATTTTTTTTTTGTACTTGGTGAAACGAATGACAAAAGCAAAAATACACAAACTATAAAGCTAAGGACAAATCATGACTTAAAAGCACATAATTTTTTGTAAGGAGGTTTGCTCCATTCTCGTGTTTCTGTCATATTAGAAATTATGATTCTCGAGTATTATAATACTAGAAATTATCATTTATAGAAACGATGGAAATTCGTTTCTTTAGTTATAAATATTATATTTTATGAAAATTAAAAATTTTGAGATATATAAACTCTCCTAAAAATATCTTCGTAGAAAAAAGTAACTTCATTAAATAGATTTACGTAAATTATTATTGTAAAAATATTTTTTATAAATTTTAAAATTATAAATATAATAGTGTAATTTTAATATTTTTATTTAACTTTAACATAACAAGAATTTTCATTATATTTACTTTAATTCTTTTTTTACAAATTCTACTAAATCATTTAAGAGTAATAATAATTCTTCTTAAATAATTTATTAATTAATACTTTGATAAATTTTAAAGACTTAAAAAATAAAAATATTTAAAAATATTAAAATAACATATTTTATAAAATAATTTTATTTTAAGTTTATATTAAATATACTAATAATATAAATTATTTTTAAATATAATTATTTATCACGTTTATTTAAATATCATTTCTAAATTTACAACTATATTAAATAAGTTAACAAAAATATTATAATATTTTTATATTAATAAAAAAAATTTCCAACTCGAAAAAGATACATTATATCTTTTTATAGAAATATTTTTTTTAAACTTAGTCAAAAACTATTTTCAATAAACAATATTTTCTTAAAAAAAAATTATGACAATATATGAAGAATAAGAAACAAATTTTTCCACCCTTCAAATTTTTAGAAAATTAAAAAACTTCCATCCATCAAATGCTCCTAGGTATAAAATATATTATCATTGTATGTATTATTTATTTTAAGAGTAGATAATAATTTAAAATATATTTTTATTTCTTCATATAATTTAATTAAATTTAAATTCATCAATTTAATTAAAAAAACAGAATGTCAAGAAAGGAGAGATAAAATATTTCATGGGCAGAGTGAATTTTTTTATTACATATATATATATTAATTTATAATATAAGAGTAAGTAATAATATAAAATTTATTATTATTATTATTATTATTATTTATATATTTTAATTAAATTTAAATTCATTTATTTAATAATGCAAAAGGCTAGTAGTTTGGTAATTTACGGTGACACTAGGTGAAGGGGGATCCTACCAAAAAAAAAAAAAAAAAGGTGAAGGAGGGGATTGAAGTTAGAGGAAGCAGAGGAGCGAAGGAGGAATTAGGTGTTGAAAGAGCGATAGAGAAAGAGAAAGAGAAAGAGAAAGAGAAAGAGAGATGGCGTCGGGGTGGGGAATTACAGGAAACAAAGGTCGCTGCTACGATTTCTGGATGGATTTTAGTGAGTGCATGTCTCGCTGCCGAGAGCCCAAGGATTGTGCTCTTCTCCGCGAAGACTACCTCGAGTGCCTTCACCATTCCAAAGAGGTCTTTTCCTTTTCCTTTTCCTTTTCCTTTCTCTTTCATTCCCATTCTCCATACCCTATTTCCTATCATCTCCTTTACCAACCCCCTTTCGATTTCCGTTTCCCACTTTATCCCTCTTTCATTTCACTTAGATCGGCTTTTCTGGTTTTGCCCATTAAGTCCAAAGTTCGTCCTGTGTTTGGGATCTTGTATTGTTGATCATTCAATTAACTATGTTCAATGGTTTGTGATCGAATTCACCACTTTACTGTTAAAACCTTTCACTATCTTTTGTACTTGTTGTGGAATACCATTTTATTACAGCCGCAATGCAGCATTAAGAAAATACAAAATAAAAACTTTTAGTTCTGCCCTGGGAATTCACCGAAAACTTGTCAGATCTTTTCTTTTTTTTCTTTTATTGTTTGTTGCTCATACTTAAAGACATTTTGTTATATTTGAGAAAAGGACTTAGAATCTATTGTAATACATGCAATTTCTTCATGCGCTGCTAACTTCGTTCCATTCATTCTCTCCATGTGTCCAATGTTTGCCTCTCCCAAATGAGGCCATTGGGACATAGCGAGTAAATTGTGGGTAGTGATATTTCTGTATTCTATGCCTCCTTTCTGCTCCAACTCAAATTTGGTATATTGCACTGTTAACATTTTTATGTTGTGTTTTGACGTGATTTTATTATAAAACTTTATAGGTGGTTTTGAAGCTTTCAACATATTGTTTCCTTTAAATCTTGAAATGTTATTTGCCTTTTCCCTGCAGCAATCATATTTTAATCTACATTCTATTTTAGTCTTTGAGTTCCCTATGAAAACAATGCTGGGTTTGTGCTGATTACTTGGGATTCTCTTATTTCATTTGTGATTCCTTTGTTGATAACTATGTTCTTCTTTTTGTTGCCAGTGACCAAAAGTATTTGTTGCTTAAAGAATTTGGTCATGGGTTGTGAACTTTGAATTACAACTGGACTTTAAATATTTAATTTGACTTTAAGCCTTTTAATTTTCTAAACTTAATTTCTTCTCTTGCTTTCACAACGTATTTAATTTGTCTATCTTTTGTTGCTCATATGGGGATTACTGGTTATACTCAATTAACAATGGATAATGGGATACAATTGTTTGTTAGCTATTTGGCTGAACTAAATGGCTTAAAATTATTCATATACCCTTATATTTAGTCAAGACACAACTCTGAGAATGTATAATCCTGTGGTTGACAATAATATGGTGGTTAGTTTCAGAAATTTGATGTTATGGCATAATTATAAGGTCAGAAACTTTCATGTGGGTTCATGGACTCCTAATAACTAGTCTAGTGCATGAATTTCAAACTTCTGGTGAAAAATTACACAGATTAATCATCGTTCTGAGTCATTATATTCACAACACAAAAATAGTGGTATATCATTAATGAAAACATTGGATAAAGAAACTGACAAGAGTGATAAAGTTGTCCATTTTTTCTTGTTGCTGTTATCTGGTTAAAGCCTTCTTTCTACCTAATGTGGTCAAGCTTATCATTTTTTATGGTTTGATCTCGTAATCAGGCACTGTGTATTATATATACACTTGGAAAAGTGTTTGATTTGCTAAACAATAAAGAATTGGAACAACGCAACAATACTTATTCCAAGTTTGATTTCTAACATAGCCATGGGACATGACAAAACAAAAGAAGCATTACAGAACAATAGTTCAAAATTTCTTACTCAAACCATGGGATAACCTTGTGTTACATAATACCATTCAAAAGTAAAAAACACCCAACCCTTTCTTCCTCAAGACCCTTTCTCTTTATCAACCTTTCATCCCCAATTCCCCTCAAAATTGTTTATGTTATGCATTTACCATCAAATAGAAAACAGAACAAAAAGACAAAAAGTTGTATTGTAACTCAAGTATTTGTATTTTGCTGTTTATATTGCCCCTCAGTGCATGAAAAGCACATCCATAGTGTTTATTTTATTTTTTATTTAAAAGAAAAAAAAAACTCTTATAATGTTTACTTTGGGAGAAGTGAAGACAATGCTTTAGGTTAGAATCAGAATATGGGTGTAAGTTGTATAACTTGTTTGGGAAACCAAGGGTAATATGGAGGATTGAAAATGACTAGAGTATTTAACTTTAAGCATAAAGAATTCCTGATTACATAGCTATCCTGGCTATAATGTTTTCTCAATTCAAGCTTTACTTTGGTGATAGAAGTATATCCTGGTATTTTAGTTTAGGTCTTGAAAGCAACTGAGAATGTGACCATATTATAAAAAATTGTCAATTTTTACTTTGCCCCAGCACTGATGTAAATTAACTTCAGATACAAGGGTTGTTTAACACTCCATGGTAAACCTTATAATGTGTTGCTTTGATATGCAAATAAATTATTGATGTTGATTTTGTTGTTTAATGCAGTTTCAACGACGAAACCGGATTTACAAGGAGGAGCAGCGCAAAATAAGGGCTGCTGCCAGGAAAGGCCAGGATGATGGGGTTGTTAATGAACATCATTAACACCTGGAGTTAATTTTCAATTTAAGCTTCTGAACAATTATTTTGATAGAACATTTGTAATTTGCTTGGTCGGTATTCTTGCATGTTCTGTAATTTGATAGAACAGTTATACATTTGACGTTGCGGGCCTCTTTTCCCTGTGCAATAATTGGAGGTCAACTTGGAACTGCAAATTACACTATAAGACTGTCAGTTTTCTGAGTGAACTTGGTAAATGTCTTTTGAGATGCAAACATGATGGTTGAGATGATTGAAATCCTCAATATGAAAAAGATCAACAGATCAAAATTTTATTAAATTTTGGATTTTTATGAACTTGCTCTCTTAACCTCTATTAGTGGATCGTACTGATTCAACACTTAAATTTTGATGTGTAGAATGTATTTTGAATTTCACTGTATTAAGTGCACTATGTGCACATTATGTTATATAAATTCGGGTCTAAGCATTGCCTTGTTTACAACAGAAGAACGGTCAGTACATGGAACATTTAATATTATCTTCTATTTAAGAAGCTGTTCATACGTTGATGGTAAAATGCAGAGTAAACTATGTTGGCTGACTAGTAGAACTGTAGTATACTGTTAAAGAAATTGATTGTATTTTTGAAAAGTAAAATCATTCATAAGAAAATGATTTTGCCATTTGGTTTAATTTGTTTTTGAAAGATTATTTAAAAAAGCTGTTATTTCTTTAAAAATATTCACAAACATGCACTTAATGAGTATATTCTATCTAAAGGTGAAATTTAGTTGAAAATACTTTACCTTGTGTGTGGATAGGAAATTTAGGAAATTTCAATAAAGTAATTCATTTTTTTTAATTTAAAATATATTATAGTGAAATATGTTGTTTAGATAGATAATTTAGAAAAAATAAATAAAAATATAGTAATTTATAATAGTATTTTGATTAATTCAAATTGTAGATTTTTAATTTCTTCTAAAAAGTAAGAAAATTTTCATTCTCACTTTCTCTTTTTATTGTCTTGTTCTTATGTCTTCATATTATTTTCTCTCTCTCCTTCCTCTTTTATTGTTAACATAATTTTCTCTTTCTTTGTTCTCTCACTCCTATTTTTATTTCTTTTTTTTTTCTTTCATTTCTCTTTCTCTCTTTCTTCACGTATTTTTTATTCTCTCATTTTCTCTATTCACACTATTTTTTTTCCTCTCTCTCATCTTTCTCTTTTCTCTCTCTCTGTTGAAAGGTAAGATAGTGTTAACTTGGTCTTTGAATGTACCTAAATTCTAAAATAATAATACTTGAAAGAGAAAAATGTTATTTAATTGTTAATCGTATTGACATAATACATTAAGCGTCACATTGACGTACATGTAAATTTTCTCTTGTAGGTATCTTGTAAAGACTATTTTGATATTTTCATTAATTGAACATCTCTTCTTTTCTCTCACACCAATGTCTCTTGAACCTTTATAAAACATCTTTCATATTGCATCCTGACTTTCTAGAACAAAATTTGAAGAAAATAATCAATGATGATGATGGGTGGAGGTACATTGTTTTCACACTGAAGACAAAGTATGAAAGTCATGAATGGAAGTTCATCTACTACTTCAGGATGAACATGTCTCAAAGCATAAATAATGTGTTATTTTGCTCTTATGGGAGAAAAGTAGTTATATAAATTACTAGAGTGTGAAAGAACTCAAGGAAGTTGTATACATGTCCTCTTCCAATTGTATTGTTAAATACTATTATTTAGGAAAAGAAGAGTTATATTAGATAGAGGTTAAGAAAATGGCTTAGTAAATTAATGGACCAACTTGATACCACATTAGATTGCCCAACCTGGGTTCCAAAAAAAAATTTGGCTTAAATAAATCTAAACTAATTTGACCTAAGCTTAATAATATATATATATATATATATATATATATATATATATATATATATATATATATATATATATATATATATATATATATATATATATATATAAATAATCAAATCTATTTAATTCACTATTGTTTTTCTAATTTTTATATTTTTAAGTGAGAAAAAAATGCCTAAATTGGCCTATCAAACTAGAAACAAGCTAGCTCATGTGAAATTCGGATCAAGTGAAACTAAACAACTCATTTGACCACCTATAGAGACAATGTTTATTGTCATGTTTAATTTTTTTTTTCTTTCAAAATTTATTATAAGACAATGAGGCACGTTGTGATTATTTTATATGAGTTGATGAAGTTACTTGAGTATTTCCCCATCCTGTAAATGAAAATAAAGAAATTGGAAGGCAAAAGGCAAAAGTGATGAACAAGGTTGAATTGTTGAATTGTTTGAAAGAGGAGTTAACGGGTGAAGGTTGACAACATAAGGATTGAAATTAAAATGTTAAAATATAGCTTTTACATTATTATATGTTTGATAATTTTGTGTCTTCTATTGTATATTAATAGAAAAAGTGCATAAGAAAAGTCCTACAACAATAAATTTTTATTACATAAGACAAGTAAGCTACATGGATCTCATAAAACTATTTGGCTAGTAAAAAACTGAAGTTTGAAAATATTATTTACCATGACATCTTCCTTAATTACTTCCCCCAAAATTGTTTTTGTTTCTCTCCTCCTTTTAATATGACTAAAAACATACTACAAAATATTCTTCTTGTCAGTGTCTCTTGTGTAGAGTTGATAATAGACTACCTTAAATAATTTATAAATAGGCTGGACTAAACTAAAAAAATTGAAGACCCAAATAAAATAAGAACTTTTAGCTCGACCTATTAAATCCGACTAGTCAAGTGGGTTCAGGCTTAGCTAGTCCATTGATTTTTGACTGACAGATGATTATACATTAAAAAAAGCATAGCCTTCTAAAATGGTCTTCTCTCCCTGTCCTTTGCTTGTAACATACATACTAAAAGACTAAAAAAACACTTAATCCTAAACCTAGTAGTAAGCAAGTGCCAAGCAACAGTTCAGGAACCTCGTGTCTCTCGCAGTGTCGCCCTTCCTTTCCTTCTCCCAACAATCCTGTTCAACGATGACACGAAGCAACAGCCTGCCACCTTCCTCACAGCCATTGATCACTACGCTCCCGACTGTTGTCATTACTCTCTGCACTTCTGGCCGCTGCTGCTACTCTCGCGTGCTTGCAGTCCCTGCTCTCAATGCTGCAACCATTCCTTTTTATAGGCATTTGCATTAATTCACACATCATTCATTAAGAAGAAGGAATAAAAAACATCTCAAGAAAACAAAAATTAAGTTTTTTTTTTTTCAAATTTGTCATTTTGTAGAATGTTTGCCTCTACTGTATCAAGTACATAGCACATATATTGGAAACATTTGATACTAGTTATTACGAACAACTCGTTAGATGTTAAAATTATTATTCCTTGTAAAAACTTATCCCTTTTACATATTTAAATTATTTTATTTATTTTTAGGGCCAATCCAATAACTCAACATAAAGTTGAGTCTACAAAATAACAGTCATTAGAGAAAGCAAGTGGACCCAGTCTAATTTCATCCTTTAGGTTGTTGGCTAATTTCATTTTGTCATTTCTACTTTTGTGACCTTATTTACTTAAATATGTTTTTTTATGGTCTTATTTTGATGTTCTGAGTTAAATATTTGTTTTACAAAAAAAAAAGAGATACTCTTGTATTGTTAATTGTTGTTTTAATATTTGAGAATGGTCCTAACAATAATAATACAAGTGGTACTAATTACACAAGGTTGAATGTTATGTTATAACAATAATTGTATTTTGAATGTTCTCTTGGATGAAACAATTATTTTTTAATAGTTTTCATTATGAGAATTTTTTTAATATAAACTACGTGTATTGTTTACATGCCGCAACGTCAAGCATAATACAATTATTATATGATGATAAAATTATTCGTAAATATTTAATATAGTTATATACAAAAATCCAAATTCAACACTGCTAGTTAAGGTACAGTAATCTTGGATAAATTGATAGACGTGCTCAATAATTTTAGTTAAGTACTAAAATTATTTTTATATCGATAGCTTTTATACTAATATTTAAATTAATTTGTGTAGTTAATATTTAAAGCAACTAGTACGACTAATATTTAAATCAACAAGTTTGATTAAGGAAACTTAAAAATGTAAATTAAATTGAAATAAATAAAACAATTGAAATAAATAAAACAATTGAAATATAAAAATATCCATACAATATCCTATTTTAAGGAGGACATAGTTAAAATTATTTTTAAATTACAATTGAAACTAATGATTAATTAAGGAAATTTTCACTGGATATTTATTCTAATATCTATTTTTTAATTTTTTCTATTATGCTAGACTCTTGTTGACGGCTTTTTTTTTCTATATTTTTGTTTTTAATAAAGGATTGTATTTATTCAGTGAATATTTCAATGCCTAGTTTGATTTTTTTAAAATGAATGTATGCATTTTATTCATTTATTTTTTCAACTTAACTTTCATTAAGTTGTTCAATGAATTTATAAAAAAAATATGAAAATTCTATCTAATTTTATAAATCACAAATTTGAGTATTTATTTTAAATTGTAAAATTGGAATATAATTATACATAAAAATGTTGAGAATAAATGTGTAGGCTAAACATCCAATCCATCGTATAATCAATCTTAATTTTAAGTATTATTTTTATTTTTATTATCCTATTACTATTAGACTAAATAGTTATTTTTGTTAAAAATTATTGATAAAAATTAAGATGATGACCAAAACAATTGAATAAAATAAGTTTCTTAGGTGATTTATGAAATAAATATATAGATTAATTTATTCTACTTTGAAATTTATATTATATACTTAAGTTAATTAGAGTCACAAATGTGAAAGAGAATTATTAAATATCTTTTTTAATTAATAAATTAATTTATTTGATAAATTAAATTAAAAATTTAATTTAAATAAATTTTTTTATATAAAATATTATTATATTATTTATTAACATCAATAATATAATTAATATAAATATAAATAAAATACTTATTAACGTGAAAATTGTTTATGCAGATATTTTAAAACTAGTTTATAATAAACATTTGGTACAAATATTTGATATAAATATCTAGTATAAATATTTAGTATAAATACTTTGTAAAAATATATGTAAATATTTAGTGAGACTATAAATTATATTTGATGTATATATGTGTAAATATTTATTTTTGGTGCAAATATGAGCAGATATTTGGTACAAGTAAAATAAAACTATAAAATAGCATTTTAATATATTATAAAAAATAAAAGGTTTTTTCATTTTACTTATTTATTTTTTATCATCTAAAAATTAATAGAGTTTATTTTATTTTAAGTGGTTTTACATATCATTTTAATTTTTTATTAATCTTTATATTTACATTTCCAATTTAAGTTTTCAAATAAAGTATTTTATGTATAAATTAAAAATATCAATATTTTTAATTACTTATTTAAATTAATTATATATTTTGAATGAGATACAGTACTAATAAATATAAAATGGGAAATGAGAATGATTCTCAGGTGATGCACAACCCACACGTGCGAGGGCGTGATTGTTTGGCAAAAGGAGTCATAGTTGTATTTATCATTTCATTTCATTTCATTTCATTTCTTTCTACTGTATAAGATAGATAAGCATCCAATTTCCCTTTCTCTCTAGTCTCGTCTCGTCGTATTCTAAAATAAAAAACCCTAACCTCTGAAGCCACCGATCCCCAATCCCCACTAATCGAAGGTGTGTCCCTTTCACCCAATTACGCACCGCATCGCTTCTCTATTCTTAACTTCCTGTTGGCATGCGCACTCTAACATTTAGATTTCTTTGATCCTTCCTCTTTTTTCTCTTATGTTTTTCTTCTATCAAGAATTTTAAATTTCTCGCTCAACTCTGGTTTTCAGCTTAACACTGGTCTTGTATTGGGCGCTAGGGTGTGGAAAATAATTTTTAATTTTTAATTTTTAAATTATATCGAGCTGTTGCTTATTTTATGATTTTTTTCACGAGTCTCGCAGGAAGAAAATGAGTAGACGCTCGAGCAGAACCGTCTACGTTGGGAATCTGCCTGGTGATATCCGTGAAAGAGAAGTTGAAGATTTGTTTATGAAGGTGCTTTGATAATTTCTTTTGTTCTGCATCTCGATCTGAAATGTGGTACTTGCTGTGAGTTGAGGGTTACACCTCACTAGATAAGGATTGGGTACGGAGGTGTTGGGGGAATTTACTTACATTAATGTTACATGTATTTGGAATTGAACGTCATTAGCTTGCTGGTATCTGTGCCTACATTTTCTTTCTTCTGCTGGTTGGGGATTTGGTTTGGGATATATTTTTTTAGTTAAAGGCGGGGACGGAATCTCATTTTAGTCCCTGAGATTGTACTTGACTTCGCAAATCATTATTATGGGGCTTGACTTTGTAATTTGTCATTTGATTTTGTCTTTAATGTCAATAAAAAAAAATGGAGTGAAAAACAAATTAAGTCAGTGAATGATGCTTTGCAAAGTCAAGAGGAACTGTAGTGAGGATTTGTGGAGTTAAGGCACTAAAGTGACCAATGTTTACAATCAGAGGCAGAAGTGGGCTTTACTCTAAGGTGGGTCAAAATTAAGGTATAATAATGGATGCTAATTGCAGTAAGATATTAGTCTTAGATACAATTTTGTCATGGTCCCCTTTGGAATATTGTAAGTTGGATGTCCTCTTGATGTGTACATGTGACTGTTAATGATTTTCTGGCGTATCTCTACTATATGATTGAAGTTTTGTGGAATTGTTGGTTCTTACACACATAACTATGAGGTTGCTTGTTGTTTACTCATAAATTTTACTTGTACTTTGTAGTATGGACACATAACACACATTGACCTAAAAGTTCCCCCAAGACCACCTGGTTATGCATTTGTAGAGGTGAGTTTGGAACCACTCAGATTGTCATAAATTTTCTTTTTTACCCCATCCTGATTTAGGCATTTATCCTGATTGAGGACTGATTATTGCAGTTTGAAGATGCTCAAGATGCTGAGGATGCAATTCGTGGGCGTGATGGCTATGATTTTGATGGGCACCGGTTACGGGTTGGTTATATATTAAAATTAGACGCCTTAGTGATCTGATATAGGTTTTACAAATTCTATCAGAAGTGGAAAAAAAAAAGATGTCTGCAAATGCCTTGCCAACATTGATTAACTTGTATCTTTATAGGTGGAGCCTGCCCATGGTGGACGTGGTCATTCATCCTCAAGAGACCGGTATAGTAGTCACAGCAATGGTGGCCGGGCTGGACGTGGGGTATCTAGGCGCTCTGAATATCGTGGTGTGTAGATATTTGGAATATTTATTAATTTTTTAAGGACTCTTTTGGTATGCTTCTAAACTTTTCATGCACCCTTTCAGTTTTAGTCACTGGATTGCCCTCTTCGGCATCTTGGCAGGATCTTAAGGTGAGCTGTTAGAGTTGTGCATTCGTTTCAGTTCTGTTAGACTTTTTTTTGGGGAGTTTATGGATATTGTCTCAAAACAATGATTTTCTTAAATGCAGGATCACATGCGTAAGGCAGGGGATGTTTGCTTTTCCCAAGTTTTTCATGATGGAAGGGGTATGGAACATTTGAATGAAGTTTCTGGTTCTTAATTGTATCATATTGTTTGGATGTGGTGATAGTTGAGTAGTTTCTAAACTGCTAGTTTATTTTTCCGCCTCCCTAGTCTCTTCTTCTCTTGTCATGGTTTGCGTTGAAGGAATCTATGAGATTGATTTAGATAGTTTATATTATCTACAGCCTACAGGATTCTTTGATGTATTGGTATTATTATCGGTTTGCAGGAACGACTGGAATTGTGGATTACACAAATTATGATGATATGAAATATGCTGTGAGTTGCTGATTTACTTTTATGGTTTCATTTATTTATGTTAAAGGACATCATGGATAACCTGTCATGAGCTTTGCCATGTCATATCTAATAAATGCCTAAATAACTTTCAATGTTGGTATTTTGCTTTACTGCAGATCAAGAAGCTTGATGACTCTGAGTTCCGGAATGCATTTTCCAAGGGTTATGTTCGCGTATGGCCTGAATTTGATATTTTGAAAATTATGTTTTTTTTTTCTAGTGCATGCTACTTGAATGAACATTTTTCTCTTTTCCTCCATATAGGTGAGGGAATATGATTCAAGGAGGGATTCCTCTAGAAGTCCTAGCCGTGGCCCATCTCATTCTAGAGGAAGAAGCTATAGCCGCAGCCGCAGCCGTAGCCGTAGTCACAGTCGGGGCCGGAGTCAAAGGTCTATGCAATATGATTTTTTTAAATAAAAAATCATTCCTTATATTAAGATTCATTGTTAACCTGTTGATCTTTTTTCTTAATCAATTTCATGTTCTTTATGCAGCAAATCTCCAAAGGGTAAATCTTCACAGCGTTCACCTGCTAAATCTCCATCAAGATCTCCCTCTCGTTCTCGGTCAAGATCAAGGTCCCATTCATTGTCAGGGTATGAAATGTTTTCGAATGTGAATAATTTTTTAGTCTAGTACTATTTGTCTGATGACATATCTTTCAAGTTATTTTTTTACTGATTAAATTATTTGGTATCTTGATGCTTGGTTGACCTAACCTGACCACTCTACTGATCTGTTTAGAGTTTCTTAGCCTCTTCAGCATGTGGTGCAGAAAAGGGCCTACCAGAAGAGGCATTTTGTTAGACTGCATGCAGCTAACTTATTAGACTGCACGCAGCTAACTTAGGGAATTATAAATATTGATAATGAATAGAATAGGAGTAAATAGATATTCAATTAATGAATCTATTAAATTCATGCGTATCTTGTAGCAAACTTTTAGTACAAACAAACTTAATTTCATTTGATTTGTTCCAGTGAAGTCAGTTGTTGTACCATCTGTTGTTTGTGTTGATAGGCATCAAATACTGGAACTTGTTTCATTTAACACCCCTCTTTTTATTGAAATTGAAAGTCATAGAGAATCTTGCTTGTAAATAAATTGTTATTTATCATATTTCTCTATGAACTTCAGATTCAATCTTTTTTTTTTTCCTGACACAACTATTGCTCTCTTTCCATCCTTCCCTTGTCAAGTTTTTTCCCATCTTGCTTTGTTCGTACGGAACTTGGTGAAACTTGCCTCGATGTCGGAGTGTTCTCAGTTACCTTTTGTTTTTGTGAAGATTCCTTTGTTTTTTTTTTTTTCTCTTAGATATGGAAACTTGCAGCATACTGGAAATTGGAAATTAGGATCTTGGTGGGATTTGGTTCAATTGCCTGCAACTCATTTTGTTGTGGAGGTATGATATTTTTTAGAATGGGCGACTTTGGATACCCTCACAGTACATCTGTTCTAATACTTTTAGCATGTAAATGTCCATGGGTGCTAGATTGGGAACCAAGGAGATCATGGATTGCCATTTTAGAGCTGGATTTTCTATAAAGGCAATTGGGATTTGAAAATCACCACCAATGAGCAATAGGGACAATTTCATTACAATTGTGGGCTTCAAGATTTGCCAAGCCAATAGGATGCACTATCTGGATTTTGTGGTGCAGTAGGGAAGATTTCTTTTCTCCAGTCAATTGGTGACTTAATATGTCACCCTGAGATGGTCTATTTTTATTCACTTTTCGTCATTCTATGCATAATGTCTATTACTTCTCTATTTTTAGTCTTCTCTTTGTTAGTCTGTTTCATATTTTATGATGCGTGTTTTTACCTCTCTTGGACATGTTAACTGTGACATGGGAGAGGCATCAAGGCTGTTGGATCAATTTGATAAGGGAACTTGTGGATTTTAAATTCTGTTGTTTGTGGAACTTTTGCAGATCACGGTCCAGGTCCAGGTCTCCGTTGCCTTTGGTGAGTGAATTTTCTTAACTTAACACTATTATACTGCATGTCTCTTGTCTTGACAGAGTCAGATGTGATTTGCATAATAGAATGGGGCACTTGATTTTTTTTATGATAAGCCATGTATAACGGCAAAACATGTGGCTTTTAACATGGTGTTTGGTATTAATGGGGTGGGTATTGGATGGTGAATTAGAAAGTATATTTGAAGTTTTTAAGTACATTTTGTTCTGGTATACTGGGCCCTAATTAATGGTGTTCTTTGGCAGCGCAATAAAAGCCCCCCAAAGCGCAGTGCTAGCAGGAGTCCGAGTAGGAGCAGGAGCAAGAGTTTGTCTCGGTCTCTATCTTAAACTCTCATATCTGTCTCATGATTTTCCCTTTGCGATCGACAATTTTAATTTTGTTTTTGTTTGGATTGGGCCTTGGTCTGGCAGGTGAGTCTGATATTGATCAAGTTGTGGATGATGGTGAGTGCTACCAAGTTTTTCTAGTAAAATTGACATTAGCCAAGAAAAACACTTATTTGAGTTTTATGTTGTTTGAACTCCTTTGAATAGAACTTGAGACTTCTGCCTATTGGCGACTTAGTTTTTATATTGAGGATTTGACGAACCCTAGATTTCTGTAATAGACTATTCAATGTCAAACATGCGCTATTTGGTTCATTTCGCCGGTTTATTTCATACTGTCCTATGTTAAGTTATTTATAATCATAACAGATTATTAAATTTTGTTTAAAGGATAAATGTATATTCCTTCTAAGATATGATCATTAATTAGTCATGGGAGATAAATGTATGATTTTATTCTTAATTTAATTGAATTACATACATAAAAATAATTTAAATATCTTTATTTAAAATATTTTTTATTATCTTAATTGAATTAAGTAAAAAAATTTAAAACTTACAACCTGCTTTTATAAGTTTAAATTAGGTACTTTTTATGTCCAAAATTTTGTATAATTTCTTTTCAAATGCTTCTTTAATCAATATACGATTCAATCAATGGAGTTCAATCAATGGAGTCTCTCTCGGTGTTATGTTCTTTATCTATCTAAATATTATAACACTGTCTAAATATTCAGCAAGTGTCACGTTATTGCAATTTTTTTCCACCGGTGTTATGTTCTTTATCTATCTAAATATTATAACACTGTCTAAATATTCAGCAAGTGTCACGTTATTGCAATTTTTTTCCACCTTTAAATTTCTTCCGAGGCGATGCTTTTGTAATTTTTTGAAGCATTTGATTTGATTGTAGGACACTTATAATAGTTTTCTATATACGATATTACCTGGCAAGTGTAGGGTGGATTTGATAATATCTTACATAAAAATTAAGTTTAAAGCTAAAATGAATGAAAATATATATGAACTAATAGCTTGAGTGTATGGACTAAAATTCAAACAAGTGAAAATATAATGATTGATTTGATAATATCTTAAATAAAAATTAAGTTTAAAGCTAAAATGAATGAAAATATATATGAACTAATAGCTTGAGTGTATGGACTAAAATTCAAACAAGTGAAAATATAATGATTGATATAAAAAAAATAAAACCGCAGATCAAAATATATTATTTTCGGTCTAAACTTTTAGTTAAAAATTATTTAATACCAAAATTTATTTGGGGTTTAACTGAATTTGTAGTTCAAATAATACAAATTAAAATAAATTTTTATTAGAGTTTAATTTTCATGGTCAATAAATTAAAAATTACTCATTATTGTTATAA
The DNA here is from genome assembly GCA_025330945.1 of Mucuna pruriens. NCBI lineage: Eukaryota > Viridiplantae > Streptophyta > Magnoliopsida > Fabales > Fabaceae > Mucuna > Mucuna pruriens. The sequence continues at coordinate 3,845,691 of JAENHJ010000528.1, forward strand.
AAGTAATTAATTTTATCATTCTTGACCAATTAGGTTGTTATATAGTTGAGCATAAGTGTATACAAAACATTTAACAGTGTATACAAAACATGTAAGAGCTTTTGTGTTATTTGTTGAATAAGAGACGCATTGTGTTTTATGGAGATAGGGAAATGAAGCGGTAAGTAATTATAGAATAGGGACAAGTTGATTGTCAAGTCGAATTAAAAGTAGGGAACGGTGACTGACCAAGCATCACTGGTATTTGTTGGCTTGTCCTCCTTAATTCTGTGGTTCTGCTTTATCTTCATTTCATGTCATGTGCTTACTCTCCACTCAAACTAGTGCTCCTTCCTCACTTCTGGACCCCATTCTTTTTTCACTTCTTTCTTTCTTCTTACACTATTATATAAATATATAAATTAACCCTTGTTTTATAAGACACATACATTAAGTGCGTCATTTTGGTGCTTCCTTTCTCTCTGTCACTTTCTTCATTCTTGTTATTCATACATTTTTTACACTTTTTTTTTTTTATATTTACCATCATTAATCTGTGTTATTACTTCTTTTTTAATATAATTCTCTAGTTTCTCGTGCAAGAAAACAGAGTAGTCTTGTGAGAAAACGGTTAGGATTACCGTGAAATAATGAATGAAAGATAAATGGAACTCATTACTCTTACTATTTTTTTGTGTAAAAAGGATATTTTCTAATTCATAGATACTAATTGTTATACTCAATAAATTCTGTAAAGTTTGTGTACTTTCATTTGCTTCGTTTTAATTTTTTCTTAACAATTGTTGTAAATTCTTACACAATTAATGCTTGTGATTTATTAATCTATGGGTTCTGCACATGAACTTATTATCTGTGTGCAAAGTTTATTTTAAAAAAAGACTAAAATAGTAATTAATTATTCAATTTCATTGCTAAGTTAATTACTTCAACTGAGAGTTAGTTAAAAGTTCAGTATAGTATTTTATTTTAATTTTATATTAAAAAATAAGTATGTTTGGATTTTTATACATATACATGCTTAATGCTCGTAGGTCACTTGTTATCCACATCACGAAAATATTCGTAAAAATTACCTATATTTACTTAATGGTTATGAAATCAGGTATAATTAATTACTCACAAAATTTAAAGAATATAATGATGGATAAATTAAGTTAGTATTCAATTCTATCTATAATAATAATAATATAATTATAATTATAATTATTATTTTAAAATCTAAGAGATATATCACATTTTTTTAATTTTATTTTTTATTTTTTTATTTTCTTCTATTTTTTTAATTTTTTCTATTTACTATCCATATAAAAAAAGTCTTACAGCTACTCTTAAATTTCATTGTTCCTCTTTCTAATTCTTCATTATTAATGCAAAATAGGTTATTACAAAACATCAATTTTTTATTTTTATATTTATTTAAAATTTTATTTTTCATCTAAAATTGTTATATATATACATTGAAATTGATTCAATAGTATGTATATTTTATGTTTATTTATGGATATAATTTTTTTATTAATTTGTTATTTTACTTTATGATTATAATTAATTAGTATATAATGTATTTTTTTAACATATTTTTCGAAATAACAATTCAAGACTTTAAAATTTATAAATTTATTAATATGAAAGTTTATTATAATATTTTAATATTTTATAACTAATTATTATGTTTTGTAAAACATCTCTAAATAATATTTTAATTTTTGTGATGTTTTATCATTATGATTATTATGTTTTATAAAAGATTTATTAATAAGATTTTAATTTAATTATTGTTATATTTTTAATAAATATTTTTTATTTATTAATTTTCATAGTTAATAAAAGTGTGAGCAACAAATATCGGTACGAATATGAATATTTAGGTACTCAAAGACAAACAAAAAAAATATACTATTACTAGTTTTACTACTCAAAAAATTAAAAAATAATTAAAAAAAAATAATCTTAACCATTCAATTTAATCTTTCTCATTAAATATGTATTAAGTGAGAATTGGATAAATCTATGAATTTTTATTTTATAAAGAAGGAAATACAATAGGGTAATAAAATTAGAATTTAAGACTTTATGTTTACTACTCAAATTTGTAGGGTTATTTTTTAATTAAATTTTGAGTTGAAGTTTATTAGTTTGCACGATAAAAAATAATATTAAAAGTTAATATTAATTCTTTTAAGGGTAGGGCTGTCCTTGTGAGACAATTTGAAGAAGAAGTATATAAGGCCTTCATGAGCATGACATTTTACAAAGATTTTGAACTAGATGAATTCCAATATTTCTTTAAAATGTTATAGAAGGAGGTTGGGGATGATGTATGAAACTTTGTGAAGAAGGCATTTCGGATAGGTATATTCGGCCTTAGGTGACTGAAACTCTAGTTGTTCTTATGCCTAAAGGAGATAAGCCTTTCTTATTTTGAAGACTTTATAGCCTATTATTCTTTGTAACCTTATTTATAAGGTGACCTCTAAGGTTCTGGTTAATAGGTTGTGACATTTTTTGAATGAGATTATTAGCCTCTTCAAAGCAATTTTATTTCAGGGAAGAGTACTAAGGACAATGCAATTATATTATGAGCTCATTTATCAAATGCATAGTTCTAAAAGCAAAAAAAACAATATGATCCTTAAGTTGAACTTGAAGAAAACTTATGATAGGGTGGATTGGAGCTTTCTCAAAGAAACCCTTAGGGTGTTTGGCTTCCCAGAAGTTATCATAGCTATGACCATGCATGGTATATTTGCTACTTCCATCTCCTTGCTTTTGAATGGTAGTAGGACAAATAATTTCACTTCTTTGAGAAGGATTCAACATGGTGACATCTATCGCCGTATTTATTTGTTGTGTATTGAGAGGTTGGACACCATAATCACAAAGGAAGTGCAAAATAGGAGATGGGAATCCATTCACATCTCAAATAGTGGTCCTCCATTGTCGCATCTCCTCTTCGCAGATGATGTTCTCTAGTTTGCCAGCTCCATAGGCTCCCTTTATCTCTAATATGCTGTATTCTTTTTCTTTATTTCAAGTTAGTCTACAAAAGTCTAGATACTTCGCCTCATCAAGAGTTCCCAGGAAGCAAAGGGAGTCTATCCAATACATTTTACAAGAAGATTGAGGAAGTATTTGGTGTTCGAGAAGGTGCATGGTCGTGTACTAAAATCAAATTTATGGAGATAATGGATAGGACTAGTTCCAGACTTGAAACTTGGAAAGCTCACTTGCTTAATAAACCTAGCCGGGTTACCTTGGTAAATTTTAGTTCTATCCTCCACACCTTCGTATGGGATGTAGATTTATTGGTACCCCTAGTTTATTTGTTATCACATCTACACGTCCATTAGAAGATTCATTTGGAAAAGGATGGATGACAAAGGTTTACATATGGTAAACCTGAGCAAAATTTCAAAATGTTGCCCTTATGGGAAATTAATTTGGTACTTGCTTCATCCTTCAAGTCAGTTTCCGAATTTATCTGGCTTGTTCTAGGAAATAGTCTCCTACATGCTTGGGTGAATTGGAGGATGGGTTTGAACTGAAGATTGGAGATGGTACTATTTGTAGACATCCATGATGTGTAGTGGAGAATCAAAGATATTTGGTCTAATACTAGTTGAAATTTGAATGTTATATACTGACATTCCTCGAGATATAACCACACTCATAACTAACAAAAAAAACCTTGCTTAGTGGATGAGCTATCTGATACTTGAGTTTAGAGTCATTGCATTTCAGGTGAGTATTATCTTGCTAAGTTCCCATGATGAGTAGACTTGACAAGTTTTGAGTTTGGATTTGCAAATTAAAAATCCCTGCCAATATGCAATTCTTCCGCTGGCAGGTTTGTCATAAAGCTATCACCGGTCGTGCGAGAGAGGGATGCTAGTTACATCTGTTTGTCTTTTGTGTCTTGAATATCCAGAGACTATTTTCCACTACCAATTTGCTGTTGCAATCTAGAAAATTTGTGGTGTGGTTCCCTTCCACCTTTTTGTCGACATGAATAGTACGAAACAATGAATCTATGACTCCACACATTTTTTGTGCAATTGTTACTTTTATTCTTTGGATGTTGTGTACTAAGAATTGAAAAATCTTTAAGGAATGTCATGACCCACTTCCTCTTGTTTCTACAAAGGTGCGATCTTTGGTTCATTTTATTGGTGTAGCATTTGACAGTAGCATACAACACCAAACTAACATCACTTCACAAGTATCCTAGTTGAAGACTCAATTAGGTATTATTGCTTTAAATATGGACGATAGTGCACTGTCTAATCCTAGAATGGCAGAATTTGGTAAACTATGAGGGATTCTAGGGGCCGATTCATCATTGTTATCCTGCAAAATGTGTGTATCTTGTAACAAAAAAGAAATATTTAATTTTAATTGAAGAATAAGGTATTACATTAACTTTGTTTAATTGTTATTTTGGTTTTTTATATATAAAGAATATTAATAAACATTTTTAATATTAATATACTGTTACTATAATTTATAATAAAATTGTTATTTAATGATTATTGAGTAAAGAAGAGAGTAAGGTGACGTAAATGAAAAAGTTAATGCATAAAGATAATATTTTAATAGGCCTTTTTTATGGTCGTGATTGATTTGTGGCGTGGTGAGTTGTGTGTCCAATAATTGAAGAAAGGAAATGTGAGGAAAAGCAAAGGAGCAGTGAGGTTGGAAGATAAAGAGAAAGAGAAGATGGGAAGCAGCAGGGAAGAAAAAAACGGGTTCGCGGAACTAACCGACGACATAGTTCTGAACATCTTCTTCAACCTTGAGGACGACCCTCGTCATTGGGCTCGCCTGGCCTGCGTCTGCACCAAATTCACCTCCATCGTCCGTGACTTCTGCTGGAAGATCAAGTGCTCCAGCACCATCCCCTCCGACCTCCTCTCCGCCGCCGACCCCCCTCTCTCCCTCCATAAGCTCACCGTCTGCTGCCCCGGCCTCCGACACGCCGGGCTCCTCTTCGACACCTCCGACTTCGGCCTCGAACGCGACCTCGGCCCTGACCACCACCACTCCCCTTCCCCTTCCAACCCCCCTCCTCCTCCACCTCAACCTTCTAATTCTAATTCCAATTCTGATTCTAATTCTTCAGGTTGGTCCCTCTTCGACGACCTCTACTACGACACCCTCTACGCCCCCTCCGAATCGGACGCGCCGCAATTTCCGGAAACCAATGGCCTTAGCGCTAACGCGGGCGTGGCTTCCATTGGCGCGTGCAAGAAGCGGAAGCTGTCCCGCGCGTGGAGCTCCCACCTGGCCTCGGGCACGTGGAGCCTGAGCCGCGAGCAGGGAAGCAAGCTCCTGGCGCGTCAGTTCCGCGACGACTGCCTGTACGTGTGCGACTGGCCCGGCTGCGTCCACAAGGAAGAGAAGAGAAAGTACCGGCTCTTCCGAGGCGTTTTCAAGAACTTCAAACGCACTAGGGTTTGGAGGACCATTCACGACGGCAACAAGAGGAAGCTCGACCTGCCCTGCGCCTTTTGCAACTGCAAATTCACCTGGGATCTCCACTCCGCCTTCTGCCTCCGCCGCGGCTTCGGCTTCCACGACGACGGGGAGCCCGTTGTTCGCGCTTACGTTTGCGAGAATGGTCACGTCTCCGGCGCCTGGACGGATGTCCCCATGTACACTTGATTCATTCTTATTGCCTGGATCGGAAACCACACCTTTGTTTCTTCGTTAGAGTTTGCATTTGCATTTTTATTTACATTTCATCTGTACTGCATTTTCATTTCATCCCCCTGTTTATGTCATTTTCATTTCGGAATCCTCAAAAGAGGATTTGCTATAAACTTTTGACTGAAGGCTGATTCAGATGCGATTGGTAGGGTGTTTTCAACCATCGTTTCTGGTTAGCGTAAATCGTTTCGTGTCAGATTGCAAATCTTGCTGGGAAATCGCGATCGCCCACTGTCGTTTTCTTTGCAGGGGTTTTTAATTTATATTATCATCGTTGCTTTAAGTTTCTTTAATTTTCTCCTTTCTGTGTTGGGGGGTTTGCACTTCCAGAAGAAAGGATTTTTGAGATTTCATATGTATTGGGTTTAGTTTTTTTTTTTTTTTGTCGCTTAGAATTGATTATTTTAGTTTTTTTTCTGTTGTGTGTTATTCTGAAGTTATAATTAGTTTTAATCCAGTAATTTACGTAGTGAAATTTTATTTTTAAGGTAATTTTTTTTACAATTTCAATTAATTAGAAACTAGTTCAATATAATTTTAAAATTAATTATTGTTAAAATTAATAAATTTTGTAAATTTTTCATCTTATTTAATGATTGAAATTATTTTATTAAAATTTATATAAATTATAAAATTTGTAAAATTCATGTTTTAGTTAATGAAAAATATTTATAAATTTGTAATTTTTAATTAATTTTAATTAATAATATAGAGCGAAAAGATAATGAAGGCAATACCCAATTAATACTAATTTTGATTAAAAATGTGAGGAATTTAAATTTATCTTTTGAAAAAAAATTGTTGAAAAGAAAATAGTATAATAATAAATTTAGTTTTTGATAAAATTAGTTATTATGTTTTACTGTTGATACTTGATATTCATCTTTAAAAGTTAATAATTAACAAAAGAAAAATAATAATAATAATTTGCCTTTTTACATCGTATTCTTTATCTATTGCTTGTTGTTATTTTTGTTGTTATGATTTGTTTATTTTTTTATATATATTGTCATTGTGATTTATATTTACAACTTATTAATAAATAATTGTTTTGATTTTATTGTAAAAATTTACTCTTTTACATGATTAAAAAAATTTCTCAGCTTTTTTTCCCCTATTTTTTAGAATATTAAAATTTCTACAAAAATTTACGCATATTATTACAATTTATTAAATGTTTACAATTATGCAATGAAAAAAAAAAAGGATTAACTGATAAAGAAAACTTAAAAGTCCAGAATTTGTGATATTGTTGTCTGATTATCTTCCCACGCATTTATTATAATTATGATACATGCATAGGTATTTTTACTTGAACATGTGTGCAAAAGACAATCGCAGATCTTGATAGGTGCTCTTCTTTGGACATTCTTTACAATTTAAGTAATCTCATCTCTGATTACATGCACTGGACTCCACTCTAACCCACATCACCTGTGCTCTTCTTTGGAGTTGTTTAATTTCTTAATTTTAAATTTTACATAGATTTCTTGATTTTCTTTTCTTTTCTTTTTATAAATTAAGTAATTCTCATTTCCAAAAAAGTTTCACAAATTATATCATATTTTTATATCTTATTTACATTTATTTTTATTTTATTTTGTTAACTTTGAGATAATAAAAATATAAAATAAATTATTTTAACTTATTTTTTATGCAATAATTTATTGAAAGACGTAATTAATTTTTATTAACTAAAATTTATGTAAATGTTAGTAAAGTATAAGTAAAACGACATTCAAATAATATTAGGTTTTAGGAGTAGGTCACAAATGTCAATTCCATGTTTTTCTTGAATATTTTATCCAACAAATTTAAGATAATTGTTATAAATATTGTTTATATATTTTCATTATAATTGAAAATTTATTTTAACAATTTATATAATATATGTTTATATAAATTATCAAGGTAACATTTTAATTTTAATTAAAAAATAATACAAGGAACATTAATAGACCTGTATACAAATTTTATCCTACTCTTGTACATGGTGACCATGATCTTTACTGTATTTTTTTCATTATATTGGATGTATTTATGAAATCCAACTTTTTTAACTTTAACTCTTGAGTATATTGTTGACTCACTCTCCATCATTTGTTTTTACTTTTCTTTTTAGTTTCTTTTACCCTCTGGAAACTAAAAGTATGCAATGTTAGGTTGTATTTACTTCTTCTTTTTTTTTTCTTTTTTACTAAGTTAGGTTGTATTTACTGCTGGTTAGCGTCTTATGTTAAAAGAAAAGATAACGAGGATACATCTCCAAAGCATGAATCTTTATTTTTTAAAGAAAAAATTTCAAAAGATTTCCCTACTTATTTAAGTTTGTCCTTCCACATTTGTCATGCCTTTATTGCCTATATAATATGATATTATAATGTTAGTATAAACATTGACTTATATATTTTAAATAAGAATTTGAGTTTAAGTTTTGTACACAGAATAAATATGAATAAAAAAATTTATATTAAAAATAAATTTGAATATTTTAAGTAAGATTTCAACTATAAATAAAAAAATTAAAAATAAGAACCTTATTAAAATGGACTAATTAATTTTTTTATAAAAAAAAATCCTCAACAAATAATAGATATTTAGTTTTATAACATGGTTATTAAAAAAAATTGTTATGATTTCTTCATCTATTATGATTAGACAGATCGTTGCCGTTAAGTGAAGAATTATATTGCAGGGATAGAAATAAGAGTATGAATTACTACATGACACGTGAGACAAGGATGATGAGAAGAAAACACGTGAGACAAGGATGATGAGAAGAAAACACGGTTTTAATAAGTTTGTAGATTTTTGTGGTAGCAGTATCATCGAAACATTGAATTTGGCTTAAAAAAAAAAACAGAGTCGTGTTACTTACGCACACAGCTTATCCGCCATTAAAGTAGGCGAATTACTTTCGGTGTGTGTTTATCGTTTGGAATTAAAGTCAAAAATTATAATTGAGTTTATTATCTATTTTTTTAAGTTCTTTCAAAACAAAATTATAATTTACATGAAAATTTTATAAAATAATAACTCAAAATATTTTCAATTCTTAACAAACACCTTTAAAATTATTAATTTTATTTTTATGAATTGAAATGTTCTGAACCCCCAAAAATAAAAGATGCCTCACCTACATTTCTTTTTATTTGAATAAACTATATTTCTCTTTTATTTTTAAAAATGATACACACTTTCTTAAGATATGAAATGTTATGCTACAATAATTCATTTGATGAATGAGTCTCTCAAATGCAATCTCTCTCTATATATAATGTCACTCGCAATCAATTTTACACATTTTATTATTAATTTTAATATTTCAGATAATGTGAAGTTTTAAACACTTTAATTTTAATTTTAATCACACTTTAATTTTTTAGTATGTTTTTTATACAACATCACATATATCTTTATGAAAAATAATCCTACTCAAAATACTTATCCAGCTCAAACATACATGGAGAAGATATGTGATCTTGTAAAAAATATACTGCAATTTGACATAAAATTTCATTCGAAATTTTTATTTCATCTTTTAATACTCCAAAGTTAACATGAGTGTTAAAGAATTGTCAATAATGCCAAAAATAGTAAAGAGAAAACTCTATCTAAAATCCTTGCTGTAATAACATAAATTAAATAATAATATATATTAATTTTATTTTAAAATTATAATTTAACGCCCTAATATTTTGAGAAATATTTTGTAAACTCAATAATTGAACTTATGATTGTGGAGTAATTTCAATTCCAACAAAATCTAGTGAACACGTCCAGAAATTTAATTATAAATTAGATCGAGTGTCCTGTAAAATTGCAGAAGAAATTGACCCCCCAAAATGCAACTTTAAAGATGAAATAACCATGAAAATTCAGAACTAAAGTGAGAAAAAAAGTATAGCTTGGAACCGTAATTTCTTTGGGTGGCCAGTTACAGCTTTTATTGAAGTTGAATTATAGTTAAAAAGATTAATAATTAATCTAAAACTTTAAAAGGATATGTTATAATCAGAATTAAATTAAGGAAATTAGTTATTGAATTAAACTACATGACCAATTAAGCCATTAGGATGAACTAGGAATAATGAAGGGTTTGAACAAGTTGAATAAGTTGCAATCTCATTACCACCGTTGTACCATAAAAAACTACGTGACCAATTGTTGATTGACTATATATGTTCATAAACTTCATACCAGAAAAAACAAGTCTAATGAATGCATGCGACGGAATCACAACCTTCACATGTTATATGCAGAGAACAGGAACATTTATATAAATTGTTCATGAACAAAATACACCAAGTTAGCACCTGGCGGGGAAGGGAAAAGTACCGTGCTTAGTGCTTATTACTTATTACATACATTATTTGACGGTTCTAACTTTGAAGATAAAAAGTAAAATGAACCTTAAGGCATAATAAAGTCAGCATGGCATGGATGATGGAGTAAACAATGTTAGCACATTTATTTTCCCTTTTGCTGAAAAGATTTTATGTTCATTGCTGTAGTGCTATTTAATAGCAGGCAACGAGATCAGTGTTTGGGCTTTGGCATCTTCACGATCATGACAGTGCAGTGAGCATGGTGAGCACAATAGTCACTTACACTACCTAAAACCGCCCTGCAAATAAAGCTAGTCTTAGTCAAAGCAAAGCCGAATTAAGAGATTTTGAAATGTTGGTTCAATTGAGAATGCTATAACGCAATTTAATATATTCATGGTATATCCTAAATGACCTATATCATTACAAAGCAATAGAAAGATAACTAGCTAGGATCAAAATGAACCTGTACCTTTTTATAGCCCCATAACCATGACTACCCACAACCAATATTGAAGCATGGCGCTTTTCCACGGCATCACAAAGAACATTTCTAGGATCACCTTCTATCACTTCCACTGTTACGTCATTTACCTGATAATAATTAGCCATCAGTTAGTAATAGGCTAATAGCACAGGTATATATGCACACAGCTACGCACTATAGAATGCTGATTTCTTAGACATCAGAAACTGAAGTAAAATGACACAGCATCATTTCTGTAATGTAAATTAATGCATCTCCAGGGTTGGCTTACTAAGAAATTGAAGCCATTAATTAAAATTAATCAACCATGAGATGGAACTTGGTCCTGGCTTAAGAACTAAGATGTGACGGATACTGATATTCATATTAGCATCTTTCATCAAACAAAAATAAAAAGCTTGTAGAGGTAGTACTAATACATGTTGACACCGTAGAGTGGGATCCAAACATTTTGCACATGGAGCACAACGAATATTGTTAGCATGATATCCACAACAAGAGGATATGGTACGCCTCACATGTCACATTAAATGTAAGACAAAGAAAACAGCATCAACATGTCAAGGTCAAAATTTTTAGCCAAAGCCTATGGATTAACATATATAGGCATTAGTCAATCGACAAAGTATCATCACTCATTACCTTGTTAAAGGAATCAGACCCTCCTTTTCTTTTCCTATAAGAAATTTCATATTTTTTTCCCCTTACTTCCTTCCAATCCCTGGGAAGGATGAAGATCACAGAAGGAGTCGTATAAGAAATGGGTAATTTAGGTTTGTTTTACAGTTTTCAAATGAATAATAGCATATATATGTAGTGTGTGGTGGATAGTTGTTTTTGAAGTTTAACGAAGAAATGAAGTGAAAATCATATATCATTACAAACCAAGGATAAAGAGCAAGTGGTCACTTGAATTATTGAATGCAATAGTGTTTTTTTGTTTTTTCTTTTTCTAATTTCACTTTATTATTTTCAAACTCCTAAATGAACAAGAGTTTTCATGGGAACCAAATCATCCATATGCTTTCCTATATCCTCAATCTTCAATTAGAAAATTATCCTAAATAACAATAGGGTTAAACAATTTCATGATGCAATTAACACCTGCCCTTATATTAGTCATCTATAACAAAGTTGTTTAATTCCATTTTTATTTAGAATAAGTTAGAAAACTCCTTAAAAAAATAATACTTCAAAACAAAAAAATTAACATGTGTATTTTAATAGGAGAAACAAGAAATGAGATAAGAATTGAAGTCAAAAGCCATTATTCCAATTGTCTTTACACACAAATTTTGTGTACTATAGTATATATGGTGGAAAAAAGATTCAAGTTTAATTTAAAAAAAAATAAAAATGTATAATTAAAGATGAAACTTGCCAAGAGAATAGGTAGTACAAGAGTATAAAAAATTACTTTCTTTATACATGTTCTCGCGAAAGATTAAAATTAATTAGCATTAATATATTTTTATTAATTATTTAAAAATAAATAAATAAATAATTTTATTTTTAATATATTAAATACTCGTAGTTTTTCTTTTTATAATTATTTAATACACACCCGAAGAACACATACTAACAAAATACATCAATTAAATAATGGGTTATTCTTTCCTTTGTTTATTTTTCTCCTTGTTAACCTTTTCTACTATCCAAACAAGTGGCAGGCATACATACATATGATACAAATATGAGTAGATAAGGTTGAAAAGTATGCAAACTTTAGAAATAAAAAAGGCAGAATATAATTTTGTTTTCTTATTTTGAATTATTTTTTTTGTTTTAGTTGCTCCTTTTAAAAAATATTATTTTAGTTTGTTAAAATAATTTTAAAATTAAATTAATCATTCTATCAATTTATTATATTAATTTAATTAATTTTTTTATTTATACAAATCAAAGACATGTTTACCACATTTACCTACCATATTCAACCAACTAAACTAGTTAATTTGCTAGAATTTCGTTAACACACGATAAATCTTAAAAAATATTACATTTGATCAAAATTTGACACATACGTTAGCCATAATTAGTTTTGTTAGTAAAAAAAAATTAATTGAAAGAATATTTTAGTCTAATAAAAATATTTTAAGGAATTAAAAATTTTTAAACTAAAGAATAAATAAAAATAATAAAAAAATTGAGGTAACAAAATAATATTTGTGTCTAAAAGAAAATGATAGAGCATGGAATTAAATAGCATACGGATTTCTTCTTGCATAATTCTTTAGCTTGTTCAGTGACTTTGATAGCTGTTCTTTTCAAATCCGCATCGACAATAGGCAACACCTCAGCGGCTCCTGCAAGCAAAACATGGTTAATTAGGAAATGACGAAGAAAGCGTTAGAAATGAAAAACATAAGAAAATAAGGAGAAGAGTTAGTTACCAGGGCCAACAAAACCGACAGAAGCAGAAACAGAAGGTTTGGCATAAAGAAGAACGAGGTTGAAGTTATTAAGTGCAGGGTTTATCAAGTGATCCAGAGTCCATTCTAGAGCGTACATGCTGAATTCACTGTCGTCGATTCCAACCACCATCACTTGCTTCTCCGACACATTCGTCGCCATGGATTGGAATTTTAGTTCCAACCCTCTCAGATTATTCTTTGTCTCTTTCACTGTTTTAGTTAATCACTTGCCCACTACACTACTTTACATACTGCAACACAATGTCATGTGCCATTGCTTCGAATTTATTCGCATTCGAAGCTCGCGTTTAATACAAGCACACAACTACGCGTGCATCTGAATCCGGTTCGTGGACCAAAACAGCATCGTACCATTACGGATTCTCTTCTATATTCTTCTATACTTTACTAGGTGCAAACTGGACAGTGGACCTCTTTTAACTGTCACATTTCACAAACCTAAACCAACCACGTAATTCTTTTCTTTTTTTTCCGCCCAATGGCTCGTAAATCCATTAACCATTATTCATGCGAAGCTCTAGTTATTTCCCAGTTGAAAATGCTCGGAAGAAACACCGATCTTAGGAGTACGGTTGAAAATTAATTTTATATTACTGCTAAATATTAATTAATTTAAATTATAAATATTTAATTTATAAATATTATATAATTCTCTAATATCCGGAAGTGGATTTTTGAAAGAAAAGAAGAAAAGAAAAGGGGGTATAAAGTCTGTTGTGTTTTCGAATTAGATTCCATCAAATGAATAAAGTCTGTTGTGTTATTATTATGGTCCTACTTTTGGAATATGTCTTTCTTACCGGCTATATGTCAAATTTAATATACAAACAAAAGAATAAAGAATGAAATCGTCTGGAATTTCAGATTCCTGAGACATCACTGAAACAAACACTTATTGATTAATAGATATCCCGTATAGAGTACCAGTGTTTTTAAATATTAGTAAAATATTTAATTAAATAACAACTTGATTGATAAAACAGCTTAAAAAAAAAACTGGGTGATATTTGATTAAGATTGTTACACATTGCAACTCTCACACTTTATTAGTAGTGATCATATCGTTAAGGTGGGCTACTGCCCAAGCAAGACGATCAATTGGACCCGTCTTCTGACTTTTGCTATTTCCAGGTCCTAAATTATTTAGTACACTTCTCTTTTTTATATATATAATTTTATTTAAATATTTTTATTTCTTTATTGATTTTGTTTGAAATAATTTTACTTTTTTCTTTTACTCCATTTCTTCTTGTTTTCAAGAAATCATCTTCCCCTAAAATCCTACTCTTTTGTATTTTTCTTTCTAAAATATTTTTACCATCGATCTTTCTCGGTTATTGTCAACGTCGTTTTTTAGATCTTTTCAATTATATTTTTTTTCTTGTGTGTTTTAACTTAGATGAAAACAAATTTATAACTCAACAATAATAAAAGATAAATAACATTCTCGTTTACAATTAAATATTAGTTTACGAAAAAAATAAAGATAATGAAATAAAAATTTTGAAATTATTTTTTTTATAGAATACAAATAAGTATAAAAAAAAAGATGTAAGATAAATATATATTTTTAAAAAAGTAATTGTCATAATTATAGATAAAAATATAATTTATAGTAATTTTCAATGCAGTAATTATATATAAATTTAATATAATAAAAATATAATATAGGTTTAAAAATAATAAAGATAAAAATAATGTATAAAATTAGAATACATAAAAGATATAATTAGAATTTTAAAAAATACAAATAACATTAAGGCACATCTTTTGATTGATTACATACGATTTGTACATGTAAATCTAAATTACAAATTTGAAATTTTCGATGCAACAATATTATTTTATGCATGTCATCGTTTAAGAACTGAGAAATGATAAATCATCTTAAATTTAAGGTTAAAATTCACATGGGCAGAAATAAAACTGAAGCTCGATAAATTTAGGGAAAGATTAAACAACATTGATATGTGACTTGAATTGGAAGATGGATTTCTAAGATTATTCTCAAATTTAAAAGAGTCATCAAATTTAAAGGATAATATCTCCTTATGAATTCAAGTTATTCCAACTTTAAGATTAGATTGTTCTCCAATTCCATAATGGCCTATTAGGCCATCCCAACGAATCTACTAACCATCCCAATTAGTTGCAGCATGCTAGTAACTCGAATTTAATAACCAATAGCAAATTGCACTATGAAACGGAGTTGAGTTCAGATAATTTTTAATATAACGAATGAATATTGTAAAATTTTTGGTACTGTATTTAATTATTAAGAATAAAAAGAAATTGGATTATGGATAATGCTAAGTTATCTGGATAAAAATATTATTTAAGTCATGTGTTTACTCCACACTCGTCCTTTGACTCAAACTATTTAGCGCATGTTTGTATAATTCTCTGTAAATATTTATTGAAAAAATCATAAAAAATAAAATAATTATTTTTAGTTAAAATTAGTTTGTGTATAAAATAAAAATTATTTTTTAAAATTAATATAAAAAGATTTTATAAATTAATTTTAATTGCTAATAAATTTTATTTAAATTTTTGTTAAAAAAAATCCAAATATAACCTTATTATATTTACCTCCTTTGACTCTAAATTCTGTTTACTTAAGTCTTTGGTAAGTTTACACTCCATCATAGGAGAAGACCTCACTAGTGTCGAGTCTCCTCACCATTACACTGCAGTTCTTCAAGATACGCGATCACTGCCATTATTGGGCTAAGAACACACAGTGAAATGTACTTCAGAAATGACACGGATACAGCATTTTTCAAATCAAAGCATTACCTTCGAACCGAAAATATGAAAAATGGATTATATCTTATTATCATGACTCATGAGGTCACTGGTTGACAAATACAGTAAGAGTAACGGGTGGGTGAGTATTAAAATTAGAAAGTTTTTTCTTATTTATTATTTTGTTATAAATATAAAGTATTTTTATTAATTTTATTTTTATTAATAACTATTTTTTTTTGAAATTTTTTATTAATCACCTTAGTTGAAGTCTCTTTTCTCACTTACAATAATATTCAAATCAATATAACGTGGGTGAATTAAAAAGTGTTTGAAACAATTACAGACAAATTACATATATTTTTAAGTGACTATGACGTTTTTTTGTTTGATTTTATTTAATAATTTTAACATTCTTTTTATGCTTACACTAGTCTATTTTGTTTATAATACAACTTATATTCAAAATGCTCAAAAAGAAATTGTTTTTACATGAAATATACGTATTAATCCCTTTAAACTTCTTTATCTATTTCTGAAGATATTTAGAAGTATTAATTCTTTAACTCTTGGCCTAAAGATATTTTGAGTTTACAAAATAAAAAAGTCTAGAAATATTAAAATTCAATTGTACTGACTAATTCCGAAGATAAAACGGTGGCATTAACCCCACTAATTACTCGAGTCTTGGGTCAGGGCATCATTGACCCATGTCTATTTGCGAAACCATGCTCATGACACTTAAGGAAATTCGGCCATAATTTTGCATGCCTTAGAACTTAATTTCATTACTGATGGGAGAATCAGGCCCTAGAAATCATATACAAAAGTCCGTGTACGTCTTAAAGGTTTGATGATGGAATCCTCTGAAGTAACCCTAATCTTACTCTAAAAATTACTATAGCAATCAATATATTTTGAGCACTGAAATTTCTTTATAGATGCTATCTCTGCCCCTAGACAACAAAGATATCATATACGGTAGAAAAAAAGAAAAGAAAGAAAGAGGTGAGCATATCACTACTATACGGTATAAGGTACATGAATTTTTTGTTAAAAAAAATAGAAAAATACTTACGTACCAATTAATTTTCTTTTTAAGTCTATGTATATCCCTTAATCTTAACTTTTTCATTTCCAATTGTATCCCTTGGTGAGAAAAACACAACGAAATGAGAAAAGCAATTAATTAATGCTAACGGAAGACTTGAACACAAAAACAGAGCAAAGTAATGACTTGTATTTGACTGAGAAAAGATAGTCACTTTCCCAAAGTGGGTTGTTGTAGATAACTGATAAGTATGGGGAAGGATAACATCAACAGAAATGAAATAATTTAATTTATGGTGATGTAAAAAAATAAGACAATACATAGATTATCCTATTTATTGTTGATTTTTTTTTTCTTTTACATGTATTCATGAGATATAATCCAACATTAAATATGAACGCTTTTTGTGTGTGTGAAAATTCGAACCATATTTCGTTATTAATTTGTGAAAAATTAACATCATTAAACTAAACTCTACACTGTTAGTCTTTTATTGTTAAATTATTAAATGAGCGACAAATAATATATTTTGAATTCGTAATATGAATTACATTAATTAATCATTTTGTATATGTATACTTGTTGCAATATTTGTTAATTATGTAATATAATATTATATATTTAAATATGTTTTCGGTACCTATAAAATAAATAATTTTTTATTTTAATTTTTATAAAAAATTTTGATTAATTTTTATTTTTTTAAAATTTAAATTTTTATTTTTTCTTCTTACTATTATATGATACTGTTTAATCATATATCTTCAAAAAAAATAAGTGACAATCATAAATTATACATACTAGTGTATATAGTATTATGTTAGTATATGATATCTTAAAAAAGATTGATTCCTAAAATAAATGTTATTTATCTATCCTAAAATAAATATTTCAAAATTTAGAGGAATGAAAATTAAATAAAAATGTTTTATAGGAATCAAAACTCATTTTAAGGGACTAAAATAAGTTATTATAAATTTTTAAATGATAAAAATCAATAAAAATATTTACAAGACTAAAATCAAAATTTGATTATTTTATTAAAAATATATTTAAATTTAATATTATATTTCTCCAAAACTTCTATACGGTATCATACTTTTTTTTTTCTGCCTACGATCTTTATTAATGATTTTTGAACACTCTACTTGTCATTCTCCATTTCATACTAATAATTCTATCTCAAAAATCTTGTTTATTTTAACCTGTTTTAATTTCCCATCAAATTTATTGGGAGTACAAACTATCTTGCTAGCGTAAGCAAATCAACTAGATTTCTTTGTTGGTCATGGTCTGTAGTATTACCTCCCATTTCTTAATTACTTTAATTCTACCATTACTAATGGTGAGAAAATTACACTCCATCCGGGACACGATTATTGGTTCTCGTCCAAGCTCGACAATTAATAGTGATCCTTCCACTTGCTCTCCCTAAACCGTCAAAAGACAATGATTTATTGTCCATTTTGGCTGCGAAATAACAACCATGGCCATCCATTTAAAGAATCATAGGAATGATTTGACCGGATGTAATGTGTGTGGTTGAGTGAACAGAAGTGAATTTGAGTGCCAACGCATACACGCTTGTTCTAGTTTAGCTACCTCACTTTGGTGGAAAGGTTAAAAAAAGAACTAGTTAGTAATAATTAGCAAAACACTAACAACTAGATTATATTATATTGATCGACTTTTTCCCACTCTAGTTAATGGTGGTTAATATTCCTTTAATATTCCTTTAGCAGCTCGTAAAGTAATACGATAAAAGAGATAATCTTGTTTTAAAATAGAAAAACAAAGATGATGATTATGGAAACAAATCTTTCAAATTGTATATTTAAAATTTTTAGAGATTTCAAAGGGACGATTATTTCTTTCATCATCGATCACACGAATCCACCTATAAGCACCACATAATTTTAGAGTAATTCTTAAACAATAAATAAAACCTAGACATTAATCATACAGTACCTAGTATTTAGCCAATAACAAATTTAAAGTAAGCATCGAAATTTATGTATAACTCAATTTCACACAACAAACATATAAAATTTTCCACTTATATCGCAATATCTAATTAAGTGGTACCGGAGATTTTTAGACATAACACTCATGCTTTTGCTTGTGAACATTCAACCGTAAAAACGGATAGTATATGAATTGGGATGGGAAGAAATAAATGTTAACGACATTGTGACAAAGTTGGCAACCATCAGAAAAGGTGGGGACAGGGGACCACTTTGTTTCGTGGACGGAAAGTAATGGAGCAAACCACACCAAAAGGGCAACGTAGGAGAGCCTTTGAACTTAGTTGTTGTTGTTTTTTTTTTTAAAAAAATAAAAATTTAATAACACTAATAAATTAAAACTTAAAATCTTGTGTCCAGGCAGACTCTAATATGGTTGCCTTTGAACTTAGTGGCAATGTGTATATTTGGAGTTGGTGGTGTAGTGGTTGCTTGTGGAAAAGGTACATTTTATTGGAAGTTTTCTAATAAACATTTGGCGCCCACGGTACACGCCTATTCGTATCTATCACTTCGTGTTTAAACATCAGCACAATCATGTTTGTGGCGTAAATGCGTAATCAACCCATTTATATTCCATAACAAAATAAATCCACGTCTTCAATTAATTTAAGGGTGCCTAGCAATAACTTTTAACTCAATCTGGTTTAATATCGGTTTATTCGTACGGATTAAAATTTTAAAATTGGATTTAATACATTTTGATGGTGGAATGGAATTATGTTTTTGGTAGTCTCAACGATTTTATATTTTATATTTTTAAAAATATATTTTTTTAATAATTATATATTAATAATAAATTATTTTGATTTGATAGATATATTTTGTATAATATAATATTATATTTATAATAATATTATTTATTTTAAAATATATATTATAAAATATATTTAATTTAAATTGTATGCTGGTTTTATTTTATGATTTAATTGTAGATAATATTAATATTGCTATATTACGCTAATAAATCAAGTTGATATGGTATTGTTGTTGAGTTTTAATTTAAATAAATGATATGATCGGATTTCCATTTACAAATATAAATTTGGTCTATTTTGTCTCTTACTTATCTTAGTTAGTTTTAATGTTTTTAAAATTTATTTTGATACATTGATTTTTTATTTTATTTTTTACATTAAGAATAACTAATGTTGATCAATAAAGTTTTTAAAATATATTTATATTTTAAAAAAATTATTTAATTTTATTATTTGAATATGTTTAATTTTCCTAAACTTATTTTTAATTTTTTTTTTAACAAAACTTAACTATTAAATTTTATTTTATTTAATTTACAAACTAAATTTTGAAATTACTTATTTTTTAGTTCCTAAATATACTATTTAATATAATTTAGTCTCTATTTAGTTACTTAATTTTTAGTCTTTTGTATATAGACATTTACAAATGAATTAAAAAAGAGTAAAATATTATTTTACTCCTTAAATTTGTAAGATATTGTCATGATAATCTCTTAAATTAAAAAGTATTAAATAAATTTTAATATTAAAATTATTATTATTATAGTTTCTAGTATGTATAAATTATTGTCATTTTAGTCTTTAATTTTTATAATTTATTATCATTCTCATTTATGACAAAGATAACAATAAAGAACGTGTCTAATATATTTAAATTTTTAAAATTTATTTAATATTTTTTTATTCTAAAAACTATTATGACAATGTTCCATATTTTTTGGAATAAAATCCAATAATATCTATTAATGAAATAGAAAATAGATTGTTCATTGAACCGGTAAAATAGTTTTATATTATCATTTTATTATATTTACTATTTATATTAAATTTTTTGGTTTTTATAATAAAATATCTTAAAATTTATATAAAAAATATTTATGATTTAATGATAATTTAAAATTATTTTATATTTTCTGACTAGTAAATTTTTAATAAAAAATAATAAATTAATAAATTAAATTATACACAATAATATAGGGACTATAAAGTAAGTAACTTTTAAAAATGAAAAGACTTATTATATTTTGTGTTTTATAATTTGTTAAGTTACTTATTTTAATCTTTATAATTTTAATTTAAATCAAATTCTTATATTTTTTAAATTACTGAATTTCATTTCAATACTTAATGATTATACCGCTTAACCTATTTGGTATATGTATAAAAAATATAATATTATATATAACCTAGATATGTGAAGAATAAAAAATTCATATATTTACTATTATTAAGTGAACAATAAACATTATAAAATTGAATAAATTATAATTTGTATTTTTTAATAATATATATCATAATTACAACTTAACAATTATATATTAAATAATTTATTCTTTTATAAAATTTGTGCTGCTTTAATTTCTTATATTTTTCTGGATACTTTAATAAGTGAAATAAATGACTATATTATTGTTGACTTAATAATTTCTTTTTATATTTTACTAAAATTATTCCTTAAATATAATTATTTTTCTAGAATAATGTTTTTAATTTAATACCAAAAAAGTTATATAATATTAAAATTAAAAAATTGTTTTAGCAACTTAAATGTGATATTATTATTAATATAATATTTTTTAGTAAAATACAAAAAATAAAAAATATTACTAATTTTGAAGATATTGTTAAAAAGTTTTTTAATTATAATTTTTAATAAAATATAAACAAAATGATTACTCAATAATAATATTTTATTTCAATCACTAAAATATATAAAAAAAAAACAATACAATTTTATAAATAAATATATAATAGAAGCAAATATGTTGCATTAAGATATATAATATTAAAAGTATAAGATATTATTATTTAATTTTATAATATTATATAATTTATTTATTAATAATAAAAATGTGTGTCTTTTTTTTTTCTCACACATCTACGTTATGTATAATATTATATATATAAAAATGACGTGTTCAGTAAATTTTACATAAGATAATAAAACATGAATCTTGAAGTCAAACCTTAACTTAAATATATGTTTTTAAAATTAAATTATACAGAGTAATGCATGTTAAAGAATTGCACTAGAAGTAAACAGCTTTAAACAATTAATCACTTTGAGGATTGAATTGTAAATTAAGTGAAATAGTTATACATTTCCAAGAATATGAACAAGTTCTCTATTCTCTCGCTTTCGAATTGGTTTATGCATTGACGACGAGAGAGCAACATCCGATCTTTTGACTTTTTCGACGAGAAAGAGTCGGAAGGTGTCATTTTCTCAGATTATTAATTGCACACGTCAAACTGTGATCTTGGGGTATGGCAACAGAGCCAGGAAAGTATGCAGATATAAGGAGATGCCATAAACACAATCCAATTTTCAACCCTAAAGCTTAATCCGAATCACATTCTTCTTTCTCAGACTTGGGGGATTCATTGTAAGGGAAACATGAAGTTCTGCAAAAAATACCAGGAATACATGCAAGCCCAGGAGAAGAAGCTTCCCGGGGTTGGCTTCAAGAAGCTCAAGAAGATCTTGAAGAAGTGCAGGAGAGAGTCTCCATCCCAGAAAGCCCTTAATGCATCCCTTTCCGCCAAAACCTGCCCCGACCATTGCCCAGGTCATCAAATTGTTTTTTTCTTTTTTCTCTCTGAAAAAGTTTTAATTTTTACTCCTTACACAGTGTAATAATCAGCCGGTGATAGAATAGAAAGATGGGGAGGGAGAAAAAGACTCTTCTCTCTCTCTTTTTTTTTTTTGTTCTTTCTTTAAATCAATTCCAAATAATTTTTTATTTTTTGTTATCGAGAATGAGAGAGATGTATCGTGTATGTATTTCAATCAATCTATCTATCTCCATTGGCTAACATAATTTGATTATTCAGTGTGCCATGGGACCTTCTTCCCTTCCCTTCTCAATGAAATGTTAGAGATAGTAGGGTGCTTTAATCAGCGCGCGCAGAAATTGATGGAGCTACATCTCGCTTCTGGCTTTAGAAAGTACTTTTTCTGGATCAAAGGCAAATTACAAAAGAACCACACTGCTCTAATTCAAGAAGGAAAAGATCTTGTTACTTATGCACTCATAAATGCCATTGCCATTCGAAAAATACTAAAGAAATACGATAAGGTGTGCCTATCTTTTCTGCTTCTCCAGATCAATCTTAAGAAGGACAAAACTTAGACTTAGATGTAGTGTGTTAGGTGCTTTTGGTGCATTTATTCGATTTGAGTCGGAGAATTACCTCAATAAGCCATGAAATAAAGGTTAGTGGGGATTATGGAGGGACAACTTAAATTTTTTTTATAGGATAATAGTACCAAAATAACATGATCTAAGGCCTTGTTTGTTTAGTGTTTTCAAAAACATTTTCTGTTTTCTAAAATTTGTTTGTTTCTTGAGCACAATTGGATGATTTTGTCCCTGAGAAATTGATTGCTGAGTATTATAGAAATCGTTTTAGAAAGATATTTTTAAAACAAAAAAGTGAGAAGAGAATCAAAGAGACCCGAAGTTTTGTGCTTTGAAAAATCCTTTTGATTTGATAGGTATTCTAATTGGCGAAATTTATGAGTGTTTTGTTCTTATTTCTACTATTGTCACTACAGATTCATTATTCCAAGCAAGGGCAACTATTCAAGTCGCAGGTTCAGAGTATGCACAAGGAAATTCTCCAAAGTCCCTGGCTTTGTGAACTTATGGCCTTCCACATCAATTTAAGGGAAAGTAAGGTCAAGTCAAGGAAGGCACCTGCTTTGTTCGATGGATGTTCTCTCACATTTAAGGATGGGAAGCCATCACTTACTTGTGAGCTCTTTGATTCTATCAAAGTTGACATTGATTTGACTTGCTCTATATGCTTGGTAAGTTGCTCACTATCACTCAATGGATGAATTTGATCTCAATTTTAGTGTGTTATTCATTCTCCATTTGAAGATTACTATTGCTAAAATGCGAGCAGGATCTGTTCAAGTTATAGATTATGCATTAGAATTTTAAACTGAAGTAAACTTCTGTTCCCACCAAAAGAATGAATATATGGATCCATTTATCTCATATATATATCAGTAATTTTTCTGTTAAGAATACAAAGCATTCACCTTAAGAAAAAAGATGGAGTAAATTGACAATATCATCTTAGGTTTCTCAATGTCAAACAATATGTTTCCTATGGGATTTGGAAAAGCATCGTCCCTTCACTTTGTTATCCATTGATATTGTTCATTTGGCTCCTCCATGACAGGACACGGTGTTTGATCCAGTTTCTCTGACTTGTGGCCATATATTCTGTTATATTTGTGCATGCTCAGCTGCATCAGTATCTATAGTTAACGGACTTAAGTCTGCAGATCCTAAAGAGAAATGTCCTCTATGTCGTGAGGCAAGAGTCCAGAATCCAGATATGTGACATTTATATTACAAGCTCCCTACAACTTGATTACTGTAATGGGAGTGTAAAACATGGGTGAAAATTTTCATTTTAATTGATTCCATAACTAATGTTAAAAGTCCTACTATTGTTTATTGCAGGGTGCAGTTTATGAAGGTTCTGTGCACTTGGAAGAACTAAATATTCTGTTGGGCCGAAGGTATGATCCTATTTGTTCCATTATTTGCGGGGGTTAAAACTTAAAACCAGATTGGGTAAAGGAAGAGAGGATGTAATTAGAGAACTCAGAACGGTTATATATGATTTTGTTTCTGCTTGCAATTAATAGTTTGAATCCTTTTACAGCTGTCAGGAATACTGGGAGCAGAGACTAAAGACAGAGAGGGTGGAGAGGGTTAAGCAAATAAAGGAACATTGGGATTCACAGTGTAGGGCTTTCGTGGGTGTCTAACTAACTACAACATGCAACTTTTTTAGTTTCTTTGGTGGAGTGGAGTATAAGGGTGTAGTAGTATTAGGCTGAAATGTGAAAATGCCATCTGTTTGATTGTTGTTTTGTATGTAACATTCTGAATAAGTTGAAGCTGCTTTTATATTATCTGTAAGCTAGTCAGGGGCAGTGTTCTACAAAGGATTCTACAAGGTTAGATTAGAGGTATGGCATGTTTGCTTCCATGTCCATGTGTCCTATCAATGTAAAAATAAGAAGCTTTTGCATTAAATGAAAAAAAAAAAATGTAATTTTGGAAAGAATCCCGTCAATAATTCTCCCAAGATGGAGCTCAGTTTGATCCGACTTTGAAAATGGGATGAGAAAGTCTATTCATCTCATTTTATGACAGATAAGTGAGTTAACTCGGATGAAAAAAATAAGAAGAAAAAAAGTAAATAGGATGAGAGGTGAAGGTGTATGATGGTCAATGCGGTTACTTTTTTTTTTCTTAGATTAATGGAACTTTAAAGACTTCAAATTCCGATAGTATTATGCTAACTTGTTTGAACTACTATTTTCTTTTAAAATGGAAGTTTTCATTATAGATTTAGTATCTCCTTCGAAGTAGGACTTTTCTGGTTAGTTACTATGGAAATTTTATTTTTGGACCTTTTCTTTATTAATTTTTTATTTTATTTTTAAGAGGTATTTCTAGAACTGAATTTGACCTGAATTTTCCATTTAAAAATATATATTTTTTAAAATGATTAAATGTTACATACACTTCTGTACAAGTATTTTTTTTTCACTAGAAAATTACATTTATTTAAAAGATTTTTTCCTTCGTGTTCGGTACAAACAAAAAAAATCAAAATTAGTTAAGTTCAATGCTACTTAAAAATAAAAATAAGAAAAAAATGAAAATGATAAAGACCATAATTTATAATAAAAATTTATTGACAAATTAGATCTTTACAAATTTGAGTTGTATTAAGTTAGAAATTTAAAAATGATTCTATAACCTATTTTTCCAGTTTTCAATGCAGTGTAATCTTCTAAATATATTTATGTCTTCACAAAAGATTTGAAGTTAGACTTTAAAAAAATAGAAGTAGAAGGAGCAGGAGACACCTAAGTGAAAGGCAATATTGTAATAAAAAAGTGAAAGGCAAGATTTAAGCTAACTTATACAAAGTAGACCCAAGTTTTTTTAAATAAAGTCAATCATAATCTAGTTTATAATTATATATATATATATAAAAGAATTTTCTTTTCTATCTTGTAGTTGTAGATTAACCAAACATCCAAGCGAAGACTCAGCGATGGAAGTCAATTTAATTGGGTACCATTCTACTTCTACTTTGTAGCTTGTTACTGAGTACACCATTATTTGTTTGTATATTTGATACCTCAAGATAGTTTACTTTTTAGCATTTGATTAAGAAAGGAGTAGAAACCATAATAATATTTCCATAACTTATAATTGAAAAATATTTACATATCAATTTTTTACAAATTTTACAAGTTACATTAATTTCAAATTTTAAAATGTCAAGTTTCTCTACCTGTATTTTTTAGGTTTTCATGTCATGTAATCCTCAGAATGAGTTTTTTTATGTTTTCCTAAAAGAAGGTTAAACATATAAAAACAAAATACATCTAAAAGAAAGGTAAAGATTTAAACAGATGTTACGCAAAACAGACACGCAAACCTAAGCACAAGATTTAAGTTGATGTTATGCAAAATAGACTATGGTTTATTAAAAAAAAAAAAAAAGCCTATATAAAAGGTCATTTGACGTTATGTAAAATGGACCCAGTTTATTTCATAAAGCCTGTACAATCCAGTTTATTTATTCTGTAGCTTAAATTTTAAGCCCAAGTGAGAGCCCAGCCACGCAAAGGCACTTCAATTGGGTACTATTTAACGCTGTAACTCTGTACGGTTGATTGGTATCTTGTGCTTCTGCTTACTATCGGTAAATAGTTTTTAACTTTCTATCATTTGAAAATAAAACAAATTAGTATCTGGATAAAGATTATGATATTTCCCAAAATGTAGCTTATATAACCTTGGGCTTAGAGCAAGTATAAAATTTCATCAGTCAAGTACAAGAATTCAAATGGGTCTACCCAAAAACAGCATTTACATAGAAAAAACTTCTCAAAATGATTTGTTTTCTTTTGTTATCGAACAAATTCATTTCCCATTGTTGATTCAATGACAAACCAAAAAGCCTCATTGGTAAAATGATCAATTAATGATCTTGCCATTAACTATAAGTTGAGCCACACTGCAAATTCCAAATTAATAATATATAATTTCCACAAACAAAGCCACACTGCAAAATTCATAAAAAAGCTATGAACATATTCAGTACAATACAATTGCATTTATTTGTGTGAAATTATTTCATTTATAATGTGTTTGGTGTCACAGAGAAACGATTTTGAAAAGTCTAGGTTCTTCTACAAATTCACTCAGACCTTCCCTCACAATTGTTTCTACTTTTTTTTTTTTTTTTTGGTGACTTTCCATCCTCTCTCCCTCTTGCTGAGCAAGAGATAAGATGAATGGGTCTAGGACACAAACAAACACCAGCCAAAATAAGGTATTAAATTTGTCTATGATTTTGTTGGATCACAACAGTATATTTCTGTCTCTTGTTTTGTTTGGGTACAAAGGAAAAAGATAAATACTTATTCAGTCTCATTTTGTTTTATAGTTAAAATTTTATAACAATTAAAAATATAATTAATTTTTACATTAAAAAAACTACTATATAAATTTTAGTATATTTTAATCTTTCATATTAAGTATATTATCTCTTATTTATATATTTTTATCTTCTCATGCTATAATAAATAATTAAGAATATAATAAAAAAATATTTAATATTTTACTGATATTGTAAAATAAAATTAAAATAAAATACTTTTTTAAATCAGACAAAATGAAAGAAGTAATACCAATAGACTAATTTCTAATTCTAACACACTAAGGCAATCTACTGTGAATTAATTTTTCACTCATAATCAAACTGTCATCCTGGTTGGTTAAAAAAAAAATACTAATGTAATATTTAATGTTATTAATATTATTTATATAAATCAATAATTTTTTTCTTATATCGTATGACATTTTATTATTTAAATAAGGTTTTTTTAAATGTTTTTAAAAAGAAAATTTTAAATGTATATTAATATAATATATAGAAATTAATTTATAATATATATATATATATATATATATATATATATATATATATATATATATATATAATATACATCTATATATCAAAATAAATTAGACTTGAAAAAAATATTAATATAATATTGAATATAATTAGTATAATAACTGTATAAATATATAAATTAATATATTTTTCATATATAATATTGACACAAATTTGTTATTTAATTAATTTTTTGAAAAATTAGTTTATAACAATGTTTTAAAAAAGAAAATTTTAAATGTATATTAACATAATATATAGAAATTTATTTATATATATATATATATATATATATATATATCAAATTTTTTATTTAATTAAGATTTTATAAAAATTAATTTATATACCATTTTATATAAAAATAAATTAAATTTGAAAACAAATATTAACTGACAATCTAATATTATTAGTGTAATATTTATATAAAGTTTAATAATCATGTATAAAATAATTTTACTTATCAGTGTATAATTTATTTATTTTTCTAGTATGACATAATTTATCTTCTCTATTTCAAAAATCTATGACTAAGGTGACTCTAGTTTTAAATTATTCGTCCTTGTACAAAATATATAGGTTGAGACCAGTTTAAGATCATATTAATTAATGTCTGAAACTGAGTTAATAACATTTTTTAATTTTTTGTAAAAGAAAGGGACTAAAGGCCAAGAACAGAAGAATAAAAGGCTGAATAAAATTGCCAAAGAATGAGCTAGCAAAAGAAGAGACAAAAAAGCTGGAGGCACATAGAAGATTGGAGACCTGCTTCCGTGGTCATGCCATAGCTAGCATGGGAGTCTGGGCAGGCCCCATTTGCCTCATGATTCCAAATCTGGTCCTGCACTCCATGGACAAGGAGGGACCATAGACCTCATACTGATATAATGTTACTAGCAGTAGTATCTCCTGAAATAAAGTCAAATTCCATGACATATCAGCTGATATAGCTTCAGCAACCTTTGTGCACCCGTCTGTATCAGGTAAATTTCTAAGGACACAATAATTAATTAGAAACTAGTCCTAGGCTTCCTTCTCAATTTGGAGCTGAGCCACTTCTAATACCATTGTTCTAAAGTCCAAGGAAACAATTGATATCAACTAGTGTTTCGTAAAATTAATAGATTTAGGTTTTTTTAAAAATCTTTTTAAATAAAGATGTCAAGTTTCAAGCTTAAAAAGTTTGATAAATTAGCCTACTTATATAAATAATTATATATTTATATGATATTATTTATAAATTATATATTTATATTTAATTTATATAATTATTAGTAATAAATTTTTAATAAAGTAATTCTTATTTGAAATCATTGTATTTTTATATTTTTTATAAATGAAACCTAAGTCAACAAAAAAAACAATAACATCTCACATACAATTCACATTCTTATTCTAATTCTCTACTATGACATATTGTTGTCATTTACACCTATCTCTATTATGACATATTGTTGTCATTTACACCTAGGTGCACCTTCTGAGCATCTTGGTGCATGTGACAAAATTTAATATAAATTATATTAAAATCATAATGAAAGAATACAAACAATAAATTGATAACTTGAACATCATTTTCTATATAAGTGGGTATGATTTTTATTCATCAAATTATCTTTTAAGTGAACTTGTTAATAAACTTTATTTAAAACAAGTCAAGTTCTGTCAAATTTTTAAATAGATTTATCATAAATAGATAAACAAACCAAAATCAAATTTAATATTGATTAAGTTAGACCCACCCACCAAAACCTTACCTATTTCCACGTCTAACCTTACCTATTTCTACATCTAGCATTAACCATAACCATATTCATGGAGAACGCAATATCAAGCCACATGCCTTTTCTCGATGGAATTTGTTTCAGTAGCTTGTATCTGGTAATTTTTTTTTTACGATATTTATCTTAATATTTTAATATAATTTCACTTACATTTCATATATTCTTAGTACCCTCAATTTTACCACCCCATTAAATATCTAAAACTTAAGGTGTAATTTTTAATCATGAATTATTACTTAAAAAATAATGTGTAACTCATTAAAATAAATACAATGTCAAAAATATAATAATACGCCAAAACTACACATCTTTGTATAATTCTATATCCTTCAGCAATATTTTCTTGTTATTTCTCATATTTATTAAAAAAAAATATTAAACACTTCTTATTCTTTTAAGATATGTAATGTGTTTTTCAGTTTTTTTTAATAAAGTATTAAGAACATCAGCATATAAGATTAATGGCAATACGGACCGAGCCTCCATCAATTTTATGCCAATATGTCATGACCAAAATCCAATTACAAGGCATTTCTAAGATCAACAAATGGCTTGTCTTTTTAGGAAGACGTTTTATTTTGTGATTGATATATGGTTGGCGAAGACAGACATGTCAAGAGGAGGAGAAGAGATTGTTATAGTCCAGTGGAGCGGTTGGCATACTCTTGAACTAATGCCCCAAACATAGATTGCCTTTGAAGCAACTTGGAAGGCTTATCATATTCTTTTGCTCGCCCTATAATAATACAAATACAACAATAACATAATTTAGGTAGGCTTCTATGTTCAAAACATCCTTATCCTTTAGTTAGAAATGCAATGCAAAGAGAATATCATACCTGCATCTACTACTAAAACTCTGTCACAGTCCATGACTGTGGGTATTCTATGAGCAATGCTGATGATGGTACAGGCTGCAAAGTCTTCTCGAATGATCTTCTGAATCACACCATCTGTTTGAGAATCAACAGAAGCAGTGGCCTCATCCATGAACAAAAGCCGGCTTCGCTTCAGGATAACACGCCCTAGACAAAGCAACTGTCTCTGCCCCACACTCCAATTCTCTCCATTATCCACAACTGAAAAGTTCAAACAACATTCCCTATAGTAAAATGATCATACATTGATACCAAACAACTCAAAGAATATATGGTAAAAGTCTCTACCTAAAGAGTCCAGTTTTTCAGGCTTAGCAGCAACAACCTCTTTTAGTTGACAGCGTTCCAAGCTCTACAGCAATAAAAAGTTGTTGAACTAATGGATTGAAGACCTTCAACAGGGGTAAATGAATTTCAATTGGCTTATTACTTACCTTCCATATTTCTTCATCTGTATACTGTCCAATTGGATCAATGTTGCTTCTCACAGTTCCTTCAAAAAGAACGGGCTCCTGAGGAATGATACCAAACCGTGATCTAAGATCGTGAAGCCCCAACACGGATATGTCAATACTATCAATTATTAATTTTCCTCCTGAAGGTTCCACCAGCCTAAACAAAACCTGAATTAATGTTGATTTTCCGCTCCCAGTTCGACCCACAACACCAACCTTTTCACCTCCTCTTATGCTTAAAGTAATGCCTTTAATAACCAGAGGAGTGTTTGGACGATATCTAACCTGTTCACCAGAAGCTCAAGTCATCGTAACAGTATTGGTTGCTCAACACAAACTGATAATGACAAATAGTGCTAAGGACAGTAGCTTAAACCAATAAATTAGGGGTCTTTCAAATGTAAAATAATCAATTTGTTCATACTCAAGTTACCTGCAAGTCTTTGATATCTACATTGCCTTGACCTGGCCAATTTGAAGGAGGCAGGTGATCCTTGATATTCCATGCTGGTTCCGATGGAATATTTGTAAACTGCTTTATCCTCTCAACGGACACCATTTTGTTTTCGATGAAACAGCTCATGTATACAGCCCAGAACAAGACAGCATTTAAGGACAACCCATAAGAGAGAGATAAACCAACATTTTCTACATCAAGCAGAAGAACAACCCAGTCAGTTTATTTTAAAGTTTTGGCATCGACATAAATATAGTGGTTTACAAAATAAGCTACTCAACATTATGCAAGATAAAATATATACTTCACGATGCAAGATTTGGTACTATAATTTTAACTGGTTTCTGTACAGACAACAAACACAATGATAAAAGAACAGACAAAGGTTAACTAGACACACATAAGTTTAGAATTCCTTTAGGGTCAGTTTACCTGGCTTTATGATACTGCTGGGTAAGATGATCATGAACATGGCAGAAATGCAACAGACAAGGCTTCCAAACAATTCTATGCGAAGTCCCAACCACTCATTAGAACTAAAGTTGTGGAAATCCATTCGCAAATTACCATTCACCCGTTTGAGATTTTCTTCACAAAATATCTTTTGCTTTCTGAATGAACGGATAGTCATGACCCCTGCAATGCTTTCAGAGAAGTAATGAATAACTGGCGCTTTGGTAATTGAATCCAAGCGAGTTAACTCACGAGATGATGCAAGAAAGTAACCCTGAAAACGCACAAAACGTTAATATAAAGTATACAAAATATATTCAATTGTGAACAAATATGGATTTTGTTTGTCAAACAGGTGAGTAAAGTGGTTACTCTTCTCCGCAATACGGAACAAGGCCATTCAAATTACTTCCATGTAATTTGAACCGAAAACTGTAAATAGCCTCAACATAATGGAAGTTATAGTATAAATCCATTTATTCATGTTACTAGATGAAACAAATTTTCGGTTTTATACATTGGCAATAAAGAAAGGTAAAGCATTTGACAATCACAGTAATAACGTTCATACCCGGTACCATATATTCAACCAAATAAGAGGAATTATCAAAAGCACTGTTGGCCAAGAATTTTGACAGGTGATGATGAAGATGCTGAGTACTGTAATGTACATGACAATAACAACTCCCGTGAACAAGGGGAGAAGGACATCAACATTGGTCTGATCAGTGGATGCCTGTAGAAGTTAAAAAAGAAAAATAAGTCATTATAAGTGTGTGATTAACATACGAAAAATAGAAGTTAATATCAACAAGGATTCTATTCTTCCATATAATGAACTAACGCAGCATAGTTGGGCACAAAGTTCTTACCCTACTTAGAATTCTCCCAGATGGCGTAGTGTCAAAGAAAGACATGGGCGCATGCAAGATGCTACGAAGAATTTGTGTGAAGAGAATTTGTGCTGTCCTTAGCCCCAAGAGTGTAAAGAAGTAGCATCTTACCACTACCAAAATAACCGAAACAACAGTAATAATTACATAGATGGACATGAACAGAGAAGGGTTAAACATTTTAGCACGTTCCTCTGAGGTTTCATATGCCAGCCAATAATCACTTGCCATCAAAGATGCTTGCCATAACAAAGAAAGAACCAATACTACTGTAATACCCCACCACCCAAAAGCCTCAGTGCAGTAGAGTTTATAGATATGTAAGCTCACTTTGCCAGATGCTCTCTCCTCTTCTGTGATGAGTTTAGAACTTTTCTTGCTAGACACGGCCTGGTCAAGAGAATTGGTTCCCTTATAAATAGATGCTGCCCCTGAAGATTTCATTGGTTTGTTCAAATTTTCACCAGGCATGACCACACCCTGCTCTACAAGTTCCATGGAGGTCTCATGTGCAACTACCAGAGCTTTAAAATCCATTCCAGAATCTAATATATCATCGTACTTCCCTGATTGGACTATCTTACCGTCCCTCATCACCTTTAGCAAGACGGTGCAAAAGAATTTGAGTTACTTTCCGAATCAATTTGAAGATTAAAACAGATGAAGCATAACAGCTTGAGAAAAAGAGACTTACTAATATAAGATCTACATTATGTAGGAAATCTACTTGGTGTGTTACAAGAATAGTGGTTTTTCCTTTTAGGGCTCCCCTCACGCATTCCTGTAAAAAAGGCATATGACAAACATTAAAAATCATAGATTTTGCATCTAAACTAACAAAGATGGCAGAATATCTCATGTTTGTTTACGATGTTAAATAAATTATATCATCACAAAAACACTTAATAGTTAACAGTCTTAACCCTCTTCAATTAGCAACCAATCAAACTGAATTATATATCATTTCTGAATGTAACAATTCAATAGAGATTACTTAAACTCTTCAAGCAACAAACTAGCACATGCCTAATAACATTCAACAACATATGAATGAGTAAAATTATATTTGAACATAATGCAGAGTATGAATCATTCATTTTGAGAATAACCACCTTAAATATTTCAGAACCAGTATGAGCATCAACAGCACTGAAGACATCATCAAGAAGATATATATCACAGTCTTGATACACAGCCCTGGCAAGTTGTATACGCTGTTTCTGGCCTCCACTCAGGTTGATACCACGCTCTCCAATTTCTGTCTGATCCCCATAATCCATCATTTCCAAATCTTTCTCCAAATTACAGACCTGGATAGCTTCATTGTACCTTTGTCTATCCATTGGTAAACCAAAGAGAATGTTTTCTTCAATGGTCCCATTCTGAATCCAAGATGTTTGTGCAACATAGGCAACACTCCCACAAACCCGAACCTGTGACGGAAATATATAATTATCATAATCAGACTCAACTATAAACATCCATAAATAAAAAATAGTTACCTTTCCAGAAACCTTGTGCATCTCTCCAAGAATTGATGCGAGAAGAGACGACTTTCCTGACCCTACAGTCCCAACAATTGCTGTAAGCTCCCCCTTTTTTATCTGCAAATTAATATTTTTCAAGTCCTGCAGCATGTTATCATCATCCCAACTAAAAGTCCCATTTATGATTTCCACTGCTGTTTGTCCACCACGGCCTTCCTCTCTCACGACTGAATCATTCGACAATTCCCTGCTCAACATGAACCTGTCTAACCTCTCCAGTGATATCATTGCTTGTGAAAGAGATATCATTGACTGTGGGAATGTCCTAATAGGCTCCTGCAATATTTTGAAGATAGTTGTAGTGGTGAAGACCGTGGCTGCATCAAGTTGAACTCCCAGCAAAATAGCCGTACCAAATGTGAGAGTTGACACCAACATCGGTGTGCTCCACATCACAACGATAATACCACAAATTGAAAACATCAACTTGGAGAGCCACCCATACTCAGTGTTGCGGAAACCCATAATTCTCTGGTTGAAATGCTCCTCCCAGGCCTGAAACTTGATCACACGCATGTAATTAAGCATCTCATTCACAGCTTTCATTCTCGAGTCACGATTCCTCATCACATTATACTGGAAGTTATTGTTCCTACGGTTACCAATCACAGAATACACAAAAACAGCAAGAAGACCAAGAAACGCCGCAACTACTGAAATACCTAAACAATTGTAAAGCAGAACCAAGCCAATAGCAACTTGAAGTGGCATCATCCACACAGCATGTAACTGAGGCATCATATCAGAGAGTTGCTGAGCATCAACAGCCATGTAATTCACAATGGTCCCCATCCCATGATCCTGCCTAGCAGAGAACGATAGCTTTAGCCCCTTTCTATATAAAGAAGGAATAAGAGTGCACCGAACAAGCATCCCAAGCTTCTGAGATTGGAAGTTGAAATGATGAGTAGTCAAGACTTCAACGAACTTAGCAATGAAAAGAATCAACACGAGGTAGTATCCTTCGTATTCAGAGCTTCTCTTCCCCGACGTGAAATCAACGAAACTTTGTATGAGAACCGGCCCCACAAACATGACACAGAGCCTAATCATTGCAAGGAACGCAGTGAAGGCTAATTCCTTCCAAAAACACCGAAGCAAAGTGACTCTAACCGGATGCTTCCAAGTCTCGTTTGAATTAGGCCATTTTGATTCAAAAATGGATGACATTCTCTCAGCTCTATGCTCCGGAGAGAGTGTCGGAATCTCATCAATCTTCAATGCAGACTTGTATCCTTTACTCAACAAGGGGTTTATCCAAATCCAAAAAGCCTTGGATAATAGAGAAGCCGAAGCAAAGCCTGAAACATGGGATTTTCTCTCATACAACATGGTTTCCTCGTCAACAAGTGGTTCTGTTTCTTCTGT
Organism: Mucuna pruriens; assembly: GCA_025330945.1. NCBI lineage: Eukaryota > Viridiplantae > Streptophyta > Magnoliopsida > Fabales > Fabaceae > Mucuna > Mucuna pruriens. The sequence goes on from JAENHJ010000528.1 coordinate 3,881,292, forward strand.
CGGCAAAACAATGCCGGTGGATCCATTAACCGCCACAAAAAGAAGAAACAACGACAGAGGGAGTGAAATGAAAGAGACAACGTCGTCCACCTTTAAGCCTTTGGTTTCACCCGCGGAGACCAAACGTATAACCGCGGAAATAGCAAACAAGGAAATGACCAAGAAATTGGCAATCCAATAAACTCGAAGCGACAGAGGATGTGTAACGGCTTCAAATATTTTCTCGTGAATGATTAAGACTGCAAGCACGGCATGTGTTATGACCTGGACTAACCAAAACACCTCATCAACTTCCTTCCATGCCACCTTCGAAGAACTTCTAAACGCAAAAACACAAGCAACAGTATAAATGATAGTCAAAACAACCAGTGCAGTTAAGGTTAACTTAAACCTCGTAGTTGTTAAGAAAATGGATCTGTTGTTTCTGATGAGTGATTTGTTGAGGTCTGTGGTGGGACTGCCATGGGAAGTTAACCTTTTCCAGAGCCTCGTGACAGCAAACACGAAGAGAAACAACAGGAGTGCGACATCAACGAGAGACAACATAGCTCTCTGAGCACAAGGTGAGAGGAAAATAAACCTGAGCCATTGAAGCAGAAACGTGTCCCCTGAATTCGTGTTTGCTGTCAGAGGGAATTCACAAGAGAGGGATGTTAACCAAGTTGAAGATGCCAAGGACATGTTTGTGCCCTCTGCAGCAACTTCACCTTCAACTTTGCTCTCACAGCCAATTCTCTCTTACTCTGTTACTTCATGCACCTCTCACACTCAGAACCAGAGCTATTTATTTAAAAAATAAATAAATTATTAAGAGCGATGATTTTCATGTTCCAGAACATTGTGCATGAATCTGTACAGAAACACCTTAGCTAACTGAGATTTCATTGGTTAATTAACAAATTAAATGATTGGTGTTTTTTTTAATTATGACAGAAATCAAGCCACTTAACTTCCTAGTATTTTTTTTCCTTTTTAATACATGCATTGGTTAGAAATTTATAATTTTTTTAATTTTTTAATATTATATTTTAAATATAATTATATTAATTATTTATTTTAAATTATTATAATATTAAACAATTCAATTTAATTAATCAAATAAATTTCTTAAAAAAATTCGATACAAAGTAAATATCTATATTATTCTATTAACAGATATAAACTAATATCTAATAAATGAAGTTACAATAAAAATTAAGATGATTTAGTTTAAAAGACAATAAATTAATTATTTTTTATTATTAAAAGTTACATTATGTTTTATAATATATTATCATAAATTTAAGTATTTATATAATTTTAATAATTTTAATGATATAATATAAAATGATATGAATGAAAAGAATATAAAAATAGAAAAACTTATTTTACGTTTTTCTAACTATTAATTAGTAGTTATTGTGCAGCTAAGAAACTAAAAAGTGTGCCAAAAGTTTCGCTGTAATATTAAAAATAACCAAGATTACAAAGTTCACATGAAAAAGCGTGAAGGTGATGTTACGAGGGGTAGCGAAAAGCTGTATCCCTGATCTGGAATATCCCTTTTGATTTTTGAGGCAAATACAAAAGAGCCCTTTAGTAAATTTGGAAAAGTGCAAAGGAAAATTCACACGTTGTTCTGTTCCCGGAGCAGAGCTACTGTAAAAGTTTAAGGACAACCCTAAATTATACTTTTCTTTTTCAGACAACCAGTTTTCTTTCCTGACTTTCCACCTATATATATATATAATAAAAAGAAGTCATATTTTTTACAATAATTTCAGCAACAACAATAAGAATAAACAGTATTTTATTTGATTATGTAAAATATTAGTCTAATTATAAGATATCATGTACAGAAATTTTCATTTTTATAATAATTATTTTAAAATTTAGATCAAAAAATTATTTTTATTTAGTCGAGTATGTGACAAAACAAACTTATTAAATTTTGAAAATAAAATATAAAAGGTATTACAGAAATTATTATGAAAGTAGAAGTGTGAGAGAACCCAAATTCATTTACATTTAAGTTTTTAATAAAAATAATATTATTTGTTTTTATATTAGTATTTTATTATTAATTTACATTTAAGTTTTTAATAAAAAAAAATAATATTAATTGTTTTTATATTACTATTTTTATTTATTAGTATCATGAATTCTTTTAATTTCTTTAAATGTTATGATTTTCAAAATATTCATTTTTATAATTTTAAGAGGCGTATAAATATTTATTTAACAAAATATATGAATAGCTGATGGAGGAATTGTATGAAAAAAGGAAATAAATACCAAATTCATTTACTTTTCATTATATTAATTCTAAATTATTAATATAATGAATTTTATTAATTTTAAATATTTTGATTTTCAAAATATTAATTTTTTTCTAATTTCAAGAGACGTATCAATATTTATTTAACAAAATAAATGAAAAACTCAAAGGAGATATATAAAAAAATCATTTACATCTCATTTTATTAATTATTTACATTAATATTTTTATTTATTAATATCATGATTTTTTACTTATTTAAATAATATGATTTACACAACATTATTTTTATTAATATTTAATTTATCTATTAATATCACTCCTCTTATTATCACCGTCACTTATTGTCATTAGTGGAGTGGTAATAAAGAGGATAACAGTTATGATGTTCATTGTTACTTAAATAAAATTTTAAATAAATTTTTTATTTAATTTTTTATTCAAATTTAAAATTAGAGATGAATCATTCTCGTCTAACTGTGAATAACATATCAAATGATATGAATAAAAAATCATAAAAATTTATAAAAATTATTAAATGGTATTTAATAATTACTTAATAAAAAATAAATAACCTTATCTTTTAATTTTATTTTTTATAATTTAATGTGCAGATTCATTCTTTGATGCTCAATTAAAAATAACCTTACTTGTTAGTTGTTGAGCCAGTTGCAAATTCACCAACTTTCATGATCGGAGTCCAAATCAAAATTTTACAGCTCCATCTATACCATGAATGTTTTTTTTTTTTAACATGAATGAACTTGATTTGAGCTGTGTGTTTAGAATAATTTAAAATTTTCTATAAACTTTCTTAATTATTAAATAAAAATATTAAATATTTTTTAAATTTTAATACATTATATATATGTATATATATAATATTGTTTAATATTTTCTTTAAAAGACTGTTAAGGAAATTTATGAAAATATATAACATTACTCAATAGGGCGGTCGCTATGACAAGACAAATAGGCCATTGCCTTAGGTTCCATTAAAACTTTTAATTTTTATTTTACATTTTAAAAAATTCTTAAATTATATACTTTATATACATTTACTCAAAAAAATTATTATCTTCTCTTACCAACATTACCTTTTTTATCTATTATTTTAAATTTTTGTTAATATATTATATTTTATTTTCAAATTTATATTCCATAATTTAATTAATAAAAAATAATTATTCTTGAATTTAATTTTTTAATATATTAATTAAATACAACGCTTGTTTACTAAACATACTATCAAAAATTATTTCATCAATCAAATTATTCTATCATCAATATCAATTATTTCATTTTATCAAAATGAAAAACCAAATGCTTTATTTTTCTTTTTTAGTATTTTATACGATATATGAAGGAAAGGAAATTAAATAATTAGTATTTTATTTAATAAATAAATAAAGGAAAAATAAAAAATAAATATACATATTATAATTATCTTTTACTTTTATTTGAAGAAAACTAAAACCAGAATAAAAGTGAAAAATTAAATAAAAACAAAAAACATATTAGATATCCAATAACTTTACTTGTTACCTTATTACTATTAATTACAAAACCTGAATCATTGAATAATATTTGCTAATAAGTGCTAAAAATATTAATCTAAAAATATCTAGTCAAAATTATTAAATATTTTGTTTACACAATTTGAATCTTTAATTGTGAATCCAAACATCATACGTGAACGTCTATTTTCATTCAAGGATAAAAATACGAAGAGAGATAAAAAGGATAAAAAAGATAAGTGGACTGTCTCACTTAAAAAGGAAAAAGACGTTGAAATGACTGAAAAGCAAATTGGGGAGGTGTGACCTGACAGACCCACGTGCCTCAATCTGCCTCGAACAGGCGCTAATGATTGGGGAGACGTGTGTCAAGTGTTGGCTTCTGAGGAAAGTCAGCCCAAGTCTGACATCCCGCAGGCGCGAGAGCTGCTTTCCACCATGACGGTCAAAGGGAAGGGAAGAGTGGTCACCACCGCATTGAATGCTAAGTCGTCTTATTAATTAAGAGGAGCCCCAAAGAGGACACTCAGACATTTATGAGACCTTGAGGAGAGCCACAACATTAATGGTGGAAGATATCCTTGAAAGATCCTGAAGGCAGAAGCTGGCCTATAAAAGGTCTTGAGCTTGAAGGAAAGGGGGGTCGAAGAAATTATTAGGGAAAGGGAGTTAGAGAAAAGAGCGTTCCAAGAAAAAAGGAAGCGTTGAAAAGAAAGAGAAGAGAGTAAAATTCACCCACTTTCTGAGTACAGCAAAGAAACACCTAAATACCAGGTGAAACTCAACCAATTTCTAAGTATTATCTATTTGGTGGTGTCCAGTCCCCTTAGATAATCACTACTCTTAAGAAAAAATAACTTAAGAATCTACATCTTAACCTTTAGGCCAATTCCAGATCAGTCGTGCCTTAAATCACATCCAATATCCGGGACCAACTAAGAGTTGACACTCCTTGGCTGACTCTAAAAGTCGACTCCCTACCTTTATTTTAACTCCGATGACACATAGTCAGCACTTTTACATGGCCGATTCAGTCTCAGCCTTTCTCATTTAGCATTTGAACCTTAACCAGAATTATGTAAACTTTGACTTCTCCGTTGCATTGAGAGATACGTAGAAGTAAGAGACAACTCTTGTCAAGTTTATAAAACCTAAAAACATCACTCACTTACTCCTTGTAAATACCGGTCACTCCATGAAAGGTGAAAACTGTAATATAAGAGTCATCATCTACTTCATGCATCTAGTTAGGGTAACTGTCTTAGGACAGATGTAATAGGATGCTAGTATCGTCCCTATGCGTAACCGACTCTCAAACTCGAATTCTGATTCCTAGTAGTAGCCTTATCCAACCATAGGTTTCCTAATGTTTACCTTAAAAATGCGACAGATAACAACTCCACTGGGTACTTCTTTTAGAGAGTCAAGCCCATACAAAATTAGATGCATGAAATTATTTACTACTATGTATGTTCGCACCTTTCAGTTACTTTGTCTATTCTCCTTTTTCTTCATTTTTCCCCTTTCTATGTTATTGTCATGATTTGCCAATCTTTATTTCCCGTATCTTTTATTCCATTGAAAACTTTAGGGTAGAAGACATGTGGGTATTGATACTCTGTGTTGTTGCATGATCAAACTTGGGGTGATTTTTCAGGAGCCATTTCATCCTTTACAAACAAGCATGCACATCAAGTGGGGTCCTATATCTGGACCTGAGTGTAACACAGGGAGTGAAGGGACAAGTAGTAGTAATCACTTTGGGGAGTACTCCTTATTTGGTGACTGTGAAAGTTTCATCTAGAGCGTGACTCTTTTGTAAACACCCACGTTTTTGAAGTTTTTCTTGTCAGTGATGATTTCACAAAATGAGTACTTGAGCTCAGAGGCCGAATTTGTAAGGTTAAGATATCCACATGGAGGATCACATAACTTGCATAAGACACAAATAAGATATCCTTCGTCCTAGCTCTTAGAAAAAGGGGAAGGTACTATCACTCATTTACTCTTTGTCAAGTTCATAAAACCCAAAAACATAACTCGTTTACTCCTTGTAAATACTCATCACTCCATGAAAGGTGAAAACTATAATATAAGAGTCATCTTCTACTTCATATATCTAGTCATGGTAATTGTCTTAAGACAAACATAATGAGATGTCAGCATCGTTCCTTTGTGTAACTGACTCCCGAATCCGAATTCTGATTTTTAAAACTAGTCTTATCCAACCATAACTATCATGATATTTACCTTAAAATTACCGGTGACAACTCTTGTCACCATATATTTTTTTTTATGAATTTCAAAAATGTATTCCTTATTGACTCATCATAGCCTTATTGCCACATTCTAGATCTCAACTTAGTCTCGCTAATTCTGGTTCAATTATCAACCATCAATTGTCGGTCATCGAAATCGCAACAACATGTCATAATCAGGGTTTTGGTTCGAGCGAATGGTGGGTCGGGTCGATGGGTTTCTAATCCAAATATTCTCATTGAATTTTTTTTTTATAATAGGCTATTTTGGATTCATTCAATTTTTTTTTGGCGCAAATTGCAAAAAGGATAAAAAAAATACAAATTGAAGTATATCAACTTTCATTCAAATTCATACAAAAATCTAAACAAAAGATATTACAAAGCAAAAATATAAATGTTAACAAAAATACTGACAAATACAATGAATATAAAAATTAAGCAAAAAAATTAATTGCAGAATGAGTATAAAATAAAATTTTCTGGTAAATGAAGGAAAAAAAAATAACAACAGAAAAACAAACTAAATTACGCTAGTCTCGATTTCGAATTCTAATAGATTTGAAATATTAAAACCTAACTCGTATGATGTAACTTATAAAATCCACCTAAATTGATCCAAAAAAGAAAACCTTGGGATTTATGGGTATGATTGACACTCGATTTCATGCCAGGCCCTTAATTATCTACCTTGGGCTATCAATTATAAGATATCAGTGATTAGGCACCAATTATGAGGTTTTAATTGTGAAATATGAATCATTGATCATCATCAATCAGTTGTTACATACCAGTGGTTAACCATTAACATTCAAATATCAGTTGAAGTCGGTTCCCTAAGGACCATCTTTATATATCTTGAATAGTTAACCAAATTAGGCCAAATGATTTTAGCACCAATACTGATAAATGTATGATGTTTTCCATCATAATAATTTATAATAGTCATATGAAATTAATTTTATTTTCACATCAACGTCTACATATATAACATCATTTTAATATTATAAAGTATATTTTTTTAACATATAGAAGTATATAAGAAACAATATTAACACAACATTACGAAAATAAGAATTAAAAATAATATTGTAAGACAACTGTAAACAATATTTAATAAAACATTTTAGTAAAAGTATAATAAAACGATATATTTTAATAAAATAATATTTAAATGAACTTTATAGTAACATTATAACCATAAAAATGAAGCATACAAAAACAAAGGAAAATAGTAATACAATATTAGCATAATAAAAATTCATAAATATTATAATAGTATAATATTTATTGTTATAAAAAATCAGTAAATCAGAAAATATTAATTATTATAATAGTATAACATTTTAAAAAAATATTGAAGGAAATGTAGAAAAAAACAATATTACTAAAAATAAAAAATAATATTATAGTATTGTAAAACAAAAAACTACGGCAAATTTTGTTGAAAAATCATAAACAATTAAAAATAATGTTTAGAAACACGAACTAATTGATAGTTAAATCATGTTATTATCATAAAAAATTAAAAACAACCGTATTTTAATATGATAGAAATCATATGTGATTTGAAGATATAAAGCATGTTAAAATAATAACAAAACATAAAATAAATATAATATGCCATGTACGTCATTATAATTTTAACAATAAAACATTATTAACATTTTACAATAGAAATTATTCATGATATATGTTACAGTATCGGGCTAATGTATACTAAAAGAAAATATCAAACACAATAAAAGGTGGAACAGACGTTACTATAATTGTGGGAGATAATATTGTGGTTTAATATTTAATTATAGTAAAAGTTTAAAGTGTATGGAATAGTGTAAAATCTTTTATAGATAAATTTAAAATATATAATAATTTGTAATTAAATAATAATATAAAATCATTTTACGTAATTAATGTATAGTTTTTTTTTCTCTTATAATAATATGTAACAATTAATGAATTTAATGATGATACAGCCTATTTTTTCATAATTAATTATATTAGGTTTATTTATAATATAGTATTATTGAGGCAGAAATACCGCACATGATGTTTTATATTATTAATGCAATACTTATTTCACTACAATGTTTAATATTTTGTATCATTATAATAGTAGTTCTCTACATAATATTTATTCAACATTCAACACTCTTCTAACAATGATGCTGTACATTAAATATTTCCGCTCTTAATAATTTTACAATTAAATATTGAATATTATACCGTAATATTATATTATATTACAAACTTAATTAATAATGGTAATTTTTAAAAGCTGTTTAATTTTTTTGTTTTTAAAATAAAAATCATAGCATTGATAAATTATTTACTTTTTTTATTTACAGTTTTATATTTCTTATATTTTCATATTTTCTCCTCCCACTTTTATTCTCTCTAATTTTTTTAAGTTTTATAATTTTTCTAAAATTGAAAAAAAAAATTATAATTTTTCTAAAATTGAAAAACAAAATTATAAGTAAACACACTGTTATTTTCTATTTTTAAATTAATTAACAATATATTTTTTAAATAAATTGATGTTTTAAAAAAATTAGACTAATCATTGAATAGATTAAGATACTGGAATAATATTTATGAGTTGGATTAAGTTGATTGGTTTAATAGTAATCAAAATTATATTAATAAAATAAAATTAATAATTAAATAATACATACAACGATATTAAAGAAATATAACATTATAATTTATAATAAAAAATTAAAATCAAAACATTATTTTATTGGTTTTTAATATTAAAACTACAAACAAATGCCCCCATCAAATATATGGTAACACTTAGGTTTAAGTTTTAACAATTAACAATACACAATGGTGTCTATTAACAATAATTAATTTGCATTTAGAATTAAAAAGGAAATGACAAAATTAAACCTAAGTGCATACAAATGTCCAAATTAAATATATCAAAATATTTAGGTTTAAGCTTTAACAATACACTACGGTGTCTATTAACAATAATGAGTTTGCATTTAAAATTAAAAAGGAAATGACAAAGTTGATTTTTTTTATTTTGATAAAAACATCAAAACATCGAATTAAATATTTTTCATTCACTCGAACCAAAATTTTCGATTATTTAGTCAGTTTTTTCTAAAGGTCAGTCCACTCTTCCATATGAACCCGAGAGAGGAAAAAAAGAACACAAAGCCTATTTTGAAGTGAGTAGTTAAAAGAGAAAAATTAAATAAAATAAAGGTAGAAATAGAAAACGAGGTGAAACATAAAAACAATGAGGTAGAAGAAAATGAAAAAAAAAAAAAAAAAGTGGGCATATGTTTATCACTGCTATGTCCATTGTGTGAGTATTAGAAAAAATATATTTTCTATATCTTTCGTAGAGCATATTTTTTTTTTAAATTTTTTTCACGAATTTTACCTGATCATTGGATTAATTACTAATCTCATTTCACGAAGACTTGCATATTTAATTTAAAAATAATATTGATAATTAATTTCGATAGACTTAGTTTGTTTTGGTAAATTTGTATATTAGGATATGTATAAACTAATATATAGAAACTTTTTTATATTAGTTTTAATAATTAATTTAATAATAATATTGATAATTAATTTCAATAGATTTATTAAAAAAGAAAATAAGAAAAAAAAGAAAATAATTTTTTTTTATAAACTAAAATTAATTTATAGATAAACTTATATGTGAAAGATTTCTCATATTAACTTCCCCAAAACTTCTTTTTAATTGATATATAGGTTAATTTTAATTTTTAGAATTTTTCTTCTTATTTTTTTTTCATAAATACTTATAAATTTTTTTTATCTAAACAAGTCCTTAATTTAAAGTGATCTAATTTTAATTAGCTCGTAGGCTTCTATGATTAATGTGAACAAAATATATAATTTGAATAATGGTCTGTTATGATTTATATAAACCCTAATAGATCAATCCATAAAGAGCTACTGGTCTCCAGCATAATAAATTGCACACAGTTTTCCTTTTCCATGCGTTAGGAAGTGAAACGAGAGTCGTTAAGAAGTAGCCCAACCTTTTTTCATCTACGCAAAGAGGAATTAATTCTTATTTTATTCGACCGGAAATGGTGCATCTAGATCGATTCCTAAGGCTGGTAATGCCGAATCAAGGATAAGGCAATACAGTAAGAAAGGAAAGCTATTCATCTTTTGTCTTTGAAGAGAAAGACAGATTGGATTGTACGAACATCTGTGCCAAGCTTAGGTAAGTTGTCCAGAAAAGAGACAAAGAAAGACCTCTAAAAAGCCGGTGCTTAGGCAGACCCAGGTAAGAGCAGCCTTTCTCTTATATAGGAAAGCACTACTGCCACTTTCTTATGTGAATACCGGGTTCTTTCACTCCTCAATCTCACTCTTTAGTCAAAGTCTCTATTTCACTTTCAAAAAGCAGTCTACACAAAATATAGAGGTACTTTTTCCACTTCGCATATGGGCTTTCTATTCTCGACGGCGTCAACCTGCAGTTTGCGTTCAGTTTGAGCTGGGAAGTAAACTAGGTTTTACTATTCCTTCTCGAGCTTCTATTTCATCCCTTAAAGGAGATTCGGGAAAAGATAGAGATTTGGATATATTGGAATTTAATGTTATATTGGGAATGAATTGGTTAGCTTCTTGTCATGCTACTGTTGATTGCCACCGGCCAGAAGAAGGTTGTGTTCGATGTTTCAGGAAGCAAATCATTCCAATTCAAAGGTGACTACAACATAGTTCCTATACAACTGGTATGTTACAAAAAGATTGCCACTTGCCAATGTTATCTTGCCTTAGTTAGGATGTTCAGAAATCACTGATTAGTATAAACCAAGTTGCTATTATTAAGGAGTTTCCACATGTATTTTGTCAGGAGTTGCAAGGTTACCCAGACACGGAAGAGATTGAGTTTTGTATTGATGTAGTGACTGGTGTTGCACCAATACATATTCCTCCTTCCCTCATAAAAAATTCTCATATATGATTAATATTTTATTCCTATAGAAATGTTGATTCTAAAAATTTTGTATTTTCCTTTTCAATTTAATGAGATATAACTTTCTCATCCTAATATTTATTTGACTTCAATTCTTATACCTTTTCCTTTTTTCATTAATTCAAAACTATATTTGCAGCAACTTGGGTGACTTTGGATTCTAGGGAGCATGGCCTTAGTTGCTACCGCAAATGGATGTGAAACAAGGATCAATGTACAATTGTTATTTTCTCAATTACTAAATTGCAAAAGTATAAGGACTAAAATGTAACTATCACTAGTTCACCTGAAACATATTACAACAACTTCAACTTACATTCCTAAAATTATTAAATAATCTAAAATTATCACGATCTTTTTTGTTATTAATCTCTAAAAGAAACATAATTAAATACTATTAATTTTTTATAAATTAAAAATTTAAAATACATGTCATATAAATATTAAGTAATTAATAAAATTAGAACTATAGACAAGTTCTAATCAACCTACCTACTCCCCAAAACAATAAATATTGCAACTGCACCGCAGTCCCGCAGTCTGACTCACCACACACAGAAGTACCTCCCGCACCTCTAATAGATACTAAAGAGGCAATGCCAGACCTAAAAGAAAATAACTACTTTTATAGCACAAAACAGACATGTCACGAGGAGCAGCGGAGATTGTCATAGTCCAGTTGAGCGGTTGGCATACTCTTGAACTAATGCCCCGAACAGAGATTGTCTTTGAAGCAACTTTGACGGCTTATCATATTCTTTCGCTCGCCCTATAATAATACAAACACAACAATAACACAATTTAGGCATGCTACTATGTTGAAGCCATCAAGGACCCCCAGCATCATTTAATGAGCAATGAAATGCAAAGAGAATAACATACCTGCATCAACTACTAAAACTCTGTCACAGTCCATGACTGTGGGTATTCTGTGAGCAATGCTGATGATGGTACAGGCTGCAAACTCCTCTCTAATGATCTTCTGAATCACACCATCTGTTTTAGAATCAACAGAAGCAGTGGCCTCATCCATGAACAAGAGTCGGCTTCGCTTCAGTATAACGCGCCCTAGACAAAGCAACTGTCTCTGCCCCACACTCCAATTCTCTCCATTATCCACAACTGAAAAGTTCAACCAACATTCCCTTTAGTAAAATGATCATACATTGATACCAAACAGCTCAAAGAATATATGGTAAAAGTCTCTACCTAAAGAGTCCAGTTTTTCAGGCTTAGCAGCAACAACCTCTTTTAGTTGACAGCGTTCCAAGCTCTAAACCAATAAGAAGTTGTTAGACTAATGGATTGAAAACCTTCAAAAAGGCAGATAAATGGACTTTTTACCTTCCATACTTCTTCATCTGTATACTGTCCAATTGGATCAATGTTGCTTCTCACAGTTCCTTCAAAAAGGACGGGCTCCTGAGGAATGATACCAAACCGTGATCTAAGATCATGAAGCCCCAACACGGATATGTCAATACTATCAATTATTATTTTTCCTCCTGAAGGTTCCACCAGCCTAAACAAAACCTGAATTAATGTTGATTTTCCGCTCCCAGTTCGACCCACAACACCAACCTTTTCACCTCCTCTTATGCTTAAAGTAATGCCTTTGATAACCAGAGGAGTGTTTGGACGGTATCTCACCTGTTCACCAGAAGCTCAAGTCATCATAACAGTGTTGGTTACTCAAGGCACATTGATAATGACAAATAGTGCTAAGGACAGTAGCTTAAACCAATAAATTAGGGGTCTTTCAAATGTAAAATAATCAATTTGTTCATACTCAAGTTACCTGCAAGTCTTTGATATCTACATTGCCTTGACCTGGCCAATTTGAAGGAGGTAGATGATCCTTAATATTCCATGCGGGTTCCGATGCAATATTTGAAAACTGCTTTATCCTCTCGACAGACACCATCTTGTTTTCGACGAAACAGCTCATCAATGCAGCCCAGAACAAGACAGCATTTAAGGACAACCCATAAGAGAGAGATAAACCAACATTCTCTAGATCAAGCACAACAACCCAGTCAGTTTATTGTGTTAATAAAATTGACAGCTACACAAACATCACTGGTTTACAAAATAAACTACTCCACAGACAGTGATAAGAACTGAGTAATTTGAAGAAGCATTATTGTAGTGACAATGTGTAACTAATTTATAAACAGACAATAGACATATTGGTTTAGAATTCCTTTAGAGTGCTTACCTGGCTTTATGATACTGCTGGGTAAGATGATCATGAACATGGCAGAAGTGCAAAAGACAAAGCTTCCAAGCAGCTCTAGGCGTAGTCCCAACCACACATTAGAACTATAGTTGTGGAAATCCATTCGCAAATTAGCATTCACCCGGTTGATATTTTCTTCACAAAATTTCTTTTGCTTTCTGAATGCGCGGATTGTCATGACCCCTGCAATGCTTTCAGAGAAGTGATGAATGACTGGTGCTTTGGTAATAGATTCCAGGCGAGTTAATTCACGAGATGAAGCAAGATAGTAACCCTGAAAGACAATAAAAGAGAAGGAAAACACAGAAATCATTAACAAATATTTAATTGTGAACAAATTACATTCCAAGTCACTAATATGAATATCATTTGTCAAAAAAGTGAGGCAGTGGTCATTGGTTCTCCACATTATGAAACACAGCTATTCGAATTACTTCCAAATTTGTACCAAGAATTCTGTAAATAACTTCAGCATATTGGAAGTTATAGACTTATAGTATGCATCCTTTCATTCATGTTACTAGATGAAACAAATTTGTGGATTTTACACATTGGCAAACAAAGAAAAGCAAAGAAGTTGACAATCAGGATAATAGAATGCATACCCGGTACCATATAATCACCCAAAAAAGAGGGATTATCAAAAACACTGTTGGCCAAGAATTTTGACAGGTGACGACGAAGATGCCGAGCACTGTAACGTACATGATAATAACAGTCCCCATGAACATGGGGAGACCGACATCAACATTGCTCTGATCAGCGGATGCCTGTAGAAGTTAAAAAAGAAGAAAAACAAACAAGTCATTATAAGAGTGTTTATAACTACAAGGATTAGACTCTTTCATGTAATGAATGTTTAACACAGCATACTTGGCCACTTAAGTTCTTACCCTACTTAGAATTCTCCCAGATGGTGTTGTGTCAAAGAAAGACATGGGCGCATGCAAGATGCTACAAAGAATTTGTGTGAAAAAAATTTGTGCTGTCTTCAGCCCCAAGATTGTAAAGAAGAAGGACCTTGCCACTACCAAAATAACGGAGACAGCGGTAATAATTGCATAGATGGACATGAACAGAGAAGGGTTGAACATTTTAGCACGGGCCTCTGAGGTTTCATACGCCAGCCAATAATCACTTGCCATCATAGTTGCTTGCCATAGTAAAGAAAGAACCAACACTACGGTAATGCCCCACCACCCATAAGCCTCAGTGCAATAGAGTTTATAGATATGTAAGCTCACTTTGCCAGTTGCTCTCTCCTCTTCTTTGATGAGTTTAGAACTTTTCTTGCTAGACACGGGCCGGTCAAGAGAATTGCTTTCACCATTGGTTCCCTTGTAAACAGTAGCTGCCTCTGGAGATTTCGTTGGTTTGTTCAAATTTTCACCAGCTATGATTACATCCTGCTCTACTAGTTCCATGGAGGCCTCATGTGCAACTACCAGAGCTTTAAAATCCATTCCAGAATCTAATAGATCATTGTACTTCCCTGATTGGACTATCATACCGTCCCTCATCACCTTTAGCAAGCAGATGCAGAAGTATTTGAATTACTCTCCGAATCAAATTGAAGATTAAAACAGATGATGCCTGACAGCATGAGAAATAGAGACTTACTAATATAAGATTCACATTATGTAGGAAATCTACTTGGTGTGTCACAAGAATAATGGTCTTGCCTTGTAGGGCTCCCCTCACGCATTCCTGCATATGAAAAAAGTTAGGAATCGGAGGTTTTGCGCTTAAACTCTAACAAAGAATATTTATGGAGATATCCACCTTAAATATTTCAGAGCCAGTGTGAGCATCAACAGCACTGAAGACATCATCAAGAAGATATATATCACAGTCTTGATACACAGCCCTGGCAAGTTGTATGCGCTGCTTCTGGCCTCCACTCAGGTTGATACCACGCTCTCCAATTTCTGTCTGATCCCCATAATCCATCATTTCCAAATCTTTCTCCAAACAACATACCCTGATAACTTCATTGTACCTCTGTCTGTCCATCGGCAAACCAAAGAGAATATTTTCTTCAATAGTCCCATTCTGAATCCAAGATGTTTGTGCAACGTAGGCAACACTCCCACAAATCCGAACCTGTGACAGAAATATATAATTATAATCAGACTCAACAGTGAACATCCTAAAATAAAAATTAGTTGTCAATTCTGCACCGAAAAGCATACCTTTCCCGAAATCTTGCACATCTCTCCAAGAATTGACGCAAGAAGGGACGACTTTCCTGACCCTACAGTCCCAACAATTGCTGTAAGCTCCCCCTTTTTGATATCCAAATTAATATTTTTCAAGTCGTGCAGCATGTTGTCATCATCCCAACTAAAAGTCCCATCTATGATTTCCACTGCTGTTTGTCCACCACAGCCTTCCTCTCTCTCAACCGAATCATTCGACAATTCCCTGCTTAACATGAATCTATCTAACCTATCCAGTGATATCATTGCTTGTGAAAGAGATATCATTGACTGCGGGAACGTCCTAATAGGCTCCTGCAAGTTCTTGAAGATAGTCGTTGCGGTGAAGACCGTGGCTGCATTAAATTGAACTCCCAGCAAAATAGCCGTACCAAACGTCAGCATTGACACCAACAACGGCGTGCTCCACATCACAACAAGATTGCCACACATTGAGAACATCAACTTGGAGAGCCACCCATACTCAGTGTTGCGGAAACCCATAATTCTCTGGTTGAAATGCTCCTCCCAGGCCTGAAACTTGATCACACGCATGTTATTAAGCATCTCATTCACAGCTTTCATTCTCGAGTCACGGTTCCTCATCACGTTGAATTGGAAGTGGTTGTTCCTACTGTTACCAATAATAGCAAACACAAAAACAGCAAAAAGACCAAGAATCGCAGTGACTACTGTGGCACCTAAACAATTGTAAAGCAGAACCAAGCCAATAGTAACTTGAAATGGCATCATCCACACAGCATTTAACTGAAGCATCATGTCAGAGAGTTGCTGAGCATCAACAGCCATGTAATTCACAATGGTCCCTATCCCATGATCCTGTCGAGCAGAGGACGATAGCTTTAGCCCCTTTTTATACAAAGAAGGAATAATAGCGCTCCTTATAAGCGTCCCAAGTTTTTGAGCTTGGAAGTTGCAATGATGTGTACTCAAGACTTCAACGAACTTGGAAACGAGAAGAATCAACACGAGGTAGTATCCTTCATATTCAGAGCTTCTCTTCCCCGATGTGAAATCAACAAAACTTTGTATGAGAACCGGCCCCACAAACATGACACAGAGCCTAATCGTTGCAAGGGAAGCAGCGAAGGCTAACTCTTTCCAAAAGCACCGAAGCAAAGTGATTCTAACCGGATGCTTCCAACTTTCGATTGAATTAGGCCATTTTGATTCAAAAATAGATGATATTCTCTCAGCTCTATGCTCCGGAGAAAGCGTTGGAATCTCATCCATCTTCAGCGCGGACTTGTACCCTTTACGCAACATGGGGTTTATCCAAACCAAAAAGGCCTTGGATAATAGAGAAGCCGAAGCAAAGCCTGAAACATGGGATTTTCTCTCATACAACATGGTTTCCTCGTCAACAATTGGTTCTGTTTCTTCTGTCGGCAAAACAATGCCGGTGGATCCATTAACCGCCACAAAAAGAAGAAACAACGACAGAGGGAGTGAAATGAAAGAGACAACGTCGTCCACCTTTAAGCCTTTGGTTTCACCCGCGGAGACCAAACGTATAACCGCGGAAATAGCAAACAAGGAAATGACCAAGAAATTGGCAATCCAATAAACTCGAAGCGACAGAGGATGTGTAACGGCTTCAAATATTTTCTCGTGAATGATTAAGACTGCAAGCACGGCATGTGTTATGGCCTGGACTAACCAAAACACCTCATCAACTTCCTTCCATGCCACCTTCGAGGAACTTCTAAACGCAAAAACGCAAGCAACAGTGTAAAGTATAGTCAAAACAACCGCTGCAGTTAAGGTTAGCTTAAACCTTATAGTTGTTAAGAAAACGGATCTGTCATTTTTTATGAGTGGTTTGTTGAGATCAGTGGCGGAACCGCCGTGGGAGGTGAGCCTTTTCCAGAGCCTCGTGACAGCAAAGGCAGACAGAAACAACAGGAGTACGACATCAACGAAAGACAACATGGCCCTCTGAGGACAAGGTGAGAGGAAAATAAATGTCAGCCATTGAAGCAGAGTTGATAGAAACGTCTCCCCTGAGGTTTGTTTCACAGGGAATGTACAAGAGAGGGATGTTAGACAAGTTGAAGATGCGAAGGACATGTCTGTGCCCTCTGCAGAAACTTCACCTTCAACTTTGCTCTAACCACCAAGTCTCTCTGCTACTTCGTGCACCTCGCGGAACTGGAGCTATTTAATATCGAGTTACAGACCGGTGTCCAATGCACGGCCATTACATTTAATGTCATATCATGTTTTACCTGTTTTTATATTTTTTTTTACTTTTTTTTTTCTTTGTCATTAATTTTTAGGGTTAAGAAAATTTTTTCTCATTCAACTAGATTAAATTTTCATTTTTTTCAAATCTAATATATGTCATCAAGTATAAATGTTAATCGATGATATGATATTAATAAATTTTTATTGATTTTAGTCTTTTAATTATTAATTATTAATATTTTTAGTTTTTTGTTGTCAAATATTAACATTAATTGATGAGATAATAAAGTATGTATTAATATTTTAATAATTTTGTGATATTTTCTAACGATTTTAAATTACTAAAAAATATTATTATTAATAATTAAACATCAAAAAGTGTTTTACTAAAATATTTAATAAATTTAAATAATTTTTAACATGTTTCAAACAACCCAAAAGTGTTTGATAGAATAATTCAATAAATGTTAAACAATTTACTACGGTTGAAAACTTTTAAAAAAAAAATCTCACTAAAATATTTAATGAATTTAAACAAATTTCTCACTATTTATTCGCGTGCGTAGTTTAAAAATATAAATACTTAAAAGTTAAATTGACAGTAGAATAAGTGTCATATTATCTTTTAACTTTAATATTTAACAACGGAAACTAAATATATTGATGTATAATAAAAAAAAATTAAAATTAGTCAAAATTTTATTAAAAAATTAAAAATTTAAATATAAAATAATTGAAGAATGAAAATTTTAGTTAATTTATTAATACGTAACTGATATATCATTATTTAGAGACTAAAAATATTAAAAAATAATTAAAAAGTTAAAACAATAAAAAAATGTTAAAAATTAAAAATAAAGATCTAAAATAAGAGAGACGAAAAATTTAATTGACCTGTATTTTTAAATAGGTGGAAGAGTCGACGTCCAAGTTAAATGTGTTGGGTGAATGTTATTGTGATTGCTAAGGCTAATTATGGTCACCACCTATAACTTTTTATATTTTTCACTCCGTAGTTGTACACTAATTTCTTCTTCCTCCTTTGCTTTAACTAAAATTTAAATATTGTGGAAATTATGAATGAAAATAAATATTGTTTTAATGAAAGTGTCAAACCAACTGCCATGAGTGTGACTGGGGTTTAGTTAAAAGATGTATAATCCATCTACGTAGACATGTATTCTAACCAGAAATGTGTCATTTTCTCCTTCTTTCATTTCCTACCAAAAAAATTTATCTGGTGTGATCGCGTTGTAGCTTACCAGACTGCTACACGATTTTTAATACCACTTCTTTCATAACAACAATAGAAAAGGACTTTTTTATTATTGTTGTTGTTGGCAAACTTTTTGCAAGAGGAAAACTGTGCGTCTGTTTATTGTGTATTCAGTTACATTTCTTTTCTCTTTTTATTACTTATTTTGCTTTTTAATTGCTTAAATTTAATAAAGTTAATTATTTCTGAAAAAAATTAAACTTTTGTATATTAAAAATTTACAATTTTAACATTTTTATTCAATTATAATAAAAAAGGTTTAATCCGTATAAAATAAACAATTTTAATTTTGATTTTTATAATTCAAAAAATTGTAATTATTAATTTTTATCCTTATAAAATGAGTAATTTTTTATTTTAATTCTTGTAAAATATTTTTATTTGATTTTCATCCTTAAAATTGAAATATTTATTTAGTCCCTAATTTTTATTTTAAGATAATTAAATAATATTTATTTTATGGATCAATTTTATGACTAATAAACATAACATAATAATAAAAACTAAAAACAAAATTTTAAATATTAGAGAAATTGATAAAAAAAATTATAAAAGTTAAAATAAAAAACCATTTATTTTACAAAACATATTTAAGCCTAATGAAAATAAATTATACTTCTTTTATTGTTTTTAAATTGGAAACCAGCATGTGTTTTTAACTATATTATGATTTTTTATTGTTGAAACTTGAAATAACGTTTTTTTTAAAACAATTATGTTAAAATGATATTGAATTCAAAATCTAAAACCTGAAACAATGTTGAAAAAATATTTTTGGGATGACTTGAATTCGGACTTGAATTCGAACGTGAACAGAAATACTTTTCATGATATATAAGTATATAATATATTCTATATTTATACATTTAGCAAAAAAATAACACTAATAAAATTTGTATATAATACTTTTTTGTGGATCAAATCACTGAGAACTTTGTCATGCTCAATAGAGTTATACAAGGGTATTAGAAGGTTAAAATTGCTTTTAAATATTTGTGGAATGAGACAACTTCAATACACGAATTAGTAACAAAAACATCAATTAAATTCAAATAATTATTTTAAAACAATGTGTTTAATTTTTTAAATACAAATTATCGTTTCTTTCGTTAGTATAACCTGATACAAGATAAATATTTATTTTTATATTATTCAAATTCATAATAAATAATTATTTTTAAATATATAAATTTTATTATAATTAAAATGATAATAAATAGATATTTCTGTTAATATAAATTATACTTTAATTAGATTTACAATAAACAATTTATACCATGATATAAAATTATTTTTAATTATTAATAATTTTTTTTGGAAGCCATTAAAATTTAATTTTAAAAAGAAAGAAAAAAATAAGAGATAAACAATTAAGAAAATTAAATACATAAATAAAGATTAAATGTGAATGGTTTGAGATGGTGGAGAATTATTAAATTAAAATAAATTTAAACTATAAATAATAAATATGTTTGAAAAGAATGGAAAATATTAAAATAAAATTAAATGTTTAATATACGATATTATTCTATAATATAATATAGGTGAGTAATAATAAATTTTAAAAATATTTTAATTTATGATAAAGATTCAAATTTATAATATAGAAAAAAAAATATTTAGGAGAGTATATGGAAAATTCTTTTAATAACCTAAGCATTACTACCTTTAAGTGACTATACATGTAACTTGTAACTAGTTGCTAACATCATAGTTTAAAATGCCTAATTAGATGGTAATGGGGTAAAAATTACTTTAATTTGGTGAAAAATGTTCATAATATCGAATTCGCCTATGGACGTTGTGAATGCATGATTAACTTGTTTGGACGTGCTGGATTGCTTGAAATAACACAGTTTTATGATAAATATGTTTATTGAATCAGAAATGCTATTTGATTTTGTATATATCATTTAGTATCTATCTCCGTTATTCATATAATAATTTTCTGATTATTATTATTCGATGATTTTTACATTTTTCAAATGATGGTGCATTGAATCAAATTCACATATGCTTCGATAATTTTGTTAGTCACGTTGATTATTTTGATAACAATAAAATAATTATTTTATCCACGTAATTTTTGTATGATTTAATATTATAATTGTTACATTTGCAAATAAAAAAAATCACAACTTGATCTATGTGAACTATACAAATAGATTTAATTTATATTTCTTCCAAATTTAAATATAAGAAATAAAATAACTTCATAAATAGTAAAAACAAAAATTGTCCGGTCATGTGACTTCCAACTCCCCATGCATGATCAAAATGAATATTTATGTCTTCTTCTCTCTTCCATTCTTCTTCTCTCTCTTTCAGACTTCTCTTATACATTTTTTCTCCTCTTACGCAAAAATCAAACACATACAACCATTCATTGACTCTGTCACTCTGCCAGACACACACTATCATTTCTTGGTAAAAAGCCTCTCTGGAACTCTGTCATTTTTTCAGCTTCTTCCAACCCCGGGCCTTTGATCTGGTCACTCAAATGTTATCAATATATTTTGCTTTCACTTTAGATAGCTACACAAGAGTAAATCATATTTTAATTTGTGGAAGATAAAACTATAGGACATAACATTAAATACCACATTTATGCAGTCAGAGTAGGTTGTTGGAGACAGATTGATCAGGGAGGCCCATTTTCGCATGGAGTTGCTTCCCCAAGCAACCATTTCTTACCCTAAAATTTTAGTGGATCATTTTTCTTATCCATTATAATCAACACAGTATTGCCAGTTTACACTGCTTCTAATTAATTTAACCAACTTAGCTGGAACTACTGGAACTACTGGAAATAATAATAATAATAATAATAATAATAATAATAAAATAATAATAATAATAATAATAATAATAATAATAATAATAATAATAATAATAATAATAATAATAATAATAATAATAATAATAATAATAATAATAATAATAATAATAATAATAATAATAATAATAATAATAAATAATAATAATAATAATAATAATAATAATAATAATAATAATAATAATAATAATAATAATAATAATAATAATAATAATAATAATAATAATAATAATAATAATAATAATAATAATAATAATAATAATAATAATAATAATAATAATAATAATAATAATAATAATAATAATAATAATAATAATGGTTAAAAGTAAATGGGAGTTTTTCAGATTTTTAATTACCATAGTAAATTCAAGTTTGGGTCTTTTTGGAGACTAAAGATGCATCTTTAATGTAACAAAAAAATATATACATTTTTTATTACGGTTACATGATAATCTAAATTGATAGTAGTTTTCTTTTTTGAGAAAAGAAAAATCTAACGTTGGATTAGATTGCAATTGCATTTACTATATATATAAAAGAAAATTCACACCGTAAAAATAGTATTTCAATCATACATTACTATGTAATGATGTAGAGTATAATTTTAATTTGTATTACTTTTACGTATTTTAAATTTTAAAGTAAGGTATTTGTTTAATTAAAGTATAGTATATATTTCTTTATTATTTATAACAATAAAATATATTAAATTAAAATTAATATGAAAAATAAAATATAAAAAATTGAGATATACATAGAGTTTATTGAGAAACTTTAATAAATTTTTTGATTATAAAGTCAATTAAATTATTTAAAATAGAAAAGATGATATAATATTATGAAAAGGTGTAAAATATTATTAAAAAAGTAATATAATAAGTCATGCAAGTTTATGTGTTGTAAACTCTTCTACGTTCTTTCCAGCGACGTACCAAGAAAGACCTTTCAACCTGACGAGCAAAACCACATTCTTGGCAACAAAAAAAGATCCTGGTGCAAAAGGGGAAAGACGTACAAGACATAAAATTACTGCGGTTCAATTATTGCAATATATGACCATCAAAATTGGCATAGATAACAAATAAAATAAAAATAGTATATTTGGAGAATCCAATGCTCGTACTCAGAATTACCTGACCTGGGAAAACGAGAGGGCGTTGACATGGCCAAAGGACACCGGAAACAATATAGTAGGGAGTCAGAAACCAGGCAACAAGATCTTCATTCCGTATCATCAGAACCCAACTTCCTTCTCTTTCTTTCATAAACTTGGCTTCAGGAAGTTCTTACTGTATCATATTTATCATGGTCAATGCCAGCGGTTATTTTGTTTTTACTATATCAATCAACTTGTCGCTTCATGCATTACTGAAGCAATCTGCAAAAAATAAATTAGGTAGCAATTAAAACCATGTAGCCAACCAATTGGCCTCACATGGGCGTGAGAAATTCGGACAGAGATTTTATGTTTTGTAATGATTGAAAGTGGGAAGAACAAAAATAAATACTGAATTTTTTTATATCTTCGTCGCTTGGAGTATCGCAGTACACCAAGGAAGGGAAGATAGAACATGAGCCCCACAGGTTTTCTTTTTCTGAATAGGACAAAAAATGTAAAACAGACTCTTTTTTTATACAATTATAAAAAAAATATTTATCTTATATTTTTTATTTATTTAAATATATTTTTAATCTTTAAATTAAGGTTATTTTTGTTTATTATCATTTAAATTTAAAATTATCTTTTTAGTCCTCATATTTTAAAAATAATTAATTTTAATTTTATCTTAAGATAAAGTATAAATTATTATTTATCAGTCAAAAATTAAAAATTATTATTATTTTTAAAGTTTTTCTAATATTATTTAATTTTTAACTATATATGTAATAAATAATAATTTATATTTTATTTACTTTGTAAGTCAAGAACTAAAATCTGTTATTTAAAAAAATATATGAACTAAAAAATAATTTTAAATTTTTCGAAAAATCATATTTAAACCATTTTTATTTTAGATGAATAAGTCATTTTGTATTTTCTTTTCTTTTCATTTGTTTACTTTTAAACACACTCTAAGAGTGTCGTAAAAGAAGGTTCGTGTAGAAATATGATGTCCATCCTCGGTTAGCACGCTGATCCAATTACTACTCCACTATGGTATCGTGTTGTGTTGGCACTTAGTCCGTGCATGTGGCTTTGGCAGAAAAAACGGTGGCACAATATGACTTTTGTCTCAACTTTGAAAGATGGAGAAGCTCAACAGAGGAACCCCAATGGAGTACGTGATTATTTTTATTTTATTTTTAATGATGGAGTCTCGTTAGTAATAAAATAATATGATAACTACAGATAAAAGTTTATTATTGTTAATAAATTAATATAATAATTAAAATTTTCAATATAATAATTTATTGAAACAATAAACAAATTCTATTAATTAGAGGGTAAAATAATCTTTTTCGTATTCTTTATTTATACTCTTTTACTTTTGAATCTAATTAAATAAATATAAAAAAATCATTCTTTCTTTTCTAATTTCGTCCATCTAAACAACTATAAATTTTACTTTAAATTTATCTCTGTTTTTATTTATTTTTCCATCATCTCTATTTATATTTTCCTTCTAATTTAATTATTATCAAAACGTAGCATTAATATGCCACATGCCGTTAACAGTAATCGCCAATCGACATTCTTTTGAACTAATATAAATGACAGAATTACTTATAAACTTTTGCCAAATTTTTATTTAAAAACTAATGTGAAAACATGGTCTAAATTTAGTAACCGAAATATTGATTTACTTCAAATGAAAAATTTTAGAAGGGATAATGTACTGTCCGATCATGACCCACCGAAGGAAGAATATTAAAGTCATGATTAATACGACGCGACATCACTTCACTAACAAAATCAAAGAAAAGAGGCCCGTCGCGTAGTTAGAATAAGAGGATCTTCTCCTAATCTCAAAAGATTTCTTCTAAACAGGGCCAATGTAGTGGGAAAAACTTTCATATAAATAGAAAACTCACATATCACGCGCGGAAAGGTTACGGAGAGCGGAACATTCCAGTTTATTATCGATTAGACACTTGTCTCGCAGAGGTTCGCCCACACCAAAGTTCGTTTCTACAACTACCAGAGTTATGGAGGCAGACGTTGACGGCGTAGTAAATTTCGGTGAAAGCTTTTTCCAGGGCGCTTTATAGGATCGAGAACCTCGGTGCAAAGTCTTGAATCGGAAGAGCGAAGAGGCAGCGATGACCACGTGCTTGGGGTAGCGGCTTGTGTCGGAGTTGACGGAGCTACGCCCGCATACTCAAACATCGATTGTTGATTGCGAGCGATGGCGGATTGCAAAACGTCATACAACCTAAACGATTTTTATTGGGTGGCGAAGTGAAGTGAAAGGTCAGTATGATCCGCTACGTAGCGTCGTCGGCCCGATCCTGAGTCGGTCGGTCCTAAGTCGGCCGGTCCTGACGCCAAAGGGGTGGACGTCTTACACTTAAAAAAAAAAAAAGAGAACCGTCACGTCGGTCGGCCGGTCCTAATGTCAAACAGACGGACGTCTCACACTTAAAAAAAATGGTTTTGCAGATCTCAAAAGAAGATACCGCCCCCCTCATGCTCCTCCGCTTACCGAAAACTGGGAGTAGAAAGGGAGGACCGGGGGCCAGAAACGGTCAGTGGCTGCTTAGTCTCATCCGAGAGTCGCGTCTGAAGCCTTTGCCAACTTTCCGTCTCAGGCAAGAGCTGCGGAACTAAAGCACCAACGTCGGTCCTCCATTCATCTGCACCTTTCAACACTACCGCCCATCCAATCTTAGAAGGAGGAAACTACTAAAGCACCAACGTCGGTCCTCCATTCATTTGCACCTTTCAACACTACCGCCCATCCAATCTTAGAAGGAGGAAAGTTTACATGGCTGAGAGTTTCCTCAAGTGGAAGTACTTTTTAGTACGTCGGCGGTCCTATGTCGGTCGATCCTAAGTCGGCCGGTCCTGACGTCAAAAAGGCGGACGTCTCATACAAAAAAAAAAAAAAAAAAAAAAGGACGTCTCATAAAAAAAAAAAAAAAAAAAAAAAAAGGAATAGCAGGCAGGCGAAGGGGATTGAACCCGTAACCCATCACCAAAAAAGGAACTAACAGACTAACCAACTAAGCTATCAGCATTTCCTATTATAAAGGAAGCAATGAAAAAGTGTTATTCTCTCGGTCGACTGGTCACGTTTCTTTACCAGACGTCTCACTTTGCAAAAAGGAAAAAGAAAAAAAAATGAAAGAATTAAAATCTGCGCATCCTCCATCGACATAACCACAATGCCATGAAAATTTTATTCCTTGATGCGTATATTTATCTTAAAATTTACATGACTATAATCTACAACCCATGCGGTATCAAAAGAGGTCGACTTCCCATCCAAAAGCAGGCGAATAATAAGCCCGATAATGATTCGACCGAAGAAGGTTAGTCACGCGACGGAAAAAATAAAGCAGATGTAAAGTAAAGGCTAGTCCGGGTATGACTCGAATATAAAGCCCGATGATCGGTAGTAAAGGCTAGTCCTGTGGGCGCGACTCGGAAAATAAAGCCCGACAACGGTCGAATTTGTAAAGGCTAGTCAGGGGCCCGACTTTCGGAAAAACAAAGTAGATAAATTGATTCGGACGTAGGGCTAGTCGGGCGACTCGGAAAAACTAAACAATGACCCGGACTAAGGATATCGTTGCGCATTCCTCGGGCAAGAGGAAAACAGCCCCTGATGAAAGCTCCCACAACAAGATCGAAAAATCACGGTCATGATCGATGAAGTTGAGTTTGACTCACCGAAAAAAATCAAACTCAAAGGAATTTGTGTACTATCCGATCATGACCATTTGAAGGAAGAATATTAAAGTCATGATTAATACGACGCTTGACATCACTCCACTAAGGTCGAGCAAAAAGGATGACAGCACGCGTAGCGAATAAGAGGATCTCTCTCCTAATACTCAAAAGATTTCTTCGAAACATGAACCATCAAGTGGGAAAAACTTTCATATAAATAGAAAACTCACATATCACGCAAGGGGAGGGTTCTGGAGAACGGAACACTCAGCTTATTATCAACTGGACTTCACAATCTCCTAGAGGTTCCTTCACACCAAAGTTCGTTTTACAACTACCCTCTAAAGTTTTGGAGAACGGAACAGATAATTTTCTTTGGTCTATACTTAACAATGTTTACGATTTAATTCTTATACTTATAAACTATATGTTTTACTTTTTATAAGAGTCAATTTTTTACTCTTTAATCTTTATCATTAAATATAATTTAACATTATTAACAGTTATTTATGGTTTTGTCTCCATATTTCTACTCTTTCATATTTTAATCCTTATATTTATACAATTTTTATATTTTACTCTTTATATCTAAAACTTATTATATGAGTAAAAATTTTATTCACCATGCATCTTTTCAATTTTTTTTTTAAGTTTAACCATTTTTTTTTACATTTATTTCCACTCTATAAAATAATAGTATCTTTCATTTCTTACTTGTTTTTTTCCCTCTCATTCATATTTTTTTCACAATCTTTTATATACCTTTAAACATGAAAAATAGGTTTATTTCCATAATTTATATATTTTAAAAATAATTAATATCTAATTACCTATTATGAAATATATTTAATATACAAAATAAAATATATCTTACATTATATAATAATAATACACCTAAATATTATGAAATAATACACCTAAATATTATGAATTAAGACCAGATTATATATTGTATGCACATCTCAAATAGGTATTAAAGAATAAAAAAAATATCTAGAATTATTTATTTTATATAATAAAAATGCACGTATCTTTTTGCATATGATAAGAGTTAACTAAATTTATTATTTAAATATGTATATACTAAGAAGAAATTTGAATATTAAGGTTTCATAATTATAATGGTTAACCAATAATTAAAATAATAATTAATAATATTTAAATATATTATATTAATTAATAAGTTAGTTAAAAGAAATTATAAAGTTAGTTTTTAAGTTAAAAACTTAAAATTATTAACTTATTTAACCAAAAATATTTATTAAAATTAGTTGTTGAATTAAATAACAAATATAAAATAAAATAAAAATATTTATATGAATTTCACACACAGGAATTAAAATGTGTAATTTATAGATGTAAAAACTAAAACATAAAAATAATATAAGTATAAAAATTAAAATATAAATTATTATTAACAAATTTAAATCATATTTAGTATTATGAACTAAAATAAGTAATTTTAAATATAAAGACTAAAATATAAATATAATAAAAGTATAAGGACTAAAACATAAAAATATTATAGTTATTTTAATTTAAAATATTATTTATTATCTTAATTATTTTAATTAATATTATTTATTTTATTAATTATATCAATACTAAATATATTAGAAATAATAATAATAAAATATCTTAAAAACTATAAAAATACTTAAAACTTTTATAAAGAATAAAATCTAAATGTATTATATTTATTTAAACACAAAATATATTTAAGTTTATTAAGATATTTTGTTATACGTTTGAAGTTTTGTTTTTGTTTTTTAACTTCTAATAACTTTTTAAAAAGCAAAGTAAGATAAACTAATAAAAAAACCTTAACTTTTTTTCTAAAATATTATTTTAGTTATTTGTAATGATTGATGGACATTTTGAATCGATGGGTACTTTTGGGGGAAAAGTGAGGGCGTAGGCCCAACCACACAAAGTCAAACACGTTTTTTATTGGGGAATGTGCAAGGATGATGCTATTTTTTTTACTCAAAGGTCTAATCACAATATTGTTTAAATTTGTCATTATACAGTAAATAAAAAGGAGAGAACGTGTGATGGAAAATTTAGGGTAAGCTCGGGCGGTGAGGAAGTGATTTTAGTTTTTAAATGAGATTTTTAGAACAAAATATATTTAAGTAAAATAAAGTAAAAATATTTTTAACTCAAATTTAAAATATTTTATATTTATTTTTAAAATATAAAAATTATTTGAAATAATTTTTAATTTTAAAAATATATATTTAATAATAATTATTTTTTATTATCATAATTATTATTATCATTATTCTTGTTGTCGTTTTTATTTTTTTATTATTATGTTATTTTTATCGTTCTACTAATATATAAATATATTTTTAAATTAATTTTACATATAATAAAAATTTATTAAAATAAATTTATTTTAAAATTAAAAATAAAAAACTAATTTATTTTAAAATTTTTAATACTTGAAACTAAAAAACACCCTATATGTATGCTTAAATTTTGGATACAGATAAATAATATAGAAGAAGACAGAGAGAATTTGAAATTATTGGCATTTTATTTAACTTAATAGAAACATTAATTACTTTTTATTAGTAGACAAAATCTGATAACTATAAATGATAATGCTTTTTTTTTCTCAACCTCTAAGGCAAAAACATCCAAACCCCTTTGTTAGAACCTTATTTTTAAATAATGTCTGTAGTGTTTGTATTTTTTTTGTCAAATAATATTAGTGATCTTGTCGAAATATTGGCTGCATTAAAAGAAGGAAAGAAAAATTGTTATTATTAAGATACATTTAGTTGCTCTTTTATCCGTCACCATATTCCATCCCAATTTTATTTTTTTTAGTGTTATTTCATTTATTTATTTATTTTTCTTCATTTCTCGTTGTATCATAATAAATCGTGTATCAATTAAATCTTTACATTAACTAATATGGAATAAATCCATTAAAGAAGTTGAGTTAAAATTGAGTTGACAAGTCAAGTGATTATTAAATCAGACGTAACTCGTGTAAAATAATCACATGCAACCGAGCGCACAAGTTAAGTAATTGTCCAATTGACTGAAAATTTTGCCGCATTACACTTACTAGAACTATAGAAGGAATTGGTTAAAGATGGTTTACCAATAACATGGTTACTCCCAACAAAATACATACTATAGGTTTCAGTTAGTATCCGATTAACTCCTATCCTTTTGTTAATTAACATCTTAAAAGATATCACAAATTCTTATCGTTTACCATTTGATTTCTTAAAATTATATTACGTACTGATTGATAAATTAGTACTGGTGTTTTTAGATTTTTTTAATACTTTTAATAGTTTCTATTCCTATCATGTATCTTACTTTGGTCATTATTGACAGCAAATATTTAAATTCTTAATTTTACATATGAATGACAATGATCGATCAATTCAATAAAGGCCCACAAAAACTACGCATAATAAATGACCTGTTTACTCCTAATCAGTAGACACACGGACTCCTTAATGCCTACATTAATAATTTGTCATTTTGAATAACCTTTAACTTTGTGTTGTCGGGGACGAATTTATGAAATTTTAACTGTGAGAATAATATATATATATATATATATTATCACTATACTCTTACATATTTTATAATATTATATATACATGGAGAAAGAGAATGACTCTCTCATACTAAACAAGTATCCATAGTTTTTAAGAGGAATATTTTAATTAATCTGCATTAAATTGTCATAGATGTAATGATTAATTTAGTATTTGAGTTTAGGTAGTACCGAGTATAACTCAAGTTAAATCTTTGACTAAAAACTAATAGAGTCCAACTTATTTACTTAGTTAAATATGATGGGGAGATATTGTAAATTTTATAATATTATGTTTAGTTTCAACTATCAAACAAATGTCTTTTGATCAAAATTACGAACTTTGGAGATTATTCTATAGATTATTTTAAATAGAAAAAGGCTAATCAATTTGATGTTTAAAAGGAAAAGGATAATTATTTAAGATAGTGGAGTTGCTAGAATTTATAATTCCTATTTTTGGTAGATGAATCATTAAGTATGGCCTAATGTTCGTATATGTTGTTCTATTGCGACGGAATTGGGACGAATGTGTATGGTTTAGTAACAGATCGAGGAACTGACAAAAAATTTAGCTGGTGTTATAATTGTATAAAGAAGAAGTTTTACCATTTTAGTTATATGAAGGAAGAATTTTGATAATTTTTAGTTAATTTTAAAATAGATGAGAGTTTTTGGTCATAAGTTTCTGATGTGAAATGTCAAATAGCTTACTGAGTGTGACAATTAAATTTTGGATCATCGCATAATAGCTTGCTCCAAAATTTTGTTTGGTGTTAAAAATAAAATATATAGTCAAGTTAGTTTCTAAAAAAATCAGATTATATTTATCATTAACTACATGTTACATATACATTCTAGGTTGTAAATAACAAAATTATTTTAATTATTTATTTTATATATTACGAGTGACACATAATTTTTTATATAATAAGAATGAATTGATTAATTATTTTATTATATATATATATATATATATATATATATATATATATATATATATATATGAGAAATTTAATTGTTGAAACATCATAACCATCATGGTAAATTAATAATTAAAATATTAATTAATAATATATAAATGTATTATATTAGTTTTTAATTATGTTATATTACTTAATAAGTTAGTTAAAAATTAAAAAATTAAAAGTTATTAGTTTATTAAATTAAAAATATTTAATAAAAATACTTGTTGAACTAGATGATAAATATAAAATAAAATAATATATATATATAATTTATAATTTTTTAATTCAATATTCTTATTATTTTTTACTGAAGGATTAAATTTTTTATTAAAAACAAAATAGCATAATAATTAAAATAAATTGACTAGATCGTTAAAATTTTACTCATATAGAAATCAAAATAAATAATTTCTTAGTATAAAAATTAAAACTAAAGTATAAAAATAAAGACTAAACATAAGATGTTATCAATGATATTAAATTATATTTAACAATAAAAATTAAAATATAAAAATATATTCTTAAAAAATTAATAAAATAATATATATATATATATATATATTAAAAAACAATGCAAATATAGAAATTAAATAAAAATGATTACTATTTAAAATTTTTTGTATTTTATTTCTTTCATATTAAAAAAAATCACGCTCATAAATTTGACACGTAACTTTAGTGTAAACCAACAAATAGTGTCCAATCTTTCTGAGTGCGGCAAAAATCATTATTACGAGTTTGACAGATCATAAAGTTGATAAAAGTAGTATATTAATTTTGTCGACCATTCACGTACAACTTTTTGAGAAATATAGCTGTGCCTATGATTTACTAAAATATTTCAAATTCCCGATAAAGGTTGTTATTAATTTCTCACGGCAACTCCCTTTATCGCGGAGGGCAAACCAACCAGCCCCAGCCAAGGTGATTGCAGATTAATTTATATCCATTTTTAATTAAAAAGTTATCTGATATAAAAATTTAAAAATGCAATTTGATTTAATTTAGATAATCTTTTTAAAAATAGGTCTGATTTAATTTAATAAATTACAATTTTGAATTAAATTTGATGATTCAATCTTTATTAACTCGTATTTATTTAAATTTTATTTTTAAAATATTTTTGTAATTATTTGTTATTTGACCAGAAAAGCATATATCGTTGTCAAGTATCTTTTATGTACAATATTGGATCAGCTTTTTTTTCTTTTTTAGTGGGATAAAATATTAGATAAGTAAAATAATAGACTATTTATTATAGGTATAAAGTTAAATCACTAAATAGATAAAATATATGTTATTTAACTATAAATTATTAAATAAAAAATACATATGTATTAAAAATATTAATTAGATTTGGATTTGTTGAATTTTAAAAATAAAATCTAAAATCTTACAGTTAAAAAAATCATTATTTTTTTTTTTTGGATTTTAATCGATTTTTTGGATTGAGTTTGTAATTTGTGGATTTCCGATTTGTTTTAATTGGTTTGTAAATTTTGTTTGGGGGTTAGATTGAGTTTAAACAGCTTTAATAACTGGTATTATTATTTTTTAAATGTTATCCAGGATATTTATTAATTAATTAAAATAAAAAATTATAATACAATTTTCAATAAAATTTATTTATTGATTTTTAACTCGCTTATTTTGAAAAAAAAAACTAGTTTGCTTCCAAAAAATGTTTGCTCGATACCATTTTTTTTTAAAAAAAACAGACATAAGTTGATTTAAATATAAATAATATAAATAATAAATTAATAAAGTATATAAGCGTAGGTGGGTTGCGATAATTATTTAACAAATTTTATACATGTGACGTCATCAGTAAGTGGGAAATATTATAAAAATATGATTAACAAAAAAATACTTTTTATTGGAAATGTTCTTATACTTACAACGTGTTAGACACAATATTTAGAAATTTAAAATTAATTTTTCTTCCTTTTTATAGATGTGAGTTTAATTTTTCTAAAACTACAAAATTGTGCTTATTGGACAACTTTCTCGAAAATATCTAATTATGTATCAACTTGAGTAGTTGCAATAAAACAAAATTATTTTTTATTTTTGGTGTGTGTAATAAATTTTTAGTTGGGTACTTCTTTTATCAAACTTAATAGAACATTCACGTCCAACCCGATAATAATAGAATTTGTTTGACAAATATTTTAAGTTATTTTATATTTTTTTATTTATTACAAACTTCATTTGACCATAATAATAATATATAACAAATTTTTCGAGTAACTTGTAATATTATATGATATGTTAGTTTAAGTAGCATTTTACCTTATTACTTTTGGAGTTATATTTTATTTCTTATTTTTTAAATATTTATTAATTTAACATTTTTTTACACGAGGTAGTGTTTTATCTTTTCTTTTTACCCTTTTTTTATTATTATACTGTTTATGTTATCTATTTTACTATTTATGTTATCTATTTTACTGTTTATGAATATTATTATACTGTTTATGTTATCTATTTTACTATTTTAGTATTATATATACTTCAAAATATTTATAATAGATCATTATGGTATCACAACTTGGGTCATGATAAGACAACGAAAATTATTTAAATAAAAAAATTACCAACTAAAGTTTATTTACCAGGAAAGATATTGAAAAACTTGAAAAAAAAAACTAACTTTAAATTCGATAATCAATTACACTAAAGGAAGGTGCAAGTTTAGTGTGTTTATTAAAAAAATTACATTATTTATTTTTAATTAAATATGTAAAATTTAAATAACAAATAATATTTATTTTACTTTTCAAAAGAAAATAATAATATTTTTTGTTTTATTTATTAATATTTTTAACATGAAAATTTTATTATTAAAGCAAATTTTATTATTATTTTTTTAAAATGATAATATTATATTATTATTTATTTATCTTTTTAACAAGGATGATCCCTTATTCCTCCATATCCTTGGTGCAATGAAAAAAAATTTTAATTACGTAATATATTTTTTTAAACACGTTTATGTGTGGATGTTTTTTAATTTTGAATTTTTTAATGTTTTATTTAAAAGTCTTCTACAGTAGTCAAATAAGAAGGCTACTTATCATTGTTTTTTATGATTTTCGTAATAACTAAAATTAGTCATTATTTAACCTTTATTTTTCTCAAATGAATTTCTATTATTTCTATTTTTATGTTAAAAAATAAGAAATTAATTTATGGAGAAATTTATTATTGAAGTTTGGGCAAATTTTGGTCTTTTTATGACGACAAAACGCATGGCCTACTATTGAAAACGCACCAAAGGCAATTTTAGGACATTAGACCGAGTCGGTGGAGCGTTAATTTCATTCCAGAAAGAAGAGTATTCAAACTGGGCGAAGCAGGTGAAGAAATGCAATCCAAATTATACTTCTTGGGGCCTCTAATTCTTAGGGCCTCATATTGGCCCTAAAAGGAAGAAGGAACAAGTTGAGGGAATAATATATAAAAATGAGGTGGTGGTTCAAAGCGTCATTTTTCTTAATTTGTGTTATGGTGCGGTGCTTTGGTCCTTGGTGATGCCAAAGTCCAACAAGATATGCTTAAATTTTGTATCTTAATTTTGCTTATTATGAGCATTTAATTTTGCTTAAATTTGTGTTATTGTCCGTTAGAATTCAAAATGCAAATAAATAAAAGCATATAATCAGAAGCGTGTTGGACGATGGTGATCAATTATTTCACAGATTAACAAGCATATAACATGAAAACGTGCTGAGATAACAATTAGTTTTGTGGACAAACAAATAAAAGCATGTAGCAAGAAAGCATGTTGGATAACTGTTTTTTTTTTTTTTTATAGATAAACTAACAGAAGCATGTAATGATGTAACGAGAAAGCATGAGCAAAAACTATGCGAATGAGCAAGTATAAATTAAGAGCATGTTCACATATTTAGGAGAATAAAAATGAAGATCATTGTTAGACGCATACAAGTGCAAGTGATATAAGCTGAACTACTAAGAGTTTAACGTCAAACTTAAGTTTTTTTAATATATCTATATTTACAAATTAACTTATTTGCCTAATAGTGAATCTAAGATAAATAGTATAAGTTTGTTTTTAATTCAATGTTACCGATTCAACTCATAAGATACGTGATGTTTTCTACTTATATATTCCTTTTAAAATTTATATTCAGCGAGCGAACGTGAGATTTCAAATTTTTTTCAACAAATAATACTCAAATGACTTTTCTCGCAGGTGATAAATGTAAATGTACACAAGAGAAGAGGGAGGAAATCATTCTTCCAAGAAGCAAATCGATATATTGGGTGGGTTTTCCTTTGAAATATTTCATTATTCTTTTTACAACAGTGAACTTAAGATTCTTTATTACAAGCTTGATATATAGCACGTAAGTACTACTAAACAATATATTGATCTATTTGTTGATGGATAAACTAGAAAACAAATCAATTGATTTACCTTTTTCATTATTGTCAAAATAGCAAGAGAATTTTATAGCTGTGACAACTTTATTAGAATAAATATTTATTTATTTAGTATAAAATTTAGTTATATAAAAAATAAATGTTTATTATGCATATTGTAAGGACTTAAAATACGAGTTAGATCATATTTTAATTATCTAAATTAAAAGAAAAATGTACATTATTTTTTTAAGTAATCATATGAATATGGTGTAATTTTAATTATTTATGTATTGTTGTGTAGTTCAAATTTATAATTTTTATTTTTTTAAAATAACTGTGTTCTCATGTGAATAATACATATATATTATTACGATGAATCATTGCATCAAGTGATATTTTTTTATGTGAGAATGAGAAGAATAGATATTGACCTATAGATCTTATGATGAATGATTGAGATTAAATATTAACCCTTAAATCTTATGATGAATGATTAAGAGTAAAACAAATAAGTTATGTTAGTTTTTTAAAAGTTTCATATATTTTTGTAAGTGATTAGATAACTTCATATCTTTGTTGGAAATCCTCATCTTAATCTTTAGGGTTCCTTATTGTTCCTTATGATTTATTACCGTTACACTAGATTACCAAAGCTGTAAATAGGATGAAAAATAGTTAAATACCTGGATCCATTTGTCCAATCTTCAATGTCATCTGTTCGATTGAGAACCATTGGTTTTATGGTCTTCCTCAACCAAACCGCCTTAATTCCTCTCGGGACCTTAGCTTCTCTTTTCAGATGGGGAGAATAGAGAATGTATTTAGGTTTGGTGTATTGGGGACCATAACCTTTCCCGATGTGTTAGCCTACATATAGAGTTCCCATTATCCTCTAACGGGCCAACCTGGTATCCACTCATTGAGCCCATATCAAGTCTTATTAGGAAGTCTTTTGATTACTTAATTGGATCACTTAATATTATAATCACTTTAAATAAATAGCTATATAATTGTATTTGAAATATAAAGCCCACATGATTAAAAGAAATTACAAATTTCTAACAATCTCCCACTTGGGCTTCATATTTTCTTCAAACAATTATATTTCAATTCCCTTAGGCGCCAAGATGCTATTTATTTTAGACTTCCTCTTGATACAATCTGGTCCATCTCGTACATTAACAATAGAACCATTGCATCTTTAATCACTATTCAAGCGTGACTAAATAACGATGATCACCATATTAATATACTCAATGACATAGATCAAATATGGATGAGTGGCATGGAAATTACATGCAATGTGATCTCAAACATGTCTATTTCCAATTGGTCCTGATTTTTAATCTTTATGGAGATCAATCCAAATTCTTGTAATATAATTACTATATACAAAAAAGCATAAGCGAGTTCAAAATATAAATTTAAACCATCAACTTTATTTCTGCAGAAAATAAACAACAACAAAATTGTTTAAAT
Organism: Mucuna pruriens; assembly: GCA_025330945.1. Lineage (NCBI taxonomy): Eukaryota > Viridiplantae > Streptophyta > Magnoliopsida > Fabales > Fabaceae > Mucuna > Mucuna pruriens. The sequence goes on from JAENHJ010000528.1 coordinate 3,918,306, forward strand.
TGAAACATAAAACATATAGGCTCCCACTGAACTAAAGTACCCTAAGGAATAATACCCATTCGAGCAGTGTGCTCCTCAAAGAACCTTAGGTATTAGCCCTTTAGTCAATGGATCAACTAGCATAAACTCGTTCCTATATGTTTTATGAAAATTTGTTTATTTTGAACTCTGATTGGATGTCTTAAAGCAAGCCACAAACTCTATAGCTATGGTCAAAGAGGCTATAAGAGTCTTTCAATAAACTTCTAAGAGATAGCTCCTCCAGCCAACATACAAATGTATGTAGACGTATCCAGATGTGGAGCGTTTGCTGTCTTGACATCCTGCAAAATCGGAGTCAGAGTACCCGATGATCTCCAAACTCTCAGACTTCCGATAAGTGAGCATGTGTCCTTTTGTTCTCCTTAAATAACGCATCACGCGTTTCACTGCCTTCCAATGTTGCATTCCAGGATCACTCAAATACCTGCCCAAAACTCCCACCACAAAAGCAATATCGAGACGAGTACAAACTTGAGCGTACATTAGACTCCCCACTGCTGAGGCATAAGGAATCTTTTGCATCTCTTTTCTTTCAAGGTCACTGTTGGGGCATTGTTCTAGACTAAATTTGTCTCCTTAGCTATCGGGGGTATCTCTTGGTTTACTATCTTTCATGCCGAATGTCTCTAAGACTTTGTCGATATAGTTCTCTTCAGGACAACCTTAGGATACCTTGAGAACGATCTCTTAGTATCTGAATGCCTAACACAAAAGAAGCTTCCCCAAGATCTTTCATTTCGAAATTCTTCGTCAGAAATCTCTTGGTTTCATGCAACAAGCCTGTATCACTACTAGTAAGTAGTATATCATCGACATATAGTACCAAAAATATGTATTTACTCCCACTGAACTTATGATATACACAATCATCAACTACATTTGCCTCAAAACCATATGAGGTGATGACTTGATGGAACTTGTGATACCATTGACGAGAAGCCTTTTTTAGGCCATGATGGATTTCTTTAGTTTGCATACCACGACTTAGATTCGCTTTGAAACAAAGTTTTCAAAGTTGCATCATATAAATCGTTTCATCAATGTCGCCATTTAGAAACGCAGCCTTAACATCCATCCGATGTAGCTCTAAATCAAAATGAGCTACAAGTGCCATTACGGTTCTAAAAGAATCCTTTGAAGATACTTTGGAGAAAAGGTTTCTTTGTAGTCAATGCCTTCCTTTCCGAGTAAAGCCTTTAAAGAACTAGACGAGCCTTATATCTTTCGATATTACCTTTAGAATCCTTTTGGTTTTAAATATCCATTTGCAACCAATAGGTTTCACACCTTTAGGTAATCGACGAGATCCCAAACGCGTCATTGTCTTGCATAGACTTTTAACTCATCTTTCATGGCGTCAATCCATTTTTGAGAGTTAGAACTTTGCATAGCTTGATAGAAGTTGATTGGATCATCTTGTCAAACCAATGCCATCTTCATGTTCTTGGAGAAAGACAATGTAGTCATCCGGAATCGCGTGTCTCCTCTCTAATGGATCTCCTTAATGGCACTTGTTGAGGTTGTTGAGGTTGCTCTATTTGTGGTTGAGGAAGAACTTCATCACGTCTTGTTTCGAACAATGTCGGGAACAATTGTTTGAACATTGTCTCCTATTACTTGGAGTTGTTTCTTGAATAGTAATAGACAAGGACTTGACCAATGTCATTGATGGATTCTTCCTCAAAGACAACATTCCTTATGTTCTCTTCCTTCCCAAACTCAACTTCCTCAAGAATCCTCGTGATTTCCTGCTTCAAAAAAGGTTCTGAAGTGGGATCGTAAAACTTATAGCCCCGAGACCGCTTAAAGCATAGCCAACTAAGTAATGTTTAACTGTTCTTGAATCCGGTTTTCTTTAGTGCGGCCCTGTAAGGGGCGTCACCGACAACCCTAAATGTGAAAATGATTGATGCTTGGCCTTTTTTGGGTCAAATTTCATAAGGGGTTTTGTTAATCGCTTTGGTTTCTATTAAGGGTATGAATCAAGGGTCTTTAAAGTTTTCTTCAGGCGATTTCCGGTAAAGAAGAATGACTAATCATACTTTTACCATATCCTTAAGAAATCGGGCCATCGTTTCTACACCGCGTTCATGCTAGGTTTGCCTAAACATGGTATATTGGAACAATTCCACATTCTCCTCGGTAAAAGAAAAGCAAAAGGCCCTAGACGTTGTTCTCCTGATCCGTCATATCCGCTTAAAAGTATTCACCACCACGATCGATTTTGACAGTTTTAATTTTCTTTCAAAGTTGAAGTTCAACTTCAGCTTTAAAAGACTTGAAAACGTCTAGGGATTGGGACTTCTCGTGTGCACTTATATAGTAACCGCATTTAGAGTAATCATTTATGAACGTAATAAAATATTGTTGTCCATTCCATGAGACTGTAGGGAAAGGACCACAAATATTTCAGTATGTATTAGTTTTAAGACATCCTTATTTCTTCGCATCTAATTTTCTTTCATCGGAGAACACCCTTCCGCAACATCCTTAATGTTCTTTTTATTTTCTTATTTTCGAGCGGTCAAAGCAAAATGAGTCTTTCGATCTTTAACTCTACAACCTCTCTTCCTCTTGCACATAGTGATATAAATTCACTCAAAGACCATTTATCCTTTTCTGGTATTATACCTCACTTTGAATTACCCAAACCACAGAAGAAGAAGATCAAAACCAAGTGCACAATCGTGCCTTCATGGGACTCTAACTTGAGTAACTTGAGTTTTCTTTGTGAGATAGACATCTCCATTATGTACTTTCTCTCATATTTTCTTTACCTTTGACTCTCAAAAAATAAAGTCCGAACGCTTCTAAAATCAAGTCATTTCATGATCATAAGTCACATTTTGGTTAGAAAGATTTTCATTTCTCAATTTTAACCTCTTGAAGGTTATCCCAGTAGATAAGAATAGGTTTCTCTACCCAAAGCACTAGATCGTAATCCGCATGATAAGATCTTGTTCAAGCATACGATTGCCAGGGCACTTTGAAATTCGCCCTGCTCAAAGATACTATTAATTTGAGCAGAGATATGTTACACCATACTAAGTAAAGAAGAATTGAAAAGAGAACACACCGATCTTTTATGATAAATTTAAAGACCCAACGAGATACCTGGCGCAATTCATTAATCCTCAATCGTTGGATTGATAGAATTAACTCGCAAGTGGTACTCTCAATGAATAATCAAATATTGACAATTAGTTCCTCACAAATAATATTTCTTTTTTGACCGACTATTATTCACATGAACAATAAAACTTTATAATTGTCACATATTTATTCTTTATGATAAATTTAAAGACCAAAAACAAGATACTCTAACAAGACCATTAATCCCTCAATCGTTAGATTGATAATTAATCTGTAAGTGATACTCTCAACGCAATAATCAAATATCGATAATTACTCACAAATAATAAATTTCTTTTGAACCGACTATTATTCATATACGAACAATAAAACTTTATAATTGTCACATATTTATTATCACAGTATGTTATTATTTGGCCAAATCGTCTTCCTTCCTATAGATCACATTCGTATAAATAATTCCATGCGCCTATGTAATTTAAATTAAATCATTTTTCACAACAGGGGATTACTTTAGAATTTATTCTACAATTAATTTAATTTTTTAAAAATTACTAGACTACCCAAATAAATTTAAAAGGCCTAAAATTCATCAAATTATACAGATTTTTATCCTTAGTGTTATGGGTTTAATATTTATAAATTTAAAAATGATTAAATAAATAAACCCATCCTTATTGTGACCACATAATCACACGTTTAATTCTTAAGAACTCTTAATTCCAAATTTGAAACGCCATTAATAACTCCAAATTTGAAACGCCATTAATAACTCCAAATTGGAACGGAAAAGCCGAAAATTGAATCCGTAACTGAATCCAGCCTCCAAACAAAAATTCCAAATTGAAACCGAAATGCGAAAATGAAAAACCGAATCACATCCACACCAGTTTCGCAAATTACGTCTTCCAAATTGAAACAGTAACTGAAATTAATTCAGCCTCCAAAATTTTCCAAATTAAAAGCATCCGGAAATTTCAAATTGAAACCCCAATTGGAACGGAAAATTATTTTGGCAAATTCAATTGAAATGGAATGGAAACCGAATTGAAAAATTCAATTCAATTGAATGGAAATTGAATTCAGCAAAACCGACAAATTGAATCCAATTGCAGTAACCAAAAATTGCAATTCAATTTAATGGTGCCTATCAATTAAATTTCGAAACCGAAATTAAATGTAGTAACTGAAAATTACCAAATTAATTGGCAGAAACCGAAAACCAGCCTTCATTGAAAACTTGAAACCGGTTTGAAACGGAAACCAGAATCAATTTCTAAACAGCCGCTGGCTGGAGTTAAAAGGAGTATAACCTCCATCCATATGGAAAATGCGGAATGGAAAGGAAAATGCAATTGAAAACTGAAATTGAATTCTTAAAATTGATTGAATTCAATATGCATTTGAATGCTTTAACCAAGAATAGAATTGAATTCCTGGCTTCCCGAAAATTGAAACTTTAGTTTTCCAAATTGAATTTGGAACAATCCGAAATCGCCTCCCAGCGAATTACAGGAAGCCAATCACATCCAAATTGAAACGGATGCAATTAAAAAAAATTGCACCGAAAATTGAAAATAATTGCAGTTAATTGCAAACGTAACCGGAAAATGCAATTCAATGGTGCCTATCAATTAAATTTCAAAACCGAAATTGAATGCAGATCCTTGTTTGCCGAAAATTCACATTCACCACATGGACACCAGTTTTGGAAGATTGAAACCGAAAATTGAAAATTGAAATCAGCCTCCAAATTGAAACGACGCCATTAATCGCAAATTGAAATTCTCCCATTCAAATTGAAACCGAAAATAGAACGGTTCCAAATTGAATTCCAGGCATCGATTCAAATTGAAGTCGAAAAATAGTCCAAATTGATTTCCGAAAAATCCAAAACCGACTAATTGAATTAATTGAATTTAATTCAAAACTTTCCAAATTGATTGGATTCAATTCGATTCAAATTGAAGTCCAAAAATCGTCCAAATTCAATTCCAGGCATCCAAATTCAATTAATCCTAAACTTTCCAAATTGAATTCGAGAGTACAGTAACCGAAAAAATTCAATTCAGCCTTCTGCCTCCAAAAAAAAAAGGACGATTCCAAATTGAATTCGAATGGAAATTGAAATCGATTTTGGAAAATTGAATCCGAATAGAAATTTAAATCGTAAATTCAACAATTACAATTGAAATTTAGAAACCACAAATTGAAGTTATTGAATCCATGAACTGCTGAAAAAATATCAGCAGGAAACCATAAATCGAGAATGCACGACGGTTCCAAATTGAAATCCTCCAATCAGCCTGCCTCCAAATTGGAAACGTGGCCAGCAGAAGCGAAACGATACTGCGGAAAATCCAAATTGCCTCGCCCCACGCTGCCGCGTTCCAGAAATGCCACCTCAAATGGCACGCCCTACGTAAACGCCATCCAGCACGAAATACCACCACTTATCCAAATTAGAGATGTAATCCGGAATTTCACTTCGATCCCGGGAATCACACTGGAATCAAATCGTCTCCATTCTCCGAGAGGCAGACGCGGTGGAAAATATATTTTCAACCAAAATGTGGGAAAAAATTGCAATTCAAAATTGCAATTTAATTGCTGGATCCATTTAAAATGAGGGGAAATAGCAATTCAGATGTACCAAATTACAACTGAAAATCCAGTTTTTACTGGATTTTATACTAATTCTGGATCCAAAAAATACGATTTCTCATCGTATCTATATCATGACTCAAATTCATATAATTATGTACTTTATTGATAAATCATTTTAGAACCTAACTATTCTTAGAGTCAATATTTATTCAACCCTATTGTTTAGCCCAATAATCTAATATTAATGGTGGCTCTGATACCACTTGTTGGAAATCCTCATCTTAATCTTTAGGGTTCCTTGTTGTTCCTTATGATTTATTACCGTTACACTAGATTACCAAAGCTGTAAATAGGATGAAAAATAGTTAAATACCTGGATCCATTTGTCCAATCTTCAATGTCATCTGTTCGATTGAGAACCGTTGGTTTTATGGTCTTCCTCAACCAAACCGCCCAATTCCTACCTGGCAAACCTTCTTTTTCGGATGGAGAGAATAGAGAATGTATTTAGGTTTGGTGTATTGACCATAACCTTTCACGATGTGTTAAGCCTACGTATAGAGTTTAATTATCCTTTTAGCCAACGGAATTTCAGATCCACTCATTGGCCCATATCAAGTCTTTATTAGGAAGTCTTTTTGATTACTTAATTGGATCACTTAATATTATAATCACTTTAAATAAATAGCTATATAATTGTATTTGAAATATAAAGCCCACATGATTAAAAGAAATTACAAATTTCTAACAATCTTAACTATTTATGTATGGGATAAATGTACTCAAGTAGTAACTCTAAAATACAGAAAAGGGAAAAAGAATCCATGGACGGCCCTCGTCGTCTCCACCCTGTAGTAACTACGAGATCACCCAAAAAACGCCTTTAGCATTTAGGGGTTGTAGATTGACCATAGAACCATGTTCAAAAAGTGGAATGCATTAGCTAGTCACTCTCAGGTTGGATAGTAAGGGTCGGAGAAGGTCAATCACTTCATTTTTAAAAGCCAATATTCTTAAGACCAAATAGTCGAGCAAACAAAAAATTCAAAGAAGTTTTTTGTTCTCAGTTCAGTTGTAGTCAGATCCTCCAGAATCACAAAAATTAAGAGAGACAATTCTCACATCCATTCTTCATTTTTTTAAGTAACTTGTGTTTCATTATTAAATTAAAAGAAAATGGAGAGTGAGAATAAAAAATAACTCTCTTAAAGTTACTTTTAGAATAAGTATATCTTTCCTTTTAAATAATCATTATAATTTAAAAAAAAATCACGAATGTGATTAAAAAAACCCTTAAAACTAATTACATCAACCACTACCTTTATGTAACAACGACAATGGTAATGATAATAATAACAATAATAGTTGTAATAATGATAGTGATACTAAGGACATTGATAATGATAAATATGAATGGACACAATTAGGTTATACTGATTTACCTTTGTCTGATCCAAAATTTTAATTGGATCATTTATTCAAACTCTACTTGATTAAGATATTGAAATAAATGAGACAATATTTAATCAACTCTACTTCCAAACGTAATGTATCAATTTCTACATTTTGTACAATTAGATAATAGAATAAAAGAAAGATACAACTTAAATAAAACACTTTTTTATATAGATCACAAGTATTCTCTACTTGAGACAATCTTGTTCGAATGAGGTACGACTATGGTGGACGACAAAACCCTCATTCTAAATGTAAAACTTAAATAAATTATATTTTATAATATATATTTAAAATAATTAATACTATTACATGTATATACAAAATGATATCTATTGAATAAAAAATATTATTATACAATTATTAAAGGAATAAATTAGTTAAAATATGATACATTATTACATTAAAATGACTAAAACATAATCTAACATCATCCTTAAAATATATGGTGTCTAATTTTAAAACTTAAATCCATCCAAATTAAGTTATGTTTTGGTTGAGTTAATAAGTTGTGTAATGAACCACTATCACTGAAGGGTTAAATACCATAATACGCGGAAATTAATTATAATAAAAATCTTGTATTTAATAGTTAGAAAATCGCTGTAGAAAGGGCCTAAATTGAAAGTTGGGTTGGGCCAATATAGTTCCAATGTTGGGCCTTGGTCGAGTACGAGTTCAGCACATTCTAGAACTAAAAATTGATTCAGCGCAGGCCGCTGGGAAGGTACTAGAAGTCCAGAAGTGTCGTTCAAGCAACGTATTTTATGCCATATAAATACTATTTGTTCAAAAGCAATAGTTGAAAGAGGGTTACTTTGGGGGTTTCTCTCGCTAACGAAGAAGGAACTAGGGTTTTACAAGACAACCTTTCTCTCTTCGGTTTTTGTCAATCGAATCAAATCTAACATCAAATATGAGGTACAAACTATTGACCCTGCATCTTCCTTCGCTGGTTATCCGTTCGGAACCTCTTCGCTTTTTATCGCGTGATTTTTGTTTTGTTTTTCCTCTATTTTATCGACAATCTTATCACGGAACTGTTTTCTTCATTGTCTTATACTTGGCATTTTTCTTTTATATTTTGGCTTTCCAATCGACCAAATTATTTGTTTCTTTTGTTTTGTTGTCTTCTGATATGATTCCTGGCTGTTGTTTGAGGTGTCGCTGATTTGTGATCCTGAAGAATGAAGAGTTCTTCCTACTGTTTAGCCACATCACGAACATTTTTTTTTTTTGGAAAATACTATAGTAAACCTAAAATCTCTTGGGACATTTTCAAAATTTAGTGCCAATTGAAAAAACCCTCCAGAGATAATGAAGATGGGTGTAGGAAGCAGATTTTGTTGCCAAAAATGTATTTGGAGAATTGAGTACCCGATGCATGATTATTAGGTTTCGTCTTGTCTTGTTTAGTATGACTGATTTGCATTTTGACAATTATTTTTCTATCATATCATTTCTCTCTTCGTGTTCAATTAATGCTCCTTGCCTTGTAATGCATTTCTGAACCCTCTCTAATTGTTTCCGTTATTTGTTTATTAATGCACTTTGCGATGCAGTCGTCATCCTGAGGTTAAGTGGGCTCAGAGAGATGACAAGGTCTATATCACGGTGCAATTGGCTGATTCGAAAAATGCGAAAGTGGATCTTACGCCAGAGGGTATTTTTACCTTCTCTGGCAGTGCTGGTGCTGAAGACCGTCAGTATGAGCTAAAACTGGAGCTCTTTGACAAGGTTAACGTAGAGGTGAGAAGATGCTCCCAATTTGTGATAGTATTGACATTTTTAAGAATGTTTATTTTCACCTTTTCCCGTGAGATGAACAATGAAATGTCCTGATAGCTTAAATGCCTTATATGCACTTTTATGGAAGTTTTGTATGTGTTTATGTCATGCTTCACTTGCAAAATTATGGCTATGTTTGATTTATTTTTTAATGCATTTCCTTCACCATTCTCTTCTTTCAGGAGAGCAAAATTAATGTAGGAGTGCGTAGCATATTCTGTGTAGTGCAGAAGGCAGAGAATGAATGGTGGAAAAGGTTACTGCGTGGAGAGGGAAAGACTCCACATTATGTGAAAGTAGATTGGGATAAATGGGTGGATGAGGATGAAGATGATGGTAACGGTATGCACTCAACTTCTACTATTTTTTTTAATTGTTATACAATGCAGTATAATTTTATGTGTAATCTAATTAAATTGGTTTATTGTTTGTATATAGCTGAACCAGATTTGGGAGGAATGGACTTCTCGGTATGCAATGTGTTCATTTGATTCTCTGTTTCTAACTCTTATCCTAATTATATTATTTTATCCTTATTACATTTTTATGCAGAAATTTGGGGGAATGGGTGCTGATGGAATGGGAGGGATGGATTTCTCTGTATGTAATGTGTTCAGTACTTAAGTTGATTTACTGTTCTTTCATTGATGTTATATGTTCTGATAACTTGTGGGTGCTGCAGAAATTTGGTGGCCCAGCTGATGATGCAATGGAGGACATTGATGAGAGTGATGATGAAGGTATGTGTGTGCAATTTTGTGGTGAACATTTTTCTTTTCTGCATGGTACTTGACTATAATAAAGCATAATTTCTTGAAATTAGGAATGGTAGGTAAGCAAGTTATTCTGAGTTTACTGGTTTTCCATGTTTAATTGTGGTAATGTGCCTATATGTGCATCTTCCATGGTTGACTGTTATAGGAAATAGGAACACTTGGAAAACTGAGTAAAAGTAGGGTAAATTAAATATTAAATAATTCTTGTTGGAATTAAGGATTTCTGTTTCCATCAATTATATGGGCTTTGATGGATGTGTATGGTGGTGGAGTTAGAGATTGAAATTTATTGTGGGGTGTCAGTCCTTTGTGGTTGAAATGTGCAGTTCTGTAGTAAGTTTATTTTTGTAAGGGTATCTGTGTTGGTTCTCAGGTATCTTATAAATGATGGATCTAACAGTTAAGCCTGATTAGTTATAACTGTGTACGGCTGGAACCCAACATGTATGGTATCAATAGCTTATTACCTGATTGGAGGGACTTCTGACAGTGAAATTTATCAGAATTTGAAATTTCAATTTTGTAAACGAAACTATTTTCAAGTGAACAAAATGTAAATGTAAATACAAAGATAATTTGTATCCTTCTTCAACATCTTATTTATCCTCCTAATTTCAGATAGTACTGAATAATTTCTTTCTAGAGATTAAATACATTTACCTTTTTATTTAATATTATTTTTGTATAGTATTAGAAGGGTTATGAGGATATAACATTACTTAATAAAAAATAGATCTTATCTTTGATTATTTTTCCTGTACCCCTAAAAGTCTTTTAAAATATTGCCACTTCTCAATTGTAGTAGTGCCTTAGGAGATCCTTAATCTTTTAATTAATAGATGTTTAAAATTAAAATGCATGGCAGTTTGGTTTTTATTTTTATCTTTGATTATTGTCATATGCCCTTAAAAAGTCTTTAAAAAATTGCCGTTTTTTGTCAACTGTAGTGCCACATAGGAGATAACCTTTTAATTCAGAGAGCTTTAAATTGCATGGCAGTCTGGTTTTTATTGTCCGCATTATCATCCAACAAACAGAGAAAGTAACAGGTGGGGTATTGCATGTTGTTTCAAGGGCATTGCAATTGGGAAAGGGGAACAAGATTATTTATCTTAAAAAGAAAGAAGAATTAGCTTGAATTCTCCTTGGCGTTAACATCAATATGCTGCAACTTGGCAATTTGCCTTCAATGAATATAATGCGTATGAAGTTTGACATATGTGGAATTAGGAAGATATCTTGCGGTTATATCCTTAATATATTTTCGTATAGATTTCTAGACCATTGTTGTTTTATCCAATGGTTCATTTACTCAGCTAACTAACTGAAATATATTTGTTTGCTAACTCTGCAGAGCAAGAAGTGTCAAAGCCTGTAGAACAAGAAGCTGGCGAGGCATCAACAGAGAAAAAAGAGGCTGCTCCAACTGCAACTCCAACTCCAAGCACATAATGCGCTTGCATTTCAGGACGCTACCTTGGACAATGCTTTTGAAAATTCTCGAGTGAAATTTTCTTTATCTGTACCATTGATTGGTAGTTGTTTTAAGTAGGGACATTCACGTGTCTCTCCCGTGTTGGCTAAACATTTAGCACTTATTATTTACCAGATAAAAGCTCCTTCTAGTTGAATTAGAATATTGTATAATTGAGATTTTTATTTTCATGCATGAATGGCGGTATCTGGATTTCTATATTTTTATGTTGCATGTCTTTGAACCTGTTTGGATTATTGATTCGGTATTCTGCAATTGGAAAGTGAAACCCCTCCAAATCTGCCATTCCAGTGCATGTTTGCATTGGTTGGGAGAAGTTTCAAGCTTGCTTCTGTCCAAATTATGATTTGGAGATTGTCTATTAAAATTCAAATATATTAGGGTTGTTACCGATTTTTTTGTCAAGGATATTTTTTTTATAAAAAATGCGGTTATTTAAGTTTTTTTAAAACAATAGGAAACTAAGGAATTTTAAATTTAATTAAAAATTAGAAAGTTATTTTGAATAGTATTTTATAAAGAGAGGGTATTCTCACGTGGAATAACTCTCTTATCTTATTTGTTTGAATTGTTAGGTTGTAGAAAAATGAACAGTGAAGGTAATGAATAACTTTCAGTTTATAAAAGTTTTTTTAAAGTAATTTTTATGATTGTATATAAGCATACATTAATGTTTTTTATTTTAAGAAATAATTACTATATTATTTTATATATAAAAATTACCTTTTTAAAAAATAACAAACTGATTCATTATTCATCTTGTATTCGAAAATGCATATTTTTTTTAAAGCTTTATAAAATGTTGTTAAACCTCTGTCCGAAAATAGCAAACTTAAATAAATAATTTTTTTTCAAAAGTTTCTTAAAATGTTGATTATAAAAGATTATTTTTGAAATAAAATTTTAAAAAAAACACGCTCTAAAACTGGAGTAAAAGGTAAACCCGGTAATTTTATATCTGATGTTCGTGTTGAGCTCAATCCATCACAAGTCAACCTTACAGAGCCTAACTGTACTTTACATACTTGATCATATCTACAGTTGTTGTAGAGTGAGTAAACTTTTAGGGCTCCTGTGCTGGGTAAATGAGTTGCATTTTGAAGTTCAGGTTTTAGTTTGTGATTTTTTTTTTTGACTTGTTTAATTTATTTATAATTTAATTATTTTTATATTTTAATGGTATATTTTAATTTTACTAATGTAGTATTTAATACTATATGATAATCTATAAATAAAAATGTGTTCAACATGTGATATAAAATAAAAAAGTAAATAAAAAAATCACAATTTCTTGACTCCTAAAAAAATAAATAAATAAACAACGCACAAAATTAATTTTAACATTCTAACAAAGTTCTATCATCAATGTAAATACATAAGCTATTTACCACACCTCTTGATTCATTTAAATAATTAAGTTTAATTAAATTTGAAGTTATTTATTTAATTAAATAAAAGTTTGATGTGTTGAGTTAAAATAGTTTATGAATAATTCGATTTATTTATATTTTTATTGATTATAATATAAAAAATATAAAAGTATGATAGAATAGGAATGATAAGTTTTTTAGTATCCAACACTTTGTGCATATTATTGTTAGATAGTATATAAGCTGACTTTACTTTGTGTTTGTTTGTGGTTATTTTGTAGACAAATTTTCAAAATAAACTTAAAAATAAAATATAATTGCAAAGATTTTTAGTTGTCTAAAATATGCAGTACATTTTATTCTTAAAATTGTAACCATGTCTGCACCCTTATACAAGAGGCTAGAAAAAAAATCATTTTCATTATGGAACGTCTCAACTCTCAAGTAATTATTCAAATTAAACAAATAATAAAACAATTGTTATGTTTAGAAATTCTAAATCTTAAATCTTTTTAATTGTATATATTGATTAGGACATCTATCATATGACTCACCAAATGTGTTATACCATTAGAAGTGAAGTTTGTTCAATTATTTTATACATTGTGAAATTTTAAAATGATTTATTTATATTAAAGATCTATTGCAAAGAAATTTCAACTATTTTGCAAAATAATGTAAAAAAAAAATTACTTTCGTCAAAAGATAAACTTTACTTTCATATTTTAATTTTGACATTGTTTTTATTAACCGAGATGATTTTTTATATCCAATTTTCTTGCAAAAGAATCTTTACATTACTATTAAGTAACAGTGAGGCTAATATTAATATGACATCCAATGAGATTCTCAATTCAACATCATTATTTCTAGTCAAAAATAACTTGACTCTCAATTTAACATCATTGTGGCCAATCATTGTGGCCAATCAAGAATAACTTGATTATGTCATGAAACTATAATTCAATAAGACTTGTCAGTAAAATATATATTTATTAATTGGTTAAATCAATATATATTAAATGATAAATAAGTTTGATGTTTCTTTGATAAAAATTATGATAAATGGATAAAAAATTTCCAACAAAATTCAATAGTTAAAAACAAAAATAATAAATTATTATTATTAAAAAATAGAAATTTGGACAAATTTAACCTTTGCCACTTCAAATGAAGAATGACAAATAAGATTAAGATCTGACGTTTCTACCTTGTTTCAAAAAATAAAAAATAGGATTCCATTTGTTTCGACAATAAGATTAAGATCTGAGGTTTCAATTTAATTAAAGCTCATTATTATGTCACATCAAGGAATTTTATAATCCACTTTTTTTTTTAATTTTAAGTATAATATTGCTTAGGCATCCCCCATAATCGATGTAATGTTTTATAAATGTAGTGTTGTGATGTAATATTTTAGTCCATAAATATTGTAGTTGTGAATAGATATGTAGCTCTTCAGTTGTAAGAGTTTTGGATGAATATTATAATTTCTTGTATTAAATTGTTGGAAATTGTCGCAAAACTTCTTACATTTTGTATATTTTTGTTTCATCTAAAATTTATGTTGTGCAAGTTCATTTCTCAATATATTTATTTTAAATTAATATTGTAAAAAATTCTCAAACAATTTTAACTCAGGCTCTTAATTTGATATTGCAACCCTCTCGTTTAATGAATACATATTTTAAGTCTTAATTTGACATTGAAATCTTCTCTGCATTCTTTTTCTAATAAAATTAGAAAACGTGTAAAAAATATACACATAATTGTTCTGGCTGTAAATAATCTTTTACAAATATAATTAAAATGAGTATTTAGCCGGTTCAATGAACAGAGAGTGCACTGGATTAATTATTTTATTAATTAAAATTTATAATAATAAATATTTTTTTATATAAATTATATTATAATTAACAGTTATAATATTCAGCATTTTTAAATAAATATATTTTACCATAATTAAAATTGTAATAAATAAATATCTTAAAATATAAATTATATTTTAGATTTATGATAAACAATTTATATTGTGATTTGATATTATTTTAAATTTTTAATTTAATTATTGTTAATTATATTTTATTTTGTAGATAATGATTATAACTCATTCTTAAAACTATATTTAAGTTGTCAATTTCATATTTTTTTGGTTTGTTTTAATTTAAAAGTTGAATTAAATTTAGGACCTTTTTATTTCTAAGGAAGATGAATGTACATTTAACTGAGATAAAAAAAAGAAGTCGTCAAAATTTATAAAAATAAATAATGATAATAATAATTTTAAGCGGCTAAATTAATTATCATTATTATCGGTTGAAAAGAAAATAAGAATTTAAATATAATTTTGAAAAGTGATATAAATTTTTAACAAATTTAATAGGATTAAGTAAATTGACTAATATTTTAATGTATAAGAATTGCACAAGATAAATATTTATATAATTAAAATTTATAATAATAAATAATTTTTAATATATTAATTTTATTACAACTAAAAACTATAAAAAAATATTTTTGAATATAAAATTTTTACTATAATTAAAATTCGATAATAAATTATTATTTAAAATATAAATTATATTATAGATTTACAATAAATAATTTATATTAATATTATTTTCAATTACTGATAATTATTTTAAAAATTATTAAAATTAAATCTAGAACTAAAAATATTAAAAAAAATAGACTGAAATAAGAGGTTTTAAAAAATATTTATAGAAAAATTTTAATTTTCTATTTCTTTTAATATCTATTTTATATTTTTAAATTATATTTTAATATTTCAAAATTATTAATAATTAAGAAAATATTTTTCATAAACAATTTAATAAGTACTAAATATGTTTTACTGACTACTAATATTTATTAAAAAATCTATCTACATGATACGTGTGATTTTTTTTTCTTTCAATGAAATTATTTATTATAAATTTTAATTATAATATAATGTATATATATTGAAAAATAGTTATTTATTATAAATTTTAATTTGGTGAGCTAAAATGAAGTAAACCTCATCCCAGACGATGGAAGCCCTAAAACCCTGTCTGTTAAGAAGGTTGTTCCTCTGCAACTCTGACGTTTACAAAAACTGAAGTAAAAATGGAAACCAGTTCAGCCATGGATGTCGAGGAACAACCTTCACCCAACCCCATCAACGTTAAACGCTTCGGCCTTAAAAACTCGATTCAAACTAACTTCGGCGACGACTATGTGTTCCAAATCGTCCCAAAGTACGTTCGTTCTTTTAATTTCCCGTTTATGCTGTGAATTCATGCTCAAACTCGATGGAAAATAGTAAAGTTTGCTTTTTAGTTCTTACACGTGACTTGGGTTTGAATTATTTTTGTGAATTGAAGGGATGATTGGAGTGCAATGGCGGTTTCACTGTCGACGAACGCAGTGAAACTGTATTCGCCTGTGGTGGGTCAATATTATGGAGAGTGCAAGGGTCACTCTGCAACTATCAATCAGATTTTGTTTTCGGGTTCTTCAAATCCCCATGTTTTGTGTTCGTGTTCTTCTGATGGCACTATTAGAGCTTGGGACACACGGACATTTCAGCAGGTAGAGTTTATTTATTTATTTTCTTGTTTAATTTGAAGACTTTTTCATGTGTGTGAGTAATTTGATGCTTGAGTGTGTTGGATTGAATGTCAAATTGTAGGTTTCTTGCATCAATGCTGGTTCTTCTCAGGAGGTTTTCAGCTTCTGTCTTGGAGGGACCAGTGGAAATTTAGTTGCTGCCGGGTGTAAATCACAGGTTTGCTTTTTGGTTGTGGCTATTTCTGTGGTATGTGATTTCAACTATTGTTATGTAAGCTATGTTCTCAATTATGATTTTGCTCAGATACTGTTCTGGGATTGGAGAACTATGAAGCAAATTGCATGCCTGGAGGAGTCTCATGTGGATGATGTTACGCAGGTTTGTGCTGTTCAAATTGCTTGAATTACTTGTGACAACAATTTTATGTTTTAATTGAAAACTTGATTTAATGGAATTAGCTGAAAATTATAATCTGGTGGGAAAAGGATGTTTTGCTTGGTGATGGCTGATGCCCTCCCAGAAGAATTTTGTCATGAGAAATGCAGCAACCAATTCAATATCTAATAGAAACTGTAATTCAATAATTAACACTGGCAATAAATGGGCTTCGGGATATTTCTTAAAGAAAAAACTGTGGAAATCTTACTAGGTTTGAAGAAATTAATGGAGGATTTTCCTTACAGATTTATGAAACAATATAATTGATTCCTCATTTTTTGTATTGAACATTGTTAGTCAGACTGGTCGGAATTTATGTTCGGGCAGTAGCCATTTTCATAAATTCGGCATGGCTTTAGGTTAGGCATTACTTGATCAATTCAATGCAAACTTGCTATTGATTTAAGATTACTGAAGAAGAATCTTTAGTTGGATTTTGCTTCATAACTATGACCTTCTGAAGGCCTTCTTTGAGTAGAAGTCTTATTGTGAGATGGGCATTATATTGGCAATATGAAGGCTTCACATATATGATGGCTTGATGGTTTGTTAGTTTCAACCAATGTTTTAAATCTTAGATAGTGGCATGTAGCAGCCAACCCCAAAAATGCTATAGTGGGATAGCCACTGTGTTGAAAATTTTTATATAGTTTATATAATGTATACTATATGCATATAAATTCTCAAAAATGATAAAAATTAAAATTAATGACATTCATAATTAATAATAAAATGTCATGTAACAAATATTGTCTTCTTCTTCATCTTATGAAAAAGAGTAAAAGCTAGGGCGGTACTTGCTAAAGCAATGAAATTTCATTTTATTTACTCATTTAGTAAATAAAATGAAATTAATTATTTAATTAATAATTATTCAATGTGAGGCATGGATTCATGTGTGTTTTGTTGAAAATGTGCAATTGATGGTAGGTCCATTTTGTCCCTAATGAACAAGGCAAGCTTATTTCTGCTTCAGAAGATGGGTTGATCTGCACATTTGATACTACTGGAGATATCAATGATGATGATCATCTAGAATCAGTAAGTTTGGGACCTTAATTCAGTTTCGTCAGTTGATAATTCTTGCAAGTTGCAACCATCTTGATTCTTAATTAAGATATTAAGACAGCCAAGCACTTGGGATTGATTGTATTTTAGGTCTCATTGGTGCTCTGCTATTAGGTATTATATTTCAAGAAAATACCTTTTCCAACTTGTATTGATTGAGCAGCCCTGCTACATTTTTTAATTTCTTTTCATGCAATATTTTTCTCTGTTCTGCAGGATTTCTTATCCTCCCTCTCTTTAACTATGCTTTTCCTTATCTAGATAGATAGATATCTCTTCATCTGTTTATCTGTTTGCTGTCTAGCTAGCTAGGTATTCAGATTTGTTAATGCACACCTACTTGTTTTTTAGATTAAGTATTTTGGCAAGTTACACCTTGGGTGTATTTTAAGAAAAGCAAAGATATACCTTGCTAAAAACTTATTCTAAAAACTAAGTGGGTGTACAGTAGCTGATCCACACACACATGAAGGAAAATTTCTGAGTCCTTTGTATGTTTGAGCTACAGTTATGTTTCTTATTCAAAATTATAAATTTTGTTTACAAAAATGTAGGTGATTAATGTGGGGACTTCAATTGCAAAGGTGGGGATTTTTGGAGAGAGTTACCAGAAGCTTTGGTGTTTAACACATATTGAAACTCTGGGGTACAGTTTATCTGCATTAGTTTGTTTTTGTTTTTTCTTTTTAATTATAAAAGTTATAAATAGCTTGCTCATATATCTCTGGATGATATGGTTGTATGTCTTGCATTCAATGTTATTATTGTTGCTAAAGAAAGGTAAATTCAGACACAGAATAAACAACTGACATACAGATCTGTAGTGTGTGTGCAGGTAGTACTTCTACTATATTGTTTGTGCTAATGATTACATTCTTATGCTCCTAATGTGGGTTATATGAATTTGCATTTGTATATTAACTATTTCTTCTTTTTCAAAGTTTGATTCTAACATTTCATTCCACTCTGTTGCCTAGTATCTGGAACTGGAAAGATGGTAGAAATGAAGGAAACTTCTCAGATGCTCGTACTTTAGCTTCTGAAAGTTGGAATTTGGATCATGTGAGTTCCTCCCAATCTGTATGGAATATGTTTATTTTGTTGAACCGGAAAAGCACTGTTCTTTTATAGAAACATGCATGAAAACTATAGTTTTTATCAATAAAAAATGTGAAGTAATGTGTTGGCATCTTATGCAGATGATATATCATTGCTTCTCATTATATAGAAAGGAAGAATAGGAAAAAAAAAAAAAAAGGAGGGGGAGGGGGTTGGTACTTGATATATATCGAAAGAATTATAGCTCTCTTAAAGATTAATCTTCTGGAGCTTTCCTTGCAAGAGGCTTTGCTTCTTGTACTCTTGAGCAATGTAGAGCCTTAATTGGAATGACAGCCTAGCTTGATGGAAAATTCCAGGAGAAGCAAAAGTTTGTATATATATATTTACATATCTTTAGGTTTCATGCTATGGATAAAAATGCATGATATTGGTTGAGCAGGCTGAATAGATGATCTTCCAATGTTATATTACTGCCCACAAATTGATAACTTTCCTTTGGCAGGTTGATTATTTCATTGATTGTCATTACTCTAGAGAAGCTGACAAACTATGGGTGATTGGTGGTACTAATGCTGGTGCTATGGGCTACTTCCCTGTAAATTACAAAGGAGTGGCAACAATTGGAGCTGCAGAAGCAATTCTTGAAGGTGGCCATACAAGTGTTATTAGGAGTGTTTTACCCATGTCAAAATTTCATAGTGGGCCTACTAACAGTCCTAGCCAAGGCATTTTTGGATGGACCGGTGGGGAAGATGGTCGCCTATGTTGTTGGCTCTCTGATGATTCCTCTGAATCAAATCAATCTTGGATTTCAAGCACATTGATTATGAAGCCAGAAAGAACTCGCAAGAAAAATCGTCACAATCCCTATTAGCAAATTGCATGCCGAGCCATTAACTTCGTTGGTTCCATACCGAAGGAACATTTTTTGTTTTATTTGCCAATAGTTAGTTTTGTTTTTCACCGCATGGGTTGAGATGTGTTGGATTTTGATCAAAATTATGTATTTGTTGTCAGATATGGCCTCACGGCGTGTAATATTTATACGTGGGCAATTTACATAGCCCTTTTTGTTTTTCCAAAATATACACACTTGATTCATTTTGTAATCTTGTATTTATATGGAGTTTAAATTTTTGTGATGGTTTTTTAGTAACTAATTACTTCGTACTCATTTACTAGATTCCTTGTGACGATTATGTAAGGAAAATCATCACATTTTATTTGGAAAAGCTTATGATATTTTGGACATTGGCACATGATCCTTTAGGAGTGGAATTAACTGCATTATTTCTTTTCAATTGGGCATTGCAATGAGAAACTCTTATCCAAACCCAATCGGTATTGTCCAATTATAGAAAAAAAAACAATTCGAAAAAACTAAAATGCGTCGACAACTTTGACAAATACAGATAGTGTAATGCTTGGATACCAAATATTCGACACGAGGAATAAAAAACAGTTAATCCCAAACGTTTCATGTACAATTGTCAAAGTAACATCCCTAAATATACCAAGGTTGAGTATTTAACACATTGCTCAATCACTGGTGGGAACGAAAGACAAAGGAACGTTTGCCATTGGGAGGTATTAAAGAGATGGAGACAGAGAAGCTTTCCTCTAGTAATATAATAGCACTAATCATAAACACAAGACAAACAATGGAAGCTAAAATCCAAGGATGCACAGGCAGTGAAGTTGCCACCGAAACACATTAAAGACGAGCACAAATATCTCTGATAGTAGCCAACTAGCCCATCTGAAGTAGTTTGTGCCACTTGTTTGAATCAGCCTCTACCTCGCCCTGTACGTGCCAAAAGAAGTAAATACATTGGACAATATCCATACAAAGAATTTAACTTTAAGCTACCTTTTTTTTTTTTAATAAAAAAAAGGGCATATACAATTTTTTACCCAAGACATTTCCATCGTAAATTTTATATTAAAACCAACAAATTAAAGAACCGGTAATGCGTTCATTAAATAATAATATAGTTTTACACTGAAGAAATTTCTTGCCCATTGGGAGATAATCTAATGTAAGGTGAAATGAAGCAAACTAGCAAGAAACTCTTCAAACTCTGACATGCTGAATTAGGGACAGAAGGCTAAAAATGATTATGAAGAAGGGGTAATTAATACATGCAATGAGTAGATTTATGATTTACCTCTGTTTCCACCAGGCTTTCCACCGGGGCCACCCCTGCCCCGGCCTCCTCCGACTCCCTTGGCACCGCCATCATCAAGGCCACGCCCTATTCCTTTTGGTTGGCGTCCACCACCACCTTCCTCTCTGCCTCTTCCCCTCCCACGCCCCACACCAGGTGGTTTGCGATCTGAAAAAAGTGATATTAATCAGAGACTGTCTAGTTTTTTCATAAACTGGAAGACAGCATGAATACCAGTTCATAATACACGGCTAAATTAACATTTTCACATAAGCAATATTACGTTATTATTCACTGGTTTATAAAAATGATATATATCTTTATTATGAAAAGCATTTGCAATCTTACATCTCCCCACCAGTAAGATCACTAATTTACATGAAACGGAAGGATCAACTATCAGGGGAAGTTTGTTGGATTAATTAGACAGAGTTCAAAACACCAAGGATATCTGTTTCAATGGACCTACTAACGATTTGGAACCTAAATCCTTAGCCTAACACCTCGTATCAACCGAAACTCTTTAAGGGGTTAAAACTCACACCAAGTAGACGCCAAAAGAATGCTCACCTGCACGGCTCTTGGTTTCTTCCTGAACTTTGTCAATAACCTAAAATAATAGAAAAAAAGCAAGATTAGTAGAATAAATGTATGTGCAGCTCAGACACCACTCAACAAATTCTCGATTCTATTCACTCCCAACGCACAAGGCACCCACCATTGAGGGTTAAAAGGGGTTTGGACGTGTGCAGCCTTAAACCCCCAACGCCATCGTTTTTCTGTGACCACCAGATCACAAGGCAACAACTCTACTACTATTGTACCAAGGCTCACCTTCTTCTCAACCCATATATCAAAAGTGTTTTTTTTTTTAAATAAAAAAGAAAATATCACAACCAGCACACAGTACAGACCTCATCAGGAACTCGAAGGTACTTGATTGTATTGCCTCGTATGTAGCATTCGGGCATCCTCCAAAATCTATCTCCGTCCTACATTGTCAATTTCAATCAAACCTTTCCACAATCATGCAGCCAACAAAAACAAATCGTAAAAACAACATTACTTTAGAGGTACAAATGACTTCTCGGAGATGAATGTTCATCCACGTATCGCAATTAACCAAATGCCCGTTATATGTCTCCCCATTTTTCAGTTCCACCAACTGTTACATCATCATCATCATCATCATAATAATAATAATAATAATAAGTTAGAAATCAAACAGAACAGAATAAAAAAGTGAGTTACCATAGGGTGGCCTTGGGCGGTCTTGAGAAGGGAGAGAGGAAGCTGCAAGAAGGGGTAAAAAGGTAAAATCAATAGTGTAAGGTTAATTAACTAACAGTAACTGTAACCCTAGAGCTTCGAATTCTATGATGAGTTGGGGGAAGTTAAATCCCACGCTTTGAAAAGAATGAGGTTAGTAGAAAGAGAGGAAGTTACCATGTGGATGATGCAGTGCGCGTTTCAAAGGAGAGGAGGGATACAAGCTCTATGATTGCTCTCTTTATAGCGTTAATAATTCATTCATCCATTCTCCTCAACT
This sequence comes from Mucuna pruriens, assembly GCA_025330945.1. Classification (NCBI taxonomy): domain Eukaryota; kingdom Viridiplantae; phylum Streptophyta; class Magnoliopsida; order Fabales; family Fabaceae; genus Mucuna; species Mucuna pruriens. The sequence goes on from JAENHJ010000528.1 coordinate 3,940,770, forward strand.
GTTCATACAAACCAAACAAATGTTCAATTTACCATGGCTACACTCAGCTATTGGAAATTCATATAAGCTCACTCTATGTATTATTTATTTTTAAACTTTTTAAATAAAATTTATAATTAAGTTTATAAATAATTGTTTGATAAAAAAATTATATTTAATAAGAATTTATTGAATATGCACTTACTTAATTTATTATTTAAATATATTTTAAAAGGAAAATAAGATGAAAAATAATTATGTGTGTATCCATAGATATAATATATTTTAGTAGCAATTTTGTTATCTCTGTATCCATTATATAATTTATATATTTAAAATATTTATTTATTTTAAATTTTAATTATAAAAATTATTTTGTGCAACGTACTTGCTATAATACTGGTAAAAAAAAATACTTATACTTTATATTTTATAAAATATTGAGCATATGGCATAATTTTTATTTTCTAAAGATTACTTTTTTTCAACTTTTAAATAGGTATTAAAATAATTTTTTTTTAAATTAACAGTTTTATTTTTGTAAACCCATGATGTATCTTGGTTGGAAGTTAAGGATAAATCTTTCTAGATATTGAAACTCATTTAAGATGTTGATATTTTTACTGGGGATTGAATCTTTTCATGTACTTAAAAGATAAAATTATCAATTTTTTTTAAATACTATCACTCTTAATATGATTAAACTTTAAATATTGTTACAAAAATATTAATTTTTAATTATACAATAATCCATAATTAGACAACGCTGTAAAAACCTTTCCACGAATTCTTACTTTTATTTGTTACTTGGATTATATTAAGAACTGTTTTTTCGTGCATTGTAAAATCTGTTTATTAGGAAGAATTTTTTTTTTAAGTGGCTTACGCTTAAACTGGCTGAGGAAATATAACCCAATTAATACATATTTGAATTCACTTAATTTTTTTTGGGTACATATGCGTTAACTAAGTAACCCAATTAATACATATTTAAATTTTTGTATAGATGATGTGTATATTTCAGTGCAGACTGTTTGATCCATTATTGTGAAAGTCAATGTTTTTCTCCAAATATTTAATACATATTTAAATTAAAGTTTAATGACAATGTGCTTTTAACAAGTAAAGTTAGAATTTTTATTCGACTAATCAAAAATTATATTTAATATAATTTTTAAAATAATTATTATTAAAATTAATAAAATTATCATATACAATAACATGTGATTGATTGATAACATAAAAATATTTGAAGATATTATTGCATATCTTGTTTTCTCTTTAAATTGCAACAAATAAACTGTGATAAAATTACGTGATTTTGACTATTACATAAATTAATATAAATATGTATAGTTACATGTTTGCTTCTGCTTATTTTATAAAAAAAAATAATTAAAAAAAAAATTAAGGGAGATTCTTGAGCTGTGTTTGCTGTTAATATTTATTTAAAACAAAATGGAGTGCCCTTTTATTATTCATGTAGTGTCTATGATTTTAGCTTAGTTTAACTTCAGTACTGGACTTGCACTTGTAATTGGAAATGAACATGAAGAAGGGGGCTTATTAGTTGGTCAAGAAGAATTTCATCCTTGTGTGACTGGCGTAAAGAAACAATGTTACTGTTGAGCACAATCAATAATAATGCAATTTAAAAATTAATATAATACCTGTAGTCGATGCACATTCGGTATATGGTTGAATAGTGATGGACGTAGAAAATTTAAGATCTATATTATATATGATAAATTTTTATTTTATATAATTAAAATTTAAATAATAAATAAATATTTTTAATATATAAATTATATAATTTCTATATATAAATTAAAATATTTATCTCGAATGAAAATGTTTTTAAGAATTATTTTCTCATGAAAATGTTTTTGAATTTTTTAAAGTGAAAGTTTTTTTAGAAGTTTTTAAAATTTTTGTTTTTTTATCTATCTTTTTTATTTTTATTTTAAAATTAATTTTTAATATTTTTAAAATATATTATTAGAAATTAAAAATAACTTTGTATAATTTATTTATCATAAATCTAACATATAATGTATAGGTTCAATAATATTTATTATTACAAAATTTAGTTATAGTATAATTTATATACTCAAATTGTATTTATTTAATATATATTTAATTATGTAAAATAAATATTTATCCATTGTATTAAATAAACTAAAATAATAGTTATAATTAAAATTCAAAATAAAATAAAATTTGAAATTATAATGAATAATTTACATTTTAATATGAAATTATTTTTAATTATCAATAATTTCTTAAAATAATATTAAAATTCAATTTAAAAGAGATAAATTAAAATAAATAGACCGTTAAAAGATTAAAGTATACAAATAAAAAATAGTTACAAAATAATAAGTGAAATATATGTCTAAAAAAAATAAAATATTAAAAATTTCTAAGCGAGGAAAATGAGACTACTAATAATAAATTTGTGAAAAAATATATAGTATGAATTATTTTTTATTATATTTAAACTATAAAAAATTACAATTATATTTAGAAATGTTAAAAAGTTACAATGTTACTCGTAGACCACAATGTTTGGGTTTTAGTTAATTTTGTGGGAGAAAGCTTTTTTAAGGATAAAATAAAAATATATTAAATTTAATAAAAGAAAAATGCTATTAGTTACTAATGCACTTTTATCAAAATCACAAGATGCTTGATTTTTGTCAATTACGTCTTACATTTTTTTTAAATCTTCTAACCAATATTTATTTGAAATTCCTGTCACCCATATCACTTTTCGTGTGATTTTTTTTTAGACTTCGATAAGCAGAAATAAATCTTAATTCACGTAATTAGTGATTTTCTTGCAATTTGTTAATAAATAACGCAACTATCAACACAATTATTAAAAGTAATAAAAAATTCTGTAAAAAAATGTTGCTATCATAAGAAAAATTTTTAGAATTCATGATTAAAAACTAATAAATTATTTTTCTCTAACTTATTTTTCATTTTTTTTCTCTAATAATTATTTGAATTATAAAACTGATAATTATGAACAATTCTATCTTTTTTCGTAAATTTTTACTATACAAATTTAAACAATTCAATCAACATAAATTATCTTAAAACTATTTCTTAAAATATAAAATTTATTTTTATAACTAATTTATATTAATTATTTAAATAATTTTTTCCACCTAATCTAAACACGCATCTATATGAAAAACCTCTATATGTGAAGATGAGTATAGAATGTACTGCTACTAAGTGAGCCCATTAACTCCAGTACCTGATTAAATTAGATTATTGCCCCCCGTAGTTCGTGATAAAGCTAAGAACACATGGTTAAAAAAAAATAAAACTATGGATGCACTCACAAAAAGTAGGATTTGATCCCTAAATATTTAGTCAGAACTATTAAAATTAATTAATATATAGAGTAATTTACTTTATTCTCTAAATTGATACTCCTCAATAGAGAATACAAATCCTAAAATATCACCCATCTCCCAACTCTCATCCCTAGCCCCGAAAGAAATTAGATAATTATTAAGTGAAAAAATGTCAATGACTTGCCCTCACATGCAATCAGATACACTGCATTCAAACCCAGTAACCATCTCTCTTCAGCGAAAAATCATAAGGTTTAAAATCGTTATTGTCTATGATCTCATACTATCTTCACGTAATATGTAGTAATCAAATTTTATTAAATTTTTGTAAATTAGAAAAGTCAACTAGAAACTAACTGGAACCTTTGATATATAGTAGTATTGAATCATCCAATAAAATTTCCTAATAGGGAATGTCGAATGCCAACTAACAGTCCATTAAGTAGATCCACCGAAAAAAAAAAAAAAGAATATTGACAAAAAAATTCCATTATTTATTTCGATTGACAATTACTGTCCCGTGTGCATAAATGGTTTTTTTTTTTTTTTAAGAATGAACAAAATACAATAATAACTATTAATTAAAAAAGTAATAATTATAATTAATTTTAAATCCTCTGCAATGAAATAATAATAATTTCTCTAAAATGTTACAATCCCAGTATTTATTCTTTTAAATCTTAATTTAAAAATAAAATATATTATGTTAATAAACTCTTTTAAATGGTCAAGATCTCGTATTATCACTATAAAAGATCGATTCTCTTAGTACATGACAAGGTTTTCTACAATAACATACAACTGAGCCAAGGAATGTAGGTAAACAATAAACATCTTTGAAAACTGAACTTCCAAGGCTTAATAGTTATTGGGAATATAATTTCCTACATTAATGAATAACTCCCTAATCCGCTTCCGCCCTCCCATCATTCAGAGAGTAAATTAAAAGAATGAAACATAAAGAAATATCAGGCCATTAAGTGGAATAGAACCCATGTAAATAGGTATGGACGATCTGAAAAATCACTTCACTATACAACATGTAAAACCTAGAGCTTCTTGATAGAAATAGTCCAAAGAAGATCTGAATCAGACTGTACTGTAACTATATCCTCTTTTACAATATTTGATGTGCTTATTAAACCTCCAAATCTCATCGCCGTATTATCTGAAATAGTCAAAATAATATGTTAATAGTCAGACTCCATTAACAAACAATATCGGAACTGGGTGATTGAAAAAGGCAATGGAAGTTAATGATTTTATGTGAACCATTTAAGCTCCATCACACTACAGCATCATATTTATTCTGTCATGTGTTGATGTTCTGATAGATTGCTAATTAGCGTGTTTAACTATTTATTTATTACTTAGCACAGGATACGTGAGTCCATCCCATATACTGATTAATAACAGCCACACAAGAGTCATATTTTCTGATATCATGTGGCAATGATTACCATCGTACTCAAGTGCAGCCTCAGGAAGCACAGTTTTATTATCAGACTTCCATATATAAAGTAATCAGCTAACATTATTATTAAAGAACGATATACAATACTTACTAAGGTCCCACTTGAGTCCTGTGGTTGTAGAACTTCCAGACGGCATCCCAATGGGAATGAGTCCACAATGCGGACCCTCAACAGAAGATTGAATAAAGATTTTGTGACAGTTATTCTTTGGAAGAAGGTGAATGAAGCAATCATCAGATAGAAGGATAATTCGTGTGTTGGAAAATCGGCACAGCACATTAATATTTCCAATCTCATGGTCGAATCTCCCACCAAGTGCTCCAACGACAAGAATGCATAGCTGCCATTGCATTAGGAGAAAGGGGGGAGGGGGCATTGCCAAGCTGAGATTAGAAACTACTGTACAACTAAATTCACATAACATGATAGCAATTCTTTACTGTCAAAAAGGGATTACGGCAGATACTCCACCAGACTTAATTCATTTCAATTATTCCAAAATTATCTGTGTCCACAGTTAAAATTGACAACCCCTGTCTCCTCTCTCCAAAAGAAAATCAGAAAATAAATAGTATAACCAAGTATTCAACTCACTTGTGATTGATCAGTATTTGGGGTGAGGTCACGTATGTAGGTGACACACTTGTGTAAATCAGTGGTGTCCTGATCGTGAGACTCATCAATTACCTTAGTTCCCTGCAGGAAGAAAACTAGCATAAGACCCTTGACATGATTTATACAAGATGATTGTATATATAGCAGTAACACACGAATAAAAAATGGCACTTTGGTGTGGACCAGAAAGTTGAGTTTTGAATTCATTTTCTCTATTACATGCACGTGTGCAAGCTGAGTCACACAAAAACCCATATATATATATATAGAGAGAGAGAGAGAGGGAGAGAGAAATACCAGCTTTGCATAGAAGTCAAGTACTTCTGTCCTGATTGAATCCATGTCTCCTTTGATTACATCAGGCTTGTACCTGATAGAAACACCTAGCGAGTTAGATAAAAGGAAGCCTGTAATCGTATACTCAAGATGGCAAACCATGCTCCCAACCACTAACAACAGCAAAACAGTGACAGTAGCACAGAAAACAATCAATGTGATGCCTTTTCAGTCTAACCAAAGTCCTCCAACAACTAAACTGCATAGACTAGAAATGGAAATAAAGATAATTTGGAGAGCTTATGCTAGTGGCATCAACCCCATTCCCAAAAGCGAAAATGTATAAAAGATGCGTCTTATAAGAAAAGTTAGACCAATGTCTCATAGATGAAGGATGCGACTTTCCACATATACCCCCTGAAAAAACTAATAATTCCAACCAGATACATATAAGTGAAAACATAAATAAGGAAATAAAACATTAATATGATAATATCAAATTCAGTACATAGGAATTCCACGACAAGCAGAAACAAACAAGGCACTCGTAAGCACTATATGTCACGGAGCACCAGAGGTAAGAGCGACATATCATTGTATGTATATTGCAGATTCAGCTTGATCAATCATAATAATGATAACACGGACTGATTTCTTTAGCACAGCAAACAATAGGCAAAAATAATTCACAGAATCTAATTGATGTAACCTACACGAACTCATTACTCACATATCCTATTTGGCAATTTCCTTTTAAGAAGCACATCCCCACCACAAATAAGTAAAATATAAGTTGCATAAAACAGCAACAGCTTTTAAACTTCCAGAAAGATACGAAACTCAGCAATCACAAAGGTGAAAAGGATTTTGTGCCCTACTTTTATCATGTAAAAAGAAAACATTGTTTTATTACAACACCTGGCCTTTTATGAACTTATCCTGGACCACCGAATGACAGAACCAAAAAAGTGACGATGAGAAGGTAGAACTCAGAACTTCTCATTTAGTACCCCAATTGCAAGAAAAACCAACCCCAAACATAAAGTCACGGAAAAACGGAACTAAGCTAAAGAGAGAAACCAAAATTTATAACTAAATTAAAAAAAAAAGAGAGGGAAAAAGGAAGACAATAAACAAAGTGAAAGAAAGTTGTTTCAGCTTCACCAGTAATTTTCGGTTTAAATTTGGATATACAATTATAATACATACTCAAGAGCTGTGTCGCTCCTGATAATCCAAACTGACTCGCGCGATATTATGTCGACTAGAGAATACATGTGTTGTATACAAAAAAAAAAAAAATAGTTAGAGAAGAATTGATAGAAGTAAGAACCTGGTGCGAACATGGGAAGGTAGTTGATGAGGGAAGAAAAGAGGCATTTCATCATACACCCTATTGGCACCTCCATCAGCGCAGACTCGTACTCGAGCTGTAGAAAGCAGAGAGACATGAATGCATGAATCAATATAGCAAAGAGGAAGGGGGTGCGATGCAGGGAGAAATACCGTGGTCCCAAAGCAGAGGAGCAAATCTCGGGAGGCTTTGATTGAGAACAATCAGAGCGTAGTTTAGAGAAAGAGAACACGCTGCGTTGGGGATCTCCGGCGGAAGAAGAAAACTCGAACAATGACACATCACTTCCATCTTTTTTCTTTGGGAGACGAGATGCTTCTTTTGCGAGACTAGATGTTGTTTGCTTCCCAACTTCTTGTGACGTCCACATTTATATACAACTGTATACTATTTTATTTTTTATTTTTTATTTTATATCCTTCGTCATAAATTTAGTGCACATGCCTATGTCCATTCTTTCAATTGATAAAATTTCAACTCAACCAAAGTCTAACAATACTGCCAAAGTACAATTATATCCCCTTCCTGCCATGTTTCAACATTCAATTTAGGTGTGCATACACGTCGGAGTGGAACTACTATCGTGTGTCAGTGCCAGCTGTTCAGTTAGTCTGCCATTTATTTATACTATATAGACAAATTTTAAAATGTTAATTTTAATATCTTATTTAATTTAATTAGTTTACATTCAAATGTTAAAATAATTTATTTATACAAATGTTTCATTCCACCAATGAATTGAAGTCGATAATAACATATATGATGAATATTTTTTAGGTAAAACAGTGAGATTTACATGAGTCAAAATCAATAATATTTAAATATGATGAATCTATTTTTTTTTTGTTGCGAATCCTACGGATTTAAGTGCAACAAAAGCAGATAATTATTTTTTATCATCAATAGATATTTTATTTTAAATTAATATGTATAGAAATTTTAAAACTAATAATTGTAAATTCAACCCAATTTAACATAAAACAACAAATCAATTAAAAAACAAACTTTTTAAAATGATTTTATTGTTCAACCATCAAATCAAATTTCAAATGAAATTGATAAAACTGAAATCAATCTAAATTAAATTAAAATTTTCAATACAGGTAAATTATTATGCATTTTATTTATAATTTTATATTTTTTTAAAGATATATAACTTTACATATATATATATATATATATATATATATATATAATACTTTTTAATGTTCGGAAAGATAACTAATATAGTAAAATTATATATATTTCGTTTTTTATTGTTATTTATTTAAAAATATTTATGTAAGATAATTAATCAATTAATTAATATATTTTGTATGTGTTTTATGTTTATATAAGTTATTAGTATATTTATATTTAAAAATAATTTATTTATTTAAAAAATAATATTCAATATTTGAATTAAATAATTTTAATAATATCAAATTAAAATTATTGCATAGAATATACAGTAAAACCCACGAAATCACATTTTATGAGATTTGATAGCATCAGATTTTTTAAGAAAAGAATTCAAACAAAATAAAGTGCATTATTTTAGTTTTTTTTATTTGATAGCTTTTTTTATTTAAAATCGATTAGCAAACAACCTTATCAAAATATACAAGTCATGCTTTTTTAAATGTAATTTTATCAACTCGGTCTACTTATTTATCTCCATTCGCTATGTTTTCTAGAAAGAATAGTATTTTTATTTAATTTTGTGTATATAAATTAAAATGGTTATATTAAACAAGAGTTTTTTTAATTAATAAAAAATATTTTAAGCTTTTTTTGTACAATATCGTATTTAAGATTTTTTATTTCTTTTAGTCTATTTTTTTTTAAATTAAATTTCAATATTTTTAAAAATGAATTATCAATCATTTAAAGAGTTTAAATCATCCAATCGCAGGGCCAGGCGGAGATTACCATGCAAAAGCACAAATAACATGAGACGAAATGAATAATTATAATTTTTTTATAATAATCAATTTTTAAAATATTTTTACGATAAATGTTAAATATATTTTATATTTTAAGATATTAAATATATTTATTTTTCATTTAATATTTTTTTATAAAGTATTGAAAAGATTTATAAGATAATGTAATCTTGTTCTTTTTATATATATTAGGCGAAAAAAAATACTTGATGTCTTTCTATATTTAGAGTAAAATAAAGATAAAATAAAAGTGATGGACGATGGAGGTTATATAAAAAATGAGAATGTGTTTTTTATTTTAAATTATATTTTATATGCGGTTAGTTGATTTTTTTTATATGCAATTAAAATATAGTAAGATGTGGTTTATAGTTATAATTAAGTTGCTAAATAGTCTAAAATGTGAAAACAAAAAATATTAATTATTATTATAATAGGAGAAAATAAATAATTCACTCATGGTATTGAATAATTTTACAATATCAGTTATATCTATTAAACTCTTTTAATAGTTACAGATTGAATGAGAGTGATTTTATAAATTATTTTCTATATTTTTCAACAATAACATTTTAGGGTGTTTTTTAAACCTTTTATTTTTTTAATATATTATTTTTATTTTTAAATTAAAATTCAATCATTTTATATAAAATATCAATAGTTAAAATAGTTTTGTATTGCATAATAAATTATTTATCATAAATCTAAAATATAATTTACTAGTATTTTAGATGATAAATATTTTTTATATAACTAAATTTTATAGTAAATATTTTTTATCATAAATCTAAAATATAATTTACTAGTATTTTAGATGATAAATATTTTTTATATAACTAAATTTTACAATAAACATTTTAAATATATAAATTATATTATAATTAAATTTTATAACAAATAAATATTTTTAACATGTAAATTATATTTTAAATTTATGATAAATTGTTTATATTGTGATACGAGGTTGTTTTCAAAAGTTAATAATTTTTTTATAAATATTAAAATTTTATTTATAAATAAAGATGAAAATTATTAATAGAGATGAAAGATTAGAAAAATATCCAAAAACGCTTTTATTGAAAAGTAATTTTTAAAACTATTATCATTTTAAAATAATTATTTTTAATATCTCTTTGTATAAATTAGAATATTCATCTTAAATGGTAACATAATTGTTGGTTCTGCATGATACCTACAGATAATTTCGAGGGATGAACATTTTCAAGAGGAAAATTATAATCCTGACTAGCAACATAAACTTTTAAATAGTGACTAAACCTGTAAATGCGTGTACAAATTCAATTGGATGTTTAAATAGTGACTATTCAATTTTTTGTGTGTGGATATTTTCTTATATCACTCCAATAATATTTTATTCCATGTACATATTTTTTCTTATCATCGTACAATTCGGAAAACATTGATAAAGAAAAGGAAGAAGCAATCTTATAAATATCCAAGCTCATGAATCTTATAATTCACACTTGTCCTCCTTCCTTCCAGAACTAGGAGAAAGTTAACTTAATTTCCAACCCGATTTGACATTTTAAGCCACCCTTCATGATTATGTTAGCTTGGTTTGAACTGGTCGGCTAGACGAAATGCATGACTACACCTACAAGTTTACATGTAGAATACACACAAATTTGAAAGAAAATAAAAATAAGTAAACCCTCAATTTTATTTTTAATGTATCACTTTGTTTTAAATAAATTTTAAAATAAAAATTATATAAATAATATTTTCAAACATTAAAATTATAATAAATATTTTTTAATTCTGAAGATCATATTAAAATAATTACAAAATATATCAATTCAGAAACCAAATTAATAGACATTCAATACTTAAAGATTTATATAATTTTATTATTTTAAAATAAAAAAATACATTAATATTTGAGGAAATAAATAGATTATTTATTAAAAAATTACATAATCAGTTAAATTCAAAATGAACCTACATTTATAAATCTAATTAGAATCATCAATATATATATCTTAAATATGTTATGAGTATCTAAAAATATGACTTTTTATTTTAGTTATTATAATATTTTTTTGTATTTTTAGATTTTAATATTTTTAGTGTTACTTTTAGTTTTTATCATTATTTCTAATTAGTTTAATGTTATATGACTAACGAAATGAATAATATTAATTCAAATAATTAAGGTAATAAATAATATTTTTAATTAGGATAATTAAATTATTTATAAATATTAAATTTAATTAATTAATATATTTATTTTATATAAATAAAGTAATTAAAACATTTACTTATATAATATATTTTAATATATCATGAACAATATTTTTTAATAATATTTTTATTTTTTAATTCATTAATTTAATTTTAACATTGTTGTTAGTTTTATATTTTAATTTATTAATTTTAACTTATTTTAATATAATTTATTTTTAAAATATATCTGAATCAATAATTTTATCTCTAAAGATAAAAATAAATTAAAATACAATATATTAAAAATTATATTACAACAAGTAAAAATTAATAAATTAAAATGTAATGATAACATAGATATTAAAATTAAACAAAATTTCCGAATAAATTATAATTTTGTTTAAAAGTACAATGTTAAAAATAAATTAATAAAAAATTATATTAAAAACAAAAAATTACTGTTTATAATATATTAAAATTAAATTATAAAATTAAATTATAAAATTAAATTATATATAATTATCTTATTTATATAAAATAATAAATAATTTATTTATATTAATAAATAAAATAAATATATTAATTAATTAAATTACATATCTAAAATAATATAATTATCTTATTTTAAAATATCATTTTTTGTCTTAATTTCTCAATTAATATTATTAATTTTAATAATAGAAAGACTAAAACAGACCAATAATTTAAAATGTATTTAAGCATATATATATATATATTTATTTATTTGTGTGTGTTTTTTTGTTTTTAAATATAAAAACATATTAGTTAGTAGTTATTCAATGAAATTAATAGGAAACTAAAATTGAACTTGGGCAAGTTAATCATATCATAACTTAAAGAGAATCAGTTGTCATTAGCTAAAAGGTGACTTGTTGCAAACCAAAAACAGAATTTGTTGCTTTGTTTTGTTTTGTTTGTCTTTTTTTTTTCTTTTTATTTTATTTTCTCGCGAGCATAGAAGGAAACGCATTTCTGCATTCGCCAAGAGGACAATTACAGGATTCATGTCCCGAAATTAGTGCCGCGTTTCCGTTTCCTGGTTTCCAAATCGCATCTATTTTCAATTCTCAATTCGTCTTCTCGTATTCCACTTTCGGAGACTGAAATTGGTGGACCAAAAAAATAAAAAATAAAAAATAAAAAAATGTTAGAGAAATGTTTGGGAGCTGAAAGGGCGCGAAGATTCCAGAGAGCTCTCAGGCATGGCAAGGTGACGATCCTCTGCCTGGTCCTCACCATTGTTGTCCTGCGCGGCACCATCGGCGCCGGCAAGTTCGGCACGCCGGTGCAGGACTTCGTCGGCATTCGCAACCGCTTCTACCCCCGCAAGCTCCCCGGACCCCACCGCCTTCTCGGCGAGCTTCATTCCACGACGTCATTTTCCTCCCCCGACACTTCCGCCACCAATTACAACGCCTTCGACATCAACACCATATTGGTCGACGACACAGAAGAACCCTCCCGCGAGAAACTCAAAAACCCGGGCGAGCCGTATCGTCTCGGCCCCAAAATCTCCGATTGGGACAAACAGAGATCTCGCTGGCTTCGCGCGAACCCCAATTTCCCGAATTTCCTTCGACCCAACAAGCCCCGCGTGCTTCTCGTAACTGGGTCGTCGCCGAAACCGTGCGAGAATCCCGTCGGGGATCATTACTTGTTGAAGGCTATTAAGAACAAAATCGATTATTGTCGATTGCACGGGATTGAGGTGTTCTACAACATGGCTCTCCTTGACGCTGAAATGGCAGGGTTTTGGGCGAAGCTTCCTTTGATTAGGAAGCTTCTTTTGTCCCACCCCGAGGTGGAGTTCCTATGGTGGATGGATAGTGATGCCATGTTCACGGACATGGCGTTTGAAGTGCCGTGGGAGAGGTACAAGGGTTATAATTTGGTGATGCATGGATGGGATGAAATGGTTTATGAGGATAAGAATTGGATTGGGTTGAACACTGGGAGTTTTTTGTTGAGGAACTGTCAGTGGTCGTTGGATATTCTTGATGCTTGGGCTCCAATGGGGCCCAAAGGTAGGGTTAGAGATGAGGGGGGAAAAGTGCTTACACTTGAACTCAAGAATAGGCCTGTTTTTGAAGCTGATGATCAATCTGCTATGGTTTATTTGCTGGCTAAGGAGAGGGACAAGTGGGGTGGTAAGGTTTATCTTGAGAATAGTTATTACTTGCATGGTTATTGGGGGATTTTGGTTGATAGGTATGAGGAGATGATTGAGAATTACCACCCAGGCCTTGGTGACCATAGGTGGCCATTGGTGACTCATTTTGTGGGATGCAAGCCTTGTGGGAAGTTTGGGGATTACCCTGTTGAGAGGTGCTTGAAGCAGATGGATAGGGCTTTCAATTTTGGGGATAATCAGATACTGCAGATTTATGGGTTCACGCACAAGTCGTTGGCTAGTAGGGGAGTTAGGAGAATACGGAATGAGACTAGCAATCCTCTTGAGGTCAAAGACCAACTTGGCTTGCTTCATCCAGAATTTAAAGCAGTCCAGGTATCATAATCTAAATGTGTCTTCTCTTCTTCTTATGTTTATATAGGCTGAAAACTCGTCAAGCCTATGAATGTTGCTGGAATTTGTGGCATATTTAGTTTGCACAAATAGAAACTCTTGCATTTTTTCTCCTCACTTTTATTTGTGATAGATGGTGTATATATATATATATATATATATATATATATATATATAGGTTAAATATTGTTAATTCTTTTGTAGCCTTTCCTCCCTCCTCTTTCTTGGTCTTAAGCTTCTCAACTTATGTTTGTAAATTATTCCTATCCATGGATTGTAAATTTGTAACACGATTTTATGAAGCAATGGAAAAAAGTTGTATGGTGGTCTTGCACATATGAAACTTTGTTGTCCATGTTCCCTTGTAGCTTTCATCTTGGTTTCTTTGTAGTTTTGAAGTTAAAATATCCATGGGCTATCGGCTGGGGGTCTGATAGGGCAAGGAATGGTCTCAATCTCAGCCGAATTTTATATTATATCTGTATTCCTAGCATTTTGGACCTTTTGATTTTAATCATGTTATTTGAAAATTGTGTCTAAAACATATTTGAAAATTTAATATGGTCCATGCGAAGATGAGATAATCGGACATATCTCAGAAATAAGGACAATGCAAAAGCTGCGATAGTGATTGGACTCCCTGCCGATACACGTTTACAAGGTCACTTGTGATTTAAGATAACTAGATTTAGAGGCAGGAAAAACCATACGCTTTCTGCATTGTGTTCTGTCCGTATCTGGATTTTTTTGCTTGCTTCTGAAACTGAACTGCATTGTTATTTTTTTTATGTCAATTTGATCTTATTTGTGATCTATTATGAAAAGAATGGTCTCATTTGTTTGTGACATTAATACACCATAGTATAATACACATGGCTTAGATACATACCAGCTTGCCGGAATCGTACATCAAGTACAATTATGTTTGCAAACTTCATTCTATAGGCACTGTGATTGAGAAAGCACAATTCTATGTCATATTTGTGCTCTTTAGAAACTGTTTCATAAGATACCATTTGCCTCAAGACTATCTTTTTCTATACTTGTCATGACTGGAACTTGCTAAAAATCTTCACAACATTGCCGAGACTGGACATTTCCTACAAAATCAGAAAAGTGATAAGTAGAGCCGTTTCAAAGCATGTAAAGAGGTTGAGTTTCTCAGAGAGGTTCCACATGATCATTTTCATTATTATTATTAGCCTGGTGCCCTGGTGGAGTCACCGAGTTAGCAGGTAACGGCTAAGTCAGAAATCAGGTTTAGTTGTTGAATGAGTCAACCTTCTTGGCCAATCTAGTGCCATAGTTGCTTCATTTTTTTTTTTTTTTACTTTCCTCTCTTCTTCCTATGGCTTCGTTCCCAATCTTCAAGTAGCCATAGTATGCTTGCAAAAGGAGCGGCTCATGTCTCCTTTTGTACTGTGAACTATGAATAAAGCAGTCTTTAGTTTAGACTTTAGGTTGCTTCGTTGTTGTTGATTGAACTATCTTCTTACACCAATTGATAGCGTGAAATGTTCGTGTCATGCAATGTTTTACAGTTGAATTGGAAAGGTGTAATCACTAGATCACAGAATTAGCAATTGATCAGCGGGTAAGGTTAACAATCAATTTCTTTTTTTACAGTCAAAAAAGAATGACAGCTAAGAACACAGAATCACTCATGAAGCGTCTGAGAAAACAGTCACAAAAAATGAGGACATGAATCATAAAGAAAGCAGTTACCACAAAATGAGGACATGAATCATAAAGAAAGCAGTTACCACAAAATGAGGACATGAATCATAAAGAAAGTAGTTACCACAAAATGAGAACATGAATCATAAAGAAAACAGTTACCAAAAAACGAGGACATGAATCATAAAGAAAACAGTTACAGTAAAAACTCACTAGGACAAATTCATAAAGAAAACAATCACCAAAAACTCATGCACATAACCCCGAGCTGGTCAGCGCAACTATTTGCCTCCCTGTGTTGATATTCCAAATTATCCCAATTATGTCTATCTGCTCAGTAGAGAGCCGAAACATACGCATCATATAATATACATGGAGTTAGTTTAATAATGAAATGAATGCAAAGGTATCAGTTATTTGCCTCGTAATCTTCCATTTTAATGACACATTAATCTGTGCGCTGGTTTCGTATACATCTCATCTCATGGGTCAAATCGTGCAATCTTATTTATTAGTGAAGTAGGTAATTGTAGACACTTGCGGTTAGATCGAGTGACGTATATCTCTTCATTTCATTTGTCAGAAACTAATTTCGGTAAACAATTGTGTTTCTGCCACTGCACCAAGGTCGCTTCTTAGCATTGGACTTGGGACTACAGAGTGAACATTAAAACACGCCCATGCTCCCAATCCCATCGGATGGAGCACTATTATAACCGAGAGTATTGGAAAACATAAAATATGAGTGTTAAGTTTTCAAAGTTAAAACGATTAAAGAAGTTCTAGCATCTCTTAGCTGAATGTTGAAATGCTACTAAGTAGCCTACTAATAAACTAATTTACTAAATAGATTTATTTGAATTAGAATTCAGCTATTAAAACGTTCAAGCTACTAAACCGTTTTTAAACACACTCTCAAACATAGAGATCCCTGGTGAGTTGGAAAACCAACCAACCACACTTGTGAAATTTAACACACAGTTCCAATCATATCCGAACAACGTAAAACAGCACTCCAAGCCGGGGGGAAAAAAAAGAGTACAGAAGAAACACTAGGAATGTGTTATTTACAGGATGTGTGTCTAATCTAATACGTATACGTGATTAAGCTGACTGTTTACAGAACCATTCTACGTAACACTGTTTAGTTTCATTAAAGTCGTACGAGCGCAAGATTGGTACGTGTAGGGGATCAGATAAAAAGGAGTTTAATATTTACAATAGAGAGAAAAGCAACCCATGCCAAGCAAGGCTTTATCAAATCGGCGGCGAGGGAATTGACGGGGCGAAACACACGCATGCACCCAAGCTGGGTGACAAACAAGGCAATACACACAATCAAGCCGAGGCGTGTTGCCCCCACCGCGAACACGATGGGATCCCAGAGCACCGTGAAAAGGAGCTGAGTGAAGTAAAGCAACAGAGCCACGGGGTTTCTGTGGAAACCCCCATCGGCCCACACCATCCAAGCAGCAAGGCCCATCAAGAAGCTAGAAGCCGGACATGTCAAGTGCAGGGCCCACGAGGGGGGGAACCAGAAGGGCCTTGTAGAAACAAGAGCATCATGGGCCTTGGAAGAGCCTATGCAGGCCGATAAGATGGTGAGAGAGAGAGGGAGGGAAACTGCTATGGCCAGTGACCTCAGGCCTCGTTTGGCCATCAGCATTCGCCTGTCCCGTTTGCCTCCAACGTTCATCCTCTTGTCGTCACTGGTGTCTGGATCGGGTATGACCCGATGTTTGAGGTCATTGGAAGCCATGGTCGAAGAATTTGAAAGAAAGAAAGAAAGAAAGAAAGAAAGAAAGAAAGAAACACGAGATCAAATCAAAGCGAGTATGATGGAGAAAGCGAAGGGTAAGTTATGGTTTTAAAGGAGAGGGCGGGGGAAGATAGTGACACGTGGATACATGTGATGGAGTGGGTTGGCCGCGTGTGCATGAGAGAGAACAGGAGAGTGACAACTGACCAAGGAGCACGTAGATACGAATGTTTGGGAGATGTGGAAGCAGTTCCAAACTGCACGTGGCCATGGCCATGGCCTTTTCATTCTTGCCCCTTCACCCCACACTTCCACAACAACACAACACCTTTTCAGTTCACCTCAATTGCCTTTGCCGACTCACAAACAAAACAAACTTCATTACGTACTATCCTATAAATCTTTACTTATTTTTCTATCTTTTGTTCTTCAAATTTTAAATAAAGTAATATCATGACAATATTTTTATTTACTAATATATTTTTAGATTCATGTATAAACGAGTACAAGTAAATTGAGTAATTGGAATTTAGAAATTAGGGTAACGATCAGATTTATTTATAATTTAATTATTTTCTTTGATGAAATATATTTTTGAAGTGCTTTTAAGTTAACAAGTATTTTAAATCCAATGTAATTAATTAAAATAATTTAGTTAATTAGATGACACTATATGTGTATATATCACGTGATATTATTTGGTGATTTGTCCCCGAATATATAGTGCAACACAGTAACTCAGGTGAGCAGTATTTATAAAAAGCAGAATTAACCTATGTTCAAAATGAAGGCAAAGAAAAGCCAAAAATAGATTTAGAAGAAAAAAATGTTATTTACAATGATTTTAGTGTATTAGGTAAGGTTATTTATTGTAAAAAAAAAATACATGTGAACTTTAGAAAAATAAAAAAAAAAGTTTCAAATTTTTAAAAAAAATATAATGTTCAATTAAATAAAAAATAATAAATAAAAATATTAAATAAAAAATTCAGTCCACCAACCCAATTTTCTCTTCATTTTAAAATTTAAAATTAACTAAGAAAATTAGGAAAAGAGAGAAGAGTGTAAGGGCGAATTTTTTTTGGACTAAAGGGAGGAGTGTAGTCATTGGGTCTTTTACATGGCCCACGGGACCGAGCCCAGAAACGAAAATTAAAGTGAGGGAGGAGTTTCATGTTTTAATTAATCCAATTGATTGCGAGAAAATGGAAATGGGAGGCAGAAGACTGAAAAGCAGAGAAACGATGGCTGTTGAATCGGTGATGCAGTCGGCACCTCCTCCTCGATCAAGAGGAAGATTCACTTTACTGGAAAACCCCAAGATACCCTTCGCACTTGCACTTGTCCTTGCCGACGCCGTCCTCGTCTTCCTCATAATCGCATTTGTCCCCTGTAAGTTTCCATTCCATTCCCCTCCTTCCAATTCAATTGAATCCAGAAGCTAATGTGTCACGTGTTGAATAATTTCAGATACGAAGATAGATTGGGACGCTTACATGTCACAAGTTAGCGGGTTTCTCGAAGGGGAGAGAGATTATCGCAACCTCAAGGGCGACACTGGTCCTCTTGTCTACCCTGCGGGCTTTCTTTACATTTACTCTGCATTCCAGTATCTTACCGGAGGACAAGTTTACCCTGCTCAGGTCACGCATTCTTCTATTTCTCACACTACTCATCTTTTATTCAATTTTTAACAAAGCAAGTGATTGATGCCTTATTTATGTCTTTTTCTTTTCTCATTGCAGATTTTGTTCGGACTGTTGTATATCATTAACCTGGCAATCGTTCTAGCTATCTATGTCAAGACCGATGTGGTAAGAAAACATAGACTAATGCTGGATTTTATGGCAATGATCCCAGGAACTCTCGGAAAATGACAATTTATGGCAGTTTTAAAAATTCAGAAAACATTGTTCTTGAGAACTGCAATGTTTGACAGGTTCCGTGGTGGGCCCTTTGCTTACTTTCTCTGTCGAAAAGGGTGCATTCTATCTTCGTGCTGCGTCTCTTTAATGATTGTGTGGCCATGACACTTCTTCATGCTGCATTGCTCTTACTCATGCACCGAAGGTGGAATCTAGGGTTGATTTTGTTTAGGTAAATGCTCTCATCCTAGACTCGTCTTTTTATAAGGATGTACTGTTTACGTGGCTTCTCGTAATTATTTGTTAGTGGAGCTGTTTCGGTGAAGATGAATGTGCTTCTCTATGCTCCACCTTTACTGCTCATCATGCTGAAGGTACATACATGCATGCAATATTTACAGTTAGGGTATGTTGCCTTCTATCTCTCGTTACATGATGGTGCTCATGTAGCCTGCTTTTCTTCACACACATGCAGGCTATGGATATCAATGGTGTGTTATTCGCATTAGCTGGTGCAGCACTCGTCCAGGTCACTTACATTTCATTTTCCTTTGAATATTTGTGATGCTATAATTTCATGCTGTTGTTATTGTCATCATACAAAATGCTTTTACAGAATGTGCAAATCTATAGATGCCTGATGGTTAGTTTTGTTTTTTTTTTCTTAAATAATCTTTTCATATTGTCAGGTGAGTTTCTCTTCTTGGGCTTCCAGATTGGTTGGTTCTCTAGAGTGAGCAATGTCCAATTTTGGAAACATAGTTAACTTCAATATGGTTAACCACTGCTACAGATATTATTGGGGCTTCCTTTCCTGGTTTCATATCCAGTTGCTTACATATCAGGAGCCTTCAATCTTGGCCGTGTCTTTATCCATTTCTGGTACTTATTTTTTAAGTGTGTACTTTGATGTATACTTGATATGATAACCATGAAATGGTGTTTTTATCATGCTGCATGCCTACATCAATTTATGTCTATAACTTTGGTTTCTTCATGTGATAATGCCTCTATTCAACCATGCCTTCATTTGTATATAATTTTTCTTTATTGGTTAGGGGTTCACAGTAAACATATGAAGTTTAAAACCTTACAGTAAACCCTCCCTTAATGTTTGGACCTAAGTGAAAAAACACTAAAGCAACACACTATTCTGTTGTGAAAACCATGGTTGGAAGCTCATTTAACAGGGCACTAAGAAGAGGACCAGTGGATCTAAGTGGCCTGTTACTGACTTGAGTAATTCCACACTTGGTGCCCTTGAAGAATGTAAGAGATCAAGGTTACCTAGAAATCAGAGGACTCTGAACAGTGCATATGGTGGAGTTTTGTTTGGAGTTTCTTTTAGACAAAGGATTATTCCATCCTTCTTGGTTGAAGAGAAAAATAACGTGAAAAGGTTTTTAGAGGCACAACCCATCAATTCCTTATTTTCTTAATCATGAGGGGGAGGAGAATTGGCAATTAAAAACTGGGTTTTGATGAATGGGGAGTTGAGAGGGTTTATGTAATTTTCCAGTGAATGGTCATGAATTACACACATTATCTGTATCATTTAAGTTAGTTGAGATGCAAACTGTTTCATTTCAATTCAAACATTGAAGGGGTTTAGCATAGAATCTTGAAGTTGATGTATCGGATTTATGGTACCCTTAAGTTTGAGGGTGTAATTGTATTTTGCCTGTTCTTTAGTATGATCAGTTAGATGTTCCTGATTTATTATTTCAATTGTATGCTATCAGGTCTGTTAACTTCAAATTCATCCCTGAACCAGTATTTGTGTCCAAGGGATTTGCAATCTTTTTGTTGGCCGCTCACCTCATATCACTTGCTTCATTTGCGCATTATAGTTGGTGCAAGTAGGTATAAAGTTTATTTTATTTTACTTTTTCTATACAGAAAATGCTAGGAACCCCCTTCAACTAGGTCAATTGCTGAAAACCCCTCCTTGGTTTAAAACTCAGTAAGACTTCCTGAACTTACTAAACTGTACATATTGACTTCCTACAGGGGCTTTCTGCACTTGCATGAGGGGCTAAATTTGCAGTTTTGCTCTAGCCTTCACGATTTATTAAATTTAGGGAGGTGAATTACTGAGCTTTGAGGGTTTTCTGCCATTAACCTATAGTGGGAGGGGTTTGTATGTATTTTAGGAAACAAACTTATTTTATCTTGTCAAGTTATAGATTTGATAAGTTCTTTATCTTCTGTTTTGATGCAATAAATAATGAGAACTATCAATGTTTTTAAATGTTTGGGCAGCGAAGTGTCAACAAGAGCATAAACTAAGTGTTGTAGAGATGAGAATGTTATGATGAGCATACATGCTAGAATAGATAAGATGAATGAATGTATTAGAGAGGAAGTAGGAATAGCACTTATTCAGGAAAAGATGGTAGAAATGCATCTAAGATGGTTTGGCCATTTCAGAAAAATAGAAGTTCAAATGAGTAGAGTTGATTAGATAGAGGATAGCCTAATAGTTTGAGGTAGAAGAAGACCAAGAAAAACTCTTAAGTGAAACCATTAAGGCCCTATTTGGACAAACTTCTCCATAAGCACTTAGAAGAAAATAAATTGGGCTTCTCCCATTTGTTAAAATGCATAAGTTAGATGAGAGAGCTTCTATGAAAGTTAAGATTCATAAGTTGATTTTAACTTATCAAAGAATCTTAATTCATTTTTTTAATTTTCTTTTCTTATAAGTACTTATAGAAAAGTTTATCCAAACAGAGCTTAGAAAGGACTTGGATCTAGATATGGCTTCTCCAAAGGCCTGGTTTTTGACATTACACAGTGGCATTGTTTGGTCTATATAGTTAGTCATACCTAGGGGGAAATGGCTTTGGTTGTTTGTGGTAATGGTGGCAGTGTGTATGTTTTAATATTGGCCATGCCATGGATCTGCCTCAAAAGTTTCTATCATAATTGGGATACATAAGGTTTCTGATGTATATTTGGATTGAAATATTGATGCAGCTGGATTATATATGTTCACTTATTTAGTTGCTTTCAGACATGAACGAGGGCTTTGGAACTTTCTGCATTCCAGATATGTCTTTATGAGACTGAGGTTTGCACTTTTCTTCTCTTCCTCTTTTTCTAAGAAGGTTGGCAAGAGCAGTTCATCATCCCTCAAGATCCTTAATGAAGAACGTAAGTAGTCAGTCTCATGTAGGATTTAAGAAGATAACATTACTTCCACTTTTTGTGATAGGTGATGCTAAGTTTTGACTTTTGCTCAGATATTGTGACAACTATGTTTGTTGGGAACTTCATTGGCATTTTATGTGCTCGGTCGTTGCATTATCAGTTTTATTCATGGTGAGTGCTGGGAATGTCCTTTTGTTAATGATACAACTACTAGCTTTCTGCTTGGTTTATATTTATTCATCAAAATAATTTTAAAAAAGAAAAAGAAACACCTCTTGTAACAGAATCAGGTTATATACATTCTACTAAGATGGGGGAAAATGCACCTATGACCTATGTTATGTTTCTAATGTAGTGAGGACTGAAGACATTCTTCATAGAAAAAATTTTCCACTCATTGTCTTCTACTAAATGATTGCGAATATTTGGCTATTTTCTTTTGGTAAATAGAAATTAGCTATTGATATAAATTTATTGGCCAGCTTTTCCTCAGTTTTCATCTATGTGGATATTTCAATTAGTGTTGTTCTTCTCCTTGTAGATGTGTCATGGGTAAACCAACTTTTCCCGTTGATGGCCAATTACTAATTCTCTTATAAAATAGATCACATTTTCTCTATAAATTACTTACATTCGTTGTGTTGAACCTTCTTGAACTAATTCTGATACAGATATTATGCACACAACAAAACAGTTATATCCTTCTATAAATATTTCCATTACTTTATAAAGATAGTATTAAATGAAAAATAAATATATTTAGTATTTACCATACAAAGGAAGCAGGAAGATAAGTAAGTGAATTTTGTAGGAAGATTTAGAATTATTCTCTGTGGTTTTGTATTCTTAAAGTACAGTGGTGCTGACTCTTGTAATTTGTGGCTTATGGTACAGGTACTTCTATAGCTTACCTTACTTGTTGTGGAGGACGAAATACCCAACATTCCTGCGGTAGGTTAACCTACATCCCATTCTTTCATTAATTTTTTTTAACGATTTTATTTTGTATTGAATTCACAAATAATCTATTTCTCGACATGCTCAAGCAGTTTGATTTTGTTCATGGGAGTGGAGCTGTGCTGGAATATCTATCCTTCGAACAGCCTTTCTTCAGCGCTACTTCTCTGCCTTCACTTAATTATTCTCTGGGGTTTGTGGTCTGCTCCACCGGAGTATCCTTATGCAGAAAATAAACCATCCTCTCGCAAAAACAAATAAAAGTACAAAGGTTTTTGTGGAGGATAAAGGATGACTTGGACAAATGTTTTTTTTCCCTTATCACTCCTTCCCCTTTGATGTAGATGTTTGTGATGTATCTTTGAGCAAGCCTAAGGATTACTAACTTGGATGTAAAACAGAATATAGGAGCGACAATTCTTTAGATATCATGCCCCATATTTTGGTAAGTTTTTTTTTTTTTTTTTTTTTTTTTTACAATTCCATTGCTAACTTTGTAAATCTGTGCAGTTAGTAATTAAGTGATGAATGTGTCTTAAAAGGGAATTGTTGACATTTAATAGGATAAATTAATTAACATCGAGGAACAAATAATCTGTTGATATTTGATAACTTAAATGTGAAATTCAGTGACGAATAATTTGGCAAACGAATATCACTAAATTTATTGGTAACCTCTTTATTTTATTCTTGGTTTCTTTTGTGTTTTCATTTTCATAGGTCCTTTAGAAAGTGGGGAATAGTTTGCCCAGGCATTTATTTTTTCAATTGAAGTCTATTTTTTTTTCTTTTAATTATGCATCTGTTAAGTGACAAATTTCCTTCTTTTTATAATGTTAAAAATTATTAATAGTAATCCCTTTTCCCCCTACGCTTGATCCTGCCGTGTAATCACGTAACATAATAAGAATGGAGTGAAATGGCATGAAAAATGACCATGCTATGACCTATGAGATGAACACGTCAAATTTGATTACATGCCTAAAAATCATTTGAATGGAATGGAATACTGCTGAAGGGCTCTCTTCAACTTTTCCTTTTTAAAAATTGGCCCATTGATATTTTATTTTAAAATTGAAATCTTGTAGATAAGCAGCTTTATTTTTGTTTTTAATTATAAAGAATGAGCATCAACTAATGTGAAAAAGAGAATAGTAAATAAATTAAAATAAAGGAAAGAATGTACTGTTTAGGTAAAATTTAATAAGCATTGGCCCTAAAATGAGAGAGAAAGTAAAGAGAGCATCAATATATTAATTTATATTTTAATCAGAAATTATTTTAAATATAATTTTTAAAGTAGGTATTATAAAATTTCTGAAACCTTTATTCTATTAATTTATTTTAATTACATACGAATAAAAATTATTCCAACCTTTTTTTATAGGGTATGTGGAGCGAAAAAAAATGAGTGTTTTGTGTGTCAGGTCTGTAATTACAGTTGCACCTGTAAGTCACTGAATGAAGAATATATACTTGTTCGGTACGAGTAAATGGACCCTAGTGTGAGTCTTCTCTTGTGTGTTTGCATTTTAGGCTTCGAAACTAATTGAAGGACTCGCAGGTGCAGCGTTGATCAGATCATGGTTAGGTTCTCTCTTTCTAATTTCCCTGTATTATTATTATTATTCGTATTCGTTGTGTGGTTATCCTGCACGTGTTCTCATACACGAGTATCAATTTGGATATTTAAGCGATTAGGGTTTCAAAATCCAATGCCAAAACCGGGTCTAAATATGCCTGTTAAGCCTTGTAGACATGTCCATGCTCAATAATTTAGAGTTTTAGTAACCTATTCAGTTCCCATTTTAAGTTTGTGTGGTGTAATTAGGAATCTTCTGCGGTATGAATATATTTGAGCCTATTGCTTTGCATGGCATTTCACTTATTTAAGTTTTGGTTCCTCTTTCATTCGTAATCTTCCTTTTGATGACAGGACGGACATGATTCAGAAGACCCAAAGCAAAGCACTGCTGATATGACAGCTTTTGTAAGTTGTTAAGCAACTTGGAGAGTTAATGATTTTGTTCTATCATTTCATGTGCATGTGCGTTTTATGTAAATGTCTATTATGCTAGTAACTAAGTTGGAATGCCACCTGGATTATGAATGTATCATCGATATCACTTGTTCACATTTCAATCCAAAATTGATAACTGGTTGTCCACAATCATTCCAATGTCCCACGATGAGAGTGGGAATAGTGTGCAAACTGGTGTACCTGATGGTAACATTTGAGAAAGATTTTAGATTACTAGTTTAATGTTGTGCGCCATTTCTGCTGATTGCCTGTCCCAAAATCCATGATGAGAGAGGGAATATGCAAATTGATGTGCCTGTTTGTTAACATTTGGGACAGGTTCAGTTAGATGCTTTAATTTTTGCTCTTGTAATGCAAGTTTTGACCTTTGTCTGTCCTCTTTCTCTCTCTTCAGGTGCAAAATCTTCTCCAGCAGATGGTGAGTTGTATACTCTAGGCTCGTAGTCCTGCATTGCTGATTTTTGGTATATATTGCTCTGCTGCTAACAAGAATTTTGTTTCCAGCAAATTAGGTTCCAGACAATGTCTGATTCCATCATTTCAAAGAATATCCTTTTTAGACACTCTTCAAGTTGATAAAATATGCTAATCTTGAATAGAATTTTTAAGAAATTAAAAAATGGTAATTCACGTAAGTGATTTCCCCCCAGAAATAAGATATCATTCAAAGAGATCAGGTGGTTTTCATGTTGCTAACAATCTTGCAAGGAATGCTTTTTGAAGATTTGGTTAAGGAATTAAATGGGAGTTTCAAAGTTTGGTTATGTGGTGTTTAAATCCTTGAATTGTTTGTGTTTTGAATTTCTCTTTATAATTCACGGGAAACTCTATTATACTATAAAATGGGAATCAAAATTCAAACCTATAATATGATGCCATATTTAGACAACAGAACAGGTGGTAAATTATTTCTGCACGCCAGTTGCATCTTAATCTTTTACTGCACCTGTGCAAGTATGCACAATTTATGACTCTTGACTTTGTGCAATTTATGTACGGGTGTGATTGAGTGGTGTCATATATGTTGGCTAAGCCAGGATGGGCCCTGATGCCAATTCTATTACATGATTTTTGCGGATTTGCCCATTATTCAAATTGCTCAAGTGATGTTTTTCTTAACGTCAATTCACTTGATGAGATGGGAAACCGTATAAATGAGTTAGAGCAAAGCATCAATGATCTAAGAACAGAGATGGGAGTGGAGAGCTCTCCACCTGTTCCCCCTGCTAAGCCAAATGAAGAAGAGTCCAAAAAAGAAGAGGATTCAACTTAAGTAACGTCTCGTGATCCATTCAGGATCTTATTACTGTGTATCTTATGTGCTGCAGTGGTTCCGAATTCAGATTTATGTCATGTACCAATTTGTGAACTTTCTCTTTTGTAGCTAAAACTTACTGTTCAAACTATAAAAAAACCAGTGATGTAGATTAATTGTGTTTTTCCAATTAGAGATGGGCTAGATTGGGTGTTATTTATGGAGCAGGATTCAACACGGTGCCCCAAAGAAAAATAGTCTAGCTTAGTGCTTATTATTGTTGATTTCAGCCCAAAATAAAAGCCGAAGGTTAAGGGTCTATACGTTGATTCTTGATTTAATAATAATAGATATATTTAAAGTTGTTTGTGTTTCGAATTCTTGAAAGAAGAGTTGAGCTAGATAAACTATTAAAGCAAGTAGAGTCCCAGATGATCAGTTCAGCGTCCAAATTTCATATGGATCGACAAAGTTGACACGAACAACTTATTTGGTTTGACTACTGTTTACTTACAGTTCCCAATAGTTGCCTAGCTGTCTATGAACGTTAAAAAAAAAAAATTGAGATTTGCATATTGGTTTTTGAAACTAAACCCCATCTGAATTGGAGACTGCTTTTATTGATTAAACTCATAAATGATCATTTAAACTGACGTTACGAGACTAATCATCAAAGGGAGTCGACTATGAGAGCAATCTTATGTTTAAGCATGAATGCAACTATTGTACGTAAGGTGGAGTGAGAAAATAGTACACAAATATTTTTACTACAATCACACCAGTTAAGATTAATTTACATAAAATTACAAAAACAAAGAGGAAAATAGCATTAAAAGTAAAACACAAGAAGCAAGATCATCATAAGTAGAAGGCAGAGGAGTAAGGAAAGGAAAGAGTAGAAAGGTTGTTCTAAGAATTACGGCAACGGGTGATGGTGGGGCAGCCACGAGTGTAAGGATTAGCATCTGCACCTGGCCTGCAGTTGTAGTAGGAAGCACCCCTCCTAGAGCATGGCACAGTGTTACGTTGCAGCGCTTTGTAGCTTATATACTGCGAGGTTGCTAGGATGCGCCGGTGGGACTCTGACTCCATTCCAAACTCACCATCTCCTATGCACTCTTCTATGGACCCTTGGCAGGGTGTTGTTGTCTTAGGAACCCACCTTAGGCGTTGCTCACCTATTGCACCCACTATGGAGGGAAACATGGACATAGCCACCATCAACACGGCCAGGACAAAATAAACACTTGACATTATTTTCTAGTGAAGATGGTCTCTTATTCTTCTCTCCACTTTCAAGTCTTTCATTCTTTCTATTCTACCATTTTATAGAAGCTTACTTGGAGAGTAGGAGGGGTACACTTGTTTTAGAAGAATCAGTTTTACAACACAACAGAATTTCAATACTTACTTATAGTTTATTAGAGTCTTTTATGTAAATGCTTATTAGAGAAAAAATATTTTTTTTATAAATTAAAATTAACTTATACAAGTTAAAAAAATAAGTTTTTTAGACAAACTAATAAACAGCTTCTATAATTAGTTTATTGAGAGTTTTTCTATTTTCTCTTTATATAAGTATTTATGAAAAAAATTATCTAAACAAACCCTAATTACTGTTAGTTTTATTCTTCAATTAAACCTAGAAATTCATTTCGATAATCTACGTGATATTTTACTGCATATCTTTGTTATCTTGAGTTAAACCTTAAATTTAATTATAAAAAAAAGCCACCACCAACAATTAACAAAAAAAAACTGTATCTAATTAGTTTTGTCCTTTATGACAAGGGACTATTTTATGGAAATGACCTTTTTTATGAGATTAAAAATAATTAATATCTAATTGTTATTTCTGTATTAAGTATGTAACTCATAATAATCTTATCCGATTTAAGTAGAATTATCTTCTATAAAGATATGTAATATATAAAACAAAATAATAGTAATAATAATATAACCCCACGAATGAAGAAAATTGAAACTAAACATGTTGATAGTTTATACCCTTCTAGTATATTTCAAGTTCAAATGTGTCTCAATTGCTAAGAAGAAAGTTTGGTACACGATAGATAAATGATTCAAAACCTACCAAGAAAACGATATTAAGAATGAAGGGGCACCGATGATACTAGGTTTAGATTCAAAGCATTAACTAATTAACTCTGAAAAGTCTAGTATTGGGCCTAAGATGTATGAATTACGCATATGGCTAATTCAATGTTTTGTTGAGTCGAAGCCCCTTAAAAATTGATGTTGGGTTTGAAATCATGTTGCCCACGACAGGCCACTATAAGTCATTTTACCTGCCAAATTCTGTTGGTCAAGAGGACCAGCTTCTTCTGAAAGCAAACCATCGTGCTTATCCTAACAGACCAACATCAATACCATAGCTCCATTGTTCCACACAGACACAGTTTCCAATAAATGTTAAGAAAGTAATAACTCGTTTTTAAATCAAACTCACTGTATCGGTTTAGTGATAGGTATGCTTATTAGTCCTTACTCTGTACGAGAATACTCCATGGTGAGAGTGCATCTTTCGTATTGTTAATGGCCTTAGAGCCTGTATCGAAATTAATTGTTT
Source organism: Mucuna pruriens (assembly GCA_025330945.1). Classification (NCBI taxonomy): domain Eukaryota; kingdom Viridiplantae; phylum Streptophyta; class Magnoliopsida; order Fabales; family Fabaceae; genus Mucuna; species Mucuna pruriens. Next base: position 3,969,788 of record JAENHJ010000528.1, read on the forward strand.
TTTATTTTAATTTTTCTGAAAAGTTAAAAAATGTAATATAAAAAGAAAAAAAGCAAAAGGTTGGTGTGTTGTGTTTTATGACATTTAGAATTTGAAATTTGTTCTAATTTATTATAACATAGGTGTTCTATAGATAGGATGATTCTTGCTTTTTTTTTTTTAAGAGTATGATTCCTGCTAGGTGCATTTACGATGAAGGAATTGATTTTATAAAGAACAAACAATATTTTTAGAATAATTTTATTTTGTTTGTTATTGTGTAACATGACACTTTATTTTAAATGATGTACGGTTCACTCATCCAATTATTAAAATACAGTTTCTTTTTTTTAAAATAAATTTTCTTAATTTTAATTATTTATTATCACCCAATAACTTTGATAATATTAATCGATATATAACCAGCCTCTTATTATTAAATATGAATTGAATTCTTACAAACTTCCATGTCATAATCAAAAGGACATGACCTCTTTTTATTTATTGTTCCTAACTGGCCCAAAAGGACATGCCCACAACTAGACCCAGTTTTGCAATGGACAAGCGGGCCAACCTCAAGTCACATCACTCCGGCTTTTTAATTATTTTAATTAAAAATATCATATACTCATTTTTTTCCATATATTTTTCATTTTATTTTAACTTTTTTACATTTTTATTAACTTTTATTTTTTTCTTCTATATCTCTCTACCATACCAAAGTGGGACTATAGGATTTACATTTTCCTTAGTTGAATGCTATTGATTGACGTCTAAAGATTCGCCTTAGGCAGAATCCATTAAGATTGCAACAGATGTCAACTTTTGTCGCAAAGTCATGTCACTATTGTCGGATAATTTGACAGACAGTAGAATAATCCCTCAGGGAATAAATTTTAATTATGAATTTGAAAGTAATATTCAAAGTCCATTATATGCATAATTATACAAAGTCCAAACTATTTGATTATTTTAAGATTACCGTGGATAAAAAATGGTAAAATTTTCATATAAGTATATGTATAAGAGACAAAAGTAAAAAAAAATAAAAAATAAAAAACCTATAAACTAAAATTAATTTATACGTAGTTAAAATTAATTTTGAATTAAACTAATTTAAAAAATTATAAATTATTTTATAAAAATATTTGTTTTATTTTCCTTTTCTGTTTTCTCCTTTTCCAAGTATTTGTAATGAAATTACCCATGCTAGCCTTTAATAAATCTAAAATCTTAGCATGTGGTACTTCAAAACTGCATGATTATAGGAAAGTTTAACCCGCTGTATCAAAATCGAATTGAAGTAGGGTTAGTAAATCCAGATGCATTCACTTGTCGATCTGTGTAGTCTAAAATTACACAACTTCGCTCAAGTACAATATAGATTTGTGACCAAAATATTTCATCAAAATTAATATTCCTTCATAACGTTTACTTTGCAATTGTCTGTAGTGATCGTGGAGGAATGGATGTACAGTGTTCAGTTTAATGGTCAAGAAAAATATTGCTGTGGACTATAATGACACTTGGAAAGAAAAGAAAAGAAAAGAAAATTGCAGCCTCCGAATTCTCAACAATACTTGTCATCTTTCCAGCTTGCTTAAAAATGCTTCCATTGGTGGTAGCTCCTTCACAATTTGCTGCCAGTCAGGCATACCCTGTAAATGCATTTGCATTTATTAGTATACTATTGATAGTGGCAGAGTATGAGAAATAGTATTGCGATCAGGGGAGGAAAAGAAATCTGGTACTGAATTTCTTTAACAACTTAAGAACTCGTCAAACAAAATTTCCCTTGAATCAAACTGCTTTGTTGACAGTTCATTGTTGGGAAGTAATATATATTGATAACAATATTCCTTTCAGCTAGTCAAGTGAAAAATATATCCTAATTATTGACGACTTAGATGTAAAATGAATTCCAAGTGCAAGATCTTTGAGCTTTGCAAACAAGTCATCACATAAAGAAAGGCATTCAAAATGATGAACTGGTATGAATAGTATTCTTAAAATACAATTCCTTTCACGTTATGCTAGTCTTTTAGACAGTATAAAGAGCAGATTAGGCTTGTAAATCAAGTCTAATGATGTTCATAGTTTTTTATGACATCCAGCAAACTAATAAATGACAATTCCACGACAATGGGAAGAAAAGCAAAACAAGTTTGCTCTGGAATGGAACTTACTTTCCCTGATCTTCGAACCCGTCCATCCAAGCGCAGTATTATGTACACGTCTTCACCAAGTGAAACTCCTTCAGACTTTTGCTGATCTCTTATCCACCTGATTAAGTTAGTATGAGTTAGCATACAACTATTAGCAACTCTTCTCTTTCTCTTTCTCTCCCTCCACCTTACTCTATCATGCACTTCTTAGTTTACATCAATCCACTGTTTGACTATCAATGTTGATGTTAATTTCCCCCCTCATTTAATGAAGAAATAGATTACTATAGTAGTCAACTATGAAGCACCAATACTTTAATTTGTTTCATGTATCCTTCTCCGATACCCACATTTTTGTGTACTTCACCAATATGTATCAGTGAAATATCCAAACATTTTAAAAAAATTATGAAAATTTATTAAAATATTCTTTTTATGGATGATTTCAAGAAAGGAATTCGATTGATAGTACTTTTCCTATTTGTAAATAATAGGAAATAATTTATGATGACAAATGGCAATGATTTATAACTTTTTTGTTTTTAGTAAAGTCCAAGAAATATTTTCTTAATTGGATTTACAAAATTATATTTTATAAATTTTTATACTCATCTAGATATGTATTTTATACATATTGTATCCTGTATATTTTTAGAATAATTGTATTGGATATGCATTGTATCTGTGCATCATAGGTAGCCAAGATAATATAGACAGGAAATCTGAGCATATTACCGTTCCCATTCAGTTGGTGATACAACCTCAGCCTTGAACCTAATTTCAGATTTCAACTTTGATTTTGCAGTTATGGACTGTGCTCGCTTCTCAAAATCTTCCTAGCAATGTTTTATGGGTTAGTGTCATCTCATCAAAGAAACAAAAGCATTGGATGAAGAGTAGGATTCATGAAGGTATATGGTTTTATATCAAGTCTTACCCCAATAGATGGAAGAGCTTCAGCAGCCTTTGGCTGTAGACCAAAACCTTTTTTCTCAATTTTTGTTTCCCGACCTTCTCCCCAGATAACAGGAACTAACAGAACACCACGTCTAAGGAGATCAGTGCGAAATCTCTCTGCTCTTTGCATGGCCAAAGATACTGTTTCCTTTTTTCCTGCTAATATAACCTAAAACCAAAACTTCAGTTAAAGCATGAAACAGTCATGTTGAAAAGGAAAAGAACAAAAGGGAGTAAATAAAGAGAAAACAGTAGAGGTTGCAAAGAGAAAGAACAAATAGTCATAACTTGATAATCATATTAGTCTGTCACTAAATAACAATTTTTGGTACAGGACATAATTGCAGAAAGGAGATAATTGGAAGGAGTGAAGTCAACCATTTAATGCCACAAATATGTCGAATGTTGTGACTTGTGAGCATTTTACAAATCAACTTAATGTTTGCGGTGCCTCTCATTTACCTATGAATTTCTAGATGAAAGTACCACTTCAGAAGCCCAGTATTATATAGAAAGGAGATAATGCTGTCAATGGATAGTAAAAGTGTTTGATATTATCGTTCAAAAAAATTATCACCTCAGAAGTCGAAATTTGAGCCATAAAATTACTATTGGAAAAGTTATGTGATGTGGTAATGAAACACTTATTATAGGTTTTTTCTATTATTATATTATAATTTTTTCCTATAAAAGACAAACCTCTACGTGGTGAGAGATTTATCAAATCATACTTTAAAATTGGAAGAATATTGGTAAAGCTCTTCCTTCCTCCCTCATAAATGTCCCACGAGTGTATATGACTTTCATTTTGTTTAAAATGTCTTAATATCATAAGGTAATAATCACTTTATACGCAGCATACTTGTGATAATTATCTGTGTATGTATATATAAATAATTAAAACAAATTTGTTGGTTGGCATTTATCTCGTGTTGAAAATGTACATATTGTGAAGCACCATCCCCTCCCCCGCTTTCAATGCTTCAAAACCTAATACAGGGGAAATATTTCAGTTACTGCAAGAACTCCCTCCTCCTAGAAATAAACAAATAAAACAGAAGAAAAAGGTGACAAAAATAAACGAGAATATAAATAGCAAAGCAAAAAGAAAAGTCCAACATAATGTGGTAAAGAGAGAGCATAGGTAAAAAGAACACAGATACTGACTGGTCGAACTGTATCCCGTAGCTGCACAAGTTCAACTACGCGATTAGTTGAAAGGCGCAAAGGCAACCTTGATAGTGTCTCATCTCGAGATATTTGTGCAAGTTGTTCCTCCTCTTTTTTATTGTCCCAAAAGAATAATGCCACAAGAACAACAATACCTGCACATTGCTGATTCCGGTGCTTAGTCATTTAATGAAGCAATGTAGAAGGTATTTTCTCAGGTATCAAACCCTGCAATTATCTTGAAAGAAAACAAACACACACAAGCACACAAAGAGACAAATATCCCATTTGATTAAGCTTTTTCAAAAGCACTTATAGAAAAAAAGAATCTTCAAAAGTTGATTTTAACTTATGTAAAAACTAATTTAAGCTTATGGGAAAAGCTTATTTCATTTGTCTTTCTTATTTTCTTCTCTTTATGAATACTTATGAAGAAAAACTTATCTAAACTAGGCCAAAGACATGAGAGCAACTCACTAAATTTAGTAAAATTTGATGCTGAATTGTTTTTTCAGGAAGTTAAATAGATCACTATTCACCTCCAATGTTAATGGCAGCATTCCCAGCAGTTGCCAAGAGATCAGGAGCACCATCACCACCACTAATTGCACGAAATAGCCTGGGTGCAGTAAAAAACAATGATATTCCTGCAGCTGCTGTCAGTGCTACATAAAAGAATCTCCTAACCCCACGAAATGGTGCTTGAACTTCACTAATAAGTTTTAGATCTCGTCGAAAACCGTAGCCAATATCTTCCCCACCTAGCCTAGCCTGGTTACATGGCAGAACAGTAATAAGAATCAATGTTAAAACTTTCAAATATTTAACATTCAATCAGAAAGAATTATAACAAGGGTCATAAGTTCCTTTCAAATGATATTTCCCCCAGACTATAACATCATCCCTCTCAATGATATCCTTTCATATTTCAGGCTGTCTCAACAGTAGCAATGGAGGCAAGGGGAGGAAACATAAGAAGCAGTAACTTTTTTAATCAACAGTTTTACAGAATATAATAATCTTCAGAAACACTACTGTTAGAGATACATACAAAGTCATTCATGAACCTTCATTTAACAGCTTACATTTTTAGGAAAATTAGTCATTGACAGCTATAATAAAGCACACAAAGATCGGCCAACTTATCATTACAAAATGCTTGAGAACTAATTAGAAAACCTCTTCTTGTAGTTCTTTGAATTCAGGCAAGGCTCTGAAGGAGGCCAAGTCGGGATCATTGAGAATTGTACCAAATTTTAGATTGTATTCCCTCAAAGCAGTGCGGAGACAATCAGCCGCTTTCTTTCCTTCTCCCCTTCATGAAAATAACGACCAAACAACATCCACATATTAGAATGAAAAGATAAAAATAGAAATATTAGCTAACCAGTGCCCGATGAAAATCATTTTTTTTTTTCATATGATTTAGAAAATGCAAGGAACTGAAGAAATTTAATAATTTTAGAGATGTCCACTCGCTTAGTCATTCCTTGCCTTACCATTTCACAAGCCACGGCAGAGGGTTCAATCAGATTGAATAAGAATTACTACCATATAGTATCACTAACAAAGTCTATTAAACGAATGAAATTACTAATTAGTAATTACCAACTGAAAATTGTGTAATCCATACTCATCCATTGTAAAAAAAATATTATACCTGTATGCATGGCAGCAAGCTTTGTTGTAGAACGCAGCTTGGGCCTCCACTGGATTAGGGTTCAAGGAAAGTGCTGTTTCAAACTGGGCTAAAGCATCTTTAACCTAAGGAAAAAAAAAAAAAAAAAAAAGGAATTTTGAAGGCCCCACTTAAACTCATGGTTGTAGTATAGAGGAAAATAGAATAAGGGAAGGAAAAGTTGAAGATAACAATACCCGTCCTTTGGAGAAGAGCTCGAGACCCAAATTGACACAAGATTCAGCAGTTTGAGTATCAGCTTCTGGGGTCTGTGATGAAGAAGAGCACGAAATCAGAGAAAATTGAATCCTTTTGCGCGAACGTAGAAGAATTGGTGCACTGTGAGGGGGAATGCATGGTCTTGTTATATTCTTCCAATTTGATTCCGAGAACCAAACGAATTGCTGCACTGCAACCACAGCCATTGCCGAGTTTCATATCTTCTTTTCTTAAAACTCTTGCTGCTATTAACGCGTTATCCAAACAATCCACAATCTGAACCTTCAGTTTTTGCCAGTTGTACAAGTGAACGGTCAGGATCATAAGGTACAGAGCTACCCGTTTTGTTTGCTACGACGTTGTTTCACTGAACTTGGTATGCAAAATTTGAACTTCAACTTCTCGAGTTATCATTTTATTTTAAAAAAAAGTCTATAGGACGAGAAAGTAGACCTTTTATCTTAAAACAATATATTATTTCATAGATTATATTGAAAAAATAATTTAATGTCTTTAAATACCTGCCTCTAACTTAAAATTATTTTATAAGTTATATATACATTAAGAAAATAATTAAATTTCTTTAAAAAATTTAATTATTATTCTTTATTATCGATCCATACAAAATAATAAAAATATTAAAAAAATAACATAAAAAAAATATTTAAGACTATTATTTATATTAATTATGAGAAATTTTTATTTACATTAACTATGATCGAAATATTTATTATAAGAGAAATAAAAATAATAATAAATCATAATTTCTCTTTATATTTAATATTATATATAAATAATAAATTGTATTATTACAAATTTAATTTTTTTTAATTGTGGATAATTTTTTAAGTATAAATATAACCTATTAAATGATTAATTACTGACGATTATTTTATTTTTTATATAACATTTTACATAATTTTAATTATATAATTTTTTATTTAAATTAATGTCCCTCTAAAATTGAACATTAGACAATGACCCACTTAACTGCCCTGGAAGCCAACACAGGTTGGTAAAGGAGTTGACAAATGATTAGCACGAGCACCATATGTTCATTATTCTACCCAATCTCTGCTTCCTACAACTTCTCTCATTTCTTTTATATATAACTTAATAAATTTAGTTAATTATTAAATTCATTTTCCTAATATTAATAAAACATACTACCTTTTAAAATATTTTTATTAATTCTATTTCTTTTTAATTCCTCTTATAATTAATAATTTTTTATTTTTACTTTTATTAATCATGTATGTAGCGAATATTTATACAAGATAGAGTTAATTCTTAAGAAATTTAAAATATTAATATATTTTTTCCTACTATTTACTAAACTTAAAAATATGACTCATAACTAAAAATAATTTTTGTCAAAAAAATTAATGTATTGTAGTACCCCTAAATTGTCAGAATTTGGATCGTCCAATTTTCCAATGGGTCGATTTTCGGCATTTTCCAAATTCAAAGCAAAAAAATTTGAGGCAGACGCAGTCCGCGTTGGCCGTCTCCATTTATTTCGATCTCCTCTTGGTGAGTCTCCCCACATCAGTAAATTTTGAGGCGTCATAAACCGAAAGAGAGAATAATATCTCGAGAAAATCTTGGGATTCGGTTGTTATGCGGCCTCTCCTGCAGACCATATAAAACAGCGAGAGAAAGAAAGGGACATCAGCAGAGAGAGAAGAGGCGAAGGATAATTAAAAGAGACCAAGGAAGAAGGGCGACCAGCAAGAATGACGACGACGCCGCCCGAGATCGGAAGGAGGACCCTACAGAGAAGAAAAGATCAAGCATCGGGGCAAAGACAGGAAGACACGCCCACCATCTCCAAGCACCAAAGTTAGTATCTTAATCCTCTTTTTACCTCACCCAAGCCGAGTTCCCACCACCCTCCTCAAACCCAAATCCTCACCTTACCCTGGCCGAGTCCATCCGCCGAAGCAAGACACCAAACCTGTTTTTGACCCGGCCCTCCAAGCCGACTCGATCCTTGGCACGCCGGGATGCTGGCGCCGACTTGACCGCCACAAGAGTGGGGCCGACATGGCAGGACCGAGCCGACACGAGTCAGCCTGATCCCACTACAAACCATCATGCCTAATCCGATTTGGTTCCGGCGAGCGAGACTTTAACAAGCCATCCCTTATCCCCTTTTACTCACCTCCCACCAAAAGGAGAAACCAGGTCAAACCTCCCCAAATTAACTACGTGGACTTTGAATCCTCTCTAGAGGCAGACGTAGGCCAAAGACACCCCTATCAAGTCAAACCTAAAAAAAACCAAAAAATCCAAAAATGCCAAACACCGTCCCTCCTCCCATATAGCTAGCCTCTTTGAGGTAACTATCAAGTGATAGGCATTTGTAGCCCCCACGCCCTTGGCGTGTAACCAACTCCCGAACCCACACGTCCGATTCGAGACCGGCCTTGCCAAAAGGTTTCTGGCGTTCCCGAAACCAAACGCCGGTGGCGACTCCCACGGCCGACTTCGGTTTCAGCCTTCGGTTCGGCCGACTCCCCAAGCGTCACAATTTAGGTTGTGACAGATGGCGACTTCATCGGGGACATAACTGCTGAGAGTTGAGCCTTGATAGGTTAGCGTGAGAGAGACCGGATGAGACCAGGTTTCCCCTTTTTTGTATTTTTTATTTCATGCATGATTGTTTTATTCTTTTCGATTATTGTCATCATAATCTTTGTGGGGTTGGGGGGCGGAGAGAGCACAATGAAGTGTGAATGTGAGGGCCTTATTCCCGTGCCTGTGAGTTAGGGGGAGAGGAATGTGTAGTGGTCTCCATACTAGAGGCGTCTCAAAGATCTTGGGGGTCACGATAGTTCCACTTGGGTGACAGCCCTAGGGGGTAATCATGTTCTGGGAAATTTATCCTGTCCATGGTACCGCTCCCCAGGGAAAGTCTATAGACCCAAGAGCCCGTTGGTGAGGATGATTAGAGAAGCCCTAGAGAGAAGGGGGAACATAGCCCATCCAACCATACGCCTGATTAAGGGATAACCAAGCAAAACCGAATTGGAATCGGCTAGTACAAACCGAGATGGAATCAGCCCAAAAAAAAACCCTTATACCAACCCAGCATGCATACATGCATCTCATACACCACAAAAAAAAAAAACAAAATCATGCATCATGATACATTGATCATGGAAATTTTAGATAATGGAAGTAGGGTCACAATATTGGGCTAGATCACCTCAACACGTCCAGGCTAAAGCGCCGAATGTCCGGACCCTTCGCCATCATGGGGCAAAGCCTCGAGAGGCCCATGGCGGGCGCTTCGAGAAGCTCCATGGCAATCTTCTCGAGCCTACTGGGAGGTTGAAACTCGGCCCACCGCATTGGAAGCCCTCGTCAGACTACGACTCACCAACGGTGCTTCACTTTCGAGACTTCCAAATGGCGCCAACCTTGGAGGAGTATGAGCGATTGATGGGATTACCCTCGTCGAATCCCCACTCTACTTCCATCAAGGCCAACGCCCTTCTTGGACCACTATCGCCAAACTATTAAGAGTACCGGACACGGAAGTTGCTAAGTGGAAAAGGAACCGCAAGCGGTATAGAAGGAATACCCGGGGTGTACGTAGAGAAAAGACTGCTCCAGTTTCTGGGAAGAACAGGATCGGGGACGCCATGATAGGCGTGCCGGGCTTACTCCTCTAGGGGTGGTGCTATTTCCCTACATCGAAGATTACGTCGACCTCGCAGCCATAGAGGCATTCTTGGCTAAGAAGGACAGAGGGAAAACCCCACCATGGCTCTCTAGCCAACACCTACTACACACTTAGCCATTGCGGTGGGCGGAAAACGACGAACCTTAGATGCTGCACCCCCCTGCTGTACCTCTGGCTGACTGCCCATCTCTTCCAATGCAAGACCAAGACTGTTTGCCCAGTAGAAGACTTCAAATGGAGCTGCATAAAGAAAATGACCAAAGAGCGTGGGTAAGGCAACTAGAGAGGCCACCTGAAAGGACAATTCGTTGGTACCCGTCTGAACGAAAGGCGTGAAATGATCACTAGCTATGGGGATTATCCTAACGTTCCCCTCCTCGGGACTCAGGGGGCTATCAACTATAACCCAGAGCTAACCGCCCGACAGGCCGGGTTCCCCATGGTCTCGAGCCCCGTCCAGGAAGTTCTCACTCCCCTCTGGATAGAAAGTGCGCAGGCCCATAAAGGCGAGCATCACAGAAAAATCCGACGGGCTTGGACCAGCGTCGTCAGACAAGGAACAACGTGGCGAACCAGGAGTTGTGGGACCTCACCCGAGTACAGAGCCTGGCTCGAGCAGCGTGTCCACCTTGTAGGACTGCCTTGGGGAAGTATCCTACGCCAGGACCAAGCAACCCGGGGCCATTTAGATATGTGAGACACCCAAGTCAAGGCACTCCAAGGCACCCTAGAGCAAATGAAGACAGAATGGGAATGTTGAAAAGAAAATTGGAAACAGCTCTAGAAGAGGCCCGACAGAACGACGGCTTGAGCGATGAATTTAGTAGGAAAGCTCGGGCGGAGAAGGAGGGTCGTCCGAAAATAGGCCGTGTCTAAAGGCCGTTGATCGGAAGTTTATTCGAGTAAAGAAGAACGCGACCAACTAATGGCCGAAAAAAAGAACGACCGAGAAAGTCAGAGCCATCCTCAAGGCTAGGGAAGCCAAGAGAGAAGAAGAAACGCAGGCCCTCCGGGAAAGGACACACTTACTCGAGGAGGAACTTAAAGCAGCCCAACTATCGAAGGAACACCTACAAAACCAAAGGTGATCCGGATTGTTAGCCTTGGTCGAGGCCCGAGGAAAGATCGACGAAGCAAAGTCTCAACTCGAGGAGCTGAAAAAGATCCTAGAAAGTTGGAAGCAGAGGTGTCAAGATATCGCGGACGAAGCTGAAATACAAGTGCGAGCCGCTACGGTAGACGCGCAAGGTTGGAAGGACAGATATGTCAAACTAGCATGGCTCGCCAACCAGGCACTGATGAGCATTCCCCGAAGGCTCCGCGCGGCAGAAGGCATGATGGATCCCACTAAGACGCCAAGAGAGATCAAAGAATTCTTAGAACACTGTAGGGCGATGTATGATATGGTGAAGGAGCTATCCGCCCCACCATAGGAAAACATCTTGTATAAACCCACGTTCCCTTCTAATAAACATTATTTTGAATCTCCGTGACTCAATGTTATCATTGCATTTGCATCATTCATCATCCATATAGATACATGTCCCCTAATCGCAAAAAAGGAAAACACAAAAAAAAAAAGAGAAAAAGACATAAACTAATCAAAAATATATACCAGGAAAGAGAAATCGACTGCGCCCCACCGATACCACACGCGATCCAAGACTAAAAACATGGAACAAGTAATGGAGGAATTGGAACAGCTGAACGCCGAGATAAGGGCAGAAATGAGAATGGAAATGGGGCAAATGAAAGAACAAATCAACAAAATGTTCGAGATCATCACTCGAAATGCAGCCCCAAGCCCCCCGGCAGTCACCCCAGGGGCGGCTCCTAGCACCGCCACATCGGGGACACCTACGCATCCCCCGGGATTCACACCCCCGGCATGGAATGCCACTACAGAAAACCCGCCGGCTCCCCAAGAGCAACCAGCCGGGAACACCTCGGGACTAGGCCGGGGGCAAGGATCAGGGTCCGGGCCTTTCCCAGCCCCAGGAGCCACAATCTACTATCACCCCCTCTCGAATACCGGCCGCACACCCGGGCCCGTCCCGGAACCAACCATCCCAGGTAGCGACAAGATCAACGCACTCGAAGAGCGCATGCGAGCCATTGAAGGAACCAGTAGCCATGGCATTGACGCTGCCAATCTATGTTTGGTTCCCGACATCGAGTTACCTGCCGATTTCAAGGTTCCCAAGTTTGAAAAGTACAAAGGAAGTTCTTGCCCACGTGTACATCTAGCCATGTACTGTCGAAAGATGGCCCCCTACACCCAACAAGACAAAATCTTGATGCACTGCTTTCAGGACAGCCTTTCGGGGGCAGCATTGCGATGGTACGTCGGTCTAGACAACGGGCACATAAAGACTTGGAGAGACCTCGCAGACGCCTTCCTCCGGCAATACAAGTACAACGAGGATATGGCCCCAGACCGCTCTCGTCTACAAAACTTGTCCAAGGCCGACGCGGAGGGTTTCAAGGATTACGCGCAGAGATGGCGGGAGTTAGCTGCCCAGGTCCAGCCACCCCTCTCAGAAAGGGAAATGGCTTCTATGTTCATCGACACCCTCCCCTCGCCCTTCTACGACAAGGTCGTAGGAAGCGTAGCTTCCAACTTCGCCGACCTAGTCGTCATAGGAGAAAGGATAGAAGCCGGCATTAAGCGGGGAAGGTTCACGCAAGACCGGGGAGGCGCAAGCTTTGTCAAGAAAGTAGAGAAAAGGAGGGGAGATACAAATGCCGTAACAACGGATCCCCCACGCCCACAAGGCCAGAGTAAGCTCGTCTGAGCAAAGACGGGGATAGTCTCTTTACCTGACCCGTCACCCCAAGCTGGGACGGCAGCTACACAGGAGACCCAAAACCCCCGGGTGGCCCGACAAAGGAGAGTCTTTACTCCCATCCCGATGCCCTACTCTACCCTCTTCCCTCTCCTACTCCAGAAAGACATGATAGCAATCATGCCGTTCAAACCGCTGGAGCCTCCCTACCCCCGGTCTTACGACCCCAGCGCAAAATGCGACTATCACTCAGGAGCCGTGGGGCATTCCACTGAAAGGTGCTGGAGTTTCAAACATAAAGTCCAGGACCTGATAGAGGCAGGGTGGCTTGGGTTTGAAGGGAATAAGCCCAATATTAGTACCAACCCTCTCCCCGCCCACGAAGGACAGACCATCAACGCGTTAAGTCATAACAGGGCACTCAGGAGTGCAGAAGAGGGAGTAATCGCCGTTGTAGGTCGGCAAAAGACCGCTCCCTTCCAACCACTGATCATCCGATGCGACCCGGTCCGCCCCCGCACCTTTGATCATTACGGCCCCACCTAGGCACGCTTACAAGGATAATCAAATGTTGTCCCATGGCATTACGACCCGGTGCCCGAGGAACCCGGCTAGAGAGCAAAACCAAGATCTCCCAACCGAGGAGGTTACTAATATTGCAGGACCTGGGGGAATGACACGTAGCGGAAGAATCTATACCCCGGCCAACCTCGGAGGAAAAGACCCTAAGGGGAGTCCGAAAGGGGCCCCTAAAGAAAAGGAGGCCGAAGAATTCCTCAAACTCATCCGCTACAGCGAGTACGAATTGTTGGACCATCTGAACAAGACCCCGGCACGCATCTCGCTTCTGTCACTACTGCTGAATTCGGAAAACCACCGCAACCTCTTGCTGAAAGTCCTAAAAGAAGCCCACGTAACCCCGGACATCACCGCGGAAAGATTTGGGGGCATTATTGGCAGTCTCACTAGCTCAGGACGGTTGACCTTCTCGGACGAGGAGATCCCGGCCGAAGGGAGGCAGCATAACCAGCCCCTTCATATTGCTGTCAAATGCGGGACCTACATGATCACCAAAGTACTAATCGATAATGGCTCTTCCCTCAACGCGTCTGCCAAGGCCACCCTGGACAAGCTAGGTACCACCCATATGCAACTGAAGGCGAGCCCACTAATAGTGAGAGCATTCGACGGTTCAAGAAGGGACGTCATGGGAGAAATCACTCTCCCCATCCACATCGGCCCTTCCCTGTTCCACGTCCTCTTCCAAGTCATGGATATTCGCCCTGCATACAGCTGCCTCCTGGGAAGGCCTTGGATCCACGGTGCGGGAGCTGTGCCTTCCTCCCTTCATCAGAAGGTTAAATTCATCGCCGACCAACAGTTGGTCAGCGTAATGGGGGAACAAGAATTGATGATTAGCACCCCCGCACCTGATGGATACCTCGAGGGAGAGGAGGAGGCCTTGGAAACTTCCTTCCAAGCACTCGAGATCGCTGCAAGCCCGAAGGAGTCCCCGTCTGCGGCGGAAAACATGGCATTTTGCGTCATGATCAAAGAGGGGTACCAACCTGGCAAAGGGCTCGGTCCTCTTCTAGAGGGGATCCCTGCGCCAATTTAAATCCAGGAAAATAAAGGGAGAGCTGGACTCGGGTACCAAGCCAGCGACCAGGCAAGAACACGTCCAACCCAGGCAGCGTGGGGCCAACATTTCGTTCGTGAAAATGTGGCAATGATAGGCAACGAGCCCAGAGGTCAGTCCGGGGGAGTCCACGTTTTCGAGGGACAGCTAGCTAATTGGACGACGGAGCCACTCGCGGACGAATTTCTCTTTGCAATGTAATTCCTTTTGTAACTTCGTCTTTCAGGCGACTTTTGAATTAATAAAACTTAGCATGCATTTTTCATCCATTTCAGTCACTTTCTTTTCCTTTCCGTGTTCTTTTTCGCACTTAAATTTCGCTAAAAAAGCGGGAGGAAACTCCAAAAAAAAACACCACCAATAACGAACTGTCCCTAAACAGCGATACATTTTTACGTATGCAAGGACCCTAGTCCTATTGAGGAACCGGTAGGAGAGGAAGACGGAAAACGAGGCTTTGGCCAAGGTAGAAAGCGGATAGAACTGGAAAGACCAAAGTTCCAACCCTTGGCCGGGGAATTAGAAAAAGCGTGAACCTAGGCGACGAGAGGAATAAGAAAGAAGTGCGAATAGGAAGTCGGATGTCACAAGAATCGAGAAAGGCTCTCATAGAACTCTTACAAGAGTTCTCGGACATATTTGCGTGGTCATACCAAGAGACATGCCGGGCCTCGGCCAAGCAACATAGTGGTTTCTGAGACTCCCATGCTCCCAAAAAAGCGACCCCAGATTCGCCGGCCAGTTGCGAAGAACGAAACCCGACGTAGCCTTAAAAATCAAGGAGGAAGTAGAGAAGCGATGGGACCCGGGTTCTGGCCAGTATCTAACTATCCCCAATGGGTGGCAAACATCGTGCCGTACCCCCAAAAAGGACGGAAAAAAATACGCATGTGTCGACTATAGGGATCTAAGCCGGGCCAGCCCAAGGATAATTTTCCTTACCCCACATCGACATGCTCGTAGACAATACGGCATGTCATGCCTTCTTCTCCTTCATGGAGCGGTTTCTCGGGGTATAATCAAATTCTAATGGCGAAGGAAGATCGGGAGAAGACGACCTTCGTCACCTTATGGGGAACGTTTTGCTACAAGGTAATGCCATTTGGCCTCAAAAATGCAGAAGGGGCAACCTACCAAAAGAGCGATGGTAACCCTGTTCACGACATGATGCATAGGAAATCGAGGTATATGTCGGCGACATGATTGCAAAATCAAAAACTCGGAGCAGCACATCGAAGACCTACGAAAATTATTCGGTAGACTTCAAGTACAGAGCTAAGACTTAACCCGCCAAATGCACCTTCGGAGTAACTTCGGGAAAATTGTTGGGCTTTGTGGTAAGCGAAAGGGGTATTGAAGTGGACCCGGATAAGGCAAAAGCTGTCAGGGAAATGCCCCCTCCCACAACAGACTCAGAAGTCCGGGGCTTCCTAGGACGGATAAATTTCATAGCCAGATTCATTTCCCAATTAACGGCAACATGCAACCCCATATTCAAACTCCTTCGGAAACGACATAAGTTCGAATGGGATGCAGAATGTCAAGAAGCCTTTGAGAAGATCAAGCGGTACTTGGAGTGCCCTCCGGTCCTCGTCCCCGCCGCCCCTGGAAAACCTCTGATCCTGTACCTCACGGTGCTCGACGAGTCCATGGGCTGCATGCTAGGACAACAAGATGAGGCTGGAAAAGAACGAGCAGTCTACTACCTCAGCAAAAGGTTCACAGATTGCGAGAGAAGATACTCAGCCTTGGAACGAACCTGTTGCGCTTTGGTCTGGGCTGCCAAGAGGCTTCGACCATACATGTTGTCCCACTCAGTCCGGCTAGTAGCCAAGACTGACCCCATCAAATACATCCTGGAAAAGCCTGCACTTACCGGACGCATAGCACGTTGGCAAATGGCTCTATCCGAGTTCGACATCGCTTATGTGAGCCGTCACGCTGTAAAAGGGAGCGCCCTAGCAGATCACCTGGCCTATCACCCACTGGCAGATCCACAGCCCCTGGCTCATGAATTCCCAGACGAACACATCATGGTAACAGGAGACGAGTCCCGACCAAAGAACGAATGGACGATGTGGTTCGACGGGGCGTCTAACGTATTGGGGAATGGGATTGGCGTGGTCTTGGCCTCTCCAACCGACCACTACTTCCCTTTCGCCGCCAACCTGGGGTTCGATTGTACAAACAACATGGCAGAGTACGAAGCCTGCACCATGGGACTCGCTATGGCCCTGGAACACCAGGTCAAGAAACTCCGGTCTCACGGAGACTCGGCCTTGGTGATCTATCGGCTCCATGGAGAATGGGAAACGCGGGACAGCAAACTCATCCCGCACCACGACTCACGTGAGGGAGATGACAGAAGCCTTCGACACCGTCACATTCCACCACGTACACGCGAAGAAAATCAAATGGCAGATGCCTTGGCGACCTGTCGGCCATGGTACGAGTAAATGAGGCGGGAGATGACCATACATGTCCGGCAACTCCCTCGCACAGCCTATTGCCACCACCTGGGTCTCGGAGCACCCAAAACGGACCCAGAACCCTGGTACCTCGACATAAAAAGGTACTTGGAAAAAGGGGAATACCCGGAAGGGGCGCCAGAAAATAGCAAAAGGACGTTAAGAA
The DNA here is from genome assembly GCA_025330945.1 of Mucuna pruriens. Taxonomy (NCBI): domain Eukaryota; kingdom Viridiplantae; phylum Streptophyta; class Magnoliopsida; order Fabales; family Fabaceae; genus Mucuna; species Mucuna pruriens. The sequence goes on from JAENHJ010000528.1 coordinate 3,986,706, forward strand.
GGCTGGCAGCCAGCTACCTCTTTGGCGGAACGTGCTATACAAAAGGAGCGCAGACATGACACTTCAAGCGATCGTAGATCGCCCGAGGCCGAACAGATAATAGAAGAGGTCCACGAAGGGACCTTCGGCACCAATGCAAGCGGCCATACTACGGCTCGCAAGATACTCCGATGCGGTATTACTGGACTAAGTTGGAATCAGACTGTCACCAACATGTCCAAAGGTGTTTGAAATGCCAGGTCCACGCCGACCGTATCAATGTCGCTCCTTCTTCCCCTACGGCTTACTGGCGCCATGGCCGTTCTCCATGTGGGGCATAGATGTGATCGGGCCCATCGAGCCCAAGGCTTCTAACGGGCATAGGTTCATATTAGTGGCCATCGACTACTTCACTAAATGGGTAGAGGCAGCGTCGTATTCGGCCGTAACACGTAGCGTAGTGGTAAAATTCCTCAAAAAGGACATCATCTGCCGTTACGGTATCCCATCCCACGTCATTACAGATAACGGCACCAATCTGAACAACAAGATGATGACGGAACTTTGTGAACAATTCCAGATCCGTCATCACAATTCTACTCCCTACCGTCCCCAGATGAATGGAGCGGTAGAGGCCGCCAACAAAAATATCAAGAAAATAATACGAAAAATGGCGGTAACCTACAAAGATTGGCATGAAATGTTACCCCTACGCACTACGGATATAGGACTTCATGCGAACCTCCACCGAGCAACACCTTATTCCTTGGTCTATGGTATCAAAGCAGTCCTCCCAATAGAGATTGAAATACCCTCTTTAAGGGTCCTGGCCAAGCAGAATTAGAAGACGCCTGAATGGATCCAAAAGGCGCCACGATCAGCTAAACTTGATCGAGGAAAAACGTCTCACGGCCCTATGCCACTGGTCAGCTCTATCGAGCAGGGGTTAAAAGTGCCTTTGACAAAAAAGTGAAACCTCAGATGTTTCAGACAGGGGACATGGTCCTCAAAAAGGTACTACCAAACGCCCGCAACCCGGGAGGAAAGTGGGCACCCAACTACGAAGGGCCATATGTGGTAAAACACGCTTTCTCAGGTGGGGCACTACTCCTAACTGACGCTGAAGGGCGTGACCTCAAACACCCTGTCAACTCGGACTCAGTCAAGAAGTTCTTCCCTTGAAATCTCGCCTAAGCAGCAGTGGAAAGTTGTCTACATCCAACCAGAACCAAAATAGGATTAGGGAAACCAAGTGCAAGGCTACCTCGTTGATCCTATCAAACAACCCATCCCGCGCAAGAATGCGCAAAACCATGTTTTCACTTTGTAAATCACACATTGTCAATAAAGCCCCGTTTCATTTTTATCTCCTTTGTTCTTTTTTTTTCTCTCATGCTAAGCTTCATTAATTCAACAAAAAGAATTTACATTGCTAAAGAATAGTTCGCAATCAAAGGCACTGTCTCCGTTACGGACCCTCGTGATCACTGATGGCTCAATAAGCGGCGATATCCGTCGGTCGAGGTGGCCAGCGCAAAAAAAAAAAAAAAAAAAAAAAAAACAGAAAATAGTGACACTAAGCGCGCATTCCTAGGAAATAGGAGAAATTCTGCACTCTAAGTTTACCCCAGGTTGATTCCACCTCGGTTTGACCAAGTCAATTAATTAGGCATTCCCATAAAAATAAAAAAAAAATAATAAAAAAAATAATAATAATAAAATATATATATATATAATAATAATAATAATAAAAAAAACATATAGCAAAAAATATATACAAAAATAAAAAGAAACGACCATGAAAAAAAAAAAACAAGAGAGATAATAAATCAATTCTCATTTCATAAATAATAAGTTGCTTTTACATAATCATCGGGGAGGGGAGTCAAGGAGGGAAACAAGCTTCCCATCCTTGATTTCTAAAGTAATGGAAAATGGGCTCAAATCGAAGTCCGGGGCCACAAGGGCTATCTGCTGAAGGGCTTTCTCAAAACCCGCCTCGTGTTGGGCTACGATAGCACCTTCCAAGCGCTCCACTCTGCTAGCAAGGCGCTGCCTTTCCCTTCTTGAGGCGGCAACCTCGGCCTCAGGCGTAGCCTTGACCTCGCGGCCTTGGTCAGTCCCAGCAGCCTTAGTTTCCTTGTCAGCCACCACGATCGCCTCCGCTCGGGAGCTGGCCGTGCGTCGAATCCTTAGACAAGGTCTGCAATGTTGTGCAAGTGCCAACGCCGCCTTCACCTCGCGCTTCAATCTTCCAGTTTGCGGCTTCGGCCTCTGCCCTGTCATCTTCTGGGTCAGGTGAGTAACCCGGCTTCAGTAGCGGCATATACCCCCATGGATGCCGCCTCGACTTAGACTTCGCCAAGTCGGCCCCACAAACCTTTCGGTCATCCCTCAACTTGGTCATACGCGCCGCCCTCTCAACCTCGGCCTTAGGTCTGGTTGGCTTTAGCCACCTTTTCAAATTCCTTTTTTATTCAGAGCCTCCTTCAGCACAATTTGCTCCGCCTTCTTCACGGGCCCCTTGACACCTCTAAAGAAGCCAACGACACGAGATGATAGGCTTCCGTATCAAACGCCCCGCCCACCCCAAAGCGGCGACCAAGAGCCTGCGGTCATATTGAGGAATTGAGCTTGGGAAACCACCCTCGGAGGTCCACGTCCGCTCCCCACAAAGATCTTACATTATCGTGGGGCCTTTAAACAGACAGCCCAAGGCAACTCGGGTCCTGCAATAATGGTAACCTTGCTCCTCTCGAGTCAAGCTGACGGAGACGAACTAGGGGCACGACGCTCTTCCCCCTTCTTCCTAGCAGCTTCTTCAGCAGCGAGGGCTTTGCTTTCCTCTTGGCCCTCGTGTCTGCACATCCGAAACAAGGGGGCCTCGCTCGCCTCGGCGGGCATGCCTTCGCTTGCAATCAAGTGGTCTGGTGGCAACCACAGCAGGAGTCCTAGTCGTCTCGGCCACACGTGCCGACTCCGTCTCGGCAGGCACTGACGTCTCGGCAAGGGGAGCCGGCTCGCTGGCGGGTGCCGCTTGCACTTCGGCCGTGGGTGTCGACTCCGTCTCGGCTGGCCGCACTGCCGACTTCATTCCGGACTCGGCCCGTTGGGCCAATTTCACCTTCTTGATTAGGGCGGCCATGTCGATCCCCTCATCTTCAATCACCCCTGTCAACGCAAAAAAATAAATAAATAAAGACATTAGAAACTCTTCTATGCCCAAATAAGAAAAAAACAAGACTCACTTTTCAAATAGGAAACAGGCTTCCTCCCAAGAGCCAAAGCCACAATCTCCTTGCAGTTCATCCCTCGGGGCAACTCATCCAACAGTTGGAGAGTCGCTTTCTCCTCACGAGAAAGTCGGCTCTTCTGCGTCCCTGAGGCCTTCAAAGGCAGCCTCCAGTACAATGGCATAGGCTGCCCGTCGGTGCACAAGGACCCTTCGGCTAGGGCCCTTATCTTCAAAAAACGGTCCTTGAAGCCTTTGTAGGACGCTGTGTAGGCGGTGAACAAACTAGTGTTGGGGAGGGGTGCCAAGGAAACCCAACCCACCTTCTTCCCCACTCGGATGGTGTAATGGCTTAGGAACACCGGGGCCGAAGGAGCTAGAGTCAACGCAGCGCACACTACCTTGAACGCTTGAAGAGCCGCCCACCCATTGGGATGAAGTTGCGAAGGAGCTACACCCACCAATCTGAAAACATCCGCTGTAAAGCGGTCCAGAGGGAAGGTCATTCCCAAATCCAGGAGAACGGTTTCGTACATGTAAACGAAATCGCTCTCCCCCTCTCTACACACATGGCAGACCCGCTCCGAAGGAGAACAATGGGCCATCTCCAATCTGGGGGCGTGAGGCCCACACACCCAATCCCCTCTGGCAGCAAGGGATTCCACTTCCTCGGGTGCCATCTTCGAACCATAGGACAGGACGTCCTGGTGGACCCATTCGTAGTGCTCCTCCCCTGACAAAGTGGGGGCACTAGGACTCGATGCTGCTTTGTCCGCCACAGCTACAGGAATGGCAGCTATGGCCTCAAGACTGGGAACCGAAGAAAAAGAAGAAGATGACGAAGAGGGAACTTCTACAGCACCTGACATGGCTGACGGTGGGAAAAGTAGTTGAAAGGAAGAGAAGCCTTGAAGAACAAGCGCGAGAGAAAAGAAAATCCTGGGCTCAAATATGGAAAATGGGGAAATGAGTGCCAACGGGTAGCTAAACGCCTATTTATAGGAGCCAAAAGCCACCTCGGAACGAGCAGCGACGCGCCATTAAACAGGCGCAACTCCCCAAGACGGCGCAATCATCACCCGGGGGAATTAATGCGTCCCCAAGGAACGAAACGACACATCAATGCACCCCGAGGAACGAAAAGACGCCATTAATGCGCCTCTCAGAAATGAAAAGACAAGCCAGAGAGGCGCGTGCCCTCAGGCGCGACCTTTGAGTTTCCAAAAAAATAATAATAAAGCAATAAAATGAAAAAAAAAAACAAAACATAAAGGAAGAAAATAAAAAAGGAAAGTTAATAAATCCAGTCAAACCGACTCGGCCAACGTCAAGCCGATTCGGACAGCATTCAATCCATCTCGGCCAACGTCAAGCCGACCCGGCAGCAATCAATTCGACTCGGCCAACGTCAAGCCGATTCGGATAGCATTCAATCCATCTCGGCCAACGTCAAGCCGATTCGGACAGCATTCAATCCATCTCGCCAATGACAAGCCGACTTCAGATAAAGCATTCAATCCATCTCGGCCAACGTCAAGCCGACTCGGACAGCATTCAATCCATCTCGGCCAGCGTCAAGACGACTCGGCCAGCATTCCATCAAACCATCCTACCCAATATCGTACCAAGTTCCAATAGATGATTCACCCCTCCAAGCAAGGTAGGATCAAAAATACCATCAAACCTAGGCGCCTAAAGGAAAGCCTAGCAAGCCATCCTCGACACAAACAGCCCAATGACCGCCTCAAACTTGGGCACCTTAAGTGGAAAGCCCAATGGTCAACCAAGTCAAAACAAGTCAACTGCACCATCAAACCTAGGCGCCAAGTGGAAAGTCTAGCGATCACTCGAAAACGAGTACCCCAATGGCCATTTCCAAACTTGAGCACCCAAAGGAAAGCTCAAGGGCCAATCAAGTTAGAATAATTCAACGGCACCATCAAGCCTGGGTGCCAAGTGGAAAGCCCTAGTGACCTTTCGAAAGCAACCATCTGACGGCTTCTTCAAATATGGGCACCCAATGGAAAGCCCAACACCCACTTACTCCATAACAGTTCACTCACTCGCGGCCGTGTCCTAGGGCCCGCCCGTCAATCGGCTCCCCAAGAAGGCTCGAAGTCTTTATCCGCATTCATTATCACAAACCCAATACCGAATGCAAATAAAGAGGGGGCAAAGCAGTAGTACCCTAAATTGTCCGAAATTTGGATGCGTCGACCTTTCCCCGAAGCGGTCCAATTTCCGGCATTTGGGCCATTCCAAAGCAAACTCAAAGCCGAGACTGCCCAGAAGTCCAATGTCAATCTCGCGTTCCATTTGATCTCCTCTTGACTGAAGTCTCCCCACATCCCAATGGGCCCCAAAAGGCCATGGGAGAAAAAAGAGAGAGAATAATATCCCGAGAAAATCTTGGGATTTGATTTGTTATCGGCCTCTCCCTGCACTTATATAAAAGCCCAAGGAGCAGAAAGGACATCAACAGAGAGAGAGAGAGAGGAGGAGGATAATCGGCAGAGACCAAGGAAGCGGCGACTAACCAAAGAAATTGACGACGACGCCGCCGAGACGGAAGGAGGACCCTAAGGGCCCAAGCAGAGAAGAAAGATCAAGATCGGGCAAAAGACAGTAAGACACGCCCACCATCTCCAAGCACCAAAGTTAGGTATCTTAATCCTCTTTTTACCTCACCCAAGTCGAGTTCCCTACCACCCTTCTCAAACCCAATCCTCACCGCCGGGCCGAGTCCATCCGCCCAGAAGCACCAAATTTACGTAACCTCAAGCGGACTTAATCGGCCTCCTCCAAGCCGAAAGGCTTGATCTGGCCACGCCCGATGGTCGAGCCTAGGCTTTAATCCCGCCCCATAGTAGGGCCGAGCCGACATGGCGTGACCGGAAATGAACACGAGTCGGCCGATCCCACTACAAACCATCATGCCTAATCCGACTTGGTTCCTCGGGCGGATCTTTAACAAGCCATCCCTTATCCCCCTTTTACTCACCTCCCACTAAAAGCGAGAAACCAGTCAAACCTCCCCAAGGCCCGTAACTACGTGGACTTTGAATCCTCTATAAGGCACAGACGAGCCTGTATAAGACACCCTATCAAGTCAAACCCAAAAAAAAACCAAAAAATCCAAAAAATGCCAAACACCGTCCCTCCTCCCATATACTAACCGGCGTGAACTATCAAGTCGACAGACGTCAGCCCCCCACGCCTCTACACAGAATCAACTCCCCGAACCCACGTATCCGATTCGGACCAACTTCGCTAAAAAGGTTTCTGGCGTTCTTTAAACCAGCAGGCCATGGCTCTCTACCCCTCCGGTTTTTATTGATTTCCACCCAACGTCACAATTTAGGTTGTGACATGTATGAAATATTTTAATTAATTTTTATAAAAAAATAAAAATATATATCTAATTTAGTTCTTATAAAAAATTAAAGAGAGTATTTAAAATTTTTAATTTATAAAATATTAATAAAAATAATCTAAAGATTAGCAAAAATTATTTATTTTATTACACAATGAGGAAATGAAAATAGAGGTGATTTGGGTCTGACGCAGCTTGACTGCTTGTCGTTTGATGCAATGTTATTAACTTCGTATGCAAATTACAATTTTACTCCCCTATATAATCTTATCACGCACGCATATATGCATGTAGAAAATAATAATTAATTTTTTATTAAAATTACAACAAGATGTATTTATGATATTAAATATTATATTTTAATATTTTTAAGAAATAGAAGAAGAAAAAAAGGCATAAGAGACAAACTAACGTAATCAATAAAATGCGTGCGTAATTATATAGTGTAGTGTTTGAATTAAAAAAATTATTTTTTGGATTAACGTAATCAATAAAATACATTTTTTTTTTCTTCGAAACACTCTACACGTTCAGATACCAAGTGATAGTTTACTCTTAAATTAAAGGACTAAGGCCGCTGAGAAAAACTTGAATTATCTCAATTAACAATTAACAAAAGGACCAAAAAGCAAGCAATTATAATATTTTAGATATTTGTAGTTATTTAATCTAAAAACTAAGCACATATGATATTTTGATATTTACTTATATATTATGATTTGTATAACCTTTTAATTGTTATATTCCGCAGGAAAAAAAAATGTATTGCAAAAGAATATTATAAAGTTTCTAACGTTCACATCTCAAAATTCAAGCGAACTTTTTCATGAAATACATAAATAAAATTATATTTATTACTAAATTAGTTTAAATTAAGATCATGATAATATATATATATATAATAATTTTATTAATTATTACTCATTATTAAATAATTAAAAATAGAGTAAATAGTACACAGTAATAGAGTAAACAAAATGCTACAATGTCATCTAATTTATTAATTTTTATAATAATAACCTTAAAAATTATTATATAACCTTAAAAACTATAATAATAATAATTACTTATTAATTGATAGTATAAAATATTTCATATTGACAATATATAAATATTAAACTCAAACAATAATAAATAGTATATGCAACTAATAATGCAAAGTATTCTTACATTATCGTCTAGTTATAAATTTTTATGTATAAAATTTATTAATTTTCAATATTAATAACCTTAAAATCATATTTATCATAATTTTTTATTAGTTAGTAATAAAAATTTTTATACCAATAGTTGATGCGAAAAAATGATAAAAATGTTTTAACATTCTTTTATAAAGATTGTGCATTTGATATGTAATTATCACAATTTAAATAAAATAATAATAATAATAATTATTATTATTATTATTATTGAATGCAAAAGAGTTCAACGAGTTCTATGAACAAGGAGTTATGAACTAGGAGTTATGAACTAAACTTTGACTTTTGGGTGAATTTGTTAGGATTTAAGCAATTAAATAACTAGTCTACTAGGTGAGAGAACCTTGGCTTAAGTACCAAATCTTTTAAATGGTCCACATCCATGACGATTTTTATTCTATCGACATTTACCCAATAGCCCTTTCCATAAGACAACTTTCAATGGAAGCATCAATTGTTAGGCTTAAACACAAGATAAGAGTCTAATCCAAAAAACTAGTTCATTAAATAGAAAAGCCTTTTGATTTAAGTATCACTTAAATTTCATTTTCTACTCAATATGAAACTTTTAACAAAAAAAAAAAATACTTGGATTTTGTATGCTTGTATTAGATAATAAAGATAATTTCTCTCTCTTAATGGGATAGCCCAATGGTTGATCCATGCATGAAGAGGATCTCTCCAATTTTCTCTGAATCTCATCCTTTGATTAATTAATAATTTTAATATATAAAAATAATACGAAGAATGAGATGTTAAAACTGCACACTCTCTAGTTATTTTCAACTGGAGAGAATCCATGCCCTATCCATGCATGCTTAGTCGACCAATTGGTAATTAAGGAAAGCATTGTTTATATCAAGTTGTAGGAAGTGTCATTGTTCATGTGCAGCCAATGCTAGCAAGATCTGAACTGAAGTGAGTTTTGAAACTGGGCATAAAGTGTCAGTGATCTGGATACAGGAATAATCAAGAGGGACTTCAGACGAAGATGCACTAAGTGGAGAGATCTTTCAACTAATACCATAATAAATTCTGATGCCAAGAGAAATACAAAGCTATTTGGAGTGAAAGAAAACTATCTGTAAGATGAGAAAATTGGACTACGATGCAAGTAGTCGAGGTACAACAACTTAACAACTTTTTGTAGCTAAATTAACAAATTGAATCTGTTTTAATAGAAACAGAAACCTATATAACTTTGAGTAAGTGGGTACATTAGGGAATGATAGTTGATTAATAGGAGAAGGCAAAATTATTAAACTCTAAATTATGGTATAATAATGGTACTTGCTTTTTTGATCAACGTAACAGTTGGAAATCTTGCATCTTTTTCTATTTTCTTTTGCAGCTGTATATCTAAAGGCATTTTAGATTGCAGGCCGCTTCTCTGACGTCAGATTCCATATACAACATCAATTATTCCTCAAGTCCCACAAATTCACTAATGAAATTGCCTTTCATATTCCAGAAGCACGAAGTCTAGTAAATAATAGTTTATTTTCAATAGTTCACAAAAAATGTTAAAAATACTATTCATTTAAAATAAGTTGGATGAAACTCACTTCAATTATATTTATATGTTTAATGGATTTTTTAATTCTATCAATCATAATTAAAATACATAAATTTATTATTGAACATATTAAATATTCGTGATACGTAATTGCAGTGATTTTCGCTCACGAAGCTTATATTTGTATGTGGATCCACCAATACAAGTGGCATTGTTATGTTTTTTCGTCCCTTCTATTTCGGCACAGTGTCCATATTATTAATATCTTGCAAGTTGCAACAAGTAATTTTCTTGTTCCTTCCTATTTGATTCATTCTCAACCCCACCAATCATACAACATCGACTATCCTTTTCGTTTGGGAGGGGGAGGAGAATTTTGGAATCTAACACAACATAGACATCCACCAATCACTTGGGAATTTAAAATGGGTTCAACATATTCCACCATATTTTTATACTTTGTGTTAGAAAGAACTGATTATTACACTGTAGCTACCAAGTACCAAATCAGCCCACTCCAAAAGTACTCCCAACTAAGAAGCGTTTCTTACCTCCAAGAATACCTAAGAAACTCCCATTAGAGTTTGCTCTAAATCCAATCTAAAATATACTCCGTACCCACATCGAGAATGTTTCTTCTGAGATATTGTGCAAAGAAAAGATAGGCGGGGTCAGACCAAGATACAGGGCGGGAATGGATCCATTCTACTTATCTATTTTGAAAACCGATCCTTGCGATTTTATAAAATACATTCATCTCTACCTTAGCAGAAACCAAACTGTGGATAAAACCAATTCTCAAAGAATTTTCAACTAAGTACATACCATTTATTTATTCAAATTACAGGAAGATTAATTATTTTGCTCGATGTAGCGCTTGGCTCCCTCCAAAGTATTCTTCAGCAACATTGTGACTGTCATTGGACCTACACCACCTGGAACAGGAGTAATCCAACCAGCAACTTTAGATGCTTCCTCAAAATCGACATCTCCAACAAGCCTGTAACCAGACTTCTTTGTTGGGTCATCAACAGCATTTGTGCCAACATCTATGATTGCAGCTCCAGGTTTGATCCAACTACCCTTGATCTGAAAATGTAAAGAATTTCACTATGCATAAGTGAACACTCCATTAGGAAGAAGATTGACAGTAACTATTTGATGGGATACATGGCCCTGAAGCACAATTTTCAAAAGCTGTGGTTCTTTTGTGCAGACATTGTTTATATCAATGTCTTAATTTTAAAAAATGCCATTAAACAATACCAGTTGTAATTGGAAGCTACTGCACATCTAACAGATTTGCATGAGTACAAAGGAGAAGGGGTTGCATCAAAGAAACTTACAGTAAGCTAATTCTTAATGCACCCAATGTACTTTATTTTATCCATGAAGTTTTAGAGTAAGAGACATCCAAGTCCCAAGGGTTAAAATATTAAACTCCACAAGTACAGCATGAGTCAGAATAGAGATGCAGATAAAGCAAGATATATTTTGCTAGTTACCATCTTTGGCTGTCCTGCTGCTGCAATAACAATATCTGCTTCTCGTATGATACTTTCTGGTTGACTTGTGTGTGAATGGACAATAGTAACTGTAGCATCTGCTTTCAAAAGCAGCAATGAAGCTGGTAATCCAACTATGTTACTTCTACCAACAACAACTGCCCTCTTTCCCTTAATACTTACACCACTTCGTTGTAATAGTTCAAGACATGCCTGCATACAAATAGCAAATGTAAATGAGCTACTTATGATTTCAAGAAAGAATTCAAAAGCTAACTTGTAAATAAACATTCTTGATCAGCACGAACTATTTAAAGAAAAAAAGAAAGGCATAAATTGGAGCAACCTTTCCACAGGTTTAGCAAGGATCACAGAGAGTTCAGTAAGAAGTATAAAAAGCCTTTTACTTATAGGAACATCAAAGAATATATCCAGCACAAATGTTCTAAATGGTTACATGGTTCAAATATTATCATATATACATCACTCTAGGCCCGAGTTCATCACCTCTACAGAACAGCACAGGATAAAAACATTAGATCAAACAACAATGTCTCAGCTAAAGCTAAATCCCAATTAAAAAGAAAGAAAATAGGCATGCGAAATTCATTGCATTGTTGACATAATAATTGATTGCATTTCAAAATGTTTAAGATTGAAGAGCATTTGCCTTGGGAGTGCAGGGAAGGAATAGGGGGTCTCTGCCTTTCATTGCAAGTTTGCCAATGTTCAAAGGATGAAAGCCATCTACATCCTTCTCAAGGCTAATTTCAGACAGAACCTTCTCTTCATTTATGTGCTTAGGCAACGGAAGCTGAATCAATATACCATGTACATCAGTGTTAGCATTCAACTCATGAACTTGGTTTATTAGTTCATCTTGGGATACTTGCTCGGGAAGGTCCACATCGAAGGATTTGATTCCCAATTCAGCGCACGCTTTTCTCTTCATTCCCACATAGCTTTGTGAATCCTTTCTGTTCCCTACTATCACCACTGCTAATCCAGGAACCTGCAACATTTACACACACACTCGCAGATATTTATTATATATTGGAAAATCGCCATTCTTGTTTGATATGAGAAACGAAAACAAATAAATAAGGGCTGAGAGTGACCTTGCCGTATTTCTGAGAGAGCAGTAGCACCTCGACGGCGATTTCAGATCGGATGGTTTGTGCAACGGCTTTGCCGTCGATTACGGTGGCCATTCGATCTTGTGAGGGAGTCAGAGGTTGTATTACTCTTATCACTTGTGAAATGGTCTGAGAATGACGCACCTCCACGCCTTGTCGTTTCGTGCTATCTTATTAACTTCCTTTCTGCAAATTACAATCCTACTCCCCTAATCACTTCGCACAACCACAAATTAATAAATAATTTTTTATTAAAAATTACAAATTTATATATAATTATATTTTTAATTCTTTAATCATGAGTAGTAATTAATAAAATCAATATATATATATATATATATATATATATATCATGATATTGATTTATAATAATTTAATAATAAATATGATTTTATTTGGGTGTTTTATGAACAAGTTCACTTTTAAAATAACTTTATCCAAATTAAGTATCTTTAATTTTAACAGTATTTGGTACAAACTAATTTTAACCAAACTAATCAACCCACCTGTCATTCGATGGTAATGCAACTTTATTTTTAGTTTTGAAGTTAATTTAATCATTGAGTTTCTAAATTATTGGATTTTTAAATTAAAAAATTATAATTAGGTCTTTATTTTTGTAAATTTTTTAATAAAATTTCTAAATTCTTAAAAACACCTAAAATTATCAATAAAACTAAATAATATGGATTAAAATTTAATATCCAATTCAATAAAACATAAATTATAGATTAATGAAGTATGTTATTTTTTTTAAGCAACTTAACTCGTCTGATACAACCTTAATCTTAATTGGATTTAGGATTAATAAGGTTGATAGTTGGATTGACTAAATAAAATGATGATATATTCTAAAAATTTGAATAGATTAAAAGAAATTAAAAAATAAATATAATTCAACTCATTCAAAATTAAGATATCCAAATATGTAAAAATTAGTCAAATAATAATTTAGTACAATCATACCATAATTAAAATGATAGTGTACTACTTTAATTTATAAATGTACTACTTTAATTCAAACATAATTATAAATTAACCATATTATCAAAATTTTCAAAGTGTGTGTAGATTAAAATATAAGTCAAATTATATCATTATGAATAGATATAATTTTATAGTAATATTATAACACAATTGAGTTGGGTTGAATTTGAAACTTATTAACTTTATACTAAACTCAATTATAACCAAATCAATTAAGATGAGTTCGTACCAACAAAATATTTAGTCCAACATATTAAAATATTGTTAGGCTAAATACATCAAGTTTGTGAGTTAATTGTGACTCACTTGTCTCCTAATTTTCTGTCAATTTAAAGTTACTATAAACTAATTTAGGAATCTAATTATAATTTTTTTATAAAATAAATGATCTAATTATATATATATATATATATATATATATATATATATATATATATATATATATATATATATATATATATATATATTATTTTAAGAATCAAACTAAAATTTTTCAAATAGTACAAAACCTATTGATTAATTTATTCCTAACTTTAATACGTTAACTTTAACCATCGTATATATATTAGAAATTTATATTTAACTACATTTTAAAAAATTAAGATGAATTATATCCATTTCCTTGGATTCAGTGATATGAGACTTTCTATTTTTTGTATTTCTTTTTTAGAATAAATAGTTAATGTATTGAGATCATAAATTTTTACATTATCATTTAATAAATAATTTAGGATAATTTTGTTAATTTTTATATAATTATTTAAAAAATTATGTTTATATTTTTTATTGGCTAATAATAAAAAAAACACATTTAGTAGTGTCTAAAAACTTTTTTTATCCTATATATATATTTTTTAATTTATATAATAATATAATATTATATACCCTTCTTCTTAATATGGATTCCTTTTAATTCTTTTTATGTTATATATATGAGCCGAGGAAGGTAAGGTAAATGTAAAAGAAAATATACCAAACGTGATATTATTAAATTTTAAGAAATGTAAATATAATTTATCCAAGATATTATTACAAGAATAAAATGTATATACACTAATAAAGGAAAAAAATATTATTATTTAATTACAAATGATTGTATATATATATATCAGCATAACTTTTTTTGCACCAGTAGTGCTTGTTAAATTCTTATTATAAATGTAATGTTAAAACCTTAAACAAACTTACTAAACAACTTCAAACAGGGTTATAGAGTTACAATTCAACAAAAGGAAACTATCTTATTAAATTATAGAGAAGTTGAGAGAGTAACTAGCTTGCAATATCCGTTAAAGGGAAAAGAAAAACAATTCACAACGACTTAGATTTGTTTAAAGTTTATTTGTGTTTTTTTTAATTATAATAATTTATTCCGAAACGAAGGGGTTGCAAGTGTTATATTGGATCAGATTTTTTAGAAAAAAAATCTCAAAATAATAATTAATTTTGAGTTATATCATATTAAGTTTGATAAAAAAAAATTAACTAGCCAACTTGAACCAACTTAAATATACTCGAGTAAACGAGTCAGGATAAGGTCATCAAGCTATATTTAATTTTAAAAAGTTATATGTTTATAACAAAAATTAAAAATAGAAGAGAGAATAATTTAGATTATGTATTTATATTCATATACTTTTTTTTTTTAAAAGTATTGATAAAAAATTAAAATAGAATAAGAAAATGTTTATAAAAGATAATATGATCGAGTCTCTGAACTAATCTAAATATACTAGGATAATTATTTTCAGATAGTGTAAAGTTGACCGAATTGACGAATCTATTAAGAAGTGTCATCACCCTTAATTCCAATGGCAGAAGGAATTAAACATGCAGCTGCTAGTGTTTCAGACTGCACAAGCTCAATGAATTATGAACGTACGTACAGATCAAAGGGAATCCAATTATAACATAACATTTTACAGGTCTGATCTAGGCGCGTACATACATACATATATACACAGACGCAGCCATATGCAGTGTTTTTTTGTCCTTAGATTGCTGCCATGTGGTATATTATATATATAAGACTATATATATATATATATATATATATATATGAAAGCTTATAAGATTTTTACGCCACTCCCTACATATATGTATTGACATAGTAATATGAATGAATTTTGGGCCGGATCACTAAGAGTTTAATTATTGAATTTTGTGGATCCGAACTTAAGGTTCAATGAATGAATCTAAGTGTGACTCCAAGAGCCCAAGAACATTAAGGTTCGAATTGGATCTTCTGGCTTGAGGCCCAACCTTTGATTGGACGTGAGAAGAAGCCTACGTTGCTTGGAGGCATCGGTGGTGATTGTCACCGTGGCTGCCTTACGAACCTGATGGAGCTTCTCTCCGACGGATCTGCTAGACTCGTTGGCCAAACAGCTTTCACCACAAACGTGAGGCTTCATTATTGTGGTTAAGCCTTAACTTGTGTTATGTTATATAGTAGAACCTAGAGGGTGGAGTAATGGTCATATATATAGAGAGAAATGAAACTATGTATGTAGTGCTAGCTAGCAATGGACCACTTCTTCTTTTCATGTGGGTGGCAAGATTCCTCGTGTTGGATGACAGGTGGGTTTTAGATAAGGCAGTGGTGTCACATTTTATACGATCAATTATATCGTTTATAGTATATTTTTACGAACTCTTGTTAAATCAGATTCATACTTCTAATAAATTTTAAAAATACTTACTTCTCTCACATGGTATTTAAAAGTAAGTATATTTATCAATTTATTAAATAAAATAAAAAGTGTGAATTCTGCTTTATTAAAATATTAAAAAAATGAATATTTACTTAAAAAAAGTTAGAAAGAATATGAATGTTATTTAAAAAAAATTAAAAAGTGAGCATAATTTTTCTATATTTTTATAATTTTTTATATATCACTTATTTTATTATATCTTTCTTTCCTTTCGCGTAAAATAAAGTAAAACCAATATTTTTCTTTTTCCACTAGTGTCATATTCAGATGTAAACCTTGCAAATTTTATGCTATTCTTCTGCAATACCTTGTGTTTCCGTGAAATATAATAATTAAAAGGTCATGCAAATCATGATATACAAGTACATATCACAAAAACATATGTGGTGTAATTAATTAATTTTTAAATTACGTAACTATATTTTTGGCTCAACGTTTCTATCAATTTGTATATCATTTTATATACTGTTCTCACTTTAGAGTAGCTAATTTTTTTTATATAAAATATGTCACAATTATTTTTTAGACAAAATTTAACTACAATATCTTAAATATTTTAGATGCTATTTTTTTTTAATTAAAATTAAAATTTAATTTTCTTTAATTAGCGTCAATTTGAGTGACAATATTATTACATAGATTGTTAAAATAAAAATCTAATTTTAATTAAAAATAATACTAAAATATATAAAATACTGTAATTTCTTTTTTTTTTGTCCTTTTCTTTATTATTCGAACTTGCCTTCTCGATGGCCTTTATTCTTTCGTTTAATTCATGACTTTTTGTGCTTTTTCAAAAAGGAAAAAGAGTTACTGTTATAGATTCTTATTCTCACTAATTTGTCCCTTATGCCTTTTCATTTCTATCAATACTTTTACATTCCATATTCATTAAAACAAACATATATTATAAAAGTTATGAAATTTATTTTCACAAAATTCAATATCTTAGAGGTATATAACTATATTATATAAGAGGGTCCTTTTCCAATTAATTGAATCAGCTATCAACTCGAAAATTGATTTTCAAAGTTGAATTTCAATTAAAAATTAAGCTTATTAAATAAATAAGTTGAAATTGTACATAGTTCGACTTATTTGATTAATAAACTATATATATGTTAAATTAATATATTATTTTAAATTAAATTTATATTAGGTAAATTTTATATGAATAAATAAAAAAATAAAAAAATAAAAAAACAAATATATATATATTATATAATCATAATTTTGAATTCAATCGAATCAATAAACTAAATTAAGTTGTTTGCGAACTTAAATAGAATTGAATTTAAATTGAAAAATATTATATATTAAACTAGTATAAATTTTGAGATGAATCAATTTTTATCCAACCAAATCAAATTAAATTAACTCGATTCAATTATTTTTACTTAATACGTATGATTGGTAAAATGGATTATCTCATTCTATGAACCTATAAAAAAATTATTAAAGTATAGACATTAAAAATGGGAAAACATTAAAAAAATAAATATTAAAGTTTCACGTAAAATCATCATGACAAATTGAATGGACATTAATCACATCAAAACATTAAAATGTGTTTCAAATTAATTAGAAATATCGAGTTTCAATCCAATTTAATATAAAATTGTATTAAATATTTGAATTATTATTATTATTATTTATAGTAATTCTGCTAAATGTAGAAAGTATTTATGTCTCTAGCAAAATATAAAAATACTAAAATAATCATAAAATTGCATCTCTTTTATTTAATTAATTATTAATTTTAAAAAAATGGTGAATTCAGTCTATCCTAAACCCATTTTGAATGATAAGATATGTGGAACAGATTAAGCACGTTAGCAAATTCAAATATCTAAGTATCTAACCCACCTTAACTTAAGACTTGGGCGGATTGTGCGGGTCATAAAGTCGTTTGTCCATCTTCATTACAGAATATTGCAAATGAAGCATCATAAATCTAAATTTCATGTACTTTTTTCAAATTTCAATACAATATGTTGGGTTGAGGTCGTTTATCCATCCTTGCTAGTATATATTTACTATTTTAATTATTAAATGCATAATGTATGACTATGTTGAACAAAAATAACTAATAAATAAATTAGCTGAGAGCTAAGATGTTTATTTTCAACCAAAAGTTGTTAGCTTAAAATTTTAGGTAAAATAGTTGTTGAATTAGTTAATACATGAAAAAAAAAAACGATATAAAAGAACACGTTAGTGTAATTTTTATATTATAGATAAAAACATATTTTTGTATAAATAATATAATTATTAAAATAAATAGTCTAATATTAGATGAGACAATAAGAGGAGAGTATATTAAAATATTAAAGATAAAAATAAAAAGTTATAAACCAGTGAAATAAACTCATTTATCAAGCACTATGAAACTTTATATAATAAAGTCTTGTTGAATAAGTGTTTACTTAAATTATTTAGCAAAATTTCCCTAATACTTTATATTAGTTAATGATCGCATGAGTTAAAACACGACATCAAATCAATCCATTATTCATCCAGGTGTGTATGTCTGGGTGGGTGGGTTGGTACATAAATCCCTAGAAAAGAGACCCAGCTTAAACTGTAAGACATGAAGAATATGTTTTGAAAATGCCAACTAAGATGCCAAAAAATGAGAGGAAAAATTGTCAGTTGTCAATAATATGGACGCACATGAAGATGTCACTTTTCATTTATGGAATGAAAACAAAACAGCATGAATTATTTAGATAAGTTGTAAAATGTCGAGAAACAACTTAATTATCTGCCCCACTGACCCCAGACAAAAACTACGTTTTTTTGAAAGACCTTTGTCCACACACATAAGAGAAATTGAGGAAAAGCGAAAAGAGAAGTTGAAAGAGGAGATAACTTGACAATAGGTAAACTAGAACACTGAATAAATTTATATTGGTTAATTTTCTTATAAATTTGACAATTAGATTAGGATTCTTACCATATAAAAAATATGTATAAATTTCACAATAATTGTTACCATTTTCTGGTTCCCCTAAGAAAGACCTTTTATTGGTGGGGGTGTCAACTGAGAAAGGCTTTTACCAATAAATAAACTAAGAAAGGCTTTTTTGTTAATTTCAAAAGTGCTTCCAACAAAATGGTTATGTAATCAAATCAAGCTTACAAAATAACTGGTGAAGGCCCACTGGATCTTCGCGATCAACTGGATTGAAAAAGAAACTGGATTTGTATCCTAAGGGCACTGGATCTTCACGATCAACTGGATACAAAAAAAAGAAAAACTGGATTTTGTATCCTTAGGGTGGCCACCCTTCGTGCCCTTTCATAAAATAGAACAAGAATTTTGGAAGACAAAATAAAGGGGATGGCACGAAAAGTGATTAATTTTTATGCATTGTGATAGTAGAAAAAATTATACTATTAATGTATAAAAAATTACACTAAATACAATTTTTAAAATAATTATTATTAAAATTAATAAATATATCACATAAAATCATTTATGATTGAATGACAATATAAAAATATTTGACATTATGTATTTAAATTAAATTCTAAAAAATGAGGATTATTTTTTATGGTTAAATTCTATTTCTATTTATTACATAAAATTTATTTTCATTTCAAATATTACACTATTTTCTTAACAATCGAATTATACTTCACTTTAATTTATTACAATATAAACAAACCGCTTAGTGACGGTGAATAATTAAAAAAGACATCTCAGAGATTTTTTTCATTGTCTCTTTGCAACTTTTTATGCATAATTAAAATTGAAAATCTTTTTTTTAATCTTAAAAAACAAAATATATCATTTTTTTTTAAACTTCACTCGATTTTATTTTTTTTAAATTATCAAAATTAATCATATGAGTTTAAAAGAATACTTATACAATAAAATATAGGTATACAACAATGTAATAAAAAAAAAAGTAGTATAAAAAAGGTATGCATAAGCTCCTTTAACAGCCCCTCCAATTAACCTTTCCAAAAACTCTATTCTCGTGATTTTTTGTAAAAAAAATTATTTATTTATTTTTAAGTATTTTTATATAGAAAGTGTTTGATGTATCTTTTCTTTTATTAAAAAGAAAAACTAAAAATAAGTTGGGCCAAAACAGTTTCTTAATGAGATTTATAAAATATTTAAGAGGGAGGAGTAAGACATGATATTTTCTTTTTAGAAATCATAAATATCTTTTACTGTTTAAATTGACTATAATGGTTATGAATAACAATTTAAAAAAAATATTTAATATAGTTACGAATTAAAATAATTTTATATTAGTTCATGCCTTCATGGGTTCAGTCCAGTAATAAAGATATGATATTTTAAATATAGGTAATGATATGTTATAAACTTATAATATAAAATTTAAACTGCAACAGATACAGCACAGATTACAGTAAGTGATTATCGTACTAGCTACAATGCATTAATATCTATCACTAACATATTTTTAATATTTTGTCGTACTTTTTGCTAAAAATTTGAAAAGAGATAGAACAAGTATACCGGTAACACTGACATGTTAAAGTTATAATATATTGATTAATAAAATATGAAAGAATTATATGTATTTATAAGAATAAAATAAAAAGTAATTAATATCAACTAGTTAACTAAATCAAACTAATTAATTAAAATCAGTTAACTAATTAAATTTAACAAATTAACACAACTAATTAACTATCAACTTGCAACAACTTCACAGTGTGATAAGTGGTATCATCATTATTACCTTAAATTACAAATAATAAGAAAAAAAAAAAGAAAGAAGTTCCTTGTGAATTACAACAATAAATAAAAAGATGAATTACGATTTTTGTTAAGATCGAAAATAATGATTCACACACTCGATAACTTAAATGTATTGTTATGATCAATAGAGTTGATATTTCGAAATTACAAATTAGTCTTAAACTAATGTGCATTTTCTGTAATATTCTTCTTTTTCTTGTATTTTATATGTCATGAAATAAGATGAAGCGTGTAAAAACTCTTGAAGTGAGAGAAAAAAGATCGAATGTTTGAAATCAAAGATGTATAAGTGATTTTAAGATGAAAATTTCATTTTCTTTTTAGTATAAATTGTGTGTTGTTCTCTTTCATTTCACACCATTGAATTTGTATTTATTGGTGTTTTCTGATTTAATATTCCTAGATACTATATTAAAGAAAATAAGTTTAGGACAAACTCAAATCTACAAACCAACTTGTAAGGTGAGAATTATCTCTTACTTATATATACTATTTAAGTCATTACAATAGATGTTGTGGGGTTTTCAACACACTCCTCTCACGCAAATGATTAAACATCTCGAACATGAATTTTGTAGTTTGATAGCAACTCGATAGTAGGTGACCTTAAAAACCCAACAACAATCACTAAAAATAACTTTAATATCACCTAAAAAAAGTGAAAGTTATTTCCATTTATAGATACTATTCAAATTATCTTACTAGTCGATGTGAGATTTTCATCACACTCCCTCAGGTTGATGACTGAACATTTTGAACATAAAATTTGTAGGACTAGACATCCGCACATAATCAAATAACAGTTCAATAGCGAGCGACTTTGATACCGTCTTAAGAAAAAAAGGTTTAGTCATAATTCAACATATAAAACTAGTTTGTAAGGTGCGGATTACCCCACTTATATAGGTTATTTAGGTTACCATACTAAACAATAGATATCCAACACAAACTAACACACTAACTAACAACTTATAACACTTTTTCTCTTGATTAAAAAAATTGTTATATAGTGGACAAGTATAATTTAAATTTGTCGGAAAGGATTTGAATTGAGTTTAATGGTCATGTATATTGATTTTATATTGTCATCAAATTATTAAATTGTCATGGTAATAACTTTTAAAATAATTATTGTAAAAGTTAACAAACTTATTATACATTGTAGTTATGCCGTCAGTATACATTGTAGTTATGCCGTCAGTGCATGATTTGTTTTTTCATTTGATTTCGAGGTAATATATTTTTGGAGAGTGGAAAAATGTATTAAGTGTAACTAAGGTTTTGTTTGAATAAAAGAAATTATAAGCACTTTTAAGAGAAAAATAAAGATAAAATAAATATTTTTTATAAACTTAAATTAGTTTATGCATGAATTAAATTTTTACTTTTGAAAAAGATAATATGAAATAACTTGTACAAATTAATTTATTAATAAGTCAATTAATTTATAATTTTTTATTTTCTCTTCATATATATATTTATAAAAAATTATTTAAATAAAAAATTTATGAACCGAAAATTAGCCTCTAACATATTCAAAAGACAGAAATTCATAAAAATATCTCTTGCTCCTGCCGAAAAGCCAAAGATTTCAATTAAGGGTTTATAATTTTTTAAAAATAAATTTTCTTTAATAAATACTTCAAATACGGTTATAATAACTTTCAACCGTCAAGCATAATATAAGAAGGAAATGGGGAACATTGTTTATTCCTTGTTTTATTTTCATTTATTAAGTTTTAGTTGCACTTTTATTTAATTTTTAATAAAATTATTAAATTAACAATATTTTTGCTTTATTTTTATTTTAATAATTTTCAAATATATCGAACATTGCGAAAGACTCAATTGCTTTGTGATAATATTTTTATCATTTAAGTGAAACGACTAATTGTACATGTATTTATTTTGTTTATTGAATATCTGAATTTAGGTCAAACAATCTTATCCTATTTAGGTTTAGTCTTAATTAAACATTATCGACTATCTTCAAATTTAAAAACGAATTTGCTACTAAAAAATTGACTCATCAAATTTTAAGATTAAATGAAGAACAAGTATAATCCATTATAGTCCATCTCACAAACAATTGTAAACCGACCCAGTGTTGATAATACGAGTGTTTAAGGCTCGTCCCATATCATTAATTCTATTTAATTTATTTTTATAAGTTAGACCAGAGGTATTCCAAAGAACTAAAAAGTATTTAGTTTATACTTATCATCATTCTAGTATATATAACCTTTTTATAATTTATATTTTTAATAATTATATATTATTAATAAAATTTCTTAACAACTTGATCGGTGATTTTTTTATGCTACATGATATTATTTTATATTAATATTATTTACTGTAAAATATATTTTATTTTTTATTGAATTAACATAGCTTAATTTTAATTTCATACTTCTTAATTTTATGTTTTAATTATATATAATATTAAAATTCATATTATATTAAATTAACAACTTAGGTTAATTTGTTCAACAGATTATAAAATCTTGATTGAATCAAGTCCTATAATTTTTTTTTTAAAAGAATCAAGACTAAACTAAATCCATTAATATACATCCCTGCTTGATAGATTTTTATATTTCAAACCAAAATGTTACTTTCCTTGTTACTGTTGATTTGGTTGAACTGTCACCATCTCAAGCTCTTTGACAAGCACCAACTTAGGTCATTAATTATTGCATTTAAGACACTTTATTTGGTTTGTGTTTTTAAGCACAAGGAACAAAAAATTGGTCATGAATTTTTTTTCTTCAAAGCTGTTTTTCTTCTAAAACAATTATATTGAAATTATTATTAGATATTAAATATAAACACCCCTTTTAATAATGATTTAAATTTTGATTCGTCGTGTTTAGGACTTGATCTTTTTTTATGCACTAATTTTACTATTCCGCAAAATTCCACACCAATTTAATAAATTTTATCAATATAATATATTTTATTTTAAAGATAAAATTAAAAAAAAAACACATAATGATATCGTGATATTTGGGATAGGCAAGTCTTTTTTTCCACAAAGATGATTCATTCCCAAAATACTGTGCTGGTAAAGAAATTTCTAGCTTTCTACAGCCCTATCAGAAGATTAGAATATCTTTCATTTACTGATTTCTTTCCATAAAAGTATTTTAAAAATCTAATTGTATAATTTACTCTTTAGTTTTTAAAGAGATCATTTAGTTAATGTTCTTTACCAATAATTTTTACTCTATGTTACATTTTCCCCATATTTTGACCAAACACTTTAATTAAAAATTATAATCTTTTTTTAACGAAAAATGTAGAGAGAAAAAGATACATTCCCTACTGGAGAAGTAAACTAGAAGCAATATACATATTTTACAAATATTATAATCAGAAAATGTCACATAGCAACTGATAAAATATTCATGTGGAACATTTAAAAATGGTGGCGAAGTGCCAATATTCTTTAGCTATACACAAGCCTTTGATGTAAACTAATTTACTAAAAAACAAAATTTAGATGTAATTTTATGAGTATTTTTGGTGTTATTTTTTAATTAAAAATAAAATTCTTTTTTATGATCCACGTTAATATTTAAGAAAGAAATTTATTACACAAATTATTAAGATATAATTATAATTTTAATTAAATAACTATACAAAAAATATGATTATATTTAAACTTGATCATTTACTTACCAGAACAAGTATACCTTTTGAATTCACATAGATTATATGTAAGGTTTTTTAAGTTTTTCTTTCTGAAAAATGGTCCGACATATCCCGTCCCAATTCACGTAACTTTTTTTCCTTTTGTTTTCTCTCAGCACTATCTTTATGTTGTCCTTTCGATCATTTATTGTTTTTTTACCTGAAAATGTTCAACCTACAATTATGATAAACTCCTATTCGTGAAGTCGAAAGAACCGTGCAAAACAAACAGTGACTAACCACCAATTAAGAAGTCATTATTATCTCAGCATTGCATATTCAATGAATAGTTTTACGTTACTTTTGTCATTTTACTGTTTTAAAATTTGAAAATGTTTAATTAAAAGCAATTAAGGGGCGATTGTGTGATTGCTGCTTTCACGTTTTCACAAGAGAACATAAACCAATCATGCATCCCCCCAATGACAAGGCTTTTCCGAAACCTTAAAAGAACAAAGGTAATTTTCTATCATTAATAGAGTGATTGGAGGAGCTTATCTTTATTTAAATTTATAAAATTAGTTTATACATTCTCAGTAGTTCTTTTAATCGATTTCAATAAATTTTACTGTTATAAATTTATGAATAAAGTACAGTATATATACGAATCAGGTTATAAAGAATTTGTACATTATGGTTCCATCATATAAGTTTGGTAATTTTTATAATAATAAAATTTAAAATTATAATAATAATATTTAATTTAGTTGATATTGTAAATATGTATACAGTACATAGAAATTAAACTTTAAATTTATAATATAAATTTATTAAATAAATATTTTAATGAAATTATTTATCAAACTACACCATATAAAATGAATATTAATATTCTCTCACTATCGGTTATCCTTCCTGCATTGTCATTATCAACATAAAAATCTTTTCTTCTGTAACTATATATAAAATAAATGTAAAAAAAATAAAGAAAAATGTGAAAAAAGATTTTTTTATACCATTCTCAATTTTTTTTATAATGTGTATGCGTGTAGTGTTAAAAACAAAGTATTAGAAAAAAAAAAGTTTTTGTAAACAGAAATGGAAAATTTCTAGATTCCAAATAAATCATAGTCAGGAAGAGGGACCCCGAGAAATCATGTCACTCCATCTTTGCACCTAAAGTCTACCGACGAGGGCTTTTGGATATGCTGCTTTGTTGTAACTTGTAATAATTAATCCGAACAGTTAGAACAACAACAATAAAAAAAATCTAAACAGAATAATTCTCGTACATTTGCTATTTGCTATTTAGTATTCACAACTTCATATTATATGTTAGCTAGTCTTTCTTTGACCTAATAATTAGTCTTACAGTCATAATTAACTCCGTGGGACTTTCTGGAATTTATGCTGAACAGAAGGAAAGATTAAAGGGTACGTGAGGCTGCAAATTGGCAAACTAAGGGAGTAATTAATTAAAGTAACAACTTTTAGACACATTTTTTTATAAAAATATTTTATAATATTTTTTTTATTATATCGCCTGTTATATTTATATTTTTTTTAACTATGTGTTGAAAAGCATTTGAACTTAAAACATTTAAAAATCATTTTTGAATTAATTAAGGCATGTAGTTTAAATGCTTATTGTTGAAGATATATATTATATAAACACACATACTTTTATGATATGACTATGTTCGAGATCAGTATAAAAGAAGTGGTATAAACGTCTGAATATTATACTCTTTGGATTATATTAGGTTGAATCTTGAGAATCACATCTTGTTGGCTTCTTAAAGTAACTGATTAGAAGTGATGAAATGTGTCGGGTTTAACGTATTCGCCTATGTAACTCAATAAAACATGAAGATTAGTTAATAATATTGAAATAAAAAAAAGATTTTAACAATGACGTGGATTATATATTTTGCAAACTCAAAATCTCATAATTAATAATCATAGTTACTAAGTTTGTTTATAAAATTTACCAGAATATCATTTTACATTAAACATGAAGTTATTTTAAGTAATAATTTAAAACTTTTTAATTTAAATTAAAATACATCCATTTGCGATAAGTATCTTTGACAAAATAACAAATATACAGGCTATTAAAAACGAATAGAATACACTTAATTAATTACGCTTTAAATATCAGAAATATTGCACTCAATTCTTTTTTTTAATCCTACCCAAACCATTTTTAATTTATATAACAATATAATTTTTTTCTGTTAACACAAACTTTCCTAATTTATAGTATTATTATAAAAATTCAGGAAAATATGTGTAAAAAAGGTACATTATCACCAATGTTTAGAAAACGTAATAGTAATTTGTCCAATGAAAAGTTGAAAACTATACTCTTAGTTCTGGCTATAACTCAAATGGGTCCAGCGAGCGTAAGTTGAAACTAATGAATTGATTATTGAGATCACAAGCTACCACTTTTCTTAATTTGATATGATACTTTCCTTCTCAGTTAATTAACTCATTCACCCACTTCAACAATATTGAATTTTTTGTTCAATTGATGCCTATTCTGATCTCTCCAACCAAAGTAAAACCTGCACAAGTGAACACCAAAAACATGGGTTTTAACCGAAGCTATCAAAAAAGAGAAATACAAATGGCGTGAATGGAAAAAATTATTAGGTAGTTAGATATCATTACATGTTTATGATTTTAACTGATCTTTAAAAATTGAAGTGCTCTTTTATTCTTAGTTTCCGAACAATTAATAATTTCTAAAAAAATTGAAGTATGCCCTTTTATTCTTATTATAAATTGGTGCCAACGTGTTCCTTAGATTCAGAAAGAAGTAAAAGGTAGCAAGTAGCAATTTACAGCTATACAAACAAGCTTTCGATCAATCACTTGAAAGTGCGATGCTACTACTACTATATATATATATATATCCTCAAAATATGATAAAGCAAAATAGATCTTACCTTTGCAAAAGAGGATGAAGTAATTGATTTCCATAGGAAATAATTAATTGTTTACATATATATATATATAGGATTCACATTCACTCTTCCGTAGCTGGCTAGGTGGTTTGCATGCATGAGAATTAGCAAAACCATAAGATTTAGCAGCTTGCAAGTAGCAATCAAGTATGAAAAGAGAAAAGGAAAAGGCCGTACACAAAAAGACACTTTACACATAAGATAGAGAGGGAAAGGAAGATTTTTCGGACCTACAAATTGCAGAGCATTACAAGGCTATTGGCCTTTCTTTAGCAAACCCGAAAAGCTGTACTTTGAACAAGTGAAAAAAGAGAGACATCATGCTAAACAAAGACAAAGCATTCAAGACCCTGCCCTCCATACCTGCACATACCATCTTTTTATTTTTGTCCCCATCATTAATTTTCAACTAGTTGATTAATTTCTAACTTGCATTGGTTGAGTCCCAATAGAGTATTAGCACTAATAAGTAATAAATAACACTAGCTACCTAGTACATATATCATCCTCCATGCCATTTGTCACATGATGGAGCAATATCCACCACCTTCGTACTCATCCTCATCATCATGATGCTTGATTGGATCAGACGGTGGAGGAGGCGGAGGAAATCTAGAGTATGCATGCATGGGCATGATAGGGGCACCAACATAATATGAAGCACTAGAGATAGGATATGATGTGTTGTAGCTTAATCCATATGCTGGAGGAGGTGAATAGTACACATGTGGATGTGGATATGGGTAGGCATGCTGAATTGGAGGGCTAATAAGATCCTTTGGAATGCCCAAATTTGAAGGCACAAGTGCTTCAACTTTACTAATTTCTTCTCCCCCTCCATTATTTGGAGGAGCAGAACCACTGTTTTTCCCTTTCTTCTTCTTCTTTTTCTTCTTTTTGCCACCTTCACCTCCACCATTTCCTTCCTCACATTCATCACTGTGACCTTCTTTGTCAGAATCTTCACCTTTACAACCCTCATCAGCAACTGGCTCTGGTTCTGGTTCACTATTCTTTTGCTCTTGTTTCCCCTTATTAACATCACCACCCTTGGATTTCCCAGACTTTTTATTATCCTTCTTCTCAGCTGGTTTTTCTGGCCAAAGCTCCACTAGCTTCCCTGATCTTGAAAGCCTCTTGATGAGAGTCTCAGCGTCCACGTTACCTGTGACCGTAACCTTGTGCTGCAGAGAATCAACCTCTGTTGTATAAACCCCTATACCAGTGATATATAAGCATATCATTAGTATTTCTTTCTTTTCTTTTTTTTTTAACATGGACTAACATATCATTAGTTAACATCATTATTACATAAAGAATATCGATCACCATGAGCTACAAAGCTATGTAAAATAAAGAGACTGATACCATCAATTCCCTGAAGAATTTTCTTAGTTCTCTTTTTGCAGCCATCGCAGTGGATCAATACTTTCAAAACCCACGTCTGCAGAATGAATGGAGTAAGATAATAAGAGTGGAGTTGATAAGAACGAAAACTGAGGAGGATATACACGTGCAAATTTAAAAAAGAAAATGGAAGTGAGAGAGGAAGGAAAAGTGTGGTTAGGTTGATCACCTTGTACTTGAGGGTTTCTCCTTGATGAGCTTCTTCACCTGCCTTGGCTGCCATTTGGAAGGTTGGTTCGTACCTCGTTGGAGTGGAAAGCAAGGGACGAGGAAAGTTTATCTAAGTGTGTTTCTTGCTGCCCAAACGTTTCTAAGCAAGTAAGGAACATGCAGTAAGAAGGAGTTAAATAAATGATCCTTCAACAAAAGTATTTCACACACAAATATTCTTATCACATTATTTCAACACTTCTTTTTAAGATGATTGCTATCGCTCGGCTAGGCTCAACTGTAATTATTAAAATAAGTTATAATATTATTTTCTAATTTAAGTTTACATTTAATTTAATTTTAAATTTTAAAATTAAAATTATTTTTAGTTAAATATTTTATTTATTCCAATCACTCGTTGGTAGAGGATTTTCAACACTTTTCTTCTGAATTTTTGTTATAAAATATAAAATAAATTATTATTTTCATCTCTTGAATATTAATTTATTTTTTAAATAATTTTTAAAATAATAAAATTACATAAATAATTTTTCCTAATGTTAATATACTTCAATAATATTAAGCGACTAATTTAAAAAAAATTAATACTTAAATTTTTTTAATATTTTAAAAATTAATTATATAATTTTATTTTTAAGTATGAAATTAGTAATTTATTGATTTCTAATAAAGTTAGAACAGTTCCTGAAGTTGCAGTGACTGACACTCTTTTATTGATATACACATAAATTATTTTGAGGTTAGATTTTACAGTGATGGCATTAGTTCACGCTGGCCCTAGTTTAATATAAAACTTGACTCAATGATAGTAGTGTTGAAAAGATAATATCAACATTAAAGAAAAGAGAAATCAGAGCACTCATTTGATTTGGTGCGGATGCCACATCACCTTTAACTGAGCCCCCATCGATCACCATTAATTATGTTCATGACACATCAGCAGAGTCACGTGACTTACTCACGTGACGCGAAGGAGGATATTCAGTTGAGGAATCATGTTTTCATGTGGCAAAAGTACCGTGAAAGGAGGCAAAAATTGAAGTTGTACAATATTTAATGATAGGATTAGGGTTGTGATGACTTCTAAGTAAGTGATTCGTTTTTAGTTCCGTAGAATGTGAAAAACAGATGCGGGGTCTAGGTGGTCCCGTTCGCATCAACTTTTGTGACATCTTATCTGTCATATCAGACGGTTTCAAGGCCTTCATCACTTTTAGTACCACTCATTTTCTGACCCCAAAGCAAAGCTCTCTGGGAATACAACCCACACGATAACGGGGTCCACCACCCATGGATACATATGAATATGGCTAATTAAGATTACTTACTTTTTTTTGTTTATCAACTTTATATATAAAAAGTTTCCCTAATGTAATTTAAAAAAAAAAGAAAAGAAATATAAATGATATGGATATGGAAATGTGGTAAGGATGAAAGTTTATAATAATGAGAAGTAAGAATAAAAAAAGGCATGGACTATTGAAGAAGGGAATCAGGAAAGTGTACGTGATGTTGGTAACATGCCCATTCTCGCTTTAAAGGTATAGAGTGGTACTTGCCTGGTGAGTGGTTAGCTCCTTGGCTTGATGACTGATGAGCGTCTGAACAAGACTGAAGGGGGCAGCCTTGCGCTGTCTCAGATTAAATTTTCAAATTTCTATCATATATATCAACGCATCGCCATCAAATAATTTCTCCCACCCATTCACATTTTCAGGTTCCATTTACCATGCCTTCTAACTCCCTTGTTTTATACGTACCATCTAATAAATGCTACGGATCACACTGCTAGATTCTCTTCTTCTCTCTTTTTTTTTTTTTTGTAGAAGTTGTACTTAACTGCGTTGCTTAATCAAAATGTATGAAAATTGAATAAATAAAAATTATGTTGAATTTTTTTTTATTACCGAGTGAGTTCACTTCTAATAGATATTTGTCTTTATTTTTTGCTCAATCATAATTATCTCTTATATAAGATATATGTAATCTAAAAAAAACACATAAATGATATATAATTAAATATTAATTTTTCTACCATATGTTTGAATAAAAAAATAAGAAGAAAGAAAGTTTTTTTTATGAGTTTCACATTAAAAATATTTCGTTTTGAAAATGTTAGTAATACATTTTTAACATACCTATTATAATATTTTTTATTGATTAAAATTTATTAAAATTATAAAGTAATGAATAAATTTCATTAAATGAAAAACGAAACTGATGTAACTATGTGATTTTCAACATATTTTAATCTATAATAAAGAATATATTAAAAGAACGTATTATTACCATTTCATTATGATAAAAAGTAATAAATAATTTTATATGAAAAATTATATAATAAGGAAGTTAATTTATTGTTAATTTTATTTTTAATTAATACAATATATTTTTATATAATTTAATTATTTTTACTCACTCTTATAGAGTACCTCAGAGCCATCTTTTATTCCTATGGATAATAAAAATGAAAATTTTGTTCACTTTTTTTTATCAATCCAAAAAAATACATATTTTTTACTCTTTTTTTTTATCTTTTAAAATTTGTTCGCCTCTTATCTATTTCACTTTAATCTAAATAGAGCATAGTGACCCCCACACAAAGTTTACTGTTAAAGACCAAGAGAATTTGCTATGCAACAGCCAAAAGGTGGTTGTGATTGTCGTGACTCCACCATCGTGATTTGTGGCAATACCACTAATCCAAATGACTGGAAGAACTGTTATCAACATGAAACCTTGATCATCGGCGGCTACTCAGGTCAATTACAAACCATTGAGCCATTTAACCAGTTAATGATCGACTCCTGCTGAATTATAAGTTTATCCAAATTAGCTTAGATTTATTTAACATCAGATGAAACGTCTGTTAAATTCTATTCTAACAGAAAATTAAATAGACACTTAAACAGATAAAATAATAGCGCATCTACCAAGTCCAAAGGTGTGTCAGGCCATAAGCTGTAAGTCGCAAATTATAGCAACAGCATACTACATATTGTTGAATACAAGGTAACCAAAACGCTATTTTTGAATAGTTTCAAATAGTCAAATACAGCAAGAATAATTGTCCGACTTTCAAGCCAAAAAGCTAACCACGGAGCACAATCTCTCAAGGCCCCAGCAGACAGCAACAAAAAGCTACGGAGAAGATGTATGTATCTCTCCAATAAACTCTTTGTATAGATAAAATTGATAAACAACTAACGTATCCTTTCCGTTGGGTGAGGAGCCTAAACTTTTATACTGAGAAGTTATTATAATTTTAATGGTAATGTGTAAATTTTAATTTATTAATTTAATCTACCCAATTTGTACATACTTATTACACATAAAGCTCCAGTATCCGTGGCAGATTCCACTGAGGATATTAAAGTATGACCAGAGCAACCAATACCATACGATGCCTTAGGCCTATGGTGTGTGTGCCTTGTTATTCTAGCCCCAGGATGGTAAGAAAAGTCAACCGGTGGAAAGATTGAATGGTAAAGTATGTAGGTCCAAAACCACCACTCCTTCATAGGCAAGGAATAGAAAATATAAAATGATATCTCCCTTGGCGGAGCGAAAAGCAATTATACATTACAATTCATAAATTCCTCTAATTAAAAGACGAATCCCAACCCAAAAGCTACCTGCTTGTTGTAGAACTCATCTTAGAAATAAAAAGTGAAAGCAAATATAAAAATAGAAAGTGGTGCCTCAAGCAAAAATTAGTAAAAGAAAACAATGGATTATCACTTTAGTGTAGGAGTCCCACTTCAAACCAGTAATCATTAGAAGTAGAATAAAGATGCTACGCAGTCTTTTGGTTGGTAAATAATATAGCCTTAGTGTTCGATATAAGAACAAAAACATCCATATCAATACAGCATGTAGCATGATATCATAATGGACACTGGGTTATCTTCCACTTCATGTTAGGTAATGGTTTTGACAGGCTTTCGGAAAAGTAAAAAATGATTACCATTATATTTCCTATCTCATCTACAATATAACGACCAATGAAAAAGGAAGTGGTCATCCTTATCACAGTTCTGAAGTAGTCACAGTAATGAAGTGTGCAACTTAACCTCTACTTACGGGGCCACACAGCTTTAAATCATTTCTTCAGGCTAAATAAGGTTTAGAACTTCAAGTCTAATATTTTCTAGGAATATTCTTTCGTAAGAATAAAAATAACTGTCATGACATGAAGTTTCTATAATCTTTAAACACACTTCCAAAATTTCATCTATTTCTCTCTTATGTTCACCTTAGCATTAACTGAGCGGAATTGTGTCCTGTGATCCATGTAGTCAATCTCATCTAGTGGAAAAAGACTTTTGTTGATGTCTTAATTATCTTCAACTTGTTTGGAGTTCCCAAACTGAGTTTTATCTAGTGTCTGACCAATCAGAGCATAAAATCTAACCACCATAGTTCCTCCATAAGATTTGCAATTCATAAGTAATGTTTTCTCCACAAGGTTAATGTCTATATATGTGAAGCCAGAAAAAGTTCTCATCCCATGAGAATAAATTAATAAAGAAAGCAAATGATAGATGCATTGCAAATGCCCTTCTCAAGTTCACTAAATGGAAGAAGAACCTGTTTAAATAGGCAGAACACAAACAACTTTTTCCATCTATATTTCGACCCACAGTAGGGTAACCGAAGTGTTTAGAAGCATACACTTATCAAACATGATATATATTAACTCTTAAACATTTATGTTCAGAAGCATTCAATAACCAATAAACTATAGCCATTTTCCATGCAACAAAAACAAAAGGAAAGAGACATAAAAAGAAATAAAGCCTATGCTTCTTCTCCCTTAGTTATTTTAATATTAATCAAACTTGAACAGTAGCATTTGTTGGGGAATTTAGAAAAGAGATACAGAAAAAAAAAAAAAAAAGTCATGGGTTTAGGCTTTAGAGGGATATCAATAATCAACAATACATTAACAGTGTGTCTGGAAACAAATTAAGAATCACTAGACATGAAAGCTCAACACAATAAATAGTTATTTTTGTGTTGTATTTTACGCGATTTTGTGATTTTGCACTAAACATGAAATGTCTTATGGGAAACCAATCACACACAAACAGATGTGAAGATTGAAGTGGCTATGATGTATGATTGTTGAATGCCTTCATATACAAAACAATACCAGAGGTGACAGAACCAAGAAGAGTGAAAACTCCCTGCCTGGAAAGCCAAAACTCAGCCCATGTCAATGGCCTAGTGACCTCAACAAAAACTTTCTGAAACTGTTGATTCAAGTCATCCAACGAACCAGTGTTATCTATAACTATATCCGCTTTACCCCTTTTCACATCCAACGGCATCTGAGCGTTAACCCTATTCCGAGCATCCTCCTCAAAGGACCTGTCTCTAGCTAATAGCCGTTGAATCTGTGTTTCGGGATCAACCCATACAACAACAATGGGCTTCGTGAACCTGTCCATTTTGGCCTCAAATAACAAAGGCACGTCCAGAACAATAACCTTATAACCCTTCATCCACAGCTTCAAAACCTCCCAAAATATCCCACGCGATATGTAAGGAGCTAGCAATCTAAAACAACGTCATAACCGAAACGCAAATGAGTGATTCACTAATCCAATCGAACGCAATTAAATTATTGGAAAATTATGAATACCGGTTGAGAAATTGACGCTTATCCGGATCGGAGAAAACAATTTGGCCAAGCATGGGCCTGTTGACTTCTCCATTGTCGAGAAGAATTTCGTCGCCAAACGCCGCAACGACTTTCTTCCATCCACCGCTCCCCTTTCTCAACACTTCCTGCAAATTCCAATAATCGGTGACCAAGTTTTATTTTACCACTAATTAAAAACAGAGTGAAGGAACTTACGCGAGCGACCACGTCGGCATCGACTACGGGAACGCCATGCGATTTGAACTGATTCGAAACGGTGCTCTTCCCAGACGCTATTCCACCCGTCAGTCCAACGATCCTCATTCCCTCGATCAATGGTAACTCTGAAACTCAAAACAAGCTTCTTTAATTTTAAATGTTTATAAATGTTATATATATATCGTTTCCACCATTAATATCAAGAAGCGCAACTGGTGTAGTGGTATCATAGTACCCTCCCACGGTACTGACCGGGGTTCGATTCCCCGGTTGCGCATTTGTTTTTCATTTTATGTATGTAATATATTCCTTCTTTAAAATTTATTAGACTCTTTTCTTTTTATTGTTATTTCGAAATTACGGGTCGGTAAGGGGTCTCAATTAACCAACAAAGTTTAAAAACTCTAACACACACAATCAGATATTATTTTTGTCAAACTAATCAAAACTCTAGTATCCATTTCTCGCCAGCCACCGTTTTCCACCTATACCACCATGGACCTGTCAAATTATTATTTTATTTATTAACTCAATTATCCAATCCTAAAACTGGATTAAAATCTGGTTAATTAAAATTAAATTATTAAACAAAGTAAACTATGTTTGAATGAGATTGGTCTTAAATTAGAGTTACAGCCCCTAGTGTAATGTAAGGTATGAGTGTGATTTGTGAATGATATAGGATGAGCGTTGTGGGTGTGCTGCTTCAGGATTTTTGGCGTAGTCAGAATCAGGTTAAGCAGATTCAAGCGCAAGTGATAGTGCAGAAGCTCTATTCAAACACGAGAATCGGGGAGTGGTTCATCCGCACGTGCCAATGTCATGGGCTTCTAAAGCCTGCCCTTGTTCTGTTCAGCAGCCTGGTTCCCACCCCCGACGTATACATCTTCAACACCCTCATCAGAGCCTTTTCCCAATCCGAAACCACTTTGGCCATCTACTCCCACATGTGCCGCAACTCCGTCCTCCCCAACAACTTCACCTTCCCTCCCCTCTTCAAGTCCCTCTCTGACACCCAAGCGCAGTGCGTCTACACCCATGCCCTCAAACTGGGCCACCACTGCGACCTCTACGTCCAGAACTCCCTCCTCCACGTCTACGCCTCGTGTGGCCAAGTGGCACTATGCCGACGCCTGTTCGACGAAATGCCTCGCAGGGATGTTGTCTCCTGGAGCGTGTTGATCGCCGGGTACAACAACGTTGGGAGCTACCACGATGCCTTGCTCGTCTTCCAACACATGCACTTTACGGGCGTCGTTCCTAATAGGGTCACCATGATAAACGCGTTACATGCCTGTGCTCATTCTGGTAATATTGAAATGGGGGCGTGGATACACGGTGCCGTAAAAAGGGATGCTTGGGAATTGGATGTGGTATTGGGGACGGCGTTGGTTGACATGTATGCCAAATGTGGGAGAGTGGAAGAGGGTTTGAGTGTGTTCTGGAGCATGAAGGAGAAGAATGTGTTTACTTGGAACACGGTTATTAAAGGGTTGGCTTTGGCCAAGAGTGGCCAAGAGGCCATTTGGTTTTTTAACAGAATGGACAAGGATGGTGTTAGAGCGGATCAAGTGACTTTGTTAGCGGTTCTGTCGGCGTGCAGTCACTCGGGTTTGGTGGACAAGGGTCGAGAGATTTTTGGTTTGTTAGTTCGTGGGAGGTATGGGTTTTTGCCTAATGTCAAACACTATGCTTGTATGGTTGACGTGCTGGCGCGTTCTGGCCGTTTGCGAGAGGCTGCTGAGTTCATAGGATGTGTGCCTTTTGGACCCACCAAAGCTATGTGGGGATCCTTGTTGGTTGCTTCTAAATCTCTGGGTGACTTGGAGTTGGGCCTTCTCGCGGCTGGAAAGCTCATTCAATTGGACCCGGATAACACTGCCTATTATGTTCATCTGTCCAATCTGTATGCGGCCATGGGAAGATGGAGCGATGTTGAGAAAGTAAGGGGGATGATCAAGGCTAGACAAATGACCAAGGATTTGGGATTTAGTTCTGTGGAGGTACAACACCACAGGCTTGTTTAGCCAACTTCGATGGAATACTTGTTAGTTGTTTTTCCCTCTAAATTGGTGAGATAACACCAAGTTAGCTATTACTGCTGTTTAGGCCTGCCTTGCTACAACATAATATATTTCTTGATATTGTCAGTAATTCAGGATGCTGGTTATTCAAGTATGGTAGAAATGACTAACCATGTGTCAAAAGCCTCCTGTTGATTAACTGTCATTCCCTGAGAGCCTACATTTCTCTTAGTCAATGCTATCAATTTTGTCAACACAATAATCAACATCCCTGCTCAGCTTCAGTCAATGCCATTCTTGGTCTTGCTGAGGCTACAGATACCACTGTCTGGAATCACATTTACTGCGAAGATAATTTTATAGCAGATGCATTAGCATAGAACGGTCTTCATATGGACTCCGGTTGTAGAATTTATGATAGTCCCCTGACGCTAATATATGCTTTTCCCGTTATTCTTAAGCGTTTTAAGGCCCGTTTACAAATAAAGAAATAAATAATCGTTGAGTACAGATCATGCTTGAAATGAAATGTAAGCAAACTAGAAAAGAAAGCAAAATCGCTGTGAAGCTGCCTTCTAAGGTAATAGATGATCACTCGATGCATTTATTTTCCACGTGACTAAAAATTGTTTATTTTTCTCTACATGTATACTAAAGATATGGCTTACCACTATACAATTACAAATATTACAATGGAAGCAACGTGATCAACCCTGAGTTAGCAATAATGGGGTCAGTGTTACTTCAGTACCCATCTATTTACTATTACACGTTGCATATTGCCATAGGATAACACTATGACCTGAAACGCAAAGCGCTCTACAGAATTCCATCTTTTGACGCTCACGAGGCTGTTCCAGTTCCTGGTTCTGGCTCTAAAATGTTATGATATTCCAGCTGAGTCATCTCCCCTCCATGTACTGGATCAAATTGGCATCGATAGAAGCTGCATAAACCAAATTTTAAGTGCAAGTCATTAAAACATCATATAACACAAGCGTCCACCTTTTAGGATGCGAAAACGTCCATTAAACTGCATTTTGGATACGAAGCACACCAAAAAAGTAAAGTGCATAGAGATATATGGCGAGAGATTTATTAAAAGAGCCATGAGACCAATGCAACACATATGCACAAAATTATATGGGGAAGACCGAGTGCTTTTAGTTTCAGCTATCTTCTCAATTGAATCATTAGTTAAATTTGGACGCCATTAGCTTTCATCTTATCTTACAAGTAAAAAGTATGAGACGAGAGTAGCAAACTTAAAATTTTAAGTTCAAAACATCAACTCAGTGATACTTCAAAGTCCACAGTGATACTGAATAACAATATTAACCTGTTTTACACAGTTTTGAAAATCAGACTGGACCAATTGTTTCAATTAGTCTGACCAGAAACTAATCTGATAACCAGTCCCATTTACTATAAAAAAACTGGACCATCTCAGAACCGATGAAAACAAATACAAAGAAATAGTTTGAACTGGTGATATTTTTTTTTTTTTTTTTAAATTATGATATTATGTTTATTTAATATTATTTTATATATTATTTAATTATTATTAAATGGCCAGTTCAACTACAGTTAAACAGTTAAACCTTGAACCAATTCAATGGCCAGTTCAATTTTAAAAACATTGGTTTTACATATTACAACAGAATTTGCACCGTCTAATATAAACATAATAATAGCAATCAAGCTTAGAGAAAACAGCATTTTGTCATTTCCTCAAATAATACCTTCCATCCATGCCAAGAATTATGACTGTATTGCTTTGAAGACCAAATGCAACTGTGTAATGAGAGCCCTCTTGTAAGTGAAACTTAGCAACTGACCACTCAGAATTGAAATACTTGGGTAACACTCCTACAAGTTTAAAGTAACACAGAATCAACAAGGGAAAAGGAAATTGATCACCATATTCTTTCTAACTGACAAAGATTTTTGAAATGAAAAAATAATTAAATAAATAAACAGTCAGAAACCATACAGCACTTCATAAAATAGATAAGGACCAACTATTTGCTTCTATTAGAAACTGTTTTTGCACAGAATCCAAATTTCAGGGTCCCAAAAAATCAAAGAAATACTCCTAAAATAGGATAAGGACCAACTATTTGCTTCTATTAGCAAAATCTGATATTGAACATTAAATTATTGTCCTTATCAGTTCCATGTAAATAATTTTTTCCCTTTTACCATTTATTACAAATGTTCATTTGAATTAATTTATTTCTAATACCCTTTTGGTAAATTTGACTTAAAAAGGTTATTTCCAAATTTTACATAAATGAAATCAATTTCACTCAGCACTTTGCATATACAACAAGCAAACATATAACCAATTCTCTTCAAAATCGGAAAACTCACACCAATAATGACGCTCTATCAACCATTAATATCTTCTTATTTTAAAGAACACATACACTAATAACGTTACCATTCAAACTTCTACAGCACGACAAATAGAATAGTCCATAAAATGTTAGAGAAGATTTTAGTTGGAATTTAACAATTTGACCACAGCATGTAAGCTAGAAAACGAATAGAATAACTCTAGTAAAAAAAATACCTTTAAATTTAATGAAGGAGCGAGATGAGCTAGATGGGGTAATGGCAGCATCTGAGTTGGATGAACTTAGGGAATTTTCATGCTCGGAGACGCTAGAACTAACCTTAAGGCTGAACACATGGATAGTACCCTTGTCACTTGAGGCTGCTAGCCATTGAGCAGTAGAAGAGAATGCCAAGCTATAGATCTCCGCTGGATTCGCACCCCTTCTCACCTAAACGTGATGACACCCAATAAATTTATACCATAGACCAAAATGCTTGAAATGGCCAAACCCTAAAACTAAACCATCAAAGCAGAGAAAATAAACTAATAAACAAATATAGACATTTACTACAATGCAATTGAGAAAAGAAAGGGAAAGTCACGAAACGACACATACTTCCTGAAGAAGCGTGGCGTTTTCCGTGTCGAAAATCCGAATCAGCGTACCCTTGGTGCTGGCGGTGGCAATTAACTGGCCATCAAGCGTGAGATCGAAGCAAGCGATTCTTGAATCGTGCGCGGAAATGAGCTTGTACTTCTTCTGCGCGTAATGCTCGACGCGAATCTGACCCTTCTGCAACCCCGGGCAAGCGAGCACCAGCGAGTCCGTCACGTGCGAAACCGCGCAAAGCCCCTTAGGGTTCGCGATGGTCTCAATCTGTTGCACCAGCTTAAGGTCGACGAAGTTATAGACGAATATCTTCTGCTCCACGACGACGATTATTCGGTCTCGGCGGAGCCTGACGCCGCGCACGGGAGCACGGAAGGAGAGCTCGCCGATGCAGCGGCCTTGGTGGTCGTCCCAGATCATGACCTTGTTGGGAGGGTAGTGCGGGTGGGACCCGCCGCCGACGAGGGCCAGGATGTTGCAGCGGAAGAGCATCTCCACGTGGCCAATTCCGCCGCCATCAAACTCGCGGCGGAAGAGCTCGCGGAAGGGGTTGCAGTTGTAGATGCGGAAGCCGTTG
Source organism: Mucuna pruriens (assembly GCA_025330945.1). NCBI lineage: Eukaryota > Viridiplantae > Streptophyta > Magnoliopsida > Fabales > Fabaceae > Mucuna > Mucuna pruriens. The sequence goes on from JAENHJ010000528.1 coordinate 4,026,692, forward strand.
TCGGTGGCGGCGGAGAAGCAGGCGTAGTCTTGGTTGAAGGAGAGGTGGAGGAGCGGCTGCGCCGGCACTGGGTAGGGTTCCATCCAGACGGTGGTGCAGTGGCGGCGGGCCGGGGATTCGGGTTGCGGAGGCATTAAAGAATCGAAGTCGAGAGTTTGGGATTGGTCGAGGAGGAAATTAGGGTCTGGGTTTGGGTTTGGGTTTGAATTGGGGGTGGTGGGGTTAGGGTTTGGCCAAGAAGAGGAATCGGGAGCGGGAAGGGTGCCCATTGAAGAATGAATGAGTTTGATTGATGGATTTCCCAAGATTGAAAAATATTCTCAGCTTTGCTCTCCCGCAAAAACTATCACTCACTGTTTTCACTTATCAGTGTTAGAGTGTAATTTATAAATAGTGTGAGATAAGTTAGTAGTTAGTTGCGTTAATTACGGAGCACGCATTTTTAAAACCGGTGAAAAAATATATAATCACAAAACGCCGTTGCCGGGGATCGAACCCGGGTCACCCGCGTGACAGGCGGGAATACTTACCACTATACTACAACGACTCCATGTTATTATCTTGATTGTGACTCCTAAAATATATTTTAGTATTCGTATAGTATTCTTTCCCTGTATATTATTTTCTAAAATCAATCGGTTTCTTATATTTCTTTTTCTTCTACTTTTATTATATACAAAATTGTATAAACTAATTGTGTAAATATAACTTGTACTTTATTCATATGTTGCTTGTCTTGAACTATTAGATTTGTGCGTGTAAGATTAGGTGGATTTTATTTTATTTACTCGTGGTTTTAATTATTTAAATTTACAAGATTCATTAGATAAGTTGTCTTAAAAACTAAATTTTATATAACTTTCAAGTGGTTTCATTTATAAATGGTTTTAAATAAATTCAAGACATATTCTTTAAACAAGTAACTTGTGATTATCATAATTTTTCTTTTCGAGAAACAAAATATCACAATTTTTATACATATACGTGTGGGGATAAGGTTTAACAATAATGAAAAAAAAAAAAGTAACAAGTTCCAATTAAGCTAACAAGTAAAAAACAAAAAACCATTTTATTCATGGGTATACTCCAAATTAATAAATTAAGTATGTGGTTAGGAATTTGTTTGAATAAGAAAAATATATAGATATTTGTAGGGGAATAAAATAAAATAATTTTTTTATATATTATGAAAAAATTAATATTATTAAACTTCTATAAATTAAATATACATAAATTAATTTTAACTTATGAATAAGTTTTTTATTTGTATTTTTTAAAAATCTTTTGAAAGAAAATACTCCTACTACTCTTTAACATATTATTTAAAACATATTTTCTACCATTTACATAAATTTATTCATATAATTTTATATATCTCGTTTCATAATTACTGGAACGTTCTTATGAATTTATAATTTTTTTATAAGTTTTAACCAATGATAAAATTACATTAAAAATATACTAACACTCTTCTTTTCAACAATTATTTTTTTATTATTAATTTTGTTTTCACTGCTTTCTTAACTATTTAGCATGGGATTTAGAAATTTATATTTTTCTTTCGCTTCTCTTTCATATTTTCCAAATAAATAGCTAGGATATAGTTGTGATTGAATTTTAAAGGCGAATAATGTTGTAAATATAAATAGTTAGTTTGATATTTGTGTTTCTTAAATAAAATTTGATATTTTATCTCTAATACAGGCGTAGAAGTATTTTATACACTAACATTGTAATTAACAAAAAAAAAGTTATCAACTATCGAAAATTATATCTTTAATTTATATACTTGATATTTGTTCTGTTATTTATTTTTTTTAAAATTTAATAATTAAAAATAACTTTACACCTAAGTTTTAATTAATATTTCAATTTATGAAATGTAGTAGATAAATATTTATCTGATATAATTGTGATTATAATTCATAATAAATAGTATTTTTACTGATTATTTTATAATTAAATCTCATAATAAAAAAAATATATGTATATTTTTTATAATAATAATTTAAATTCTGATGTAATGTTATTTTTAAAAGTGACATCAATTTAATTTTTGAAATTATAATGATTCGTTAAATTGGTCCTTAATTCAATTAAATGACAAAATAGTCTCTTAAATTATATACTACTATTAAATTTAGCCCCTCCAATTATAATTAATGGTAAAATTGATTTCTAAAATAAGTAGAATGTCAAAATGGCCATTAAAATTGTAATTATCTATCAATTTGTTCATTAAAAATGTAATTATCAATCAATTAAATTTGGTAAAATACACATTTTGTCTCATAACATTTAAAAAATTGCAAAATTTGTATATATAATTTTTCCCATCTTAACTCCTAAACTTATATACTTATATTTAATGAATTATATATATATAAAAAAAAATTCAATAACTAATTTGACTAAATTGAGACAAAAGATACTATTAGTTGTTTTTTTTTTATTTTAAGGATCAAATTGATTAATCATTGCAACTTTATGAACTAAATGGGTAGATAATTACATTTTCAAATATCATTTTGACATTTATTTGTTTCAAACACTAATTTAACCTTCTATTATAATTTTAAAAACTAAATTAAACAGTAATATACAGTTTAAATAACTATTTTACTATTTTATTGATTTTAAGAACTAATTAATTTTGTATAATAAATGAATGATTCACTCTATTTTAAAATTAAAATACACAACAAGACTATTTTGACACTTTCTTTCTAAGTTTAAATTTATTAAAAACCATAAAAAAATGAAAACCGTTTTAATAAATAAGGAGTGAGTTGCGATAAATATGAAAGGCGTCCCTCTTTGAATATTTTGTTCTCTCTACATAAAGATAACAATAATGTAATTTGAGATGACTAATTGTACATGAGGTATGAAATGCACTTCCCAAATGAGAGAAGATAAAATGTTTAGAATTTTCATGTCAAAGTGGGTGAAAACCTCACTCTGCAGGTCCAATTTGTATGATTGAGAGTTTTTTTATTTCTTAAATATAATTTTAAAAATAAAATGCGTTAAAATGTAGTTGAAATAATTTTTAATTTAAATTTAAAAAATTATATTTATTTTCAAAATAAAAAATTATTTATGAGTTAAGTTTTTGTTTTTTAAAATTTGTAAACTTCCAACTAAAAATATCCTCAATGTATGTTTGGGGGTGGAGAGAAGTATTTTTTTATTTTTTATTCAAATATAATTTTAAAAATAAAATATATTTGACTAAAATGAAGTCGAAATAATTTTTAATTAAATTTTGAAATAGTTTTATATTTATTTAAAAAAAATATAAATTTAATTTTTAGTTTAAAATAGTTTCTCTTAAATATTTGATTATTATTATTATCACCCTTGTTCCATACCACCATTGCTATTCGTATTACCCGTCACTACCAATCATTACCATCATTTATACTCACGCTCAAATACATTTTAAAGTTAATTTTAACAAAATTAAAAGTTTTAAAATAAATTTATTTTCAAACTAAAAATTAATTTTAAAAAAATAAAAGTAAAAGTTAAAAATTGGGTTTGGTTTTTAAAATTTGTAAAACTTAACACTAAAATTCATTAAAAAAATCCTAACTTAATGGTTAGGATTTCTAATGTAGTAGTATGTTAGAATGTGCAATATATTTTGATAAATATTTATTTTATATAATTAAAATTGGTAACAAATAAATATTTTTGAATATATGAATTGATTATAACTATATTTTATAAAAATAAATTTATTTTTAAACATAAAAATTATATTTTTTTATTCATGATAAATAATTTATATTTTAATATAAAGTTATTTTTAATTTTTGATAATTTATTTAAAAAACATATAAGTACATGAATAATTTTGAAAGAAAAGTAGTGTAAAAGGATTGAAAGTAAAATATTTTGAGTTTGTTGTTAAATAAAAATAAATTTGAAATAAAAATTTAAAAAATAAAAATTAAATTCTCAATATATATATAAGAGCATGACAAGACATATGACTTACAAGAGTAAAAACCACTCTTTAAAATACTATCATTCAATAATAATTTTTAAAAATATTATTATTCAATAATAATTTTTAGAAATGTTCGTTCAAAAGTATGATCATGATTTACGATGTAAGAGTGGATGAGTAAATTACTTATTGCAAATTCAATATATAATTTATAGATTTAAATATTTATTTATTTATTATAAATTTAATTACAATACTATAATTCATATATTTAATTTTTTTATTACAAATTTAATTATATAAATAAAATATTATATCGTGTATAAGCTAAAATACTAAATTATAAAAAATAAAAGACTATGACATTTGAGTTATACTAATATATTACTGTATTTTATTTCATGTCTTTTTTTAAAATGTATTAAATTAAAAACGAAAATTTCACCATTTAATTTTCTCTCCCCAATACCCATAGCTAAAAATGAAAAACAGCTCCCAAGAAAAAATGCTTCACTCTTTCAATTTACCATTGAAGTTAATCATAAGTACTTTTGTTTGAAAGAACGATAGCAGATCTCACTTGTGGACTCAAACTTATTGAAATCCAATTCCTGGTGGTTCGATACAATTTTTTCACCTTTCTAGTGCAAACAAGGAAAGTATTGTGTGTAAGTGTGTATTTGGTTAGGGTGATCGATTCCTTTTATAATGCATTTGAATATATTGTTTAACATGTAAGCATCACCCTAGGTATAACCAAATGCATAACTCGCAAACAATCCTTTTCTTGTCGCATCATCGAAGAAATTATATGGAACCAGTGCAAAGACTTAGAATCTTTGAGAAACTCCAAAATCCAAATTTAAGCTTCGTTAGTCCTTAGCACTGTATTGCTTGCATCGATTATGGAGATCAAAACTGCTGACCCATTATTTTCTGTCAAAACCATGAAAGGTGTCGCTTTTCATTTCCCATTCCCTTCGCATATTGTTTTTTTTCGATAAAAAATAAGTATATTTAATATTTTAAAAATATAAAATATTTAATACTTTTCTGGTCATGTTAGAGAAGGATTTAAAATTATTTTAATTGATTCTTTGTATAGAAAATAATGGTAACAGTTAGAATGATCCCATTCTCAAAATTTAGTCTTGTTTTTTTGTAATATCTCTTAGGAAGAAAAGCTCCACCAAGTCAATACACATTGACAATAAAGTCCTTCTCATGGCTTTCCAAGGCCTCGGTACAAAAATGTACATCGGAAGAGTTTGAAGCAGGGGGTTATAAATGGTATATGCATGTTCTTTTGCCTTTAATGATCCCTCTACTTTTGCTCACATACCAATTCAACGTTACAAATCAATTACAACCCTAGAAACTTGTTCACCAAAATGATAACATCATTGACCTTGCTTTGGAACTTCGTTCATACTTGTAATTTCCATTTTCTGTATATTATAAACCTGATGCTCAATTGGATATGTTCCTTCAGGAGCCTGTCTATTTACCCAACTGGGAACACAAAAGAGGGTGGTCAAGGTCATGTTTCTATTTATTTGGTGCTCATGGACTCAACTTCGTTACCTCTTGATTGGGAGGTCAATGCCATAGTAAATTTTTCTGCGTATAATTTTATTGACGATGAGTATATTACAACTCAAGGTATTATCAATATTTTATTATTGACCATGAGTATGTTACCAAAAAAAATGATAAATTAAATTAATTTTTTGTTATATTTAACGAATTGAAATACATGCAGATACAAATGTAAGGCGTTTCCATGTGCTGAAAACTGTGTGGGGTGTCGCAAAATTGATTGACATAGACACATTTAATGACCCTTCAAATGGATATCTGATGGATGATACCTGTGTGTTTGGAGCTGAGGTTTTCGTTGTCAAGACCAAGAATAAAGGCGATTGTTTAACAATGATTCATGGACCTATCAATTGTTCCCATAGTTGGAAATTTAATAACTTTTCCTACGAAAAATTAGACAAGTACGAGTCTGAATCGTTTGTCGGTGGAAACTATAAATGGTATGTACAATTACTTCTTATCGAGGATTTATTGTTTGAATAGTTACATGTTTAGTATAGATTCATTTTAGGAAAATAATATTTTTTTTTCAAAAGCTATGATGAAATTAATCAAAATTATTATTCCTTTAAAATAAATTATACGAAGCACGTATACTAATGAAATTATCAAGTTATATTTAAGAAGATGTTTCAGAACAGTTTAATTTTTATATAATAAAATAATTATAAATTTGAGGACTAACCTGATGTCCAAATACGTATTGAGAAAGTAGATTAATGTTTATCTTAAACTTGAGACGAAATTAATGTTTAACTTTTAGAGGCCAACTTAGAGGTATAATTTTAATTTGATGTTCTTAATGCATATAAGCAGGATTAGTCCCAGTTCTGGTGAGTTCTCGATATTTAATTTTTTTCATAAAAGATAAATCTCTTTGTTCTTTGGAAATCTGTGTTTTTTATTTTATTTTAATTTTTCAGGAAGCTCATTTTATACCCTAATGGAATCGTGGAGGGAAAGGGCAACAGTATCTCGTTATTTTTAGTTTTGGAAGTTTCAACTCTGCCCCCAAACACTAAACTCGTTGTGGAGTGCACTTTGCGCGCAAAAGACCAAGTCAGTGGATATGATGCTCAGACAAAATGTGAGGCCACGTTCCCTTACCTTAATTACAATCTCAATTCTAACAATACTTGAGGAAACCTGCTTTAATTAACCCACGATTCATGTTGGGAGTATATATTTTGGTTTCATATTACATTTCCAAAATATATTGATTTTATATACCTTTATGCAAATTCTCATGCAAATGATTTTACTTGACTTAATTCCTCTTGTAGTTTGTCGTAAGTTCTCCAGCTCGAATTCGACGTGGGGTTCCAGACAGCTTGTGGCCTTGGCTAAACTTAAAGACCCAAATAGTGGGTTTTTGGTGAATGATAGTTGCATCCTTGAAGCTGAATTTACGATTCTTGGTCTCATGACCCCGAATTGATTTATACGATTATAATGTGTACACAAGATAATACTATCATTTCTCACTTCAACTTGCTTTGCCCATGAGATCGAAAGTTCAACAACCCTTGGAGTTCATGGTAATAAAATATCTAAGATTGAGCAATAAGCTTTGCTCAATTGAATATGCATAAAAAATAGAAATGGATCCGGATCAAGTTCCAAACCTTGGACCGAAGATGGCGATGCTTTGATTGATTTCCCTTGCACGTATGTATGTGATTGAGCAAATTCTAACAAAAATTATCATCGAGCATTGTGTATGAGTGATTGAATGAAGTCCATAACTAACACCGGCTTTTACAAGAGATCACATCGTGACTCTCCACCTCTATCACTAATATGTTTTAGTTGCTAAACTAAACTAAAATAAATTAAACACACACTTAAAGGTATTTGTTTATGAACAAATATATATAAAAACTAATATTTCATTCCAAAATAAATATTTATTTTATGTAATTAAATTTATATGTCTATAAAAAAAAGTCTAATTATAAAAATAGTGTATGAAATGTATATCAAAACAAAATAAAAACATATAGTAAAAATATCTAATTAAAATAATAATGTGAAAGAGAGTCTCATTTGTATATTTTTATTTATAGTACAAAAATAGTTTTCCAATATTTTCATAAAAATTTCCCTTTGGGTAAAAATTGGAGATAGGGAAGTTTGATATTTATTTATTTTTTTAACTTAAATATTTTTTTTATAATATATAAAATAGGAATAGAAAATATTATATTACGGAAAACAATAAATAGAAAAGTTTAAATTATTTTTAGTTAAATTTATTTCTTTTTTATTAAGATAAAGGCTTTTTATATTTTTTTTGCTGTTTATTCTTGTATTATTTTTTAGATGAATAAAATTCCATTTTTTTATACCCTTGTAGTTTTTATTCTTATTTTAATATTGAATAAACCATTAATTTATTTTGAAGTATTACACTCTCCTAAATAGTATTTAAAATAATAAATTATATAAATAATTTCTAAAACATTAAACATCTATCGATTTAATCTTTAGGTTAATAATATATTTTATTAACATTGAGAGATTAATTTTTTAATATTTAAAAGATTATGTGATATAATAATATTTTAAAGACTTCTTAAATAATTTCATTAATTTAAACATTATTAAAAAATAATACTTTAAATACTAATTCGAAAATGTATTTTTTTATGGCTAATTTGAAGAAAGTGTAGAACTCTGTTCCTTTTACCGTTTGATTGTTTTTGGATTTTACTTTCTACTTTCGAGCAGAAAGAAATGGAAATGATTATACCAGAGAGAAAAAAAAGTAAAAAAAAAAAAACTATTCTGAAAAGAGGATTTAAAAAAAAAAGGTTTCGAGTAATTTTTTCTTTTTGATTTTTCTGTTTTAATTTAGGAAAAATGAGTTTATATTAAAAATAATAGAAAACAAAAATAACTAATAATAAAATATTTTGCATATAATTTATTATTTTTTCACTAATCTAAACAAATTTTCTTATTTCTATCTATTAAAACAATATATTTTTACTCTTTTTTATTTCTATTATTCATAAGCTTTTATTCCCTATTTCTTTTTTTTTATATTTAATTTTCAATTCAAATTCACCATCAGGGTACGCGTGTAAAAATCTGAAACAATAGCTTTTATGTTAAAGTAGAAATTAAACGTGGATTAACGTGACCCAAGTACACTTTCACAGTCTGAAAAGATTAACCAGAGGCTGAATGAATGCGCACGGGTTGGGCACCATGACATCTCATCCTACTTCAATTTCAATCAATATTTTATTTATATTTAAAAAAGGACTAAAAAAACGAAAACAGCTTACACAGCACGTCTTAACACGGTACGCACCTTCTAAACTAGTTCCCGAATCCAAATCCAAATCCGAGCGTTCATCAAACCATTCATCCTCAATCAACAGCCAGGATCGAATTATCAAATTCTCTACAATAGACTTCCCCACACCTAATTCCGTTGAAATTGAAAAGAACCCGCGCTATTTTGAATTATTCTGCCTCTCCGTATTTCTATTGGCTTATTTATAAATTATTTCCTTATTGATTGTATTTTTTTTATATATATATATATTTGTGGTTTTATATATAATTGAAGCTGAAGAGTGTGATTGATTGCGATCATAGATGGTGAAGAAGATGAAGGGGAAAAGCCATGGGACTGGAAAGAAAGCGAGTAGGAAAACGAAGGGCGTGTTTGGTAGCAGCAGCACCAGGCACTTGCAGCTTCAGCTAGATAAAGTGTCCCTCTTTCCCCTCCGTCAACCGTCTTCTACTTCTTCCACCGTTTCTCGCTTCCAGAACCTTCTCGATTCCGATGCTCCCGACGCGTCTTCCTCTCGCGCCACGCTCACCGACGCCGCCGCCGCTGACGGCGACAGAGACTTCATTCTCAGCCAGGACTTCTTTTGGTACTCACCCTATCCTTTTTAAATTTCGCGATTTCGTTTATCTATTTCTCTCACCTTGTTCTTTGTTTCTCTTGGCAGCACTCCAGATTACATAACCCCGGAAAATCAGCATAATTTGAACGGCTTTGATTGCGACATGGTGACGTGTTTCAAATTGATTCATAATGCCCTACATTTTAGCTCTCTCTGTATTTTTTTCTTACTAATCTTTTTAGCGTTTTGTTCTGCAGGAAATTACCCCTTGCCCCAAATCGCCCGAGAAGCTGACTACTACAAAGAGTAAGAGATGCCGGCTGGGTAAGACTGGTTATTGTATATCTATTGCGAAGGATCTATGAATTTGAAAATCTTAGTGCGAGCTAAATTTATGAAAACGAGTGTGATGTTTGCTGAACGATCGACCCTCTGCATTACTTCATGACCGTAAATTAGTGTGATCATTGAGATTTAACAATCTTATCTTGGATACCACAAAATGCGTGGATTAGCTTATATAAGAATGTTTTAACTTAATCATAGTTTGAGTTTTGAGTACATAAGTGATTTCTATCAAAAAAGTAATCTTTTCACATAGCTTATATTTCATGTGTGCCTGGCACCAAGAAATGTACGATCACCTTGAAATGATCCCGAATGGCGCTTTTAGAATAATTGTGGTGTTTATTTAAATTCAACAATATAGTTTTCCAATTTGAAAACACAATCACCATTAAACCTTATCAAGTCGCTGTTAAGATATCTAGACTATGCATGTCTAATGGGAGGGTGGAACCTATAGTGAATTGTCTGTGCTGACGTTTTGAAGTCAATTTCCAACGTGCCTGGCAAAAGTATAGGAATATTGTTGAATTTAGTTAGAGTATTTATTGTTCTTTATAACTCTTAACTCAGGTATTTTGATACACTGCGTGCTGCATAACTTTCATTCCACATCAAAATAACTAGTGCAATTTTTATCTTTTTTTTTTTTTCATGTCGTAGATGCGATCTCAGTAAACCCCCTCAGCCCTACCTTTTCTAGTGACCATCAACCAGTTGTGGAACTTGGAAAGGACTCTGTTACCGAAGAAATAGCTGTTGAGAAAACAACAACAGCTGGTAAACCAAAGACTCAAAATTACGTGTCACATTCTGCAGTTGCATTGCGTTGCAGGGTCATGCCTCCTCCTTGCTTTAGGAACCCTTATTTGAAAGATGTTTCAGAAAAGGAGACAGATCCTTTTGGAAACCAAAGATTAAAATGTGCAGGTATTAGTCTAGTCAGTTTGTGGACAAGTTTTTGCAATCTGCAAATTATTGTATCCGTTGGTATTTTCTTCACACTTATAGCAAATTTAACTACATAATGGTTGCAGGTCTCTTCCCTGCAATTACTAGTGGTGATGGGCTTTCACGATATCGCACTGACTTTCATGAAATTGAGGTATTATGTTTCAAAAGGAGATTCTAACTTCCATGGATTGTTTGAATCCGTTTTACCTTGTCAAAAGCCAACCTCTGTGGTCGATAATTGGTGTATAACTTTTCCTTTCCTTGTCAGCAAATTGGTAGAGGGAACTTTAGTAGTGTTTTCAAAGTATTAAAACGAATAGATGGCTGCTTGTATGCTGTGAAACACAGCACCAGACAGTTACGCCAGGAAACAGAAAGGTACCATCTTCAAACTTATCGATGTTTATTTTTATTTTCTGCAAGTCTAGTCACTTACTCTAATCTTTCGACACTGCAGGACAAAAGCTTTGATGGAAGTTCAATCTTTGGCAGCCCTAGGTTTTTATTTACATTTTCACCGTTTGTTTTATTCTGCATAGCAGATTTTGTATCGAATTTGCTTTGCTTAAGTTCATTTTGCCCCTTTAGGTCTGCATGAGAACATTGTGGGCTACTATTCTTCATGGTTTGAAAATGAACAGCTGTACATTCAGATGGAGCTATGTGATCACAGCTTATCCATAAGAAAAAGCTCTGCGGTATTTACAGAAGGACAAGTGTTAGATGCTTTATTTCAGGTGAACTTCCTTCATGACCATTTTTAAATGGACCTTACTTTTATGCTTCATTACACAGCATCTAGGAGTTATAGAAGCCTAATATCACACATTTCCTTTTGTTCAATATGATGAAAGTCCACCGTACTCTGTCTCTCTTAGATGTTTATTCTTGTAGAGTCCTACTCAAGTTTTTACCAATCTATTGTTTTTGTGCATATGTTGATTTGATTTGTTCTGACATTGTCAGGTTGCCAATGCACTGCGATTTATACACGAGAAGGGAATAGCTCATCTAGATGTCAAACCTGATAATATTTATGTTAAAAATGGTGTTTATAAGCTTGGTGATTTTGGTTGTGCAACTCTTCTTGATAATAGCCTGCCAATTGAGGAGGGCGACGCACGTTATATGCCCCAGGAAATCCTTAATGAGAATTATGATCACCTTGACAGGGTTGACATCTTCTCCCTGGGTGCTTCTATTTATGAACTAATTCGCAGATTGCCTTTGCCAGAATCAGGATGTCAATTTATTAATCTTAAAGAGGGCAAGTTTCCACTTCTGCCTGGTCATTCGTTGCAACTTCAAAACTTGCTCAAGGTATCATACATTGTTCTCTTACCTGAAATCTGGTGGGACTTGTGTTTTGATTTAAGAATTGTTAAAACGCCAATGATTCTCACTTCCCAATGCTTTTGTTATCTTTCAACATGGTAGATGTTTTGCAAGCGATACTACAATTTGCGCCAATGGTACTTTGGTCAAGAAACTAGGCACCCGCACTTATAAAGGAATTATATTTCTATTATTCGTCTCTGTTTTGTATGGATTTTTATTAAAATTAAAAAATATAAGGTACATTGGTAGTTACTTATATATTCGTTTTTTCACTAAAATAACTATTACGTTTGTTTTACCACTTTGGTATTTATTGTTGAGTCATCCAACCATTATGCCATTTAAAATTGGAAAAATGTTCTTTTGCACGATAAGGTTTTAGTGAAAATTATATGAATTGATATGATTGGTTGAAGTTGGATTCATTCGGTGAGAGTGGAAGAAGGTACTTACAAAATTACTGTTACTATTAGTAGTACCCATGTATTGTCAGTTCTTTATTTCGATAACATTGTTTAAATTTTTAGCGGTGCAATTTTTTTATATGTAAAATTGTTCTGTTCTTTTTAGTTGGGCTAAACATGCTTGTTGATTTGAGTTTTTTTTTTGTGATTTAGGTCATGATGGACCCTGATCCGGTTAAGCGGCCTTCTGCTAAAGAATTGGTAGAAAATCCAATTTTTTGTAGGATCCAAAGAACAGCAAGTTGATAAACCACGACTTATTGTTTTTCCGGTTGGATTATATGCGTAAGATCGGTCTTCATGATGCCATGGCCAATTTTGTGAAATATCTTCGGATATATATGCACCAGATTTTTCTAGAGCATGGTGCAAATATTGTAAATTTAATGGTACAATTATACATTGTGTTGTACTGATAATGTGCAAATGGCAATTGGCAAAGAGAAGCCCCTTGAAATCAACGATTGGCTTTTATTATTCCTGCTGCATTTTGTTATACCTCATTTGAAGGCATATATTATAATAAGAAAGGCTTAATTAAATGAATTTGTGTAATATTTTTTTATCACACCAAGGGAATTTCTCATTTGAAAGTTGGAAAATAATCTAGTGAGTGCAAATATTATCATAGTGGATTTTATTCATTTCAACCAAATCTTTTAGAAAGATCGCAGGATTTGAATTTCTATTAACATAAGAGAATCATTGTATATAAAATAGGTTTGAAGTAATTGATACTCGAAATGTTTGGGATATTTAAAAAGAACATTTAAGTAAAGTTATAAATTTGATTTACTTAAATATTTCTTATAAATAATTGGGTATATATTGTCAAATGTATATGAAATTTGTTAATGTACATAGTAATTTTTTTAATGAGCTATAACTTTAATTTTGTAAAATACATTTTAGATGAAACTTATTAAAATATTGAAAAAAATATTAAAATAATTATTTTTAAAGTCAATAAACTAATTTAGTTATATTTTATTTTCTTACTTTCAATTTTTCAAATTTTATTCCTTTATTTTTTCTTGAATTTTAAAGTAATTAATCAAATTAAGACTTTTTAGAAACTAAATATCAAAATAGAATTATATCAATGAACGTGCAAATAACTGATATAAAATTATTGTAATGAAAAACACCGGTGATTATCTTTAACAAAATCTAATAAATATTATTAACACGAAACTGTTTTAACTATTAATATTAACATCTTTAATGTCACATCAACTTTAAAAAAAAAAAAGTGGCCCGGTAGTTCACGTGGCGTGCCACACATGACTTGTTCTAAAATTCCACTATCATTAGCGAATTCAAAAGAAAAAAAATATGCAGCTTTGGACACATGGCACCATCTAGCTTCACCAGACGATGGCAGTGGCAGGTTCCTTGTGATGAGCCAAGAGTCCTTTCTCAAGCCACTTGCAGTGGCAAATTTTGAGGAATTGTTAAAAATTGAAAAAGAAAATTTGACGACACATTACAAGTTTGTTTCACTTTTGTTACTCGGTAAACTGTTAAAAACAATTTTATGCTGATAATCTATCAAAACATTCTTATTTTGATAATTATGTTCTAAAAGTTCTCTACTTTAGTAAATCAGCTATAATTTTTATTATTTTAATTTATTTATTAATTTATCATTTAAAGCTTAACATGACAATATAAATTAGTATCAAACCAAATGACAATGCATTACAGTTCTATGTTAATAATTCTATTAAATATTAAATGTTATGTTATCATATGACCGAAATTTACCTAATTAAAATAGTGAGATTAAATTTGGGAGAAAATATTTGGAGAGAATTTATAAAATTAAAAAAAAAAACAAGAGACTAAAAGTATAATAAGTCAAAATTATTTTTTATTTTAGTTTTAAATTAATTTGAAGTTTTATATATTTTTATTATATAATTTTGTGTTTTAATTAATGAATAATGAGTAGAAAGGATCATAACAAGATGAAATATCTTTAATAAAGTCAAGAGGTAAATTAAAACCATAACCAAAAAAGATAAATTACAACAAAAATCACTTAAAACTTATTGTGGTAAACTTTTCTGTTAGTGCCTATATGAGATAATTTTTATAAACTAACTTAAACTAATTTTATCTTATAAAAAATTATTTCATTTTTTTCTTATTTTTCTCTCTTACACATATTTATGGAAAAATTTATATAATCAAATCCTTAATTTATAAATTATGAAACTATTTCTTTTTACAATAAGAAAATACAAAACTAACATCAACACTCAAATTTATATCAAACTTCAAATAGTTACATGGACAGATTTAAATTAATAAACTTAAATGGTTATTTAGTGTGTATTTTTTTTTTGGAGTAAGGTTATTTAGTGTGTATTTAATTGAACATATTTTGATAGAATACGATATTATTTCTCAAATTTAATCATTTTTAAATAGGCACCTAGTATAGTAAGACGAAGCCTATCTACCCAATTTTTTCATCAAATTTCTAACAAGTTTAATGATATTCCGTGTATCTGGGTTATTATTTTTAATTTTTATACATCACTAATTTTTAGCTAAAAACTTTTATAAAAGAACATTTTGATTTATATATTTTCTATATACAAAAAATAAGTTAATTTATACACATATATGCTCCATCTTCTCGAACAATGCTAAAAAAATGTGAAATTGTTAATTGTTGCAATCAACTAGTTAGTACTTAATTATTCCAGTCGAACAAGTTAAAAAGTTTGCAATGTCCTACTGGTAGATTTTCTCAACCAAGGAGGAGACGTCTAAAAAGAACTTTTACATAATTTATTTGTTTTTATAATGTAATTATTTTATATTGCGATTCAATCAAACATAGTATTTACGTTTGTAATAAATAACTTTAAAACGTATCAACAGTAATTGTTTTTTTTGTTTAATTAACCGTGTTTACACTGATATTCGTAGAAATAAAATTTTTATTTTAATAAGTTTTACCGTTGATTTTATAAATAATTATTCGTGTAATAAATTATTGTTGAATAAACTTATAATATATTTTTACAAACAAAATTTTGTACTGAATAGTATTAAAGATAAAAATAAAGTAAAACTTGTAATAAAAGATAGCGTAGGCACAAAACCGGAAAAGATGTATATAAGTTTCATCATTAGCTATTTTGCAGACAAGTGCATTTTCGTCACTTTTTTTTGTTGCTTTTGTTGGCAGGTTTCTGGCATCGTTGTCATTAGGGACAAATTTAGGAATGGACAAGCATAGGATCCAACTCATATTTTGAAGATCATACGAGTAGATTTTAATTTTTATTAAAAAAATACAATCTCGTAAGTTATTAATATAGTTATGTCTATTTAAATTTGTCCATTTTCAAGTCGTTAATTATGTATTTGTGATGAATAGGCACTCCCCCATTATTTGCTGAAAAATGGCACTGCTGCGAGTGCCAACTCTACCATAATCCAAACAAAATAGTTTATTTGCAGTTTGTAGAGTTACACAATGATGGGCAAATAGTGCCAATATCACATTTTATTTTGGGCCTTTTATTTTAATAAGGATCTAACTTTATTCTTTATGCATTTAATTGACCAAAACACGATGTGCAATTCGAAATTGTAGGGCCCAAATTTGTAACCAAATTCGGCTTCCTTTAGGAACGTACCAAAAGGATAAATGGTTGACTGGTTGTAGTCTTGAGAAGTTACTGTTTACTTCAAGACTAGTGAAAAAGCACACAAATAATACTTTTTTTTCTCAATAAAAGACAAGAAAAAAAAGTTCCTTCATTGACATTGTAACAGAAAAGGAAGACAAGAAAATATACTATGTGCCACCCATCCTTCTTTAGATTAGGAAATATGCACCTTACCAAAAAAATTAGGAATTGTGTATATGAATACGCAAACAATACAAGGAGTTGGCCCCATTGCTTGTGTAATTTAACAATTAACAAAAATTATCCCAAATTTAATAATTTTTTATAATGTATTTCTTTTTAATATTAAATGATCAAGTAAATAGAACTATATTAATCTGTGCGTTACACAGATTTATTTTATATAAACAAAAATTAAATATATAAAAATTTCGGTAAGTGAAACTCTTATCCATGTATAATTTATTATAAATAATTTTAAAATTTTTTTTTTTTAAGATTAACAATATTAATTGCCAATATTTTTTAATGAGGTAGTGATTGAAAAATGAAATATATCAAATATTGTATATCTTTGGAGTAATTTATTGGATACATTGTAGACTACATTTTGAATATAATTTGTATGTTTCTTATTTTGGACAACACTAAGAATTGTGACTCTTTTAGTAATATAACTCTCACAGTACAATATGTAACTGATTATAAATGACAAAATAGAGGAAATGTGATTAGCTATTATTGTCAAACACATTTTAGTTTGGTCAATTAATTATTGTCTTCAACAATATTGTCATTTATATAAAAAAATGGCCATTACTTATTTTCTTTTGATATTTTTTATTTTACTATGTTGCTTAAAATTTTATCCCTACTTTAAGTAAATACCATTAACTTGTTAGAATATTTTTCTTATTATCATGTCCGTATTTTTCTATCTCCAACTTATATAAATTATTTGTTAAATTGACGAATCAAGTATTTCACTTTCCTTAAATAATGTCAATAACTTTTATTATATTCATATTTACCTGTCATTTTATCTAAACACCTCTAGTTAATAATGTTTTTAAATGGTCTATGAAGAATTTAAAGCTCAACTTCTTTATTAATTGAGTAAGTATGGGTTATGTTTACTATAACTTAAATTTTGATTTTTTTCTTTTACCCAAAATTGCTAAAAATTACCATTCTTGAAAGCACTAAATAAAACATGCATATTTTATTCAATCATATGCTTTTTTTTTAAATGTAATAATTTTATAATCTATGAAACATTCTACCTATTGAGAATGGTACAATACATATAGTCGTAAATAAAACAAGTAAACGACAATATACATGAATTAAAAATACACAGATTAACGCAATTAAATAATAAAAAAACGTGTCACAAAATTATTTTTTAAATTAAGTTTAGTATTCTTCTTCACAAATGAAAAAAATATTTTTTATAACACTATATTTAAATTATATATTTATTATATTTTTAATAATACAATAAAAATTATAAATAAAAAAATCAGTTATTTTATTTATTCTAATAAAATAATGTCACTTGAGGTATCTAGTATATATTTTTTTATTAAATATATATAATATATGAAACACTTTATGATTTACATAACATCCATGATTTTTATTTCTCATTTAGTTAATTTTAGGTAATAAAATTAAAGTTACTATATTATATTCATAAAATAAAAATATAATGCATGAAAAATAATTAAATTAATTTGATTGTTAATATAAAATAAATTTGAATAATTTCAAAATTATATCAATATGCATTATAATTTAAATATTTTTTATAAGTACTTCTTAATCCATAGACATTTTGTGTCTTGGATCGAATCTCTCTAAATTTTCATATTTCCTAAAATACACATAGAGGTATGAAAAATTGAATAATTACTTTTTATTTTATATATATAATTTCATATGAAAACATACTTTTAAATACGCATGTTATATTGATTAAAATTAAAAAATATATTATACTTTTTATACAAAAATGAAGATATATTTTGTAGTAGAAAATTTTGTTCAAACTAAATTAAATTACTATAAATAACCAAGCTTGCATTTGAAGTATTTAATATAATTTCAAATATAAAATTTTAACTCAAAACTGTTGAAATAATCTCATATAAATTAATCTATATTTTTGTGATATATTATATTTAATAAATAAAATAATTAAAATTTTTATATAAATATTAATATTATATTAATATTTATGACCAAGTATTTATTAATAATAATAATAATATTGTTTCACGTTTTCCTAAAGGTGTTAAAAGAAAAGGTAAGATTACGCAGCAAAAATATTTATGTATTTTTAATAAAAGTAGTGAAAAGGGAAGGTACCTTTAATATTATTAGGCTTGACCCTAATAACATGGTTAGAATTTGTTAATAAAAATCTATCGAAAAAATTATTGTTACTAAAACTTAAATTATAATTAATTTTATTAATAGCAATTATTCAACTAATCTTTAAATTTAATAAAAAAATATCATCCACTGAAAATTTCACGGTTATTTAATTACATATTATTGTTAATAAAGTATCTATAATAAAAAAAAGTTAACAAACTTTGTGAAAAAATACATAATTTATTTTATCTTTAAAAAAAAATTTAAAATATTTTCTTATAAAAAATATCCACAAAACAAAATAAAAATAAAGATATAGAAAGGAAAAATTCGTAAAGTATCTTTAACAAATTATATAAATTTATTTTTCTTATAAAATAAGTACAAAGTATTAAATATTAAAAATAATAACTAATCTTTATTAAAGATTATAACCTCACCAAATAACATATATTTTTCTCTAAATATATATTTTCTATACCCAATATAAAAATTTCACTTTTAAATAATATATTAAACTACAACAATAACCCTAGCGCTCTAGCTGATACTAATTACTGTTACACGACACTTATCCGCTACTTTTCTACCAAATCAATGCGTATCTACCAAAATAATCAACGCGTTTCTAAATAAGCGCAATTTGTATTTTTTAATTATTGACTTCACTTCACAAGGTTAATATTTATATAATTGTTCTATGCTTTTTTATTTATTCTCCATGTTAGATTAACTAACTATATATACATAAACAAGCCATTGTCTTGCAGCGGAGGAGAGGGGGTGTACAAGGTCAAATAGAAACTAGAAGAACTATTGTCTCAATTAATTACATAAGTATTTGGTAAAACTTATTTTAGTTCCTTCATAAATTCTTTACTTATGAATTCTGTCTAATTAATTTTAGGTTTAGTTCAACTTTTAGTTTGATTGTTTGTTTTGGTCATTATATTTGAATAATGGATATTTTTTATCTACAACTAAATAATCTAATTTATAAAAAATTAAATTATTGATCAAATATTTATGTATTATAAATTATTCAATTTTATAAAAATAATAACGGACTGACTTTGTTATGTCATTATGTGGGTTAAAAAATAAAAATTAAGTTAATTATAAAATTAAAATTATTATTTTTTGAATATGAGTTAAAATTGAATAATTAAAAGACTATCTATTTTTTAAATGTCTAAATAAAAAATAAATAATTAAAATTAAAGAATTAAAATTGGTCATTTCTTAAATATGTTGGTGAAAATTAAACAATTAAAATTGTGAAACTAAAATTATTTAAGTAGCAAATTATAAGGACAAAAAGTACAATAAAATTTTAATTTTATTATTTAAAGAGTTGTGTTAATAATTAATTTTTAATAATAGTCAAAGAATTAATAAATAGAATATAAGAAAAACATAATAAAGATATACCAATAATACTAAGTGCTGTAATTTTAATAAAAATATTTTATTTTTAATTCCTCAATCATTATCTTTATAAATAGTAAAATCATTATTTCAATTACTTTGACTTCAAATCCACTTTACCATAAAGTAATTAAGTTACCAGTTCAAATAATAGATGATTGTCATGTAAGATGTGGTTGTTTTGTATGAATTAATAGCTAACTAAATTACATTTCTCTTTTAGAAAAATAAATATTACATTGAATTTTTCTCTTAAGTTAAAAAGTATATTTTTCTTTTAATATATTTGAATATGTGATATCTTATTTTCTTCTTAAAATTTTTTGTTATTTTTTTCTTATTTATACATATTTAGCAACACCATTTCTTCACATATGTAGATCTTACATCACATTCTATCCTTATATTAAAATATATTTTTTCCTGAACAAATACAAATGTATTTAATTTACCACAAATATATATATATATATATATATATATATATATATATATATATATATATATATATATATATATATATATATATATATATATATATATATATATATATATATATATATATATATATATATATATATCTTATTTTATTTATAAAAAAAATATTTTATACAAATAATTTAAATATTTTATTAAATTGTACATGTTTTATTATATATATAACAATTTATCACTTAATTTGGTCATTTATTTACTAATTTAAAATTATTATTAGTTTCACAAATATATTTTAAATTAATTAAATAAAAAATAATATGTATATATAGGTAAAATAAAATTAAACACAAGTATTAAGATAATGTCTAATTGCTGTTAATAATATAATATTTTATAAATGTTTGTATAAATTGGTATTTTTATTATATAATATAAATTATTATATTTATTAAATTTAATACAGAATTAATTTCAAGAATATTATTAAATCTTATATTTATTAAATAGAAATATTTATTAAATTTAATAAATGTAATTATAATATATATACATATATATTAAAAATTTATTATTAAATAAAATATAATCATTAAAAATTTCAATACTTATATATATATATATTGAAATATAATAAAATTTTATTTTTAAAATTAATTTATAAAAATATTTTAAATATAAATATGTAAATGTATATTAATATTATATATATATATATATATATATATATATATATATATATATAATTTATCTCATAAATTTTTTTCTAACTATAGTTCTAATAAAAAATAAATATTTTAAATTTATTTATATTTTAAAAATATTAAGTAAGTGAATGATAAGTTAATAAACTAAAAGCATTTTAGTATATATTTTAAAATTTATAATAAATATTTTTTTAATAATTTTAAGTTAAAAAATTAAATTATATATTTTAACATAAGAAGGAAGAGACATGGTAACATTTTTCTAAAAAAATATATATAATTATTTTTACATTTTAGCACATATCTCTTAAAAAAAGATAAGTATAATTTTTTTTAACATCATTAAATTAAATTGTACATTCTAATGTAAGAGAAATATACAGTATACTATTCGCATTTTATCGAAAAAATAAGTGTAATTTACTTGAGAGTTTAAAGATTAAGTTTAAAAATGTAGTTGTATTAAAATTTTGTAGAGAAAATTTTGTTGCCCTTGCTGATTAATAATTATATTCAAGGTAATCTGCAGCAAGGTGGATCACACATAAATTTCAAATTCTAAACAATTTTATGTATGCAATTATTTCACTACAAAATTGTTGTCGAAAATTTTGACTTTCTTTTTTCTTGACACAATAACGTGTTTGAAATTAATTGAACAATATGAGATTACTAAGGATTTCAATTTTGAGGCCTTAAATTGATAAAAATTAACTTTTATTGCCATTAAAGAAAACAGTGCTTACTGTACTATAAAATAAACATTAAATAAATTAATAGTCAGCATAATTGAAAATTGAACATTATACATTTTGACATATTTAGTGAAAATACCACAGGGGAATTTTGGTCAAACAATTATAATTATGTGGTGAAAATTATGCAAGTTAGAGAATCAATTCTCACCATAGTAAATGTATTTAGCTTGCGAGAGAATCAATCTTTTTATACAGAAGCGAAAAGACAAATCATGTAAACAGTAAATATTAAATATTACTTTATTACATGAAAATCTTTAAAGAAGTTTTGTTTTAATCTTGAGTGAAATCTGTATATCTCACCCATATATTAAACAAACTTTTAACTTATTTGAATAACTTGTAAGTTTATTTTGACTAAATTCTTTCTAATACACATTTTTCATTGTTATTTTGACTAAGTAGGAAATAAAAAATAACTATATTAAATAACATATAAATTCTTATTATATTATCAAATATAAAATTATACTCTCGTTTTTTTTCTTTCCAAATCAAAAGAAAGAACTTTTGTATTGTGTCTCACACTTGTTTTTTTTATTTAAATATATATTATATTATCAAAAATATGAATTTATCTGAATTTAGTTTTTATAATTTTATCATTCTTCTTCATTTTAGATTTTTTACTTTTCTTAGCATTTAACATTTATTTAATTAATTTAATATTTACATGACTAACAAAAAATATTAATTAAAATAATAAAAATATTCTAAATAAATATAATTATATTATTTTAAGATTTGTAATTCAATTAAATTTATTACTGTAAACAAATAATTACATATAATTTAATTTCATAATTTATTTTTAATTTTCATATACTATGACAATGATTTTTATTCATTTTAATATTCTTCTTACTTTTAATTCACTAATTTATTTTTATAAAAAATATATTTTACTTAGATTTTTATATTTTACCTTCAATGTATTAATTTTATTATTTTTTTTACATCTAAATTTATTAATTTTAACCGATTGTAATATAATTTTCTTTACTATATTGTATTTTAATTTACTTTTGTGTCTATAGATAATATTACTATTTGAGATATATTAAAAAATAAATTATATATTAACTAATGAAAATATAAAAATAACATCATAAGTAATATATTAAAAGTTAGTTATAAATGTCAATTATATTTTTTTTTAGAAAAAATACAATGTTAAAAATAAAGAATTGAGAGGTAAAAACAATATTAAAAATAATAAAATTTATTGTTCATATTATATTAAGAATTGATTATTAAAGTAAATTATACGTAATTAATTTATCTATGTAAAATATTAAAAGCATTATCTAATTAAATTATATATTTAAAAATAATCTGACTATCTCAATTTAAAATATTATATATTAATTATCTTAACTATTACTTTTTATTTTTTTATACATATTAATACTAAATTAAATATAATTAACAATAATAAAAACTAAAACATATAAAAAAATTAAAATAACAATTATTTTAAAAGAATAAATTAAATTTCTAAAAAATGTCTATAAGTAATTATAAACAAGGTCTTTGATTCAAGTTGAGATGGTCTAACAGCGTCAAGAAAAATAATAAATGATCTAACAACATCAACAAAAATAATAGTTTCAATTCATTATTTTTGGATAATAATTATAAATAAAGAAAAGGAATTTTTTAAAATAAAAATAAAAAATATAATTATAGATTTTTTTTAACATAAAATATTTTTACTTCAATCTTTGAATTAAAAAAAAAGATGATTCTATCTCAAACTCATTTGAATGTAATTACATTCATATATAATCTTTTAAATTTTTTTTAAAATTTGAAATAGTGTTTTAAAACTTCAATTCAGTACAGTACGTAAAACTAAATTGCCAGAAGACTATATCTACCTAATTTAATATGTATCTTTTTTTCTTCTTCTTTCTACGTGTCTCTCGGCTCCTCGAAATAAAAGATCGATCGTTTTCTTGAAATGTGAATTGTCTTTATTATCAACCTCTTATAGTAAAAAGTTATGAATTTTAAAATAATTATTATAAAAAATAAATTTATTATACAAATAAATCGTAATTAAATTGATAGTTTGAATTTTGCTTATAAGGTTAATACGTTGACTATTTATTCATAGTACAGATAATTTAATTTTCACGGAGGGTTAGTATACTAAGTATAGCAATAGCTATTATTAAGAATTTAATATATTTATATAAAAATATGTACTAATTCATTTAATCACAATTTACTGTATAAAATAAATTGATTGATTTTTATAATAAATATTTTAAAAATTATATTAATAATAATTTATAATTAATATAATTTTTAAAAATATTTATTATAAAAATTAATAATTTTATTATATATTTGTATGATTTAAATAAGATAAGATACCTGTAAATAATAAAATTTTTTCTTCAAATATTGAATATAATTAGTGTATTCAAAATTGAAATTATTTTCTAAGATGAAGATTCACCTTATCATTATTATTTTTGATTTAAATATTTAATATAATTATATATTGAAAATTTAAATTATTTTTTAAGACGAATATTCACGTTATCGTTATTATTCTTCTTGAATCATATATTACAAGAAAGGATGTAATAACAGTGGGAATAATAACTATTTATTATAATATAAAAGTTTTCTTGGTTTCATGTTTTAACCTCGGAGAATTTCCTTTCTTTATTCTTTTGATTACTCGCTTTCTTGGTCCTCTCTTTCTCTTTCTCTTTCTCTTTCTCTTTCTCTTTCTCTCTCCTCTAGTTACGGAACGCAAGTTTGCTGTCATGAAAGTAGAGCTATGTGAGTGATATGATTCTACGAATCCCCTTCACACGTCTCTCTTCCCTCTACACTCTTCTTAATGTCATTCCCTCTCTTATTATTATTATTATTTTCAGTTCTTACCACCGCACCAACGAAACAACAAGCACGTTGAAAATCGAGGATTATTCCAAGACCCATTTCCCCAGGTCGATTTTCGCACGTGGGACATCAACGTTCCACCCTATTCTCTCAAGGTTACATTTCCTCGCTTATTTCTAATCATTACTTTGCATGTTTTGCATTTCTCTTTCTGCATATTTTTCGTGCCTTTTTTATTGTCTAGATTCTACGCACTTATTTATTTCTCTTAATATTTTCATGGGTCTACCTTTTAATTATCGTAACAACCCCATTGTGATTGCTTCAATCATTTATACTTAACTGCGGATTGTTTGCTTCGTATAATTATCAAGGTAGTTTTTTCTTTTTCCTTCTACCTTTAAAGGTAAAAAGAAAAAGTAACGGCAAAGTTACTTTGTCTTTGTTCTTCTTTGATTTTTCAAATTCTTAATTGTTTATTTCCCTAGTGTTTAATCACTACTCAATCAGGTCTTATAACGTGGAGCGTTGATCTGGGTTTGGAATTTGATGTGGATATATCTAGTGCCCGTTGTGCGTGATTAGATTTTCGAAGTAGTTGCGTGGTTTTCTGTGAACTGATTCTCACATCACTTTTTTTCGATTGTTGTTTCATTCTAGCAACCCATAGTTAAGTTATATAAAATATGACTGAATTATATAAATTATATATTCTGCAGTAATGTATAAATATGTATTAAATTTCTGATATGATACAAAAATGATTGCAATTCTTGGTTTTTTCTAATGGGATTTATAATTTCGTGTTTTAAGGTACGAAGGTTTGTTTAACATATGGTATTGCCTCGGTTAATGCTTGAATGATTTGACTTCTTTGGCTTAATGCTTTAGTGATGAGATTGTTCTCCTAAATTGACTATTCACCACGAGGAGCAAGAATTTGCTGCCTTTGCAATAGAGGAAGCGTATTATATTGTTTTTTATTCAACTTACAATCCAATATTTGCAGATGGATTCTCGTTGCTTTGACGACAACAAGGAAGACAATGAAGTGAAATCTGCTGAAGGATTTGGAGATCCAGAAATGGTGCCTCGAGTTGGAGACGAGTACCAGGCAGAAATTCCTTCATTAATTACAGCACCTTATCACTGTCAGCTTATGAAGAAGACAAGTGATTCAGAAATCACGGTCTACGTGCAAGAGTCTATTTCACTAGGATTACCCATTCCTCTTAAGTGGGCACATTGCAAATTTGAAGGCAGTTGTGATTGCGGGACTTTAGAATCTGTCACAAGTGATTTGGGGTCAGTTATTTCTGAGCATGAATGTTCAGAAGTTAAATTGAAACTTCACACTGCTTCACGTGGTGAAGAGACAAATGTAGGAGGGTCCTCAAATTTTGAATCATCCTCAAAAAGTGTTGAGAAGGATCAGCTAAGAGGCAAATATCTTCTCCCTGGACTGTTGGATGATCAATCTTGGACAGATATTGAATATAACAGTTTTCTTCTTGGCCTCTATATATTTGGGAAGAACCTTACTTTTTTAAAGAGATTTGTTGGGAGTAAAAATATGGGAGACATATTGTTTTTCTATTATGGGAAGTTTTTTAAGTCTAAAGAATATTGCCGATGGTCAGAGTGCCGAAAGTTGAGAACTAAGCGGTGTATATATGGCCAGAAAATATTCACAGGATGGAGGCAACAAGAATTACTGTCAAGATTATTTTCCCACTTGCCAAGGGAGTGTCAATCTACATTGGTTGAGGTATCACTCTGACATATTTCAGTGTATGCTAGTCACTTTCACTCTTAATCTGGACGAATGGGAAATACCATATAAATATGCACTTAGTTAAGTAATGTTCTTTAGGATTTAAACATCAAAGTGATTTATTGGTATTGTCAGTGCAAGCTGTGTTCACATTATAACAATAATAAGTAGTGATTAAAGTAAATCCTTTTGTCAGTGTTGCTGTCTTAGATGATGATGATTTTGGTTGGAGATTAAATACTAACCATCAGCAAGATTGAGATTTTTTTGTCATGCTAAGAAAGAATTGAAAAGGATAATTTCACCAACTTCTGTTTGTGATATATCCTTGGTTTTATATTCAAGCCATACACACATGTGCACACTGTTTTATCCTTCTCATCGAGGGACAGGTTATTTGGACATTCTGTCTTGTGAAATAATTTTATATGAAGTGGCCTGAGGTAATGCTAAGAAGTAAGAAGTGAACTTACAACTAATGAAATTGATTTAAAATAATTACCATCCATTCATGGAATATTTCTGCTTATATGTGGATTATCATGATACTTATTGTCAAATCAGCAATGCTATACAATAGAAATTTCAACAATTATTGGCTGTTACATGAAAGCTACACATGAATAGACATGGTAATTAATGGAACACTAAATTATGTATTATGATGCTAAATTAGGTAATATGGTGTGGCTAATTACCTGATTATCAGACCTTTCCCATTCTTGGAAGAGACTAAATAGCAGATATTTAAATTCTCCTTTATTTAACAATTTTTCCTTGCTCTTATGCCTCTGCATTTGAATAATTTGATTCTGTTATTAAGGCCAAGTTTGCAAAACTAACATGGAAGGGTTAGAAAGAAGTGGTCATGGTCATTCTTTGTGTTTTTAGGACAAGGACCTTAAACAACAATGTTTCTATTCCCATGGAAAGCATGTGGTTGATTTTAGAACAATATTTAAGTTCTCAAGCATATTTCCTGTCTTGTACTCTTATTACATTAAACCAAGTCCTTTACTACTAAATGCTCAGTTATAGATATTTTTATCTACTTCATTTTCCAAGAGTTCAGGACACAATTAACAAAATTTCAAGATCCCTTCTTTATTACCCATTGAAAATTGAACTGTTTAGCAATGAGTTAGATGCAGGATTTGCTTAGATCGTCTTTAATGATTCTTTTTTTGAAGTTAATAAAGATTGGATAAGCAAAAGAGAGTCTTTAATAGTGTCAATAGGTCCTAAAACAAAATATATTTATGGTTTCAATTGTGAACTTTTCCCCTTACATCTGTTATCGAGATAAGTCTATTAGCTTCTCAATCAGGAGAATATTCACTAGAGTGAATTAGAACTGATGTGTTTCTTCCTTAAGTTACATGTGATGACAATTTATTTGGTCCTAGTATTTGCAAAAACGACATTGCCTACCAAACATTTTAGTGTCTCAAATGTTCATTTGTTTTCTTTTCTCAAATAATAGTATAGATACTTCCTTCTAACTGTATCCACAGTTCACACGGCCATTGCATAATATGCTGCTAAATTGGCTGTATTTCTATAAACCCATGTATTTTCAAACCAGAAAAACAATGTCGCCTGAATTCATGTAAATATTACTGCAGATTTCAAGGAATTTTGGGGAGGGAAAGATGCCTTTTGCAGAATATGTATTTGCTTTAAAAGATGCCGTTGGCATTGACTTGCTTATAGCCGCAGTAGGTATTGGAAAAGGGAAGCAAGATCTCACTGGCACTGCTGTTGAGCCAACAAAGACCAATCATCTCATATCTGTTCGCCCTGAAATACCAATTGGCAAAGCTTGCTCCTCTCTTACATCTGCAGATATAATCAAGTTTCTCAGAGGAGATTTTAGGTTGAGTAAAGCTCGATCCAGCGATCTCTT
Source organism: Mucuna pruriens (assembly GCA_025330945.1). NCBI lineage: Eukaryota > Viridiplantae > Streptophyta > Magnoliopsida > Fabales > Fabaceae > Mucuna > Mucuna pruriens. Next base: position 4,055,121 of record JAENHJ010000528.1, read on the forward strand.
TTGGGAAGCTGTTTGGCCTCGTCTTTTAGCAAAAGGTTGGCATTCTGAACAGCCTAAAGATCAAGTTGTTTCTGGATCAAAACAATCTTTGGTTTTTCTTGTACCTGATGTTAAGAAATTTTCAAGAAGGAAACTGGTAAAAGGTAATCACTACTTTGATTCTATAAGTGATGTATTGAATAAAGTAGCATCTGACCCTGGGCTTCTTGAGACTGAAAGTCAAGCAACCGAGGGCAGTGTAGATAGGGAAAAAAGACAAGACAAACGAGACCTAGAGGATGTGTCAAATAGGCAACAATTTCATTACCTTCAATCTCATAGTTCAAAGTGCAATCAAGATCTCACGAAATTTACAATTGTAGATACCAGCATGGTTCATGATATGAATCAACGTAAAGTGAGACAGATGAGAAGCTTACCCTTTCAAACTATGAGTATATCTACCATCTCAAGCTGCGCTGGTGAATCTGAGCAAGGTACATCTGAAGACTCAGAAGATCAGGTTGAACAAGCTAATGCTTCAAGCCCTATCGAAGATCGGGTTCAGCAAGCTAATGCTTCAAGCCCTATCGAAAGTTGGGTTCAACAAGCTAATGCTTCAAGCCTTATCGAAGATCGGGTTGAACAAGCTAATGCTTCAAGCCCTATTGAAGATCAAGTTGGACAAGCTAATTCTTCATATCCTATTGAAGATCAGGTTGAACAAGCAAATTCCTCAAACCCTATCGAAGAATTCTCTGATAAGGGGTTGAGCACAGACTCATCAAATTGTACTCGTGTTCCTGAGGCCCTCAACACCACCAAAGAAGTAAAATATCATAGATGTCATTCTGATCTGCATAATGATGAGCATTCAGGGGAGATCAATGAACATCCCTTTATTCAGAAGATGACATCTGATTGCACAATTCCATGCATCACGGCAATGCACAAGTTTAGAGACCATGGAGAATTTAGCCACTGCAGTGGAAGTACTTCTGAGGATAGAAAGTTCGACTTAAATGAGCCAATCTCACCATCAAATATGCATGAAGCATCTGAGGGAATGGATTTGTCTATGGGTCTAGAGAATTTGTCTTTCCCAAGTTATCCTGCTAAAGGCAGTCCAAACATGAGCAATGAAGGCAGTGTCACTGAGAAGCACCTGGTTGGAGAAGTTTCTGCAGAAAATTCTGAAACCAGGATGTTGATTGACTTGAATTTTCCTCAAGTTTCACCTGAGTTAGGGCTTGAAATGGAAATACCATCCTCTATGGTCATATTGCAAAATGATAACCAATGTGCAAATACATTGCCTTCTCCATCTGAGGTAATCCAGTTCAATGCAACACGGGAATTTCCTGATGGTAATAAGGAGCAGCAATCTATCCTTGTCAACCGTCGCCAAAGTACAAGGAATCGGCCATTGACCACTAAAGCATTAGAAGCTCTTGAATACAGATTTATCAACTCAAAGAAGAAAAGAAAGAATGCAGAATGTTCAGACAATAATTCAAAGTCCAAATGTTTACGTGTAAGTAGTGGGACAACTATTAGTGCTACTAGTGATAATGGCATTGAGAATTCTATGGTTGATACAAGAGCAGAGGAGGAGAATGTTATCCAGGCATATAGCTGTAGCATCAATCTGAATAGAGGCTCACTATAATTTGTGAAAAGGTTGAGCTAGCTTCTGGAGGGGCATCAAGTTCATAATATTTCTGATGTTGAGCTTAAACTGCTTATAATTTCATTGTTTCAAATGTATCCATAAATCATATATATACATGAAGATCAAATTTATCAGTCCATGTTCACTTACTCTTTATCAAGAATGTGACTGATAGAATAATCGAATAAAATAAGTATTTATCATATGATTAATGGTTTAAAGATGGACCATTGATGCCAAAGCTCTAAAATCAAAGTCGCTCACTTAAACAGGAACGTAAGTGGTAGTTTCTGCTATATATCAGACTGATAGGAATATCAATCGTGCTTGGATGAGTATACAATTGCGCCATCTCCCTAAGCACGTCTGTATCTCAGGTGATCATTTCATGAATTGGTTTCTGTAACTCGGGCAGCCCTTGTGATGTAAGGTGCATCAATGACTATTATACTGTAATTTGTACTGCAATAAATTCTCTTTATTAGTAGCACAATGGCAGTAATGAACCAGTTTTTTTTTTGCAGTAGTTGAAGACTCGCATTAACCTGGAATGAAATAAGTAGGAGCAAGAAGACAATTAGCCCGGTAGTGTTAGTCCCCAAAAATTTTCACGAAAAGAAACACCAGTAAGCTTTGTAAACATTCCTCTAGAAAAAATAAAAAATAAAAGTTATGCACTAAAAGTATAAAACTATCTATATATAATAATTAAACTCCAACTAAAAGCAGCTTTAATTTACATTGATTAAGTCATTCCTTTGGGAAATGAAAACTCTAACTATTTTAATTTATTTGTTTTTTTACAGTGGTGGTGGCAGCATGTTTGAAACTATAACCTGACACAAATTATAGAAGCCCCTAACTACAATCTGGTTGTTATAACGTGAATCTTTAATACCGAGCAACACAATTTCATACGTTTCTCATAATATTTATTAGTGCCTCATTGTGTCATGACCAGTTTTAAACCTACTTTGTTTATTTGAAATAATAATTTTAACCCCTAACTGGCTGCTAGCGGGACATTATTCACTAGAAATCTGTGTCTGAATCATTGACATGTCCAGAAACCTTGAATTTTTTATTTATTTTGGATTTAATTGTATTTTTATTCTCTTTATTACCTTCCATACTTGACATCTATTATTTATTGAAAATGTTGACTTGACAACGCATAAGAGTGTCATATCAATATAAATGTGTTAATAGCGGTATAATAAGATGTCATATTAGTATTTTCATTAAATATTAGTTGTTAAGTTAATAGATAAATCAAAATTACATAATCAAATTAGTAAGATTGTCAAATTCACCGTAATAAAAAAAGAACCAAAATCAAATTTCGACGATAATAAAAAAATTTAAAGTATAATTAACTCTTCATTTTAAATTCAAGTTTAACTCGTTAATCATTAACCATTCGGGAAAGATTATGATAATGTTAACATAATCACCTTCCTATCTCATATCTTTATGCAAGATTTTGAATATTTAATTATATATAAATATTGAATATTTATATATAATTAAATATTTAATTGTTAATTTTAATGCTGATGGTAATAATATCTTATCAATGTTGTTTGAAGTTTAAACTGTACATGAAAGTGAGTGGGAATTCCAGTTTAAGAAACAACACGAATATTATTAAAGCTAACAACACTTTTAATACGTGGAAAATGAAAATACAGAAAAATTGAAAGACAATTTGTTTTATTTAAATAAGATTTTAATTATAATTTTATACATTTAGATTTGGGTTGTTATACTTTTTTAATACTAACCTATATGTTTTGGTTGTAATTTTTTTTTTATATATATATCTTGGACTTATAATCCGGATCTAAACCCAAATATTGGAAGTTGACTCATCAAGGTAAAAAAACTCGACTAGAAAGGATCCGCGATTCAAATAAGGACAGATTCATAAAGACCTTACTATCTCAAAAATCTAGAAAAAGAAAATCTCAAAAATCCATCCAGATTTTGTTTGTGGCTTAAATCAAGAAAATTGGTGTGTATTCCTTATTTGAGGGAACAAACTAAATCTCCTAATTAGGGCAGTTACGGTACTCTATAAGGTGCCTTTACACGTATATCATACCTCTTCCGTTATCATCACCACTACATAGGAAGATGATCCCCTCAAAGCAGGACACAACACAAGTACTAACATTGTTACAAGTAATAAAGATTTTGGTTCTTTTGTAATATGCATGAAAAATAAAAAATAAAAACTAAGAAAGCCTTCCTTAAGCAAGTCTCCTAATTCAGCTCAAATGAATCAAACATAAAGTAACTTGCGAATTAAAGTATAAGAAAGACTTGATTCCCTTAACTTTTTTATTTTTATCCTAAACTATGAGTTTGTAACATCCATACACATTAAATATGGAAATATCCTCATTCAATAGTGGGGTTATCCCTTGAATTCAATTTCGTTACTAAGCTACCTTATATTTCATTTTGTATCCTTTGTACCATAAAAACATGACATTGTTAAAATAGACTTTAATTACACAACTAATTTATATTCTACCTCGCAACTCATTTATAATGATTTCAAGATTTTTCCATCAGAATATATTTCATTACCCCCACATATATAGTTTCAATGAAAATTCTCGAGTGAGCACAATATTTGTAGGTATGACAAATAAAAAATTTAAAATAACTACGATACAGACTTGAGACTTTATTATTATTTCAATATATCTTGAGTTTTTAATTGATTATTTTTATAAATATTACGCTCACACAAGAATTGTTCGTTATTGTGTCATGTTTCTAGCCTAGAAATCTTCAATTCAAGAACTGCGTAGTAGTGGCAAAAGATCGATATTCACCTGCTCATCAAATAATTAAGACCAATTATTTAATATTAATGTTAAGATAAAATAGAAAGTCATTGACATCAATTTCTCAACTGTGAAACTCTACGCAGCTTGACGAACGACTAAATACTTAAAAATGATTTTATTTTAATAATTATTCACCTAATCAATACATGTCCATATCAACAACATTACTTTTATGCGTTACCTATCCTTGGATAAAACATAAACAAACTGTCAGAGAACTATGAGACATGCTCATAGAAAAGAATATTTCACAGTTGTCTCCCATGTTGGTTTTATCTATATAGCTCCTTTGTCTATGTCAGTTAGCAACCAGATCAATTAATAATTATGAAGAATTAGAAACCAAAATTCTGTGGGATGTAAATTGGGGCTTTCCATAATTTAATAAAGAATTTTGTGGGTTATACCTTACATAAATGTTGGCAAGCTTTTGTCCTTTCTTTGTTGTAAGTATGCAAACTTCGTCAATTATATCGACCTCTACATCGATAATTCCTAGAAATTTTCTACGGTGTCTTTTTCGTCGTTTTATATTAGTAGTTTGATACGGAGTAGAGCATTTGCAAAGGGAAGGACTAAAAATATAATTGACTGAAAATTTGAAGCTTAGTTCATGTTTGAGATTCTAGTTTCTGTCCCTTTGTTTTCATCTTGTTTTGCATTAAGCGTGAGGAAGATGTAAAATTCAACATAAACAAAGGACGGTATAGAATTTTGCTATGACGATTATGACTGCGTTAAGCAATTGTTAAAAATTTATTCATTTCCTTAAATAAATACCCTCATCAACCGCGTAACATGATACAACATTTGTTATAATAAGAATTAGAAAGAAATAATTATCTACTGAAATTAAAATTTAACTAATCTTGAGAAGATCACTAACCAATTTTGCTTTTTTATTTCCATGTACATGTCATATGCAAACAATGGAATATATAGGAGGCCTTAGGATACTCTTAGTTAATGTCGTCGCCCTTAAGCTTGAATCTAGGTTAACTCGGCAGCAACCCTCTTTTGTGTCATTGGTAGCTACTTTATATTTTTTTATATGAAGATACCTTTGATCATATGGTTCAAATAAGACGCAGGGAGTTTATCTCATAATGATACTGATTTTCTCTTTCTCTGTGGAAGTAAATTCAAGTTTAAAAACACTAACATGAAGGTTGCAGTTAAAAGTTCAACACCATGGTATGGAAGCCATATATCGTGATGATGTTCAAAGCTAGTGGCCAAATTTAAGTAGTAATTTAAGTAGAAAAAAAAATCCTCATAGAACACAAAGCTAAGATTTGAACCTATATTTATGTTTCTCCTGAGAGAGGGAAAAAGAGAAATTAAAGACAAGGATTATGTTAATGCAAGAAATCAAAGTCTGGCCTCTACCTAGTATGTATAGTGTGATAGGGAAAAAGAAATAAGACACTACCAATGTGATGACAATGTAACAGATATAAATTCCCCTTGTAAGAATTTATAAGGAGTAACCACAAATAAAATTAGAAAATCCCTTCTATGTAAGAGGTAAAAACCATGAGTCATCTAGATAAAAGAAATCAATCTACTATAATCAAATACGGATACAAGATTGTTCAGGTCAAGAACAGTATTTGTTCATACAACCAACCAACATAAACAAACAAGCAAAGCTTGCAGATGAAGAGCAAGACGAATGAACAAGAAAGTAAAAAACCCACAAAATCTAGCTACTGTACGAACACGATTTCTCACACCACAGACTTCCAAATCAAGATATGAATGATCAAGATGTAGAACTACTTGTGTTGAACCAGTTGTCAAATTTCCAACTTGATGCAATGGTTAACAAAGTAAATATCGTGATTTTGACGTGATTGTTTTGTATTGAGATGAAAATAGAACACTTTCTTTCTCTCTTTCTCTCCTTTTCTCTTCTCTCTTCTCTCTTCTCTCTTTTGCATTGTGAAAATTCATACTCTCTCAATTTCTGTGTGTCTCTTCAATTTGACTCTTATTTTCTTATAAAGAGAGACTTAGTGGATTTGAGAGTATTGATCTTTTGTTTACATAGTTAGGAATTCAAAAATAATCCAACATAGTATTGGTGCGTATCATTAGTGAACATTACACTCAAGAAAAATATTTTTTACCCAAGATAAATCCTTATTGGATATCTATGTATGATAGTAAATATAAATTAAATTTTTTTCTTAATATAATAACGAGGACAGAGAGAATAATATAATTAATAGCTAAAAACATTATGAAATTACCGACTACTAATGGTTGTTTCGGCTAAAGACATTAACAAGCTAAACTCCATTATGAATAAGTAACGTGAATATGTTCTTCGTAAAATAAGTACCAAGTGATATGTAATGGTAGTATGGTATTATTTGTTAGCAGTACAAATGTAAAACCATGTGGAATTTGTTGAAAATTATGAACTAGAGAACCCTCGACATCCCATATATTATTGATTAAATTTTGTTACATATGATAAAGTTACGAGACTCATTAAATTAAATGAGATATAAGACTTGTAAACAATAAATTTTAGTTAATAATAAAAAATATATTAAAAAAATATGTTTTATATATATATATATATATATATATATATTATATTTTAGAATTACGTAATATTAATCAATTTTTACGTGACATATATTCATATTTTTAATAAAATATTTAAAATTAGCTGAGATTACATAATATTGAACTATACAATTATAGTATTAAAAATTGTGTTCTTAGAATTTTTTACCGATACCAATATTCAAAATTTGCATATAAATGTATATGTAAGGTAAGAATAAAATACAAAGGTTGTTTAGGATATTACAATAATACCAAGTTAGGGGCATTTACTTACTAATTGTCTTCATATGAGCATTATATATAATTATATAAAGCCAAAGAAGACCAGCTTCCAATATTGGTATCATGGCAGCAAATGCTTTCTAATTCCTCAAGAGAAACCAAAACCCTGAGCTTTTGTCTTCCTCTAGGTGGGGATAGTGGATTCTTGTTTAGATTACACCAAAAAAACAAGCCCCAGCTTTTAGTGCGGTCCATCACCAATAACAAAAAGTAGAAAGATCAGAGAAGACACACAGAAGCTTCTATTGACCTTTTACAGTCTCCTGTTCAAATGTCAAATATTTCAGGTGATGAAGGAAGTTTCTCCTCAGGAAACAATGGGGAAGAAGTTCATCAAGAAAGCCAGCAGCAACAGCTACAAAACCAACTTCATGACTCAATTTCAGGACCAGCCACTGCTTGCAATAGCAATGCCTCCACTAATCAACAACAAGCCAACAAGAAGAAACGAAACCTTCCTGGAACCCCAGGCAAATATTCAACTACCCCAACTTCAATTTTTGTTTCTGCCCGTAAAATTACAGCCCAACAAATAAGAAATTCATGTTTGACAAGTTGAATTTTCCTTTTAAATTATAATGACATATAGTTGATATTCTGCTCAAATTTTAGACTGTCCTTTGCTAGCTTAAACATTGAATTCTAGTGTAGTGATAACACTGAAGGGGTTGGTCCTCCACAACCTACAGAATCACGGTTCAAATATGTTAGGAGAAGTACTGATATCCAATATTTGATTGGGTCTCGAATAAGATTGTATCTCAAAAAAGATACCTTGACTCAATCAGGATTGTTTCTAACTAACATAACCAAAAAGTAGTGATAACAAATAACACTAACTCTAAAGAAGTGTTGCTTTATTAAAGTTCTACTTTTGTTCTATGAAACTTTTCAAGTTAAAAAGAAGGCATCATGAACTGACGGTAAATTCCTTGATTTGAATTCTATGCATACTCTTACTCTTTGTGATGGCTAGCAATAGCATGTTATTATTAATTGCCAAAGTTCTATACTAATAGATGTATTTTATGAAATAGATCCTAATGCTGAAGTTATTGCTTTATCACCAACCACACTAATGGCAACAAATAGATTCGTGTGTGAGATCTGCAACAAAGGGTTTCAGAGGGACCAAAACCTTCAGTTGCACCGCAGAGGTCACAATCTTCCATGGAAACTGAGGCAAAGATCAAGCAGTGAGGTGAAGAAACGGGTCTATGTGTGCCCTGAGCCATCATGCGTCCACCATAACCCAGCTCGTGCATTAGGAGACCTCACTGGCATCAAAAAGCATTATAGCCGCAAACACGGTGAGAAGAAATGGAAATGTGACAAGTGCTCTAAAAGATACGCAGTCCAATCTGATTGGAAGGCCCACCAGAAAACTTGTGGCACTCGGGAATACAAATGTGATTGTGGAACCATATTTTCCAGGTACATCTCTTTACTCTTTCAATGCATAAGGCACCATTGAATTGAGGTAGCTCTACGTGAAGTTTTCATAGATGACATAATTATTCAAAGTTATGTACAACACTTAGATTTAGTTATTTACATGTTTTTGTTTTTCAAATCAAAATCAGAGTTTTATAAATAATTTTAATATTAAAAGTTTGTATTAATATAGAATATCAAAATTAAATTCTAATTAGAAAACATCATAAAAAAAATCTGAAAAATTGTATCGAAGTATTGTCTAAAATTTATATCGGACAACCTATATATATGATTTTTTATGTATTATTTATATTATTTTCCAATCAAAATTAAAATTTTGTTCTGATAATTTATATAATAAAAAATTGCATTAAAAAACTATATAAACTATAAAAGTAAAATTCTAATTCTAATAAGAAAACACATTTAACAAGGTGTATATAAATTATGTCCATTTATATCTCGTGGATGAGAGAAGTGAGCTTTGTGACACATTTGTGTACATGGTGCAGGAGAGATAGTTTTATCACCCACAGAGCTTTCTGCGATGCATTAACTGAAGAAAACAACCGAGTGAACCAGGGATTAACAAGTGGCATGCCAGCAAAATTGCAGAGTCAGATACCGGATCTTATGTCTACCATGCCTCTAAACACTAGTCCCAACACAGGATCCAAATTGGGGGACTATGACCCCAAGAATCCACTAAAATCACTCCCCCAAGTCCTTGTCCCAATACCATTCAACTCCATGAGCATGGGTGGGGGCATGTTCTCTACCAACGCAGGTGCACTTTTTGGTGGCCCCAAAACCATGTCCCCCTCTTCTTCCAGCCTCCAGCTAGGCTCCAACACCTCATCAAGCTTCAATTACTTGCAAGACAACAAAAATGGAGCACTAATTGCTGCCTCAGCTCAGATGTCTGCAACAGCATTACTGCAGAAAGCAGCCCAAATGGGTGCCACTGCAAGCAACAGCAGCATTAACTCCCCCATGATGCAAAAAGGCTTTGTTAGTGGCCCTGATCATGTTTCTTCAACTACTAGACCACCATATTCCGGTTCTATGCTGCAGCATAACCCCTCATACGACCACTTCCCTCCACAGCCTGATCTGTCTCACATGGCTGGGGTGAGTGGTGGAGGAGTATTCATCAATCAATTGTTTCATAAAGGACAAGAGATGTCACAAGTTTTTGACACTAATACTACTACTGCCGGGTCTACAATCAATGATGTGGGAATGTTCGGGCAAATGCCAATGGGAAGTGACCACAACCCGGGATTGATGAAGAATGATGTGGAACAAGAAGTTACTAATAGTAGTTTGATCCATGGAAGAGATGTAGCAGAAGGTAACTCAATGCAGCCATCAAGGTTTGGAGGGAGCAGTGACATGACAAGGGTTCATGATTTCTTGGGCATTGGTGGTTCAACTTCAAGAGTAGCAAGTTTGCACGAACCGCAGCAACATTTGGAAGCGTTAAGCCACCAGAGGTCCCAAGTTATGAATCATTTTCATCACCATTTTCCGCACGAGGATTCGACCATCGAGGAACCCATGTGGGATGTTTGAGATCGAGACCAGATACTACTCATGTTCTTTAGTTGAGTTTGTTCAACACAGAAATTGGGAAGGTTTTAGTTACTGGTTAGAACTGGATACCAAACAGATTATTTAGCCAATTTCAATGCTTTGAACTGTTAGTTAAGCTCATAAACTTGTCTCTCTAACTGAAATATGTTCATAAAAAGGAAAAAAACCAAAATAATAATAATCGATTTAGAAATGTCATATTTTTGCTTTAGAAATGATTTCTTAAAAGTTTTTTTTTAACTCATTTTTCTTCCAATATTTTTTATATCAAGTTCAAGATTTCAATTTCTGACATTAGTTAAAAGATACAAGTAATAAACTTGTGTTAACTCTTTCATAAAAAGTTTAATTCTTAAGTTATTTTTTTCAAGGTTTAAAAAAGAAAATTTCACGTGAAACATTTTTAAAAGGAGTTTAATTTTAATAAATTATTCGTATAAAAATTTTATTATTAATAATTAATTAGATTACATATTGGATATAATTTTTAAAATAATTATAATGAATATTTTTTATAAATAATAATTTATAATTGGTCAATAACGTAAAAAAATAATTAAATTCATAATTATGTCCTAGATACTTTTTTTTGGGTATCTTACAAACAATTCAAATTATACCATTCAGTTAATGGGCTTCACACTCCCACCGAAGCACAGGTGATGTTCTTAAAGGCCCATACCTAATGCGAGTCGCCGTTTCGGACACAAACCCTAACCCTAATTAGAGCACTCCTATTTATACTCATCATCAACAATTTTCTCGATGCTTCTTCGCGTTGTCTCTCTTCACGGATTAGACTCTTCCCGTTGGTGTCTGTGCATTTGACGTCGGTAACTTAGTGCTCATGTTCATTTTCTTGCGTTGTGTTGTGTTTTTGAAGGCTATGATGTTGAAATCTACCTATTTTATGAGGGAAGATTATTCCTTCGTGATTACAAGACTACCAATGGATCCTACTGAGCCTTTAACTCTTTTCTCAATATTTTGTTTGTAGTTGCTAGATAGATACATAATATTGATAATAATTGTAGCGTTCTCTTGGATTTTTGAAATCCAAAGAAAAGTCTACGCAGTAGAACGGAAAGAGCCATTGAAGTGATGATATGATATTCCGAATTCATCACTGTCGACTTTAAACAATCAGACTACAATTATCTGATCCATGGCTCTCCCTTCCCTACCGCAACAAATCATTCTCGTTTTTTAATATTTAATTTCAATTTACAATCAATTTGATTTTTCTTTATACACATTTTAATACCGTTAATTTTTAGGTGTCATGATAATTATTTAATTATTTTTTTAATGATAAATATTTACTTTATCTAATTATTATTTTCATTTTCATTTATCAATACTAAAGTCTAATCTGTCTAGTTTAAGTGAATTCAATTTTTTTCAAATTAGAAAAAACCCTTACGATTTCATAGAGTGAATATAAGTTTGATTATTGAATTTTATTATTCCAACAACTATTACTATAATGTTAAAAAAAGTACAGTGACGGGACCTCATTGTTTATAACGATGGCCGATGAAAACTTCGCTATGACTAGATTGGTGTAAGAAGATGGAATGAAATATAAAAGAAAGAAGTGTAATACAATGAAATAAAAAAAAATATTTTAGTAATTAAAATTTTTGTTAGAATCAAATAAAAAATTTATTTTATGATTTGAGGAAATGAATTCTAATTTTTTATATTAATTTTAAAAAGTGATTTTTTTTATCCATGAAAAATTTGTTTTATTTGAATGGTACTCAGACTGAATTATTTCTCGATTTATTTAGTTGCGATATATTGTATTCAATGACAAATTAGATTGTGGAATATAGTTATTAATATATCAATTTTTTTAATTGGAGAATCATTCGACAATTTGTTAGTGAAGATATAATAATGAACCAATTAAAGAATTTTTGGTATTTATATTATATTTTAGATTCTTTTTTAATTTCATTTTATATGCTTTTTCATATTAAATAAAAAGCAACATGAACTATCTTTTTTTACAAAAAAAAAAGGCCTTGACAATGGAAAGAATGAAATAGAAGACCAAAATAGGAATAAAAAGTTACTCTACAATTCTACACCGAAAATAAAATAAAAGAGGTAGAAGCAATAATGAAACGAAAGAAATAATTAAATAACCATAAATAAAAATAGGATTCAGACTTAATCCTCCCTTCAAAATAAATCTAAAATTGAAGACTAAAGTAGCCTTGAAACATGTATTTGCGGTAATACATGATTATGAGTAGTTGTAATATAAAATGACGTTAAGAATAAGAACCATCTTCCATTGACAATGGTATACTCTACTCTTGTTCCCTGCCTACGATGTCAATTGTCAACCCACACAACATTCCATATTGATCTATTTTGTTTGTCTTCTGATTTTCACAGACAGATGATACGTGCTGAAAGTTTGATGAGAGATTATCTCCCTTCAATGTGTATCCATCATCAGGAACAATGCTGTTCTGATAATCTGTTGAGAGAGCAGCGAGAAATATGTCACATTGCAGATCTACAAAATGAATTGATCATTTTAAAAAAGTATAACATAATGGGCACGCAGAATGATGTCATCTAGTGTGAAATTTTCTTAAATATGTTTTTGGCATTCCTTTTTTGGTTTTAAACGAAGTATCACAATAAAACTAATCCCTTAATCACTCATTGAGTAAATGTAAACCAAATAATTTCAGTTGAAAAGAAAATCAATTATTGATATTTTAATATATTTATGATTTTTTAAGCATGTACATATAATATCAATAGTTAACTTTTTTTTCATCAATAAATAAGATTGCTTATTATATATTTTTTAAAGAAGTGAGTCATTCACTTAGGACTCAAATCTCAATCACTTGATACCTGTTACAACTTACAACTTGTTGCACTATAAGACTTGGAATAAAGTCATTTGATTGATAAATGTTAAGTAATTATACTTTGGCTTCAGTGCATCGTTTTGCTAGACTATATAATTTGGAATTACTATTCTGCAAGTTTTACGTATGTTAATAGTGGAGTGTTTTGTAAACCATGGCAAGAACTCGACTAAAATTAAAAATATTTTAAAATATTTTTGAATTTAAATAAAATTCATTTTATACCTTTTTCGTCAATCATACCCTTTTGAGTAAATTACATCTATTCTTTAATTATAAATCTTAAAGGGACAACCGGTAGGAAATTAAACCTCCTAGTTTTTTAAAAAAATATATTACGATTTTAATTTAATGAAAATCCCCTTAATAATACACCTCTAGTGCTTCCTTGGTATTTGACCGGTTTCAAAAGTTTTCTTCATAAATTTTCGAAAATTTCAATCAAAATTCATACAACACAATCTTTGACTTCTTAACGACAACCCACGTAAAAAGGCACCATAAATGCCTACCTAAGCTTAAGATTTTTTAAAGAACGAAGCAAAATCAATCCTTATAAGATAAACTTTAAGAATTTAATTAACACATAAAGATTTTTTTTTTACCATCACCTAATCATTTAATCACATATTTCATGTTTGAAATATATTAAGTATATTTATCAATATAAATTTTTGCATTGTGAAATCATTCTATATATAACTTTTAAAATAATTATTATAAAAATTAACAAATTTTAAAATTTATGATGGAATCACTGTATAATTTTTTTTACACTACCACTATATTTTAATTAACTTATTTATAATAATGTCATTAAAATTCATACTTAAGATGTTGTGTAAAAATTGAAGTCAAATTTTAATATTATTTTTTTTACAATTGACAAGTCAAAACCCATGACATTCTTCAGGACAAATAGTTTGCAACCGCGGTAGATGTAATAACATCCTTTTTCCTACAATAACTTCATAGTGAGGTTTAGATCCATCTTCACTCTCCAATAACCAAAAGGAATATCATTGCAACCAGAATCCAACTCTACATCCGGAAAATTAATGAGTCAGAAAAAATCCCAAATCAATCTGAACACAAAACTCATCGTCTCTGATCATGCCACTTTCTGTTACCTTGCCTACCAGGGTCCCAGTGTCCAGAAGAACCTCTCTGCCTTGACCATTCAGGTCTGTTACTTCTTCCATGATTCATTCTGGACTCTGGGTAATTTCTACTACCTGGTACATGCCTAGGATTTCTAGTTGGACTATTCTCTGGGCTCCATGATTCAAATTCTTCCCTTCCATGGTTATTTCTATCCCCAAAACCAGATTGTCTGGATCCCCCAACCAATGTGTTATAGTTGTTATGATTTCGTTGAGAATGATAACTGGGTGACACATCGTGCCTAACTCTCCACATATCAGACCCATGATCTGATTTTTCGATTTGTGGCGGGTAGGAACGGCCAGGGTTACGATAGGAAGGTTCAGTGTAATGTGCCTCCTGGATCACATGTTGATGTCTTTGTTGCTGTGAGACTGAATGTGAGGGGGTCGGTGAGGGTAACATGAAGGATTGTGGGAATGAATTAGACAAACCCTCGTGTTGTACACTCAAATTAGGTACAGGTTTTACATAGTTGGTGCCATCACCCCGCATTGCTAGAGTTGAATGTGTGCCAGGTAAGTTAACTAAGTTCTTCTTCAGGGTTAAACCTACATCTGAGGATGGTGTTTGTACACGCCCGAGTGGTGGTGGTGGCTTCTCCTGAGGCAGTGAATATGGAGAAACTGATGTGCTTGTGAGCTGCCTCGAAGATGGAACCACAACTGTTGGCTGTTGCCTTACTGTAGTGGCAGTTACGGAAGTCTGAGATAATAAGTTGGTAGTTGTCACTGCTGCATGGTTCTGGATAATTCTATCAGGTGCTACACTTCGCCGTGAAAAGGGATTTTTTGATGCCTCTGTGCTCCATCCACTCTGAAAAGTTAATAAAATGGGAACCCATCAGTTAATGCAGTAACCAAAATCTTTTTAATAATCGATAACAATGTTCATGATTTCAAAGTTTTTAGCACGTTGACAATTGTAAATTGTAAGGAATATCGAGGGGGGCTTTCATGCATTATTGGTCAGGCCAAGTGTCTCAAAACAATTGGCTACTCTAAATAGCAGTAGAACTACTCCAAGGTAACCCTATTAGCAGTACGAAAGCTTGTGAGATTAAGCCCATTGGTTTGCCTAAATTGGCTGTTTGCTAATATAGAATATTTTTTACGTGGCATGCAAGAACTTGACCGTGCAAAATCTTGTCAAAAAAAAAGCAGGAAAAGAACTTCGAAATCAATTAATTTCGATCTTAATTTGGGCCACCATTGAAAAGCCATTTCCCCCAACACCCTCAGCACGTATAAGCCAACATGGCTTAAGTGGGGTGTGCATGGCACTTTAATAGGAGACATCAGGTATGATGAGAAGATCTTTGACAAATAGTTGTAGTATGAACTCAAATCACGCACCGTTCTTGGATCGCTTACAGGAGTTGGAGATGGGAGAGAAACCTCCATCTTCTCCGGGGCGTTTATACTCGTACCATAATTGCCATTTGTATTTTCACTTAAACCCAAGTTCACACCTCCTCTCTTGATCATGTCAAGCAGCTTCACGGTTTCTTCGCTAGGTATGCTACCAATCTGTCCAGAAGTTAAGGCAAATACCAACTCTGGATTTTTTAGTAGAACGGCAAGCAATTCTAAATCAGGCTCAGCAGTAGCCATACTGGTTGAAGATGTGGAGGCCACCTCTTGAACAGTATTTGTTGCAACCTGATTAGGGGAAACTGCTACTTCTGCACCATCACCATCTGGGAGCTGTTCAATAGGAATTTCCAGTGTCAAAGTGTCATCATAATCCATCTCTAGGTCCCAAGGCTCTTTGGGGTTAGATGGTATCTCTTGGACAGTCTTGTATATAGTTTCCTTTTCCCTACGGTTTCTGTTTTGCTGGACATCAACCTCTTTGCTATTTTCACCGCCACCAAGTCTCCATGTATCTTTAAGTTTCACTTCTGCAAAAAGGGAAAAAGGAACCACAAAGGGAAGATTTAAAAACCTAAGAAAATGTGTCTGCAAAATTAAATTAAGTTGTTGCTTACACGAGTTACAAGAACCACAAAAAAGAGAGAGGAAACAAAATTCATAGGGCAATTCCACTCTTTCCAGGACTACCTCAAAAAATAATGGAAGAGTAAATTTTATGCAAGCATCAAACAGATGCTTTGTGGCTACAATGGAATGATCGGAACCACAGCCAAATTCAAGAATAGAAACGGCAAATTTTCAATATCAAAGCTGTATTTTCTTAAAGTGATAGCTCGAAAGTATAATCCATGACCTGCTAATCTGGTAAATATACAATATCAACAGCTTCCCCATCAGATCATTTGCCAATTTTATTTATATACCACCGTCAGTTCGTTTGCCAATTTTATTTATATATTACAAGATTTACAAATTTCCATAATAAGCTAAGTGTTGAATAATCAAGCCCAAGAAGGGGCAAATTAAATATGTGTTCCATGAAAAGTGAAAAAAAGGAAAGAGAGAGAGTGTAGCTGGCCACATTCTTTTAATATGACAAATAAAACGATCACAGAACCCTTCATTAGTTTTCAAGGATTGGAGGTCGGGTGATAAATACACTGCAAAAGCTTGTAATTTTCAAAGGGGGTTAATACACCAGAATGTAGCATTTAATTAACCAAACGAAATGGACGATCCTTGATGTTCCCAGTCCCTGAATGTTGCAGCCAGCAAAACTACAGTTATAGACGCCAATCAACTCATTGGATTAATTCGGAGCTGGAATTCATGTCATGACATGGCAGGATGTGGTTTTTATATACTCAAGACTTGCAACTATACTCCATAACCTACGCTACTTTGTAATATAAACATGCAAAGAGGACGCCATGAATAAAATTACAAACTCCTTCGCCCCATAGATAATTAGACAATGTTCCATCCAGATCTGTGATCATTATTGCAAATTACGAAAGAATATCACTACCCCAAATGCAACATAATTAACCTGGACGAGGAATACCACATGGAAAAGGGCTTCCTTTATGACCTCATAATCAAAGCTTCAGCCTATTTTTATTCATTAATATAAAAAAATGGTAAATATTATGTAAGAGGCGGGATGGAATAGATAAAATTAACTCTGAAAATTTAGTGTGTTCTCAAGAATGCTATGCTGACTTATGGGGGTTTGAAACCCCGGTTGTATTTTAAGAAATTCAGAATTGTTTAATTTCATCTTATATTTGAGCCGAAGCACCTCATATATTTATATAATTACAATACATCAATAACTCAGATCAATTCATGATCCTAGCGAAGCACTGAATTTCCCTGTTGCCTTCTAATTATAGAAAGATGCCATACATGGATAATACCAGGTCACGCCCAAACCAATCCAGCCATATATTAATTTTCATTCCCATGAGCCATGGCAAAGGTACAAAGGTACAGAGAACATCTAATTGCGATACATTTGAAATTTTTTACAAGAAATTCGGACAGTAATATTATTGCTTTTAAAAATATTGTAACAATGATCTACATGTTATTGCCAATTTGTAAAACTGATCCTTTATCCCTGCGATCACCTCAATATTTAGCATAGCTCGTGATACACAATTATCAAGTCCTCAAACGAGATGTTTTTTAAGCCCATTTTTTATAAGAGATTTAGGAGTATCACGCCATTTTAGCACAATTGTGCAGATAAGACGTAGGGGGAAAATCAATTTGAAACAGTGTCCAATTTTTGAGAGATAGTAGAAGATCCTAAAATCCTCAAACAAATCTGTGTTAGCATTTGAACCTCAAAATCCCAAGGGCCAGATTTGTACAGCAGTGTTTTATTAAACTCTTGAACAATACTAAAATTGTAGGCGAATGTACAACTGCCCAATATACCCATGTTACTTACAGAACATAAGGTTAGACCACGACTCTTGCTCTATTTATATAAGGTGATAAAAGCAGCAAAAGGGGATGGGGTCAATTAAGAGTTAGCGTCAAAGGTAGCAAAGAAGCGTCTCGTATGTCCTCCAAGAAAATGTGCAGGGAACTGACAAAGATATACCTCTTTTTAAGTCAACGTCACCAAACCTGTTAATATGGTCTGTTCTCAATCTGTCTTTCATTCTTTTATAGGCTGTCAGAGTTTCACCAATTTTTCTATCCTAATATTATAGACATATAACTGATGGAACCAACAAAAAAATTGCAAATGTACCTGCTGGTTTTTTCCATGGGATCTGAACCCTCTTGCACTTCTCCCAGAGAGATTCCTTCACATCCATTTTTGGTTTTGAAAAAGAAGCTTCCAGCCTATTAGTGGTTTTAGATGCAAGTAACAGAGGTTTCTTGTTTTCTTCAATTTTGGGTGGAGTAAGAACTTTAGAAGAGCAAGCTGCAATACTGGCCGGGTTTGTCTGAGGTTTATTCAGACTATCAATCTTTGTTTCTTTGCTTTCTTTTGAAGAACCAGTTTTCCCATACTTACTTTGCATAAATAATGCACGCATTTTTGCTTTCTGGATATCATCGGCAGACATAGGACGCCCTTGACTTACAGACCCTGCTCTTGTCACTTGTGAACTTCTGCTCACTGACTTTTGGCCAGGCTGTTCCACCAATTGCACTTTTCTGCGCTCTCTAGATTCTGATAGGCGGTTAAGGAATAGAAAAGAGATATAGCCTACATATTGCATGACACAACAAACTGACATGAACCATTGGCAATTTTGAGTAAGGGGGGTGCTATTAACATTCTCTCTGATATATTATTATTGATTAAAATTTATTGAGAATCACAATAAATAGGGAGAAGGACCCACATCACTTCATAAGTCTCAAAAAACTACAGCCAATAGTATTCAAAAAAGTGTATTAGAAAATGTGTAGTTAGCATTTCTCCTAAGTAACCAACGACTTCGGTCCTTGAAACATTATGACATAAATATGATATTTTGACATAAAAAATAGTCCAGAAGTTATAGTTCACTGGGACTAAATTGATATCATTATCAAAATTATCATCTGAGGACCTAGATATACAAATCCACTGAGGACACAAAAATTATTTTGAGGATCAAATTGGGGATTTACTCCAATTCTATTAGCTAGTCAGCTAGTTTCAGGTATACAGCACAAGTTGTGTTATATATGTCATATTAGGAATCAGCAACAAGAATTGACAATGGTCCCGAGCTGAAGAAATC
This sequence comes from Mucuna pruriens, assembly GCA_025330945.1. Classification (NCBI taxonomy): domain Eukaryota; kingdom Viridiplantae; phylum Streptophyta; class Magnoliopsida; order Fabales; family Fabaceae; genus Mucuna; species Mucuna pruriens. Next base: position 4,074,726 of record JAENHJ010000528.1, read on the forward strand.
AGTATGTGACAGAAGAACTTTCAAGAAGGCAGAAGCTACATAAAATCAAGCAACATAAGAACATTTTGGTACACAAGGAATCCAAGTCACAACACTTCAAGAAATCAGAACACCAATCTGGAATAGACAGATATAATGTAACATAAGCAGCTAGTGCAACTGGAAAGAGTTGCAAGCCACTGAAGTTGTGAGATAAAATCATTCGGCCATCACACCAAAGTACTGTTAAATTTGCTTGTTTGAAGGAAAATTAATGAACCCTCATCAGCACTCCAAAATAATATGCAAAGGTTTTATCTAAAGCATTTATTTCCTGTGCATGTGATTTGATATGCTTCTAGAAGGAAATCCATCAGCATTTTGCCTGACTTAAAAGGGGGGGAAGAAGGAATTAACAAGATATAGTCAAGTCAACTCAATAAAAAACATTCAAGGATACGAGATGAAGCTACACCAAGAGTGGACTTTCTGGTAGAATCATCCAAGTTGAGAGGCAATAATTTCATAGCTTGTGGAGATCCCACTTTCCTGAACAGAGAAAAAAAAACAAAATGGAGCATTTTCACAACAAGCAAAAGCAAAGCCAATTGACTCAAACAAGTATAGCACAAAATTATTGGCAGAAAGACTCATTCAATTAAAAGAAAACAGATGACTGAAAGCAATCGGCCACAACCTATGCATACCTGAAATTATCTGAACATTCGTTTGAGAGTGCGAGAATGTCTTCCTGAGAGCAAGAAAGGACCAATAAGAAACATGCAAACTGAAAAGGCATTGCTAGCTGAAACATATAACTGTTAAGAAAACACTTACAGGAACATCAATATTTGAATGCCACAATTCAGAGCCCAAAAATTGACCAATACTGCAAAAATAGAAATCATAATAATTGAGAAAGGAGGTCCAACAAATTGTGCATGGAAAAGAGATAAATGTAAGCTTGCCTCTGAGAAAGCATTATCTCTTGATGACCATCAGTAGAAGGCTTAACACCATTGGGCCTCTTTATTACTTGGTTCCTTGCTAATAATTTGCTCCACTTTGATAACAAAACCCTTGCCCTGTTTGATATGTCTGATCCTCAAATCAGTGAGATTATAATTCACCAAGTCTATCAAGTTACTAAAATTACTGTTTATAAGTGACATCAAACAGCACCCCTCCAAAATTAAGATTTGAAACTATTTACAGGCATCAAAGAAAATATTGAAAGGATAAAGTGTTACATCAATCAACCTGAACATGACTTATAAGCTCAAAGAGTAAAATTAAAATATATCGTATCTATTATTTTGCTGTCCAATAAAAGGTGACAGTTGACAATTAAAGGCACTTCCTCTTCTCTATCTTGCTACTTCAATAACATCATTATTAGCAAGCAACTCGCCAACTAATTAATGAAAACCTAAAATTCATGCTTGAAATGAAAATAAAATCCTAAACACAAGCCTCCTAATCAACATCCCACAAAAAAGGAAAACAGAGAAATATACACACAAACACAACAAAAAAAGCATATCTGACAACTTGGAATCAGCTATGTAATCATAAGAATAGTCTCCATGGCCAAACAAGCTAACCAGATGTTAAAGTCTTTCCTACCACAAGAAAATATGCTAAACTGTTATCATATATATGAGCTCACTGCAGTCATTATTAAATACATGCTATCCAGGTAAAATCTAAGGAGAATATCAATATACAGCAAGAAGAAAGGGGAGAGTATGACGGTATGAGGAACAAATCAGTGTCAAGTTTGATGGGCACTGGGCCAGGAAAAGATAAAGCACACCTGATGTCCTGTAGAATCGTAGTTTATTTACACTCTGCAATATAGCTGATATGTGCATGGGAACGGCTTTATGTAAAGGCAAATGACAAAGAACCTGCAAAACAATTAACCAGAATGTTTGACAGTATTCAGTTATGCGCCAATTAAAACAAAGCAAAATATTAATCAGAGGATTCAGATTTACCTTCAAGATAAGAAGAAGGACACTTGTTTGCTCTTCAACAGCTGCCTTGGTCAACCAAGTTGCTAAAGTCATTCCACCCCCTCTGGTCAAAAACCTACAAAAGCATACAACAGAAAAACTAAATCAGAAAATTTAAATTACTATAATTCGACATTACCATGATATTGAGAAAACTAATAGTGTACCACAACAATACTGAAAAATTCTGTATCGTCAATATCCACTCCATCAATTTTTCCTGCCCAGAAAATGTCTCCTCTTTCTGCATTAAACTAAAAATGTTATCAACAAATTGTTTATCTGAGTCATCTAGGTCAGACAAAGCCGCTTCCTGTGTTGAACAAGATGCTTCTTCAGCATCAGACGGGCCAGCAGAGTTTAAGGGAGCTGGATTTATTGGTCTCATGGGATCAGAGTTTATTTGATCATCATGAGGTTCTTCACAAGAATTTGAACTTAATGCCCTCTCCTTGGACAACTGCACTATTCTCCTCACTCTTGAACGTTGACTGGTGAAAAAGTCTCGCACCTAAAACCAAAGTACAAGGATTCATAAAATAACGCAAAACAGGAACTAGGTAACATGTTATATTAAAATAAACTTCAAAGTGAATACAACCCTCTTCTGTCCACAAAAAGGGTAACAAATAATAATCTAATGACAGCTTGAATAGAATAACAAACTACAAACAAATGCGTAACAAGAAACATGCTGGACAGGAAATATGTCCACAATCTACATACAACATCTCAATTACATATATCATTCCACAAGGACAGATAAAAAGAACTAAACAGGAAGCAGAGTAATATAAACCTGTGTAACTGTGACACCAAATAAAGCACTGATCTCGCGCAATTCTTTCTTGCTAATAGAATCTTTAATGGAAAAAACCGATTGCATGTAATTTACAGCCTTTGGATTCAATAAATCCCTAGGTCTTTTTCCTGCAAATTTCGATTAAGTTAGAGAATCCTAAGTTAAATAAACAGCAGAATAACGCCTGCACAAAAATAAATAAAAAAAGTTGCAGCAAAAAATTTACCAATTTTTATTGACAGAGCACCAGCTGCCTGAAAATAAAAGCAAAAACAACGAAAAAAAATGCACAAAATCAGACACTCAAACGATGCCTTAAACGGACTTATTACATATAGGAGCAAAATTAAAAGGACTTATTATATATATAGATAGATAGATAGATATAGAGAGAGAGAGAGATGTTTTACAAAAACAAAACGCTTCATGTACAGCAGCATACACCTTGAAACAAAATGCAACTAAGAGGCTCTTAACTTTCTCCATTAAATAAAACGCAATAATGAGGTTGTAAACAAAACTAAAGAAAAAACGAAGAGATGAAAGGATTTGAGAGCAGGTGGAAACGGAGAAAGCGCACCATTTCTTGAGAGAGAGGATTGACGCCGGTGAGTTTGCATTGCGTACCGACGATTTCCTGAAACTGATCGATCTGGCTGTGGAAGAGCTCTCGTTGCGAAACCAAAAACTTCTGGAACGATTCCGCGGAGCTCCCAATCTCCAGCTCCGAAAAATCTTCGTTCCACGCATCCATCGTTGATAACGAAGATCGAAGCTTCTTCGACGCAATGCGTAGTAACACGCATTTAACTTAAGGTGATTGAATGAGTCTCAATGCTTCTCTATGGTTCCCAGTTGGGAACGGAACTGGTTAGGGTTTGGGTCGGAGCTAATTTTGGAGAGAGAAAGTCAGATAGAGTACTGAGTCGGATTAGATGAGAGAGAATTAGGCCATGTTCGGGACCCTGTTGAATGTCGGGAATTGCTTTTGAGGCTTATCAAAAAATTAAGGTCTTGTTTAGCCATTATTTTATACTTTTGATATTGATTAAAAAAACTTGTGTTGAATTACAGGTTAATTTAAATACTCTTTAAAAAAAAATATTATCAACACTTTCTTTTAAATATATTTTTTAATACACTTTTAAAAAAAGTATTCATTAATATTTGAGAATCACAATTTTCAAAGTTTAACTTCTTATTAAATGACTTTCTTTTTTCTAACATTATAATTTTTAATAAATTTTAATTAATAATAAAATATGTGCTAGAAATATGTAACCAAATATATTGCTAATCCATTAACATTGTGTTGATATTGAATTTGGATTCCATAATCATGATTTCGAGTTTGACATAAAAACAACTCATACTACGTGAATGAATAAATTGATATATTTTACCTTCAAGGAAAAAAAACTAATAGTAATAATAATTTTAATATCCAATATAGTAAATTTTAAAGTTTATTTATTAATTTTCTTCTTAAAAAATATATTAAATATTTTAATATTTTAAATATATATTTATTTTTTATTTAATATTTTCTTTTTAAATGTCATGAGAATTAAGCAAAAAAATAATTATATTACTCTATCAAAATAATAAGAATTTTATTATTGTGTGTTCATGCATACATGTATAAAAATATTAAATATTTCATCTTAAATGCATTAAGAATGTGTTTGGATAGAACAAATTTTAATTTATAATGTTTAAATTTTGAATTATTTTTATTTGAATATTTTCATTTTTTAAAATTCTTTGTTTGGATAGATCAATTTAAATTTTAAAATTTTAATTCTTAATTTAGATAAGATAAATTAATTTTCATTATATGTATATTTTATTTTTAAAATTTATATTAAAAATTAAATTTTAATATTGAATTTATCAAAATAAACATTATCTAAAATTTAAATATTTAATAATTTTAAATTTTTAATATTAGATAATATTTAATAATTTAAAAATATAAATATTAATATTTTTACATCAATATTAATAGACATGAGAGAAAGAATAAAGATGGATAAAAAAAACTAAATTGAAGATAATGAAATGAATGGGAGAAATAAGAATGAGGGAAGAGACAAAGACGAGAGAATGAAGAATTAAAAATTCTTACATTTTTGTGAAATTGAAAATTTTACAATTTTAGGTAGTCAATGTATTTTTTTAAATTATTAGAATTTTAATTTTTTAAATTTTTTATCCAAATAATATATTTCACTGCAAAGTATTTTAAATCCCTCATATGTATATATATAAAGATAAGAAAATGAATTGTCTAGCCCAACCCAGTGAAGTAAGAGGGGGAAAGCAAGTTGCCCGAGTTAACCTTTTGTTGGTCCGATTGTTTTTGGATCAACTTTATACAAGCCTTGTCTAACTCATTAAGTCAGGCTAAATTGACCATATTCTATTTACATTAAATGTTGTCAACCTATATCGACCCTGCTGGATGAACTAGTGGGTCGTTTTTGTCACCTCTATACAAATGAGAAAAAATATCTTCTATTTAGATACTTTGCTCTCTTGACATTCATTCTCATTTGAATACATCGCTCTCAGTATGAGCCAACAAAGTCATCAGCACATGCATGACCTAATAGTGTATTATAAGCTAGAACTTATTCTCATTTATAATACTCATATTCCTTTCTATAATAAAGTTTTTGGGATATGGAGGGGTATTCTTTAGTGGCCTTGGAGGAGGCTCAGGAGCATTCAAGGGGGATTTGGGGACTTGCAAGAGTAGTTGTTGTTTCTCTTTCCACTTAATGGAATATGTGCGATAATGCATTACATTTACAATGTCCCATGAGAATTAGAGTTGGATTTACTCAATAATCTAAACGAGCCTGAAATACGCCAAGTGTAAAATGAAATGGATCTATTTGACAAAGTTATGAAAGAGGATAATTTAACCTTGGGTGTCGGTGGGAGACTTTAATGATGTTATTTTTTTGTGTGAGTAATGACGGATAGTTTTTTTTTCAAAAGTTATACCTAATCTAACAAAAAAGACACCATGACCATAATCCTCTTTTATTACATCGTAGTAATGTTATGTCTTGCACTTAGGGTAAACCTTTTAATTTCCAAGTAACTTGGTATACTTGTGATAATTAGTTGACTTTGGTGCAATATATGTGGAAGAAAAAATGAAGGAATATTGTAGCATGACTTGGGAATGTTATGCAAGACTATTATTTTCAACAAATAGGTGTTTGGTAATATTTTTTCAAAGAAAAATGAGTTGGAAGCTATATTGATAGGTATCCAACGAGCTATGGAGAATGTAGATTCAGCATAACTTATTTACCTTCAAACAGATTTATTACACGAGTATGAGACTATCATTTTTAGGAAGAGACTTGGCAGTTCCAAAAAGATAAGGAAAAATGGATTTATTTAGGAAGTCACAACACTTATTTTTTTCCATGCTTAAATGGTGATTTGTCAGAAAAGGAACAACACTCATGATCATCATCTACCTTATTGTTTTTGGTGTATAGAGACAAAGGTCTTGGGAGAGGAAGCTTTAAACTTTTTCAATAACTTATTTTGCACGGAGGGTGGTTTAAGGGGTGGCATGTTTGGAACTAATATTGAGCATGAAATTGTATAAAGCATTCGACCCCAATGGATTTCAAGCAATCTTTTATAAGATGTTATGCGAAGAAGTTGAAGATGATGTTTGCTAGTTTATGCATAAGGCTTTTGAAACAAGTGACTTTGATACTTAAATAATTGAAATTATTATGGTCTTAATCCAAAAAGGGATCATCCCACCTCTTTCAAGGATTTTCATCCTATAAGCTTATGTAATGTCATTTACAAAATTATCTCTAAGGTGTTGGTCAATAGGCTTTGTCCCTTTCTTAATGAAATTGTTACCCCCTCCCCCCCCAAAGCAATTTCATCCCAATAAGTATTAAGGATAATGTGTGTACAAGTCTAAAAAAGAGAATGGTGATTTAATCCTTAAGTTGGACTTAGAAAAAATGTATGTGGAATAGATTGGGACTTCCTTAAACAAACTCTAAAGTTGTTTGGTTTATCATGCCTAATCACTTCCCTAAACATGAGAGGTATCTTGTATACCTCTGTTTCTCTCTTTTATAGTGGTAGTAGGATGAGAAGTTTCATCCCGATTTGTGGACTTTGTCAAGAGGATCCCCTATCCTTATATTTGTTTGTCTTAAGCATGGAAAGATCAAGAGCCATGATTTCTCGGGAGGTTCAAGAAAGAAGATGGGTAGCTCTCTAAATTTCTCATCACAGGCCTTAAACTCCTATTTATTCTTTGCGGACATGTGCTTTTGTTTACTAAGGCTTAGCCTCCACAAGCTCGCCTTATATATACGTATATATATATATATATATAATGTTTTTTATACTTTTTTCCTATATTTCATGTTTAAAAGTGAGTTTCAATAAATCTATAGCGTTTGTCTCTTGTAGAGTCCCTCATAGGAGGAAAGGGTCTATCACTATTGTCACTTGGGTTTGATTTACACTACATCTAGGTAAGTACATGAGATTTTGCATGTTTCATGGAAAAGTACAATGTTCAAATTTCTCGAACCCAGTTGATAAGGTTAGGGTTAAGCTAGCTTCTTGGAAGAGTCGTCTACTTAATAAGTTAAGAAGGGTAACATTTGCTAATGTAGTTCTTTCTTCCATACCTTCATATGAAATACAAGTCCATTGGTATCCTCAATATATGTGATTATATAGTAAGATGATTAGATTATTTATTTTGATAGGCACGCAGGAAAAGGGGATCCACGAGGTCAATTGGAACCAAATCAATCAATCCAATAAGAGAGGTGGTTTAGGTGTTCGTGTAGCGAGAAACCAATATATTGCTTTTTTAGCGAAGCTTGTTTGGGATTTACTTAAGCATTTTAATCATTTATGAGTTAATGTTCCTTCTACAAAATACATATGGGAAGGCAACATTTTTATGGCCCATGATAAGAAGGGTTCATCTACCTATAACTCCATCTTGAAGGCTTTGGAGAGTTTGGAGGAATTTGTGGTTATACTTAAGGATGATAACTCTAGTTTATGGTTTAATCATTGAGTATAAAAAACTCCTCTTAAGATGCAAGTTCCTTTATTAGTATCCATTATGTGAATTACAAAGTGGAGGATATTTAGAAGGGAGAAGCAATGAAATTTGGGTAAGGTTTACACAATTCTACCACTAACTTCAATTGAACATATCTTAAATACAAGAGTTTGGTTAGTGGATGGACTTTCAAATGTTTGAGTGTGGAATCAATGTACCTAGGAGGTTTACACTACCAAACTCTTAAACCATTAAAATGATGATTCTACTACTGGGCATGAGTGGTCTTGGGTGTGAAAGCTTTGAATGCTTGCTAATGTTATGTTCTTTCTTTGGTAGGCTTGTCATGGGGCCATCATAATTCATCAGGTTTTGTTGGATAGAGGGATAGTTTGCTCCTATATTTGTTTGTTGCATGGGGCGAGTAATGAGATAATGTTACATTGGGCGAGTAATGAGATAATGTTACATTATATTTTCTCTTGCATGTATGCTACTATATGTTGGACGTTTAAGGCATTTCATTTGATATAGAGCAAGTTAACAAGTTAGGTATCAGAATGTGGTTAAAAGGTCTTGTATAGGTATATGAAATTATTATCCCTATTGGAATGTGGCCTTTATGGTGCTCATGTAACAAGTTGGCATTCGAAGATGTCCACACTCCCTCTCATATAGTGGTGTCTAAAGCTAGAGCATTAAAATCCCATACTTTGTTGGCTTTTAGTGGCAATAATGTGCACAAGGTGTTGGATTTTACCAAAGTTATTGGTTGGCAAAAACCTCTTGAAGATGTCATAGTTTTAAATGTAGATGAAAATGCTCTAAATAATCCATGTAAGGTTAGGTTTAGGGGGCTCTGTAGGGATCATAATGGTCATTTTCTAGTGGGATTTTATGGTAGTATTGGACATTATAATATTCTTTATGTGAAGATTATGGCCTTATTTTATGACATTCATATATGTTGGCAAATTGTGTACAAGAAGGTAATTTGCTACTCAAACTCATTGAACACCATTCACCTTGTTTAAAGTGAGGTATAGTATCAACATTCGTACTTAATTAATTTAATGCGATTCTGGGGCATATGATGAAAAGATTGACATCTCCCCTTCTCCACACCTTAAGAAAAAGTAACAATTGTGCATATTGGTTAGCAAAAAGAAAGGCACCAGAAAAATATTATTTAATAATCATTCAAGATCCCCCAACTAACATGCTTTTGCTTCTTCATGTTGTTGCTACAAGAGTTTGTTTTCCTAGGACACAGTTGACTCTCCTTTTTCTTTTGTTTTTTTATCTATTGTAACAAAAAAAATGAATACATCACTCTCGTCACACCATAGAGAAGTGGTGGGACACCATTGCATGGACATGAGGTCATAGACCTTAGTGAGTTTGAGACTTATACTAGTTATGAGAACAAAAAAAATAAGTAAATATGCAATTCATAGCAAGTTAAGAATTGAGAACCAAAATGATAAGTGGATTTGAAATTTATAGTGAATCAAAGACTCACATAGGTTTTAAGAACTAAAATACAAATGAATTTGAGTTTCACATTAGTTATAGAAACCAAAAAGTCAAGTAAGGCGATTTTCACAATCCCCAAGTTTTTGATGTATAAATGCAGTTATGAACATAATTGATTTATTGTAACTATATGTGCGTATTACACTTGATTTAAAATAATGTTATTTATGAAGTTTATTTTTGAGAAATACCCCATTCAAGATTGAAAAGATAAGTATCATTATCTAATGCGAGAGACTCCATCGCATATCTGTATTTAGGATGAATTGTGTAATATCTTAATTCATGATTCACTTTAGTTTCAATAATTAATGAGTTGAATTATAATTATAATTAAATATTTTTGTGTGAGATTATTTGGTTATAAAATCATTTATTTGTAATACATACGCGAGATAACTAATATATTTGATATGTAAATGATTTTTTATAAGTTTAATTTGCAGTTATCATAGACGAGATTTTTAATTATCACATTAATTAAGAACAAACACTATCTATGATTTTTTTTAATTTTATTATATTTAATTATCTCATTAAGAATGTTGTTTTAAAAATACATAGACGACAATTATCAATACTAAGAGATGTGAAAGATATAATATTTATTTATTTAATTTTGTTTTAGACTAGTTAATATTTAGTTGAATTAAAAGGTAATTTGTAATTGAATAAGTTTATTTAAAAAATTATATAAGTTATTATATTTTTATATAATATTTTAAATTTACGAGATTTTTATATTAAAATAATATTTTAAAATCTCAATCCATATAACTTCTAAAATAATGCAATTAAAAAAATTAAACAAATTGGAGAATAATATTTTTAATTCAAAATAAAATATCAAAAGTCAATAGAATAAAATCCACTTAACAATATAAAAGGCGAAATAGGTGGAGATATTTTTTCGATTTCAGTTTTTAATGGGAAAGGTATAGTATTTAAAGTTTATTTATTTATGTTTTTTTTTTTTAATTTAAATATACTTCACCTATTTAATAATTGGCGATAAGAGAGTGTATAAGAGTCCTGGGAGGTGTAACGCTCCAACCCAACCAAAGGCAGCAGCCATACGTACAAAAGGATTGTCACGCTGCAAAGTCTTCCCAGTTTCTTTCTCTGCCAGTGTACTGATAGCCTAGTCACAGTGTATTTGCAACACCACCGTCATCGTGCTTAACTATCTTCTTGTCACACCTTGACTTTTTTTTTTTGTTGTTTCAGTAATAATTCTAATATATATACTCCATAGACCAAATCAGAACAATCAAAATAATCTTTCTCCACTATCCGATCGCGATTGTGTCCCTCCAACGCAACCGTTAGGGTTTGTATTACTATTTTTTCTCCAAAACGTCATCGTCGCAATCTTGTTTTTCTTGATATTTTCTTGATATTGACTGATCGCTGTGTTTTGGGGCTTTAGGGTTCATCCTTTGTCATCCCCTTAGTATTATTGAAAACGTGCGCTATGTGTGGAGCATTATCAGAATCTATATTGATTTTCTCACCGATGCCAGGGTTTAGTGTTGATTCATGCATTTGTTTATTGAAATCCACGTGGCCGTGGCGTGTTTAGGGTTATATGTGAATTCTGGTTTCGCATGACACTGACGTGTTTCATGTATTTCTACGCGTTAGAAGATTGATTTTGATGGTTTTTGTACGTGCGTGGATTAAAGTGTAGTCTAAATGTTGTTGATATTTCTGCAGCCGCAATGGAGCGGAAGACCATTGATTTTGACCAAGGTTGGGACTATATGCAGAAGGGGATTACCAAGCTGAAGAGAATTCTTGAAGGATTACCCGAAGCTCCTTTCTGTTCCGAGGAATACATGATGCTATACACGTATCCCTTTTCGTGGATTCAGTTGTTGTTGTGGACAATGTTCTCGTGGTCTATTTTATCCTCATTTATTTAAAGCTTAGTTTTGAATATTGTGTGTTGTTTTTCCTTAAGATAACCATCACAGAACAATTTATAATATGTGTACTCAGAAGCCGCCGAATGACTTTTCACAACAGCTTTATGACAAATACAAGGAAGCTTTTGATGAATACATTAAAAACTCTGTAGGAAAATCTCCCCTGTTTATTTATTTTTTCACTTTGTCTTTTTCTTCATCTCTTGTTTGATTCACATTTGTGGTATATAATTTATTGAGTTTGATACCCTGTTTCTTTTTACAACTTCTTCAATTTTTAGGTTTTGCCATCTCTAAGAGAGAAGCATGATGAATTCATGCTGAGGGAACTTGTCCAAAGATGGTTGAATCACAAGGTAATGGTTCGGTGGCTTTCACGCTTTTTCTATTATCTTGATCGCTACTTCATTACTCGACGCTCCCTGCCTGGGCTCCATCCAGTTGGGCTCTCTTGCTTCCGTGATTTGGTCAGTTATCAATCTCTTTTAACTGTCTTATGATCTTATGTGCTGAAAGACAACACTACAGTCTGCTCTCAATGTGATACCCATGATTTGTTTATATATAGTTGAATTTATACTAGATGCACCTTCTTTTTTTTTTTTTTTTAAATTACAGGTTTATGTAGAGGTACGAGCCAACACTAGCAAAGCTGTGATTGCACTTGTAAGTGTATCACTTCATATTTTGATGATATACTTAGTTGCTGTTGATGCCTTCTGGAATAACCACAACTCATGTTACAGATTGATAAAGAACGCGAGGGTGAACAAATTGATAGATCATTGTTGAAAAATGTTCTTGATATATTTGTTGAGATTGGTATGGGTGAAATGGATAAATATGAACAGGATTTTGAGATACAGATGCTTGAGGATACTGCCAATTACTACAAAAGTAAGGCTACAAACTGGATCGAGATTGACTCCTGCCCAGATTATATGCTTAAGGCAAGTCTGTTTATATTGTGCCTCTTGAGAGTGGGGTTTGTTGTCTTGTTAGTTGATATGCTGTAATAACTTTTTCCCCTGTTATTGCACAGGCTGAGGATTGCTTGAGAAGGGAGAGAGATAGAGTGTCTCATTACTTACACTCTAGCACTGAGCAGAAATTGGTAGAGGTCAGTATAATTCTGTGTTTATTATTTTTAATATTTTTTTTGGATGATTAGAAATGCTCAGTGTTTTTTTTCCTGATTTTTCTTATATCCGGTTATGTGTACTATTGCAGTAGATGTCATTAGGTGCATGTTGATGATAATTAGAATGCTTTGTGCGTGAAACTTTATGTTGATAAATAGGCCATTGTAAATAAATAGTTACAAAGATTATGAAGTATTCAAAGCACGTGTTAGTATTATATATGTTGCTTTTGGGGAAGAAGTTTGAAATTTAATATTGTAATTAAAAAAACTGTGACTTAATTTATTCAAAACAAATATATTCCTTATTGAATTTTTTTCCTTTTACAAATTACTCATGTTTCTGTTAAAATTATCTCCTCCTTCACACATTTATTATTTTTCTTAATTTTTTCATTCTAATAGAAAGTGCAATATGAGTTGCTGGTGATTCATGCAAATCAATTACTTGAAAAAGAGAACTCTGGCTGCCATGCCTTACTCAGAGATGATAAGGTACTTGATTGTTTTGCATTACTTTGTTTGATGATGTTTTCCCAGCTTATATTTGGTTTAGATTTTCTACAGCTCTAAAACCAATTGTGTCCATCACCTTGCCATCATGTTTGGGTTTTAAAGTGGCCTTGGGTCATTTCTCTAAATTAAAAATTCAAAATTAATGGATAGTGAGCCATGATATATTTTTAACCATATCCCTGCGATGGACTGTAAAAAAATAGATTTAACAACCAGAAGCTTGTAGAAACGATATTCCTAAATTGAAATGCTATTCTAATTTACAAATTACAATACCCAGACAAAATTAAAATTTTAAAAGCAATTATTTAACAATATTATCCACATGACACTTAATCATTTTACCCATTCAAATGTTGGTTAACTATCTTCTTGATATTTTTTTGCCTAGGTGGAAGATCTCTCTAGGATGTATAGGCTTTACCATAAAATACCTAAAGGCTTGGATCCTGTTGCTAATGTATTTAAGCAGGTTGATTTCTTTAGTTTTTGTATTATGCTTCGCGATCAAATTGAGTCTTTTTGTTTTAGCCCTTTTCAATGCTATATTATGGTGATTATCTGTTTGCAGCATATTACGGCTGAGGGTACAGCATTGGTTCAACAAGCTGAAGAAGCTGCTAACAATCAGGTTCAGCATTTGCTGCAACAATGTGATTTGCATTGATATCTTATCTTCTGCTTCTTGACACTTTTCAGCTGATATTTTCTTTTTCATTTTCTCCAGACTACAAGTGGTTCTATCTTTCAGGAACAAGCAAGTCCCCGCACTGTTTCTTGTTTATCAAATATATAATTGTAATAATATCTGGAAAGGTCTGGAGGTTAATCACGTAGCTTTGCAGGTCCTTGTCAGAAAATTCATAGATCTCCATGACAAATATATGGCATACGTTAATGATTGCTTTATGAATCACACACTCTTCCACAAGGTTTGTTGCAACAACTGAAGAATAACTCTCTAAATAATTGAATGATTATAGTTATTAAATAATATATTTTGGTTGCTTTTGCAGGCATTAAAGGAAGCGTTTGAGATATTCTGTAATAAAACTGTTGTTGGTAGTTCCAGTGCCGAACTATTAGCTACATTCTGTGACAATATCCTTAAGAAAGGTGGAAGTGAGAAGCTAAGTGATGAAGCAATTGAAGACACCCTCGAGAAGGTAGTTTTTAGGTTTTATTCATCAGATTTTACATCTCTAATGATTTGTGTCATCAACACTGTTTAATTTCTGCAGGTAGTCAAGTTGCTTGCATATATCAGTGATAAGGATCTCTTTGCAGAATTTTACAGGTAAGACTTAGTCTTTTATCTGTAAAATATTGATTATACATTTTAGGCTTTGTATTATCATGTGAATTCCTTTTTAATGCTACTTAACAGGAAGAAGCTTGCCCGAAGATTACTTTTTGACAGGAGTGCCAATGATGACCATGAAAAGTGTATTTTGACGAAGTTAAAGCAGCAGTGTGGTGGCCAGTTCACATCAAAGATGGAGGGGATGGTATGTTGTCTTTGTTCCTAGCATGCTTCGCTCTCCTTTGTTTCTTAATCAGGTTGTTTAACAATTTACTTGAAATATGTAACTTTCAGGTGGTAGACTTGACATTGGCTAGGGATAATCAGATGAAATTTGAGGAATATCTTCGTGATAACTCACATGTAAATCCTGGAATTGACTTGACAGTAACTGTTCTTACCACAGGATTTTGGCCTAGTTATAAGTCTTTTGATCTCAACCTTCCTTTAGAGATGGTAAGAATATCTTCTTGATGATAGTTGTTTAAGTTTCCATTAGTGTTTTTTTGTGGGGAAGAAGACAAGACTTATTAAGAATTTATTGTTTCAGATCAAGTGCTTGGAAGTTTTTAAGGGCTTCTATGAAACCAAGACAAAACATAGAAAACTTACATGGATTTACTCACTGGGAACATGCCACGTCATTGGCAAGTTTGAAGCAAAAAACATTGAACTAGTTGTGCCAACCTATCCGGTAAATTGCCTTGCACATGATTGTTTCTCATTTATGCTGAAAATTGTGCCACTATGGTAAGAATACATGCTGCTGGTTTGATAAGTGTCTGTTTTACAGGCTGCTGCTCTACTGCTATTCAACAATGCTGATAGGTTGAGCTATTCAGAGATTATGACTCAGCTGAACCTGGGCCATGAAGATATTGCTAGATTGCTCCATTCCCTGTCATGTGCAAAACATAAGATACTTATCAAGGAGCCAAATAATAAAGTTATATCTCCAAATGACATCTTTGAGTTCAACTACAAATTTACGGATAAAATGAGAAGGATCAAGGTCTGTGCTTATTTGTAGCTTGTATTAGACCATTATTAGATTTGGAAGATTTGTTAGCTGGGTTGCATCCTTTTTTATCTCCCTCCGTCTTAAGATAATAATAAATCTGGCACTTGTTGATTATAGATTCCTCTACCACCAACTGATGAAAGGAAAAAGGTAATTGAAGATGTTGACAAAGATAGGCGATATGCCATTGATGCAGCAATTGTGCGCATTATGAAGAGCAGGAAAGTTTTGGGTCATCAACAACTAGTTTTGGAGTGTGTTGAGCAGTTGGGCCGCATGTTCAAGGTATAAATTGCCACAATTTTGTTTATTTGTCAATGTGAAAGTGGTTTTGATGCAGAAAATAATTAATATAATAGGTTCTGGCTAGCTGAATGATTTTCTGTACCTTTTCAATTTGCAATTTTTTATTTAAAAATTTATAGCCTGATATCAAAGCAATCAAGAAGCGGATCGAAGATCTCATCACTCGGGACTACCTGGAAAGGGACAAAGATAACCCAAATACCTTCAGGTATCTGGCGTAATTGAAGTTACTAAATGTATAGAGTGACCTGCAAAGGAGCATCACTGAGGTTGCCTGAAGATTATTGGGGAAGTACAGTTGAAAATTCTTAAGGTTACAAAATTCTGTAAATGCTCGTAGCCAATTACTTGACTCAGTAGCACTAGGGTGACATTTTTTTTTGGCTGACTTGACCTTTTAAGAGCTAGTTTAAATTATCATTTTATCTTGTCGATATATACATACATAAATATGGGAATGAAGCAACATATCGTACAAATACGTTGTTATTCTAAATACTTTAATGGGAATGGGAATGGGAGGAGGATAGATAGGCCAAATGTTACTAAGATATGGCCGGCGGAAATTGAGCCACAAGCTAGTCTGCCTGGTGGGGATTAGTTTCTTTTTTTAATCAACTTATTCTCTTTTTTGTATTTCAAATTATAATTATAATATTTTTATTTTCATTTGATCAAAGGAATGTTTATTACTGTTTGTGTTTTGACTGGTGTCTTTCACAAAACAGCGTTAAGACTTTTTTTTTCTTTTAGAAGTTAATAAAAGTAAGCTAGGTTTTTATTTTTTCCCCTCTAATTTAATATTATGGTGTCGACCTGAGATCAAATCCCTCCTCCCCCTCTAAAAGTATGGTAGTATATTTAGCAATTAATTTCTGCTTAAAGTGAGGTTGAAAGTGTAATTGTACAAATTAAATTATTAGTTGAATTGATTATTTCAACTTTAAAATATGCAACTTCCAACATTAAATAAGGTTAAAAGTATAATTATACTAATTAAATTATTATTGAATTGTAGTAATTAAATTGACGATTTTAACTTTTTATAATTTGTAACATTCAATAATGTTGAGTATCGAAACTAGCATTAGTTATTTTATAAATACAACTTTATTTTTTATTTTCACACAATAAATATACTTTGGGAATTTTAATATATTAAAATAATAACTAGCATTAGCTATTTTGGTAAATGAAAAGGCATTTTCATATTTATAGATTATATGAATTAATTTCTATAATATTTGTTTAGTTTTATGTAGATAGGAGTTTGTGGTTATTTTTTCCTAATCTTTCATTGTTTGTGCTTGTATTTTATATGATTTTTTCCTGCAATGTTTAGTTAAATATCATTGTCTTAATCCAAATTTTGTATATTATTTTTATATAAAATATCATATTTCTATGATTTATTGCATGACTTTTTATGTAAGACGAAACCCAAAATAACATATATTGCTAATATCATTACTCTCTTTTTTTTTATCTTGGTAAATTTAAGTTACAGGTATAGGTGAAAGATATAATAAACCACTTTAAGAAAGTATGCAATAAACTTGGTTTGCAGTAAAAAATGTCAATGTTAATAAAATGATCATTTATTAAAAAAAATATTTAGTTGTGATATATTTTAGAATGATATTCTTTGGATAGAAATCTATTGAGCAAAATAGAAATAAGTAAGATAAATATTGTTCAACTTTAATGTGGTAATTCTATTGTATGTATATTTTATTGTTAATTCTAACATAAATTATTTTCCTTGTATCAACTAGTAGCTTAACTAAACATAATTTTTGTAAGAGCTTTTTTATTGATGATGTTGGCAAAACTCCTAGTAAATTCAGTAGAAAAAAGTTTTTTGGGTGATGTTGAAGTATCATGCAAAACAAGATGCCAAAGATTGTTATTAAAAAAAAACCTAAGAACTAATATTAATGCGTTGTAGTTTTATGTTATTTTAATGTAATTTTAATTTAGTTTTGTAACTTTTGTCCGGGGTCAGTTTATCAAGATGACATGATGTTTTTAATGTTTTTTTTTTTTTCTAATTTTCTTCGTTGAATGATTAAATGAGTAAGCTAATGTTAAAAATGCCGGGCAGGCGTGACTTTAGCCAACAAAGAGGTGTTTGTATTAGCTTATGGAAGCTTAAATACAAGGTATAACCTACTAAAATTTTTTATTTTAATAAAATTCAACCAATAAAAGAAAATGTATTAAAAAATATATTAATAACATTTCTCTTATCTTAATTAATACTCTTTATTTTGTTAGTTATGTAGATTAAAAATTTTCAAGAATCTAAAAATAATATTTTTTTTCTACAAAAACTAAAACTATGACAAAATCATATTTCCATATACTCAAATCATATATAAGGCAAATTAAGAATAGAATCAAACCCACCCACAATCTTACACTGAACTATTTTCAATTTTATACCCCATTTTACTTCACAAGAAGCAATAAATAGCACTCGTTACTAAAAGGTAGATGAATATAGCTATGTACATTATAAGAACAGGTAATAAGTTAGTAAGGTCAAAATTTAAAATTAAATGTCCAATACTAACAACTGTTAAAAAAATACATGTAATACTGTTGACTAAGGGGAAAGCAGGGAAAAAAAATAAAGAAAAAACTCCACCAAGGTCAGTTACACATCTGGTCAGCTAAATTGTAGCTGTATCTGGAATTTGCCTCAGTTGCTCAAACCTGCAACCAGAGACATTGTTAGATTGGCAGCAAACAATCACAAAGTGCAATGCGAAGTGCTAACTAGAATATGATGCCACCATAAACCCATATAAATACGCGGATAAAGTACAAACAGAAAAACCAGCAAGCAAGTAGGAAACAGGCTATATTCCATAATGAGGGAGCTGTGTCTTAGGCTAGGTAATCAATAACTCAACCCTATCTATAGTTCTAGAAATTATTTGCAGTACAACACAGGTGAAATGCCTGACAATCTTGATATAGATCCTTGCAATAAACGCCGTAAAGTTTTAAATGTCTTGTACGACTACAATCTAAGTTGTCCCCTTAAGTCATTTCAGAACACAAAACTAGACAAACTTAAAAGATCAGCCTCTACATCTGAGGCACGTTAACACATACATGCAAGGATTTGTACGCTTATCCCTTTAATGTTCCCTAATGAGATTTTACCTTTAAAATAGAGGCAAGTTAAAGGATTTATTTGATATTCCTTTCCTGATCATATCTAAATAATCAATATAAATATCTATTTATAACTTTCTCCATTAAAGTATATATGAAAATTTATAACACTTCCATGTTTATATAAAGAATTTCCCAGGCAGTGCACATGTAATAGCGCTAGTTTAGCAGTAATATGATCATCAAGGAATATGCCAAAATACCTGTCAGATTCTGCGTGAAGGCAACCAGCTTGTATTGTCTCTAACTTGAATCTATAATGTTTATTTACACAGCCACTGCGTCCCATCATAGGAAAAAAGAAAGATATGTAATGCAACCAAGAGTTAGATATGCTTTGACATTCACTTGGCTAACAAACAACGTATTTTTCAAGACAGGCGTACTTTAATACCTCTAAGTTGACAATCCATTTGCAGTAATTTGCCTGCCACTTCAAAAAAAAAAAAAAAATCTTGCTGTAGATCCCTCCTTTTCTGTCTGCTTGGTTTCTATCAACAACGAAGTGAGTAAAGAATATTGTTCTACCGCTAACCCGAAATTGTACAAGACAACCTGCATATAAGTCAAGATTCAAATCAGGAAAAAAATGGCCATTGAGAAATAAATAAGTTATGGAAACAGAACATGCATGTCCTCGCATTAAAAAGAAATGCTCACTTTAGTCTGGCTCTCTTTGGCTTTCCTTCTACGAAGAGGAGAAAGTGCAGTACCAACTGAATAATGATTGTAGTAATGCCAAATCCAGAACTTCAATTCTCCACAAGTTACAACTTTACACATTTACAGATCGACAAAATAATAAACCCTCCAGAATGAGAAGAGGAAAAAAAAATATCAATTAGTTTCAAACTTCTAAGTCTATCCATATCCACCTATTATATCTTCAATTTATTATCTGGATGTAGCATCACTCCACATGTCAAAGTAGCTCAGAATCTGCATTTCAGAAGTCTACTTCTAAGTGCCTTCCTCGTTATCTCAAGGTTTGCAATGATTTTATTCTTGAACGCAACAGAGAGCAACTGAATTCCTCTGACTGTAAACTGAGACTTCCATTTCACTGTGTACAGCAAATATATGTATAGAGACAGTACTGGCTTCACCAGTTGGCAAGACTGGATCAAGATCCAACAAAATAAACCTTGCCCTTCATAATTTAATTCAGACTGTCTTTTTGTCAGAGTGAAGATTTTATACATGACTGAGACACATGTTCTTAACAGGACAGAATCGCCTTTGATTAAATGGATCCTTTAACGATTAATGGCCTCCAAAGCAACCCGTACCAAACGTAGTAACCCCTCCACATCTTGAAAGCTAAAATCAAGAGCCTTCTTGATAGAGGAGATACCATCTGCATTCTTGCTCACACCTGAGCTTGAATTAGCAGCTGCAAAAGCATTCCGTGATTTCCTTGAGGCTTCCATGGCAAAACAAACATCCTGAGCCTGCAATTGATACATGTCTTTAATTCCAATATATCATATGCAACCTAAATAAGACATAGTCAACTAAGTATGTAAGCAAGCATTATAGTTGTTAATAAGGGATTCCCTTTTGGCATGTCTGTGATACACGTTGCAAACACTAAAATCACAATCTGATGTAGGAATAGAAATGGAACCAAATAGGATCACAAAAGGATTGTACCTATTGCCTATTGGATACCAGATTTTTATTTGCAGAAATTTTTCTCATGGACAATTTGAACAAGCAATTCAGAAAATAAGACCATAAAATCTATAATTCTATATCCATCAGTTTTAGGAAGTTACATTCCTTCAATTGATTTAATGGGAAATATTAGCATGCTACCATCCTCAACCAGATAAATTCAATCCTACAAACTCCATCATAGATACTAACTAGGAACCAGATTTCACAGCACAATGAATGAAAGCATTGCCTGACATTACAACTGAATTCACGTAATCAACAGTTCAAGGGCCTTCAGATTTTCAAATTATTCTAAAGTAAATTTTATGTATGCATTCCGGGCCTTCAGATTTTCAAATTATTCTTAAGTAAATTTTATGTATGCATTCCGGGCCTTCAGAATTTCAAATTATTCTGAAGTAAAACTTATGTATGCATTCCTATGTGTGGAAAAGGTGGCTTTTGTTAAGATCATTTTTCTGTGAACAATAACTATATATACTTACAAAGTTGAGCAATCGCACAAAATTGGGACGATTTCGTGCAGCAATAACATGGTTTGCAGCTACTTGGGGCGAATTGACACTCTTAGATATGGTGACCTTGTCAGCTGCTGTAGAGTTGTTAACATTGTCGACATCAGAGGCAGATGACGACGGAGACTCGCCTGAAATGAAACAAGGTTCAAAACAAAAAAGAAAGATCAGAGTTTAATCTACTCCCATTTCATCACCACAATGTCAATGGTACTCCTGAGGAAGAGAAACAGTAGTCTGTTTACAAGACAAAAGGAAAAACAAATTTTAGACTTATTAGAATTAACCAAATTTGCCATATCTACCTTTTCTTCCTGTTCTTATTCTTTTTCTCTTTTCCCTTCTCTTGTTCATACATTAGGGCACATTTGGTAAACAAAATAATTGAAAACATATTTAATAAAAATTTAAAAACTCATCTGATGAGAGCTTATTCATAAATTTGACAGTGAAGCTTACTGAACGTTGCTTAAAAGAGCTTATTTGATAAGTTTCCCCATGAAACTCATTGAAATAAACTAAAAACAGCTTATAAGACCAGGAGCCATTCTCATAAGCCCAAATAAACTTCATAGAAACTCATCCAAACGCCCCTTCCCCCAAATTACAAACAACCACCAACGAGGATATGCATCCATGACCATGCCATATAGAAATGCTTGTCAGATCAGAGATGTTCAGATAATCTATTATAATGAATGTGACATGATATTTTCTACAAAACTATCAGAATATTTACACTTATTTGCCAGAGCATCAAAATGGAGATGGGATTTGGTAAGATATCTAGGACAAATTCAAATGGAAACTGAGCACTTCAGAAAGAAAAAATCGTTGCACCATACAAATGCAGTGAAAATCAAGTAACAAAATTCATTACCCAGAGGAATCATTTGCAGTGCTGTCTGCAACTCATGCCGATCTCTGCTTGCACTAGTGTGTGAAGAATATACTACCCTCATATATGCTACCTCCATACATTTGTACGCAAGAGCAGCTGAAGCCATGTCTTTTAATTTCTCATATTCATGGGCACAAAACCTATTTCAGAAGGAAAAATATTAAGATGGAGTTAAAACAAAAAAATATTTACAACCTATTTCAAAACGATATACAAGATATAATTTATGCCAAGTACAGTAATGAGGTTTGAAGGCATGTATGCAACCTAATAAAACAAAAGATGAAGGAAAGCATATTTACACCAGTATTTTAAACAAGGAAGACAATATGATCTTTAAAACAAGTTATAGCATAATTATAAAGAAAACTGTTGTCTTACTCGCACAATTTTGCTGTGCTACTATACATTTGCTTTGATTGAATCATCTCACTGTGTTTAGCATTATTATCATTGTTGCCAGATTCTAACAGAGAGGCTCCATGAAGGAATTTGAGGGCTGCCTGGAAGTAAAGACCAGTGCTCTCAGCAGTAGATCCAGAATTCTGTATGATAAACCCAAAATTGGTAAAATAAGCACCAAGAAGAGCAAAAGCATAAAAGTCTAAAAGGGACTGCGTAAAAACCTTAAGACGATCAGCCAGATGCTTAAGATCTTTAGCTTCTTTCACAGCATTGTTAGCAGCATGGCTGTAAGAATCCCTTCTAACTGGACTAGGGGCATCAAGCTCCTTGGACTTGTGACCATTAAGAATGGGATTTCTTGAACCAATTTGCTGATTTCCATTTTGATGTTCAGTCTTTTTCAATTGCTTTTTTTGTAGCTTTGATACATCATCAATTTTGGAAGGATCAACTTCCGTATCTCCATTTCCTTTATGTAAACCAACCGGTCGTGGGCAACGACCCAATGTCTCAACTTGAGATCCTTCAGATGGCAATGATGACAATGGCTTCCCTTTTCCATGTACTTCTTGATCAGTTCTTTCCAAAAGAGACCTCTTTGTGGATCTTTCAGTATCACAGTCAGGCAACTGATTCTGAATGGGAGCATGAAATACCTCCTGTTTGGATAGGGCATCCGAACTAACATCTTGAAAGTCATGACCCCGATTTAAGTGATTCTCTTTTTTACTATTCTCATTTTTTCCTGTATAATCTTTCTTGCCAGCATGTATATTCTCACTTTGGTCAGGCTTGAACCCAAACTTCTGTTGCAACTTAATTTTCCCATCCTTATGTTTTGTCTCACGTAGAGGAGACTGATCTTTCAGTTGACTTGGAGAACTAGTATTCTTGACCTTATCTGCATGCAGCTCTGACTTATAGCCATCATTGTTGTCCCCCAAACCTGATTCTATGCCATTTTTCCTTGCATGAGATATGTTAGCATAATAAACATCAACCCTGTTGTCACCTGGATGCTTAATCTGCTCTGTGCCTGGATATGTCCCATCTGGGACTATAGTGTCCACACCACCATTGGTAGAATAGCCGGTTTTTTGAGCTTTAAGTTTAGTATCTGACATGTGATTAACACCCTTGTCCTGAAAATCTGACCTGTGGGCAATGGTGAAAGATTTATCCTTCTTGGCTGTTCCAGATCGATCACTCCCACCATCATCCTCACGATATGAGCATCTTTTTGGACTATCCACAGCAACAATATCATGAGAATCATCCTTCCCAATAATATCCTTGTTTGTAAACTTATCTGTATTTGAAATTCTTATCGGTGATGAAGAAACTGATTCCACAGGTGAGCCTTTCACTTCCTGGAAGCTGGCTTTGGTTTTATGAGAGCCAGAAACCTTAGAAGAGCTTGAAGTGGCAGCAACTGAAGCCTGTACAGACCCCAAGTCCCTTTTTGAACAGTCCATGCCATCCAAGCTCCGCTGTGACAGACTGCTTTCAGGGTTTTGCCTGAATTTCTGGTTCTTTGTATGACTAACTTTTTTGTCAGTCCTACCACTGCCTTTACTGGCACTTGATTCTTTGCCTTCAGATTTTGAAATTTTTGCCTTCTTTTCCTTTCTGGAATCACTGAACTCGTGCTCAGAAGTTTTGCTCTCCTGTTGACGAGGATTACCTAGGCTGTAAGTTTGAGCATCCTGATACCCCTTCAGTTTTCTCTTTTTCACACTACCAATTGAATCACATTTCCCCAGATCCAGGGATCCCTCATCCAAGGAACCCTGGGCTTTATCTTTTGTGTTTTCAGCAGAAACTAGCAGCCTGTCTTTTCCTGATTTGGAGTCCCTTGAAGAGGAGTGGTCTTTCTGTCTAGGCCGATCTTTGCCAACTGAAGTAGTTGGAAAAGTGCTACTTGAGCTATGACCACCCACCTTCCTAGTAGTCCCACTCTGTTCTACAATCAACTCTTCATTGGTAGAATGAATCTTGTCAGTCTTAGATTTCTTGGATGGCCTAGAACAATCTTGATCAGGGTCCCTCCTGCTTTTGACCTTCATATTCTTCATATCACCTGAGAACAAGAACAAAAATTAATGAAGACATCATCATAGAAATTTAACAGGTCTATTAACATCTGCACATTAGTTAATACTAAGATGATGAGCACAACGAGTATGTGGTTCAAGTTACCTCTATCAGAATTGTGCTCCAGCACCTTCTGCTTATTTTTGTGTTTCTCTGCTGCAACATCAACCTCACTCACAACAGGGGATTTGTTCACATCATTTAAGCTCCTACTTTTCACTTCTGACTGAATGTTTTTCTTAATAGAATATGATGATTGAGAAAAGCTTTCTTTATTTATAGAATTTGATATCTCTTTCGCAAACTTCTTCCCCCCAGGTGCTGCATGCAGATCATTATTTAACTGGTGTTGGTCAGGATGCTGGTATGTTGCCATGGTTCCTCTCACCATAACACTGCTAGAGACATTCTGCAGGTTGCTTTGACCATCAAGAGGAGGCCCTTGGTATAATGCAATAAGTGCTTTAGTGGTTTCATCCTCACTAAAGCTACATCGATTCATGTCAGGCCTGCAAATTTATGCATGCAATGTTAATTTGATGTAGGTAAAAATAAAATCTATGTACTTGATGTGCTATCCATTATAATGAATATAAGTAGTTCTCATTAT
The DNA here is from genome assembly GCA_025330945.1 of Mucuna pruriens. Taxonomy (NCBI): domain Eukaryota; kingdom Viridiplantae; phylum Streptophyta; class Magnoliopsida; order Fabales; family Fabaceae; genus Mucuna; species Mucuna pruriens. The sequence goes on from JAENHJ010000528.1 coordinate 4,099,750, forward strand.
ATGCTAACAAGTAATTTAGTTTCCCTAGTAGGATAGGTGGTCTGCTGGAGTATCAAACCTCTGAAATCAAGATCACACCCCAACCTTAAAAGACTGGGGCCAGTTCCAATTACGCTACAAGCTCATTAATGCTTAGGCCTTGATTGGATAAACTTCTTCATAAGCATTTATAAAAGAAAATGAAAAGCAAGATGAATCAAACCTATTTCATAAGTCAAAATCAACTTATGCACTATGCTTTAGGAGATGTTCAATGAGAGAGCTTTTATAAAAGCTGAAATGCATTAGGGTCTGATTCGGTAAATTTTTTTATAAACACTTGTAGGAAGAGAAAGTAGGAAGAAAAAATGAAATAAACTTGTCCATAAGCTAAAATTAGCTTATGCATAATTAATTTTTTTTAGAAGCTAATATCAGAGAGGTTCTACAAATTATCTTATAGTTTATTTCATTTTTTCTTCCTATTTTTTTCCTCCTATAAGTGTTTTTGGAGAAGTTCACCGAAACAGACCTTTAGTTGATTTTAACTTAAAGGGAAAAGTTTAATTCATTTTACCTTCTTTTTCTCTTTTCATATAAATGTTTATGGAAAAATTTATCTAAACAAGGCATTGATACTTCAATTATGGACAAACATATTTAAAAGATTTGGCCACTGAATCAGAACTTACAGCCAATTAAGCATACTACACAGCCACTTTTCAGGTAGGTTATCAGGATTTGTTCCAACAGGAAGAAGACGCCACCTATGACACCAGTCACACTGTACCCAATTATCTTCCATCTCAACAGGAGGTATCATTGCAGGAATCCCTTTACCATTCTCTACATCAGTACCATTTGCATTTCCAGTGCACCAGACATTTGTGCCTGTTTTAGGGTATATTTCAGCCGTTAATGGCTTATCAACTTTCTTACCACCAGATCTCTCCTTTGCTCCGGAGCTTGTTGTAGGTGCACTCCTCTCAACCACCTCAGGTTCCTTCAGTTTTTCCTCATTAGGGGCCTCCAGTGAATCCACTCTGTCCTCCTCATCTTCCAATTCCCCAAAGAAATCTTTGTATGTATCTCTAGTCTTTCCAAGACTTCTTTGTACTCTGACATCTTCAGTTTCATTTTTTGATGCAGAACTATCATCAGAACTCTTTTTTGTTTTAGGAACCGAAGAGGATCCAACCTTCATGTTTTCTTTTTCCCTCTCCATAACCATGGTGCCCTGACTTCCCTTTGGCTTCTTCTTACCACCCAGAAATGGATATTCAGTCACAACAGGTAATGTCGCACTGTCTTGTTCAAAGAGGCCTCTCTGATTAGCCTTCTTAGGAGGCTCTTCAGTGTTTGATGCTGCCCTAACTTTGGAAACATTAGATTCAGCTATAATTGAGTGGCAATTTTTATCTCCATGAGGATTGTCTTTCACTGTACAGTCACCGAGAGAAACCTTATCTCCCACAACTTTTCTTCCTGAACTTCCCTTTGCCTTCTCAGCAAAACCATTCACCTCAGTAGATGTTGGCTCCACCCATTCCTTTTGCCCCTGATCAGAGGTTTTCTCCCTCGCCGTAACTTTGTTGGCTTCCTTCAATGAATCACATGGCCCATCCACAGCCTTAACTGAATCATCACTGAAAGAATATGAACTGGATAGAAGTGGAAGCTTCATAGTTTTTGAAACTAGCTCCTCCATAGTCAATGCATCCGTACTTTGTTCCTTTCTTGACAGCACTTCAACATCATTCCGAGTACTCTTCTTTGGACAACCCTTGACTTCCATTGAGGATTCACAACCCTCCAGAGACTTCATTTTCCTGCCACCAAACATCTGTCTTTCACCCTTTACACTATTAGATTCATTTAGTAACATGTCAAAACTTTCTGGGTCGTCCACATGAACAGGACCACGGATGCTATCTCTGGCACGTGTTTCCTTTACAGTTAATTCAATGATATCATCAGGAAGAGGCGACAATAGCTGAGGGAGGTCTGTCATAATCTGTTCCATGACACCATAAAATATTCAACCAAATCCCATCAAGCTCAATATGAAGAGAATAAAGGAGAATCAAAATGCCAGAAGATAATTCACCTGAAGGATAATGGTTGGGGATTCAAAAGGAGAATCTTGAGGACCACAAGAAATTCCTTCACTCTCAGAGGGGCTATCATCTAATGATGATGATGGTGACACATCGAGACCAATTTCACTGTATATTGCAGCATTTTTCCGTGTCGATAAACTATCAGGACCCATTTTGATTCGGACCTTCAGTGTCTTCTGGTCTGATGTGCTAGAAATTTTCTTGTTCAGAGACTCATGCTTAGAAGTGGATGTATCAGCATTACTGGCTGTCATGTATTTTTCTTGATTGGTTCCATCATCTAAAGAGAGACCCTTGTTTGCAGCCATCCTCAAGGAGTTCGCAGAACCTGGGCCAAGTCTCAATGACTGAGTTCCAGTCAAACATTGTACAGCATCCCCCTGTCCACCCTACATGGTACAATATTAATTTGAAATAAGTCAAAAATGAAAAATACAACAAGGGCAAGCCATAAAACCTCATATACAAAAGCCATCAATTTAATTAAAAAGAAATGTATCACAGTCAAACATACCCCATGTAGGATAAGAAATTTACCTCCAGTTGTAAATTATTGGGAGATCTGGGCGTATTTTGACTATGATTTTTTTGTGGAGTCCTTGGATGAGACCAAGCAGGAGAGCGCTGATAGGTAGGCAAAAATGATCCATAACCGCCAAATTTTGCCCCTGTAATGATCAATTGTTTCTTGATATCATTAGAACCAATAACTACTTAATGTGTAAGCCTACATTAGCCGAGTCATGGTTCTAGCAAGTTAAGACTTACCCAGATTCTCTGCAGACACACCGCCCTCAAAATCCTTCTGAAAGTGTCCCAGAACATCTTGAATTTTTTCATCCTTAGGGGAAGAAAATTTGAAAAGTCAATCATCAAGAGAAAAGAGAGAACATTTATCAAAACAGGAACAGGGACTAAATCTAACTGACAAAGTCGAACAGTTGTAGACATGTTTATGATATGGAAACAAACAGCATTCTATAACGAAATAACAGAACAACTCTAAATGTGACAAGTAGCCATCTCACAGTTGGCACGATTTTCAAATTAAGGAAGTTCCTTCAACACTTACAACTTCCAAACTATGATTTTTATGAACACGAAACGGCAGTAATAAATGTATTTCATGCAGTCTCATAATTATAAAGGAGAATACCGACAAAAACAAAACAAGTCCATCATATCTTTGCCGCTTAGTGGACGTTATATGTAAGTCTATCCGAGGGAAAATGACACTCTAAACTGTAAGCAACAATTTACAAACAAAAGCGCATAAACCGAACATTGATTTCTTCATGAAAGGAAAAGGGTAAAAAATCAAACAAGAAGGGGGGGAAGAAATCCTCTACAGCACCAATCTGATCCAAACAGCATTTCTATAAGCAGATCAGGCAGATTGATCAGAAATTTCCTCAACAACCCAATGCATCAAGTTGACATGACAAAGACCACAAAAATTCAAAATCTTCCATAATACCGTCTATGTTAAACACATATCAAATCTATTCAACTCACAACAAAACACAATTCAGCACTGCACACCCCTAAATTACACAAATTAAAAAAGCCGCAGAAACAAAATTCAGGTCATGGATCTAACAAAGTAAAACAAGTGAACACCAATAATTCCAAACTTCAAAACCAACAAACTATACTTATAACACCAGAGGAAGCAAAATCATGATAAAGGACCTTACAATGTAAGAGAGGGCAACATCGGGATCAACGGTGGCGTCGTAATCTTCGTGGTTCTGGAACGAGCATGCCTCACCTTCTTCAAGCTCAGACTCCACCATCTCTCTCCTCCCAGCACCCAACCCTAACCCTAACCCTAGCCCTAGCCTTTTTATTGCATCTCTACCTCCTGCAAAAATCATCCAAAAAAATACCGAAAAATACAAAAATCAAGCCCTCTAACTTAAACCTCCGCATTGAGAACCCTTCGTCCCAATAAAAATCTTAGCCCCTCCTCGATCCATTCTTCAGAATCAAAAACCAACCCAAACGATTCACCCCCGCAAGTAATTGAAAAATTCTACACGATCGCGGGCTCGCGTAGAAATCACAGCCTCAAGTTTTACAAAAATTATTGTAAAATTAAAAGCTTAACCTCCGACAATCGAAAAAACAATAAACCTCGTGCTCGATTTTTCTGAAACGTTGAATCTTAGCTGGGATCGATCAACACAGAGTTTGTCTCTCTCTCTCTCTCTCTCTCCCTCTCACCGTGTCTCTGTTTTTGGTGAATACAGCAGCCGCGTTTTTTTTTTTCTTATTTTTCTTAATTCTTTATTTTATTTTTCGTTAAAAACAATATTTTAATCCCACGGTGGGAGAAAGAGAGAGACTAGTTGATAAGGGGGAAAAAAGTGAGAAAGAAACCATTTTACCCTTTCGCTCCCTCGTTTCTATGTTTCCGCTTCAAACCCTCCAACCTTGTCCCAAAAGTATCCCAACAAACAAATCCAAACGCTTCGCGTGGCGCGTGTTTATACCTCCGTGTAAATACATTGGATTTCATTTTATTTTCAAAATTATTTATTGTTATACTAAATAATAAATATAATTAGTTCAGAAAAAATTATCTCTTAAATAAAATTTTAAATTAGAGATAAAAATAATTAAAATAAAATTTTAAATTATCAAATAAGTAAAGATATTTTACATCTGTATTATAATAAAAAATTATATAATAAATTAAAATAATTATCCTGAATATCATTCTTTAATGGCAATGCTGTTAATTTTTTCCAACGAACATATTTTTAATTAATTTTTATGAAAGTATTTTTATATTTTTTTAAAAGAAAGTGTTTTTAAAATATTTCTTAAATTTTTTTCATTTTTTATTTATTATTTTTAATTCTGAATTGAGTTTTAATGTTTTTAAAAAATTATTAATTATAAATTAAAATATAATTTATATATTAAAAAATATTTATTTAATAAATTTTAATTATAATATAATTTAAATATTTAAAAATATTTACTCATTATAAATTTTGGTTATAGAAAATAAATATTTACATTATGCAGTGCAATAGCAAAAATAATAGTATAATATAAATTATTAATTAGTTTGAATTAATACAATATAATGTCTACTTATATAAATTAATAGTTACTTTATTAAACTAGATACTGCATGATTTTAAAGCAGAGTAACACAACTTTTATAGTTTTATTAACATTTATTACTAAAAGATTTAGCTATTTACTTTGCAAAATATTATTATGTGTAGTATTTTATTTTCGCGGTTGCATTACATTTAAAAGGTCATCAATGCGAATTTAACGGCATAAAAGAATGAGTGAATTTATTAACACTGTCCGTACATTTATGAACAAAAAATTGATAGTTATAGAATTCGTATCCCTAAAAATGATGAACACGCCAAAAGTATAGATTTGGTCAAGCTTTCATTCGTTGGTTTCGTTAATATTGCAAAGTGAAATATATGGCATGCAAAGACAGAATAAAAGTTTGAGAAGAGCCATAAATGAGGCTAACAAGGAAAAGGATAAAGACACGTCATGCCAAATTGCCAAGCAAGGTTAGACGAAGGAGAAGGAATATTGAAGTCTGGAGTATGCTTAAATTGCTGAAAATTGTTGGGTCCTTTCCAGTAATTTTATTTTATTAATGTTACTGAATAAATACTTTGAAACTGTTCACAGTCTGCATAAATTTGTTGTTATATATATTTATTTATATTATATTTCTATTTTTAATAGCAACTCACTTACTGAGTAGTTTAGTTTTATTTTTTGTCAAGACCTATTTACTAGTTAAGATAAGTTATACTTGAAAGTTACTCAACACCAACCTGCTTTCTTAATTGGAAAGCTGTTAGCTCTTATTGATGGAGATAACAACATGGAATGCTGCTATTTTGTTGTGGGTATGTATGCGTCCATAGTCAAGCAACAAATTCATCAATAATTTTTAATTGCTATTTATTATTTATTATTAATGTAAACTAACTAAATGTTTAAGTTTATTTATTATTAAAGAAAATTTTACCTTAAGTTTGAGGACAAAAGTAAGATGATGCCTGGGCATGGCAAAATGGCCCAGCATTAAAAATAATTATTTATAATATTCTTAATATAGCTAAAATAATTATTTAGCTCCTATTGAAATTTTTGTCATTGATTCTGTAACGATAAAATTCATAACTTTCCTATTGCTCGAGTCCAATAATAAATAAGTTTTCTAACAATGTTTTCATACATTGAATAATCAACTTTTCCCAAATCAATAATTTAAGGGTTGAAAATAGTTCTCGTGTACCACCGACGAGTAAATAATTAAGTAGTAATAAGAAATAATTGTAAGAAAAGTGTAGTAGTAAAAGTTGCAGATATTTTTGAGTAAAAATTATTATTATAAGGGAAATTATATTGGTGTGATTTTTAATTTTTTTACAATGAAATGTAAAATAAGATTATTGATGTGAAAAAATAGATAAAGTACAAATACTACTACAAATAATAATGTAAAAGAATATTGTATAAAAAAATATAACTCTTATTAACATGGTCATCTTATACTTTTAGAAACAATTCAATGATATAAATACATCAAATTTTCAAGACTAGTTTAATAACTATGAATGAATAAAATATAAAAAGAGATTAAATTAAAATAAAATAAAATTGTAATAAGTTCTTATACGGTATAATATTTGACGTGTATCAAGTAATTTATTAAGTAATATATATGTGTTATTATATTTTTATTTTATATGAATCAGATAATATTTAAATATGATAAAGATGAAAATAATTTAGATTAAGTTAGGTTGGTATAAATGTCACCCACTTCATCATTTCAAAGCCTAAATTTGACAAATTATTATTATTAATTTTTTTTAATGTTCTTTGTATAAATATGATATCACATATCAATTTATTTAAAGAAATATTTAATATTAAAATTTCAAATAAGTTGTATATTTATTCTTAAAAATCAATTGGTTTGCAAGCTAATGAATCTATTAGTGAATTAATGAATAAATTATAGACTAATGTATGCATAACTAAACTAAGTCAGGCTAACGAGTGTATTACACAAAAAAAGTTAAAAGTTAAAATTATAAAAATAATTTATATTTTATAGTCATTAAAATTAGTTGAAGTAAAAGATTAATGTTTTAATTGTTAGAATGATGGCTCAGGTTCCTTTTTGATAAAATATTAAAATAATAATCTAATACTATATATTAAATATTAATATTTTATTACAAAAACATTTTTATTAATATTTAAAATGATATGTCAGTTAACACGTGTCATTTTCTCGTACAATTAATTTCCAACTCATTGCTTTGAATTTTGACTTCAACAATAGTTTACATGTGTTACCTCGTTTTCTTTGTTGGTGATTGATACTCTAGATTTTAGATGGAGACAACGACCTGAGAATGACTATACTTTTTTACTAAAGATTAATACAAGATCTTTTGCATTTTTCTATTTTTTATTATTAACATAGTTAAAAAAAATCTATCATTAAATACCTATAAATAATAAAATATTAAAATATTTTCATTTTATCATTTTTTGCATAATTTTTAAAAAATATATATTAAAATAAAATACATATCCTCTCAAATCAAACTTATCATTAAAGTACATTTGTTTATTTTAAATTAATTAAATTTGATAAATACACTTGTTTTTTTTAAATTAAACTACAAAACAAAGACAATAAAGATATTATAATGTAGTAATATTTTCATTAAATTAATAGTCGATGTAATGTTTTTAGGTACTATAAATAAATAAAATATTCAAAAAAAACATCTTTCTATGATTTTATCTTCATATTATTTTTGAGTAAGGATATCTCAAGTATTATTCATGGTTGTTTGAGTACTAGAAACAAACAGTGATAAGATAATAGAACCCGTGTAGGATTTTGAAGTACAAAAAGGATTGAGGCTATCTAACAACACATTGTGAGTGAGAAAGATAAAGAAAGAGAAAACAATGTTAGAGAAATAGAAAAGTGAGAAATAAATGAGAATAGGAAGATAGGAATGAGAAGAGGAAGAAGTGGAGATCAAATACCCAATCCCAAAGTTCATCTTTATACACATCACTTATGATAAGTCCATTTTCTTACTAAATGTTCTATTTGTTCTGGTTATGTTTTCATATTGATTATTTATTTTTTTTATTGCATTTGTTAAGTCTCAATTATGGATAAAGTTTAGTGTTTATTGTAGTGCACGTGGAGGGAAGGGGTGAACAATAATGCTAAGCGTTGTTCAAATACACTGAGTATTAGGTTAATAATGCTAAACGTGTAATCCTTTTTATCTATATTTAATAATGAAAAAATAATTGATGTTAATGGATAAAAAATAAGTGTTAATAAAAAATGCATGCTCAATACTTATGGCAAGGGAAAGTTAATAACTGTTAGAAATTTATAATTTCTTTTAATCATGTGGGCTTTATATTTTAAATACAATTATATAGCTATTTATTTAAAGTGATTATAATATTAAGTGATCCAATTAAGTAATCAAAAGACTTCCTGATAAGACTTATATGGGCTTAATGAGTGGATACCAGGTTGTCCCGTTAGGGGATAATGAGAACACTATATGTAGGCTAAAGGTTATGGTCCTCAATATACCAAACCAAAGAACACTATCTATTCTCCTCATCGGAAAAGAGAAGTTAAGGTCCCATGAGGAATTAAGGCGGTTTGGTTGAGGAAGACCACAAACCAATGGTTCTCAATCAGATGGAAGACATTGAAGACATTGAAGATTCTGCATTAGTGTCCGACAAATGGATCCAGGTATTTAGTTGTTTATACTTCCTTGTTTATAGTTTTGATGATCTGATATAACGGTAAAAGATTATAAGAAATCTAAGGATAGATAAAGATTTAGATAAAGATTTCCAACAAGTGGTATCAGAGCTACCATTAGCATTAGATCATTGGACTAAATAACAGGTTGCATCATATAAATCGTTTCGTCAATGTTGCCATTTAGAAACGCAGTCTTAACATGCATCTGATGTAGCTCTAAATCAAAATGAGCTACTAGTGTCATTATGGTTCTAAAAGAATCCTTCGAAAATACCAGAGAAAGGTTTATTTGTAGTCAATGCCTTCCTTCTGAGTAAAGCCTTTAGCAACTAGATGAAAACGTCATTGTCTTACATATACCTCAACTCATCTTTCATGACATCAATCCATTTTTGAGAGTTAGAATTTTGCATAGCTTGACAGAAGTTGATTGGATCATCTTCTGTTAAACCAATGTCATCCTCATGTTCTTGGAGAAAGACAATGTAGTCATATGGAATTGCATGTCTCCTCTCTCTAATGGATCTCCTTAACGACACTTGTTGAGGTTGTTGAGGTTGCTTTATTGGTGGTTGAGGAAAAACCTCATCACAGTCTTGTTCTGGAACAATGTCAATGTCAGGAACAATAGTTTGAACATTGTCTCCTATTACTGGAGTTGTTTCTTGAATAGTAATAGGCACAAGGACTTGACCAATGTCATTGATAGATTCTTCCTCAAAGGCAACATTCCTTTTGTTCTCTTCCTTCCCAAACTCAACTTCCTCAAGAATCCTCACATTTTTCATTTCAAAAAAGGATCTTGAAGTGGGATCATAAAACTTATAGCTCCGAGAGCGTTCAGCATAGCCAACAAAATAACAGCTAACTATTCTTGAATCCAGTTTTCTTTCATGCGGCTTATAAGGTCGTGCTTCAGCTGGACAACCCCAAATGTGAAAATGATTGATGCTTGGTTTGTTTCCAGTCCAAACTTCATAAGGGGTTTTGTTAACTGCTTTAGTCGGCACTCTATTAAGGATGTGAACTGCGTTCTTTAAAGCTTCTCCCCAGAGTGACTCTGGTAAAGAAGAATGATTAATCATACTTCTTACCATATCCTTAAGAGTCTGGTTTCGTCGTTCTGCCACACCATTCATGCTAGGTTTGCCTGGCATGGTGTATTGCAGAACAATTCCACACTCTCTGAGAAAAAAAGCAAAAGGTCATGGACGTTATTCTCCCGATCCGTCATATCTACCATAGTATTCACCACCACGATCAGATTTGACGGCTTTAATTTTCTTTCCAAGTTGAAGTTCAACTTCAGCTTTAAAAGACTTGAAAACGTATAGGAATTGAGACTTCTCATGTATCAGATATAGGTAACCGTATCTAGAGTAATCATCTATGAACGTAATAAAATATTGTTGTCCATTCCATGAGGCTGTAGGGAAAGGACCACAAATATCCATATGTATTAGTTCTAAGACATCCTTAGTTCTAAGACATCCTTAGTTCTTTTGACACCTAATTTTCTTTCATTGAGAAGACCCTTCCGCAACATCCTTAATGTTCTTTCTTTTCTTATTTTGAGAGGTCAAAGCAAAATGAGTACTTTCAATCTTAGCTCTCTGCAACCTCTCTTCCTCTTGCACAGAGTGATATAAATTCACTCAAAGACCATTTATCCTTTATGGGTATTACACCTCACTTTGAATTACCCAAAGTGTATAGGAAGTGAGATCAAAACCAAGTACACGATCAAGTCTTCACCAGACTCTAATTTGAGTGACTTTGAGCTTTACTGCAAGATTAGACATCTCCATTATGTACTCTCTTATATTTTCTTTACCTTTGACTCTCAAAATAAAGTCCCAAAACGCTTCTAAAATCAAGCACTTCATGATCATAAGCCACACTTGGTTAGAGCGTTTCCCTTTCTCAATTTTAACCTCTTGAAGGTTATCCAGAGTAAGAATAAGTTTCTCTACCCGAAGCGCTAGATCAGAATCCGTACAGCCGAGTACTATTGCTACGACTTCCTTCCAGACCTTGAAATTCGTCCCGTTCAGCATTAGGATACTATTAATTTGAGCAGATATGTTGACCACACTAGTAGCAGCAATTGAAAAGAGAACATTGAATGTATAAAACATAATTAATCTTTATGATAAATTTAAAGACTCAAACAAGATACCTAGCGCAACGATTAATCACAATCGTTGGATTGATAGAATTAAGTGCAAGTGGTACTCTCAACGCAATAATCAAATATTGACAATTAGTTCTGTCAAATAATAGTCTTTCGTTGGACCGACTATTATTCACATGAAAAATAAAATTTTATAAATCTCAACGCAATAATCAAATATTGACAATTAGTTCTGTCAAATAATAGTCTTTCGTTGGACCGACTATTATTCACATGAAAAATAAAATTTTATAATTGTCACACATTTATTATTACAGGTATGTTATTATTTGTACTAAATCAAGGTCTTCCATTTAGGTAGATCACGATTCGCAAATAAATAATTTCATACGTCTATGTAATTTAAATTAAATCAATTTTCACAACAGGGATTACGTTGGTAATTTATTGCTACAATTAATTTAATTTTTTTAAAAATTACTAGACTACCAAAATTAATAAAGGTCCAAAATTTATCTTAATTATTATTATCATCATATCCAACAATAATAATAATAAATCTTTAATATTTAAAAAATCTTAATGGATTTTGGGATCTCCAGCCACTAAACGAACTTGAGTTCGATTTCCGTGGGGTGAAAAAAATATATATATAATTTTTTGCCCTTAGAATTATGGATTTAATAAATAAATAAATAAATCCATCCTTATCCATGAAACCAAAACAGCTCATGATCCGTTTCCAAAACCACCAACGCTGCACGTCTCATATTTGAATGTGCCAGTGAAGAGTGTGCACCCAAATCTAGAATTAAATATGTTGTTACTTCAATCTAATATCATCGTGTAATCCTTTTTATCTATATTTAATAATGAAAAATAATTGATGTTTATGGATAAAAAATAAGTGTTAATAAAAAATGCATGCTCAAGACTTATGGCAAGGGAAAGGTAATAACAACCCCTTCGGATCGTAAAGAGGATGACAAGAGATACATGTTAGAAAGAAAAGCATGTGTAAGACTTATTTTTATGCCTTTTTTGGCAAGGAAAAGAGTTTCTATTTTGTTTTGTCCCCCAAATGGTAAGAGAACATTATTTTAGCAATAAAATAAGGTATAGGAAAGATTTTGAGTTCAAATTGACCATTAAAATGGAAAAGAGAAAAAGAATACAATTAATACACAGTAAAATCATGACTAATGCAATTATGAATTGTAATTGTATGATTGACAATAAGTAAATGTCTATTTAAGTAATGATGATTTTTTTTACGATGTTTAAGCTCAACATGGTTTCTTTTCAAGGGTAAATAAAAGGACAAAAATTTATATGCATATGATGTGCAATATCATGCCCTATAAAGAAAAGATTCATATGTTGTGTAGTTATATTATGTGAGGCCTGTAGGTAAGGGATGAAATGTATGTCTATCTCACAAGTAAGAGATGATCATGTAAAAGTGAAATGTAAGTTTATCCAAAAGGTATGAGACAAAAAGTGTGTTTATGTACTAGGTGATATATGTATGTATAGAGAGTTATGAAATGCATGTATTACCCAAGAGCATACAAGGGTTGGGCTTGTGAAAGATAAATTGTGCCTATTTATTTGATAATAATAGATAAGGTCTACGTATTCACCCAATGTGATATAAGATTTGTTATCTTAAATAAAATAAGGTAAAATGTTCCATGTCAATATCCATGCAAAGGGAGGAGGTGTAAGGACCATTAGAGAACTAAAATCTTATATTGGATAAATAAATAAAGATAAAAATGTATATAAATATAAAATATTTGAACCAATTGGACTTATCTTCTTTATGCTTAAATACATTTCTAATTTTACCTTTCTTTATTTGTCCAATGTGAGATTTTAGTTTTTCATCAAAAACCATTGAAGAAGAGTGATATTATATTTGACTACGATAGTTAGTTTCATATTTTCAAAACTGAAAGATAAGGTTAAGACAATAAATCAACCCATTGTCCTTAGCTAAGAATAAGTAGTGGACAAGAAAGAAAAGAGAACACAACTTGAATATAGCAAATACATGTGGGGAACTGTTGGTGACCTTAAAAAAGTCTTTTAAGTTTGAAAGAACAATAAAAATGTTTGAATATTACCGCCATGAAGATAATTGACGAACCAAAAAATAATGTCTTAAAATAGATAATTTATATTTAATCATAAGCTTGAATGATTTTTATGTGTCTAAGTAAAGTATTACAATCTAAAATTGTGAGAAAAAGATAAATATAATAAGAATGTGACGTTTATCTATTGTATTTGTGTAGCAATTGTTGAGACTTTTGTCTCATTAATTTGTTTTTGGATCTTTCAGAGGTGAATGTACATCTTGATAGAGTTTGATACCACATACAAGAGGAATAAAAATATGTATTTATATTTTTATTATTCGTACCTTTCTTTGTTATTCTTATATGACATCCTTATGTGCTGTATTAAATATTTTATTATTTTATAAATTATTGTATGCGATGAATAGTCAAGTATCATGTCGTATAGTTTTCTCTTTACAAACTCTTATTAAAAACTGCTTTTACTAGTCCTTAAAATATCACTATAAGAATTTTTTATTTTACTATTAATTTTAGCTATCATTTAAATTAGTAGTTAAATTCTACCTAATTAACCATTAATTAACTAGAATATTATTTTTCCTAACTAAATTTAAGTTATATTCATTTATACTTCTTATTATTGCAAATTAACTAGAAAATAACTACAAAATTAAAAATTTACTACAAATTAACTATGATTATTTTCTTAACTAATTTGCTACTTATTTCATGCTATCACCAATATTATAATAATTTAGTAGCTAATTATTTTTACTATAAATTAACTACAAAATAACTATCGATTTTAAAATTCTATAACTAATTATTTTGTAACAAATTTTAAATTTTATAGTAATATATAGACAAAGTTTCAGCGTGTTACACAATTATAAAACCATTATGTGTATGTAATATTAAAAATAAAAGTATGCTATAATATGTTTAAAAAATAATTTTTTAAACTAACAGTTAAAATAACATCTTACTATTACTATTTTAATTTTACCTGCAACCAATCAATTGTTATTGTTTATTATTATATATTAGCATAAATTTAAATGTAAATTTATTTTCCTTAGTATTACGTATATATATTAGGAAAAGTTTGCTTAACTGCCTATTTCATGAAATATTTTTATTCAATTAATTTATATTATATTACTATAACTTTTACATTCATCTTTCTTTAAGATTGTGATTTGCTAACTAGTTGTAAAGTTATTGACACATAGTTATAAATAGCTTTAAATATAGTGTAGCACCCCAAAACTATCCGACTCAAACAATCACAGTTGACTTTTCCTAACGATAAAATCTTGAAGATTCTATTTAAACAACCACAGTTGACTTTCCCTTAACCGATAACGATAAAATCCTAAAGATTCTATACGTTATCAACAAACAATCACAGTTGACTTTCCCTTAACCAATAATGATAAAATCCTAAAGATTCTATATGTTATCGATAACAACCGAAAACAATAAAATCTCTTCGAGATGGGATAAGATACACTCTCATCTCAACCACAGCCTATATAAGGCCTTGTCGCAAATAAGTGGGGGTCGAACAATTTTTCACCAAAAAACACGAGAGAATTTGAGCACTACGGAAACACTAGGAACATCAAGAGAGAACAAACTTTGACAGAGAAGAGAAGACGACACTGCAGGAAACAGGTAAACTCTTTTCTCCCTTCTAATTGGATGGTAGTTTGGACTCATAGGTTGAACTACAATTAATGAATTAGAGAACTGACTAATTAAGCCTCGTAGGAATCAATCTACTTAAAACTTCTTGGTTTCTTCTTGTTCTCTCTCACCCCTTCCACTGGGTCGAGACCATCTCGGCTTTCCCCGAGGCCGAGTTGATCTCGGCTTTCCCTTGTCCAAACCCTCCTCCCACATGTCGGTCATGACCAAGTTCATCTCGGCCATTGGCTTAGCCTAGCCTAGGAACCTAAGTCAGAACTACTGGACTTTGAATCCTCGTACTCGAGGTACGTAGGCAGAGGAGGCACACTCCTCGCAAGTCTATTCCCCCAAACCAAACCATCCTCATATATAGGATTTCATAATATCTTTAGTAGTAGTCTCATTTCACAATCTGCGAATGTATAACACTGTTTTATTGCACAATTTTTATGGCATGAACTATTGCATGGCATTACCATCTCTACCCACACCGAAACCTAGTAAACCGGCTAGTCTTAGGTAACTGTTAGGTAACAGACATGCTGGGGGCACCCTGTGCTCCTGGCGTGTAACCAACTTCCGAACCCACCTAGTTCAAAGACCAACCTTATCCTTCCCTTTCTCGATTTTCCAGCGTTCCTAATCAAAATGCTGGTAGCGACTCCTCCCTAGGCCGAATTGATTTCGGCTTACCCCTTAAATTTTCCCTTTTCGCTTCGTCACAAAATTGATTGTGACATAGTTTGTACACCATGTATATTATTTCAATTGATAATATTCTTTTATATATATATAGACCGAGTTCATGTCAATTGTCTTTGTCTTTAACTTAGTTATTCACTTTAAATAGAATATCACCCAAAACTTAAATCATCAATTTAAATTACTTTGATAGATAGCTTACGTACATACTTCATATATTTATCATACTTTATAAATGTAACTCTTCATTTGAGGTTTTTCACATAGATACATGTCTACGTAATTTACTTAATATTGAGGGAGAAATTAACACGTTATATTACAAGCCATTTTGATAACATATTTAAAATAAATGTGACATGTATAAGTACACAATTCCACTAACTAGTTATTTATAAATAAATCAACTTGTCAAGTTTAATAATTTTTTTTAAGAAAAAAAATATGTTTTTCATTTCTTTAAAATAGTTAAATTTAATTTTCGTTCTTCTAGAATTTTTTGTAATTCTATATTTGATATTATATCTATAAATATTTCAAATAACGTGGTTGTCACTTGACAAGTAAAATAAACAGTCCTTGCAAAATTTGTAAAGTATGATTTTAGTTACACTTTTACTCCATAAACAATACACATTATATCACTCAAACTATTATTAGGGATTACAGACATAATTAGAGTTCTATTTCAATATAAGATGCAAAACTATGAAACAAAGCGTTATATCATAGGACAAAATTGAATTGAATTTGCGCTCAAATAAATGACTATAACAAAAATTTGAGTTAGGTATGAACAAATATAAATTTGCTCATGCTTAATCTTACCAACAATATTATGAAATTATAAATTTAATGTTATTCTGTTTTAATATTTCTCAATGTATTATATTAAAAAATTAAAATAATATCATTTAATTATAGAAGTTTATCTATGAACCAATTACAGTTAGAATATTGAACCTTAAACTACTATCTTTATTGATTAAATGATCGATCTAATTTTAAAAATTTTGATTTAAACTATTGTTGTTTTTTAGATTAACCGACGAAAGTGTAATTTAAATCATGTGACATTATGTAACAACAAACGAATGATCAAAATTTAAATTAGGCATTAAAACTACTATTGTATACTCTCTAACATTGTTTAGTAACTAGCAAAATTACCATGTTTTGTTTCATATTTCTTTAATAGTAGAGTTTTGCATAAATTGTTGAAATAGAGCTCTAATTATGTCTTTAATTTCTAATAGTGGTTTAACTGATACTTTGTGATGTTGATGAGGTGAAAGTAAATGAAACTTAATAACTAAAATCAAACTTTAAATTTTATAATTACTAAAATCAAACTTTTTAGTTTTATGGTGACTAAATTCAAGCTTTAAATTTTATAGGAACTAAAATCATACTTTACAAATTTTGTAGGGATAATAAAAAATTCAATCACATAATTCAAAATAATTACATGTACAGTGTTCACGTAGAACTTTGTTAGTCACGTCAACCATACATTAATTAAGTTAAACATATTAATAAAAAATGATAAATTTTATTTTAAGTCACCTAAAATAGATGAAAAATTTTAGAAAAACAACAATCGAATTCTAACTTTTAAAAGGATAAGAAAATACATTTTCCTTTTTTAAAAGAACTTGAAATTTGATCTACTCATCTAAGTTTTTTTGTTTTAAGTCTAGGGGTAACTTTTTTTTTTACTAAACAAGACGTGTCTAGTTAGGCTTTAGATGGGCCAGCATACTTCTTATTCAGCATAAATTCGTATTTTAATATTGCATGGCATAAGATAAATATTTAATTTTATATAATTATAATTTATAGTATATAAATATTTTAAATATATATTATAATTTAAATTTATAAGAAATATCTTAAATTGCAGTATAAGGTTACTTTTAAATTAAAAAACACAGACATTTTAAAAAAGCCAAGTATATATATAAATAAAGATAAAAGAAGGATAATTTAAAATAACTGACTATATATATTGTTTAACTAATTACAAAAGAGTATAAAATATAAAATATTGAAGTTTTCTAATTAAGATAACAAGGAGTGACACGGTTTTACTAATCAAATTAGAATTTTTAATTTGTAGTATACTGTTGGGTAACAATATTATTCTTTTGTTAAAATTAAATAATATTTTCAAATTTAATTTTCAATATATTTTTACCACTGTTTTAATTTAAGTTCTAATTAAAATTAAATAATTACCACATTTTATTTAATCTCTACCTAAAATTAAATCATTACCATTTTTATTTAAGTTCTACTTACTTAAAATTTTATACTACACAATTTAACTTCAAGTTCTGGTTACTAAATGGATCATTGTCTGCATGAACCATATAAAAGTTTATCCTCTCTTTCAAATGAGTCGATGACTCCGTTCTGGTCTCATATTTTAGCCTATTGAAATTCAACTTAGAGATAAAGTTGAAAACTATAATTAAATGTTAATGGTTAAGTATGGTGATTGTAATTTTGAAATCGTTGTATAAACCTATAAACAAATTAAACGTGGAGTTCATTTCCATACTTCTTATAAATAAGAGAACATATAATTACCTTTTTTGAAATTACAAATTTAATTTTAAGCGTTACAATTTTAATAATAAAAATCATAGAGTTTTATTATTTTATTTATAAATTTTATTATTCTGTCTTCTTTTTTTTTAAATAGAAGGTATACTATATTTTCTTTCTTGAATGGGGTATTAGAGTGATTTGTTAAGTTTCAACTTTCAGTTATTTTGGGTTTTTTCTAATTTTTTTTAGTAGTTCTATTACAGTCATTCTTTTAGGAGATCGAATTTTTATTGTGTTTTTGTAGAAATCCCAAGATTTGAGCGTTAGGTTGAATGGACGCTCAAGCTGTCAAGCATGCCAGCACTTAGGCACTGAAAGTTGTCCACACCTAAGTGTTGGTGTTCAATCTTATAAACAATAAAATAATATCTCAACTTGATTAAAAGAAACGTGGATTCATGGTGGAGAATTTTGTGGATTCAGAGAGAAAGGTAGATCTTAGAGAATTTTCTATCAAAATCTCTTACTGTTTTTTGTTCCTTTTGATTATTTTGCCCCTAATTTTCCTGTTGTTATAGTTAACTACCTGAATTCTTGTTCTTTTCCTGAATATCACTTCGAAATTTGTTTCTTAATCATATTTACATTCATGTGTTGATTGGTTTTATATATATATATTCAATTTATAGATACATTTTCCAATTATATTCTCAATTGAAAATTTGAAATGGAGGTTACTTGTTTTTGGACAATTTGTTTGTTATACATCTGCTTCATGATTTTGAATATCAATAGCCTTGACTTAAAATTTAAAGCCCGCATTTTTAACTTTAAATTAAAGTAAAATTTAAGATAAAAAAGAAAAGGTTTGACCATATGCTTCTTATGGGTGACTTTTTAGAATCAAATCATATTACTCCTGCTGATTTTAATTTATCGAGGAATTGAAAAAATATATGTTATCAACAATAATGTTTTTTTTTATTAAAGTTATCAAGAATAATTGACTACTTAATCAAGGAATTAGGAGGAAATTAATTACTTACTTTACAAATGTAAAGGATTTTCTGAGTAAAATATGAAAATAGGAATAATGGTATTCTTATATTAGAGGAAAGAAAATAAAAAGGAGAGAAAATATAAATAATAATATATTATATTTTATTTTGTTTGATTGAAAAGAAAATGAAAAAAAAAAATTTAGAAATAATTTTATTTTTCTTCAATTTAAATTACATTTATTTCTCCTTTCTTTTTATACCTGTCAATTGAGTCACTAAAAGATATATTTATTATTAAACAACATTGAAAATTAAATTTATTTTCATTCGTTAACATGGTCATTATTCAGTAAAAAATAAATTATTAGTATAAATATTACAAACAATATATATTAGTTTAATGTATTATATTAATATTTGATATATTAATAATCTACATTATTTTTTTTTACACCAACAAAATCATTTTTAGTATTTTTTTATCATTAAACTATGCATGTCGATCAATATTAACAATTTAACTTTTGTTGAATAAAATCATATTAATGAAGCTAACATAATATATAACATTATTTTAATAACTTAAGTATATTTTTTGTAAAATAAAAAAGTACAATCGCAACAATAAAATATGAATTCAAGATCTCGTATATATTACTCAAACCTTTACTATGAGGCGGATTTCGACTCGTGATTCAGTTTCTGATTAAGTTTTTCACCACAATTTTAACACTCTAGCTAAGTTTTTTTACTGTAATTCTGACTCATACTTAGTTTTGTAGCTAAGTTTCTGAGAATAAATATTTACATATTAATTTTTATAACAATTTTGAGCCTTTGTGGCACTTTGGTTGCTAGTGTGCTCGACAATTTACTTAAAAGGAATGAAATTTGAGGTATTCACCAAGGATATTGTGTGTTTTGTGACGAATAAGTTTGAATATTTTTCTCAGTTGTGTTTTCTCCTGTAATCGCTCCTCAAGAATTTAGAGCTATATATGTCGTTGAGCTTTCTCATGATTCTGCCAATGGATGGCAAAACTCGTTTTTTTCTCTGGTATCGCATCACAGACTAGTCAAACGGAATAAAATTAAACTAGGATCCGCCGATCATTAATTTTAAATTGTAGTTCATTAAATAATATACATTTACTCGTGCTTATAAATTATAGACAATTTCAATGTACATTTAACGTTTACTGAAAATATTTTTAACGAATGAAAAAATTTACAAATATAAATGTAAAAAAAAAAAAAAAAAGTAAGAAGGTCGAGAATGGAAGGAAGATAGGGACAAAGTTACATGTTACCGGCGTTGACCACGAATAATATTGATCACGTGCGTGGAGTAGTGATTATTATTATTGATGGTGGGCCCCGAAGTTGAAAGCGATGGGAAGCATATCCATCTCATTCGCTATTCACCAATAGTATCCATAAGGCACAACTCAATATACCATTATATTGGAATATACAGTGCCCATTTCAAGCATATGGCCAGAATATGCCATCCGAGTTTGGTTTAGTTCAGTTGCGCTTCAAACCTACACATTCATTGAGAATGGTCATAAATGGATAACAATCAATAAAATTCAAACCCAAACTTTAATGTCACACGTGCATGTGGAATTGTCAAGCATATTATTACACCATGCTATCAAATCAAATTACGAAAATAAAGTCCTTTCCCCTCAAAGTAAGAGCGTCTTTGTTTATGCTGTTTTTTCTTTTTCTTTTTTAGAAATTACAAGTATTTCTTTTTATTTCAAACAGTTTTGCTAAAATTGAGTAAAGCTATTATGAATTCTAAATATTCTCTCCGAGATTACTAGTTAAGCTTCGTATTAAAATGTTGGAGTTTTTATTTGCACGATTTGGACTCGTAAGAATAGAGTTAAAACTTGTTTAGAAGGTACCAACTATAAAACCTATATAAAATTTCATGAAAATATTTATAATTATATATTATAAAATATTAATAATTTATTAATATCTCTCCTGCATATCACAGAAATAATTAATAATTAAATTTGCACTAACAATTTTTACAATTTTCCTTTGAAGATACATATTTTCTAAACAAAAAAATTAGTATAACAAGCTATTATTTAACATATTATAAATAATTATTCTAAGCACATGGGATTTTACAATTACGCCCCCAAAAAATAAAGATGAAAGGAGAAAAATTAAAATAATATATAAAAAATTATATCAGAAGAAGCAAATATTTATTAGCATCTCTCAAATATTTTGTCATATATATATATATATATATACTAGAATATTTTGTTTCAAAGAAAAAATACAATTATTTCTACATTGAAATTATAAAAAGAACAATAAAGTATTTATCTAAAAAGGTAAGAAAACATTTTATTATGTTAAAAAAATAATTAAATAGTAAATTAAAAATTTTACATAAAAAAAGTTAGCGGGATTTTTGCATTAAAAGATTTAATAGTAAAAAATATTTTAAATTATCTTGTAACATTTTCTTCTTTTGTACAATGAGTATTAAAAGGTTATGGCCAAATAAAAATGAGATTAAACAACTATATAGAAGGTGCTTGCTATTTAGTCTTATTTTTATTAGAGGTTAGACAACCTCTAAATATTAAATATGTTTTATATTTTTAAGATATTAAATATTTTATTTTTTATTTAATAATTTTTTTTATAGAGTAGGAGAATATGATATTATGTACATTTCCTGACATTTTATTAAGAACAAAATTTTTTTTCTTAAGTCACGTATGAAATATTGTATGATTACTTTAATTATTATGAACTTTTATGATTTTGTCTTAAAGATATATCAATAGATTAAGAAAGGAGAATATTTATAAAATATTTTTAATCTCAATTCTTATTTAATGTGTAACTTTTGATGGGAGAAACAAAATACGGATAAAATATCTTACAGTGTATTATCATGTTCTTACAATTTATTATCATGTTCTTTGATTAAATGATGATAATAGATATTTATTTAAATTTTATAACATATATTTAATGGAGATAATTATTATTAGAAAAAAAAATCCACGTGCTATTAATTGAAGGGAAGACTTGATGAAAAAAGTATAAGAAACGTGAACAAAATTTTGTCCTTTTGTAATTCACCCATTGCCAATTTACCATTTGTAATTTGTGGGACTAATAATGCGCATGGATTGTATAATAAACACAAGAATATAAGACTTCCAACTAAATTTTGACTTCTTTATTTAGGCGAACATACTCCTTTCTTTCCTGTGTAGTTTTGGGAAAAAGTATTCATTTTTAAGGATAAAACCTAGACAGTTAGTATATTTTTGCCAACATGTTCTCAAATTAAGAAATAATATGTACTTTTTCTTTCTTCTAATTCAGAACATATTTTTAACAAAGCTAATTAATGTTGAAATGAAATCCACGTATCATTATTTGATTTGAAAACTTGATGATAAAGATATACTAACCAACTTTATTTATTGTTTTTTTTCCCGTTTTAGAAGATTAATTGATTTTCCAAAGTCATTCAATAATTTTGTCGCTAAATTTATCTCTTCAAGGTTTAATTAGTTACCAAATTCGTCATTTCGTATCACCAATTTATTTCTTTCCAACATCACTTTAGTTATTAATAGAAACACATACTAAACTTCCAAGAACTAATTTGATTGAAATTTTTTTAAAAGACCAATATAACATGATTTTAAATATTTAAAAAGACTAATTTAATAATTAAAATTTCAAAGAACTAATATAAATAAATATAATTTTTAGGATGTGTAATCGAGAGTTTACTCTTTAAAAAACATCACATCATATGAATTGTGAAATTAATGAAAAGATATATCAAACATTTAATTAAATTAGCATAAATTTATGTACTTTCGAATAAAAAAAGAAAAAAAGAGAGTAAGTAAAAATAAAAGCAAAGAGAAAAATTTTTAAAAACCCAAATGACAACATGTGACAGCTAGATAATTTTTAAGCTAAATCACTTCTTTGTTTCTTCTATTTAATTTTTTTTAATTTTTTTTTTATTAAAAATTTTAATTTGATTATTCAATTTTCATAAACGCTATAATATTACAATTTCTATTAGCTTTATTAAGGTGTTTTACGTGACACTTATATATCTATTTTTTATTAATTTAATATTATATATAATTTTAATTGATTTATTACTTTTATAAACGACGTTATTTCCATGAATTATTAAATAATGGGATTACAAATACGTTGAAGGGTTAATTTTGTTTTTAGGGTTCAGGTAACTAAGATTCAGCAATTAATGATTTGGGATCTTGGATTAGTGATTAGGATTCAACAAACTGCGATATGAGATTTGGGATTAGCGAATATGGTTTCTTTGATTTGGGGATAAACGTTACACTATTTAGATAAAATTGGTAAAAAAAAAATAAGTTTAATATGAATGAAGATGATTAGAAAAATGTGCCTAGTGTGGTGGATATGGTAAGAAAAATAGATTTGTTGTAGATGTAGTTGCTGGGGTTAGTGGAACTCATTTGTTCTGTTCCACTAGAACTTATTGTTTTGGGGACGAGAAAGGGGTTGATGATGTAATGTAATATAGTACATGATGGAGCTCGAGTTTATTCATTTCTTAGGGGCAAGTATCTAAGGTTAGTGAAAATTAATAAGTTAGAACAACTTTGTAAGTCTATTTTTGATAGAAAAATTGAAAGGATCAAATTTGAGCAAGGTTCAAAAAGAATTGTTGGAATTTGTAAAATTCTTTCATTTCGAAGGAAATGTCATTTTTGAGTTTCACCACCATGAAAAAAACTGTGAATCCAAATATAAATAATTCACTAACTATGTTTAACGAATTTGGATGAAAATGATAATATTGTAAAATTTTTAAAAGTTGAAAAGTCAAATTAAAATTAAACAAAAAGAAATCAAATTGAAATAAATAAATAAATAGGGGAAAGAAAGAAGTAATTTAACACTGTTTTTATATAATTATTGATAATGAAATAAAATTTACGTCAAAATTAAACCCCAAACTCATTAGAATTGTAGTTCACGCATCCAATAGAATTCCACTAATTCTTTTTGGAATGCTATGGGAATATAAAGTGAGAAAAAAAAAACATGGGATGATTTTACTAATATGCTATGGGGGCGTGCTTATTAGACCGACATCTCGTGTCCATACAGCTATATTGCATCGTGTACTCTATATCTTTTCATAGAAAAAATCTATGAACACCTCGTCATTTAGTGACGCTAATGCGTTGTTTGAAATGACCAGAAAATATTAATAATGTTTGGTCCAATTAATAAAGATTGGTATAATATTTTTAAAAGTAAGTTGAAATCTCACGATTAATCAGAGGATTTTATTGATGAATAATCGATAAGTATATTCATAATTGAATAAAAAAAATGAACAAGAATAGAGGGTCAAAGAAAATATGATAAATTTTTTTTTTCCTCGATTTAATACGGTCTAAAGAATAAATGAAAAACTGAAAGGTAGAATAGCACTTATTATTCTTTTTTCCATCACTTCTGCAGGTAAGATGAAAGAAAGCATGTGCACGTATCATTAAAATGTATTTGTTTTTTTATACTTTTATTGAGAATATTTATGTTTATATACATAATTTTTTCTTTTAACTTTTTTTTCACTTTCTTTGGCACAAAATAATTTAAAAATCATTTTGCTTGTTATTTTTTTTCATAAGTCAAACAAAACATAAATAAAAAAAAAGAGGTAAGTACTTAATATAATTAGTAACGTGATGTAATAAAAAAAAGATATATTAAAAAAATAATGACAATAAAAAATTATTAGAACAACTTATCTTCTTTAATTAAAGTATAATATTTATCATCTTGAATCAAAGTCTGAGCTACAATTTTCAGCTCTCGTAATTAGAAACGCTATTTTACCTTAAGATGAAACGATCTGGTAAGAGGAGGAGTGCTTCTTGGCTTAAAAAAAAGCAGTGTTAATTACGTGTTTGGACTCTTTATATCCATAAATGAGCCCTTTGCTGGCATCGTATGCATTTTCAGTATGAAAAACTAATTCTATTATATATACACACTATTCCTACACCTTCCCGCCGTTAGATAAGAAAAGGAAGTGAACGTAATTTTTTAAACAAGAAAAGGGCAATATTATTAACCTTTTATTCACGACAATCTTAGTATAAAATCCGTAAATTACGTCGAGAGAAAAGATAAGAAATGTACGTCCTTTAGTTATCGAAAATGGGGAGAAAAAAATGAGGAGTTGAGAGGCAGCGGGGGATGGTAGCAAAAGAAAAAGGAAGAGAAAGTGACATTGTGATTGATGTTTAGGAAAATGAAAGAGGGATGAGTCATAGCCATGGGTTTCACTGTGCGAGAGTGAGATAGAAACGAATAGAAGGAGCACCACGACATTGTCACCTTTCCACACCCCCACTGTATTGCCCTACCACAGTAATACCACCAACACTTACTCTTTCAAAACTAGGGGAGGTGATGCTACAACAAAATTAAATAATGTCTGCTGTAAAATGACTAAATATTTTTTTAACTTGGTTACTTTGTAAATAGGATCAGGATCGACTTTGTCTTCCTAAAAAATTTACTTTGTTTTATTTACGAGGATTATTAATAACATACTGTTTAATATGCTTCTTTTAATATTCTCCTTATTATTAATTAAAATTACACCATCATGAATAGATGTTTATTAAACAAGGAGTACACAATTTCATGATTCCTATAATAAAAATTATGTTAGACATTATGTTGCTAGTATTTATCTTGTTTAATAGTAACAAAATTCATTTAGAGGTGCCTTCAAACTGATCTCTCAGTTGCTCGTACTTCTTAAGCTCAGTCATGGAGAGGGAAGGCGACAGCTGTTCTAAGACCTGAAAAATTCAGGAAATGACAGTCACAAATAGATACCAGAAACAGCTGGGAAAGCAATTGATGCATAAGTTGGTAACTGTACAAGTGTTATGAGTTTGATTCACAGATAACCAGATTTATCAACAAAAATTGCGAGTTACCTGGACAAAATCATTGTATTCGACGACAACAGAATCTGCTTCATTATCTTGGCTGGAAGACTCTGGATTTGCACTCGAAACCTATAAGAAAGTAGTGACATTAAGTGCCCTCCAAATCACGTAACAGTTTATGCATAGTTTTGTAGAACATTAATATTTCTGAAATCTGAACGCTGGCATTGCTTGTGACAGTAAATACAGGCTGCAATTTCCTTTATAAATTGATAGTCCACTATCATTTCAGATACATAACAGATCTAGTATCAAACAAAATGCATGCAAAAAGTAATCATAGGTCCTGTGAGCCTGGTCAAACTTACTTTGCGCTTTGCAGCATGGAACCAAGCATCTGCACACAAAGCATACATGTCTGCACCAGTGAAGTTTGGAGGACATTTTTTTGCTATGGAGTAAAGTGAGACATCTTCATGCAATTTGAACTTTCGGGTAAGAGCTTTCAAGACCCTGGGAAAGATAAAGATCGGAGGTGCACAATAGCATGTATCAACAATATAGATATTTCACAACAGAGAGCTGGAAAAGAAGACTGCTTACCTCTCCCTGTAAGATGCATCAGAGTTAACTCCAACATATAGCAGTTTATCAAATCGACCCGGGCGCAGAAGTGCTGGGTCTATCAAATCTGGTCTATTACTTGCACCTATAATAAACAGATCCTACTAAGCCAACAACAACAACAACAGAGATACCACTTGTTAGAAGCAAAATAGGATAATGTGTTTTGCTAAAAGATAAACATTTCAAGCATATAAAAAAAACCTGTGTTGAATCACTTAAGCCGTCAATCTCTGCAAGCATCTAATGACATGGGGAATATATTACATTAGGAAACCCAGAGAAATAAACTGGAAACATCATGATCTTTGCTCGGAATAGGAAATCACCTGAGAAACCACTCTGTCCATAACACCCCCAGAATCTCCAGAAGCGCCCCGAGCTGGTGCAAGAGAATCTAGCTCATCAAAGAAGATGACACATGGGCGTGCTGATCTGGCCTGTGAATTATTTTGAACTTCATTTTATCAAAATCTGTTTGGAAAACTGTCTAGTTCACAGTAAAGAGACACAGAAACACATTTCATTCAACTTGAGAAATTATTTAGATAAAAAAACCACAATATGATTATACCTTCTGGAAAATGTCTCGTACATTCTTCTCAGACTCTCCAATGTACATGTTGATCAGCTCAGGACCTTTCACACTAAGAAAATTTAAGGAACATTCTGTAGCAACAGCTTTTGCTAATAATGTCTGTTATTAAATAAAAAAGAAGGAAAATGGTGTTAGAAATCTTTTTTAACTAAAAGTAAGAGAACTGAAAATAGAACATTGTCATTTACAGGTACATTATTACAACTTACTTTGCCAGTTCCAGGGGGACCATACAAAAGAACACCAGATCGTTTACGTAATCCAGATGAAAATAGATCTTTATGCAGGAGAGGTAACTATCATATGAAATACAGAGTGAATCAGATATTCAGAAATTACAGACAACAAAACAGTATGTGCCCGGTAACATATGATTTAGTAAGATAAGTATTTAAATAGAGACAAAAAAAGCCAGGGGAATTTTCACAAAAAAAAAAAGAAAAAAGTGACTTGAAAGAGAAGCACATATTATTTGCCATTCAATAGAAAGAGCCAACATATGCAGTAATACTGCAGGGGAAAAAACTCCATGATTTTTTATGTCTGGAAGGGTCATATCTTCCTGCTCTAGAAGAAAGAGCCTATTAAATCTCTTTTTAGCAGAATTCAGTCTTGATAGCTTCCCTGTTGAACATAGGAGACAACAGCATTCAAATTTTACTTTGACTCTTCAAAAGCACCTTCTTTCTTTCTTTTTTAATTTTTATTCTTATACCTAACCTAAAATGTAATTTGACCGAGTCAGCTTATGATATATGACAACCTAATGAATCTTCTAAAATGTTGACCATGTAAACATAACCAGAATTTTATTTTTCCACCAAATATTTTTTCAAGTTGCTGTGTGTGACAGGTATTGTCTCTCTGATATAATAAGCAGAACTTTACATAGGGCCAGTTTGAATAAACTTATTAAAAAGCACTTATAGGAGGAAAAGAATAGGTAAAATGAATACAACTTTTCTAGTGAACTAAAATCAACTTGTGCACCTTTACTTTTGAAGAAGTTAGATGATAGAGCTTCTCAAAAGTTGAGGTGGATAATCTGATTTTAAATTATATAAGTTTTATTCGTTTTACCTCCTTATTTCCTCCTTATATAAGTTCTTTTTGAGAAATTTATCCAAATGACCCATAAAAGGGTGGAATTGTACTTCCAAATCAGGGGAAAAAGTAACGACCAATATAGTTATATCATACAACCTGAACAGTATCCAGGATTGACTTTTTGACATCTTCAAGCCCACCAACATCTTCCCATTTCACATTTGGAACCTGCAAAAGTAAAATCAATACTAAAAATTGCTGTGCATTGAGAAACATTTTTTTCCCAGAACACATCTTTCGTGCTATATATACATTTTTTGGCCTCACAACAGTAAATTGTTCTGCTTAAATGAAGACAAGAAAACCATCCTAAAAACCTGATCACTTAATTTACCTTTGGAGTTCCCAATGCAGATGCATTTCTTTTCTTTGATCGTTCCAAAGCATTCAATAAGTCTTCTCTCCCAGGAATCTGAGGTGAAACTTTCCCATGATTGTTGTCCTCTGCCATCTTGGAACTAGAAGAACTATCTACATCATCAAGCACATCTTTGTCTACTTTAGCATTGTTTTTGAGAAATAAGTTGGCACTAGCATCAGCAACTAAAGCACACATATCCCTTGGCATGTAGCCAGATGTCTGTCCAACTATTTCTTTTACTAAAGTTTCTGAATCAGTCTGCAAGAAGCAACAATGTAATTAGTCAAAGTTAACACTCAACGGTAATGATAAGGGACATTGCATGTATCATCTACACTATTATACAAAGTATATTCCAACATTTGATATCTCGTTTGTTCCCTTTTGTAACATAGTGTTTGGTTGGAGGGGGGGGGTTGTTTAAACCTTTTTTGTTTGGTTCAATTTTAGAAGGGAGGGGAGCAAAACCCCTCATCTAATTTTTGCTCCCTGCCAATATTGGGAAGATTTAAAGGGGAGGAGATTTAAAACATTTCAAGTGTAAAGACTAAAATATCCCTACTTGTGTTTTGAAATTCAAAATTATAAGGGTACAAAAGTAAATTAATTTTTGAAGTCTCTCCCCTTCCCTTATGAACCAAACAAGAAAAGGACTACCTACCTTCCCATTCTCTCAACCAAACAAAATATCTAATCAAAATCTCTCCCCTTCCTTTGAACCAAATAGTCCATAAAAGTGTAGTGTTATATTTTTCGCTGAGAAAGAGAAATAATTAGAGTTCCAAATTAATCACACGGCCCTGTCTTTCTCCCACTTGCAACTCTAAAGGAACTTTTTTATCAAGATTTTTTTCTTTTAAGACTTAGTTTTTAAGTCAGTTTTTATTCAGTGTTTTGAAATTTAGAGAGAGAATGTCATCACAGGTTCCATTACTAGTCAATTAATTAACCAAAAAAGGACAAAAGTTAAATCAAGTTCCTTACACCCTTTTCCATCAAATTCTCAAATCAAACAATGAAATGGTAATTTATATTCTTAACATAAGCTGTTTAATGTCAAAAGAAACATCCATATGTCATTGTTTGATCTAAGTTTTGTCCAAAAGAGAAAAAATCAAAAGTAGACATACACAAGATGAAGTTCCATTCCACACTTACGTTAGAGAGGAGTTCGGAAACACTTTGCAGTGACTGGAATAGCATTTCGGCCCTTTGCTCTTCTGTCAAAGGTCCCATGCTTATTTCATGGCTAAAACAGCGTCTGATAGTTGAAGGCAGACCTTCTGAACTGTCAGCAGCAGCAATCAACAGGACCTGATGCCCACTTGTCTTTTCAGCATTCTTCTCCACCTTCACCAACATGCTGTAAAGGTAAATATCTTTGCAATTCTAGACTCTAGTTAAAAATAAAAGACAATTTTGGTTTTTGAGGTTTTTCTGGTCTTGACTTCATTTTACCCCTTGACAGCCGAATGAAAAAAGATGTATCCTGGTCTTAAAAGGATAGTGTTTGAGTGGAAATACTGAAGGCATCTTTCTGCAGGATGTATTTTATTGATTTATTCTAATCAAAATATATTGCAGATAGTACTTTTTCCCTATAATGAAACAGTCAATTTTAAAAGCTTGTATCTCCAGCAGAGTGATTGCCTCAACTAACTAGAGTTCCCAGAAGCTAATTCCTTGTCATCACATTCTCTTTTCAATTACAGAAACTGTCATTATTGCTTAATAATTATCTAAGCCATATTTGGTACCCGCTTATTTTTTAGGAAATGATTGCCTTTTTTTGTTCTCAAGCTCTGTTAAGAGAGCTGGAAAAAAGTGATAATTTCTCCATTTCTTTTGATGTTAACTTGCTTTACTTCTTTATCTGATTAGCAATATAAGACACAATATATGCCATGTGCAGGAAAAAAGATAACAAAAAAAGGTTGTAGTCTAAAGAACCACGATAGCAATTTCAACTTAGATCTTACAGATTCACCATTTGACTTCCCCAGGATATTACTATCACCATGTTCACTGACTGGCTCGGTGAATTTCCGAATAACTGATGCAACTTCAGATGTATTTCCTCTTTGGTCAGGTGCTGGACCCTCAGGCGATTGCGAATCTCGAAAGACATCAAAATGACGAAGAAGAAGTATTGCTGGTGAGTATCTGTAACAATATCATCCTGTAAGTGCAGACTAGAAGCTTTGAGAGAAATCACATTCAAAACATTGAAGTTTTTAGAGCCTGAGATGATCAGGCGATCAGGTAAGTGGCCTAAGTAAACCCTGAAATCTAATAAATCTTAGGTGGGGAGAAAAACCACTATGAAGAAAAAAGCAGGTGAATAAATTAACGAAATCGCATCTTCCTGTCCCTGTAGCAAAGTATGCATTTTAATCAACAGCAAAACAAAAAATATGCAGGAACAAAGTTTCTGACACAGTATGTGTTCTTATCATTCCAAATATTCTAAATATAACCTTCGAGCCGTCTTGAAAGCTTGCGCTAAAGCAACAGATGTTCTATCAGACACCATTAGATCATGACAGTTGTATTCCACCACATGCAGGCCTAGTCTACGAGCAACATATCTGACAACAGTCCTTTTCCCAACACCTGCATAATTACATTGTTCAGAAAATACAACACACACAATCAATGCATTCCAAAACCACCATTGATTTAACATTTCAAATTAACAACAATAGAGGACATCAAACGGTAATCCAAATCACAAAATAATTTTGTGAATCATAGGAAAAAATACTGGTTCCTTTAGAAAACAAAGCAGGATAACATAGAACACACCTGCCAAGCCATACAACAGAACTGAAACTCTAAACTTGGAAGAAAGCACCGATGGACAAAAAGATGGAGTAAGTATTGAAGCCAAGATGTCGACAGTGTCCCCTTGCAAAGGCACAGGTCCTTCAGGTACACCAATCAACAAATCTGGAGGGAGTGCGGATGGAGAACTCCCTACCAGCACGAGAGCAGTTAAGATGTTATTGACACGGAAAACCGGTTCATCTGATGGTTCCATACCAACAACCTGAAGATATAAGTTCCACTCTAACATCGAACCTCACACAATTCTTGATTTTTAGCAAAAACAAGAAAGAGTTAATAATACCTTGAAACAGATAAGGTTGTCATTTTTATTCAATGTTCTTTGATTGCAAGGAATGCAAATGGGGGAATTGCAGTTCCAACTTATGCTAATTCCAAATACATCTCCCTTGGACAAATATCTATCAACTTCAAAGTACTTTTGCAATGCCATGTCGATCATGTCTTGCCGCTCTTGTGACTCAATAGCTGAACTTGCTTTAATGGATTCTAGGATGCCACATTCTGGTATCTTCACAAAAGAAACCCTCAGAAGAGAGACAAATTTCGGAGGCTGAGCAAGCGGTTCCAATTCCACGTTGATGACAGAATCCACAGTGGTTTTAGCAGCATCCTCATCACCCCTTCCGAAATAAGAAGCCAAAGCGTCTTGCCCGTGGTGAAGAACGGATTTTAAGCACGCCACGTGCAAGTTAAGGTTAAAGGCTAAAAGAGGAGATAAAAACGCGATTTGATCATCTAAGACGGGGACACCACTGCGAGGGAAATCACAAGAAGGAAAAACAAGCATTATTCGCGAAGAAGAAGAAGAAGAAGAAGAGGGTGAGTCTACGTTAGTGGTGGTGCCTGGTGGATCAAGAGCAACAGCCACTGCAATTTTCTGTGTGTTGGTATCAACATTCTTGACTAGAACCTAATAAAAATTCAAAATTAATAATTTATAAGAGGAAGAAAGGGAATTAAAGGGGTTTGTTTGAATTACCGGTGAGCCTGAAGTGATAGAAAGGGTTTTGAGAAGACTAGTGGAGAGGGCGAGGAGCGAGGAGTGGTCGAAAGAGGGATTAGCGAGGTTTGAGAATCGGAGAATCCCAACCGGTAAGTGGAAGGTGGGAGAAGATTCACGGTGGAAGAGGTTGTTGGTTGGGGCAGTGGAATTGATGACATGTTTGGTGGAACACAGAATCAGAGGCTTTCTCCTTCTTTCCACCATTTTCAATCAAAACCACAACTTTCCCAATGTTGGTCTTAGGTACTTGCTGGTTTGTATTATAGCGGGTTACTACTTCATCCCTTCTTCTACTTCTGTCCTAGAACCTCATCGCGTATCTCTTTATTGCATTATGCAGTGATTAATTTTAATGGAAATAATGTAAATTGTTGAAACGTAATTAGAAGTTGTTTTGAAAAATTAGTTTTAATCATAAGATTATATTAAAATGCGATTTTTTTTTAAGTACAACACTTTATTTCCTAACATTAAATTTATGTTTGATATAATTAACTAGTAAGATAGTTTATTATTCTGTAAATTGGTTTTAAAATATTAAATATCTTATTTTAAAAAAAATAATTTTTAAAAATTAAGATATGTACTGACGTCAGAGATAATTATATATTGTAAGTTTAGTATTTTTATTGATAATTACCTTGAAAACTATATGAAACATAATTTTTATGATGTAAACATTTTATATTAATAATGCGTACTCGTTAATTTGACAACTGTATTATTAGATGATCAAATAAATTAAGTATGTTAAAAATAAATAGGATTAATATTTGCATGGATAATGATTGCATAAATGAAGAGAATGAGAGACAAATGTTATGTGAGGAGAGAGATTGTTTACCTATAATAGATAGTTTGTGGAGGTGGAAAAAAAGTTTGAGAATATTTTAAATGAGAATATGTTAAAGAACAAGTGAAACAAAAAAGTAGATGATATAGAAAGTTTGAAGTCTTACATGTTAAAACTTGAAATAAATAATGGAATAACTCATTCAAACCTTAAAAGAAGACTTTCATCCTAAAAGTGTGGAAAAAAAATTAAATAAGTTGTAAAGGAACTAAACTAACTTTGAGACCATAAAGATAATAAATGGGTCAAATGACTTCTATTGTGTAAATTTAAGTATTTATGAGTTTATAATCAAATTTTAATATTTAAACTTCAATATTTTTTATTTTTCTTATTAAATAGTTAATTTTTATTAGTAAAATAATCCAAAATTTATCGAATATTCAAAAATAAAATATTATCCCAATGAACACGTTATGTATTAAAATGCTAAGAATAAATATAAAAATAACAAAACTTATACAATTATATTATAATAAAAATATATATCAATTATAATTTATAAGCTAAATTATATTCTTTTTATCCTTTATCTTTAAAATTTTAATTTTAATTTTTTAACTCTTAAATTTGAGTTAATGTTATTATTTTACGATTTTAAATCTTTTTAAAACTTATTCAATAGGTAAAATTTGTTTCATTAAATTTGTCATAAAAATTATATAATACAACTCATGTTTGAACTTAAAGCGAGCCATAAATAAGGTAAATATAATGTGAAAAGTAAGTAACATAAAAAAAAATAAAAAAATTAATATTAATATTTTTCAATTGTTTGTACAACTTACTTTTTACACAATTTCCAACATGTTTATAACTTTTTTCTTATTTTAATGTTAGTTAGATTATATAGTTTTTATATACATTAATTTAAGTTTCGTGTTTTGAAAAGGTAAAAAGGATCAACTTTGTGACCTAAAATCGGAAAATTATTATTGTTTGGCAATTTCCACATTAACTAAAACTTGAAAGTTTAAGAACTAAAATAGATTTTTTTAAAGATAGATGGTCAAAACAAATATTCACAATAAGATAATGACTAAAAATATAATTTAGCCTATTTTGAAATATACATGTTATTATTATTATTCTATTTTTTAACTTGAGAAATTTTCTACAAAGTGTATTACTAAAATAATTGAAAAAAATTATATTTTTAATAGGTTTAATTTAAACATTATGTATATTTTTTAAGATAATAGGGCAAAGGCCTATATGAGATATTATTACACTAAGACTATACGAGAAGTTAAAACTCTTGTTACATTAACAGTAAGGAAATATTTTGGTCAATTAAGGGGTTCCTCGTATTATTTGAGTTTACAATCCATCTTACAAGTTACGTGAGCCAAACAATTCATGCATATGTTGACCTTCCTAAATATATGTCAGACCTATACACTCTTGGCACTAGCAATAAGTTTTTTGGTTTTCTAAACTAAATTGTTGTCTGTCGTATGTCCACAACTATCCTTTGTTGTGATTTTGACCACAATAATTGAATCTATGTGTAGCTCCACTATATGAAGCCCTATAATCTTAACCAAACATGGACCCTTGTAGGCACCCCAAAGTTCTACCACATATGATGATGTCCAATCCCCTTCAGCAAATCCCCTTGTCCATTTTCCATTTTCCATTTTCATTGTGTAAAAGGTTGTCACATCTTGCTCTGCGCATCTCCCTTTTTGTGACACCATCCTTCTTTAGCCTAGTCCAATTGATAGGAGGGAAAAGCCATTTCACCTTACAATTGACATGGACTATAGTGGATTGGTGGACCAAGACAACCTTAACCTCTTTATAACTCTCACAAATCGAGATAATCACTTGTCGTGGCCTTCTTGGTTGAGCAAAAGAAAGGTCATATGAAGCTTGATTCCTCCACCTCCAAATGTACAACAAGTAGTGGCCCATACTTCATACCAAGAGTTGAGGGTGAAACCCCTTAAGTCCATAATGAGAATGACTTTCACCCAATCATGAAGATCATTGTCATCAAACTTTGTAAGGTAAGCGCAATTAAGCATATGAGACTAAATAAGGAGGAAGGGGTAGTTGCAAATCACATGAAGAAAGGTTTCGATCTTGTCTAGGCAATGGCCATAATAAGGACTTGATAAATCTCACTTGGCCTCTCGATAACTGGTAATGAGTTTATTGCGATGAAAAAGTTAAAGAACGATATTTTGTGTTTGGGAACCACAAGCCTCTAGATCATTTTTCAACAGTTGTTCACTATCAAAGTATGGTAGCCATTTAATCTTTTAACATGCAATGGGGATGGAAAACTCACTAGAGTTTCCTCCAACCCACCATTTTTATCCATCTCCTGAACATCTTATAGATGATTGCCTAAAGAAAAGTTAATTTAAATAGTTTAATATTATAGCTTTCTCTAGGTGATGTTAAATTACCTACACAAAAATCAACCATATGTAGCAAAAATTGTAGGTAAAGGTCTTTTAGCTTAATGTTGACATCAACTCATGAGTCTTTCCAAGTATGAATCGATTTTCTATTTCAAATAATTCACATCACCGAAACATTAGGATTAGGCCCCAGGTTGGTTAGTCCTTTCCAAAAAGGCAAATAAAAACTCCAAGGTAGTTCTTTTCAGCATTTGACATCATAGCTTGTTATTGCCATATTTAAATTCCCATCCCAGCTTCACGAGGCATGTAATGTTCATGGTACCAAGGTTGTGGATAGCGAGCCCCCTAGATATTTGGGGAGCACTAGAGTTTCCTAATTTAAAACAAGGACCTTGCAAATTACAATAATGTTGGTAATCTCTCTATATGAAGGGTCTCTTAAGGCTTTGAATTTTTTTTATTGATGGATTTGGATATACAAGCAAACATCATGGGATAAACAAATGATGGGCAAGATGATGACTTTTTTTAAAGTCAAATGACCAACTAGAGAAAGCTGGTAGGCTATCAATTTAATGACTTTGATACAAACCTTGTCAACATTGGATAGTTTTAATATATTGAATTCTATAGTCATCATGTTCGTTAAATTTTGGATAGTATGTTGATGATTAGACTAAAATTGTTTATTTTTTAAATGTGCAACAAAAACTGAACAATTAAAATTAAGGGCTAAAATTACTTATTTTTCAAATGCGTGAATTAAAATCAAACAATTAAAACTACAAAACATCCCCAATGTTAAATCCATGTTAGATTCTTATTTCATTTCCCATGGGCCCACTAGTACCACCTATGATTTTTAAACTTATAATTTTTTTGTCCAATGATAAAATTTAATCACTTTTTTATTTATTTCATACGTTTTTTTTCCACTCTTTCCCTTTTCTGTCTTCTCGAAACCCTTACCATGTCCACCCTAACTCCAATTCTACCTTTACTTATCATCCATTCCTATCTCTTTCCATCCCCCTCATCTCTCTACCGTTATCTTCTCAATTACTAGATATGATCATACTCATCTCATTCTTTATTATTTCAACTTTGTTTTTTGATTTTCCCTCTCTTCCTTTAAGGGCCCTCCCCAATTTTACTTTTTCACTTATCTTACAACTGCAAGTGACATATATATGGTGGTGGAGGCAACAAATCTATGACAATGGATGTGATGAATCTATGGTGGTGGGTTTACATTTTTGTTCTCTCTTTTCTTCAAATTTCTCTCCATCTCATTCTCCTTTTTATGCTCTTTTTCCATTATTTGTATTTATGTTATAGGCTATGAATATTGTTTGATATTTTTCTTTTTTAATTGATATTATAATAAGTTATGAACTAGTTCTCATAGAAGAATGATTCTTACCCATATAAGAACTCTAATAATTTTTTTTAAAGAACTCAAATAAAAACATTAATTAGAAATAGTTTTGATAACCACAATTGTCTACCTACCAAATTAGAAAGTCAAAAAATAAAACTATGCCTATAATAAAAAATAATAAAATATAAGAAATATTTTAAAAAATAATAAATAACAATAAATATAATTATTAACGGATCATAAGAAACAACAATGATACAATTAAAGATGTTAATTATGAAAAAAATTATATAGACAAAATTTACATTAAAAAATACTAGAAGATTCCTTTGTTATGTATAATAAAAAACAATAAATTATAGTTTAGTAATTATATTTTTAAAATTTACATGGTAAAAAGTGCTGGATTCCTCTATTTTTTATATAGTATAATACAATACAATACATTTTGAATCATAAAATGTAAAAATGATCCCATCAATTTCGACTCGATATAGTTTTGATTATAACAAGATGCAGCTGTAATTACGAGCTTACCAGTTTTAGGTTGGTGGGGCCAAATGTCGGTGGAAAATATCAAACATGGGTCTAGGTGTGGATAAGGCCCAGCCCAATCTCGATGATTTGGGCTTTATATATATCGATAAGAAGGAAAATAGGGTTTCTTCCTCCCCATTGCAGTATCTAGAGAAAGTAGGGGAAAAATGGTGTCGCTGAAACTGCAAAAGCGGCTGGCCGCAAGCGTGCTCAAGTGTGGAAGAGGAAAGGTTTGGCTTGACCCCAATGAAGTCAACGAAATCTCCATGGCCAATTCGAGTGTGCACTCTCACTCTTTCTCTTTATAACTATCATCTCTCTTTCAGTATCAATATTTTTATTTATTTACTTATTAATGTGTTGAGGATCGTAAACTTGTATTGGATCCGAACCTTATTGTTGTTTGCAATATTAGATTTCTCATAACATTAGAGTTGAGCTTGCACTGTTGCCTATCATTTCCGTTGAAATAAATTGCCTTCTAGTTTGGTTGGATGATATTTTCTTAATTTTGTCATTTGTGATAGATATTTGAACTGCTCGGGTTTTATGTGTGTGTGTGTGTAATTAAGAGACCGTTAAGTTACTTGTATCTAATGTTTACTTTGATCCTCAAATGTTTTGCAATACAAACAAGCACTCGTTACTCAGCAATAGCATGGTCGGTTTCTGTTTGCAGGGCAAAACGTGAGAAAGTTGGTTAAGGATGGGTTTATCATCAGGAAGCCAACCAAGATTCACTCCCGATCGCGTGCTCGAAGGATGAAAGAGGCAAAGAGGAAGGGCCGTCACTCCGGATATGGTATTCATTCCTTCCCAACTTTGAAATAAATATCAACAAATGATTTTGGATGTAAGATCATGTTAGGATTAATTTCTTAATATAGTAAAAAAAAGATAAGAAGGTAAAATAAGTAATTTTTTTCGTAAGTTAAAATTAGTTTTTGTATAACTTAGCTTTATATATAAGCCAATTTTAACTTTTGAAAGAAATTTAATTTGTTTTATTTGTTTATTTTCTTCTTGTATAAGTTTTTATTAAGAAATTATCTACACAGGCTCAAAGGCATAGATACTTATTGCATGTTGAGTATTGTTAGGTGGCCATAGAATGAATTTCTCTATTGTCCTTTGGGGAGGGGGAAGTGGGAGGAGCATGACTTGCTAATTGTAATGTTTACCTAAATACTAATTTAGGTAAGCGCAAGGGTACAAGGGAGGCAAGGCTTCCCACCAAGATACTTTGGATGAGAAGGATGCGTGTGCTCAGACGGTTGCTCCGTAAGTACCGGGAATCAAAGAAAATTGACAAACACATGTACCATGATATGTACATGAAAGTGAAAGGTAATGTTTTCAAGAACAAGAGAGTCTTGATGGAGAGCATTCACAAGTCCAAGGCTGAGAAGGCAAGAGAGAAGACGTTGTCTGATCAGTTTGAGGCAAAGCGTGCAAAGAACAAGGCAAGCAGGGAAAGGAAACTTGCTCGCAGGGAGGAGCGCTTAGCCCAAGTGAGTTTCAGCGTTTTGAAATTTATTTGCTTGTATATTTTATGAAAATTGGGGATTTACTGCACGTTCACCGAACCTGGTAATGAAAATTTTGACACTAACATTTTCACTATAAAATGTTTAGGGTCCTGTTGATAAGACACCTACAGCACCCAGTGCCCCAGCACCCCAGTCTGCCCAGTGAGTATTACTGTTTAGACTTATTATGCCATGTATACAGCTTTTGGTTCTTCGTGTATTGTGGCCTAATTGTTGTATATCTTTTATGCAGAGCGCCAAAGAAATCCAAGAAGTGAGTAGCATAACCTGACCTGAATTTCGAAGGATGTTGAATTTTTATTAGTGCTTGCACAATCTTTAGTCTTCTAAAGTAGCTATGACGAATCTCTTTTTGTTGTGGATTAGACTTTGTAAGTTTTGCATGTACAAGAAATTCATATCTTGCATACTTTTAATTATATATTTTGTTTGTTGGTGTTTACTGTTTTTTGACATTATGATTCACCTATTTGCGGAAATGTTTGTGCTAACCTTTTATTAATGACTACGTATAACTAGATCTATAGTATCATCCCCTTGCATTCTTTGGATGCAAAAAGACTTTTTTTATTGTTTAGTTGGGAAGAAAATTGAGGGAAAATAATGTTATGTTAATGATTTTAATATCTTCCTTTTTTTCATTTTCTTTGCTTGGAAAAAAATCGTTAGTGTTGGGAAGAAAATTGAGAGGGAAAATAATGTAATGCTAATAGATGGGAAGGTAAATCCTTGGCCAAACAGAATGTTCTTCCTTTTTTTCATTTTCTTTACTTGGAAAAAAATCGTTGGCCCAACGAAATTTCTTTCATTTTTTCATTCTCTTTTCAATCGAATGGCAGGGAATCCCTTTTCTTTGTTCATTCTCTCCGCCTATTTTTACTTCAATGAGCTGGTTAATGTCGGTGAGAACCTGACAACCTCTCGTTGCAATATTTCATGAATTCATCATTAATTAATTGAAAATAAAATTTAAATAAGCTTTATAACAAGAAATTCATATTTGTTTAGGTTAATTAAAAGTGGGCGTTGCTAATGTTCTATGAAACATACAATCAGCATCTCATTTGCCAGTGGGATGAATTTTGCGTCCTATTTATTGTATGTGAGCCAAAAATGCCAGTGTATTTTTACAAATTCAAGGTAAGTTAATCTAAATGAATTATATTGCACTGGCAACTATACTTCGCGTAGGCACCATACTTTAGTCTACATAAATACAGACACAATGGACACGTCTAATTGTCGCTCCCTGTTTATTTTCATATCATGTCATCTATTATATTTATATATTTATTTTATCATCTTACTTAGTGTATCTATATTCTTCTGTAGATAAATGTGACGTATTTGTCACTACAAGTAATAACTATGCCATCTTATTTTGCTTTTTTTTTTTTTTCTAATTTACTGAGATAAGTGTGTACAAGTAATTAATCTTTGTGAAAAAACGTGAGTTCACATTCTTCCAACCGTTCTGTTATAACGGAGAAATAGCCAGAAGAAAGCAACGACAAAAATATAAAAATATAAAATATGTTAAGTAATTTGGTTGCACAAAAATATCCACGAAATAGCGAAAAAAAAAGTCTAGTTACGAGAAGGAATCGTCTGAAAGTATGTTAGCCCGTCATTTTCTTTATATTTGGAGATACAGAGATATTATCAGGTGTTAAGAAAAGGAAGAAATTGTTATACATTTATTAATTTTTAATACCATAAATAAAATAATACACATTCAATCATACAGAACAAGAAAAATCTCTCGGAAACCCCTAAGAATGTTTGGAAGACATTTTGACTTTCTACAACATATGGCAAGAACCAACAGACATGAAGGATTTCTTATAGCCAAGCCATATGCGAACACGCCACAACTGGAAACGATAATTATTTCAACGGTTACCTACATATACATACTTCATCATGCTGTATCAAATTTGAAGAAAAATTATGGCTTCTTGAGCACAGGAAAACGAAAAGGGTATGCATCAATCCCTCAACTCAACTCAACGGAGAATATTACCTACCTTTATTTGACACAGAAGTCAGAACCAACTAGTTCTGTAGATGAAAAGGGAATCTATAAGAGGGGGCTTTCACTGACGTTGACTATTTTTCCTACTCAAATCAGAACCAATAGCTTATGCGAACAAAGAGGAAGGTTTTTTGGAGAGCAAAGCTTCAAGTGACGAATGATCAGTGACCGGGGGGCTACAACTGAAGTTTTGGCACACAAGAGCTACAACCTTGTTGACTTTATAGTTATTTTTCGCCATGAGAGCAATGTTGCTGTTATTTACTTCCCAAAATTCGATTTCTTCTTTGTTGTTGGAATTTATATGAATAACCTGCGATCAACATCAGCACAAATGTTTTTTATGACAATCAGAATGAAATGTGAAGATATCAATTTATAAAGAGTAACTATGCTTACTGTTCTGTTGGGATCATATAATGCATGAGCTGCAGCAAGCATGTTTTCAAATTCCTCGGACGTCCTTTCACCAACCACGACCACTTGCTTCCGAGAAGGTACACGCAACATGTCTGCTGCACAACACATCAGAGGCACTGCCATAGCCATATCTTTCAATCTTTTCTCAAAAACTGCCTGCATTACCATTAAGGGAATTCTAGTCAATTGTAACTGACTCAATGATGTAGTTACAGAGATTCCCTCAAATAATCCCATCTCACCATTGTTAGCCACATAAACAAGAAGAAACAGCTTTTAGGATGAAAGGGGAGAGGGGTTTACAGACCAATAGATGTTCTGCATTTCGCTTGTAATGCTCAGCCTTACTTTCAGCAACCATGGAAGCCAATCTTATAAGATTTATAGCAGCAACTGAGTTTCCAGAGGGTTCTGCCCCATCATGGTCTTCCTTCACGCGGAGGAGAACTGAAGGATCTTCTCCTGTATTATTGAAATATCCACCTCCAGTCCTATCAAGAAACAAAGCATCCTGCAAGCAACTCATATCTTAGCAACTCAATGCCTGGTATACAAGAAATAAAATTTCTATGGAGTCCAGACATCAAAATTTTTACCTGGGTTTCCTGTAATTCAATGGCCCATAGAAGCCAGTTAATTCCACCACCAAACTCATAGAGATCCAGCAATCCAGAAATCAGAAAAGCATAATCATCCAAGAAACCAGGAGCTTTAGATGGAGAACGTCTGAAACTATGGTG
This sequence comes from Mucuna pruriens, assembly GCA_025330945.1. Lineage (NCBI taxonomy): Eukaryota > Viridiplantae > Streptophyta > Magnoliopsida > Fabales > Fabaceae > Mucuna > Mucuna pruriens. The sequence continues at coordinate 4,142,273 of JAENHJ010000528.1, forward strand.
TAGCCTGTGAGTCTCCACATTGTAAAGTTGCTCCCTAATAAAGAATGCTGCTTTTTCTGCAACTCTCATGTACTCCTTTGGCTGGAATATGCACAATCAAAAGGAGCAGAAAGTTAAACACAAAGGAAAGAATAAAGTTGGCTACAGGTGTTCCTCCAACAACTTCACCTGGTACTCCTTCATAACTTGACAATGTCCTCTAACTCAGAAACTACTCATTGTCCAAAGCAAGAATTGTGATCAACAGTAAAAAATTGTACATCTATGACGATATTTACAGACATCTTCCAGAAACATCATCATTAATATTAAAGAGGAGTGTCTCCCATATTTTAAATATTGGTAGTCATTCACCTTCACTGCTATATTAGTAGGGGGAAAACTTACTTCAGTGCCAACAACAGGAAAGTAGAAATTGGTCCCTTCAGCTTCACCCTTGAGAATCTTAGAAGCCCTAGCAAAAGATGAGATAGCCAGTCCATTCCAAGATACAATAACCTAGGAGCATAGGAACCCTTGAGCGTACACATAAAAATTGAAGTCTAGATCATCATAGGTAGATCCCAAATAAATCAATAAGATTATTTAAGGGAATACCTTATCATCCAAATGTGGCTTTGGACGCCTTGACCTTACTTCAAACAACTTACGCCTACATTCTCCAAGAGTTTCTTGATATGTCTCAACTGGCATGCCATATTTAGATGCCATTTCTAAAGGTTCCTTTTTCTCAATCAGGACATTCTTTCCCTTGAATTCATTGTGAGGATCACTCATTGCAGATAGGTCACAGTTACCCAATTGCTTGATGTAATAGTGCTCCTCAAAAAGAGCAGCATGCTCTCCAAGTATGTCTTTAACCTAAACAGATCAAATTGGGTTGAAAGCTACCTCCAAAAATAGTACACCAACCAATCATTAATTACAATACTTGTATGAGAAATTGTCAAGACACTGTAGATATAATTGCAGAATTACACAAGGGAATGAGGAAAATATGCTAGACTGCCAAAGCTAGAGATGTTAAAAAACAAGCTTAAGCCACAATTTTTATTTAGATCAAATGAATTCTGTGAATTATCTGCTTATTATCAACTACAAATACTCTATTTGTAATTGGAAGTACAATATAGAGATCTACAATAACCAAACAAATGAAAAAACACTATTATCCACATTTGTGCAATAAATATCAAGGAGAATAAAACAATGAATTGAAAAATATAAAATACATGCCAAAATTCAAAGGGGTATCATAGCTCACAAGTTTAAGCAAATATTTCCATATCAACATTCAAAATACTGTAGTTAGATTGTCCTTAACAAATTAACAGTCAATAATTAAGAAATAGGCTAAATAATACATTTTGCACTTGACAAATACAGTTATCAATTTATACATGATCTTGGACAGAAAATGAAGAATTGTATATTTTTCATGGACCTACAATGTAATTATCACTAAGAAACATATTAAGGAAAGTCAAATAGGACATGGATGAAACACCTCTTTGCTTGTCCATATGTAAAAGGCTCCTTCCTTTTTTCTTGCAGCTCCTTCAGTCTCTGCACTGTCAGCATCCTCTGCTGAAAAGATTTCACCTTCTGGACCAATCATATCTCTTCTTAAGTAATCAAGTATATCCCGTGATACATATGAATAGAAGGCATCTTTTGTGATAGAAAAAGCATCTAGATAAACATTAGCAAGCTGCCCTTGATCATATAGCATCTTCTCAAAATGTGGAACTGCAAAGATATAACAGCTCAACAATTTAATCATCTATACAACATTTCAAAATAAAGAGCATTGGATATAACAGCAAGTCGTAATTAGAATGGCCAAATCAAAATGCTCAGGTATTTGAATATTGAGAATTACAGCTCATACACATAAATATCAAATATTTACTCGAAGAAATGACTGCTGTCCAAGGTAAACTCACCATGCCAGCACTCATCCACGCTGTATCTGTGAAACCCCCCTCCAATGTGATCATGAATTCCACCTTTTGCCATGCATTGCAAACTAAAAAAAACCATTTTCTGACTTCCATTAGCTTCATCCAACTTCCCCATATCCTCCAACTTTTTGGAGTGATAAAGCATCAAGTTTATCTCAACTGGCCTTGGAAACTTTGGTGCAGATCCAAACCCACCAAACTTGGAATCGTAGCTCCCAGAGAGCTACAAAGAAAAGAGTAGATTGAATGACACTCAAGATTCAAAACATCCAATAACTACATGCAGATATAAAATACTTTCTCACATTATATAAAAGAAAGAAGAATATTGTTTGATCTATGTTGTTACAAAATGAAAATCTTAGAACACCAGTTGCTATCAGCCTTAAATTCATTTTTCTATAAATTAGAAAACAAGATTGTTATATTTTTAATAATTTCCCCTCACTTCCCCATTCTTGTGTACAGAAAAATAGAAAAAACAGAGGATAACAAGACTGTATATAAGGAAACTCTATTTTCTTTTTCCTTTTATCTTTTCTCCCCTTTACATGTGTCTACGAAATGGAGGGGAAGGCTTTCTAGTAAAATTGATATAGTAGACAAAAGCAGATGTTCAAAGCCTCACCTGCTCTGAGCATAGGCGTAATGCATCAGCTGGAACCCCATCAGGAAGTTTATCAGAATCTGAACTAGAAGACATTGCCTCAGAAAGTTGTTCAATTGCATATGATCCACTCTTAATTAGCATATCCCTCTTACTATCCCAAGCCTCTTTTACCTTTCTGAAGAAAACAGGAACAAATAGTATACAAATAAGAACTTCAAGAACCAGAATAATAATTTCAAACCGTTGGCCTGAGTTTTATACTCAACAAATTGCAACGTGCTGTCCACCAAATTTACTCAGAAAAGAGTCCAAGCAGGTTGATGATTCAAGTCAACATGTGCAATAATTCTCACCTAAGTATAGTCTTAAACCCAGGTCTTCCGTACTTATCATCAGGGGGGAAGTAAGTTCCACCCATTAAAGGTTTCAAGTCAGGTGAAAGAAACACGCTCAGGGGCCAACCTCCTCCACCATACAAAGCTTGCACATATGTCATGTATACCTGAAGAAAAAAAAAAAAAAAACACTTTGGTACACCTTGAGTAGAAAACCTCAAATTTTCCATAAGCATCTCAACCATTTAAATTTCAAAGGAACTCTGGATAATTTATAAGCACCATTTTTTGACATGCCTTTAATTTCTATGCATGGTATACTATCCATACGTGGGAGTACTGTCAATCAATCAAACAATAATGGGAGTACGGTCAATCAATAAAAATTATTGTTGGTATAATTTTTAAGATAATTATTGTAAAAGTTAATTAATTTAACATACAGGAAGACAGGTTTTACTCTATCAGTGTATATACACTATTTACTATTTTACTCAAATAAATTAAATGAAGAGTTAATATATTATATACCTTATCAACATCTGGTCGCTCCTCTCGATCCACCTGTAGCATTTACACATTAAAGTGAGCCAGAACAACTTGTGAGCAACATTGAGTAAAAACGGAGAGAAGATTTCTAGAAACTAGAATTCAAAGCAAGATAAAAGGGAAAATGAAATCACCTTAATGCTAACAAACCATTCGTTCAACAACTTGGCAACCGCCTCGTTCTCGAAAGACTCGACCTCCATAACATGACACCTTACAAATAAACACTTTCAGAATCCAAAAACGTTGGAAACTCAAGACGAAGAAAAGGAGGTGCGAGTCACACTAAATACCAGTGACAAGTGCTGTAGCCAACTTGGAAGAGAATCGCCATCAACACCAACAACACGCAAAGCTTCGCAGTTAATTACGCAAACGAAAGTCGCAAAAAGAAAAACAGAACACGCAAAAGGAGAGAATTACTTGACAAGAAGATAGGCGCGTCTCGCCTGCGCGCTTCGGCGAAGGCTTCTTCGCCCCACGGATACCAATCAACCTTGAATAGGAATTACAATTAAATAATAATTAGTGAAAACAAAGCAATTGCGTGAGGAATGAAATGAAAACGGTGAATACTGACAGGGTTGTGAGCGTGTTGGAGAAGGTAAGGACTCTGTTCGGAAGCGAGTCGATTTGTGTAGTTGTGGAGGGAACGAGATGACGCCATGGAGAGTGTGAGGGGTTTAGGTGAGAGAGAGAAAGGGAATATGAAATTTGAAGAAGGGAAGGGATGGTGAGAGAGAAGAAGACGAGGAAGGAGGAGAAGAGAGGAGCGGTGAGTGATGCGGTGGAGCATAGAAGGATTAGTGGAATGTACGTCTATGAGTCTTGGTGACGAGTTGTCTATTTGCTTCGCTGGGAATTGCATCTTCCAGAGGGACTACGACTATGGCTTCAGTTGCCATGTGTTCCTCTTCCCTTCTCAACGCTTGGAGTTCCACCTCTTTTTTTTTTGTCCACAAACTTTTCCGTTATAATAGTTAGCTCATAGGAAATTCCTCTACTTTTTCTTTTTTATTTTATACTCATTACGTTACATGAAATTCTTTTTATTTATAAAATTTAAGTGAATTTTTTCATATTAAAAAATATGTTACATTTGTTTTTAATTTTTTAAGGTTCAATTTACGGAACTGTTCATCAATGGTCAATTATTTTTTGTAAAATTGAAAAAAAAAAAAAAACCTATCAAGAGTAAGTTTTGACTATTTACATAAAACTATTTATATTTCTTAATTTTGCAAAGATGGTCTTGTATTTTATAAATGCCTTATAGTTGAATTAGCATGTGTATTATATAGTATACATATTTATTTTAAAAAATAATTAAATTTTATAATAAATATATATAATATTTTTGTTTTATAATTAATAATTTAAACTATTAAATTATTCTGATCGATTTGAAAATTTTAGATATAAGTATAAATTAAATGATTACTAATGATCGATAATTTCTTTTAAAATAATTATTGAATTCAATTTAGATATAAATATAAAATAAATTATACTTTATCTAATAATAATAATGTTATATATAAATTTATTTAATTTGAATTATTATACACACGTATACAAATATAGACATGTCTTTCGTTATTTTATATGTATTATCTAGTTTATCAGTTAACTTTTCCAAAACCTTCCAAATTAATTAGCTACCTTATTAGCTTAAATTTTCAAATCACATTTTTTTGGTGTTAGTTAGCTTGTCAATTATTATATCATTTTTCAGCTGCTTACGCTAAACACAGTCGTTGAATAATTCTTCAAATAGTGAATTTGTTAATCATATTTATTTGAATCTATTGTTCTTACAAAAAAGATAAAAAAATCCATATATTATCTTTTAATTTATCGATATTGTCAATCACGACTGCGTTAGTTTCACCGATTCCCGGAAGATACCCCGAATTATTATTTTTTTTAAAAAAATTGATATTACAGTTATTATTATTGTAAAAATTATTTTAATTTCATACAATTGAATAATGATATAAAAACTTACAATGACAACAGATTAAAATTAAAATTTATTTTTCAATGGTTAACTTTAATTCATTGTGCTATATTAAAATAATTTCATCATTTTCCTATAATCATTGTAATCAGTTTGTAGATATAAACAATCCTGAACATTGTTTCGATGTTTTGTTACATGATTTGACAACAAGGCCATGAACACATGCATCACCGAGCCCTGGAGCAATTAAAATTTGTAACTGTGAAGTGTCTAATTTACCAAAATAAGATTGCCATTTTTTTCTAATAATAAAAAAATGTTATACGAAATAAAAATTAATCATTTCCAAACACATGACAATAGTGATTGCCCACAAGTCTGAATGGCAGTTGTCTAATTTATCTTTAAATAGCCACGAAGCTCTGGGCAGAAATTAGCAGTAATGTTTTTAGGCTGGAAATGGAACGGTAAGAAACTGTGTTGGGCTTCAACATGTGTGCAAGCTGGCTTCCAACTCTCGACCAGTATGAGGGAGCTGGGAATCGAACTCTCGGTTCAACACCATATACAATACAGCAGGCACAAAATGCCAAAGTTAATTGCTTACATATTGAAACAGAATTTTACATAATACTATAATGAAATGTTACATGTAAAAGTGCCCCATATCTACACACGGACTATTAATCAACTCGATATGGTATGTCTCAAACTTAGGATGATGGGGCAAGTCCAGGAGAACAGCAATATGGCAGATCTTCCATTATGAAAATGTACTCCAACAAAAATTTTCAAATCGCTTGGGCAAAATCTTCTGCATATCAGCCGGCGGGAACACCTGCAGATTCAGCAAGTTCTTCCAGAAGTTCCTTTTGCTCCATTGTAACGCAAGACTGCAAGAAGAAAGTTTTTTAATAAGGCAGAACCCTGGTATAGATAAAGCAATTTCATTCGTTTAATCATATTAACTCATATTAATGACAAAGTCTGTAGTATATCCTTTTAACGGTGGTAATTAGTATTGAAAATCTTACATCAACTACTGAAATGACTTGAATGAAATATATAAGTAGGGGTTGAGCTTCACCTTATAAACCAGTTTTGTAGAATTAAATTGACCTCGTACCCACATTCTAAAATGATATCACCAGCCCACATTCTAAAATGATATCAAAGTCTACCTATCAAGTCATTCATTATTGGGCCGTTATTGGACTAGATGTCCAGTCTTGTAATCTTTACGCTTTGAGATGTCTAATTCTTGGCATAAGAAAAGTATGTTGTAGATTGCATATCAACTGGTGAAATGGTTTGAATAGAGTATATAAGTAGGAAACAACCCTTACAAATTGATTTTGTAAGGTTGAGTTAGGTCCAAACCTATCTTCTAAGAATCAATGCAACTTCTTATCAAATCTAATGTTTGCCATTCTTTGCTACTTGTTAATTCTGTTATCACTTTTTCTTCTTTCAAAAGCCCAAGCAAAGTGCAAGGCTGCAAGCCCATGGGATGAGGTGCCTTTGTTTTGCTGGGGTTCCCATTCTTCACCCTTGCCGTGCTTTTTGGTATAATTGAAGAAAAGTTGTTTTTTTGGTTAATGTGTGAATTTCAGTCAGAGAATCAAATGTCATTCATCAGTATTCAGCATCCAGCCATATCCTTCTTAAAGACCCCACTGAACATTATCAATTCCAATCCAGAATTTTCAATGATTTTGTGTTTAAGAGAAACCCTTCAAATTTTCTTGTTGCCTGTCCTTGCTTACCAGATGCATTTCATCTTAATAGTAATACAAACCTAAATAAGCCACTTCAAAAAGTGCACAGGTGCACCTATATTAATTAACATATAGCACTTTCTAAGCATATATTACACGCAATCAGACACTGGGAAACACAAGAAAAAAGAACAAGTTCATTGCATGTGCTAGATAATATACCTGAACAGCATCTTCTATATCACCACCAAGAAAAGAGGTGAGCTCGTAGTTCATCTTCAATCTGTGGTCAGTAACCCTGTTGTCCTGATAAGAAAAAAATCAAGTGTCTAAAACTGCCACTAAACAACCTTAATCTCATCAAGACAAAATGGAACTTCAATAACACAGCTATATTCTAACTCAAACCACTATTCTGACAGGAACTGCATAACTCTAGACCACTGAATCTTGTTCACTTCACTCAATGAATCTCAAAGATCTTAAAAAATAATTTATTATGCCATGCCTCACATATCTTCTCCTCTTTTTCTTTCTAACAAAACAGCGTCAGCATTGCTCCCCTTACAATTTAGAGGGAAAAATTGTCATGAATATATCAATGTATAGAAATTCATTAAATTTTGGATTGGAATTCGAGAGAGTGAGTGTGTAACTATGTTAAAATATATTGAGACAGCAACATTGAGTACCTTATAATTGTAGGTCCGAATTTTTTCTGCACGTGCACCTGTACCGACCTGTAGGTAGATATAGCATGGAAAAGAATTTTAATTCAATAACTGTCTGCTCACCCATAGCAAGTACTGAAGTATACCATATAAAGTTTAATTCAAAATCTTACTAGTATTTCAAACACCTGCACAAGGAGCATACCTGTGATTTCCTTTGATTTCTTATTGATTCTTGCTGCTCCCTTACCTTTATCTCATACCTATAAAAGGATCTTGTATCATTTTACATGTAAACATACTAAAGCAAACAGGTTAAACAGAACACTAGAAAAATTATGCTAACGAACTCACTCTGTTTGGTCAAGTTTTGGCTTCTTGACATTAATAAATAACTGAACTCAAGCAAAGATTGGGATATTTTATCTTGTGAACGTGTATTTGAGAGGAAAAGGAGAAAAAAAAGTTGAAAATATTGCAGACATAAACATGACTCAATTCTAAAACCAGAATTGTGAAGTTGGCAAAGTAACAAAAATACTACATGGCAATGTTGATGCTTACAGTTTTGCTCGGAGCAACTGAAAAGCACGATGCCTGTTCTGAAGTTGTGTCCTTTCTTCAGTACAAAAGATGCGGATTCCCGTTGGTTTATGGAAAAGATCAATGGCTGTTTCAACCTTGTTAACATTCTGGCCTGCAAGATATCTTTACATGAGAATTCGTGGAGGAGTTTATTTCTTGCTCAAAGGAATAGAAAGAATGATTTCTTGACTAAAATGGTTTCATGGTCATAGATCTTTACCTCCAGCACCCCCAGAACGTGCTGTTGTCAGTTCAATATCTTTAGGGTCAATTACGACTTCAACTTCATCAGCCTAGGTAAAGATTTCAGATCTATAGATTTAGATGTTGTTCTTAAATCTTAAAAGAAGAAAGGCATGTATATATACTTACTGAATTAGTATGCTAAAGTCTATACTGATTAAAGCGCATATGAATTTTTAAAAACGAAACAATTCAATAGAGAATCAACCTTTAATTACAAAATTTAATCTGCCTTCCACAATACTAGATGATAAATTGAGACAACACTATTCTATATATACTTTGAAATACTTTAGACTTAAGCTAGATCCTTTATGATTCAGATAGACCTTTAATCAAAAGTAATAACTTTTGGTATAAAATATCAAATTAGATCTTGTCCAAATTGCAAACCTAGTTGTTAGGATCATGAATAATTTATTGCTAAAAGTCTTAAATATGTACTCCACCTCTGGCATGATGGCCACTGTTGCAGTAGAAGTATGTACCCGGCCCTGTGTTTCTGTTAGGGGAACTCGTTGAACTCGGTGCACGCCAGATTCATATTTTAATTTACTGTAAACACGTTTTCCTTTTATCTCCATCACATAAGTTTTGTATCCCCCTTTTTCTGCCTAAAGATGGCAAAAGAAAATTATACAAATTACATAAACAATGAGAAACTATTTCTTTTATAGAGGTTTTCAAGAGGACTACCGCAGAGCTTGAGACAAGAGAATACTTCCAAGAATTCCGTTCACTATATTTTTCATACATTCGGACCTGATTCAACATCAAAACAGCACCAAAATATGCTTATAATTGAATTTCACATTAATGGTTCCTTTATTTGAACTACAATAATCAATAAGTTTTAAAGAGGCAGTTAAACAATTCAGAAATGATCCAAATCCAATAACAGATTTGTTACATGTGTGTTTACTTTATGCAGTCTGCATGAAATAGACTTGAAAAGGACAAATGTAAGGATGTACCTACAAGATCACCAGCCCATATTCCAGCCTCATCACCACCAGTGCCTGCTCGTACTGCAAAAGTGAATGATAATAACTTTTAGAGCTAGAAAAGTTAAGAAAATTAAATGGAGATAATAATGTATCTATCTGTTAAGCTCAGATATCCAGAAATTCTGGAGTGCAACTTAAGGGTACAAGATGGGAGAAGCCCAAAATTATGCCATTCTGTGATGCATAAATCAAATAAATGAGTAACACTCCTCACGTAGAAAATTTTAAAAACAGTAGCACTAGTAAATTGTAACCATTTAATGATCCAGTTATGTGCATATGATGATGCAGGCATGCGGTGTCACTTTTATCAATTTAATAAATTCCTTAATATGACATACTTTCTACATTTCCCATTATTAAAATGCAAGCAATATTTAAAAGTTGAAATTAGCTTTGTCTCGGCCATGATTCATGAAATATTCAACTAAGCCATAAAATCAAATCATTGAGCAAAAACAATATACTGTAAAGAAAGAGATAATGTACCTTCAAGCATTATGTTTCTAGCATCCAGAGGATCACTGGGAAGCAGTAACACCTATCATTATGTAGGACAAAATTAAGTTTGTAAATACCAATGAAAATGAGGAAAAAATAAAAAATAAAAAAGATAGAGGAGAGGCTTGAAAACTCAAGATAGCCAAAAGGCAAACAAAGCTTTGAATGAAGAAATACAAAGGAGAGGAGATTCCTAGCATGGTTTTGAAAATCAAGGAACGAAACTAACAAACGATAGTACACATGATGAGAATGGTGAAAGAGAATCAAGATTACTGCATGGTTTTTAAAGTTCAACTGATTAAACATTTTGAATTAATGATTGTTACTACATTGGCATCGAACTAGAATAAGCAAACAAAATGCAAACTTTCAAGTGAAATATCATATTCCCCAGGACAATAAATAATGAGAAGAAGAAAATTTCACGAAAACACTCAACAGACTTAGAATTTATTAATCAGGTATTTGGAGATTAAAACACAAGTCACAAGCATGACAGAATAAGACTTTAAGTTGCAGCTTGCAATGCAATTACAAAGTTAAAAACAAACCTTAAGCTTGTTCTCAAGCTCTGCGAGTTGCTTGGACAAAGAGTCGATTTCATAAGATATCATTTCCACCATATCCTCATCGTTGCCATCATCCTTTGCCAAAGCTAAACAAAAATAGTTCAATAAAAGCAATCAATATCAATATCAATCAGCCTTCAACTTCAAGTACCTAAACCAAGAGAGTAGAGTTCAGCAAACCTTTGGTTTCTTCTAGAAGCTTCTCACACTCTTTAAATCTCCTGTACGTGGACACAACCTACACCACAATTAACATTACACAGTTGCGTCAATATGGAAGGTTTAAGGGACATGAATATGAGTAACATAAAACTAAAGTACCTCATCAAGCTCTGAAACTGATTGTGCCACCTTCTGGTACTCCTTTGGATCAGACACTATGTCTGGATCAGCAAGCTTGACCTGAAATTTCAGCTTTGAGACAAAATTCTTCGCAGAAAATGGAAGCGTAGAGCGCGTACTGGCATACATACCGATAATTCTTTCCAGGTTTTCTCGGCGGACTCCAGCTTCGTTATCAGATAAGGTTCCTGAAATTCAACACGAATAAGGAAAAATACGATAGTGGATTGAACGAGTTGTTTTACTTCAGCGACTTTGGTGACATACCGCCATGCAAACGATTCTTGGAGGTGTGAGTTTGTGGGCGACGCGTCTGATCGTGAAATGATGAAGGGAACGGCGTCGTATAGGGACTAGGTCGCGGCGCGAGGCACATATTCGAGCTGTAAAACTCGCCGTTAAGCTATTCATGGCCACAGAGTTATTAGATAGAGAAGCGGAAGGCACGTACATTGCAGAGTGGGTGTTTGTGTTATTAGTGTTTGGATGAGATGAGGCACTGCTTCGGCTGGGTCCTTTTGGGTTGCGCTCTGTTATCAACTTATTCGGTCCAAAATGTTTTGGGCTTAGTATTTATTACATACTTGGGGTTATTGCTTTATGCCCTCCCCTCTATACTAATTCACTTTCTTTACAATTTTTTCTCAAAATATCCCATATAATACATCTCTCTATATTAGTTTTCATGAGTTTCTCTCTGTTGATTGAATAAGGCTTCTCCAATCCTGCCAACACATTATGTTGCTTTTTTATTAGTTATGTAGAGCTGTAAAAGTTTTCACCATCATATTTTTCTTATACATTCTAATATTTATCATTATAATAAACCTCTGATCACTTTATATTGGAGTCACATCCATTGTCACCAACACCGTCTTAAAGTGTTTGGTATTATCCACCATCACGTCGAGTTTCACTGTCACTACTCATATAAATCTCCTATTTGGTACAAAAATCCACTTTGATCATTCATTATTGTTGTTTTCCACTAATTTCCTATTATTCTTCATCTTATATTTGTAGTTTGCAATGTCGATGTTGATTATCCTCCTATCCAATGAAGCCTATCAAAGAGACTTATAAGAGTAGGGAATGGGAGTGTGTTTTAGGTATTTTTAGGAAGAAAAAAAAAGGGAATGTAGCAATAGGAAGGGAAGTGATTATAACAATTGCCTATACTTGAGGATATTTTTTAAGAAATGTTAGCGGTGCATTTTTCCAACACATTATTTTGAACACATTTTTATTTTAGTTAAAGTTTATCGAAAATCACTAAATTTTGTAGGTACCATGTCTTATTTTTAAATTTCTCTCGTGATTTTATAAATTTTAATTATAGTAGAAAGTGTATTGCTAGCACTTTTTTTACTTTTTTACATTCTCTTCAAATGTTATTATATATTCCATAAGTAACTTTTAGAATGTGTGGTGTTAGTTGTGTGTTTGTACATCTTGTTTTAAAAAATGCACAAATACATAAGCATGACTCTAACCAATGACCAACTACTTCGATTTAGAGCAACGACACAATATGTCCTGTTGTAGTGTCAAACCTGTAGAAAGAGATTTTTGTCCTTCCTCAAATTTATATTCATGTATAGAAATAAATAAAGGTTTTTTAGGCATTTTTAATAGGTTCCTATGACATTTTTATCTTTGGATCCTTTATGAACCATGTTGTCACTTGCTTATGGATAAAATAGGTAATAAAACTTTAAATTAGTATAATATATGTTATATTTTACATTTATTTGAAAAATATTTTTATTTATGCATGACTATCATGAACTGAAGATGGTTCCTCGTGGACGAAAAGTGACAATTAGTAGATATAACTCATGGTTTAGACATATAAGTTAGTATTACTCCTATAATGGAGTTATTGCATAGTAGATAAAAGTTTCTTGTTTACTTTTGTTGAACGACTGCAACAGGATAACAACTCTTATGTGTCATTTCTCTTTCATTTTTTGATATTTAGGGAGTTTTGTTCATATCCGTTTATATCCAAAAAGAATGCTTGTGCTTATTTAGTGGAGTTGCTCAAGATCACCACCATCTTATAGGCACTCATAAAATCTCACACAATATGAGAAGCACACATACATTTGAGATGGTTGTGGGATATGTACACGATACACATTCTAGATCAATGTTTTAAGTATGCAACCACAACTTTTCTCCTACATTTAATAGGTTGCCCCACCTTTGTTGACAATAGTGTCACATATACTGATGTAACATTCTTGAAGCTATTTGCAAACTCTTAACACATGACAAACATGCATGAAGTGTATCTATCTTAATATAACTATACAAGAACCGTAATAATGCTATTATGCATCATACATGCCAATTGGGAGGTTAAAGGACTCTTTTTCAAGTACAAAAATTTGTATTGTGTAAAAGTAAAAAAAATATTAAAATTGATTTTTTTATATAATTTTTAGAAATTAAAACATATTAAAATTAATTTTAACTATTATATAATTATAATAAGAAATAATATTATTATTTAAATATATTTTATTTTATATCCTAATATTATCTACTTTATCTCAATCATAAAATATGTTATTTATAACGTATTAAATATTGAATAGGATAAATATTTATCACACTTTTGTTTTATCTTATTTGTATTTAACTCATATGTCTTATTTTATGCTATCATTAATAATTAGTCACTGATTTTATTTTATTTTTTTACAATGGAAAAAAGTTATATCGTTAGTAAATACTTTAGAATTTGCCTTTGAATTTACTAAAGAAGGATAGATTTTTCTACATTTGATAGATTTTGTCTAAAATTTTTAGGATGATGAAAAACAAAATCGTAAATTTATGGATGTTATGATATATTATTTTATTGTTTCATTGATTAATTTAAAGTTTTAGATATTGAGAATGCATGCAACTAGGTAAAGCTTTTGAACAAAGTCAATCATGTATAAAAGTATACACTAATAACGAAACAATAGAATTATTTAGTATATTTGTTTGGTAAAAAAAACAAAAAAAAATTAAATATACTACAAATCAAATTGTAAACTTTGAAATGAAATAATCTCATAATAAATATCCATATAGTGACTATAAAAATGAGAAAATAGGACAACATATGTGTGAATATCATGGGAAGGAAATGATTTTTCTATAAAAAAATGAACCCAACATTTTTTTCATAGTGAACAAGTAATGAGAAAATAAAAGAAAAGATAATAGGAGTGTAAGTGAGTCACGACTAACCTATAAACATAATCAACCAAACTCAACAACATTTCAGCGAGTTTGACTAAGTCATCATATTGAATTGATTTCATTTTAATTGATCAAATTATAACTGGATTAGGTGTCAAGTTATAAAGTTTCAAACTCAATCAACCTAATTCAACTCAATCATCTTATAATATTACTAATAAACTTACAATTATTCGTTGATAGTGTTGGATTTAGATAGTTTAATTTATATTTTAATTTAGATATGCATTGAAACATTTAACAACATAAATGATTTTGTACTATGCTTGAGTTGAAGGGAAATATTTATGAATTATGAACTTCTTGCATGATATACACTTTATTTTAATTGTGCTATGATTGCATATTATTATTATTTAGCTAATTTTTTCATATTTGAATATCTTGATTTTGAATAAGTTTAATTAATTATATTTTTTTCTAATATTTTTAATTTTATTATTATTTTATTTAATTGACTCAACTACCTAACCTAACTCGATTAAAATCAGGTTAGGTTGAATTAGGTAGTATGATAACAAAATAGAAAACTCAATCCAATTATGTTTTATTGAATTCAACTTTAAATTAGACAAAATTCAACCAAATTTGAACCATTTACACCTATGAAAGATAGTCATTTAAAGATAGTAAAAGAAAATTGTTATTAACAAGAAAGGGCTAAGCCCTTAAAGACAAACGCAAAACTAAAAAGAAAGTAAAATAAAAACTATATTATTTCATTAAAGATGTTGACTCGCATTTTATTGACCCGATTATGGTAATAGATTAATAGTTTACTGGTTGAATCACTGAATCAATAATTGACTCGCATAAATCAATGTATATTTAATATATATTTTTTGTATTTATGATATTGTATATATAATAAGTTGGAGACTAATATAATAAATTTAGAGATTGGTCAGTTGTAATTCTTTTAACAATCTTGGAGGTCCAAGTTCAAGTCCCACCTCCTACAAAATTTATTAAAAAATAAAACTTGTAGTCAATTAATTCTGAATTTAATAACACTCCATACAACAAATAAATATTAACGATAATATTTTAGTATCTTAAAATAAGGTAATAAAAAATAAAAACAATTTATTTCACTTTGTTAATTATCTAAACAATATAATGAGAATTTTGATATATTTCATCATAATATATTTAAACAATGAAATTAATGTAAGTTTTATTTCATTATGTTGCATTACATTTCATTTTATTTACACGTACACAAAAATTATATTTCGTTATATTTTAATCCGTTTTATTACGATAAAAGATTAACAACATATTCTATTAAATATTTTTTCTTGTATATATTATTATTGGTGAAGACTTATTAAAAATTATAAAATTATGAAAGAATTAATAAAATAAGTAAGACATACAAAAATTTATATTTTTTAATAAATTGTTGTTAATAATAAAGAAAAAAAATATGTTAAGGAATATGTTGTTGACATTTATCTCTCTTCATTCCGTCAATCCAAACATAATCGCAGTTTTGATAAATTTTTAAATTCTTTAAAATTGTCCCTATCACCGTTAATTTACGAATGACATAACACATAAACATATTTCCTCAAGATAATTGTTAACATGAGAGGTTTGAATTCATATCACATCATCATTAAGTCATTAAAGAATGCTATGATTTCTAGAAAGGACAAAATAAAAAGATACAGATTAAAACAAAAAAAAAATCAAATCAAAACATAAGAAAATATAATTAAAGAATCAAAATATTAATTTGTCTAAATTTTAGCAATATAAATAATTAAATAGTAAAAATTTAATAATAGGAAAATAAAAATAAGAAATGTTTTAAGTATTAAATAGAATATTATCCTGCTATATACGTAATATTAATTCAAGTCGAGAAGTTGTGCAATTTATTTGTAATTTTTAAAAAAAAATTGACGTCTTTTTTTCATTATTATTATTATTATTATTATAAATTTCATATACTTTTGAACATTAGATGTATAAGTTGTAGATGTTGATGTTGATTTTGTTGTTTTTAATATCATTATTGAAGTAAGGTGATTGTAGAAAATATGCCTAAAGAAATGTGCCTTAATTTTATATTTATTATCTTTTAGTAATTTAATTCAAATGTGATCCTTTTTGCAATCATAACATTGAAGTTAATCATTAAAATAAATAATTGATGGAGGATCCGATTAGGTAAATTCGTTGAATGTTTAATTAGCCTCGCTGCGCATGCTTAATTACAATGATGATGTCGACAATGAAATTTCCTCCGGCGGCATCCCAAGCTTCCTGATCCTGTGCGGCCCATAACTTCCTATAGAGGAGCCCAACGTTGGGCCCATACTTATCCGCCCAACCATGGTCTTTACAGTTTCACTTTTTGATACAGTACGGATTTTGACAATAGAATTCCAATTTTATCCATAAATTGGTTAAAAACTTCTTTGATCAATAACCAAATCAAATTATCACCGAGTACGAGGACTTAAATCAACTAACATAAAATTATTTTAATTTAATTAGTAGTTTAAGCAAATCAAATTATCAGTAAATACATAATAATAAATTATTTTAACTTAATTAATAATTTTAAGTTTGAGTTTTATATATGTAATTGTATTTAAAAGAAATTTTTTGTTATTTACATAAGTCGAATAAAATTGTCTCCCATAAAATATACACGTAATCTCTATAAAAAAGAATTAAATTAAAAAAGGAAAGTAATTTGATTTTAAAACCAAACTATGCTTACCCCTAGTTTTGCAATTATGTAAAATTTTTCTAATTAGTATTTCAAGGACATTGATAAAAGAAAAAAAATGTTTAGATGAATTAAAAATCAGAGTAGGAGTATATTAATAATATTTTTTTAATTTTTTTTTAATTTTTTTTTACTTTTAAATTACTAATCAAAGATCTTTAGTTAACATTTGTCATATTAACTTCACTGTCTAAGTGAACGGTGACCTCTCTCGTATTAGTAAGAAGATTAAAAATTATAAAATAATTATTAAATAGAAAATAAAACTAAAAAGAGTTGTGATTTTTAATAAATTTTAATTAATAGTAAAAGATGTATTTAAAAGAGTATATTAAAAGGTGTATTTGCTAATAATAAAAAGGGCTAGAAACGCGCGATATTATTTATGAACATAGATAAATTATTGAAGCCAAGTTGGATAGAACATAGAAGGTTAGGTGCATATCCACTGTCCCGTCACGTATGGGCTCAGCCAGGCGATGCTTAGAATTTTAGTGCGTGTCCCCACTCCTCCATAACTTAATTAAAAGGGTGGGGTCACATGTTTACTACACATCATCATGTGCTTACCTTCTTTTCCACACCTCCACTAATGTCTAATGATATATACCCTCTTTCATCCCAATCTGTGAAAAATACTCTTTCTTTTTTTATCTCTTAACAATTTAAATTATGGCTGCCATAGAGAAGCAAAGTTTTTGAACAATATGTTTCAAAAGCGAATAGAATAGAGATTCGGAGGTACAACGACACAAAAACTCTACTCACATTACTTAGATTTAGATTAATAATATTTGAAGCTATAGGTTACATCCTGTGTAAGTAAATATAAAAGTGGTAATATGTTATAATGTTTAGCTAAACCAATACTGTCTTTCATAAAATGAAGCAAAACCCATAATTAATTCCTCACACATCCGTTTTTATCATATTTTACCTATAGAGAATGTCTATTGTCTTTTATTTTTCATGTACAATAAGGACAATGGGATTTAAATTTAGAAATTTGTAAAATTATCCAAAATTTTCACCAATAAATTAGCCCTAGTAGATGGATGTCTATTAATTACCACATTATTATATCTATTATGATTCTTATTTAATTATTTTTATATAGTTTTTCTAAACTATTTTACTAATTAACAAAGAGGAAAAATGATGTTTTGGATAAAAGTTAAATAGAATATCAAGAGTCAACACACATTCAACTTTAATTGTGTCTGTTTTATGATAGAGCAGTTAGTTTTCATAAACTTTAGAAAACACAAACAAAGCTACTTTTAAGTTTAAGAGAAAAGGTAAAACAAAAAGGTTTACTTTGACACGATTACGTAGTTTTATTATTGAAGAAATGCAAAGACAAATTGGCATGATACAAATTAATACATATGGGTTTCCTATGTCTCCAGACTAGATACAAGAATCTGCGTTGCCTTTGCCTTGTCCTGCAAATCAAATATAGAGAAATGATAAAATATCTGATCATTCAAACATTTTTTTCATTAGAGAGAGAAGAAAATCAAAATAAATGCTTTGTTTTTATTTTCCCCTTCCCTGAGTAAGAAGACCAAGAAAAAAAAGTAGTGACTAAATAAATCATAGTTGTGCTTTGGGAACACAGCCTGAAGCTTTGATACACCTGGTCCACTTTGAAGCTAGATTCCTAATCCTATGATAAAGATAATAAGGGAGCAACACAAAGACATAAAGAAGGGAAGGAGTATAAATTTTGCTCATTTTAGTCTCTTATATTACCATATATATATATATATGTGTGTGGTAGATAGATAAATAAATAAAATAAAATAAAAATATTACCATATATATGCCTCTAAGGCTCTAAAGCTGGTTGAACTTCGACAAGAGTAATTTGGTGAGTTAAATTGGACCACCTATATATCAGTGGTTCATATTTCTCGGAAGGAGGGGTTGCTAAACTATAAAGTTGTTAAAGTAAATTTTTAGGTAACTTATGTTTTGGTTTTAAATCATGGTTTGTTTATTTTAAAAAATTGTAATTTAATTTTCGTTTTTTAAAAACTTTTTTTATGTAATTTTAATTTGTTAGTCTTTCATTAGTTTTGTTTATTAATTATTTTTTATATAAAATCTCTTTGAATATCACGACTTTTTTTTTTATTAGTTTCTTTAAATATCCCAACTTTTTCATGTTTGCTTTCATTACTTTTTTAGAGTTACATTAATACATGATAGAGAGTATTTTAAATTGAAATATTAATCTTATACAATATATTTAGAATTATAGAATCGAATGTTTTGAATGTATTCCTATAAATATATTAATTAATTTCCTAAAAATATATTAATAGAATATAATATGAATAGAGTATTCAAATTAAAAATTCAATTTTTTATATTATATTATATTTATTTACTTTAATTTTATTTTTTGGTTTTACAATATACCACCATATAAGTATAAGATGTAATATTTTTATAATAAAATAAATTTGACAAAACTATAAAGGCCTTACAAAGAGACATGAGTATGCAATATTTTAAGAACTAAGAAACAACTTTTTAAAAGTATGAGATCAAGTGAAAAATTCACGATATTTTGAAATATAGAAAATATAATTTAATCAAACTTTTACATAGAAAAATAAATAAATATTTATTTTTAAATTTTAACAAGTTACGAAATATATTTTTAATTATATATTATAAATATTTTAAAAACACTTTTATTAAATAAATTGACATTTTTAGTTAACAAATGCAATATAATAAGAGACATTCTTGCACATATATAATTAATAATGCTTCTTAAAATATTTTGATCATAGCTTTTTAGTTAGTGCTTAAAATTGATGTAAATTTGACTAAAGTTTGTAATGAATATATTTCTTGAAACATGTATTAATTGTATATGTAATAATTTCTGAGATGCATAAGTTATCCATTGTTATATTATATATATTTTAGTTTTTATTTTTGAAAGTGAAGTAATTTTTGCATGTATCCTCTTTTTCATATAATCACATGCTTTTTTTTTATGTAAGGTATGAAGTTAATATTTTTAATTAATAATTAAAATAGATTCTACAATTTTTTTTTTCATTTTCTGAAACATATACTTAAAATTTGTCAAGCAACGCGTAATATAATAACATATTTACAAATCTTTAATTAATTATTTTTCTATCAATTAAACTGCTTTTCAAAATTTTTAAACTAAAAAAACTAAATGCATATATTTTATATTTTAATTTTTTCTTATAATAAAATATCTATTTTTTTAATATTTTATATGTATATAGTACACGAAATAGTTTTTGTAAAATGAAGGAAGATATTACCTTCCCTTACAAAGTAATCAAGCATCTTATATGCGAATGAATTATTACGAAATTATTTTAATTTAGTAAATAATTTTAAATTTAAGTCATAAATATATAATTATATTAAATATTTTAAAAAATTTATTATTAAATTTATATATCAAACAAATTTATTTTAGTTAAATTAATTTATAAATTAATCAAACTAAACTAATTTATAAATTACTAGAATAACTTGGTAAATACATTGATAGTCTTACTTAGTTCAAATAAAAATAAAAAATACTTATAATTTATATAAAATAGTATATCTATAATTAAAAAAAAAATTTCTACCGCACTATTGTTAAGTAACTAAATATCTTAAATTTAATATTTCATTGTGCTGATTACCACATGGACTATTCAGCATTCGACAAAAGAAATCGATGGTCTCATCATGACCACCAGATGGATCGCAGCGTATGATCATGATTCATCCAACAGGTGTCACGTTGAGTAATTGTGATAACTACTTCAGTGCCTTGAGCTGACATTTATAATTTATTTATGGGACTTTTCGACAAGCTTTTTTTTTTAATTATTTTTATTTTTTTTTACGAATGTTGGACAAGATACCTTAAGTATATAATAAATATTTTTAATTATCTAAAATGTACTAGTGTTAAATAATTTCCATCGGTGGTATAATATTTTTTAATCATTTTTTATTTTTATTTATTTAACTAATAACTTAAAGATACTAATTAGCATGTGTTTTTATTTAAGAGCAATACTATATCTTCATATAATTTTTCTTACAAAATTTTATAATAATTTATAATAAAAGTAGTATTAAATAAAAAATAATATATTTAATATCTTAAAAATGTAAAAAATTCCACATTTATACAAAGTAAATAAAAATTACTGTAATAGAAAATTTTATAGGAAAATTTAAAGTTATTCTTTATCAAATGAATGCGTGTTAGTTCTTTATTTAGTCCTCTAATATATTGGTTGGGACAATGCACTAAATTTCAATGAGTTATATTGATTATAAAATAA
Source organism: Mucuna pruriens (assembly GCA_025330945.1). NCBI lineage: Eukaryota > Viridiplantae > Streptophyta > Magnoliopsida > Fabales > Fabaceae > Mucuna > Mucuna pruriens. Next base: position 4,163,689 of record JAENHJ010000528.1, read on the forward strand.
CATTTTTATAGTATTTTTTTTTTAAATCTCCATATCATCCATCTTATCATCGTACTCATACGATATTATTGTCAATAAATAATTTGTCAACTTCAATTGCTATTGCCTATTGGCATTGAATGAGCTCCAATCATACACTGTGCCTATCCTACGTCAAAATAATTATTCCTTGCCTCCATCGGATTTAGATATTTTGTGCTTGGGTTTCAATAAATAGGTGGGGTGCTGACTTGGGAATAGAATTGACTCTTGGTTAATATATATCTATCCTTATGAGATTCAATTTTTGATTTAGACGTGATAACTGAAGTTACTATTCTTTTTCTAAAATGAACTTATTCAATGAAAAAGTATTAATTGGGCGTTAAAAATATGTTTTAGATATCTCTATACGTACTAAAAAAAAAAGTGTATCACAAATATCTATTTCATATTTTTTTCTATTTCTTTTTTATTATATCATATAAATTATTATATTTATATTTCTTTTTCAACGTGTCAAATAACATATAATGTTTATAAATAGTTAACTTTGACTTTTACCAGTTTTTTGAATTTTGGAATTCAAATATTTAATCTTAAAAATAAAAATTTCACGCTTATAATCTTGATAGTATATATGTTTTATACATAAAACCTTATAGGTAAAAATAGGTAGACTTATCTCAAAATAAAATGAATAAATAAACTTTAAGCATACATAATCTACGGATGAAATATGGTTCGGATTCAAATTCCATAGATGAAATTGTCTATAACGACAGAAAAAAAAACAAAGACGTAATGAGATTGGAAGCTTGTATCAGGACATGCTAAACTTCCAACATTTTAATTGGCTTAAATAATTAATGTGTAGTGCTAGAGTTACTCAAATTTTTTATAATATTTTTATAATTATTTTTTACCACGTTACTCATTTTATCACACACACTTTTCTTTTTTCTTTTTCCATCTCTCTCCTCTATTATAAAATACTACTATGTTGTAAGATTACGTTATATGAGTATGAATCCTATAAATTTATGCACGCATTTTAGCTGATTAATTAGTGTATAGCACGGATCGCATTATAACATGCAATCCTACTCATCCTTTTAATTCCCACTTTAGCAAGCTTTACACATAATATACTTAGTTATTTTATGCCATTCTTTACGTGAATATCTTTAGCTAGTACGCCATTATGACATTTCATAAAAGCACTTCTACTCTTGTGGGTTCTAGACAAAAACCATGTAAAGAAAAGCGAAGACCACTTATGCCTTTCACCGAAAAGTGCAAGCACACTGCGTTTACCTTGATTTAAGATTATAAAGTATGTTTCCAAGTCATCACCATCTTTTATGCCTGCATGGCTTCATGTGACTTACACTTCACTTCAACTTTCTAGTGACAGAGAAGGAAGAGGCTCAAGAAGTGGCCCTCAACACAGAATCTGTCAGAAGAACAATACGCACAAAATACATCGTTTTCCTTTCACCATGGTCGTTTAGACGTTTACGTCCATAACATAGTCACATCACTATCAGGGTTAGTGCTATTTGAAGAATTATCACTCATGGGAGTGGTAACTGTTGGTGAATTGAAGCCTAGCGTTTCAGGAAGAAGGACTTTTCGTCCAAGTTCAAGCATAAGACATGCCACTGAATGGTAATTATCTTCTAGTTCATAACATGTTTTGCTGCATTTAGTGTTGATTGCAACCATACGCTTGACATTAATTTAGATACATTAATGTGAGAGATTTTTTCTTTTTTCCAATGAACAAATATATTAGCCTTGTGAACCACTGAACGAGTAGATCAGTTAACACTAAGTTGGTTTAGTTTAACAAAAAAAACTTGTTTGAATTTTAAGTGGTGTTAGTTTAGTTCCTACTTGCCTTGAGTTTGAGTATGCCTGTAGTCTTGTAAAAAACAATATTATCCATAGGAATCTTAATTTTCTTTTGCCTTGTCTCGCGAGTGTGTTAGTGCATGTCATGTGTATTTCAATCTTCCAAAATTTCTTATCTGAATATATATCTGATATATATAGCCACAGCCTGTCCAAATTTATGGTAGAAAACAACAGTTCATGGATATCATGGTATGGGTTAAAACGGTGAGGTTGGCGGATACAGATGTAACATTGACTTTGATGAAGTGTTTTACCCACCTGACAGCGGTATGGGCCTCATGGTGAATGTTGAGATCTCAAATGCTGTCAGCAATGTGAACGACAATTAATGTTTGTCTGTCAATTATTCTCGTGCTTTTATTATCCTTAGGCCCTAAATGAGTGAGGAGATGATGTAATAGGAGCTCACCGACTATGTGAAAAATGAAACCCTTTTTTGGCTGCACATAGACCAGGACAGCCGTTAACATCACCCAATTGATTTCCCCTTCTTATCTTAGATGTTCAATGATCTGCTTCATGGGTTCCACTTCAGTCACACAACCAATCTTGAGATATCAAATTGACTTGAAATACTCATGTAACCATGTTGTACCAGTAGTGCCTATTTTAGTCTTGCCCAAATTCTGTATTTATTGAGTTGGGGCCATTCTCATCTAAGATTTTGACATTGGGAGATAAAGTTGTCTTTTGGGTTGCAGAAAGCACATGGCTTGAGTTCCAATTGTTACATTAAATTGCAAACACATGCTGGTAGAGGATATTTCATGGTCTTTGATAATTTAATTTTGGTAATATGTATGCCAGAAGCTTCAGTTTTAGCTTTATGTTGAAATTTCCATGTTCTATGTCATGTAATGATTCAGCCAGATTTGCTTTTTTCAGGCCAATATCTGACGTCTCTAGTGATCTTACCATTGAAGTAGGAGCATCGACCTTTGCACTTCACAAGGTAAAGAAAACTAAGTGCCAGATTTTATTTTGCTATCAAACATATATAACCAATCTTATATTTTAATATTTTCATTAATTAATCTATGCATCATTAGCACATTTGAAGAGCATTTCATGCCAAGACTTAGTCCACTAGCACTGAGAAAAAAAGGAATATAATTTTCACTGTGTATTAAAAGTGTAGCAATTTTTCCACTAGTTTCCTCTCGTCTCTCGGAGTGGAAGAATTCGGAAGGTGCTGTTAGAAGCAAAAGATACAAAAGTTTTACGCATAAGTCTCCCAAATGTGCCAGGTGGTGCAGAGGCATTTGAGCTAGCTGCCAAATTTTGCTATGGAATCAATGTTGAGTTCACCCTCTCAAACGTTGCATTGCTGCGTTGCACGGCGCATTTTCTTGAAATGACAGAAGAATTCGCAGAGAAAAACTTGGAGGCCAGAGCCGAAGCATATCTAAGGGACACAGTGCTCCCTAACATATCAAGCACCATATACGTTCTTCACTGTTGTGAGACTCTTCTTCCCATGTCAGAGGAAATAAACCTTGTCAATAAGCTAATCAACGCAATTGCAAACAACGCGTGCAAAGAGCAGCTTACATCTGGTTTACTAAAACTCGACCACACTTTTCCTTCTAAAACCACACCAACCATGGAACCAGAAACACCCTCAGATTGGTGGGGGAAGTCTTTCAATGTTCTTAGTCTTGAGTTCTTCCAACGAGTTGTGTCTGTTATTAAGTCGAAGGGACTAAAACAAGACATGATAAGCAAGATTTTGGTGAACTATGCACACGGTTCTCTTCAGGGGATCGGTGTTAGAGACCCCCAAGTGGTGAAAGGAAGTCTTCTTGACATGGAATTGCAAAAGAAACAAAGGGTCGTTGTTGAAACCATAGTTGGCTTACTCCCAACTCAATCAAGAAAAAGCCCCGTTCCAATGGGATTCCTCTCTAGTTTGTTAAAAGCTGCAATAGCAACATCTGCATCAACTCCTTGCAGATCTGATTTGGAGAGGCGAATTGGTCTACAACTTGACCAGGCAATTCTTGAAGACATCTTAATCCCAACAAACTCGCCTCAAAACACCCACAACACAATGTACGATACTGACTCAATTCTAAGGATCTTTTCACTTTTTCTAAACTTGGACGAGGAGGATGGCGAAGATAGTGACAACTTCATTGATGAAAGCCAAATGGTGTATGATTTTGACAGTCCTGGATCACCAAAACAAAGCTCAATCATAAAGGTATCCAAATTACTGGACAGTTATCTCGCTGAAGTAGCACTAGATTCAAACTTGTTGCCATCAAAATTCACAGCACTTTCAGAACTGCTTCCGGATCATGCACGTATCGCCAGTGATGGGCTCTATAGAGCTGTTGACATCTTCCTTAAGGTGAAAATTACTCCCATCATGTTTAACCTTTCAAAGAAGTGTTTAATTTCTATGCACTATACAAAAATTTACCCCATCAACCAATAAAAAATCATAGTTGCTATGATTTTTAAGATAGTTATTATAAAAGTCAATACACTTAGTATATATGAGAATTAGGCTATATTATTATTGTTGGTTGTAGTTATCAATGAGTAACTGTTGTTTGTTTCCTTGTGATATAGGTTCATCCAAACATGAAGGACTCAGAGAGGTATCGGTTATGCAAAACCATTGATTGTCAGAAACTGTCTCAAGAAGCATGCAGCCATGCAGCACAGAATGAAAGGCTACCAGTGCAGATGGCCGTTCAAGTTCTTTACTTCGAGCAAATGAGGCTTCGCAATGCCATGAATGGAGGGCACAACCAATTCTTCTTTGGTCAGTTTCCTCAACGTTCAGGGAGTGGTGCAGGGAGTGGAGCCATTTCCCCGAGAGATAACTATGCATCGGTTAGAAGAGAGAACAGAGAACTGAAGCTTGAAGTTGCAAGAATGAGAATGAGGCTGACTGACTTGGAGAAAGACCACGTGTCTATGAAGCAGGAGCTTGTGAAGTCCCACCCTGCCAACAAGTTGTTCAAATCGTTCACCAGAAAGCTGAGCAAGCTCAATGCTCTATTCAGGATAAATAGTATTAAGCCAATTGGTGGCAAAGCTAGTTCAGAAACTCGCTTCCCTTTTCCAAAGAGAAGGCGCCATTCCGTTTCATGATTAATTGATTATTATATTCAAATATGTAATATATGCAATAGTGTATGTACAGTATGCATAAACATAGTAATGCATGGCGTGATTGTGTCTATTTTCCAGTCAACAGTTTTTTGAGTTATGTTCCTGACATGCTGTGTTCAGTACTCTCATTAGTCATTATCCTGCTGAACTATTCCAAAATTACTAGTATATAAACACTTTATGAGAACTGAACTGTTTCTGAGACATCAATTTCTTCGCTACCAATTAGCACCCAAAAGGTTTTGTTGTCACTTGAGTAAGGCTTAATAATATAATATAAGCGTGATGGCCTAGAAATACCATAATTATTAAGATGTAACTCATTAAGTGACATTCAGACATCTAAGAAATGAGAAAAGGAAGGGAAAGTATTATACCCGAAACAGGCAAAAAAATCATTTTACTGTCCGGTATAATTGACTAGAGTAACAATAATGTAAATTGTAATAATTATTTCCCACTCCCAGGCAATAATTTGATCTTCACCTGAGTTTTTATATCCCTTCTCATATATACTATTTCAGGTAAAAATAAGTCTCTTAACATGACTAGCAAATTACTCGATAGTATTTTTTGTTTTATAAAAATTAACTTACGAAAATGTGGTAGATTTTATCTTTGGTTTGGATAACAAGAAATAATGAGAAAGGCAGTAAAAGAAAAGAGTAGTGAGATGGAGAAGAAATAAAGTTTTCTCTTATTTGGATGTGTGCTGAAAAGGGTAGAGGGAGAGAAATAAGTATTGGTAGATCTTGCCAAAAACATTTCCCATCTATTTGAATGTGATTATGTGAGGTGGGTCGTTGGTTTTTTATTTTTATTTCATGTTTTTCTTTTTAAATTACAATATAAAAATAATCGTGTTAGAAAATAATGGGGTAATTATTTTAGATTTTGTAGGGTTGAGTTCAATTTATTTATTTGTATAATTTTTTATACAATTTATTTAGTTATTTTACCTATCCAAACAAAAACAAAATAAACGTTTACTTCTTTCTTTTTATTTTTATTCATTTAAATAACACCTTTTCTTTTATTTCTTATTTATTTTCTGTTAATCCGAACAAAAACAACAAAGGGAATGTCTACGAACCAGCCCGTATATCGCTTATTGTTGGGCCATTCTCTTGGGCGTTTGAAGCCCAATATATGTTCGGTCCAGTCTGTGCAAAGTGGATACGACACCGTACCGATGTAAACATTGTCTTGGATTTGGATGCTGCGTGTGTTGCAGTGTGAAGGATGAGGTTGTCAATGGCAGGGTTTCGAAGCTCGTTACCCTTTTCTGCGCTAATAAGGTAACCAACCCACCGTCTTTCTCTGATTCCTCGCTCTCCCTATTATTACAATATAGATAATTTCTTTGCGTTTTTTTATTCTCGAGGAAAATTATTAGGGTTTCGTTCTATTAATATCGATTTGTTCCTTTGTGTTTGTGACAGACAGGTTGAGCAAGAGATGGAAACCGTGATTAAGGTGCTGCAGCCTGGACCCTTGGGAATCATAGAGCATAAGTTTTCCGCTGACGAAATTCGTAAGGCTAATGCTACGGTTTCTAAAGCAGTTGCCAATTGGCGAACAAATGCAACCCTTCAAGATAATAATCATATTTTAAAAGACTATATTCAAAAGTGAAGGGAATTTTAGTTCTTCCCGCAAATTTTTATTCAAGGTTCAAGTTTCCTTTGTTATGTGTCTTTTTGTTCATATGTATGATGTTATTTAGATGTTCAGTGTTGTAAATGCTTCTTACTTGATGATAAGTTTGCGTTAGTACAATTTTCTAATCAGAATTGGAGTTTCATTTAGACAATCTGCATATTAGAGATTTGTATTAAAGATCAATACAGTTACTATGCTGAAACTTCTATTTTGATTAGAGAACAATATCAATGGCACCCAAGAAACTAAATCGAACTTTTGTCCTTGATATTTCTTAACTTTGGTATGATAGTTTATTATGCTTACCATTGCATGATGATGTGGGGTGTGGATTGACTTAAATTATTTTGTTTTTAGGGTTGGTACACATTGCAAGTAATTCTAATTCGTCCGTGTAGGCGTCGAGAATAATTAGTCTTGCCTTTTGACGATCTGTTCTTGTTGGGTGTCAGCATTGTCTTCTTTATGTCACCTTTTTACGTAATCTCTTCTTGTGGAGTAAAATTTGTATATTGAGGTACTTTAGTTCTGGAAATTCAGCTTCTTGAATAATGGCCCCGTCAGAGAGAAATAAATAAATAAGTTGTGTCACAATATCCTTGTTTTGTCATCCCTATCTTGTACAAATTCATTTATTGGTTCAAATGACCATTTGTTAAGGATAAGATAAGAGGCAAGAAAATGAGAGCAAAGAAAGTTTTGTTTGTTTGTGTTTTTCTCGTCATGCTTTTGTCTGTTTTCTTTTTAACCAAGACCCCTCTTTTTTATTTTCTCAATATTGATTGGAAGACCAGGTAACCTAATTGATATGTACTCACCTTTTCCACAGGATGAGCTAAGCGTCAATTATTGGTATTTGGTAGGCTTAAAACATTACTTGACTTTATTTTGGCCATTATATCAAAATTTTAGTGTTAAGGTTAAGTAAGCCTGTGTTCGTGTTTGATATTTGACAGAAAAGAAGATCCACCTAGCTGCTCAGGCACAAAGCAGTCAACCCTCTGATAAGAAATTATGTAATAAAACACGTCAAAAGTGCACTAAATTTGCTAAAGAGGCCGAACTTTTGTACAAATCTATTATCTTGTTTTTCATATGGATTTTCCCTAGCCCACTTTTTAAACATGCGTCAAGCTTTCGGTTGTTTTGTTAGCTAAAGAAACCACACACTGCTTGACTTTGAACACTTCTTTTGAACCGAAGATTCTTGTTTTTCTTAAGTTACACTCGTGTAATGTATTGATTATCCGAACACATATAGTGATCTATTAATGCACAGAAAATGTCAGAACACTATTTGACATATCTTTATTTAATTATTTTTTATACTAAAACAATTTGTCTTTTTATCCTCTAGACTGCGTATAATATGGACTTATTCAAAAGGTGTCTATGTCGCACCATCTTTGTTTTTGTTAACACTTATATTTTTATTATTGATTGAATTTTTTGAGTTTTACTAAAAATAGAGTAGTTTCAGATTTTTTTTAACAGGATTCTTATGAAATTTATAGATGACAAAAATTGTGTTATAAAAAATATTGTTCATGTTCTGGCTCTCCGTCTTGTGCCTTGCACTAATATACTATTTAAAAGGACTTGCATAATCATGCATTCATGCCTAAGGTACATAATGCCAAGAATTGTTATACGGTATTGACAGTACCACGAAAATAGGTGCGTTACTGCGTTTCTACTCATGTATTCAATACAAGAAGAGAAGAACACTCATACAAGGCAAAATGCACACTAGAAATACGGGTATTTTTTCCGATTTCTAGACCCTCTTCTTGTATTTATTCCATTTTTTTGCACAAAAAATGGCATAAATGCATTGCTTTTCCATAATTCACTGCTACTCAATCTCTTAATAAATCAAGCTAAAATAGCATTCAATTTTTAGCATTTGCCTTCTGTCACCTTTTATTTCATAAATGTTTGTAAAAAAAAAATCGCATAAATATAAGACAAGAATCTCGATTTATATATAAAAAATTGCATAACTATTTCCCATTGACTAATTTTATAATTAAATCTTTAATATTTGAACTTTTTAATTTATTTCCTCCGCCATTTATTTGATTTTATCAATGTTAAGCAACACTGTTTCATCGTTGTATATGTCATGTCATCTTTTAAGATTACAGCAAACTTTTAAATTTAATAACCTTCTACTTAAATAAACAGAGGGGTGAAAAAATAGATTTCAAATTGATAATTTTTTTGTAAGAGTGATTAAATTAATGAATAATACATATTTTCTTTACCAAAACAAGGTTATATTCAAAATAAGAACAACTAAAAATAAAGATACTCTCTGAGCATGAATTTTGAAGTTCAATTATTAGTTGGCATATACCAACCCATGTAAAACAAAAATAAAAAGGACGTTGGCATATGCGTTAATAGGAGAACTAGTATAGAACACAAAAACTAGTGCAAGGCCAGTTCTTGGCATCGCAGTGGGGACTATGGATTCCTCGACAACAGCTTCTGCTTCAGAATTGACATGCATATTTTATTTTTTATCCCTCACCCTGTCTCTCATATTTTAAGGATATCCTATGTATAAAGCTCGAATATGTACGTGAAAAAAAGCTGTGGCTATATTTGCCTCCTCTGCAACATCTTTGCGCAGAAACTGCTGTTTAATTATCATGCTTGCTAGGTTTTGTTTGGATATTATTTTTTAAACACTCAGAGAATAATAATAATAATAAATGAGAGCGGCCATGTATAAGTTAAAATCAACTTTTATAATTAATTTTTATAAAAATTCTCTTATTTAATTTTTTTCAAAAACTGAAATAATTAAATTGATTTTAACTTATAATTATAAGAAACTTAATATTTTTTTTTACAAATCATAAGCATATTCTATAAAAAGTAATCACTTTTGAGTTGGAGAAGACTTAATTATAGATGATAAATCTCTCTTTTCAAATATTTAATTTTTTTTATTTAATTTAATTTTTATTTTCTCCCCTTCGAGGATTTTATAGAAAAATTTATTCAATCAAGATATTTTAAGTTGTCTCAATATATTACAAACAAAGTGGTTCACATAAACTGTACACTTTTTAGTAGCTTTGTTAAAGAGGATTCAGATTTAAGAACTCTTGATGATGAAGTTTCTAATTAAAAAAAAGCACAAGTTTCATAATCTTTAATTAGTTGATGACTATTTTTTACATTATAGAGTTGGACGCATTGTCATATATCGTGTTTGAAAATCATTTTGAAGACAAATATAATGTGAATTTTTAGAAGTAACTTTAGTTTCTTCATCAATCTTGGATGTTGACGTGAAAATTAAAGAATAAAAGTAACAAGACAAACTAAGTAGGGCAGGTATCTAAAAAGTTTTATCACTAAAATTTAATTTTAATTATTCAATCATATGTATAATTTCATATCTTGTATTAATTTATATAAATGCCAAACGTGTAAATAAAATACTTTTGTTGGAATGATAGCTTGTTAAATAATAAAAACACACGCATTTGAAATATTTGAATAGATCTCGTGAATGTGGTGTGATTCCAGTGCACCCAAAAAAAGTGAGACTATTTGTTTAATTTCTAAACCCATGTAACTCATATAATAGTATACTACTCTGTACTCACACTCATATATATATATATATATATATATATATATATATATATATATATATATATATATATATATATATATATATATATATATATATATATATATATATATATATATATATATACGCTGTTTAAACATTTTAATCTAACAGCCATAAAATTTTACAACCTTCGTCTTATAGCTAGTAATGGTAAAGTTTGTAACTAATGCCGTCAATGTTTAGTTTTCTGAGTAGTGTTGAATAATGATGTATGGATATCTCATACTATTTGACACCTTCAAAGGTATATAACGTAAATTATTCTCAACGTGGACACCCAAATACTAGATGATATCTAGAGAGAAATGTAATATGATAAATGATAGAAAGAAAGAGATAAAAAATAGTAATAAATACTACCGAAGTGTTTAAAACAAAATAGTATTCATGTCTCGTTACTCTGATGATTATACATGTCTTTCATATTGCACAGATAGAATCTCTGGATTTGATATGGTACATATAAAATTTTTGTCTACTAATTAACTTCACTTAAGAAAATTCTGTGCACAGAACTGAAAATGGGATTATTAATAAGTGAGCATTACATGACATGGGGAAGGCAGGTATGGTTAAAGCCTATACAAAAGAAAAAGTGCAGCTCTGCTCCAGAAAAGAGACAGAAAAATGGAGAATACAACAAGCATGGCAAAAAGAAACTTTATACTAAACCGCTTCACACAGTTCTCAGAGGCAGGAAGTGCAACAGTAGCATGATCATGAGCTTTGAGAAAATTAGAATCTCTTATTTGATGAAAGGGGGAGAGAAATTTGGACATAAATATAGGTATAGGTATAGCTACCTACTCCAGATAAATATAGCTCTAGCTCCGAGAAGCAATTGGGCAAGCTTGTTTTGAACGTTGAGTTTGATGACTTCATCAGCACCACCAATGAATTTCTGTCCTATGAAGACTGCAGGGACACTTGGGCAGCAACCTAGCTGGAGGAGTGCCCTCTCAACTTGGTGGCCACTTGGCATTTTGTCAAGCTCAAAAACTGCAGGTTCAGTACCAAAGCTGCTTATGAGAGCCTTCACTGTGTGGCCCATGCAACAATTGCTCTTGCTGAATATCACCACTGGCTTCTCAGCAGTTAATGTTGTTACCACATCCATTGCTATTCAGGACACTCAGAGTTTGGTAACTATGTCTATTGCTTTTATTTGCTACGTGGAACTTCAGATCAAGTGGACCTCTATTTATACCCGGTTGCTAATGGTTTATTCTAGGAGATTTGATTGGCTACTTCCACATACACAAGAATAAACATCTCAAAAAAGAATAAACATTAAAGTTACTGTTAATGGATTCCCAAAACCTGCACGGTTTTGTCACAGCAGCAGAAGTGAGTTGCATTTTAACTGATCAAAATTTAAAAGGAATTATATATGTTTCATTAATTCAAATAGAATATAGTACCATGCATTTCAATTTAATATAATCAATACTCCTCTTTCTAATTTCGGTACCTTTTTTCCTTCTTTTTATTCTTTCCATTGTAACAATATTTAAATAATGGGAAAATGGTAACTTTATTTTATTCCATTCCTTTTTACTCCATTCTGGTTCATCCAATTCCATCTATCATTAGATATCTTTGTTTGTGAAGTAGTATAAAGGCCTAACTTAGGAAGACATTTCAATTAAAATAAATATTTATTTCCTAACTTTGAAACAAAATGATTACACGTGTTTCCCAAGAAGGTTAAGCGAAAAGATTTTGATATAGTGCATTTGGACCCACTTTTGGCATGTTTCAATTTGAGTTTAGGACGAGTCGAACACAATTTTTTTTATTGATTATAATGTTTGGTATTGTGTTGAAAACATGATTCTAAATTTTAAATTTAAATTTCGTTGAAGCTATTAGAATTTGAAAGAAATTTTTACATCAACACTAGCTTAGTCATGTTATTTGTTCTATGTATATTCTTGGACATGTAATTTTTTTATATATTCCCTTAGTTAGAATCAAGTCATTTTGGTAATTAGACATTTAAAATTAATTTTATTTGCAAGTTTTAAAATAACATTGTCAAAATAAATTTTTTAATATTTCATATCCAAACAAAAATCACATTAAATTATCTAAAATCACGTTGAAATATCAGCTATCGAGATATTTTAAATAAATGTTTGCATTGAAAAATTGATTCTACATTCATAATTGCCTTTTAAGTTAAAACAATTTAAGTAGTTTTTTTATTAAACTAAAAGCTTTATACTGAATTTTATTACAAAATTTCTTTTAGAATAAAAACACACACAAACCAATTTACTTTAAAATCAATTCTAATTACAATCAATTTTACAAAATTAATATTCATCCAAAATCAATTTTAGGTAAAGTCATTATGTTGATTTTAACTTTCACATTAATAATTTTTTATAAATATTTATTGAAAAAATATTTAAATTAGTTTAAAACAAGTTATATATCTTCACCTAATTTAAGCCTTTAAAATAGTTTACTACCGAGTCTCTCACTCCTAAAGGACTCTTCCCCGTTAAGACAAGGAAATGCAATATAAAATGGCCGTTCATAAATTTTTGCTCTACAGCAAAAGATTTTGAGATGGTTAATGAGTGATGATAAACGTCCACTTGAAAAATTGTGTGAAATGGGATAAAAATATGAGAAAGATAAGAAAAAAAAAAGACGAAAAAAGAGTATATTTATATAATTTTTATAGTCTAAAAGTACAGTATGTTTAGTTTTCATTAGTCTCCCCTGTCCTGATGGTAGCTTATGAAATTCACGTTTTTTATGCATGTTCTGAGCTTTAAGCGTGATCCAAACACACGCATGGCCTCGGGAGCAGGACTCAGGACATGTTTTTTGGGTTTAAATGACAACAACAAAAAAACAGAAAAGAAAAAAAGCTGTTTAAGAAAACAATGGATTCTCGAATTGCTGTTTCAAAGGGAATGAGGAACTCACGGTTGAGATACACAATGTATCCAACCCAACTTCTTGGCCATATTAAGTGTGGCACCCACTCTCATTTGCAATTACTACCTTCATTGCTTAGAATATTAATAAGAGTACATTCAATTGCAACCAGCATTATCAAATGAAGAGTGTATGGTATCTAAATTATAAAATTATAAAATGTGAGACTTATCTAAAAATTAAGAATTAAGAAATAAATTTATTAAATAAAATGTGAGACTTATCTAAATTTATAATTTTTTAATAAATTTTAATTAATAATGAAAAATTGTGTAAAAGAATATGTTATTAATAATAAATTTATTTCTTAATTTTAAAAGATTTTTCAAAAAGTAGAATATCACGATAGTAGGATAAATTATTGAATTTAACAATTTATACTGTTATTTTATTATTAATTATTATTTATATAATTTTAAAATAATTATTATAAAAATTAATATAATAATTTATTATTAGATAATGATATAAAATTGTTTCTAATGTTAAGGTTATTGAATTTTATTATAGTCACACCACACTAAGAGTTATATGTAATGAGATAATGATATAAAATTATTTTATAATTTTTTAAAATTATCTTAAAAGTTTTTCTTGTAGATGGAATTTAATTAGCGACTAACTCATAAAGAGTTAAGTAAATGATAATTTGACTACTCTCTGTTTTTGACAGGACAGATGAGTAGGGTTTATCCAGTGGACAAGTAGCAACTTGTTATGTTTTTACAAGATTCGCACAAAAACCGAAAGCTGAGAAGAAAGAGATTTATTTATTTATTTATTTATTTTGGGGAGATGCTAATTTAAAGGTAAACTCTGAATAATAGCATTTACTTTTTTTGGCTGGCTCTCGATATCATCAAAATCTACATAATGGCCGTGCATGCAGGAATGGGGGAAAAGAAAACGCTACTTGTGGGGACGCACCGAATTTTCCCTTTTTTCAATTTGTATTGCCATATAAGGGTGGAGGAAGATACTACCAAGATGTTCTCTAATCCTATGCACAGATAAAGCTTATCATTTTTTTTACATTTGCCCAGGCTTGTTATGATATTTTATTTCTGTTCAACTGGTTATTTCGATCTTAATTTTTATTTACGTAGTTGTTTTGAATGTTAATAGAAAATTTTACTATTTATAATTGTCCTATCATACGAAAGGAAAAAATATACTTAAATAAAATGTCTCTTTTAATGTACTGTTCTATATGATGTAGACACGATTTTGTTATTTGCTTAATTGCTTCCTGAATTATTTCTTAGGAAATTATCTTAGATAAATACGACTTAAGGATACATAAACCTTTCTTGAGCATCTTTTATTGACTGGGATTATGAGGATCTTGTCAAGGCATTTTTCGTAGGAAAAAAATCTTATGCAAAAGTCTAACGAAGAAAAGATCAGAATGTTTTACATGTCACTCTGTTCGAGAAATGTAACAAAAACAAAACTAGCAAAGTTTGATTTATGATGCAGTTTTTATGACTATAGAACAGAACTTGTGCCATTTGGTGATTTCCCCATTGGTTAACTTTAAAAAAATGGCATAAGATATTAATAACATTATTATCTGATTTAAATCGAGTAATTAATTTCTGAATTGAAGGAGGAAATCTACACCATTGTCATTGTTTCAGCAGAAATATGAATGGGATTGGAAATACGGGAGAAAAAAAAAAGTGACGATTCGTTGGTTATTTGGTTACCAAAAATACAAAAGATCAAATTCGTCTCAATTTGAAGGGGGATCTTACTGTTCTTGAGATTATCATGGGCAGATAACATTAAAAAAAAAAAAAACATTTTCATATTTAGAGATTATTCTTAATCTTTTAGCAACAGAATTTTCCACGTGCCTGCATGTCCTAGAAACAGCACTTGGCTCCTTTGTTCCGAATTTTGTAGTGTGTCCATAGCCTAATAAACGGCTCAAGCGTAAATCAAAGGGTCACTTGGTCGTGTCTGATAGATTAGATAGTGTTTTTAATGAAACTCCTTCTTCGAGTATCTGAAATCTGGCAGGCCCAAAAGTTCACACAAGCATCAAATCACGAGATTTATCTTTTCTTTGAATAACATTTTAGCCCATGCTTCGCAGTGTTTCGTTAGGTAGGAAAAAACAAAAGTGATTTTTCACAAACTTTGAATAATAGAATTATCTGGATACGGGGGTAAAACTGTCCTTTTCACACCCTGCTTGTTTGGCTAGTTAAAACTTAAAAGGGAAATGCTTCATAATCCAGTGAGATCAGAAGAGAATAGTGAAATGATAGATGTGATATGAAAGCAAGAGAAAAATGAAATGGAAAATAAGAAATTGTGTATAAATATTATTACACCGTTAAAAAATGGAAGGTAGAATATGTGGAACTATAATCACATTTGATCAGCATAGTAAAACACACGAATGTTAAAAAAAGATGCTACTCCTATTTTTATTTCAACATCTTTCGCTATTACATCACATTACTCATTACAGTTTTTACATTTCTCTTATCTTTTACAAATGTTTAGTTTAAAACTTTAAATTAGAAATGAACGAGAGAAAAAATAAATAAGAAAAAAGAACAAAAATATGTTATTAGATGGATAAAAAAAATATTTTTGCTTGCGTAGATGAACGGAAGAATGGGTATAAATAAGTAAATTATATAAAAACAATTTATATACTAATTAAAAATTAAATTTAACTCAAAAAAAATTATTTTTATTATATTTTTTTTGACATTTTAAAACTCATTTAAATTTCAAGAAAAGTAAAAAAAAAAAAAACTTATCTTTTCCAATTTCTCCCTTATTCAAAGAGGAAGTTTTTCATTAGCGGATCCAAAAAAATAAAAATCCTCATATTTAATATTTATTTTTTTCTTAAACAGTCAAATTTGATGTTTTTATCTTATTTCTTCCCTCTTTGATTCCTTCCATTTTATCATCAAGATTAGGGCATCTACTGCGCCTCTCAAATTCTTTTCTTACTAAACCAAGCGTTAAGATTTTGTTCTCCAACATCATTCTATTAGCAATAATAAATGGTTGACGTGAATATAATTTTTTTTCAAAAGCTTAAGAAAAAAAAGCATAAATATATGTTTGGACTAGGTATTTAGAGAGAAAGAGAGAAATGTTCACCCTTCTTATGTTCTATACAAATATCAACTTTCTAATATACGTTCGAGAGGAGAAATAAGAAGGATAAGAAATTTTTTGTGGGATCAAAAAAAAAAAAAACTTCTCCCCCTAAATTAACATAAAATGGGAGAAAAATGACACCCTTTTTTCATTTTAATTTCTTAAAAAAATAAATAACTATTTTATAACATAAAAATTAAAAATAAATAAATAAGTTATTTTATACTAAGAAACAAATAATAGACTAAATAAATATTTTTTAATTATTATAAGTATATTTTTCTTAAAATTCTTTTATTTATTTTCACTCATCCAAATATTGAGAGAAATTTCTTTTTTTCTTCTTTATTTTACTCTTAATCCAAAAAGAACGTTAAGGTTAATTCCGTCCATGTAAATACGGTGAATTTGTGATATAAAAATATATTATATTAACAAAATTTATTGAAAAATTAGGCTTTCAACCCGTAGTAATGCATGTTGCCGAAGAGAATTCATTCACCTTTAAAACCATCTTTTACCTTTATGAGTTCTCCCAAATAAGGTGGGAAAAAAATATTAAGCTAATTATTTTATGTTTTAGAAAAGAATGACAAGATCATAAATTCATATATTATTAATTGTAAATGTTTATTCCATTTTGGGATGGATAGGGGTGAATTGAAGAAAGAAAGAAATAAATAAAGTAGAGAGAAAAAATAATAAATATAATAAATAATATAAAAAAGAAAGAGATAAAAAAAAAGTAAAAATGAGATGGAAAAAAAGTTAGTGTATTATCCTTTTTATTAATCA
This sequence comes from Mucuna pruriens, assembly GCA_025330945.1. Lineage (NCBI taxonomy): Eukaryota > Viridiplantae > Streptophyta > Magnoliopsida > Fabales > Fabaceae > Mucuna > Mucuna pruriens. The sequence goes on from JAENHJ010000528.1 coordinate 4,180,913, forward strand.
TTTCAATTTAACCAACTATCTATTTTTCTTTTCTTCGTAACTTGGCTACACCCAATAAACCCAAACAACAAATCGTCATTTTTTTTATCCTTCTTTCTCCTTTGATTCATTATTCTCTGTACTTTTCCTTCTAAATCGAAGGCAATAAAATAGTAAGAATTGAAATCCTAGTCACTGGTCAAAGATAGGTTTTAATAAAAGAATCTATATAGTCTCGTAAGAGCTTAAGCAAGAAACGTTGGAGTGGTTTTCAAAAATATCTAATAATTAGTAATGGAAAAAAAAAAAGTTACCGAAGTTCCATCCCTCTGCAATTCATCGTTGTGCTCTGACTGAAGACTGAACTATGAAGAGCTTCAAATTTAATGATAATTATGTTATTTAGAATATAATATCTTAATTAATTTCTTTATCTTTAGATATTTATATTTAGTATTTCTTTAAGCTTTAAATGATTATTTATTTGTGTTATTATAAAGAGAAAATAAATATTCGCAATATAAAACAATTTTATACTTTCATTTAATTATTATATATGATAATTTTATTAATTTTTATAATATTATCTTAAAAATTATACCTACAGTAATTTACGATTAAATGAGAATATAAATACTGTTTTGTTTTATATATTGTTATCCAAAAAATAAACTATATTATAAATACTCAAAAACTATATCTAATAGTATTTGGTTTTACACAACAGCTAGCGTTTTCCTTATTAAAAAAAATATACAATGTGAAGAACACTATGTTGACGAGGAAGTACCCTACCAAAATTAGTATTGATGCATAATTCATATATATTTCATATTATGCATTCACGGGAAAATTAGGTAAAGGTTTAGGCTGCACAGTATAGTATATAGTACAGTACAGCAGCTTAAGCACGTATAAGGACTACAAAACCATCTTATTTAGCTCTAAAACGTAACTATATATTAGTGTTGGTTGTAGCAAGAAATGAACTAGTTTGATCTCAAATCCATATAGCCCCAGCATTTTTGAGAAGTGGGACCAATTCATTCCTGACATGAAGGCTCATGATTTTCTTAGAGCCACCTACGAATCTTTGTCCTATGAACACAGCAGGAACACTTGGTTGGCACCCCATTTGAAGCAATGCACTTTCAATCTGCTGCCCATTCGCCATTTCATCGAGCTCGTGAACAGTTGGGTTTGCTCCAAAGCTACGTATCAGCGATGTCATGGAGTGGCTCAAGCAACATGTGCTCTTGCTGAATATCACCACTGGCTTTTCAGCTACCATGCTTGTGATCATGTCCATGCTAAACACAATAATGCAATATATAGAGAGAGATAACTAATTTGAAGAGCTAGTACTGTGGCTATGTGGAAATGAGCTTCATTGAAGGGTTATTTATAAAGCTGATTCAATGTGGTGGGTGATAGTGTATTGTCGCCTCATATAGAAGAATAAGATCGTAGAAGAGAATTCGGAGGATTCTCGATAACTGTCCTTTTGCACTGTACTGCATGTGTTGTTGATAACAAGTTGGCTATAGCTAGCTGTTAAGGTCAATCTAATGAATCCATAACTTTCTTCAAGAATAAGATTCATCGTCGTGTATGAGGCATATTTTTTACTTTTTTCTTAAATTAATTCACTATTTATGCCACATGCATGAGAGATCTTATCACCATAACACACCATTTGATAAACTGCCTTAGTTCACACCTTAACTTCTCTTAAATTTGTAATCTCATACATATTCATTGTAATAGGTGTAAAGGGTGATCCATTTCTACGTCGACTAAAAATATTATTTAAATAAAATTTATGAAACGACACCATTAGACACTGAAATCAAATTCAATTTATTAATGACAAAATTGAGTCGATAAACTTAATGCAGTTTTTTATTTTAATTTCCTAAATGGATGTTTCTGTGCTACTTGTTTGTCTGTTTATTTTGGAGCATCTGCTACTGCTAAGATTGAAAGAAGTGGGCCTAAAACAATATTAGCAACTCTTTTCATTACAAGATTCGTGGCCCTTTCAATTCAGAAAACTTGAAAGCTGATAGAAGTGATTAGGAATACAATTAAATGGTTAAAAGCGCAAGATGCGGAACCCTAATTAACGAGAAAATCAGCATCCTACATAGTGGCCATGCAGGACCGTAAAGCTAGATGTTTATGTCGGTCACAGAAATAACCTTGTACTCTAGAGATAACACATCCTTAGCAGTTATATGCCCTTCAATATACATGACTATATATGCAGCAGGCCTAAATTAATGTTTTCAATATACACACATATGGTAAATATTGTTAATTTCTGTCAGGCCGAAAGCAATGCAGCTGTGAAGAATGCTTCTAGATCTGTGGATTAGCATAATGGCATATGCATACTCGTTTAGGTAATGACCAACTTGCATTATCAACAATATTAATTAAAAACTGCTTGCTATTTAAATTTATGCAGTATTTTTTGGGTGAATTGTCAGCTTGTCATTGACGTCTTGTTGGATAATATTATTAGGGTGTCCACCAAAAAAATAAAGGTTCTGCCTTGTTATCATCTTGGCTCTTAAAATGGGAGGAATGAGAACTTACCAAGTAATGAAGGGAAAGATCATACCAAGATATGTCATCAAATTATTTTGTAGTTCTAGAAAGCCTCACGATAATGCATGAAATTATCATGTTTCTATACATAGGTGCTTTCTTAAGGTGTGATCGTCAAATTCAATCATGGAATTTTTTTTTATTTTTGATTGGTTCATAGATGGGTTATTCCCACAACACAAACTTGACACCTCTATTCCAATCCTGAACCATATTGTTAAAATCTACATCGATCTGTATGGTTTGATAAGACGAATATATGGCAATTAAAAAGTGGTTGAGAAAGAGACAAAGATATAAAGGGAATAAGAATATATAATAGTTGTGGAGGAGCGTGACTAGGACACTATTAAGTAATGAAAACGAAGACGGTTTTCAGCATACAGTCCTGGATTACAGATTAAGGAACTTAGATATTATCTCTCTCCGCTTGTTCCGACCACGATCTATATGCTTCAACTTTAACCCTTTCCTAGATGCTAAGAGCTTATATTCCTTTCAGTAAATGTGTTTCAACATATTAAAAATATGCATGCTCTTTCTATATATACACCAATTAAAATTATCTAGGATCGATAAAATCATTTGCATTGATAACAACGGCACAATGTGCATGTCAACTTCAAGGGATTCTGTAATTAAGTGGAATATTTATCCGAGTACGTACAATTTGTTTGTTTTCTTTTTCTTTTCCTTCACGTAGTAAACTTCGGGCAAGATCATAACCAGTGAATCAGCATACCTTAAATTTCAGCTATTGCTCTCTAACGAATATGTTTCTTCTACTCCTATTGCTTAACAACATATCCATTAGTTTAATAGACTAACATGTTTCTCTGTTTGAAAATAATTTAGCTATTAATCGGTTAATTAATACAAATTAACAAATTTTAACAACATATATATGCAATGTTTTTAACAGACTATTATTGAATAAAATCTATGTGAAACTCAATAAACAGGAAATAGAACCCAGATTATTTAATAAAACTTAAATTTCACCCAGCAATAAGAATATGTTAAAAAAATGTCAAAAAAATATACCTTTATAGATTTCTCTCAAGAAAAAGAGTATTGTCCCACTGAAAATATCTCCCAAATTATCCAGTATAATTAACTACTTTAAAGTATAATTAATTATCTTTAAACATTTCAACAACCTTATGATATACTAATTATTAGATAATTATATAAATTATATTTATATACTATTAATTAATTGTAAGTAAAAATTACTATTAGATATTTCAATAACTTGTTCACTTATGAAATATATTTAACCATTTGTACACAAATATATATTAATAATTGTATACACATTTTTTTTACTCTTAACCACCTGACAAAGTTAAACGTTATTAAACCTTTCAATAATCTCAACACTATTAGTTACTTGGAATACATATTTAACCATTAATAATACTAAACGTACATATCAATAATTTCTCACATTCATTTACTCTTTTGTCTAACTATGAAATAAAACCAACCATATAATTCGTCATGTTAAAAATCCCACCAGTACATTAACCAATATATAATTTAATAATAAACTCGTTACAAATTGATACTTCGGGAGGTGGCCTCGAACCAGTTATTCAATTTCAACGTGATTAATATCAGTTCATTCATAATAAACCCGCCAATTTAAGGTACTAATTAAGAGAATTACATCTAAATAAACTCTCCTGTATCAAACAGAAAGTGTGCTTTAATTTTTAAAAACAACACACATTCAATCCTTAACCTTGGTGACTTCATTCAGCACAGCAAAGTGCCAGTACAGATACAAGTTCACCGGGTTATTCAAACCACATCTCATTTTAAGATTACTAAAACGCTCAAATCAGGTAAGATGCCAAAAGAGCATTTACATGATCATCAACATAATCATCCAGAAAATATAAATTACAGTAATGAAATGTACAGTTATAGCCATTTCAAAAATCACAACTAGGGTTTCAAGAGACCTAAAGCCAAATGCCTGGCTGTAAAGAAAAATGATACAAGGCAACATGATAAGCAAGCATCCCTATGATGATGATATATATGCCCCCATTTGATCATGTTGGGACCACAGAGTTATAATGCTCTCCGAGCCCAAAAGCATGCTTATGATAAGAAAGCATGACACTTGAATTGGACAAGCCAGTGCCACCATCGGATTTATACTCTTTGCCCATCTCCACATCTGGGAAGGACCCTGAAAATATCATAATATGCTTCTTCAAGCAGTGAGTCAAGGCACCAAGCTCTAGTTGTCCTCCCCATATAGCCGTGGACTCCACTTCTTTACAATAATTTTCAAACTTCTGAGCAAGTGATTCATCAGAATCATCTTCAATTAAATTCTCTGACAGGAAAAATGGAAGGAAATCAGATGTATGTTTCCTCATGTAAGCAGCCACCATTTCTCGAAGTTCTTGGTATGTATAAGGAGATCTACCCCCGGAGAGGAGGGCCAGCTGATCCTCAACAGCTCTATAGAGGCAGTGCCCATCAGGCTTTATTTCACAAACAGCCAAACCAAGAGGCTGCAACTTCCTTTCCAATTTCTCGTTTTCAATCATACGATCACTTATGATGTCATTCTGCTCTGCTTGGATTCTCTGCTCCCTTTCTACTTCTTGTTGAGCTCTTTTGTCTCGTCGCTGTTTGGCCTTGCTGACCTTTGTATGTTCAGGTTGACTAGTAACAGATACTCCAGCTATGGCCTTCACCAAAGTGTCCAAATTGCTCTTTTCATTTCCATTACCACTGTTATAGCCTAATGCAGCCAGTTCTTTGGCATGTTTCTCCTTAAGCTTAGCAGAAAGTTGAGAAACCTCTTCCTCCACTTGCTTCTTCTTAGCTTTCTGCTCAGCCTTGCTGCCTCTAGCTGCAGCCTTTTTCATCTCAACTTCCTTTTTCTGCAGCTGCGATATCTCTTTCCTGAAAATATGAGTCATTAGGGAAGAATCCACATTGCATGAGAACCAAAAGGACATAACATAAGAAGTAACACATACCTTAACATTCAAGTTACGATATTGAAATGTGAACCAATAATAAATAGGGACTTAATAAAAAATAGTCGACCAAGTATTTGGAAAACAAAGGACACTTAAAGTAGCTGCTGTCAACCATGCAAAACAACTGTAGCTAGCAGTAGCGAGTCAAACAGTTTATTCGAACAGAGTATGGCCATGCTGGTATGTTAATTTCAAGTTTCTTCTCAACTAATAAACCTTAAACCATATATCGCCTGATTTTATTTATGTACTTCATAGCTGTTGCCAGTGGAAAGTGGCAATTAGCTTAATTTGTCAAGAAGCCAAATGCCGAAGGTGCTAACCTGAGTGAATGAAGTGATCCTTTTTATTTTCTTAATTTTTCAAAAAATAGGAAAAAGTATTTCAAAATTCAAACCATAGTAGTTAATCCCAGATAACGGAGCGGCCGACCCCAAAACTGGGATAGCGGGATAGCAACTATTCTAATATTATATATATATATATATTAAAAAATTATTAATATATATAAGCTCAAAAACATAAATATTACTCAAAATTCATAAACTAACAAGTATGATTAATAATAAAAATTCATAAAAGGCTTATTATTTTTGTCCTTCAAGTTGTTCCACATCCATGCAATGTCAATGTTTTGACCAGTGGGCTTGAACATTGCATTTGAAAATCCCACTGATTGTCCAGGTGTACCACAGCCACCATCAGCAGCGTGGTGATTTTTTTCTATTGATCGTTGCTTGGTATGGAACCAGATGCCATGATTGAATTGACCAATAGAAGGTTCTGTACTTCTGTTGGTCAGAAAAAAAAAAAAAAGAAACAGAAAAACAGGAATAGAAACAGAAACAGAAAAACAGGAATAGAAACAGAGCATAAGTTGCTAGAAACAGAGAAGGAAAAGGGGTACTGATATAGGCAGAAACAGAAAAAAAAAACTAAAGAAAAAAAATTACTTCAAAGTTGGTGGTTGTCACAGAACTGGTCGGAGAACAAACAACGACTGGCCACCAGAGAAGACGCGTCACCGGAGAAAGCGTGTTGCCGAAGAAAGTGCGTTGTTGGAGAAGAAGAACAAAGGTGTGTCGTCGGAGAAGGTAAGTTGCAACAGTGAAAACCATGGTGGTTAATAGCGGCCGATGCAGCCGCTATAGCAGCAGAGCGGGGCAGAGCAGCAGCAGCGCGCGGTAGAACCTGTGTAGCGACATAGTTCAATGTCATGGTTGTCGTGGCTACCATAGAGGTGGAGTGGAGCAACCGCTATAGCGATAAATCGCGGCGGAGCGAGCCGCTATTGTCCCACATGAGGGGAAAAGTTAAAAATGCCCTTCTATTTAAAACGTTAGTGAGGACATTTTTGACTTTTCGCGTTTTAGGTTTCAGTTTAAATAATTTTTCAGCCTATTTTCCCTCTTACTTCTCTATTCTTTTTCCCTTGTGTTTTCACCATAATAGTTAATCCCAAATAGCGGAGGCGGGCGGCCGACCCTTGTTCACGCTATCGCGGCTGCGGCTGCGACCGCCACAACATTGAACTGCGCCGCTACACAGGTTCTGTCGCGCACCGCTGCCGCTCTGTCCTGCCGCTAGAGCGGTCGCTCCGGCTGCTATTAACCACTATGTTTCAAACTATTTGAAAATCTAAAGAACCTAAAAATAATACTTGATCACCTTTGTTTTCTGTGATATCTTTTATAAACAATAAACTTTTCTAGTTTTTGCATTTAAGGAAGGTGACATCAGTAGAAGTTTCAGCAAGTTCAGTCTGTGTTCAAAAAGAAAGACAGGTTAAGGTGAGAAATTTCTACGCATTGGCTCAAAAGAACAGATATGAAGTACCACAGTATACACCAAAATCAGCTAAACACCCCTTAAATGTTGCTATGAAAACATTTGTACAGGTATTGGTATGGTATTCTAAGGTTGAGGGTTAAGAAATAAGTTGAGGAAGGTTTTGAAAGGGGGGAATGCCTGACCAGCAATGTCAGGCACTCTCCAGCACTCTCCTAGGTGGCAACTGACCTAGATCTATATGTAAGCACATGGCCATTCTCACACCTCTTGGGGAGCATCTGGATGGTAGAGGGGAAAATTGACATATATCAAGTACTAGATGAATCAGGAAGTTAATTGCAACCATATTTAAAAGTTAAAAATATATAGATCAACAGAATGAATCCTAAACAAATGTCATTTTTAAATTTTAATCCAATATTACTTTCAATACATGATTTCCAGGCCTCCATTTCCATTAATCTACTGAAAACACATCCTACCAGCTCACCTCTTCTGTGTTTGTGATATAGGTTCTGTTTGGATAAACTTCTCACAAGTACTTACAGAAAAAAAAAAAAAAAAAGAATTTAGCTCCCATAAATCAAAATCAATTTATACACCTAAGCTTTTAGAGAAGTTAGATGAGAGAGCTTCTATAAGAGTTAAGCACCTAAATTGATTTTAACTTATGAGAAAAGCTCAATTCATTTTATCATAAGATATAGTTCTGTCTGAAAACTATGAATCTCTATGAGCATAAATAATTGATTAAGCTATAGTTCTGTCTGAAAACTATGAATCTACCATAAAATTCCTTTTATCTTGCTTAGCAGAACAGAAAAAAACTAAGGGAATGACTTAGTACTCTGGATTCCAGATTGGGTAAAGCCCATTTATCTTGAGTTTTAGAGTCCATCTCTATGAGCATCTGTGTAAGACAAATACATTCATAAAAATGGTGAGAGCTGACACCATTAATCTTATGAAGAGTGAATCACCTGTGCCGTGAAAGAATTTCATCAAGAGTTTCCGGCTGCTTCTCAGATCTTTTGTCTGAAATGACTTCTTCATGTCCCTGCTCCTCAATTTCTTGGGTATCCTCCATTGGAGCAACCTAATATTATAAAAAAAATTAATGGGAACACTATACAGTGATAGGAAACCAATCATCATAGTTAGAAATAAAACAATGAGCCCATCTAATGGAACCAACGAGATCTTCAAAACCCTAATACATTATTAAAGTCTAATTATCCAATATCTAACTCGTGCAAACATGACTTGGAATCTCGAATGAAATGGATGGTTCAGTGCATGTTATGAAGTAGATTGCAACAAATTCCGAAAACTAGACAGCTATTCATTCACTAACAACTAAAAGTAGATAATATCAATTAGTGCTAACACGCAGTTTATTGCAATGTTTAAACATCAAATTCCAGTCCAAACTCGTTCATTCATAATTCTAATTACAAGACTTCTGATTTTCTAGAATACAAACTTCACAACACAAAGGTTAAGGAGATTGTCTTTGGGGAACAAATATTAAACAAACAAATCAAAATTTGTGAACATGCAATCAGGTTTCCAACTACCAATGATGTGGCCACACTTGGAGAAATCCGCCCTCAAAAAAATTAATTAATTCCTGGATTGACGCAGAGACACATCCGATTCACGAACTACAATCAATTCCAAAGATCACTTTTAACAATACACAACAAAGCTACTAATAATTAAATAAAAAATGCAATTAAACCCAGTAGTGTTTTTCAGAGAGGGATGTAAAAATACCGAAACCCTCAGAGTCGAAAAATCAATCACAAAGTTATTCTATACATCCATCCCAGACTGCATAAAAGATTAAAACTTGATTCAATTTTCGAAAAAGGGTACAGTATGAATTTGCTAACTGATATGAGAAAGAAAGGGAAAGTGACATGAGTTAAGAATAAGAGCAACAAAATAATAAAAAGAAAAAGCGCTATAGAGTGCAGAGGTGGAAAGAGCGTGCTTACCTAGCTAGAGCCTACGACGGAGACGACGATGTTTGTGTCGCACAAATCACAAACACAACAACACAACGACGACTAAGGTCGTGGGCTGGGTCCTTTTCGGCTCACTTGGACTTAGGGTTACTATGGCCCATCAACATTTCATTTCACAAAATGAAAGGTTGATGAAAAATTTAATCCATATTCTATTAAACTAAATTAATCTATATCCTATTACTATTTTTTTTTTGTATCGGAGGGAATAATTTTATATTATTTCATTATCAAACTAACTAATGATACATACAAAAAATTAAAGTTGAAAATACATTTTATTATTAATTTAAATAATGAAAATAATTATAAATCCTAAAATTAATTCATTAATAATTTGATATTATTTCATTTTGTTATTTTACAGTTTAAAATCAATTAAAAATATTTTTTATTAATATTTAATTTTAAAAATATAAATATATAGCATGTGTAACATATAAATTAAATAGAAGAAATTAAAGAAAGGACAAAACACAAAAACAATAAGAAAAAATAATAATAAGCAAAAAATAACAAAAACTAAAAAAAAAATAAACAAAAAATAGTAAAAAAAAACGTATAACCGATCAAATAAAAAACACTATGCAACTTTTTTTGTAAAAATATAAAACATAAAAAAAATTTAAGTAAATAATTAAAGAATAAGAAATAGTAAAAAAAAATAAGAAAGCAAAAAATAGAAAGAAAAAATTTAAAAAAATTAAAAACAGTAAGCGAAAAAAAGAAGGCAAATAATTAAAAACAATAAAAAAATTACAAAAAATTAAAAAAAAACGTAAGCAAAAGAAAACTAGTAAACAAAAAGTAGACAAGAAATTAATAAAAAAAATAAAAGAAGCAATACTAATTATTTAATATATAACAATAATAAAATTATACAATCCAAGATAGAAGTAAAAAAAAAATTAAACAATCCATAAAGTAATAATACACATTTCTTATAGTGTATTAAGCTTTCAAGTGAGTGGTTTGTAGATGTTATAAGTTAATGATGCATTTGAAGTTTCTTCTATTATGAATGTGAGAAGTTAAGTAGTAAAATAAGTAAAAGTTTTTTATATCACTTGCTAGAATAAATAAAATAAAATTTCTTAATATAAAATTAATGGATAATTTATTATCTTAGGAAGTGGATTTTTCCATATACTTGATGTAATCATTGTGTAATCATGTTGGTAGTTAAACACTTTTTTGATTTTTTTATAGAAAGATTTTTCTCTTTCGCCCAAAGGACTAAAGTGAGGTTTTCTTCTCTCTCAAATTTTTTTTTGGATGATATAAAATATCAATAATAATTGTTTTTATAGCCAATTTTCCTAACTAATTATGAGATGTTTGTTTCGTGTCATTTTTTTTTATTCTTGAATACATGGTTGAGAAAATTATTCACATGTTTGTTAGAATATTATAATAAAATATTTTCAAGTATCTTTTATTTATAAAAGGTTACATACTCATGTTCTAACTGTTTTATTTCCATGATGTAGTGGGAAAGTGAGAATGTGACATGTCTAGATGAGACGTGAGAAATTATTTTCTATTATATTTTTATTTTTTTATTCAAATTATTTTGAGTTTTAAAAAATATGCCTAACAATATCAAAGTGTAAGCAAACCTTTTTAAATATATCCAACAATAATATTCTTAGTTATAATATTGGAATTTTAATATGATACCAGAGCTTTTCTTCTTTCCTCTTTCATTAATTTCTTTCAAAGTCTTGTACTTTTTTTTTTTTTTCTCTCTTTTACTGATGAAAAAAACTATCAGAAGGAATAAAGTGAAAATAAAATAAAGTCAAAGGAATTTGAAAATAAAAAGTTAGATATATGAATATATCAATATATCAAACTTAAATGAATGTCTCATAAAATTCTTCTATAGTAAAAAGAGAGGACATGATTCACAATCTTCCAAACCATCTAAGGGTGAAAATAGATTATTAGGAGCTTTCTATGTGACATCCATAAGGTTTAACACCATATAATTTGTTTATTTAAAAAGCTAAGCCTTAAAATTTTTTAAAATACTATTTAAGTTAAGAAAAAAAAGACTATTTAAGTGAAAAAGTTAGGTCTTAGACCTTAAAAATTCCTATTAACCCAATGAACTAACATTATTTTTGTAACCATTGTAATTAGGATCTTTGATTTTCTGGTGAAATCTTGAGATATCTCTACAAGTTATGGTCGATAATGAGATATCTCAATAAATTGTTGTTTCTTAAACAGGTCATGAAGTTAACGTTAATTCAAGATTTAGTCACATTTAAAATTCATTGTCCCTTTTTAATAATGTGTTATTAATACTTTAAATTGATTCTTTTCCAATCTTTTTAAATATTCTATTTTTTTCCTAATAAATCTAATATCGGTGTTGCTAGTGCTTTTATTTTTTTATCAAATGAATCTTGATAATATTCAAAAAAGCTAAATGCGAATTAAAAATGTAATTAATCATACCACTTGAACCTTTTAAGATATATCTTACTATAAAGAGGTTGCGTATCTCCTTACGAGATTATAGAGAACTCGTCCTCTAGAAATTGCAGCTGTGGAACTTCTCATTTTGATAATCTATGATTGCAAAGGTGCTTCAAGCTAACTTTCCCTAGTATAACCTTCAATCTGTGTAATTAAGCATCATCATTTGTACGAGGTAACGTGATTTCACAAAGCAGTACGCACCCACAATCTCTCTGGAGAATAGAGATACGACTCTAAGCACGTCCGTGACATGTTATAATTTTCTCCTTAAAAACCATGCATCTTTATTAGTTGAGAGAAAAAGTTCTTCAAAATGAGCTTGTCAAGTAGGTAACTACTAAATTAAGTTGAAATACATTGTGATCCATCAATTAAAAGTTAAGAATAGATGCTCCTTTTTTTGTATATTTTTTTATTCAAGCTCATTTTAGTGGAGGCTTATCCCTCCACAAGATACAGCCACCCCCTTTTGAATTTCTATCAGTATCTTTTGCTTATTAATCGGTGCCGAAGTTTCTACATAAATCTTGAACTACAAGAGTCGATGGTGACAATTAACATAATTAAAAAAAATAGTAAATAATATATGCAATAGCTGTGGGAGGTGCCTTGTGTGTGCAAGAGAATTACAATACAAAGAATTATACAAATGGATAGGTCCTACCATTGTGTGAGCCGTGTAAAGGTGGCCTTGTAAGTAACAAAAGGTAGAAATACCAATGAATCTGACATTTTCTCGTTTATGTAGCATTATTCAGCTAAAAGTAATAAGGGAGAAACCCAAACTTCTAGTTTTGCTAATGATAATGAATAAATACAATAGCTAATAAAATCTTTCATTTAGAAGCAGAGAAAATTTTAATGAAAGTATAATGTAGCATTACTCCTTGTAACGTACACCGCGTTACGTGTTTCTTTTAAGTAATTAAGAAAAATTATCATAGATGTTAAAACTTAAAAAAATGCAGTGATATCGTATGAAATTTCAAAAAATTACCTGGAATGTTAATATAATTTGCTCAAAATCTTTACATTAATCGTGTATGAAAATTAATCTAAAAAAAATACATAAACAGAATAATTAAAAACTTGTATGTTTTGCAAAACGACTTATTGAAACAGCTGAAGAATATTGGATAATCGATTTGGTCGGTTTCTTTATATTAGGGTTGCCTAACCACCCTGCATAAGATATCCAAATACAGTGCAATCTGTAACCCGCTCCACTCGTAGACATGAACAGTGATCAGCCTACCATCAATTTATACCTTATCCTTCTAGCAAATTCTTGCTTTCAAGTTGACATTCTCTCCTTCCTTCAGTTGATACTAAAAATCGACGTGGAAGAATCCAAAATTCTTTGGATTTGCTTTCATGGATATGTATACAAGCATTCTCCCAAAGTAAACACTATTGCTCAGAGCCAAGGAATTTATACCAAGGGAAATCGAATCATATTGAATTATTGATGAAATCTAGTATTAACACCACTATGATTTTCACGACACTCGCAATTTTGAAGAATCCCTTCCCGTACCCAAGGGCCAAATAAAATAAGATTACTAAACTCTAGGAAAAGTTATTATATAGTCGAGAATTATCATATATTTATACTCTTGACTTAATTGACTTTTTTTTAATTTTGTAACAAAGATTAATAAAATTTAGTTATATGTGACGTAGAAATTATCCAAAATTATGAAAGTTCTTTACTATGTAATAATTTTTCTTTACCACAGTTTGTGTATTGCATGATTCTGATGTGGGACCAAAGTGAAAAAGTGGAATATCGGATAAACTCTTATCTTTCCCCACATCATCCTCACAGGTCACAACCTAGCATAATACAGAAACAGAACCACTGGCACATACAACATGTTGCAGAAGTTGGTAAGAGTCTAAGACTAAGAGATAATAAAATACCATATCAATAGACCGAGTAATTGGTTAAATAACATTAAACTGACTTAACATAACCATGTCCCTTTTTCTTCTTTTCCTACTTCCTTTAAATGTTCTTATACATCTTAATAAATAAATACACACACGCACATTATAGGTCAAGGTATGGCCTTATTGATAGATAACCAATTAACCATGCATATGACACTTGGAATTCGTTTCCTCTTCTGGGCCTGTGACTTTGCATATTACTAATTCTATTGGATTCCATGCTTTTGATAGATTTTGTGACAACGCAGCATTGGTTTTGTGCCATCTGCCTCAGAGAAGTTTGTTCATATTAAGATTAGAATAATGTTTTTGATGCTGAAGGCAGGGGCGGAAAGAGTTTGTTCATATTAACATTAGAATAATGTTTTTGGCTTATAAACTAAATATTGTTCTTATTCCTGCGCTGATTGCTCGTACGGACACCCTAGATATTTGAATTATCGTTTACAGTTTGATGCTAAATGCAACTTGTTCATGGCACTGGCAGTGTCACCATCGACCAAATGATCAGGGGGCACTTCTTCCCTTATCCAAACAAATATCTTAAGGAACTTTCTCTCTTTCTCTTTCCTAACCATTTAACTATAATTAATTTGTTTCTCTGCTTTTCTACCTTATACAATTCAATCCACTATCCAAACCAACTACTATAAATAAGAGGTGATGAAATCTCAAGGTTCACCAGGGCAAAACAAAGCCTTTGCTAGCTTCATTCCCACACTCATCTTTCAATAATTTTTAGCTTCATATTCTCCCTAGTAGAAGCTAAGGTAATGGATAGAGTTAAGGACTTGGCATCAAAGAAGGCTGCTGTTATATTTACCAAGAGTTCATGTTGCATGTGTCACAGCATCAAGCAACTATTCTATGAGCTTGGAGCAAGCCCAGCAGTTCATGAGCTTGACAATGATTCCTATGGGAGGGAAATGGAGTGGGCTTTAAGGGGTATGGGCTGTAACCCTTCAGTCCCAGCAGTGTTCATAGGTGGAAAATTTGTGGGCTCATCCAAAGATGTCATATCCCTCCATGTTGATGGCTCTCTCAAACAATTGCTCATGGATGCAAGGGCCATCTGGTTTTAGTTACTTAAACTAAACACCAGATGGCCTTTGCATATACTCAACTGGTATAGAAGGAGCTCTCTTATACTATTTGCAGACACTGTTTACTCAGGGATACTCCTGCTTTTTCTTGAGTGTCCTCTTCAAATTGTACCAAAAGATGTCTGTATAAAAAAATAGTCTTCTTTTCTTTTTGGGTATTTTCTAAAAGGCTAACTCTGTCTACTAAGTTCTATGAAACGTGATCATGCGGAAGAAAATGGCTAGATATGGTTAATGCAAATTGTAAAGTTTCTAGATTCGCTTTTAATTTTGAAAAACTTGAGAAAAAAAGTGCTTCAATTACACCCTTCATCTAATTTCACCATAAAATGCTCCTTTTCCTTTATAAGGATAGTACATAGTCATCAATTCACTCCATTTCAGGTAAATTTGAAGAGTATAATTTATATTTACGTAATAATTTATATTCAAAAGAGTATTTCGATCTCTTTAATTTGTTTCGAAAATTTTTTCTTAACAAAATTCGTTCTACATGTGCCTGTCAAGATCCAAGTTTCTAACCACATATTTAAAAGATTCAAACTCAGAACGGTTTTATATTTGTTGTACAAATAATAAATTTTTTTTTTTTTTTAATGAGAAACATAGTATTCCATCAAAGTCTTATCGGTTTGGTGAAAAAGGAATCCCCCCACCTTGATGAAAGCCAGCTAAGCTAATATAAATATAGCATCACTATTATTCGAAGTGGCAAGGCATAAGTAGGTGTTGATTCCCCACCGCTCAATTTGGGCACCTGGTGCGAGGGACACTAATCACGTGCGACACATCACTTAGCGTTATGTAGGCTTCAGCGATATTCAAACTTTTTAGCGACGAACGTGCATGGCGCGCCTTCCTAACCTTGAGACAAAAAGGTAATGCAAGCACTTTTCATGTCTCCTTTATTATTCCTCCCTATCCACAAAGCATGATATATTAATTTTCCTCTATGATTTCCATGCTTGTGTAGACTAAATATGCAAAGGCATAATTTAATTTCTAAAATACTTTTATCTGCAGGAGCATGACGTGACAGTCAAGCAACATGCGCATTGACAAATAATTTATGTCCATATTTACTAGTTATTACTACATTTATATATCTAACATACATATTCATCAAATCAAAAGTCACGTGCCTATGACATGTATTTGTGCTGGTACCTATCCATGGATAAGAAGTTGCATGGTGCCGTTATGATGCATACGATTCTTTTGTTAATGGAAGAGAATTAATTGCCTCTTCTTCTCAAAAGGGAACTATTTTTCTCTATAATCTTATACGTGTATAATGTATTCCATTTGTGTACTCATCTACGTATGTGAGACACTATGTAAGTGCTGAATCTACGTAGAGTCTCCCAACTCCCCATAGAGAATCGCACAAGTTAGTGGATGCAACACAAAGAATCTTGCAGCCACTGAAAAAGCCATCTCAGTCTCTCATTCTTTAGGCATAAGGATTCAAAGCGGTTGATTGTGAGAATCAGATATAAATTGACCAATCACCAGCATTTTCACTTTTATTTAGAGAGAGCAGCATTTTAACATTCACAAAATCTGTACGAGTTTAACAAATAGTTAATGTGACACAGGCAAGATTGCATTAACTTAGTCACAGGAAGATACTGTTTTCATTTGTTTATCTTGAAGAAAATCTTGGTACTATATAATTTTGGTCTCATAGCCAGTCTACCAAGAGGCATATACGTGTAATATGTCTTCCAACTTGCACAACCGAATAAGATCATACACTAAATTGGGTATCTAAAAAGCACAACCTCTTTTGAACGTGCTTTTCTCTTGCTCAAACAAAGCGGTCCCTATAAATAGTCTAGTATACCAGCTCATTTGAAATATCCTCAAGCTTCATATAATTTTCTATCCCCAAATCTCCTCCTTAGACTTCCAACCCAATATAGCCATTGGATCGAATTCAGTTTGGATTCGATCTGATGGTTTGGGAGTTCTAATAAGTCTAAGGTAATCTAAACACACACCTTCAAAATTATACTTCAATTTTTTTCTTTCCTGTGTTACATTTCTTTTTTGGTTGTGTCAGGAACAGAATTCTGTACATATATCTAGAAGAACAGGCGCTTGATCAGTGTATCAGGATGGACAAGGTGATGAGGTTGGCCAATGAAAAGGGTGTGGTGATTTTCAGTAAGAGCTCTTGTTGCCTCTGCTATGCAGTCAAGATTCTGTTTCTAGAACTTGGGGTGGCTCCTGTGGTTCATGAGATTGATCAAGACCCTGAAGGCAGAGAAATGGAGAAAGCACTATTGAGGCAAGGCTGCACTGCTCCAGTCCCAGCTGTGTTCATTGGAGGGAACCTATTGGGATCCACCAATGATGTCATGTCCCTCCACCTAAGTGGTTCACTCAATCAATTGCTCAAACCTTACAAGAGTTCATCTCGAAAAGAAACATAAAAACAGTTCCTGATACCTGCTGGAGGAATAAGCTGGCTTGAATCAGTAGAGTAGTGAGCTTAGTATTGATATTCTAGTGTTTTATGTCTTGAAGTGGTTCCTAGCATTTAATTAGCTATAATGTAATCACATAAATATTCTTAATGAAGCTTGATTTATATACTTGTACTACAGTCCCAGTTACCTGATTATGTTGTTGACAATTTCTACCACACGCTCTTTCCCATAACAAGGCAATTTTTGGGTTAATTAAGGCTAATCATCTCATAAGTTAACAAGGGGTACTAGTACTACAATATAGTAAGAGCATACCCTGAAAGTTTCTTCCTTAATGCATCTCAGAAGAGGCTCAACCACCTTCCTCCCTCCTGTCTTTGTCCCTCTTCCCACCAGTAATATTCAAAAGCCTTCTAGTCATCCTAGTAAAATGAAAAGTATCTATAATCACTTGCTTTGAATCTGTGAGTAAGTGTGTCCATCCTTCCTTCTGCATCTTGTGATGAAAATATTCTTTGAAAGATATGTAAGCTGCATGGTAATTGACCAAACCATAACAGCTAGCGAACCCTTATGGTTTTGCCTGTCTCAGTCTGCCCAACCATTATACAGGTCACAATCAATTTTCCTGTCATATTTTACCCATCCTTCTCATGTTAACCTCATGTGTTCTATAATGAAGAGGGAGCTTCTCTATGGTCTAAAAAGTTGTGTAAAAAAAAAAGAGAGAGAAAATAGCATATATATATATATACTAGCCCGAGTAAAGTTGTTTACATTTTTTACTTTTATAATAACTATTTTAAAAATTATATTAACGATCATTTTTTATTAATTGTTCATATAAAATGAATAAGTATTAAACTCAAACAGAAAAGCATTTCAAACTTTGAAAATTGTTTTGGGGGAGAATAGAATATTGAGGCAACATATAGAAAAAGAAAATATTTTGTGCTGGCATTAACTTTTCCATCTCTTGGCGTTGTCCACAAATTTAAAAGTTAACAGGGAAATTCTCATCTTTTATGATCTAGTGCTGTGGATTCTTCAACTTTATCCCACCGATAAAGAAAGGTATTACATTCCTTACCTTTTTTTATATTGTGTTTATTTTTATTCTCTTCTTTGCCCGCACAAGCATCAGTCAATATCGAATTATGGGAAAGCATACTCTAGGCTTAGTTAGCAAGACTTGAACCAAGGTCATACCACGAGGTAGTGCTGTGAAATTAATCCTTCATTTATACAAAAATATTTCCTTCCTTAGTGTTAGTTTAATTAGGCTTACATATGTAGCTAGCTTAGTATCTTGGCGAGGAAACTGATGGTTATCAATTCCAAATATATTATGATTGATTTTTAGTTACACAGTTGAAGCAATAACACAAGTATAAATATAACACGGGAACAGATTCACACAAAAAATTCTCTATTTCTTTTTTTCTTTTTACAAAAATAGGAATCAAATCAACTTTCCTAACCATGTCTTGTAAATACTAAATACTGAATTTCCCAACTACTCGGGAAATAAGTATAACTGTCAGATTGTGGTTCTATTTTATTTACTGAGGAAGTAAAGTTGACGTGACGAACCAAATACTATAGGTCAATTAATGTCACTGGTGATGACAAAATACAAGTTATGTAATAATTAGAGACAAGTAAGTAGGGGCATATATTGCAGATAGCAATTGTGGGGGTGATGGAGGCAATACCTGGGAGCGTTTGGTCCTCCATGCTCCCTATATTTAGTATCTGTTGTAAGCATATTTCAGTGGCCTAATTGGAATTGGATATGGTAAATTAAAGTTTGAATTTTTTATGTGCTGAAAACTTTACCTATATTTACTGTCTTACTTGAATATAATTTGCTTCCTAGCCTGCGAGAAATGCCCTTACTCTCAAATGTTTTGTGTGCTGGAAAAAAATTGGGAAGAATCAACCTAAAATATTAATAATTAAATTTTGAGATAAAAAATCAATATAAAAATTAATTTTAAAACTAATTAATTTTAAAAAGTTGAGATATGAGAAAATTTAATGTAAAATTTTTTCAAAAATTAATTAATAAGAAAATATAAAATATGTTTAAATACTACAAATATGATTTTATTTGGTTTTAACCCTCTCAAATTCTTTTGTCATTTTTAAATCTTTGACATTTTTTTGTTGTTCTTTTTTCATTCTTATTATTAATTATAATTAATTTAGTTTTGATGTAACTATCAAAATAAATAATATTAATTTAGATAATTAAGATAATGAAAAATATTTTAAATAAAAATAATATAATTATTTTTATATGTGTAATCTAATTAATTAATGTATTAATTTAGATAATTAAAATAACATCAAAAGTAATATATTAAAATTAAATTATATATATTTTTAAAAAATCAATGTTAAAAACAAATTAGTGAATTGAAAAATAAGAATAATATTAAAAAAATCATTGTTCATAATAATTAAAAAAATTAATTATAAAAGCATATTATATGTAGTTACCTTATTTATATAAAATAATAAATACATTAGTTAATTGGATTTAACACCTAGAAATAATTTAATTATCTTAATTTAGAATATGTTTTATTACCTTAATTATCTCAATTAATATTATTCATTTTATTAGTCATGTCAACACTAAACTTACTAGTGTTAGTGACAAGAACTAAAAAAAATACTAAAAAAATGTTTGGAATTTAAAATGACAAAAAAAATTGTAAGGATTAAAATAAAGCATAGTCATATTTGTAGGTAGCTAAAACATATTTAAGCCTATAAAATAATAGTAAATTTACTTTACAAATAAAATAAAAAATACAATTAAAATATTATCACCTTTAAAAATAAAGATTCAATCTTATAATTTAAGTATGAATTAGGTTTTATTAAACTTGAAAGTTCTGTTCCAATTATGTTTGAGCTAACCTAATTGTGAAAATAAGTCATGTTAAATAGGATTTGGTAAACTTAAGTTAGACTTTCGTGAAAAAGTAAAATATGAATTTGACCTATTTATTTGGTGTTGATTTTTTTAATGGTCTAACTTTATTTGTATAAAAGTTTGTCATAGTTTATAAGTTTGTTTTAAAAGTCTATTTTGTGATAAGGCTTAAAAGTAAATCAGTACACTTATCAACTTAAGTAAGCTTATTAATAATTATATATTTTTATATTATTATGTAATATATATATTAATATAGGTTGATTTAGCTCAACAAATGTAGTTTAATTGACAACACACGTTGAATTTGTAGAAGACATGAATTTGGTTCCTACATAACACATTCTTAGGAAGGGACATGCATTTTAAGTTTAATTAAGTCTTGGATCAATGATTAGCCTCATAGTTAACCTAAAGGATTGAAACTTGTTAGGATACCTCATGATTGATCAAAGCTTAGAGGGATATCTTAGGATCTTATAAGAGAACTAAAGATTCTAATTACAACGGTTACAAAAAAAAAATGTCAATTCATAGGGTTAATATAAATTTTTAAGGTATAAGACCTAGCATTTTTACTTAGTCTTTTTTCGTCTTGACTTAAATAGTCTTTTTAAAAAGGTTGGGTTAAACTTTTTTAATAAATAAAGCATACCGTGTTAAATCTTATGCAAGATAGGTTGCAAACTCTTAATGAGTTATTTGATCTATTTCCACTCTCATGTACAAATTATCAATGTAGTAGATACTAAGAGGTAGTTTGGACGAGATAGAGACTCTAGTAAAGTGTACATATATTGATGGAAGGTTTGGTACACATTAGAACATGCTATAAAATCCATGGTATCCACCTACATATGAAGGTGACAATTCTTATGCAAATAACACTTTTACTTATAGTAGTATGAATTTGTTAATGATCAAGGAAGTCAAATAAGAGATCAAAATGAAATAATTCAATGTATTATTGATTTTATTACAACAAAATTCAATGTACTATTGTTTCAATATCAAAGTTGGTTTTAATACTTGATTATACATCGATATTCCATTCCAATTCATATATCATCTACGGGTCCGACTAAGGAGTTGGACAAGCTCTTTTGCCTTAAGATAGATCTAGGTCATGTGGTTTCTATTGATAATTCAAAATTTGTAACATAGTTGTTAGCTTACTTTCTTAGTCCACGTTGTGGCATTTGGGACTAGGACATCTTTCAAGTGATAGAATGCATCATTGGTACTCTTTCATTCCTACTCCCACCATATTTAGTTATGATACATTTTGATATTAGTAAATCTAGTACTCAAAATCCATTTGATTTTATTTGTAAGAATATTTGGGGTTCATTCTCTACCACTTTAGTTCTTCGTTGTCATTATTTCTTGATTGTATTTTATGCTTGTAATTACTTTCTTTAGGTAATTATGTTTAAATCAAAGTGATATGTACATATTTATGTTTGAAAATTTGTTTAGATGAAGCAATTATTATTAGAACTATTGTATTGTTACTAAACCATCATATATTTAATTATGCAAATTTTAAGTTTTAATATCCTATTCTCGACATGAAAAGTGTGAAAAATGTCATTAATATAGTTAAAATATAGTATATAAGTAAAAGAAAATAAATTTTATATATTAATTTTGTGAGATTAAATTAGAGTAAATAATAAATTATAAATATATTGAATTATTAGGGGTTATAAATCATTACTCAAGAGCAACAACATAAATAATAAATAAAACATAGAATAAAAGGCCAAGAAAGCGGGGAATACGCGCAAGCCCTAACCCAAGAATCACGGTGATGACATCGATTGATCTGATAAAGATTCAAGCATAGCTCCAGATTCGGTGAATGACGCAAGTTCGATTGGTTGGTGGTTTGGTCCAGTGCGTCCTTGATCCATGCATGGCAGGTTCAATGCTGGCTAGTCATGGTGAGCCCGATGCTATCAGAGTGATGCTGTGGCTGCGTCATTTGTTGTGTAAGTGGGTAATTAGTTGTATGATGGGTCATAGTGGTGAGCGAATAAAGAACCCGATAAGTGTAATAGTATGAACTAAAATAGAATTCCTTTGGTGTAACGGTACTTAAATACATAATTTGGGTAGCGAAGTAAACTGTTGCTATTCAACTCGCTGGTTGTCCTCAATTGAGTTTGAGTCAATTCGAGACTTCCAGAAAATAAATAAAAAAATAAAAAATAAAAAGAAGAGAAAACCGTCTTTGTGAGTCCGTACTGTCAGTTGGTTCAACAACCGTCTTGTTTTTCCATTTTATTTTATTTTAACCTTGATAATTAATTTTTTTTAGAGGTACCATACCTTTACCAACCGCCCATGCCACACCAAACGCAAAGAAGAACTTAAGCGAGGCACTTCAACACAGTTGACGTGGCACAATACGAGTAGCGCATAGCCAATGAGTGTATAGATCTGGTTGCACAGAATAAAAATAGATTAGGCTTTCTCCCGTGATTCTCCCGGTAACCGTAGGTACTGTTAGATCCTCTCTCTGAATCGGAAGAGACGATATTTAACCGATCGAAGAAGCAAAGAGAGAGAAAAATAAACACGTAGTGAAGAAGCGAAACGAAACAAACCAACGCCACGCTCAGATCTCTCTATCTCTCTCTATCTGTCTAATACACTATCATCTGTCACTGATGTTCCATTGATGGCTTCTTGATTAGGTATTGTCAATTCCTTAAACTCTCTCTTTTTTAGTTTTTTGCCGAATTACAATTTAGTTAAGCCTTATCTTTCTGAGAAACCCAGGGTATATTGAAATCGAGTCCGGTTCTTTATTCAAATTCGATTCTTCGTTTTCCCTCATTCTAGGGTTTAATTTGTGCTAATTACCGTAGAATCGCATTCCGTTGGCCCAAACTTTAGGAAATCGAACAATCCAGAGTTTATCAATCATATCTGTTGTGGTTTTCATTTCTACGGTTTTGCTTAGTTCGGATTGAATCAATTCTGATGTGAATCCAGTGTGATCTGTGGGAATCCGATCTCTCTTTCTTTCTTTTTGGTCTTAAAATTACCTATCTGGACGCAGAGACATAGCTCGTAAACATTGTTTGGAGAAGCAATTGGATCATATGAGGTGTTCACTTGGTTGTATTGGTTCTCCAGCTGTCAATTCAGATGTGCAATTTTTGCAAGCTTGCTATAATAAGGAAATTTCCCTCAGAGTCACACAGGTTAGTTGTGAATAGCGTGCCTGCATATTAATAATTTCATTCTTCGTGTTTAATTATGCTTTGGGATTTTGATCTTTGGGTCACTGAAAAAATGCTATACTTGCCATTCTTGCCAAGAGATAGGAGAATTCTTCATCTCTCTGCCTTGTCATTCTTAATACAACTACTGTTTTTTTCTCCCTTTCGAAGAACTGATGTGATGAATAGGCATGTCTCAATTTCTTTGATAATTAAATTGCATGTAAATGGATTGGAGTTATGGCCTTATGGGAATGAGAATTCATTTGCAGGTGAACAAGGCGAGACTCAATCCTTTGATCCAAGGAAGCACTGTTTTGCAGTTTCATAAGCTTGGCAGAGGTGCACACAGGTTATCATGGCTGAAGGCGAGGAGTGTATTGAGCTTAAATTCCGTATATATGATGGAACTGATATAGCACACAGTACTTATTCATCATCTACGACAGTTGGTACCCTTAAGCAAAGGCTAGTTGCTGAGTGGCCTCAAGGTTTGTCATGTTGTGGGGTGTGTTTGTAAATACAAGATTTTGTTTAGACTTTGTAGTCATTTTTGGTTCACTAAAAATATATTTGGCAACAATTTGGTAATTCGAAATATTTGTGGGATCAAAATCGAATTAGTTCTCCAAAGACTTAAAGTGTCATCAAAATGGCTCAAATTGATGTCACATGTAGGACTGATTTAATGTTACAACTTACAAATCTTTGGATCACCTAATTGAATGGTGTTAATTAAAAGTGTAACTTTGGAGGGCAGAAATGCAACTTTTATCTTTTAACATCAATTTTATAACATTTGATAATTCCTTATTTTATTTTATGTTGGATCACTGCTGTTAAATATTCTATCCACATTGTATTTTTTCTCGGAGAACTAATTTAAAACATACATTAGACTTATGGTTTGGCAATTGGCTGTAGTATGTATCCGGCTATTTTTTGCTGCATGGTTGACAACAACAATAACAATCATGCCTCATGCCTGGTCCCATTATTTTCAGTGAACCATAAATTATTCAAGTTAAAATTTGGCAGTTCATTTCTTATTATATTTATCACTCCCTTTAGTTACAGAAACACGTGCTGTTCTGTGTGCATTTATCCTTTGGTTTTACTAGTGAGTCCAGTGCTCCAGTCTCACACATTCCTTTTCCCACGAATACTTTCACATATATATGTCTATCATTTTTTATTTCTCTTTTCTGCAACATGTTTGCCTTACCTTTCAGTGGAATCTTTTTGTCTACAGGCAAAACAGTTACACCAAAGTCAGTAAGTGACTTAAAACTTATACATGCAGGTAAAGTTTTGGAAAATAGCAAAACTCTTGCTGATTCCAGAATAACGTTTGGTGACATCCCTGGGGGTGTTGTTACCATGCATGTTGTAGTACAGCCTCCAGTAACTAAAAAGAAAACAGGTTTGCTCAATCTTTTCACCTGTGCTTGTGCTTAAGCATATAAGTTGCATGGTTATGGGTAGGACCATAGGATTACCTGTATCAATATGGGTACAGGGCACAATACACTTTTTGAAAAGTAAGATATGAGTATGGACGGGAAGATATATTTTATAAAAATATAAAAACATAAATATAGTAATTAAAATCATAAGTTAAATACATTTTCATAATATTTTAATTGTAAGATTTCAACAATATTCTATAAATATATCAGTTATCAGTAAGCAAAACTAACTAAAGAAGGCATAAGATTTGAAGGGTCATTACAACTTGTGTCATTTAGTAGCAAACCAATCAATTTATTAGCAAAACTTGGTGTTTTTCCTGAAATGGCTTATACTTGAGCGAGATGGTCTTATTGTGTTGCTTGTCTAACACGAACTCAAAGTAATTAATGCTTTATGTGTACCCAACAAGTACTTGTATTGGATGCATTTAAGATAAGACAACCGTTTACAAGTACTCGTATATCATTAACTTAATTTTGTAAATTTAGCATTTCATTATGTCATATAGTGTGTAGCTTATCTCTAATCTTCTTGCAATTTCGGTTAATCTGATCTGTATCCCACTTCCTTCTCTGCCCAACTTCTTTAACAGGATAGAGAAGCAAAAGATGTACAATAGAAACTTATTATTATTTCTATCAAGACAGTTATTTTTTTCTTCTTTTAACCTTTTCAGTTGCATAGCTCTTACTGCACTAATTGTTTACGAACATAGTATCTTTTGTTAAACCATGTTAAAATTTTAAAAACATGATAGTAATGATGAAAAAAAAAATACATAAATGAATAATATTTTTAAAAATATGAAAGAGTACTTTTTTTGGTGACTGATTTTATACTTGCATTACTACATATAGATCCATTTAGTGACTTATATTAAGTTGCCTTTGGGACATCTGATGTTTGACAGACACAGACCAAAGATATTACCGTATTTTTTTAACATGCTTTTCCCTTGTGGTTACCTTGCAGAGAAGAATCAGGAGAACAAGCAAAAGATGAATTCATGTTCGTGCACTATCCTTTAGTTTAGGAAGCATAACTGGTGGCTGCCCTTGAAGATAAGGTTGCATTTTTCCTATTTTTAACTCTCGGGATGATGAGTAGGCAGTGCACTATCCAATGGCGTTGCATAAACCATGTTTGGCTTCCGTCAAATCGTTGTTGCTTGCTTCTTTTAATGTTCGATTCATTTCTAGTCATTGTCTTCGGAGTGAAATCAGATATTAGCATTGTAAAATTCTGACCTCAACAAGTACAATAAGAGTGTTGCAGGGCACAAACCTTGGCTATAAGTCCAGATCAGGCGGCCCCAACATTCCATGAATGCATATTGTTTGGAAGTATAAAATTTGACAATCCTCCCCCCCTCCAACCTTCATATTACTTAAGCTGGATTCCCATGGATTAGCTAAGCACCAATTGGCACTAAGTGTACCACATCACCTTTTAATGACACAACTCATATTAACGTGATTTAAAAAATTGAAGGTGCTAGCTAATTCAATTACTAAACTTGTAGAAATCAATTACAAAGAAAAGTGTTTAGATATGATACTAGAAAATTTGTACCCACACTCTTTTTTAAGAAAAAGTTTTGTACTTATAAGAGTCGTAAATGCGTATCAATACTTAACGTACCTTACATAAAAAAAAAATTACTTAAGGTACCTTATGTATCGAGATTCGAATTCGCTACTTCCATAAGAGTTAAATAAAATGCTATTCTTTTAGCATTTTTCTTTTAATAAATTACTACATGAACACATTTTTAATACTAAACTTAATTATAAAAAATAGCTAACAGTGTAACATCTAATTTAATTTTAAAAAATCCGAAGAATTTTTAGTTTCTAAATATAAAGCATGATAAGCATGATAAAAATCCGAAGAATTTATACTTATTTGATAGATAAAAGTTTTATCTATTGTAAGTAAGTTTTATAAAGGTGTTGAAGGATATGAATACTTAATTAATTAATTGTCACACCAAAAATAGTTTTTTTCTATATAAAAGAAAACGAACTAGAAGGGGTCTAGCCCCAAACACCAAAAAAAATTAATAAGCACGAGGGTAAGATACAGAAGAAGCATCCCCAATTAGAGAATAACCTATTTACTGTTAATTATTAAAAGTTTAATATATTGACACTTAATTATTAAAAAACAGTTTTTTAGTGAGAAAATTTATTTCTAATTTTCATAAATTAAAATTTTCAAGAATCTTTTAATTCTAAGAAATATTTTTATTTTCTTTTACTAAATGAAAAAAATTTATTCTCATGTTATTTTTTAGGAATGTTACAACATTTTTTATACCCATATTATCTTTAAAAATATATTTTTAATACGTGTATACAAAAAAAAAAGTGAAGAGGTTAATAATAAAAAATCACAATAAATATATTTTTAAAATAATAATTATAGAAATAAATAAATTTACCATCATTTATAATGTCAATTATTTGATATTCAAATAATGAAATTGATGAGAGAAATAGTGTCTAAATATATTGAAAAATAAAATATTTATAAAAATAAAAATAAAATCAAACTCAACGGCAAGAAACGACCGAATTGCGTTGTCGCTTTGAACAAACACTTGAAACAAAATCTTGCCCCGCCGTTGTGTTTTGCATCATAAAACAATTCCTTCCGTTTCGCGCCCCGTCCCTAACCCTAATCAATGGAGGAACACTCTGCATCTGCATCTGCATCTGCATCTGCAATTGAGAAGAGAGAGGAGTTTGGCAAGTTGCAGTACGGGTAATTATTTGAACACATCTTCTGTCACTGCCTTTTCACTTTCTCTTCCATTTACCACTATCTCAATGTTCTTATGCTACATGTATTCGTTTCACGCTAGATGCGAGCACTATAAGAGACGATGCAAAATTCTAGCACCATGCTGCAATCAGATATTTCCGTGTCGTCACTGCCACAACGACGCCGTGGTCTTTTTCTCTCTTCCATTCATTTCTATTATATCATTATGCAATTCCCGTCTTGCTTCCTTTTTCGTTTCTCAATTAATCTTCGATTATTTTTGTCATTTAGAACTCATCTAGCAACCCTGCGGATCATCATGAACTTGTTAGACGCGATGTTAAGCAAGTAAGAGAAGCGTATTGTTTCTTTTTCCTCCCTTGCATTTTCGTTGACCCAGGTTTCCGTGTAAACCCTGATGTGATTGCGAATTTTGATTGTTTCAGGTTATATGTTCTGTCTGTGATACTGAACAGGAGGTAGAATCGAGAGTGGTTTCCTTTATTACTTAATTGAAAAAAGCAAAGGAATAGAAACTTATCACTTGATATTGTGAATTCAGGTTGCCAAGGTGTGTTCTAACTGTGGCGTCAACATGGGAGAATATTATTGCGAGATATGCAAATTCTATGATGATGATGTAAGGTGTTTAATTCGAATAAGTTATATACATGGAGAAAACGCTCATTTCTGAATATTGGTATTTGAGTTACTGTATGTTGATTTTTTAGCATTTTAATTTGATGCCATATATGTTTTTATTGTTTCAGACGGATAAAGGACAATTCCATTGTGATGAATGTGGCATTTGCAGGTTAGAATCTTCCATTCATGAGATATTTGATTATAAGCCTGATCTAACGTGCTATATATGGACTGGGTTAAACTGTTTGACTTGGTTTCTGAAATATGGAGTTTTCTGTTTTCGTAATTTTTTCTTATTTTCAGGGTTGGTGGTCGAGATAAGTTCTTTCACTGTAAGAAATGTGGTATGTTCTTTGACCAACCTTTGTCATTTATTCATATTTTCTTCAAGCACAAGGACCATATGTAGCAAAGCACGTATTTCCTTTCTTTTTAGCATTTGCATTGCACTTGTTTTGATTGGTTCTTGTTATGAATGTCCTCACCATTTTTTAGTAATATTTGTGAATACAGGCTCTTGCTACTCAGTGAGCTTGCAAAACAATCACTCATGTGTAGAAAACTCAATGAAGGGTTCCTGTCCTGTCTGTTTTGAGGTTTTTTTTTGGCTATTTTAATTGCTTTTCTTGCTCATAACTGTTATTAGAACTTTCCTAACAATGTTGTTGTATGTTGATAGTACCTATTTGATTCAATAAAAGGCAGCGTCATTTTGAAGTGCGGACACGCAATGCATATGGAATGCTATCAAGTGATGACAACTCAAAATCAGTTAACTTCTTAATAGTTATTTCTCATATCAGATTTCTGATGAGCTAAATGATTGTGCTCAATTAATAATTTGGGCTTTGTTTCATCAATCAGGTATCGCTGTCCTATCTGCTTGAAGACAATAGTCGATATGTCTTGGGAACATTTAGATCAGGAGGTGTGTGGAACTTTTATTAAATATTGTTTAAAAATACTTTTTTTTGGTCTATGTATGACCATGTTTTTATTTATGTCTTTAAAGTAATATTCCACGTGACTTTCTTGGAGACAAGGAAAATTTGTGGGGTGAAGGCAAGTAGGAAATGTGCTTTGGGAGGCATTTTACATTAAATGTTTGCTATGCTAGGTTTGTAGTGGTTGGATAATTGTTGCGATATAAAGAAAATGCACTGCCATGGAGAGAGGCACATTTGCTTGAGATGAAATTTAAAAATTCTCTCTGTACAGAGGAAAAAATGAGGTTGTGAGGGATGCTTTGGCTGTATAGCTTTTGAAAAAATCACTTTATAAAGCAGAAGGTTCGGGAGAAACTTGTTGTCAACCTTTTTTGGGGATAAATGTTTATTAGAACTATTTTCTTAGTTTTGTGGTCATGTTAATTGATGAGTACATAGGAAAAAATATAATGACAAGACTTCCATGAAGCTTTCAGGATCAATCTTGTTTATTGCTTAATAAATTTATCAATTATTAAAAGCTTTTGATCTATGAAACCTAGATACTTAGTATGACATGGGTACTATATGCGTTCTAGATACGTAACAAAAATTTATAAAAATATTATATAGATACAAAATATTAATAAAGAAAGAGACATTGTTCATTTCTTATTAATTCATAACTATTAGTAAAGAAAGAAACATAGATCGATTCTCATTAGTTCGTAACTACTCGAATTCTTCTCAGCATGAGGATCCATGCATCACTCATCAAGTTTCTTGGATCTAATACCCATCTATCGTCAATAGAATCAAAAGACAAGATGAGAAATTAGAGAATTTTTCAAAAAAAAAAAAAATTCTCTCCCCAACATGTGGAAAATATCTCTTTAGAAAAATATTTATTAAAAAATCAGATACTTTTCGGGTGCGTATCTAGAAGTATTTCAGTTGTATCCAACTGTATCCTAAAAAATATTAAAAATATATAAAAAAAATTCAGATGCGTATGTGGAAGTATTTGAAGAATATCAATCCAATATAGATACAACACCGAGACTTTTCCATTTTGGGAATATCTAGAATCACAGCTTTTTGGTGTTTCTAGTAATTGCTATTTTTACTTTGATATTTTATTTTAATAGCTATTTCTTTCCTGACCTATGAAATTTGTTTCTTCTATATTGACGTGGTTATAATTCCTGATAGATTGAAGCCGTTGCTATGCCTGAGGAGTACAGGTTTGAGGTAGTTACTTATGTGTTCGATTCTCTCTAGTTGATCTATTAAGAGTTTCATTTATAAGTTTGTCCATTTAGAATTTCATATAATAACTTGGCTCGGTTCCCTACAACTTGATGACTAAATTTTGTCAATGCATATATGATAGCTGATTTATAGCATCATTTCTACGTGTATTTAGGATGCTTATTAGTCATAAACGAGGATGCAAGTATATCATTTTTCGGACATAACTATGCATTATAAAAAACGGAAAACTATTATTTTCCTCTACTTATTTTTGGGGGTGGAGGAAATATATTGCGAGACACTGAGACCTTCATGTAGTCATTGCATGGTTTATACGGTGGAGGCAAATCCAATTATATCTCTGCACTACTTTTTCTATAGCAATATCTCAAATAAGCTAGTGCCCTCCTTGTGATCTGAGTGTTACACGTTCTAGGTGGAAAGTCATATACTTTGTTATGTTAATGTTTGTTTCAGAGGGGTTCTTATTTTATTTATATATTTACTTTGGAAGGAGGGGAGAAGGGTATGATGAAATTTGTCTGAAAATTTATTTCATCGTCAAATGTTTTTGGTTTCTAACCATGCTGCTCCTCTTATAAATGTAACTACCGGATTGTTTGGGTACATGACAGGTTTCAATTCTATGCAATGATTGCAATTCTACCAACACGGTTTCTTTTCACATATTTGGTCACAAGTGCCGACACTGCAGATCGTATAACACCCGTAGGATTTCGACACCTGAACATCAGTAAAAGTTTATTCCCAAAATTTATATTTTATTCTTTCGGTTTTGTTTTTAATCTTCACTTTGGCTTATTTACCCCGATGTAATATCAAAGGAAATAAAAGGATATCTTGATTTTGCCGATAGTCTTGGCTTAATTTGTGAAATATATTGTGGATGGCTTATATTACGTGCATGCGATTTTTTCTCGTGCCTTGTCTATTCCATCAAGGAATAGAAAATAGAGAACCTATTGTTGTCACCATTGTACAAATAAGAAAGGAAATAGAGAATGATATTCTGTATAGTATAATGTAGGTAAAAATGCAACACCAGAACTCCTGATATTCGTCAACGTTGATGACATTTTAGTTGCCTAAAAGTCGAGAAAAAAAAACAAATTTCTTTTTAATCCGATGCTATATGTGGTGGGCTTACTCTGATATTGGATACACCTTGCAATGTCATTTATGATCCACGTGATTTTAGGGAAAATATTTTTAATTAAAGAATGCATTTTAAACAAATAGAGAAGTTATAAAAAAAATTAAAAAAATCGTTTTATATAACTAAAAGTAATGACTTTTCAATGCAATTTTGACTGAATTTATATCTTTAAAATATTTTTCAATACACTTTCATTGAGTGCCCTGCCGGGGGTGCGTTTTGTCTTTAAACATGTTATTTCATCTTCAACTTTTTAGGCCTTGAACCTACTGATGGTGAAATGAAATGAATAATGAAGTGAAACAAAATGGGGAGTTACACTGACTTTGACCCTAAATCGTGAACAAGCTGAATCATGTTTGCTGAGTCGTAAACCCACTGAAGGAAGACACTAGTCATTGCCTTTTACCTCTGCTCCCTTAATGTTTTCTCTTTTGGTGGACCGATGAAGATGTACAAAGGGTTGGTCCTGTGCTTGTACCTTGTTTACACCGGAATATGTAGAAAATGGGCCCAAGATGAAACGAACAACTAACAATTGAATTGTCTTGCTTTCTCACATGAAACTTGAGAGTTGGCAGTACTATATTGTATCCTGTGTTGGGACCCTTAGTATTATTGTACCTCTTTCTTTCTACAAGTTGGTACGTGAATCTCATCAGCTTGAAAAGAGAGAAATCGAACTATAGAAGCATCACTATTTATTTGGATGGTTAGGTGTTACTATGCACGTTTCTTTTTAAGTAGTTGGTATGCAAATCCCATCAACTAAAAAGGATACTAAAACAATTAACAGAAAGTATGTCTTGGTCAGTAGAAATTGTAGGCCAACGGCAGTGGATAAATATACGTATGGCACCTTTTAGTATGTTTAGTAAAAAGAACCACAATCATTAATTTGCCACGTCTTTCCACATTAATCTCATTCAAATTCTGTGAAGCTTGATGGAGCCTTTGAACAGAAAAGAGTTTTAGACTTTTTGATGTTGGCATTTAATGACTGCAAAGCGTGAACACTTGTCCCTGCTGCTTTGCTGGCGAAAATATTAAATATAATTTTAGTATTTATAACTTTCCTCCTTCTACGTAATATTTTTAATTATTTTTATATATTATTTCTATTATTTTATATCGTTGTAATACCATGAAATTAATAAAAAAAATTGTTAATAAATATTACATAACAATATAGTATTATTAATCTTTTATTTTTATATTATAATTTTTACATACAGGATTATAATTATAATGACAAAAAAAATATAATTAATTATATATAAAGAATAAATTAAATTTATATGAAAACTAAATTGAAAATGGATAGCACGTCTAAATATTAAAATTCATTTGAAGACTCACGACACAAAATATTGATGATGATCCAGTTGAGTAGGTTGCCGGGTCAGAACTCAGAAGGGTGGTGGGGCCCAGTTTTTGTTTCCAGCAAGTTCGTCTGAAAAGGTCATTCATAAAGTTGGCCCACAGACGTAAATATCCATGCCAGTGAGTGATGGCTCGTGAAAACGAAATATCCCTGTCCTCTAAATTCGAAGAATAACAATATTTTTCTATAAATCTTCTAAAAAATTCTAATATTTTATATAAAAAAAACATTCAATAAAAAATAAGCATAATTAATATTTTAAGAATATTAAAGTATTTAATATTTTTTATACTGAATAAATAAAAAATAGTAGAAGATGGTGAGGGAGAATTTAAAATTATTTAAATTTTTAATTAATACCTTCTAATTATCTTCAATCTCTTTTGATGGTTGGATCTATTGAATTTTATTCCCCCCAGAATTAATGAACTCCAAAACTGTATTAAAACCCACCAAATCTTTTGTGTACAGATCCTTTTGATTTTTTTTTTTCGATTTCCTTTTACTTTTTTAGGTTTAAGGGGAAAAGTTCAGTCCTATTTTCAGGGATAGAATCACAAGATGGCGCACGCCTCTATAAAATAGTCAAATCTTTTACCGTAATAAACGGGGAATACATGAGTTACCAACCTACATATGACCTCATATAGGAATATTCTATATATACGAGTAGATAACTAATTGAGAATGATCAAATATTTAACTTTATTTTATCGTTAGCATAGTATATTTTCTTAATATTACCATTGGATTATACTGTAAAAAAAAATCAACTTTTTTCATATAACATGCTATATTATACTTTTTACCCTCATCGTTAAGATTAGTTCATTAAGTGATGAATTGTTTTACATAACTCATAAGTAGGCATTAACAATCAATTATAGCTTTTCTTGTTACGGTATAATTTATTTTTAATGTATTATATTTATATTTAAAGATAAAATCTCCATTTGTGATATATTAAAAAATATATATTACAATCAGTCAAAATTATGAATTAAAATAAAAAAATAATCTTAAAAATAATAAAAGATTAATTATAAATAAATTATAAATTTAAGAAAAATACAAAATTAATTAAGAAATAAAAAATATATTAAAAACAATAAAATTAATCATTTATAATTTATTTATTTGTATAAAATAATTATGTAACTTACTTAAATTGTATAGTTAAACAAATAAATATTTTAATTTAAAATATTTTTATTATCTTAATTTTTTATTAATTATATCAATACTAAACTAACCAGTGTCACTCTTTATTTTTAATCCCATGAAATATGATTTTGTACAAATAATATAGTTTTCGCTTATAATGCTAAAGAGGAAAGTTCAAAACACGATATTTATTATTTAGGAAAAAAATATATTTTTATTTTTAGTATATCTTTTGTAGCGGTAAGACCCAGAGTGCTTTGACTTCTTCTATTACTATTAGATAACTACTCTTATAGGTCCAAGTCTAACTCTCGGGTGAAAATGAAAATGAAAAAAAAAAACAATAACAATAAAAATATTTAGTTAAAAAGGAAAAAAAAATCTTTTCATTTTTTCAATTTAAAGTGTTTTATTTTTTATTTTTTATTTTTTTTTGTCTTCCCTCGCCTTTCCTCTTCTCAACCAAAACATAGGGTAATCACGAAATTATATTAAAACAATGATTGAAGTATGTATAAGTTGGATACAAAAGATTTGGCATTCATTAAAGGCCCATTCATCGTAAATACAAATAAGAATCTCTGTTGAACAGGCAAGAAGATCTTTTACTTGGATTTTTATATTAACACTTTTCTTAATTATGATCTTCGTGCTATAAGATTGGATCAAAATTTGAAAAACAAAATATTGGCCCCATTTTGTGGAACCCACTTTTTTTGTATTTGATTCGATGTCCTGTCTGTGCTTCAAATCAAATTTTAATTATTGAATCTGCCTCTCTATGTGGGAACTGGGAATTAATTGCTTTTATATTTCATAACTATATTTATTTATTTATTTATTTGATACGTTTTATATTAAAATGGTTTTGTGGTTAAAAAAAGTCATCAAGAAAGCTTTCAATTAAAAATAAATTTTATTCCTAAAAGAGTAACAAATATAATACTTTGAAACATAGCATCTGAGTATTTATTTTATTTGATAATTTGAAAATTACTAAATAAATAAGTTAAAATGATTCTTTACACATTGTTCGAGAAACTGACGTCACTCTTCACAACAGTCCAATTCTACATGTTAGGTAAGGAAAATAAAATTATTTATTATCCGAACTATCATGTCCTACTGCTTTCTTTTGCATTCTCAGTATAAATATTTATATAAAATGGATTCTAGCTCAGTTTGTTAGTAGGGTATATAAATATTTTAAATATTTTAGTATTATATTCATTTCCAACTATGAAAAATATATAAATATCTGTATAGTTTTTACTATATTATATATACTGTTTTTTTTTAAAAGAAAACATACCTTTTTCTCGCCTCTTCTATTATTCCTATCATTATATTTTTGTTGCCATTATAATTATGCCATTCATTTTCGTAACTTATTGTTGTTATAGTATCATCACCAAATCTAAGATTATCAGTATTGTGATCTCAAATGTAAATTAACTTTTTTTTTATTTAAATTCATTATAATTTCATACATACTTATTCTTAATTGGAAATGTAAAACTAAAATTAAAATTTAAATTAAAATTATAATTATATACTTTTAATTCTTAAACAACTTAAACATAAGAAATGTAATTTTGAATTAATTTTAATTAATGCAAATTTGGAATTAAAATTATAATTTCCAACCATATTTCCATTTCATAGCTCAAACCTGGTTGTAAGAAAAGGTTAATAAAAAGGTGTTGCAAATCAATTCCTAGCAACCAAAGTTATGTAGTGTACTATTACTTATTATTTCTTTTTGTTAGAGAACATTCGACATACTTGTGAAGAAAAGATTCTTTTACATTTTTTTACTTTGAACATATTTTAAAAAAGGTGAAAATATTTATAAACATGTGTTCAATATAATATGGTAGGGTTGATATATAACTATATTATTTAAATATGATTGACATATAATTACTTTTATTAAATGTGTTATATAAAATTTGATCTTTATTTTCTTATGTGTATATAAAATAACATCTTAAATGAATTTTAGAATGACATAAAATCAATTCATAATCTCAATCGATTTAGAATATCACAAATAAAAGATATGTTTTAGGTCTTTCTACTTTTAGTTAATTTTGGTCTTGATTTTGTTACTTTTAAATCAAGGCCAAGGATATAGGGAAGAAAGAATAGAGGACAACGCCAAGGATGAAAGGACATTTGGTTGATTTAACAAAAGATTGGGGTTTGCAGAAGAGGGCGTGGTAAATGGATAGTCACAAGGTGGATTTGGTCTCCAACACAAGTCATAGGCAGGGGTGAAACCGAGACAAAACAAGAAACAAGAGTTACAATTTGTGGCAGTAAAAAACTACCCTTAAATATATATTTATATTTTAAACAAATTATAGATATAAATTTGAAAAGTCTTAAACCCTGCCACATAACAAACCCGTAACATTGACAGAGTTAATAAAAAAAAAGAAAAGAGTGAAGTTATGATATTAAAAATACAAAAATGAAAACGAAATTAGTCCAAAAAAAGAACACATATTTTCCAAAAATGAAATCCTGATGATATTGTTATAACATGACGAGTGGAAAGAAGAAAAAGATCAGTTGGGTCCTAATCAGAAAATTTGAATTCCATTTAGCACCCATCAATTTGAAAAGGAAACAAATAATGAATATCCTTCATCTCTCTGGATCGTCCTAAGCTCCAAAGCACCAAAATTCTTCTCAAAGTCAGAGCAATGAACAGCGAAGAGTCACAAAATTCGCGACCCTGCGACTACTGTGGCCATTCCACAGCTCTTCTGTACTGCAGAGCCGATTCAGCAAAGTTGTGTTTCTCGTGCGATCGAGAGGTTCACTCCACCAACCAGCTATTTTCCAAGCACACTCGTACCCTGCTCTGCGACGCATGCGATGATTCCCCTGCCACCATACTCTGTTCCACCGATACCTCTGTTTTCTGCCAGAACTGTGACTGGGAGAAGCACAACCCTTCCCTCTCTTCCCTCCACCAGAGGAGACCCCTCGAAGGCTTCTCCGGCTGCCCTTCTGTCTCCGAACTCTTCTCCATCCTTGGCTTTCCAGATGTCACCAAAAAAACTCTGCTTTCTTCGCCTCAGGGAAGTGCCCCCTATGGCTTCTTAGGCTCCGAAATTGAAGGCCTTTCCGATTTGTTTGTGTGGGATTCTCCTTCTGTTGTCACTCTTGATGATTTGATTTCTTCTTCGGCTTCTTCTCATAGCTTTCAGGCCATGGA
This sequence comes from Mucuna pruriens, assembly GCA_025330945.1. Classification (NCBI taxonomy): domain Eukaryota; kingdom Viridiplantae; phylum Streptophyta; class Magnoliopsida; order Fabales; family Fabaceae; genus Mucuna; species Mucuna pruriens. The sequence continues at coordinate 4,218,516 of JAENHJ010000528.1, forward strand.
GGTTCCTCCTCTGCCCAAGGTATATATATATATATATCAAACCTGAATTCTAAAGGACAAAACTTAGATACACCTCTCTCATTAGAATTGTAGTTTCATCTCAGTATTACCTACTTGAAAGGAGAACAGTAACATAAGTGCATAATTGGTACTGGGTCCAATTGTAACACTTTTTTTTTCCCTAGAATTTAGATTTGGACCTAATGTGAATTGGAAGTCTCAAACTTGAAGTTTGCAGGACTAGGTAATTTGATAAGGGTTCAATAACGGACGATGCTTTAGGCTCAGTTACAATCATTAGGATCGATTCTAATAATATTTTAGAGTTTGGGCTTGGATCTAATTCGATCCTTAAAACTAGTTCATGAAGCGAGAATTATCTTCCATTTATATTCACTAGCTTGGGCTTGTTCCCTTGTTTGGATGCAAGAAAATGGAAAATGCAATGGAAATTTTTTATAAATTTTGGGTCAAACTTTGATTTTTCTAAAGACAGAAGGTTTTTTTTTTTTTTGTCTTGTTTCTTGAACTGGGGGGATTGGTTGGTCAAGAGTGAAAAACGTTAGTACTTTTAAAAAAAAAATTAGTTGTGGTTGTTTTATAGGACATTGAAAATCTGTGTCTATTTGCAACAATTTTGACTTGTTCAGGGTATTGTTGTTGATTTAGAATCGGAAGGCTGCTTGTGGGCGACACAAAGAAGAGATTCTTAGTCAGCTTCGGGAATTGGCCAAGTCTGAGCCATTGGACCTTGAACAGTATGTGCAATCGGAGAACTTGTCCTCGGGTTTTGAACACGATGTGAAGACTGATATCTTTCCTTCTCGTGAGGTAAAGCTTCTCCATCTCTTTTTTTGTAGTTGTGTTTTCTTATCAATGCTGGTGCTGGTGCCTATTGATGGGTTCTTTGTTTTTCCAACCATGTATAGTATGATTATACAGTTCAACAGTTCATCTGATGAAAATGGTTGTTATTGATAAATTTGGTTGAATTATCGCTGAAAGGGTTTCTTTAGTGGATTCTCCAACTTCCTATAAGATGTATTGGAGTCATAGCCGGGAAACATGACTGATGGATTGGTTGTTTAGTCAAACATTCAATTGGATCTAATACGAGGATTTTGCTCTTCCAAAATGATAATAATAGTGAAAATATGACATTTCCTAATAGATATGTTGCATGTGATGTAATGATGGGTCATGAACGATACTTTGAATCTCACTTTAATTTGACTTTGACTAGAAAACTTTTCACAACATACTTTTTATTTATTTTGAAATTGAATTCTGTTTTGCCTAGAGAAACTTCTTTAACCGGTCCAACATTCTTATTATTATGAATCCCAATTTTCTGTGTTATGATAAATCTTTTGCAAAACCAATCACCAGCAACACCTATCTTGCTTTGTTATTTCCTGTGGCTTGGCTTGTTCTATTGTGGTTATGGACAGGCTAGGTTCTTTTAATGGTAGAACCATTCAACGATGTCTTCTTCACTGTGTTGTTGTATGACATTCCTGCGGAAATTATTTAAAAAAAAAATTCATTGTGCTGCCATATTGATCGTGTATTTCAGTGGCATAGAGAAAGCAGTGAGCATATGTATCAAGTTGTTCCACTTCCTCCTGACTCGTCATTGAGAACTTATACTGAAGAAATTCCAGTTAAACATTCTACTTCTGCTGCTGCGGAAACTTGCACCTATGGCGACAATGGAGGGAAACCATCCATTTCTCTCAAGTCTGAAACCCTATCAACTACTCCCAAAGCTGTGGCATGTGAGTTAACGAGCCAAGAAAGAGATTCTGCATTATTACGGTACAAGCAGAAGAAGAAAACAAGAAGGTATTCCTATTACAGCATCTTTTGCTTGCTCTGTGTGCATGTATGCGAGAGGTATCTATTTCTTAATTTCGAATGCTTGAAAGTGATCATTTGAGACTGAGCTGCACAATTTCCTGATATGTTAAATTCTCACTACACTATATTCCAGGCCTTTAACCATAACATGCATAGTTATATGTTCTAGAAGTTATTTTCATTTCCATTTAAACATAGGACAAACTTTAACTCCTCCTAGACATGTTTTGTAAACATTGGCCACAAGTATAATGGTTGGATATATTTTTGGGAGTTAGGACTTTCCTTTTTGATATATTTTCTTTGAGAAATATCAAGAATGAATCATTACCATGCAACATAGTTTTCTCCAATATGTTGACCGAAAAAGTTCAGTTCAGACTTGTCTGGAAGAATGCTGTTACTATTTTTTATCATCATTTACTGTGAAGTGTGGTGTGCTTCTGTAGTTAATGAGCCCTTGTCATCTCCTTGCTGTATATGTGTGATCGTGATGATTGGTATATATGAATTTATAACTTTCCTAGATTATTAAATTGTCATACTTTATATGGAAAAGAACAGATATGACAAGCACATAAGGTATGAATCACGAAAAGTTCGGGCAGAAAGCAGGGTAAGAGTCAAGGGTCGATTTGCCAAGAGGGAACAGGAACACTGAAATCATGGTAGGCTGCTATGACATCATAACTATACTTCCCAGCTCAAATCACATAAATTATGTAACACGTGTCCCTTGTATAGTGAACTTGACTATATTTTGCAAGTGATGTATCCTTGGATCCATAGCTAGGATATTATGCAGACATATTCTTGCAATACAGTTGAGAATAATGTTTTTATCTTCCCCTTTGCACCATAATTAACTGCAGTCCGAGGAAGACAAATAGGGGCAGTCTTCTGTAAATCAGAACCAAATTTCCTCGGATTGTACTTGGAGAGTATCTTGTGGACTTAGATTTTGTCTTCTTGATTTTCAAATAATAATAATAATACTCAAAACTCAAATCTGATTTCTTCTTATAAATCCGATAATTTATTATCTTGTCTTCTCTTCATTTCCATATCTAGCCTACTTAAAGCATTTGATATCGTGTACGGCAGATATCATTAGCATTTGAAGTATATATGGTGGACTTGGAGCAGAAAAGATACACTGGAGAAGGAAGCATTTTACTAACGCATTCTTCTGTACTTGTTTTACAAACAGTAGCTTGGATGATGTTTACGTTCCAGCAAAACGTAAGCTTGTACAAGTTTTTTTTTTTTTCCGTTGATCATTACACTTTACTTTATGAATGTTTAAACGGTGTAGAGTTGTAGTGTTAATTGTAGACATTCCTCAGATATTTATTTATGAAAGTACGAGAGGTATATACCAAAATAAATAAATAAAAAAGTGAGATAGTACACGAATCAGCGGAGGGATGATGTGGGAAGAAGTTGAATGCCTTGGAATATATGCCGAAAAGCCACTGCTTTTTTGTTATTTGACCTTCAATAGTTCTATCCTTTTCATTACCTTAATAATTTGTTTATTCTTGCTAGTGTTGAAGTTTTCACTGATTGACAAGTCATTTCACATCTTGGTAGTGTTTATATGCCCAAAATAAGGTGAAAGGGAAGGGACGAAGCTAGAGCATCATTGAAGAAAGAGGTGATACTGTACTCATGGTTTTAATTAAATATTTGTACTAGCTAGCTAAGACAAAAAATACAAACTTGTCCCAGGAGCTGCTATACCCAATTTAAAATCAGTAAAGATCAAAAGAAAGTGTCTTGTGGCAAATAAATAATGTTCATTCATATGCATAAACTCTAAGGAACACGTTACTTGCAGATGGATTGGTGAGTAATGATTGCATTGATGCATGAACCGTGCCTCGTCGTGGTGGGTGCCATTCTTCTCAAAGTGAAGAAATATTTTGGCCCCCACACGTTGGTTTGGTTCCCTTGTCATGGCAACAAGTGCATTGCATATATGCCATTGTCTTCACCTTCCTATAAACCATGACAACGCAATCTGCAACCCAATGATGCGAAATTAGCGTAGCCAGTGAGGTCTCTTTCAAACCCTTCTCGAATATCCCAAGGGTTCTTTTCACCTTAAAATCCACATTCAATAATCGTGGCACCGTTAAGGCACAGTGTTCCCGTTGACCTGACCTGAAAGGAAACATTAAATTTTTGTTTTGTTTTGGTTTTTAGTCTCAATCATATGTGGGGTTGAACTTCAACTCATTGCTTCAAGCCCAAATATGCGATTTGAGTTAATCGTATCTAATATATTAAATCCTTCGACTTTACCTGTAATGCAAGAAACCTATTTTAAACCTAATTAAATTCTATCAGAGTTTTTTTGTTTTAGTTTATACTGAAAATATTTTCAACGATAGTCGGAAATTAATTTCTTCAAGATATATATATATATTTTTTTTTCTTTTTAAGATGTATCATGCAAGTTCATATATTAATTTTTTTATCTTTAATTAGTTATTTAATTAGGAGATATTTTAGTTTTCTTAGTTATATTTATTAATGCTTAAATATCTTTAATTAATATTAAATATAATGAGATATTTTAAAATATCATTAGAATAATATTTTATAATGAAATTAATTTTAAAGATTCTCAAAATTAAAATTTTCAAACATTGTATTTTAATTTGTATCTTTTTATTATTAATAAAATAATCTTTCTTTAAATATTTTTTACATATTTTACATACTCGTAAGTAAAGGGAGTATTTAAATACTTGTGCATTTGTAATTAAAAAGCTAGAATAAATTTATTTTAAAGAGTGTCTGTTACTCCGATACCATTGCTTAATTACACTCAATAAGTTGGCTGGCAATTCAAATTAGAACTAGGTATAAATTTGTACATTGGACAAGTGCCATAAAATTGTAAAAATCAACCGTTTTTTAAACATTAATAAGTTATTTATATTTTTTATTGAAACATAATTTAACAAACAAATATAAAACATTTTCTTTTCCAGAAACAAATATAAAACATAACAAATAATTTATACAACTAATATTTGTTATGACAATCTTGTTTTTAGTATAATCAATAATGGTTAACTACTCCACTTCTCATAAGTTTAGACTTTAAGTTGTCACAAAAACACCTTTAACAAATATTTTTATCAGAATTATAAATATAATATCCTAAATAATTTTAGAAACTTTAAAGAATATAAATCCCTAGAAGAGAAATCATTCCATAATTCCTCAAATATTAAAAATAAAGTGGCAAAAGTTAATCACCCTAAAATAGATTCATTACATATTTTACAAGAGTACCATAGTCCACAGAATCTACAAGCAAATAGCTTGGGAGAGGCTTGATTGTCATTTGTCGAGTGACTTCTCTCTGTAGTGTGTTGAGTGACCCAAAGTTTGTGAATTAATCTCAATTGTAACGATGCTCTTAATGGTACGACTTTCTTTATTTTCTTATTTTTTTCTAGCTTTTCAAATGTCTTTTTAGTCAAAAATACTCATATATTCTCTATTTCTCTATTTTGTTTAACTAAATTGTATTTTAAAATTTAGTATTAATATTACTCATTTATGAATAATTACATTTAGAGGGGTAGAAACTGAAACATTGCAATAAAAAAAAACATTGAAGTGAGGAATGTACAATAGAAAGTAAGGACGGATGTTGTGGTTTTATAATGGAGAATTTTCATCTCAACATAGCTTGATAGTAAAGAATATTTATGCTGATAGGTTGACTTACAACTCGCGCATTAGGTTTTATATATTACCAAATAAGTAGATTGTTACTTGCAACTTAATGCTCACTATGTTACTATTTTAGACATTAACTTTTATTTAATCAGATACTGTTGGGATAGACAAAAGAATGGTTTGAATTTTTATGGAGAGATAAAGGTATACCAATTGATGTATGTTATGACCCGTAGCCCACAAAGCTTACTGGTCCCAAAGAACGGAGCACAAGAGTTTATAAGGCTAAAGTTCAAAAAAATGTCTCAATTGTTGTTGACCCAGCACATTTTTAACTCAATGGAAGATGAACTGATGACATTCCTGTCAGTGAAGGGCAGCATCTAAAAATGCATACAAATTGGAATGGGAAGAATGCTTCCGAAATTGGATGATTGAAAATTTTGCATGTTATGAAAAATTGACTAGTTTTGAAAGTCATATATAGTATAGGATGGTGACAAAGGCTTTATAAACATAATTTTCCTCCGAAGATCGATGTTCGTTACACGAGCATAAATTTTTTGTGCAAATTAAGTACGAATCGAGATAAAAACAAAAAGCTCCCATAGTAGCAACCTCGGCTCATTTCATTTGCGTGTGTTTTCAGGATGCATATTTTGACATTCCATCTAGGCTTCTGATGCTCGATAAAGGTTAATGTTGACTCGGTGGTTCTCTTCGAGAGAAAGATAATATTTATGGCTTTGGCATTGCATCTATAACAACATACGAAAAAAAAAATGTCTTCATTTGGTTTTTACATTTTATTTTAGATATTTGTACTTTTTAACTAATTATGCAAACTATCTCATTACATTCACTTTCAACCTCTTACTAGTTATTTTTATTTAATTTTCACTATCCCTTTTATTTTTTTTTTAAACGAAATGCCTTTCTTTTCCCGTGTAAGATAATGAATGTGTTTAACAAACAGAATTTCGCTTAAAATGGATAAGTTTCTAATTAAATTAAAAATATTTGATAAAATTAACTATTAAATTATTTAATTATAAGTTTAAAATGACACAAAAAATAAATTTAATTTTGAAATTTAGTAATTGTATATATGTTCATTTTTATTAGGATATATTTTTAATTTTGTTATTATTTAAATATTTTTATTCAACGAAATGAGATAATATAAATGGATTTATGTTATAAATTTAATGATTTTATATTATTAAAAATGATATATTATGAGAGTGAGAGTTAAAGATTTTTTAACATAGGAATGGCAAATAAGAATTTCTAGTAAGATAATGAAATGGAAAAATAATAAATTAGAAATTTATAAACTCAAATGGAACGTGGAATAATATTTCAAAAAACTGTTATAAACCAATGAAATATTTTCTTTTACCAAACAAATCTATCTTGATTTTTTTTTAAAATAGTTAAATAAATTATAAATAAACTTATCATTAGTTATTACCCTATCACGCGGGGCGTGTTTAGTTTCTTATCGCAGACTCACGTCAAAAAGTAAAATCAGGTTAAAACTAATGTAAAAATAATTATTAATTGTTTTTTGAATATACGTTTACTAATATTCAACGTGTTAACAACCGGTAAACAACGTACAGTAATTAAGTTTCAGGCAATTTCTTAGTAATGACTGTGCCATGTGCCTTCAATAAGGTAGCAAACCACTAAGCCATCATTCCAATAGGAATTATAATAATAATAATTATTATTATTATATATCTGCATTTGGCTAGAAGATATTCCCTTTTTATTTTGAAGATGGTACTACCTCTTAATAATAATTAAATAAATGGATAGCTAAGAAATTAATGACAACAGAACAATATGCTATATTTGACTGGTTACAGTCACGCAGATATTCCCTTGTGTTATTATTAGAAGGAAACATTAATTTGCTTTGAAGAAGGAAGGTGGAGAAGGTAGTAAAATGCTACGCGCGTTACTACATTTACCTACTTTTGGAAAGTGAAATGACTTCAGAAACGAAGTAGCTAGCCATATTTACTTTTTTACCGCTTTTAAATAAATACACCTAGCTACCACCTGGTAAAGTATATTTACTACAAAGAAACAACATTTAATTTTATCACTACAAACTGACTAGGGGCATAATAAATTAAATATAGCTAGCATTATGATATTTTGAAGTGCATGAAAGGTCTAAGCCAAAAACAGTTTCACACGTACAAGAAGGAAGGCACTTAATTAATTAACACTAGAAATATTATATATATATATATAGTGTATATGGGAAGTAGCTAGTTAATTTCTTGACCTGTAATGGAGTTTGAGAAGGGAATGGAGGACGAGCAAGAGGAAGAGGGTGGAGCCAATGAGAGAGAGGACCAAGGCAGCGGTGACGTGGCGGCAATATGCTTCAAATACGTTGCACACTTTCATCCATTGCACGTGCGAGTTCCCCTTCTGTGCTATCACTCCCACTGCACAAGCTGCGCCATTGGCCGAGAACAACAGTGCCGTCATCACAAGGTCTAGCGTCGTTAGCACCAACGCTGTCACGTCGTCTTTTCCGCTGCTTCTCGCCATCGCCGTCATCACCAAAGAAACGGCGCCGTATGAGCACGCTATCGCGTTTGACACCAAGAAAAACCTGTTCCGGATCGATATATGTAACTTGCTTTCAGATGAATCGAAGTTGGAAACAAAATACCTCTAACCATATTTTTTTACTACACGTATAAAGAGGGTATAGATTTTCGTTATTGTAAGTAATAGAAGAAGAGTAATTATATTCCTAGATTCACACCTTTTTCATTACACTTCTACCTTGTTTTTTCATTACTTTTTGCTCACGAATTTCAGATTTTAAGTTTTAAAATAAATGGTTCATTTTTAATCCCTTGTTTATTTTTATTTCTCGTAGCTAGTGCTTGTGGGGTTAAATTTTTACCCTCTTGTTTCCTATTTCTAGTCCCTCACAAGGAGTGATAAAAATGAATATCTATTACTTTTACAGGTACTAAAACTCAATTTGAAATTTTACAGAAATAAAAAATTTATTTCGTCCCTACATCTATTGTTTTTTCTCTCTTCCTCCACTTCAAAATATTGTGAACATTTATAGTTTTTCATAAAAAAAATATATATAAACTATTAGATATTTAATAAAAAAAATAAGAATATAGTGTATGAATGAGTTTGTGGGAGAAAAAAAGAGTGGTGAATGAGTGAGAAGGGCTTACACAATAGCAGACATATATTCCCACTTAGCAGTGGCTTTGAATTGCATTTCGGCGTAGGATATGACTTTTGTCTCATTGTCAACCCCAACAATGATGGTTGCCACTAGAGTGAGAGAGAGGCCAAGAAACCGCAGCAACACATCGTAAGGCCTTTCTCTGGTTGGCCTCTCCACGACCTTGACGTCGCTGTGCACTCCATCCACGTTCGCCTTCGACTCCCTGCTCATACTCATACTCTTACTCTTACTCCTTATCTCTTCAAGGATGGATATCTGCTGGTGCTGTTACTGTGAGAAACTAGACTCAGAATATTAAAAAAAAAAAAAGAGTTGGATGGAATGTTATAACATATGGAAGGAGAGGTTGATGAGGTTTTATAATAAGGACTAAGGAGAGGGTGTATATGAATGAGAAAGGTGGGGAGGTTGGAGATGCATTCAAGGCAACTCGTACGGCCTCTACCTATTTATTGTCATCAACAATCTATCCTCAATGCTCCTTCATTACTTCTACACACTAATCATATTCTATATATCAAATACCTCTTCAAAATGCACTAATCCTTTTTCTTTTTTACACTAGCTATCAATTAGCACTTAAGTGTCGATTATTTTTCTCACTTATGTATGGACACTTGTTTTGCAAATATATCTCCTTGGTATCTCTTCTTGTTTTTTTTTATTTTTTCTTTGGGTTATATCCTATCATTTATATATTTTTTGTTTTTCCTATCTCTTTCTTTCTAAATATAGATGAGCACTCTGAGTGTCATATTTTTTACGCTCGTGTCCTTCCTTTTTTGCTTTTCTCTCGAGACGTAGATATGGAAGGAAAAGAGAAAGGAAAAAACAACGTAATAAAGTCGTGTAACTCAAAAGGAAGTGAGAAATTTAAAATAAATATAAAAGTTAAGGCGTGAAAAAATCAATATTAAAATAAAGTGATGCTACACTGACATAATATATATTATTAATTATAGTGAATAATATTTGGCATTTATTTTCTAAAGTTACCTCACTTCTTATGATTTACTTAACAAAGATGAGTGTTCAAGAAACAAAGTGCAATCAATTATTAAGCTAGTCATGGTTATGCCTTTGTATAAAGAAATTATTTAGCTCCTCTGCAATAAGAATATTAATTGCTCCACATACTTCGAACCAGGACATACTCAAATAAACAAATACACTTTACAATTATTTGTATTATTTATTCTCTACTTGTTATCCACGTTACTAGTTAGTTTGAAGACAGAAATATACAATACATTTAAATTTTGATTTTAAAACTATTACTATAACTTTAAAGATTTATCAAATAATTTTTAATCTTTATTAATTAATGTTTTAACAAAAATCTAAAACTATTTAAGTATACATATATGTGATATGTATTATTTTTTACATAATTAACCTTTTTATTATTTGATTGTGAAGATAAAATAAAGTATAAAAGCATGATAAAATATGATAAGAACATGATAAATTTTAATTTTATCCAATATTTAGTACACATCAAATAATGATAAAATAAAATATAAATTATGTTTAAATGATAAAATTATTTTTTAATTAAAATTACATATAATTTTCTAAAAGATAATATTTAATTTAATTGTTTAATTTTTAAAATTATATATTTTTTATAATTTAAACTAAATTATACAAAAATATTACTTTATTTATGCACTTAATTTTGTTTTCAATCATTAAAAATTATAATTATTATTTGAAATATGTTTTAAAAAATATTTGTATGATAATTGTTCAATTATTAATATATCTTAAATTTACATGTCAAAATTATTATATGATATTTTAAATAAAAATTATACATACATATATATATATTATAATATATTATAGGTTGTATATTATATACAGAGAGAGAAAAAATATACTAGACCGAAATAAAATATGATAACATATTATGAAACGAGGAATTATAATTATCCTTTCCTGTATACCAAAGAGACATTAGTTTGTACCTTAACATTCTTTATTTTTAGATTGGGCTGAGTCCATATCTTTTACGGGCCGGAGGGAAAGTCCAAAGCGACATTAGTACTCTGCAAATTACTAGGGTTTGCAAGTTGTTGATAGTTGTTTCATGAAATCGGTCTGAAGAAGCTCCACCTTGCGACGATGAAGAAGAATGAGGAACGCAGCGATGATCACAACAACAAGAAGAAAAAACACATAATGATGAAGAAGAAGAACCTTTCGAGGTTGGGCGGAAGTGGCCTTTCGCTCGACGCTTTCGCCAATGCAAAATCAAAGAACAATCACTATAACCCAGCTCTCATAAGTACGCTACTTTCTCTTTTTCATTGCCTCAGCTTCTTCCCAATGCTTTAAACCCTTTTATATTTTTCTGTTTCTACTAGATTACCTATTAGTTTCACTAATAATTTTCTTTTCACAGCACCAAGTGAAAATAAAATAAAATAAAATGTAGGACCTCATTTCTGTTACATTTAAGTTATTGCAAAACCCATTTTTTCTTTCTTCGAAATTTTGAATGATTAGATGCACTGTTAGCGTACCGTGTGCTTTTTATTATTTCTGTTAAGTATGAGAGTTTATGAAGAACATTCATCTTTGATGCCTAATAAATAACATTGTAAATTTCTGCAAGAGATTAATAATGCTAGTTTTGCGAACTTTTGAGTTGGGTTTCTTAGGATTAAGAGTAATGAGTTTTTCTTTGGGCTTTGCGCCATATTTTACTGTTAGCAGACCTTTAAATCATGCTCGATGGTTTCTCCCTTAATATTTTCTGCTAGGCGTTTTGTTCATATTTTTCTAGTTACACTTGCACAGCACCATCAAGATAGTGCTTTCAATGTGAATGTGTCATCGTGTTACGCACTTTCTAGGTTAAAACACCGATACTTATGGAAATGCTATAGAAGTTGGCTTTCCCTTGCTAATATTGCCAAATGTTTTGGCGTTTTCATGTCTGAAATGCCAGTTGATTAAAGTTGGATATCTAATGGTGAGTGGAACGGAATGGAATTAATTGAGATTGAATAATAATGTAACCATCCCATTCTTTGGATATTTTTATGATGAAATGAGAATAATGTCAGTTCTATTTCATACCCCGGAAATTTGAGGTGAAGAAAAAGAGGGTTATTGGATGGAATGGAACACATTCCTTCAGGTTCAATTCCGTCTTATTTTAAAGAATCCATATTCTAAACAGTCCCGACAACGGAACAGAGAATCATTTCATTCCACTCCATTCCACCCTTTTTCATGTATGCAAACATAGCTGCAGTCTTTCTTCCGTTTTTTAAAAACTTCTCTCACCCAAACATCTCTTTCCTTTTCTCACATTGTCTGACATCCTTATTCCTTGTTTGTTGGGAGAATTAATATTTAATATTTATTGGCTAAATCAATTGGATGGAATTAATTATAGTTTGAGTCAGAAAAGTTAATCTTATAAACAGATTTGATGAAGAATTTCCTTATAAGTTGTAGTTACAGTAAAATTAGTGCAAAATGAATTAAGACTATTAATCTTACACCTTCCACTGCTCCATTGAAGCCCATAACATCACAGCTCACTGTCGTGCCTGGAGCGGCACAAATCGCAGCCACATTTGCTGGCTATTCACGGCATTAACTGGCGAAACATTAATTAATAGTTGACAACCCCTATTTCCAGCTTTGTTCTGTTCTCTGGCACTATCTTCCCAATGCTCTCTTCTGTTTTTTCTTTTCAGTTCACTGTCGCTGTGCCCTGCTATCTCGTAGAGATTGTTCTGCCTTTTCATTTTGTTGCAGCAAACACCCTCTCTTACAGAGGTCTTTCAGATTTCATCTCTGTTCTCTATTGCCAGCACATGAATGTCTCTAATTTTGGGTGTGTGTATATATTTATATATGAATTATTTTACTTGTATCTAAAATTTCACAATAGCAACCATCCCACAATAGTGGGTTTGGGGTTGGCTGCTCCACACTCCAATCCGGGATTGATAACTATGATGTTATTCTTACACCACATTATCCACACCAATGGAATTTGGGCTAACCTTACTCCACCCCACAAAACTGACTTGTAAGATAAGGACTGCCCAAGCCTTATAAGCACTACTTGGGATTCACTCCCTCACACTCAGCACAATGAAGGTGCCAGAGGTTTCAATGAAAGCAGTCCATAGAGTCTTCAATTAAGGCAGACTAGGTGCGGCCACAATTAATGCAATTTTCCAACCAACCAAAACATTTTGGCATTAAATACATGGAAATGCTAATGATTATAGCATTTTCATATGTTTGCTCCATTGGCATTTTTATCTTAAAAGTTTTAAACACATGGCATATCCACAGACTGTGTGTCATCTTTTTAGGCAATATTGGCGAATCACGAGAAAATTGGATTCTAGCAAGGCCAAAACAGTAATAATTTAGGTAAATAGCTTTACCCATGAGGGTACATTTGTCAAAAATACTTTGGAGCTAATGCATGTTGTTTAATGCTTTTGAATATTTTGGTGTTAATCAAACCTTAAATCCTTGTCAATTGTCATGATTTCTTCAGATTATGTGATTCATAAAACATCATTTTTTCTGCACTTTTCAATAATATGTTCTAAGGTTCGTACAATTTCCTATTTTGTGTGGTTTTTAGGACAAGTTTTAGTCATCATAAGGTTAGTAAATAAGGCTCTGAACCTTTGCCCGAATTCTGATTCCTTATCATACAGACTTTCGAATTGAGATGAGAATGTGGGTGTCACCATATCTTAATTAAGTTCCTTTGTCATATACCATTACACATTTCTAACGGATGTTGTTTCCTTTTTGTCAGAGAAGCAAAGGGAGTTCTATAAAAATGCTAAGAATGTGAATAAGTTTAAGAAGTTGTTAAAGCAGCAAAACCAGCAGAGTGATCCTTCCTTGGCTGAGAGACTTGTAGAGGTTTGATCTCTTTTTAGCTGCTTGCTTTGAGGTTGTTAACACCATTGTGAATGTGAAATTGATGAGGCCTAAGGATTGAATACTGAAACTCCAATTCATAAATTACTCTTTGATTTTTTATTTTGTTTTTGGTGCACCACTATTCATTTAGTTTCTGATTGCTGTTACAGAATGGTAATGAAACTGAAGAGTACAAGGACCAGAGTGAGAGGGGCAAGAAGAAGAATAGTGCCTTTAGTTTGGAAGAATTGTACAAGAAGCAGCATGAAGAGAAAGAGAAAGAAAGAATGGAGAGAGAGGCAGTCCTTAGGGTAAAGAAGCAAGAGAGAGAACAAGCTGAAACTCGGAGAAAGGCTTTGCGGGAAAAAATGCTTAAGAAGACACGAAAAGGGCAGCCTGTTATGAAATACAGAATTGAGCATCTTTTGGAGTCTATTCAAGGTTCAACTAAAAATGCAGCTGCCAGTAAATCCTGAGTAGTAGTGGAGTAGAGAAGGGCCAATTGTGGAGAATATTCCTTCTGTTGAACACAACTGGCATTAATTTGGTGAGGGAGCTTGAGTAGAACAGTTACTGAGGAACAATGCACTGCTTAATGGTGGGAATATATTGATTGTAGCATATTTGTTTGTGCAGTATACTGTTCATCACAATTTTGTGGAGACAATAGATTCCCATCGTCGTCCATGTCATGGTTGTATAAAATTTTGTACCAAAATTGATGCTGGTAATTGCGATGTAGCATCCCTGATGATAACTGTAAGCAGCGAGTACATTTAAGTTGGCATTTGCGCCAATATAGAAACAGTTAAATATGTAATGCATAATGTTTATCATTTTAACTCTATTTTATTCAATCTATTAGTTATGCAGTTGAAACCTTAAATCTGCATCTAGTCTGTTACGATTCATGCAAATACCATCCTAACGCAGGAAGGAATAATAGTAGTTGCAACTATTCTCCCTCACGGATCAAACGTAAAGTAACTTGGAGAAATCTAATTGGTAATTCCAATATCTTAACCATTTACTCATCATCAATTAAATTCGTTGAAGTCACCACAACATATGTGAGAAAAAAATTGTGCAACTATAATCCTTACGTGCAAATCTAATATCTCTTGAAAGTGGGTATTCTATTTTATTCATTTCAATTGTACGGACAGAGAGTAGAGAGGAAAAGAAGATGGCACATCCCCAGTTATCTGCTTCTAGCCATATGGATTACAGCAGATAAAATCACAAAGCAGAGAAATGAAAATTCACACTATGAACACACTCAATATGACAAAACTTGAGATTGAAAGAATTCTATAGCGAGTGACAGACATCATATTCTGGTCAAGGCCAGCGATACACCACAACCCTCCTCTTAGGGGAGCAGATGATCATGAGAGTGAGTGCAATCACCAGCGCCATCACAAGTCCCATGAAGTCAATGCATATCTCCTTGCAAACCATTGCTTTAGTCTTCGCAACTCTTGCTCTGCAAAAAATGAGGCAAAGGCAAAATGGCTTAGTCTTTGCCCTCGGTTTTTATATTATTTTTTATTTATGACTTGTCTCTTTTAATTTAAAAATTAAATTATTAGCTCTATTACAGGTCTATGTCAATTTAAAGGTATGATTAACGAAGTTTCTCAAGGCGTGCCCTAGCAAGGTGGTTGAGTTGCACTGACGTTGACTGAATGAAGGGGTATGAGTAATCATCTCTTACTAGTGGCTAGTTTATTTAATGTCATTTGAAAAATAAAGCAACCCATTTCTAGTTTTTAATATCAAGTAGCTTTAATCACAATTTTTCTTGGATATTTCATCCCTGCCATAAGTTTCAACTTCGCAATTGACTTCCTAAACCAAATTGTGGCGAACCCCTCTCTCACGGAACGTTGATCTTCAATTTCCTCGGCGTAATTAATAATCAAACAACAATATTCAACGTCACTTTAGAAATCTTGGATTCCACTAATCCTAATCTCAAACTTAATGGTTGAACCAAATAATTGACTTGGATTTTTATCATTTACTGAGGCTGAAGAAGAAGCTATATATAAAAAAAATCGTAAGGAAGCAAAATCAGCTTCGTTACCCTGAATTGGAATTACTTATTCCTGCATTAATATTCTAATTTCAATTGCATACGCAAGATTCTTTTCCTCGACATATTATACACTAATCTTATGTACTATTTTTGTTAAGATTAGCTGAGCTTAACTTTTAGTTAATGAGTTGAGCACCAGAGTAGACAAGTTCGGGGTTAGGTTTTAAAAAAATTAAGATTAGTTAGGTTTCCTCGGGTCAAACCAAAGTCTATTCAATCAATCAATTTGTTTATATAAAATTATTATATTCTTTATTTCTCATTGTGAGATAAAATGCCTTTACTTTATGTTTTAAATTCATCTTAGATCCCTTTCAACTGTATGTAGTCAAGAAAAGAAGCATAGAAAATTAAATAGGTTTTTACTTATGTTTGTGGAAAATATTACATTGAATGAGATTCCCTTTATATATAAAAATATGATTTAAATATAAATTTAGTTTCCGTAAAATAAGTAAGTTTTGATTTTAGTCTTTATAAAAAAAAATTATCGATTTTCATCTTTTGAAAATTTGTAATTATTGACTTTAGTTTTTATAAAATGAGTATATATTGATTTTGGTACATGAAAAATATTTTTATTTGATTTTTATCATTCTAAAATTTAAAAAATATATTTTTAGTCTATAGTTTTTATTTTAAGATAGATAAATAACATTTATTTTAGGATTCTAAATTTTTTTTTAAGATGTCATAGGTTAACATGATACCACATACACTCATATATATAACTTATGATGATTACTTAACCTTTCTTTAAAGATACATATCACTAACACATGTCACATAATGGTTAAAATAAAAATTATAAAAATTAAAATAAAAATTACTTATGTTACATAAATAAAAACATATTTAAGGCTAAAAATATATACTTGACGAGTTCTATTGTTAAATCTTATCTTATAAGTGTAGTTACAAGCAGAAGCAGAGCACACTGCAAGCCAAACATATTGATTTAGTGATGTGTTGGACTAAAAAATGAAAAGATTTTGATGAATGACGGAAAGAAGTCCAATTTTTTGGTTGGGTTCCATCTGAAATTGCGGTTGCAAAAAACTGGATCGAAATGAAACTCAAAACCCATACGGCACTGGCAAATTTATATCAAAATCACATTGTTTATGCTTAAATTTTATTGATATATAATTTCTGGGTTGCTAATATAGGAAGTAAAATTATCTTCTTCAAAATAATAATGTATAAAACTTGGTTTAACAATCAATCAATTATAAGAAAATGAAGAGAATAGAATTAATATTTGAACTTACAAAAAGACGTAGTTACTATGTTCCCCTTGTATTTGTAAAGACAATTTGCTCAAGAAATTTGTTTTAAGCGTTTTAGAATAGTGTTTAATAGTATGACTTTTAATGAAACACACTTATCGAATACGATATTTCATGTATAAAATTATTTTGTATTATTATTCAATTACAAATTACGATGTAGGGTTAGTTTATTAAATTTTACAATAATTATATTAAAAATTATACTAATAATTATTTGTAATTGAATAATAATATAAAATTATTTTATATTATAATATTTCCTTATGCAAGGTTAAAATTCTTTATGCAGTGCATTTCTTTATTTTTATATAATATTTATTGTTTTTTAGTATAGATTATATATATGAATTTCTATTAATGTGATAATCAAATTTCATATAATTAATCTTACAAAATAAATTTCATTATGACGATAAGTAAGTTCTATATTTTTTTTTATGATAATGTCATGTTAATTACATTTTATATAACTTATTTTAAGTGATAATATCGTTAGCATAACTGGATTTAATATGCGATTGAAGCAAGACGTATATTTAACCTTAAATTCGATTGTGCAAATTTTATTTCATGGATATGTAAAATATATAATAAAATAAAAGAGTACATACAGTTAATTCTTCATAAATAAAACCTTTCATCTCAGAGTTCAAACTCATGATATTTTTCTGAATTTAAAAGTGTAGCTTCTTTTCTTAATGTTATATTTGACACTTATATGCACAAATACCAATAACTATATAACAACTATAATCGATCCAAAATTTAATCTTCAAAATCCCTTCAATTAATCAGCTTCCCAGCATAACCCGATCAATTCCTTGCTTAACTTTTCTAGTATCGATACAAACTATAAAAGAAAAACTTTGATTTTTAGAATCCTTCCTACTTCGATCCTTACTCTGACTCATAATTCTCGAACTTTATAATCTACATTTAATCAGTTTTCCTTGGCTTTGATTTTTTTTACTAAACCAGCAAACACACATAAAACACACTAGACGTTAAACAATCACATCAAATTTACTTATATTTACAACTTTGAAAATAACACTTCTCCCACACGAAAATAACCAAAAATCAAAGAAAATCCTCTCTAAAAATATATCTCAAAGAAGTTTGTAGAGTAGACTTAGATGAGTATGACTTGGTTTCGAGGAAGAATGTTCACTAAAAGATTCAAATCAATTTATTTTTAACATTTTAATTCTTATATACATTTTTATTTATTTTTATTTGTCTAATGTGAGATTTGTTTTCAAACACTCATCCTCAAATCTAAGTGTGTGTTTAGTTTACTTGCTTACTATCATCTAGTAGACCTTATTTTTTGTTGTTTGGACTCATACTTCTTAAATCTCAAAGGCTTAATCATTTTTTTTCACCTAGATTGTTTCTTTTTCTTTTAGGGCTTGTACTGAAATTAAACTTAAAAATTTTAGGTTTATGTCTTCTTTTGTTGTTATCTAGACTTTGATTTCTTAAGTCTAGGAGGCCCAACCTTTTTTTTTTATTGTTTAGATTGTTTCTTCTTTTGGGACTTGTATTCAAGTCAACCTCAGATATATCAATTATGTGTCTTTTTTTTTTGTTTTTTTTTAAATTGATACATACTATTATGTCATTTAAGCTCTGATACTATTTAAAAGTTTGTAAAGTAGGCTCCATAAAAAAGTGTAACTTGGGTTAGAAGAAGGGTGTTGACAAAAATATTTGAACCAATTAGTCTTAATCTCTATGCTAGAAAATAAGTCTCACGTTGAACAAATGGAGATAAATAAAAGGATATAAAAGGACGAAGAAACTCAGAACATTTGATTTGAATATTTTAATTAATTTATTCTAAGTCACACTTTTTTATTGGGTTTACTCTAAAAACTCCTACAAGCTTTCTTTCAATTATTAGCAATATGGTGAAAGTGATTGTTTTTCGAACATAACACAAATTAGAAGGTTAAAATAAAATTTTAAGTTTAGGCATCTAATATTTTAATTGGGTAATTAATCATATTGAGAATGTTTAATAATTTCTTAATTTAAAGAAAATATAAAAATTTGTAAAAAAAATCGAGAAATAATGTACAAATGTTAAATTACTATTGGTTTACATGTTTAGAAAATTGAGAATGTTAGAACAATTATTTTGAAAAAAAAAAAGGAAATAATAATTTTATTCTAATATGATTAATTATATGATTGGTTTTCTTTAAGAAAGGGAAAGAAAAAAAAATAAAAAATATATAATTTTTTAATTGTTTGATAAGAAAGAAAGTGCGAAAATAAAGTTAAAAAAATATGTATATAAAATGAGAACATGATTTAGTATCAAATAGAAGAAAAAAAAATACATTTACGAATTTTTCTCTCTCGTTTCTTTTCCCTTCTCTCATGATTCGTTTGTCCCAAATAATGTATTAGTGTTAAATCAAGAGTTTTTCAATAATACTAGTATTTTAATAATGTAACCAACAAGATAGATATTTATTTTATATAATTAAATTTTATAATAAATATTTTTAAATATATAAATTATTTTTAACTATTATATATTGTGATATATAATAAATAAATAAATTATATTTTAAATTTTATAATTAGCAATTATATATTGTGATACAATACTATTTTTAACTATAAATAAATTTTTTTGAGAATATTAAAAATTAATTTAAAAATAAAGATGAAGATGATAGTGTAGGAAAGGATGTGTGTGAGAATTTTGAAATTGAATTTAAGATTATAACAGGTACTGGTTATTTTTATTTACATAGAAAGGGGAGGATGTATCTGTGTAAATTTCGAAATTAAATTTAAAATTATACATTAAAAACTAGATGAATTCTAAGGTGTTGGGAAAAAAGTCTCCACTCACTCAGAGTTAAAAATAATCATTGGATATATTATTAAAATAAATAAATAATTGAGATGGAATTATTATTTTTTGTATTATAATTTTTATTTAATTTAATAATATATTTAATGATTATTTTTAACTCTACATGGAGTAAGAGAATAAATTTAAACTCTATTTCATGTCATTATTGTAATGTTAATAAATTTTCAACTTTTAGTTAAAAATTAACCCCTTAATATTTAACTACCCTTTAACAATTTCAACTATTTTATTAATATTTGTATTAAACATTCAATTATTTTTTATTATATCTATATTTTTATCTCTCAATTTTTAGGTATACATGAATGTAAAACAAGCATTTTGAATAATAAAAAAAGCTCATGCGTGGATTATAAAATCTGATGTCCTGTGCATTATATCAACGAAAAGTTTAAAAAAAAAAAAACATTGATCTCTATCGTACACACATTTAAATTGACTCTAATATCCCTATATTACAAAAAAAGAAAAACATTAATTGCCAAAAAAAATTTAAGATCCTTATTATAAGATAAGTAAATGACAATACAATTATATTGCTTTAAAATTTGAATTTAAAAATTTTAATCTGTATCAATAACTATGTATGTAAGAGTTTTATTAAAATATATTCAATGTAAATTTTTTTAGACGGTTAATCAATAAAAAAATTATCATAAATATAATTTTTAAAATAATTATTATAAAATTAATTATTTTATTATACATGATAATTTAGAATTAAACAATATAAAAAACTATATTATTAGTGTGTTATAATTAAATTTATAAATATAATATTAACTACAATAAAAGCAATATATTTATATTATTTTATAGAACGCACGGGTGTTAAGCTAATTTTATTTAATAGTTGTGTACCTAGTCTAACAAAGAAATTAGTGAAGTATTCACCCTCATAGCAAATAGCCAAATACAACTATTTAAGTTATTTGGTCGGTATTCCTATTTTAGTTAGAAATTAAAATATTTCAGGGTTTTAGCATTATGAGCTGGGCTACGATGCCATGCAATACTTGAAGAGAGTACATCTTGTAATTGAGGCCCGAAACTAAGACGGTGGAGTAGATTATTCAAAAATCGTATTTGTTATTGACAAAAAAAAAAAAAAGAATCATATTTGGGCTGGCGCGTAATTGGAATTAGTAGCAGAGACATAATGAATAATTCATCTAATAATTGAAGATATTAAAGTAATGAATCTGTAAGATGATATTAAAAGTTAAATATGTAAATGATCTAAAATTAATTCCTTATTGGTTCCGTTCCTTTTTGACAAAAAAGGTTTAAAAGCGTAGCATGGGTAGCTACTGAAGTGCAAGGAAAAACTGATCCTGGCAGCAACGTCACGTAACTTTTGTAATGATACTACCATCCATTTGCGAGTGTAATATAATAATAAGTGTGCGAAAGAACAGTAAGATGAGAATGAAAGATATGGAGCAGGGTGAATTAATGATCAAAGGACCATAGTAATAAGAGAATATAAATGATGATGATCATGAACATGAAACGTGCGGCCATCATTAACTAATGAAACGAGGCCTCACTACTACTCGCACACCTTGACCCTTTTCTTTCACTACTTTTTCTTTATTGATTGGATAAGTTTGGTGGGGACGAAAGTGTCCGTGCAACATAATGTTCTTGTCTTGCCTACTTGTCCTTTCCGGCACACTTTTCTCTCTCTATATATCTCTTTTTTCCGCTGATTTTCAGTTTCTTTTTTTAAAAAAAAGAAAAGTTGTTCACACCCTCTTCTCCTAAATTTAATTGACATGGTTTTTGGAACTATATATGGTACCCGTTTTGGTGGGAGACTGACTACTTAGAACAGAATCTGAGTTTCTTTTCTTCGATTATTATTTATAGATTAGATTAGTGAGTGAAGTGAGTGTTATTTATGTATGAGGTTGGTGGGTAATGGTGTGTCGTAGAAAAGAGAAGTTGAATGAAGGAAAAAGCAAGGGACACCATCCAATGTGACCGAATCTATCACGTGGCTCACCAGTCGAGGCTCTCCTCCTCTCTTTCCCCGATAAACATTGAATGAAAAGCAGATGTCACCACACCTGAGGGCATTTTTACCAGCCTAGCCTTTTTCTTATTTCTTTTGCTTTTTCAAAATGCCAGTGCCACAAAATTTGGGCCATTCACTAATTAGCCTGCCAAAGCCACCTGAAACCTGATTGCTCTCCTCCGCAAGCAAAACTTGTAAAAGCTTACTGATTCTCTTCACTTCTCAGGGGGAAGATAAGAGAGCACCAAAGATCCATTTGCAGGCTTTTACACGCTGTTAAATAAAAAATAATCATATTCCGGTAAAATACACCAAGTTTACATTTCTACTCTTTTCACCTAAAATTAGTAAAGGCGTACGAACTAGATACCTTATGATTCAGTAGCATAAAAATAGTATATGTGAAGTAAAAGCAACAAAAATAGTGAAAATATAAACAAAACCTGATTCATTTGCGTAGAATTCTATATTTTCGGTTATATATTGAACAGCATTTGAATGAAACAGAAGCTACTAAAAGCTTAGTGAAAAGTTATACATAGGTCCTAGGGATTAATAAAGCCTTCAACCGTCACGAGCTTATACAAGGTCACCAAACTGTCCAAACACAACGTAGTCCACTTAAGAACCAAGGATTTGGAGCTTCAATATGATCTAAGATAAGGTCAAAGTCCAATTCAAACAAATAAAATACCTCCTAACGTTTTATGGGGCAATAAAAACCCTTTCAACAGTAGAACCATTCATGGTTTCACACGGTACTCGCGTTGGAACTCGACAATCCCGATTGTGTTCAGATCAGTCGAGCTAGCAAACATACAATGCATCAAAATTGCGAAGAACTAACAATACTGCATTAGAATACGAATATTATTTCATTGGGAAAGCTGACAATGACAGATCCGTCCAACATCCTACAACTACCAAAGACAAAGTTAACCACATACAAATAAATTGAAGCCCGCAAATATTACAGTATGAAGAATAATATAACAACTGTATCTAACGCACATACATGATACAACAACACAGTTTCAGTCTCTTTATTAATCCGTAAATTGACATCCCGTAGCTCAGCCAAAGTGTAAAATGAATGGCAATCGAGCTCAAGCCTTCGGTATACTCTTCTCTCTCCTGTACCTAGCTCAACCACAAGCCATAACTGCAACTATATATAAGCCAGGCAACAGTAAATTCACTAGAGAATTGCATACTGAGCATGTACCTGCCATCATTATCAATTTCCCAAATCGAAGTGGCATTAGATTCCTCGGCTCAATCCACAGTGTGATCACTCAAGCCTTAGTGAAGAATCATCCTCCATTGTCCACACAAAACCAGGCATGTCCAACCTCGGCCCGGCAATAGTCCTGTATATATAAAGCTTCTCAACAGGACAACTCTCTGGCCTTGAATCTGGAGATCCTCTTTCATCAATGACTTCAACGTTTAGTCCGGGCATTTTCTGACCCAGTAGCTTACATGCTCCATAACTCACCGAGCAGGAGGACATCCAAAGGGATCGCATTGTCTCCAGCTTTGCAGCATTGGCCAAAAGGGCCTTGTCACCAAAGGGGCAGTCCCTGATCTCCAGCTTCCTAAGATTCTCACACCCAGACAGCACATGATGAAGCCCCAAATCACTATCTCCAGCAAAAGCCACAGATAGCATCTCCAGCTTCTTCCCATAGGTCCCAATATACTCGAAAACACGATCAGTAAGAAGACCAGATAGGGATAGGCGTTGAAGATCCTTGCAATGCTCTACAATAGCTCCAAAACCAGAATCCAGGGGTTCAAGGGTAACATAGTCAGGAGTTCGAGGCTCAATAATACAAAGCCGAAAACGAGTCAAATTAGGCCTGTTCCGTGCAATTGTATGTAGGGCTGCATTAGACATTTGACGACAAAAATATAGAACTGATTGGAGCTTGGGGCAACCTTCAGACACAGACACAAGGCCCTGTTCTGTCAATGCAACATTTGGTTCTGCACCAAATGGTTCAGATGGAAACACCCTTAACTCCCTAAGATCCTTGCATGATGCAGCAAGGGCATGAAGACCAGCATCTTCTATGTAATCCAGCACCTGTAGCAATTACCTTAATTAGCATAATAGTTTAAAGATTGACTACGAATCTCTGATTAGTGAATCATAGAACTAATATAAACACGAGACAAACAATAAATGGATCAGACGTACCCATAACCGCAACAAATTTGGGCATTGACTGATAAGCTTAATAAGATCAGAGCTTTGAATAGTAGCATAACTCAGGTTTAGCGATGTTAGCCTGGAGCAGATGGGGTAGACAGCTGGAAGGTAGGATGGGAGCACATCCCAAAAGCCAGACAAGCTCTTCAACTGTTTGCACCCAGAAAATGCTGCTTCCAGGTTTGAGAAGACCTCTGGTCGCATCTCAGTTGAGTAAACTCCTGTGCCTAACTCAACCAGCTGAGGACACCGGCAAAGTAGGCCGGGTAGTCTATCAAGGGGCACAGCACGATTCAGGCGGAGGGTCTGCAAGTTGGGACACCTCCCAAGCAGACGCTCTAGTGCAGATAAACTCACCTCATTGCCTAAGCATGAGATGTTAAGTGAAACTAATGATGTGTAGGAATCAGGAAAATGGCTTAGCCAGTGCCCACTAAGGTCCTCCACATCACTCTCCTGCAAGTCCAACTCCCTCAAATTCCTACAATGTATAAGCAGACGGAGGATTTATCAATGACGGCATTAAGACACTTCAGTTCAGAAACAGGCATCCTCTGGGTTTCTTACAGAAGAATGTAGTACATTGAACCACAGGGCCAAAATTTAACATCATTGTTATTGGCAATGACCCAATATTAGCATATCATCCTATTCAACACAGACGCACCAAACATAAAGGAAAAGCATAGAAGAAACGGATATAAAACTTCTCACATGGTTCAGAGTCAGACCAGCAACTCTAATCCGTTATCAAACAAAAAATATCACTCTAAGCATGCAAGTTTCGCAATAAGAATAGATGGAAAATCTACAGGTATTTAACTACGGATTTAATTGAAATGC
The DNA here is from genome assembly GCA_025330945.1 of Mucuna pruriens. Lineage (NCBI taxonomy): Eukaryota > Viridiplantae > Streptophyta > Magnoliopsida > Fabales > Fabaceae > Mucuna > Mucuna pruriens. The sequence continues at coordinate 4,243,609 of JAENHJ010000528.1, forward strand.
ATTGTCCGTATAAAGTTTTTTTTATCTTGTCAACCAATTATAAATTGTCCTCATAAAAAAATGCAAGTGAAATCAATAAGCAGAGAAAATTAACGCCCCAAAGTTTAATCGTAAACAAATCAAGTATGAATACCCCGATGGTGAGCGAAAATAATAATAATAATAATAATAAAACATTTAAAAGAGAATACAAACTACAATACTAATAATCATTCAAAGCAAGTCATTGCGAAATCTAAACCCCTAAATAACATCATAGGTCAAATAACTAGACATCCAAAACCAATCATTCGGTGTCAAAATTTCACTACAATTTCTACAAATAGCGCTGGAACATAAACCATACAGAAAACGTTACCAATGCTTGAAAGGGAAGAAAAGCGGATCTAAGATAATCCTGAAAAAACGAATAAAAATAATGACACGCCTCTGGAATTCACCACTTAAAAAAACGCAGTCACGACACAAAACATAATTTCGACTTGAATTTCTGTTCTCAAAGCCCTAACTGGAAGACGTAGTTATAATCCAAAAATATTGAACGCTTCATTTAAAAGAAACATAAATGAGCCAAATCTAACGAAGAGAGACGTCATTCATATTAACCACAGCGTAAAACGATACTCAAAAGCGAAGATCCGAAGCCGAGGCACATTAGCTAGTACCTACTACCAATCAGAATACACAAAGTCGAGCAATGCGTCGTTTCACTCAACTAAAACAAACCTCATAACCATAACCAAACACAGAGAGGAGAAGGAAATAAAGAAACCTGCAGTTAGCAGCAATGGTGGCAAGTCCATCAGTGGTAAAACCCTCACACGAAGTGAGAACCAACACCTTGAAGTTTTTGAACGACTTGGCGATAAGCTCAAGGCTCTCGTCGGTGATGACCATCCTCTTGAGTCTGATCTCTTCGAGCCAGGGAAAGGCGCGAGCCATGGCGGCGATCCAGGGACAAACATAACCGCCCCAACCGTCGGGGACCAAATTGAAGTCCGCGAAGTGCGGCTTCCCCTTCAGCGCAATGGATCTCACCTCCGGGAACCTCTTGATCACCATCATAGGGCTCACGGCGTAGCAGTTCCCCACAAAAACCTTCCTCCTGCACCACCGCTCGATCTCGTACCACGACTTGCACACCAGCGAGATCGCGTTCCGGTCCTTCTCGCTCGAAATGAACGAGAACACGTGCTCCAGCACCTCCTCCGGGAACGAGAACGTGCACGCCATTCTCTTCATATGGAATAACAAATAACCGAACAAACGCGTCGTTTAACGGACAAGTAAGTAACAACGGTGAACAAGCACTGCACTGTTAGATCTGAGACTCCATTAACAACGAGCAAGAGTAGTATGACTATGTATGTGTAAATGTGTAATGTATGTGTGATGTGAGTGAGAGAAAGACGGAGAGAGAGAGAGAGAGAGGATAAGGAGTTTATGTTTCTGCTGTGCTGCGCCCGGTAAGGTTAGAAATTAACCATGGTTAAATAGGTGGTGGTGAACTGCTGATTGGTTTTTTTGCGAGCAATTATTATGAAGGAGACACGTGGCGAAAGAGAAGGATGGGAGCCGTTGGATGGGAAGTGTAAGAAGCTGATCTTATCCGTTGAGAAGGATGGAAGAAGAGCCGCAGAAAACGGGTGTACGTAAAAGCCGTGGACCAAATGGGGACGATATTTTCTTATATGTCGTTATTTTCTCGCGACTCGTCGGAATGGGAAGACCGACAGGGTTTTATCGCGGAGGGGGTTTGATAAAGTGTTATCATGTGTACCGAAGTGGGTGTGGAAGGGAATCTCATGATTCGCGTTGCACGGCTGGATCTGAAGACATGGGAGGAGGATACGGTGGGGACCACCCGCGATGCACGGATATTATATTTCGGTCTTGAAAGAAAAAGGTTGTGTATATATTTATTGAGAGAATGAATGATATGAAGTGGAGTCTGGAAATCATGACATCATGGCCGTCCAATCATATGTGACTGTTTCATTCTATGATTCTAACAGTCAGATATTTGTTTCCAGTTTCTCACACATTTCGTATCAGACTTATTTTTCTCACTCAATCCGACCCACTTCAAACCCTCATCTCTCCCCTCAAAAGAAAGCTAGGTCCACTTTATTAATGGCACCATACACACTAATCTAATCATCGATGCCATTATTTACCATATGGTTATGGTACGAGTACGAATCAGCCTGCATTAATGACCATATCGTGCAAATGTCAAAATATACTACCATCAAGTAAGGTATTATGGTTTACCTGTGATTTCAGCAAAAAAATGCTTTACCTATGAAATAAATTCAACTTTAGGTTTTATTATCATAATTGCTATGATTCCGCTTTTATATTAATATCATTTTTATTTAAGTTAAAAAGTTCGGGTGAACTTCTATCTCACCTAATTTAGGTGAGATTTAATTTCGAAATCAGCCAACTTCAAAATGCACTAATGTCAATTTCAATTACGACATTCAACTTTTGAAAAATATTATATTTGTTTAATTTTTATGTATTATTAGTATAAATATTTATAATATTAATTAATTATACATGTTTATCATCCATCAACACTTTTTCTTTACGTTATTGATATTGTATTCTTATTTTAAGAAAAAAAAATCACGCCAGTAAACGCCTTCTTTCTAGTATACTAAAAATAGTAAGCTGTCTCTTCTTTGTTATATATATAAAAACAAAGGGAAACTGATAATATAATATGAAAAATTAAATTTATTTTGGTATATGTATATGATTTTGCGATTGATTTCAATGAAAAGTGAGTTTTGTTTGTGAAAATTTATAATATTTAATATTATTAAATATATATTTATTATATTTTAATTAAATATTTCCAATTTATTTATTCTTAATCATTATTTTAAGATAATAATCTGTAAACTCATTATAAAAATGCTTTTTAATTGTACTCTATTACTAGATTTTGTTGATACGTGGCATAAACTAATTTTTACAGTGCGATAATGACAATAATTGCCTGTGAGAGAGAATTTTCTCGTTTAGATTTTTTTATATTATTACTAAAATTAGGTTATTCAAAATAAAAAAGTAAAAATAGTTTATATTTATTTTTAATATTTGATAAATAATAATTACAATATACTCTTTTTATTATTTTAAAATAATAATTAAATATAGAAATTAAGTGAAATATGGAAGCGCACACAAACACATAGCAAGCATATCTAATAAGACTTCTATTCACTGTGAGAAGAATTAATTTTGATCATATAATCAATTAATAATGTAAGAATAATTAGTATTAAAAATAAACTATACATTTACTGATGTATTTACAAGTATAGTATCCTATGAACAAAAAATTAAAATTTAAAACGGAATTTCGGGATTAATATATATTAGCATGAATAGAAGGGAAAAGCATACTATTCAGTATTCATTAGCACCGCTTTTTTTTTAATAATAAAAAAAAAAAAGTTTCATCGGCGCCAAGGAAAGATTCTACAACACGCAGGTCAATTAATTAAAAGTATTTTTGGTTGTTAAATGACTGTCTTGGTGAATTTAAATTAAAAAACTGAAAAACTATTCGAGTACGAAAACCAAACCTTTGAATAGCATATAAATCTCTTCGGTTAGCGTATTGGGGAGAGATCTTTTTTTCTCCCTTTTTGGTAGATGCTGATCATAGATATTTGGTTAGTTAAATCATATTATTATCTTAAGTTCACCCTGACAAGCAATTCTCTAAAAAGTGTTAGATTAGCGCAGGTGGCTATATCCAATAAGAAACCAAGCAGATGAACAAGCTTATTAAGGCAAGAATTGATTGGCTTTTATCCTTAGTATATATTCAAGAAAATTCTATTCTAGATAAGAAGAATTCCATCATGTCAAGCTACCACCAAAAGAGCAAATAAACAATTCAAAGCACCAACCGCTTCTTCACTCCTTTTTTACAGAAAAATACATACTTATTTCGCATTTTGACACACACTAACATCTCATGTCTGTTTTCCCAAAAAATAAATTAAATACTAAATTAGATTTTAAGTATTAAATAACTATATAAATATTCCATTAATATATTTTAATTAAAAACCTAGACTAACAACTCCACTAATTAACTCTATATAACTACATATAGGTTCACCTAGTCTGGTAGTGCCTAAACTAGTTTTTCTCGATGAATATACACAAAAATATTTATGATGAGAAAACACCGAAGTCTTTGTAAATAAATTCCTAAACAAATTACTCGTGTTGTCATCTTTTTTTAAAAATCAACAGTATTTCAATTTAATTAGTTTTTAATAGTTTTCACTTTTTCTATTTCATCGTTATTGAATTTAAAATATCTTGTCATATACGAAAGCGAGTGAAAAGAATTTAAGGAATTATAGTGTCTCATTAAAATATCATTGAATAAGTTTTTTTTTAGGCCCAGTAACAAAAAGTTTTCAATCAAAAATTAGGTAACCAAAATGAAATGCTCATTACTTGGTATTACGTGAATCTTGAGTTTGTATTTTCCTTAGACAGACTATGCGCATATGTACCAGTTAAATGTACAGCATAGTTAAATAGTTAACAAGTAGACGTTGCATATATATATATATATATATATATATATATATGTACCAAATTGCAGATGCAAATATTAATGAAAATTGATTAGTGTTGTGAATAGTGGAAGAGAAAGCCGAAGAAGCAAGGAAATAAGAGGGGCAGAGAGCAATCCATTGGCTTTGCTGAGGAATCGATTAAAGTACAAACAGCTCTGCACGTTGCATCTCAATCAAAGTCCCCTTCCTCTCCCTCATCCTCAGCGCTCATCAGAACTTTTTTCAGTGTACGGTCTGGCTAAATGTATATTGTAGTTTAGTTACGCCTAATGTTTTATGCCAACAAAACCTAAAGCCTGCACTCATTTTTTTCACTCTTCAAATAATCATTTTATTTTTTTAACTAAACTATTATTTTAATTCTTAATATATACAACTTTATTATTATTATGGTTGATAAGAAATAACAGATTTTAATTTTAAAAATTATTTGATATTTTTTAATTCTAGATATCAATATAACATCGTTTTATAATTTTAAAGATTAAAATAATAACTTTCCACTGTTAGCCATAAATTAATTGGTATTTATATAGCATGCATGAGTGATGAGCATAACCGAAATTATTGGGGAGGTTAAGTGAAATGACTAAGTTACTCTTCGTTGTTGTGGTCTTCCCTTTGTGAGATAAAGGGTATTATAGTCAGGAGATGACAACGACATGATAGTATGGGGTTTCGCTCGCTGGGCATGGACTCCATTGAGCTGTCCCTTTTGTGTCCAAAAGCTGAGACTAGACAGTAAAATGAGAGAAAGAGAGCCTGAGAGAGAGGGGGAGAAAGAATGAACGGTTCAGATTCATCTTAAATGAAGGTTTGTCTCTATTTGCGCTGTTTTCAACACAGCAAAATAAAAAGAAATGATTATTATTATTATTTTAGGAAACAGCAAAAAGTTTTCCTTAAAATAATTACAAACAAGTTCCGCCCAAAAACTAAGGTCTAAGGCAATGAATTAACAATCAGTTCCTTAATCTCTTTCCTTTTGTGTGTGAACTATGAGCTCCAATAATTTGGATAAAATAATAAAGCCAGAGCTGAGTTGTCTTGCACGTATTGTTCCTTATTTTATTGCCAAGAAATCGAGCTTGTGATTTTAAAAACGCATTGATGAATTGAGATAATTGATGAGTTTAATATTGAGCCCACGCACGGTTCTCCGGGATTCTCTCTCCCCCGAGTGGAATTAAATTGCCTTCACCTTTAATATTAGTATATGCTTCGTAGTTTAAGGTAACCTCCAATTTCATTGATTTCAAAAATGAATCTGACAAAAGAAAAAAAAATGAATTAAAAAATGTATATGAAGTATTAAAAATTCAGTCTAATATAATTGCAATTGCATCGGGAAAAAATAAATTAAATCAGTGTTAAATAAAAGACGTCCATTTGAAAATAAGTTTGAAATTTACCGCATAGGATTGGTTTTGAAATTTTATTTTTGTTTTGTGACTTTAATGGCTGAGGTTCACCATTTTATCCCAACCATAAAATTTCGGTATTTTTTTTATAGAAATAACACTGAAAATTATATATATATATATATAAACTAACCGAATAATATTAAATTTGGATCTCTTCAATAAGGTTTAAGATTTTAACTTTGTATATATAAAAAATCATAATTGTGAAGAGAAACTAAGATTTTTTAATAAAAAATAGTCATCATCGAAATTAATTAATATTTTATATCTATAACATAATTATGATATATATATATAATATTATTTTAAGTAAATAGGTTTTTTATGAAAATTAATTATGAATAAAATTAGTTAATATTTTGAACCAAATAAATAAGGAATTGTGGCGTACATCCTACCTCCATTTGATTTTTAGATATAATATATGTTTGTGGAAAATAACAGCACAAATAATTAAATAAAGTTATTTAGATATTATGATTTGTGTTAAGTCCTACACGTGAAGTGGCACATCCAATGTCGAGGATTGGAAAGATAAATAAATGAAGCGAAATAAATGCGAGGAGGAGATGGAACAAAAGAAGCATGGATCCATGGGAATAGAGCGGAAAGCATGCCGAAACACATGCTGATCAAATCATAGATGGCAAAGGCACATTCAGGAACTGGTATCAGAGAACAACGCAATCCTCGTTAACAGGATGATCCATAATTCACAATACATCTTGAGGTGGGTGTATTTATTGTATAATACGAGTTATAGATCCTCCTCCCAATTCAGATCCTAGTGTTCATATATAGCAAGATCCCATTCAAAAATAGCACCCTTTTTCTTTCACGTTTTTCTTGTACGATTTGCCACCTATTTATTTAGTTGATATGCATCATTATAGTTTACAAAACCTAGATTTATTTAGTCGATGTGCATTATATTTCGCCAACTCAACATGTTAGAATTTTGGATTTATGAACGGAAATTCAAATATTTAATGTTCCTACAATTTGTATGGTAATCAAATTTTAGTACATCGTGGTTTAATAGTAAGGTTGTTCTATGGTTAGGATTCATAGACTATGCTTCGGATTCAACTAGACAAAAATGTGTCTTCGTTGGTTCTTTCTTTCTTTGGCATCGTTACAATCGTATTATCCAATCAATGATGGAATTAAGTGTGCCTTCTTTAACGGGTACTGGTCAAGTTAATGTGACTGAAGAAAGGATTGTCTCTCTCTTCTAACTCTAAATGCACTTAGCCTGCAGGCCAATTGTCCAAAAAACCAAGGTCATCGCTAATGAACTGTCAATGATCAATCATCATCGTCTTAATGACCTTGTCCATACATATATCATCATAGGCATTTTTTTTCAAAAATAATAAGTAAGCAAGTTACTTTAAAACTATCGGTTGAGAGAGATCCACTAAACAAATTATTTGAAAGAGTTTGTCTTGATATGATGCTGCTCAATTACCAAATGTCATCAAATCCTTCCCGAAAAAGTATATAACTTTTACTCTTTTTTTAATATTTTTATTTAAATTTTATACTCATAACATGTATACTAGATTGTATTAAGATTCTTATATATAATAAGCTCATCAAGTTTCTAAGTTAACTTTAAAATATAGACATTTTTTTTCCATCGTTAACTTATTTTCATTGAGAATGTATAGCCAAATGGGAAATAAATATTTACATGCTATTATTATATTTTTTTTTTGTTAAAAATGTTATTCGTTTATCTAAAAAAGCAATAATATATATATCATGGAACACGTAACTTAGTTCATAGGAGACTGTTTTAATTTTACTAGTAATTTTGATTTTAAGTTTTTTTTATCAAGTTATATGTGGGGAGGATTTATTGGTTTTGTTAGTGATTAATTTTTATAAAAAAAATATTAGTTATCTTTAGTGAGTTTTCTTTTTTAATTATATTTTTGTATTAATAAAACTCAAACTTGAATTTTTTATTTTAAATGAATACTTAATCTAATCTTAATTTTGAGTTTAAATTTTAAGAATACAACCACAAAATTCAGAAGAAAAAAACTTCTTGTTAATAGTAATCTTGTTTGATTCAAACTCAAAAGGATAAATCAAACAAAAACAAAATGGTATTAATGAACAAATCTTAATTAACACGAATCGGAATGAAATTTTAAATATCACGATAAGCTTCTAGATATCAATAATTATTTAAAAATAGATACAAAACTGATTAAAGATGCATTCAAATCATGTCACATGTCACAAATAGTCGTCAAATTTGTCCTTAAAGGTTCACTTTGACGGTCGTACGATATATAGTTAATTGGGCATGAGTTAAGTTTGGCTACAACCCACAGTAGGAGGACCAAACTTTTGCTTTTACGCTATTTCTTTATACTGTGTTTGACTAAAAACATAAGAGAAAGAAATTAAAAAAAAGAGAGAAATTAGATACAAATATTAAAAAATTGTTTTTTTTATCATTTTATTTATTTCTTATTTGTTTGAAATAAAAAATAGAAAGAAAATTGAACAAAGTGAAGGAAGAGTCCCCTTTTCATTTTTTTTTGTTTATTTAAAAACAAATTAAATATTTTTTATAGCATAAATAAATAAATTTATGTTAAGATAAAAATTATATAATATAATATTTAATTTTTGGAGTTAAATTTAATCTTTTAATTAGTATTGAAAAATTATACCATTTATTTATTTATTTTTGTTATTGTTTCTACTAGTTTAAACCAATAGAAAGAGAATTTTTATTTTTTCCTTCTAATTTCTATCCATCAAAACATAACATTTTTCTTATATATTTATTTATATTTTTTTTTCTTCTCTCCTGTTTTTCCTCGCATTTCTCGCCATTACTTCTCATACAAACAAAGTGTTAAACTAATTAACGTGTGAAATCTATTTTGATATCCAACGCATACTTATTTTACTCTCTAAACCAAAAATAAAATAAAGTTGTACGAAATTAATTTACCTTTAACGTATACTTATTATTATATATTTATATTATATCCTGCAAATATAATTTTACAACATTTATTACACTTGAATGTCAATTTGAATGAGTTAATTTAGTCTTAAAAAATAATTTATTTAATTTTTTTATATAATTATCATTTGATCAAACTAGGATAATTAGTCATCATATTATATGAGTGATTGAAAAAGTCAACATATATCCAAAATCTATTATACTCAAATTCAAATTTAGTAAAACAAATCTTTTATAACAAGTAAAATAGTCAGATAAATAATTTTGTATAATGTTTTTATTTGATTGGGTTCAATTTAGATATTTTAACTCATTGTTATCCAAATTCAAACAAATAAATAAATATAGAAAGAAAAAAGTATATATATATATATATATTAATTTGTGTTACCTTTCATTTTAAATTTAACATTATTTATAGACACAATTCTTCTTACTTCTCTTAAGTATTGTATCATTCCTTTGTAATTTAACTTTAGAGTCAATTTCATTTCTTTTTTATTGATTTTTCAACTTTTATGTTTTATCTGTCCTTCTTGATTGTTCATATATTTTTCATATGTCTTGTAGTCTTGGTCATTACTTTCTATTTTTCAACATCATACTTGGTAAGTAATTTTGTACCTTTGTCTAATCATTTTCGTTCCTTATCATTTTATGAATAGTTTTGTAGTTTTTTTACCTTACAAAGAAAGCTACATTTTTTTTTCTTTATGAGTAACTTTTTTAATTTTCTTTTTTCTCTTTTTCTTTATGAATGATACAATTTTAGATTGTCAATCAATTGCTCTTATTAAAGAACACAAGTGTTACTACATGGAGCTCACAACACCTTTGTCGTTTGATATGCTTTTCAACTTTAATTTTGTTGTCTTTATTATTTTTTCTTTATTGGAACAAAAAGTTTATCCAATTAAAATGCTTAAAAGAGAAGGAACATGAAAAAATTGTTATTATCGTCAACTAAGGTATGTTTTAACTCTTTTCTTTTGAGATCCTTTCAAAGCTATAATTTTTATCCATACTCATTTCACCATTTCATTCATATTATCTATAAATTCCTATTGAACTAACTTGTCTTTGCTTTTTAATTTATATTAAGAGTTTATATGTCATAAATATCATTTGTCAAAATGCTTTGAAGCTTCATCCTAGAAGCCTTAGTTCTATATAGAAAGACAACTTTTGTCTCATAAGCTAACAAACTTATATGAGAAAATTTTGAGATTTGTTTTTAGTAAAACAATACTATTTTTGTACATATCTATTATTGCACCTTAAAAGGTTTGAAAAAACATAAAATCAAAAAGATAATAGAGGGTGCTAATAACAAAATTGTACTTAAAATAAATAAGAAAAAAAAAAGAAAATTTTCACTTGTTCCATAATCCAAGTATTAGAAGATGAGATAAATTTATTATTTTATCATCTTATGCATAAGATGGTAAAAATATGTATTATTGCATTTAGTGTCCCAACATTTCGTATTTATATTGCTTTTCATCAGCTAAGTGTTTTATTGTCTTTATCCATAACTTTTTACTTAGATAAGAAAATAACCCTTAAAACATATATTTATTTTTGTATTTACTTTAAATATATTAATGAAAATCAAAATAATTAAGTAATCAATTATAAATAAATACACAAAATGAAATTTTAAGGAAATAAAATATTATTAACCATGAGGTGAAATGAAGTTCTACTCATTTCACATCACAAAACATCATCATAAAGAAGCTTAGCAAATTAAGCCGTGTAAGAATTTACTTTTAGTAGAAAAAAAAAGGTTGGGGAAGGGGATTGAATATCAAGGCAATATCAAGATAAAGACTTTTGTGAATGGCTTATTAAATACTTAGAAGTATTGGACGACCATAATTTGAAGCTCAAATGAAAGTGAAGCCAATCATGGAGATTAGGTGCACGTGATCGAAAGGTATGTTATTTTATTATGTATATGTCAAGTGGCTTTTTCATTAGTGGAAGGGTCTCTATCTTATCATTAGTGAAAGTTTAACCTCTTTTATTTTCCGCCTCTCTGTCCCTCCCTCGCCTTTTCTATCTCCATTTGCATACGTATACCTTACAATGCAAATCTAATATATCCTTAACTAATGTAATATTCTTCATTAAGAAACTCAGAAATGAAGGTCAAGGATGGCTGTTGAGATCAAGCAAGAAATTAATGTTGCTAACAATTGTTCATCTCCAATCACACCAGAGAGAATACGACAAGGGAGAGTCGTATTTAGGACGGTACAAGATACAGCTGCAAAATATCATTGACTACTGTATAATGTATATTCTGTCCCACTTAGCTTTATACAATCAGCATTTTTTTTTTTTGAGTTTCAAAATTATCACAATATTAGTGTATGAAACTCCACCCCTTGGAGGGACACGTTGGGTGGCTTTAACAATTTTACGTTGAAAAAATGACACTAAAAAATAAAGCAAAGTGAACTGGGTGGGAATATTCACGAAGTACGACTTTATTTCTAAAAACGACTTAAAAAAAAACTGAAGTCATACATAAGAAATATGACTTTTGTGATTTATTATTAAAAATAAATAATAAATAGTAAAAATGTAGTCGTTAATCTTATGCAAAATTTTATTTATTTTTTTATTTTCCTGTTTATTACGTTTTTTATATTATAAAAATAAATTATCACTTAAACTTATGATTTCATTTTTGAAGTCGTCATTCGTAATCACGATTTATTTAATTTTGAAAATTTATTCAAATTATATTATAATATAACAAGTAATTTTAATCTTTTTATGCTTTTAATCTATAACAATATATAAAGGATATTCCATTTTGATTTCTACCTTTTTTTTTACACATTTATCCCTTCATATATTAAAAAACTGTAGCATATTTTTGTTTTTATTTTGTAACTTCCTTTTTTATTATGTAATTTTCATTGTCTTTTCCTCTAATTTTTATAAAATAAATTGTCAATTTTAATCCTTATAAGATTTTATTTCATGATTTTAGGTTGTCATTGTTCACTATCGTTGCAAGTATGCATAAGTATAAAAAATTTACATGTTACATAATCATAGTAAAAAAAAAAAAAAACTTACTTTATTATGATCATTTCCAACCGAACAAGAAAAATATTTAATGCATTTGATCAATCATATAATCTATACTTTTTTTTTTCAAAATTTAGTTAAATATAATTTTTTTTAGTAACTATTTGAGTAAAAATATATAAATACAATTATCAAGTTGTGTAAATTTATTTTTAGCAGCATATATTTAATAAATTATATTACTATTGGCTATATAATGAATTATAGATGAGGATATTCAATGTTTCAAGTTATTTTCTATTATGCTTATTATATATCTTGTTGTTTATTTAATATTTTAAAAAATAAAAGTAAGACTAAATAGTTAATATTGGTTATAATTTTAAACTAAATCAATTGAATAATGAATTAAAAAAATTAAAGTGATTGAATTGAATGATTTTTCTCTTCAAAATCAATCTAATATAATAGGTGAACATCCTTGATCAAAAGTCTTTTTTTTCATAATATTCCAAAATTTTTCAAAACTCAAATAAAATCACACATAATCATATAAGCCATACTCAGTCATTAATCACGTATTTGAATTAAATAATAACATTGAAACACAATATTTAATTTGTCATGCAACGAAAATGAGTAAAAACCCTAAATTTCATAATCAAGGTTCATAAAATTTGAAGAAAAAACTATCAATAATGGAGAATCATAAAATTCATTTTATGATTCTAAAAACCTATTAGCATGGTAAATATTCATAATTCTCACCATTATTAAAAAGAACACGTCTTTTTTTTTTCACAAAGACAACTTTACATAATATCAAATGTGCCTGTAAATTGTTTGAAAGATCAAGAAAATATTAATAAACAAGATTTTACTTTCTTAACTTATAGTTGTAATCTCTATTCACAAGTGATGAAAAGGAAGAGAGAATACACTTATACTAAAAAGGAAATATTGTTTTACCGAAATGAAAACTAATCCTGTTAAAAAATGTTACTCCCATTAAATAATAGTTATTTTTAGGAACTGATTCATCTTTTACAATTTTATTATTTAATCATTTTAATTAATTAATTATTATTTCTTTTAATAAAACAGGTTTCTCACAATGAGAGTATAAAGTCTTACAGTTCAATCTCTAATTTAGTTTTTAAATTATTAATTAGGCTTGCATCCTTTAATGAATACTAAAAAAATTCATGAAAAAGTTAACAAACCCAAGGATTGTTAACAATTATTTCAACACAAATCGTCGAAATTTGAGAATGATGAAATGCGTTAAACGCATATAATTAAAGAAATTAAATTATATAGTAAAATTAAATTTTAACTGATAATTATTATCTTTTTGTTTCTGTCTCTTTCCCAGTATGTACATTTTTTGAAAATTCAAATGATGTAGTACACATTGTTGCACTCTTGCTGCAATTTGTTGCCTTGCTTGACAACTTCAGCATTTAACTTCAATGTGAGTTTTGATGTCTTATTCACAATTTCTATAGGAATCTTGTTAATGAAATTACGAACCATATGTACGCATAAAGAGATTCTAATTCTTAAATCAATAAAATTGTAACAAATATTAGTAATTGAGATACTCGAATAAGATATAATAGTTTAGATATGATAGAAAATTTAGAATCTTTTGTTATATTATCCCATGAAAGAGAAAAAAAAATGGGAAAGTCTTTAATTTCAAAATATGTGAGTTTAATCCTGTTGTTTTTATTTTTATTTTACTCTCAATTACGTGGACAAAAGTTCAATATTATCAAGCACACTAGGTATCTCTTAGCAGAAAAGAAGGTGTCACATTAGAAGAATGAGAGATTGTAAATTTTTATAGCAAAAAGAGGGTGAGAGAAGGAGGGAAAGAAATAAAGTATTTTGTTTTCATCCTTCCACAGATTAATCACATACTGAAATTTTGGACAATGGCTTCAACACACCTAGTTTTTCATCTTGACCGTTTGGAGGTTTGTGGTATGATAAATCATACTTGTACAATAGCACAATTTTGTGACTTCTTCACTTTCTTGTTCATCATTTCTTACAAGTTTTGTTGCTTGATTATGTTGGCGGGTTGTGTACACGAATTTGTATTCTTGATTGAATACTTTTGTACCCTTATTTGATAATAGTTTATTGATTTCTTTAGTCTTGACGAGTAGTGGTTTTTACCTCTCATATTGAGGGAGTTTTTTACATTAAAAGTTTTGGTGTCTCGTGTGTAATCCTTATCATTATTAATGTCATTTTTATTTGTGATTACTCTTATAGATTATTTGCAAGAAAGGAAATTTATATCCACTGCGTTGTTGTCACGTTGATCATGTATTATTGTTTTTTCCTATCAAATCCAATCAATATAAGTTAGCATATTTGTTTTAATGGGCAAGCATGTCTCTAATCTCTTCCTATTTTCAATGAAATATATTGCTAGTACTTTACACTTAAATGAGCCGATCGGCAGGAAGAATTAGTTTGGTGAAAATTAAGTTTTAGATACCTCCTGTTTAAAAAAAATGCAAGCAAATTATACATATATAATTCATTTTCCATAACTGAAAATTGTTGTGAGAAATGATATTGAGATTTTCTAGTTTTACTACATTATGTGTTCTAAGTAATTAATGGGTAACATCATTTATTATAATTCTAAGTTTTTGGACCACACTTACACACAAGCCACTCTCAAATCTCCCCCACCCACACACAATTTTTTAAAATGGAAATAAGGAAAACAAAAGCATAAAAGGAAGGATATTACATATTTAAAGTTTTAGCTTTGAGTCATCAATTTCATTTGTAGTTCTTATGCAGCATTTATCATGTTCCTATAAAGTTGATATGTTCATTGAAGGTCAATATGGTCCATTAGGTCTAATAGTGAAGTGGATTGAATGATCATTATACCTTATTATTCTAGTTATTTCAAGTGCTTAACTCCTTCTATTCTTGTTATGAAACTCTTAAAAGTCTTTTATACAAGTTAAGATCTGATTTGGATACTCATAACCACTTATATAGGAAATAAGAAGCTAAATTGTATTAAATTTTTTTATAAACTAAAATTAATTTATACTTAATTTTTTAAAAAGTTAAATACAAATGGCTTATATGAAAATTAAGTATATAACTTAATTTTAATTTGTTTGAAAAAGCTTAATTCATTTTATATTTTTATTATATTTTTTTGTAAATTTATTAAATATATACATATATACTAGAAAAATTATTTTAAAAAATATATTGCTAACATTCATCTTTTATAAAAATAAAAAGTATTAGGATCTATTTATCTCTATCTTATATGTTAATTTCCATGTTTGAATTTAAAATTTTAAAAATAGTTTAATAGTTTATTGTGTTTTGAACATTAATGTGTTGTGACGCTCTTCAACTTTTAGCTCTCTCTTCCTTGCAAATTTTCTTCCTTTTATTGGTTTTCATATGCTTTTCTTTGTTATTATGCTACCTAGTAGACTCCAAGTTAGAAAAAATGTCTTATATATCTTGGTAGATTTGTGTATTATGATAGATAAATCTTTGAAGTGAATGCAATTTCACACTTTTCAATCTTCTTAAATTTGTTACTTGGTGTTAGTTTATGGTTTTCATTGTTGTTGGGTGTTGGTTGTACTAGAATAATACATAATTCATGAACCAAGCTTCTTTTAGACATTATATTTATGGATCATTGATTAAAATGGTCACTCATCCAAAAATTATATATACTCTCAAACTCTTTTAACCTTTGTCTATTAGGTACCAATTCTAATGATATTGACTTCTTTGTAAGTTTTGCACTAGATTCACCTCACTTCCTATGCCAAGGCTCAACTTAAACTTTTTCCAGAATCACATTATCACCTTTTTTCAATATTTTTTTTCCTATTTGACTTAGATTGGATGACCTAGGCTATAATTTTATTCTTAATATAGTTTCCTTTTAAGGAGAAGAACCAAAACAACATTTGAGATTATAATAGTATGATTTACATGCACTTGCTTGAAATCAAAATTCATGTTTTTTACTTGGTTCAGTTGAAATTAGGGTTATATACTTTAAGCAAATATCAAGTTTGAGTTTTGTAAACGGAAAAACATAATTAAGATAAGTAACCTCACTAAAGGTTATGAGACATATTTTATGATGAAAATTAATCATTGACAAAGTTGGTGAATATTTATATTTCACACCTATAACATAGTAAGTACGAAATCTAAAGTGTTGTCATAAATATTTGTTGGTATGATATGAGAAGTGTATGTTTTCTTTGGATGTCAAAAACTTTTTTTCACTTTCCTTTTCTCAAGTCTCATGGTTCTTCTTTTTTAATTGAAGTGAGTCATTGCCTAGTCTAAGAGGATACTTGATAAGCATTTATATTGTATTTGCTCCTTACACATCCTTTTCACTATCCATGAATCTCTCTCTTTATTCAATGAAGTGGTGAGAATGACAAGCTTGTCATGGCAGTGAAGTTAATTGTAAGTTTTGGAAAAATCGAAGTGATATTATTCTATGAAATTTCAAATATTCAACCAACATTGAAGGTTCATTATAATTTCTAATAGATTATCCGTTGCTCATGTCAATGAACATTTCGAACAGCAAAATGAGGTAAAAAAATGAATATACATAAAGAAATGTTGTAGGTTCATTATTTTACATAAAATCTTTTAATAAGTTAAAACAACAAAAACTATAATGATAAGATTTAAAAAAGATAATGGTGATAGATTTACCATTTCATATTAAATAATAAAAGTAGAATTTTAATTAAATTCAATGGTAATTAATCTCATCACATGATTGTATAATTCATTATGCATTGTTTGCTTTAAAATGTGGGTGGAAAATTTAGGGAATGATTTTTTTATATAAAAATTAATCTTTATTCTTTCACTTGTTTGTAAAAGAAGAACGTTAAAAAAGATTAACGATCCAAAGCTACTGGGCCTGCGTAGGTCCATTCAGTTTTTTTTTCAGTGGGCCCATAACACTGTTGTAAAAGGTGGGCCGGGAAAAGTAAAGAAGCTCAATGATGGTATTATACGACGTCGTGCTCTCTTCTCCTGGAGTCTTCTATTTAAAAGGACGCGCCCCTGCCTCACGGAGCTTCAATGTCATGAAACCCTAATTGGCTTCGCCATTGCATGCTTTTCGCAATCGTTGCGAGACTCAGATTTCAGTAATTTCTTCGGTGTTTTGTATTTGTTCTTCATGGCAAGTGTAGTATTTTGTTTTAATTGAATTGGCTTATGAAATTGTGAAGGGAACGAAGGGCTTTTGTTTTATGAAAATTGAGGATTGAATTGAATTTTGATTAGCTGGTGATGAGAGTATTATTGGCATGAGCTGCAACAACATTTCTGCGCACCGTGTTGATCTCATACACGGGTTGTTGTTGCGATGAAGAATGTGTCAAAATGCTAATCTGAGGCTACGTTTTCATTTTAGGTTATTGTTCTCTGTGTGATCTTCATTTATCATTTCCCAACCCTAAGATTTTCTTTATTTTCCCCTAATTATTGATTCGAATTGCAGACTCGTGGCTGCCCATTTTTCATTCACTTATTATCATCTCAAATTCTCAAATGAATCGAGAATAAATTTTGAAACTCGTTCGTACATTTTAAATTAAAAATATTTTTTAGTGAAAAAATGGTCATATATTCGAAAAAATAAATCAAAGTACTTTATTTTCCCTTTCAAGCCCAATAACAAGGGCCTGACCCCAATAAAGGCACTGCAGATAATTCAAAATTAACGTATTTTGGCTTGAGCTTGGTATCCTTTCTTTTTCCTTCACGTTGTTACAACCACAAGGAAAATAGGTCTTTCTAGACTATTGGATTTTTTTAAGATTATAATTTGATTCATAAAAAATTAAAATTAAAATGATAATTTAAAATATAATTTTAGTAAACGAAGTAAGATTAAGATTTATGATTAAATGTTAAAGGCTTATTTTTTTAATTAACTTTTGTTTATTTATTTTATTCTTAATAATTGATTGTTTTAAATATAAAATTAACTGCAATAAATATTTATATCTTTTTTGTATTTTATTATAAAAGAAATTACTTTAGATAATTAAGAAATTAAAAAATTATCTTAAAACGATTTGTTTAGCGAATTTAATGTCAATTTTATTTTACATAATTATAATAATAAATAACTAATGATATTTATGATCGATTAGTAATATTATTTCACAAGTTAATTCACACACGCACTTCATTTTCAATCTTATCGTGGATACTTAGCGAGACTAAAGCGACAAAGGAGGTGGGGCTAGTATTGGCCCATTCTTTGACTCTCGCTTTTTAAGTTAGGACCCATATTTTACAGGTTAAGTGAATTAAGGATTAATTAGAATTAAAGTAGAATTATTTTTCAAGCGTAAATAAATAAATATTATATATATATATATTGAAACTTTATGATTTATATGCATAAAATTAACTCTACTCAATGATTATTTAAAAAATTAATCTTTTGTCGATATTAATTATTTTCACTGCAAACTCAATTCTGTCCACGGTAAAAAAAATTACAAAACAAAATTAACATTGTTAAAATGAATTCTTTATGCCAAAAAGGTGCTTTTGTGCTAAACCATATATAAGATAAAAACATAACGTGTAATGTTAGAATGTTAAGAAATAATTTATAAGCTCATATCTAAAATCTACAATATCTATCTGTCTATCAACTATTTTCTTAAAGTTAATTCTATTAATCCCAAATTTGGTTCTGAAAAATCCAAAAATTAACCAAACATTAAAACTGGCTGTTAAACACAACTCTTTGGGGCACAATTGTGATACGATTCATAATGTGGCTTACGTGAATTGATTTGAAATTGAAAGATAGATATATCGAGCAACTGTTCTCCCTAGCAACATCCATGAACTAAATTTAATTTTGGTTTGATTAGAAGGTTTGAAAGGTAGGTAAGCAAGGCATTGACTCACAGTTTCGGCTTATTGATAAAGTGTGAAGGTCAATCACTTAGACAAGAAGGAAAGTTGTGGAAATTAGAGCCTCTTAAATAGGAGCAAGCTTTGTAGCTTTGTGTTCATAAAATCACACATCATAGAGCAAGAGGATTAGGTTTATCTCAAATTTCAATAGTCCTTGATCTCATCGTTGTGCTGAGTGTGGTGTTCGGTGTTGCAAAGAAGTAGCCGATTTTAACATGGGACCTGGCGGACCAGGGGGTCCTGGGCCTGGTGGGCCTGGTTGGGGTCCTGGTTCTGGAGGACCTGGAGGAGCAGGCTGGGGTCCTGGGCCTGGTGGACCTGGTTGGGGTCCTGGCCCGGGTGGACCTGGTTGGGGTCCTGGCCCGGGTGGACCGGGTTTCTTTGGGCCTGGTGCCTTTTTTGGTGGATTTGCAGATGGTATATGCAACCTTGTATCTTCATGGTGAGTAACACTCTTCAACTATGATAATGCTCATTCTATTGCTAATAAATAATGATTTCTAAATTTTAATTCATGGTGGCCGAGAAATGCAGCTTGTACTGCTTGTGCTGTTGTTGGTTGTTACGAGATTGTTTCGGTGGTCCACGCGGCCCAGGCCCAAGGATGCCAGGTCCTTTCTGACCACGGTCTTATTTGCACGTTATAAATTTGGACTAGCTGAGTTGAAGATTTCCGTACTGCTCGTGACGGATAAGATTTATATACAGTTTTTTAATTATTATTTATGATTTTTTAATTAAAATTAAATTTTATTTTAATAATTTATATAATATTTAGTTTATTATATAAATTATTGAAATACAAATTTTATTTTAATTAAAAAATAGTATAACAATATCTAAAAAACTGTGTCTAAAATTTTATCTTTAAGTTATTTGTCTTTTATTCCAGTTTTGATGCTTTAGGTGACTGGGAAGTCACTTATTTACCCTGTGTAATGTGAGGCTATTGTTATATTATACATGTCGTATTTATAATAGATCTATAATTTCAGTACTATTTAAAGAATTTTGGTCAATGATCACCATTTTGGTGTCTTTGCTTTGACTGTTCAGAAAGATTTTGAAGCCACTTTAACTTTAAATTTGATCTCCATATGATTGTTTTTTCTTTTCTTTCCGTCGTCTTAATTAATGGTATAATTTTATTTCTTGGATTTAACTTAAATGAATACAAAGTATCTTTATATTTCTCATATCCAATCATAAATTATTATATATAATAAATTTATTAATTTTTATAATATTTATTTTAAAAATATTTTTTAATTAATTGACTGCGAGAATATATGAAAATTATTTTCATTGTGATCTTCTTTCTCTTGTTACTAATTTCACTTTTTAATATAATTTTTTCAAGAAATTACCCATCACTGAAATGGGCAAAACAATAATGTATTTTACATATAAATTATTCTATTGTTTTTCAAGGGCAGAAAATAACTAATCTAACATGAAAGAACCCCCAAAAAATGAAGGCAGAGGTGGTAGTTTTGAGCCTTGTTCAAAAAATAGGCTAGAAAACCAAACTCATCACATCTTAAAGTGGATCAACAACACAATTCCCATAAGTAATGAAATAACTAATATTTTATTTCATATAATGCAGGAATTTTTTTATATAACTATTAGGATCAACTTACTAGTGAGAGTTGGGTAACATGCATAAAATTTTATATTTTGAGTCTTGTTCATTGTATTTATTCTAAAAAAATATAAATATTTTCATATTTTATCAATATTTTTAATAAAGTTAACAAAAATGATATCCTTTATAAAAGTATTCAAATGACAAGTTGCTCTTTTAAATTTTTAATTGTTTTCTTATTACAATTTTAAATAAAAAGTCATGTAAACAATATTAGATAAAAAGAAATTAAAAGTTTTGTAATATTAACAAAATTTTTAATTACTTTAATATATTCTAAATAAAAAATTACATTAATATTATTAGATAAGGGTAGGTTTTTTTTTATATTGATAAAATTTTCTAATTTTTTAATAATTTTTATTAAATTTATATAAATTAAAATTAAATTAAATTAAAAGTTACGTAAAGATAAGAGAAGTAAGTGAAATTTTTTTCTTGTGAGTGAAAGTCATACTCAAAAAGATAGAAAAAAATATACATAATAGATTAACTGAGAGTGAGGCTAATTTTCTAAGTTATGCACTCTAATTTATATATAGAAAATATAAATAGATAAAAAATAATAAAAAGGGGAAAATATTTTTTTAAAGAAAAATTCTGGAAGGTATAAATAGGATATAGATGTAACAATAATAAAAAAATTTAAATTTGTAATAGTTTTTTTAGAAATATTTAAAATATATTGCATTGCTATATTTAACTTTATTTGTAAAAGATGAGAGGTTAATTTGATATGTTCAACCTATTTTAGCACATCTTAATTACAATAAAAAATTAATAGGAACATATTTTACTTTTATACATATTATTTAACAAGACTTCACAAATATTTGATGACTAGAAAAAAACCATAAGCTTGTCTTCGAAGAGAAACTAAGTGGTACCAAACGTATTTTTATTTCATGAATAAAAATTATCAAAACCATATAATTTTAAGTTTTAAGGAGCTCAAATTTTGTTAAAACACGTTTTTTTATCAAATATAATTATTAAAAATAAATAAAGTTTAAACAAAAAAATTTAAAATTATCATATTTTGAAATACTGAAATTATATTTAAGTCAATTTAAGTAAAATCATACACAAGCCCCGGTGGCTCAGTCTCTCTCATTTCCATCTTGGAGGAAAGTTCATTCTAAATTGGCAAACAAAAAAGCATAAAACGCTGTGGAATCATGTCTGAATTCAACACAACGCTAATAAAATCAGTGTGTGGTTTTGTTAAAATAACTATTAATTACTTATTAAATTTTGCATTTATTGATGTCGAGTAAAATTATGTTAAAATTAATTCAAAACAACTATTAGTTACTTTTTAAATATGCAATTTATTAATATCTACCACACATACTAATATACAAAGATTAAACATTCATTGTTTATATATAACCACATAACTCCCGTAAGTCATATCGTTTCACTACATATACTTTAAATTGATTTGTTTGGAAAAAAAATTAGACCCCAGTGACACTTAGTGAGAAAGAAAGAAAACAAAAAAAAAAACAAAAATTTTAGACAGTCCAGCACCAATTTGGCATTTTTGGCATATCAAATTAGATATTCTAGTTTAGGTCTTTAATGCGTCAAGCGGTTATATCCCATCTAAAATAAAATTGTAAATTAATAAATAAATAAAATAATTATCTTATTCAAAATGAAATTTATAAAATTAAATAATTTCAAAGAAAACCGATATTTTCAATACATATAGTTTATTGTATATTTCACATATTTTACCTTTTTAAGATCGATATTTTTATTCTATTTTTTTATATACACCATTAACATGATAAAATATTTATTTTGTTTTTTATTTTAATTTTTATTTTAAATATATATATTTCTATTTCTTTAAAAAAAAACTATGTTGGAAGATAATTAATTGATTAATTAATATGATTCTTTTAATCATTTATATTTTTAATTTTAAATAAGTTATTAGTATATTTATACTTAAAAATAATTAACTTATTTTATAATATTTAATATTTGAGTTAAAATCTTTAGTAATAACAATTAAAAATTAAATCATTTAATCTAAACCACATTTTATAAAATTGATTTTTTTAAAAAAAATAATCTAAACCGAACCAAAGAATTTTTTTTTACTCAAAATCAATATAAATTGATTCACACCCGTGCATTGGATATACTACTAAAATATAAAAAGAAGTTGTTATAAATATGATGACAGCTCGAGACAGATTTATTCTCTATGAAAAGTGGACACAATTGGCCAAGTAGATAATGGATCTAAAATATTAGAATTGAGCCAAATGTCTAAACAATTTAACTGGGATATTGTATGCCAACTTAGATAAATTAAGCTTTCTATACAAATTAATTGTAGTAAAAAGTTAGCTAATTTGATTGTTGATACCGTTTTTACTATTTGAATTGTGCATTTAGAGCCCTATGTATACTTATAACGGGCACTGGATGTTAATATATATCATATGATTAGACAAAATTTCTATTTCATGATTATATCTTCTCCTATAACTAATATTCACCTATAACACAACAATGTGTGTCCATGTGCAAGTTCTTATAGTGTCTTTACATATTCATGTACAAACACATTCAAAACCTAATTAAAGAATTTCATTGAATGACTACTTATGTTCCTTTGAAGCAATTTTGGAATTGTACAAGATGTGAGAATTTCTTATTAGCAGAATTTATGTGTTTTGACTTTTGTCTCGTGCTTTTTTTTACTACTAATGACAAGATATGTAGTATGTTTTATATGTTTTGTCTCTTACATAGGTGAAACACTACAAGAAAGAAGCGTTTTAGCGACGAAAATTAGCGACTAAAAATAGCGATCACTATTAACAATAGATTTAGCGATAGAAACTGGGTGGTTATATTTTGCGACCGATTTAGAAACCGAAAAAATGAGTTTAAACAACCAATAAAAAAGCGACAATGGTAGCGACTAAATAGGAAAAACGAAAATCTTTAACTTTGTGATCGAATTAGTGACCAAAAATACCAAAATAAAAAATATATATGTATTTAGTGATGGAATTAACAACCGAATATAAAATATTAAAAAATATAAAATGAACTTTTAGCGACCAAATTAGTGATGGAAAATAAAAAATCAATACCTTTATTTTTGCCACGAAATTAGCGATCGAAAATTAAAAATGTTTAAAATAAAAATAACATTTAGCGATGGAATTAGGGACTGAAAATAAAATATTACAAAAAATAAAAGAAGTTTTAGCTACCGAATTACTAGTACCTTCGATTTTACAACCAAATTAACGACCGAAAGTAAAATAATATAAAGTAATAAATTAGAATTGTTAGTGATAAAATTAGTGAGGGAAAAGGGAAAACAGAAAACTTTGATTTTACGACCGAATTAGCGACCATATATAAAAAATGTTCAAAATAAAACAATTAGTGACAGATTTAGCGACGAAACTTAAAAAATTGGAATATGCATAGATATTAGCATTTATTTGTAATTAAAAGAGTATTTTGAGTTTTTATTTCTTGTAATGATGGTTACAAAATTCATTTTAAACGAAGTGAGTACATTTTTTAAAATAAAAATAAATATAGTATTTGTGTATTTTAATTATATATAATTTGGTTATTTGTGTAAATAATTGTTTTATTTGTAATTAAATGAGTCATTTGACTCTATATGTCTTGTAACTTCTGTATTGAAGTTTATTTTATAAGAAGTGAATGTAATTATTTTAAAAATAAAGTAAATTTAGTAATTTTGTGTTTAATTTTATATATTTATCCAAATAATAGTATGTTTAGTAACAATTTTTTTTAATTAAATGAGTAATTTGACTCTATATTTCCAATAATTAGGGTGTTGAAGTTTATTTTACATGAGGTGAGTGTTATTATTTTTAAAATAAAGTAAATTTAGTAATTTTTTCTTTAAATTTAAGATATTTTCTATATTTATCCAAATAATAGTATGTTTAGTAGCAAACATTTTAATTAAATGAGTAATTTAACTTTATATTTCCAGTAATTAGGGTGTTGAATTTTATTTTATATGAAGTGAGTGTAACTATTTTTAAAATAAAGTAAATTAGTAATTTTATTTTTAAATTTAAGATATTTTTTATATTTATCTAAACAATAGTATGTTTAGTAGCAATTTTTTAATTAAATGAGTAATTTGACTCTATATTTCTAGTAATTAGGGTGTTGAAGTTTATTTTATATGAGGTGAGTGTAATTATTTTTAAAATAAAGTAAATTTAGTAATTTTCTCATTAAATTTAATATATTCTGTATATTTATCCAAATTAAAGTAAAGTTAGTAATTTTCTCTTTAAATTTAAGATATTTTCTATATTTATCCAAATAATAGTATGTTTATTAGCAATTTTTTTAATTAAATGAGTCATTTGACTTTATATTTCCAATAATTAGGGTGTTGAAGTTTATTTTACATGAGATGAGTGTTATTATTTTTAAAATTAAGTAAAGTTAGTAATTTTTTCTTTAATTAAATGAGTTATTTGACAAGATATTTCCAATAATTTTTAAGACGTCTTTCTTTTACCCCACTAGTATGTAGTTCTATTTAACTTCATTTGGGATCTCTTTGTTTATATCATTCAATTCATATTCTTTATTTAAAAAACTTTATTTTTTCCTCCTTTCTTGTTTTCTTATCCATTTTTTTGTTTTAGATGATTTTTTTTATATTTTTTCAATCTTTATTAAGTGTTATTTTTTAAATAGATTCTTTTTATATCTGTTATATGTATTTCTTTTGTTAGTATTTAATCATTTTTATTCTGTCTAAAGTTCATATTTTTTCTCTTATTATTTTTATTTTATATTTATCTAAAATACTATATTTTTAGTTTTCTTTAACGTAAGTTTCTATATATTATTCATTTATAACATAAAAAATTAGTCTTACAAAAATAACTCTTAGTTCAACTTTTTACATATGTTAACCTTGGAGTCAACGTAATAATAGATTTACATAAAATTTTTAAGTTTAAATTTCATTACCGTAATTGTGCACAATAAATTTTTTTTATATATGCTTTATCATAAAGCTCAACTTTTCAATTAATATTTCTAATATTCAATATCATACATTTAATAATAATATGAAAATTATATTTCAAAAGATTTTCATTTAATTTTTCCCACCTTTCTTAAAATCTTTCCCGCACTCCAAATTATCTCTACTCCAAATATAACTTGGCAAATCTCCCTCATTTCATCCCTACCCTCTCTTTCTCCCTAGTATCTTCTCGCTATTGCCCAACCACCATTGCTGCAACCACCATTGCTGCAACCACCACAGTGTTCCCAAGACCTTGATGACGTTCTCCTCCACACCTCTGCTTGAACCGCTGCTACTCACCACTAATCTGCATCTAGCTTCAGATTTGTGAGCAGATATGAT
Organism: Mucuna pruriens; assembly: GCA_025330945.1. Lineage (NCBI taxonomy): Eukaryota > Viridiplantae > Streptophyta > Magnoliopsida > Fabales > Fabaceae > Mucuna > Mucuna pruriens. The sequence continues at coordinate 4,269,770 of JAENHJ010000528.1, forward strand.
TTTTTCGACAACTACCCCAGTGTTTCCAGCAATAAGCTGGTTTTCCGACGATGAACTTAGCATTTTCAGCAGCAACTTGGTTTTTCGGTGACGACCCAACATTTCCTTGCATTTATTAATGTGGAGTAAAATTATGTTAAAATTAATTCAAAACAACTATTAATTATTTTTTAAATATGCAATTTATTGATATCTACGGAACATACTAATATACAAAGATTAAATTCATTGTTTATATAGCCATATAACTCACTTAAGTAAGTGATATCGTTTCACTACATATACTTTAAATTGATTTGTTTAAAAAAGAAAAATTAGACCCAACACCAAATTGACACTTAGTGAGAAAGAGAAAAAAAATAAAATAAAATTTAAGACAGCCCAGCACCAATTTGACACTTTTTTTGACATATCAAATTAGATATTACGGTTTAGGTCTTTAATGCGTCCAGCGGTTATACCCAATCTAAAATAAAATTGTAAATTAATAAATAAATAAAATAATTATTTTATTCAAAATGAAATTTATAAAATTAAATAATTCCAAAACAAACCGATATTTTCAATACATATATTTATTATATATTTCACATATTTTATCTTTTTAATATTTCATTGATATTTTTATTATATTATTTATATACACCACCATGATAAAATATTTATTTTTTTCTTTTTAATTTTTATTATATATATATATTTATCTTCTTAAAAAAATTATAATGTAAGATAATTAATTGATTAATTAATATGATTCTTTTTATTATTTATGTTTTTAATTTTAAATAAGTTATTAGTATATTATAGTTAAAGATAATTAACTTATTCTATAATGTTTAATATTTGAGTTAAAGTCTTTAACAATAATAAATTAAAATTAAATCATTTAATCTAAACTACATTTTATAAAATTATTTTTTTAAATAATCTAAACCGAACCAAAGAATTTTTTTTTACTCAAAATAAATACAAACTGATTCACACCAGTGCATTGGATATTCTGAAATATAACAAGAAACTCTTTTAGATACGATGACGGTTTGACACAAATTTATTCTCTATGAAAAGTGGAGACTATTGACCAAGTAAATAATGGGTATAAAATATTAGAATTGAGTCAAATGTTTAAACAATTTAACTGGGGTGTTGTATGCCAACTTAGATAAGTTAAGCTTTCTATACAAATTAATTGTAATAAAAAGTTAGCTAATTTGGTTGTTGATATCATTTTCACTACTTGAATTGTGCATTTAGAGCCCTATATATACTTGTAACAGGCACTGGCCATTAATATATTTCATATGATTAGACAAAATTTTTATTTGATGTTTATATCATCTCCTATAACTAATATTCACTTATAATGCAACAATGTGTGTATATGTGCAAGTTCTTATAAATGTGTGTATATGTGCAAGTTCTTATAGTATCTTTACATATTAATGTACAATCACATTCAAAACCTAATTAAGGGATTTCATTAAATGGCTATCTCTATTCCTTTGAAGCAATTTTGGACTTGTACAAGATGTGAGAGTTTCTTATTAGCAAAATTTATGTGTTTTTACTTTTGTCTCATTTTTTTTTACCACTAAGTGCAAGATATATAGTGTGTTTTATATGTTTTGTCTCTTACATAGGTGAAATATACAAGATACACCATGTGTGTCTTGGAGTGAATGATTTTTTTTTTAAGTTTGTAATGTCTACACGTAATAAATAAAACAAAATAATAATAATTTCACACGTAATAAAAATCACCTCAAAATAGTAATTATTGTTTTTTGATAAATAACTTCTAAATTTATCTTAAATTGATAAAAAAAGTCAAAGGTAAATGGCAACTGAACACTGTGAGTTTAATTGGTTTATACTATTTCTAAATGGGAGATTTTTTTTTTGTCACATTTAAACCTTAGGGGTTTCATTCTAACAACTCTCGATTGAATAAGGAATCTGAAACACACAATCGCTAGTAGTCATGTTATGTTAAGTATAATATTTTTTTTGGTAGTTTGTTCTTAAGTACAATCTGATGACTAATGTATAAAAAAAAATATGATCACTAATGTGTAACCTGAAATTTAAAATTTATATTATGCAGTTATATAAATTACCCAAAAGGACTGAACTTTTTTTTTTTAATTATGTAACCAGTTATAATCCACCAAATGAGGTCTAACCTTTGAGCCTTTGCTATGATCATACACAACAAAGCAGGAGACTATCCGAGAATCTGAATTTCTCTTTGTTGTCACTTGTCCGTTAGAAATTTTCCTTTTTAAAATTTTAAGTCAGAAAATTGACTTTTAATAAGGTTTGCTCCTTAAGCAAGTGTTTGGGAGAGAATAGCATCAAATTTCAATCACTAAAGACAGATTGAGAAAGTAAATTTTCATATATTTATGAGCTGTTAAAAAAATATTTTAATATATTTTGGTTTCAGATTCTCGATGTAAAAAAAATTATTTAATTTTTATGATTAAGTTTTTTTTTTCAATATAAATTGAATTTAAAATTTAAAATATTGATTACTTATTATTATAATTAAAAATAAAAAATCGTAATTATGATATTAAATATTTGTATTTAGTAAAAAATATAAGTTTCTTTTTTATTTATCATTCACACGCCCACTCCATAGTCATAGTCACGTTGACATTCTTTCTGGAAAATAATTGATCAACTAATTTCTTCCAACAAGCATAAATAAAGGATAGGTACTAATATAACATTTTAGAATAAAACTAAATTCGAATTTTTGAAATTTGAATTTTGTAAATGAAAAAATATAATAAAGAAAATTAATTATATTATCTAATAGAGATTAATCATTCATAAATTTGGTCAATAATTGGGTTATATAATCTAATAATGTTAAAAAAAGGCAACAGGAGAGATTAATTAGGGTATTTCCAAATGGAAATGCAATTCCAAAATTGGGAATTAAAGCAGCAGCGTGTATGGCATTTTGGATAGCGATTCTGACCGTTGCACCAAAACTTTCCTATTGACTAATTGTAGCGCACGCTCCATCACGTTTCTATTTACTAGTCCAGATCTACGTGTTGTCATCCTCACTTGCATTGTATTTTCAAATATTACTTTATTATAAGCATAATCATTCTCGGATTGATTAGACTAATTCATATTAGCTTCATTATTATCAAACCATATTATCATTAAAAAACACGAAGGGGTCGTTAGATGTCAGTTTCCGTATCATTGGGCCAAGGGGAGGATTGGGCCTAGATATTTCATACACGTGGAAGAATTTTATTGGTGGAGAACTCAAAATGAGACAAAAATATTCAAAATCAGAAAGAAGAGGTTATTTATGATACCACACTCCCTCTCAGTTCCTCTTGAGTGAACGCTACTCCACCACAGTGCAGCAGACAAGACAAAGAAAAAGGACTAGGATTCAACCTCTGTTTCTCTTCTGTAGAGAAGAAAACCGAAGCCTTTTACTTATCCTGCACCTTCAAACAACGACTCAAATCAGGTACATTTCTTCCTTCTTCCTTTCTATATTCACTTGTGTTACTTTGGTGACGCTTTGCGGCGTTTTAAGCTACTGGGATAACCTCAAATCTACCAAGTTTTGAATAATTGCTCCAAGTTATTGTACCTCATCTTTGTCCTTTTTCTTCCTATCTCTATATTTTTTTTTCCTCTTTCTGGCTTTCATTTTAGTTTTAGGTTGAATATTTTCTGTTAGAGATCTCACTTGGTGATATGAATAAAATAATTTATACATTTATAAATTAGTTTTTGAACTTAAATTAACGTTAAACTCAAATTCTAAAAATTATATTGTAATACTAATAGATATTCAATAGCAGGAAAAGAGTAGGATGAATTTAGTGATGTATCTAAAATAATTTATATAACTGGTAAAAATTCTTATCTAAGAGTAAGAATTAAAAAATTTCTCTAGTGCCAGTAGTAGCAGTGTTTAAATGACGGAAATGACAATGCTCTGAGACTGTGACATTAACTTGTGTGTTTGTGTGCTGTGTTGCAAATAAGCAGTGTCAGTCTCTTAGTCAGTGCATTTGTTCCTTGGTGTCTTTCATTCTTGTCTTCTAGGCTGTCGCTACAAGTATTTTTTTTAGTATGTGATCGATTCTTTGCTACTACTAGTTGATCGTTAAGCTTCTGCAATTTTTGTTTGGGGTTCAAGGTTCTTTATTGTTGTTTCTATGTGTGTTTATTTTTTCCTTACATAGGATCTTGAGGATAACCAAGAGAAGAAGAGTGAAGATGGCTGAAATGAGCAAGAATCAACCGTCACAGTGGTGGTGGCTTGATAGCCTCAACACTACTAAACGATCCCCATGGCTTCAATCCACTCTCTCTGGTATGCACTTCCTTATCAATTTTCTTCAAGAATTTCTTTTTCTCTTGCCAAGTAAAAAATTACCGTGGTAGAAAAAGAGGAACACTAGCACAAAAAGATAAAAAGGATATGGGGGCACCGTTATGATTTATCCGAGTACTAACTTTTCTAGTTCTTTATCTTTTCTACCTTTTGCATGTGGATTTAGCCGTTGGAGCAACCCATGTATGTAAACCTTTTTGTGCCCATTCCTTTTGGGGTTGGCTCTTAAATAACGTCTTCTATGATGTACTTTAATAGAAGGTTCTTAACTCATTTTTAGTTGGTCCTCTCATCTCATGGCAGATTTAAGAATTTTAACAATTTTTTTTCTACAACGGAACAATTCAAAGAACTTAAAATGGGTCCCATATATTTATTTTACAGATATTGTTTTAATTATAAAAGCTCGTTACTTATATAAAAACAGATCCTTACCGTTCATGTCAGCCTCTTCCAATTATGATCATGAACAAGATCTGATTCTTAAAATTAAGAACCTCATCACTTCCATTGAGCCACAAGTGAAAGAATAAACAGTAGAATTTTTTCATTAGAAACCATATTGGGCATGTGTTAGAAATTACGGTAAGGTACATTAGTAATAATTTTTAATAGGAAAAACTAATTTTGATTTCTTAACCAAATCTCAAAACATTGGTTATCAATTGTCAATTTTTTAGAGTCTTGTTAAAGAATCAATTATAGAAAGTTTTTTTTATTAAAAATCACGTATGTATCGAAAACAAAAGGGAATTGAGTGTCTATTTAAAAAAAGAGAGGGAACGTGAGTGTCTTTTAAGAAAGACTTCAGAGGATAAGTGTAATTTCTTCTTACCAAAAACATTGGTTAACATTTCCTTTATTAAAAGCTATCTTTGGAAGATGTGAAACCAAAGCGATTAGTTCTGCAAAACAAGTTGAGTGTGGTTGTCTGATGCATGTTTATTGCAGAGCTAAATGAGAAGACAAGGGGAATGTTAAAATTAATTGAAGAAGATGCAGATTCCTTTGCCAAACGTGCAGAGATGTATTACAAGAAGCGACCAGAGCTTGTGAGCATGGTTGAGGATTTCTACAGGTCACACCGCTCCCTCGCTGAGCGCTATGATCAAGTCAAACCTGATACTACTGGAATTGGACAACTTGTTTCTGGGGGGTCGCCTTTTGCTTCAGCCAAGTATCAATTAGAGAAGTTGATGACTTTTTCAGACAATGGATATGATACCTATTCTGAGCATTGTGATGTGTACGAGTCTGAGGAATCTGATGTTGATGACCCTGAGCTGGAGGAGGAAGAGGGGGCAAAGTTTCTTCATAACAGCACTAAAGAGGATCATGTTTCGTTTGTGGCTGTGAGTGATGAAGTGATGAAGCTGAGGGATGAAGTTAAGAGACTCAATGAAGAGGGCAAGGCTCATAGGGATCAAGTCAAGCAGAAGGATGCTATTTGTTATGAAGTGATGATGTTGAGGGAAGAAATAGAAAGGCTTAAAGATGAGAACGAGGCGCAGAAGGAACAACTCAAGCAGAAGGATGAAGAGAAGATAGAGGTGATAAGACAACTGAGTTTAGCTATAGATGTGCTGAAGCAGGAGAATGTAAAGATGAGAAACATCATTGCTGAGGAGTCCACCAAGAAATGGAAGAACCCATTTGAGTTCAACAAACTTGTGGGAGCATTTTCGGTCAAGTTGTTCAATGGTACTCCAAGGAATCAGCCCGGCGTTGAGCTCTCTAGATGTGGTTGACAAAAGTTAGCAAATATCGTAATTATGTCTACACCAATCTTAAAAATGTCTATATTTATTGTGTTAGAATAGCCTAGGCTCAAAATCTTTATACTTTATGTTCCTGGACACTAGTGTGAGTACTTGTCATATTCATTATATTTTTTTGTATGTCTTTTCTTTAGCGAGTTGTATTACATTCAATTGTTACAAATATGTATTTGTTGTATTCCTTATATGCAGTCCACCCCAATTTTCCCATCTGTCTTTTACATGCCTCTCCCTCTTTCCTTATGCCAAGTGTGTCCATTTGTCCTAAACAGAGCCATCAAAGTGATATCTGGTCCTAAGCGAAAAGGACTCACTCATCTGTAGTTCGATCAATTTCCAAGTTAATAGGTTGGTGATGGCAACGGAAGTACTTCTCTCCTTTGTGTCTCTCAAACTGTGGTGGGAAGATTTCCCTTCTTTTATTCAGTGACATCTCCTACTTCACTTGCAAACTTGTATATTTACTTTTTACAATCAAATTGAGAAGAATGCCATACAAACACTTCAAAAAAGAAAAAAAGATGGTGGTTTTTTTCTTGATACGAGATCAGAAATTCTGTTGAGACAATTTTATGAGTTGAAGAATTTTTTTATAAAAAACAAAATTGTCTTTCTAAGTATTAAACATAGAACAAACGTAGAGTTTCAACTTGAAATCACTAGTTAAAGATTGTAGTATTTAATTTTTGAGAGGTTATACCAGCAGTAATCAACAATAACCTAATCTTAAATGTTGAAATAGCATGCTTATGGGAACACAACTACACAATTAGAAACAGCAACATCAATCTATTCACAAGACATGAAGCCACATGTAAATTACAGGTAAAGCAAGACATAAAATTGAACATAAAGGCTGATATGTATACTGGAAAGCAGGAGCCTCAGATGGCTGAAAAGCCAATACAGTGGCTGGAGTGCCCAAGGCTTCTGGGTTTGGAGGGCTTGGACTTGAAGGAATTGTGGGCAATGAGGAATATGATGGGGAATGAGAAACTCCAGCTGCACCAGGGGTAGGAAACAGTGGTTCAACATCTGGTGATTGAGTAGGGGAAACTAGAGGGGCACTTGCTGGTGCTGCTGAGATGGTGGAAACTTGCATACTTGTTTTAGAACTATAAGCTGAGGCTAATGAACAATTGCATGCCAACAAGGCCATCAACGTTGCCCAGAATGACAAAAATGAAGCCATATGGTGGCAGAATAAATAATATATTGGCTTATGATGAACTTAATAAATATAACTTGATGTGAAAGAGGAAAAGAGAGGAAACTGTTCCCGGAGAAGCTGTGGAAGTGCATGATTGATGCATAGAACAACATAAAAAGAACAACGTTTCTGGATGAGAAGATAAGCACATCTAACTTTATTTGTTTTGTACAGTAGACATTAAAAAAAATATAACATCATTTGAATAAAAATGGTCTACCAGAAATGGTGGGTGAGCTTCCAATTGTCGGTGACAATTGATGGTTGGGACCTACTTGTTACTTTATAGAGTGAATGAATCCTAGGCGTCCATGGCCTATAAATGAACATCAAAAAGAGGGATAAAAAGTAAACCCATTGGGGGATGGTGGGGAAAACAAACAAAGGAATTCTAAGGCATATAGAAGTGTGGTAGAAGTGTTTTTTTTTTTTTTAAATAGAATAAATAGTTATTTTGGTGTATGATATTAAGAGATGGTGTCATATTAGTCTCTTAATTGTCATTTATTTTAAGCTAAAATAAAACTTTTTCATTTTAATTTTTAGTTTTAATTTGGTTTAAAAATTTTAATTTTACTTTATTCTTCTAAAGTGTATATGTTAGATAAAATTAATCATGTCGTCAATTTATTATACTAATTTAATAAACTTAATTCATATGATTCATAATTTAAACCATCCAATATTAAAGAGCATTTAAATTTTTATCACTCACAATTTTAAAATTTTTCTAAATAAAAAAATTAAGTTCATGTTTCCTATTTAAGAATGTTTATTTATTCTTCCATTATTCAAAATATGAGACGTTTCAAATAGGAATGAAAATTTTATCCAAATCTAATGAATAGAGATACAAAATATTCATAATCGATGAGGTAAATATTCTTTAATGTGGATGAGTCAAAAGAAAAAGGTTTAACTGCAAAATTTAACGAGGATGAACGTGGGTCTCGATGGATATATATATATATATATATATATATATATATATATATATATATATATATATATATATATATATATATATATATATATATATATATATATATATATATAAAATATAAAAAAATATCTTATATATAATTATGTATTTTATTAATTTAATTACTAAAATATAATATTGAAAACTTGATATAAACCCTAAACAATGCATGAGATGAACCATGAATTTAGGTGTATATTCATATATTTTTATTTTAAAGGATTAAATATATTTTTCATCTTTTGCTAATTTTGATTTTAATTCTCAAATTTAATTTTTTTAGTTCTCACATTTTAAAAATTTTATTTTTATTTTCTTGATGTAGATGATGGTATAGGTGTTTCCCACATGTATTGTAAATAAAATTCTTCTCCTTTCGTAAAATTTGTCTCCAATAATGCTTAAATCGAGACACTAAAACAATAATTTTCAAAATATAAAGATTGAAAAAAAAAATTAATTTGATAACGAAAAACCTATTTAAGTCTTTGATATATTATAGAAACAATGTGATATACTAACATTTATGCAACTAATTGTCTATAATATACAACTATGCAATATATTATAATGTTGCACTTTGACACTCTCAATGTGATGTCACTTAAGAGTTTTAAGAATTAAAACATTATATTTAAAAATGTTTATGATAAATAATTAAGTTTATAATGTTGTATAGTTATCACTTATGTTTGAATAATTTAAAATTATATTTAACTAATTTAATAATTAATTTTTAATTTAGCTGTAGTATTTTTTAATTAATATTTTTTTATTAATTTATTGACTTTAAATATAAGTAAAGTGTAAATAGCAATACAATATGAGTTTTTTTTTATATATACGAGTGTAGGATGAGTAATATATTCCAACCTTACTCATTGATTAAATTAAAAAGAAAAATACAAGAAAAAAAGATAAAATATGTAATTATACATATTTTTTAAAAAATATTTGGGTCGTCAATAGGCCCCGAGCAACGCAGACTAACCTGTATTGGGGTAATTAATTTTCATGCTAAGTCATATTGGGCCAAGATGATTTTATATTTAAATTTTATTAGGTGAATCCATGTTTTATCAAATTACCCAAGTCCGTATTTCATCCACTTTAATTAATTTTGACACCCTATTTATTGACATGATATATATGTTTTAGAACAATTAATCTTATCCGTTACGCAAGTGTATCACATATAAATAGAAATGAAAATATATCAAGTCAATAGATCAATAAATAATCCAAAAATAGAGCTTTAAAAATATCTAAAAATTAAGTATGAGAAAGGTAAAAAAGTAAAAAAAAAAAAGCATGTATAATTATATTAATTATTAAATTATAAAAGTATATAATTATATATAAAAAATATATTTTAATTTAAATACACTAATAATGTAAATATTTTTATATTATTATCCTATCATAAATTATAATGTATGATAAAATTATTAACTTTTATAATAATTATCTTAAAAATTATATTCATGTTAATTTTTATTTTTTGATAATATAATTTTTCATTTTAATAAATACACTTTTAAGAAAGCATCTATGAAGGAAAAGGGTACCTATCTCTCGGTAATAAGATCTTTTAAATAAGTACATAATTTTAACATATTATAATATAAATTAATATACTAATATATTAATAGTATTTTAGCCGATGCAAATAATAAATATTTATTTTATATAAATAAATTTTATAATAAATAAATATTTTTAAATATTTAAATTATATTTTAGATTTATGATAAATAATTTAGATTGTGATATATGATTTTTTTCTAACTATTGATTATTTATTTTAAAAATATATTAAATTTAATTTATAAATAAACATTAAAATGATAGGTTGAAATATGTAAAAAATTAAGAAAAATCCATAAAAACTCTTTTGTTAAAGAATAACTTCTACAAACATTTTTATTAAAAGAATAAATCATAAAAACATTATTGTTTGAAAGTATTTTTCAAAAAGATTTTTATTTAATATAATTATTATAATTTATATGAATTTAAAAGGTCATCCACTAATAATATAAAGTAACAATTTTTTTTAATGATCTTTAGAATAATTATGATAAAAGTTAACAACTTATTATATATAGTAAATTGTAGTTGGGCGATATTATTAACTTATTTTACACTCTAATGCATAGTCTATTTTCTCTTCATATATATAATAGATTATTATTAATTATTAAATTTACATACTTTGAAAAAATGTTAGTTATAGATGCTTTATAAAATAGTTTAAAGCTTATTTTTTAAACTAATAATTTTTAAAACTATTAATTTAAATTTTATAGTAAATGAGTTTGACATTACCAATACTAAGATATAGATTACACATTCGATTTATTCTCTTCCCTAGAGAGGAATATTAAGAGCTTGGCAAATGTTATGTAATATATGTGTTGGATTCAATAGACAATAATGGGATATTTTTAAGAAATAATAATAATTTTATTATATTAAGAGTAAAAATTAAATTTTTATTTAAATAAAATATTTAAAAAATATTTTTCTCTTATTTAATTATAAAATCGAACATAATATTAATATAATTTATTAAATATTTTTTATATCTTTTAAATCTAATAAATAATTGAAAGATAGATAAATTTGCTGCACTTTATGTAATGTTTTAGAGAGGAATGTATTATATAGTATATATGGAGGGGTTAATTGGATATTTCCAAAAAAAAAATGAAAGAAAATAAGAGAGGGAGAGAAAACAAGAGTAAAGTAAATTAAAATGAATTTTTTATATGAAAGAAAAATATTATTATATTTTGTTTAATTTCAAATTAAAAATAAAAATGAAACAAAATGTAATGTATATATCTTGTATTTATCTTTTTCATATTTATTTTAAATTAAATTTTAATATATTGTAAAAAATATTAATTATTAAAAGGAATATTTATTTCATAATATAAATTATTTATCATAAATCTAAAATATAATTTATTACAAGTTTTAATTATAATATAATTTATATATTTAAAAATATTTATTTATATTAGAGTGTTTCAAATACTATTTTGTTTCAAATTAGGATAATCGAAAGAATTAATGTTCATAATTAATTGTAAGTTCAAATTAAATTTTATTTCTTGAATTCATATAATTACAAGTTGAAATAAATTTTGGTTGTGTCTACTAATGTTTGAATACGATATTTTATAATAACATAGTTGTGGTTTTATTACACAACATTATTCTTTTTGTAGGATCCCAAATATGTCCAGCTAAGCAAGTGGGACTCCGAATTTAGCCAGCTAAGCAAGAGAAACCAAAATCTGCACACTTCACACGGTGGGACTCTTGGATCCGGTCAAATTATGGAAACTCATTTGGTGATGGAGACAAGAATCTCACGCATTCCAAGAGCATGAAACCCTCTGATCCATCCATATAAGCAAGAAGAGACAAGGACATGGGTCTAGCTAAGCAAAGAGGGGACAAAAACTCACACACCTCACACTATGAGACCCGTAGATCAGGCCAGGTCAGCACCAGCGCAAGTCATTTATTCTTGAGCTGCTGTCGGTCCTGAAGAAACCAGGAGGGGAGAAGGGGACAAAGGAGTGGGACCCAAGATGAGAACATGCCACGACCTGACACGTAGTTTGAAGCGCATAACTTAGGGATGAGTGATACTAACAACCATAGAATGAGAAGAATCGGAGGGTTAGGACCAATCCATATGGCCAAATCTGATGCACCAATGACCTCATGCATAGCCTATAAAAGGCCTCACAACGAAGAGCAAAGGGTTGAAAAATCTGGGATGAAGAGTAAGTCGAAAAGTTTTCGAGAATTGGAGAGTGAGAATTCTTGGTCAGAAATTGGAGGTTGAAAGTTTCATATTGAAGAAGGAAGGGTCGAACAATTGAGAGAGAGAAGTCTGAAGTGAAAGTCTAAGAGTTTGAAAGGGTGATTAGCAGAGTTTAGCAGAAGAGAGAGTTTAAGAGCTTGTGCACGAAAGTTGAAGCGGAGACCCTGGACGTGGAACTGTTATCAATTCCCAATGAAAGAACAATTCAAGCAGAAGAGGAAGCACGAAGTTACAACCTCTGGATACCATATTAGTCTCCCTTGTTCTAAAACAACACATAAGCCTAGGTCTAAGTAGATAACTCATGCCATATGTTGTCATCTACATTTATGTATTGTACTATCATTCCTTAGCATTGGTCTAAAGTCACTATTCAGCTAACATGTAGTTAGCACTCACATGGACCGAGGCGGTCTCGGTCCTCCCCTTTGTATAGAGCTTCAGAAAGTACATCTCTCTTTATTTGAAAGGTTCTGGACTAGTCCCAGCTCTACATAGCCAGGGACTGCGTCCTCACCAATTCGGTTGGCTGAGTCAGTCTCAGCATCCAGTCACATCCGACATCGAGTCGGTCTCAGCCTTTTCTTAGCACCTGTTATTAAAACATCCTGTTGTCTACCCGTCAATTATATTTTGGACGCCTAATGGAAAGTCCATTTTTCTCTAAAAGTCAGTTAACTCATGGTCGCCTAATGGAAAGTCCATTTCTCTCTAAGGTCCCTGGATGCCTAACGGATAGTCAAACCTCTCCCATGATCATTTGGTTCAAGAACGCCTAAGGGATAGTCCATTTCTTTTAAAGTCATTTGGGTCCTGAATACCTAATGGATAGTTCAGTCTTTTCCATTGTCTGTTGACTCATGGACGCCTAACGAAAAGTCCATCTCTCCAATGTGATTCACCCTCTTGGACGCCTGAAGGATAGTTCATTCCTCGTACTTCATAGCATGTCCAGAACTACGTAAATTTTGATTCCTCTAACAAAAAAGAGATACGTAGGAGTAAGAGACACACTTTTGTCAAGTTATTCATCCCAAAAGTCAAAAAATATATACACACTTTCCATTGTAAGTTTGATTCATTTGTCGAAAGAGCATAGAGCATATATGTAAGGGTTTTTTTAATTCATGCAGCCAATTTGGATAACTATCAGATGATAGACGTGTGGGGATACCATGTGATCTTCATGCGTAACCGACTCCTTACTTAAATTGTGATTCGCGACCTACCTTATCCATTTTTAGTTCTCGACGTTTCCCATAAAAATGCTGGTGATGACTTCCATCAGAATCGAATTGGTCTTGGTCATCCTCCTAAATTGATTGAGTCAATTCGAACTATTTATAACCGGTTCCTCCTTCGAGAAGGATTCGACTTCAAGCATTTCCAATTGCGAATTAGGTCACGACACTTTTTCCAAGCAAAACAAAAACGAAGACCCTACTCTGGCAACCGTTCAACCACAAAATAAGACACGTCTATCCAAACTTGGAAAGAAACAAATGCAGGTACGACGAGTTTGGGTGAATAATTTGAGTTGAAATATTAAATATGTTAAGTCAATTCCACGCGGAAAAGTTAGGATAATTAGACGATGCAGGAAGCGAAGGTGATAATAGTCGGAGGCGGAACTTCTGGTATCGCCACCGCTGCTTGCTTAACGAAGCAATCGATACCTTTCATACTGATGGAGCGTGAAGACTGTTTCGCTTCCCTGTGGCAGAAATACACCTACGATCGTCTCCACCTCCACCTGAGGAAGCAAGTGTGCGAGCTTCCGTACTTTCCCTTTCCCAAGTCCTACCCTCGTTATGTGCCTCGGAAGCAGTTCATAGACTACTTGGGGAACTATGTCAACCACTTCAACATCCACCCTCTCTACCACCGCGCCGTCGAGCTGGCTGAATACGACGGGAAAGGGACTTGGAAGGTCAAGGCTCAGAACACAAGCTCCGGCCAGCTTGAGGAGTACTCCGGAAGGTTCCTCGTCGTGGCCAGCGGCGAAACGGCTGAACCGCGCGTGCCCCAGGTTGAAGGCTTGGATACTTTCAGAGGGAAAGTGATTCATTCAACGGAGTACAAAAACGGCAAGGAGTTTAAGGATCAACACGTTCTCGTTGTTGGATCTGGGAATTCCGGCATGGAGATTGCACTAGACCTGGCCAATTTTGGGGCCAAACCTTCCATCGTTGTTCGCAGCCCGGTACCCACAACAAATCTTTCTTATTATGATTTTTATATTTAAATGATTTAACATATAATTTTATATCTTAAATTCTTAATTTGTTATTTACACATAAAATTTTATTAAATCAACCCTTAAACATGCTGAAATTATTAGGTAATTATAGGATTCCGACTATCTAATAACTTCTCTTAAACATAAAAGTCATATCTTTTTAAGATATGTTATCTTCAATTGTTTTAGGTTGATTATTAACTCTTATATTCTTAATTTGTTTCTCATAAGTACAACAAATTTTTAATTTCAAATATATATATAGCTTGTTATTAATTTAATCTATATTGAAGAATATTATTAAATAAATTTTTATAGGTATAATTATTATCTATTTAGTTTTTTTTGTCAAATCAATTTCAGAGGTCATATCTAATAATTTTATATGAACTACTTAATTCTCATGTAGAGTTTTATTTTTATAATCGGGTATTTTTATGTAGTTCTTCCTCTCACTCTCTCAGACCAAACAAAATATCAAATTAAGTCAAATTTTAAAAAAAATAAATCATTTTAAATGATTTTAAATCAAATTTAATTACTATGTGAATTTATATATATCAAAACATTCCTTTTAATTAGTTTTGCATCTCGAGCCAAATTTGAGTTACAAACCAAATATATAAAGTTTAGACCACTCAAAATACTCTACAATTACTTTAGTATAATGACGTATTCTAATATTGTCTTTGGGATCGACTTTCTCCATTGAATTATGATTTGAGTATCATGTGACTCAAGAATCTTTTTACTTCCACTACTTTGATTATGATTACTTTTTCTCATTGAAAATTTTAATTCTATATTTCATGACATATTTCTTACTTGTGTTGGATTAGTGAATTTTATTTTCTTTTTTTTTTGCATATAACAAAAATATTACTCTTGATTCTAAAAAATGTAGCATCCTAATTTCTAATATTGCTCTATTTAAATATAGATTTTCTTTTTTTGTTTTCTTGTAATTTTATTATAACTTACAAAATAATATTCAATTATACTTACTTTTATCCAATAAACATTATTTTAAAATTAACCTTAAATTAAACACTTAGTTTATTTAAATTAAAAAATACATCATACAACATAAAATTCCTTATTACCAAAATTTAATTTAATTTTAATAATCTAATATTGATGGCTAAATAAAAGTTCGAGAATAAAAAATTATTAAAGATTAATGGCAATGGTGAAATTTTACCTAAGGAGTTAATAATCCACACAAAACTAATTAAGATTGTTTTCAAATATGATACCACTATAAGGACCAATCGAGTAACTTTGTATATGTAAGAAATGATTCAATAATGTTTTTAAGTAAAGAAATCAACTTAAAAATATGCTACATGTTTAATGACTAAATTAATAAGAGTTCAAGATAAAATTATTTTAAAGATAATGTTATATTTATAATGACTAAATTGATAATATTTATATTAATAGAACCTGATTTAATAATTTTTATTGTATAAATATAAAATTGAGAATTCACAATATAAAGGATCAAATTATATATTAAACAAATTTAAATTTCTGGTTCATTGTGATTTATAATTATGTGTACGAAGGTTCATTTTCTTTCGAGGGATATGATGTATTATGCGTCGGTTTTGCTCAAGTATTTGTCGTTGGGTACGGTGGAGAAACTAACGGTGATGGTTAGCAAGATAGTGTATGGGGATCTGAGTAAGTACGGTATACCGTTTCCCAGCGAGGGCCCTTTCACCATGAAGATCAAATACGGAAAGTTCCCAATCATTGACTTGGGAACTGTCAAGAAAATCAAATCTGGACAGATACAGGTACGAGGAAAACACAATAATCCTACTTGTTTTATTTTTGTGGTTGACGAAATTTTTTTATGGATAACCCTGAGTAGAGTAAATTAGTTTCAATGAAAAATTTTATATTTTACATTAAAAATTGTATAAATGATTATTTGGACAATTCGTAATGGTTTTGTCCTGCAAAAACGGATGCCTCACTGGGAGATTAAAAAACCAAAAAAACAAACTAGAAACTAGTCAAACTACGAAAAACTGGGTCCGTGTTCAAATTAGAAAGAACTGTTGAGTTAGAGAATCCTAAAACCCTTCAATTGGTTGTATTATTTGTTAGATATTTTAAAATGTTAAAGTTTTATTAGTTAATTATTTTAAATTAATATTTTTATCTTTAAATGAGATTTTTTATATTTCTGTTTCTTGACTTGGTCCTCGTGGGAAAAAGTTTATATTCTCTACTACTAACTTTTACCTTTTCAAACATCAATGATATCTTCTCAACATTTCTGTATCTTCTCCTCACATTCTTTACTTTCTCCCCTATCAATGTTTTTACCTCTCCTCTCTTCCATGTGTTTCTGAGTTAATAAAAAAATCTTATTAATTTTGATGTCTCAATCTCTATCAATTAAGAAAAATCTATTAAATCTTGAGAATTGAACTTGCACACTTAGCAAATAAGTATTTGAAGACACGTTTCAAACTATTTTGTTAATGATCAATCGTGTGTGTGAGTTTGAGATCGGAGATTTGACTTTGGCCTATTGTACCTATAGAATTAATAATGGAGATCCCCCTAAAGCCTTTAGGCTATCTTTGAATTGATGACGGAAAGAATTAAGATGTAATGAAATGCATTAAAATGAAGTATAATTGAATAAATTTTTTTGTTCATTGTTTGGTAATATAGAACAAAATTGTTTTTCCACGTTTCATTCTTCTCAATTGAGAGAAAGAAGGACAAAGATAAACAAACAACGGAATAAGTTCCATTAATTTTCACTATGTTCCATCCACGTTCGACTAGTTCAAACATAATGACAAGTTTTATGACTTTCTTTTTACATGTTCTACACTTTGTTGTAATTAATTTTTCACTCGCTCTAATTCCAAAGGGGAAATGCCCAACAACGAAACCTCTCTCTGTAATCTACCAGCATAAGCTAAATGGAGTGATGACTTCATAAATGTTACTTTCTCTTTTGCTCAGTCAATAAAATCTCAATTGAAGAGTAAGCAAATAGTATCTCCTAAAATAAAATAGTGGGACGCGAAATTCCTTCAAGTTTTGATTGAATTGAGAACAAAATTTTATTAAAATATTTTTGTATTCCTATTCTACTCTGACCAATCAGTGTGAAAGAGTATATCTATACGTAAGTGAATGTGACAGAGACATAAAGTGAGTTGCATTCTATTGTGCTATGTAGGTGTTGCCAGCGGAAATAGAGAGTATAAGAGGTAACGAAGTTTTGTTCCGGGATGGGAAATCGCACCCATTTGACTCAATTGTTTTCTGCACAGGCTTCAAGAGATCAACTCAAAAGTGGCTTAAGGTATGTATCATATTGATATTGTATGTGAATATTGGCAATGTACCCTTTATTGAATACATTGTTAATTCCATCTACCATGCAAGAAAATTTAGAATGACGTGATTAATTGACAATTCTGAACAGGGTGGGGATGATCTTCTGAATGAGGATGGTTTTCCAAAGCCTAGTTTCCCAAATCATTGGAAGGGTCAGAACGGTTTATATTGCGTTGGATTGTCAAGAAAGGGTTTCTTTGGAGCTAACTTCGATGCCCAAAACGTGGCAAATGATATTGCCTCGTTAATTCTTCAAGAAGAAGAAAGCAAAGGAATTTTTAGTGTCAAGTAACCAACTAATTCTCATCTATTATGTTCAGGTAGACTATAAACTTGGTTACAGAAACAGTAAACATGATGTGGTATACATTACAACAATTTGTATAATAACACTTTCATTCTTCACCAATATTTCTTTTTTCTTTTTTCTCTTTTTCTCCTTTTTTATTTGATAGGATTTTTTCTTTCAAAATTACCCAAGTAGATAAAAATTTGAAAAATTATTCAAATTGAAGTGAGCCGTATTTAAGAATCACGACTTCATCATGAGAGTCGTATCTCCTTTTTCGACTTTTAGATTTTGTATTTTTTTTTAATTTGCTTTGTTTTTATTTTTAGAAATAGTGAAAACATGTATTTTTTTAAAATAAAAACAAATTAAATTTTAATTTTTTTAAAAAGTCATGAAGACGACTTTTGCTTTTATTTTTTAAAATTCAAACATTTTGTGATTGGTTTTATAACAAGTTAGTTTTAGATTGAAATTTTGTTAAACATTTAAAAAAATTGTGAATTAGTTTGCTATGTAAAATGTATTATTGAAATATAAAAAAATTAATAATTTAATATAATAAATTATTAAAATTTTAAGAACAAAAATTATTTATCAAATAATATTAATTAATAAAATATAAACAACATAATATATTTCATTAAAGTGACTGACATAATATTCACCGCAACGTCCGTCCGGCATCCACTGGCTACTCTTTTAAAAATTACTAATAGAAATTTTTTAAAACTAATAATAATAACTAAATTTTAAAAATAATGAAAAGTTAAATTTAAAAATTAAATAAAATACTATGAATGACTTACAAATTAATTTAAAAATTAAAAATTAAATTTTAAAAAATAAAATTAGCAATTTTATATAAAAAACAAAGAAGCAATAATTGAGTGAAAGAAAATTACTAATAAAATTTGATTTAGTTAGTAATGATCAAGTTTATGTCAAAAAGGGCATGAGTTCGAATTTTGCTGTGAAGAATCTTTGAGACAAATAATTTGTAAGTATTCGTTAAACATGAAGGTCTCTGATAAATTCTCTGAAGACAAGACATGTAAACTTTTATATAATAAAAATAAAAAATAAATAAAAATTAATAAAACAAGGCACATATTCATACACGACTTTGATATCGTAGCGTGATAACGACTTTGAAGTCGTGTATTGAAAAACTGAAACCCTTTCGTGTAGTTAAAGCGCAAATAGTAATAGGAAAGTCCTTTATATGTATGAGATTAAATAAAATATGGACTTGATGGTAGTTCATTCTCTAGTTCTTCTGGTTCGGTACATCAATAAATTGTTTATTGCATTAATTATTTTTTGATAAAAATACTCTTAATTAATTTATAAATTTGGTAGTCGATAAATAATAAGTATTGTAAATTAATAAGATAAATTTATTTTTTTCTTATAAAAATTGAAGTAGGTTAAAAAAACATATTAATTAATTATTTATTAAAAATAATTTAGATAAAAATAGACAAATAATGAGATGGTAAGTTTCAATAATTTTAAAAGTAATTTTGAAATAATAAAAACTATTACCAAATTTAATATTATTATTTAAAAACTCTTTAATTATTATAAATTGTAATATAAAAGAGTCTTAATTATATATCACAACTAAGGTAATATATAATTTTGATTATAGAAAAGTGAAGTAAAAGAGTATTGCAAGGCACATGATCGAGGATGCTCGACAGGGGAATGAGTTGGTACAGCAACATGATGACGAGTTTGCAGACTTCACTCACTTAAGCTCGGCTTTCAACGTCATTCTTTAATCTGCATTCATTAATGGATTTCCTCACTTTCTTTAAAGTTTTAACAGAAACCCAACTATACCAATCAAAGCAAAGAATTATGGAGTTGCAAATATAGCTCCACCATTTCGTCAAACATATTATTAATTACGTCTGGATTTATATATATAACCATTTTAAGTATTTCAGAAAAATTAACAAGTCTTATAAAAATCACTAACACAAATTTCTTAAAAAGATTATTATAAAATGAATCAGAAATAATATATATTTTCCCCCTTTCCTTTTCGATGATTCTGTACGTACTTGACCAAATATGGTATTCTTACCACTTTCATTATGAATTTCATAATCAATGGAAGCCATATGATAATAGGTTCAGTATTACACCATAATCAATGGAAGCCATATGAATTTCAAAATCAACCGATGGTTAGTATAAGTGATATATATTTAATTTTCTTTAAGTAAGACGTTGAGTTTGAATTTTATACAACAACAAAGAAAATTCATTATGTTGTAAACGATTATTTTCCCAAAAGATATCTATAATTCTAAATATTTATTTTAAAACATATAACGTTAATCGTATTAATATCTAGATAATGATTATTACATTTGTAATCTTTTAAATCTCCATTTAATCATGAAATTAATTCTTTAAATATGTATTTCTTCAGTCAGAAAACATAATAGCTTAAATGTAATTTTTCATTATCTAAGTATTAATTTGACTACTTATTCAATTAAAATATATGTTATTCATATAACATTTTATTTTTTTTATACAACAATATTTTATATTTTTATCTCTATTTACTGTATCATTTATTACATATTGTTCTTTCTCTCTTTTAATTGTATAATTTACTGTATGGTTGCGTATAAATAATATTTTCTCTAATTATCACCTAATACATTTTCACTTTTTAGTTTCCTTTGAACCTTTGTTTTTCTTTTTATTAGTTTACCATGTAAAAATTTCAAGTTAGGGTTTTCTTAGTTCGTGTTGTTATATGTTGGAATATTAAAAATGAAGTGAAGGGTTTCCAAATGACAAAAACACGCTTGCATGTGGTTAAACTGGTAAGAATGTTTTGAAGAAGAAGCCTTTGAGTTGGTCATCATTTGTATTGATCAAAGGGAGAGACAACTTTGCATAGACTCAATTAGTGTATAGGTTGGAGAATGAATATATAATATTGAGGGGCTTCAAATTGCAGCATGCGTGCCATGGCAGTCCCTCAGGACTGAGCTAATTAACAGCAAGATATATAGAAAGCTTCACATGGAAGCAGCATCGAGATTGCTTCACTTTTTAGCTTTTGAGTTGCTTATAAAGGGACTAGCAAGGAGGATCAGGTTCCTTTGAGTTGGCATGCACTGTAGGGGACACTTGCTTTGATGGTAACTTTTTTAGGCATCAAGAGTGGTGTCCCTGCAAGAACAAGATCTCAAAAGGCTTCTGACAAACTAAAAACCCCTTCCAAGCTAACACAAATAATTATTCATGTCATGGGGACCATGGGGCGTATAGTTTATGGCACGTAAATATTCACACCATGTGTTTACGCATTCTTGTGACCTGTGACCATTCAGAGCATGACCATGCACATCAGTCAAACACCAAATTTCCACTTTGGTTGGTGGATCTATTGAATGCAATTAAATTTATAAACTAAGAGAAAACAGAGCCAAACAAGAATTTATTATCACCTTCTTTTTCTTGATTACTATTATAAGAATACTAATATAAGAAAAAATAACATTTACGTTAATTAAAAGAATTAATTAGCATTATTAATTTTATTTTAAAATATTCTTCTTTAAAAACCATCCTTTATTAAAACTTGATAGTATCAAAAATAAAACTTAGTTATTAAAAATAAAATCTTAATTAAATAAAAAATATTTTAAGATGATATTATTAAATAGAATAAAATTTACTAAAATTTACTTTTATTTAAGTCTATTAATTAATTTTTTTCTTTTATTTCCATCTAGCTAGAGGGAGTAAATATTAATGGGGGAAGAAAACCAACATTTCTCCTCTTTTCTAGATACTTCATTTACTATTTTCATTCTACCTCCCAGCTCCCAGCTCCGTTCCTTTTTTTTCTCTTAAGTAAATAAACTAAGTGCAATGCTACATATAAAACAACTATAATTAATTTAATTAATTAATGAAATTAAGCCAGATTCAATTATGGTTTATGAATGAAATCAATACAAATAATAATTCATCCATCCAAGAATAAAAGTAACCCAATTCATGCTGTAAAAACAATTCAAGTTTAAAAATTAATATATGTCATTAGTATTTTTTTTTTTACAAAATAAATTATACATAGTACTACGGAAAGTAAACCAAAAACAAAAATTATAAATAACAATTATATATTTTTTTGCGGTAAAATAACAATTAAATTTACTTTTTTTGTTGTAAAATAAATTAACAATTTTTCTAAAAGAGTAAATGAAAAAGCAATTAAATTTACTCTGTATTTATTTGTGTGTTTTGCACCTTTTTTGAGTTTATTGGTTATCATGTTGACGATTTCTCCTGAAAAGCGCAATTATCTTTTTTCTTTTTCCAAAAGATAACAATTTTCCAAGTTCATACCTCCTTATCTTTCTCCTCGTCTTGTGAATATCTAACAGATCGAGAAATGCTAATTGTACGTTAAATTTTATACAATGTTTTATTAAACAAAAGAGAGAAAAATATATATAAAATATAAAAGGTGTAATAAAATAAATAATGTGACAGAAACATGAAGAAAAAATATAATATTATAAAATTACTATATAAATAATATTACTCTATCAATTATATCACTATCAGATACAATTTTCATTTTTCTATTGTTCAAATTGGGGCTTACTTTCAATTGTTTGCTTTATGCCTTTATCTCATTTTCAACTTGAGAAAGCTACGTGTGGGAATTAAAGCACAACACTTTCGAAATCTAAACCATATACCATATGCATAGCAAAACCTCAAATGTCAAATGCTGTCCCAAAACTTTAAAGGCACAACTTACGTTTACCAAAAGCAAACGTGTTTATCATTTATTTCTTTACTTCGAAGACAACTTGATTAAGGATAGACATGCTCAATAGAAAAATCTTCTAAATTCTAACCTTGATGTTCAAAAAACATCGTTTTTCTATGTCAAATATTTTGTTAATTATATGTATTAGCTCTTAGAAACACGTATTTCTCGATTACATGAAAAAACGCATTTCTCATGAACAATACCAACAAAATCATGAGGAGAAAGAAATCAAACTTGTTTTTTTAGAAGTAAAAACTATAAGGAATCCTACAAGAAAAAAACAAAAAACAGTAGCAAGGATATATATAGAATTCCTTTAAACAATGATAAACAGGATGATTGTGATGCTTTATAAGCAAAGGGTGTGTGTGTTAGATATGTAGCTAAAAGCTCTTTTAAATTTAAATCTCAAAAAAAAACTTTATAAAAACTTTATTTGACATAATTTTTTTTTAGTTTAGGAGAAAAAGGGTAAAGACAGGAGAGAGAGCATGAGAGAGTAACGAGAGAGAAAAAATAAGTCAATTTTTTAAATGTTTTTTTACATAATATTTTTTAAAAATGTTGTTTTTTCCTTTTTATAAAAATTAAGATGCTTAATTTTTAAGAATTTAAACAAAATTGTTGACCCAATTTTTATTTTTATTTTTTAAAAAGAGCTGTCTAAATAAAATTTGAGTCATACACTAAATTAATCTCCTAAAAAGAATTCCAATTTTTCATAGAGTGGACAGACCATATCTAAATTTATTACATCTAACTTATTATTAAATCAATATTTTATTCACCGATGTGTTAATCACGTGTCTATACATTTATGACTTTTGGTACAATCAGATTTGAAAAGCCGAAAAAAACAAACGGAGGTTAATAACGTGTCTATACTTGTACGACTTGTTATACAAGAATCTAAGCAGCCCCACTCTGTAACCATTTCAGACATTCAATTATGAATTATCTTGGACCGAACCAAGGAAAAATATCACATAACTTTGTGCTTGACCATGTATAAGGTATATGTAATGCATTTAAAGCGGATTGTTAACATGTTGGAAGTAATATTTTTTTAAAATAATATTGTTAAGATCAATAATTAATTCTTGACAAAATTAAAATATTTACAAAAACTAAAGCTTCAACGGGATTAAAAAAAAATTACTAAGATTATATCTATTTTATTATATATAATTAATTATATATTGTGCACGGACAAAATTCAAGATCGATTAACTTAAATAATTATTAGTTAAAATATTTTAGTCTGTATTAAAGTATTTTTTTCTTCTTGTAATGTTATTATTGTCCATCATCAACTTGTATAAGATATTTATTTAATTCATATGTCAAGTAATTTATTTTACTTAGAGTAGTGTCAATAACTCATGTTAATATTCTTTTAGTTTAATTTGTCTAGACACCTAAAGTTAACAATGTCTTTGTATGACCTATGGAATACTTTAAGATCAATTCAATCTCTCTACTGATTGAGCAAGATTAATTTATATATGTTTCAACTTAAAATTAAAAAAAATCTTTTAACCAAAACTTCTTTAAAAATGATAAAAAAAATATTTTCTTTTAAATAAGCTAAATTAAATATGCATGTCTATTTAAGAACATGCTTCTTTAAATATATTTAACAATATTTAGAAGTGAAGTTCTTGCGGAGGCACATCCTTGATATCTTGTCCTTACGCAAAAAAAAGAAAAAGAAATTATAATATATAAAAATTTTATTTATTAAATTTAATTTGATTCCTCCAACAAGAATATGATATCCTTAGTTTCTTTAATAAAAGTTTGATCTTAAGAAAATATAGTAAATATTTATAGAATAAAAAATTTTAATTTTTTTTTCCATTCTTTTGTTTATGTTAGTGAAATACAAAACATGTAATCAACACCGAAAATTAGTGTAAATGTCAAATTATTTTAATAATTGGTTATACTAAACAAGAAAAATTATAAATATATTTTTTATATATTTTTAAATATAGTTTATATTATTAATTAAAATTTGTAATAGACTTGTCATTAAGAGAATGAAACTTGTTAAATAAAAAATGTAAATAATGTAAATAGAACACAAAATATATTAAATAGTAGAGAGAAGTAGGAAAAAATATATTTTATTTTGTTTACATAAATAAAAATTACAAGAAAATTTATTATTTTTATTATATAAATATTCATCATATCTTTTTAAAATTAAATTATTATTAAAATAAACTAATTATATTACATTTTAATTAAATCTAATAAATAATGAACCATTTTTATTTTATAATTTATAATTTTTCTATTGATTATATTCAAAGACGAGGTACTGTGCTTGTCGGTACCCCAAAAAATTTCTATTTAGAAACTATCATCAGTCATTTTACTATATATACGAAAGAAATTTAATTATTTATATATTTATATAAATACTATAATAATATTTATATTCAATTATATTTAGTCTTTTAAGTGGGTTGTTTTCTAATATGTTTTGAAATTGATTTTTTTTTCCTATAATTATTTATCATATTTTCTTAAGATCAAATTTTTATTAAAAGGATACTAATTATATCATGTTTTTATTAAAAATAATAAAAATAAATTTAATAAATGATAAATATTTTTTATTTTACTAGTTATATATAAAAAGAAGAGGAAAACAGCTAATTTTTATACTAATAGTATTTAATTTTCTATTATGTCATTATTTTATTACACGATAATAAAATTCAATAAAAAGACATCAATTATTTTTTGTATGAAAGGAAATAAAAATAATAAAAAAATCGTATTCATAATTATTTTTTTTCGCTTAAGATAAAGATTTCGATGAAGAAAAAAGGAAATCAATTTTGAATTGCATCAAAAATAATTTTTTTTATTTGGTTTTATTTTATTTGAACAAAAGAACTTTCTATATTATACTAATCAATTCTCGAAAATATGACGAATTGATAACTCATATATTGTTATTCATTATATTGATCCCATTTGATACTAGAATTTATCGACAAAAGATTTATTATTTTATTATTAAAATTGATATATATTTTAATTAAATTCCTATTTAAATAAAAAAATAATGAAAGAAATAAGTGAAGTGGGTGTATTTTTGTTAATTTGAAAAGTGTGTTTGGGTTTTGGCATAGGGAAAAATGAGTGGAGATGGTAGATGGGTATATATATATATATATATATAAGCTGGGGTTGTGTTTATTTAGTAATAAGAAGAAAGCGAAGCAGAAGGAAGAATGGAGGAAGAGAAGGGGAGAGTGATAATAGTGGGAGCAGGGCCTTCGGGGCTGTCGGCCGCTGCATGCTTGACGAAGCATTCAATTCCGTACATAATCCTTGAAAGGGAAGACTGTTTCGCTTCTCTATGGAAGAAATATTCCTACGATCGTCTCCACCTTCACCTCCCTAAACACTACTGTCAACTTCCTCATAAACCATTCCCACCCTCTTTTCCTCCCTACGTCCCCAAGAATCACTTCCTCCACTACCTCGACGATTACGTTTCCCACTTCCGAATCGCCCCTCTCTACCACCGAACTGTCCAGCTCGCCCACCGTCACAACGCCTCCGGCAACTGGAGGGTTGAAGCTATGAATCGCGATTCCGGCCAGGTTGAGGAGTATTTTGGCAGGTTTTTGGTTGTCGCTACCGGAGAAACCACCGATCCCTTTCTGCCGGAGGTGGAAGGCTTGAGTAGCTTCCCCGGGAAGGTCATTCACTCCACTTCCTTTACGTCTGGGAAGGAATTCCAACACCAGCATGTTCTCGTTGTCGGCTCTGGTAATTCTGCCATGGAAATCGCCTTGGACCTTGTCAACCACGGTGCCAAAACCTCCATTCTCGTTCGAAGTCCGGTAATTCATTTATTTCATATATTCACCCTCTCATCTTTAATTATGATTTTTTTATTAATTTATAATTTCACTTTTTTTATATTAGAGGATTATGGTTAAGCAAGTTTATTGTACGAGTGTATATTATCACTGTAACAGTAAAAAATTCAGTTAAATAAGATTCGGTTATCATTGTTTGGTTCTGTTCTTAATTTTATGAATTTCATTTCACTTTTTTTTTTTTGAGTTTCGGTCATCATTATTTTAAAAAGTTGTGTAATTTTAATTTATTTTCAGCTTAATATTTAACAAAAATATCAATATAATACTCTAATATTTTATCACCTTAACTTATTGTGATACTCTACTGTACTACTTACTATATTGGCTTTTCTAGTAAATATTGAATGTCAATTTAATCGATAAATTAAAATATAATAAAATCGAGATGGCAACAGAATTAGAGAGATTAAATTTATGAAATTGAGAAAATAGATAGGTGAAAAGTGCTATTAATTTCTTGATTTTGTAGTAAAGAAAATATTCACCGTGTTTGAATAACTAACCTTCGTGGAGAAATGAATTGAATCTCTCATCTCAATTTTGTTTTATATTATAAATCTCGAATTCAAAATCTTATAGATGGAGTTCAACTTCGGTTTTGCTTAAATTAATCTTACGTTGGTTATTAAAAAGTGATGTCATTTTCATGAGATTAGTATAAAGTGTTTTATACAACTTCTTAATTTGACTTTTCTATTCTGTGGTATTGATTGGACTGTTGGTTATGAATTGACGTGATAAAAACACTAAAAGAAGATTATGGATTTAGTAAAATATTTTGTTGACTTAAAAGAGTTGTGGTTTGTTTGTTACGCCTACAATAATACAGGTTCATATTCTGTCAAGGGAGATGGTGAGTTTGGGGTTGTTTCTGTTGAAGTATTTGTCGTTGAGCACGGTGGACTCACTGATGGTGATACTTAGCACACTGGTTTACGGGGATGTGACCAAATACGGTGTTGCCAGGGCCAGTGAGGGTCCCTTTTATATGAAGGTCAAGTATGGCAAGTATCCAGTTATTGACGTGGGAACCTATAAAAAAATTAAGTCTCGAGAATTAAAGGTACGCTTTTAATGATAGCCTTTGGTAGGTGTAAAGTCGCATGAAAATAAGAAAAACTTTTCTATTCTCTCACCCATTCTAAGTGAAAGTCATATTCACACCACAGATAAGGTATAAACAAGATAGTCAAATAATTGAGAGCGTAAGAAATTTAATATTATTATAATATGTTATTTTACTATTTTAATTTTTTGTCATTTTAAATTAATTAAAAAATGAATTATTTATTTGTTAATTTAATGTTTATTCTTGATAACTTTGCTAACTGATATGAGAGATATATTATTAGATTTAGTTAAATATAATTATATTTTAAAAATTAAGAATATTTAATAATTTTTTAAAACTTTGTATAAATTCTTAAATAGTAATTATTTTAAAATTAAGCTAAAATACTTGAAAATCAAACAGAAATTTGAATTTAACTTAAGTTTTTTAATTTGTAAAGGTCAAATTCAACTTAACTGAATTAATTAATTATATTGAAGAATTGGACGGTCTAATAATAGTTACTTTATGTTTAATAAAGGATGATATTATAAATATTTATTATTCAATAATGAGTAAAGAAACAATTTCTTACTTCATGTACAACTACCAAAAAAATAATCGTCTATAACCGGGACAACACCAACCAGGATATAAAAAAATGGGTGAATTATTTCTTTACCAGAGTTAGAGCAACACATTTTTTAACATGTTTCGTTTTATTATTTAATATTTATTAAAAATCATAAAATTATAATTAAAATATAAAATTGTGTAATTTTTAATAAATTATATTTAATAATAAAAAATGTATTAGAAAAATTGGTTTCTTCTGATGTACATAAAATACATTGGAGTTAGGTTAGCTGATTGATTTTGTGGGTAGAATAAAATAGTGAGGAATAAGGGAAAAGTTGAGATGTTGTTGAGCTACTTTTTATGGAGCAAAGTGTGAAAGAGGTAACGTGAGGAAGCAGCATTCTATTTGTGTATTACGTAGGTGTTGGCAGCAGAAATAGAAAACGTAAGAGGCAAGGATGTCCTATTCAAGAACGGTGAGTTGCACACATTTGACTCCATTGTATTTTGCACCGGCTTCAAGAGATCCACAAACAAGTGGCTTAAGGTAATTTGTAATAGCATAGTAGATGAGGTTGGAGTGTGTGGATATTAAGTAAGAATTAATTATGTTTTTGGCAGGGAGATGATTACCTTCTGAATGATGATGGTCTTCCGAAGCCCAGTTACCCCCTCCACTGGAAGGGAAATAATGGTTTGTACTGCATTGGCCTTTCAAGGAGAGGTTTCCATGGCGCTGCCTCAGATGCTCAAAATATAGCCAATCATGTTAGCTCCCTCACAACACCAACTTCCATTCCACCTACTGGAACAACACTATAATCTCCAAATCATATATATATTATATGTCTCCAATAATTAATTATACATCTCAATACTTGTTTTAATTGGAATTGTTCATTCCAGTGTTTTTCATTCGTTACATCGTCACCAATGCCAATAATAACCTTCCATGTCATTCCACATTCCGTACGTTTTACTCATTAAAATTTAGTAACAAGTATAAAACTTATAATAGTCATCCAGTCACATGTCATCCCTATAATTTTATTAATAATGACCAATATTATGTGACATAAATAATTCATTAATAATATAAAATATTAGTGATAAATTTTGTTTTCTCGTTATAAAATCATTACTAATATAAAACTTAACAAAGATGTAAAAAATAATATTAGTACATGCTTATCTCATCATTTACCTAACAGAACTTATTCGTAGTCTCTTTTTGCAATAACTAACAAAAATACAAGGCAAAGATATATGCTTTATTAGTGTTCAATTTACGATAATTAATGATGAGATAAGAGATGACTTAATTACACGATTGATATCATTTTGGTCTTCAAATAGTTTTTTTAATTTTTATAGAAATTTTAATTCTTCAGTTTTTTCGTTATTACAATTAAGTCTCGTGCATGCTCAATTTTATACTTTTCCTTCTTCAGTGTACAAAATCACATTACATTGGGCCAGTGACCCACAATCATTTTATTTCTTTGTATTTCAGATTGGGCCAGCACAAACCAAAAGTTCATCTGTTTGATTTCTTTATGCTTGTTAAAAATTTAATTAGGCCAGCATTGACCCAGAAACTTGAATTAGCTTTTCTTTTTCCTTCTGTTATTTCCTAACTGTTTTTTTTTAAATTGGACCACTTTGAGCTTGATTTTCTTCTTTTTATAGATAATTGGATTTGGACCCACGCTTGGTTCTACTTCTCATGCTAAGCGGCGGCCCTTTCTTATTAGATAGTTTCTGGGCTCGGCCTATTGTATCTCTTGCAACACCAACACGTGATTCTGGGCTCGGCCCATTCAGGTCTAGATAGTTTCCCTTCTTTTCCAACGACTGGGCTCAGTCTAGTCACCCTTCTAATTTCATACCACCTTTTGTATTACTCTCACCAAAATGGATCCTCTCATTAAGTGCTGCCTTAGGGTGATTTTATGATATTTTCACAAATTATTTATCAAAATATAACTATTTTTTGAAATCAAGCATATTTGCTATTATTTTCTGACAATTTCATAAAGCCGCTAGACCAGTAATTTTTTCAACTGCCAGGAAATAATGGGTGAAGAGTAAGTCATTATAATTTTTGGCAGAAAAAATATGGCTAGTAGTTTACAAAATAGTTTCAGAACAATCTCATTTTAATAAATAATTTGTTAAAAATGTTTCAATTTAGTCAATCACTCGCCACCTTTTCTACTAATAAAAATAAGAAAAATTTAAAAATAAAAAAAATGAAAAATGGAGGAAACCCACGGTAGATAATCCCAAATCACCTTCTCGCATATAAAATAGTTTAAGAATGATATAATAATAAATGACTATTTTTTTAAAATGTGTTTTTAATTTATATGAATATATTTACTTTTAGTCCCTAGAAAAATAAACTGACTTCTTTTAATTTATTATTTATGAAATGAGAAATGTTATAACAAATTTCCTTTAAATATATATTTATTATTAATTAAAATTTATTTAAAAATAATAAAAAATTTGTAAGCCCCATTCTTTGTTTAATGAGTTTTCACTCATTTTCCAATAAATTCTAATAAACGTAAATACTATGTTAAAAAAGTGTGTAGGTGTGTATTGGTAACATTTTTATGAAAAATACGTCACATATATTCCTTGTTTTCATAAATAAAAGAGTAAATACAAACAATTTCTGTTAAGGACAAATATCACATTTGACACAATTTTATAAATGAAGAACTAAAAGAATAAATTATTTTTTAGACACTAAAAATATGTTTTAGCTATTTTTTCTCACATATATCTTTTTTAAAATAATCTACAATTCACACTTATATGTATATTTTTTTATGCTGGGGAGGGTGGGCCTCTTTTGGTAGTCTCAATCCCATTAGTATAAATGACTAGTTTAATTTAATTAAATATTTCAATAAAATATAATTAATAAAAATTCAATAGATTTGATTTCCGGAATTAATTGTTAATCAAACTCCTTTTCCCTCGCTCTTTCTTTTTATTTGATGTTGACATAGATTAACATAGGTTAGTGATCAATTAATTGTTATTGCTTTTTTATTTCTCTTTTATATAAAATGTTATTATATAATTTGTTATTTTTACTATTATTATTACAAACAATAATTAAAATAAGGATGAATTGAAGTGCGATCTCTTTATGATATTTGAATGGCGATAGTTTGATGATCCTGCTTTTTTTTTTTTTTAATTTAACTAATTATTATTATCCTAAATTCTATAATTAAAAAGGATTAATTGAAATGTGAGGCCTTATTAATTCTGTAGATTAATTTTTTATGATCCTGATTTTTTTTAAATTTAACTAATTATTATTATTATTATTATTATTATTATTATTATTATATTATTATTATTATTATATTATTATTATTATTATTATATTATTATTATTATTATTATTATTATTATTATTATTATTATTATTATTTAAAAAAGAATGATATTATTAATAATAATCTCAAAATTAAAATAAATATTATGTGTTTGATACTATCAACGTGTTTTAGATGAGAGTATTTTGACAGAAAATTGGATCTATCCATTTTATAAATTAAATTCGGCAGTACATGTAAATAATATAATGTTATCCCACCTTGCTTCTCTCTTTAGTTAAAATTACATAAAGATAACTACTAAGTTAAAAACAAAAATACTACAGTTTTAATTAAGATCATCTTACAACTGTAAATGTTTATCATTTCCTTGAGTATTATTAAAACTTATGTGTGAGTCTTTGTTTTAAGAGTGTGA
This sequence comes from Mucuna pruriens, assembly GCA_025330945.1. Classification (NCBI taxonomy): domain Eukaryota; kingdom Viridiplantae; phylum Streptophyta; class Magnoliopsida; order Fabales; family Fabaceae; genus Mucuna; species Mucuna pruriens. Next base: position 4,302,017 of record JAENHJ010000528.1, read on the forward strand.
ATACTAGGTTAGTGGACTTTTAAAGTAATTTTCTTGTCTAGAAATATTACAATACTTTACATTAATAATTATTTTACTGTATGTCATTTAACTTTATTTTACTTAGAGACTTGTTTTTCAATATTCTCTTAAATCCAAATGGTTTAGTTCACTTGTCACTTATCCTTAATCTCCAGCAAAAATAAAATAAAAATTGCCTTTTTAAGTTTGAATATTAGATAATTCAAATAAGAACATATATATGGTCAATCTATCTATTTAAGTCTGTCTCGTATGAGTTTACATCTTAAACAGACCAACTAATATTGCTCTTAACTATAAATTAAATAATCTAAATTTTTATAGGTCTACATCTGCACCACTACATAATCTGCGGGCTAATGAGTCGATATGTAACCCGCCAATAAAAAAATAGATAATTTGAATGTTTAAATTAATTTAAAAAACATATTTTCCTACAAAAATTTTAAAAATATATATGTACATAACAAATTAACTTAATAATTATAAATAAATTAAGAGAAAATATGTTATATATTAACAATATACAATAATTTTATAATGTTATTTAATAATAAATTATTACACATGATAAAGGTATATTTTTATAATAATTATATTAAAACTTCGTTTTCAATAATTATTAAATGTTGGATTATTTTTAATTGGACAGTTATAATTCATTATTTATTTTTTCAAACTCTTATAATTTCTCAGATTCACATGTATAGTATATATTAATCCCAATTAAATGATTATTAATATTATATTTAATGAGATTATTATTATTATTATTTATTAATGTAGAAAACATTGAATGAACTTACTTTAATGAGTAAATGAGTTCATATTATTTTAATATACAAAAAGTTTCATATTTATTTTTATTATTTATAATGTAGTTGTGTTAGTGAAATTACGCAAAAAAATAAAAATAACATAAAATAAGGATAACTTCTCTCATCAATATCAAATGAGTTTGTCAATCTAGGTAATTCTAATAATTATGAATTTTTTTATTCTTTCAACATAATTGATGGAAGAATGACACTTAATTTATCAATGTCAAATAAATAACAAAAATTAAATATATAAAAATAAAAATAAATAAAAAATCAAAATCAAACATAATTATCAATTCAGTTATTTAAGTATCAAATAGTTTTAAATATAAAAAAATTAAAATAATTAAAAATAATATATTTAATAAAAATAAGCAGATAGACTCACGAGTTCACAAATAAATTCGTTTACACCAAGAACTAAATAAATAGGGTAAAAGAAAACCTGCATATAAATATGCCATAAATTTTAAGATCGTCCACCATGCGAACAGGTTGAACGAGTGGCATGTAGAATTCAATCCACATATCCAATTATAACCATAAGTCTTTTGGCATTTATTTAGGCTTACCTTCTTTTACTTGATATTTAGAAACTTTGAAAGAAAAAAAATCTTTCTTTTTTTTTCCTAACATTGTTTTATTATTTTGGGCCTTGCAATTTTTTTGCTCAATATTTTTGTTTGTTCCCTTATATATTTTGATACCACATATTGGATTTTAAGTCTCGACCCTTGTCCAAGAGGGAGAAAGTAGGACTATTAATGACCTTAACTTGAGTGATATATTTGTTAAAAATTGTCTTATTGTCTTTGAACATATTTAGTCAGAAATGTCTTGTACTCTTAACTAGTGACTCTCTCTTATCTAACTAATTGAACTTTAAAAGTGATTTTCGATTTAAAAGTGATTTTTAACATGAGATTTTTAAATCAATACAGCAAATTATTAAAATAATTATAATTATTTTAAAATATTTAGATTTAAAGATACTTTTAATTATTTTACTAATTTAATCTAATATTTCCTCTCCAGTTAATAATAAAAATAATAACCTAGATTAGCCGTTACTATAATTATTAAATTATTCTATATATAAGCATTTAATGTATTTAAAAAAGAATTAAATTCTTCTTACGAAATTAAGTATGTTAACTAGTAAATATAATTTAATCTGTATGGTTTCTTTAAAAGTTTCAGTTTTAAAAATAAATCCAATATACCAATATCAGATAATCATCATGTTTTAAATATTTTAAAAAATAAGAGTGAAAATAGACTAAATTAGATTATGATTCACAAGCAAGCATTAGTCTGGTCAACCTCACAAATTAAAGGTCTAAGTTTGCTTGTTTAGCTTATATAGAGTTCATTTTAAAGTCTATTTTGAACTTTCAAAGAAGTTTGTATTGTCCCCAACATGTCTGTAAATAGCCTAGCGAGTCTATACTTGTACGTTGGATAGTAAGTTTAGATATTTAAATAAACTAACCAGTGTATAATTTCAAAATATTATACTAAAAATATAATATGATAATAATTATTATTTATGTTTATTTAAATAAGATGGTTTGTTAGATTTGAAATGTTTTTTCAATGCTCTGGAGCTTAAATTGTTTAACTAAATGGAGATTTAAAAAAAAAATTGACCTAACTTATTCAATAAATAGGTCTAGTCTGATCTCTAAGTATAATGTGGATTAAACCATGAGTTCCTAACAAATAATTTGGCGTATTTTCATCCTTGGTTTAAAGTTTAAAATATATTTCTTTTCCTTCTTACTATTTAACGAGTTTAATTTTTTAATGTTGAATAAAAAAATCAACAGTATTTCTGTACATTTTGATTCCTGCACGTGCAATTCAATACATCATTACTATATATAATGAATAGAAAATTAAATGAATAATGTTATTTATTCACTAGATTTTTACAATATTTTCTATAAATTCCTTTTTTTTCTATCTTTCTCCGTGGTATAGCCTATTTTATCACATTTTATTTCTCTTTCCTTTATATATAATTTGTTATAAAAAAATGATGTGTATATCAAATTACTTAATAATTTTTTTAAGACTTAAAACAAAGACTTAATCATTTTGGATTGGGCCTACCTCAAATATTTTTTTAATTGAATGAGTTATTAGATTTTATTTGTTTTCGTGAAATTTATTTAAATTTTAAAAAAAATCTTACACATACCTTTATGTGTTTTTTTTAAAAAATAACAATATACGCGTCATAAAAGACTTTATGTAAATAAATATAGCGTTGTAAATTGACCAAAGATTTCTGCCCAGTCCTTTCGTCAAACCCTAAAACATTAATTTCTTTACCTGAATACTCCAATCCTAATAGGTTGCTCAGTTTCTAGTTTGGACATAGTACAATAAACCTTGAAGTGCGTTCTTTCATTTTGTTGAGGCTTTTAAATATCATATCACCATTTATTTAATATTAGTTGGAGCCACTCAAGATACCTACCTATCCAGGTTCATAAAAATAATAAATAAAAACTATGCTCAAGATAATGTACTTGCGTTGGGCGAAATCGTGAAACAAGCCAAACAATCAGATTAGAGAATGGCTTTTCATGTTTATGCCTCTTAATTAACTACACCTCATTTTCTTTTTTTTTTATATCGGTTATTATCAAGAATATTTTTTTATAAAATAATAAAAATTTTCTTTTTCCTACATCTATCTTCATTATTATTTAAATTCTAATTTTATATTATATATATTTTTTCTTTAAGTCTTAATTTATACTTCATCTTTATTATTGATTAAATACTAATTTTATATTTTATATTTATTATTCGTTAACACAGTATTTTTAATAATATGATATGTCTATTATAATAATTTTATATGAAATATTATCTATCGAAAGATATTGTGCGTTACATATCACAATTATTTTATTTGAAAGATATGACAATTATTTTATCTAAAAGATACAATATTGTTTTGTGTTTCCATTGTCACTGTACATAATTTATGTGTGTTTTATGAAACAAATTTTCTGATTCCGAAAAGTAAGCTATTGAATTATGTGTAGTTGCATAACATATATAAATTTTTAAAAAACACAATTATGATATTTTTTATTTTATTATCTTTATTTTTCTTATTTTTATTTATAAATCAATATCTAATATAACATACATATATAAAGAAATATTATTTTTTTTCATCGTTATTAAATCATCAATTTGTTCTCATCGAAAAATAAATCTCCAATAAAAAAACGTTATTGAAAGAAATTGATAAATAACAATAACTAAATTGCAAAAGACTGATAAGAATAATATTATAAACAAAAAAGGTGGGGAGGAATAAATGAACTAAAAGAGGATTTAAAAAAAAAAAGAGTAAATGAAAATATAATTATTTAAGATAAAATAAATAAAAGAAAAGTAATTAGGTAAAATTATATATAAAAAAAGAACAAAAATGTGTACTTAGCAATTTGAAAATTATAAATAGCAAAAGATGAATATGTTTCGATTAAAAAAAGTGAAAGACTTTTTTTTTTATCGAAAGTGAGATAATTTTTTCTCAATAATATAATTTTTAGTTTTATATTTTTTATATACACGTATATTTATAAACTCATACACCATGTGGAATATTTCCTAGTTGTTTACGATTTAGTAAAAATCTAGGAACATACTTTTTTTTTTCTATACTGAAAACATCAAAGTTCAAATCTTAAATCACTCCAAATTCGAATATATATAATTATTGTCTTTTGGCTTAACATTATATATATATATATATACACATATGTCAAAGTAAAGAAATTAATAAAAGTACTTATTTTCTTTATATGTCTTTTGCTTTCGTAGAATGTATGTCTTTGTTAGCGCTTTTAAGTATACGAGGATGTATAGTATAGTGTAGAAAAGTAATCTAATAAGTATATGCCTACTTATACACTTTTTTTTTTATTATTATTAAAAATATAAGTTAATCGTTAAAGTAGTCAATTAATTTAAATAACAACAATAATAAAATAAAGTAAACATGTCTTTGGATCTTAAAAAGTTGATTAAAATTAGTTTTAGTCACTATATTTAAATATCATGGTTTTGATTTATCTTTTTGAAATGTAATTAGTATGTTATGTAATGTTATTGTCATGTTACACACGTGACTACGTGGTGACCCCGTACCTAACGTGTATCATTCGTTGCTCATGCAAGCAAATAAAGTCGACATCGTTATAGCAAAAGATTAATTATATCATCAATTTATAAAAATGTGACGATTAAAACTATCATTTTTAAAGTGAGAGAATATGATTAATTTTGGAAAAAAAAACCTATATTTAACCTAAAAATATATATCTTGATTCGTGATCTACAATGGATTAACACGAAAAATTAATTAATTCATTTAAGTTTTGTTTGTAATTACCCAATTTGCTAACAAATTAGTCTATAAAATAAACAAGTTATATTTTATTGATTTATATATGCATCGCATAGTTTCCAGGTTGGTCCATGGACCAAAGAAAAAAAAATTATAATTTGGAATCAAATGTAAAAGTAACTACAAAACTAAAAAAATCTAATTTGTAGCCTTTTTGTGTGATATGTTACCTGTTGATAATTGAAAAAACAATAATATAACAAATATATTGATAAACCATACACCAAATAATTCAAATATGTTTTATATACTATTTTTCTAAAACAGTAATAAAATAATAAAAATTTAATGTATATTTTATATATATATATATATATATATATATATATATATATATATATATATATATAAAAGTATTAAATTTTTTGTAACAATTACATTTTATTAATAAATAATTTTAGTACAAATATATTCATTTTAAAAGTTGAGTGTTAAATATATGTGTATATATTAGCATTACATTTATTAAATTCAATAAATACAATATATTTAATAAATATAATATTTAATAATATTATAAAATTAATTGTATATTTAATAATTATAATAATTAACACTATATACAATAAAAACACAAGTTTATTTAAATATTTACTAAAATATTTCAATAATAACATCAATTAAATACCACTTTAATATATGTATTTAATTTTATTTTAAAATATTTTGTATGAAAATAATAATAATTAAAAATATTTTTTTAAATTCATCATAATTTTTAAAACAATAAGTAAAGATATAAATTAAAAAATAAATTGTTATTTTATAACAATATATAAACGAAATTCTTCATTTGATGTACACATTTTGTTAAGACTATTTTATCATTTCTTTACTAATTCTTTGTACTTCTCTCATTTTCTCTTTGACACCTATTTTTTATTCCTCTTTCATTTTATTTTATAGAAAAAAATACAGAGAGTCACAAAGTACTTCTCTTGCTCCTGGTATATAATAAAACATCTACATTTAAATAAAATATTTAAAATAAATATTATAAATTAATTTTTAATAATAATATTTTTGTAAATATATATTATAGTAAAATGTAATGCAGTTATATTTGTTAAGAAATGAGAGAATATATTAAAAAAAAGAAAAAGCAATATAATACTTACAAAATAACTTGTAGTAATAGACTTTTGTTAAGAAATTATATATATATATATATATATATATATATATATATATATATGTTTTTTCATAATTACGAATAAAAAAAGGAAATCAAGTTAAATTTCACTTGGATAAAAATATTTTTAGTAATAACAAATTCTCCTAAAATTAATTTAAACACGTTTTAATTATATTCAAATAATTCAAAATTAATATGATCAAAATTAATTATACCAAAATTTAAAATAAATTTATACACTACAAGAATTTTTTGATTTTACTACTAATTTTAACTACCATTTAAATTAGTAGTTAAATCTTAGCTAATTAACTATTAATTAATTAAAATATTATTTTTTCTAACTAAATTAAAGTTATATTCATTTATACTTCTTATTACTATAAATTAGGTAAGAAATAACTACAAATTTTAAAAAATTTACTACAAATTAATTAAGATTATTTTCTTAACTATTTTACTACTTATTTCATGCTACCATTTAATATTATAATAATTTTGTAACTAATTATTTTTACTAAAAATTAATTACAAATAACTATTAATTTTAAAATTAGTCACAAAATTATTTTATAATAAATTTTAAATTTTCTAATAACAATACTTGTTGTTTTAAATGAAGTAATCATTTAACGACACAAACAAGAAATAACAATAATTTTTTAAACAGTTGTTCAGCGGTTATCAAAATTAAAAAGAGTCTTAGGACAATGGCTATATTCAAATTAAAAGAGTAGTTAATACAGATTACAAATATTAATCATTGTACTTTTTAAAATTATAAAATATGATTTTATTTTTTAAAATATAAAACAATGATTATTTTAGTTATTAAGAATAATAAATAATAATTATTTAATTTTTTAGATTAAAATAATTTACATTTGATAATTTAAAAGTAAAGTAATTAACACTTTCAATTCAAACTCAAATTTTATTATAATTAATGTAATGTCGGAAATATATAATTGTATTAAATATATTAAAAAACTTTGTTTTTCAAGTGATGGGACTATATTTGAACAAAATAAAAAAATATAGTTATAATAATAATAATAATAAAAAAGTGAAGGTGTATTAGTGAAATGAAAATATTTGGAAAAAGGAGGTAATAAAAAGGGAGGAAATAGTGATGCAGCAGCCAGCCATAATAGCCTGAACGGTGTGAAAGGGTGGCCGTACGAGCTTTCTGAAATCACTGACGCTGCCTCTGCATGCAAAGTACCCGCATGCCCTCACACACTTGCGCCATTTCTCTCTCATTTTAATTTAATTTAATACGAAACGATTATAAGAAATAAAATAATAATGACCAACCGAAATCAACGGTTATGGTTAGGCTGTGAGAACACGCTCCGCGAGCCCAAAAAGGAGACAGAAGGGGGCGGTGCAATGCATGAACGAGGCAGCGATAAAATCAAACGCCTGGCCTCGATCGTATCGGCGCAAGTTAGCAAGCGGTGTATGGTACGGATGTGATAGGGAGAAGTGAGAACCTCATCCAACAATAAAAGCAAAGGGGTCTCGCTTTGCAGGTCTACTCTACTGTACTGCCTCTAACATCTCATTCCCAAACTCTATTTATTTCTCTTACCTTGCACCTGCGCGTACCGGAACGCACCTTCTTCCACTACCCCTTGCTTCAGGGCGTTACCCCAACCTGGCATGGCCATGGAGGGCGAGACTCCTACTTGTCTAGAGAGAGAAAGCCACAAAGGGAACAAGCCTCCGCATACTGCGAAGCAAACTTGAATGATATTATGTGAAACGTTTTTTTCTTTCTCTCTTTTTTATTTTATTTCTGTTTCCAACTCAACTCTTAAATCTCACTTGTCCTTATTTCATCTTCCGCTTCTCTCTCTCTCTCTCTCTCTCTCTCAGTCTCTCTTTCTCTGCTTCTTCGGTTTGTTTTCTCCGCCTTCCTTCAATGAGAAGGAGGAGAGATATGGACGCTGCAGGTGGAGACGCGCTTCGCCATAACCAAGGTATGAATTTCCAAACTCTGATTAATAATTATCTCTTTCTTTCTCTGATGCACCTTTAATAGAATAGTGCTACCTTTTTTTTTTTTTTTTTTTTTAATCTATGGTGCTGGATTCACCAGGACAATTATTTTTTACATTCCGCGGTGTGAAAGTCAACAACTATTAATAATTTTAATTGCTGGTTAATCGATCCTTGATTTTCATCTGAGATCTCGTCAATTTGTAGCCATGTTCATGGATCGGGTTTATTTGCTAATTCTACATTTACTTTTGTTATGGTTTTATAGGTGTGACAGATGATTTGTATACTGAACTGTGGCGTGCATGTGCTGGGACATCCGTTTATGTTCCTCGCGTTGGGGAGAAGGTTTTCTACTTCCCTCAAGGTCACTTGGAGCAGGTTCAATCTCCTTTCTCTTTTACTTCACTACATGCTCTTCTAAACTTATCTTTCATGTTCTCAATTCTACTAGATTTTTGTGGTGATCTTTTTGTGTAGAATGTAGAGCCAGCCAGGATGGTAACTTCCAAGTTCTCTTTCTTTTTTTATTGAAGAGAGATGTTTGCAACAAACATCCACTTGGTTATTAAATAAAATTTATTAAAAATCATTAATTTTTTTGTGACTTATTTAATGATTTTCTTTTCACATTTATAATTTTAATAAATTTAAATTAATGATTAAACCCAACAAAACTTCTTAATTTATTTTTAAAGTTTAATGATTATTTATTCGTAGGATAAAACAATTGTTATCTAATTATATTGAAAATGTTAAAAATAATAGTTGACTAAAAAAATTATATTAGTAGGATTTAACTTTTCTTTTTAATTTTATTAGGATAAATTATACTAAGTGATTTGAATTACAACATCTTCCCATTTAATTTTAAGAAGTAGGAGAAATTGTTTCGTGTTATTTTTTTTTTATTTTCAAAAATATAAATGTAAAAATACTTATTTATTTTTATGCGTGTTTGAAAGTTATAAAAAGAAGTTTACGGATCTATTTTATATTTAAGAATATAAAATTATGTGAGTATTTTATTTTTATTAGAGTTGAAGTTATTTGTTTCACTAATTATTTCTTCTCACTTTATTATTTCACATTTTTAATTTTTAATTAAATAAAACTAATAAAACTATTTTTAACATTTTAAAATAATATTCTTGAAAATGTGATTTCCAAGGACGTGTATATATATATATATATTTTAAAGATGAAATATGTCATACTTTAATTTATTTAATATAAACAATATTTTCTTTTATACATGATGGAATTATGAATAAGTTGGAAATATCATTTTGAAATATGCAATTTTCTGTGTCAACTAATTTTGATTACAAGATTATTGATCTTAACATTTTATAAGATAAAATGAAAATTTAAATATGTTTGTTATTATTATTATTATTATTATTATTATTTTACCATTTCAGTCAAAATCTTTATTGATTATTTTTAAAGTCTCAAAGATAATAATATGAATTTAAAATTAAGTTAAAAATTATTTGGCTAAAGCTATTTTTAAATTTGTTCTTTTTTTGGAATTTAAGAAATACTCAAAATTAAAAAATAAATAATATGCATACTTTCTTGTTTTTGAATATTTAATTTATTTTTAAAGGATATTTCATTTAATATTTTTATTAATTATTAAAAGGATTATTAAATAATACTATCATGTTATTTGATTAACTTATTTTACTAAACAAATGTATTTTTTAAATTTATAAGACTTACGGTTTTCTTTTCTCTCTCACCTAATTTCGGTAATTTAGCATGTGTTTGATAGGAATCTCTTATGTTCTTGATCACGTTGTGTACTGTGTTTGATTGCTAGTTAAAGCTATGCAAAGGAACTTTAAATGTGAACAACATAAACTTTGCTTCTAAATTTCATACTTTGGAAAGTGCAAAAACCGTATGCCTCATTACCAACTGGTTTTCAAACATACTCTTTGTCGATTTCCGCTCTAGACAACTATGACTCTGTATTTAGGAGGTGTTTCATAACAATTTCTTACTATTTTTTTTTTCTTCTAAAAAAAAGCCGTTAAAAACTGATAAATTAAATAAAAATGTACTTAAATTACTGCAGTGTAGTTAAAGCTTCTTTTTTAACCGCTGATTTTGACTTTTTGGAATTTGAAAATACTCAAAAGATTCAGTTGAAACAATTAAAAAATAGAAAGCATTAATATTTTTTTTTTCAAATGTTTAGTGTATTTCTGAAATATTTTTTCATTCAATATTTTTATTAATTATTGAAAATATTATTAAAATAATATTATAACGATACATGACTTATTTTTAAGGAGACAAGTATATTTGTTAAATTTGTAAAATTTATGGATACTTTTTTCTCCTATTTTTGTTTTTCTCATCTTTGATTGAGGTGATCATCTTTTCTCAAATACCACCCTTGAATTTGATCACTAGTTCTTTTTTGTTTTTGACCAATATGACTTAGAATTTTAGTGTGGATGAAGTTCTCATTCTTTTTGTTTTTTTTAAACCTATGAGTTTGGCTTATAAAATTTAATAAATACTAAAGTATTTCAATTGAAGCAATTAAAGAAAGAATAAAATTACTAATTTTGTTTTCAAATATTTAATGTATTTTAAAAATATTTTTTATTTAATATTTTATTCGCTATTAAAAAGATTATTAAAATAATGTTATAATGATACTTGGCTAACTTGTACGAGACAAGTGTGTCGCCAAATTTGTAAGATTTATAATTTCTTCTCATCTCAAGGATTAGAACAGTGATAGACCCCTTCTATCATAATTGACTCAAACTCGTTGTATGCATGAAGCCTTATCTTTTAATTTTGTTGTGGCCATTATATTTCTTTATTTTATAAAAAATGATTTTTTTCTCTCTTCTACTTTTGATTTTTTCCATCTTTGTTTTATCGGGCGTCTTCTCTCAAATGTTCTTGATATTACTATATTTACAACATTAGTGTGGCTAAAGTCCTTTCTCTTTTATTTTTTTCGAAATTATTAGTTCGGCTATTTTAGAATTAAAAAAATACTCAAACATTTAAATTGATATGATTAAAAAATAAATAACATTAATATTTAATGAATTTTTAAAATGTTTATTTTTATTTAATTTGACTATTAAAAGGATATTGTAACACTATTTGACTAATGTAAGATTTACGTTTTTTTTTCTCTCTGTTCCATTTTAAGTTTTCTCATTTTTGTTTTCTCATTAATGAGTTTGGCTTTTTTTGAATTAAGAAAATACTATTTCAATTGGTGCAAAATATAATATCATTAATGTTTAATGGATTTTAAAACTATTTTTCATTTAATTTGACTATTAAAAGGGTTATTAAAATAATATTATTATGTTATTTGACTAACTTACGAGATTGAGTTTTTTGACCAACTTTTTTATTTATTTATAAAAAACTTATTTTATTAGACACGCGATTTCTTAATTTCGAATATTTATTATTTCTTTTCTCTCTCGCCGATTTTTGGTTTTCTAGTATGTGTTTAATAGGATTCCCACTGGCGTATGCTTTTGATCTCTTTGTGTGTGTTTGATTACTGATTAAAACTATGCAAAAGAACAATATATGTGAATGATAAAAAATTTTGCTTCTTAGTTTCATGTTTTTTTGGAAAGTGTGGACAACGAATGCTTTACAAACGGGTTCTCGAACATACTCTTTGTTTTAAAAAACTAATAAAATAATTAGTTATTTTCTTAAAATAAATTGTACAAAGAAATGTACTTAAATTGTTTCATGTTTTTTGTTTTCAAATGTATAGTGTATTTTTAAATATTCTTATTCAATATTTTTATTAATTATTGAAAGTATTATTAAAATATACATAATGTTAATTGACTTATTTTACGACACTAGTGTATTTGTTAAATTTGTAAAAATGATGAATTTTCTCTCTCTCATTTTCATTTTTCTCATCTGATTGACGGAGTGATCTTCTCTTGAATACCTTTGGTCACTAGTTATTTCTATCCTTGACGAAAATGACTCTATACTTAGAACACTTTAGTGTGGATAAAGTTATTTTTCTTTCTTTTAATTTTTTGAAACTAATGAGTTTGGCTTCTAGAATTTAAAAAATACTCGAGTGTTTTAATTGAAATAATTAAAAAAGAATAAAATTCATAAACTTATTTTCAAATATTTAATTATTTTTAAAAATATTTACATTTAATGTTTTATTAACTTTTAAATAAGATTATTAAAATAATATTATAACACTACTTGACTACCTGATTTTACTAGATAAGTGTATTTGTTATATTTGTAAGATTTATAGTTTTTTTTTCTCTCTCCCATTTTTAGTTTTCTCATCTTTGTTTAACTGAGGCTTTTTCTCTCAAATGTCTTTGATCCTTTTCTTTTTTTGCCCTTGACAACTATGACTCTATAATTAGACTACACTAGTGTGGCTAAAGGTCTTTTTCTTTGTATTGACTTTTTTGGAATGAAGAAGAATACTCAAGTGTTTTCAATTGATACAATTAAAAAAAAGAAATAACATTAATATTTAATGTTAAAATAATATTTTAATTCTATTTGATTAATGTAAAATTTATGATTTTTTTTTTGTTCTAGAAATTTTAGGTTTTCTCATCTTTGTTTGACTAGGGTATCTTCTCTCAAAGCGTCAAGTATGCTTGATTTTTTGTCTTTTTCGTCCTTGACCACTATGACTCTACACTTAGATCACACTAGTATAGTGAAAATTCTTTCTCTTTCATTTATTTTTTCGAAACCCACGAGTTTGACAGTTTTGGACTTAAAAATATACTCAAGCATTTCAATTGATACGATTAAAATATAAATAGCATACGAGACAATTGTGAATTTTAAACTTGTATGATTTTTTTCTCTTCCATTTTCAGCTTTCTCATCTCCATTTGACGGTACATCTTCTCTCTTTTTGCCCTTTATGATTTTTTTCTCTTCCATTTTCAACTTTCTCATCTCTATTTGACGGTACATCTTCTCTCTTTTTGCCCTTGACCACTATGATTTTATACTTATATATTCTAGTGTCATTAAAGTTCTTTTTCTTTTTTTTTTTTCTTTTCTTTTTCTTGTTTTGTCCCTGATCACTATCAAAATCTATGATTTCGTTTTTTGGAATTTTAAAAATGCTCACTTATTTCAATTGAAACGATTAAAAAAATTAATAACATTCATATTTTTGTTTTCAAATATTAAATGTATTTTTAATTTTTTGTTTAATATTTTATTAACTATTAAAAGGATTATTAAAATAATATTGTAATTTGTCACATTTACGATTTTCTTTTCACTGGCCCATTTTCTCATCTTTGTTGGAAAATACGCCTTCTCTCAAATGCCCATGATCTTTTTGTCTCATTTTGCCCTTGACCGGAAATTATAATTTGTAACGTTTACAATTATTTTTTTCACTAGTCCATATTCTCATCTTTGTTTGAGAGATACGCCTTCTCTCAAATGCCCTCCTTGATCTCTGTCTCATTTTTCCCTTGACCACTGTGTATTAATACTTGAATGTTTAGAATTTAAAAAGTACTCAAGCATTTTAGTTGAAACAACTAAAAAGATAGTATTTTTTGTTTTTGAATATTTAATGTATTTGTTTTTAAAATATTTTTCATTAAATTTGAAGGAAAGCATCACCATTCCCAGTGGTCCTAATCAACTCTACCCATATTACTATGTTAGTCAGATGTTTATTGTGCTATTCGGTCATAACTTTAGACAATATATGTGTACACACACGAAATAATTATATGAATTCTTGAATTTAATGGTATTACCATATGTATTATCCAATCATAATGCCATACTTTTCATATTTAGATACACATTTATATTTCAATGAGATTTTGTAATGCATGTGATCCCAAGATTCACAAAGTTTGGTACATATTTATTGTGATATTCAATCATATTAGTCCTAATCACAACACTCATTACAAGATCTCATTCAAATATAAATGTGTATCTAAAATCGAAGAGCATGGTAATATGAGCAGATGATACATATGACAATACCATTTAATTAATAATCTAGATATTTATTGTGTGTTTGTGTGTAGACATGTGTATTGTGTAAGATTGTGGTCAAATACCACAATTCCAAATAATGGTCCCAATCAACTTTACCCGCATTAGTTAGATGTTTATTGTGGTAATTGACCGTAACCTTTGGTAATATAATTGAATAATACATATGGTAATGCCCATATATATTTCAATGAGATGCAGGTTCACAATTTTTCATTTTGCTCTTTATTCTAAAAAGACTTAATTACAGCTTAATTAAATGTCATTAACTTTTTATCGTAAGTTAAAAAACTTGAATACTGTCATGTTGAGATTAGTTGGGACCATAGACAGACCATCATCTATTAATTTCTCGTTATTTAGGAGTTTGTGGAAGATTTTACAAAGTTTATTGGGAACCATTCTATTTCTACAAATCTTCTTTTTATCTAAATTCAATAGAGTTTATAGTAATAAAAAAACTTAATTAAACTGGTTATCTAAAAGTGCCCTGTCTTTGATAGATTAGAACCCGTGTTGACAACTTCTTCCAAATTCTTAAGCTTACTAATCTGTCTAGACTGAACATTTACTTGTGTTGTCGAATAATAGACAAAGAAAGGTTATTTGTTTGCTTGATATGGTTTTGTATACAAAACCCATGTTGTCTTATCATTACCATTTCATGATCGAATGATGGGATATGGATTAGGTTGCAGCATTTACTCAGCATCAGCAAGATGGTCACATGGAAATTCCTGTGTATGATTTGCCTTCTAAGATCTTATGCAGAGTTGGATGCGTTCAGTTGAAGGTACTGTCATTTTCCACTCGGGTTAATGTCGTTATTAACATCAAGTGTTTAATGCATATTGGAAATAATGTTACTTATTTGATTTTGCAGGCCGAAACTTACACAGATGAGGTTTTTGCACAATTTATATTAGTTCCGGAGCCCAAGGTTGTCTACTTTCTCTTCTAACATCTACCTTCATCTTCTTCTATTTTTCCTTCTTTAATTTAAAGTGCAACTATTATTGTTATAATAGTACGACATGCAAACATGGATAATGTCTTAATGGAACTGGTTATTACTTTGGATCTTTGCAGCAAGATGACCTTGGTTTAGAGGACGAAGCGAATTGTCAAATACCTTGCAAAACCACAATCCACTCCTTTACTAAGATACTCACTCCATCAGACACAAGTACACATGGTGGATTCTCTATTCCGAAGAGGCATGCTAATGAATGCTTCCGCCCTCTGGTTGGAATCCTGATCCTTTGTCGTTTATTTATTTTTTCTTTTTAAGAATCTGGCTTATTTTCACGTCTTTGATATTACAGGACATGACACATCAAACACCAGCACAGGAAATTGTTGCGAAGGACTTGCATGGGGTTGAGTGGCATTTTCGGCACATATATCGAGGTAAGTTTAGATTATTTTTCTTTTTGTCAAAACGCTGCTTGAAAATTAGAGGAGACAGAAACGTGTTTACCTTAATCAAGTGGACATATTTTTCTTGCAAGTAATGTTTGTTTAGTTTGGTAGTTTCTGTTATTGGATATATATTTCAAATGAAATGCAGGTCAGCCAAAACGACACTTGCTAACTAGCGGCTGGAGCACATTTGTGAATTCAAAGAAACTTGTTGCTGGAGATTCATGCATTTTCGTTAGGTACTTTCTATCCCCATGTCTCCTTTTTCTCCCCTCTCCATAAATTCTGTTTGTTGCTATTTCGAGGAACTGTGGTTAGAATTACGAGTTCTTTTATTTATTTCCTTTTAATGCATGAAGAGAAGTTAATCATTGCCAGTATAGCTTTCAACTTCCACAAAGTAGATTATACATTTTAAAGGAATAGTAGAGAATATTACTGGCTTGTGCTTTTGGTGGGAATATTCTAAATCATTGAGTTTATTAAATGAATCCAAAGATAATGGAAATGTCAGTAACCAGGACAGTACTTATGTCATTGCAGTGGGGAAAATGGAGAAGTTCGTGTTGGGATTCGTCGGGCAATGAAACATCAGAGCAATGCATCCCCATCTTCATCTCTGATATCGGGTCATAGCATGCAACTTGGAATTTTGACTAGTGCTTCCCATGCTGTTGCCACAGGATCCATGTTCACTGTCTATTACCACCCATGGTGAGTTCTTCAGGATTTTTCAGATTCAAAATTCAAAAGGACATATCTATTTTTCTTGCATTGTAGTTGGAATGAGCTGTCTATTATCCACATCTTTTGCAGGACGAATCCCTTTGAATTTATTATTCCTCTGCAAAACTATTTGAACTCAACTGTACCTGACTATTCAACTGGAACGAGAGTGCAAAAGAAGTATGAGGTTGAAGAGTCTGTAAGAAGGTAATGATGTCAAAGTTTGGCTGAGTAATGGATGGTTTATTTTGAAATGCTTCTATCCCTAAGAAAAGAAAAAAGAGTATAGAAGCTGTTAATGATAATTATAGTATCTACAAGGAAACTATTCGTAACCAGGCCTTTGCCTTTTTGTTTGAGTAACCAGATATCCAGGTACGATAGTTGGTAAGGAAGATATCGATAACATTAGGTGGCCTGGTTCTGAATGGAGATGTCTCAAGGTAATCAGATCCTTTCCAAGTCTTTAGATTTAGTTCTTTGAAGTTATAATACCTTTCTGTTTTATTTTACTTGGTTCAATTGAATTTATATTTCTTCTTAGGTGCAATGGGATAACGTACTAGATGCCTCCATGCATCCTGAAAGGGTTTGTCCTTGGTGGATTGAGCCCTTGGAATCTGCCAAGGAGAGGGACGATACTGTTCTCCCCAGCCCAAAAAAGGCATATGTACTTAACCAGCGCCCTTTGCCTGGATCAAGTGGCTTTGCCATGGATGGTCAGTGCGTATACACTCATCTCTCTAATTTGAGTTACCTGTAAAATTCTCTTGATTCAAGGAAGCTACAAGATGACTTTTTGTGTTTAGAATTACATGTATGATCTTCTCTTTAAGCATTGTGGATTAGTTGAATTCTCTTGTTACCAGATGTTGTTCAGAATTCAGCCAAGACTGCATCTCAGACTCGGAGATTGGATAGGGACTTGCATGGTCAAGATTACAATGGCCTATGTTCACAGCTTTTGCAAAGATCACCATCAACAGATGTAATCTGCCCATCTAAGATCTCAAACCGTGGCTCAGGGTTTGGGAAGAAGAATCCAAATCAGCTTCCCTTTCTCATGCAAGACCCTCTTCATAAATGTCTTGGCAGATCAATGTCATTTACACATGAAGATTTGTCAATTTCAAGTTCAAATTTAAGCTCCATTGGTTCTGAATCCCTGGGATGGCCCTCTTCTGAATCTAGAAATGAAAATGATGTTCCTTTGGGCCACCATAGTAGATACAAACTTTTTGGGGTTAGTTTAATTGACCGCCAACCGGAGCTCCCTTCACCACAATTTGCTTTTAGCAAGACTTCAAGTCTCCTTTCTAGTCCTCCAATGTGTGTGACCTCAGGGAAAACGTGCAAGAAGTGTCGCTCTGTTAATAATAGGAGCTGCACAAAGGTACTTTAGCATATATGATTTAACTGTCGGATTGACTTGATTTTCTTGAGTTTTGTAGGAAGTTTCCCATTGTTGTGTAATATTTATTGTTTCAGTCTAATTAGGGAATAAAATTGATGATCAACCTTTCTTTGGGTGCTTGGGGAAAGGATTTAGATATTCAATAGAGTTTTCACTTGATAGCCATCTGGAGAGATCAAAATCCCTAAGAAAGGTCCAGTTGGATAGAAAGGGCACTAATATGTAGGCATGCTAGACCCTTCTTGCTTGACTGTCCAAGTCCAAGCATTTTGGAAATAGGTCAAGATTTGAACCCTCGGCATACATTGTGATATTTTGAAATCCTCATATTTTCAAGATATTAAATGCAATTATTTTTTATTAACTTTTTTTATAAAGTAGTGGGAAGATTTTTAGGAGGATTTGTACGAACATATAGCAGGTAGCTGAAACATTTTTAGCTTTTCACATTCAGAGACATCTGATCTGAGCAAAGGCAACTAACCATTTCAGGTGCTGAAGCTGGGAACTGCTCTTGGAAGAGCAGTTGACCTCGCACGTTTTCCTGGATATGATGAACTCATTGCTGAACTTGACTCGATGTTTGATTTCGGAGGAAGTTTAACCAATGGAAGCAGTGGATGGCATGTGACCTGCATAGATGATGATGGAGACATGATGCTCTTAGGGGATTACCCATGGCAGTTAAGTACTGAAACTAATAGTATCTTATGAACAAAGATAGTATAGAGTTAACTTTGATATTACTTTTTCTGCCGGTGTTTCTACTGAAATAACAGCCATGATATTTTTGAACTCTGCATTTGCTTCTAAAAAATTGCTTTCTTTATATCCACACATTAAGTTACATGCTTAAAAAAGTCACTGATTTTAAAATTCACATGACTTGCATATTTTAATCTTAATACAATTTAATAAATGTTTATTTATGCAGGGATTTCCAGTGTATGGTGCAAAAGATGATCATATGTCCAAAGGACGGTATTAACAATCTCAATCCAAGCTCCTCAGCAGATCCTCCAAGCCTTTAGTCATCTGCCTTATCTCTCTTTCTCCGCAATATCATAAGTTTGTGTGGATGCTGGCTTTACTATATAGGAATATAGCAATCATAGTGAAATTTACAAGGTGAAAAAACGAAAACTGTTTTTGTTTTTAAGAACCTGTGCTACTTGATACTTGTGGAAAGTACCCTTGATTGAGATATAATAATTGACAATAAATACATGCCTATTCCGTCGTCATGAGTGGGCGTGTAAAATCTTATATATATCATTCATTCCTATTGCTCTCTGGTTATGGTAGGTTGCTTGATTTTATCAGCCAGAATTTTGAGAATTGCCAATGTCTTGACTCTTGAAAATTGAAGCAAATTTTGTTTGGTCAGATGATTTTAATGCCAAAATACCAATTGCTTGTTTTTCAATTTTCACTGTCGTAGTCATAGTAAAAGATTTCAAACTTCTATATATCTAATGGTACTCATTCTTATTGTAAATATCAAATACTTCAGTAATAGCTTGATACTACAAAAAAATTACCGTAAGTTGGAAAGAACATTCTTTTAGAAATCAGAATAATTGCACTGCCCTTGCGCCAGGTGGGGCAAGGCCTCATCCTAAAGGTTAAAAATTTCTAAATGAGTGGTCCATATTGGTAGTTGTGATTTTTTTTATGTTGAGAAAACGAGAAGAGACGACAACGTCCATGATGACAACCTTGAAACTAAATCTGGGTCAGCACATGATTGTGTCTCCCTGTGTCACTCGCACAATCGCATTCGCACAATCCTCCATCACCGTAACTCTGACTCCCCAACATGCTTCTTCTTCTTCTTCACAAATTCTACGTCATACTAGTACCCATTCGCCCACACGGATCAGGTCCCAGTCTCACCCATTCCCAGAATCCAATGACCAAGTTGAAGACCTTAGGGTCCCTGACCATTGGTTAGACCCAACCATGGCCTTGCAGGTACACCTTTTTTGTTGCTTTCAGTTCCAAATTGGCATCAGTTTTAGAGTATAAGTGGTTGGGGAGAAATTATTGCATGTGTTTTGTTTTGTTCACTTATCAGGAATCAGAGTGGCTTAGGGTTACTTTACTTAAATGGTTGGATGATGAGTACTGTCCAGAAGAAACTAACGTGGAAATAAGCAGAGTTGCGGCCAATTCGTACTACAATTCTTTGCTACAGAATCAAACAGAATTGGGTGGGATTCTGTTGAAGATGGCCCGTGAACTGGAGTCTATTAATTACAAAGAGAGTTTTCATGGGGCATTCTCATCAGCAAATGCTGCTATTGACCTCATTGCCCAACGGATAGAACACTACTGCCAGTCAATTTGAATTTCATTGCTCTAATTTGTTTGGTTTGTTTCACAACTGTTGAACAGTACAATCTTGTTTCTTTCTTGGCTTCTTAACTTTAATCCCCGGAAAATGTTGTGGTGTACCTTTTTATGGAATTTTGTGATATTCTAGTACTAAGGTCTATTTCTGTTTTCTATTAGCTTGCTGAAAAATGAAATGAATTTGATAGGGGATTTGGTAGAGTATTTAAGTGTTTGATTCTCCCTCTTAACAGCTAGGTTTTAAGGAAAGGTTCCCCAAGTGTATGAGTGCTTATCAATTGGTATCAAAGTTGGAAATGGCTACCTTTGAAGGGGCTAACCAGAAAAGGTTGAATGAAGTGTTATAGAGAGTCAGCCGTTGGGATTTCGACTCTCAATTCATGTAAATGACACAATGCATCAATTATCTTGGACGTTCATAGTCTGTTCAAGAACTAGCATTCAACAAATGAGTAGTAACTGAATAAGACATCTAATTATGCAGTCCCGCCAATGCGTATGCAGAGGGTCCTATCTGGAGCTCTTTAGCCAACAGTTTGGGATCAATATTTTATTCAAACTTTGTCATCATGCGGCCATAACTAATTTTTATTTGTATAAGCAACGGGATCAAAAGTTTTTGCATAGGTTTTCCATACAAACTCGAGTGAATTTATTTGTGGTATAAATCGAAATGACCAGGTACAATGGTTGCTCTTTAGTTTCTGTCATTTGACAGATTCCAGGCTGATTTATGTTTGTTTAAGCATCTTCTAAAGCTTGATCCCTTTGTCAAGTAGTCCATTAGTGCTGTAAATGCTATCATAACGAAGCCTATTAATGGAAACCTAATTGGTTATAATACCGATTATAAGGTTCAATCGCATCAGTAAAGGATGCAATAAGATGTACTCTGAGAATCAAAGCCTTTATCATATTTCAAAGTTGACTATGACTGAAGCATATTTTTATATGCTAAAAATCTAAAAGTAAACTTGAAAGAGCTTATTCTTGTTTCATAAGGTAATGAAGGACCTGAAATGACTGTGAAAGTCCCATCACAACGGTTCTCTTTCTCTCATTCCTTTTTGGATAGCAATATAGAACAATAAAATACAATGTTCCTTATGCTATCTTGCTTATTTAGCAGTATTACATGCCTTGAAGCATTTGAGCCGGCTGTCGATGCTTGCATGGGTGATGGGTATCCCAACCTTTTGGGGTCGCCACTCAAACGCTATGCTTGAATGTATTTAGTAGAGTACAAAAATAAAAGCAATTGACTCACTCATATTGAATTATTTAACAATTGAAATTGGAAGGTATTTTTCCTCATTGTTACCTTCATGTAGATATAAATTGTACAAACTTCTACTGCACTTGATCTAGTGCAGGAAAGTCCAAATTCTTAAAAGATGTGAAACCTCCATCCACAATCAAGTTGTGCCCACTAACATACTTGGCATTATCAGACGCAAGATAAAGTGCAGCATTAGCAACATCATTGGGTTCACAATTCACTCCCTTTAGGACACCAGCATTGTGAACAATGTCCACATGTCTCTGAGCATCAACATGAGGGTATATCTGCTTCATTTCTCCCATGACAAAAGGAGTGGGGATGGCAAAAGGTGATATGCAGTTGACTCGAATTCCATGCCTGCATAGCTCTGAAGCCAGAGATTTAACAATGCCTATAACTGCAAACTTGGAGATTGAGTAAGTGTGCTGAGACACCCCTCCCATCACTCCTGTGACGCTTGCTGTGCAGATAATGGATCCATTTCCCTGTGGGATCATTACACGTGCTGCATGCTTGATGCCAGTCACAACCCCACGAACATTTATGTCCATGACTTTGTCAAACAATGCCATGTCCAGGTCAACAATGCTTAGAGGACTTCTGCAGGCTATCCCTGCATTGTTGTACATGATATCAAGTTGTTTGTGTTTAGACATGGCAAAATCAACAGCATTGGAAATGTCTGACTCTTGAGTGACATCACATGCTATGAAAGTAGCATTAGGTCCTAGTTCTTTTGCAATCTCTTGGCCAAGCTCTTGTTGAATATCGGCAATTATAACCTTGGCCCCGTTGTTGATGAATTTGGTAGCTGTGGCCTTTCCTATTCCACTAGCCGCGCCAGTGATCAGTGCAACCTTGTCTTGTAACATCCTGGACCACCACATCAAATATTATATCTTCCTACAAATCTTCCTAATACTGTATGAAGAACTTAAATGAAAAAAGTAAAACATTCAATGTCATGGAAACTTCAAAAATATCCAATACTTTCTTTATCTAGCAAGAGGACTGGTAGGATGATTTTGTAGGAGGATTTATAATTATTCCACATCAAATGTGAAGTAAAGCTGCGAAGTACGAGGATCCTCTCGATGACATTTGTAGTATGCTGAGCTTCATGTGATGTGTATCTAATCATTGGTGGCATCTGAAATCCAGGACTAAAAGGTTGTGGAGTAAAATGTGCCATAAAATGTCAGTGTGTAACTATACATTGTTCATCTCTATAGCCCTCTCCTTGCACATATACAGCACGCGAGGAATATAATGGAAGTATATCAGATGCAAGGAGAAAGAGCTGAAGAAAGCAGCTAATCCACTTCATATTATGAAAGGAACTATACTAAACTATAATGCAAGGTCTCAACGGCTAGCTGGCTGTGTGCCAATGAAGTGAGTATCTTTATCTAAGACTGCTATACGTTTATTAAATTAATCCATCAAATTGAACTTTCTACTTAATATACAAGAGATGTTGAACTACACTTGTACAAATATGTGAGTGATAACAGTGAAAATGGAAGGATAGGAGTGAAAAGACTAAAATTAGAAACTTATCAAGCATGCATCGTGGATTCGTGCCTAGATACATAATGAACATTCATTCATTCCCCCCTTTGCTTGTTTTTGCAAAAATTTCCCTTAATCAACCATAACGGTTTTAATTAGCCTGATCAGAATAAATAGAAAAAGGAAATGTAAATCAAAGACAAGAGAAACGGATGGTTAAGCTTGCCTTACCCTCCAGTCTGAGTAGACAATAACCTGTGGAAGCTCTCAGCAAACAAGGCCCTAGAATAGGGAATGTTGCAACTGTTTCTAACAATTACCAGAAACCAAGTAAGATGTAGCAGTATTCATAATTCGAAAATCAAAGAACTGAAAGGAAAATGCACATGCAGGATCAAAGGTTACAATAATAATAAAAAGAATAGTCATTCATTTCATTAACCTAGTTGTTAACAGTACATACAATCCTTCCACCCAACAAAGTGGACAAGTGAAGAAAATCCATAGCCACTTTCTTAATCCAAAATATTTCCAATAACAGAAAGCTGATTCAAAAGATTCAACAGTAGTCTGAGTGGAAAGTACAAGCAGAACATGCTATACTTAATTTTTTAATCATGAAACTGAAAAGACAGTTAAAGGAAATAATGAAAACAGAGAAACATGTGAAAGACAGAAAGTGAAACTAACCTCAAAACCATTCTTAACATGATTTTCTGCCGAAAAATAGCTCAGAAGCCACACACTGGAGGGTATTTGAGTCTCTGAGCTTTAGCTTTGGATTCCTGTGTTGGACTAAACAAGAGGTAGAGAGAGAATGTTTTCCTATAAAATGCTGTAAGGGTAATTTGGTCAATATGGATAAAGAATATGTATAAGTTTTAATATGCATGCCCCACCATTGACTTTCAAATTTTGCTATTGAACCTTTTTCTCAACGAGAATGCATTCCATTGGACATTGTGATAACTTAACAATGCATGACGGATTCAGTTCCTAAGACTGAAATATGAATCCTAATATCTTACCCTTATTAGTACTACTAGTATGATCCAAGTACATGCACTGGATTAAACAAAAAACACTACATAAACATACACAACAGTAATTTTTGAAATACTATATAAAATTCCAAGTGTCATATACACAATAACTTTATTATATATCTATATATATATCAATATGTTGTTCAAAATATGCTTTATTTTATTATATTTTAATATATAATAATTTAAATAATAAATATATCTTAAATAAATATAATAATAATTTCAAGTATTATTTTAAATTTAAATATAATAAATAATATATATTATTATGAAATTATAATAATGAATAATAATAACAATTTATAACGTACACTAATAAATTTTCATTACAATTTTAAAATAATTTAATTAAAAAGTACAATTTTATCATTAATGTAACATTGCGCAGTAGGTGAGAAAATCACCCGTTTGGTAGAATATGCTACCAATAAAACTTTTACCTCTTATTACAGATGTGCGTCGGAGGAAAGACGTATTTGTAGAATATCTACCAATAAACTTTTTACCTCTTATTACGGTATATGCGTCCCAGGAGGAAAGACGTATCTGAAAGGAAGTTTGAGCTTGATCCAAATGGCTAAAATATCTTCTGCTTTATATGATTATCAAACAAATAAAAAGTTATTCTATGTATCGATCCTTACATCTCCTACTACTGGGGATAATGGCTAGTTTTGTCATGTTAGGAGATATCATTGTTAGCGAACCAAATGCTTATTAATTATTTTTAATATCATCAAAGACTAATTCAATATTTAGTAGAAACTACCAGTTATGTTCGGACTATCGATGTTTTAAGACTTAGATGCATTTTAAATATCTACAAATATTTTTAGCATAGATATATCTACAGGTATATGTAAATATTTGTTAAAATATAAAATTTTAAATAAAACAAAATAAATTTATGAATAAATATTTTTGTAACATATATATATACTAAAAAATAATTTTATAATATTTATTCTAAAAATAACAAATTTTAAAATATATATTTATATGAAAGTAAAATAGAACAATTTACTTTTAACTACTAAAAAAAGGTACTTCATCTCTCTTTATACTTTTTATAAAATAAAATAAAAAACGAAAGCAGAGATTGAATAAAAAAATACGAGATAATAGAAAGAAGGAGGGAACAATTTTAATGAGTAATTGTGGAAACAATTAAAAAATACAATTGTTTTTTTTTTAGTAAAATAAGAAAATAACAGTTCAAATATAAGTCAGATGTGCATTTTACCTGAACTTCACAACTAGTCCGTCCCTAATTCTAAAGGATATAATTGTTTAATAAAAATAAAATTAAAAAAATTATCAAAGAATATAATTCCTATAAATATCTTTATATAAAGATATTTAAATAATTATAAAATGCAAGTAGCTGCGGAATACCTTGATATCTATTTTATCCTATAAATAAGCGGTTATTTATTTATTTTTGCGATAATCATAACACTAGACAAAATAAACACTTGTTAAGAAATTTCCAAATATTTTATATAATAATTAGAACACAAAGTCGTTTCCCTCCAAAATATCGAACAGAAAATTTTCCTTTATTATTTGCACTTTGATTTTGATTTCACCTCGGAATGGAGGGGCATTTTAATTTGGTGTCGCGTCTTCTGAACTTTGCATTCTTCTCTGTTAGCACTCTGATCGCAGCATTAGGGTTTTACTTCAACTTCATTACTGCCAAATTTTGCGTTGGAAGAAGATTTATAAATTATTAAAAGAAAAAGAAAAAGAAAAACAGAGTTCCCATTCCAATGGCCGAGGGTTCTTCGCCTCACTCTCAAACTTCGTCACCCCGTGGCGGTAATCCTCCATTCTTCCTTGCTTTGTTGTTGTTATTATTATTAATTTGTTGTAAACTTATTTATCTGTTACTTCGATGATTTTGATCATTACTTGTACCGTTGAAGCATAAAGAGAGAATGAAATACGAAGACAACGAATGAGTTGTTCTTTGATCGTATTGAATTTAATGTTTTGGATGCTTAATCTGATTAATTGATTCTATTTCATGATTGCCTATAATGGGACTGATTGTAAATATGCACCAGGTTGAGTTGGAAGATGTGTTTTTATAGGGATAGGAAATGTATGTAAGTAACTAAGGAGTAACCGTGAAAGTTGTGCTTATGGTTCTGCATATGGACTGAATCATGGAACTAGCTTAGACTGATAAGAATGTTGTTTTGCTACAATTAGGATATAAAGTTGAAGATGCAAATGAAGATGATCCGTTTAGGAAAACAGAGCTCTTTGAGGATACTTTAGTGCTCAATAGTCCTTTCCCTGAAACGGAGGTTGAAAATCTCAATCTGGATACTGCGATTGTAGAGGATTCGGAGCCTGCTGAGAACATGACAACCAGTACAATGTGTGAGTATGAAGAAGTAGTGCTTGATAGCGAGGACGAAGAAATGAATGATAGAGATGTTGGCAAAGGACCAACATTGAAAATTCCTTCGACGCTCTTCCAGAAGAGACAGCCTAAGCCACCTTGTGAGCTAGTAGATCCAAATGGCACCACTTTTGGGAAGTCTGCTGCTGGTATGTGTTTGCTTATTTTTGCTTATTTTTTTTGTATGGTATCTCTAAGAGTTATTTTTATTTGGGTTACTAATTTACTATACACTGAAGTAATTGTTTATGGAGCACTTCATGAATGATTAACTTTTCACGACCATAATATGCTTGAAGGGGACAAAGGAGCTTTAGTTGATGCTGACAGCTTTAATGACAGTAACCATTTATATCTACCTGCAACGCTAAATCACATTCACTCACCAGAGCCCGGGGATTCAACCCAAGCTGCCCTTGGCTTTGTGGATCAGTACTTGTCATCAAATGATGTGGACTTGTTTCAAGGAATTCATTGTAGAAAGACCACTAGGGATAAGTCATCTCATGTCTTGAGTGCAAGTGGACCACTAAATCTGGCTAAGAAAATTAAAGCTCGAACTCAGAATGAAGAAAAAGAACCTTTCGAATGGGTTGATAGCTGCCAAAATGACAACAAAGCTGGTACGTTTGGTAAAAAGATTGAAGCATCTTCAAATTTTGGAAGGTTCAAACAGAGATATACGAGAAGAAGACATAAAAAAGGTGGTCATCTTCAGAGCCAAGGAAACTGTAGTACAAGTAATATCTGTGATGAGAAGTTAGGCCAAGGATCAAGAATAGCTACTGAAAATAATAACTCTCTCAAGGAGTTGGATGTTCAGTCAAGTGCTGTAAGAGAGAATATTGATGTTTATTCCAGTGTAATACATACAGAAGACATGTCTGATATTGGTCTAGACACTCAAATAGCTGCTGAAGCCATGGATGCCTTAGCCTTTATGCCCCTTTCTGGCTGCCATTTCAATGATACTCATCAACCAGAGAATGCATTAGATGGCTCTTTGAGCGATTTGATAGAGAACGAAGTTCATTTGAAAAATTCTTCATATAATCAGAATCCTGGTCTACATTCTATGACAATGAAATCAAATAAGAAAAATGCATCTTCCTCTAGATTTAGTAAAATAACATCTAGCTCATCTTTCAAGCATGCTGACAAGCAGGAGTCAAATCCCGTCTCAGGGAAAATGAAAAAAATGATGAAAAGCAAGTCAACCTCCGAGGGACAGTTTGAAAAGAATACTAGTTCGCCAATATGCAATGTATCACTTGAAGAGGTTTGCTCTCTGGGAGATTATATGAGTTTTCAATCTGCTACCGAAGAACCCAAAAATTTGAACAATGAGAGCAGACAGACAAGAAACAAAGATCAGCCAAGCCATCACACAGAGAGGAACAATAATGTCAAGGATAAGGGTATTATTAGACACAAGAGGAAGGGGAATGGTTTAGTGGTTGATTCAGTGAAGTTGGGTGTTAGGACAAAGCGTCTTAATACCAATTCATGTGCAGTTGCTAGGAAAAGTGGGTTAAATCATCAGGCTCAAGTTAGTCCACAGTTACCTGCAATCAGCAGTTTTTCGAGGACTGATTCTTGGGTTTATCCAAAAAGACCGAGAGGGAAAAGAAAGGGGGCTAATGTGGGAATCAATCTAGATTCACCTACAGTTTTGTGTATTGATGGAAAAGAAAACAATGTCTTCTCCACTAGAAGT
The DNA here is from genome assembly GCA_025330945.1 of Mucuna pruriens. Classification (NCBI taxonomy): domain Eukaryota; kingdom Viridiplantae; phylum Streptophyta; class Magnoliopsida; order Fabales; family Fabaceae; genus Mucuna; species Mucuna pruriens. Next base: position 4,330,371 of record JAENHJ010000528.1, read on the forward strand.
CTAGAGGACCAAGGTGATGTGGATAAATCATGTTTTTCTCACTCCCGTCCACTCTGCAATGCTTCATGTGTTGACGATGGCAGATACTTGTTACAGGGGAACTTTGTTCAACCAGGTTCAGCTGCTGGTGCAATGAAGGTTGAAAACCTGCATGGTACGCATTCCTTATTGCTGGCACATGTTGAAACATCAAGTGTTGCACAATCGAGATCAGAAATTCCAGCTAAAGTTGCTGCAAGCAAAGGCATAAAAGTTTTAAATATTAACCATACATACACTGAGCATCACAAAATGCCATGTGACAAAACCCTGCCAAAGACTTCACTTTTGAAAGAGCTTATCAGACTAGGAGTTCCTGAGTCCACGTCAGATATGATGTGGAAAGATCTGAGACATCGAAGAGATATGACAGTTGTTCGAGTTCTGTTTAGCCAACATTTGGATGACAGTATCATCAAGCAGCAAAAAAAGGTTAGCCATTGATTTTATGTTTATGATAGGAGATGCTAAATGTTACCATGACCGGCTAGTGACTTTGTTATTTTCCCTCCTTGCAGATCTTGGCACGTCTCAATATATCTGTTGCATCAAGTTCAACGGAGGCCACACATTTCATAGCGGACAAATTTACACGCACAAAGAATATGTTGGAAACAATGGCTCTTGGGAAATTAGTCGTGACACCCTTATGGCTTGAGAGCTGTGGACAAGCCAACTGTTTTATTGATGAGAAAAAATACATTATGAGGGATATGAAAAAGGAAAAGGAAATAGGCTTTAGCATGCCTGTTTCTCTTGCTCGAGCAAGACAGAAGCCACTCCTAAAGGTATTCTTATAAATTTCTATTTATGTCCAAATTCTTGTGCATTCATTGTATTTGCCTCAAAATCTGGTTGCTTGCTTCTACAGGATAAAAAAGTCTACATCACGCCACATATTAAACCTGATAAGGAAGTGATTGCAAATTTGGTCACAGCTGTTCATGGCCAGGTATGCATATTCACCTACCTATGACCTATGCATGCTACTCCACAACTGCAGCTGACCTGTGGTTGCAATATTAGGCGTGTTTGTGATCCCCACCTTGCCTACATTTTCATAAATTAGTTCATTTATAAATTGTCTTCTCACTTCAGGTAGTAGATGAAAATCAGGTATGTGCGGACAAGAATGATAATATCTTGGATGATCTGTTGATTCTTTCTTGTGAAGACGACTATGCAATATGCCATCATTTCCTTAAGAGAGGTATTGAATTTTACTATCATCTTCTTGTTAAATAATGCAGTTATGATTCATTGTATATTCGTGTTTCATAACTCTTATGGACTACGCAAATTTATAGGAACTGCAGTTTACAGTTCAGAGCTTGTTCTGAATGGAATTGTAATCCAAAAATTGGAACTTGAAAGGTATGATGACATTTGGAAGTCATTTTTCCTTTATATTTCTATTATTTTTTGTCCGCAACTCTGCATACCCATGGATTTTTTTTTCTACTTTATTCTTTTCTGCTTTTTTAACCTAGTTTGATATATTAGCCTAGCGATATAAATGCCACCTTTGATCTCAACCATGTATAGCTGTTTCCCAATGCAATGATTTGTTGACTTGAAGTAAAAACTAAAAACACCTAACGATAACTTAAAAACTGAGCTCAAAGTGATTTCCGGATACCAAGACCCAAAAAAATTGTGTAAAAAGCAAATTGGGTTGTTGAAATTACTGTATGACCCATAGTTTACATTAGAGTCCCTCTTTCACATTATGTCTGAAGTCTTAACTATGTTAAGCACAGGAAAAAGCTTTTATAAAGTGAGATTATCTCAAAGTTGAACAAGAAAGGGTGTATGATGTATCTACTATTGACTTTTAGTGGGTTCAAATCACAATGCATAAGTAAACCTATTTGTCCACTGTGGAGATAAGTTCACTTGGAAGAGCCTTGTCCATAGGCACAAGCACAACATACGCTATGCCATGTAAATGTCTAGATGCGTAAGTTTCAGACAACTTAGGAGTCAAATAGGAATCTTTCACATATTTGGATGTAGCGAGCTTATTGTTCATCCCTGAGGAAAAAGTAAAAGCATTGTCTTCCCAATAAAGTGATTAGTAACGCATCATCTCAACAATTTTATCAAAATTTAACATTATTATGAACTTTTGGCAGGCATCAACTCTTCATGAATCAAGTTACAAGGAATAACCCAAGTACGTCTAATCGGTTTGAGAAGGTTTACAGAAGGCGTTCAGGCCTTTTTCTGGACCGTAGCTGATTTTTGGAAGTGTTATTCGGGTCTACGGTAGAACTCGTAAAATTAATGGTCACTCTCGTCTCAGACGTCGACTTACAAGGCTACTTGTGCAGTTACTTATAAGTGCGACTTTATCTTTCTTTTTCTTTTTTCTTTGGCATGTCATGTTCTACTAAAGAGAATCAAATTGCGTCAAAGGATAGCTACAGAGCAGGGGAGTGATTTTAATGTAGTCTGTAAGTTGACCAAGGCTCTGACCTGGTGAGCTTTTAGTACGCAACTCACTTGAAATTTTTATTAAAAAAAAAAAAAACAAGTTGACCATGTTAAATGCATAAAGGTTCTGACAAGTTTGTAGATATACAATGTATTTTCTTTTTCTGGCTAAATCCACGGCATTGCCTAGCTCAGCTGCATTTTTGTACATGTAGAATAGATTAACTGTTAAAAGATCATTTTTTTGTTCGCTTCTAACGCATAATAGAGTGTAGACCCTATGTGCACAGATTGTCACGTTGCCAGATTTTTTCAGCTAGCAGACCATTTAAAAGGCTAGATATATTTTATTATTTTTAGACACTTTACACCCAATTTCATTTAAGAGTCTTATCCGTGAAGTACATGAATCTAGAGCTTTTTGCGAAAATTTCCGGTTGCACATACCAACACGAACCAAGTTAACATAAGTGACTGCTTAACTTTTTCATTACAAGTCTTAGCGAACCTGCTTATGAAATTTTCAGTTTGGAATACTTGTATCAAAATTTAGGTTAAAGTATCTTACCGCATTTTATAAAAAGCTAACGATTTTACTTAACTCACTAACGATTTTCAAAAGTCGAAATATGCAAATTACAACTTTATAAAAAAAAAGAGTATTTCTTTTGGGGGGTGCTAGATCGGGTGTTGAAAAGGCTATAACTAAAACAGGGAAATTTCACTAGGTACAACAAAAGCCCGTGAAGATGCTGATTTTCTGATGACAAGAATACAAAGGCTTAAAAGAATGAGTGGAAACACCCAGCGTACCTACGCATCGCTGTTTGTATCGCTCCTTCCAGGCCTCATCTGACAAAGACAAAAACCGTACACTACGCACAGCAAAATCACGGTGTCCACGGCCCAGCGAGCACAACCTAATCGATATTTCTTTTATTACGATAAAAAAATATATAACTATAGTTTATTTCATAATTATTCAAAGATCTTTGAATATAATTATAAAATATTGCAAACAAACATAATATTAAACTTTAAAAATAACAAATTCATCAACTTTTCAAACTTGAACCGATATTCTTTAAAATTTGTTATAAAGCATACATTACACTAATGAGTTATAATTATAAATTAATAACACAATAATCGTAAATCAATAACACAAATGTTAAGTTATTTGATTTATCAATAGAATCAAAATCTTAAAAAGCTGAAAATAGTTATCTTTTGTGTCTAAATATTATTTTAGTCTACTAATATCAATAAAATTATAACAAAAAAATTAATGATTAAACTAAACATAATTTTACCCACAATCTTCCGACAGTACAGACTTAAAATGCGTAGGCTTCTTGTCAGTCAACTTAAATTAAACTTTTGAGTAATATTGACTTAGAGTGTTTTCTTTATATATTGACATCCAAGATATTGTGACAGTAATGCAATTATGAGACACGAATGAGATACTACAAACAAGGAGTGAGTTTTGCAAAAGGAATTTTGAAACTAAAGTTAATAATTATTTTACCATGGTAATAATAATATGTAATAATGTTTACCTATTATAATGATGATTGTATCTATAGAAGTCTAAGATTAGTTAGATTTTTTTTACATAAAGCTCAAGGATTCCTAGAAGTAATATTACTCTATTTTGGTGTGGTGGAAGGTAACTTTAGGACAAAATGTGGTTCAATGTGTCTTAGGTGTACTTTAGGGATCCGCACTTGGGTGGTATTGAACTTGATCAATCTTATATAACTTAAGTAATTATTTTATGTAATAAAGCACAAAATAATGTTGTTTCATCATAATTTAAATTGTTTTTATACTATGAATTGCATGTGATTTTTTGTGTTTGTATAATAACGACAACAAAATTAAACTTAAGACTCCACAAAATATTACCTGTAAACTGACCTTGGTGGTCAAGAATAATTTGTTTTAAGAACAACATTTTAAAAATTAAATCCAGTTAGATAGTAGAATGATAAAAAAAAAAAAAAGAGACGCTTAATTTAAAACTAAATATTTTATAAGTTTCATGTTTAGAGTAAATATTTTCATAAAAAAAGTGACGTATATGAAAATGAATTAAAAGCATGGAAATGCGAATTTGCAGAAAAACAGGCGGGCTATAGTATAAATGAAGTGATTGATAGAACAAGAGCCCAAAAGAGACAGACACGGGACAAACTGACACTGAAAATGTTTAGAGCAGAGCTTTACTGTTCCTTCTTGTTTAGGAAGTGGCCCAACCCAGGAATGTACCATTGCAAATATAACAACCGTCACTGTCTTTCCACCAGATTATTTCCCAACATAGCAATTTCATGCACGATAATAATCAAATGGGCCCTACTGGATCTTGAGTTGAGCTGGTCCATCATCGGTGGAAATTCTATTATTATTCATTCATCTTCAATGTATTCGATAAATTGTTTCTCTTTTGCCTCAAAGTTGAAAGGGAATTGCTCTTTTCCTCTTTCGTTCATCACTGTCATTTTTATAGAGATAAGTCGTTGCATTGTTATCATGTGATGTGTGTAGGGACTAGAGAGAGAGAGAGAGAGAATTGAGAAATATCCAATACCATGCTTTCCTCACTCACCACCAAAAAGGTAAACCCCCTTTTTATTGACCCGAAAGTGAAAATAAAGGAACTATAAACTATCTTTAGTTTAGTGCGAATGGTTCTGGTTTTCCACTTACGTTTGGAGCCTATTATCAATGAAGACAAAGGAAAAGAATGTTCTTCATTTGTTCAATTGGTGACGCATTGACATTTCTAATTTCAATCGAAGATTCACCCACTGGCCTCACTAGTTCATCTTATTAGGACCATACCACAAATTTATCAATTGTTTTAGCCCGTTGCATTAATTCTTACATACAGTTTAAAAATGTAAAAACGAGGTCAATTTGATTCTGGAAAACGAATCAAGACAAAGCAACGTGATGTGCCCAAACTGTAAAAGTGGAATTAAAAAAATGAAAGGTGTGAGAAGGATTGGTGGTAAAATGGGGGAAATAAATTGAATGCCCTATTCTTGTCTTGACTCTGTTTGTGCATTGACATTGGCAGATGCAAATGGAAGCAATTGGCAACATCCACGCTGTCTTGGCGGGACAGTCTGGCTTCCTTATCTTCCTACCTCCCTTTTCTCCCTTACTACCATTCTACCCTTTTTCTTCTTATTTACTTTTTTACCCTTTTCATTTTTATTCTATATACTTATTTCATTAAATAAACACTGCCTACATTCATCCACTCATTCACATCCCCTATTGCCTATCACTTTTTTTATAATCAATATTTTGTTTTCATTTTTTTTGTTTTTTAACTTTATCATGCACCATGTTAAAAAATTTACTGTTTCCAATATTTAATATAAGAAAAAAAAACTTTTATGAATTTTAATCTCAAATATAAACAAATGTGAACTAAATTTATTTTATTTAATGAAATTATTTTTAAAATATTTTTAAAATAACAATAATATTAACTAATTTTTTAATCAGCATGTATTTAATTTATTTATTTATATTTGAGAGAAAAAAAATTATGTTATATTAATAAATCAAACTAATTTAGTTCTATTCTATTTTATTTAATATCACACATAATAAATATAACAAACTACGTATACCAAGTTTAGGATTATATTATTTTAGACAAATAATCATTTTTTGAAAATTTAAAGTTTAATTAAATTTTCTTGAACAAAAAAAGTAATTTAAATACGTATTTATATTTATATAATCCATGTCAACTACCTCACATGTCTTCTGTTCTGAAACTAAAGCCTCAAATAAGCAAAGTCACGATGCCAATTCATTGGAGTTTGATGGCGTTAGTGGGTGACGATCATCGAATCTCGGTTCAATTTTCTTTAATACCCTCTGTTTTTCGTATAGGCTCAAAGGATTCTTAGGTTTGAAGATCATGACCACCTATATATAGAAATCTATAGTGTGTGTTTGTGATGTGATGTGTTCCTTCCATCATTCTTCTTGTGGCTTTAGACTAATGGATTTAACTCCATGTGCCTTTCATCTATCATTGAAATTGGAAAATCTATTATTTTATTTTATTTTATGCTGGAAAACAAAAACTTGATGTGATAATCCCAGAGGGAAACGTTCCGGACACGATAACTTTTACCTGTTTAACTAATAGAATTATAAATTTAAGAGTCTATTAGTATTTATATTGACTTCTACGTTTATGGGTTAAATAAATAAATCAAGAGTTGATATCTTAATATAGCTATAATTTATTATACAATGTGTATGTAATGTAATACTGATTGTTAAATTCTCTATCAGTAATAATATTGTTTATTTTAAATCAGACAAATCTTATGCGGTAAAGTTGGACTGTGTAACATGAAATTTACGTTAAATATTAAATTGAATAGTGAAGAAGTTGCATTCAACAACCAATAAACAGCAATAAAATAATACGGCTACAATGAAAGGAAAAAATAATAATAATAAATGTGAATAAACAGAATTAAGAATAAGTCAAACCACATCATACCTTCCCTCATTCTGCATTTGAATAAGATTGAATTGAATTGACATAATCACTAATTTCACTTTTCTCCTAACCTCATCCACACCAATAGAGCCATTTGGAGCATTTTTTTTTTCTTCTAAGAAATTATCATGAATAGAGTTTGAAGAAGCGTGATTAATTTTAATTTGTCTCTTAAAAAGTTTAAATATGTTCGTTAAAAATACAGAGAGGGTTTGTTTTGATAACGTTTTTATATTATTACGACTCAATTGTTAATATTCTATATTAACAAATAATTAAATTAATATAAAAATTTCCAACAAAATAAAGTAATTATGCTTTATATTATTAAAAAATAACTTCGTTTATATTTGAAAATTTAAATGGTAATACTTATATTTTTATGAGACCAAAACAAAAATTAGCTATAAAGCGTGAGTGTGTAAAAAAAAAGGAAGGGTTTTGAGAGGGTCAAGTCAATCTGAAATTTGTTTGAAGATTGTTTAGTATAAATTGTGATTGTAATGTGTAGGCTTAATTTTTATAAAAAAAAATTATTTTGTTCTATGTTATTCTCTTAACGCACCTTGACTGCAGAATATTCGCAATAATGGTGCATATCATATTATCACCGCATGTTGTAGAAATTCATTCATCAATGTTAGTTAGTAACATTTGAAAGACAGACACAAATTTACGCAACAAACAAGGAGAATACGAAATTCGGATAGATATCGGATTCCATCACTCAGTCAATCACAAACATCTATTTAAGTCAAACTACATTCACATACACAAACGACAAGTCAACAAAAAACATTCAAGTTGCATGTGCTTACCATAATCAAATACTAGTAGTCTAGTAGGAGTACTATTATTTTCCTTTTATTCATCCATTCAAATTAAATTCGTTTACTTTTATTAACTTCTAAAATTTCAAAATTCCTGTGTTCATTGGCAAAAATATTTTTTTCTCGGTCATTTCAAAATAAAAAAATATAAACTATGTCTTTTATAGTAACTTTTTACTTTTAAAATATTTATTTTATAATTATATTAACCATAATTTATAATTAAATAATAAAATAAAATTATTTTATACTTTTGTGTTTAGCAAAGTATTTTTCTCTTTATCATTTCAATCTATTTTTTTCACTTATATATTTAATTTTTTCAACTATTTTTTTCTTTAATTTATCATCTTTTACTTTCATCATTAAATTAATTTCAATATTTTTATAAATTGTTAAAAAAATTATATCACAATTTAAATTATTTATTTTAATATATAAAATATATTTTACATATTAAGAATTTTAATTAAAATTGATATATTTAAAAATATTTATTTATGATAGATTTGAATTATATAAAATAAAAATAAAAGTAGAGGAATGAAGTGCATGGAAGACAGAAAGGCAGGGAGACAGGACGCCACTAGTAGTAGGAGTACCAGCTGTACGTAGTGGCAAAATGGTAAAAAAGGTGAGAAGTATGTCGTTAATGAAAGGTTATAATAATTAAAATTGCATTATTATTATTATTATTATTATTATTATTATTATTATTATTATTATTATTATTATTATTATTATAGTGTAGTAGTTTTATTTTATGCAACGAGCGAATTGAAGATCCAAGTTGAAGTTTGGCATCGAGAGTCCCCAATTTGGGTGGGAGGAAGCGAAACCGAAATTAGTTGGAAGAAATCGAAATCTGAGAGAGAGAGAGAGAGAGAGAGAGAGAGAGAGACATTGATAATTAATGGCGGAAGAGAGTAAATCTAGCGAGGAGAGTGTGAAGCTGTTCGTAGGGCAAGTGCCGAAGCACATGACCGAAGCGGAACTGCTTGCAATGTTCAAGGAGTTCGCGGTCGTGGATGAGGTCAACATAATCAAGGACAAAGTAACTCGTGCTTCCCGAGGTACCATTCAATTTTGCAATCTCCCACATTCTCCTTCGCCACTTGTCTCCAACCCTAATTTCGGTTTCCCTCGCAGGTTGTTGCTTCCTCATTTGTCCCTCAAGGGACGAGGCTGATAAGGCCGTCAATGCGTGTCACAATAAGAAGACTCTACCAGGGGTCAGTGCTCTTTTTTTCTTTTTCTTTCTTCAATGTCATGCATGGATCCATCCCTTTTTATTACCAAGCTTTCTTAGGGACGACTCTCTTAATTCGGCAACAATATCTCTCTATTTTTACCAATTTATCCGCTGCTACTTACTATTTTTGGCTATCCCAATCAATTCCCTCTTAACACCATTAATATGTTTTCCATAGTGCTCTATTTTCTCCGCTCCTTATTTTATTTTTAAGTTTGGATTTTTTTATGGAAATCAATTTTGTTTGGGAGGATTTATTTATTTATTTATTTTATTTATTTATTTTTTGGGGCCGAGGGGTTTTTGAGTTTATAAAGTGTCACTGTTATATTGAGCATTGCTTGTTAGGCATCGCAGGCCTGATATCCTGGGCTTTTATTATTATACTATTTTAGTTTATTTTCTGTTTTATTCTTCATGTTTCTTTTATCATTAATATCATTGAGGTCTTAGGCCTCGACCCTTATTAACCATAAGGAAATACAACACAACCCCAAATTAATGAGTGAATATAGAATGTATTTTTATGAATTGTTTTTTACAACGATATATCCGTTTATTATACTTGTACTTGTAAGTGTACACGTGACTAATCATATTTTATTTTTATTAATCCATAAATGCGTTTTGTGTAATGTGAGTGGATGCGTCGGGTAATTTTTCATTCTTTTTCAAGGTAGCGAGTTAAAATAATTCTTGTCAACCTTGAAGGTTGAGAATTTAAGGGTATGTTTAGTTTGAAAAATAAATTCATTTTCATTTCATGTTTTCACTAGTAATTACAAAAGTTTCGCCATGTTTTTTGTTTTCAAAAAGATTTGCTTTGTTTCCACCACTTTCTGCATAAACATTCCAAAATGGGTAACAGAGTGTTTTATATTGTGGTGTATTTTCTTAAGTCATTGAATTCGGAATTATCAATATTGGTTTTAGACCCGTTTGGATAAACTTATTAATAAATATTTATAGCAGAAGAATGTAAGATTGTAAAATGAATTAAGCTTCTCCCATAAGTTAATTTTATGTACTTCAACTTTTATAGAATCTCTTTCATTTAACTTCTCCAAGAGATGATTTTATCTTGTGAGAAAGTTAATTTTTACTTATGGAAGAAGTTTACTTCATTTTACCTTATTTTCTTCTTCTATAAGTGTTTATCGAGAAATTTATCCAAAGGGCTATAGTTTGAATCTAACATGCATAATCAGTTAAGCCCATTCAGACATGCAATATTTCTGCTGAATATGCAGAATTGAAAATAAAATATCTTAGCTTTCTATAACTGTTCAAACTGATAGCCAATTTTCCTGCCTTGAACGCCTCTAGGAAGGGTTTTTTTTGTCGTCTCTGCCCTTTAGGTTCTTCGTAAATAGTAGAGTCCTTTGTGACAGTTGTATTACAACTGTCATGCTTAAGATTCAGTTGTGAGCACTGCTTGTTAGATGTAACAAGTTATCCTGGTGATGTATAATTATCAAATTTTAGTTGATTTACTATTTTGTTCTTAATATATCTCATTTAACATGAATTAAGTGATGTCTTTGGCTCCTACCCTTAATAACATCAGTAAATAAAATGAAAATACAAGTCAATGGAAAGAATATATATAGAAAAGTATTTTATAGTATAATTTTTATTACAGTGAATATATATATATATATATATATATATATATATTTGTATAGAACTATTCACATGTTATTTTATTAATTAATAAATATATGTCATGTAATGTTTTCAGATGCATCATGTAATTTTTCATTCATTTTTAAAGAAGAGGGTAATTATAATTTTTATATTTATTAGTAAAAGTAGGAAACAAAAGCAAAGAAATTTTCTTCAAACCAAACCGACCTTAAACATACTATTAGGATACTCAGTGGTTCTTTGATATCTTGACTCTCTCAATGCTAATTGTGGGTAGAAATTTGTCACTTGTTCATGTAATTAATGCAGTGACTGCAGTAGATTTCTGAAAGTTCGTAGAAATTATGTTTGAATTCTGACATTTCATTTTTAAAATGGATAGTTAGGTGGCCACAACTAAGACAAAGAAGTTGACCCAAGAAATTATATAAATTGCTTCTTATCTTTAATCTTAATTTTACATATATATCGGTTTTCGATTCATTACAACTATGACCTTTATTTTACAGATAAACTATCTTTCTTATTGTTCTCTTTGGATTTTTTTTTTTTTTGTTTATAATGTTTTCCTGGATCATCAGTATTGAGCTGACACTTGTTAATATTATTATGTTCTAAGTAGAATTTTCAAATTAACTAACTTTGTGTGACATAGTAAGGGTATTGTAAATTATTAACCTTAAATATTCAATGGAGACACCTTCTATAGCTTTCCTTGGTCTGTTATATATACAACCCTTAGAGTTGGAGATGACAAGTAAAGTTTTTAGCTCCTTCAGCAACTGTTCTTATAGCATATTCTTTATAGCTGAAGTTCATTAAGAAATGGTGGGAGGAGAAATGGACAAATTTTATGCTTTGACATGGACTATGAATCCTCTAATCTGTAAGTATAATGAAAGTGTCCAGTCAAACTGCCAAGTATCACCATATTGTTAAAAATATTCCCTGCAAAATACATGATTTTCTCTGCAAATGCATGGGTATGGATTCTCTAGTGAGATTGAATGGGGGAAAATCCTTTAAATTAGTACACGGAACCTTGCCCAGAAAAGGTAGACCATTAAAGATTTTGCAAGTAGAAAACATATTTGTAACTATTAAAGAAATAAAAATTCTAAAATTATGTGTAAACAATGTGCTAAGTTTTTTTTTTTTTACCAAATTGTGGTTTGGATAACATGTTTATTAATTATGGAACTTAGGTTTTTATTGTCAATCCAATCAAAAAATCATTTTGATGATGGCCTTTTCTTTCCGAAGATGTTTCTATTCATTTTTGTGATTTTCTGACCTAGTAATTTACTTAGTGGCAGATGTGCTTCTAATATTAAAACTTGGGCTTCTGCTTGCTTGGTAAATTGTGTTTGTTGATTGTTCCAGATGGTGTTATTGCTTTAGTAACCATGTGATATGATATTATTCTCATTCTGATTTGGTACATCCTGTTTTTCTGTGTCCAATTCAGGCATCTAGTCCATTACAAGTGAAGTATGCAGATGGCGAGTTGGAAAGATTAGGTATAATTTATTTAATTAAAAATTTTGTTCAGAAGATCAATTTCTGAGAATCATCCATGTGCCACAATTCTTTTGTTATATTGAGGCCATGCCTTGATAAGTAATTTTTTGTTGTCCATGAATCTAGAACACAAACTTTTCATTGGCATGCTTCCAAAGAATGTTTCTGAAGTTGAAATATCTGCACTTTTCTCCAAGTATGGAACTATAAAGGATTTACAGATTTTAAGAGGTTCTCAGCAAACGAGTAAAGGTACTGATTTCATACCTTAATCCATCCTTTATATAGGGCTTTGGTGTTTCTTAACTTCAAAGCGTTATTCATAGTTCTCTTATTTTGTGGTAGGTTGTGCATTTTTGAAGTATGAAACCAAAGAACAGGCTCTTGCTGCTTTGGAGGCAATCAGTGGAAAGCATAAAATGGAGGTCGGTGTTTATTAAAACCATCACCAGAATTTTTAACACGTTTTTTAATTTAGTAGTAGTGCAGTTGTTTGAGTAATATAATGAATGTGTTAAAGAATTTCATCTATTACATATTTTATTAATGGAGGGAAGGGGAGAATTTGATTTGATGTACAGGATGGAACTATATTGTTAGCTGATTGATAATATTTAGCAATTTAGTGGTACTATGTTAATTTTGCTGATGCAATGCATGTGTAGACATGGCTTTGAAATTGAAATCCCAACTAAGATGGCATGAGTAATCATAGACACATGGACTATTTAGATTCAATAACATGTTTTTGGTTACTTGTTTGTGGTAGAATGGAAAAGTGGATGCTTTTAAACTCAATTACAATTTTAGTTGTAAATGGTGTTTGCAGTATTTTGGATCTTCAAGCGGCATTCAGCCACAAAATCCTGTTGGTGAGGGACTAGAACATTTAATCATGTGTATCAGATTTCATTATAGATTCAAAAATACTTATTATTTCAATTTTTCATTGTTGTTTCAATTTAGAAATCTAAGAGTGCGTTTGTTCCCTACATTGGTTTGTATAAGATAATGTTTCTGGCTCAGGCTTGAGTCATTATTTATATGACAGGCTCGAACTGGATCCTAGCTTGGAAAGGGGAACTCAAGCTATGGCTTGTGATGTTCATTATATGTTTGCAATAGAATGTGCCCAAGCTGAATAAATCTCAAGATTGGGATTGTTACACATGGATAATCCCTTATGCATGGTTTCAGTCAACATATATATTGACAATATATATATAAAATATTCGAATTAAAGATTGTGAACTAGCAATATGGTGGCATAGTGGAGTTAAACTAGCATCTCATTTGTTCAGAACCAATTGGATTATGATTTACTAAAAGATCACATTTCCTGCTGGCAGACTAATCTTCCAGTGAGATTACCTATCAAATACTAAGCTTCATCTAGACGCTATTTTTTGTATTGTGTTTGCATGGTGCTAAAGTCGTTTGCTTTTGTTTGCTTGATATGTTCTCTACTCATACATGACAAACATCATTGATATTGCCGACTTGACAAGTATACTAATTCAGATAACTGCAAAATGATATTTGTTGTCTTCCATAGGGTTCAAGTGTTCCCTTAGTTGTCAAATGGGCTGATACCGAAAAGGAAAGGCAAGCTCGAAGAGCTCAGAAAGCACAGTCCCAAGCTTCTAATGTACCACATACCGATTCTCAGCATCCGTCATTGTTTGGAGCCGTGCCTATGGGTTATGTTCCTCCATATAATGGATATGGTTATCAGGTTGGTTCTAACAAGGCTATTCTTTAGCATTTTTTTTTCTTAATCCTTGCAATTTTTCTTCTGCATAATTATGTCTTCCAATCAGAATCCATTACATATTTGTGTATTAATGTTAGTTTCCATGCCTAACTTCTTGATGAGGTACATGATAATCATTTTCTCTTGATAGGCACCTGGAGGTTATGGGCTCATGCCGTACCGCTTGCCACCAATGCAGAATCAACATGGTTTCCATAATATGATGCCTCACATGAACCAAGGAAGTGCTTTACGGCCTGATCTTGGCCCCAACATGAACCCTAGAAATTATCATGTGCCACCAGCAACTTACGTTGGCTCTTATCCTGCTGTGCCGGGTCTGCAACATCCTATGGCATATCCCACAGGGATGATTAGTCCAAGGCCCATGAATACTTCTCCTGGTTCTGTTTCACCTGCTGGTGGAAATAACAACTCTGCTGCGTCCTCAGGTGCCAGCAAAAATTCTGGGGGTCAGGTTGAAGGTTGTTATCCATATCTTATATGTGCTTGGCTATAAATGATTGCATTCAGTTATGCTTGATACATGTATATTTATGTTTTACCATTATTCTTTCCTTTCAGCAGGAAAGGTTACTTTAGTAATTCTATTTCTACTTATTATTTTATTTTCTGACTTAGGACCACTTGGTGCCAACCTATTTATTTATCACATACCTCAAGAATTTGGAGATCAAGAGCTTGCTACTGCTTTTCAACCATTTGGTAGAGTTTTGAGTGCTAAAGTTTTTGTTGATAAAGCAACCGGTGTTAGCAAATGTTTTGGTAAGCTTATATACTCCATTTATTGATGAATTTGATGGGTTCTGTGTGGAGCTTGTGTTTGACAAGCTTGAATTTGCAGGGTTTGTTAGTTATGATTCTCCAGAGGCTGCTGAATCTGCCATCAGTAGGATGAATGGATGCCAATTAGGAGGCAAGAAGTTAAAGGTCCAGCTTAAGAGGGATAACAAACAGGGTAAACCTTACTGATGAAGCTCAACAATGGAATTTTGTATAATTCACATTGTAATTCATGACCCATCAGATGTTAATACAATTTGTAATTTTCTGTAACATGAAAGTTCAATTAGACATTGATTATTAATTTATTGATTTTTCCCTCACAACACCTCTTGATTGTATTATCTTCTCTAGTTTCATCCAGGTCTAGGATGAGAGGATCACGTTTTGTTTGGCTCCCTTAGACAATAACCACGCTTTTCGGATTTAACTTTACTTTCTTATGTCTACAATTTTCCATGTACTCAGCAAATATTTTTTACCCCACCCACTATCCGTCGCTGACTATTTGTATTAGCCTTTTGTCAACAACATTCACGTATTCTCAAAGTACCACATTCAAATAAATGTCTACCGATACATTAATTACTTTTTATCTTATATACAAGAAATAAATAAAAGTATTATTTATTATTAAGTCTTTTAATGAGATTATTTTTTTTATGAAATTGAATGCATTCATTGAACCGTTAGTAATATAAGTCACATATATTAGTTAAAAAACTATTTTTTTTTAAATTATGAAAAGTATCATTATATATAAATATAAATATCATTGAAGTCATCTAATCCTGAGTATTGTTGAAATAAAATTTAAATTTATGTTATTATTAATTAAAATTAATTAATTTAACTACTTTTATTTGATGAATAGATATTTATTTTTTATATATAGAATGAAAGATAATATTTTATAACAAACTTCGATAATGAAGTTTTTTTTTTTACGCATATGATTATAAATAAGTTATAAGTTATACCTTTCCAACAATTTTTTCTATACACATAAAGTTAAGATTTGAATATCTGATTAGATACCCGAGAATTGAGTATATACTATTTTATGGAGCATGCAAGAATATCTGCATCAATTACTTTGGTAGAATGGGTAGTGACAAAAGTGGACGGTGGCTTTTGGTTAGGATTAGTAGTGGTAAAGATGCAGTATTGAAGCCATAGCATGCGTTTAGAAAGTGCTTTTGCACAATTTAATTGAAATTAATTAAATATTCAAGTATATAAACTAAATGTATTTGGTTAAACTTATGATTCAGTGGTTTCGGGTTTTATAGGAATTTTTTCTTCTGGCGGAGATACCACGTGTATGTGTTGTTTTGTTTGTTGCTTTGTTTTTTCTTCCCCACAGCATAGGTATTTTTCACGAGAAATACTGCATGATTGGACTACATATTAGTGCCCCTCCCAACATGATTTGTAACAGTGATTCACTATTATTAGTGTTATGTGGGAGATCCTCTCTGCTGGATCTAATCTTAGTTCTTTGCCACTTTGTGCTGTTTATTTCTCTCTTGTACAGAAAACTTATAGAAGTACCTTACAATTATGTTTTAAATTAAGTAAAATAAAAAAGATTAAGGTTTTGTATAATTAATTTAGGTATTTTTAAATATATAATAAAATAAACTAAAAAGTTATTGTACATATATTTTAATTAATATAATACCTCCCAAAACTTTGAAAGTGAGTAACATTTTTTTGGTCCAAAATGCAAATAAATAGACTTAAATACAGCCCAACGAAGTTTGTTCGTATACAGACTTCAATATGCATCACACTAAATAAACTTGGAGTTTTTGTTTTAAATGACTATTTTTTTTAATCTCAGACTCAAAATATACTCAAATTGGATACATTTGTTTAAAGAAATAAAACTCTCACCATTTATATAAAGATATAATTCTTTGAACATCCGACTCAAATATAAATAAGAATAAAAAAAGATGATAAGAAATCTTTTAATCATCTTTTTACTCATAAAAAAATGTGAAAATTCACATTTTATATATATTTTTTCTTGATGTCCAATTAAACTTTTTTTTATTAGAATTAAATTAATTCCAATGTAATATACGAATTTTTGAATTATTAATACAATTAATTTATTTATCTTTGTGCTCTATGTGTTTAACACTTTTAAGATTTGATCAATCTTAAGATTTTTTTTTATCTATTTGGTAAATAAAAATTTGCTTTATGGATGTGCTTTGAGATATAAACCTTGTAATCTTTTATGCTAGAAAAATAGTCATTGAAAAATTTCTTTCTTTAAGGATTTTTGTGCTAAAAGCTCGTTCTTTTTTAATTTTGTTAAGGAATTTAAGGTTATTAATTAAGAATAAAGGCTTAATTGCTTAAAAAATTAATATTTAAATAAATTTACAAACCCAATAGACAAAGTGAATATCAAATTGAATAAATAGCCATATTAGGAATTATAGATTAAATTGAATGAAACCCAACCCTAATGTTTATCTCATTTGAATTGAACTCTATTTCTTTGCACTTTTATTTTCTTGTTTCTTAGAAGAAAATTAAAAAATAAATCATTATTATTTCCTTTTTAATTGTAACTACTATTTTTTTTCAAACAACTCAATTCCAAACCTTTTTTATGTGATTCTTATTACAATTGTCTTTGTGAAGTGTAAGTCATCCTTCAATTCTTGAGAAAGATACTTGAACTTAATCTATTTTAATTATTAATTGTAATGACATGATATACTTGTTGAAGTCCTACCCAGTTTTTGATGTCATAGTTGGGGATTGATTTATTTGATTTCAATGAACGAAAGACAACCTTCAGTTAGAATCGTTTAATTTATATTAGGAATTTTCATTTTATTTCAATTTTGACTATTTGCATTATTATTTTAAAATAATCTTCTCTATGTTTTTCTCTTTACAGTTTATGTGTGGAACAATATATCCTAAAGTATTTTTTACTTGGACCAGAAGTAAAAAGGCAACAAAGAGGAATAAGAAAGAGAACCATAAAAAGAAGGCAGAAAAGACAATTAGATCCTTAACTTTGAGACCAATAGAAGTAGAGGTGACAAACAAGGTAACAATGGTGCTATTATTAACCATGGAGGCAACAGTGGTGTTGTCAATCACACACAAAGGATGAGATTCCGAAACTACTCTATGCACGGACCTTATGGAGTATTATATTATAGCACTCCCCTTCTCTTTGGGGCCAAAAGCTAAATAGTGGTTCACTTTACAATAGGAAAGTATCAAAACCTGGGAGGAGTTGACAATTAAGTTTGTGGACAATAATTTATTGTCAACAAAATATACTAAAATGAGGAGTGAGAGCTTATAAGATTTCATCAGATGACTATTGGGAGAGATTTCTTAGGATGTGCTCCCACCATACCACATTAAAGTGGATTCTATCAAAATCCTTTTACCATGGCTGGGGTTGTTTCCTAATACAATTTCTACAGCTTTGAAATAATTGAGGCCTTAATAGAAAATAGCAATGATGCAACATTTAACAGACAACAGAAAAGATGAGTCATTGAGGTAGGGGCTCTAGACTCTATTTTGACTCAAAATAAGCTTATGAGCCAACAAATAGAACCTCTAAGTCAAAAATTAAGTACTTTTAAAGTGAATGAAATGGAGGCAATAAACCCGATATGTGATTTATATGATGGACCACAAAGTAACATTATTTGTGAGGTTTCTTGTTGCATGCATGTGAAATACAAATTTAAATGAGAAAAAAAATATTAAAAGTATCTAATTAAAAAAGTGGAGAGTTAGACTCTCATTCTTCATCATTTATAATATAAAAGTAAATGTTATTGTACAAATGACTTTCGATGAAATCTTTTATAAATAAGTAGGATAGTTAAAATATTGTTTTATTTTTTAAATCCCAAAATCAATATTAATATATTAAAAAATTAGTTATAAATAACATTAAAAGTTGTAGAAAGAAAATATTCATGAAATATCTGTTTATAATTATTTACTGTTGTTAACTGATAATATATTTAGATAAATTAAGATGTGTTTGAATAAATGCTAATAAAAAGTGGAAAAAGAGTAAAACAAACACATTTAAAAATGTAGTGTATTTCACTTCTTTGGACAAAAAAAAAAAAAAGGTTTTGGAGTGAAAGAAAAATACACTATAGAGTTTAAATACATACCTCTCTATAAATGAGACTATAACTTACTCTTAATTATAATCATTCTATACAGGCATAACATGAACACTGTAAAATTGTTTTAAATATCTTAGGTTTTGCTGATGGCATTGACAATTGCCCACACGCTTCATAGATGTGTGCTGGCTGCCTAGTGCCTTCCACAAAAGTCAAGCTTGTCAATTACCATAAATTTCCTTTTCTTTTCCTTCTAATAAACCACTGCCCACCCACCAACAATGGTCCCATTTTGTTTAATTTTTCTCCTAACTCGATTCAATGAGGACACCCACGTTTCCCACTTGATGTTTAATTTTAGGGTCATTTTTTTATTTTCTGAAAGAAAAATAGCCTCTACATAATTTTTTGAGACAAGAACAAAAACCTTTAGATAGGGTGTGGATGGATAAAAAGTTTAGATAATATAACACATTTAATTTTTATTATATACCAAAAGAAAACAAAAAATGAAAAACAGTTAATTAGTTACACATTTAAAAAATAAATAAAAAATTTGACACCTCTCGGAAAGAAACTGAAAGTGGGATCTGATGCAAGCATGACAACCGGAGCAACGAAACTTAATTCACACGTGTAGAACAACACAACGGTGATTTCCTTTAGGTGGTTACTTCATTAATTGGTTTATTATACTTTATTCAACCGTTCTTAGGTCAAGTTCAATTGTTTACCTTGAATCACAGGGTGGCTTCTTTTACTTTTTTTTTTTTTTTTTAATTTGGTAAAAGCTATTACCTACCCCGTTCTCTCTTTCCCGCGGCAGGGTAGTTCCTTCATATTGAACATGACTTTCCCTTTTGGTGGAATTGGGAAGCGTAAGATATGTCAAAAGTGACCAAACATTTTTCTAACTTGGCTGCCTCAAGTTTCATGCAGGCTATACAGTCCATAACGTGTTCGCATATCCATTATCAATCGCGGAATGCTTCAGATCATCACAAAAACAGCGTCCATACCAACCTAAAGTTGGAGAATGTCACAAACAACTTAGTACTTTGATTTTTGTCTTAATCATACCTTAGTTTTTAAACTTCAACTAACGAGGTCTATTTTTCTAAAAAATTATACCTAAGATTAATAATAATGTAGCAAGATTTTTATGACTCAAACATTTTCTTCCATAGGATTTTAGGGTTGGAGACCTATCACATCGATAAATAAAAATAATCAAAAGTATATATAAATAAAGAGAAATTGAGTTTAATTAGTTTAAATTTTTTAAACAATATATTTCATATATGATGTAGATCTAGTCCGGTCTATATTTTCTTATTAATGCAAAAATTTTAACATAATATTAGAATCCAATGACTTAATAGTTCGTACTTGATTAACTAAAAATAATTAAATTAGAGTTTCATTTCAATAATATGAGTTGACATTTAATAAGATATTTAAATATGTAAATTATTAAGATCAAATTATAATTTTGATAGAAAAACAACACCAAAAATTTTTATAATATTACATTTAACTTTTGTCTTAAAACATGATTTGAGGCTAAAATGGTATGCAAGTCATAATTAGATCAAGAAACAAACTAATCAACCTAATTAGACTTGAGAAAAAATATAGAGAACTATTATATAAAAAAAACAAACATAATTATTTAGAAACATAAAAATATTGATTCCAATTAATTCATATCTTTAGACTAATACATCTCTCACACTTAATACAAATTCGGTCCACAACCTCTTTATTTGTTATGTGTAAAAATTCCAACACCTAGAAATAAAATTCAATAATTTTATAATAAAAAAAAAAAAAAGTCGTACATAGATCAACATGACTAGAGAGCCATGAATTTTGACACTTAAGAGGCAAATAGAGTCAAAGGCTATGCTCGAGGAATTAAGATCTTATGTTTCGTCGTATTCGATTTCTTCTAGAAGAGTGTTGGAACATGTCCCCATTGCTATTGGACTAAACTAGTTGCTATCCCTCTAGAAGACCATGACAAATTTGAGGCAAATCCTTCTCCTTCAGTAATGGTCATTGACTAATTCCATATGTTAGAAGGCCAAGGTTTAGAAAGATTGCCCCGTCAGTGTCACAAAAAGTATCAAACAAGACATCCCCATGGAGTTTGCCTTTTGATTTCACTAATATTTGAGTGGCTTTGGAGATGCCCTTGTATTGTGTTGGGTGCAACAGCTGCAGAATTTCAAGACATCAAAAGCAAGCCATTGCCTCTTGTTGCTACAAGGTCGATGGACATGAAGGACCCTTTTCATGTCTCTTCTTCTTACATGCTTCTTGAGGCCACTGGTGACTCTGAAGCTGATTGTAACCCCACTTTGGGTGAACAAGCTTATGAAATTGGCAGAGAAGACGATGATGCTCAATCTTGCAGTTATGATATTTCTGAGACTTGTAATGCTGCTGAATTCAATGGATATGAGTCTTTGAATATTGATGATGATGATGAAGGTGAGAAGAGTGCTCAAGTTCATGGAATTTCATATTGTGAAGATGATGAGATGCAACAACACCAGAAATCCTGTGTGTCTGATGATTCAAGCCAAGAGTTGGTGGATGAGATGGAAAAGAACAGGCTGTTCTGGGAAGCTTGTTTGGCCTCTTGATTATGTTTGTGGGAATTTCCTTTTTCAGAACCACTTTCTGGCTTCATGAGTATGATTCCATAGGGGCTTAGCTTCACAAGTATTTATTCTTTATTTTTAGAAAGATATGGGTTCTATTAAACTTGTCTAAAGGATAAAAGCTTTCAATTGTATGTATGCTAAACTGATTTGTTCACACCAAATTTTATGGTTTCTATCCCTTCAAAGGCTCATGTGTTTTTTCTGTAATCGTTCCACAATTCATTGTGGAACATACATAGACTGCAGCAGCATTCTAATAACTTTTTACCTGATTTTTTTTTTTAAATGTTTGGTATGTTTGATAATACTTGTATAAATCAATGATCCTTTCATTTTATATTATTCAACAATTACCTTTTTTATTATTATAGCTTAATGTATCTTTGTTACAGAATTTGTTGATTCAGTTATCTTTTAAAATTAAGATGATCACGTATCCCAATTAAGGAGATTCAGGGATGTTGGGTACTGTAAAAAATACTCTGATTTTTTCTGACTTTTAGCTGGGGAGGTACAGCACAGGGGTGCAGCAGGCTTAATGGGCAGGAAGTATTGGGTTTTGTGTAGGCCCACCGATTGAAATTCTACCATCTTGATGAATTTCTGAAGTTTTTAGTGAATAATAATTGCAATATTAACATGTGATCTTTAGAGTAATTGAAAATCAATTGCTGTCCAACTCAGTTTAGTATTATATTATTGTCAGGTATGATATGATGGAGCATTCAAATTTCACACATTATCAAATAGCATTTGTGTCAACCATTAAAAAATGTATTTGGTCCTGTTAGTGGATTTTCATGAATTGTTTTAGTGAATAATAGTTGCAATATATCGTGATCTTCAAAATAGTTGAAAATCAATTGCTGGCCAACTCACAGTTAGCATTATAATATTACCTAGTATGATGGAATATTCAAATTTCACACAAAATCAAATAGCATTTTTCTTTAACATACACGCGCGCACAAAAAAAAAAAAAACTTTGGTGAAGGAAGGGGACCTTCGTGAAGTGTTTGTAACATTTCTTCCAAAATGGGGAGACTCTTTACATTGCCGATCGAGAGAATTGTTAGAAAAATGAATTTAAATTTTCAATATATTATAAATGGTTGGAATTTAATATTTTACCCATGAAAAATTTACATTTATTTTTGGATGAAGGAAGTAGATATTTTAATGGTGTTAAGAATTGTGTGAAATAATAAATGGAAACCTACGAGAGGACATAAGAGCCCACTACTGTATAAAAGAAGTCCAGTTATGAGTTGTAAGCATCTCAAATTTTCATATAGAGTCTAAGAAGAGAAATTCTCTGGTAAGTAATTGTTTATCATTCTTTCTAACTCTTTAAGTGTGATACTTGAATTTACAGGGTGACAAGCCAACTTGAAATGAATTATCAAACTTTAATTTTTATTTAAAATAACGAAAATATTTATTGAGACATCTACGTGAATGTAAACAAGAGGTATTAAAACAAGTAATTTATTACGTGTCCTATTATTTTGCATGGTGTGTTTGTATGTTTTCATATTGAATACTTATGATCACTAATGTGTAGATTACTAATTGGTGCAAAATTGTTTTAACTCAATTAGTGATAAGTTGGAGTCTTGAGAACCATAGATGTGTTAAATATTTGAGTTTTTTCATCCAAGATGATTTACCTACTAGTAATGTGATATGGACACATTACCACCAAATTTTGATCATGCACAGATACAAAGAAAGCAAGCACCTAAATCAATCTCCCTGTTCCCTAAGAATTCATCAATGCATACAACTTCCACCTATTTGAAATTTGAAAATACACCTAGCTAGTCCTTAGATACCCCATCCCATCTGTCATAATTAGAATTATCCAGTACTGGGACGTACAGAATCAGGTCAAATTCAGCCCTAAACTGAACATAACCACTGCCCACAATCTACGACAAACAAACACTTCCCTACACCGTGTACTAACTAATTTACACAAGCAACCCTGCTTGTAGGGACAAAATCTAAAACAAGGTACTTTAAAACACTGCTTAAAATACTCTCAGTTCTTAACTAGATGCAAACAGTGGAACTAGTGAAACACAATCCGGAAATTTATCAATCATCTCCACATCATTGGTGCTTGTGCTTCCTATTGATGGACTACTCATGTGAGCATTTGATTCCTCAGCAGTAAGAGTTGTTCTTGAGTCATCTTCATAAGAGGGACTCGAGCACGAACTCACAGTTTTTATATCAGTAAATGATAAAGCAGATTCCAACTTCTCTTGCAAATACGCTGCATGTTCTTCTGAGAATCTTTTTGTTTTCTCATCCAAACGCTTCAAGAAGCATTCCACTATCTCACTTACTGATGCACCACCCTCTCCTTCCTCTTCACTGCCATGACTGTAGTTAACATTATCAAGATCACCATCATCTGACTTGGCTTGTCTCAACTCACCACTGGTATCCATTTCTTGCTGACTATCATAGTCATCCTCCGATTGGCGATCGGATGAATGAGATGACATGGGCGAATATCCTGCTGCTGCTTCTTCGCGCTCTCTAAGTGTCTTCAGTATTAGGGTCTTCAATAAATTCATCACTTGGACAGCATGCATCAGAGCAGTTAGTGGATCAGACATCTGTTGCAGGAGACAAAAGTAAAAAATGTGAATTAAGATTTTCAGCAAGTTAGTGGAACAGAATACTAACAGAATACTAGATTTTCAGTTTGCATGGTTATATCATCATGTGTATACATGCAACATAGTATTACAGATGTCTTATGTAAATGAAGATATGGTATTTTGTTTTAATTAAAATATAAGCACATTAAGGATAATATGATAACATGAATAATTAATGATTTAGAGTTTGAACATAAAAGGTGTTTGTTGGAAACATACCTGAGTCATATTTGGAGCAAAAACCATTGCAATGTTTCTTGCATCCATTTTGTTATAATCCTCTTCTGCTACAACATCAGCCATGAGATCAATGGCCCAGTTGAGCAAGGCTGACTCAGTTGGCTTTAGCTCCTTCACAAGCTGAACAGATTCTTCTTCTGTGTTGCACTCAAGAACTTGCTCAGGGGAAAGTCCATCTAGCACTCCAGAAGGAAGTTCTCTGAACCATGCTTTAATTAGGCCTGCCAAGCAGTGGACATCAATGTCATCTGGCACAATGCCCTTATTCAATTGCTCCCTCAAATGCTCCTCTTGACTGTTTTCTGGATTTATGCGAAATATGCCTTCAGCCTGAAAATTCATTGAGAAGAGACAACAAAAAAAATGATAGTTAATGACCCAATCTCTCAAGGCCCTAGTCAATGGCCCAAATGACAAAGTATATCATAAATTTGGTACCTACCTTTAGGCCACCCTGTGAGTACAACCGTTCCTGCATTAGCAGTAGAATAGTGGGGACACTGTTTCCTTTTGAATCATAGGAACACTGCATTGATTCTGCTGAGACGCCAAACACACTAACACTGCACGTATTGACGATGGCAAATCACATTAGTATATGGATAACGATATAATTTAGTTAGATGAGGTTTAAGAAAGAAGAAAAAGAAGGGGAAAACAAGACATGATTCAATAACTTCTTAAAGATTGAATCGTACCATATGGCTCATAACTCGTAAGAAACAGTAAATACGGATAGAATATGTACATAGTTCGATGAATTTATGCTTATTTGGAAAGATCCTTAATCCTGTTTCTAAGTTCATTACGTGGCTAACAAAGCACATAATCCAAATGTACCCCAAACCAAAAGACATTCACAAGCTTCCCCACTTTGAAATTACATAAATCAAAGAAACTCGCTTTAATCTAGGTCGCGCAAAATGGCTTGCTTGCATTTTATGAAATATTACTGTACAAAAGCCTAAAAAAAACGACAAGTGACAACTTTTAAATCCTACATTACCCTTAGGTATATTTGTCAGCAAAGAAAAGCAAACCTTAATTCGCTTTTTAATGCAACTATTATAAAGGTAAACCTTACTTCGCTTTTGAATGCAACTATCTAACTTTATAGTTTTCCATCCCCCTTCTTTCACTTTTCTCCCACGCAACGTATGAATAACCTTATCGAAGAATAATATGTATTCCTCCTTCAACACACAGAGAAATAGAAATAGAAATAGAAACAGACTCACCAACAATAAAATCTTAGCACCAAAAATGAAACAAAAAAAAAAAAAAACTTTGAGCATGTTTAGCAAACCCCATTTTTAAAGTAAGTGAAGAAAGAAAGAAGTACCTAGCACTAGGAACCGGAGCGGGGACATGAACCTCTAACTCAAGGGGAAGACCCAGAAAGCCGTTGAAGCGATCGAAAGTGACATGACTAACATGCTTAACGTTCGTGGGCCATCCGATCTCCATGGGATGGACGGCGGAGATTACATCGTCAGGACTGTCCACACTGCACGCCACCATTGACTTCCTCAGAGCCGCCAGCAGAACCGCGACCGGCGACACCGGGTTTGGCTCTTCTTCGGCTCCTCTACGCCCCTTCCCGCCACCGCTCGCCACCACCACTTGCCCTGTCATTCTTATCCTCTTGTTCCACTAGCAGACACACACGCTCTCTCTCTCTCTCTGTAGAATGCACGAGTGGAGAGAGATTTCTTTTATTGGGGAGTGGAAGTGGAGACAGATTTTAAATTTGAGGATGAGTTTCCTCGTTTGCCTATGCCACTTTTGTTGGGTTGCATTGAAGTTGTTTGCTAGTTATGTAGCTCTTGTCTTGTGAACTTTGAACCCCAACGGCCACTCGTTTCAAATTTTGTTTGAGGGGCTAACTTTATCTACAGTGCTATGTCCTTTTTGACCCCCCTCACCATACGCAATTAACATAACCTGCCACTACACATTATCGGCTTCTTTCTCTTAAATGGAATTCTTAGTTTGGATTAATATCAATAATAAATAACAATTGCTTCTTTTAAATTCTCTTTAAAAGCTCAATTAATAAATACTATATTTTAAATAAATAATTAATTCAAAATTTTCATTTATATCTTTTAATTATTTCTAATACTTATGTTGTATAAGTCAATTTTTTATAAATTTTTTCTCTTTCATTTTCAAATTGAGATTCAATTATAAATATTTTTATAACAAAAATCACATGGCTAATTCTTTGAAGATGTTAAATATTGGTTAAGAAAAAAATTTTCTATTTATAAATGATGTTTTATTTGTATAATCAGAAATTAAATTTTTAAAGATTCAAGTAACTATTGATGTGAATTATTTTTCTTCTTCTCCCAATTAATGTTATTTTGATTATTTTACTCTACAAAAGGGAACAATTTTGAATAATGGAAGATTGTGTTCTCTTCTTCCTTGCATTTTGTACTGAAACTTTTTAGTGTGATCATGAATAAAAAAATTATCTTCATAAAATATTTATAAATTAAGTTTATTTTATTAAATAGTCTCTCTCTCTCTTTTTCTTTTTTCTTTTTTTTGTTACAGCTCCACTATGCCAAACAAATATAGCTCAAATCTTAAATCATCTTAGGTATAATAATCAGAATATTGTTTGTTGAATCTTAAAACGGGATAATGTTTTAAATGTTAGAATACTATATTGTTATGGAAACTACTCGTAAAGGAAAAGAACTCGTTCCCGTTGAAGTTTTTATTGTCAAAAAGTGATCTCATTTACTACTTGGCAGTTGGCATCGATGTGAAAGATTAAAGCATCAAATTCGACATATGTATAACTATTTGCCATGCGTTCAATAATAGTTTGGACATCAAATTTGTAAACTCACTTTCATTTAATACACAAGTTGCTTTTAGTGATTTGATTTGTGCATCAAAATGCTGAAATTTTATAATTTATGAACATTATTAAGCTCATGGTACTTTACTTTGATGATCGATGTGGTTTTGGCGCAAGGACAACCTACCAAATTCCAATAAACCATCCCGTCCTTGACAATGGAATTCGAATTTCATGGAAGAGTAGACCGTTGCAAAAGAATATGATCGTTCTTTTATGGACACTTTCCTTGTTATGTAGGAAGATTATTGCTTCTTCTTATTACCGGAGACAACTTTTGCATGTCTAACTAGCATGAATCCTTTTCACCAGATTCTAAATGCTTTATGAGAAACGAGATGCACTAATAAACGTTTACGTTACAACCTTTGCACCACCCAGGGAAAGAAGAAAAATATTTGCTCATGGTGCTACTACTACACACGATTTTTATTTTTTTATTTTTTTATTTTTTTATTTGTTTGGTCTAGTACTACTCACAATTGAAAGGCCTATAGTATGAAGATATGTGGGTCCTAAACTACTGTGGAAAAAAAAATATATAAACACAGTTACCCCCCATGTTGGGTAATTGTGGACCCATATGCCTCGGATAGATTAACATGGGATTGAGATCAGACACTTGGAGACTGGCATGGGACAGACCATTCAGATTCAACCCACTCATTGGACAGAGACTAAAACATAGTTGTATTTTGAAGAATTCAATTAATCTATGATAATATTGGAGACCGAGAAAAAATAATAACTGATATATGGTTTCTAAAAAAGTGAGAGATGTATATTGATATTGACTATTCAATTTATATACCTACATATATTATCTAATTTTGGGGAGAGTTTGATGTTGAATTAACTATTTTGTAATGAAAATAAGTGTTTTTAAAGGAAAAAATAAATTATCCTTAATAGCGTTTAGAAATGTAATTGGATGAAAATATTAACAAAAGTTTCATTTTGTACACATACAAGTATATATCTATGAAGTTTTGCTCTAAGAAAAGGTACCTAGCATCGTTAAGTCAAACACATACACAATCATCATATTCAGGTGAATATTTATAATTTGGGTTTAATTTATAACACTCAGATTTTCGTTTTGTGTGTGTGGTCTTTTGGTCAAAGGTCTCGTATACTGGGAATATTGTTAATGGCGTATAGGGCCAATGGAGCGGCTCCTCTTGTTGCTTGAAGGGGCCCATGGACCCTGCCCCAAGTTTGTTTAAAATTCATATTTTGGTTTTGCGTGTACTTTGCTATTTTTGTTTGAGAAAAAATTAATTGAACTCTTCAAACATTTTATTTATTTATTTATTTATTTTTTTCCTTTGGGGAAACAAGTTTGTCCCTTGGAGAGGCCTACCCAGAAAGTCGAGTTTTGAAGTAACATATACAATTGTACACAAATAATATTTTTCGAATAATATGGCCCTACTAGCCCCATTGAATTGGTTATTGGGCATATATACAATAATTTCTTGCTTTTATATAGCTGTTACTGAACACATCTTTACGCTCTTGTAGCTTAGCTGTAACACTGTTTCAAATATCTGTGGTATGTGCGATTAAGGGCATTTTTTCTAAAAAAGTTTGGACACGCACTTTTCCCTGCAGAGAGGCAACCTATGGACCATCACCATTGTGAACCAATAAATTAAGAGCGTACAAGAGAATATTAACTACTTTCTATTAAATCATTTCTAAATTTAATTGATTAAATTCAAACATTAGGTAAACAAATTTATTTTATAATTCATAGATTATAAATTACTTCGACTAATTTTTAGTTTAGTAGTTTGGAACTTATTTTTTATTTTTATCTTGATTGTTTTAATATATTTTTTATTATTTTATTTTTTTTGAGTCAATGATATTTCTCAGCCGAAAGTTAATAACTAATTTATTGAGATATTAAGCTATCTAAGACACTAACCTCTTCTAATAAATGCTTTTCAATACACATGAATTTGACGATAAATCCTAATATGATTACTCATATGTTTTAAAGACAATATTATTAGTCAATTATGTTATACTATGATAACTTTTAATTAAATATTTGATCTTAAATTAAAAAAATACAATTACTTAAAATATTTTAATTTATAAAATAAAAAAAATTATATGAAAATGATATATATACACATAATGAATGATAAAGTTAATTAAAGAATAATATTATCCTTTATTTCCTTGTCATGTAAGGAATAAGATGTGGATAAAAACAAAGAGTATCACTCCTCTCTCTATATATTATTTAAATTTTATTAATTTTCTAAACAACTTGTTTTTTTAAATATTTTTAATTTAATCAAATAACGTATAAGCTTTAAATTAGGAATTTATAAAGTTTAAACTAACTTATGAGCTATCAATAAAAAGAACCTTATAGTTATAAGTTATTGGTTGGAAGTAAACAAAACTTACAAACTAATTTCTTGAATAAAAGTATTTAATAAATGAGTAAAATATGTTTAAATTTACAATAAATATAGTAGTTTTTGTTTTTAGTTTTTATAAAAAAAAACATTATTGTAATATGTTTTCATCAAGAATTGACCATTAACGATAATATGTTTTACATTCTTGCGAATGTGGCAATTTTGATTTTATATTCATTGTTTTTTGTTTTTAACCCATAAACTTACGTTTACGTAAAATATAATGATTTCTTTTTTATTCCCATGGTGACAATGAAAACCAAAACAAGTGGAGATGAATATTAAAAGAATAAAAATACAAAAAACAAAAATATAAGAATTAAAAGTAAAAGTTATATTTATAAAGAAGTAAAACATATTTAAATCATCATAAAATTAGTTAAAAGAGTACTCTCCAAATATAAAATGATATGTTTATATAAATTTTATAATTTTGTTTTATAGACAAAATATATATATATATATATATATATATATTATTAATTTTTATTTTTTAAAATAAATTGTTTCATTGACTTAGAACCTTGGATCTACCTATTCAATATTCATTTGATTTTTTTAACAAAGACAACATGAAATGTTAGTAGCAACTCCTCTCACACTCTTTTTATATTATTAATTGAAATTTATTGAAAAAAATAAAATTTAGTAGGATTTATTTTTATTTAATGAGTTTCTCTTATAATTTACTAATAAATCTTACCAAAATTTATAATTTTTAATAAATTTTAGTTAATAATAAAAAAATATTTTGCGAGAGTGTTGATCCTTTTTCTATTTTATATACTAGAGGGTGTAATCATAGTAAACTAACCATGTTTTCAAACCAAGAAATCATCATCTAACCCTTTTACCGAAAATCCATTCCCATTTTGTTTTGTTGATGATATACAACATGAATTCTAATGTCATTTGATGAAAGTAAACTAACCGTGTTTTCAACCAAATAAACTTCACAAGCACTAATTATATATTATTCATTTACACTTTTATTTCTTATATAGATATAAACAAGAAATTAGACAGGGAGCGATAGAAGTAAAACATTTGATTGTTAAGAGAAATTAGAATAATAAATATTGTTCTTGTTGGATCTTAATTTTATATACAGTCTGAGATCCTCTTCAAGTGACTATACTATTTAGGAAGTGGCTCCTTGTGTTTCCATTTTAAGAGAGGATACATACACCCACTCTAACTTGAATTTTAATTTTAGGACTTCAATAATTCTTTCTAGGTGGCTGCACGTCTAGTGATAAAGGTAAAAGATGTGAGATAAGTTCATTCCATCTATTGTTGGATAGTGCAAAGGAGAAATCTCATCATTAATTTTCAGCCAGGATTGTAGTCTTCTTTGTCTTCCTGTAAGGCAAGATTTCTCTTAATCTCATTTTTTTTCTTCATTAAAAAAAAAAGACGATGAGAATTTGTTGAGATAAGCAAAGTAGCTATTGAGAGTTTGTCAATAAATGAGAATTGTGATTGTATCATTATCTTTATTGACACAAAACATCAACGCAAGTATCGGAACAGTTAGAAATAAATAATTTTAAAGCAAAATTAGTACTTTAATCTTTATTTAATTTTTTAATTTGATAATCTAACTTTTGTTGCATTTTTTACGTTTATCTTTTTCTTGTTTTAATTTAGTTTTACTTATCAAATTATTAGTTTTAATGTCAATAAAAATTTTATCAAAATTGATAAAAAATATCACAGATTTTTGAAGTAAAAATTCGCCACAATTAATAAAAACGACCAAATTAAAACACAAACAGATAAAGGATCCAAAACAAATTAAAAAAAAGAAAAACAAAAAAAACGTTAAAGGATCAAATTATTAATTTAACTTGATTTTTAACATTCCAATAATTATATTAAATAATAAATTATAAAGTTACATATTTTTGTGGAATAAAATCAATAGACACAAAGTTTCAAAGTTTATAATTATATTTTTAATATTTTTATATAAAAAGTGAATTTTATCTATCTAACTATTAACTTAAAGTTCCTAAAAATACATCAAATATATAAAGTTTCATATATTTTAAAAATTAATTGATATCATTACATTACTTGATTTTAATATGCATACACTCTTTAAAAATATAAATAAGTATTTATTATTAGACTACATATATGTTGATTAATATAATATTACACAATTCAATAGTTAAATAATAAAAAATAAGTTTTATAAAATGTTATTAAGATATAATTTTAAATATATAGAGTTAATACCAATTGATCATATCTCATTTTTTATATAAAAAATTAAACTATATACATATAATTTTTAAGAACAAAAATTGAGGGACCAACCTGTGCCCCATGAATCCGTGCTATTATTCCTAATTGAAGTCTCAAGTAATCATGCGTCGTAAGTAGGACTAGTATATAGACTACAAACTTGCGAACATAACTAGTGAAGAAACCGAATGTTTGCAATGCCTTTGACATACATAAGATTCACTTGACTGCAGAATTTTTCTAAATCCCTTGCACTGCTTTGCCATACTTTTGGTCGTTGACATTCGATCACGATAACAACCACAACAATTTATTCAACTACCTAACGTTTATAAATTAATATCAAATATCGAATTTATTGTTGTTGTTTCACAAAACATGTTGCTCTAAATCAATTTTTTTTCCTGAAAAGCTCAAACTATAGTTTGAATTGAGATAGGCACTTTTTTATGGCTGAGTTCAAATGATCGACATGAATCCTTATATCATTATAAAAAAAGTCTTCAAAATTACAAATGTGATTTTAAACAACAAAAAAAAAAGTTTAGAAGGAAACAGATCACAAGAAAAACAAAAACAAAGCAACTATGTCCATCCACTACTTTCGAAACTAATAAATTGTCATTCTTGAAGAGAGTTAAGGAAAATTATCAAATATTCATTATTTCTTTTAGTAGTAATATAAATTTTAAAAATTATTGTGCTAATTTTTAAATAAACTATTAGAAATAAATTAAACATGTTATTTTATATAATTTCACATTTATTAGTTAGTTTAATAATTAATTTATTCAAATATTTCCAAGTTAATTGTGATGCTTGTGAATCAACTAGTATATAACTATCTAGTTTGAATGTATATAATCATGTTAAATATTTGAAAGAAAAATTTTGTGTTCATATATTGCTCATATATTACTCGTATCTGACTCGAGCAATAATATTTTTCATGGGCTACTTAAGAAAAATTCAATCCTCCAACTTATAAATTTTTCAATTGTTTGTAGCTTCTAAACCTTCTACTGCTAGTTTTCAGCTAATTTTGTAAAAACACGTTTCATTCAATACTTAAGGGATAGTATCTTGTACATTTAACTAGTAAAATTACATAGATTCATTAACATTTTGTTGGTAGGACTAGAGAGGTGGTGTACTTAGTCAAACCATAAAAGAAAGTTTAAAAAAGGGTTGACCTGCGCAGCTTATGAGTGAATTGAGCAACGTATTCAACTCTTTTAAACACAAACTCGCTAAAAAGAAAAGGAAAAAAAAAACTCTTTTAACACAAACTGACTTGACTTTGTTACCGAATATCATTACCAATTAAAAGAAGCGTTTTTTAAAATTTTATGACTTTAATTTAGATGATATCCTCTCAAACCAATGGGAGGTGAGATTATCTTAATGCAACTAGATACATACATGCATACATTTATTGAAGTTGCAATTAATTATACATGGTTGAATCTGGGATGAGGACACAACTTCCTTCTCAAAATAATCTTTCCCACACAATTTAATTTTATATAGTATGTAATGCTTAACTAGTTTGCTAAATTAAAATGACATGGAATGCAAATAAAAGATAGCAAATGCATTGTAATTAAGCATTGCACTCACTAGTTAAGACAAGTGCATAGAAGCGAGGAAAGAGATTAAACATGAAGATAAAGTTTTTCCTTGTAGCTTGTTTGGCAGTGTTTTATATCCTAGGGGTTTTTCAAGGAGGCAGCCTCAAAAAGAAATTCTACAGGAACTCCTTTCCTCGAGGCGAGTAGATTTTTAGGACCAAAATCCATCAATATGTCTTTACAAGGTTGATAAGTGGGTTTTTTAGTCGTCTTACACGCCTCAAATAAATATTAAAACTAACTATAGTATAGCTAACCGTAGGTCGATTCTTTCAAGAACACAATGTGTTAAATTGTGACTAAGTGTAGAAATTAGAGTTTTGCGCAGAAACATCAAGTGTAAAATGCTGACTCACTCTCGGCAAAGACTGACTGGTTTGGTCTCGGTAGAGACGAATCCGACACGATCTCGGCTAAGGGCAGACTCAATAGAGTCAGACTGACTCAGTTTCAGATGGACGCGACGGAGTCGGACTGACTCAGTCTCGAACTCTAGAAAGCAGTAAAGATGGGGGTTTTGTGTTTAAGTGCAGAAAATAAATTAAACTACGCTAAACTAATCTATACTATTGTACCAATTCAAAAATCAACAAACAACAGATTGCCATTCTTACTTAGAATTATACTCCGAATCAACCTTAGATTCTTACAACAATCGCCAAACGTTTGTCCAATATTATACCAAGGATTTACATAATTGCTACCTCATCAGTTGGCAAGGAGTATGTACTTGGTTGATTTTAGGTTCTCTACCTAATCAGATTATTAAACTAGTTCCAATCGGGACTAGTCTAACGTGATCTACCTCAACAATGTGCAATCACCACAAAGTTAAGAGCATATTAAAGTGCAAGAATTATAATCAAGAGACAGAATTGCAAACTAGTTATAATATTGAAAATATAATTGAATACAAAGGTGAGAATTCAGCGTTCTCCAGAGAGTCTGTCTTCCACGAACGATCACCAATGGAAGGACAACAGTGGTGTACCAATGATGGCCAAGCGTTGAGGTTTCCATCCACCGGAGTGCGTCAGCTATACTGAGCGATCACCTCTGACAACTTCCAGCTTCCCAAATCCTGGTGTTGTACCTCCTAAATCGAAAGAGACACCTTACTAAAACTTCGTGTACCACCGTGCTAGCTTGGAATGTCTGCAGTTGCTGACGACACTAGATCTAGAATTCCACTTTTTTCCACCTCAAGACGTGGCCTGGCATGCTTTATTTATATACAAGCTGGCTAAATCTAAATCCAATCCTACAAAATCATTAATTCCTTGATTCCTGCAAATTTCTTACTTAGTTACTTGAATTACATATTTCTTGATCCTAACAGATTACAAATTTGAATTACTGATCACAGATTTTTCAATCCTAGGAGATTACATATTTCTTAATCCTAGGAGATTACAATTCCTTGATTCTAGCATAATCTAATCTACATTACAGATTCCTTAATTCTAGGAGAATCAAATCTGCATTTCAGATTCTTTAATTTTAGCATAATCATATATACATTATAGATTCCTTAATTCTAGGAGAATCAAATCTGCATTACAGATTCCTTAATTTTAGCATAATCATATTTGCATTATTGTCAGTGATTTTGGCCACTGAAGTCGGCTTGGGCCGGGATGCTCCGTTTGGACCGAGATGTTCTCAGTTTTCAAGCCTGCAAAACAAGTCCAATCTTTTATTAGTTAAAATCCTTATTTTAGCACAAATTTATGTTTTTCCTATTTTTAGGCCCGTAATTCGAATCTTAGCTAAGACAGGACTCATAATCACTAAACAATCTTAATAATACCCATCTTAAGTCCTTCTGAAGTGTATAAAATATAACTTATTAAAGGCCCAATTTGTCTGACAAGTTGATTAGAATGCATTTTCATAACTGTTTTGTCAGGATAAACATTCCTATCTAGCTCTTTATGAATATTTACATTGTGCAACGTGTTTTATAGCTATATAATAATTGAAACAACATTTTAGGATTGTGATGGTTCGGTTTTGCTGAACTCCACTGCCACCAACACTGCGGAGAAGGATACCATTCCCAATTTAAGTTTGGCTGCCTTTGATGTCATAAATGACATAAAAGAAGCATTGAAGACAAAATGTCCAGGAATTGTATCTTGTGCTGATATAGTAGCATTGGCAGCTAGGGATGTTGTTTCTGTCAAAGTAAGCAAAAGCTAACCATTAATTGTATTATTCTATGCCTGCAGATTATACAAAAAATTTAGTTCATAATCATATATACTACAGAATTTGCCTATGTTTTCATATAATGTTGGCTTATGCATGTAGCTGATTGATAATCTTTGCAGTTCAATAAGCCTAAGTGGGAAGTGCTTATCGGTAGAAGAGATGGCACGATATCCATAAGTAATGAGGCATTAGCAAATTTGCCAGCACCTTTCTTTAACTTCACTCAGCTCAAACAAAGCTTTGCTAGTAAAAATCTTACTGTGTACGATATGGTTGTATTATTAGGTAAATTGTATTTTTTATAAACTCATGTCAAACATACATAATATTAATGATAAATACTAAACACAAAATTTAGATTCAATTCCTTGAATACTTTTGTTAATGTTTTCATGTCAGAATTAAAATTATATTTTAGTAATTCAGTGATAGAGGTTTAGAATAGGTTACTAAATTCTTATTAGAGAACATTAGTAAAAGTATATAACATCAAAGTTTTGTTGAAATACTAATTGCAATGAAGGGATCACCCAAATGATCACAATAAGCTATTAAAATAGACTAAATTAACTTATTGGTTTGTGTGGATATATAGGAGGACACACAATTGGGATAGGTCATTGCAACTTGTTCAGTAAAAGGCTATTCAACTTCACCAAAAAGGATGATCAAGATCCTTCTTTGAATCCTACATGTGCCAGCTTTTTGAAGACAAAATGTCAGGGTCTCAATGACAGCACCACAACAGTAGAGATGGATCCGAATAGCTCAGACACATTTGACAATGACAATTATTCTATCCTTCACCATAACAAGGGTCTATTCTAATCAGATGTGGCCCTTTTAATGACCAAGGTGTCAAGAAACATTGTAAACGAATTGGTCAACCAAGACAAGTTCTTCACAGAGTTTGGGCAGTCAATGAAGAGAATGG
Source organism: Mucuna pruriens (assembly GCA_025330945.1). Lineage (NCBI taxonomy): Eukaryota > Viridiplantae > Streptophyta > Magnoliopsida > Fabales > Fabaceae > Mucuna > Mucuna pruriens. The sequence goes on from JAENHJ010000528.1 coordinate 4,367,276, forward strand.
GAGCCATTGAGGTCCTTATTGGCTCCGCTGGGGAAATTAGGAGGAAGTGCTCTCTTGTCAACTCTTAATTAAAACTTGTTTTCTGCTTTTAATTTTCTGTGTTTCTTTTTCTATATATATTTTTTGTCACAATTTAATTTCGGGTGTGAAGCCGTTAAGTTGTAAAAATTGTTTTGTCAAATACCTTTAAATTTGGATTAAAAATAAAAGACTGTTAAATTAATAGCACCACCTTTTCTTCATCCACTTCACATTTAATATATATAGCTAGTTGTGTTCTAGTTATGAGTATTTGGAGTGCTTACGGTATTTCTGCATCAAGCTTTACTTAATCCGCGTGTCATAGTGTTCAAAAAATCTGTGATATAAGGATACAATGACATGCATTGTTTCAAGTCTCGTGTATAGTTAGACTTATTGTATTCTAGATATTTGGTCTCTAAAAAGTGTTTTGATAGATAGAGAGATGAAAGAGTTTGTAAATTATTAATCATTTTGATTTTTAAATGATATATAAATTGTTACAAATGAGGGTTACAAACTTTTTTAATGAGAGAAAAAATAAACAATACATTAATTCGATGAGTTTAACTATATAATGACTTTGAATGTTAATAACTTCAGTCATTACTTAATATATCAAATCATATTATTTTTTACAATAATCTATATAACAAATTGTACAATAAAAAAATAGAAGAGAGAAGAGAAATGAGAGAAGTAATAAATGATGTTTGGGATAGAAATAAACTAAAACAATTATGTTGTCCAATTTATTGTAAAATTATTGCAAGAATAATTGATTTTAATTGTTATCATTTAGAGTTATAATAAAATAATTTTATATTATCATTTAATGATAAATTATTTTTTATATAATTTTAAAAATAATTATGATCATAAATAATAGTTTATAAATGTACAAATATTCTACATTATTAATAAATGACATGTTTTCTCTTGTAAATGGTAATATTATAAATTAATTGTATATTAAATATTTAACTTCTTGTGCAGTCAATCAACGAAAAATTGGAAGGCTAAAAGACTTTTCTTTCCCTAATTGTTTATTTATTTTAACGATTAATCTGAATATGTTTGTTTATAAAGGTATTCTTGTGAATATTGGGTCTATTGTGAGTGATTCAAACCCGTTGTAACCCAAGTAGCCTTTGAATTCTAAAATTATTAGTTTTTTTCGATTTTTTTATGTCTAATATTTTATTAGACAATTCCATCTTTATTTGTATTGTTTTTATTGTGATTGGATATACACACCCATCCAAATATAAAGTTGCCTTTTTCTCTCATATATCAATCACCGCCATAATTTAGATAATGGATTATGACGGAAAATAAGTTTTGCTATTTTCCTTTTCTTCAATGCCTTGTATTGTGAAGAATAATCTATTATTATTTTTATACAAATAGAATTATATTTATCGACATATGATGCTTTTATAGCATATTAAACACGCCCCTACCAAATTGTAATTTTATCTTCTAACTTCCAAGAAATTCATCTTAAATGAAATAGATTATTTTAAAATTATTTTATACTTAACATATTTAAATATATACTATTTTATATAATCAATCATCATAATAATCAATTATATCTCTAATAAATTATTAAAGTAATATATATTTTCACCGATAATTTATAACCTAATTATACAACTATTTTACACATGTGAAAATAATTTATTTTTTAGTTTATATTAATTTAAATTATTAAGAATTTATTTGATGTGATATAATATAAGTGAATGATCGATTTTAAGATTTATTTAGATAAATTTGTCTAGAAATTACGTTTATATTACAAATTTATTTATTTTAATATAAAATTATTTAAAAAAATTATTTTATAAATATTTATAAAAAAATTTATCCAAACAAATTTTTAAATTTTTATTTAATATTTTTTATATTAAATAATATTATAGTATTATCTTGTTCTCAATTTTCCATAGATATGATAATAATAAAGATGAGATATAAATCATGTTTAGATGATAAAATAATTCTTTTGTTAAAATTACGTATATTTTTATAAAAATAAGCTTTTAATTTAAATTTAGAAAATTAAAAATTCTAATTTTAATTACAAAACTATTTTATATAGTTACTTTTCTTAAAATTATGCAAAATTTTTAAATTATGATTATTGTTCGTTTTATTAAAAATTTGAATAGTAATTATTTAATTATTATATTTTAATTAATAATGTATTTTAAATTTACATGTTAAAGTTATTGTTAATATATAAGATAATCGACTAAATACAAATCTTATATGATATATCTTTTTATATATAAATTAGAATTAAAATAAACTATTTAGAACGAAAATATTTTTATTTATTATTCTTCAATGATAATATTTTTAATTTTTTTCGACTATAACGTTTTTAGAAAAAATTTCTTAATATCTTATCACTTTCTATTTAATTTTAATTTCATTTTTTTAAATTATATCATAATATAAATTCAAAATATATGTTTTTTATTATAAATTTAGGTATATAAGATAATTTTTCTATAAAATACAAAAATTAAAATACTAGTATATTTTTTTTATAATTATTAAAATAGTAGTATATATATACATTATATTAATATATATTGCTATGTATAATATATTCATTACATATTATACATAATTATGTTATATTCATTTATTTATATATAGAGAGAGAGATAAGAGAAAGACTATCCTATCGTATTATTTTCTAACTCGGTCCATGATGAAGATAAAAAATATACGATTTGAATAAAATAGGATATGATATCTTATTCGGTTGAGATCGAGAGGGAGATGCGAGGAGGTGAAGGCCCAAGAGCCGAAAATGGAAGCCCAAGATGAAAGTCCTATATAATCTGATTACATCATACGGCGCAGGTTGCACTCTCATACTTGGTCACTGTTAGCATCCTTGTGCCGTGGAAGGTGAAAGTTGTTTTCTTTGCGCGCACCTTTCCCACTACAACAAGTCACAAGCCATTCCATTCCCCAATCGCTTCTCTTCCACTCTACCCACCACAAACCCCCAATTCACCTTCCTTACTTATACTAAACCCAACCCTACACTCGCCCACACAATCCCAATCATAAAGAACCATCAATTGTCGACGATGATGCTGAGAATTCGAAGCCGCGACGGCCTGGAGCGTGTGAGCGTGGAGAACCCTCACAGCACAACAGTGTCAGAGCTAAAACGCACAATCCAGACCCAATTGGGAATCCCCGTTCAGAACCAAACCCTCTCTACCAACCAGAACCTTCTTCTGGCCAAGTCTCTGGAGGATCTCCTTCGATTCTCCGACATGTCCAACCCGGACACGCCTCTCTCTTCTCTCAACCTCTCCCACGGCTCCATTGTCTTCCTCGCCTACGACGGAGAGCGCCGCGTCGCCGGCCCCGCCTTCAACCCCGCCGGCTCCTTTGGGCGCAAGATGACGATGGACGACCTAATCGCGAAACAGATGCGCGTCACGCGCCAGGAGAACCCGCACTGCGAGCTTGTCTCCTTCGACCGCGACTGCGCCAACGCGTTCCAGCACTACGTCAACGAGACGCTCGCGTTTGCCGTCAAGCGCGGCGGCTTCATGTACGGCACCGTCTCGGAGGAGGGCAAGGTCGAGGTGGACTTCATCTACGAGCCTCCGCAGCAAGGCTCGGAGGAGAATCTCGCCTTCTTCAGAGACCCCGAGGAAGAAAAATTGGTGGAGGCTATTGCGGTGGGGTTGGGGATGAGGAAGGTGGGGTTTATTTTCACGCAGACGATAAGCCAGGATAAGAAGGATTACACTTTGTCTAATAGGGAGGTGCTTCAGGCTGCAGAGTACCATGCTGAGAGTGGCTTGAAGGAGTGGGTTACTGCGGTGGTTAAGCTCGAGGTGAATGAGGATATGGGTGCGGATGTGCATTTTGAAGCGTTTCAGATGAGTGATGTGTGTGTCAGATTGTTTAGGGAAGGGTGGTTCGAGACCGAGATAAAGGAGGATGATGATCCCAAGTTGTCTAAGATGAAGAAGGATGTGGTTGTTGGAGTTAAGGATACTAGAGAGGTTGACAATGATTTCTTCTTGGTCGTCGTCAAAATCTCTGATCATCAGGTATGGATGGTTCCTTCTTTTATTCTTTCTTTTGCTTGATTCATGTCAATGTCATTGTGATTTGTGATTGTCTCTTACTAGTTACCATGTTTGCTTAATTGTAATGCATTGTGTTCTGCCCTAGATACCCCCAATATATACATATGTATGTAAACCCTGCAGCCATTTAACTCTTGTTTTAGGATAAACATAAAAAGAGTTTGTTTTTTACGAGGGGTATAAGGTTTTAATCTTTAAATTGTAGTTGTGGTTTTGTTGTGATCCTTGATATTTTGGAAAGTTGCTGACAAATGTGATTGATGTGACTGTAATTGCTGTTGTGGATTATTTTATCGAGTTTAATAATTTAAGGGAGTTTGGTTACTGTGGTGATTGATAATTTGATATGATCCAACTGCTGGGCTTGCCTTCTTTTAATTTTTCTATTGTTGTGTGTGCAGGCCTAGTATGTACAATATTTGTGTGAAATATTGTACTATGATACTGGTTTCGTTCTGCCTTGCTGTCTATCTGTGTTTTAAAACACTTATAGATTTTCCTTTTTTAGTTGTTTTGTTTGTTATTTTGGTTTAGTAGGATATTGAGACCAAAATGATTTTTTTCCTGATTTTTTCTTATCTTCCGGTTAGGCAAGTTGGTTATAGTAATTGATGTTTTTAAAATGAACCAGTTATTGACCCATGAACTAGGGAGTAAGATAAACTGGTAATAGTTAAATATATGTTTTTAATAATATATAATGTATTAAATAATAAACTAATATAAAATTGTTATAAAATTATGGTAGGTAATTTTTTTTTAAATGAGCATGGAAGGATCATATCATGTCTTACAAGTTAAAATTCATAATAATTGAGTAATAATAATCCATATGTAGATCTCGTATATGAGCCTTTATTTATTTTCAAAAAACTATTTTAGAATAAAAAGCAATTTTTTTTAAGAAACAGTCAGTGTTGTTAAATAACCGTTATAACCTCGCCATAATGCTGTAACATGGCATTTTTTGACCCCTCTGCCATTTGCCATCCATCCCATTGTATGGCCCTGTCTGCCATGGCGCCATGGTAGAAATTTCCTTTTAAAATTTTTTCTTTAGGGTTACTATAGACTTATGAGGCCCACTATTTTAGTTTTCAGACACTCTTTCTCTCATCAGTCTCGTGAAAGTGTGAAAGCTAGGGTTTTCTATAGTCTTTTGCGCACCTCTTGACCTGAGGCCAAGAAACTCCGACGAACCTTAGTCGACCTGAACTATGAGGGCCTGAGCTCTGACAAGCTTTCACACTCTGTTTTTTCAAAAATTCAGAATTTCATTTTCTGTTTTTTAGAATTTCAGCTCAGAAACATATCCTCTATTCTGTTTTGTTCTCTATTTTCATTATTACACCATAATGTTGTTCCCTGTTTTTTTTCTCTTATAGAACAATGTCAAGCACCCAAAATCAAAGTCATGCATCTTCAAACTCTCTTTATTGCTTCAATTTTAGTCTTTGGTTATGCTGTTTTTAATTAATTTTTGCTGTTTTTTAAAGTTTTTTATACATATACATTTTTTTTGCCCACCATGGCTTCTGCCATAGGCGCCACGCCATCCGCCATATGTCTATGGTGGATTTTTTGGCTCACCGCCATAGGCCGCCTTCCATTATTGATAACATTGGAAACGGTTCAAACTAGGTTTCCACCACTGGTTCTTACCTTAGTTTGGCTTGTTCTTTGCTCTACTGATTTCCTTGTCACATCACATTATTGTGAAGTTAAGGCTGTTTGATAGTGCAGTTCTTAGTTCCCCAAAATTAATTATGAAGTTTCATAAAAGGGTTTTTTACATACCATTTGAGATGCTTTCTCACTCTGGATGGATTGAATAGTTTTGGATTACTACTGTGAGTGGTGCTACACACTCTGACGAGGGCCCCTCTAGGTCTTAGAGGAAATTAATATATGCTTGGCTTGTTTAATTTTCTTTGTGTTATGTTTCTGTTTGAGTGCATGGAGTCTTGTTAAGCAGATCGAACAATTTGTTTTAACTTGTAATGGGTTACAATAGACCTTGGCTTTTCTAGAGTACGTTGTTTTCATCAAGTAGCTAGCTAGGAAAGTTAAGAATATATTCTTGTGTGAATGATGATTGCGTTGCATGTTGTTTCAAATTTATTTATATAACTGCTTGCTATTCGGTGTACACAACTTTGGGTTTTACTCAATTTATTTAGCCGTTTGTTTTGTTAGAAGAATATTCTCTGATCACAAGTCAAGGTAGGTAAAATTTTAAATGAGCAGGAAAGGATCATATTATGTCTTATAAGTTAAAAAATCATTAGAATTGAATAATAGCAATCCATATGTAGATATCATATACGAGCCTTTATTTATTTTAAAAACTATTTTAGAATACTTTTTTTTTATAAAATGGTTCAAAGTTCAAACTAGTTTTCTACCACTGGATCTTACCTAATTTTAGCCTATTTCCTTGTCCAAACTAATGACTTGATTGGTACCCACTTCAACCGGACGAACTTGTCCAAACTAGTTCCTTTTGTATACCTGTGTCTTGAGCTAAGTATATGTTCAATATAATGTCAACGGTCATAAAAATGATTCTTTTCTTCCAAAAGCATAAAAACCCTTCTAGTTGGAGGGCTGCCTGACGTCATAGTCAAATATTTGGTCTGTAGAAAGACTTTATTTGTGATGGCATAAAACTGAGAAGGTAAAGTGGGGGAAGGGTCCTCCCACCCCTCCACCTGCCCAAAAAAGTGAAACTAAGAAGCCTGTAGTCCTATTCTATATTTTGGTCAATTAAGGAGTAAGGACTATTATATAACGACAGTTAGAATTGTTTAATGATTTATTTATTGATTTGATATTCTGATGTGGTTGGTCAATGCTTTAATCTATCATACAAGCCTGAGCTACAAGATTCCATCTGTTATAGTGTTTGTAAATTATAATTGTTATGGAACTTACGAGTATATTGTCACCAAAATGCAGGGTCCTCTTACATCAACATTTCCCATTGAGAACCGGAGCACTCAATTGACTATGAAGGCTCTGAAGAATCATCTGGAACGGACAAAAAATCTTCCATTTGTGAAGCGAATTTCTGATTTTCATCTTCTTCTTGTATTAGCAAGGGTTTTAGACCTGAATGCTGATGTTCCTGCATTGACGGAATGTGTGCAGACACAGACTTCTGTACCAGAAGGTTACCAGATCCTTATTGAGTCTATGGCAAACACTGCTTGATGCTGTATGCAGGTGTTCTGGGTTTATTTAGAATGGTGACAAGAGAATTATGCACTCTACATTCAGGTCCTTTGCAGCAACATGGTGCATATTGCCCCATAGCACTCACAGAATGTTTGGATGTTGGTAATTTGTACATTGCTTCTTTATAGCATTGCTGCAGAAAATCTCGGATCTGTCATTTTACTGAAAATGGGCTGATGTGGTTCACATGTTTTAATGTTTAAATTAATTAGAGATAGCTCCTACCAGTAGTCACTATTTTAGTGCGATGATGCTACAAATTATAGTATGAAGACAATGTTTTAAATGTTTGTGTTCAAGGCTACTGGGATGGCTTTCACAATCACAGGCATGAAACTTGGCTATGAAACTTTATTAATACTATGCTCCATGAAGGTTTCTAGGCTTGCATTGAGGCCTTGTTTAATAATTAAATTTAGCATAAGAATTAAGTTTTTATATGCTATGCATGTTACCATATGGCAAGGTCTAGTAAGGACAAGGCTTAAACATTGTTTTCTAAGTACTTTCAGTGTCGTTTTTAAAATGAAATATAACAAGCAAAACAATTCGTCAATAAAAATGCAAGTGTGATATACATTTCTCGTTTTCATTGAAAAATAGTTTACTAAAAGTACCTATAGAAGAGTGGAAGGTTCATCCTCAGGCCTTGTAGTTATAGTAATGTCAATTTTTATCGTCTTTTTGGGTTAATTAGTAAGATATTTTATTTCTTTTTTAAGTTTTTAAAGTCGAATTTTGTAAATAAAGTTAAGCGTCAGGAGAAATGTCTATTTAAATAGATATATTTAACTTTATTCAAGTTAATTAGGATTTAATGTGACTTTAATATTCAAAGTCTAAAAGATAAAGGAGGCTCATGATTTTTACACTCTTTAAGTATATTTTATTATTATTAAAATATTTTTTATATAAAAGTTAATAGAAATTATATTTTTTTACTTTATCTTTATTATTTTTAAATTTTATTTTTACATCTTCATTTTTATTATTCTTTTAAACTTTATTTTTATACATCTATTTTTATTATTTTTAAATTTTATTTTTACATATTGTTTTTATCATTATTTAAATTCTATTTTTATCTTATCTATCTTCATTATTCTTTAAACTTTTAATACCTATTTTTACTTTTTTTTATTCCTCTATAGAAATTAATAGAGTTTTACTGTAATTTTATTTCTTATGTTAATTGTAAAATATAAAATATTGTATTAAAATATTTTTTTATGGATGCTAGTTTATCATTTATTTAATAAATATTATATTTATGCAATAAATGTTATTTGTTGCAATTTATATATTTTAATAATACTTTATTCAACAATAATCAAATTGTGGTGTTTATTTTTTCAACAAATCAACCTGGTAGATATTGAATTTTCAAGTTACGATTTAACTTGCATTGTTTTTTATTATATAATTTTTTTTTCAGAAAAAATCATATATCTATTTCAGAAAATAATTTTGGAACTATATGATTTTTATTAAAACAATTTAAAAATTACTTTTCAAAATATGTATATTACGGAAAATAAATTTTGGTAGATTTAATTAAAAATTTCCAATAAATTAAAAGTACATTTAAGAAAATTTTTAAGAAAAAAAATTATTAAGAATAGGATGCGTAAACATTTCCCTCATAAGTCATGAGGACCATGTTTTTCTTGTTGTGGGAAGTGTTTGTGTATACATATGGATGGTATTGATTCTCGCTTTCTGCCTTTTTCCCTTGATAACATGTAACCTTTTTTTTTTTTTTAATGTTACTATAACACGAATTAAAGCAATGTTTTGAATTTAACTCGTTTTTATTTTTTAAAAAAATATCTTGTCATATGTCACGGATTAAAGCGTTATTGTGAATCCAACAAATATTTTTTAAAAAATAAGTATTTTGTTTAACTATGTATCAAATTTTGTTAATATTTTATATTTTCATCTAATTATAAAATTAGTAATTTTTTCAATAATTATCATCTAATTATAAGATTGGTAATTTTTTAGTAATTAGTTTGTGTGTAATAAGATTATTAATATTTAATTGATTGACATTGTAAGAATTTTTATGCCGAAAATACATGAAAATTAAATTTATTTAATATCTTTTGTTAAAAGGTTTATAATAAAAAAAAGTTAATGCAATATCTAACAATCCTTTTGTATTTGATTATGAGTATTTTAGTATAAAGTACAGACCTTCCTAATTCCTAGAGATGAGTTTTTTTTAACTTACAGTACTATTAACAATCCTTTTGCATTTGCTTACGTTGTCCTTGAGTATTTTTTATCCCTCATTTTAATGGTTGATTATTACTTTAGTTGATCCAATGGTTTGAAATCACTTGTCACCGTTCCTTTTCCTTCGCATAAGTCCACTCGATGTTAGTATCTTCTGCCCCTTAGTGTGGTTTTGGGTGGTAACTGGTAAATGATTGTGATTTGGCGGGAGAATTCTTAAGTCTTATTTGTAGTGCCAAAACCCCTCTTCGTAATCGCTGCTTCTATCCTCAACGCGAGTCCAGAGTCGCTGTGTTGCAAAAGCATTATTAGCAGATGGAAGATCCAGCTCCACCCTCCGAAGCATCCACTCGCCCTCGTGTTAGTTTCAATTCTCACAGTTTGCACTAATACTCCTCTTTTCTTCTCAATCGTGCTGTGATTCGACCTAATTTTTCGCTTCTTTCAAATTAAGCAGAAGAGGGGAAGACCTCCTAAACACCTCGCCAAGGAACACGATGGCGACGCCGAGAACCGCGGAAGGACCACCGAGCAAGCAGACCGAGAGAGTTCGCCCGAGGATTTTGACGAAGCACGCGCGAAATCCAAGCGAAGTCGTGCTGCCGAAGGAACTTCAAGCGTCGCGCACAAACCCTCTGATCAAACCTTAATTGGTAAACTAAACACTCTGCTACTTCCCTTACTGCTCAAATAACTAGGGTTCAGTTTTTTAACTTATATCCTTGTTATTTTTACCATTTTCGTTAATACCGTGATTCGCCAAATTATGCGTAGTTCCTTTTTTTCTTTTCCTGTTTTGTTATAAATAGTTTTTTTAACGAAGTGTATTTGTATTTGTATTTGTATTTCCTTTTTAGGTCTGTAGTTTTGATTGGGGTTGTAGATTTTGTTATGCAGTAACTGGTCCGGGGCTAATTTTATTGTATGATTTTCTGTAGAGGTGATAAAAGGCAATGGCAAGTTTATTCCGCATGCGGTCAAATTCTGGGTTGAACGCTATGAAAAGGATCCAAAACCTGCAATGGTTGAACTCTTGACATTGCTGTTTGAGGTAATACGGAATTCTGAAGCAGTTACAAAATTTAAAGGAGCACTACTGATTGGCATTTTAATTTCATGAATAAAGATTTGGTAAAAACTTGGAAAATTTATTATTTCGTCAACGCTAAAAAGTATCATTATTGATTTATGAACTCTAACGGATACTGACAAAATGGAATTTTAAATGGTGTAGGCATGTGGAGCCAAATATTTCGATAAAAGTGATCTTGTGGATGAGACTGATGTTGATGACGTTGTAGTCGCTCTTGTCAACTGTGCTAAAAGAGTATACAGCTTGTTCCCTTTTATTTTGTTTCTTGTTTATCATTTGTTCAAAATTTACTAATTTCTTAGTGATAATGCTAATAGTATGCCATTACCAAGTCTTTGGCCTCTTCTCATTTGATATAATGATCAAATTATGAGTTAGATGTGGACATTTATCCTCTCTTTTTTTACCTTTTGTCATTTTAGGGGGAGGTTGAAGATTATCAAAATTCCAAAAAGAAAGAAATTAAAAACTTCAAGGAGAATCTAGAATCATTCTGGGATAATTTGGTTCGTGAATGTCAGCATGGCCCCTTGTTTGATCAAGTTTTATTTGACAAGTGCATGGACTATATCATTGCACTGTCATGGTTAGTATGACTACTTTAAACTTCTGATTCTAGGAAACTATATATATATACACAACGACTTATGTGCTGCTGTACCCATGTAGCACCCCTCCAAGAGTTTACCGTCAGGTTGCATCATTGATGGGTCTTAAGCTGGTCACATCATACATAACTATTGCTAACATGCTTGGTGCTCAAAGAGAGACTACTCGTAGACAGTTGGATGCTGAGAAAAAGAAAAGAACTGAGGGGCCTCGAGTTGAGTCACTAAATAAAAGGTCTTCTGATACTCATGAGAGAATAACATTGTTAGAGGAGATGATGCGCAAAATATTTACTGGGTAGGAGTTTGCTAAACTAAGAAACTATTTTTCTTTAAAGGAAAAGAAAGCAATGTTTTATCATGAGTATTATGTTGTGGCTGTATATCTAACCTGCCCATTTAATGCTTTTTGAAGGTTATTTGTGCATCGCTACAGAGACATTGACCCAAATATTAGAATGTCATGCATTGAATCATTGGGTGCATGGATCCTGTCATACCCATCACTTTTCCTGCAGGATTTGTACTTGAAATATCTTGGATGGACACTCAATGACAAAGTAATGAATAGGTTTTAAAGTTTTTATCATGCAACTTTTAGTGGTTCATATACCATACAACTTACTGCCTTCCTTTCACCTTTTCCCTCACTCTCCAATTTGTAGAATGCTGGTGTAAGAAAGGCTTCTATAAACGCTCTGCAAAATCTTTATGAGATGGACGATAATGTACCGACCCTTGGTTTATTTACTGAAAGATTTTCTGGCCGGATGATTGAGCTTGCTGATGACATTGATGTTTCTGTGGCTGTTCATGCCATAGGTCTTGTTAAACAACTACTAAGGTCTGAGTTTTGAACCTTTTTCATTGATATATTACCTGTTTACTGGTGAATTTTTATGCAACATATTGTAAATTGAGAATTGATTTCTTGGTTCACTGCAGACATCAACTTATTCCTGAAGATGACTTGGGTCCTTTGTATGATTTGTTGATTGATGACCCCCCAGAAATCAGGCATGCCATTGGAGCATTAGTGTATGATCACTTGATTGCTCAAAAATTTAATAGCTTCCAATCAGGATCTAAAGGTCTGAAGTCTATCCATGAAAATTTTCACTTTAAATTGGATACCATTATTTTGGCTTAGAAAAACATGTGATGAAGAGAATTTTTTCCAGATGAAACTGGCAATACGTCTGAGGTCCATCTAAAGAGAATGTTGCGAATTCTGGAGGAGTTCCCACAAGATCCAATTTTGAGTATTTATGTAATTGATGATGTGTGGGAGTACATGACAGCTATTAAGGTATGACTATGTAAGCCTTGCTAATAATAGGAAGGATATGGAATGGAACAGAGTGATGCGTTCTCCTTTTGACCAACACATCTTTTATTTGACTGTTGGCTCAGGTATCTCTGTGGACTGAATATTCAAGTCCTAGTATGTGTTTGGTTGGAGGGAAATACAAGGGATGGAGATAGAAGGATAAAAATAGGCTAGATATAGAGATTAGAGACACAGTGCCAGCCTAGTTATATAACAAAGTCCATGTTAGGTAAAATAAAGGAAGGTATTATTGTGGCACTTAGGGCAGGGGAGAGAGAAGTGAGGAAGGGTAAATCCCATTGGATAAATTGTTCAAAAGCAGAGACAGGGAGAGAGGGAAGTGGGGCAAGAAATTGTAGGAAGGTATTATTGTGGCACTTAGGGCAGGGAGGTTGACAGAAGATCTGAGGGTGTTTCTATCTTTATTTTCTCTTTTTCAGTGTAATAAAGAGGAACTTTCCCTATTATAAGGAGCTATTCTCCATTTTTCCTTATTAGTGAAATTCAGTTAGGTTGCTTAGATGTAAACTTTTTATTAGAATGATATCATTATTGCATTATAGAATATTTTAAATTATCTATTTAGAAATGGTTCATATTTTATAATCTGTTTCCTTGTCTGTTTAGAATTAGTAGTCTAATATCAGTATAAATAGGGGTTAGTGTTATATATATTTTGTATTGCATCAAATCAAATTAATATCAAGTTTCAAATAATTTAGCCTCTGTTCTCTGCCTAAAATCCAATAATTTAAACACTTTAAACAATTGAATGGCCTTTAGCACATAGTTATCAATCACTCATGATAGCACTGCAATCACAGTGGAGCACACCCTGCTGCTTCTCCAGGGGCAGTCTCGTTGCACCTGGTCATTATGTTATTGAACAAATTCATATATTGTTATATAATATAAACTATATATATATATATATATATATATATTAAAAAAATTTAGAATAGCGGCCATCCAGCTATCTTGCTATAACATTTTTTGGGGGCAGCCACTCTGCGCTGCCTTTTGCTATTGACTACTATGCTTTACCAGGAACTTTTGTTACCTAAGCAGCTCAGAAGCATCCCTAATGATTTTTTATATATCAATGGCTTTTCTATTCTACTAAAAATATCTTTGGACTAAAAAAGAAGAATATTATTATTTTTTAAATATTCCAGAGAAAGAGATTGAGCAGAAATCTGGAATGCTGGATTTTGTCTCACTCTTCTGAGTTCCTGCGCAATGTATATTCTTGCAAGTCATCTGTATGATTAGGAATTGCTGTCCTCTGGATATTGTGCCAAAGAGCAGCAGCACCTAAAGCTGTTCCAGTCATATTTATCAACGTCTGTACTGAGTAATATTTAGTGGTTTCTTGATGGTACTCAATATTCTGTTTGCAGGATTGGAAGTGCATTATATCCATGCTCCTTGATGAAAATCCATCAGTTGAGCTCTCAGATAGTGATGCAACAAACTTGGTGCGACTCCTGTGTGCATCTGTGAAAAAGGCTGTTGGAGAGAGGATTGTCCCTGCTATGGATAACAGAAAGCAATACTACAATAAAGCCCAGAAAGTTTGTGTCATCTTGACTTTTCAACTTTTTTAATCCAAATATTTCCAATATCTGATTTTTTAAATCCAGCACCCAATGATTTAGTTTTTTTTTTTTTGTACTGGTCTTTGATGTGTGTGTTGCAGATGATGTTTAATGTTTATTTTGACAAAGTTTCAGCAATTCATGCTTTCATATATAGTATACATAATTTTATTCTTACTGTTGTTTCTAACTTTTGGAATTCTTTCAATTTTTGTTTTCAAAGAATAAATCTCTGATTACTTCAGACATTCATGGTTAAGTTGTTTGGGGTAGCAAAGAATACGTTCACTGGATCCTTGATTAGTAACAATCCTTTAAGTACTATTTGTAAATGTTCATTGTGATATAAGGTTTGTTTTATTGTTCTTTATGACACCCTAATCTCTTTTCCTCCAATTAATGACAGGAAGTATTTGAAAATAACAAACAGGATATAACCGTTGCCTTGATGAAGACTTACCCATTACTCTTGCGAAAGTTCATTTCAGATAAAGCAAAAGTGTCATCACTGGTTGAGATTGTTTTGCATATGAACCTTGAATACTATTCTTTGAAGAGGCAGGAGCAGGTTGGTGAATTTTTCTTGTGGGTTGTTTCAGACTGTCCATGTTGTTTCTGAAAAATTGATTAATGCTTGCTTTTCAGAATTTCAAAAATTTACTCCAGCTCATGAAAGAAGCATTTTTTAAGCATGGTGACAAGGACCCTCTGAGGGCTTGTGTGAAGGCAATTGATTTTTGTTGCATAGAAAGTCAAGGGGAATTACAAGATTTTGCTCGTAATAAATTAAAGGAACTTGAGGATGAAATCATTGCTAAGCTGAAATCTGCAATTAAAGAAGTAGTGGTATGTTCTATGCAACTCAAGTGTCATATTTTGTTACTTTTCGATCTCATAGGAGAACCTTAACATATATTGAGATGACACTGCAGGATGGTGGTGATGAATATTCTCTTCTTGTAAACTTGAAGAGGTTGTATGAACTCCAACTGAAAAGATCTGTGCCTATCAATAGCCTTTATGAAGACATTGTCATGGTGCTACGTGATTTTAGGAATATGGAGGATGAGGTGTGTAAGTGGTTGCTCACATCAGCATTACGTTTGCCATGACATTGTTACTTGTGTTTGATTATTAATTTTCTGCTTATTCCCATTCAGGTTGTTGGTTTCCTACTTCTGAACATGTATTTGCATCTGGCTTGGGGTCTACAGTCTATAGTAAATGAAGAAGCTATTTCTGGAGCATCCTTAATTTCTCTTTTGTCTAAGCGTGATACCTTGTTACTAGAACTTGAATACTTTCTCAACATGGCTGCTGACAACAAGGAAGGGAGTAAACATGGAAGTGAACTTGCTTGCAGAGTAAGAGAGCTCTGAATTGTTTACCTTTTTTCTTTCTCTGTATAAATATATTATGTCTCGATTTACCAGATTTGGTCTGATGAATGTTTTATTGCTGAAGGTATGCACCATACTTGCAGAAACATGGTTCTTATTTAGGACGACAAATTTCAACAAGACGAAGCTGGAAAGATTAGGATATCGGCCAGACACAAATATGCTACAGAAGTTCTGGGAACTTTGTCAACAACAGCTTAACATTTCAGGTGATCACAGACAGATGTGCTGAAGATGATGGACTAGTACTGAGATTCATCTTATGTTTCATAATTAAATTGAAACGAATTACACAATGTCGATTTTTGTTGTCTACTATCTTTAGGTTGAACATGGTATTTGAAGTTTTTATTGCTTATTAAAGTTGGTGTTAATACAGTTATATCTTTTCGTTGATGTATCCTTTATCCTTCTTATATCTACTGTGTAGCCTTCTTGTTTATAATGATAGAAGTCTGTTTCACTTGTCTATCAATTTTCAGATGAGCCAGACGATGAAGATGTTAATAAAGAGTATGCTGTGGAGACAAATAGAGATGCTGTGGAGACAAATAGAGATGCTGTGATGATTGCTGCTACAAAGCTGATCGCAAATGATGTTGTTCCGAAGGTGGATTGTTATTTTGTTTCTGTCAAGTTCTAAATATTGCCATTTTTTCTAGGCAAATTTTTTTTTGTTGCTTGAGAATTGTATTTTGACGTCAAGTTTTGGCTATTTTTGATGCAGGAGTATCTTGCTTCTGAGATTATTTCTCATTTTGTGATGCATGGGACAAGTGTGGCTGAGATTGTAAAGCATCTGATCACAGTTTTGAAGAAAAAAGATGATGATTTAGCTGTCATTTTTCTGGAAGCACTTAAAAAGGTAGGCCCTTTAAAGTAGTTTAATGATTGCTGTTCCTCAATGCTGGCTTATATAGTGGTAGATGAAGTTGGGTTTTCTTTTTTCTTTATGAGGATACCAGTACCTTTAGCAACAATAAACAGTCAAATTTTAGTCATGTGTCCTATTTAATTGAAATATATTATGAATACAAAAGTAACTTGCTATATTTTATATTTAAAGTGAGACAAATATTTGCCTCTAATTGCTAAGGGGTATCGGTATCTTGATAAAAACGAAGGGTACTAGAGAAAAAAAAAGAATATTATATTTCAGAGAGTGCTTCCAATACCCTTTAATTTTGCACTTGTTAAAAGAGAGAAAACAGAGGCTTAGGATACTGAAACTGTATCTCAACTGCACCCGGGAGTCTGTTTTATATAAGCTGAATGTAATATATATAAAGATCCTCATCAGATTTCCAACAGCACTTTTAGGCTGGGCTCAATGTTGACCTAGTTCTTCAACATAGGATCCACTTCTTGCCTAGAACAAGCAGTGCAACTGAGCTTCTTTCTTTGCAGTGCTTTATGGATAAAGAATTATAGTTTGTATTGGTAGGAAATGAGGGTCTGTGTTTCCACCATCCTCTGCATCAGGATGAACACCATATTTATATTTCACCCTCCTGTCCCCGCTTCTATAGTTCTATTCTTAATTTTCCACCAATTTATTTTGGCAGGCATACCATAGGCATCTTGCCAATATCTCTGGAAGTGAGAATGGTTCGAAAACCAACTCTTTCTTAGGATGTAAAGATCTGGCTGCTAAGCTTTCTGGAACATTTATTGGTGCTGCCCGGATCAAACACATGCCTGACATTTTAAAAGTTGTCAGGGACGGTATTGAGTATGCTTTCATAGATGCTCCAAAACAATTGTCATTTCTGGAAGAGGCAGTGCTCCATTTTGTGCCAAAACTCCCTGCACCAGATGTGTTGGAAATGTAAGTCTGTTTCTCATTTTGTTGGTGTTATTCAGAACTACTCATTTTAATGCATCTTCTTTGTGAATAGTATGAAGGATGTTCAACAGCGAACAGAAAATGTTAATAAAGAGGAAGATCCCAGTGGCTGGCGTCCCTATCACACATTTATTGAAAGCTTACGAGAAAAGAATGCAAAGAATGAGGGATTTCAGGGTAATTTATACAATTTTTGTCCATTAATCATGTACCATACAGCCCAAATACTTTCCAAACACGGAACGTAATGTCTAAACGAGATAATCAATTTCAGATGAGAAAGAAGGGGTTTTTGTTAGGCGTAGGGGCCGTCCTCGTAAGAGGCAAAACATACCGGGAAAGAAGCTTTTTGATGAGCAGAGTTCAAGTGAAGATGAGGATTCCATTAGTGCATATGAACAAGATGCACAAGATGAAGGGAGAAGACAAGAGGAGGAGGATGAAGATGCTCCATTGATACATTCAATCAGATCATCCAAGCTAAGGTCGCTGGGAGTTTCTAGGGAGGAAAGCAAAGCTCAGACAAAGACGGGGAATTCTGTGAGAGCTACAGATAATTTATCGGCTTCTAGAACATCAGGTATTTTGCATTAGCAAATCAATATTTAAACAGAGTTGAAGATATTCATACAGCAATTTAAAACAAATTTGCATGTCAGACTTTGCAAATGAATATTTCTTTCCCAGCCAATATAATTTGAGATATTGTTGAATATCATTGAAGTGCTTTTGCTTGATAATTGATATTTTCGCCTATTTAAAGTTCAAAACAGTCATTGTGTGGTGTACATGTTTACCTAATGCGCTGCTGCTTCTCTTTTTCTTTTAATTTTTCAAATAACCTGTCTTGGAAACTTTGTTAGTAATTCAATCTTGCTTTCTTGAGCTTTTCTCACTGAAGATGCAATTTCTTTGGAGATTTTACAACCTCTATAAATTTCTCCTCTGAAAAGCAAGAGACATAACTGATTGTAGCTGTGATCTTATGCTGCTTTGCTATTGTTTTTTCTGGTTAATGTTGCCTCTTGTTAATTAATATATGGTGAACGTTTGGTTAAAAAAATAAAATTGTTTAGTCATTTGTACCCGCATTTCCTACCCGAAAAAAAACTAGTTGTGTATTTCCCCCTAACTTCAGTCACTTTGTCTTCGATGTGCAGGGGCATCAAGCTAGTCTTCCACAGTTGTAGTTTATGATTTTATGGTTATTGCTTTGGCACATATTAATAATACACTTATTAAGATTAGGAGTACCTGTTTATAATTCAACTTGCTGAATGTATATGGAGCTTTTTCTAATCAAAGTAGCCGCCGGCCTTTACTGCTGAAAATAAATTGGTACAATGCCACTCTTCTCACTTTAAAATATCACCATGGTTGTCAACGTTGTTTGATTTTATGCTAAAATGATACACTCGAAATTCTAAGTTCAATTTTTGGTTGTCCGGCGTAATAATCTATTGTGCGCAAAATAAATCATAGAATGGAACAAAATTATGTTATTTTGAAAATATAATTAATTTCTTTTATCAAATTTGTAAATGTCAAAATTTAGATGCGATATTACTAATATTTTTTTTTGCCATTTTTCAATTAAAATTAAAATTTTATGCTAATAACACAGACCAGAACAAATTTGAGTTTAATTCATCAAATGTATCTATACCATGGTTTTGAAAACTGGATCAAATTGGTTGGTGGGACCGAAAATCGGTGAATATGTGAAGTGCTTCGTTCAAATAAACTATAGCATTGACCTAGACAAAAATTGGTCAGACTGAAATAAATGGCAAAAAATTGGTTTAATGAAAAATATTTAATACAACATTATTTTAATTTTTTTCTTAAAAAATGAAAATACCTAATGTATGTCATTTTTTTTATTCTAAATGTAAAATTAGTAATAATAAATATTGATATATATTGTTAAAATTTAAGCTGATATATTTTATTAAATTTTTATGTTTCGTAAATGTTAAAAACTATAAAGTTATGTTTTATTTTTAAATTTTAGTATAATAAAGTAATGATATTTCTTTTTAATATTATTTATGTATTATTATTATTATTATTGTGCATATGTACTTAAGTCTTGTCCATTTTTAAAAGTTTTGAATTTTTTTTTAAAAGACTTAGTTACCAAACAACCCTATCATTTTATAAAACCGAAGAGTTCATTTATACTAACGTAAAAAACTTAGTATTTTTATGCTGTTTACTGTTATATAAAATGTATTGTTTATTGATTTAATTGTTGATATTTTTATAAATAATTCAAAAATAAAATATAATAAAATGATTTAATTGGTTTGATTAATATTAATTAATTGATTGTCATATAATATATAATATGTTAAATATATTTTAATATATTATAATTCGTAAAATTAATCTATATTAACGATTTAAATTTAGTGTATGTCTTAAAGACTTATATATGATATTAATGGATCTTATTTCATATATTAACAATTTATATTTAGTATAAAATCTATATTAATTATAAAATTTATTTGAAATACGCTATATTATAAATTTAATTATAAAATTTATTGAAATATATAAAGGAAAATTTATTTTAATAAATCAGAAAAAATATATAAAAAACTCATAATCATCATAAACTATTTTATATGTAGTTAAATATATATATATATATATATATATATATATATATATATATATATATATATATATATATATTTAAGTTATATACATATAGAAATATATTTATGAAGGTAATATTTTTATAAAACACATTTATATAAATTTAAATCATATAAGACACTTGTAAATGTATATATTATTTGAATATATTCAAATATTCATGATCGTTTAGCGCACATATTCAAAATGATTTGGTTAAGTAAGAATTGTACTTTAATAATAATAATTGATTTTCTAATCAACGATTGAAAATTGTGATAATGTTATATATATAAAAAATTAAAATTAATTATAATAATAATTAATTATAAAATCAATAATTAAAAATTATAATTAATTTTAGATTTTATTGTATATGACATTATTTTATCATCGTAACTATTAATTAGAAAATTAATTATTATTATTATATTTTATCCTTTTTCTCATTTTAAAGAAATTAAACCCTGTATTAATATATATTTTTATAGAATTAAAAAATAAATAAATACATTAAAAATCATGAATTTTATACCACTGCAGTGGTATTAGACTAGTAATTTATTATTTGGTTGTAAATTTATTCTGTAAAATAAAAAATAAATAAAATGGTAGTATAATTAAAAAAAATATTATCGTAGACTTTGAAAATATAAAATAAATAATAATAAAAACTTCTTTAGAAAGAAAAACTAAGAAGAACATAAGTAGTATATTTCTTAGTTAACTATTTTGAAAAACCAAAAAAATAATATTTAAAATTCTTTTTTGCCACATCAAATCTAATATTTTTAAAGCCAGAAAATGTTTTACTAACTAAATCGTGTATGTTTTATATCATAACAATTTTTATTTAAAACTAAAAATACGCATAAAAAAATGAATATACCACAAGTTGAAAATTCAACAATACGATTTTTTTTTTAAAAGAAGAGTGAGATAAAAAAAAAAATTCAGTAAGTAAGTGACTATAAACGTCCAATACATCTTAGCAGTCCAGCCCATTAACGACAGAAAAGCCCATTGGCGATTGGCAAAACCCTAGGAATCCGCTCAACTATAAAAGAGAACGCAGAGCAGGTCACGAAGAGTCTTACCTCCTACCCTAAGCCGAGCAGAGAGAGAGAGAGAGAAAAACCCTAGTTAAGCAACTATGCCTGCTGGTCACGGTTTGAGATCTCGCACGAGAGACTCCTTCTCTCGTCCCTTCAGGAAGAAGGGTACCATCGCCCTCACCACCTACCTCAGGACCTACCGCATCGGCGACTACGTCGACGTCAGGGTCAACGGCGCTGTCCATAAGGGTATGCCTCACAAGTTCTACCATGGCCGCACCGGACGTGTCTGGAACGTTACCAAGCGCGCAATTGGCGTCGAGGTCAACAAACAGGTAAAATACCTAACACACTACTTGTTTTTCTGCTTCTGGATCTGTTGTATTTGCGTGTTTCTTATTGTGATATTAACATTTTCGACAACAATCTATATTCTCTGTCGTTGGTTTTTGTCGTTAATTTATGCTACTTTGTGCTTTCGGTTCATCGTTACGTTTGATGTATTGTAATAGCATTTTTCTTGATTAGATTTCAGCTTCAGTGATAAATTTTAATTATTAGGGGTTTTCGTAACATAGTCGTGTATGAAGTTTCACTTTTTTTGATTTGGGGATTTGGTGTTACTGAAATACTGTGTGATGGTTCAGGTCGGAAATAGAATTATCAGAAAGAGAATTCATGTGCGAGTGGAGCATGTGATGCCTTCACGCTGCACTGAGGAATTTCGCCTTAGGAAGATCAAGAATGATCAACTGAAGAATGATGCTAAGCAGGCTGGTAAGGTTATTAGCACCAAGAGACAGCCTGAGGGTCCCAAACCGGGTTTCATGGTGGAAGGTGCTACATTGGAGACCGTCACCCCCATTCCTTATGATGTTGTCAATGATCTTAAAGGGGGTTACTAATTTGGTCTTTATTTGTTGTTTGCTTAGAACTTTTTTGTTTCGGTTTTTGTCATTTTTATATTTGAAGAGCCTTAGAATTTATGAACAATCAGACTCAAGCTTTGTTCTGCTTGATTTTAAATACAAGGATTTGTTCTATTATGCTCGTTGTCAATGTGCTTTATTGTATTATTCTGTTTTTAGGTAAGCGCGTATTTGGTTTTGTTGATATAGAAGCTGTGGTGAATGGGAGTGTGGATGTGAGCATGTCTAGGTAGCATTTTTTGGTGTATTGATGGGAGAGTTATTTTGCACAATATGGTATCACGATTAAGTTTTTTGCAAATATCCCAAATGAAGCGAATTAGAGACTGACGATGATTGGTATTCTCATATATAAATTGATTTTGGGATAAGTATCTCCGTTTGGATTTTACTTTGTTTTGTTTCAATGAAAGCTGGTTTGAGCAAAATGTCTTTAGTTGTGCTTATACTTAGTGTTGTTGATTCTTTTCATGGTCTTAATAATTAAAACATTGCCTGTTTATGAGGTTAATACTCGAACTTATATATAGTTTCTTAGGTACTGTTTTCCAACATGAATTAAGTTTAATAATTTTTAAGTTTTTAATGCAAATATTATTTATGTCGATTGCAGTGCTGATAGGATAATAAGCTCAGTATTAAGTTTTCTGAATTAAACAGTTGAAGTATGGAAGGAATAATTTATTGGTTGAGAAAACATTACCATACGTTGTTCCCTTAAAAATAGATTAATTATTTAGTCTTATAAACACTGATAATTATATTTGTTTATTGATTAAAATGTTTTACAATTGGGATATAATATAGAGATTTTATAAATTTTAGTTAAGTATTCCTGTTTTACTTTGTAAATAGGGTAAATAGGGTATTTACTGAGTTGGGTTTGAGCTTGAAGCACTTATTTTCTGCTAATTATTTAATTATTTAAAATTGTACATTTTCATACGATAGGCGGAATTTGTTGAATAACAACCTCTTCAAAATCGATAGTAGTGTAATAAATAAGAAATTAGAAAAAACACTTAGGCTATAAATAAGAAATTAGAAAAAACACTTAGGCCATAAATCTTACGATTGTATTCCATTGTATTCGATAGAGCCGTTCGATGTAAATTTTCGTCCATATGCTGGGTCATCTTTAACATAGCTGATAATACTAACGAGTAAGTAGTTAAATGCTTTTGGGTTTCGTCCATATGCTGGGTCATCTTTAACATAGATGATAATACTAACGAGTAAGTAGATAAATGCTTTTGGGTGAATAAACGGGGCCTAAGCCCCGGTGAATAAACGGGGCAAACAACAGAGCTGGCTTCAGCTAACAGATACAAATGGAGAAAATCAGGAATGAAATTAAAAAACATGAAGAGACTGATTGGAGGCAGCTCCTATCTTTGCCAATTTGTCAGCAGGGATGAATAAATTGCAAGGATGATAGTTGCTGCACCCACATCTGAGGAGTTTATTGCAAGGATGAATGGAACATATTCAATATTTAAGTCCCAACCGTTTTTACCAAAATGCTTCCCATCAAGTAAATAAGGCTCACAGACGTTTTTCCATTTCCATGGTCACACCAATAAAGTATGCAAGCACAAGATAGTTTCATATGGAAAAAAGGTATTAACAGCAAGTGTAACCGATAAGGTGTTGGTAAAGAATGACTCTTATTAACATTATCTTTTTAATCCCTCTAATTTTCATGGGTAAGCTCTCTTTTAGTTGTAATAAAGTTATTGCAAAACAAGAGAAAAATCCTAATTTAATGGAGACTTAAATTCCATGGAAGACAAGTCTCTTATTTCTTTTGTGACTATTCATTAGACTACTCGGATCAAACTCAAATTTAAAGAATTCATCATCCATCTTTTGTCATGCAATATATAATATAAGGGGTAATGTCCTAAGAATAGGTGACACAATTTCAATGTATTCACCATACTTTTTATTTGCATATTGCTCAATATAAAATCCTAATAAATGCTCATGCAATGCATTCCATCTTGCCCAATATTTTTTATTATCCATTAAGTTCCTAGTATCTAATGTAAAAGACAAAATTGAAGTAGTGGACAGTGACTCATATTTAGCTTTATAAGAACTTAGATAGGACGTGAAGTGTGTTCAAACTTAGACTCAAAGGTGTGAGGTGTCATTAAGTTCCTTCAAGCCTTGAAGTACTAGCATACTTAAGAGCTCAAGTTCATTTTCATTTGATGCTTGACACTCTTCTTTTGGAAGAACTTCTTCAAATCCCTTCAAAAAAGAATCTTCATATTTAAACAAATGGTTAAGAAGTAATATACTCAATCTCCTCTCTCCTTTCTCCCTTTTCTCTTTCACTCCCCTTTTCTATCAATTTTTTTTCTCTTACCCTTTTCTCCTTAAATTCCTTTTTTCTCCTTTCTTTCTCTTAGCAACTTTTCCTCTTTTATCCTTTTCACTTCTTTCCTTTTCAACTCACTTAGTTCCCCTTTTAGTTCCTTATATCTCTTTTCCCTATTTGGTCATTGAGAGCTTATATGTCCTTTTTCCGCAAACTAGTAACAATTTATATCTCTACTTTTAAGTAGGAGAGTAGAAGTGGAAGAATTTTCATTAGTCTTGACCTTTAAAGGGGAACTCTCCCTCTTAGGCTTGGTCTTCCAACTTGACATTTCCTCTCTCTCATTATCCTTAACCTTTCTTTCAACGCTTCTTTCAATTTTCTCACTATACCTCTTTTTTTTCTTACTTCTTCCAACCTTTCTTTTAACTTTACTCTAATATCCTCGTTTCTCATGTCACACTTTATAACACTTTCGTTCTTTACTTTCAAGTTTCTCATCATTTTTCTTTCCAAATTTCCTCATCTTTAACTAAAGAACACAAACAACAATACCACACAAAATTGGGAGCAAAATAAGGAAAAAAACTCACCACTCTCTAAGTATTTTACATTCACATTCATGTATCACACTTTTAAGATTTTTTCTATAATGCTCACTCTTGTCTCGTTCCTTTCATTTCCTCTCTTAACTTTTAACAAAGAACCAAATTTCAATAATAAGAATCACTAAGTCAAGTGAAGGTGGAGCTAATTTAAGTCAACCTTAAGAGTGCCAAGAATAAGAAAACTCTAGGAAAAAATTATAAGAAATTTTAAAGACAAATAAGAAAAATAAAAAGGAAATGAAAGGCTAAACTCAAAATAAATTCAAATAAGACATATAGAAGACATTACAAGATTTTTCAAACAAACACCAAATATATTCCCACTAGTCACCAAATTTCTAGCAACCATGGTGAAGAACAAGTGTACCAAGATAACACTAAATTTGCAATTAGGAATTGTCTAAAATTAAACTCAAAAGAAATTCAAATGAGACATATAAAAGACATTACAAGATTTTCCAAACAAACACCAAATATATTCCCACTAGTCACCAAATTTCTAGCAACCATGGTGAAGAACAAGTGTACCAAGATAACACTAAATTTGCAATTGGGAATTGTCTAAAATGAATTGAATGTGATATATTTTTTTCTAAGAAACATGTAGGTTTTTATTTTTTCTTTATGTAAGAAAATAATTTATTTTTTTATACTTTGGCCTTGAAGCTTTTCATGTTCATGTTTTAGCCAATATGTTTTGCTTCTTGTTCACTATGATTGGTGAGTTGTATAGTCTTTTTTTTTCTTTGTTTATATGCCTCTAATAAACATTCAAATTCATTTCACACAAATTTTCATGAATCAAATGCAAATTTGCATAAGAATGCTCAAGAAGAAAGGTACATAGTAAGATTATGTTCCAAGAGTAGTGTATTCAATCAACACCATGATTCTAGTACTCAATATTGTGGAACCCATAGCAAAAAACATGTTTAGACATACAAGTACCAACAAAATATGCTATCATATAACACCACAAGTCTTCTACCTTAGAGTTTGTAAGATCTAACAAACATATTTTATAAATCTTTTAAGAATCTATCAAGAACATGACGAACAAGCCAAAAATTTTCTATGAAATTTCAAGAAACTAAAACCATATAAATGTTCATTAGCATACTAAAAAGTCAAAATTCAACTCAAATTTGGTGGAATTTTGTGCGAAAATGGAAGCCTAAAGGTTAGGGGAACAAATCCTAACACAACCACATCCAAACACAACAAAAGGAAGCTGAATTTAACCAAGAACTCAACTCTTTGACACTCCAATGTGCAGTAAAAGTGCAATGGAAATTCCTTCAAGATTGCATCAAAATGTTGCACAATTTCATGGAGTTTTGATATTGAAAGTTGTCTATAGATACCACATGATGAAATCCCAAATTTGAATCTCATTTCAACACTAAGAAGAACTCAATTAAGTTTTTAAGAAAATGGGTACAAACAATAGAAGATGATTCTACCACAAGGATGCAATATTTGATAAAGAAGATGAGAATTTGCCATAAGACTCCAAGGACTCTTGATAAGAATTAATTTTTTTTAGTAAGAACAAAGAGAGAACTAGTTTCCCAAGCTTAAAGCTCAAATTCATTAAATATCAAAAATGTTCTTTGTACATGTAAAAAAAGAGAGAACTAATTCTAATCCTCTTCTAATTAAGGCCCATAGGCCCAAAGCTAAGGTGTTCTTGAGAAGCTTCAACGGTAAGTGTGCTTAGGAAGCTTCAAAGCCAAGTAAGGTGTGCTTGAGAAGCTTTAAAAGTAAGGTGTGCATGAAAAACTTCAAAGCTAAGTAAGGTGTGCTTGGGAAGCTTTCTTCTCCAAGGAATGAGTGCCTAAGAAGCTTAGATAACCTTCCAAGTTTGCCAGCCAAAAGCCTAATAACGACAAAATCAATTTGTTTTAGTGACATAACAACGTTAGCAACAAGAAATTCATCACTAAAATATCGACAATAACTAGCTTCTCAGGTTTAAGACTAATTTCTAAGTGAAAAACAAAGGTTCACAAATCTATACAAATTGGCCAATAAAAGCCCAAGAAACCCTATACAAAGAGCTACTCTTGATCTACATGGCTACAAAATATGAATACAAATGAGGAGTCTTATTTAGCTCATTCTCTTCCTTTAAGACTAAGAGTGTTTCAAATTTCTCTTAGGGTCACTTCACCACTTCATCCTCCCTCTTTGATGCCTCTTAATGAGCATTTACATAAGCTCTTTGGATGGTTCTTACCATGCCCCCTATATTCATATTATCAGTGTAATTTTGGTCTTTCACTTCCTACAAGCCTTACCACATATTACTTGTACCCGATGCTTATTAACTACCTCAAAGCCATCATCAAAAGTTGGAACTCTTTCTTCTCCACTACCGTTAAAATGAACATTCATCAAAGAATTGTCATTATTATCCTTTGTATATCACCCACTAACCTTTCCTACTCTATTTTTTTAAAGGTCACACCACCTTTGCTCTTATCATCCCTCCTTGTACCCCTCTTTCAATTCATTCACAATTTTATTATACATTTTGTTATTATTAACATAGACGATACTTTCATATATTATGATTTAGCCACACAATGTTCACCATATATGTCAACCTTAGTTTTTTTTTTTTAAAATCATAGGTTGACGGATCTAGAGCATCATTATCAACACTCAATGCCTTCAACCATCCTTAAACAACCTTAACTTAGGTTTCCACTACTATTTGACATCATTTTTGTACTATAAGTCCTTAACTAGGCTAACCATATCAAAATATGACTACAACATATATGTTCTTGTGCTTTTACAAAACACCTTTATGATAAAATACAATAGTAAAAGTTATTTTCCATGTCAAAAACGGACAAACAAATACACATATTAATAAACACCACTTACTCTCATCGTGCAACACACATGTTGAAAATGAATCAATAAAAAGATTATCATAACAATGATGTAACAATAACACATCCCAATAATCTCACATGTTATCATTGACAACACAATAATAAAAACAAAGCAAACCCCCTTAAACAAATAGTACATGTGTATGCATCTCTTGCCTTAGCCAATTAATGCACAAAAAACAATATACACATACATACATCTTCACCTTGTGCTTTGATTTTGGATTGGCAGAAGATTCCATACTAGTAGAATGAGGACCACAAACAATATTTGAAGGGAAAAGAACAACAGATTGCACCAAGTTATGGAGACATTTCACTTTTTCATGGACTCATTAGTTTCTTCTCTGAATGTTAAGAAATCACAATCTCAACTTCAATGGTTAACTACTTGTATTTGTCTTGAACTTAATTAAAATTTTATTAAATACAATACTCACATTAATAATGTTTTAAGTTACTCATTGAAATGCCTAAATTTGTTGTCATTATAAGTTTGCCACTTAGAATTTAATATAGCATCTAGATGGCAACCTCAAAAGAATTATTCTACCATGTCAGACATGTTTTACACATTATTATTTAACAAAAATGTTAATCCTATAAATTGATATTAACAATGAAAAATAAACAAAAAAAGTTGTAATAAAAAAATATGAAATATGAAATTATTTTATAAAATTAAAAACATATTTAATCTATTTTATTTTTTATGACTAAAGATTGACAACTATTTTCAAATTAAAAATGTCAATATTAATTAAAATAACAACACTAACCATCTAACTTTTTTTCAATTCTAGTATAGATTGATGTTGCTAGCATAAATTACACTACTTTTATATATAATTATATAAATAACTTTATCATATCAACAAAATTCCCTTGAAATAACTTTATCACTTAGTATGATCAGTGACATTGATACATATGTCATTAATTATTATTGCAAGAGTCATGAGACACAACTTATACATAATCAAATATATGAATTATTTCACAAAAAAGTTATTTTTACTTTAAGCAAAGCTAAAAATATACTATCATTTAATAGTAAATGAAGAAAAAAGGAAAAAGATGATCATGAACCCAAGGAAGACCTAAAGGGTACAAAAAGCAAAAAGGAGAAAAACAAAGTATATCATATTCATAATATAACTCATAGATCCTCTTTCTCTCTCTTCGCAATTTGCATCCCCAGTACCAATAAAAAAAAGAAACAGAGAAAGAAATAGAAAGAAAGAACGAAAGAAAAGAAGCGTAAGCGATTATTTTCACTTCTTCTGTAAAACCCTAATATCTTTGATCCTTTATTGTTTTTGTTTGTTTTTCTCTCTAAAACCTAACTTTTCCTTTCAAGAACAACAAATTATGATCATTCTCCTTTATAAAATCCCTCATCATCTTTGTAAGATCCGATGGTGGCTTTGATTGCATAGTAAGGTTTGGCTTCAAGTCTATTAAGGCTGGCGAGTAATCAGGTAAAGTAAATGGCGGATCCGGCTAGAATCTGGCTCCGTAAGTGGTTTTGGTGGTGCGATCATGGTATTGCTTCAACAATTTTGAGAGTGATTGATTGGATTGCGACAACACGATTGATAAGGTTACAGTGTAGTGACGATTGCCAAGAGTGAAGCATGCTGAGCGTGTTGCGTGTGTACCTCCATTTTGATATTCCCATTGTAGGCTGTGAGCTCACGCCTTATGTGCTCCTTCGCCGACCTGATAAGACTATTACCACCGATGATGACCTTGAAATAGCCTTGTTGGACGACTATTTCTTGTGCTACAAGTGGTTAGTTATTTTCAATTATCTTTTTCTTTACTCTACATAGTTACTTATTATTTATGGTTTAACTATTATTTTTTACCTATCAAATCTTACTTTGTTAGATTTAGTTGATATTTAAGCTCCAATGTGCCTATTTTAAAATTATGCTAAATGCAAGAGTATTTTTTTTGTAGTTAAATATGCATCAATTTAACATTTTTTTGTTGGTTTGAAAATGCACATAATATAGTTTTTCAATAGATTTATTTTTTTAAAATCACAAGTAATGCATTTGTTTAACGGGCTTATTATTTTTGTGACTTTTGTTGTTCCCATGTTATTAATGTTGGTTGTAATTTTCATTGCAAATAATAACCTAGAAAAAACTTAAGGATATGATGAACTTAAAATTAAATGGTCAATGGTGTATTAAAAGTTGAATGGATTGTTGTATTTCATTACAGAAGGAAGTTTTTTTTTTGTTGTTATGTGGTGGTCTCATGGTTACTAAGTGTCCAAAGATCATAGAATGTGGAAAAATATGTGTGCACTCTTTAATTTATTTTTTTCTACTTTACTTTTTATGTAAATTATTTTGCATATTTGTTGTTGATAATTCTTGTGATTTTTCAAATATTGTCATGCTAGTATTGATTGAATTAAGCAGTGATATATGACTTGTTTATCTTTCCATTTGTGTTCTAATATTTTGCCGTATCAATTTGTACAAGTTGTGATTCACATACTTGAAAATTAAAGTTTATATTTATATTGATATGATATATTCTAACTTTTCAATAAATCATAAGACATTTGAAGTTTTTATTCATAAGCTCTCAGTGCAAATATTAAATTTCTCTTCCACTAATACCTACCTATGTGCCAACTTGGATTTCAAATATAAGTAAGATTTATTGTTAGTTCAACAAAAAGATTTTTCATAAGTGTATTTAGTAGTAAAGAAAACATAATACATGAGTTAATTTATCTATTAGGGATGACACATGATCTTAGTTGGTGTCTTGTGCTAATGAATAGACATCTCATAATATATTTAGTCCAGTTAATGTTAGTCACAAATTTATTTGGGACCTATTGGCAGAATAAGGATGTTACTTATTAATTTGATTTAGAATGCTTGTTGTAAAACTTTGCTTAGTAAAGTATATGAAAATAGTATTTTGTTTGTT
Organism: Mucuna pruriens; assembly: GCA_025330945.1. Classification (NCBI taxonomy): domain Eukaryota; kingdom Viridiplantae; phylum Streptophyta; class Magnoliopsida; order Fabales; family Fabaceae; genus Mucuna; species Mucuna pruriens. Next base: position 4,398,220 of record JAENHJ010000528.1, read on the forward strand.
TTTGCTTATCAAGGTTCAATCTTAAATGAGAATAATCATGTGTAAAATAGGGTTGGGTGAAAATAAGTGAAGTCTTCTCACACTTGATAGACAATTTATAATATAAACTAGATTGAGGTATTTGCTAGATAGGTACAAAGGCATAAACATCCACACATATATACATATAGTGTTGGAGAAGTTGTCCATACATATCCAAAAGGAAGATATGGTTGAACTCAACGATTTATAAATAATAAATAACCAATGCAGGCTGAGTAGTGTTATGTATATATATACATCCATCTAACTCAAGAGGGGGCAACTGTTGCACCCCAAAACTGTCCGGGACTGAGTCTTCCTGAGACCCACCTTGACTAACGTATAAAATAAGATCTTGGAAGGTAGTTCCAACAAACTCATCACCTACCAAGAGAGAATCAGGGAAGAAAAACAGAGGATAAAATATGAGATATTAAGATCCTAAAATTAAGGAGAGAATCAAGGGATATGGGGGTAACTACCGGCCCAATCTTGTAAGGCCAAGCTTGATGTGATCCATATATAAATACATATCACTAATATCAACTAGGTATGTTTTAAAAGAAAAACTATGCCTCGAAAATTATCAAAACAAGCCAAAACTCTATTAGAACTGCTAGCCAAGTATCTAGCCATCAGTAGCTAGAGTGAAACCTTCTAGATCTTCAAAGTTGATCTCCTTGTGATGACACCATCTACTACTTAACAAGCATGAAAACAAGAAATAACAGACACATAAAGCAATGAGTGTAGTTATAGTTATATAAAATGTTAGGTAAGAGAGTAACACAAAAACTAACATATATAGCACACATAGTCATGATAGTTAGAATAACTTGAAGGGAATATCTCCACACTAACGACAAGAAGTAGTTGATCAATCATAATCATATCGACCAAGGGTTAGTCAGACAAAATGTAATGCATGTCCTCCTACTTGGTTAGTCATTACTGTTCTTTAATGCATGCATATGCATGAGAGTACCATCTCATCATTTTGTAGAACATCACGTGCAAGACACTTTTACACTCTATACAAAGCATTTACACCCCATGGGTGTTTATCAAATATCTATCAATAACCTATGTATTGAATACAATGATATCTCTACAAGATAGTACACCTTGCATAAGGAATTCACCATTAAGGTGCCAATTATCCCACAAGTAAACTGAAACTCCTTAAAAAGCCAAATATCCACATTGTCATGTTATGATGCATGAGTAGTTTATTGTCTCCTCCTATTTGATTTTTAATAGTGGGGTAAAGTTTATGTAATGAACCTAATGTAGTTTCTCAAGTTTGAGAAACCATTCATTTTACATTTTGAGAAAGAATTAAGATAAAATTTATATAGTGAACCTAATGTAGTTTCTCATGTTTGAGAAATCATTCATTTTACATTGAGAAAGAATCTTTTTAAGCATTTTAACTACTAAACTCAGTAGTAGAAATTAGTATATAAGGAAAGTATAATGGAAAAAGCAAATACATATTTATAAATGTATATAGATACATAAATATACTCTTATAATTGAAAAAAGGAAGGAAAATCTTTATTAAATCTACCAAAATCATAATTTGTCAAATCTTTCACAAAACTAGGAAAAATTTAAAACACATAACTTTGGTTGTTTTGGTACAAAAATTCTTGTAATTTGAAAATTGTGAAATTTGGATAGTTTTTTGAGATAGAAGTTTTCAATACATTAACACACCTTTTAAAATTCAGCTATTAGAATCTATCCACACTTACATCTTATAAAAATTGCTAAATATTCTCTCCTTATAAATTTTCCTTCATTCTAAATTGATTAGAACCATCACCAAGTCTAGTTCATGGAAAAAATAAAATGAAAATCCCTTTTTATATTAACAAAGACACACCATTCAACAAAATAAAACCAGTATACCGTCAACCCATAATTGTGAAGCAAATTTCATAGTAAACTAGAAACACATTACTATAACTCCTCAAGATTAAAGTTCAAATTCAAACTACATTGATCTTACTACATCACACAAAATAATGTTGCATCAGAACTAATAAATATCAAATTCACCAAAACATATGTTAATGGAACAATCACCAAAATCGTACACAAACATCCAAATTTCACAATTACAATGCCATTTAAAATTAGACACTTAAATCTACCATTCCTTAAAATCATAAAGCCTTTGTGATTTTGGTTTGTTCTCAGCATTTTTGGAAACATAGAACAGGAACAATGTTGCCAACCAATAGACATAACAAAACATAGTTTAGTGTAAAATGTATAAAAAATTATAGAAAAATCTAAAAATTGTGAAACTAGTTGAATTTGAAACTAGAAATATAATGCTACAATTCTGCAAGAGATGAGGTTCAAATTCAAAGTACACACTCCTCAACATTCCCCAAAAATAGTGAACTCTATAGAGGAATTTTTTAGCAAGTATACATTAATTTTCATTTAACTCATTTACTTTATTCATGCTTTGATTCCCTAGTCACATATAGATGAGTCAACCTTTAACATCCATGAATACATTTACATGAGATTAACCCTCTAAGCATCAAGCTGCAACAAGAATTAATATCAAAGTTCAACTCCAAATATTAATTATCATAGTTATATTAATTGTTTATCTTGTCCTTAAAGTAACTTAATTTGTTAGTTTAACTGAGTGTTACATCAAACATTTGGGACTAATTTAGGTCTCTTGAACACTTTATTATCAATTAACTACATATGACAACATATACACACAACCATAACACTTGATAAAAATAGTAATCATAATGACAAAACTCAAAATCGTTAGGAGTGGGAAACTCCTAAATCTCTCTATGCATTCTTTATATAACTCATCACCCCCCTTACATAGAGCATATAAGAAAGCTTTGGGAAGTGATTTAGAGTTTGTTCATCACTCCTCGCTCAAAAAGTTTTAAGCTTCGATCGATGAGGTTTTCAATCTAATGAGCATAATGTGACACTCTTTACTCTCGATACTTTATAATATTATAAAATATAATTTAGCGGTAAATGATTCACAATTTCAAATTGTCATTAATGTAGAATTCAAAATAAAGTAAAAGCACATGCTCCTAATGTCATTCCAAAGGCTAAATTTTAACATTTCATGCATCCATAATGGCGCTTCAAAGGCCAATTTTTAAACATCATAATATATAAATTGTAATTACAAAAATAAGGTGTTCGATGTCACATGTTCTATCACAGCACAACCCAAAATCAAAATAAAATACAAATGAAGAAAAATTGCATTGTGTTGTATAGATAATAGGTAAGGAGTCCTAGTTCAACCTTCATGCTCATGTTTGTCATTACCTGCAAGTGGTGTTCAACCTAAACACAAACAATGCAAACAAAAGGGAGTAAGAAATATTCCTTACTCAGGCTCATGGTGTGAACATACCATGAGTAGGAAGCACACGAGCACACACACATTCACACAATCATTAACTTAACAAACACTCACAACAACATCTAGCAGACAGGGACAATCAAGTAATGTATATAAATTATGACAATGAATTCAATCTTAGCACTATTTTGTATGTCATGTGGAAGTAGACTAGGCACAACCTTGTTAATCTCTGCATCTATGGTTAGTCATATCACTTCAGAGTCATAATCCTCTGATAGCACATTAAGTACTACTCAGTATTGCATCGTCATACCTGACATGTGGAATTAGTCACGAACACTTGAGACAACATTCGTATCAAGTAGCCCCTAGTAAATCCGATGACCTTACCAATTAGGTTTGCTTTTACATTCCTTCGACACTAGTTTCTTTACATGATGCAAAATGATGAGGTTTAATTAATTATTTAGTTTCTCTTTTCTCCACTTGAGTTGATGAGGACCCCTTCTATGTACCTTATCCACGACTCATCATACTCTCAAAATAATACCCTTCGGATACTAGTATAAACGTCCATCAGGGCCATCACATATTCCTATAACATAAATAGAACAGGCATGCTCCCTTTAGCATGGGCATGCTCCCTTTAGCATGGGCATGCTCCAAACCTGCACGAATCTACCGAGGTCCTGCACGGCCGTGCTTGACGGTATGTTGTCAAAATCTTTGGGGTTCTCGTCCAGAGTCTCGAACCTAAGGAGAACTATGATTTTTTTGTTTTACAAACACCTAGACAATCACATAGATGTAACTAATTATACAAAACCAAATTCAATTAATTAGTGAGTTCAATCCCCTTAAAAGAACATCAAGAACAAACACCTTGGGATTTAGGGAAAACCACCAACCCCTTGGCCACAAGGTGTCAGTTCACCCTAACTAGAAGAATATACACACTTTAGGGTCCTATGGATGACCCTTTACACTTCAGGATCCTAGAGACGATCCCTCTCTTACACAATTATATCATACCCTGAGTAACGTTTTTCACTCCCTTTACATGGATTGTCGACTCCCAAATGGGTTTCTCGCTCCTCATGTGTCTTTTCAAGAGTTTATCCTTCATGACTCTCCATGAGAGGAAACTCACTTTCTGAGTGAATGATTGCTACCCCTGCAGGTGCAATAGGTCACTCCTTTATAAAGGCGGTGAAGTGAACTTCATTGCTTACTTTCTAGTCCACAAGTGTGTGTGAGCGTGCTCATCATTGTGCATGGACATGCACATTTAGCCTGCACAAACGTGCTTATTAATATGTACGATTGTGCATGCCCTCTACGTGTGGTCCATTCGCAATTTGGGCCTTGGAGGCCCTTTTTGTTTTTTTTTAACTTCATCAATGAATTTATAGCACAATACTTATTTTTCATTGCTATATCTTTGCTAATAAGTAACTAAATAGTCTTTTAAAATATGCAATATTTAGATAATCAATTAAAATATTAATTTTCACATATAATAAAAAACTAGGGTGTTACACGTAACGATGGTCCAAATCTGTCAAATTGAAGAAGGTCGTGAGTAGAGCATATCTAACCAATTGCATATGTCTTTCAATAAACAAAAAGTCAACATGCGACCCTTGCTCTTTATAGGTGGCTATTGGTTTTAGCTAGAAAAAAAAAACAATGGAATAAAACTCCAAGCTTACCAATTATCAATAGAAGATAGAGGTGAGTTGAGGGATGAAACCGAGATTCAAAGGAGAAGAAAGTTGCTCCTTTACATGGCCATGGTGCCTCAATGATGAAGGAGAAAAGAAGAGAAATTTTGTGTGTGTTAGGGTGGAGGAGTCGAGACTGAAAAAAATGGAGGGGCAACCGTGAAGAAGTTATAAAGGGGGGAAAGTTGTTGGGAGGAGAGGAAGACGGTCCAAGAAAAAAAAATGAAAAAAAAAAGTGTTTGCATTTAATTCATAAAGTTAAGAAATTAATAAAGTATTTTGATTACCTTTAGATATATAGAATTTAATAAAATTGAACTATCAATTTCATGAGTCATAAGAAATGTATTAAAGGTACCCGAAGATGATCAATTTAGCTTAAGATAGTGATTAGAAGTATCTAATTCCCCTATCCAATCTTTAATGACCACAATTCACTAATTATAAAACTATCTAACAATTATTATAATTATTCCTTTTACTAATTACCATATTAGTAGCGACTTAATCAGAAAATATTAAGTAATATTTATCTAAAAATAACAATTATTTCTCATATATATATATATATATATATATTTAAATTGGTCATTTTTGAAATAAATAGACACATATACATGGTCTCAAAAATAGGATATTACAATTCAGCATGATGTGTTTCGTGTTATCACTTCTTTCTTTCATATATTTTTTTTTTTTGAAGATTGGACATTGATAGAACTATAGAAGATTATTCCCTTATTGCTCAAATTTGGATAAATGTTGCAACAATTTTATTATTATTATTAAGTTGATTACTTAATAGTTTCTTGTGATAATTTTAAATATGAAAAATAGCAATTTGGTCCTGAATATACTGCCTTTATGTAATTTTTCTATGGAGTTAATGCAGATCTAAATCTTGAACTTTTTGCATCTATCATATGACACTCATTTGGTCATCTTTGGTAGGTATCGGGTACAGAGTGATAAAAAAGTTGTTGTTTGTAATGTACATCCATCTGAGCACGCCACACTGCAGTGCTTAGGTTGTCTTAAGGCTAAAATACCTGTTGCCAAAAGTTACCACTGCACTCCAAAGTGTTTTTCAGATGCTTGGCAGCACCATCGTGTCTTACATGACCGTGCTGCTAGTGCAATTAATGAAAATGGAAATGAGGAAGAAGAGTTATTTGGCCGATTTAATAATTTTGGATTTGGATCAATCAAAACAAGCTTATCTGCTTCTACATCAAGTTCTAGCTTGATAAATAGCTTTGCACCCGTGTATCCAGAAGCCATTACACAACGAAGTGGTGTTGAAACTTGGTTTGAAGTTGGACGATCTAAGACATATACCCCAACAATTGATGACATTGGTCATGTACTTAAATTTGAGTGTGTTGTAATTGATGCAGAGACCAAACTTAGCATAGGGCATGCAAGTACTCTGCTAACTTCTCGTGTTATTCCTGCTCCATTACCTAGTCCACGCAGACTCATACCTGTTGATGGGATGGGACATTTAGATGCAGATGATCGTATAAAGTCTTCGGGAACTTTTACTGTTCTATCATACAACATATTGTCTGATGCATATGCCTCAAATGATCTATACAATTATTGCCCTTCATGGGCTCTTTCCTGGCCCTATCGCAGGCAAAATTTGTTACAAGAAATACTTGGTTACCGTGCTGATATTATTTGTCTTCAGGAGGTACCTAAATCCTATCATTTTGTTCCTCTAAATGTTTAATAACTCCACTCATCTTCAACTTATCTTATTTTCAAGATTTTTTTTTAGTTTTGTATTGAATGAAAAATATTTTATTTTAATGTGATCCTAAAGTAGTGTAATGTTCATTATCAAATGGTTTAAGTAAAAGTTCTATGACTTAAATAAACTTTTCCATTAATACTTATAAAATGAAAAAATAAAAAAATGAAATAACCTTTTTATAAGATATAAGTTAGAAATTAATTTTTAAAAAAAGTTAATATAATTTTTTTTTATAAATTAGTTTATAGATAAACTAATTTTAGCTTATAGAAAAACTTATTTAATTTTTTTTTATTTTCTCCTCTTGTAAGTATTTATAGATAAATTTATCCTATCATACCCTTATATAAGAAGTTGGGGACACGAAATAATGTTGTCAGCACCAGAAGGTCATTCTAACGTTTTGTTTTTTAAACTTTGAATTGCTACCAATTCTGAATGAACTTAAATAATCATGACTATATTTATTATTTGCATGTTTTTATGTTTGGTAGATTTCATTTTTGGGGGAGGGGGAAGGTTGCTGGAGGTGATGTGATGGTCAAGTGTACCGTAGACAACTTGACTTAGAAACTTAGAATCCATCTTCTCCATTGGTTTAACTCATTCCCTAATGATTGTATCCTACATTATAATAGTTTTTATAGATGCAATCTGTTTTTCACCAGGTTCAAAGTGATCATTATGAAGATTTTTTTTCTCCCGAATTGGACAAACATGGCTATTATGGTCTTTACAAAAGGAAAACAAATGAGGTTGTTACAGTAATATGATTTATTATGGTTTTAAACTCATAATTTTTATAAAAAAAAATGTTATGTTGTTTATGGTGGGTTCACAGGTATACAGCGGCAAAATTAATACAATTGATGGGTGTGCAACATTTTTCCGTAGAGACAGATTTTCACATGTGAAAAAATATGAGGTTGGAAATTGTTTTACATGTACGGTAGTACTCTTTAAGTTTGTACACAACATAGAGTGATGTTTGCTTGCATATGCAGGTTGAATTTAATAAGGCTGCACAGTCTTTAACAGATACTGTGATTCCAACTACTCAGAAGAAAACTGCCTTGAATCGACTGGTTAAGGTAGTGTTGGCTCAAGAGAACAAATCAGAAAAACAATGAATCAACTTGATCTCTTGATTTTTGATAGCCTAGCGTATTGCATGAAACTTCACTTGAATATGCTTGGTTTTTCCATGTTGAACTAAATTTTTCTGCAATAGCAATTGTTGATTTGTTATCACAATAAATAGTAGTGGCTTCCAATTGCTGTACTCCCAAATCAAGTTGCTTGGTTTGCTGCTGCAGCTGCTACATATTCTGCTTTAGCAGTGGATTGAGCTTCAATTTCTTGCTTCTTTGAGTTCCAACAAAACATGTCAGAACCTAAAGAAAAAGCATAACTAACAGTGCTCTTCATGTCATCTAGGTTTCCTGTCCAATCACTGTTAACATAGCCCAACAAACTTCCATTTTCACTTGGCTTGTACCATATTCCAAATTGAGTAGTGCTTTTCAAGTACCTAAGAACCCTCTTTGCTAAAGCAAAATGTATCCCACTAGGATTCAACATGAATCTTGAGAGTAAGCTAGCTGCAAACATAAGATCAGGTCTAAATGAAGTAAGATAAAGTAAACTTCCAATAAAGCTTCTATAAAGAGAAGCATTAATTTTTCCAGCTCCATCTTCCTTGGGGGAGTTTCAAATTTGGCACCGAAGGAGTAGGGACAGATTTGCAGCTTTCCATTCTGAATTTCTTCAAAAGTTCATGAGCTTACTTTTCTTGATTCAGAAAATTTTCATCTTCAAATTGATGCGCTTCCAAACCTAGAAAATAATTCATTTCTCTTAAGCTTGACATATCAAACTGATTTTTCATCTCCTCCATAAGCTATTGCACTTCTTGTTGATTATTTCTTGTGACTAGCAAGTCATCAACATACAAAGAAACAATCCAGCCACCATCCAACAACCTTTTTCACATGAAGAGTTGCATCATTTTCACTCCTTTTGAAGCCTTTATTATAGAAGTAACTATCAATTTTGCTATACTAGGCTCTAGGAGCCTGTTTCAGCCTATACAAAGCTTTATGAACCTTGTAGACCTTGTCTTCATTCCGTTTCACGATAAATCCTTCAGGTTGAGCTACATAAATTTCTTCAGCTAGGTTGCCATTCAAGAATACATATTTGACATCTAAGTGCCAAATTTTCCACTTTATTTTTGCTGCCAAAGCTAACAGAATATGAATAGTCTCCTTCTTGCAATTGGTGCAAAGGTTTATATGTAATCAATTCCACATTGTTGGATGTTGCCTTTAACAATAAGTCTGGCCTTATATTTGTTGATGGATCCATTGGGATTCAACTTTGTCTCTATAGACCCATTTAACTCCAATGACATTCTTGTTTTTTGGTTTGTCAACCAGCTGCCATGTCTTGTTTTCAATGGTGGTCATCTCCTCCTTCATGGCTTGGTTCCACTCCTCAACCTTACTAGCATCTTCAAAGCTGGTAGGTTTAAATACAACAATGTTGCATTTAAGATAAATATATGAAAGAGGTCTGGTACCTCTTACAGCAAAGTCATCATCAACCTCTTCTTCTTGGTCTTCATTTGTACTTTCAAGAGAAGGCAAAACGGAATGCCTATCAACTTGAGTAGTCTCCCAATTCCAATAAATATCTTCATCCACCTTAACATCTCTACTAACAAATTTTTCCCGAATCAATTCTGTAGACTTTATAGCCCGTAGATTTTGAGCTATAGCCTATTAATATCTCTCTTTCAGCCTTTTCATCCAATTTGTTTCTTTTTACATTTGGTACATGAGTGTAGTAAAGTGAACCAAACACCCTTAGATGCTTAATAAATTGCTTGATGCCTCCCCAAGCTTCAACAGGTGTCATCCCTTTTACTGCCTTGGTAGGAAGTCTATTTTAGAGATACACAACGATATTACAGTCTCTGCCCAAAAGGACTTTGACAATTTCTTCTCAAAAATCATGCATCTACCCATCTCAAGGACTTACTTATTTTTTTCTCTCAGCTACCACGTTTTGTTTGGGTGAAAAACACACTGAAAGTTGGTGCTCAACTCCCAAATCATCACAAAACACATTAAATTCCGCAGAAATATACTCTTTCTCATTGTCTGTTCTAAGTTTCTTCAAAATACAACTACTTTAAGCTTCAACCAAGGCTTTAAACTTCTTAAAACAGAAAAAACTTAAGATTTCTGCTTAAGGAAGTAAACCCATGTCATTTTTATAGAATCATCTATAAAAAGAATAAAGTACTTGCTATCATTTAGTAAAGTAGCTTTCATAGGTCCACAAACATCAGAGTGAACCAACTCAAGCTTTTCACTTGCTTTCCATGTGACTGCATTTGGAAAAGACAATCTTTGTTGCTTACCAAGTTGACAACCTTCACATACTTTTGAACATATTTGAATTTTGGGCAAGTCTTTGACCAACTATGGTTTATGAGCAAACTGAATGGATTTTTAATTATAGTGACCAAACCTCTTGTGCCATTACTTATAATAAAATTCAGCTTTACTAATTTTGCACTCATGATAAATAATTAAATTCCAATTAACAGGAAAGCTTTTTTTTCTCTCTACTTCAAATAATCCATGGCCTTCAACATCAGTAACCACACTATCAATAAACCAAATGTGTTCGTCCTCTACACTCCTTGTAGTCTGGTCCTAAACAAAATTTCTTCATCATCTTCTTTTTCAGTAACCTTTGCCTTTTGAGGAGTGTGATTTTGCTTATTTTTCTCCTGCTGCTTCAGCCTACAGAACCTCTCAATGTGCCTATTTTTATTACAGTATCTGCATTGAATGGGTGGTGGTGTTTTCCCTTTGTACAAGCAATCATTCTCCTTGTGACGGGTTCTTTTGCATATTACACACTTTGGAAAATTTTCTCTCTACTTTGAATCTTTTCCAGAATGTTCTCCATTTGTGTCTGACTTATAGAGCTGTTTCTGAATTTTCCTCCTGTCTAAGAAGTCTTCTTTGCTCTTGAGAAGAGATCTTAGATTCAAACCTTTCACGTAAGACAACCAGAACTTTTTACACTATTTTGCTATCCAGAAGTTCTGCTCCCATCAGCCTGATTTAATTGACTACTTTCACAACTTTGGTCATGAAGTCCATTATGGTTTCAGCTTCATTCATCTTCAGAGCTTCAAATTCCTTTTTGAGATTGAGAACTTGCATCTATTTGGTTCTCTCATTTCCAAAAAAACTCCTCTACAAGCTTTTCCCAAACCTCCTTTGTCGTCATCAAGTGTGAGATTCTCATGAAAACACCATCGTTCACAACAGAGTGAAGAATGGTAAGAGCCTTAGCTCTCTTGGAAATTTGCTCATTATGATATCTCATTTGAGCAACAGTTAGATTTTCTTGCAGACGTGGTGGTTCAGCACAGTTTCCACCACTTCCCAAAGATCATAGGCTCTGAATAGAGCTCTCATCTTCACAACCCAGATTTCGTAATTTTCCCCTGTAAATACAGGATGTGCTGGCAATGGAATGTTTGAAGTCATCAAGAAAATAGGTTGGGTGTCACAAAAGTAGTTTCAGTTTTCTGGTTTTCTCCTCTACTGGGTCTCTCTCTATTTTCTCTCTATTGGGTCCTACCACAGATACCTCAGGAACAAGAAGGCTTTTGATACCAATTGTTGGCTCAAGAGGAGTTTGATATCAGAAACATGAAAAATGCTTTTCATTCAACAACAAAAACTATATGTTTCTGGTACATTTTAGAAAAGCAGAACAACAAGTAGTTCTACCTAACAAATACGAGCTACTTGCCAAACACACTTACAAAACTTAAAACACTCCAAAAAGCATGGCCGTTGTACTTTAGTCTGAAAATACACCAACTACTACATAAAGCTAAAATAAAAATAACACATCAGGAAATAGATGATTGTACGTCACAAATCTCAATGTCTCAACAGGTAGCTTGTTGAACCAGAGATTGCATGTGACTTGCAAAAAATGATTCTCTGATTGAAGTGGTGCTTACCAAGTTTTCTTTACATTTTTAGGATAATGTTGCACTAATAGTGGTTTTAGAAGCAAAAGTTCACAATCAGCCTGTTGATAATCCAGGGAAAAGACAACTTCTTTGTGTGGTAAGCTCTTTTATTTTTTTTTTATTTGTTACACTTAGGTGGTCTCGTGTGCTCTTTCCTTCACGGTGCATGATGCGTAATTTATATCTACATTGTGTGCTTTGTATTTTTCCGATTTACTTGATTGATTGTAGCTGTACTATATGATGAATGATAAGGCCTTTTCTAGCATCATGTTTCATGGGTGCTCTCTTCTTAGTTGTGCATTGTTATTAACGGTTATCATTTTCTGGTACCTGTTCACGACTTATTTTTCTTAAGCAACTTTTGGTTTTGAAGTTTTTCAGTGGTGATTTATCATTATTCGGATGATCGTTATTCTGATGTAAGAACTCTTGATAATGCAAATCCTAAGGTGTTCTCTTTTTTCATAAATTTATTCCAATGTCTCAGAAAGGACTAAGCTAGATGTCTGGTTTTCAAAGTTTTCTTTTAAATCATTATTTGGATCTTCCTATAAGAAAAATATGCTATATTTCACCCTTCTCTGTCTTTTTCTTTGTTGGTTTATGTTAAAATTACTTTTTTAGTAAAATAATCTCTATTACTAACTCATATTGCTTGCGAATTTTAGGCAAATACACATGTAAATGTCCACCAAGATTTAAAGGATGTCAAACTCTGGCAAGTAAGTCATTTTTTTGCTTGTTCAGATTGAACATTGTGGTTATTTTGAACATGACAGTTATAAACTTCCTCCTTCTTTTTAGGTGCATACTCTCTTAAAAGGATTGGAGAAAATTGCTGCAAGTGCAGACATTCCAATGTTGGTTTGTGGGGACTTTAATTCAGTTCCAGGAAGGTTTGATTACTTTTCTTCTGCAGGGGTCTTTTGTTAGTATAAAAAATTTGTTTCTTAAAGTTATATTTTTATTTTGTAGTGCTCCTCATGCACTTCTTGCAATGGGGAAGGTAGATCCATTGCATCCTGATTTAGCAGTTGACCCACTTAATATATTGCGCCCTCACAGCAAGTTAGTTCACCAGTTGCCACTGGTAATGTCTTAAACTTTAAAGGGGTAGCTTATGTATCATGTACTTTCTCCCCTTAATTTTTGTTACTGATTTTAATTTTATTGGTTGTGGATTATTTTAAATTTTAGGTAAGTGCTTATTCGTCTTTTGCAAGAACAGCTGGTCTTGGATTTGAGCAACATACACAGAGACTAGACAACACAACAAATGAACCTTTATTCACAAATGCAACTAGAGATTTTATTGGCTCTCTTGATTACATATTTTACACGGGTGTGATATCTTGAAATGTTATGTCATTAATTTGTTAAATTCGACATCCTGGTCACTTGTTTATGAAGTGATATCTTTTGGGGTTTCAGCGGATTCATTGAACGTGGAATCATTGTTGGAGCTATTGGATGAGGAGAGTTTGAGAAAAGGCATAGCACTTCCTTCTCCTGAATGGTCCTCTGATCATATAGCTCTATTAGCTGAGTTTCACTTCTGCAAGAATAGATCTAAGCATTGACTCATAAGGTACCATCATCTCTTCCCTCTTCCTTGTTCAATCATTATTTTATAGTTTCTTGTTTGATGCTTGGTTTCTGTTAGTGGTTATCATTTGTGGAAAGATCAATGACTATTGGCATTTTCATTTCTTTGTCATCAATTGATGAACGACTTAAGGCTTATATAAATGATTATCAACAAAGTATAGTCAAGTCAAGGATGTTAATGACCTTACCAACATTGAAGTGGTTTTGACCTTTCTAAGAAAGTACAGTCAAGTCAAGGATGTGAATGAACATACTAACATTGAAGTGTTTTTTGGTATCATGACCTTACCAACCAAGTATAGTCAAGTCTAGAATGTGAATGACCATACCAACAATAAAGTGTTTTTGGTAGTATGACCTTGCTGATGACACATTGTTGGTTTCACTGCAACCTGCTTCGGCATTGAAGTCTAAAAAAAGAAAAGATTCCACAAGTGGGATATTGGCAACATGCTTAAGAGGGATGGTCATTTTCGTTAGCAAAAAAGCAGGGAAGTGGCACGTTGGGAATGAGAGAGCAATTTTGACAATTTATGTCCATTGATTCAAATAATTTAGATTTGCCATTAAAAGGAATATTGCAATAGATAATCATAATATAAAATCATAGTGCAATGTGCCTAATTCTATAAATTAAGGTTGAAAGTACTATGAGAATAATCAATTGGAGTGGTAAAATGCAGTTAAGTCCAAATTATATTTTCATATAATAAACCATTAAACACCCTGGTGAGATAAAGCTTTGCTGTTATATTGTTGTAAAATATTACGAACATCTCGTCATAAGCATTTAAAGTCAATTAACTCATGTATAACTAACTATATGTAATATTAACCTCAAAATAATTCATAAAAATTATGGAAAAAAGTTTTGTAATCGGGTGGTACAGGATCTGACCTTGGTAGAACTTAGAAGGTACGACTTGGGTTTGCTGAATCATCTGTATCGCGTATGAAATGTGTGTCAACAATTGCCGTATGGTCTGTAAACAATTAGCTGAATTTGTCTGAAAATAATTTCCCTGTGATCTGTGGTGGGTCAACAATTGCTGAATTGGATGGGAATTTGTAAACGAAACTGTTTTTTTTTTTTTGTGAATTTTTCATATTCCTTAGACATTCTTTGGAATTGGTTTACCTATAAAGCTAGGTGATGTAGTTGTATATGAATCATTGGAAAAATGAGTGAACTTGATAAGGAATTTTCCAATTGTGTCTAAAAGCTGGTTATTAAAGATGAAATGGATGAACATAACAAGGAGAGATGATGAAAGTACATGAAGTGCTAAAATAGTTTAGAATTTAGATATAGGAATCATTTTACTAGTTCCAAGATTTCAAGCTATGCATACATTAACGAAGTAATACTGCAGGGTATCTGATTTCTTGAAATGCTGTTTCTGCTCTGGTATTGAAAAGTTTCCATTGACTTCATTTTACAAAAGTTTTGGTTGTACATTTTGTTTGTTTGTTTCTGTCTTTTGATACACATTGCTCCAGTACTGCAGGTCAAATCCAGAGACACATAAAGAAAATGGTTGAAAGAAGCATTTGGTTGATAAGTTATTGTAAGAAAAAAATTCTTCGTACATTTCCACTGGTTTAATACATGTAACAATTAACTAGTCGTCCCATTCTCAAGCCCTTCCAATCTTGTGGCTGATAATATCTCCCACTACTATAGTAATAATCTTCATAGTTTAGATTATTTTGTATCTGCTACGATCATCAGAAAGTTGACTAATTCCAAATGGTCATATGGAGTGTATTCTTACGTATATATCTATTCTAAGTGGCATATGTATCTATATATTCTTCATTCTACTGCACAATAACATCGTCTGTTAAAAGGAAATGTAAATTTACATGTGAAAGTGGAAGTTGTTTTCTATTTTTTAGTATGGACAAGTGATATTTGATTAAACGTAATCGATACATAGTAAATTTATTCGGGGTAAGAGTTGGTGAGGTTTGGTAAGAGCACAACTATACAAGACACACGTCCAATTTCTAGTAAACTAGACAACTAATTTATTTATTTATGCAACTTCTTATAAGGTACTGTCATGGATGCTTTCTATTAAACCTTAACAAGTATTTATTACCTTTAGTTATATCTTTGGCCTTCCTGCCTTTTATGAATAAAAAAAAAAACTTCAGTTATATCTTAATTATTTTAAGAAGAAAATGTTAGAATTGTTTAAAATTTTGTATGATTTTTTTAGATAAAAAATATATTTTTAATCTTTATAAATTTAGTTCTTAAATTTAAAAAAAACATATAGATTTAATATTTCTTAATTTTAAAAATAAACAAAATTTTAGAGATGAGATACTAAATTCATTTTTTTAAGTTTGAATATCAAATTCATCTATAGAAAAACACAAGTACATTAATTACATTTGACCAAAATTATAGACAGTCAAAACATATTTTTTTATTTAATAGTTTCATTTTAATTTTTTAAACTGCACACAATAACAATTTTTTAGCACTTACTACAAAGCACACCAAAAGAGATTCAACTAGTTTGCTTACAAATTCAACAAGACAAAGGAATTGAAATGAACATAGGAACTCCCAAACATTAAATGTGTCCATAATAATAGTGATTTAATATTTTGATAAATAAATTTTTGTGACAAAAGATTATGTAAATACTCAAATTTTCATTGAGTATTATATACTTATTTATCCTTAAATAAGGTTTTGAATTTAAAAATTGTGTTTGAAAAAAAAATTATCATTGAAAAAAAAATTATCATTGAAAAAACTAGTCTTATCATGTTAAAAATGTTATGCAGTCAAACAAAAAATTGCCACTTATAGAAAATACTTATAATTTATATTAAAATAATCCCATTAAATTCCTCTTTAACAATAAAATCTCACTTATTACACACTGGAAAGAATTTCAGAAGATATATATGATTGATGCGTGATATAATTAAAATTGTAACAACTTTTTAGCTACTACTTAATATTGGTGATATGTCTTAAAAAAAGTATATAAAAATATAACATTTAGATATTTGTATCATGCTATATATATTTGAAATAAATTTCATATTTTGAGAGTTAAATACTATTTCATTGAAAGGTTTTATACATTTCTCTTTTCTCAAGCCATTAGTGTCCTTTATAGGTTCAATTGCTTGTGTTTTGTATTTATTTATTTTAAATTTAAAATGTCAATTTTTAAAAAGATCGACCAATGTTTCGGCTATATCATTAGGAGGTTAAAGCATTTTTGTTATATTAAAATAATCTTACATGTTAAATCTTGAAAGGCTTATCTAGCACGCACTTGAATAAATCTAATGACAATATGAAGTCCCATCTCAGGCTATATCATTTATAATCAATTGAGTCAGTGAATTCCATATCAGATTTAACCTACTAATAATTACAAAATCTATACACCATAACTCTGACTCTCAACATTACATGGCCCTCCCATAAATTTTAATTTTTTGGGACTCTGTATTTCGCCGTGTTACACGCACGGAAAAGCTATTGTATGCGTCATTCCAGAATTTTATGTTATTTTTTTTGTTGGATATATAACCATGACGGGATTAACATCATGAATTCAACAAAAAGTTTTCCAAGTTTAAAGAACAGAAAGATAAATTACGTTAACCAAATCAGCATTTAGTCTCATACAGACATTACAGACCAAGCAGAAAAACTGAGAGAAAATAAAAATGAATTAAAGAAAAAAACCAAACTTTGCCTGGACTTTTGCCTGTATGCCACGATGTGCCATGATATAATTAGGCTTTCTTCACTTCCCAGTTCCCTCCTTTCATCCTCTCCTTAATTGGTCCCTTTTGGAGAGGTTCAGTTCTTGGCTTGCTATATTGTTATAGTATGCTAGCTAGTAGCAGCTATATATAGTGAAGAATGTAATGAATGAAAGCTAGTTCGCTGATTAGATAGTCAATTCAAACTAAACCTTTGTCCCATATCTCTAAATAGTTTTGTGGAACATAAACCAACTAATCAACTGTTACTGAGACATGTCTATTTATGAGAAGGATATACCGAGGCAGAATATCTTTTACTTTTATCACGTTTATACATGCACAGAACTCGCATAGGTCACAACATAGACACCTAATTATAAGATTCAAGTTCATTTTCTGTATATATGAATAATTCTTGAATGATGAATAGCCTTTTCGTTTATTTTAATTCAGTGCATTGATATGGATATGGGCGAAACAGAAATGTGAGGTCAATAGGACACCACCACCACTGTTAACTAGTCTTTTCCAACAGGAGGCTTCTAAATGATATTTATAGACCACAAACAGAGAAATGGGACACAGTCTTTCTCAATTTCTTCTATGAATAGTGAGAAGCTTAAGGGGTCCTTTTGAATGATTCGTGTGAGATAAGTAACATTTCTGGTGACATGTCAGTAGAATGAATAATGATGGTTAAGCATGAGATAAAACATAAGTGGTAAAAAAGGATATATCAGATGTTATTGACCTGAGTTCTTTTAGCCCGAACCAATTCTAAGGACCATGTTGTGCCACATGAATACCCAAGGCATTTGAGCAATGTGCATACATAATCACAACACACGAACCATAAAGGATCCTCATCTTTTCTGCAATGATATACCGACCACATGGGTGAGGTGATGGAGCGAGAATAACAAGCATGCATGTATAATAATGGAAATAAAAGGAACTGTTCTTTGAGATAAAGATAAACAGTATAGGAAAGAGAAACTTTCTTTTATAATACAGATCTATCTCGGATTAAACTTTTCTTTTTAATTTCAACAAATACATTAGTTCATAAGAAATTAAAACTCTACTTTATCCTTGTTAAGTGAAATCACAAATTATGATCATGTTAATCCATTTTAGCTAGAAATTAATGTGTTCAACGCGGATCGAGAAACCAATGAGACAAATATGTGTGTTTCAGGACCATGCGTGAGTTTTAATTCTAAATTAACTGTTAACATTTCAAGGGAAAAATATATTTTTGATACTAAATTTTTAATTAAATTTGATCTTAGTCTCCACTTCCAAATCGAATCATTCAATTATTAAAAAATACACAAGTTTCGTCCTTCTATGTGAACTATCTTAATTACAACGCTCAAGTCATAAACAATTTGCTATGTTTATTATTTGTAATATTTTTAATGTAATTTATGGCTATTTGAAACTGTAAAACTTACATCGATAAACTGTTTAAACTTAACATTTTTTATAGTTGTTTACCACCACAAATCAAATCGGGCCATTATAAAAAAAACCCTGAGTATCACCCCATTTGGAACCAAGAAAATAGACCCTCTAATGTTGTGCTGCCTCTGCAGCCAAAAAAATAAGAATAAAGATCGAGAAGTAACTTTTTTTTTTTAAGTTATTTTTAGAATAATTTCATCCTTCCTCCTAAAATATATATATGTATAAATAAAAGTTAAACACGTAATATAATGTAGAACACTATTGGTGATTTGTAATGGTCACTCTGGTATATTATAGTTAGTTACCTTGGTATAATTGCTGTTTAGAACATTTGGTTTTTATTTTTTATTTTTTGGTGAACAACATTTTGGCCATTACATGTTTGCAGACAAAGAATGGTATGGTTGGGCCGTTTGCCTAAGATTTTGGGCCAATTATTTGATTAGAGCACATAGGCGGGCCCATTGGGTAGATGGGGATGATGCCTGAAGACGAGGGAGGGGTTTGTTGAATGTGTTGGTTGGTTTGAAGATGAACAAAAATGGCGTTATTCCGTGGATGAAGCAGCAATGGCGAGGCATAGTGAAAGTGCGTCTGAAGTGGGTAAAGAACCGAAGCCTGGACCACGTCATCGACAAGGAAACCGATCTCAAAGCCGCGTGTCTCCTCAAGGACGCCATTAACCGCTCCTCCACCGCCTTCCTGACCGCCAAATCCGTTGCCGACTGGCAGAAGCTCCTCGGCCTCACCGTCCCCGTCCTCCGCTTCCTCCGCCGCTATCCCACTCTCTTCCACGAGTTCCCCCACCCTCGCTGGCCCTCCCTCCCCTGCTTCCGCCTCACCGACACCGCGCTCCTCCTACACTCCCAGGAACTGGCCATCCACCAAACCCACCAAAACGACGCCGTCGAGAGGCTCTCCAGGCTCCTCATGATGACCAAGTCACGCGCCATCCCCCTCCTCTCCCTCCACGCGCTCAAGTGGGACCTCGGCTTACCCGACTCCTTTGACAAAACCTTGGTCCCCCAATACCCTAACGACTTCCGGTTCATCAAGTCCCCCAACGGCGTCGTTTCACTTTCTCTATCGCGCTGGCCCGAGGAACTCGCGGTTTCCGCGTTGCAGAAGACCAACGAGGGTGGGACCCACTACCGGGAGTTCAAGCGCGGTCAATCCGCGTTGGCTTTTCCGATGAGGTTTCCGAGGGGTTACGGCGCACAGAAGAAAGTGAGATTGTGGATGGAGGAGTTTCAGAAGCTTCCTTATGTTTCTCCCTATGTGGACTCCACCAAGATTGACCCTAACAGCGATTTGATGGAGAAGCGCGTGGTTGGGGTTCTGCACGAGATTTTGAGTTTGACTCTGCACAAGAAAACCAAGAGGAACTACTTGAGGAGCTTGAGGGAAGAGCTGAACCTTCCGCATAAGTTTACCCGAATATTCACCAGGTATCCGGGGATTTTTTACCTCTCCTTGAAGTGTAAAACCACTACGGTTACTCTTAGGGAAGGGTACCAGAGTGGGAAACTGGTGGACCCGCACCCTCTTGCTCGCCATAGAGATAAGTTCTACCGTGTGATGCAGACGGGGCTTCTTTATCGTGGTGATGGATCTTTGCAACCTCAGGAGGACGATTCGGTGCTTGAGAATGATGAACTAAGGAGTGAAGACTCTGAGGAGGAAGAGGTTCAAACCAGTGATGAACTCTGCGATGGTGAATCAAGTGAATAAGGTTTTTGATGCAGAATTGTGTTTGTATGACACCGGCAACAGGATAATTGCTTTAAAGAAAATTCATTAGCTACCCAGGTTAGTAGCTCTGCTCCAACTATTAGTAACTGGCTTCATGGCTTGGTTCTCTTATTAAGTGTCACGGTGGTAGTTTGCTATTTATACTTTGGATAACATATAATTTTTTGGGTTTCTGCATGATTTCTTTAAGTTTAAAAAATTTTATTTTGGTCCCTAAAGTGTCTTGTTAAACCAAAATGGTCAGTCAAACACTTTTCTAACCTGATTTCTCTTGCAGTTTGTTGCATCTTATCAAATTGATCATTTTAGTGTGATAAATGGATGAAAAAACCAACTTGGTCCAACAGGAACATTTTAAAAGAATAAAATAAAACTTTTTAAACTTAAATGATCAAACTGAAACCAAATATTCTTCAAATGAGACCAAAATTATATTTCAGCCTTATACTTTCTTTTTAAATATTATAGGGTATTGTCAATTCAAGAGTGATGCTTTTTAGCTTTTTATAATCCTAAAAATAGAGTTGTGAAGTCGTGCTTTCTGGAGATCCTTGTATTTCTGAATCTTGTGAACTTAAAGTGCAGTTGTGGACTGGAAATCCCATTCTGCTTTGGAACAATGTTTACAGACGGGGCATATCTGGTTTATAAATCTTTAGTGAAGTCAGATAATGGTTTGCAATTGCTTGTCTGCTATAGGTTGATAAATAATTGGATGTGCTATTTGGCAAATTTTGAACTCTGATATCTGTTGTGCACTTATGCTATTTTTTACACTGGTTCACATAAGTTGTCTAATTGGCTAAAGTGAGCTGATTAGTTTGTTTTCAGTAAAATTTTCACAGTACACCAACTGGGAACATAGTTCTGTTTTAAGTTTGAAGCTTGCAGATATTAATTAGCAACCAACTGTGAACATTATTAACCATGTCATACCAACTTGCTTCACCATTTTCAGTTAAGGACTATAATATAATAATGACAATTTGTGGGTATAGTTGTCTATCAATTTGAGAGTAGTAGCTAACTTTATTAATTTGCTCAATCGATAGTTTAATGTCAGCCAAGTGAATATTTCGTATTGACATTCCCAATTTTCAATTAAAATAGGAGCACATGCACTACATTGTTGCTTAACTCAAGCCTTCCCTGCTGTTATAGGTTTCCTGTTTGGGTGTTGTTTTTCCTTGTCTTTTTTAGTAATAAATCATGTCAATATGATGGAGAAATACATCATTTGGTTGATAAATAATTGGATGTGATAGCTGCTACATTTCTTTTTGTAAATATATATACTGGTGCTATTTGGAGGATGAAATGGTTAGGCTGCTGATTATTGCATTACTACTTAAGGTATCATTAAAATAAACACTAACAAAAGGAATTTCTGTTTAATTGAAGGGTGGCAAGAAATATCATAGGAGTGGAAAGAATATAATTTTAGGTGGAAAAGTATTCCTTGATGTGAGCAAGGAGCATGGCCATGCTCGGGAAGTTGTTGCAAGAAAATGTGTGCCTGTGTGAGTGGCTCTAATCTATCTTGTCGGGGGCAAACTTGTTGAAACTACTGAGCATGCTTGTATGAACTGAAACAACTCAAAAGCTCGAATGGTTCACGGACATTATTTATCAGCTGTATCAACTAATCACATTATGGTATTCTTTATTTTTTATGACTTTGGCGATCTGTCAACAAGCAGTTATGTTTTGATTTTAAGGTGGAAAATTGTGTTGACAAATGGCCAAATGTAGAATTTGTTTAATCCTATATTGAGAAATTGTTGTAACGAAATATTATGGTGCATTCGGTTGAAAAATATTCTTAGGAAGTTTAGAAACAAAAATTCTCCCATCTCCTCCCAAGGTTGCTCTTCATCTTCCTCATTTAATCACGATAACGGTGATCTTCAAAGGACGGATAATTTCCAACATGTAGGCTATATACAAGCGCTCACAGTAGATAGTACATTGCATTTATGGATCTTAAGGATTGGTCTTCTAGTGGAGCTATCAAATCAATACTGGATTTGAATAATCTCTTGCGAGTGAACATGAACTGTTGAGGATAAATAACATCGATGTTAGTAAGGATTGATCGTGATAGAATATGAAACTAACTTATGTCTTCTTTGTCACCCATGTGGTATCAACAACACCAGAAATTCTAATCCATCAATAATATAAGCATGCTAAGAAGGGATAACATGTGATGCAATACAACAACTTCCATGCTTATTTCATGCTCCAAACCGTGAAAAAGAAATCAAGTTTTGAACCCAAAATCCAAAAAGGCAATGGCCAAAGATTGGCGTACCTCCTTTATTTATTGGGCGTGGCAGTTAATTTTCATATGAACTCGGTGTTATGTTGGTATGACATGGCAACTTTGGAGTACATGTCTGTACTCGCGGCCACTACTGCATGTGTGAGTGATTTGTGATATCTGGTACAATTCTTTGATATTGAGCTAGTTCAAAAGAGTTTAAGAAAAAATTACTTCAATGGGTAAAAAGTTTGAAACTCATTAGTGATCAAACTTCAAGCCCAAGTTATAATTTACAGTACAGATTATTTATTATATAAAATCAATAGGTAATACTACTTGCTAAATTGTTCAACATGGAATTAAAATTTAATTTTTATATTCCAACACTTACACCAAAATTAAAATCTACCATTGTGGAAGTAAAAAATATTTATATTATTTAGACATTACATATTGTATGGTATAAAGATTAAAGAGTTAAGGCTCCAATACAATATGATTTTCACATCTACAAATGTTTTAATATATAGAACCATATGTTATTAGATGTAAAACTAAATTCTACACTTTAATTGTAGAAGAGGGAGTAGAAAAGTTAAGTTTTAATCTCACTTCAAATAACTTATCAAATAATTATCCATACTAGTTTTATATAATAAATCATTTGCAGTTATGATATTAATGTTGGGTTTTATGTCTCACTTCTCTATGTTTATACTATGCAATGTAATGTCTATACAATATAAACATTAGTAGCTTACAATCTTGTTATAATTGAGAGTATTAAAATTAAGTTTTAGTCTCACATTAAATTAGTTATGTATATTGATCATAGACATGTGCAGAGACTCAACATTGTTAATAAGTTGTTCCAGTCAATTGTCAAATTGTAAATTATTTTAAAATTATTATGTTTAGATAATTTATTTGTAAAAGTAACAATGACTAATCATTCTAACAAAATTTGTGATTATACATAGAGTTTAATCTCCTACAAATCTACAATTATAATCGAGTACACAGGTCACTAAATCTGCACAAGTCCACAAGTAAAACAACGAGGTTAAACTCATTCGTGAAATAAACATCTTCCATACTTGAAATTTTTGCTAGAATATTCAACTCTTAAACTACAATTTTCACTCACTTGATGATGAGGCCAAATATTGTTTCAAGCATTTTACCAAACATGTTGTTAGGATTCTTCAACATCATGTAAAGATGGATACGAGGAGATTTCCATCAGCATGGACGCAAATAAATATGTGCAAATATACTTCTTGTGGAATCCAAACTTTCAGACAGACGCATATGAGCATGCTTTGTGCTTTACTGGGTGCTTTATTGGGTGCTTTATATAAAAAAATAATTAGGTGTATTTTTTCATAATTATAAAATATAAAATTATTTTTTTATAAAATGAGAAAACATAATTATTATAAAAGTTTAAACTTAAAATTTTGTATATACTATTCAAATCTTCTACTACTTGGTGATTTAGATATAGATTTATTTTGAAATGTATTAGTTGCTATTTTTTTTTAGGTTTAATTACTCTTTTAGTTTGTATATTGTACTATTTTTATGTTTTTGTCTCTGTACTTAAAAATTCCTTGTTTTAATATCGATACATGTATTTTTTTATACCATTTTAGTCTTTTTCATTGAGTGTACCTTAACTTGTTAAGTAAAACCAAAATTGCTACAAAATAAATATTTGTGTTTTTAAATCATCACAATTTTTTTATAACGTAAAACTTCCACAAAATATCATTATTCTTTTTTATTTTGGCTTAAATACGTTTTTTGTTACTCATCTTTCATATTTTCATGAATTTTGTCATCCAACAATAAAATTTACATATCTTTCCACCTATCTTATAACATTTCACACATCTTGTCGGATGTTGTATTAAATGTTTGTCAAATTTAAATTATTTGTTGACGTGGCACATGATGTGTCATTCATTTAAATATATTTTTTGTCATTCATCTTTCACATTTTTGTAAATTTTACCGGTTAACTATGAAATTTGCACATTTTGCTACCCAACTTATAATATTTTACGCATTCTACCACCAAACTTGTAACACTTTACACATTTTGCCCTGCTATTTCTAAATGTATGTCAAATTTAAAGAGTTTGCTTATGTGACTTATGACAAGAAAAATATATGTCATTTAATTACATATTTTTTAAAAGTGAAGTGAAAATGGTTTAAAAAATCTATAAAGTGTGTCTAAAATAAAAATGACATCATTAGGTTTATTAATTTAACATATCCATTTTAATAAGGTTTTTAGTAATCTTTTATATGAAATTAAATTTGATGTCAAAAGTTTTAATTTAAGGTAAATAAAAATATACTATTATGGTCAAAGCATATTAGAAATGATGTTGATGTAGAGCTATTGGTAAAAACTACACAATTATTTATCTTTTCCTTTTCAATTTTCAATTTTAATGTCTTCTTAAACAAGAATCCTCTTCTGATTTTACTTATGAATTGGTTAGATGCACCTAATAGTAGAGTTTGAAAAGATAATTAATTAGGTAGCAATAGGATTTGTAGGCTTAACCAAAATATAGTAATAGTATTCATTGTTTTTATTTTAAATAAACTTTTCATTTTTTTTTTGTTTTTTTTAACCTTTTTTATCTTACTTTTAAAAAAATATAATTAATGAGACGTCATTTACTTTGTCATAAGTCATCAAAACGTTTAAATTAACGGTGAGGTAAAATAGACGAAATAATGTAAATTGGATGGCAAAATATATAAATTTCATAATTGGGTGAAAAAAATTGTAAAAATCCAAAAGTGAGTAATAAAATGTGCATTTAAGTCATACAATTAAATGACGCATCAAGAGTCAAGTCGGTAAACTATTTAAATTTGACAAAATGTTTAATTGTAGGAAAAATGTATGAAATGTAAATTTCTAACGATAAAATTCATGAAAATATGAAAAACATTTGAAACTTTTATGGTTTGTGACCAATTTCTAGTGATTGATTAATTAGAGAAAATTTGTGACAGTTTTATATTGTCATCTTTTATTTTGTGACATTTTCCTTAATAGAGTTAAGTCATACGAAATGAATAAAAATGATATAAAAAGTTCATGTATAGAGAATAAAATAAATTGTTTTTAAGTATAGAAACAAAACTCTAAAGATAATGCAAGTATAGAAAATAATAGGTAACTAAATATTTTTTATACAATTAATTTTGTAAAGTCTTTTAATGAGATGTAAATAGATGTATTCATTGACATATGAATAATATAAATGTCACTAATTATGAAAAAGTATTTTTATAATTACAATAATTTCATTAAATATGTATTATTTAAATAGTTCAATTTTATGAGTATTTTTTAAATAAAATTAAGATTTATGATATTATTAATTAAAATAATTATTTAACTATTTTTATTTACCTTAATAAATTAGTTATTTATTTTTGTATATAAATAATCAAATATAGTATTATTGAAGTTTTCAGATTGAGTCACCATCATTTAATTATTAAATTTTTTATTTTATTTAATATATTTAAATTTAAAATATATTTATCTTTACCTATTAATCGTAGTTAGAGTAATAAAATTATAAACTAATATCTTTATTAGTTTAGTGAATAAATTGGTTTTTTTTAAAAAATGACTTTAATAAAGTGCCCTTTGGTTTACATATAAACATTTTTTCTTAAAAATATCCTAACTTAATAAAGAAAAAAATACAATAACAGCAGTAAACTAAAACATAAAACCTTAAAATAAAGTAAGAAAATATAATATCAACATAATCTTTGTAAAAGTTCAAGTTGCTGTGAAAACATTAAGATAAGAACAGTAATCCTTATCCTAAAGAGGAGAAACCCACAATAACAATCATATTAAAAGCATAACTCATAACCTTATTCATAAAAAGAGAGATTTAATTGATCAAATAAATAAGAAACAAGTATATAAATAAATAATGAAAATTAATAAAAAAAAATTAAGTATTTATAGAATTTATCTAAAATCTATTTTATTTTTAAATAATTAAAAAATAAAGAAGTTGAAAATAAATTGAAATAATTAAATATAAAGGAAAAATTAAAGTAAAGTTAGTAATAACTATTATTTAATAAAAAATATTTAGAAATTTATTCCACTCTAAAAATATTATAATTTATCATATAATTTTGAATTTTAAAGAAATTCCAGACAAAAGAATAGACAAATCCTTGCACATTGAAAAATAATAAAAGGAAAGATACGACAGAATTAAATGTGTGTGGGCCAGATATAGCGAAAGGTCGGCCTTTGTACTAACTAGAATTACCCTTTTGGTTTCTAGTTTTAAAAAAAAATTAATTCGCAATTTCGGCAAAGCTTGTTTTTATATTTTTTATTTGAATTTTATTATAATTAAGAATGAAATTGAAGACACTGTTATTAATCAGTTTAGTAGTGAGTATAAATTTTCTAATAAGAAATTTTAAGGACAAAATAGTTTATGAGTAAAGAGTTTTTATATTATTTTTTAGTACATATGATAGTAAAAAATTGGTCAGTCATAATTTTTTTAACTTATTCCAATAGTTTTGTTAGCGATTTTTTTTATATATGGTAATTAAAATTTGAATTTCTCTACCCACATATTTAAAAGATATGAATCTAATATCATTTAATTTCAAACTGACATGTACAATAATTTTTTTATAATAATTATTTTAAAAATTATATTTATCATAATTTTCTATTGACTATTTATATAAAAAAAATACAGTAAAATGACATAAAAATTCAAAGTCAATTTGAAGTTACATAATTATCTAAATATTTATTTATTTATGTTTCTATAGACATTAGTTATTGAAAATTTTGGGATATCCGTAGAGTAGTCGGCGTCGCCATCTGATTGGGTGTCCAGTTAATAGGTGAAATTAATGCGCATTTGTCTTCAGTGATTGCCAATTGCATTATCCAAAGTCTCTATTTGGTAAAATATTTACTTCTTCAGTTGAGTCTGTCCCCGCGGAAGAATCATAATAAATAAAATCAAATTTTATTTATCTAATAAAATCGTTCCCATTTTTTCCTCCTTGCCAATCCTATGAATTGAAAGTTCAGAAGTTTGGCCCCATCAACAAACACAGAGGTAGCAGTCCCACCAAAATTTTCACTCTCTTTAACTTTGCTATACTTAAAAATTTACATCAATAATAAGATTCCAAGGCATTGTGAAATATCATGACATAAAAATGAATGATAGTCTAATGAGCCTAATAATAAATGCAAGCATGAGATTAGTGTGAGATAGTGAGAGTTGAAGAGACTTGAATCTTTGCCAAAAAATCCCAACCAAAAAGAAAGCAAAGAAACCGAAAACTGCACCGAACTACCAGAAAAGGCATTATTGCAAATCGGGAAGGATGTGGACACGTGAACTGCACAGCATTGCAATGCCAATTTGCCATTGCCTCCCTTAAAAGCTCCTTCTCCTCATCGAGGTTACCAAATTCACCACCCCACCACATATATACTTCAAATCCCACGCGCCTACTATCATTTTCTTTTTATTAAAATCACCCCATCACTGTAAACATTATTTTATTCTCTATTTAATATGATTATTCTCAACACTGGTTGGAAAAAAAGTACGCCACTTCCTTCTACGTTAATTTTCATAACTTCCTAATTATAATTTTCTGTAATCTTTTCTACTAAATTTTAATATCATTGTCAAAGGTTCGGTATTAAATGAGATTTTTATTATAAAAATAATAATTATAAATATAAATAGTTAGATTATATTTAAATAATTAAACTTTAAAAGATTAATATATATATATATATATATATATATATATATATATAGTTTTTAAATAATTATATTTTTAATAAAATAAAGAAATATAATTACGTAAGCAAGACTCGAAATTAAAATTTTATATGTACTATTTAAATTCCAAACAAAGTCCATCCTAATAGTTTTTTAAGATAATTATATGATTATTAACTATTTTTTATTTTTGATAGTCTACCTATAATTTAAATTTATAGTTATATTTTTTTATTATAATTAGATTTTTTTACTTAATAGATATGACTTTTGATATATTTATTATAACAGTAAAAAAACTTATCATACGTAAATTTATAATTAGATGAAACTGATCATCCATAAATTAATTTTTCACTATAATAATTTCATAATATTTAATAAAATTTTATAACACGACCAACTTATAATTTTCTTTCTATATATTTTCCTTTTTATCTATCAGTGTCACCTTTTTCTTTCTTTTATTTTTTTTATCTCACATTTTTATTTTTATTTTTATTTTTCTTTTTCACCCACATATTTTCATTTGATTATCTTACGCACTGTTCAAATTGTGTAACTTAGATTAATGCAACGATATTATAACTTTTAATTAAAATTATAAACTCATAACTAAAAGTTATAAAATTAATGAAAAGCTTAAATACTCACCACAAAAAATTACAAAATCTATAAACATTTAAAATAAGTAATAACATATTTAAGAAAAAAAATGAATCCCTATATTTTAATTTTTATAAGGCCCCATTTGACACCACTTCAAGTCGTCAAGGCATTGAACATAAATAATGTGAAGGATAGATCTATTTAAAAATAAGCTCTTGAATATACGTCCATAACAATTCACATCTTCTCATTATTGAGCTAGTTGAGTAAATTAGTAGTGTAGTTTTCACATTTATTAAACTGTTACTTATTAGAATATTGAATAGTATACAATATTTTAATTTAGCTTATTTGTGTTATAAGCATTTATAATCAAGTGAATTATTTTAGTTTGTAAGTCTTGTCATAAAACTTCTAATCTGGACAGATTTAGCTATATTGTTATTATAAGGACAATTGCTCTATTCTCGGTTTATATATATACATTTAATTGCTATAGTAAAATCACGAGTCTCTATATATATAAAAAATGAAAATAGTTTTTTCTTATGTACACAAATATCATATATCTATATCTATATATATATATAACCATAAGTTCTTATACACTTTATTTCAATGGTTTAACTGAATTCAATTTACTTTTAAATATATAATTAATTAAGTTGATGCGCTACCATCAAAATTCAGCATAATTGGTATATACCCGAGTTGCTTAAATAGGTTGTATGGTTGATCTTTAAACCTCGATGGGCTTGTAGGGTTATTCTATGTTTACAGTCTTGATACAATTCAATATACAATTACGAGTTCATTGTTCAAAAATTGTTTTGTAATTCTGGTAATAGAAACAGGGTGGCTTCCATCCAATTTTGCAATTCTCTTTTTCATATATACGTACCATTTGCACATTCCATGATTCCGTGACTATTTTAAGAAATTATGCACAGCACGTGACATGCAGAGTTTTTGCGAGGCCTGTTGTACTATTGCGTGCGCTTGGCCATTTAAAAAAATGATGAAGAACTTTAGTCTGGATAAATAATAATATTATTGTTATTGAGTATCATGATAAGAATGTAAGGAAGAACGTGGATTTCCTTATACTATATATGATACTTAATTACTCCAATTAAAAGAAAAAGAAAGCATGGAGCGTGTGTGGGAATATATAACTGGCATAAAGCTGTTAACCAACAACAGTTCCCCTATCAGTCAAAAGCCTTTTGTAGAACCAGCGAGTGATGCATATGATTTGTTGGAAGCATCGAACAGTAGTGAATCTGAGAATCCCAAAAGAGAAATTCCATTTTCTTTTCTTTCTCAATCTTTTCCCCGTCATATAGAGATACTTTCTGTGTGGTATAGGATCCTTAATATACACGACTTGTGTGTGTTTGTCGTAGGGATATGATCCTTAATACTTTGCAATTTGCATGATGTTTTTGATAATTAAGGAATTGCCTTCAATTCATTAAAATATCTTATTCACAATAAATTATCTAAGAATTAGATAGAAATAATAAATACACATTTAAAAAATAATAACTAATATTATATTAAACTTGTGAATAGATAAGGAAATAGAAGTAAAATTTTAAAAAAAAAAAAAAAAAGGAGTAACATTAAGCTCCTAAACAGTTATGGAATGTAAATAACTTATTCATTAATCTTGCAGTTAGTCCACGCTCTTATAAGAATTCCTGAGATCCACGTGGTTACAAGTAATTTTCAGTGACATATAAGACAGTAAGATTTAATATTAATATCCATGTTGTTGTTGGGTGGAGGGTGTGTGACAAGCACGCAGGGAGGCAGAGAGTTTTAAGAGCGTGTATCCATAGATTGGAGGCAGAGAGTGATGTATGAGATGGGTCGTCTTGAGACATTATCAGAAGAGCCCATGAACGAGCAGGAGAAGAAAATGACATCGTTGAAGAAATGGAGGAACTGGAACTGGATCAAGACCCATTTCTTCCAGAAGAAGCCCGACCTCAAGATCCTCCTCAGTGTCCTCGCATGCCCCCTCTTCCCCGTCCCTCCCCACTCCCAACCTCACCCGCCCCTCAACCAGCTCTCTTCCTCCGCTCAATACATCATCCAACACTTCACCGCCGCCACCGGTTGCCGTAACCTCGACGGCACGGTCAAGAATGTCTTTGCCACCGGCAAGGTCCAAATGTGGCCCGTCCATGACGTTGGAAACACCGGACTCTCCGAGAGAGGCTGCTTTGTCATATGGCAGATGTCCCCTGACAAGTGGCAGATTGAATTGGTTGTCGCAGCTCACAAGGTTGTTGCCGGTAGCGATGGCACCGTCGCGTGGCGCCACACCCCTTGGCTCGGTGCCCACGCCGCCAAAGGCGGTGTCCGCCCTCTTCGACGCGCTGTTCAGGCAAGTTTAACATCCTCACCATCTCTTGTTTTTTAATTTTCTAATCTCCGCGTATTATCGAGAAAGAAAATGTTATTTGAACAACCACAAAATATGTGATAGTAAATGGATTTATTAATAAAGTTATTGTATGTATAATATATCTCATTGAAAAATTATTACATAATTCACAAGCATATCTACACATGGTGATCCTGCATTGTATAATAATTTCTCGTGTGTCTTGGTTTGCTTGTTTATATGTTTATGCTGTTGATAGATAGAACTACTATTGTGGTTGGTCGTGTTTTTCGGATCCAAGTTCGAATTTAGTGGGATAGTATTTTTAATTAGAATAACCCTTGAGCCTTGACTATGAATTGCTTCAACTTGTTATGTTAAATAATAATAATACGAGGAATGAGCCACTATAGGAATGAGCTGTGGTGGGGCACGGGAGAAGGGTTAGTGAAATTTCTGATGCGGACTCCAAATCAAATGTCTTTGATTTTCCTTTTTAAAATTCATAAATGCTGGTTGCTGAGTGTTTTGGTTCATTTTAATTAATACTGAGCATATTTTTCCCCCACATTACCGGCCAATATAATGGATCTTTGTTTTCCAACTAAATTCCCTGCATTTGTTTGATCTAACCACATTCTTCTGTTTCCTTTTCTTATTTATGGAGGGGTCGACGATCACGTGTTACTATTTTGGCATGACCTACTTGTTCAAGATTCTTTGATAAAACAATAATAAAGCTTAAGATGACTAAGATCTTATTGTCTAAAGTTAGAAAACCAATCTCGAGAGTTTCAAAGAAAAATATCCATTCTCACACAAGAGAAAATAGATAATGCATCGAGATGAAATAAAAAGTATAATTTTAAGTATTCAATAAAAAATAATTCTATCACGATCA
The DNA here is from genome assembly GCA_025330945.1 of Mucuna pruriens. Classification (NCBI taxonomy): domain Eukaryota; kingdom Viridiplantae; phylum Streptophyta; class Magnoliopsida; order Fabales; family Fabaceae; genus Mucuna; species Mucuna pruriens. The sequence goes on from JAENHJ010000528.1 coordinate 4,430,768, forward strand.
ATTATATGGAAGTCGAAGCCAAAGATAGAGTGAGATAAAATAATTGAATTTAATGTTATGGGGAAAAGTTGGGTTTGGGGCATAGGTTCCCTGTGTGTGAAATATGTAGTAGAGAGACGAGAATTGATAGGCATCTAAGGTGTTGGGCACTGCGGAGCATGGGTAGTGATGTGAGTGGTTGTGTGATTGTCACACCCTTAAACGACAATTTCTTTGTACGTGTTGTAGGGACTGGACCCTTTGGCAGTGTCTGCTGTATTCTGTACAGCGCAGTACATGGGAGAAAAGCAGATCTCAGGAATGGATTGTTTCGTGTTAAAGGTGTCAGCAGATCAGAAGGACCTGGTTGAGCGCAGTGATAGCACTGCGGAGATGATAAAGCACGTTGCATTTGGGTACTTCAGCCAGAGAAATGGGCTACTAGTGCACCTAGAGGATTCTTATCTGACCAGGATTCAATCCCCTGGGACGCACCCCACGTATTGGGAGACCACAATGTCAACCAAAATTGAGGACTACCGAATGGTGGATGGAGTGATGATTGCACACGCTGGCCACTCAACCGTGATCATCACGAGGTTTGGTGACAATCTAAAGACAGGCCCTGCCATCACACGGTTAGAAGAATCGTGGACTATTGATGATGTTGCTTTCAACGTCCAGGGCCTGTCCATGGACTGCTTCATACCTCCCAAGGAACTTCACAAAGACTATCCACACGAAGATCTAGATTGGAGATCACCCTTGCACACATGATCCATCCCACACCTTGAACCACTTTTCTTATTCATAATGCTAACTGTTACTTAACATATATATACATTGCTTTCTAATGATTTTGGGCACAGATAACAGATTTCAACTGTTAATTCTGCATCTGCCATGTGATTCCGGCCATAATACATGTTTGTCGGCTATTACTTGTCTATGGAATTTTACTTTTTGTACGACCCTGGATTTGGGTCCACTTTGTTCGGTACCTTTTCGCTGCTTTAAACTACTAATTGATAAACAAGTCTAAAACTTACGTTCTTATGCTGGCTACCTAATTACATCATATGTGCTTGACCTTTTTCTTTTTCAAGATTTCATTTTAAAGGGGTTATTTAAGTAGCTCAATTTTCAAACGCTCCAAGAAATATGTTATACTTGTTAGTCAATGTTGAATTTGTTCCAAATATTGCTCAACACATTGCTACAATTGAAAATCTTGAAATCAAGATCGATGAGTCGGTTCGTGTGAATGAATTCCGCAAAAACATTATTTTCAATGCATTGTCAAGCGAGTTTTTTTTTTTTTTTTTTAATATCTATTGTAATATGAATGGTGCTTTTGAAATTTGGTTTTATTGAAAATAAATGGGTAAATTAATTTTTTGCTCTTTCAAAGCGATAAGGGTTACCGTAAGAAACTAAAGAAATTTTAAATAAAATTTTAAGATTGTGAATAGTTTCATTCAAGTCATTAGATTAATCGTTTATTGTTATTTTTATTTTTAAATATATGTTAATAATATTACTTAAGTTACATGTTTCATGTATCAGTTTAACGAATGTAATTAACATATTTGGATATTATCATGCTTGAATATGTAACTAGTATTTTAGTACATTATATAAGATACATATTTATTTTATATAATTATAATAATTTATAATCAATATTTAAATATATAAATTATATTTTAAAATTGTGATAAAAAATAAAACTATGATATAAAGTTATTTTTAAATTAAAATTAAAAAAATTTATATATATATATATATATATATATATATATATATATATATATGAAATGTAGTTCATAAAAAAAAAAAAAGATAGTGCTGAAAATATATAAAATAAAACAGTAAAAATTACCTTCTTTAAATTGAATATTTTAATTTATAATGTAAAATATGAGACGGGAGTTGTGAGAATTCAAAAGCATCGATTAGTTTTGATTTTTTTTTTTTCAACAATTAGAAAATCTATGCGGCTAGTTAGTTTTGTTTCTGGCTTCTAGGCCAGAGGCCCTTCTTCGAATAAAAAAAAAATCTATATGGCGAAGTTCATTTACGATTTGGACAAATTTTGGGTAGCTACTATTTACAACCCCTCACTCTCGCTTTTTTTTTTTTTTACATCTCTCGTTTTATTTATTTATTTTTTTCAAAATACCTCTCTTCCGTACCCTGTCACTTTTACATCCCACTTTTTTTTTAATCTTAAAAAAAATTGTTTTCATAATATAACTTTGTTCTAACACATTATAGAAATTACCTTTGTAATATAACTTTTTATACATTAGATAAATCAACTTTCATAATATAAAAATTCTAGTATATATTTATTCTCCTTTTTGTACCAAAACAATTTTAAGATAATAAATGATAAATGAATGATTACTTTGTACCAAAACAATTTTCAAAACTACAAAAAGCCATTCAGCTCTTTTGTTTCACCTAATGGCTTATTTGTTATGGTACAAAGTAATCATTCATTTATTATTTATATGGTGAGATATTTTAAGAAATAAATGTTTTTTCTTTTGTTCATTGAGGGTAAGTTTAAGTAAATTTACCTATAAGTATTTGTTACTTGTTGAAGGAAAAAATAGAAGAAAAAATAAAATAAAATATTTTTTTATAAAATAAAATATTTTTTTATAAATTAAAATTATTTTTTTATAAATTAAAATTAATTTATAAAATTTCTTTCGTATTAATTTTTTAAAAAATTAATTTTTAATTTATACATGAATTAATTTTAGTATATGAATTTTTTTTCATTTTTTCCTATTTTCTTTCATCTATAAGTGTCTATGAAAACTTTTCTTAATGATTCTAAAGCAAAAACATTATAACTTCCATTAACTTTTAATTGATATAATTGTTTCTATTATAATATTTTAATTCTACCATCTCTTCTAGCACGAAATGAGAAAATGATATAAATTATATATTAAAATAGGTTTTGTTATAACGCATACAAAAATATATGTCATCATGGTGCAAATTATAGTAATCAGAATCTGAGGAGATGAATCAAACAGAATGTGAAGTATCATCTATTTGCGTCCATTTAGAATTTATTGGGACCAAAGCAAAGCTGTACAATAACAATTTATATTTATAGAATCATAAAGTCTTACTTTTTCCCTTGCTTGTAGATATTAAGAAAGTAAATGTTTCTCTTGCTTGTAGACATTAAGAAAGCAAATTAGTAAAATCAAATTTTAAACTCAAATATTTATAATCAACCACACAAGACTTTATTGGTTGAACTAACCAGAACTTTCTTAGATCTTATAAAAAACGATAATAAAGACATTAAATGAAGATAGTATATCTTTTTAATGAAAATTTGACAACCTAACCATCCACACGCCAGCCATGTCTGTATCCAATTTTAGTATTTAGATTTATGTTGAGCCCGCGAAAAATTCCAAAAAAAAAAAAAAAACATTTTCCATACAAGTACAAAAGATGTTGATTTTTTATTTAATTTCTAAAATAAAAAGAAAATGAAGTTAACATATATCCTTAAGGCCAAACGAATTTATATAACAAGTGCTTTTGTTAATGATAGCTATTAGGATATATGGTCAAGTTGGGTTTTATTCGGGGAATTTTGCGTGTCAACTTAAAATGAATATATTTTACACAAGTTAATACAAAGACTACAATTTTAAAAATACAATATAACCTAGAAAGTTATATTTAAAATACAAATAAGTACAATAAAATAATAATAATAATAACTTAGAAGGCTGATATATTACAATTTTTTTATGTTGGCCAAAATATGTGAATATTTTAATTGTAGTTTATTTTTTATTTTTATAAATAATTAAAATAATATAATATTATTCTTACTTTATTTTCTATTTTAAAAATTATATAAAAAATATTTTATTTTTCATTGTTATACAAAATAAAATATAAAAACAAAAATATTTCTTAAAATAAATTGGACATACAATTTTCTCCTTTACAGTTTACACAATCCATGCTTTAGTTTGGCAGCTTCTATGCAATAGCATTGGTATTAGCAGAAGTTGCTATAAGTGGAAATGCATTTCACTATTATTTATGGAATTTACGAAATAAAAAAGAAAAACTTTGAAGCATAGTGGTTGACTGGTCAGTTTGAAAGGGCGCTAATTGGACTTGTTCAAAATCCACACCCAAACAGTATTTTGGTGTCTATTTATTATTTATATTTATCATCCACTTCCACACCAAAATATCTAGGTTTTGGTGTCTATTTGCTGAAGTCAAAGGACGGATAATAACGAAAGAAAGGTTTTGGCTTCGACTTTTTCTGCAAAACTTCTGCTAGTACTTACTATTTAGTTATTCTTTATTAATTTCTGAATTTAATATATCTGTGTTTTTATTGTAAATAAATAATCTGAGTTTTCTCAGTGCTGCCAGCAAATAGTCTAATAAATAATAAATCGAACATTAACTATTTTTTATGGTAAGTAAAACTGATATTATAGCGAAAGAAACGATATAAAAAAAGTAATTTTCAACTAAATAAATATAAGAGAGTTTACCTTTTTTATCACACTTTTCCCATCTCATACAAAAAGGCACGAGTTTGAAAAATATTTATATTTTTTTAAATAATAAAAATTTGGACTATCTAAATCTACCATAAAATCATTTATGAACCCCGAAAATCGGTCATTCGAAAACTTTTGATTAGCTATACTCAGAAGCAAAAGTCAACTCGAAAAATAACGTTTTGTTTGTTTGTCCATAGCTAATTTAAAATATTGAAATTTCCACTTCAAAAGAAATTAGAACATTGATTTGATTTTTACATATTGAATAATTTTACAACTTAATGACCATAAAATGTAAATTTAAAATGAATACATCTTCACATAAGTTTTCGAATTAAAAATATATAATTTATTTAATTAAAATCCAATTCTAGTATTACTTATAGCACAACTCACCACGATTTTTTTTCTTTTTTTGTAAAGTTTTGTTGTTAATGTAAGAAAATTATCCCCACGAATAAATTATACAACAGATTTTTTGAAGGTATTAATAACATCCCTCTCCCAAAAAAAAAAAAATCAATAGCATCCCTCGTTCAATTATTACGTGTGTATATATATATATTCGAAATTAAGATGTTTTTATTTTTATTTTTATTGGATTGTATTTTGGTCGGCCTAACAATGACATATTGGTTAAAGTCAATGAGGAAACAACGATGTACGATTCACTGTCATGTCAAAATTTGTTCAATTATTTTAGTTTAGTTAGCATTTGTTCATTTTGTTGTAATTTAATTATCGATGCATTTATTGCAAACCGTGTTCGGATACTAACCGACGAAACGTATTAAATGTGGGGTGTCATTGGTTATCAAATTGATCAAAATCAACAAATTGATTTTAATTTCTTTCTCTTCTATGGAGTTTTCTACGGTAAAAAAATTGCAGTAAATGGTAACTAATATTTTTAGGAATTTAATTAAAAAATAAAAAAAATATTATATAAAATTAATATAATTTATTACTTGTTTTTAAGTTTTTTAAAATATTTATTAAAAATATTAAATATTTCTTAACTATTTTTTTAAAACATTCGTTAACAAGACTCGTAAATTCTCTGTTAAATTGTTAAAAGAACTTGCTTGAGCTTTGGACCCTGCGTCTTGACCTTTTATGGTTTCAGAAAGATTTACACTCAATTTTTTTTATTGATGATTTTATTAAGGTCAATGTTTATAAATGATTTTAAGTAATTGTGTAAAGTTTTTATTTTAAAAAATACTTATTATATTTTTATATGTCTAATTAAATAAATTTGATTTTTAATTGCTTAATTAATCATAAAGACTAATGTTAATATTTTAAAAATAAAAATCCCATGCATGCTTGAAATTGTTTATTAAAAAAAACTCTCTTAAGAATTAAAGAAAATAGATAATTTCTTAAATAAGGTAAATTAAACATAAATTTTATTTATAGATTGTTATATTGGATATTTTCAACTACATAACCATTGTACTCAAACTTTTTAAAGAAGAAAAGTGAATTATTTTTCGAGATGTAACCCAAAAATTATTGTTAATGTAAATTGACATAAATGTAAAGATTTGGAATAAAATTGTATTTTTTTTTTATAAACGTGAGTTCAAATATTTTAACATCAGTAAAATCTTGTTTGGTGAATAATCTTTTTAGAAAAAGTCGTCTAATATGTAAAATAAAAGTTTGAAAATTTAAAGAAAATTGCATATTTATATATTAATATTTTTACACATTTGCACCAAATATCATGCAGGGGACCTCATCCTTTTTTTAAAAATGCTCTTACATTAAATTAAGCCAAGATGACAGTTATTGGAGATAATGAAATAAATTAGCTTAACATAGAGCGTGTTTCCTACGCGTTGAATTCTCATGCTTCTCCTTCCTGTACCGTGCCACTGCTTTCTGCCAGGCAATTTCCACCGAATTCGTGGACCACATAGTACAAACAAATATAAAATTCATGGCTCACAAAAATCTTCATTATTTCTTATTGTCCAAAGCATAATACAAAAGAAAACAAACCCATTTCTCCTTTATTTTATTTTAGAGAGAAAAAGAAATAAAGTTGAAAAATACATGAGAAAGCCGTTTGTTTCAACTTCCCACGGTCCAATTTTGATTCAGCCTCAGCTTCCTGCGACCCTCCTTTCTTTTTCCTTCTTCCCTTCCTCTCTTCTTCTCTTTTCCCAAAACAAAAAGAAAAGAGAGGAAAGAGAGAAAAAATAAAAAATAAAAAGAAGAAGAACAAGAATGGAGGGTGAGAGTGCAGCAGTGTGGCAAGGTGCGGTTTTAGGTGGAATACTCTTCTGGCTTATTTCTGCTTCATACCTTAACTTTACTCGCAAATTTAGATCTTTCATTCAACCTTGGGTTTCTCGTCAAGTTGAAACTGAAACCCCTTTTATCCTCCAGATCCAGGTAACTCTCAAATTCCATCCAAATTGCCTTCAATAAAGAAAACCCAGATTTTTATTCCCCTAAGATTTAATCTTTTTTATGTCTTTGGTGCATGTGCTGATTTTTTTCTTCTGGGGTGCAGAGTTACGGGTTTGGGTTCCTGGATGCACTTTTCTCTGTGTTGTCTTGCGTTGTTTCCGTGCCCTTTTACACTGCTTTTCTCCCTCTGCTATTCTGGGTACGTATTACATGTTTTGTTGGTGATGTCAGACACATGAGAATTTGGTTTTGAAAAAACTCAAAATTCGTTGGCGTTTCGTCTCTGTTGTGTAGAGTGGTCATGGCAAATTGGCGAGGCAGATGACGTTGTTGATGGCGTTTTGTGATTATATTGGCAACTGCATAAAGGTGTGTGTTGTTTTTTACTTTCCTATTTAATGATTTAATTCAACGCTTTTACATTTAATGTTATGTTAAATGCTTCCTGTGTTTGTGGCTCAACAGGATGTGATTTCAGCTCCAAGACCTGCTTCTCCACCTGTCAAGAGAGTAACTGCCACAAAAGATGAAGAAGATAATGCGTTAGAATATGGATTGCCTTCCTCTCACACACTTAACACAGTTTGCTTATCTGGGTATTTATTATTCTTTCCTTTTATTTGCTTTTATTTCTAAGTCAACTTTCTGAGGCGTCTTTTTAGAGTGAGTGAGTTTTTGTGTCGTGTCTAAGTTTCCTAGTGTGTGGCAAGGTGGCTGTTGAGATGTTAGAAATGTACTCTAACTGATCAGATGACATGCCTTATAAGTCAAGTAATATGGTTACATACACTTACTCTTCTTCCTATGTATTTTCTAGTCCAAGAAAGGAGAATAAAAATTAACTGAATAAGTAAAAATGTGGAAATGCATTTGCAATCATATATTTTATCTATGTTGTCAGTTTAACTTGATTAGAAGCATCTAGTTTACAGAATCAGATTATCTGTTGAGAAAGATGAAACAACTGCTTTCAATTCTTTGTGTTTGTTATTAATGGATTTTTTTTCCTTGGAACGGATGTTTATCAGCTACCTTTTGCACTATGCCCTGACTCATACTCAAATTCAAGGTGCCTATGTTACTTATCTTGGAGTTTCTCTTGCCTGCATGCTGGTGTTTCTCATTGCTTTGGGTAGGTCTTCTATCAATTTTACATTATTAGTAGCTTCCTATTGTTGGCCTATTTCACTGCAAAACAATGAAAATTGTTTTGTATTTCTTGCAGGAAGAATTTATCTTGGTATGCATAGTGTGGTTGATGTACTTGCTGGCCTTCTTATTGGACTCACAGTCCTTGCATTTTGGCTTACGGTTGATGAACACATAGACAGTTTCGTGATCTCAGGACAAAATGGTATTCTTAATTCTAATTTATAAATTCAGCACAACATAGCTTTATCCTTTATTATAACCACACATGCTGGTGTTCAGATTGTATAAACTATATTATTTTATACATTATCATATTAAAGAACTATATTCTCAAGGTTTTTAGGATTTTTTCCCCTTATTTCTTAAGCATTTTTTGTTTAAAAAATGATTAAAACTACTTAATTTTTTATGTAGAAGTTTCTCCCACCTTTAATTTCAGCAATCTTTACAAGCTTTCTTTGTATTCTATCTCATCTTAATCTGTTTTTGTTGCAGTTACATCCTTTTGGGCTGCCTTGAGCTTCCTCTTGCTTTTTGCTTATCCGACTCCTGAACTTCCAACTCCAAGCTTTGAGTTTCACACTGCTTTCAATGGTGTTGCATTGGGAATTGTAAGCTGTTTCTCACCCTTTAACATCATCTAGTTTTGTTTCATTTTTCTTCTTTCACTATGAATGAGTATACACAAGATTAAGCAATATCTTCTTCGTATAAGGTTAAACATAATGAGTGAAAACAGGATTTTGGAATGTAACACTCAATTAGAGTCATAGACCTAAAGATGTCCTTGGTTGTTTTAGTTATTTGTAATTGACCAGCTCTGAACAACTTTCAACATTGGCAGCACCAGATCAGAATTTAAAATCTGAGTGCTACTGGGTCTATATCCGATTGGGCTTCAGTGAGTTGGATTTGTATGTACTTATTGCCCTTGTCGCATATATATAGTAGTAATGTTTAGGTGAATATGTTTTATACAAATTTATGCAGAGTAGCTGTAGAAATAGAGTCAATTGCAGTTTGATATGCTCAGGGATAAATGTCAAGCTGATAGAGCCGTGAGTTCTAATGCTGAGGAAGCCCAAGTTGATCAGGTTCTGGACCGTGATCCAATTGGGCACAAGACTTGGCTAGTTTATTCAAGGAGAAAGGGAGGTCAGTAGCAACCCTTTTAACCATGTTGGCCTAGTGGTTAGTCTGAGTCAGCTAGGATAGAATGGGGCACGAGAGAATTGTGGTTAGTTTGGGCAGAGAGCTATCTCTATAGAGCTTATGCTAGGCTGGTGTGAGTTTGTAATAGAGCTATTTGGAGAATTTAGAATCAAGTACTCCCCTAGGATTTGTTTTGGTAGTCTTCCAATACTAACTGAACATACCTAGTGCCAGAGAAGAGCTGTTCTAAGTTTTGGTTAATTAAATTTCGATTCCCTTTTAATTTATATATACTATATACTATTCTGTTAGGAATTTTTTCAGGGTAGAGAAAACTGCAGTAGAGTGTTAGAGTATGCAGTTGTGTTGAAAGGTTTACTAGTATTCAGGTCCTACGGGGAGTATGAAATTAAGTAGACTTTTCTCTCATTGACAATTTACTAATTAGAATATCATCTTTCTCTCCTATTTTGACATGTATGTTTGTTCAGAGTTCAAATTCTTTCCATGTTAAACTATAAATTTTCTCGTGTTGTTTTTCATAGTTTGGGAAATTTTAAATTGTGCATCACTGTAATGCATTTCATCTAGCATCTGAAATGCATTCGAAATCGTTGTAATTTCTACTGGAGGAAAATTAAGAACCATCTTTAGAGAATTGGTAAATTGACATTGGATCTGCTTGCATACTCATAGATAAGATTATCGGTGGCTTAATATAAGTCATCTTAATTTTTTGTCCTTTTTAGCGTTGTTTTGTACTTTGTAGTAGTGTATGTTTTAATTCAATGGTCGTGTTTGTTCAGGTCTCTGGGGTACAGCAAACATACCATCAATTTCACCATGGCAACGTTCCTCGTTTGTTCTCGTCAGAGCTGACTATACTGGCATTTTTGGGAAGGATGCTATTGGGCTTACCTACAATTCTAATTGTGAAATTCTGCAGCAAGGCTCTTGCAAAATGGACAATTCCTGTGGTAGCAAACACCTTGGGCATCCCAATAAAATCAACCAGCTATATCCCCACATTGAATGGATCTGTGACGGGGAAAAAGTCCGATAAGCTTAAACAAGGTTATTTGCAAAAGCTCCTTTCCCAGCGTAAGGCATTCGATGTTGATACTGGAATTAGATTTCTTCAGTATGCAGGCCTTGCGTGGTCTGTAGTTGACCTAGTGCCATCTCTTTTTTCATACATGAGCTTGTGATCGGATATGCTTACAATTTTTCAAAGTTTTGTAAAGCCAGCCAGAGATCATTCCATTTCGCTCATATCCACTCCAAAATATTACCACAATGTATAAGAATAGATCATTTCCACGCCTTGTAGACCCAGTGAGTTTCACAAGTTGATCCATTGAAGATGTTTCTGCAATCTTTGCACGCCCCAAAATTGTAAAGATAGTGCTCACGCATTAATTCAACTTTAGATTAATTTTGTGCCTATATGTAAACTTTTAGCAAGTAGAAAAAGGTCTTAATCTTATTTCATGTCCTTATCTTTAAGTTTGCATTTTGCACTCTTTATAATATCGTTCCCTATACAATTAGGGATATAAACCAAACAGAGAGCAAGTACATTATTTTTTAGTTGGGTTACATACTAATGATAAACCCTCATCATATTTAATGTTAAAATTCATATTACAATTAATTGAAAGGCTAAAATATATTTTTATTTTTTATCTTTTATTTTAAAAGATTTATTTTAATCTTAAATCTGTACATTTAAATTGTCTTTTTTTAAAATAATGATAATTTTTTGTTTTAGATGATTTTTTTTTACCAATCGAAGACATGCAAACTTTTCTTATCAAATTCACCTACAAGAAAATTTTTGAATTCAACTAATATATGAACCAAAAATAAAATCATAAACAAATACAATAAAAAGTAAATCGCAACCAAGAAGGAAAAATCAGATATTAAATAATTTTTCAAATGTCTATAAAATTTACTTTACGCAATTTTTACCTTATTTGATTTTTAGAATATTAATTGAATTACATAATTTCTATATAAAAAATCCAATGAGATAAATTTCATGTTTGAATCAATAAAAAATTTTAAGATTAAATTTCAAAAAAAGAAATTATCATTATTTTCAAGAGATAACATTAACTCAAATTTAAAAATTAATATATTAAAGTGAATATTTAAAAAATAAATGAACAAGACAATTTTTTATAATAAGATAAATAATAAAAAATATATTTTTACCTAATTATTATAAATGATAGGCCTCCTACTACGAATATAGAAAAAAGTCCATCTAGGAGAGCAGAATTAACCTGAATAGGAAGTCAAGAATCACATGATAACAACTTTGCATTGTCAACAAAAGAATGTAGAAGGATGGCAGATAGTGATAAAAGGGCGATAACTTTAGATAAGGGTTAATGATAAGTTGAACATAATTCGTAAGAACAAAACAAAACTGAATCACTATTATCATGCAACTTTAACTGAAATGATAGAACATGGCAAAAACATCCACGAAACAAAATCCAGTCATATATAGCTTGTAAAGCCATAAAAAGGTGGTACTGAACATGAGAGAGAAAAAATAACGACGGGAAAAACAAACAAAAAATATCCACATTTTGCTGGAACAATATGTATTCTGACATAGTCATCATCTTGGCGACTTCTCCAGACAAGGTGTCCAGCAAATTCTCGAGCGTAACAGATCAGTGGAATGTTACCTGCCTATTATACATCAAAGCAGTCTTTGGACAACCCCAAAAGCACGGAACGTGTATGTATATCCATGGATTTAAATGCTTACAGCAATCTCATGATGAGGATGCGCAACTACCTGAAATTAGTGCAGTAGAGGTAACCATGATATACCAGTATGACATTCAGCAGTTAACATTATAAGAAGTAATCAGGCGTTCTGCGAGTCACATCAGGTTCTCCTCTCCTAGGAGCAGGTTCAAACTGCAAGAAATACTTCAATCTTATTCAGAGACAATCCAATATTAACAATATTTCACCAAGTAAATTATATTTTGAATGACAGAAAAAGACCTGGATAAATGTGTGGCCCTTGCAATCATCAACCTCCAATATGGAAGCCATGTTCCCACATCGGTAACAATAGTTAGGTGCACTAAAAATGGTAACCACCTTTTGTTCCTGTGTTCAAACAAAAACAATGCACATATCTAAAATTTACACCAACAATTCCAGAACGAGCAAATGAAAGAGAATCCATAAGAACAACAATTACATGAGCCCAGTTAAATCCATCCATAACCAGCTGATGAGCTCTAGCAATCAACTTAAGACTGTTTGTGTGATTGAATTGTTCAGATATATCCTGAAAGAAATAATGTCAATTGGAATCAAAATCAAAATAATAATACAAAAACAATAATAAGATCTCTCAATGCTCTGAAATAACATATTCAATAGAGTCAAGAAATTAAAGCTACGATTACCTGGCCAAAAGTATATCCAGCACCCCGAGGAGAAATTCCCCAGCCACATCTGTCATCTGGGTCAGACCACAATAGATCACACATGGGGCCTTCATGAGGAACCTCTTGAACACGATCAAAGTTCCTTATGTTATCAAGGGTCTCAATTGAAGGCGACAGTCCACCATGCAAGCAGAATATTTCTGATTCAACCTGGAAAGGACTATATTAAATTAGTAGCTGAATGATCAAAAGCCTAACTAAAACATGAAAGTTGTTCAACAGTCAATCTAACATCTTAGAGCGCAATAAAGACAAATTATCTTAATTGAACTAGTCACAAAAGACAAAATATATATTATCATATCCATGCTTAAGCAAACTACATGTATTTGCCAAAACTCACCACTTCATATTTTTGGCCTATTATCAAAGTCTACTCCCTTGAGAGTTGAAACAATTTATTTTCTTGATTGAACACAAATTGAGGCTAGTTTATCGTTCGTGAAATGGGTACAGCTCAGATAAGACATAGTAATATAAGGAGCAATGTTCGTATGCTGTTGTTTTTATCTTGTGGAAACAGTCATATGTCATGTTTAAAGATAGAAGTCACATGTAAATGAAGCAGACCACCAGAGTTCTTTGGACCTTTTAAAAAAAAAAGTAAATACTGATAACTTCAATTGATATTGCAAATAGAGAATGTAATGTATATGTATTCCAAAAATTCCCCCCATATTCTAAATTTTCAATTTACATAATAACTGACATGTATGGATGAGATACGCTTCAAATCACAAACAGAATACAAAATAGACGGTTAAAAGATACTAACCAATGCAGTCAATGGAAAATAATCAAAAAGGTCTGTAAAGATCTTCCAAACATTAGCATTACCATACCTGCAAATAAATATAAATAACAAGAGCTATCATGAAGTGAAAAAAGAAACAAGAAATCATATTGTTTAAAAGCTAGAAACCAAATATTCTTACTTTTATTTTGTTCTCTCACTTTCAATTTAGACCAAAATTTTCACATTGAATAGAATTATCTATTCTTTATTTCTTGGGACAAAAACAGGGCAGAATTACGTATTCATTACCTATGTTAACAAGAACATAGGACATCATACATCAGTATATTTTATATTAACATAGGACATCATACATCAGTATATTTTATACCATACAACTATGATAACATCACTACTAAGTACTAATACAACCAGTGGTCATACTGCCACACACCCATCAATATCTAAAATTGAAGATCTTTCTAACTAAAAATCACAAATCAAAAAGTTACTTAACACCAAATCAACAGCAAAATCAAATGCTCATCCAAGAACTCCAGTTCAGAACATTAAAGTAACAAGAAACTAGCTAATCTCAAGTTGAAATTCCAAAGAGCATAGTGCAGGTGAAACGAAAAAGAATTTCTGTACAGCTTATATCTAAAAGGAAATTTTAGTGATTCCAACATGGTAATACTAAAAACAAAATTGAACATCAGTATTAAAAGACTTCCATTGAAACAGCTAAAACATCCTATACAAACAAATCTTTCTCTAGACATAAACATCTCATGTTTTTTCACTTTTGCTCCATAGGACCTATAAATGAAGGTGTTGAAAACTCACTTTCTAAGGCATTCATCATAAAATCCATATACTTGTGTAATCTGCATTAAAAATTGATAAAGGAACAATTAGCTCAACAGATAATAAACATAAAACACCCATGCAAGTCTTCAAATCACAGCAAAAAAAATTTAGAAAGAACAATTTATCAGACAAATACAAAACCTCCAAGAGTAGCTAATTTCTGTGCCATTCACAAATAACCATGAGTTCAGAAAGTAATTTATAGTTTTGAAAGAGTTAAAACTCAAACCTGACGGCTTTCATGGTTTCCTCTAAGAATAGTAATTCGCTGAGGATACCGCACTTTCAGTGCCACAAGGAGCTGGATAGAATAACTAATTAGTATATCTAACGTACACTGTCAATCAAAGAAAATTTAAGAAACAAAAATATTAACAAAAATAAATATCAACATAACTTCATCATCACACTCTGCCTCTCACGTTACATGATCTAAAACAATAATAGCAAAACTACATGAGTAAAACCTGGAGAAACTGTTCAATCCTCTAGACAGGTGTGCATCTTTCCATTAACTGAAAAGGAATTTACTACATTGATTATTGAGATTTAGTAACTTCTTATTGTTGTTTCAAACCTCAAACCTCAATAATCAGTAAAATCAAAAGATCAATCCTGAAACATCTCTAAAAATATTCAACTACAATATATTAGTTGCAGGTTTGAGATTTCATCAAAATATGACTTCTTTTAAACACTACAATGCCTAAAAATTATATGGAAACTACCCATATCTATTATTCACAAGTTGAAAAGTTGATGCTGAAAAACTAATTATGAAAAACTGATTGTGAGATAATGCAAACTTCTATATAATTTTGATGTATATGCAATCCACCTTTCATCTGTGTGAGCCTTCTAAATATTGATACATTGAAAAACATTTACAGTATAATTGAATTCCCTTATTCACCTTTGCAGCACATTCTAAACCCTGAACTATCTGCCACTTGGGAATAGTCCCATTTTCTATGTCTATCCTAATAGCAAGAGACAACTTAAATGAAGCTCACAGCTCATCCAAACTTCATTGACTACCACTTAAGAACAATTAAAAAAAAAAAAAGTACCACACAGAGGTTTGGGGCAGAGTGAGAATAATAAGTTTTCAAAAATAACCATCCAAAAAAAGTGAAGAAAATCAAATAAGTTTATCTTGGTTGTACTTACTGTTACAGTCTCAACTGAATAATAACCCCGGTCCACATAATCACCCATAAACAAGTAGTTAGTATCTGGACACTGCAAACAAAAGAGGTATATTTAGAATCCACGCCTAATCAACAAAATATACTATCCAGAAGCTGATAAAAACTATATCTTCAAATAATGTATTTTCAAAAATTAAAATTTTAAGGAACTTTAACAAAATATTAGGGTCACAGTGGAGTCAGTTAGTAGTTCCTGAATTTTACAATTTACTCCTTAATACCTCTGATGCACTTCAATCTTCAAAAGCTTTTTTCTTTGACAGGTCTCAATTAGTTTAGTTAAGACATTCCCCGGCTGAAACAGAAGATTGAAAAAAAGACAGAAATCCATAGTCAGAAATTATACCTTCCCTCCAATTCGAAACAGTTCAGCAAGATCATGAAACTGCCCATGAATATCGCCACAAATTGTCACAGGGCTTTTAACAGGCTGTGGTACAGGAGAGACACCCCAAAAGAAAATTAGTGTTTTCTCTTGAGACAAGAAACTAGTAATTAACAGATGCACCAATATGCAGTGACGTAACAGATGCACCAATATGCAGTGACGTAATTGGTATAGACAAACAGCTATATATCACGACCAAATTAAACATTTCATGAAAGAAAGATTGAAGGAATCAGATGCTCCTCTAGAAAACTGGCATTAAAATTTAAAAGCAATAGCATTAGATGAATGAATCAATGAACCCAAACACAGGAAGAAAATGATAAAGTTCAATAGCCCATTTCTGACTTAACAAAGGATTCATGCAAAGCAGGCAGCAGATGGAACAGCAGTGATGCAAGTAATATCGATGTTCAAGAAATAGAATACAACATAATTAAAAATGAAGGCATAAGTTAAAAGACTGGAAGAAAGGGTTGCACCTGAACATTACTTTCATCCATTAAAATCTCCTTAGCCTTCTCACATAAAGCTCTGACCTACAGGCAGTGCAGAAAACATTATCATGACTTTATTTCTTATTTATTTATTTTCCCCAGTGTAATAATACCACAAGGAGTGAAAGATATTTGAGAAAGCTCCCCAGAAAAGGATATGACTGCTTAAAACAAATAATATAAATCATCATAAAATGAAATGATGGCAAAACCTTTCCTAAGATAGATCACTCCAGCAGCAATGGAATCCAGACATTTTTCCTATCTCAGTACATTTCAAGTAAACAAACTTAGGGAGATAAGATCCTTTGCAAGGAAAGACAAATGAAGCAGTACTATATTGTAGCAATAAGAGTGACAAACTAGACAAGACCAGTAAAGTAGCACCCCTACATTTAATCTAAAGTGTTAAGTTTCAACTTACAAGTTAGAAACAAAAGCCATAGTAAGCCAACACCCAATCCACTAACATGCCAAAAAATCCACAACTCAACGGAGAAAACTCTCACCAACATGCTACTATATTAAAAAAAAAGACAAAACTTAGATACAATTCCTTAGGTACTTTTGGTGTTGTTCTTTAATCAGGACAGAAATTTTACTTCAATAACCTATGCTGCCTATAATGCAAACCTTTATCACACAGATTACCAAGGTGAAACTCGAATTTTAATTAGAAAACAACACCAAGCGCACCTAAGTAACTTCATCTAAGTTTTGTTCAAGGGAAAACTTAGATACAATTCCTTAAGTGCTTCTGGTGTTCTCTAATCAAAACCAAAATTTCACTTCGATAACCTATGCTGACCTATAACGCAAACCTTTATCACACAAATTACCAAGGTGAAACTTCAATTCTAATTAGAGAACAGCACTAAACGCACCTAAGCAACTGCATCTATGTTTTGTTCTTCAAGAAATTACCTCATGTTATCTTAGGACACTAGCAACAGTTCAAGGAAAATCCAATTTCCAGTGTCGGACAGTTTCAAATACCGAAAACCTACATTTTTTAAACGTAAAACCTCCAGACGCATAACATAACATATCTGTAACCTCAAAGAGGACATCGAGACAATCTCCTCCAACGAAACTCGCTAATAACATAACAAACGCCTAAAAGCAGATTCCACAGGCGAAAATTGTTTTTCAGCGAATAAATACTAGTTATCTCCTCCTAATCACTCCACATCAGGTCCTAACGCAACGAATAATCACATCTGAGTCGCCATTCCTCGAAATCAACACAGGCACTTTAACGACACTCATATCGGGCGTGAAAAAGTAAGAAATATACAAATCGAGGATAATTGGACACGTGCGTGACGTTTTCGTCGGGGAAGGAAACAGATCGAAGGAAATGAGGGGAAATGGAGAGGAACCTGTTGGTCGGAGAGTGGCTTGCACTGCATGAGCTGAGAGATCTGGTCGTCGAGATCGTGAGAGGAGTCGGATAGCATGGAATTGGCGCCCATCGCGGCGGTGGAGAAGGAGAGCGACGAATCTCCGGCGCCCTTGTTGCAGTGAGTGAGGAAGAGGAACTGCAAATGGAAGAGGGCGCGTGAAATAACAAGCAAATGCTTGATTTGCACGGTGTCCAACAATCCCTTTTTCTTTTTCTTTTTCAGATTATTTTCGGAATTTACTTGTGGAGGGAAGGACTTCACTCCTTCCAATCACACCCGCCCACGTACTTTTTTTTTTTTTTTTACTTAAAATGAGGGTAATGAAGTTTATTCTTGTAAAGTGAAAATGATAGACCATTTGTGTCTCTCTGTATTTTTGTAAAATAAAAGTAGAAGTTAAATAAAAAATTGACATTAAAACAATATAAATTTAAAAAAATAATAAAGTGAGAGAATATAATATTTTATGAAAATAGATAGAAGAAAATTTAATTTAAATAAATATTTACGTGAAAAAATAATTTAGTTTAATAATTAGATAGTTAAAAGAGTAATTTATGGAAAGTTTAAAGAATAATTTAGTTTAAGTAAATATATATACAAAATTTGTCTTATCTTCTTTGCACATTGTTGTAGATTATTTAATTTTTTATTCAATAATTTTACTTTAAATTTTGCTATTGAATATAAAAAATAAGGTTAATTTTCACGCATGTTCCGTGCAAGAATTTTTATATTCTCGATTAATAATAAAATATTTTACATATAATTTTATAATAATAATAATTATTATAAAACATATAAATTTATCACGTAAATTATATTTAAATAATAATTTAAAAATATTTATATTATAAAAAGTTACTATATAATTCATATTTAAAAAATAATAATTTAATATAAAAAATTTATTTTCTGTACACAGTGATGATAATGGAATTTGAATATAGGATATCATTTAAATTGTTCAAACCTTGTTACTATTAAATCGACGGTAGTGAGTAATATAAAATCATAAATATTTAATAGATATATTTTAAAATAAATATTTTTCAGTGTATTAAAATCAATATAATAAATTTATGTAATATTACATGATAAGATAAAATTAAAATAATTGAAACTAACAAATTTAAAAAAATATATATTTAGTTTAGCAAAAGTATCGTATTAAAAAGATAAAATAAAAACATAATTGTATTGGAAAAAAAAGTATTTATGGAAAAACAAAAATTATTAAGAAAAAATGTAAGAGTAATAATAATTATAAGGCATGATTAATAAAAATATATAATTATTTAATACTCATGAATGTTTATAATATAACCTTTTTTTTTGTCAAAAAGTAAACTTTAAGTGGGTTTTATTTTGTAAATATGATTAAATCAAGAGTGAAACATACATATTTTTAATATAAATCGCAAGTAAATATATTTATTAAGTTATCTATTATAACAAGTAACATATATGTGACATAATTAATAAATAATATTATTTTTTAAGTATATGTTGTTATGATTTTAATTCTTACATACGTGTAATAATATATGTCAATAATTCATCTAGTTAAAAATAAAGTGATCTATAAAATAACAAAGGAAGGTGGTTGAAGTTAATAACGACAAATATCTTAATCAGTATGATAATCAATTTTAGAATAGTTATTACATTCTAATATAGATCACCTAAATTAGGAAAGTTTTTTTTTTTTTTTTTTTTTTTTTTTTTTTGGGGGGGGGGGAGTCTCACAATCCAAAATTAAGATTATACTTTAATAATGTCCAGTGTGGTAATCCAATAGGTATGTTTTGATAATGTTGATTACTTACTTTTAATCAATATGAAAGGGATTAAAATCATAATTTAAGTGTAGAAAAATTATTTTAAAGAAAAAAATACTTATTGTGTCTCATGATTCCCAATGAAAACTAGTTTTTACTTTTTATGGTGAATAATTTGTAATTATTTTATGGATATAAAAAAATGATAAATCAAAATTTCAATGAGAGATAAAATAAATTCTTAGTAAATTCAAAACATTTTTTAGAGGCAGAAAAAATGAAGATAAGATATTGTAAACATAAATAAAATTCACAACACTGAAGGCGTCAAACTAAATTATATCATTAAATTAGTTGGAATAGAATTAAGTTGAAAATTTTTAAGTAAAGATTTGGGTTGACATTTTGTCAATGAAAAAACAATATTAATAAAAAAAATCCATTAAGAATAGATAGTCAACTTTTTTTTAGAAATTAATAATTGATAAAATCAATAATTATTTTACACTTATAACATATAAAAAAAACAAAACAAAAAAAACAAATAAACTAAAGTTCACAGCAGAAAAAAAAAAACTAAAGTTCAAATTATTTTTTTTCTTACACGTTAAAGTCAAAATTCAAATAGCATGATTAAAGGTAGACAACTCATTTAATATATATTTTACAATATAGATTAATATTTAAAATATCGTCAATGCCAGATTGAATAGTCAACATTAACTTTTTTTTACCGTACTCTTGCTTTTATATTTGTATATAATATTAATTTGAACAAAACATGTATATTTATATTTCACAAATGATTCTTATTTATACTTTTAAGTAATATATCTTACTTATAATTTCTTTTAAAATTGATAGTTACATAAGTCTAAATATTAGTGTGTGTATAGTTTAATTAACTTTTAAGATTCAAACTTTAACTTCTTATTGTTTTTTTTATTTTATTTTTCCAATAAAATAGTTCCACCTCTATTAAAAATTTAAGAATATAAATAATATTGTATAAATTTTCTATTCAAATTTATTTATCTTGTATATATTTATAAAACTTTAACATATAAAATCAAAATATATTATTAATCAAACATTCTAAAATTAAATTAAATAAAGTTCCATTCAGTTTTTGTTGTAAAATTAAGAATCGTAAGAATAACGTCAAATATAATAAATTTCAAAAATATAATATTATAATTGAAATTCTGACATTTTTAATGTTAAACACGTACTATTCTATTTATAAAGTCAATTAATAAAATAATAACAAGTATGAGACAACTAGAAAATTTAAAATTTTTTGTAAAATAATTTTATAACTAATTTTAAAAGTAATAGTTATTTTGTATCAATTTGTAGTAAAAATAATTAGCTATAGAATTATTATAATATTAGCGGTAGCATGAAATAAGTAATAAATTAGCTAAGAAAATAATCTTAGTTAATTTATAGTAAATTTTTAAAATTTGTAGTTATTTTCTAGCTAATTTGTAGTAATAAGAAGTATAAAATGAATATAACTTAAATTTAGTTAGAAAAAATAATATTTTAATTAATTAATAATTGATTAACTAAGATTTAACTACTAATTTAAATGATAACTAAAATTAGTAACAAAATAAAAAAAAAAATCTTGTAATGTGTATTTCACTTTAGAACTTTTTCTGAAAAATATTGTAAAGAAGATTGATAAAAATAATATGTCTATTTTATATATTTAATCAAAATATAAATATAAATATTAATATTTTCACATGACAAAAATTTATTTTAATGTATGATGAATATCTTATTCAATTTTTTATTATCATTTTAATAATTTGAATTATTATTATACAATTAGATAAATATAACTATCAATGAGTTTTTATTAAAGTGAAATGCAAATCTAAATAAAATTTAGAATATTTTTTTTTATATTTTACAATATATATGTTTTGATACAAAATAAATAAAAAAGGTAATATAATAAGTGTGCGTTTGAATTTGCATTAAGTTAATTGTGATTTACGTTTAATTTTCACGTCAACATAAAAACTATATTTTATATTGCTTCATATGTTTATATTTTTAATCCATGTTTATAAGGTTTAAACACATATCCACACACATCATAAATATACCTAGCAATATCAATTTTTAAACTTTATGAAATATTAATAATACAGAAAATTATTTGTTACAGGGAGCCCATAAATCAAGTGATACATAGTTATTTTAGATTTATTAATTATAATATTCTTAAGTTTGATATGTGAGCATGTAATTATATTAAATATTCAGTAAAAGAGTTGGTCATCCATGCTTCCAACAAATTTATTTCAAACAAAATATGCATGTAGTAAACAAATATTATTCTTGTAAAATTTTGACAAGTGTCAAAAAATAATTTTCAAATGACAATTTTTTTCATCTACGCATTATAATTGTTTTGACAAGTCATTTAAGATAATAATCATTTTGTATGTTCATAGTTAAATGATTAAATAGATAAATAATATATGTAAATATGTAAAAATTGGTGTTATGACCAAAAGACGGAGTACCTTATCGTTAAGAATGAGAATAAACTAGACAAAGATTTTTTATCTCACCTCTGTAGAATTTATTCTAATCTTTTTAATAAAAAAATTAAATTTAAACTTTTGAAAAAACCAATTTACTTAAATAAGTTAAGTTTGAGTTTATAAAAAAAACTTATTACACCCAACAAATCAATGTATTTATACTTTTCTATGTTATTAAAATTTTAATATAATATTATATTTATATATTTAATAATTTAATATTTTTTATCAAAATAAAATAATTTTTTATTTAAAAAAAAAAACTATTACTATTAACTTATTTTAACTTGTTGACTTATTTATAAAATTAATTTTATTAACTTATTTAAAAGTATTAATATAAAATAAACTTTTAACCAAACTTAAAAAAAACTAAACCTACCCTTAAAAAAGAAAACTAGACTAAATCTTAGATTTTTTTTGTATAAATAATAAAATAAACTTAAACCTTAATTTTTATAAAATTAGCCTTAACTTATTTATATAAAATTTATTCTAACTTAACAACTCCTTTGTCATAATAGCTTCTGCTCATTCTTCTTGTTGGTCTAAGGCTTTTCCATCAGACGGATTTAATGTGAGGTCTATCACTCGAAAGAGGATTTCCCCCCTGGATTCTGGTCCATAATCTCAATGTGAAACCTACGGATGATAAATAAAATCTGTATCCTTGCATATTTGTTACTTATTGAATTTAGATAGCTTGGTACGTGTAAGAAAGGTGACTATATATTTTTTTTATTTGCCTATAACAAGCTTGGAACAGGTAGTAAAGTATATCTGTTGGTTGGTAGCATCCATAATTTGAAATTATTTTAATGCCTCAAATTATATATAAAATAATATAAATTAAAAATTATTTCAAAAGCCATAAAATATTATTAAAGCTATTTTTAATATAAATATATATTTTAAATGTAACATAAAATAGTTTTATCCTGTAATATAAACACTAACTATCAATAAGATAAATTTATTACTTTTAACATTAACTATTATTACTTTTATGTAATAACAAGGTTAACATTCTCATGCTGTATTTGAAAACCGTTTTGTGAACTAACTTTGTACATTTAGACCAACTTTGAAGTTTTTATACATTGAGACCAAATTTGTCAAGGTAATAGATTTTTAAGTCTATCGGTCAATATGGACCTAGTCATGACAATCATTTTAGTGTAATTAAAATAATTTATTCTAGACAACTAATTTTTTTATGATTTAAAAAAAAAACTGAAAAAAATAGTGCGATTATATCACACACACACAAAGGATGAATAAACATGCTCTTCGTCATCGATGACAAGTAGATAAATGCAAAGTTTTGCAATGCTGGACCATATTAAAATGCTAGTATGAATTGACACATATTCATTAAGAATTGGGTGACGTCGATTTTCATTTGTCTACTACTATTATTATTATTTTAAAACTCGTTGTTTGTTTTCCTAAATTACCCTTAATCAAAAAGGGTTATATTTATAGTTTATAACCATTCCTATATATGTCCTAATTATAATCATGTAATTGATTATTATACCAATTAATATTAAATATAAATCTTAATATAAGTTTGATAAAAAAAGATAATATCAATTGTCATAATTTTTATATTTAGAATTAACTATTATAATTATTAAAAATTTTAATTAGACATTGAAGATATAAAAGTGGCAATAGAATAAAAATATTACAACTTAATATTTTAATTAAAGGTATTTTAAGAAGACAACAAAATAAGAATAATTGAAAAGGAATGACAATAAAGAGAAGTAATAATTGCTAGAGACTCCCTACTCCCTAAGAAGTGTTCTTTATTTCACAACATCACTTCTTTTAATTGAGGTTACATTACAATGCAAAGTTTCACACACTTATCACCTTTTTCTTCCTTTGTTCTGTAATCATGCTTTAGCTTCAACATTAATTTTATACCATATATCTCAGATTTGCTAATGTCACTTCACAAACAATGATTCCTTAAGAACTTGCAACAACAAACGATAAGCTGTCAGCTGAGGAAAATGACCCTGTGTTTCTAGAATTTTGACTTTAGAAGAACGAGTACCCAAATTTCTGTTCATGTAAAAAGCAACAGTTGTAGGAACAATAGGGTCTTTTCTGGTCTGAATTATAGTGCAATAGGGCACATGAACACGTGGCAGAACCCATCTGAGGTCACTTAAAAATACTGTTTTAGCAACACTTAGTGCAACTTGTGGTTTCATTCTTAGCAAACTCTGTTCAAATTCAGCAACTGCAGCAGGATCGTTTACGCTGATAGCGTTTGGAACAAAGCTATGTGCCCACCCTGAAAAGTTTTGCTTCATTGATCCAAAGATTGTGTCCAGTTCTGATCTAGTGAACCCTCCTTCGTATCCTTCTTCGTTCAAGTACCTAACACAAGTTGTCAAATACAATTTCAAACAAATTCTAAAATAATCAAAATAACCTTGTTTTAATAAAATAAAGGGAAAAAATAAAATTTCACGCAAACTGATCCGAAGAACTTACACATTTAATGTGTATTTTCAGTAGAGTTTAATTTTAGCTCACTCTTAATATAAATTTCACTGGAGTTTACCAAATAATCATACATATTAATTTAAAAAAAGCATGATATGTTTGAGGAAGCAAAAATACAGATAAAAATTAAGCATTAATGTTATGATGACCTTGGGGAACCACCTAGTAGGACTAGATGTTGAAAGAGTTGTGGTTTCTTTGTTGCAGCTAAGCATCCAATCATGGCTGACATAGAATGACCCACGTAAATAGTTTCTTTCAAATTGAGCTCATCAAGGAGGCACACCAAGTCCTGAGCATATCCATCGAAAGTTGAATACTTGTTTGGATCATAAAGGGAAGAAGTGACATTTGGTGCGAAAGCCAAATCGAAAACCAGGACCTTGAAGTAGCATGCAAGGAAAGGAACAAGATAGTGCCACACCGTTTGGTCTGTACCAAATCCGTGAGCTAGAACCAAGGTTTGTGTGCCATTTCCATAGAAATTAGCATTTAGGGCATCGACTATGCCTCCTCCATAACCACACGCTGTTCCCATGTTTGTTTTATTGAGCAAATTAAGCAATGTAACAGTTAAGGAAGAAATAAAGAAATGCTTGTTATGAGGACTAGAGTGGAGTTGGAGGGTAAATATATAGGACAACTTGCTGGTCCCGACAATGGGAAAAAAATAAGTGTGAAAAGTGCTTAATTGATAGCATTATGCATGCCACTTGCACGTCCCTTTCGGCACAACGTTACGAAACTTACATGACTGAGTTCTGAAAAATTATTAGTATCTGACATGCAATCAATTTGTTAATGTATTTGAAAAATTAATAACACTTAATTAATTATATATTAGTCTCTTATTTTTATTTTATACCTATTGAAAAAGAGTTTTATATTTTCTCTTTCTCTTTTTATTAATTATTAAGTGATTTTCTATTCTGCAGGAGCGTAAAAAAGAAGGTAAAAGATAATGACATGCATGCTTTTAATTATATATATATATATATATATATATAAGCCAATTTGACATTGATAGTACATGCAAAACTAATTTACGTGACTGAAAAAATTATTTTTCCAATGAGTACAGACGCGTAAAATTTTGTTTTTATTGTTATATATTTCACGGAGAGTTTCTAGCTATTCAAACTTTTATATATAGAGAGAGGGAAAGAGGAACTTGTCATTGCATGGAAATTGTTGAGAAATAACTAGATTGAAATAACACAAACGATAAGAATAATTTTAGAGGATAGTATGGATCCCTTCAAAGTCCCAACTATTGGCCGAAAAGAAAAAGGATTACCATTGAGCCATGACTATGACTTCATAAAAATTCCAGATTTCCGTCAATTAATCAGCACTAATTAATCATTTTAGTGTCCTACGAGTAGACTGGAGCTAGCTATAAAGATATCGTAATATTCATTTTTCTTAATATTTTTTAATATTTAAGTATTGATTACTTCTTGTTTACATTTAATAAATTATTGTAAAAACTAGTAACTATTAATTAAATCTTCACAATGTATATTTATATATATTATATATTATATCATTATTATATACGTAATAAAATTGACTTGATTTCAACAAATGTTATTAAAATAACATTTAAATAGTTTGAACATTTTACTTTATACGTTAAAGATCCGTGCATATAGACTAAAGAGCATTTAATAAGTTTATTAGAATATTAATGTATTTAATCTAAAATGCCCTTATTTAATATAAAATATAAATGTAGTTTGTTATTTGTTGAAGTAGGTTGTAAGTGGAGTATTTTTTATAAAGATAAAATCTATATATTTTAAATAGGGCTATATGTAAAAAAATAATTAATAAAATTTGAAATTCGTAAAACATCTATAGTTTTAGAATTAAAAAAGGACTAAAACATGAATAATTTTGAAACAGAGAGAGTATTTTTTATCTCCTCGGAATTTTGAAATAAGTGTATTGGATGCTGATTTAATAAATAAATAGTAAATTTAACCTTTTAAAAACTTATTGTTTGATCCTTATTTAAAATGACACTTAACACGTTAACTTTAACGAACGTTGGTTAACGATGGAATTAATTTGATCAATTAAAGCTCTTTTTTCTTTTACATGATGGACTTTTTTTTCTTTGTAAAGAGAGTTTATTTTTAAAGAACAAATAAATGAATATAACTTCAACACGTTAAACTTAATTATGAGACATTTTAAATCAAATCAATAGTAATATATAATTTTTTTATTTACTCACTATAAAGATAAGTTTACTTTAAAGGATTTATATTATAATAAGCTTTAGTACAGCAAATACTAACCTAATCTAGACCAAAATGATTGGATAAATATTAAAAAATATACTTGTTGCTATATTTTTAATATTTGTTAAGGGGGTGGCGGTTTGTATGTTTTAGGGGGTGCTTTATTGTAATTATGCTATACTATTTCTATATATTCTGATTAACTAAATTTTATATAAGATCTATTTAAAAAGGTAGCTTTTTTTCTTATTTATTAAGTTATATTTCTTAGTCAGTAATTCTGCTTAAATTTTATCTAACAATCACAAAAAAATAATTAAAAGAATGTATAAAAAGATTGCATTATACAATTATTCTTGAATCAGGGTTGTTGCATTTCAAATGGAGTCCTGCAGCCATCATCCAATAGATCATATTTTTTTAAGGTTATATTTAATTTTATTATTTAATATATAATAATTAATTGTATGGTTAAGATTTTATAATAGATCAATATTATCACAATGAGACTTACTAAATGTTTGGATTTCTACCCATGGAGCTCGGATTCACTGAAATAATTATTTGTTATTTTTTTCGGTATTTTGACGTAATAATTCGTGAATCATGATTAACCAAACACACTTAATATTCAAATATAAAAATTCCCGTACATCACGGTAATGTAAAATGTAATGTGCTCCATTTCGTGCGTTGTGCGGCATAAAGTGGTCTCAACAGTTTGCTTGCAGACCCAATAAAAGCAGCATCAATGCAATCAACACATTTGCTGGCCAACCAATTTATTATAGGAGACTATTCTCTTATTATTATTATTATTATTTATCTATCTCTGCATTTTCTAACATATCACTTATTAAATTTCTCATTTTTTTTTAGCTTTTTACAGGTATTCTCTTTTAGAAATGATGCACAGTTGCATATTAAATGTGGGCAACTTTTTGGTAAAAATTTAAATTTTGATTCACCAAGTTTTGAGAAATTAGCCTATTTTACTATTCCTAATCTTTCTTTGGCTTAAACCTCTTGTTTTCGCATCTACTAAGATCGGTATAGTGATAAAAAGAAAAGTAGTTAGTATCTTTTAAGTTTAAACCTTAGATGTATGAAGTTGCGGGCCTTTTAAGTTAATTGATGTCAGCTGGCAAGATCATGTTGCTCGTTCTTGCCGGCCTTGTAATAATACATACACAAATCTTATTTGTTATATAGAGTTGACCATCTTTGCTTGCTTGGAGCATTTCAAAATATGGAATTTTCCGCTAGGCCATATACAATATCTACACACTTGATTCTTATGTAGGAATGACTTGACTCCCTTTGCCGGCTTCAAGCATTAAATATGGCATTATATTTTTATTTGAAGACCGCTTCTACAACTAAGAGTCATTTATATGTGAAGAAGTCAAGGGTGATAAACGAAATACAGGTGGGATCAACAGTATGCAAGAATTGTGTATTCGATCCTTGAGAAACTTGCATAGCTTCGCATAATGTTTGTTACTTGATTGTTGATGTGGAGTTTTGGATTTTTTTTTTTTGTCTTTTATAACTTTTTTTTCCGGTTTATTAGGTTAAAGAGTAATCCCTATTATAGATATGTAGTTTTCATTGATTTAAAATAATTTTTGTATATTCCAAAAATCAAATATAAATATTCTCACTAAATAGATCGTCTTTAGATATATAAATATAGTGATGTCTTAAATTATTATATTAATTTATGAAGTTTTAGACTCAAAATTTGATTTCTTTTTGAGTAAAATTTCTTTTTAATACGTAGACGAGTGTTTCTGGAAAAGATATTATGATGTTTAAAAAAAAAAATGTTAGTATCAAAAAATAATGAAGTATATAATAATTGTATTTCTAGGATTATCTTTACATAAAATATCATTCTTGTAATTAAGAAAATTAAAATATTCGTAGTAAAAAAAAGTACATTTTATGAGATAAAGAATGTTGGAGAATAATATTTTATAAAATCTTATCACTTAATGACATATAAATTCATTGAAAAAAAATCTTCTAGGTTTGTAGTCCAAAACAATGTTGATATGATTCAACATTCCTCAACCGAGATACGAGAATTCTAAAAATGTCATCATATAAATATAATTTAGACTCATAAAACTACCTAATTAAGTTGGACATTTTGTTATATCAAATATTTTTAATAATTTTATTTTTTTAATACAACGGTATAATTAAGACCCAAACTTAAAATTACTTGTTAAATTTTAAATAATCTCGTATTAGTTTATTTATTATATAGTAATATATTTTATAACCTTTGATTGTCAATGTAAATGCCAAACTTCCAGAAGGTCTCTCCACCCTTGATTCTTTATTTTTTTTTTTTAAGTGAGAAAGAGACTAATTAATATCAGCAAATCTCCACCACCAACCTGTGTGTTCCTTCTTTTGCGTGGATCATTTTTGGGGGAGGGGGGGATTTTCAACTTGACAATCGGGCTCAAAATTGATATTTAAAATTACAGTTGCATCCCATTGTTTCATGTGAACTAGACTTGAAATTTTGACTGAATCCAATTTCCATGAAACAAAAAAGAATTAGTTTATATTTCACAAATTAGATATTAAAAATTACAATTCCAAGTACTAGAAGCAAAACTTAAAATTAGTGTTTTATATTTCAATATCGATTATCTTCGCAGCTTACACGCTCTACAAACCATTGTCTGGCGAGAGCTCTTGTTGCTAACAACATCCTACAATTAGATTTTCAATTAAATACAGAATTATAATATCAATTTTTATTTTTCTCAAACATTAGTTCAAAACTTTAATCAAATTTAGGTCCAACAGACGTAAAATTAAAATTTTAAACCGCAATAGTAATTCTATAATCCAAACGGGCGCCTATTATGTTTCAATTTATATAGAAAAGATGTGAGAATGAATTAAACCTTTTGGTTAGCTTTTAGAAATACTTCATTTTTAGTTTCTCTTTGGGGTTAGAATTTTTTAACGGATTTACGATTTCATATTTGCTTAAAGATTGGACTATCATTGTATTCCTTTGTTCTGTATACTTTTCTCTTTATAATGTTTGTGTGGAGAGAGTACGCACACTGTATGACATCTTTAAGTAGCACAATTAATGTAGACAAACTCGCGCCACTACTACGACGCAGAAAATGACCTGACCTTATTTTAAGCAGCAGCACTCTCTAAAAAGAAAAATTGAATATCTATAAAAGAACAAGGTCACACGAAAAATAATTTTATTAAATATACAATATTTAAAAAATTAAAAATAACTAGTAAAAAAAGAATGTTCCTCTCACTAATTTGACTAATATACAATTTATTGCGGCAAAGACCTTTTCCTACAGAATAATTCATGAAAAATACAACATATACAGAGACGAGACTCTGTCATGCTGACTATGCAGCTGTTGTTGAGGAGGACCTGATTGTTAGCTTTGCACAATTGATGGGGATAACATGCATGTTCTATACCAGACAGGATAACACATTCAGATTAGGAGGCATGCACGCAAGCGTTGACGGACAACATTCATTAGAACTGCAGATGTATGTTCCGCGTTCTGCGTACCGTCGGAAAAAAACAGTTGGAACGGGGAAGAAAGGTGTATTTAGTTCAGAGCATAATGGACTCGTTCAAGAAGTTGAAGCACCTGATTTACAGAAACATGGGGGGGTACGAGTGGCTTCAAACTAGGTTTTACCATATCCGATGGCTCCGAAGACAAAATCGTCTTTTGCTGCATACTTGTCAGCTCTAGAAACTGGGTCAACATGTCACCATCAAGTATCTTGGGTACTCCAACCTAATATAAACTAGATGTAAGCAAACATGCTTGGCTACAAATTCTTTTTGCCAATTAGTTGTGTTTCTTTTTTAAAAAACTTTCTAGGGAAGCTATTCAAGAAAAACTATTTCCTCCAAATAAGCTAAATCAAACATGCACTAAAGGAAAAAAACAATGAATTAAGGATATGAATGGGGCATGGATCCTCTCCAATTAAAAATAACGAGTCTCCAGTTTACATATCCAGCCATTCATTCATTTTCTTTACACTTTATATATTAATTATTAAAATTAATTAATGGCCAAGATTTGATCCAGTTCTGAAAAAACCAGAGAGGATCTCTTTCCGTATGAATGGTAAAATCTATTCCATGTAATGATTGAGTCAACCATATTCAACAGTGTGCAATTTATTTATTTATTTTAAAAAGAGGAAAAATGAAATGATAAGATAATAAACTGAAGTCCTTACCCGATTTTCACGGCTGCGAAACTCATTATGATCATTTCCAAGAACAGGCGCCGTTAAATGATGGACAACAAGTCTTGCTTGCACTGCTTCTAAGAGCTCGTATTCTTCCCTGCATACAGACTCAGACATGTCAAAACTCAAACCCAAGCCAAAAGCACTAGAGCATCGCCCTAGCCCAAAACTCATCAATCCACTGAAAGTTGAAGATTGTATATGTCAATACACAGCATCTAAAAACTTCAACAGTGCTGAAATTATGGGATTTTAGGTACTGAAAGAAAGAATAGAGAGAAGAGACTTCGTATAATATTTTATTATGAAATGAAAGGTATTACAGTGTATTGATGATTTGATGTGTGTATAAAACCTAGGGCACTAGACCTTATTTAAACTAATCATAATCCTAACTATTTAGGGAAATAAATCATGACATAAGAAAATTTGGTAAACAATCCTAAGAGATAATGGGAAATAGGAACACTAATTCTAAGGATAATCTAAGATACGATTCATATATTCTAACAAACAGAACACTACTACAGAATAAGATTACAAGTATGGTTTGCTGAAATAAGTTTAACATTAAAGCAATACGCACGGAAATGGCACACTACCAACAGGTCCAACACAAAAGAGCACTCCACAATCTATGAGTGTGGGAATAAATTATTAACTGATATTATATTTATCTTTTATCCATATATTCAGTTGAACTGAATCCTCAATGACCAATTCTATTCTCAGCGGATAGCAGGAGCAAGTGAAGATTTAGATGGAACTCATAATGTTTCTACTCACTGTTTCATGTAATTTTCAAGACTAAACCATTAAAATTAAAAAAAAAAAAGCCATATATTGGAACACATGGTCAGCCATTTTATCAAGACAATAAAATATCTGAATAACGCCAAGGGTTATATCCACATTCCACCCACCCCATGTAAATTGGACTGCGTCCCTTGTTACATAGGCAGGCAGTTCAGGGTTTTGATTCCCTGCTCCACCAAGTATTTAGAGGGTGGCTAACAAGTCCATGCTGATTTACTATTGCCAAAAAACTCAATTGAAGAAATAAGTTGTTCTGGTACAATACCAAAAACTAGCAAACTTCCTAGAAATACAGCTTTAGTATTGGGCATGACCTGCAAAAAACTATGAAGACTACCGTGTTTTCCCCCAAAACTAATAAATGATTTTCTTTTAATAAAACTCGTCCAATTTTTTAAATGGACCACATTATTTTTCAAGTACTTAATTGGCCAACCCTGGACTGCTATAAATCTATCTCAACCAACTTCATACATGAGAAGTTTTTCAGGCAATGGCCAAACTGCACCCAATAATTATTTACCCCGATATTTATTGAGTTACTGCCAAAATAGATTGGTACCTTGATAAAGGGACGAAGATCATTATGGTTCCTAACAGGGTACTGGCAATAATAGTGTTTTGTAATGAATCAACATTTGTCTTGGGGCCATTGCCACCTTGCAAAACATCATCAGCTGGAAGTCTGTATGAATATGAGCCCTGCAGTAAAATAAAAAACATAAGTTATATCTAAATTCTAAATTACACGTAAAAGCAAATTAAAGGGGAGAGGAGACAAGTGATTATAAATTTGCAAGTCATATAACAACACATTACTAAATCCAAGAACAATAAATGAATTGTGTGAAACTTATCAGTGTCCTAAGAGTGAAGAAGCTAATCCAAAGTAAAGAAGCACAGAGATATCATGCCAAAACACATTTGAACAATAATGGGAGAGCTTGTGAAACATGGCAAAGCACTTTTGTTTTGGCCAGTGTAATTCTTTACACCAATCACAAACATATATCAGACATAATGTGTGAGGTGCTGCACCAAGACGCATTTGCTCAGTCATTGCAAAGACTACATTGGGACTTTCAAAGAGTTTAACTTTTTTATAATATGAACAAAAGTGTGCCTTAATCTTTTGTTAGCAATAACTTTAGGATTCCAGTCCAAGTATTTATCTCTATTACTGCATAGCATCATTTCCATTGTTGCATAGAGTTGGAGAGCCAGGAACATTCATCTTTGGTACATAAATCACATAAAAAAAAGAACATTTGATACATTTGAGCCATGCATGAGAAACATGTTCCAGCACAACTCACAATTGCATAGCACACACTTATTATTGAACATTATAGTGAATAACGAGCAGCATCTCATGTATATCAAAACTATCTCCCACAAAGTACTTCACATCATTATGGTGATTGATTACAGCACATTGCATCTGCATTCAGCAACATATGCTCCAAACAAATCAAATTTCTATAAAAGCTGATGAGATCTAATGCATATTAATAACCATTCTTCCAGGACATCTAAAGGGTATACCTTCTGGATGCTCATGGCTATCTCACCCATGAAATAAGCGCAGCTCAGTGTCATGTTGCATTCTGGACTTGCATTGTCTGATGTTAGTGAGCAATATCGAAATATGGTTAGAATCTTGTTTTCAGGGGGAATATAAAAAATGAACAAATAGTTTTAAGCTTGGCAATAGCATAAAAATTGGCTTCTTTCAAAATCTTAAACAACATTGCCCATTGCAATATGAAACACAGGCAATACTAACATATCACATCCCTATTAAGCAAAATAAAAGGCTTAGTTCGAGCATACCTTCCAAATGATCTGAACATAAAACAGCAATGCTTCCTTTCCGATCTGAAACAACAGCTGTATCAGCATCCATGAGAATACAATCAGCAACTATCCTTCGTGATGGGTCACCGCAAAGTAGCTCCAATTTTTTTGCTTCCTGGCATAGAAGATACAAATTAAACAATTCCAGCACTTGCTTTTCTTAATGAAGAAACATCATAAACAATAACAAAATATCAATACAAAAGGATCATGGTCTTGATCTGTGAAGCATAAACAGTTAATATACAAGATAACAGATAACTTTTTTTTTTTATAAACAAAGATTTTCTTAAGATGGAAGAGAAAGATACAAATGAAAGGAGATAAGAAATCCTCCAAAAACTAAGGAAATCAAGACCAAGAACCGGGGGGGGATTAAGAACACACAGCATTCCAATGAGTGCTGCTCTTTTTGCACCATGTGAGGCACAAAAAATACAAACTTTTGTTGCCTCAATAATTAAAACAGAAAACAAACAAAACATCTCTGTTTTCTTTAAATTTTAGTTTGAAAAGAAAAATACAATAGGCAGACATCACTCACCTCATGATAAGCAAATAAAATGATACCATCACGACAATCACCAACTGCAATTCTAGTAAAATGTGCAGTCAAAGATGTTATCATGTGGTGCGTCCTTCCCATAGCATACCTTCTCACTCTTTGGGGATTGTCATTAGGGAAACCACAAACATAGAACTGTAACATAATGAGAAGATTGTAAACCAAATATGGATAATAGATACAAAATCTTCTGATTTGGAGAGAGAGAATGGGACAGTGACCAAGTGACAAAACAAATGGAGAAAAGGTAAGAGTTTTGCAACTTACAGCATTGCCAGCAGATGCCAAAAAGTAACGATCAAGATAAGGACAGATTGCAAATACCATTCCCTGCCATCTAGTTGCATAAGCCAATCGGAACAGCCATACTTCATTTTCATCAAGTTTGATGCCATCAGAACTATTATCATCAGGGCTGCTGCCAAGGCTACTGCTCGATAACTGTTCAGGAGCATATGTAACAATTTCATGAAATGGCAAAGTTTTTTGAGAAGATAACCCTGCCTTTGAACAGAATGTCATAGAACCACTATCTGAATTTTGCACATGATCAAGACAGAGAACAAGAAGACGACCCTTGCCACTGCAAAAGAAGCAACCTATTAGAACATGGTAATCAATGTGAAGTGCATAAATTTCCAGGATAACAATACAAACATATTAACTTGTTTCCACCATCATACATGCAATACAGGATTATTGAAATACATGCAATACAGGATTATCAAAGTAAATATAAAGATGTAAAACAGATATATTGCTATATAGATTTTAGACAATCCAAAAACTGCACCCCTGGCACTTTGTGATGTTATTTATTGGAAAAGAATATTTGACATTTCCCTTAAGGAGGCCACCAAATCAAGTTTTGATGGATGTATTACAAAATTATCATACCTAAATTGGTGATGTGAAAAGAAAGTTTATCTTGGAGGCCAAACAACTTCCTACATGCATTTATTAATCATTGCTAAATTGTAGTTTGGGGTACTCTAAACTTTGAAATTTGAACGCACTCTATTGTTATTATTTTTTCAAACAACGATAGCTGTGATGCAACATATATTTTGGGAGATAAGAGCTTCTTTAATGTTTACTTTTCCATATAGCCTAGATACATGGTAAAGTTAGGTTCAATGCATCTTAGGAAGTAGTAGAATATTAATTGCTCTCTTGTAAATTGTTTTGGCATTAATTATCTTTGTAATACTCTTGAATATAAATGGACCATTCTGCTGGGTGGAAAATACACTCAAGCATATTCAGAAAATTGAGTCTCATTCTTCCACATAAAGATTCCAGGAGCCCTTCTATTTATATCTGTCTGGAAAGGAGAATGCCCGATCAGAAGAATACAGTGTCCCTCTTAAGAAAATTTACAATATGAAACTTTAACAAGGAAAAACAAATTTTAACTGAGGTCTCATATTAGCTGATGTAAGGGCAGTAAGGCATGTGCAGGAGCAGGCGGTTACTAATACTGATTATTACATAGGTTTAATTTATCAATTTTACCGAGTATCTTTATTCTTAAGCATAGAGATTGCAATATTGCACACTTGTGGGACTCAGCTGTCACTGAAGCATGAGTAAAGCTCTTCTTTTGGTGAGTTGAGGTGTGTACACTCCTTGAGAAGGAACTTGCAAGAAGCTCACCATCAGCTTAGTTCATTTTAAGTCATAAAAGCCATATGCAGTTCAAGAAAGTATTGTAGCCAGCAATTTGTCAATTTGATGGTAAAAAGAAAAGAAATTCCTACCAATTAGCTTGTGATACAAAACAACAATGGAAATAAAAATACAAGGAAAGTTATATGTCATACCTCTCAGCTTCACCACTGGGCATTGTGGCCGGACCAGAAGACAGACTAGTTCCAACAACAAGCACCTGCTCACTTCCAACTCTTACTAATTCCATGGATTTTCCTGTTTCTCCAAGTTCAAATCTAAAAGTCGATAGTAGTGACCCACTTAAGGGATCCACACAACATATGTCAGACAAACATGTACCATAATTCAGGTCAGTCCTCATCACAAGCAACATCTTGCTTTCATTATGATACAGGACCTTCCGTGGAGTGCCCTCTAAATGAAACTTCTGCATATTAAGTCTCTTGCTGTGGACCATCTCCACCTAAAGCATCAAGTGATAAATACAGTATAAATCAAGACAGCAACATAGACAAGAACTACACAACATGAAACAAGGAATGAAAACAGTGGTTATTTCTTGGTGAGGAAAGATGTCAAAATGGGGAGAGAAATCAGTCCAATGACCAAAAAAAACTATGTTTCTCATTTTGTTTTGAGTATGTAATCTAAATTATATAAATGAACAGAACTTACCAGTTAACAAACTGAAAATTAACTTAATAATATTCGGAAGACTAGATCCTAGAAATGCAGAGGCAATCCTCTGGTTTTATACAATTCAAATGCATAAAACAGTAGACAAGATAACCAAAACAAATTGACGCAATTGTTTTTCCAGAAACCAGGGAATACCACCACCCAAAACTTTCTCCATAATTTTACATAGAATAACATTATTTATACAACAAATTTTACAATAATGAGAGAAAGAGAAAAGAGAGAGAAGTATGGTATGTGATGGATGATTTGATAGACTAGAGAGAGGTAGAAAAGGTGTTGAATAACACAACTTTTACATAATGATTGCCACCCCTCAGCCCCCACCTCATCTTCATATCCTCCCCCCCTCTCTTGCAAATCTTCCACAACCATTCCTTCTCCACTCTCCTGTTGTCAGATGTCCATCTGCATAACTAATTTCTCATTTGTCTTCCCCCAACCATTCGATCATAATTCGGTTACTACTTACTAATGCCCCAAAATTAGTGTAAGGTCCATCCTTTTCTATTTCAGACCTCCTTCTCCTGTATACATGTATTGGGGGTGAGTCCCAAGGGTATGACATTATCCTCTTACTCCCAAAAAAAAATAGGAATAATAACAACTAGTAGACACCATTCAGAAACAGGACCAGCAAAAATTATTTAAGAAACGAAATGAGACCATCTAACAAAACTACATTATATCCAGCACCACACAAGTTAAACAATTGGTAGTACTCACAACACATAATATATCTCAGGATTTTTCTGTGCAATTAAATCTACCATCTACAAGCATCATCAATGCACTATAAGTTACAAAAGAAAGTGCAACCAAATAAATGAAGGAACAAAGAAATGTGGCAGCAAGCGATGCTGTAGTATGATTCTCTTACCAGATGTAAACTGTTTTCTGCAACAAATAATATTCCTTTTGGACACTCAACAGAGCAAACAGGAGTCACATGTGTGGACGGTTGAAATGAGATAGAAGTATAGGAAAGGCTGTGTCTTGCACTATGCAACAACCAAGGCCTATCACTAAGAGCAATTATATCGGTATCAAGTGTGTTACCCAGGGGCACCAAGAAAACTGGAGTAATGCCAATGCGACGAATGGCAATCAATTGAAGCGTGGAAGGAAGGTCATTTTTCTTGTCAAAAGCATTAGTTGCAGAATTTACCAAATTTATAGAAGATAAAGCAGAATCCACCATATTTATTGGTGATGAAGGAGGTGGTTCCGCCGGCCACTCAAAGCGAAGGAGCATTCCATTCCTCAAACCAGCAAGAACATAACACTTATCAACAAATACAAGTCTTACATCTTGAGGTACACAACCACTTATAGCAGTCCCTATTGTATTTGTTAATGAAATTGTCCCACAAGCAACTACTGTAATTCCTCCACCTGGTGCAAAAAAACAAATTTCCACGGAAGGCCTATGTGTGCCAATAACAAAGGTTTTACTGATGTCAACTCCACTTTGAGAAGAAGAAATGCTACTATTATTTGCTGAAATGGATGAATTTGATTGTTTTTGCTCAATTTCTTGTCCAGGGATGGAAATGCATGATAATTCATTCTGCAGTACCAAATGTTGCATTTCATAAATTTCATATTGATAACCTGATAGCAATCTAACCCCAAGGATAAACAGAAAGCATGGGTTAGAGGTTGACACAACTATGAAATTACGCCCAACTGCCCCCAAACTGATACTCACATTGTCCGGAGACCAAGATGTGCAAATAGGAGAGGACAAAGGGATACCTTCAGAATGAGCAGCCTTAGTGGGCAAACAAAGCTTAACAGTAGATTGGTGGATCTGAACAAGCAAACCATCAATCACAAGGCCACAAGCCAAAGTGCAGACATTAGGTTGGAAACCAACTGAATCAGTCACATCAGTAAAACTTAAGCCAACTGACAATATTCTGGTTTCCTCAACAAAGGATAGAACTAGAAAAGAATGATAAGAATCAGTAACTTTCATTCGGACAGTCCAAGTACCAGTTACCCCTTGATATATAGAAGCAGTCCTATGTAGCTTTTCTACATTAATACCATTTCGAATAATCCTTAATGATCCCTCTGGTGCCACACCACAGCAAGCAAACATTTGATCATGCTTCTCATCATGGTAATCAACAACTGCCATATCCAAGATTGGTGCAATGTTTTGAATTGGGTTTGTATAGCATAGCCTTCCATCTTCCAATTTCAGGACCACACCATCCCCCATTTCCACAAGGGCAGCTAGATATCCACCTTCAACCCACAAAAGTGCTTTACAGGGTAGACCTTTATAGAGACACTCAGACAGATTAACTTTAGGGCCTTCAGAATCAAAAATAACTTCAATCATAAAAAATTCCCCAGTATCTACACAGAAGATCATCCTAGGATCTTTATTATTTTCAGGTTCCCAACTCCACGAGCATACATATTTGTAACCTGAATTAGCACCACCATTGTCACTGTCTATGCACATAGGATCATAATCACTCAGCTCCAACAAAGCACAAGCAGCAACACTAAAGCGTTCATCATCAACATCATGTAATTTACAAGAGTCTTCCACATAAGTCTGCTCTTCCATGGCATTGGGTAAAAAGTTCAAGTTAGTCTTACAGAGACAGGATGGGTTTCGATGATCTCTAAGATCCATTAAGAGAACATCACCAGCCCTGAATAGAAATGCAAGTCCCCCAGAGTTAGGAACTTCAACAATGTCATGTGCTAGAGGCCCAGCTTCAACATACTGAGAAATAACAAAGATTTTACGTGCTTTAACATTCCATTCCAATAATAGCAATTCATTTAGAAGTGCTCCCTTCCTGTAGAGCACAAAAATGCATGGTTTCGGTAAGTATGCAAACAAAAGCTAACTTCCATTATAGAGCTGTCTTCAGGACTTAGAATAAACTTCTGACAATGGCAAACATATGTATCACTATACCTATTTATAATAACAGCTAGTACAGGTTTATGCTCCTTGCTTGGTTGTCTGGAATCTTGTGAAATGAAGCAGATGCTCCAAATTGTACCACGTATACTGGTTCTCTGGATGCTTCTGGAAGTACTTGCAGTCCCTTCACTTTCAGAAGGATATACAATTCTCTGAAGTTGAGCAAAAAAAGATCACACAAGCATACAAAAGAAACAATTTATCTAAAGTAGACAAATTAGAAAATACAAATATGATAATAATATACTGTTACAAGTAAGGACATCGTGAAAAGAAAAAGAAATGAAAGGTCAATAAAGGAAACCAATACATTAGATCCTTCCAAATTCCAATCTCTTTGAAGATCCACCAAAAAATATTAGATGAACACCATAAAGATGGTCAACAAAAATCTTGCCCTATATGTATGTCAAGTTGGATACCATATACAGCCTATACCACCACAAAAAACAGTCCTCTATCATATTCATATATGCATTTTGCTCACAAAAAGACATGCAGCTTTTCTAAAATGCAGGATGATATAGTAATTTCGGACCTCATCAATGATATCACCACTGGACATTGACATAGAAAACAAAGCCAGCCGATCTTCGTATGCACTGGCAGCAATAAAACAACCACTGTAGAAAGAGAACCACAGGAGTTAGTAACATTAACAAGAAAAGCTTACCATGCCTTTTTCTGTTTGTCCAATTTAACACTACTAAATATAAAACCATTCATGAGCCTTCATCCAACAGCTTAAGCTTTTAGAAGAGTAGGACCTTGACATGGTATCGAACCTCTTTAACCATGTGGTTAAGAGTTCAATCCTTGCCGCTTCCAAACTTCTAAATAAAAGTTGAATTCCAATACAAGGTGGGCCTAAGCATTGTCCACGCTTCCAGCTCAAAGGACTCTTGTATGAAGGGCCATGCTAGATATAAAATCCTTAATGAGCCTTCACCTAACAGCTTAAGTTTTTAAGAGATGGCCATGAACAAAAGTAATCCAGAAATACACACTATTATTTAAATAAGAACATATCTTAGCCAAAAAATTATAAAAAGAGATCTCTATTGTATTAGCAACACATGTCACCCACGAGGAGTCAACTGATAGTGAATTAACTCACAAGGCATTAGGAACTGTTTTATTGGAAGGATTTAAATTTAATCCACTGATGCAGTGCAAAAAGCTTCATACTATCAACAAAACATATGGAGCCAAATGGTTAAAAGATTTTACTGGAAGTGAAGAATATTAATTACAACAATGATTAGTCACTTTCTTGTCTCCTGGTAGTTTCATATTCACACTGGATGTAATTTAAAAAGTTATTATCGAACTCACAGTACATCACAATGGGTCTTAAAGAGTAAGTAGTTGTGATACCGCAATGTTATAAAGTGGTTTAAATTTAATTTTCATCTGATCAGGGCATTACATGGATCACAAAAATCCCACACATCCCTTAAATGGGCCATTTATGACCCAAAACTCTCAATGCAGTATTCCCAACATACCAAGAGTCACAAATTGGTGCCCATACAAAAATAAACAAGAGCCACCGAAGCACACAGTAGAAAATGCAGGAGCTGAAATTGCAAAGATAAGCTCTTTCGGGACAGAGGTGAAGCTAGAGAGAAGGGAAAAAAATCTAATTCTTGAGCATGATGAAATGAATCATTTCAATTTTCAAAAAAAAAAAAAAAAAGGTTTATGCATGTAGGTTGCCGCAGTTATTATTAGTTGATCATGTGCTAAGAGTCTCATTGTATTATGTTATACAGCTGTAGCTTCTAGCATTCCAAGCAAACTTACAATGCCACTCCCTCATCAGGTTGCATAAGAAGATCAACTTTAGTTTACAATAATTTAAAATCCTTTAAAAATAAAGCTTCTAGTGAAAAAAGAAAATAACACAATATAGTTGAGTTTTAAAAAAAAATACAACTTAATACTATAGTTTGAAGTTTAGTGATAAGAGTATTATTAAGAAACATCCAATTCAGAAGGATTATGTTAGAAGAGGGGTACAACAGAGAATTAAAACCCTGTGAATTGTAACATAATAAATGACAGGAGTTTCGTTAGTTAGGAGGACAGAATATAAATAGGATTAGTTAGAGGAACTGAGGAAGGGGCATCAGATTGATCAGTTTGTGATGGAAGGAACCATGTTCCTTGAATTACTGGAGGATTCTTTCTTTTATTTATTTTTTTTCAAAAAAGGTTCCCTTCTTTTCTTCCCTCAAAACCAATTTGTACCATTTAGGTATGGCAATTCAATATAAGCAAATTTCAATCCTAAATAGGAAACTAACCATGCCTACCCTCAATATCACTGTACCACAGTCCACATATCATGAAAAATTCTAGTGGGAGCTACTGTTGGAAATAGGAATATTTTTAGGAGAAAAGAGCTTCTTCAATGTTTATTTTCCCAAGTAGCCTAGATACTTGGTATAGCTAGGTTCAATGCATCTTAGGAAGTAGGGGTATCTTAATTGTTCTCTTGTAAATTGTTGGCATTAATATCTTTCTAATACTCTTAAATAAAAATAAGTTCATTCTACTGGGTGGAAAAAACACTTGAGCACATTCAGAAAATTTTCCTTTTTTATTTTCCCACATTGTATCAGAGTGCCCGATGTAAAGGGCTCTGCTTCCACAAAAAAAAGGTTTCTGTAGAAGGTCTGATTAGGTTCTTGAAGCTGTCAGACATCCAAAAATTCAACTGGAACTTTCTAGTGACTTTTCCAGCCACCACCAGAATTTTCTGGCAGTGGCTGGGCTTGTTTCAGGGGTAGTTTTGCTCCAACCCCTCTCTGATTCAGGGCTGGTTCAAGCACTACTTTTGTCATTTTCTGTTCATTATGAACAAGCAGTTCCAGCCACCACCAGAATTTTCTGGCAGTGGCTGGGCTTGTTTCAGGGGTAGTTTTGCTCCAACCCCTCTCTGATTCAGGGCTGGTTCAAGCACTACTTTTGTCATTTTCTGTTCATTATGAACAAGCAGTTTTTCCCATTTTGACTCATTTTTTTGTCTGATTTGTTCTCTAGTCCCTTCAGAAGGTGAGATTGTGAACTCAGTTAATTATCAGAACAATCAGTCTGGTAAAATACAGAGAGTAACTTTCAACAGGAGGGGGTGGAAAGGGTAAGAACTTTTCTCAGAAGCTTGGAGAAAACTTCAGGTACTTGTACTTTAGCATATTCAGGTATGCTTTCATTCTCATTTGGATTTAATGTCTCAAAAACATCTTCCCCATCTTTTGGGTTCTTGATTCCAGAACTACAGACTCCCACATCTAAATATTTCCCCAAATATTCATTCTCCTAGTTCCCAGAAATAAAAAAAAAATAGCCATGGCATAATTGTAACAGTAATTGGCATAAAAAATATTAAAATAAATCCCTTATTAACCTTGTTCCCATACAAAATGTTAGAACCTCAAATGGGCTGCAAGGTCAGAAGGGAATGTGGGTTCAACAATTGTCTCATGAGCCCATAGTTTGGAAGGTTTACAGTAGAAGGAAAGAGGGAAGATAGACAGGAATAATGAGCTAGCAGTGAGAAAGGGAAGGAGGGAGTTAGTTATTGAATAGTGGAATGTGTTTCTATGATATAAGAGAGAAATGGAGTGAGGGTATCCTGCCATATCACTTTGTTAGTTATGGATAGAGAGCAGTAGCTCTCTATAGGAGCAGAGATCTGGGTAGTAGAGACCTCATTAGAAGCTTCGAGGGAATTCATTGGATGAGTTCCACCAATCAGTTAAAAGGGGGGAACTGCTGATGTTCCACAGAGA
Organism: Mucuna pruriens; assembly: GCA_025330945.1. Lineage (NCBI taxonomy): Eukaryota > Viridiplantae > Streptophyta > Magnoliopsida > Fabales > Fabaceae > Mucuna > Mucuna pruriens. Next base: position 4,474,416 of record JAENHJ010000528.1, read on the forward strand.
AGATCCAACGGTTTGGATTTCTCAAGCAGAAGTTAACTTCCAGCTGATGGAGATGAGTACAGAGGTTCAAATGAACCTCACACAGCTGTGTATGGAAGGACTCACAATCCAGTTCTTTAAATATCTGGTTGCAAACAAGCCTAATTTAACTTGGGAACAGCTCAAAGGTAAATTGCTTGAGAGATATGGATGGGTGGGTGATGGCGACATTTTGGAGCAACTTACAAACTCTTCGGCAAGTATGGAGTGTAGATGAGTACATACAGGAGAATGAACGATTAACAGCCCAGATAGTGCACTTGCCTGATGACCAATATTTTAAGAATTTCATTCATGATTGAAGGATGATATCTGTTGCAGAGTGTGCAGCATGTGTGCTGTGGGTCCTCTGTAGTCTATCCTGTTCACAAATAATGAATCTAGCAAGAGCGCTCGAAAGTAAGTAACGGGTCGGCATCGATTTCAATGAGGGACAGGACCATCAGGAGGAAGGGAAAGTTTCAGGTTGGGTTCTGGTACCTGAAATGGGCCACTTAACTCGGATAGCCCAAACATTTTAAAAGTATTTGAATGCGACTATAAAAGTAGATTTTAAAACGTGGACATCCTATCAGCTATAATACATTTTTATTATCAACCCAGGTAGCACTTGCAGTTGACCTAGAAGTTCATGTAGACCAATTATGGGAGCTTCCCTAATATTTGCAATATGTGAAGCAACTAATATATGCTTACAGAATGGGACCAGAACACATAACTGAGAGATAACAAGAATAATGTTGTTAAATAACTGTTATAGCACCACCATAACACTATAACGTGACATTTTCAACCCCTCCACCATAGGCAAATTGTTAAGAGATGTCTGCTGTGGCAGCACCATAGGCTGCAATGGCATGTTTATATGGCAGAATTTTGGCCTTTCACCATATTCCATCAGTGATAATATTGAACAAAAAAGACAAAATAGATGCTTTCCAAGAATTTTTGTGACTGTTAAATACATCACCTGGAATCAACTGCTAGCTTTCTTCCAGGAAGATCCACTGCATTTCCAGGATTAGATAGCTGAATATGTGTTATAGAAACAAGCCTACAAAACATAAAGAAGAAAGCTTCATACAAATTAATTTTGTTTCCTAAAATGCAGTTCCTGACATGTAATGAACGGTTATCGTGTTCTAAGCATGCATTAACGAACCAAAACTGAAAACAATCCTCCATAATACCTAATACCAATACAGTGAAAAGAAAGACAAGGTGAACAAACCTGTGCATTTCATTGCAAAATGTGAGCAACGACAGCTTCCCAGAATCAGATGTAGCAACCAAAAGGTCTTTACCCCACAGCTACAGAACAAAAAGAAGGACTAAATAATACATAAAAAAAAAATCCACTCACAACAAATTTCTTAATTTCAATCAAATCAAAAGAGGCAGAGACACTGAGACAAATTCCTGACAAACAGCGCACAGTTAACCAGAGTAGTGAAACGAGTAACACACCTGTGGATCACGTGAGCGAAATTTGTCATTCCAGGGCAATATGGCAAGATCTTTGATGGTGCCAAAAACAGGCTGATCACAGACAGATTGCACATTCCCATCCTCACCAATAACCACCAATTCAATAGACGTCTCCTGAAACCACAAACGAACAGGAGCAACATGTTACCCTAAAAACAATCCTAATAAAAATAAGAATGAGTAATAATAACAAGAGAAGAACAGTTCAGTTAAATTAAGTTAATCACGCGAAAGAAAAGCCCTACAGCACGCAGCAGTAATACACAAGAATAGTTCGAGTTCTGTTGAGGCAAATAAGGGGGAAAGGATTGGAAAAGAATGACCTCACCTTGCCAAAAACGACGTCGTTGGAGGAGGGAGAACGAATGTGAGCGTAGAGAACCTGAAGAACGACGCTGCCTCTGAGAACGCACTTGGAGAGGTAGTAGCGCGAGGCGGAGGAAGACGAAGAGGGACCCGACTTTGTAGAAGAGCATTCTTCTTCGGAAACCGCCATTCGCAATTAGCTGTTTAGGTTTGAAACGATTGAATGTTTTGTTTCCTCGAGAAAGAAGAGACACGGAACAGCGTTCATTGATACTAGAGGCGTAGCATCCTCGAGCACATGGTGATGGTGATGCACACAGTTCGAAGTTCAGTAGTAGATGAAGAAAAAGAACGAGAAGAAGATGAAGAGGGCTTTTCTAGTTTCCTTTCCTTTCAGTTTTTTGTTCCGGCATTCATGTCAGAGACAAGTTTACACAAGATGGGGGCAAATGGAGAGCCTGCCTTTTTTATATATTATTATTATTATTATTATTATTATTATTATTATTATTATTATTATTATTGGAAAGTGCTTGTGTTTTTTTTAATTAAAAATAAAATAATGAAAGGTATATAATAAAAGAATATGTTATGTATGAGTTGCGAAAGTTATGGCCTAAAAATAAAAATATACTATCATTTCTTTTAGTATATGAAGAAATAAATATGTCTAAGAGAAAATGGATATCAAACATAAATATCTATTTTATATGTTGTTATAAATTATTAATTTGTAAAAATTATAGCATAAAAATAAATATATACTACGATTTTTAAATATATGAAAAGGTCAAAGTATAAAAAAAAATTGATACTTTTATATGTTGTTATAAACTATTATTTTTATTTTATTATTATTATTAGGAATAGTTACTTCTAAAAGTAATTTTAGTTTTACTCTTTCTCTTCTCTTTTAATTTATTGTCATGGTCAATAAGGAATGTATATGGTGGAGATGAGACAAGTAAGTATATATCTCTTTTATTATTATTATTATTACATGACTTTGAAATGTTGATTTCATATATATTTTGTGTTTATCATTATTTATTTTTTATTTTTTATATCCATAGAATAGGTATTAGTATTATAGGATAAGTGTTCATCACTCAAACCGGTGACTAATATATGTTAAGATAATGAATTTACTTAACAGTGGGTATTTTTTTCCAACAAATTTATAAAACTTTGCTTATTTAATGTTTTTTGTAACATTATTTTGTAATTTTTTTTTAATGATAAGAAGAAGTTTAATATTTCAACAACTATTGATATTATTGGTGTTTACAATTATTTTGAAACTATATTTTTAAAGAAAATTTTATAAACTTAAATAAAACTAGAAGCTAGTAATATTTAAAATGTTAGTTAATGAAAACCTAGCAATCTGTGTGCGGGTGAAAGTATATAGTTGAGAACTAGATAAAATAAATGTATTTTTTTTACAAATTAAATTTATATTTATGATCCTTGTCTTAAAAAGATTGTTTAATGTTGATAAAGACTAAATATTTATGGTATGTATTAAAAATATTCGCATCACCTTATCGTCTTCATTGCCTGAATCTTTGTAATATTTTTTAGTTATGACAGCAGGAACACATGTAATTTTTTAGACCCAAAGTTGTTGCGCACTAGTTGTCCTACATTGATCTGCTCTCTTGTTAAACGTAGTTCCTGCTCATACCACTAGTACTAGTGTTTAAAAGCATTTCAATAAATTCCTTTAACTATTTTATATGCACTTAACCATTTGAGTTGCAACCTGGATGTTTCTAGGAGTATCTATACTATGCAATTTCTTTTAGGTAGTTAATGAGAGTAAGTGTGTTTACTTATTCTTTTTCTTATTTGCTTTGATTTGTGATCTTGAATACTGTTAGGCTTTAGGTGTATATTCTAACCAGCTCAGACTAAGTGTGTAGAGGCTGTTAATCCAAAATACCTTAATCAAACATTTGTATCCCTCACCTATCAAATTTGTAATGTTTCCAGCTTACTACATCCTTTCCTATGTGAAGTCATGAAGACTCATCAAGCAATTTTTCTTTTTTTAATTATCGATTTAGGTCGGTGGCGGGAATGGAACAAAAATAATTTTCAACCCTTAAAATCATTAGGCTTTATTTAGGTTAAGAGTTTAAGTGATTTAATTTGGGTTAAATTTTATCTTATCTAATTTAATATTCAATTTAATGAAATATAGTTGGGACGGATAAGATTTTTTTTTTATTAAATAACACAATTTAATACAATTAGACTTTAATTGAGTTGAATTTGATTGATTTACGTGGTCGATCAATTGAATTAAACAATAATATATTTGAAATTTTTAAATAAATTAAAATAAAAAAATTAAAAAAATACTATTTAATTAATTCAACCCATTCAAAATCAAGACAATCAAATGTATAAAAGTTAGTTAAATAATAATAGTATAGAACTATATAATAATCAAAATATATAAAAAAAATTTAGAATGATTTACTAATATACTATTTCAACTAAAATTTAATAAATGATTAACCATGTTATTAAAATCTCGTACCTGAATTAAAATATGAATCCAACTAGTCAAAATTAACACAATCAGTAAATAATTATAATTTATTAGTATTATTATAATATTATTGAGTTTGAAATTCTTTAATGCAATACCTAACCCAATTATAATTCTATCGAACAAAATAAACCCAACCTAATAATCAATTAGCTTAAATGTTGTTATGTTGAGTTTGATTGATCAAATTCACAATCTATTTATGCACCTAATTTTTGTCATGAATCACTATGAGAAGGAAGGTTAAACAAAGTTGTTGAATGACTTTGCTAGTTATTAAATTTTTGGCTTGGTGTAAACAAAAAAAAAAGATGGTGGAAAAAAAACTATCGATTTTATTGAAGTGAGAGAGGAAATTGAGCATCATTATGATAATTATATTTGCATGTGATTGTGTTGATGAAGTTTTTAATTAATTATTGTTTGGTTAATTGTCAAACTTGTTCCCTTTTATGATTGTTTATCATATGTGCACAGGAATATTTGTCCTCATGTAGTGGTTAGATGATTATCTCAATTAATTTAGTGATTAATTATTAAATGATTTAAATATATTTTTACTTTTAAATTTAGGTTAATTTTCATCTAAATTCTTTAAATTTATTTATTTTTATTTTAGTTTTTACATTTAAAAAATATATTTTTAATATCAATATAGACATTGTTTACTATGTAGAAAAAGGCTATTGTTTACATGATTAATAATAAAGTAAAAAACAACATTAATTAACTCGTATTCTTTCTGTGACATAAAAAATGTCTCTTACAATATTTATATTGAGGAACTAAAAATAAAATTTTAAAATATTGAGATTAAAAAGTTAAAATTTAAATAATTAACATAAAAATTAACCTAAATTTAAAGAAAAAAAACATATTTAAAATTTATTTAACACGTGGATCACTTGATTTTTTGGGGAATGTTATTTGCATGAACTCTCCATCTACTTTCCCGTAAATGATTATAATTAATTGAGTGTTGTTTACATGGGTGGGAGTAATTACAATAAAGAGAAGAAACTGTGAGATGGGTCATGTTGGGGCAAAATGGAGGAAGAATTAGGAGAGCCAATGCATGCCATTGGAAATGGGCTGTAGAATATGGTGGGTTGGTGTAATTGTTGAAACTAGGAAAAATACGAATAATAATAATAATAATAAAGTAATTTCTCTCATAATATGAAATTGCTAAACAATATAAAACTTAATTTGCTGAGTGCAATTACGTTTTTTTGGGACATAGACATATACCACTAAAACTTAAACACCTTATAAGAGAAGCATACGTATATAGATGTTCATTAAAAGAGGCCAAACATAGAAGTTATAAGTATAACCTAAGAGAAACATCTATTTATCAAAGAAACATGAATAAATGTATTTGTTAAGGAAGCTTGCACGGTTCATCCATAAGAAATATATACATAATAAATATGTACATAGATACATGGGTGATATGTACATAGATACACGGGTGATAAAAAATTTCGTAACTATAAATATTCATAAATAAAATTCACAATGGATAAAAAATATATAGTTTTAATATAGATAAGAAATATTCATATCCACAATTACTCACTAATGTTAAATTAACTAATTATCCTTATACATAAAAAAAAAAAAAGTGTTGCTAATTTTTATCTACCTAGATTGAAAAAAGATACGGCATCAAAGTAAAATAAAATCACCAAGATAAAAGAATAACTCAACAAAATATCCATATAAAACAATAAAGCCTTATATAATCTTTACACATATGAGCCAGACATGCCTTTAATCTAAATCAAAACATATGCGAGCACTGAAGTGTCTTAAATTAAATGAAATTACGAATTCCTTTATAAAAAAAAGTTGCTGCAAAAGTAGTTGTAAGCAAACCACTATGAACATTAAAGTTAACTTTAACAATAATGGTTGACATTATATGTGTATTTTAACTAAGATATCTAATTCAAATTTAATCTTAAATATGAAAAAATTATACTAAAAAAAAATCCACACTTTTTAGTAAACTTGCACTACTACTAGACAGATATTAGTGATTATTAATTGTAAAAAAAATCAGTATCTAATTAACTAACATAAATATTACCATTAATGTATATATAGTTACCAATCCATATTTATTTACAAAGAATCACTATCTCATACATCATTACCCAAGGATTATTAGGAATTTAACTTTTGAGTCGTTTAGGATTATTTGTCTATTATATTGGACTTTCCTTTAAATATAGCTATATAGTGAATATTGATGATTTTTATACTTTAATTTGAGATTGAATTGAGAATCATTATTTCGTTACATGTAAATTTGAAAAGATCTATTAAAAAAATTTAATCAATCTGAATTAAAAAAATTTAAAACTATAAAATAAAATTGAACTCTTCCTTTTTGTTAGAATAAAACATTCTCTCGTTTTCATACACTTTTATAACTTACGTACAACTGCTTTAACTCTCTCTAACCGTTTTTATAATTAATTAATTTTAAAAAAAATTGTTGCAATAACATGTGAAAGAGTTAAAGGTAAAGTGGACTTTTGTTGGAACAGTTTTGATATTGATATTTATTATTCGGACAGTTTTGATATTGGTATTTTGAAAAAAAACCAAAGTCAAAGTTTAATAAAAGAAATTGAACAACGTGTAAATCTGAGTGGGCAAAAAAGAAAAGAAAAAGTTGTGTAAGAGAAAAGGAGAAAACACGGAAGCAATGGACTGAAGAAGAATATCGGTATTTGTAAAAAGGGTTTATTTATCTTACGGCCAAAAATCAAACACAGGCATTTTATTTTATTTTTTATTTTTAATATCATTATTGCTTTGACTTTAAAATTCATGTGTTTATGATAAGTGCTAATTTAACATATTTCCATTTTAAAATAAAATGGCCAACAACCAAAAAAAACTATATTTTTTTCAGAAATTGTAATTTATAATTTATCGCAAAAAAAAAAACTCAATTTTTAAAAAATAAAAGGGGCGGAAATTTTAGGTAAAAGTTCGTGTAGATATATGCATTCATACTTCTTGTATTGTTTTGAGATGTTTGCATCAATTTTTCATTCAATTTTTTTTTTTGCATAAAATTAAAAATTTCCACATCTCTTTTGTTTTTTCTATGACATTATTTTTTATTGGGCACATCAATATGGCAAAGGAAAATATTGCAAAAGATTGTGTGAAGTTAAAAATTCATACTCAAGTCGTTAATCATACTTAAAAATACTTTCTTTGTTAATAAGTTTCAAACAAAGTGAGAGAAAAAATTCATGACGTAACATTAATATATAAAATAATAATATAATACTAAACATAAAATTACTATTTAGAGTAAAATAATAACATAATAATTATCGATTAATTTAATATTACAAACAAAGTAAACTACTAATTTATGAATAAAAATCTATTTTTTTCAATCAAATGGACATAATTAAAAATAATACTTTACATATTGGAAGTAATAATTATTATTATCTTGTCTAAAACTTTTAGTATCCAAAAATCACTTTAATTCTTATCAATTGTAAACTCAGTTAAAGAGATAAAACTCTTTTATTATCTTTGTCTTTCCTTTCTAATATTTGAATTCAAAACACACAGTATGTCTTATTTTGATTTGCATATTTCGTAACGCCAATGGTCTGTTTGTTATGGTGGAAACAAAGCAAGAGAGAAGTAAAGTTTGAAATTTGAATTAAAGGGGAGTGTATCGATAATAAAGAAAAGTGCTAATATCAACCGTCTAATATTTTTTATATAGTTAATTTTTTTTATAACATTATACAGTTAAATTTTAAAATTGACAAAAGAAAATGTTGTATGTCGAAGAAGGTGACTTTAGATTGGTTGGGTACACCTTGGCATATGTGTTTTTTTTTTGTTGTTCTTTTTGTTTTTATCTTGAACATGTACTGCTATTTTGAACTCCTGTATATTTTAAATAGAGTGAGTTAAAATTAGGACTGTATATGAATTAAATTATTGATAGTTTGTTCGAAGTGAACTTATTAAATAATCGATTAAATTTGATTGTTTAATTAAATAAATAAGTTGACATTTTACGTTAAATTTAATTATTTAAAAGTCTAAGTTCAAAATTTATAGACTTGACATTTTATTTAAATAAATTTATCTCAAAATTACCATTGAATTAAAAGACTATTTCACATAAATAATGCTCACAAATTTATATTAATAAAAAAGTTATTGGAATGAACATTAAAATCAATATAATATATACTTTTAAAATACATAAAAATATGAAATATTTAATAATCTTTTTATAAATGTTAAATTTTAACAAAAGTTTACTTCCAAAAAAAAAATTAACAAAATTTTACACAAACGGACAAATTATAATATATAGTTCTTAAAACTTAGTTATATTGATAGAACAACGTAACCTTCCGGCAAATCAAACCCATGAAATTTAAAAGGATAAACACTTTTCTTTATTATCACAGAAAATCACCACTTAATCATTCTTTAGTCAACACATTATTAACGCATTTACGCGAAAAATATTCTTAAGATTTTCCTTATATTTTAATACAATTATAATATTTGTCTAAATTTAATTTCGCTCTTTAACCATCAATATAGTTTGTTGTTTTTAATTAAAATGTTTGAATCGAATCTCGATTTTAGGTATGAAAAAAAATCATATTAAAAAAGGAATATTCACTTTTTAATAATTTTATGATCTCTAACAAAAATTAATCCCTACTTTTTCACTTGGTTTATATTATTACTAGTCATTAAATTCAACGTAAAAATATTATTATTAGTCATTCAACTCAATGTGAAAAATTATATTAAGAGAATAATATTTACTTTTTTATAAGCTCACGAATAAGATTAATTACTGTTTTCACACCTAGTTTATATTATTACTAGTCACTCAACAAGAGTATATATTGAGTTCAACTCAGATGATTCCATTTCACTTGCAACTCAACACATCTTTTATGTTAATCGATCATCTATAAATCAATTATTATTTTTTAAATATATTTTATTTTATTAAATAAATACTATTTAATGTTTGATTATTATATGTTTATTTATTTCTTAGTATTTGAATTTGTAATTCTTTAAGTAAAAAGTTAAAAATATTTATTTTTTATGCTTTATGTAGTGTTTGAATTATGTACATAAATGATATTTTTATTTCACCATTTCATCAATCTATTCACATTTCTTTTATTTATATATATATATATATGGTTAATGGTAGACACTTTTCAGTTTTATCATTTTATGATTTTTTAAGTTTTTCATTATTTTTATTTTTATTTTTTAAAAATAATTTTTATTATTAGTCGTGCGAATTAATCTATTAACCCACTTGCTAAGTAAACTAGATGCAAACTAGACAAAGTTCATTTGATGAGTGAGATAGTTTATTTTGATCAATTTAAATATAGATTAAAATAAACCGCACTAAACGAATCGGACAAGACCATAATTCTCTTAAAATTATTACCAAAATTTTCTTACCATATACACAGAGTGTATATGCATGGCATAACTATAATTTTATTTATTATATTGACTTGAAAGATTATTATTTATTATTATTATCTTATATATTATTTTTATTATTTATTTTAAAGAGTCATAATTTAAATAAGAGGCAAACTTTCTTATAAAAAAATCCATCATTTTTATCGTTAAAGATTTTACTTTCAAATCTTAAATATTTTTATGAATATAGAATTATGTTCTAATATAATTTTATTTCACATTCTAGTATAAAAGTATTTATTAAATAATAAATTAATAAACATAATTTATTTATAATAAATTTGACAAATACGAAATTAAACAAGAGATAAATACTTAAAATTCCCATTTTTAATTAAGTCAATCTCTAACTTTAAATTTATCTTATTTGAGATGAAATTATGTTATTCCTTGCTAAAAATTGTTAGTATGATCTTTCAATGGTATGTAAGAAGATCTTCTAAATTTATAATTTTACAAACATGAGAAAATAGTAAAAATAAAATTCTACGGTTAAAAAGCAGAGATGACATTAAATGGAAGGGAGATTGTAGCGTTAAAAAACCGAATTTTCTTTCAAAATTAAACTCTTAATCAAAAGTGATGTTCTTTCACAACCCAGCATTTTAGATCTCAACACCCCATGTCGGTAAGTTCTCTTCTTTTTGCAATTTCTTTCAGGACATTCAAAATTTGTGCATCAAACTTTCACGGGTTGTTGTGTGATCATAAACTGAACTCATTTAGGTTGCATTTCCAGAAATTTGGTTGAGAAAAATTTTGTTGCAGCGCTTGGGCACCAATGTAATTTTATCTTTAACATTTAGTTTTATAACTGATGATGAAGAATGATGATATCTGGAATCCTGATTTATGAAATATGTCTTCAATATTGTGCATTAGATGCTGAAATCTTTTTCTTGTCCAATAAGTTACTCATTAAATTGTTGTAAAACAATAAATTTGGTTGTTTTTCTTTTTTAAAGTGATTCAAGGATATCAAAGAATATAAAATTTAATGATTATGCAGTACAAAGTCAAATATATTTACACTATCATTCAATTGCAAATTATTAATAGTATGATTTTAAAATAATTATGGTAAAAATCAACTCACTTACTATAAATACTGCTTTGTGATTGAATAAATGTGATTACTGTTTTAAGGTATAGCCTATTTTCCGAAGAATATATAATGATGTTTTATCCTGAAATTTATTATTTATAGATATTACCAAGCATGGACATGCCCAGCATTGATGTGGACCTAGGGCCTGAGAAGCTTGAAGATGAGAAACAAGCAGGTCCCTTGTTGCATTGTGATCTTTGTGATGCAGAAGTAGTTCATAAGTTGGCTCAAATGTTCCTTCCAGGTATAGGCAGTGCTTGTGTTGATAACACATCAGGAGATCTCTTCAAGACTCCTGGTGCAGTGGCTGTTGAATTGAGAAAGGAAATGATAGAATATCTTACTCAAAGAAGTGAATCATTTGTTGCTGAGTCTGTTATCTTGGAAGGTGGTCCTGACGGTGAAGTATCAGACCATCCTTTTGATATCATTTCTAATTTTGTTGATGACTTTGCAAGTATAAAGAGGAATTTGTTAAGTCGAGTTTCAGGATGGATACTGAGTGAAAAAAGGGAAGACAAAATAGATGATTTTGTCCAAGAAATGGAAATAAATGGGTTTTGGACACTTGAAAGAAGAGAAACAGTTGCAGAAACTTTGCTTAAGAATGTTGACTTTGAGAACAAGTATCATTGCAACATGAGTTTTAATTCTGCAGAAGAACTTGCCAATCATGTTGATACTTGCAACTTTAGATCCATGATCTGCGAAAATCAAGGGTGCAATTCCAAATTTTGCGCAGCTCAATTGAAGAAGCATGATTCAACTTGTCCTTTCAAGATAATTCCATGTGAACAAAAGTGTTCTGCTAACATTATGAGACGTGAGATGGACAGACATTGTATAACTGTTTGTCCAATGAAGGTTGTAAATTGTCCTTTTTATGCTGTGGGTTGTCGATCAGCTGTTGCACAATGTATGATTGAAAAACATCGTTCAGATGACATTCATTCTCACTTGTGGCATTTACTTAAAGGCATTTACAAGGATGCATCTGGGGATGACCTTAAACGACGAGCAGACCAAATTATACAGGTTAGTCTCTGTAAACAACAAACACTAAGTGTTTTTTATATAGCTAAAAGAACCTAAAACTTTTCACTGAAATTCTTTATTTTTTTCACAATTGATAATTTTAAGTGTAAACATAACCTTTTGTTTGAAAAATACTAAACTCTGGATTCTTGGAACAATATTTTTGTTTTAATTAGTGGGGTAACCCTGTTGCTAAAGGTAGATGGGGACCTAGAAAACTATAGGTAAAACTATTAATGATTGGGAGATCAACGATTTATCTATAGGTGTAATTCATAATGGAAGACTTTAGAGTTGTTTGATCCATGTAACTGATTCAACCTAGCAGAAAAAAGTTGTTGTTGTATTGGGGGTATACAATAGAGGATTTTTGTACCATTTGTGAATGAGGGTATAATGGAAGGAAACCATTGTCATTAGAAAAACACGAAAAATGTATCAATGGAAAAAATATTGAAATTGTGGCCCATGTTCCTTTTGTCTGCATACATTTTCCTTTATGTTATTTATCCAGAAACCTTGAAATTTTCAATGTTGAGGCTTCTCATTTTCAAACATCCATGTACTTTACATACATGCTAATAAATTTTATCATTGGCCATAGGTTATGGCTATTTCCACGACGAAATTGGCTAGTGGCACCACCCAATTAATGTTAAAAGATTGTATTTGACAAAGCTGTACTTTTAGGAATTCTACATTAATTGTTGTTTATAATATAATTTGTGCATGTTTCCTATCTAGTATGTATACACTAGTTTTATACAAAAGATTTTTTTTTTCAACATAATATAATTGATAAAATGAAACATCTCGCTATTTAAAAAAAAATTACATTAATATTGCCTACTTTAGTCGTTTGTTTTTCACGTTCTAATAAAGTTTACTTCCATGGTTAGAGACAAGATTGTAGAGAAATATAGATTTTCATTATTTCTTTCAAATTAAGCAATATGTTTTTTCTTTAACGGTTGATCACCCCATACAACAACATTAATATTAATGTCAACATGATTGTGTTAATTTTAATAATTTGAATTGGTTATATCTAATGCTCGTAGTATTGCCATTTAAAAAATTAATCTACCCAGTGAGATAAGACTTTTGTTATTGCATTATCATTTATAGCATGTGTAAATCATTATGGGCATTGGATAGGCATCACAAAGGAGCTAGAGCTGATATATTCAAGGCATTATCTTAATTTGATTTTAAGACTTGACTTTATATTGAATCGTTTAAGAAAATACTTCGATAGCACTTGACATGTCAACAAAATGAAATGGAATGGTTTAGTTCCCCAATTTCAGCCATTTTAGCAGAATCAAAATATATCACTTTTTTGTGTCTAGTGATGAATTTGGTTTTGTCCATGAGTTGATAAACTTAATACGTGTCTTCAAATTATCCATTGATGGAAACATGGAATTGTTGTCTTTTATAATCAATTATCATTTATTTTGTCCTATTGTTTGGAAAGTGATATCTTATTTCTTTGTTATAATAAGGATTCAAATTTTTAGTTTTGTGTGATAGGCATCTTCAATCAAACGTTTAGAAGGAGCCCGAGATGTTAGATCTTTAAACACTATTGTGAAGGATATTGAAGCTAAGTTAGGACCTTTTGAAGTAACCCCTGTGGAGAAAAAAAGTGAAGAAACTGTTTCCAAGAATGATGATAAGGAAGGTGATGAGATTGTTTCCAAGAATGATGATAAGGAAGGTGGTGAGACTGATATAAAGACCAGTGAAAGGAGCATAGATGTTTCAGATATGGTTAATTCATCAGATAAAGCTGAAGTGAGTGACATGGTGAATACGAATAATGTAGAGAATACTGACAAGAACAAAGATAGTGAACTTAGTCCTGTTGAAAACAAAGAAAGGACACAAACTTCAAATGTGGCAAATTTATCTGATAAAACTGAAATTGACCTCGTTGATAATGATAACAAAGATGCTGCAACTAGTGAATTAAAAATCAAGGGCAACGAAGAGAGCGTTCAAACACGTTTGGAAAAATTATCAAACGAAGAAGTTAGTGACACAAATGAAGACAATGTAGAGAACAACATCAAAAGCAAACCTAATGAAGACAGTAAATTGGAAGATGAGGACAAGGAACAAAGCATGCACAATTCAAAATTGGAAACTAAGGGTGGTGCAGAGGATAATGTTGAACAAAGAAATTGAAAATGATGACTTAAAAAAGAGCAATCAAACTTCAGAAGTGTAAAATTTGAGATAAACTTTCATGGTAAGAGATATAATGTGGATAGTATTATCACTAAACAGCCAAATCTAGTGAAGACTTGCACTCAGACTTCCAATAGTGCTATCCTGCTGAATTTCTCAATACATGCAGAAAAGGATTTCAATTTTGCAGTATCTGATGACATGTTGATTCTTCATTTTGTTTAAGCTCTAATATCATTTATTGATAACTCTTATCTTTTCCTTTTTCATGTTACTTGACCTTGTCCGATTTTTCTTTCACTTCTAACGATGCACTTTGTGACACTGCAATATTTTCTACTTGAGTTGCTTTTGCTAGCAGCATTACTATTTTTCCATTGATTAAATTTATCATAATGTCCTTTCTACATACAAGCTAGTATTAAGAGAGTTGTTATTTATAAGGAGGAACTAATAATTTACAAGAGTCTAATTCTTATCGATAACTTTTTCATTTTTAGAAGCCAATTTATATCTATGTAATAGAATAACCATTTTCTTCAAAAAATACAAATGACATGGTAGTAATGTTGTACTCCCCAAAAGTAAACGATTTAAAAAATGGCAGCAAATCGAAGTTTCAAACAGCCTAAATAACCACCACTAGTCCAAAATTATTTATAAGGAGAATGAGCAGTTTAATTAAAACAATAAAATATGAGATTTTACCAATATGATTTCTATCCCCCTGCATTTAACACAGGAAAGATTAAGTGTTTTTTTTTTCTTTCTTTTAAATGCGAAAATACTACATTATACTTCATCAAGAATTAAAAAAGAAATAGCAAAAATTGCAGAATCTCATCTTTCACCGTTTACAAATTTTGATGGGGGAGTGGAGAGATAAGATTTTTACAATTATTAATAAGAACTAAAGTTTAAAAAAAATATATATAAGAATTAAAAATGTACTTAAACCTAATAATAATAAGGCAACAACAAACAGACAAAAATACATACAGACAAAACTGCTTTCAGGACTTGTTAAATAAATTTCTCCACGAGTATCTATAAAAAAATAGAAAATAAAAAGAAAAAATTAAAATAAATTTCTCTATAAACTAAAATTAACTTATAAATAAATTAAAATTTAATTTTTGAAAAACCTAATATAAAAAATTTTTTACAAATTATTTTATACATAAGTTACTTTTAATTTATAAAACAACTATTTTATTTTTTCTTTCTATTTTTTTATTCTATAAATATTTACAATGCTCATAATAAATGCAAAGTTTGAACAGCATCTCCATAATCAATTACTTCTTGGTTAGACTTCCCCTGCTTACCTAGGTTATTATGGCCTTGAAACTTAAGCTAGCTACAAAAGTTTGTTTTGTAATTTCTAGACTTGCGATCTTATTACAAAATTTTAATAGTATTTAGGTATTAAATTTCCTATTAGGTTGATGATCATTAAAGAGACAAGTCTTATTTTAATTATAACTATTATTATTGTTATAATTATACCCAAACCTACCATGTTATCCCTATCCCTATTGAATTTTCCCTTTTTTTTTTCTTTTCTTGGACAATCTGCCCAACATCCCTATTAGCACCTCATCACTATTTTAGTTTATAAAGTTTGGGTCTCTGCAGGCTATTACATGGGAATCTAATATTTTAGAATAGACACTTGCTAGGGAAAACCGAAAACCTGTATCAATCACCTAGTTAAAAATCTAATATCCTAAATCCTTGTACCAGACCATACATTGTCAATTCAGCCTAATACGTACAATTTTCAAAATAAGTTATTAGTCTGTTGTCAATTCAATCCAAGCTATACAGTTCAGAAAAAAAAAAAAGAGTAACCAACCTGCCACTGATTATCACTGTTCTACTCAACTAATTGCCACACAATCTTTCATAAGACCAACCATAGGAAGCGAATAGTGTTTCTCAATTCAATTCACAATATATAACAGACATCGTAGGGTCTTCACAGGACCCTTATTACAATTTGGGTGATTTCTACTTCCAAGTTCATCGAAACAAAGTCTAAACCAATTTCTAAAACGATAATAATGGAGAACTAAATCAAAATTCAAAATCACACAATACATTGGGGTTTCGGAGCTCCCTCCCAACCAAATTCTTGCTTCCATCGAATTTGATTTCTTTCCCGACCTTTACACGTGTCTCTGTTGAATCACAGGCGATTTCTAAAACAATAATAAACATTTTCGTTCTCGATCCTTTAAAAACTCAGCCAAAGAAACAGCTCAAACGCACAATATTCAATCACACACAATCAGAACTTAACAAAAAAAAATAAGAGAAGACTGAAAATCAATCATCACAACCTAATGCTTTTAGAATTCTTTATTTTTAGCAAATTAAAATTCTTTATTTTTAGTTAATTTTAAAATCCTTAAAATTCAAATTCTTTTTTTAATAAAATATCCAAACAAAAGATTTTAGTCCAAGGAATTTAAATCCTCCTAAAAATTACTTTTTCCGCTTAAAATTCTTCGTACAAACATACCATTAGAGATACAGTAGACCCTGGTGAAAATAGGTGTAAAATGAAAGCAAGCCCCTATGTAACATTACAATAAATCCTCATAAATTTCAATGCAAATTTAGATAAAGTCCATAAGAATATAAGATGCTACAAAAATGAAAACCAGAATGCTATAGTGCATTACTCAAATTATCAAAACTAACGTACAGAAGATAATTTTTCACTTCTTCAAGCACGAACACCCTTAAGGCTAACCATGCGAGTAGATACATCGCCCTGGGGTCCCCTCAATGCTGAACCCCCTTGAGCAGTCTTCCCTGAACCTCCATATGAACCATCATGATATCGTGCACTCTGATAGCCAGCACCTGTTCCTCGTCCCATGCGATCCCTTGAGTAGCCACTCCCAGCTGCTTGGCCCAATGCCATTGACCTTCCACCACTGCTACCATATCCTGCACGCCCACTGCTTGGCCTTGGCTGAGAAAGGGACAGGTCTTGCCATCTACCACCTGAAGAGGCTGCTCCACTACCGGCTGCGGCAGCAGCATAGTCCTGGCCATCTCTCCGCCTTAGAGGCAGATCCAATCCACCACCACCTATCCTTGCCTCTGTTGCCCTTTCATTACTCTCTGCAAGGATAGATAATTTCTCTGTCAACTGGAATGCCAATGCCTGCAGCCTAGAGTGTTCAACATCTTGGAAAACAATGCACCCAGTTGGCTGGTCCCAGCTCGCATGAAGCTCCTCATTGATCATCATCCTACTGACAATGCTATGAGTGCAAGAAACAGTGATATCAAAAAATTTAGCGAGCTGATCCAGGCTCAAGGATTCATAAGATGAAGAGAAGGTAAAGAGGTATGTCCTCAATGCCTCCTCCTTGATTTTGTCCTTCAGCATTTCAAGCACGGTGTCTCGATTCCTCACAAATTTCCATACATCAAGAGACACAATAATGTCAAAAGCCTTCTGGAAGTCTCCCTTGCTAAGAACCCTCGTGGCAGCCATAACATGATCTCTGACATTTTCTGGTGGACCAGTGAATGTTTGTTTCTCACTAATCTCGTGCAAGCGACGGAACGTCTTACTAATGACTTTTCGTTTTGCATCATGAACATTGGCTGCCATATTGGGAACTTCCAGCAGCATAGCAGATACAAGATGTACTGCCTCCAGGAGCTCAAGATTGATGTGCATATGATACGGCATCTGCCGTCTTCTTTCCAACCTTTCCTGAAAGAGAATTGAAGAGAGTTAAATTTGATGTAATTCATACAATTCTAAAATAAATGCAAAAAAAAAATCCTGATGGAAATGTATTACCAGACTCAAATGACTTATCAGTTGCAAATTTTTCATCATACAATGGAAGCTAGAAAATTTTACACAAATTTAGCAAGGCAGATCAAGGCCAATACTTATGCAATGATGACATTGTTTCTGATGCTGCAGGTGTAAAATGGAACAATTGATGATTGCAGCTAGGAAAAAAAAAGTTCTATTTTTAATTTGAGTAGTATAATACACATGAGCAGGTGCTGGAAAAATCAACCATTCGGAAAAAGGGAGAGGGCAGTACCTGTTCTGGAGTCTTCTCATGATAACGACTTTGTGACACACCTTGGGCAAGCAACTCCTTGACCCTTCCACCAGAGTACAGTTCGGACAGACAGCCATGTGCTTCAGAAATCAGTCCAGCCCTAAAAGCACATAAACCTAACTGTGACATAGCCCTGTTAAAAAGTATTTGTGTTGAAATGTCCATATGCTGAACACTGTCTTGCAAATGGCTCATAAGCAGCAGATCCCGGGCCATAGAGAACTCATCAACAAGAGCATGGTGGTATATATCACAAAGCATTGCTCGTGCTTTAGTTCGCTCATCTCCATACTTGTATATCAATGATACCAATTCATCCATTATGCTCCTGCTATTCTCAGGGAAGGTGGGCTTCCGGGCCACAACCTCGGGGGTAACAACAAATGCAGTAGGAATTCTTGAATCATCAAATCCTTTTGACTCCTCACTTGCCTCCCCTCCATTATCTCCATCCTCTGTCAGCTCAGTCAATTTTTTCATTGCATCATAAACCTCTTGTGGTTTGTAGTAAATGAGCTCAACCCTCCTCAAGGCCACCTTAGAAGCAGCTTTGAAATTTCCAACTCTTTCAAGATATTCCTGGACATTCTGAGCAAGAACCAGAAACAAGGGCTCGTCCCTGAGTCTCTCAACATAGTCCCGTGTATGAGGATCTATGCACTGCAGGCTCTTGAAAAACTCAACATCAACTCTTTCTAAGAAAGCAACCAAGTTGCCCCAAACCCGAATTGGTCCATTATAGTCAGTCCCTTTCTGGGTTTCATTCTCATCTGGTTCCACCGAATCATCAACCACTATGTTTTGGTACTGCACTAGAATATCAAGAATAACCAGCATGTTCTGCACACATTTTTTCCACACATTTATGGGCATATGCCCATTGAGGCCCGGATTAACATCAAACTGAGCAGAAACCACACTGAACAGAATTTCCAGCTTCTGTGCAGGTGTCTTAGCAACCTTCGTCAAGAAAGTAAGTTGCTCAACCTGTTCAAATCTCCCAGTTCCCTTCCTGCCCCTAGCAGCCACAACTTCCTTAAACTTCTTGTTAACAGTGTCCCAAGTGATCTCACTAGGGTCTTTCATGAATTGTCTATCCAAAAGTCTGTCCTTCTTGCTCAGCTTTTGGTCCCAAGGACCATCGCCAGTATCCAGCTTTTCATCGTCATACTGAGAGGCTTCAGAATCAGACTTAGCCTCAGGTTTCCTAAGCTGCTCTGGCTCAATAATCTCATCATCACTCTCATACTCTTCCTCGCTCTCCTCCTCTTCCTTTTCCTCCTCACTCTCGGGATTCTCCCTGCACTTATTAATCAATTCCTCATACTGCTTATTATTCTTCTTCAGCTTCTGCTTCATCGAATTCAAGGCCTTGGCATTGCTACTACTCATTTTCTTCTTGGCATCCTTATTAGCCAAAGCCTGAGCCAAGAAATCTTCCAACATCACAAGCGCCTTGATGTAGAGATTCGGAACCTTGTCAGACTCAGTCACACGCATGACCTTCTCAAGCTGTTTGTTAATCTTGTCAAAGCTCTCTTGCAAGCTCACCCAGTCATTGATCTTCATCGCATTCTTCATCTGGTCAACAGTGGACGCCATCTCCTCGAATCGCTTATCCTTCGCCGACCTCACAACGCGCTTTTGGCCATCGGAATCGTCACTGTCACTTGCATTTTCCTGCAGGTACCTGCTCGTCACAGCTTGATTCGCGGATTCACCCGCCGCGGCTTCAACCTCCTCGTCATAATCACTCTCCTCCTCCTCGGACTCACTTCCACCCTGCAATTCAGTAAATAACAATTAGCAAACCCGATTTCCTCAACCTAATGGAGCAAATAATCAAAGCGTAATTAAGAACAGCGTGAAGACCTGGTTCCAGAATCTTGAAGCCATCCTTTGTCAAAAAGCGTCGAGAATCTGCGAATGAATATAACAGCGTTAAATTGAAATTGCATCACGATTCTGTAACACGGAAGCTTATGTAAAATCAGATAACAAAATTGTGTGTACCGCTTTTGCAACTGAAGACGACGGTTGACTGTTCGTGGAAGAAAGAGGAAAGAACAAAGCAGCAGAAGCGGCTACGGATTGAAGTCGGAAACACAAGCTTAAATTAGGGTTAGGATTATAACAGTTGGGCCTTTGGGCCAAACCCAGCTTGATACGAATAAAATAAAAATAATAATGTAATAACGATATGACGTAAAGTTTTATAAATTTAAAAATAAAAATATATAAAATATTTAAATTAAGGATAAAAAAATTAATTAAGCATAATAATATTAATTAATTTATGACGTGGAGAAGGAAAAAAAGAAAGGAAATTTGCTTGTTTGTTTTTATGTTTCACTTTTCCTAATTTTGTATAGATAAAAATTAAAATAGAAAGCAAAAATATTATTTGGATAAATAAAACATAAAAGTATACATTTTCTTTTTTGGTTTTTTTATAAATAGGAAAGAGGATATAAAATAAATAAATTGTATAAGATCTTTTACTTTATTACTTTATTCTTCATATAAAAATATTTAGTAGTATTATTATTTATGTTACAAAAATTATTTAATTATAAAAGCTTCTCCCTCCCTCGTTTCACTCACGTTAAGAGGGAATTATTTTTTTCTGAATCTGCTTTAAATACTAAAAGTTTATAATGTTTTTAGTTTGTATAAAATTTTATTTCTTTAAAATTTAAATTTTTTATTTTTATTCTCTATACCATATCATGATAATTCTTTAATCTTCATTTGGACTTGGACCTTGTGAAGTCAAATGTCGTTCAACATCAGCCATTTGGTGAATCTTGTTTTGAATTTAACATTCATTCTGTACTCTTCCAACAAAAGAATCTGGTGTGGGTTATATTATAGCACATGGAACAAGGTTTACATATATGTTGGAGTACATTAGTTTCTTTTTGAGAATATTGGTTTGTTATTGATATTATTGTCATGGGACTAAGTTTCCATATTTTCCTTGTATGTGTCTTGTAATCTTCTAAGGCTAATGTTGATTTTTTTATATATATAATTAATCTTAGGAAACTAGTGTGTTTGGTGTGGTTTTAAACACCGTGCAAAACATTTGCTCATTTTTTTTTCAATGATATGGTGGTGAATTCACATGTTATGATTCTCATGAACAATTTTGTTGCTTAGTATTGGTGTTTTTTGGCCCCACTTTCTTCTAATTATTTAGAAATCAAGGCACTTTAGGCAATCAGCGAAGATATCAACTTTAAACTTCAATTATTGTTATACCTTGATGTGTTTTGTTTAGCTTTATGTGACGATGTTGAAAAAAAGCAATTATCCAGTTTGTCTCTTTTTCAAATTGGAAGGGTTGATCGCACTTCGAAATCATCTTAAACTTTTCCAATGAAACAAGTATTAGTTTTCTAGATTAGGAGGAATACAATGCAAGAGCTTAAATAAGAAATGCACTAACTGCTTATGTATATTTCTCTTTATGATTGAATTTAATTCGTGATAGGTTAGTTTTTTTTATTTGTCGGAATCTAACAGGATATTAATCATTTGTAATGTTTACAACACTTATTATCACATTTAATCATGGATTTACATGTATTGTTATGTATTAGTCTAAAGTTTTGATTAAGCTTTTATTGTAATGATTTAATATTGTTTTTTATTGGACAATATATAAAATTATAACTTGGTTCAATGTTGATTTTTGTATTATTTATTTATTTTAATATTTAAATATTATTTTAAAATTTTATAGTTAATTATTTAATATTTTAAATTTTATTGTATAAATGGTTTAATTATATTGTATTTATAAAATAAAAATTTGTTTAAAGTTTAGAAATAAGGATGATTTATTGTATATATAAAAAATATTTTATTCACAGATATTCGATCGTATTGAAATAATTAATTACGGTAAAGGAAGAAAATTTCTTGTAATAAAATAAAATTATATTTAATAAAGATTTTTATACATTTCTTGTCCAAAGATTTTTTTTATAACTATAGAAGATTTAAAAGATTAAATGTAATAATTGTAACGGTGTAATATTATATAACAATTTTGTTATTGATTAGATTCAGGATAACGAGTAAAAAAAAAATTAAAAGTGAGGGTTAAAATATATAATTTAATCGATTTAACTTAATATTGTTATAATAAATTATATTTTTCTCTCCTAAATATAATAAATATTACATTCTCTTATTTTTTATGTTGAAATATAAAATAAATTATATTTTCTTTCTTTTTTATTTATAAAATTTACAATATTTATGTACCTTGCTCTTTCACTGTTTGATAATTCTTATAAAATATAATTAAATATAAAGTAATTGTTTTTATTAAAATGATAATTTAAAACAAAATTATTAGATAAATAGTATGTATATATTATTAATATATTTGAAGTTTTATATTTACAAATATGTTATATGAAATAATTTTAAATAATAATAATAAATATATTTTAATATATATATATTATAAGTATTAAATTTTTTAATTACATTTTACTTAATAATAATATATTTACATAAATAGATTCCTTTTAAATTTGTATGCTTGACATACATATATTAACATTACCTTTATTAAATTCAACAAATAAATTATATTGAATAAATATGAGATCTGATAATATTCTTGAAATTAAAAATATATTAAATTTAATAAATAATACTATATAAAAATATAAATTTATTTAAATATTTATACAATAGTATATTAATAACATTAAGTAGTTTTATTTTAATGATATATATACATAATATTTTTATTTAAATATTTTTAAAATATTTTTTATGAAAATAATAATAATAATTTTTTAAAAATATATTATTAACTTTAGCATGAATCCTAATAATAATATTACATATAATATTAATGAGGGTGCATATGGTGTGAATGTTACATGAGATAATTCTTTATGGCTATTTGCACATAAAGTGGTTAATTTCTCTTTGATCCTTTTGATTGCCCGTTCTAATTTGTGGGGGCAGCTTTAGGAGAAATGCCCTCTTTTTCCCAAAGAGGAAGCATATTTGCTTCTTCCATTTTTGCACAAATTCTTACAATAAAATTTTTTAGTGGTGAAATTATAGGGACGATTGAATGACAAGGCTTATATCACAAGGGACGACATAAGTAATGGTGGAGGAAATATGATCACTTGTAAGGTTTTCGATACTAAAGTTAAATAAAAATGGATAAAATTTATACATGAATGTTGTATGCGGTTTAAATAGTAAGTTTTAAGCATAAAAAACGATTAGGTAACTATGGATGCATGTGATTGATGTAACATGTAAGGGTCATACGAGTTTAGGGCAGACTTGTAATTGGCATAAGAAATATTGAGTTGCTAATGTGTTGTCATTGACATGTCGGTATGAGATAAATCGACATATGGTCGTGAGAAAAATTATTTTTTATTAAAGTATTTTTATTAACTAGACTGTAGAGTTACACTTATACATTTAGTAGTGTATTTATTCATTGAATATATTATTAAAAAATAAATAATACTTGTATATATTATAAAGTGATAAATACTTTAAGATAAAAAATATTAAAAAAATGCATTTTATTTAACTAACACAAATAACGAAAATAACAATGCTTGGCGATTTGTTTCGAGGTTGGTGAGACGGCGAAATCCAAATCGGCATCGGGACTAAGTAGAGAAAAAAGAAAGTTTGCTCTACGGTTTTCGCGAGTCAAAGCGTGGGTCAGAATTCCTAAACTGAATCAGCAAATCCAATAAAAAAACCGATTATTCGAATTGAAATTTATAAATACAAAATCTGTGACTGTTAATCAAAGAAAGCAGCTGCGAAGTTAAGTTGGTTGCATGCCAAGAGGCAGAAATATGAGACCAAACATCGTTTCTGAGGTAATTTCCCGATCCATTCCTCTATCTTCTTCGATCCTCGTTTCGTTTCTGTCACAATTTTGAGCCACGAGTGCCAACACACTTTACTCAACACTCAGCGTAGTAGCTGAGCTGAAAATCTTCGCTTCTGGTCCGAGATCTCCAAGTGTATTTTAATTTTGGTCATTGGTTCCGTTCTGTATGACTCGTGCATGTCAAATAAAATGGAACAAATTGCGAAATACCTTTACCGCTCAATTTATAGTTCGCTGTGTTTCCTATTTGGGATTCGCTGATTCTATTAACTGTTGTTGTAGAATGGTTAGATAGAGATGTTATTCTGATTAATTCCCGTTGATGGCTTAATTGACACAGGCGGGGTTGTCTACTAGGATGAGTCAATGGTGGGAAAACATTCCATTTCTCACTTCTGCAGTTGTGGTTGTCTGTGGAGTCATTTACTTGGTTTGCCTTTTGATTGGATACGATTCCTTCGCTGAGGTTTGCTTCTTGCCATCTGCGGTTGTGGCACGGTTTCAAGGTATATATATTTTTTTGAACAAAATTTACATACAGTTCTTTAGGTGCTGTTCTGTTCTTTGATTAAAATTGAATTTTCACTTCAATAATCTATGTAATCCTTTAATGCAGACCTTTATTACGGGGATTACTAAGGTAAAACTCCAATTTTGATTGGAAAATAACATAACGACACCTAAGGAACTGTATCTTAGATTTTCCTTAATTTTTTCTTCAAGTCAAATTATATTGTTCAATCAATGTAGTTGATTGTCTGGACAAGCTTGTACAAAGTACAAGCATTTTAGTGTAGAAAACCAAACCTATCCATATGTTGAATTGGATTCTAGCGGGTGCTATTAACTTAGCTTGAAAGCTGCTTACTATATCTGCCAACTTTTCTAAATATTGTTGAAAGTTTAAGTCCATGCTTTTTGTCATTTTTTCCTTGTAGCAGTTGCTTCTGTTTTGTGATTGTCTCATTGCTCTGCTCAGATTATTTTTTTCCCCATGCAGTTTACAGGGTTTATACCTCCATTCTTTTCCATGGTTCACTGCTTCATGTATTCTTCAACATGATGGCTTTAGTTCCCTTGGGCTCTGAGCTGGAGAGGATCATGGGTTCAGTTCGCTTGCTATATGTCATTATTTTGTTGGCTACAAGCAATGCTATATTCCATGTTCTCATAGCACTTCTGGTGGCACACAATCCTTTTCTTACATATGATTACCTCATGAATGAGTGTGCAATAGGCTTCTCAGGAGTTCTATTTTCAATGATTGTTATAGAGACAAGCCTCAGTGGAGTTCAATCTAGGAGGTTGGTTATATAAATATTACTGTTGTACAGGAAATTCACCACTGTTGGGCAAATGCAATTTAACACGTTAATTTACCTTTTTCTTCAAGATAATTTGGCAGAAACCATGTTTTGGAAGCTGTTCAAGATGCTGAATAGTAATGTTGTTTAATGGTGTTTTCAGAAATGATGCTAATGAAGTAATGATTATTTTGCAAAAGTTATCACCAATTGTATTTATTCTGTTTTATTTATACACCTTTGCAAATCAGTTCCCCATGCAATGATTTTCTTCACTGGTTTTACTGAAAAAAACACTATACATTCAATAGATGTACTATGTTACATATCATCCATCAGTAATGCTTCACTAATTAGTAACTTTTTCTATTCATTCTGCAGTGTGTTTGGATTGTTTAATGTGCCTGCCAAGTGGTGAGTATGATATTTTATTGAATTTATGTCTTGATTTTCATCTTGATAATTCCCTTTTGTGATAAATGGACATATTATGTTTAGGTATGCATTCCTTTTGTTGGTAGTGTTCCAGCTTCTCATGCAAAATGTCTCACTACTTGGACATCTTTGTGGCATTTTATCTGGGTTTGCATGTCAGATTTCTTTTTTCCTCCTCTGTTTATATTTTTTATTTTTGCCAGAAATATGAGCCATTCATCTCTTGTTTGATGATGTTATGCTTAATGTTTCAGATACATATGGCTTGTTTAATTTCCTCATTCCTGGGACATCTTTTTATTCTTCCATTGAAGCCTCCTCCTGGCTTGTAAGTATCTTTCTGGAATAGGCTTTGGTAGTGCACCAAGATTGGAAAAGTTTCAATTGCTAGTTACCTGATATCAAGTTGAATGTCTAAGGGACTGTCAAATCCATATAAAATATGTATTATCAAATGCTGTCTATACCCCCCTGCTGTTGTGCGGACTTCAGATAGTTTTAATTTGTATGTGTGTTATTTTAAAATAAATGATTGGAAGGAGACAAACTGATAGAACCCTGGAAGTGAAAGTTATATATATTATTCAGGTGGTTATAGTAGTAACCAGTAAGGGCAGACGGTTAGCTTCAGTAGTAGGAGTGGTTAGAAGGGAGATTCATTCTGAATTGTTATTAACAATTCGTGTTATCTTTGGGAAATTATGCAGTATCTCAGTTGTAGAAAGGGCTTGCCTTCTGTTGAAGGAGAAGCCCTTGGGTGGAAAATTATTTCCTTTTTCTATTCAGATTTCATTCACTAATAATAGGTTCATTAGTTTTCTTTCTACCTAATACAGCATTCTTCAAATCTTGTTTGTGGGTTCACAACACAAACCAATTTCATTCTCTTCTCTGATGACTCTGCCTTTATTTCCTTCTACTATAAAAAATAAATTTGTGATGTTTGATGAGTTCGTTTGATACATATTTTGCTTGAGTAGTGTAAGATGTGAAAGATTTGGACTACTAAATTAATGTAAACTCAATCTTTCAAGTGTCAAAATATCAATTTACTCAAAATGTTTTAGCAACATGAGCTACTCAAGCAAGTCAATGATGTTCAAAGAATGGTTAAATTCTTAACTATATATTGACTCAATTAACCACTGTAGTGGTTACTGCATTTGATTTTGATATTTCTTCCCCTTTTTTTGGGTGGGGGGTAATTGAATTCACAAAATGGATTGATGTGCTGAACAAGTTGTGATTGACTGGAATATTAACTAATATTTTTGTATTATATCTTGGTAACTTCTTCTATTTAAAATGAAAAATAAAAATGGAAAAAGCATCCGTTAGATATTCATTCTATGAAAATACATGCATATATATCACATATGTGGAGCCCCTTTTGACTTTCAGTCATCATGTGTGAGACGTCCGAAATTTATTGTTTGCACCGGTGGAAATCCTTCGGGTTATATTCCTACACATACAAGCCAAAATTCAACAACCAGGTAAATACCGTGGTTTTCACACTAAACTATACTGATGGCACTAGATATCTACTAATCTACATTTTTAAATCTATACTTTCATGGGGGGCAGTGGATTACTTTCTGGAAATATTTGGAGGAACCTATCATCATTGATGCCTCAAAGAGAAGTGCCTACTCAGACTGAGGTATGTGTGACATCTTGTCTTATGGTGCTTTTGGTGATAATCTTGTACCTGTTTGCTGGTGTTGTGACCTTTTTGCTTTGCTCATTATGTGAACAAATGCAATGAAATTGTTGTGTAATACTCATTCACAACAAGTGTACTTGGACCTCTTATATGTGATCTACTGATCTTTGAAGCTAATTGATTTCTATGAGGTTAATTTTATAAAAGATTTTAGTAAATACCCTGGTTATCTTGCACCAATACGTGAAAAATGCAATGAATAATTGTTTTTGTGTGCATTTCCTGTTCATTTTAGGTGCGAGTGTAAAGAGTGTGCTTGCATGTAATCATTGCTGTCTGGCTTTAAATTTATCCCCTGCTATTCATTTGGCAAATTGATTTCTTTCACTTTTAATGTGTACTAGTTCTCTGGAAGGAGATTTCCTAGAGATTTAAGCAGCTGGCAAGTGTCAGGTTTTTTTAAACTTTACGTTGGATTTGTTAGATTCATCAATACATCCATCATCCATAGGGCTGTGACATCAGCAATTGGTATAAGAAAAAAATATTATGTGAATTTCTTATCTTTGAAAGTTCAGTTCATTATTGGGAATATGAAAATGTTACATAACATGATTTTTCCCTGTTCACTTGATTGATATATTATCTTTCCATTTCAAGCTGCTTTTTAATTGCTTTGAATCTATTGATGCCCTGATGGTTAAGACAGCAGTTTTGATTGAGTAGTCACTAAATTGACGTTATGTCAAATTGAATTGAGAAGTTGAAAGCTCAAGTTATATCCCTGCCTTAATGCAAGTAATTTGTTTATTAGTTTCTTTTATGTATTATGTCTATATTTTGCTTTGTGAGCTGGAGGCTTCGACTTATAGACATTTGATTGTATTATGTGATACCATGCAGTCAACTGGGGACAGTAGGTTCCCTGGGAGGGGAAGGACCCTTGGTTCTGGTCAAGGTCAAATGGCTTCTCATAATTCAGATTCAAATCTTCAAGCTAGACTTTTGGAGGATAGCAGTCCCAATAGTCCTTTAGATTCATCCACTTTTAGTGCTACTCAACAGTTGTCAGAAGGAAGGTATGAGAGATAGTTTTGAGCATAATTGATAACTTCTGGTGGTTGCTTATTAAAAAGAAAAATTTAATATGCTGACCACAATCATCTATTCTTTTGTAGTTTGAACCTGTCATAATACCTACAGTTTTAGGCATAAACTGATAAATTTATAGTTTTTTCCCCCTTCTAGGAATAATGTTTTTCCCCCTTCTAGGAATAATAATTTTCATCATAAACCTGCACAAGTTACATGAGCTTGGGTTGTAAATGGGTTCCCTGTTTGACATGTTACAATAAGCTTGTGTGTTCAAGTTGATCTCAGTAACTTGAATAAATTCATGTACCTGTTTGAATAAATTTCTCTACAGGAGAAGAAAACAAGAAGAAAAAATGAAATAAGCTTCTCCATAAGCTAAAATTAGCTTATGCATAAGAGAAAAAAAAATCAATTTTTTGGAGAAGCTAATATGAGAAAGTTTCTACAAATAGTTTATGCATAAACTAATTTTAGTTTATGAATAAGCTTATTTTATTATTCTTTCTTTTCTCCTATAAATACTTATGGAGAAATTTACCTAAAACAGGTCCTAACCCATATTAGTGCAATTATGTATAACTTTAAAACTAATATTAAAAAAAAAAGAAAGAATGAGAGTATATTTATCTAGTTATAAAATACATCGCACAATTTTAACTATAAACTATTTTAAATCTTTTTCTAGCATAAATACGTATTAACATTGGAAGAATTGTAAATAAAATGCTCCATCAATAATTCAACTTATATGTCCATAATTATTGGACACATATATTCATAATGCATATCTAACGTATAAGCAATACAAGACATACAGAATAAGAAATACATATACGAAATTCCTTTATAATCCAATGTCCATCAATCCAGTAATATCAATGAAGGGTTCATTGAATTGTAAATAGGTTGGTTTTTTTAATCATTGTTTGCTTACTTAACTTAAACTTATTCAGTGGTACCAGTAACTTGGTTGTATTGGGTTACCCGTTTAACAATCATGTCATGTTTTGGCTAGGAACTAGACATGAACAAGGTCTAACCATTAGTATAATTAGAAATGGGAATTACACAAAAGTATGATCATTAATATCAAACTGTAGTATATGTGCATGGATTGATAATTTAAGTTAAATTACTATATTTGAACAGGATTACAATTATATTATTCAGAATTTTGTGTTTCTGTATGAATGATGTTTGCTTAATTTTCTAATTCAATTTAGGCGTGCAGTTGATAATGTAGCTACAGCAACTGCAGGTGTTCCAGAGCATCAGGTCCCTTTACATACATAAAGTGGTGGAAACTTGTTTCTTTTGGTTAATCTGGATAGTTAATATTTACTATTTTTTCCCTATAAATGCAGGGCGCAGTTGGTTCGGAAGAAGGGATTAAAAAACTTGTATCAATGGGCTTTGATAGGGTAAAAATCAGTTTCCTTATCTTTTCTACGGTCAGAATATGGCTTGAAACTTTTAAAAACTTTCCTGTTTGCCCTTGGCTCCTTGCATATTATGCCTGCTCATCTGAAAACGTTTTTCTGATTCAAAGAGATCCAGTGTTTAAAGTTATTGTTGTTTGATCAACTTAAAGAGATCCAGTGTTGTTTGATAAGTGATATCTGTAACAAAATATCTCCACATCGAATTATTTTCTCATATGTGGTGCATGGTGAGATATCATTCCGGTGCTTGTGCATCAAATATAGATTAAAACATACGGCTTAGTTGTATAATTTTTTTGCATTTGTTTTGTTGGCTGGTTTCAGACGCAGGTGGAAGTGGCGCTGGCAGCTGCTGATGGTAATCTCAATGTGGCAGTGGAAATACTCATGAGCCAGCAGGTCCTAGTTGATCATTTCTTTATTATCTATAAATTCTTCACGTTTACGTGTTTATTTATTTGTTTCTTGATTATCTTTTAGTGAAAAATTCTTGGGCTATCTCATTTGCAGGGTTGAAAAAAGAAAGTTTCTCTTGGAGGTGAGACTTCCCTGACACTGTTAATTGAGTATCTCACGTGCTTTGTTCAATCACTGTGTGTTTAATCTTGGACCCTACTTCTAACAAACAATTCGTTGACACCTGATAGCCATGCTAACGCCAATTATCAGAATTGAACATATGTAAATGGTACAAACAATATTAAGGAATATGATGTTTAATTGAAGAAATAATATTTTATTTCACTTGATTTTTCCCCCTTTCTCCTTTCCCTCTTCAACATGTTTACACATAAATATATAGAGAATGCCTCTAATTGCCAGTGGGGAGCAGAAACACTTATATTCAATTTCTAGACCATTAGTTACTGTTGCCGCTTGCAGAAAGACACAACATCTGGGGTTACTTAATGTTTGACTTTGGAAATTGTTTAATTTATGGAAAAATGATTTATTTGTTCGGCTAACCAAGAAATCTCAGTTTCTATAATTCTTTTGGGTCTTGTTAATTAGGATCAATCGACATTGGTCAAGGAATTAATTATTAAAAAAATTATTGACACGTCCCATCATATTTTTTGATCAATTAAATAATATATCTGTATAAGTTTAATTAAATAACACTTTCTAGAATATCTAATTTCTTGGTTTATTCTCTTAAAAAAAAAAAAAAGAGTTTGTCAGTGATACTGATTAGTACTGATGTTGGGTGGCCGTGGGCCAGGATGACTGGCGGTAGTGGTTGCTGTCGCGGGGAAGTAAACTGGAGTAGGTGGTCACTGAAATTTGAAATTATAATATTTTAAATTTCTATTTGTTTTTTCTTCAATTTTTCTATTTGGCTTAATTGAATTGATACGTAATTGAAAAGTTTTAACTCATTTTACGTAATTGAATTATTACGTAGTGGGGACAAAACACGTGAACATGATATTCACGATTGTTGTATAGGCTCTTGTGATTTGTTCCCCACTTCCCCTCCCTGCAAATGGAATCATGATCCTACAGTTTACTTTGAACCACATAAGTCACCACCATTGATATACATTTTTACTTAAATAAAATATTAATACAAAAAATAATGTATGGTAGAAGATTGAACTGCACCTCATGCAGTTATTTTTCAACTGCAGAGGATCAGGACCCTGCAAATGAGACAAACGAAACGAGCCTAGAAATTGAATATTAGCTTTCGATAAATATAGAAAAAAATAAGGTGATAAAATAAATTATTTTTTAGTTAAAATTAGAGAAAAATTGAAGCATATAAAATAATTTTAATTTATTACAAAATTTTATTTTAAGTACTTATTTCAAAAGTTTAGCTGACTGTAATTTAAGTATTTATATATCCTTCATTCGTCAATTTCGCTCACTTACTTTCCATCATCTTTGGACCACTGACTGAACTTTCAGAGTTTTATTCTGGATTGCAATTTCAAGATATTTTTAATAATAAACAAAACTATCATAGTAAAAAACTAATTCCTTTCGAATATGTATTCCAATCAAGTTTTCTTTTTTATAAATATTGTCAGGAATTGAACATCTGACTACATGTTTAAAAATCAATCTAATTATTTACTAATTATACTTGATATAAAATTTATCTTCTACCATCTCATAGAATTTGTGTTTGTATCGAATAAATTCAACTACGCTTTGGATGTATTTTTAAGCATACATCTAAATAAGTAAGTATTAAGTATTTGATTTTTAAAAAAAATAAATCTTGTTGAGATTGATAAGTATAAATTTTTTTCTCTTGATATATTCGAATATTACATTATCCTCCTTTCTTAGGTTGGAAATTACACTTTCTTCTTTGATGGACTAAAATATATAATATTTTACTCTTTTTAAAATTTTCCGTCAAAACTCCATTTTACTCTTTCTTATGTTAAGAAAAATTACCAAAACATCTTTCATACTATTATTCCTTCAAAGATATAAATATTACATTTTCCTCCTTCAGTGTGTTAAAAAATATTCCTCCCTTTAACAAATGCAAATATATTCATTTTACTATATAATATATAGTAAAAATATAACATTTTACTGTTAAAACTCCATTAGCTTTTGTTAAAAAAATATTTACCAAAAAATTTTTCATACTACTACTCCATCAAAGATGTAAATATTACACTACCCACATTCATTATGTTAAAATATATTTTTTCTCCCCTTAACAAATACAAATATATTCATTTTACTATACATACACACACATTTTATTTATAAAAAATTAGTTCATAAAATTTATTTTAAATATTTTATTGAATTATAAATATTTTTTAATATATATATATATATATATATAAATTTATCTCAATAGTTATTTAAAAATTTATTATAAATTATGATAAATTTAAGTATATATTTAAAACATTTATTTGTTTGATTTAAAAATCTATTATTAAATAAAATGTAATTATTCAAAAATTTAATACTTATATATATATATATAATATAATTAAATTTTTATTATTTTATTACTTTTATAAAAATTAGTTTATAAAATATTTTTAAATGCAAAAATTCAAATGAATATTAATATATATATATATATAAAATTTATCTCATAAGTTTCGTTTCTAATTATTATTTTAAAAAAATTGAGTGAGTAAATCAAAATTTAATAAATTAAAAATATTTTAGTATATGTTTTAATTAAAAATAAATATTAAAATCTTATAATGAATTTTTTTTTTATGTTAAGTTAAATAGATTAAATATATTTTTTAAAATAAAAGAGAAGTGATGATGTGATATTTTGTATATATAAAAAATGTAGTTTAATATACATTTTAATATAAAAAGTGTAATATTCATGTTTTTTTTAGAAGAAGAAAATGTAATTTATTTTATAACATTAAATTAAATAAATTAAATTGTATATTTTAATATAATAATAATAAAATAATATAATAATCACTTTTCTCAAAGTATAGTATAATTTACTCTAAAATTTATCACTAGTTTTTTTTTTTCCTCAATGAAAGGAGAGGAGGGAGTCTGTTTTGTATTGATTGATAATAAGAAAAAACAAAAGGTGCTCTAATGAATTCTAAGGATAGAAGGTTCAATCAATTTAGCATCACTCAATATTTCTATAGCAGACAAATTAACTGATGTTGACTTTTGAAGAAAATTGTATATTTCACAGTGGTTCATAATAAAAATCGAATTTTTACTTGAAACCTAAATTTTCTTTGTATAAGATTCAGGAGATATTTTCATAAAAGGAGAATCTCAAATTCAGAAAACATTTTGAGTAATAAATAGGTGCATATTATTTTGTTTTAAAGAAAATACCTATTGAAAGTTTAACTTAAAATACACTATTTAAATTTGCAAATAAAATGAATACATTGGGAAATATAAATTGATAAAGCTGCATGGGTGGGAGTTAATCTGAATGCTACATGGACAGTCACTTAAGATTGCATTTCTCATCCATTTTTATTCCCTTTCTACATTTCTTAATTCAATTCTGACAACTCAATTAAAAGTTAAATATGAAAAAATGCTAAATATTTGGCCAACCATTTTTTATATTTTTTAGTTATATTTTTTTTATTGACAAAACTTGAATCCAGAATTTACTTAAAGAATCTAAACTCAGTTTTCAAACACACTTAATGTTTGTGTATATTATTGGTTCTGGTCATTTTCCCTCTATTAATAATGTCTCCCAGTCTGTTAAATTTCAAAGTATAAACTTAGCTTCCTTCCTCTTAAAACCAAATTGGTTGACTTGACTTCACTTTCATTATTTGAGTCTACTTCTTCAGCTTTGATTTTTTTCTTCCATTATTCCCGATCTTCACATTCATGACCTGCTTAATTACCCCTCTTTCCATTCCGCCGGCAACGTTGGTGGCGACCCTTTGTGGAGCTTGGGCGAATATATACGTATATAACAAATTTTGGTCATCAAATCTTTTTCTGCAATGTCACTGTTTACCACTCCACTTCCAATTTCAATCGTTTAGGAGTTAGGACTTTTTTTCCAATACACACAAAATTCACTTGCTTTTTCTACTTCTATGCTCCTTCAGTAGTAATATTCATGTATTAGTGTAGACTAGAGCACTTGTAAATTTTAATTTCCACTTGTGTATATATTTCTATTCTTTGAGCTTAATTTCCATTTATATAAACCCTTTTTATTGTTTTCCATCTTGAAGACTTCATTGCTTTCGCTTATTCTTTTGTGATGGCAGCTTAGATGTAGCTACTAGAATGTCTAGAATGGATAATCAGAAGGGAAAGGGTATTCATTTTGAGACATTCACGTGGAAAGTTGAAAACTTCTCAAAACAAAACACCAAGAAACTACTATCCAAGGCTTTCTCAATCCGAGGTTATAAATGGTACAGCCAAATCAATTTAAAGTCTAAAATTTTGTGCTATTTACTTTTAAACGAAAGATAGTATCATAGTTTCCTATATTCGTACTTTTGAACCTCCTATTTTTACTTTTCATTAATTATGTTGTTCGAATTAATTATCTTGCAGGCGGATTCGTTTGTATCCATTGATGAAAAATGTTGACCATTTTTCATTATATTTGATGGTTGCTGATTCTTTACCACCGTATGGATGGAGCAGAAATACGTATTTCAAGTTGGCTCTAACTAATCAATTGGATCGCAATAAATCAGTTGTAAAGGGTAATATCAGTCTCAATTCTTGCATTAGTGTTCTTAATTGTTTATGATTTTGCTTTTGATAATGATGGGATACGCGTGGTAATGATGGTTTCATCGTAGTAATTGACATGTGACTGTGAATGTTCACTTTTCATTAGTTACTTTAGAAGTAATTATCATTAACCAATTGGAATATTTGAGCATAAGTGATTATAAATTGAGTTGGACGTGGATAGACTTGCAATATCTTTATATCATAAATAATTTATATAATTTTAAAAATAATTATTATAAAAATTAACAAACTTATCGTATCTATCGTATGCATTCTATTGTAATTAAATGAGTAAAATTACACGGTACATTATTTATTTTCTCTTCTAAATTTTTAATTTCTGATATATATTTGTACATTTTCAGAGACTCAGCAGAAGTTCAATGGTGGATATCGTAGCTGGGGTTCATTTTTCGTGAATCTGAATGACTTCTATGACACTAAACAAGGCTATCTTGTGAACGACACATGCATAATTGAAGCTCATATTTGTGTGTCCGATCTTAGCAATCTTGAAGCAAACAATCTGAACAAAATTACTTCAACCAACGACTATAAAGTAGGTGATCAAGCAGCAAGAAATTCAAAATCTACACAGGAGGAAGATGATCAAGAAATAGCAACAGAAACATCAGATGAGAGTGAGACACTAAGTTCATCAACCTGTGAGTCTAGTCAAACAGAAGGGGAAGTTCAAGTTTCAGATTTGACACTAAAAGACCTTCTAGATTTGGGGAGCTTAGGAAAAGAAGAAGCAGTTTTTGTTCCACTGTTGGAGGAGGCATGCGTATGGCACCCTTCCCTGATAAGGAGCCAGAGGAAAAGTTCTAGATGGTTCAAACTATGGGCATTTACATCTTTGGGCCAAGTTCTGCATTTGCTCAAGACAAGTAAGGTGAAGGATATGGATGAGGGAGCATGCAACCGCCTTCAAGGTTTGTGGGAGGAACTTGTTAAACACTCAGGATTTCAATTGTCTTGGTTGGAGCCTTATGTTCAATCTGCATTGGGTATGAAAGTTCATTTGGAAAAAACAGCTGAAGTCAATAAACTGAAAGACAGTGTAGTTTCTTTGGAGATTAAAATGAAGAAGCTGAGGGGAGAATTGGCAGCTGCAGAAGCTGAGTTTGAGGTAGCAAGAAGGGCCTTGGCTGAGGCAAGAAAAGGTTTCATAGAGATGGATTTGAATGCTGATTTAGGTTATTCCATCTTTTAGAATAGTTTTGAGATTAATTCTCGATTTGTGACTCAATCAAGTCCTTTGCTTTTTTCTCAGAATATTTCTTTTGAGAATTAAACTCAAATCCTTTTTCTAAACTCAAGAGCTACACATTACATATAAAGTGATAAGTGATTCGTAAACTTGATTTTTGTCAAAGTTCTCTAAGTTCCATTTCCTTGCAAATTACGAGGGAAATGCCTTGGGTTCCCGTTGCTAATACTTCTCTGCATGATACTTACTTTATGGGGAATGATTTTTGCTGATGAAGTTAGTTTTTGTTTTTATTTGTAAAATCCAACATATTGAAGAGTTTATGATCCTCACATAATTTGTTTAATCAATTCAGCTCAACCCAATTCCACTAGTGATAAAATAGTTTGACTCTTTCTAGTTTACCAAAAATTGATATATGAATAAAAATTAATTTTATCTCTTAATGATCAGCGGCTCAGTTTTCTATTCCCTTGGCAGTGTTACAATTTTTTTTTTCATAAGAACTGTCCCTATCACTTGACAATATTCTCTTTTTTTGGGGGGCTTTTATTGATTTATAGCTTTTTCTTCAATAAAATTGTATACATGTTTTTCACTCGTTATCTTTGGAATACATTTAAAAAATTGTATACATGTTTTTCACTCGTTTTCACATGAGATTTCTTGTTTAGCTCATGTTATGAATAATTTATAATTATTTTACTTCGGTTTTTTGAATTTTCAATCCACTTCCATAAAGATCGGCTATTAAGGGTTCAAAGTGATATATTGAACATGATCCCTCATTTTAGACTGCTCAAAATATTAAAATATATTATATTCATTTGAAAATAAAATAATCTTTTCATATCTTATGATTATATTATAAAATATAATTGATATCATAAAAATTGTGTTTTTGATTCTGTATTTTTTTATTAAAATTAATTTTGGTCTCTAAATTCTTAAATCAATAAAATTAATCTTTTATTTTAAAAGTTTGGTAACTTTAGTCTCCTCTCTAACTCTTTAGTCATCATCCCGACCGAAATAGTATAATTTATGGTGGTCTAAAATATAATTTTTAACAATTAAAACTCTTCTAATCTAGTTTGTTCATGCTTAACACTTATGTTTTTTTTATAAGCAAACGTATGGTTATTTTAACACACATACCAGTTGTTACCATTATGATAAGAAGATTCTGGTTAGGTTTAACAACATGGATAATGAATCCACGTTTATTTATAGATCCAAAATTGGCTTGTCTCTTTTTTCTGATTGTTTGGTCACTTTTTTTTTCCCTAATGAGAATCCACATCAATTATCAAATTATTCAAATATAGTACATGTGCCTTATATTTTTAATTATTTAAATCTGCACGAATAATGTAATAGGAAATTTATAATATTTAAAGAAATCAAATAAAAAAAAACAAATGAACCATTTACTTAAAATACTATTTTATGAAACAATCATTTAAAAAAATTAAAAATGAGAAATCAAATAAAAAATCGTAAATTTTTAAAGGAATAAAATCTTAAAAATATCAAATTTAATAAGTTTGTAAATCTTTCATTTAACTTTTTTTTTTATCTTGTACTATGGGCTGTTAATAAATTTTTTTTCTATCTTCTGTTGAAAAAAATATACTATATAACATGCAATAATAAATACTATTATTTTCCCAAAAAAAAAACTATTAATTATTTATTTCCGTTTCAGTTTTTTTAAATGTCTAGTCAAAGTCGGATAAAAATAAAATAAAAATGAGGCCGAAGTCGAATAATTTAACTTTGCCTTGAGTTTCAATATCCAAATAAATTTCATTGCAACTGGTTATTCTTTTGGCATTCATTCAAATTTTATAATATCCAGAAATTGTAATTTCTTCATCTTTAATTTATTTTTGAGTAAATATTATATTTAACTTTCTAAAGTCCCTTATGTACTATCAAATAAGTTCTTCAAAATTTTGCTCACCAAAATTAATTTTCAAAAAGTCGTCCAGTATTACTAAAAAATTCTTTCATAAGCACTTCAGTCGTCTTTCATTTTATACCATTCAATACACTAATTTGGTGGAAAAAAATGTTTAAAGGACTTATATTTGATAACAAAATCTGTGGAATTTTTAGAACACTTATGTGGTAAAATACTAAAATATATATCTTCAAAATT
Organism: Mucuna pruriens; assembly: GCA_025330945.1. Classification (NCBI taxonomy): domain Eukaryota; kingdom Viridiplantae; phylum Streptophyta; class Magnoliopsida; order Fabales; family Fabaceae; genus Mucuna; species Mucuna pruriens. The sequence continues at coordinate 4,513,224 of JAENHJ010000528.1, forward strand.
AAATTGAAAAATTACTCGATTACTTTTACATATTTTTTGGGTTCACATTGACACAAAAGCCATAAATCATATTTAGATAAATTTTATCCTTTCTGAATTGTGTTTTCTTTGTACAAATATGGCCTTGTTAATCTCATGTTTATACACGGCAACTAATCGTGAAGATTTATGTAAGGTTCTAACTAGCTTGAGGTAGAATTTTTGATCCATTCTTTTGATTTGATTTGTTCTTATTCTACTTTAGATAAAATGATCATGAGGTGGAATGAAAATGAAAGGAGAGTGGAAATTTTGAAATTTATATTGAAAAAATAGAAAAAAGAAAGAATTTTATTTCTAAAGGTCAAATTTTCCTTTATTTTATTTTCACTTTCTCTTAAAAAAAAATGTTGTCACATGTGTTTTCTCTTAAGCATGTCATTAATTTACCTTTGGAATTCCAACTATAACGAAGATACATCTGTTCTATAATGTCTTTAAGTTTAAATTTTTTGTTAAGAGAATAAAAATAACCTAGAAATTTAGGTTTGTTCGTCAGGAAGTATTTTTAAATAATAAATAGACCACAAAGTATCTATGATATCTTCCAAAATATATATATATATATACACACGTAGCAGTCGGCCTTCAGTTAAACCTATTCCAGTTGAGTTCCTATCGGGCCAACCAAATCCTTTCCAGTTAAGATTAGTTGAGTTTCTCTTGACCGTTTCATTAAAAATGATCCACATGGAGAATAAGAAGTAAGAAAGAGGTGATGGTGACCAGACATTATTACACTCTGTGATCCCAATCCATAGGACAGACTTGAAAATTGACATTCATCATATATGTACACTCAATGATCCCAATGCATGAGACAGATTTGAACATTAACGCTCACTATGAGCTTGTCGATAAAATTATTCTGAACGACCATCGCACTCAGGGAAAGGAGAGTGGTGACCGTTGGAATTGACGAAGCTGTGTCGATCACAGCTTTGCCTCCGTCATGTCCAGATTCGCTTCGTCACCCGCAGATTTGACCCTGTCGCGCGCAGATCCACTTTGTCGCCCGTAGATCTGCTCTGTCATGCGCAGATATGCCCTTGCCGCGTGCAGATCCCACCTCCATAGCATTATTGGGTCTCAACATCGTGCAACTTGTCGTTATCTGCGTCCCCTTCGTCTCCTTCACCAGGATCTTCAGCATCATCGTCATTCCGCGATGTTATCGAGTGTGTTGGAGGAATAGGTGCTGAAGCTCGGACACACAAACGACGCCACCGGACTCTCTTCCGTTCAGTTCTGTATTAAGCTATTTCAATTTCGCTCTTGCTTAATTTGAATGATTTTCAGCGAAACAAGTTACGGTTGAGATCCGTGAACTGCACGTTGCCCAAATATCATACTGCCTCCTTCTAGTGGAACCTCTAATCCCCGTTTTCGTCTCAGATGGTTTACTTCTGTTGCTAAGGTAACAGATGTCATTGAATTTGTGACGCTATCTGGAGTACTAACTGCTAAAAAGATCCTAGCGATCCGCCTTATAAAGCACCTCAAACTTGCAAAAAGGTTGAAGCTCGGGGACACAGATTGGAGATGACTTTCTTGTAGTCAAAACATATAATATATTAATGATATATATTAAATTTAGTAGTAACAAATTATTTATCTGTATAATGCATTATGTTGTTAATATAAACCCATGATAATTATGACAGCAATTTAATTTTTATTAAACAAAAAATATATTAATAGAAATTAATTCGATATCAAATTGTTAATATATAACATTTTTTAGTGTATAATTAAGGTGTATTTGAGTTTTTGTGTGAAAAGTTTCAATTTATGACGTCGACAAAAAATTCTTCATTATAATTTTTTACCCAAATTATTATTTGAAATTTTAAAATGAATATCCAACAACATATATGTACATTTTTTTTGTTACACAAAAGGTAATTTTGATCAAAACAAAAATATTTCTTACATGACAAGATTAACTCCCTTACATTATCTTACAAGAATATCGCTTAAAAATTATTCCAATCCCATCTGAGTAAATAGATTTTATTGAAGTGCAAATATGTCGTATTAAATAAAAATAAGCATGTTAATACCAACAATGATCCATTTAGATAATTTACTACGAAATTCTTATTTAGAATCTTTCTTATTAAGCAATGTTGCTTAATAAAAGAGTAGCGTTTGAACTTGTGCTTATTTAGCATCTGTTAAGTATAAGGTGGTTAAGTAAACACCGATTCTTATATTTATTTTGGCCCAATAATATTAAAAAAATAACTAAAAATGTAAGAATGTGGGGGTAATTTATGAGACCCATTTAATAAAAAAAAATTAAAGTTGCTGAATTGAAAAGAATTTATAGGTGATATGTAGTGGCAGGACCTATTTAAGATGTATATAAAGTAAAAAATAGAAGTGTTAGGATGAAAATGTACTCTTATGTAATGTTAGCATGCTGATGTAAACGTTAACATAGGCATTGAAGTGTGCGTTGGTTTTAGTTGTTGATAAAGAAAAGTAACGAGAAGGATATAAAATGAATTTTTTTTATAATATTCTTATTAATTTTAAAGATTTTGAAATAGTTGATTTTTGGATTAATAGTATTTAAGTTGCAGGTATGTTATCATTTTGTTATATAATAATGAAATGATTATACATTTTAATTTAGTCTTTATTTAATTAAAATATATATTTTTAATTAAAAATTATAATTAAAAACTATGATTATTGTTTTAAAAATTTGAAAGAGAACTTGCTCCGGAAAAAGGAAAAGAAAATTAGAGTTCAGAATGATTAAAATATTTTTAAAATAATAATAATGTTTTTTACATTAAAATATTATAATTTTAGTAAACCAAAATAACAGAATAAACTATAATACTCCATGATTTTAGAAACATGTGTTGCTGATGATAATGAAAAAATAAAACAAAAAACCAACTTATTCGCTAACATTAACAGAAAATGACTTATTCAAGCTAAAACTACTACATCTAAAAAGACACGTTCTCAAAAGAGTTTTACAAGTATCCTCCTACTTGGACCAGAAGCAAATAAATCAATACAGTCGAGAAAATGATTCCACTTTTCCTGTCGAAAAAGAAAATTGAGTTTAGCTTGCCTCTAAAATTTGTTTGACTTTGTGCACAATACCCTCCTAGCAAGCAATCATTGATTTTTTTTGTGAACCTTCCTAGCACAAACTCAGAAACTCATTTCAATTCAATTCACTTCTCTTTCTTGGATTCAGAGTACTCTTTCTTAAAGGCTACAAGTCTACGAACATGGTTAGAATCATTACTACTATGTCAAAGACCGCCATTGAAAGAAAAACTGCTGCTATAGCATATAAAAGGGTTAAGTAACAAAATAAAGAAAAAAGAATACAAAAGGATGCTTTGAGAAAGCGTGAAACTAAGGAGGTAAAGTAGTTTACCCCAAAAGAAAGAAAAAAGATCTATATAACTAGATCAAGCAACACATAACATGATCAATAATCAATAATCAATAGTAATATAAATTTTTCTATCTTTAACATTACAAACAGAGGGAATATGTGGATAATATCGTACTCAGCCCTTAAATAAAAGGGAATGGAACATAGAAAGAATTTTACAAATACCGGATGTCCAAACACCGAACACTATATTTAGTTATGCGCTGTGTTCGTGCTCCAGGTCCGTGCTTCTTGGAACATATGAATGACAACGAAAAAGGTGAGATGAAAAACATAGTTCTCCAATGGATCTTGTATCTACAATACTCTGTACGATAGTAGACCATCAATCGTCTCAACAACCAATCGGTTCATGCGCACTAAAATCAGCAAATATGATCTTGTTTTAGGACCTGAACAAACAGACAGCATCAATAAACGTTTGGTGGTATACGAAGGATTGTTGGTCTGGTGCAAGAATATTAGTGTTCTTATGAAATATGTTATAAAATAATATTGGCTTCTGTAGAGTGACTAATGCATATTGACGGAAAGTTGCTTGAACATCTTATAATGGGAATAAATCACAAGCAACAAATTGCTATTTTGCAGTAGTCGATCGAATCAGAAAAAAGATAAGAGCATAGCTGGTACAGTAAGACTACCTAATTCAAATGAAGGAATTTCATCTTGGTTGAAGTAGCTGCATCCATTGGTATTCTTGCTTAGGCTTGAATTAATCTTATCAACAGCTACAAGTAGATCCTAGGAGGTCGAGTTGCACAAATAACCCCAAAAAAGTGTCAAATAGGTTAACAAATTTCTTACGCAAACGTGATTGTCAAGTCAAATTATCCTTGACTTTACATTTTGAAGCTTAACCAAGGGCAATAATGCCATAGGTTAGGTAAATAACTGAATATCAGACCTTAGACAGTAGTATCTTGTCACAATATACAGAATCTAAAAGGCATATATGCTTCAAAATCGAAAATATATTATACAGTAAAATAAAGAAGCATCGTGTTCTTCTCTGAAAAGCATCAAGAAATATGGCAAAGATACTTGATGTCCTGGAACTTCAACATGACTGGTGTAACTGTTGAGTTTAACCCTTCTATATAATGTACATTTATTGTTAATAATATTAAGACCGTTTGATCTAAGAAAATGCTTTTATTTTTACTTTTTCATTTCACTAATAATAATAATAGTGTCACGTTATTTTTACTTTATTTTTCATTTTAAATATTTATGTAAAAATAGTGAAAACAATAAAAATGTCATTATTTCTTGTACAAAAGACATCAATGTGTTAGAAACAACATCCCTTGAGCATAAACGTGTATAATATTGAATGGCATAAAAAACCTCACCTCCCATGATGCTAGACCCTTCATGTAGGCAGGAAGACATTCAAATTCGCTCTTCAATATCTTTAAGGTGGAGCTGGGAGCTTCAGCTGACTTTAAATTCTCCCTTTCTGCCTCTAAATTTTATTTTGACAAAAGAATAAAAAATGAAAAACTCCGTAAGCTGAAGGTTATACTCTTGAAACAGAAAATTACTCAATTACCATTAGATAAGAACTTGCTTCCTTCAGATGAAACCATGATGTCCGCAACAGGTTGATGTTGCTGCTTAAATCCTTGTACTCTGTTCATCCATAGCTTGGGGAATGAGAATCATGTAGAAATTATCAATAGAAATGCAAAAAGTCCCAAACAGGCAACTGATATCCATAACTTCTAACTTACTTCTCAGGTCCTTGTGGTGACAAATCACCTGCATGAAAAAAGTGGCAAAAAATGGAATTAGCAACATGAAATTAATTTGAGAAGCTAAGGCTAGTTTTCATGTAATCAACAATATGACCAGTGGCCACAAGACCAGATCGTAGGAGTGTTACACGAAAAAATGGACCAATGTTAACAAGAACTTGCAACTAATACAAGCATGGAAATGGAATCCTCCCAAATTACCAAGCATGCTTATGGAGGCAAGTGGATTTCACTAACCTTCAGATGCTAAAGTGGCTAGACATGCCTCTGACAGACCAAGCTTTTTCAAACTCAAAGATTCATCAAGTCTGAAGAGTTAAGGGATGTTTATCGTTATTACAGTCAACAAAACTGATCAATGACTCAAAGATTATCATACTAATAGTTAATCTTTTTTTGGAATAAGCAAAAAAATCTCGAAAGAGAAGCACCAAAATAAATAAAATGAATATGGAAATTTGAGAAGACAATCGTATGCGGATTTTATGTAAAATTTGTTTGGAAGCCGAAAATCGTATTAACTTGAGATTTAGCGAAAAAAGTAAATGAGGCGTAAGATAAGGATACAAAGCATCTTCTTCGAAACTCTTGAAGCAAGAATCGGCCACCGAGAGTGATCCATAGAAAGAAGACGGACTATCCAATCTGTCTTCCGGATCTTCAAGTTGTATATCCTCAGCTTCATCTTCCTCCTCGATATCTAGAACTAAATCAAGAAAAATGAAAGAAAATTCAATTTAACGAGAACAGAAAATTACGAAGCAGAAAAAGGTTAGAGGTTTTTTTTTATTTGTTTTGCAATTACCAGAAATGTAGCCGTAGCTCTTGAGACGTTCTTGGAGTTGAAGCAGATCGGTGTGGTTCTTCTTGTAGAATTCGTTGCAGTGACCTAGGAGCTCTTCGAAAGAGACGGTGCCGAAGGACATGGAATCGAGCATGTCGAGGTCGGCGCTTGCAGTCGATACGCGGCGATTGAGACACTGCACGAATGTCGACGACGCAGAATCTGTTACAATAAGGGAAGTGTTTGAATTTTCTCAGCAACGAAACAGAATAATTAGAGAGAGTGAGAGAGAGAAGCGTACCGAGAGGAATAGGTCGGCGATCGATGGATTGTTTGAGCGCACCGGAAGAGGAGTGGAGATGGTGGCAGAAAGCTGCCAATGCGTTGCAGAAACTGTAAATCGGATCGTCCGCCATTATCTTCTTCCTCTCTGCCAAATTGCATGCACTTTCAACCTGTGCTTTCGAATTTTTCATCCAAAAGGCAATTAGGCGGGATCTCCACAATTTTACTAATTTTATATTACTAGTATTATACTGTGCCCCTATTGATCATCAAGCGCCTGTAGCTCAGTGGATAGAGCGTCTGTTTCCTAAGCAGAAGGTCGTAGGTTCGACCCCTACCTGGCGCGGCGCTGTGTACTATTTTATCCACCCCTTTTTATTCACATTTTTTTTTTTTTTGACAAATAAGAATTTGATTGATTTAACGATTTTTCATTACAATTGGTAACGAAATTTCTTCGTGCTCTAACCAAAATGTAAAAAAAATTCTGCTTATCATTATAAGTATACAATCTGCTATCACCATGAACAGGGTTTCTAACTTGTGGCATATATGTATCCATCCCCTTTTTGAAAACTTAATGTACAGTCATATACCTCAAAATGCAGCTAACTACTCTGCTCGTGTTAAAAAGAAACACTACTATAGTATATTTACATGTAACTCAAAGGTAGATGATCTCATCCATCTCCTCAAACTTAATGAGTTTTTTCCCATCAGTTTTCAGGTGAATTCTCCTCTGAGTGCAGAAGCAGCTCTACGAATGGCTCTGGCAACCCTCCAGATCTCATGTTGAATTGTTGCTAGCCTTTCTCTTTCACTTACACCCGATGATGTAATGATAGAATCAGAAATCCCTGGGAAGAAATTCAGCCTTTCATGGTCGCTGGAAGGCCCAAACACCTATAACAGAAAAATGTCATTTACAACATGCAACGATGATAATGCACTAGTAGTTGCATAAGTATGTATGAAACAAAGTGACAGACACACTCACGAGATGCTTGAACCATTGTCTTCCCCGAAGTCCATCTGCATCCAAGAAGCCTTTTTCAGCAAGCATTAGTCTATCATTCAATGCTCGCTTTTTTATGTCTACAGAACAACCTGCAGTTTCTTGCAATCTCAGTTTCTGCAGCAGTTCAAAACAAAGACAATCATAAATATATGGCAATAAGGAAAAACAAGTAGGAGTGGTTATAGCATAAGAAGATGTATCAATATATGAAAATCCGTTGCAGTTATTTTGGTTATACCTTTAATTCATCATCAGCTTCTTTGGCAGCAGAAGCAAATTCTTGAATTGAAGTAGTTAAGGGATGCAGAGAAATTTGCTGGTCTATCAAGTTGCTCAACATGTTTTTGTACAACTGCCCAATGCAGGGAAAAATTGTATAATCAATATATGAATGCTCTGCAACTAACATGCAGTAGCAATTATACATGCAATATTACAAAATCTTTCTTTAATTCACTTCTCACTCTTCACCGCAGCCCTATATTAATCTTCTATTCTTCCTTAATAAATAAAAAAAGGTTTTTTAGATAAAAAACAATAATTTAATGGGATTCATGAAAATCAAATTTTAAATATTTTATATGTTTAACAAAAGAAACTGGGCAACTTCCATGCATCAAGCATGTCACTAACTAGAAACAATTAATTTAATTTTGTAGTTAACTCCCAATGAAATTCCCTAATTTATTTGACAGCACAACTACCTATCCCAAAAGACAGTAGCTAGCAAGTAGTTAGTTTAAATCTGAGATGAATATAACTGCGTACCTGTAACTCATTTGCATATGAAACGTAATTGAAAGGAAGAATGGAATCATCGGCCAAGTGAAGGGCTAAAAGTCCCCAAAGTCCAGTAACTAATACAAGAAAGAACAGAAAAGATACATCATATGACTGTCATATGGATTAATGATTTCTTAAAAACATTTTTAAAACACATTAAGCAGTTAAAGAGAAATCTAACCAGCAACATGGCGGTGGAAGAATGGATCTCCATACTCTGCCATCCAGTTATAGGAGTCGAAAGCAGTGTGATAGACAGGAAAATCTGGAAATCGGAAAGATATTATTACAGCCGAAATTATTAGATATCCAAGCCTATGGATATATGACATATTATAGACATGACATCTTTGAAGCATATTATGCTAGAAATCTTTAATTTTGTATTACAAAACAAAATATGCTTAAAGAATCTGGGACTGGAGAGTGATCACTATATTTAGAATTTAAGGTTCCTAGACAACTTATTATGAGTAATTGATCATCAAAAAGGAGAAAACACAAGGACCACTACAGTGCAAAATCATACTTAAGATCAAAAACATTAGTTAAATAACACAATAGAATCCCATGACCTCAGATCTGCAGAATCTTCTATGAGATACGTACCTCTTCCATAATACATATCAATTGATGGAACCCCTGCGTGTTGAACAAATGGAGCAAAATCAGAATCAACTCCACTGAGCCTCTGAATCTACAATTAAACAAAACAAAAGCTGCTAAGCAATGAGGATATCACGACATAATTGAAGTATACTCAAAAAACAGCATGGCAAAAATCCACATTATCATAATACAGCTACAAAATTTAAGGGTCTTCATCGTTTAAACGTTAGATATCATATCCTACTAATAAAATAAACCGGTCATATATGGAAAACAAAAGAAAGCCAATCTCCTATAAAGTCATTTTCAGCTTTACACACTAGGGTTGCCAAAACTCAAGCAACTCATGAAACCTCAATCATAAGCTATTCGTTATCAAGCTAATTTGAGTTATATGCCAGCTCAAAACCCAAGACTTGTATCAAACAAAACATGTGAGGCGAGTGCAAACAATTACTTCGCTAGTAGTGACAAGAACATTACATTATTGCCTCCGGCAGCCCAATTCTCATATAATGATACACCCTCAAAGTCAGGATCCATAACCTGAAATTAAAGCAAAAGCTGATTGAAGTTCAGAATTACTGAATTACTAGGAGCAAGTATGATATATATCATATGTTTGTTTGCACATGCATTTATAAATGATAATAACTTCAAATAAATACCTTTTTTGTGACCTCGCGAATAAGACTGTCTAGCTGAGGTGTCGAGCCAACAAAGAAACCAGGGCCTTGAACTGCACAGTCCACATTAAGGTATGCTACCGCTTTGGTACCTAGATTAATAAGGTTTTGTTCAACCCACTCCGTTGATCCTATCTACATAAACAGATAAACATGATTTAGAGAGAATATTACAAGAAATGACAGCATTATTGAAATAAAGCAAACTCATTTAATTTGATAGTGAGCATATCTGAATGTTGAAGAAGGCAACTGACAACACATTAAAGAAAACTGGTAAAAAAAATTGCAATCAGTATAAAGAAGAAATTTGCAAGGGCAAGACAACACATTTAAGTTAGGCAAAGAAGACAAATGATAGTAGTTGTCCAAAATTATGTCACTGGCTTATTAACAACCACTGACACCACATCACTATGAAAGCAGTTACGGCAGATATTAACAGAATGAAAAATGTTAAAAACCAAAAAGACCTGACCATGTTCCACATTATTCCTGGAACTACAATGCATATCAGTTGTCAAGAAGGAATTATACCTACCATCCCAAATTCCTCTGCGTCCCAACTGCAGAGAATGATTGTCCTCCTTGGCTTCCACCCCAAGCCTAATAGAACAGAAAACCGACGAGCAATGTCGAGTAGAGCAGCAGTCCCACTGCTGGGATCAACAGCACCATACGTCCATGCATCTCTATGGTTCCCAAGCAGAACATATCGGTCAGGCTCTTCTGATCCCTCTATGACAGCAAAAACATTTTCAATGGTGGCCACCTTCTTTTCACCCTGAAAAACAGAAAAAAATCAAAAAACATACACACCAAAACACTATCATAATAAGCCTAACCATTTCTATTCCTCCTTTTCAAATTTCACTTCATTTCTATCAAATCAGATATTATTAATGCATGATAAATCGCAGAGCAGTTTAATGAAAATGAATTCTCTAACACACTTCTATTTAGTTAAAATTTATTAAAACAAAAATCACAAGTGCAATTTATTAAATAATAAGTAAAACTCATAATTTTTTGTATTTTCTAATAAATTTTAATCATTAAAGAGTGTATTAAGAAAAGTATATTATATAACGTGTAGTTATTATTTCTCAATTATACTAATGAATAAATTACACTAATACCCTTCAGTTTTTGTCAAATTCTCCTACTACCCCTCCTATTTTTATCCCTATACTAATCTCCTTATTTGTACGAGAAACACTAACTCCTTCATTATTGTTTGAAAAACATTATTACATACCATGTAGCCTATAAGAAAACTTGCTGTACACTTGGCAACAGTCATAGCATGGTTTAATTGATGAGTCAACTCCAAGTAACAGATGAAGAAAGGTGTCTGTCTACCAGATTTTTCGCATTTGAAAAGTTTTGGCCTTAATCAAAGGAATAAAAAAAGAGAGAAAGAAACCAAGCTTAGCCCCTACTTGTTATCTGTTTGAAGTACAAGTTAGTATTTGAAGAGTTGTTTGGTTTGTTTCAGCAAGTACAGATCGGGCCAACTTCACGGATAATAAATAGAATATAAAAAAGCAAAAGCCACTTCTCAAAGCCTAAAACACCGAAAAGAGACTTTTGGGTTGAGAGAGACACTACAAACACACACGCACGACTAGCTACCTGGTAAGTGAAATTGAGCATGGTGGGGCCCGGCCCAACATGCCTGACCTTAGACCTTAGGGTACTCCTCCATTCGAGGGGCAGAGGAAGACCCCCAAGCGAGGACAAAATAGTGTCAGCAACCTCAGCTGATAAGGGCATAGATGGAATTTTGGGGAACCTTTTCAAAACCTCAGTATCCTTCAAACCCAATCTCTCAGCACCCTCAACCCCAGCCCACCCAGGAGTAAGTGGGTCCCCTATACCCCTCATCACGTGCCCCCTCTCAAACCCCTCCCTCCACGTGTCACCTTCGCCGTATACTAGCACCGCCGCCGCGCCGTTTGCCTCCGCCGTCTCCACCACCGCGCCCCGCCCCTGCCCCCCGCCCTTCCTCACCACCACCACGCAGCCGCTAACGTTCACTCCCCTCGCCGCCAGCGCGCGGTAGTCCCTCTCCCGCCCGTAGTTTGCGAAGACTGCCCGCGCGTGGACCGAGCCCGACGGCGAGTACGCGTGGTAGGCCGCCACCACGCCCTCCGCGGCCGGCTCCGTCAGCGGGAGGGTCACCGCGGAGCCGTCGCTGAAATGCGCCGAGAGGGAGGAGCGCACGGGGAAGGAGAGGAGCGCGGTGTAGGTCGCGGTGTAGGCCTGGAGGCCCAGCGAAGTGAAGTGGTTGAGCACGTAGCGGGTGGTGTCGGAGGCGGGTTTTGTTCCGGCAAGGTGAGGGTGCAGCGTGAGGGCGCGGAGGTAGGAGGAGATGGTGGAGTTAGAGGAAGTGGAAAGAAAGAGGGTTTCCAAGTGAGAGAGATTTTGGGAAGCGGAGGAAGGTGCGGAAGAGTGAGGAAAATGCAGAGCGTAGAAACCCAGAATGCAGAGGACTAGTAGAATCACCATAGTGCCCAAAGGCGAGGGCTTCGTTGTCAAAACCTTCATTTGGTGAAGGACAATAAACAGAGCAAGCTCTGTTTTAGGTAAAAAGAATGAGTTTGAGTTCTTCACTCAATATTATATTGTTGTTGTTATTAATGCTACTCGTGTGCCTTTTTATATGAGAAATGATGGTAATCTTTTAAGAGTAGGAAAAAGGGGATGCGTTTCGTGATTATTATTATAAGGGATGGGACGAACGAGGTGGATGACAGTGAGGGAGAGTGTCCTGTGTGTGGATCCATGCACGGTGGAGCTTTGAGTCACAATGTCAATTTGTCGCCACAACAATCCAATTTCAGCCAAGACAGCAGCCCTTGTCACTACTAGCATGAAAATATTGGTTTCCATCAACATTTTATATACGTATATACATTGGTGAATAAAAGTTTAGAAATGCAACGAGATAGGACAAACATCTAAGATTTAAATAATATTTGTAAAAGTATTTATAGATTATTTATTTATCAATGAAGTTTTACAAAAATATAATAGAATCATATTCTTGAAGAATACAAGTTATGTCGTTATTAACTGAATCATCGTTCCATATTTTTATTACTGTATATAGATAGTATGAATATAACCCAACTTGTGGCTATAAATCAGCCAAAGAAAAAAAGTTGCTTCAGAAGCAGACATGAAAACTTTTGCTTTTTACTTTAGTGTTGATATTTATATTTATTTCAAAATTCATCTGTGTCTGGTGTGAAAAAGAATGAGAATCAATGTCTTGTTTCTCTTTCACTAGGAGATCCATGCCAAAAGGAGAGTGGATGTCCACGCCTGAGTGAGTGGGGAGAGCATTAGCTCTTGAGCGTCCATTATGTCTCTCGGGGGAAAAAGAGAAGTCATAATGGTATCATGAACATGCAATCATTATAATATGCTTTTCAATGGGCAGAGGAACTTACGAGAGACCCAGGGTGTTCCCTAAGATTCTCCAGAGCCGAAAGGCAACACTCCGCGTGGGACCGTTTTAGATTTTAAGCTATTTAACGGAATTGTGATTTGCTACGTGCCATCTTACTGGGGCATTATCTTATCCGCTAACCGAGTCGAGTGGCTGGCAGAATTATGGCATTTTTGGTGCGATCTATTTAACCTTCGCCGTTAGTCCAGGATATGATGAACATGTACGATACTCAAACAGTTCAAGAAAAGGACTCCATGGCGTTATGCGAGGTCAAGCTAGGTAGATAAGATTCAGTTAAGATTATTGCAAGTGACATGCTTTTCAATGTGTCCCAGCCAAGTGGCTCACCTACACAGCCAAACCACACAAGACAAAACAAAAACAGCGTGGCGGCATATACGTTAAAGAATTTACTATAGCAGTTAACTTGTCAGTGTCAGCTCAATTATCGTGTTTTGGCGAATCTGTGTCAGCTTAGCTAGTTTCGTAGCTGAAGTTGAGTATGTTACACACAGCCAATAGAATCAAATCGCGCAGCTCATTTCACAAATTTATCGTGTTCTTTACCACGGCCATGAAGGTCTAATCTCACAAAAATATATATAAAAAAAAAAGTGCTGCAGAATTCATGGCACAAAAGTAACTAACTGAGGAAAAGAAAGTGATGTTTTGAACCTTGCCGTCCTTTGTTGTTAAAACGAAAGCTATTGTAATATAAATTTTAAGTGAATTAAGGTTCTATGGAGCTGAAAAAAGCAGAGGAGCACAATCCACTCAAGCGCGCTGAGTCATACAATTAAACAGTTTCCGTTAAACAAAAAAGGCTGAAATGAATGGAGGATAGATTACAAGGACAAAAGACTCCGTTAAACCATATACCACAATCAAACTTTAGCTAAGGGAATATGGAGGAAATGGGATTATCATTCATTTTTTATCCCATTACCATATGTCTGTGTGACAAGGCGCATTGGATCATTGGCAAATAACAAACGGAAGTATCAGCTTAACTACAGCCTTGCAAAGAAACATTAATAAAGACAAAGATAACAGACCTAGTCTAACATCCAGGTTTTCATCTCGCTGAGGCTCTAGCACTCATTGATGAATGGTAATTGGTGCTTCTCTGCTTCCTGTAAGATGTATATACATCATCATACTGACTCACCTCATTGGGATCAGCTGTGGCCCCAAGCCCCAACCGGCCTGAGCCACTGGATCCCAGTTTTCGTTCTACACTCCCATCAGCATAGGTCCCTGTCTCTGGATCAACCTGCAAGTTTGGGGGTGGAGGTATGCAAGCACCTCCCTTTCGTACTGGAGCCTCTCTCTCATATTCTCTATCAAATTCATCATCTTCATCTCTTGAATCAGAATTCATAGGGCCCTCAGAAGGATTTACCTCTCCAATTTCTTTAAAAAATTTTGACACTATCTGAAGAATTTCTGATGGCGGCACAGTTGATGGCGGTATTATAGTTGGGATATCCAAAGGGCTCAAAGGAGAATATGGGACCCCACTACCAATCTGCATCTTTCTAACCATTCCGGGAATGAGGCCAGGTGGGAATAATGGATATGGTGGCAATTGTTCACTAGTGCTGGATGATGGAGGGGGCAACAAATGAGCACCAGGTGCTTGGTTAGTTGGTTGAACAGAAGATGATATAGGCATGGACCCAGGAAAGGCAATAGGAGGAGCAGAATTTGGAAGAAACTGCTGAGCTGCTAGGGGTGCTGATAGTGACTGTGCTGGAGCTACATGTTTATCAGGACGATCTTGATCTAAGACACTTGAACCAGAACCTAACCTATCAGCTTGCCACTGCTGGACAACATGGTTAGGTGTCTGCAGCATTCCTGCAACAGGGAGAGGAGAAAAATTATAAATAATTTCCTAAATCAAATAATATATACCTGAAGCAATCATTCTCTTGTAAACTTAATGTTAAGGGAACTAAACTAAGTTTTCTCAAGTTCAGTGGTGGTTAGTGCGAGTGACTATGTAATCAGTGCAAGCTAAATTTACAACAGGTGACACAACAGAAGTTACTCAAGTCAACCCCTTCCCTCTCCTAAAAGAAAGCAAAAATAATTTGAGGAAACAAATTTCCTTAAAGCAAGACGAACATTGTTGTGGTTTTTGTTCCCCATGAGGAAGGGGGTATTTCAAACCACTTAATGCCTCACATCTTGGAAATTATCCAGCTATCACATGATAAGTAATTCACTAACTTCTGCAAGCCATGATACATTTGGTTAAAAAAAAGAGAAGCTTACCTGTAACTGAATCTGCGGAAGCAGAGGATAAATCCTTTGAAGCCCCAGGGAAAGGACTTGTTTGTGGCCCACCAATCATCTCACCCTTCAGTAAAGATATAGTCTCTTGATCGTATACCTTTTTAGAAGCCCAGAACTCCACCATTTGCTGCAATCTTTTCCTGTATTCCTCATTGCTTTGTGGGTTATGATAAATTCTTGCAAGCATGGAACCTAAAACAGGTTTCAAGGCAAGAGCTTCACTGTCAAGGTCATTGCTGCTTGTCCTCCGATTTAAGCTGTGAAGTAGTGTCATAGTGACATAAAAGTCAAGGATGAGGAAAAGCAGAACCTTCCACTCCAGCATCAATGTCAAGAAGATTATCTAACCAGGATGAAAATAAGCAAGAGGGAAAAGATCTTGCCATGCCAAAATCATGCATAAAATCATGCATAAAAGGGGAAAAATTGCCCTTTTATATAATTAATTAACAAAACTAGTATAGTATAGCGCCACAAACAGTTTAACAGTTAACAAAACTCCCAAAAATAAAATCCACCCCGGCACCTTGTCGTGAAAAGTGCTTTGATAGAATGACTACATATTGCTTTATCTATTTCATGAGATTTTAGACTATCTTCCAAGAGATTTGGGATGAAAATAGCAGATTTTTGGGAAAAATGAAATAAGTGGGGATAGATCAACAGTTGTAATTCCTATTAAACATGATTTTTATTGCATTCCTGCTGTCATGAAACTAATCTACCAATCAGGAAAAAACTGCAAATGGAGAAAAACCTATACTAATAACCAAGCTTATTTTGACATGATAACAGAGAGGGAAAATAGTGTATGCATGATCCATACTTTCTGCTTATTAAAAGCACATTTCTAAGAGTTCATCATATGCTAACCAATCAAATTATGTTTCTGAAATGGTGCATGGGGGAAAAGAAAAAACCAAGCTCAACTCTGAAATGATAATGTATGCTACCTGTCAAAAAGGATGTCATTTGCAAGGTATATCATGTGTAACTGTCTCTCAACTTCATCCAATGCAAAGACCCTATCTCTAAGAGCCTCTGCTAGGGCTGGTGCAAATGGAGATCTCTGCATGAACCAAAGTTTTGCACCTTTGATGGATTCTTTTGTACCATTCAGATTGTTAAGAACATTACTGAGCTCAATTGCAACATCAGATGGAAGTGGCCCAGGGAGCCCTTTGAAAGATTTGGATGACTGATCATACTCAGGCCGACCAGGAAACCCAAAAGACTGAGGATGTTGATGGTGATGTTGTTGATCGTAGAACTGTTGGAAAGGAGGTGGACCCAGCATTGAAGGTGAAGAACCAATTCCAGCGGGATTCATTGGAGAAGCATTTAGAGGAGACGGATTCATCATTGGATTTGGAGGAGGATGGATCATGGGCATGGAAGATGATGGAAAAGGCGGGTTGAATGGACCACCTGGGGGACGAGTTGATAACCAAAGCTTATAACGGTAGTAACCATGGCCTTCCCCACCAAAGAGGAAGCTATAGGAAGGATTATCCCGTTGTTTTTCACATATCATAGCTTCAAAGTCAGGGCCATTTTTCACCGCATACTCAACAAGCTTGTCAATTCGCTTGTGGAGCTCGGGATCAGAAGGGGGAGCAACTGGGGGTGGAGAAGAATCATAAAACGGGGATGGAACAAGAGGAGGATAATGTGAAGGGAATGCGGGCGGTCCTTGGTGCTGCTGCTGCTGCTGAAGAAGAAGATGAGGTGGGGGAGGGGCATGAGGGTGTAATTGTGGAAGTGGCTGCTGCTGCTGCTGCAAGGCATGATGATAAGGGAACTGTTGCATTGGGGGATGTGCAGGACCAGGACCTGGGGGTATAAAAGGAGGACCATGCATTGTTGAAGGAAACTGCTGATGCTGGGGATGAAATCCAAACTGCTGCTGTTGTTGCATATTAGAAGCTTGTCGCTGTTGCTGAGCATATGCCATAGCAGACGCAGATGCATAATCGTGACCCTGGCGTTCCATATATATGGCTAGAGTACACCTCAACACCACTTCAGGAGTATTATCTTAATGTACCTACAACCAACAATTTTTTTTAAAATTCCTTCATTTTTGTTATTTATTGTATACAGGTAAGTAACCATTGATCCCATTACATAATTTCATCCAGACATATTCATAACAGAACTCAAAAAAATTAAAATACTACAACACTTGAAAAAAAAAAAAATCATTTCTCGAAAAGGAATTCAATCGGGAATTTAACCCGATTGAATTCCTTTTCTTCTTATGACTGACAAGTTCAGTTAAAGTTTGTTCCTAGAGCTGAGGCAAAGCAACGAAATAAAAAATAAGCAGAGTTAAACGAAACTAGAAGCATGAAACGCTGTGAATTAGCCAAACGTAAGCATAAAAGCTTGAGCCAAATCAGGGGATTTCAAATTGCTGGTTCAAATTAGAAACCCTAATAAAGAAACACGGAATATGTACCTGCAGGTTGCTGGAAATGGTGCAGCGTGTGACAAATGGGATCCCCGAAGGGCGAAGTGGCAGTGGAACCGCACCGTCGATTAAGCCAAACTGGATTCTACACTGGTGATGGAACCTCGCCTATCTTGAAGTAGCTAAACCAAAAAAGCCCGTTACGGTTTTATGTAACCAAAAGGCCCATTACGAAATATTGTCTTATAAAACTGACAATTATTAAATGGCCCATGCTATTCACACTTCTCCATTTTGCTCTTCACACCCCCACTTTTTTGGGCTTTTTGATATTTCAAAATATCCCTCTACTCTCTCACCTTAGAAAGTGGATCCTCGATATCCTAACACTTTAATAAATTTTAAAATTTAAAAGAATTATCGGTAATATTAAAATCTCAAGTTTTTTTTTTCCTTGAGAAGATATTTCCCTCACTTTCACACATCTAATTTTTATAAAAGAGCATTTTTGTAAAAAGAAAAATCAATATTAGCCTTTAGAAAATTACAGGACATCATAGGCATACAAGGAAAGATGGAAACTTAATCCAACAATAATATCAATAACAGATCAGTCTTCTTAACTGTTATATACGTAAACCTTGTTCCATAGGATAAAACCTACACCAGATTCTTGAAGGAGGAGGACTAAATGAATGTTAAATTCAAAATAAGATCCACCAAAGAGTTGATGATGTTGAACAGTACATGACTTCTCAGGGTAAAAAATCCAAATAAAGAATAAGGAACATTATAAATGACGAAGTATGCTAATGGACAAATCCAACAACGCTAAATGAAACGCACCAAAACATAAGGGACGAAAAACCTAAATCAAGAACAAAAGATCGCTACATACACCACAAATTCCACATGAACACAATAAATCCAAACTCGAATTAAAAGAAAACAATTTAGAGAGAAATTTGAAACGACGGTAGCAAAGAGAAAGCGGTGAAGCAATAACAATACATGAAAAACAAATAATTACAGAAGAAGGATAAATGGAGCGAGTTCGTACCTGTTGGAAAAGACGAAGGACGAAAGCGGCTAGTGTTTTGGGATGCTTGCTTATGCTTCGACCAGAGCAGAGGCAAAATTAATATTCTTTTTATAAAACAATAGTTTGAAAGACTAATAAGAAGATATGTGAAAGATATAAGAGGGTAAAAATGTAATTTTGAAAGAGGATACAAATGTAATTTTGTAAATCTTTAGACCATATATAAATGATGGGAAGAGGTAGAATTTTGCCTCTGTTCTGGTCGAAGCATAAGCAAGCATCCCAAAACCCTAGCCGCTTTCGTCCTTCGTCTTTTGCATCAGGTACGAACTCGCTCCATTTATCCTTCGTCTGTAATTATTTGTTTATCATGTATTGTTATTGCTTCACCGCTTTCTCTTTGCCACCGTCGTTTCAAATTTCTCTCTAAATTGTTTTCTTTTAATTCGAGTTTTGATTTATTGTGTTTATGTGGAATTTGTGGTGTATGTAGCGATCTTTTGTTCTTGATTTAGGTTTTTCGTCCCTTATGTTTTGGTGCGTTTCATCTAGCGTTGTTGGATTTGTCCATTAGCATACTTCGTCATTTATAATGTTCCTTATTCTTTATTTGGATTTTTTACCCTGAGAAGTCATGTACTGTTCAACATCATCAACTCTTTGGTGGATCTTATTTTGAATTTAACATTCATTCAGTCCTCCTCCAACAAGTATCTGGTGTAGGTTTTATCCTATGGAACAAGGTTTACGTATATAACAGTTAAGAAGATTGATCTGTTATTGATATTATTGTTGGATTAGGTTTCCATCTTTCCTTGTATGCCTGTGATTTCCTGTAATTTTTTAAAGGCTAATGTTGATTTTTCTTTTACCTAATCTCAGGGAACTGTTTGTATGTTTGGTGTGGATTTTTTTTGTTGGTCATTTTCTGTTAGTTTGCATGTCTTCAATTTGCATCTGCTGTTAGATGTATTTATTCTATTGAAATTTGAAGTTGAAGAGGGATATTTTAGGGTTTGGATTTGGAAGGTGATACATATGTTTTTCCTGATTTATCTGTCACACTATGCAATATCTGTGTTCTAAACCTAATTGTTTTCCACTTTCATTTTGTAATTGTTTCTTCTGTTTGAGCAGGATGGAGTCTCAGGTGAAGCACGCCATTGTTGTCAAAGTTATGGGTCGTACTGGATCCAGAGGACAGGTGACCCAGGTCAGAGTGAAGTTTTTGGATGATCAGAACCGTCACATAATGAGGAATGTGAAAGGACCTGTGAGAGAAGGAGACATTCTCACCCTACTCGAGTCTGAGAGGGAAGCAAGAAGGTTGCGATAGAGGGTTTTTTCTGCTTGTCTCCATATTTAATCAAAACAGTGATTTTCTTGATTTTTGTGGTAGTTAGGGGATGCCAAAGGTTATATAGCATACCCTATTTTGTTGTCCTGGATCTATTTTCATTCGTATTATGATTTGAATTTTGATGTTTTTAGTTGAAGCTTAAAGATTGCAATATGCGTTTGGATTAATATGTTATTTGGCTTCTATATCTATTCCTGCAACATCGTCCTCTATTGGACAGTGGTCACGAAATAACTTCAAATCTCTCAAGTTTAAATGGGCGGCGACTGCATATCTTTTAAACTGAAAAATGTTGGTAATTGGGGAGATATATTGTTATCTTGATTCGTTTTTTAAAAACACGGGCAATTTCATGATAAAATGTAGTCTTTAAAAGTTACTTGACTTTGGTGGAAAAAATCCTTTCTCGAAGAACAATGATTTTTGGATTTTAAATTTGATCCGTTCTATTTAGTTATTTATGGACTATCTTGACATTATCCTACGATGGTGTTATTATATTATTAAAAGAATTTGATTTTAGTAACAATTACTTAAGAGCTTATACCAACATTTGATATACAAAGTTGTTATTTCTTTGGATGGAAACTAACAGTGTTTGGACTAAGTGATGCGTATGGTCATTAATTTGCATCAAATAGAATTAAAAACGTAAAAGGTTTTTTTTAGCCTGATATATAGATCCAATAAGTCTCAAGTCGTGTAGCTCTTTGCTTGACATAGATACTATAATTACCCAAGTCGATTCAATCATGCACTAAAACATATTGTTTTGAGATTTGTCGTTTTATAAATAATATTTTCTATACTTAAATATATTTTTAGTGTCTATAAAATAAATGAAATTTTATTTTAGTTATTATAAAATTCTTTGATTGATTTTTATCTTTGAAAATTTTGTAATTTTTTATTTTTAGTCCTTATAAATGAGTAAATTTTAATTTTGATTCTTAAAATATTTTTATTTTATTTTTATTTCTCTAAATTTTAAAATATTTATTTTTAATTCTTAATTTTTATTTTAAGCTATATAAATAATAGTATTTATTTTAAATATTTAAATTTTTTAAGATATCTTACCACCTATAATCTGATATAATCTGATATAATCACTTGATTTTCCATTAAAAAACAAAAATTCAAGTTTTAAAAAAATAAAAATTGTTCAAAAAAATTTTATAGATACTAAAATTAAAATTCACTTATTTTATAAGAAAAACATATTTAAGTTTATTTTCTATATAAATTAAAATAATAATTTAGATTGTTTTTAAGAATAATCTTTAACCAAACTATTTTTAAGAAAAAAAATAGTGACAACAGTATTTTTCTTAACCTGTCATCTTTAAATCTTTTTATTCATTTTATTTTTAAATTAAATTATTTCTTTTCAGAAAATGTATCAAATCTAGTATCATAATATAAATTACTTATTATAAATTTAAATTTTAAAATATAATTTATATATTTAAAAATATTTATTTATTATAAATTTTAATTTATTTATTATAAATTTTAATTTATTTATTATAAATTTTAATTTATTTATTATAAATTTTTAACTATATAAAATTAAAATTCATTTTATGTATTTTACTTGCTAAAATACTAGTAACTATGATAAACATGCATACTTTAAATTGATGCAGTGTAATAATCTCGGAGTGAGGTGGATTTTATTTCAAAAAATCTAGTAGCATGTGGCTATGATAAATCCCACGGCTTTTAAGAGATGTCTAGCTACAATTTTAATACAACATATGCGAAATTATACATTATTTTTGCATCATAGATTTATTTATAATGCTGAGCAGTGTTACATTAAAAAACACACAAGTGCACAATATGAATCTAATAACTTCACCTATAAAAATTAACTTTTTTTTTTCCCACATCTAGATGTGGGTAAAAAAAATTTCAATCCTATTTTGATATGCAATATAATATTTTTGCATTATAATGATAAGCATTCAGACATATCACTTCATCATACTTTTCTTGGAACTAGGTAGTGGTAGTAATAATTAGATAAGGGGAAAAGTACTTAACTCCGTTAAACTTTATTCCTTTTGCAAATCCACAATTAAAATTCTATGTAATTAAGCAGTTCAAATACTAAAATAAACAGAAGTAGAAAATTTTGTTAAAATGAATAAAGGATACAGGGTTACGGGGACAAAAGACTCCCCCTTAAACCATTTACCAAAATCAAACTTCAGTTAAGAAGGGAATTCGGAAGGAATGGGATTATCATTCATTTTTTATCCCATTACCATGTGTGCCTTAACGTTTATGGGATATTCAGCTTTGGTCAGCTTTGGTCAATGAAAACTACATCCATGAATCCAGAAAGTGATGCTTTGAACCTTTTCCTCTTTCTTGAAAAATAGAATCTAATGAATTTTAAGATATAAATTAAGGCTACGTGAAAATGAAAAAGCAAAGAGAAGCACAACTCACTGAAGTATTTTTCTTTTCTTTTATTGGTAAAGTAAAAAAAATACAATAGTAACAAGAAGATTAAAATTTAAGATCTTATGAATTTAAGATCTTATACATATCATCCAAGCAATTGAGCAGGCTTGCATTAACATTTAACTGTAAGCTTATTTACTTACAGAAAATAAATTGAGTTGTATAAAATACATACTAGATGTATCAAACCCCAACTATTGTGTTGTAAGTGCCATAAACAGCGAAAAATAATCCAGACAATAATACAATAGAATCCAATACTTTTTGCCAGGTGGGTAGAGAAGAGCCAAATAGCCTTAGGTGAAATGTGGCTGGCAAAACAAATGAGATCATTGCACATAAGGTACTACCCACAAATGAGGCAAATACACTAAATTCTGGCACGAATGAAGCTAAAACTGCCAGTCCAACCACCACAATCGCTCGGCTGATGTATATAATGTTTCCAAGTCCCCTTGAATCATTATTGTTTCTGTGTACAATGTTGAGTTTCCCTTCCACAATCTCATTAATTGGGCGTAACATAATTGGGAGTGTTAATGCAAGCCCCACACATAACCCTACCTGTCATCATATAAAATGTTAGAGGTCTTATTCTCCTGCTGAGCAATATGAAATGCAAGAAAATTTTGAAGATAATGGAGTCCTGGCAAAATAAACGTAGGTTGGCTTTTCATGAACATTTTTTGCAATGCTTAAAATCTGAGCATTGTTTGGATGTCAGTTGAGGAAGCTCAACAAGTACTTTAATTTCCAAAGTAATTCTTCCTTATTCTTTTGTACCTTAAAATTCCAGAATGTGTATTGAAATTCCCAAAAACACGTTCTCAACTTTTATCCAAACATAGCTTGAGTTGGTGTTATGCAAAGTGTACTATTATGGTAGACATCGTCACATGGCTAAGGACAAAGTACAATCCACGCATGCGCAATATTTTGCACCACACTGCAACACATATTTCACTAGATATGCTAGACAGAACAGGCACAACTTAGGAAAGATTCTTTGACATCAATTGACACAAATTAAAAGTCATAGTTATATCATCATCAGATGTTTATCAAACACCATCACTAGGTGTTTCAAGCCAGCCACTAGTAAACTCAAATAACATGAAAGCAATGCAACAAACAGCATGAGAAAAGGGTTTCAAACAAATTCCACCAAGCCATATCAATTCTATCTTGGCTATTCCAAAGGTTTTCCGATGTTGCAATGCCAACAAGCCCTAATGGAATAATGGTGGGTGTATGAGTATCCATAGACAAGTCCATGTCACTGATAAGTGCTTTGTATATGAAAAATGATGAAGGAAATATACCCTTTGCTTATAAACATTTGTTATCAATCTACTAAATTTGATGAACAATAATAATAACGATGTGCAAAGATATATCTGGAAGGTGGAATCAAGTACTTTCCTTTATAAATCTAAAGTCAACTGGTTGAGGAATAGAAATCGCAACATTGATTAGCTAACTGCAAGAATACTATATAAGAGTAACCGCGTTAAGCAAAGTATACAACAAGAACACGAGAGCTCAAAGTATGGATGTCTTTACTACCTGCACTGCAAGAGATGACCAATTCCTAGGGAGATTGAGGGTCACAATGTCTCTAGTTTCTTCACCAAAAGCCATGTAACCACAAAACCCGAAAAGAATGTACACAGATGTTATCCCACCGAAAGTCTGAGCCAACAATATTGGGAATTTACGTTTATCCTGCATAGAATTCTCTAGGGCCAGTGTCATTCCAAACCCCTCAAAACAAAAAACAGCCATGCCTGCTGCGAATGGCAACCCCCCAACGTTAGATGTGATTGTTGTCCTTTGGTTAAATGAAAACCCCTCCTCTATGACCTTTTGTGTTTCTTCCTTCACCACAATTCCCATAGCTAGGATATTGCACACATCAGCAAAAATGCTAAAGGGAGCCAAAGTAGCTAAGTTCCCTATCCAAGACAATCCAATCTCAACTGGTACCAACATAAATATGTAGGAGGCTGATGACACACCGCAGCCTTCGAATACAGAATAAAGACTTTGTCCAATAAATACCAAATAAGCAACAGACCCTGCACAATGTGCTACCACAATTACAATTTCTGTCACATACCGA
Organism: Mucuna pruriens; assembly: GCA_025330945.1. Classification (NCBI taxonomy): domain Eukaryota; kingdom Viridiplantae; phylum Streptophyta; class Magnoliopsida; order Fabales; family Fabaceae; genus Mucuna; species Mucuna pruriens. Next base: position 4,537,791 of record JAENHJ010000528.1, read on the forward strand.
CCTAGGGTTCCAAAGGACTTATAACCCAAGTCTCCATATGTTCCTGCTTCGCCTAATGACTCTTCCGATGCCAACTTTTCTCTGCACATAACCTGTGTCCACAAAATAGTTAACAAACCTTATAATGACAACAGCAAGCAAAATAAAGGCAGGGAACCATAAAATAAAACAAGTATCATGTCACTTCAATTCATGTCCTTTATTTCTTTTCCTTTCGGTAACGGAGTCATGTCATTCAAGTTGAACAAGTCAATGACATAATGTACCCCACACCACAAAAAAATAAAAAGAAAGCAACTATTGATGAATTTAATTAGAATGAATTCTTCTTTATATAGTCATTCAATCACAAAATCTCCTACACACATCTTTTATGTTGAGGACAAGAAGACAAGATATCTCATACGTAAAGTTTGCAAATTTGCAAGACTAAACATCTACCGTATTCCAATAACAATCCAATAGTAAGAGACTTAATAAGTCTAATAAGAAAGATTGATATCTTATTCGAGCGTGAATTTAGACTTAACTGAACCAACAAAATTAAATTATAAAAATGAGAGTTGTAGCTATTTATATAGTCTATTAAGTCCTTCTCGAGACATGGGATCTCCAACTTCTGATTGTGATTTTATGTACCTAAAATAATTGCGATCATTCATAATTCCAATAGCATGCACAGATTGAATGGACATTTTTTAAGCAACATTAAAAAAAAAAAAAAAAGAGAGTAAAAAAGGGAGTCCAGAAAAACTGATGCAATCATTAATAAATTAATGTGAGGAGAAAAGCAAAGATAACCTACAAGCAGGAGCATGCAATAGTAGGTGGTGACGCCGACGATAGCAACCCCAAGCGATCCCGCGACCCAGCCAGCGATCCGAAAGGCAAAGGGCAATCCCAAAACCCCAGTTCCGACAACGGTGACTATGATGTTTCCCAACGTTTGAATCTTCGAAGCTCTTTTGGAAGGCACAGGCTCCAGCAGAGGAGACGCCATGTTTTTTGTGGCCTGTTCCATGTTTTTTTCTCAAGCCGAAATGTTAGGGAGTCAAGTAAAAACAGGGTACACGTCACACCACAAGCATCTCAACAGGGAACTGTAGAATTGTTTGGAAAGTGATAGAAAAATAATTACGAGGACAATAATCAAAACGCTGAGTTCAGAGCTAAGATGACTGATGAATGCTTCTGGGATTGGATCTAATATTAATTTATATATATAAAAAAAAAAATGAGCAGTGACAACGTAACCCAGTTTGTTTGTTTGTTTGGTATTACTGTTACTTACAGGGTCGACAACAGGGAAACCACCCAAATCAGCCTTGAGTGGTAAATGACAGTTATATGGAAACAGAGCATGCTGCTAAATTAATCCTTCATGCGGTTTGACAAGACTCAAATAAAAGGCAAATCATTTACTAATAACATTGACTATTCAAATCATTTGCTTATAACACTGACTATTCAAATCATTTACTAATACATTGACTATTCAAATCATTTACTTAGTATTTAATTGGATTTTACGGGTAAGGATAAATATTTATTTTATATAATCAAAATTCTTAATAAATATGTATTTTAAATTAATAAATCATATTATAATACATAAATATTTTAAATATATAAATTATATAATAAATAATTTAAAATATGATATAAATATTTTAAAATTGAAATGAATAAAAATAAATAAATAAATAAATAAGATAGAAAATTAGTGTGAGATGACTGTATGAATATAAATGTTAGAAACATTTTCTAACGCACTCTTTTGAGATTTGTTATGAAATTTATTAAAAAAATTACAATAATTTTATAGATTTTATTTCTTATTTAATGATCTCTATTTATAATTTTTATAAAATTTCAAGTAATGATAGATATTGTGCAAGAAATAATGTGCTATAAGATGTTACTCACATTTCTTGAAAGATAAATATTTTTTAATTAGTTAAAGGTATAATGTATGAAATATATTTCTCAATAAGACAATAAAAAAAACGTACAGATTTTTTAATTGAGAAAGTAAGGAAAGTAAAACTTTTCTTTTCTAAATCAATGTGAAGTATTTAGTAAAAACTTAGTTAATATTTTTTAATGAAGTCTCTCATTTTAATTATATTTTTTTATTCGCAATATTTGAAACTTGTATCTTAATTAAAAATAAATTAACATTTAAAATAATAATTTTCTTTTATTTACTGAAAAATAGAGTGAGGTGATAATATTTTTAATTCAAAATGTGATTGGTCTAAGGACTTGATATTCCTGAGGAACTATAATTCAATTTTATTTATTTATTTATTGAAAGACACCTCAAATTTATTTAAGTAGGTTACCTACTTATATACACATAGCCAGAAAATTTATCAAACGACTTGTGTTATTTATTGGCACAATAATAAACTGTCCGAAGTTGTAAAGATGGAAGTTTAAATATTAGTGTCAATTGCGGGTGTGTTTAAGTGAGCATTTATAAATTTGATTTTGATTAAAAGTGAATTTAAAGTAAAGTGATACATGTTTGTCATTTTTAAAAAAAATAAATTTAGTGTGAAATTCTTCATCTGGCGCTAAAGTAATATATTTTTTTCTTTTATTTCATAATACTATTGGAGTAAAAATAATTTTCGGTTGAGATAACTAAACATCATCTAGAGGATTTTTTTTTTCTTTTGCACCTTTCTTTTTTGGAGTTACGTTTTCTGTCATCTTTTTATCAAAAATATCTTTATGTACAAATATAGATTAGTTTAAAATTTAATTTCAAAAAACATAAAAAAATAGTTTCGGGAATTAAATTCCAGAAATATTCTTACATACTTTTTAAAATTAAACTCCAGAAATATTAAATTTTTATAATCCTTCAAAGCCACAGAAAATTAAGCATAAGCTTCACGCCATGCATGAAACACATTTTGTAGTGTAGCACTTATAGTGATTGTTACCGACCCAAAAGCAGCTCTACCCTTTCATAGCCGCCTTCAGAGAAAAATGTCATACGTAAAAAAATTTATATAATAAAAATAGAAGAAAAAAAAAAGAAGTGTTTGGTTAATAAGAGAAATATTATTTACATAATAATTTATATAATAACTTGCAGGACAAAATGAGAAATATATAAAATAATTAATAATATAAAAAAGATAAACCTAAAAATAATGTTATACAAATTAATATAAAATCATTATATCTCTATAATTATAAAAAAAATAAACCTAAAAAATAATGTTATACAAATTAATATAAAATTATTATATCTCTATAATTAATAATGTGATAAAAAAAATAGACGCATAAAATACTGTTGTAAAAATTGTTATATATTTATCTAATTTCGTTATTAATTAGTGGCACATGGCTGACAATGTTAACCATGTTACTTCCTCTTGTATTATAGTTGACTATATATTTATTCACTTCACCTGCACATAAGCTTTGAGAAACTAATTTTTAGAAATGTTAAAAATTTGTAATTTTTTTTCCAAATTTGTAATATTTTTAAAATTTAGTTTTGGACATATTAAAATTTTAATATTTTTGGAGTTTTTTAGTTTTTGAAAATATGTAATAATATTTTTAATAATTAGTTTCCGTAACTATTTTTACATGCTTTCGAAACTTATAATCTAAAAAATATGAAAATTTTATGTAGGTTGAGGCATCTTTCACTCCCTTCTTGGTAATTGCACTCTCAAGGAGGATATATCCTCGATGAAAATGTTTGTTACAGGTGAATGCATATCATATCTCTATGATGGATACAATTGAAGTAAATCCATATTATAAAAACACTATGCTTCATCACTATCTCTGTGTTACCTTTCCTTACCTGTCAATGTGCTGCCAAAAGTGATGGCATGGCCCGAGGGGTTCAGTGATTATCACACAAAAAAAAAAAAATTAAAAAATCAAAGTAGCGACAAAGAAGGATTAGGATCCTCTGCAGTTAAAAAAAAAAACTGCATGAGATCTCAATTATTCTTTTAGTTTTAATATTTAATAATTTTAATATATGAAAGAGAAAAACAATTGCTCAACGGTGGGATTAAGAACGACACAAGGTGCAGTTATTTTCTAAATTACGGGAAATTTACAAAGAAAGATCGATAAGTTATGACAAATAATTGAGGTTTCATTTAATAGGAGGTAAAAAAATATATTAGATAGAATTAAAGGAGAGAAATAAGTGAATGAAAATAATGGAGTTTGATTTAAAAGAAATAAGAAAGAAAGAAAGAAAAATAATAATAATAAAAGAATTACATTTTAATACGCATAAATCATTCCTTTTTAGGTCCCGCCTGAACACTTAGTCTCACAACTGAGAGTGACTATGGCTAGATCAAAAGAAGGTATGAAAGGAATCAATCTACAAAGATTGATGGTTGAAAATTTTAATCAATTAAATTTGCATACGTATGTTAAAATATAAATTTAATCGATTAAAATGAATCTATATAAGATGTGTGTTGGATGAGCTTAAAGGAATCACTATTGAGCCGCAATACATCTCTATGTGCAGAAGCTATCGTTAGTTGGCGTGCAACACCACCACATTTAGTACTGTCATGTATCTATACTTACAATGCAGTCGCTTGAGTTGACAGCCAGTTCATGCATCATATTTTAGTCATTATTTCTAATTACTTGCTTATTTTTTAGTGTATTTAGGCATTTTTTTCTAATAAATTACATATTTTTATATTTTAATTTATATTGATATTTTCTACGTAGGAATGAGAAATCTCAACTCTTGAGAAAGAAGGAGCCAATTGAGAAAAGTAGAAAAAGAAAATAAGAAACCAAAAATCATTACATCTTCCTATTAAGTATGCAATATTTGAGTAACACTAAAAATATTAATTCAATTAATTTAATTTTATAGTAAAAACCTTGTATGGTTATTATATTTAGACATTCCTTAAGAACCTTTCTTTTTATTTTTATTATGTTTTAGACTCACTTTAAAAGTCCTATCTATAAATAGGGTTTAGAAAGACTGCCAAAGATTTTTAATACTATATCTACTCTTATGATGGATAAAGTTAATGCTCCCTCCTCTCTTTCTTAATTTTCTCTCTTTTTACCTTTGTATTTCTATAACTCCCCCAAACTAAATATAATTTATATTTTAAGGTTAATTGAAACATAGTTTTTTATAGATTGTGGGGTTTATATATTTTTCGTCTCTTTTCCACTTTATACTAAAAAATATATGAAAAAAGTTTGAAATTTATTAATTTGACGCACATCACTAATTCGATTTCTTATGTTTGTCCACTAAAAACTTTTTTGTACAACACCTCACTTGCCTGAACAATTCTATAATGCTCCTCCAAAGTTAGAGAGAATCCATGTTCTAGTCATTAGTAGTACTTGATTGTGTGGAAGAAAGAAAAAAAAAATCAACGATAGAAAGGTTGAAGCGCTTCTTGTGTAACATATAATGTCATAAGATTAAAATTTCAACCACTAATAATTACATTAATCTAAGTAAAATTTTCTTAAACAAACCGTTAAAGTCTTGTATATGAAAAAAAACATAGCAAAAGAAAAGAAATTTTACTAAAATGTAATAAGTTACAAACTTTCTAATAAAAATTAATCATCAACAAAATTAGTTAATACTTCATACTTAAAATATAATAACCTTAAAAAGATATAGAATTTCAACCTCGATATATTATTTATATTATTATTAAAAAAAAAAGTCAATATTTTTTATTGTGCAAACTTCCTATCCTTCCCCCTCTGAAAAACTTGGCATGGGTGATTGCTGCTTGGTAGAGAACAGGGACCTTAATAACAAGGATGGAATATTTTCAACGTTTCTAATCGAAAATTTTTGTTTCTCTCTTTAAAAAAAATTGACACGAGCTAATCGCCTTTGATGTCAAATTGTGGTGTTGATGTTAAATTGCGACACGGTTTGAGGCATTAAAATTTGCTGCAACTTTAGAAGAGATGCCAGTCCATGTAGAATCTCATAACTAGTGAAATTTATTACGGGGACTGGAAGGGAATCAGCGAGGAACCTAAGATGGAAACTGGGAGGATAAAAGGAGTGTTGATGGACTAAAACGCAAAGCCAATTGGAATTTAATCAACCTCTAAGGACTGATTTTTAGGTGAAAATTTGAAGTACATGGATGCACCAATTTAAAAGGGGGCATTGTAGAATCCGTCTACTTGCTTATAGTTATATACAGAAATGACAAATCTCCACAAGCACTTTGAGGCTCAAGTGCTGTGAACTATCACAAAAGCATCCAGACACAGAAGTTTGGAATTTGTACCATGTCTTGGAACGTTTTTGTATAGTTTCAAAATCCTAAAAACTTCTACAACGCCTCAAAGCAATATGGCTGACAAACACAGTCGATGGCATGGATCAATTTCCGGCGAGGTCCCACCGCACTTGCTCCCATATCCTTGAGTTTTTTCATTGTTAGATTTACCAGCTGATACTTACTGACACTTTTCCCATGAAAAATTCTCACAAACTGCCCCAGTCCAAGTGATGTCAGCCACTTGCTCAGTCCACCAGCTCTTTCAAGCTTTCTCTCAAGATTTGATGCTCTCAAATTTTTATTCAAAGTTTCCAGGTTGTTGGAGGGTCCTCTTGGTGCAAGTAGTGTTCTGGGCTGCTTAATAACTTTTGATGTATCAGAAATTCCAAGTAGTTTATGTGACTTCAAACTATTCATTTGATGAGGATTTTCTGATTCTATTCTTTGATCTAAAGATGGTGGATTGACCACAGTTGGTTTAGGTAAGGTAGGAGGAGCTCTTCTCTCAGCATGACTCTCCTTTTGGACAGCCAATAAAGTGGTCTTTTCATGTTCATTACCTGAAGGATGAATTTCCATGGGAAGCTGCACATGGTTACTTGCCATTTCAGGAGGCATAAGTTGCATGTGATTTGGTCCTTGGTTTGCTGTTAATGATATCTCATTGTGAGGCGCAGCAGGCACCAGAATGATGACTCTCTGCTTTTTCACTATAATCCAATCATTATCCTCATGCTGATTATCACAGTCTGGAGAATCAATAAGGCCAGGTGAAGAAGTACCACTTTTTTTAACAGGAACTTTTCCTGTGCGCCTCTGCTTTGTTTTCACCATTAGCTGAGAACCTGCATGCCATTAGTAGGATGTTATATCATTAAATCACTAACAAAACTCAATGTTCATTTCATCAAAAAGTCATAAAATCAATGAACAGATTTACTTAACAAAATTATTTTAAGCAAAATGACTTGTTATCCAATAATTGCATTTCATACGTAATAATATGTGTGTGTGTAAGAAACTTGCTCCAGATTATGGGACTTGGAATTAAGACAGAGCGCAGATCAAGTTGCAAGATTAATTGTATCCACTTTGGAATTCAAATTCGGATAGAGAATAATAACCTAGTCTATAGTGCAGATGCAAACGAAATGCAACAAAATCTTCAGAGAAGTACCGGAGAGATTCTTTCTATCTAAAATAAATAACAATCAAATTGCTTGGCAAGTTTTTTTTTTATCAACCTAGAAACAAAAAGTTCTCATAAATTATGTTTATAAGCAAGCACAGTACAGAAGAAGAAAAAAACTAATAAAGAAGTAATAAAGTGAGAAAAACATTCATTTCATAAGTCACAGAAGACACATAGACAAATATTAACCCTATGAAAGATTCTGAGGATGAACTTAATAGAAAAGTGATGAAAAGGCAAATACAAATACATTTACCCTAAAAAAAATTTGTAGCACTGAACCTACAACAGATTTATTATAAATAAACTAACAACTAAGGAGGCTTGAATTTCTTGCATGCAATCTTGATAATCCCTAAGTACTGTCTCCTAATCAGTAATACCGAAACTCCAATTTGTTCATTTGTTGTTCGCTAAAATGTCCGACAACGTTGGATCACGAACGTGGCTTTCAAAACCACGTTCTATTGTAGTCAAAATCCAAAACCCCCACAACTTCGAAATCCAAATGCTAGCGATGGATAGAGAAGAATGAAAACCCGCACACAAAAATCAAAACATTAGGTCAATTTTAGGAGAGGAAAAAGGGGTAGGGAAAAATACCTGGCTCCTGGTCCAATGTCTTTGAATGAAAATTGAAGTAAGCTCTTCTTCTCTTTCCTCTTCAGCTCGATTACTTGCGTGTCCTAATATTCGCTTCAGAACTCAGCAAATTGGGTAAAACTCTCGAGCGGAATGATACGCATCTTTTGAGAAGGAAATTAGGGTTTATTATCGAATTACCTATGTTTCAACAAATTATATGATATTACTGTGTATTTGATTGATCCGTGCAACGGATGCTGAATCTCTCTCCCTATATTGTGAGTAAAGTATTTTATAATTTTTTTTATACTAAGAATTTTATAAATATTTTAATAGTGATCTAAATATACATTTGTTTTATAAAGTAATTAATATAATTATTAAATATACAACTAAAGTAATTATTAACGTATCCATCTGTTTATATTTTTTGTTTTTGTTATAAGACACTAAATTTATATCGTAACAATTTTTTGTTATTACTGGAGAAAAAGAGGCCCTCCCAGCCTCTATGACTTCTTTTTAAAATTAAAAATAAAATAAAAAGATAAAGAAGTTAAGTAATAGATTGTTTGAGAATAGCTGGAGGAATAAAAAAAATAAGATAACGAACAAAAATAGTTGTTTATATAAATTGGTTACAAGAATAAAATAAATATAAAAATGTGCACCAAAATTTCTTTATCTTTTTTATATATTATTATAGATATTAATTTAATCAATTTATTATTTGTTTAATGCATGCTTATTTGTACATGTTTTTTGTTCTGTCTTTTATAGTTTAATTATTTTTGTTCTCAATACATGTTTATCCATAAGCAAATTTTACTTTTTGTGTTTTTACTATTTATAGTAATTTAATAAAAAAAAATATGTGTATAAAAAACTTTGATTATTACGTCACCGTCTCTATACTATCCATTTGAGAATATTTTCTCACAAGTTTTCAACGTGTCCTCCCAATTATTTTTGGATTGAAAATTCCATGTTACATTCTCAAACTCGAAATTAATTAGTTGTGATTTTCTTTCATACAACAATTATTACTTATCAATTCCTTTGCGGCTTGTTATATTAAGTAGTTTTCCTTACTAGAAAAAAGATTTAAAAGTTTATGAATGACCAAATGCTAAGGAAGTATGGAAGTCCACGCGTATGAGATTTAATGGGACTTGATGCATTTCATGTGGTGAAAAAATTATCTTTAAAAGCTTGATGTTGTTATCAGATTTTAAAATATTAATTATATTGTATAGGACAATATATATAATTGCAATTTTTCTTTATTTGTTGGTAGCTAGCAAAAATATGTTTCCATACAATGTTTTCTTTCTATTTGTCAACTAGTAATGTGAAAATTTTAATATTATTATGAAAACTCTTTTTTTTTTTTTTTGAAATTTTTACAGGTAGGTTTGTAGAATGTGGGCGATGAGTTTGGATTCTTTCCTTTTCCTGGGCAAATGAATATCTCAATTTCTTTTCATTTTGATGTGACATGCAGCACTAAAACATTTCAAAGGTTGAGATTATTTTATTTTATCCTTTCGATGCAGCTGGGAAGATAGTGTGTGATGAGATTAATCTTTCATTTTTTTGAAAAAACAACATTTTTTTTCTCTTATCTTCTTCACAAACATTTTATACAACACAAATAAATACTATGAGGCGTGATACGGACATAGAGTAATACTAGCAGGTGCGATAAAAATCATTGAACATGATCTTCTCAAATGAATTGAAAGGATAAGATAAAATAATCTCAACCTTTAAAATGTTTTAGTGCCACATGTCCTATAGAGATTAAAAAGAAATGGAAATGTCCATTTTACAGGTAACAGAGAGGATTCGAACTTGGGTAATATATATGAAAAGAAATTTTCAAAGGCTTTTATTCCATTAATTGAATATTTTGTGATAGTGTTAGGAAGAAAGTCAAACCATTCTCTAGGTGTTGGTAGTACAACAATAATAGCTTTTCTTTCACACAAACTTGTTCAAAATCAACTGCAGAATACACAAAATTAAGCAAATAATTTAGAGTTGCAAGTGCAAAAATAACTTGTATTACAAAAAGGCAATAGAATGTCAGTACCTAATTTTATATTAAACTACAATCCCAATGAGAATTTATTGGTGTTCAACAATTGACTTTTGAATCTCAACAAGAGCATGTGAAGCAAAATCTTTAAAATAAGGTGAAATATCAAATTGTTGACCTTTTAGAAGAATTATCATTTTGTGGATTATATTCGGTAGCTCAAGTGCTCCGAATAATAATGTAAGTTTATTTTTATTTAAAGTCTTATTTATTTATGACTTATTATATGATTATATTAAAAAGTATTAATTACTTTATTTTTATTAGTACTTATTACTTTTTCTTGTATTTATTCGTAGGATAGAAACTCATGGAAATACTACTTTTTATCATCATTTTGGTAATAGTTGGTTCAATTTAAGAATTACGAAATACTAATGATTCAATGTATATTTTTAGATTTAAAACATTGTTAGATATGATTGGTTTTTAGTTTTTGTCATTCAACATGTAATGAGTTATTTGAATTTTAAACTTACATTTAAGATATTTGAATGTGTAATTATTTTAAGTGATCCTCATTTTAATATTTAAAATAAAGATTACGTGTACTATTATGATATTTAAAAAATTATTTTTTAGATTATCATTATTATTTAGTGATAAAAATATTAATAACTGAATACAATAATTTAATAAATAATTTATTAAAAGGTTACAAATATTTAAATATTTTATTAAATTAAAAGATTATAAATATCTAAATATCTCGTAACTATTGTAGTTCATTTATAATAATTATCTTAATTTTTCTGTTATTCATATTATCTTTAAGTAATCTTTAATTTAATCAATACAAAATTTCTTTTACTTTCAATTTATATAACTATAAATTAATAATATTAATTCACAATATATCACTAAATTTCAGTCATGTATAACAAAATTGATTAATTCAATTAACTTAATTAGTTGTTTTCTATTTCCTCCTGTTATACGTTGCTAAGTGGAATAGGCTAAAAGCTACAGTTGAAAGTGGTCAGACAAATTGGTTTTTAGACTATCATTATTATTTAATGATAAAAATGTTAATAACTGAACACAACAGCCTAATTATGACAAAATCTTGCTACTGATATTAGGAGTTATTGTTATTATGGAACTTTTAAAGGTGACGATTAAATCATCAGCATTGTTTTATATACTTTGTGCCAGCTTGATTCTTTTAATGTTATATATATAAAGATCAGTGATGATACTTTCATCACAATGAATAATATTTTTCTGAGATTTCTAAAAAAACCATCACCTCACATATTTTGTAACACAGGATAAATAAAAGTATTGTCACTAAATATATCTAGTAATTAACGATGTCATTAAAAAATATATTTTTTTATAGTGCTTATTTTTCACAACATCTAATAAGATATGATAGATAATTTATTAAAAGATTATAAATATTTAAATATTTTATTGAATTAAAAAAATTATAAATATCTAAATATTTCATTAAGAAATCGTAATCATAATAATTCATCTATAATAATTATCTTAATTTTTCTTATTATTTATATTATCTTTAAGTAGTCTTTAATTTAATCAATACAAAATCTTTTTTATTTCCATTCATGTAACTATAAATTAATAATATTAATTGATAATATATCACTAAATTTCAGTCATGTATAAGAAAATTGATTAATTCAATTAACTTAATTAGTTGTTTTCTATTTCCTCCTGTTATACGTTGCTCAGTGGAATAGGCTAAAAGCTACAGTTGAAAATGTTTAGCAATTTTCTTATTTTGTATTTGTTTATTTCTTATTTTATTTGACACGAAAAATATACATTTCAAAAGTTATTTATACCACACAAATTTTGATTTACATTATATATTAAAAATATAGATTGTTTTCTTTAATTTAATTTTGATCACACTACACAAATTTAATTTGGTCACACAAAGAAACATAAAAGAAATATTAGTACGAATTCTGTGCCACCACATGCAATACGATATTTATTACCCCCACTTCTTCCTTTATATTATCTTATCACTCTACTATATTCTTTTTGTACCTACCTCTTGTAGTGCCTTTTCCAAATCGTTTATGGGCGGTTTTGCGAAGTGGTTATTCTCAGTTAGACATTCACTTTGAAGATAGCTAAGTACCCTCAAAAGATTACCAACATATTTTGAGGAGGAAAGCTAAGTGGGCATTTCGTGTGTATAATTAATGGTAAGAGGAATATACACATTGTTAGCTACAGAAAGTCAATGCGTAGTCACACATGGCTAATCTCACCAACGTACATTTTATGGAATGATCGGTGATTTTTCCATCTATTTGCCCTACTTAAGAGTGTCTACATTTCAATCATTTCCTCACCATTATTCTCATAATCAAATCTGTTCTTACATGTCTTTCAAAGTTGCTAAGACTCTAGTCATTAGGTGGCTCTATCAAATTCTTGTCATGATTTCGATTAAGGTATAATAAATTTTTCTATGACTTATTTCTTTTGTTTTTTCAGAATTTGCCAATGGAACTCCTAGGCTTTTAAAGGAAATTTGGATTTTGAACACTCGAACTATGGTGTTTCTTGATCCTTGACCAAATGTTTGATCTTAATTCGTAAAGAGTAAAAAAAAAAATGTTAAAACAGACTAAGAATAAAAAAAAAAATCAACTAACAATAATTTCCAAGACGATAATGAAATTACTTTCCACTTTAAGAATGAAAATTACAATTTTGTTGATGTAAAAATTATTTATGTTTAATTGGTTATGATAGTTGATGATCCTGTTTATGGACTTATTAACTGTTGTTTATGATTTTCAAAATTTATCAAAATTGATTAAAAACAAAATATTTAACCAACATGGAGAAAATAATTTGTAGGACAATTAAATACATTGAGCCCTAATAAAACTAAGCTAAAAGCATTAAGGAATCACATTCAGATTTAATAATTTCTCCCCTATTTTTGTTATTATTTATCAATATTTCATTGTATTTCAATTTAATTATTCTTAATTATTTATATTTATATTGATTCTTATATTATAAATTAGATAATATTATCATCATTATAATTATCACTATTATCATCGCTTCTACTTATCACCGCCACCATTATCTTTATTATCATTGAAATTAATATTATTATTACTATTGTTATTATTAACATCGCTGACAAGTCTCATTAGTATTGTTGTCATCACACAAACACACTCATCGTTTTAACTAATTTTAATGTAATAGAAAATTTAAAAATAAATTTATTTTAAAATTAAAATTAACTTTTTGAAATTGAAAAAATTAAAACTAATTTTTAAAAACTAAAAATTAATTTTAATTTTTAAAATTTATAAAACTTACAACTAGAAATGAGGTAACGAAACATTAGTTTGTATAATCTAAAAATTATAAATTACTCTTATTCTTCTCCAAATCTTCCATTATTAAACGAAAGAACAGGAAAAAAAAAAAAAAGGAAAGGCAAGATTTAACCCCACTCACTTCACTTTTCTATACTCCCCATCAAATCTGTTTCCTCAGCATCATTATCAAAGTAAAAAATGTTCTTACATCTCTTTCAAAGTTGCTTTGACTTTTATAAAGCAACTGGGAGTCATTAGGTGGGTCTATCAAATTCTGGTCATGATTTCGATTAAGGCATAATAAAAATTTCTGACTTTTTTTTTTTCAGAATTTGCCAATGAAACTCCTAGATTTTAAAGGAAATTTGGATTTAGAATCCTCGGACTATGTGGTTCTTTGTTGATCCTTGACCAGATGTTTGATCTTAATTCGCAAAGAGAAAAAAAAAAGTTAAAACAGGCCAAGAATAGAAAAAAGAATAAACTAACAATAGTTTTGAAGACAAGAATGAAATTATTTTCCATTTTAAGAATGAAAATTAATTTTTTGTTGATGTAAAAAAAAATGATGTTTAATCGGTTATGTGATAGTTCATGATCCTGTTTATGGACTTATCAACTATCGTCTATGATTTCCAAAACTTATAAAATTTGATTAAAAAAATATTTATGCAACATGGAAAGACTAATTTGTTTAATTTTTAAAAAAATCATAAGAAGTTTAGGACAATTAAATAAACTGAGCCATATTAAAGCTAAGATAAATGCATTAAGGAATCACATTTCGATTTAATAATTTGTTTCCTTTTTTTGTTATTATTTATTAGTATTTTATAATATTTCAATTTAATTATTCTTAATTATTTATATTTATATCCACTCTTAAAATATAAATTAGAATTTATAACTTGCTAAAGACTGTTTTGATACATTAGTGAGTGGTTGTTTTAATTTAATTAATAATATCGAATTAAAGTATCGAAAACATAGTTATTTTGATTATTATATGAATTGTATTAAACCATATTTTTATTATTATTGTGAAACATTACCATATACATATATTCTTAAATTAATTTTAAAAAAAATATATCACGCCAAAGAAAGTCTTAGTTTGTATAATCTGAAAATCATTCATTACTCTCTTTGTTCTCCAATCTTTCAACTATTTTTTTGGATCAAAAGGGGCTATAAGGCCAAGCTACACTACAGGATAGGCATACCCACAGAAAAGTGGTTCCATAATAAAGGAATACATTCTCCTGGAGCCACTGGGAACCTAACTCCTTGCTGCTGAGACTCACCAGCCAGCCACCACCTCACTTTTCTATGCTCACATCAAATTTTTAACTAACCAAGCCAAAATTTTAAAAATTCCTCCGCTTTATACCCCTCTAATGAATCAAACTTTAGGGACCAGATTTTTAAATATAGCGTAACCAACCCAGTAAAATTAACGTGCACGTTTGAAATCGAATATGTTATACGAAATAATTATTTGAGTAAATAGCATTAAAATTTTACACCGACAATATCCTTTAATATCAAATTATTATATGTGATATATTTATTAATTTTATAATAATTATTTTATTTTCTATTAATTAATAATATAAAAAATTTAACATATGAAAGTTAAACTCATAATTTATCTATAAACGTTTAACGCATGAATAGTCAAGAACATGAATAGTCAAGGGCATTTGACAAGTGTAAAAACGGAGAAAAGGGAAGGGTTGACAGTGAAGCAGTGCATCCAAATATCCAATAAACATTTCACACATTGTGTGTTTTTTTTTTTAATTATTTAAAAA
Source organism: Mucuna pruriens (assembly GCA_025330945.1). Taxonomy (NCBI): domain Eukaryota; kingdom Viridiplantae; phylum Streptophyta; class Magnoliopsida; order Fabales; family Fabaceae; genus Mucuna; species Mucuna pruriens. The sequence goes on from JAENHJ010000528.1 coordinate 4,553,111, forward strand.
ATGTGAGGCACTTTATCTGGGCCAGCAAAGAAAAACACAAATTCCGAAACATGCGCGGTTCATGGTGGCTTCAAACTGACGACAGTTCTTTGTTCTCTATCAAGTCTGAGACGACACGAGATTCCTATTCTGTTTGATTCTCGTACTCACAACTTAAACCCTCGTCATCCGTTCAGCTCCCGAGAAACTCGAGGATAACAATACTAACGACAAAACCCCCCCTTCCGTGTATCAAGCTTTCAGTTACCTTCTTCTCAGCTCACAATATATTTTCCTCCATTCTCATCGCATTCTCTCTTTTCCTTTTTTTCTAATTATTATTATTTTATTCCTCACGCTCTCTCATAAACCAAACAGGTCTTCCAGGTACCTTGTCAAATTAATCATGCCACAATCACTTTTGTTCAATAATACTTTAACTTTACCAATTTTCTCGCACTTGTACTGATTAACTAATAGTTATGTGGAGATTGTTTGATTAGGTTTTGGAAGCGAGAAAAAGGACAAATGAAATTCGGGTGCGCATTCAGAGAGTACCTTCAGGAGGAGCGGGAGTGGTTCGTCGACGAGAAGTGTGCCCACGTCGAATATATAAGGTTAAAGAAAGTGTTGAAGACTTGCCAGAAAGATACCTCTTCTGAAAAAGACCAGTTATGTCAGTGTCAGTCTTGCCCGTGTAAGTGTTATATTTGGGACCGTTCGAATGAAACCACTTCGTATTATTTCTGAAATTTCTGTTATGCGAAACTTGTTTGGCATGATGTTATTCTTCGGTCACGAGGTTCTTATTTTATGCCTTTTCCAGAAGGTATGGTACATGCTGTAGTTGGGGTTGTGGGAGAGTTAATATCTCAGATTGTTAGGTTAAGTAATCAAAAAAGTAAGATTAAAGGGTTTTATTAGCGTTAACTTTAATAATGCAGAATGTTCATTTGTGATTTTTTTTTTAAAAGAAAGATCTTTCCTGAAGGTGGTCCAAGAACAAGCAAGAGGGTACTGGCTTTAACATTTTATGATGAGAATAGCTTTTTTAAAACCAGGGATAGTTGGGGGAGAGGGTTAATGTTGTGGATGGTTGATTATAATGTTGAAAGTTACTTTCATTATAAGGTTGATGGTGAGAAAAATGTGAGCAATACACTTTTTAACACTATTTCATGCACATTCTCTACTATGAGGGAAATTTATTTGAAAATCACAAAATTGTATGAGTTTCACTCTTTATGTAATGAATGTTATTCATAATTTTGTAGTTTTTAATAAATTTTAACAAATAGGAGAAAGTGCGTTAGAGAGTATGTTGCTAACATTCTTCTAATGGTTATCGTGCTCTTCTAATTTTTTGAGTGAAATAGTTTATTTAGAGCTAATTTAGTAGTATTTAGTGGATATGATTGTACTCTTAAGTCTTCTCTAATATTTCATATGTTTGTAACACCTAATTTGCTTAATGCTTTTCTAATTTTGAATATTCTTTGCAATTGATCAAAGCTTGTGTTACCTGCAATTAGATTTAAAGCATGTGTTAAGCAAAATACTTATTGAACATTATGATGTGTCTTGTAATTTAACAAAAGTGTATTACTTTATGCAGTCTAATAATGTGTTTTTGTTTTCCACTTGTAGTGTGTGATCAAAAGTTCTTCTCCGAGTTGACGAAGGAAGCATCAGATGTAGTAGGATACTTTAGTTCAAGAGTTAAGCATCTCCTTCATCTTCATATTGCAACAGGAGTGCAGAGATATGTATTGCGTTTGCGCCAGTGCTTTAAAAATGATAGGCAAGCCCTTGCTCAAGAAGGGAGGATTCTAATTGAGTACATTGCAATGAATGCTATTGCAATGAGGAAAATACTTAAGAAATATGATAAAGTAAGCATCAACTGAGACAATTTCCACTTAATGTCACCTCCTTTCACTTATACTTCTTATTTAGCATTATTTGGTTCATTCCATTATTTTCTTTATACTCCAGGTACACAGCTCCGTGAATGGGCAGAATTTCAAATCTAGGATGCATGCGGAACACATTGAACTTTTGCACTCACCTTGGCTAATTGAGTTGGGTGCTTTTTGTCTGAATTCTAGTGGACTAGATGATTGTGAACTTGATGGAGTCTATGGTCGCTTTTCATGTGATCTGAACATAACTAGAGCTGTAATGACATTGATTCTACCCGATTCTATTAAGCTTGAGTATGGTCTAACTTGTGCAATTTGCCTGGTAAGTTCCTAACTGTATGCTGCACTAGAGAAAAAGCAAAATATATTTTATATTTCAGTATCTCTTATAATGCTTGGACTGTGATATGTTAGGATTTTGTTTTCAACCCATATGCTTTGAGTTGTGGTCATATCTTCTGCAAGTCATGTGCTTGCTCAGCTGCCTCTGTGATGATTTTTCAAGGCCTTAAAGCTGCAAGTCCAGAGTCGAAGTGTCCTATATGCAGAGAGGTATGTGTCTTGTCCTGCATTGATATATCAAAGAAAAAAATATAACTGTTGACACTACCCTTGTTAAACAATTAAATTTGGAAAAAAAAAGTATTGATGTAATAATGAATATAGAAGTCAATGATGCAACTATGCAACTCAATGTGAGTGGGTTTGGGAAAGGTAGAAGCGTTAAACTGGTTTTCAAACTCTTAATTATCTTGTTTTCAGAAGTATATCTCTATAACATGAGTAGAAGCATCATAGCCTATCTTGAATAACATCGATCCAGCAAATTCTATTCATTATCTTGCTTTTATAAAACACAAATACTCCATTTCTTCATGCAGGTTGGGGTTTACTCTAAGGCTGTGCATATGTTAGAACTTGATCTGCTTATGAAAAGAAGGTATTAACATGGTACATGATAACATTTATTTATTATTCTTATTGAACCAATGTCATCACATTAATTTTCAAGATTTCGCAGGTGCAATGAATACTGGAGAGAGAGGCTAGCTGGTGAGCGAGTTGATATGATGAAGCAATCCAAGGAATACTGGAATTTACAGTCCACATATGCAATTGGATTGCTGTAGGCTTTAATACTTTGGCAATCGAAACATCTGAGTAGTATTGTTAACAAATATGGAGTCTTACATGATTTTGAGTTCGGCCTTTGGCCTTGATGAGGTAGGATTAATTACTTCTTAACACTTTAGCATGAAGAAGGAAATAGAAAATAAAAACGACAATTTTGGAAAATGGTATCCTCCTCCGTTGTCACTTTTCGAAAATTCAAGGCAGAGCCAGTAATAGTCTAATTCATAGTCTTTTTTCTTTTTTTTTTATGTCAAAGGAAGTTATCAATTAATTGTTATTCTTATTATATTTAAACTTGAAATTTTATGTCAACATTTCTTAGACAAATAAAGAGGTTATCAATGTTAGGATTAGTTCAGTTTATTACTAAAATATTTTAGTATACGTTTGTTTGTCGTACAAAATTGGATATCAAATTAGGACTTAGAATTGAAATTGAATCTTAAAACTTTAATTATCACATTTGAAAGTCCTCTAGAAATGAAATTATAATTCAAAGACTAAATTTTATGTAATTATAGAACAACTAAAATTAATCACTCATTATATAATCTCTACCTTAATCACCATTCATTATACTTAAATTGTGTAATTGTTCTCCATGTTTTTTTTTCCTGCTTCCACCACCATTAATCTCTTTAGCCATTGTTTTTGCCACCAATATTACATTGAAGGTTGAGAAAGAAACCGTCACATTCCAAGATGCTTCTAGCAAGATCCTTGTTGGAGTATCCTCGTCATCAAAATGAAGTTTGAATCTGTTTCTTCCAATATTAGTGATAGATAACCCGTCCCTTGGAAATCATGGTTTTCACAATATTCTTGATAAAAAGGCTTGCCACCAAATATTTCCCCAACCAGAGTGTGCAGTGCCATTTTTCATGTTTATTCTCTTTTGCTTCAAGATTGATGATGCCTCCATCTAAGTCCTTTTCGGCACTTTTCCTCCCATGCTTCCCTACACTAGAGTGTTGCATTTGACTAGCCACTCTTAAGTTGTTCATGGTTGGGTTTAGCATAAAAAACCAAAACTTGGTTCCCTTGAACCGAACTAGAAAATAGATCACCTGAACTCAATCAAAATTTGTTTCTTTTAGGTTTACTTTTGGTTGGATTTGGTTCACTAATACCTTTTGAAGTCATGGTTCAGTTTAGCACATAAACCGAACTAAATTAGAGACTAATTTGCTCTAATTGAATCGTTTCTTTTAATGCATTGTTAAAAATGATTCAATTTTTTAACTCTCAGTTTAGTTCAATTTGGTTTATTAATGTTTTTTGAACAATCCTATCTACACTTATCAACGAAACTAAAGTTTAAAAAATTATGTAGAAAAACAAGTTTCACATAACGATAAGAATATTATCCTTCTAAAGAAAGATTCCTCTTTATAATAAATAAAGAAAAAATATTCCTAATGAAAGAATAAAATAAAGAAAAAATATTCCTAATGAAAGAAAAAAAATAATTCTGATGAGGATTAAGTTCTATATTAAAGATTAAGTTATTCCAAAAGTTCATATAAAAAAAGACATTCTTCATATTTTATTTTCTTTTAATTTCTTTTTTGTTTTTCATGGGTCCCCAGTCCACTAGGCCTATAATTAATTTTATTTTGTAAATTTGCAACAAAAGTTAATTTAAAGGAATTTTTTGAACATTTCAGAAACTGAATATAAATATTCTTACTAAATATATCATCTTAACATATTGGCATCTTAAGCTACTATGTTTCATTTTTATTGGTGGTTTTTTTCACTATTTACTACAACTTTTATGTATGATAAGTTGGTTAATTTTTATAATAATTATCTTAAAAGTTTGGATTATAATTAAGTGATAAAGTATAATTACATTCTTGACATGACTATTAAACTATATCAAAATTATTAAAATATAAAGTAAATAAAATAAAAGTAAGTGGATAGTCTGTTGTTAACATAAATGACAATGTATTCATTGAAGGTTTGATTTCTATTTATTTGCCTTTTAATCATATCTATAGCACTAGATTCTAATTTTTTTTATTAGTTATATTAAGACGTCACTTTATTGTAATTATATTAATCATATTATGATTTTTTTATATAAAGAAAGGATTAAATGTGATGACTTCTTATTTCTTACTTAAAAAAATGTGACAATTTAATAGTTTTAAAGTTGTTTAGAAAATTCACCAATTATAAGCTATAATCAGAATTAAGTTTCATAGTCTATAAAAAAAAATTAAATCACAACAAAACCTCTTATATAAGATGAATTAATTAAATGTCACATCTTTTTAATTATTAAATTTAAGAACTCAAGTTGTAATAATTTGTTGTCTTAAATTTTTTTTATATTAAAAACACAAATAATGATAATGGTACTGATCATCATAAATAATAAACACTTTCTAAAAGTTTCAATTATATATATATATATATATATATATATATATATATATATATATATATATATATATATATATATATATATATATATATATATATATATATATATATAAAAAAGCAAGTCAATGAATGTATGAACAACAAGCTAAATTTTTTTTTTTCAATTATTTCAAACTTTTATCTTATTTTTTTATTTCTATCTCAAAATTGATTTTTAATGTTATTTAAAAAAGTAATAGTTAAAAATACTATTTTAATTATATATGATAAATTTAAAATAATTTATATATTAAAAAATATTTATTTATTATAAATTTTAATTATATAAAAACAAACATAAGTGTAATGGATATGATAAAACAATAATGATTAAAAATATTATATAATAGATGTGAATAAATTAAACAGATAAGACTTTAAAAATTGAAAAGAAGATTGTAAAATATTATTTGAAGTGAGACACGTTATTTCTATTTATATAATGGGTTAGAATTTAATATTTACAAATTAAAAATTCAATTTGTGATTAATTAAAATTATATCAATAGTAATTTTTAGGTTATTTAAGAATATATATAGAGATTTGGTATAGTATATAAACATTAAAATTTAAAATAATTAAAATTATTTAGAAAGAACAAAATAAAAAACACCTAATGTATAAACATTTAAAATTAAAAATGATTAAAATTAAAATTATTTAGAAAGAACAAAAATTAAAAAAAAAAAGCTCAAATACTCAATCCAGATAAAGTTACATGGCTTAATAAGGAAGATAATAGATCTTTAAAATATTTTTACTTAGGGTGACAACTCAAATTTATAAATATATGTTAAACTTGCAAGCAAAATACTAAAAAAAATTAAAGATATTTTCATTATTAATAATGAATATTCAATAATAATATTAGATATAAATAAATTAAAGAAATAAGACTTATAAAATTAAAATAATTATTTGAATAACGGGATATCATTTTTATGGTATGTAAAAATCCAAAATTTTAAAATCAAATTTAAATTATGATGGACTAATATTACAATATATTGAAATTTACTTTATCTAAAATCAATTTTCAAGATTTAAAATTAGAATTAAATTAAAAATAAAAATAAACTTACATAATAATATTTAAAAAATAAAATTATGAAAATTTCACTTTTGGTCCTTAGTAAACAATTTATACTTATAATTCTTAAACTTTTCTTTAGTTATCATCTTTAGTCTTTTGCTGTTTGATTTCTGCTTTTTCTTAATTTGTAGGTACAATTGATACAAGACTTGTTGTGATATAAAAAAAATGTGGAAATAATATTGAAATAGTGAATAATTTTATAATAGTTATCTCTATATGTAAAAATAACCCTAATTTTTTTTCTTTAGTCAAACAATTTTAATAATTTTTATTGCACTAAAAAGAACCATCACATCCTTGTTCACTCATTAAATATCATCTTACCATTTTTTTTACGGTGGTGTACCAATTTTGTACACAAGTTTGGAAAAAATAGAAAAATTAAATTGAAGAGACAAAAAATAAAAGTTTAAAAATATAACTAATATAAATTTTGATTAGAGACTAAAACTAAAAATTTCACCAAAATTTGAAAACAAAAAATATATTAAACTCAATTTTTTTTCAAAACGTTTTAATTAAACTTAAATTGATACCATAAATTTGGGTTATTGATAAATTATTTTAAATAAAATAAAAGCTGAATTATATTTCATTCCACTAAATTTAGCTTTAATATTTATATACAATTAGAATAAATTTTACATTGTAAATTAATTAAGATAATTATATATATAATTTTAAAACAATTATTATTTTATGAAAAAATAAGTTACGTACAGTATAAATACCGTCATTTAATTGTTAATGCTATAATAATATTTAAAATTTTTATTAAATATAATTATTTTTTATGAGAAATATAAAACTATTTTCCATTCGAGATTACCATGTGAAGTACGGTACACTTATATTATTTGTATATTCATTAATGTTAGAATAATTGGGTGTTTGTGAGAGCACAGAGGCAAGTGTAGCAAAAGATTAGAGGAAGAGGAGTGGACAAAGGGCAAACAGTAAATCCACCTACCACAATGGGGAGTACTCTTAACTGAACTCAACACTTCATTGTTTGTGATCCCATATCAGTACTAACCACCATGTCAAAATTTTCCTCCTGGTTCTTTCGCTTACGTACTTCGTCCAAGTACTTCTACTGCTACCGTAATCTCCACAAAAGCGCTCCCACCGTCTTTAACGGCCACGCAACCAGAAATGCATGCTCAACCTCTCTGCTTCCTCTGGCGCTCGTTGTTTCTGCTGGATCACTCGCTCTTCAACCACACTTCAATCCTTCCTTGTGCGACAGGTCATTTTTCACCTTTTTTCTTTTCAATTTCTTTTATGCCTCAAATTTAATTAATCGATTCTTTCTCGTCGATTATGAATTCAGAAGATGCATGAGCTGTGAAAATCTAACTGGATTTAGTGATATCGCACATGCTTAGTCTCGTCTTTTATTGTGAGATTATAGACTTATAGCTGTAGGTTTTCATTTTCTTTCAAGGATATGTTACTAGGAACTTGTGAGCATGCATAAGCTGATTCTGATACTTCCAGTAGATACGAGGTTATGTTTTTAATGGTTTTAGAGTTATTAGTTATGATATGGAGCTTGATGTATCACTTGAACGACAAGTCTCCCTGAATAGTCTCAATGTATCTAGTGATTTTTGATGACTGACATGCAATTTCTTATAATGGATGTTAGTGGTGTGAGTGTTGGGGGCAAAGGTAGCACGCAATACGTTGTTAAGGGATCACAGAAAGAATTTCCGCCTGAGCTTCTTGAGGAGTTGAAAATTGTCTGTCAGGTGCGAAATCTTGGCTTACCTGAATATCTTGTAAATTTGAATTGAAGAAAGAAAGAATTACAAATGCTTGGGCCGGTTCTAATTTGTTCATCAATTATATTTGAAAATTTTTTAGTGCTCACTATTACTTGTCGAGTAGATTAGTTATCATCTAGGTAGGCCAGTTTTACTTATTCAATCGTTGGTTGTTAGTGTTCATGAATACTTTTAGTATGATAAGACTGAAGTCATAAATGAGCAGTTGTATTGGACCTTCAAACTTGTGATTTTCAGCCTGATTGTTATAATACTTTGTTCCTACAGGATAACATATCACTTGATTATGATGAGAGATATATCCATGGAAAACCACAAAATAGTTTTCACAAGGCTGTCAATATCCCAGATGTGATTGTTTATCCGAGGTGAGACATGCTCTGAACTGAAACTTGGCTGAAATATCTGTTTACTTTCTCGTTCATCTGATCATATTTCTTACAATGTTGCAGTGATTTTGTGTTCTCCTTTTAAATTTTAACTTCATCACAATTTGGTACTTGTTGACAAAGACCTTGGAAGTTTCTACTGCAGTGTTTTTTCTAATAATATTAGTTTTGAAAGGCTTAAATATGTTGTTCTCTCTTTCCATTATAATTTTCAAAACAAAACTATTGAAGAATACTTGCTGCTAAGCTACATGGACAATGTGTTAATTGTGTTTCTCAAGTAGAGTTGTATTATTATGACAATTATATGAATATAGTAGCAGAATGGTTATGGTGGTTTGGTGGTCATTAGAGCGATTGGGTCTAGTGATATTTTGTTAGATACCTCTATTCTGAATAATAGTAAATACTACTTTGATATATCATATGCTCTAGTAGGATGCTGCTATGATCCTAACAATTTTTGCCTGTGGTATTTATTTGTAGTTCTACTTTATAACAAGTATTTTTTTTCTCTACAATTGACCTGAATGTTGTTTGATAACTGACAAATCTGATATAATGTGGTTGGTTTTTGTTAAAATAATGTTCTACATAAGATTGGTCAATCTATATATTTGCAGATCAGTAAATTGTTTCATTTCCATCAGGTCTCTGAATCCTGCAGAACTATATATTCATATTTTCATATGTTTAGTGCTTTAGCCTCCACATGCTTTTATATCTAATATCTCATTTTCTTGAGAAGAGATTCCATGACATCTGTTATGAGCATTGAAATTTCCAAACTCTTAATCATGCTGGGTCAGAAATAAATGCTTATGTGATACACACACACATACATATATATACATACATACATACATATATATATATATATATATTTGTGTGTGTGTGTGTGTGTGTGACTTTCTGATGTGTCCTACTGTTCATTTCAAAATATTTGTATACCTTGTCTATTATTCTTTTACTATACGATGTATCAAAAGACTTCTCATATTTTTCTGTAGTATCTTGAATGGACATGAATGAACCCAGGAGGGTAGGAGAGGTTTATAAAATACTGTGGATACATTCTTGTGGTAGAAGTTAAAGCATCCACATGTATTTATTTTCTTGCATTGTACTCATATTTGCAGATCTGAAGAGGAGGTCTCCAAGATTGTCAAATTATGTAACATTCATAAGGTTTGAGTTCTAACTCAACAAACTTTGTTTAGCATGTTCTAGTTGATTGCTTTACCTTAACATTTTATTATAGTTCCATTTGGATCAGATCAAATCTATATTCTTCATAAGTTCATATATCTCTTTTGATCCCTCCCAATATTTATGTTGATTTTACTAAAAAAAAAAACTTTATTTCTGCTGTCCCTTTCATACTTGAATTATTTCGATTTAGAATTTATCTCTTTTCATACTAAAAAAAAATGGTCCACTCTGCTTTCTTTGTCTAGTTCTCAAACAATACTGTCTTCCTTCATCAAATACATATATCTTTTTTCCTTCACCACTAACGATAGTCATAACCCAGGAAATTTTCTAAAGCATAATGGGTCTCATAGGAACTGATTTAGCCAATCACAATCATAAGTATAATTCCTTGTTTTTAGCCATCAAACTACTCATTAAAATGGTCCTTTCTGATTTAGCTGTAGTTGACCTTTGAGTATCAACTTGTACAATGTACTACATTCGTCATTTTCTTTTGGTTAACTTCTATTAAATCACCTGCAAATGGCTTAAACCACATCCTAATATCTTGAACCATGTCAACTACGTTATGCTAGTATAGTCCTGAATCTCCTGATGTAAAAGGTAGCACAAACCTCTCCCCCCCTTTTTATGAGAATCTGTTAGATGTAGTTTACTTTTTATTTAATATTGAAAACATTTTGGTAACAGGTTCCTATTGTGCCATATGGTGGAGCTACATCAATTGAGGGTCACACCTTATCCCCTCATGGAGGGGTTTGCATTGACATGTCATTAATGAAAGTATGTACATGTTCTATTATGACAGTATAATATCTGCATATAATTGTTTCTAGTAGGAGTATTATGATTATGAAATATATATTTGATTCTAATAGAATTTGGTGAAACTCATGTAAGGCCTATTTGGCCCCATGTCTGCTCAAGAGTTGCTGAATACACTTGCCTTTGATATGTTTGAGAATAAAGCAGGCACGGTAGACTTGTAGAAAGTTTAAGATGTTTTTATTGGATTGGAATGAGTGTTGAATCCATATTTTTCCTTTTTTGTTTTCCCCTTTTGACCCTCCTGCAAAAAAATAAGATGTCCTTCATTGGAATTGAGCATGCTTCTGATAAGGGAAGAAAATATAAAAATGAAAACACAGATGATGAATTTCTTTATGGGAAGTTCTTTATTATACCTGCCTGAGGTGTTGTCTTCAGTCTGCTAATCAGTAAGCATTTTTAAATATGCCTGTATTTAGTTCCAACCAGTATTTTTCCTCTTTGAAATAAATTTTAGGGCTTGTATTGAATTGATCTGTGAGACTGAGATGATGTATTGTTAATCTGCTTGTCTTATGACAGTTGAGAGCTTACAGACTTGATATGACTTCTATCTTTGTGACTTAAATATCTTCTGCTTGCTATGTCATAATCTTTGTTAGAGATGCAATGTAAAACCATTTATTTGTCTTCACCTAATAGCTTAAACTTTTGGGATTTGGTTCATGGCAATCTTTATTGTTACATGTTTTCAATTGTTATTTTTTTTATGCTTCCTTTTGCATAAGAGTTAGGATTTATACTTATAAACCATGGATACATAATTGTAATGTTGTGCTGCACTGTAACATGCATTGACTATGACCATTGTAGGATGCTAGTGGCTTTTCTATAAACACATTAAGCAATGCATTATTCTTTTAATTGTTACTGCAAATTGTGAAAATACTTTAGTATCATCATTAGCATCACAAAAGTCTAAATCCATTTTGTTGAACAGATTTCTTACTATCTTTTGGAGTTAATTGAATTTGTGGTATAGAAAATTGTGTTAGAGTCAGCAACTGTACATTTCTTGATGATTATTGCAGTATTATTAGAGTAATCTTGTTTATATGTGCATGTACCATTATGTAGACAGTACACTTGCTCAGATGTATTTAAACATGCAGAATACAGATCTTGTGTGCATATAGGTACAAATTGGACTTAAAAAAGTGAACCTTACTTTAGCTGTTATACTTACATTCTATACTGGTACAATCTATAGGGAGTGAAAGCATTACATGTTGATGACATGGATGTTGTTGTTGAGCCTGGCATTGGATGGATGGAGCTTAATGAGTATTTGGAACCTTATGGCCTATTTTTTCCACTTGATCCAGGTTAGTTGGATATGACCTGGAAATATCTCTTATAGTTGAAGGACAAAAGAGGCTTAAAAATCTGGAAGAATGCACTGATTTTAAGTTAAATTTTTATTTGTTACAAGCAGGTCCTGGTGCTAGCATTGGAGGCATGTGTGCTACACGCTGCTCTGGTTCATTAGCTGTGAGGTAGTCACTCTTCTGTTATATGTATACTTTCATTTGTTGCTGGCAAACACTGATATATGCTGGTTTAAATGTTTCATCTTGGTGGGTGCCAAACCGTCTACTTATAAGGTCAAATATTTGGTTTGAAGGTATTTTGTTTGAGGTTTATTACTTAAGTTTACTAAACTTGATGTACTTCTAACTCAAAATGTCCCTATCTTATAAAAGCCTGTTTAAAAATAGCTATAAAAATTCTTACTACTGAGCTTAGTGGTTCCCCTTAATAATTTGTAGGTATGGAACCATGCGTGATAACGTCATCAGTCTCAAGGTTTGTTAATCCTATGTTTTGGTCTCTAAGGCATTGATGTGGTGCTCTATTTATTGTACTATTTGTATTCCAGGTGGTTCTTGCCAATGGAGATATTGTGAAGACTGCATCACGTGCTAGGAAGAGTGCTGCAGGGTTTGTTACATTACTTTCCCTTTATCTATTAACTAATTTCACTTATAATTTTTCCCCTTCCATGCGCTTTTCAAGAGGTCAGGGCTAATATAATTCAACTACAATTTTTTTGGTAAATTCTATCCACAATACAATCAATTGATAAAATACCTGAGAGGCTGAGACACTTATCTACTCCATTTATCCTTCTTGGATATGACGTTTGACATCCTTAACTATCCCTCCATCTTTTAGGATGTCCTGTATAGTATTTGAGGTTTTCAAGTTTGGGTATTTCATCCTCAATTCCTATGCATCATCCACTCGCTTTTGCTTGCTGAACATAAAATTTATTTTGTCTTTGATATACTCGATTGAAATCCCTTGGTCTCCAAAGCATTTCCCAGCAATTCCAACTCCAGCACCTATCCTCGAAAACAATATCATTAGCAAAAAAATGCACTAAGACACTTCCATATGTGCCAAGCAAGTTTGTTCCTTAGGAATGAGAAAATCTATATTGGGTTTAATGTCAAACCTGGATAGAAACCTACTGTACTAAAAATTCCTCACTTGTACAATTATACCACCTGATGTCCAAACATTTGTTACTGCTTCAACTCTTAGAATCTGGGCTTAGGACTTAACTCATTCCCACAAAAGTGAGGACTGTTCAAGTCTTATAAGGTGAGGACTGTTCAAGTCTGTTCTCGTCTCACAAGAACTCTTAGAATGCTCTAATCTCACAAGGACTCTCCTCTTTTGCAAAATCTATTCTTTTCTTCTCTCTGCTTTCTTTTCTTCTGAATTATCGGCTTTGATCCTGGTTTAATTGATAGTTCATGGCACATAAAACGTGGATCAAGACCTGGCATATCCTTCGCGGTCCATGCAAAGACGTCAGCATTCTTCTGTAGGGTCGAAACGAGTAACTCCTCTTCTTTCTCGTTCATCGTGGTGCCGATGTGGGTTTTTTGGTCGACCGAGGTTCCAATTTGTACTTCTTTAAGATCCCCTACTGGGTAGGGTCCCTTCTCCTCAGAAAAGTATCGTGGGTCGAGGTCTATATCCAGGACGTTCACCTTGTCTTCCTGGGCATCTAACTCTATCCTTAAGCTATCTTCGTAACACTTTCTGGCTGCCGTTATGTCCGCCCAAACAGTAGCAACAGTTCGACCGACTGGGAATTTCATGCAGAGGTGGTAAGTAGAGACAACTGCTTCCAACCTGTTTAGGACCGGCCGCCTCATGATGATGTTGTAGGAGGCTTCGCTGTTTACTACCGTATAGGTTACGGGTATCGTTTTTGCTCCATTCTTGTCTCCGAATGTGGTGTCGACCTCGACTGTTCCCATGATGGGAACACGCTCCCCCGTGAAGCCATAGAGGACGCCTTCACACCTGGTCAGGTCTCTTATTCCTAACTTTTGCGCCGCTACCCAATAAAGGATGTTGGTCGAGCTTCCTTGATCTATCAATACCCTTTCGATCTTATATTGTTTTGCTGTGACTGATATAACCATAGGTTCGTCGCTCCCAGTATCCTACCTTCTGCAATCCTCTTTTGTAAAGGTGATGGCTGGTCCTACCATCCGTTTCCCTAGTGGAGTCATATTTGCCCCGGTCAACACGGCTTAGACCTCGACTCTTGGCCGGTTACATTGTGGGGGACATGCCTGCGCTCCTCCGGCTATGGTTGAAATGACTCCTTTGTGGGGGTTCTGTTACGCCTCGACCGGCTTCGCCCCCTGTCCCGGCTTCCTTCTCCATCGTCCAATGCTTTTGCGTATTAACGTATTGGGTTAGCCTTCCTCCCTGGATGAGCCGTTCTATTTGAGTTTTCAAGGTCCAACATGCTTCTGTGGAATGTCCCATGGTGCGATGGAATTCACACCAGTCGGTCGGATTGTTGCCCATCATTCTTCCTTCAAAGGATGGGGGAAAGCGTAGCAATCTTGTGTGACATATCTCCCTTAGTATTTGAGCCCTTTTTTCGTTTAACGGAGTTAAGTGTTTGTCTTTGTGCGCCGTCTCCGCTCGTCTTGATGTTTCTACCTTTGGTGGGGCTGTTCATCCTTCATTTCTCCGGTTTCGTGCTCGTTCCTCCGCTATCCGTTCTGCCTGATCCTCCTCCACTTCTATATGTTTTTCGGCCCTGGTTCTGATTTCGGCCATGCTGTTTGGTCGTTTTAGTGCTAATGAATCACTAAACGGGGCTCGCTCTTAGACTCTTCTGGAAAGCTTTGATGAAGAATTTTTGGTCAGGATCATTTACCCGTACGGTCGCAGTATTGAACCGTGCTAGGTAGCTTTTAAGGCTTTCCTCCCTAGATTGTTTTATGTCAAACAGGTCGGCCACCTCCCAGTTCGCAGTTCGCAGCAAACAAGAAAAAGCAACTGGAGGTGGCCGACCTGTTTGACATAAAACAATCTAGTGGAGGAAAGCCTTAAAAAGCTACCTAGCACGGTTCACATCATGCGACAGACGGTAAATGATCCCGACCAAAAAATTCTTCATCAAGGGCCGAAAAAACATATAGAAGTGGAGGAGGATCAGCAGAACGGATAATGAGGAACGAGCACTAAAACCGAGAAATGAAGGATGAACAGCCCCACCAAAGGTAGAAACATCAAGACGAGCTGAGACGGGCAAGACAAAGACAAACACTTCAATTCGCTAAACGAAAAAAGGGCTCAAATACTAAGGGAGATATGTCACACAAGATTGCTACGCTTTCCCCCATCCTTTGAAGGAAGAATGATGGGCAACAATCCGACCGACTGGTGTGAATTCCATCGCACCATGGGACATTCCACAGAAGCATGTTGGACCTTGAAAACTCAAATAGAACGGCTCATCCAGGGAGGAAGGCTAACCCAATACGTTAATACGCAAAAGCATTGGACGCATGGAGAAGGAAGCCAGGACAGGGGACGAAGTCGGTCGAGGCAGAACAGCCCAACCCCCCACAAAGGAGTCATTTCAACCATAGCCGGAGGAGTGCAGGCATGTCCCCCACAATGTAACCGGCCAAGAGTCGAGGTCTAAGCCGTGTTGACCGGGGCAAATATGACTCCACTAGGGAAACAGATGGTAGGAACAGCCATCACCTTTACAAAAGAGGATTGCAGAAGGTAGGATACTGGGAGCGACGAACCTATGGTTATATCAGTCACAGCAAAACAATATAAGATCGAAAGGGTATTGATAGATCAAGGAAGCTCGGCCAACATCCTTTATTGGGTAGCGGCGCAAAAGTTAGGAATAAGAGACCTGACCAGGTGTGAAGGCGTCCTCTATGGCTTCGGGGGGGAGCGTGTTCCCATCATGGGAACAGTCGAGGTCGACACCACATTCGGAGACAAGAATGGAGCAAAAATGATACCCGTAACCTATACGGTAGTAAACAGCGAAGCCTCCTACAACATCATCATGAGGCGGCCGGTCCTAAACAGGTTGGAAGCAGTTGTCTCTACTTACCACCTCTGCATGAAATTCCCAGTCAGTCGAACTGTTGCTACTGTCTGGGCGGACATAACGGCGGCCAGAAAGTGTTACGAAGATAGCTTAAGGATAGAGTTAGATGCCTAGGAAGACAAGGTGAACGTCTTGGATATAGACCTCGACCCACGATACTTTTCTGAGGAGAAGGGACCCTACCCAGTAGGGGATCTTAAAGAAGTACAAATTGGAACCTCGGTCGACCAAAAAACCCACATCGGCACCACGATGAACGAGAAAGAAGAGGAGTTACTCGTTTCGACCCTACAGAAGAATGCTGACGTCTTTGCATGGACGACGAAGGATATGCCAGGTCTTGATCCACGTTTTATGTGCCATGAACTATCAATTAAACCAGGATCAAGGCCGATAATTCAGAAGAAAAGAAAGGAAGTAGAAGAGAAGAGAGCGGCCATCAAAGAAGAGGTGGAAAAACTATTGGCAGCCGATTTTGTAAGGGAGGTCCAATACCCCACTTGGTTGGCCAACGTGGTTATGGTAAAAAAGGCAAATGGTCGGTGGAGGATGTGTACTGACTACACCGATCTTAATAAAGCCTGCCCAAAAGATCCCTACCCACTACCAAGCATTGATCGGCTGGTGGATGGGGTGTCCGGACAGGCCCTTCTGAGCTTTATGGATGCATATTCTGGATACAACCAAATCTGGATGCATCCTGATGACGAAGAAAAAACCGCTTTCATAACAGAAGCAGGGGCTTTCTGTTACAAAGTCATGCCATTCGGACTAAAAAATGCAGGAGCAACGTATCAACGACTAATGGATAAAGTTTTTAAAGAGGTAATCGGGAAAGATATGGAGGTGTACGTGGATGATATGGTGGTCAAATCGTCTCGAACAGAAACACACTTCCACACGCTCGAACGAGTTTTCTCTATATTGAGAAAAAACCGGTTAAGGCTAAACCCGGAAAAATGTTCCTTCGGAGTCAAGGCGGGAAAGTTTCTAGGCTTCGTGCTTACAGAGCGAGGAATTGAAGCCAACCCAGATAAATGTCAAGCCATAATCAACATGAGAAGCCCTCAGAACCTCAAAGAAGTCCAACAGCTTATGGGAAAGGTAGCCGCTTTGTCTCGTTTCATTCCTAGGTCGGCCGAAACCGCCCTACCGATCTTCGGAGCACTGAAAAGAGGAAGGTTCACATGGACAAGTGAATGTGAAGAAGCTTTCAAACGCTTAAAGGCAACATTGGCAGCACCCCCATCCTAACCCGGCCGACTCCAGGTTCTACACGACCCCGAAACCCGATACGCAAAGATGGACAAAGTGGCACTGGCTTTGGTAACGACTTCTCGAAGATTAAGGCCATATTTTCAGAACTTCGAAATAATTGTAAAAACAGATTTGCCTATTCGGCAAGTCTTGGGAAAACCCGATTTGGCCGGCCGGATGGTAGCTTGGAGCGTACAGTTATCGGAGTTCGACATAACATTTGAAAGTCGAGGGCAGGTAAGGGCCCAAGTATTGGCAGACTTTTTGGTCGAAATGACACCAGCAGAGGGCAAGGAGGAAGAGGGTGAGTGGTTCCTCTCGGTTGACGGATCATCTAACCACACAGGAAGTGGTGCTGGGGTAATATTGGAAGGACCGATCGGGGCATTTATTGAGCAGTCCTTACACTTCGAATTCAAAGCCAGCAACAATCAGGCGGAGTACGAAGCATTGTTGGCAGGAATGAAACTTGCTAAAGAAATGGGAGCCAAAAGGCTCACAGTAAAGAGCGACTCGAAGCTTATCACCAGACAAGTCAATGGAGACTATCAAGCAAAAGATCCTCAGTTGGCGAAGTATTGTGAACGAGCGGCTTCCACAGCATCTTCATTCGACAAATTCACCCTCTTGCACGTCCCAAGGGAACAGAACGAAAGGGCCGACTTACTGGCTAAGCTCGCCAGTACTCAGAGAAGAGGGCAGCAGAAGACGGTCATCCACGAAAAACTAGACTTACCAGCCATAGAGCGGCCCGAATGTCTAAACATCAAAGACAAAACAACATGGATGTCACCCATCTTTAACTATCTCCAAGGAGGCAGCCCCAGCGACCCGGAAGGGATACTAAAAATAACAAAAGAAGCCGCCAAGTACACCATTTTGGGTCAGCAATTATACAGAAGGGGGTTCTTTTTTCCCCTCCTCAGGTGTCTGGACGAAGAAGACTCGCCTTATGTTCTAAGAGAAGTACACGAAGGAATCTGTGACACTCATATAGGAGGAAGGGTAGTAAGGTGTTGAAGTGAGAGAGGAGAGAAGGGCAATGGTTTGGCTTCATCCACTAATGTGTCCTTTGTCAGTTTCCTCTTCATCCTCAACTTTTCTCAGATGCTCCCTTTGGTCTCGCCGCCTACTCCTCTCCGTAAGTTGTGTCCCGAAACGAACAAGTTCTCTCTTCTGCAATGCTTCGTGGCAAGAGCTCGCCGGAGTTTTGCTATTCTCAGCGATTCCTTTCACTGCCGTCAAAGCTATAGCTAATAGTCCTCTAGGCGAGTCGCTTCAGAGGAAAATGGAGGAGACCAAGAATTTTGCTGTACAAAACTCGTCTAAATTCAAGGCCTTAGCCGAGGACGCCCGAAAGGAGAGGTAAGAGCATATAGCAGTGCTGATGCCATTTCCTTTCCCATACTCCTTATGTCCACAACAAGAGTTATGAGATTCCTCAAGGATATAGGGGTGTACTCAAGCCACCAAAGTCTTCAAGCCTTCTAACGAGTTCAAGGATGTCATCAGAGAGAAAATATTCATGCAGGATAGTTTCGACCTCTTTTTTGTACTTCCTCACCTGTTCATCTTCAACTTGGATATCCCCATATTTGCATAAAACACTGAATATAGAGAGACTTCCTTTGGGAGCATGATAATTTTTTAAAACATGTATTCTTTGTTCACGTGATCATGCAAACACACATTAAGCATGACATGACACCATATTAAAGTTTGTGTTTGGGTCTAATTCAATCCTAAAAGTTAACTCATGAGATGAGAGTTACCTTCTATTTATATATATTATTTTGGCCATATCACTAGTTGACGTGAGATTTTTAACACATCAAAAGCCAGAATTGTTACAGTGGAGAAGAACGGAAGAAGTGATCTCTAATGAACCAGTACCAGAGAGGAACAAACCAAGCTCAAATGGAGCCATGGGTGAACATTTTGGATCAATAACTAGAAGTGAAATGTTGCAAGACATTACAAAAAGAGGTTCAGACAGAAAGATCACATGATTTGTCTCAGTTCGAAGGGGAGATTGTTCATGTGGAAGGAAGAAAAGAATAGATTTTGCAAAAGAGGAGAGTCCTTGTGAGATTAGAGCATTCTGAGAGTTCTTGTAAGACGAGAACAAAGTCAACATTCAGGCACCTGCGTAGACAACTATAAATAGTCCAATAATAGATCTATGATAAGCTTCCATACCATCTTGAAATTTGGGCTTAGGGCTTAGCTCAACATCGGAAAACCAACTTGTAAAGTGAATATTGCCTAAGACTTATAAGGACTACATTGATCATATATCTAGTTGATGTGGGATCTCAACATCAACAAACATATCCTTGATCACATGAATGCATGCTACATACCTCTCTTGCATTACATTGCAAAATACTTCAAAAAATCCCTCTAGGGACTGATATGTAATGTTAGGCTACTGATTTTTTCTTTAAATTATATATTCTAGGTATGATCTGACCCGCTTGATGATTGGAAGTGAAGGAACACTTGGTGTTATAACAGAAGTAACACTGCGGCTTCAGAAAATTCCCCAGTACTCAGTGGTACATGATTAGATTTTTTCATTGATTTTTTTTTGGTTGGTTCTGCTCCTTGACATATATGCAAGATGTATCATCCAAATTCTAAACTTCGATAGCAAGGTTGCTTGTTTTTTATAAATAGCAGTTCATCATAAGTAGTCCAGCATCCAATATTTTAGATATCACTTTTTTCGTTTATTCACTATAAGGTCATCTTAGAATTGTTGTATTCCTTTACTACTGCCTTGTGTTTCTTTTCCTGCCAATTTTCATGTCATCTCCATTTTACATGGCCAATCCAAGCTTGGAAGAATACAGTATATCCATTCTTCCAAATATTTTAAGTTGTATAAAACTATTTATTTAAAGTTCAATTTATTCATGTTGTTATTCTGCTAAGTTAAGTTTCTATGGGTTGATTTTCCATATCAATTTGATTTTGTGGAAAATCATAGCAGCTGATCCACTCAAAATCTCAAATTATGTTAGACAAATTTCCATGTTCTCATCTTCTGATACTTGCCTATTGTATTTTATAAAATCTTGAAATTAGCAAGTAGAGATATAAAAGCATAAAGTCCGTTTGTTTCAACAATCTTGACACATCATATGGGAAAAAAAAAAAGGCTTCTGAACCACAGCTCTTTACCTTCACTGTCAGTGAGTTTTTGTTTAGATGGTGCATGGGGAGATATTTTTCTAGATAACTTATTACATGTTTTATTCTGCAAAATACATTTGGATCTGTTGCTATGTGCATAATTTGAGTTATTTGGAATCATATGGATTACCTAACTAATCAAAGTGCACAGGTTGCAATGTGCAATTTCCCTTCTGTGAAGGATGCAGCAGATGTTGCTATTGCCACCATGATGTCTGGTATACAGGTAGGATTCTGGGTTTAAATATCAATATTTTTCTTTATCCAATTATGAGTTTGTTTATGTGGGTTAGGTATCAAGGGTAGAGTTATTGGATGAAGTTCAAGTGAAAGCTATCAATATTGCTAACGGGAAGAATTTGCCTGAATGTCCAACTTTAATGTTTGAATTTATAGGAACAGGTTGGTCCCTCTACAAGTGTAACTTTTTAATTGTCTCATAGCATAAAATATATTAGCTGGATATGTTCAAATCACATTCTTATGATTGATAAAAATCAGAATCTGCTTGGAAGATTTGGTAATGTTAGAATCCAATTGCAAAGTATGAGATTTTACTTCCACATGCGAGGTGTATATGGCCTTGGGTTCTTCCACCATAATTGGCTTTGGTTGTGTGTTTCTCCCAAGGTTTGTATCAAGTTAAAAGTCACAAACCTGGAAAGATTTAGTGTAAAATGTTAATGGAAAAATGTGCACATAGGGATTGAGGGAAAGAAAGCAAATCTTATAGCATGATTCAATTTGCTAGTTATGACATAGTATGAAAGACTGAAAGAGATAAAGTCAAAAGTTGTCTATGAAATAAGCTACATACAGTATTCATATCAATAATAATGTAGTGTCCTTTTTAATGAATGTTCCACACTTCCATAAATGTAATACCTAACTTAGTGATATATATATTCTTCAGAGGCATATGCACGTGAACAAACACAAATTGTTCGGAAACTTGTTTCTGAGCACAATGGCTCAGATTTTGTATTCTCAGAAGAACCTGAAGCAAAAAAAGAACTTTGGAAGGTAGTAGTTTATTCCTTTATTATGGTTAGCATCCCCCTCTTCCCGAAACTTGAAGTTTGTGCATATGTTGGTTGTTTATTTATATTCTTCTCATCATCAAAGAGACATCCATCAACAGCTAGCAAAGTTATGTCATCTTTCTGTTACTCTGTTGCCAACCTGATTCATAGTTTATATTCTGTCTTGTTCATTGAAACGTGTTGTAAATGACCTCAGTATTAATTAGTCAGTATTACTATTTAGTATTTACTTCTACATTTAGGTCAATATCCTGTTCACATGCAGGTAAGGAAAGAGGCACTCTGGGCTTGCTTTGCACTGGAACCCAATATGGAGGCAATGATTTCAGTGAGTTAGTTATGAAATATTATATATTTTAATTTAATTTCTACATTGTTGTGTTACATGTTTAGTTGATAGGAAACAACTAAAGAATTTCATCTGATCCTTGAAGGAAATATATTTTTGATCTGATTTAAATTGAAGATATCCATATCAAACCAAGTCAATATGGATCTAAGACTAAGTGCCCGTGCTTGTTGCAAATGGGGAAACAGAATGAGAAGAATGATTTTTTTTCTTTCTTAGAACACATTTTTTATAAGCATTAGCTGTGCTGCCTAACCTCTGTCTGTAAACATCTTCATGTTAGTCCCCCTAAGATCAAAGAATAGAATGCCTGTGTTGTGAAGACCTGAAAGAGAAGCATTTGAAGTGAAGTTTTGTTTCTTCTTGAATTTAAATACATTCAGATTTGCTTTTTTTTTTTTTTTTTTTTTTTTTTCAAATTAGAGGAGTTCCGACTGTTCTTGACTTTCAATTGTTTATATTTTCCGGAGGACTGTTTCCTTTTCTTCTTTTTTTATTTGGGGGGTAATTTTAACTCCTGCAGGATGTATGTGTTCCTTTATCTCACCTTGCTGATTTAATTTCAAGCTCTAAAAAGGAGCTGGATGCATCACCACTAGTTTGGTAAGTCCGATCAGGGTTATTTGGTACTGGATACTGAAGTTAGATTAAATTGTATCATAATTCATGTTATTTGATGATGATGGGTGATCAAACAAACCGATGCTCAATGCGTGTACAAATTGTTTCCCTTGCCAGCACAGTAATTGCGCATGCTGGTGATGGTAATTTCCACACAGTTATTCTATTTGATCCTACCCAAGAAGAACAGCGGCGGGAAGCAGAGAGACTCAACCACTTTATGGTTCATGCTGCTTTGTCATTGGAAGGTATTAACAATAACTTGTTGACACTTGCTGTTGCTTGTTAGTGTGGCATTTCGGGTGCCTTTTAGCATTCGGTGTTTTTCTTCTCAAAATCATAATGTAAGTAAAGCAATTGGGTTTTGAAATTGGTTTATGTTGCTTCTAAACAGGAACGTGTACCGGTGAACATGGTGTTGGCACTGGAAAAATGAAGGTAGTGCACTATAATCTGTGATTCAAGTAAAGCTCTACACATGATGTTAGTTACTCATGAAATGCCCCCAACGTTGCATAATCTAACAAATCTTTAAAACTATATGGTGTTTATTAGGCTATTAGCTTTAGAAAACAAGCTTTCACATTAATCTGGCTGTCCAGCAGTGGCAGCAGAATACCTTGCATTAGTAGAGATACAAGAAATAAGCCGATTCTGTGTTACACATTGGTTATTATTAAGAATCATAATTTACACGCAAAGATTGGCAAGAGAGCATCATGTTTTGATGCTGCATGGTTGTTTTAGGTGGTATTTTATTTTTCAATGTGTTATTCCTTATTTTATAATTATGAGTTCAGATCTAAAGTAATAAAATTCTCATCCCTTGTTGCTTTATCCAGTATCTTGAAGAAGAACTCGGAGTGGAAGCATTGAGGACAATGAAAAAAATAAAAACAGTCCTAGATCCCAACAATATCATGAATCCAGGAAAGCTCATCCCTCCCCATGTTTGTTTCTAGTCGAACCGTCACTCCAAGAAGCAAGTTTGTAGTACAGCAATCATGGATGATCTCAAATTTCCAAAATCGAACGTATTGCTGTTTCTAACATCAGGTCATATCTGTAGAATACATTTTTTACTTTAGAAGGGCATTCTTCTCCCTGTAATTTTTATTCACTGAATGCTTCAGGCCATCTTTAGACTTTCTGGCCTCGTGTCCGAGGAAGTCCACATATGACAAGGTTAATAAGACTCCTTTTCTCATTTCAGACCATATCAAGATATAATTCATACTTACATATATCAGGAATTTTCATGCAGTCATTATTCCCCTTTTCATTTAAATAATTTTCATTTTTATCAGGTTTAAATATGTGTTTTCCCTATGAAAAATTAGTCAATTTTAATTTAGTTCGAATAATTTTTTTCTTCTCATTTGTTCCGTAATTTTTAATTATTGAAACGTGTTTCTAGTTTCAACCGTTAGATGGGTTAAGTAATAACATGTCAAACAAATTTCTTACAAGTTGCATAATCTTATTATGCCATGTTGTTACTTAACAAAGATGATTTAACAGTATAGATTAAAGTTTTTAAAAAAACAGATATTTTAATAAAATCATGGACTAAATAGAATTTTTTATGTGGACTAAATTCAAAATAGGCTAATTTTTTAGGGACAAAATATATTTAATCTCTTCTAATATTATTTATCTCTCTTGGGACAACTCAAAAATTGAAGATCTTCTCAACTGCAAGTTTTACGATATTTTATTCTTTTTCATATAGTTTGAATATGATTTTTTATTTTGGGTGGTGGTTGCTGGGGGCGGACGGAGAACATTGAGCTTCATTGAATTTACAGTTAGCAACATGTGTGTAAAATTAACTGGTTTATTAACTTCTACGTTTTTTGTCAAACTCATGAAGAAAATATGAATTAGCCTGTGTTTGAGTCACTGCAAAGCTTAATTCTAAATATTTTTCATTTTGTTAAAATTGATATTAGAGTGATAATATTCAAAAAATTTACCTGAGGTAGTTTGTGATAAATTTAGTATAAAATTTTTAGAAGCTTTTCTTAAACTTGAAACGAATATGCTTTACACAGTAAGGTTTCAATTTGTTGCAATTTAATGTTTATTTCTTACAATATTACATTCTACACGTTTAAAGGTAAGTTTATGCCCCCCCGAACATGCTATACAGGTGGAATTTTCAAAATGTAAATTCATGTTGAAAATTGTTAGCAATATATTTTTATTATTAAATAAAATTTATATAGAACTTAATTGAGTCGGGAGTTTTATTTTCTATTTAATAATTTTGAGAAGAGGTTTATATAGAAATCTTATATTTTACTTAATAAGATTTACGCAAACTTTACTTTAATTTTTGTTTCTGCATATAATTATAAAGGAATATTTTGGATATTGAAAATTTTAATTTTCTTTCAATAAAATATTTTCTGTACTCATAGTCAAGGTTTGAACTTCTCACTACATATTCAAGAAACCTAAATTTAGGGTTTGAATATGTTAATCTTGTTATATCACGACTATACATACATTCGGATACATTTGGATTTGCATCACTGTGCATAAATGCTGTGCAATTGCAAGGAGAAGAACTAGAACCACAAAATGATTTTTGAGATGTTTATCTTCTAATAATAATAAGATGAGGATGTGTTTTCAATTTTAGTGCATGTGTTGTGTGTTTGAGGACATGATTGCATCAGAATGACACCAATTGATACTCATCTCACAAGGCTTGGTTAGATAAGAGTGAAGATGGATCTTCTTTGGCAATTTAGCACTCCTATGCTCTGAGTAACTAGACCTTTTATTAGCAGAATAAAGGGTCCCTTTTAACATCGTCGTTATCGTTCTTTTCCAGTCCTATACAGACACATATACTCCTTCCACTTATTCAATATGATCCATACGTCACAGAAAGGAAAAGTATCTTAGAAGGTAGGCGCCTCCTGAGTCCTCCCCACTATTTATTTATTGAAAAAAGTAGTGGTGCATGCAATTAAAATACTATTCCTATTGCGACTCAGAAATTGGCCCATTGACCAATGGAATGGGTGACCCGTGTGATTTGGGGAGGAGTCTCTACTATTCTATTTGTCACGTAGAGCTCCAACAGGGACATACATTGATAACGATGAAAAGGAACATAACAAAATATATATTCTGCAACTTAGTTATAAATAAATTAAAAGATTCTCTTAAGACTTGGTTTCCAGCTTATGTCAAGTTAACTCGTTTTAAAGCATTAAACTTACTTAGCCAAAAATTGGATAGATTCTAGAGAACATATTTTGGCTAATTACACTCAACTCTTTGTGAATCCAAAAGGATAGATTCTTGATTTGGATGAATCAGGGAGCGCCGAAGCCTTCAACAGTAGAAGAAAATGAACAAATCATTATATAAGGAGTAAAACTGATACCATTGATAGATTCTGAAATCAATACACCATAGAAATGTTAAAAAAGAAATCAATAAAGAAAAAGCTTTTAATGTCAGCTAGATTCTCGTGTTTGTTCAAATAAGACTAGACAAGTGAACGATGGTTCTTTAGAAGAAAAGTTCTGATGGGAAGAAAGGTTGAGTTTATCCTAGATAAAATATTAATTCTTGAAACAAATCTAAATCATAACAGTATCCGAATCTCAAGACAATTTCTCTGACAATATTTAATAAAGAAAAAAAATGTTTTATTTGTCCAGTTCCTAACCTATTACTTGGAAAGTTGACCATCATCGCTGGCTTCCAAAATTACACGCATTTCATGGCTTCAAAATGGATAAATAAACTATGCTGATAACATGAAGGACAACTAAACCCATTGATGCAAAGAAATTGCCGACCTACAAACAAAAGGTCCAAATATACCTTTTTTTTAAATTAAAAAATACAAATAAGACTTTGATACATAACTTACAAAAAATATAGGATATATATATCTTATATTATCATTTAATTATAAATTATTATATGTGAAAATTTTATTAACTTTAAAAAACTATTTTAAAATTTGGTATAATTTTTAATTAAATAATAATATTTGATGATGCATATTCATAAATTTTTAATTATTATATCATCAACATATTAAAAATAAAGTAATTTTTATACAAGATTGGTGTAAGGTTTTTGAGATAAAGTTATGCTAAATGATGGTATAAAATATTTGAGATTAACATTAAAGTGATAAACGTAAAATCATAACCTAGCACCATTAAGTCATTAATATAATCGATTCTAGAAAAAGTTAAACAAGAAAGTGGTTTACATTTTTCAAACATGAAGGATAATTTATACTACTACTGCCTACGAAACTGATGCCACTAAAGGCTTAACGGGTGAACAGTGAGGGAGCTTAAGATCTAATATAATGGCTTAGTTCATTATTATATGTACCACCCGCTAATAGCCAAGATAAGCCATTTTCATGGCTGCTGTTGGCCCCACCACTAACACTAGGAGTTGTACTACGACCATATCAAATTCAATAGACCTACATGGATCCAACTCCATGCGCCAAACCACCAATCACCACCACTTTTCATTGGCTTCTGATATTTATCTATTAATTCGTTCGAACCTCACAAAATTTCCTTTATAAATAAATAAATAAAATTATGTACTCACAATAAAATATATTTCATACTGTCATTTAATTATAAGTTATCGTTAGCATAATTTCTAAGTAGACCTAGTTAAAATTAATAATTTTATCCTAATAATTTGTATTTGAATAACAATATAAAATTATTTAATATTATCAGTATTATAATTATTAAACTCAAAAAATAAACACAATTTTTTTTTGACAAATTTTACTTGTTTTAATATTTTCTCAACAAGAAAAAGAGACTGGTGTTATATTTAAATTTATTTTAAAAAGAAAGATTATTTTATTTTAGAAATAAATTTTTTGAAAATTATTTTATTTAATAATTTATAAACCCAAATATTAAAATAAAATTTCTCTCTAAATCAGGTAAAATTTTATATAATTTTAAAATTATTTAATGTCTCATCAATTGATTACATTTTAATATATATATATATATAATATAAAATTATATACTTATGCATATTTAATTTATCTAAAATTTAGTAAGTAGGATAATCATGATAACATCAAATAGTTCAACGATCAGATTTACTGATGTATTATATAATACAAGTTTTGGATAATGATTGTTGTGGCATTTTAGATACTCAGGAGAGACTACTTGAAGTAACAAAAAAGTTTAGAGGTTGAAATTATTATCTCCTTATTTTCAGTGATAAAATAAACTTATTTTTTTAAATATAATACAAAAATCGTTTTTTAGAATTTTTTTCAAGCACATATTACTGTACTGGATATGTACCAAAAGATATTACGCTACTGGACCTTTTATATAAAAATTATGAAAAATCAAAGTAAGAAAATGAATGTACATTTGTCTTCTCTATGTACCTAGTCTTATTAGACTCTGCAATTCAATATTGGAGCCTTTTATGACATTGAATAATACTCAAATGAAAAAAAAAAATTATAAAATTAACGGTGGGTTTAATTTTAATTGTCCTTAATGTAAAACTTTTTTACATAATTATATATTATCAAGTCATTAAAATAATTTGACTATTGTTATCACTGCATAAAACTAAAAAGTCTAACCTTTTAATAACATATTAGTATATTACTAAATGATAGCAATATAAAGATTTTACACTTATAGTCTATCAAATTTAATTTTTAACACAGGATGTTATTGTTTCTACTTTAATGAAATATCTTTGCACCAAATATTTTTGGGAATATAATGCAAAAAACTTTTTGGTAATTGGCACAAGGACTTAAGTGGCGCTTGTTTGCTTAACTTTTAAAATGGAGTTTAGACACATATTGATGCATAAACAGAGTCTAAAATACGCGCGTTATCTGCAAAGCGAAAAAATTTCGACTTAGAGAAATGGAAGTTAGCGTTTGTATACAAACAAACCCTTAAAATCTTACAGAGAAGGGAATAATGTTGTGGATTCTGATTAGTATGGCATGAATAATGCTTCTCTTCCTCTTATTGAATATTTGATGCTGTGCGTGCCATTTCCCCTTTTCGGCTCTTTTTCATGTTGATTTTAAGGGATGCTTTTGTTGGTCTTAACAATTTTTTTCTGCAACAAATTTAAAAAGCTGCTGAAAAAAAATGAGTAGTTAACCTTCAGCCACGTACACGTACATAATATCAAGCAATATATTTTTTTAATTTTATGTATGTTGTTTTTTACTATCTCCTATATATAAAAAACAAAAGATCATTTTTTTCTTAATTATAAGAAATATTGGTTTATGTTTAAATGTATAATTGTTCAGTTTTTTTATATTCTTAATTATAAGTTATGTCATTAAATATAATTATTTTTTAAATAATTTAATTTTATGGTAAAAAGAATTAAATTTATGATATTATTAATTAAATAATATAATTTAATTACTTTTATTGGTTCACATAATTTAGGTATTTATTTTACTTCAATACATTTTTAAGTGTTGTTTGTATAGTTCTCTAATTAAAATTAAAATTAAAATTTTAGTTAATAATCAGCATAATTTTTTAATACAAATATTTTTTACACAAATTATTGAAGTAAAATTTCAATTCGAATGAAATGATAACTCAAATAATATTTAAATAATTGTATTTACATTTTTTTTCTAAATTAAAGTGGGGGCAAAACTATTTTTATCAAATAATCTCCAATTTAATTTGGTACTTACTTTGGACAGCTGTATTGTTTGTTTATATTATATCATATGTAAAAGGCAAAATCAAATCTCAAAAGTTGTGGTCAATGTCATGCTACATATATATCCAATTTGCTTAGCGTACGAATTATGAACATTATAATAATGTCTATCCGAATCACTAGGCACAATCCCCTTTTTCTGGCAATTTTAACTTTACTATTATATATACTATGATTTTATCCCAAACAGAAGAAGGTTGAATGATATTAGGCGTGAATCCAAATCGTATCTGAACTGTAAAGTACACCGGTGTATCAAATTGTATATTGTATATTGTATATACTATCCTTTTTACATAGTTATTATATTAATCCCTATAAATTACATAAAATTTATTTAAATAGAATATAAAGGTATTTTACACCGTAATGTATGATAAGAATATTAATTTTTGTTCAGTCTAGTCGCTACAGGTTGCCAAAAGAGTAAAGAGGATGATCTTGTGTAAAAAATGTTGCCAAGAGTTGTATGAAAGTAACATACTTGATGGAGATTATTATACCAGTATTTTATAGAGGTGAATTAGTAGTGTGTTTAGTGGTTTAATACGTAGTCATGTCCTATCTAATGAGAGGAGTGGTTGAAATTATAGACTTGTTAAGTGTCTTTTTGTGAGGTTAATTCCTGTAATAAATGAGACATTCATTGATTTTTTTTTCAATGAATAAATGCAAGGTTTTAAGTAAGATGATTGGATACATGTTCATAATCCCAATGTAAGATAATTTAATAATTGATAATTTGACTAAGTAATCTTGAATAGGATTATCAAGATCTATCTAAACTAAATTTTGAAATAATTATTTTAAAAATAATATTTATAGTAAATTTTAATTAATTGATAGTATAAAAATTTAAACTAACAATACTTGAAAATTAAATTTAGTTACATATCTCTTAAAAAACCATAAATTATATTGTCTTTGTATTTATTTTAAAAAATTATAATTTTTATACGAAAATTTATGTATTACCTTTTATTTTATTTTATTTAATATGAACAAGTTATATCCTTAATAAAATAATTATGATAATCAACAAGTTAAACTACGGCACACACCACCTCTTGATGATATACTAATACAATATGTATAGATGTCATACAATTAAGTCAAAAATATATTTTGAAAAAAAAATATATAAAGGTCAAAATTAATAATTTTTTAGGATTAAAATGAAGCTTAGCCATATTTATAAAAGCTAAAAATATATCTAATCATGAACAAGATAAAACTTTGAAATTTTAGAAGATGAAACAAATATGATGTGATTTTTAATATTAATTGTCCATAAAACAAGTGGTTAGAGAAGATAAATATATTTTCCACTGCATATATATTTTTACTAATATCTTATTATAAACATGTTATTAATATTTTTTATATTTTAGTAATATTTAATAAATATAAAATATTATTAATGATATGTTGTGACATAATTTAAATATAATATTTATTAAAATATTGTCAAAATTAATAAGTAAGATTTTTTTATATTTTTGTAATATTTTTAAATGTTGTAAAAAGTGATATATATTGTGGTGAATGTTTATTTTTACCACTATTAAGAAATTTATTTATATTAAAATAATTTAAAATATAATACATTTTATCTCTCAAGAATTAGTTTTAAATTCTTATTGTTAACTTTAAAACTTTAGAAGATGAAATTGAACTTTTGGATGAAGTTCCAAAGCTTATTGTAATTCATGATACTCCTTGTACCCTAAAACAAAGAAGAATTTGAGATATATTCACTTCACATCATTCATGGCAAGTGAATTCAAAATATTAACAATTAAAGACTATGCCACGTTGGATTTACCTTGTGGACACTACCCTACTAAGAGAGCGAGTCACCCGCATTGAAGTCCTATATATAAAATGGATACTTATAAAATTATCAGACAAACTTTAATTTCTTTCCCATATATAGTCACTTTGTTAGCTTACATATATATATAATAGCTAGAGCATCAAAATATATTTACAAGCACCTCTTACCTTTGCTTGCTTGTCAATTTAGTACCATAGTTGTATTTATCTTCAAAAGAAGTCTGATGAGATTTTAGTGTTAAAGGGTTCGATTAGATCAAATTAAAGATAAAAAGGTAAGTAAACATATATCTAATATTCTTTTTCATTATTTTCTCTTCATTTTCAGTCAATTCATATAATATATAAAATTTACTTATTCTTCATTTTTTCTATTTTCTTTTTACTACTTCCATACAAAGGCTTTTAGTTTACATTTTCTTTTTACACACACATGGCATAATTGTGACTAGCGAAAGACACTTCTAAAAAAATATACATACTCACATTGCCTAAATTTAAATCATAAGTGCTAAAAGATTTTCTGATAAAGAACTATACAAAACAAAAATTTAAATAATTGCACGAATTTTCAAATCCACGCTCACGAAGAAGGTAGTTAATAATTTCTCCGAGTTGTTAACCATGCATTTACAGTGAGACTATTACAAGTGTAGTTCCACTAATAATCTCTTTTTAACAGTCACAAATCCACAATGTGTTCAAAAATGAAAAATCTATATATATGCACATTACTAGAACTTGAGTGTATTGCATGCCTCATATGATATTAGTTAATGGACCCTCCAAAATAAACATTCGAGAATCACGGGAGGTGGTCGTCCAATCTATCTAGTTTACCTAAGGTCCATATTGAGAGGAAAAAAAAAAAAAAAAAAAAAGAAAAAGAAAAAGAAAAAGAAAGCAATAAGTAGGGATAAATGTGGCACCAAATTCATTTAATAATAATCACACGATGAGCCTGGACAATCCCCACTAATAACAAAGCTACCTCCACCATCGCAACCAATGGCCACTATATATATATGAGATCCACACAAGCAATTTGCAAAACACAGAAAATCATAATTACAATGGGTTCCCTCCCCCACGTGGTAGAGGACTGCATGGGCTTACTCCAACTCTATAGCGATGGTTCCATTTTCCGCTCCAACGACATAGAATTCAAAGTTTCACCCATCCAAGATAACTCCATAGCGTTCAAGGATTTTCTCTTCCACAAGAGGTTCAACCTCTCTCTTCGCCTCTACAAGCCCCAACACTTACCACCCGACAACATCAACCTCCCCGTTGTCGTGTTCCTTCACGGTGGAGGCTTCTGTTTCGGTTCGCGCACGTGGCCCCATATTCACAACTGCTGCATGCGCCTCGCGGCGGGGCTTCAGGCGGTGGTGGTCTCGCCGGACTACCGTCTGGCCCCCGAGCACCGCCTTCCCGCGGCGGTGGAAGACGCCGTGGAGGCGGTGAGGTGGCTCCAGAGGCAGGGGCTGAGCTTGAAGGAGGATCAGAATGGTGGGGACGCGTGGCTCAGCGGTGCCGTTGACTTTGACCGCGTGTTCATCGTTGGTGACTCGTCTGGCGGGAACATTGCGCACCACCTCGCCGTTCGCTTCGGCTGCGGTTCCAGAGAGATGGACCCCGTTCGGGTACGAGGTTACGTCTTGTTTGCGCCGTTTTTCGGCGGGGAGGTTCGGACCAAGTCCGAGGAAGGTCCACCAGAGCACATGTTGAACCTTGACTTATTAGACAGGTGAGGGTAATTTAACTGCTATATTTATTTTTATTTAATTAATTCATTTTCTTTAAATAATTGAATAAAAGGTCATTTTAATCTTTAAAGGTGTATAATTTTTTCATATTAATTTTTTTAAAAGAAACTCTGAATCTACAGTCACATTAGTCTAACTATTATAATAACATATGGCTTAAAGTGATAAATTAACCAATGTTTATAAACTAAAATAATAATAAATTATTATAAGTTAAAGAACTTAGATGTAATACATGAAAATTTTAGAAATTTATTTAGAATTTTCTTTATTTGAAGGATGTATGTGACAACACTTAATACTTTTAGGGATGGATAAAAAAATTATTTACCCTTTTTTTCTCTATAAATATATGAATTGTCTGAGAACTGTTATTTTTTATAAACTATTCATAATATGTGTAAAGTTTTTGGGTCCTGACTTTTAGACACAATAAATATAAATATTTTATTGATATCATTTTTTTTTTCTACCTCTCTTTTCTTGACACATTCCATCGCTAATTATATCAGTATCTTATCTTTATTTTCTTTTTAATTTGAAGAAAGAAAGATAAAGATATATATATATATATATATATAAATATAGAGAAGTTGAGTTTAATTAATTAAAATACTTTAGAAAAAATAATTTTGTACACCTCGCTTAGCTTACTTTCGTATTAGTTCATGCTAAAAACTTCTACAGTGTCTACACCCAAAAGGAGTTCAAATATCATTTTCCAAAGTCTTTTTGCTCAATCTCGTCATTTCATTATAGGTTTGTGTTATTTCCAACTTCTTCGCAATGGACCACTTTAATAATTATAGGAGTATAGAAGAATCAGTATCACTACATTGGAAGTGGTATGTAAGTAATTAGATGAACAAATGCTACGAAGTGGTTCCACTGGTGAGTGAAATCGCTCTTAATGAATATGCCTATACATGGACCCACTCAAGTCACTACACTTGTTTTCGTTTTGGCCTTATATGGGAAAGGAATATGCGATGACTAAGACATAACAGCATTTGGCTACACTAGTCTTAATTCTTAATTAGTTAAATAGTTTTTGTGCTCTTTTCAAATTATAATATTTTTTCGTTAATTTCTTAAGAGTGGTAATTCTAAAATTTATTTTAGCAAGATTGCTGAATATGATTTCATTGAAGCAACTACAACTTTTATAGTAAGAATATTTCAGAATAATAGAGATAAGTTTGGTTTCTGCATAAGTTAAATAGTTTTTTTTCTCCAGTTTTCCTCTCACCGATTCTGTGTTCTGTTAAATGATTGACCTTACAAATATTAAATTGGTTGATCCCTTATAAGACAAAATATGAAGAATTTACAGGTATTATGAAATTTTTATTTTCTCATTATTAAGAACTTTAATTTGGTGTAAACCAGGCGTAAATATGTTGGATGAAGATATCCACTGTATTAAAATTTACAAATATTTTAAATTTATAGAACTATGCAATTAAAGGGCATTTTGCCGTGAAATTGTTGTGAAATATGTAGTCGATCAATTCATGAATGATGGAAAAAATAATATGAAAAAAATTATATTTTATGTAAAATTTATTCTCATATAATATTTTTAAAACTTTAATTTTTTATTCTATAATTGAAATGTATTAAAATTTATTTTATAAGATAGAAAAATACAGAATAATAATTATAAGCATTTTATATTTCCTAAAAATATTCAATTAACATTTTAAAATAAATATATTAACACTTTTTATTGTTAAAAATATGTGAATACATTTAAAAATATATTAAAATGGTATTAAAAATAAAAATTTAAATTATACAATTATTAAAATTAAGTATAACTTTGTATATTTTATGAAAGCAAAACACATTTAACATTTTTAATTGATATTATTTTTTAATAAGTAAAATCTTAAGATTAAGTTTTATACATGAAAAAAAATGTTAAAAAAATTAATCTCACCATATTATAAATGTTTTTATCTAAATAAAATTGGTTCGTATAAAAGTTATTTTATAATTTTATAAAAAAATAATTTAAATATATAATAAATATTTATTTATTAAATAACATATAATTATAAATATTGAATTTTAAAATCCGCATAAATACATGTAAGGGATTGCTTTTGAAACGTGCGAAATCAAAATGGCAATAATGATTGTAATTGAAGTGATTAGTGGTGACATTTGGCTAGTCCCTCTTGCACCACCTCTTTATGTGTCTCTAGGTGACCTATATGTGATATGAGAAAAGAAAAAAATTAGATGTAATTAGTGTTGTAATTTTATATATTGTAATACATGTTTTAATATATAATTATAATTATTTAATTTAAATATATGTAACAGTTATACTTAAAATAATTTGAAAATAAATTTAAACATAAATATATTAAAATTCAAAATAATAATGCTTTTATATTTCCGTCTTAAAGTGGAATTTATTGAGAATATATGAAAAGTTAAATTCATATAAATAAATTCCCTAGTAGTGACATAAATTGTTTCCTTCAAATAAAAAATGGGTTAAAAAATGAAACGCGTGTACAACATTAACATTAAATAATATAGTTTGTTATCAACACACTTCAGATATCCAAATCCGTTGAACAAAATCATTTATAAACTTTTCCACTTTCGATAAGATATGCCTAATCCAATATTATAGCAAATTAAATGCAATATGTTAATTCCAAATCATTTATTTATTCTAAGCCTTATCCAATATGCTTCGCAACAAATAAAGCCAATTGTTAGATACATATTCGTCAAATAGGTGACAATGAAATAAAGTGCGCAATACTAGGGAGATTGTGATATTTTTTTACATATATATAAAAATTAAATAAACACATTTTGATGTTGAAATAATTTCATTATGAGATGATCATGTGGTTAAATTTTAGGTCTATTTGTCTCTCTCACACACAAATGGTAATAGTGTTAAATATTTAATTATCACGCAGATTTTGGAGGCTGTCGATGCCTGTTGGAGAGACGAGAGACCACCCATTGGCGAATCCGTTTGGACCTGACAGTCCAAATCTTGAACAAGTGAAGCTTGATCCTATTTTGGTGATAATAGGTGGCAATGAATTGCTTAAGGATAGGGCAGAAGACTATGCTGCAAGGTTAAAAGAACTTAACAAGGACATTAAATACTTTGAGTTTGAGGGGTGCGAGCATGGGTTTTTCACTCATGATTCATACTCATCAGAAGTTGCTGAAGAGGTCATCCAAATCCTTAAACGATTCATGCTTGAAACTTCTAGTTAGAGGGCATGCACACACCCGAGAAACAAATTAAAGAGTTGAAAGACACTGATGTAATTAAGGTTAATTAGCCTATATTTTTAGCCCAGAAAAGTATTTCGTGTGAATGAATTATTTATGTCAATTTTATGGTGTGTACTTGTAATTTTTCATTGGTGATTGTAGTCAAGTACCTTTGTTAGCTATTTGTGCTATAACTTTTGAATACTATAAGTAATTTTCAAGTGAAAAATTCAGTCATAGAATTTCAATTAATCTTATTATAATTATTAATTTAGGGTTTATTATTTTGAAAGTAATCAAATTTGTGTATATGTGTGTTCTTCCAACCCGGAAAACAAATTGAATAGTAGAAAGATACCGATGTAATTAAGGTTAATTATTAGTCTATATTTTAGCCCAGTAAAGTGGTTGGTGGCAATTAATTATGTCAATTTTATGTTGTGTACGTGTAGTTTTTCATTGGAGATTGTAGTCAAACTACCTTTCTTAGATATTAGTGCTCTAACTTTTGAGTTGTATAAGTAATTTTCAAGTGAAAAAATCATAATCATAGAATTTAAATTAATCATATAAATTAATTTAGGGTTTATTCTTTTGAAAGTAACCAAATATTATATATATATATTATTTTGTTTCAAAAAATAATTTAAATTAATTATATATAACTTAATTCTAAATATTTTCGTTTAATTTTTTCATATTTACTTCATTTGATCATATATTTTTATTTATACTTAAAAATTGCATAATGCATTTTTTTTTAATGAAATTGACATCATACAAAATTTAAAATGATGCATGCACATACTTCATCTTTGAGTTGGGTCCACGAATAAAATAAATATATTATTACAAGTTTGTTCATGTTCCACGTTTCTATGTCATTATTTATAAATTATATTATTATAATATTTTTATATTTTATTATTATAATAGAAAAAATTAAAAAAAATATTTTTTAAATATTATATTGTTATAAATTATTTTTCTAGAAATAAATAGAAATATTTTAATAAAATGATAGTAAAAATAATATTTTAATTTTTACATTGATATTTAATTACAATTATTTTATTATTATTTATATAAAATATTTTAATTAATAACTTAGATGTCATTCACTTGTTCCACTACGTTAATAAGTCGCTAATAGAGTCAAGCACAATAATTTACTACTTTCACTGGTTGTGAGTCTGTCTCAAGCTCTTATGTTGTGAATTATTATATGAAATAAGATTTAATAAATTTATTATTTTATTTTTATTTTATAATAGTAACAAATTATTTTTTATCATTTTTAATAATAGATAATATTTTTTAAAG
Source organism: Mucuna pruriens (assembly GCA_025330945.1). Classification (NCBI taxonomy): domain Eukaryota; kingdom Viridiplantae; phylum Streptophyta; class Magnoliopsida; order Fabales; family Fabaceae; genus Mucuna; species Mucuna pruriens. The sequence goes on from JAENHJ010000528.1 coordinate 4,590,712, forward strand.
TATATAATAAATTTTAAAATCATAAAATAAACGTTTAAATAGTGCTTATTTTACACGGCACGGGAGGAGTTTTATACATACTGTCCCCAAATATTACTAGGTCACACGATGACAAAGTCTTGTATATAAGATTAACATTTATTGGTATTTACCACATTAAAATACTATTAATTATTATGTTAAATTTAAAAGAAATTAATTGCAATAATCACATTCAGAATTTTTAACTTATTATTATTATACTTCAGCTTTCATTTAATATAATTTAAAGAAATTAGTTATATATTTTTTTATCACGATTTAATTTTAATTATAATTACATGCAATGAATATTAGTTTAATACTATTTGAAAGGTATATTAATTACATTTGTGTAAGTTGTTGATTTGCAACGTTATTAATTCCTTATGAAGCTGGGGAAATTGATTTAGATATTTTGAAGAAGGAAAAAAAAATTGGGATGATGATTGATCGATGGATGACAATTGACAAGCATATAGTGATGAAATTGTGGGAGTGGGAATCTTATCGGTCATTCACGTCTTGTTCATGATCTTATAATTTGACACACAGATAATAGAGTATAAAAGATGAAGGATAACACCAATAACACCATTTTATGGATTTCTGTGTTCGAAACTAGATGACATGCTAAAACATGAATGACTTGCTTTTATCCAAGTTCCACTAGACACTCAATTTATTTTGTCCTCCTTTTTAGTGGGTTCGGAATGTATTCAACAGATAATTTTTTTGGTTAAGGTGGATCCTCGAATCTTTTCATCATTAGTGATCTAATAAGTAATAATTATTGATAAAGTAGTATCTAATGAAATGAATACATGATATCTATCTTGTAAGAGATGTTTTAAAATCAAATTTCAGTTTTAGGCAAAATCATTCTTTTGATTTAGTATTTTATGTTTATCTCGTATAAATTAGTCTCTTATGTTTGAAACTTTAATAACAATTACAAAATTATCAATTGCCATCTAACACAGTTAGATACTTACTGATGTTTGTTAAGTGTGTAGCTGGATTCATGATGTGAGCTGTAAATGCCAATGGGATGAAAACATATTGGAGGGAAAATTTTCAAACAACTTGGTTAATAGGATTCCTTGAAACTACAAACTTGGAAGGTATGATCAATTTGTAACATATTACCATAGGTTTGAAAACCAGTGGTATCGTATGTGTCTTTAAAATTCACCTATGTCTTTGACTACTCATTAATCCGTTATCAACACACTTGAAATCAAACCCATCCATCATCAAGTTCATCTCAACCAAATATGAGCAAATTTTGCAAAAGTTGAAAAGATAAAATACCACGGCATAGTTAGTTTCACATTAAAAACGTTTTCAGTTTTATTTAAATTTTAACGAATTTAAAATAAAATATGTGTCACTGATTTGTCTTTTCTTAATTCACTTTCATTAAGTTTTCCACTCTAGCGAGCTCTATTCCATTTGACTCGAAGTGAGGCATAATTATACATACTACAGAAACTCTAATACCAAACCATCGTGGCGTCAACATCGATTACAACCTCCACAATCACAAGCTTCGATCATAGTCCACCACCTAGCAAGAATCACACTACTACCACAAAATGCATGTTCTCAAACCCACCAGTTACGAACGCAAGAGACCACTATTTCGGCCCACGAACTACCTTACTATATACTATATACTAAGACTTACAGAAAATAAGGAAGAGCCCCAACAAAATAAAGTAAAATAAGGGGGGAAATGATAATCAAAATAATAAAAATTTCAAAAGTGTAACTGCAGATGAGATCAAAGTTCAAACACTAAAAAACTGGATTTTATTTTTTTATAATTTTTAAGAAATGTGAAGTTTACTCACTTTTATAAACATACATACATATATATATATATATCACGTAATTTTACATATTTTTCTCATTTTATAATACATGTTTATGCTTTTTAAATTAAATTAATTAAGTTCATATTTTTAATTTCTTATAAATTAAACTTTTTATTTTAATTAATATTTAAGTTTCTTTAATTAACATTAGACATAATGAGATATTTATAAACTATCATTAACGTACTCTTTTATCAATTAACCTAATTTTAAAAATAAAATAAAATTTATAAATGGCCCAATATGTATTTGTATATTTTATTTTTATTACCAACAATTTTTTGTTCTATTAATTAAATTAAAATTCTCTTAAATAATTTTTATTTATATTTATATTTGTTCATGTTTTACCTGTATTTACAAACAAATGCATGCAATACTTGTTAGTTTTCAAAATTAAGTTGAAAATAAAATCATCCAATTATGTTTTATTTTGAAATGAAAATATATAAATATGAAACTAAATATATAAGACCACATATAACTTTTTTATTATAATATTAACTATTAAAGCATGTATACATCCACATAGAAAAAGAACAAAACCATAGTTTTTCTTTTAATAATTGTCATATAAATTTCAAATAATTTATAGTCATAATCATTTGTGTAAAATTTCTAATATTATTCTTATAATCTTTCGAAATAATTTAATGTTCTAATTTATTTTCTAAAAATACTAATCATTCAAATGTTTGCAGAAATTAAGAAATTTATTAAATACCTATAACTTTTAATAAAATAAATTCTATTCAACTAGTGTTATTTAGTGAAGATACTAAAAAAAATATAAATTTAAAGGTAATATTTTTAATTTAAAATAATAAACAGAATAAACTAGATTTTTTGGTAAAATAACTAATCTTTCAAAATATATAAAAAAAGCGTATTTATGCTATAAGTTTGTTTGAATCCATTATCTCAAATCTTGAAAGTTGAGGCAGTCTAGAAAAAAAAAACTGGATTCATTGCAGTCGAAAATGACATGATTAATGCAGTTAAAATAACGTGCCGTTTCAATTTGAACTACCCATTGAGTGATTTTTTACTGTGGCAATTTCAAATTCTAAAAGTAATCTGGAAGGTCGAAGTAGACAAACATACCCACGTGTGTTTGCAATGTTTTTCATGTGCATAATTGCCATATCTTTTGGTAGTAATGCTTTTACTTTGAAAAAAAAATAAAAAATAGGTAAATTAAAATTTGAAAGTTTAGCAAGTTAAACCAGACCTCAAAATTCTGCTCGTACTTATAAATTATTAATTAATAAATTTTTTTACATCAATAACAAAATTTAAACTCAGAACTTGATCCTATTAACTAAACTAATATACAAGTTGACTAACGTGCTTTATCTCAACGTCAAGCTGCTTTTGGCGTGGATTTGTGGGTCCAAACTCCAAAACAAGGGTATCCCTGACTCCATGACTTAATTGTACCTAGCTAGCTACCTTCTCAATCTTCACACAAATCCGGGTAGATACATGCACACATGTTATTAGATTGACCAAATACATTCACGAAATGAAATAATATTAAATTTTATTTTTTAATTATTTAATATAAAATAATTTGATAATTTTTTTAGTATAATTTATATTATTATTTATATATGATTTATAATTGAATCACAGTACAGTACATTTATTATTTACTCTTTGACTAATGTGCTTTAAATTATGCTTTATTGAATTTAATTTTGATTTATTTTATCTGATTCCTTGTTAAATATTGGACGATGTTACATAATAAAAAAATATATAGAAATATTTATCTCCTCTTTGTATATATCTATTCTACTAGCAATTTTGAACATGAGGATCCACACTCTCCTGTGATAGCCAAAAAATTGGCCATACTATATTAATTATTAAACATTAAACATCACTTTATCTTGGGGTGAACATCAACCATCATTTCTGAAAAGATAATGCAATCAGAACACCAATTTTAGTTGGAAAGTGGAATCATGCATCCGCACACAGGGGTTCACTTTCTGAATCATTCTTCCACGAATTACCGTGTCAGGTTCAAAGAATCTGTATTACTAGCTAGTAGTGTTTCAAAATCACAAATTATACATAGTTGATCGCAATGACAGAAGTCTCAATTAATGTTCCAGGATCTTAGGCCTCTATCCAAAAGAGACGAAGTTTTCAGTTTTCTTTAATTAGTTTAATTTCTTTATTTGGAATGTTTTAGATTGATTGGACATTTTCAAAACAATTAATCTAGTTCAGTGGACAATCCATAATGTCCACTAGAATGACCATATTTTCGCTGGACATGTGTCAAAGGGACTGATGATTTATATTATGATGGACTTTTCAGTTTTTGCTATTTAATTATTTATCACAGTTTTCCACCATTTGAGACAGTAAGAGCCTGTGTGCTAAAATCATTTCGTGGCCACTCAGGAGTTAACAGACCAAAAGGTCAAGACAAGGATCGAATTTCATGCTGCAAACTCTTTACAAAAGACGCAATCTTTGGATTGAAAAGGTAAAATAATTAAATAATACTTGTTGGACCAATGTATATATGTATGATTATGGATCATGACAATGCGTCTTTGTGCTCTCAAAATTCCGTTTCTACTTTTTTTCCGGCACTAAAAGGAAGATTATATGTATCAAAGATTAGTTGATATCATATCTCTTTAGAGTTGGCGCAGGAGAACCCCTATCCTTATAATGTAATTAATTATATATTATCTATACCACTCGAGTCAAAATTTTGGTTGTTAGGCATATGTAATTGGAAATCAATGTACTCAAAAACTAGTGGGAGGAGAAGATATATATGGCTTTTGGCTAAGTCGTGTTTCAAGCTATTCACAATGATTGTACAATTTGTTTGGACCCAATGTCAAAAACCATGACCCATCGGTGATTCAATTCAACCAATAATGGACAAAAGTAATCATCACATATGCTAATTATTGGCGCAACAAATTACTGTTACAAGCCTACACTCGCTGGTGGAATCGACTAACATATATACTGTCACACAAAGTCATCACAAAATTAAGCTCACTGTTTATGTAACACTAAAAAATGTTATTCATCAGTACAAATATTAGGCTTTTTATTATAAGTTCATATTAATAATTTAATTCTATTACCCAAAAGTTATATTAATAGAAGTTAATTTAGTGTGAAACTATTAGTATATATATGATAGTTTCTTTTAATGATACAATTTTATGCGTATTTAAGGGTATTGTCTAATGATATTTTGTATCATTATATCCAGTTAAGCTTTTTTTTTTTTAATTAAGAAGGAAAATTTTATGCAATATGTTCATCATCTCTTCTGGCACTCTGTGTGGTATTAATAGAAAACAACGACTATGAGGAATATTAAGTTAAATTATGCGTAACAAAATTATATTTCAGGGTATTTTGTTTGGTTTTAATGATATTTTAGATTTGATAAATATTATTCATTGTCTTTTTTTATTGGTGTAATAATTTCGTAACTTGTCTTTTCTTTCTATTCCTTTAATATGACTTTAAGACTACTGTATTCGGATTAGGTATTTCTTATACTTTGTTGCTTAATTAATAAAATTTTACTTATAAAGAAATACTTCTTTACTGATTGATCCGAAGTGTTCTTGGTTATCTGTGATCCGTAATTCTTGGTTAAATAATGGCCACAATATAAAATATATTTTATTGGTTATATGTTATTCAAATTAAATTGAAATCCTTGATATTCAAAAGTATTGTCAGTTACTGGAATATTAATATCTATATTTTATTATGTACAATTAATCATTGCATTATTAACACATCACAAAAGGAGTTCAACATTAACAAACCAATTCCCAGAAATGGGAGGAACGAATGGAAACTTGGAAAGTTCACTGCTCACTTTAACTTAACTAGGGAAAGTTTGCATTTTTTCTTTTTTACAAGAAAAATGTTATTAACAAACCAAAAACGTGGTTCCAGTTTGCATGGGCCATACTAATTAAGCCGAAAAAAAAGGAGGCAGGAACCATATTGGACTGTCATCCACGAAGAATCTGCTTAATAAGTTATGTTTGGACTATGGTGGCTTGGAAAAGAAAAATAAGAGCCTAAGCATATATTACTTAAAAGTTACAATGGCTGACAGATACAGTTGGCGGTAACATGACACTTGCTTATGGTTGGTAAGATATATATCATGGCACTATACCTTTAGGTGAAATAATTGCGTATTGGACGAGTTTCCTCAAATCGAACTTCCCTTTAATTTGCATCTTTGCTAAATGAAACAATTAACATCTACTGGGCTACTTAATTAACAAAATTGGTTCAAGTCCATGCCTAAGTAAATGATGGTGATCTAACGTAGCTCTATTTCGAAGATATATATGATGGATGTTCAATTCCATTATCCAAAGTAACCGATGCTTGTAAGCAGATAATCAGATACATAAATACACTTTTTTGGATAAGGCAGTTACAGTAATGTTCAATGAAATTTCAAAATTCCACCCACCACCTCTAAACCAAACACAAAGTAGGACCAAAACAAGCCTATTTTTTTGCTTCGATTCCCACCTCTTCATGCAATCTGTTTCCACTTCTAATGTCAGAAACACCTTGATATAACCCCACTGCCTTAATCTCACATGGACTGTGGATTAGTTCTTGGTGAATATTCCATACCGAGAATGCATTATTTTATGTAAACATTCTTCTCTTTTTCCTTGGTGTTGCAGATTATACTAATAAGAAGGCCTATATATGCATGGTGATTTCCTCTAGTATAAATATCTTCTTTTTTATCTGATTAGCGTCTAAATTTTTAAGTTTAGATCTGGCTTGTCTTAATAAAACACTAGTGTTTATAATCAAATTGTCATGATTTTTGCTAATAAAATTATAACAACTCACAAGTCTTTTTAGCTTATAATTAAAAAGAAACTACTCACAAGTCACAACATATAACGTCCTGTGTCTGAAGCGAGAACCCCAAGTAACAGACAGTGGTACTCCTGACTTGTATTTGACACCAAAATGATGTAACATGTAGATGTGGGGCTCTAAGAAACAGAAAGATTTTGTGGTGAATTCAAAAACAGAAAGAAAGATCTATAATTAAAGTGGAAAAATTCAATCATATGCGTTCATTCCAAGTTAGTAAAATTTTGCTTACTGTCTAAACCTATGTATGTGTGTACATGTGCCAGAATACATATACAATTTTAATTTTTTTAATTATTGGGCGACTTTTCAAATAATAAATTAGAACAATTAAATCTTACTCTTGTTTTTTTTAATAATTTTTTTATTATTCTTAAGAGCGAAATAGAAAAAAAGAGTAAGAGAAATATGTATCAAGATAGCATGAAAAGAGATTAAAAAAAATGAATTCTAAGAAAATATTATAAAAATAAAATAACTTTATAAATTATAATTTCATATCGAAATTTTAGGATGTGAGTAAAAAGAAGAGAGAGATAAAGAGAAAATAATAATATAAAAAATAATATAATGAAAAAATAAAGAGAAAAAAAAATGAAGAAAAATAAATAGAGGGTTGGGCTTTCTTCGTAAAACAAAACTTTTTCGAACATGGGAAAGGAAAAAAAAAAAAAAAAGGAGGGGAATAAGCCCTGCTAACTAGATTGGTAACATAACATGAGAAACACAAGTTGAAGTTATAAGGAGCCCAATTTACCAAATTAAAGGTAATTAAGTAGCAAACACAATTCTCTCACCAACTTGGATTTTCTCTAGCCTGTCTCGTATCTCTTATTTTCTACTGCATGGCGATGCAATTGAAGGAATCTTGAGCACTTGACTTCCTTATGGATAATTAATAATAAATTCTTGGAATAATTATATTCGCCTTTCTTAAGGAATAATTCATTTTAACTTCCACATGCATTCTCTATTTTTACGTACGAACTATGCACATAGTATCCTTAAAATAGTATCCTTAAAATAATAGTGGTACAAAAGAGACAAGAATAATTTTTCAATCAAGAAAGATATAAGTATAATTAGGTCAAAGTAACAAATACTTAATTTAGTTCTTTACACTCTAAAGATACATGCCATCAAAATAGTTGTTTAACTATTTTAGGCATCAACTTAATCCTTTAATCTTCAAATAGATATCAATCCAATATCACTTTAGTTTTCAACTAATATTAGTATTATGAAGGATTATACTGATGTTAAAAATATTTAGATATTTAACTTTATATCTTATGTATTTTTTTAAGGATCAATTTCAACATTTAGTCTAAAATCAATTTAGCATATAACATGCACTAACGAGTTGATCAATATGTATTTTTTTTTTATTTTACATTAATAAAGGCCAGTTTGGAGTAACTTTTAATTTCTGATAATTAAATTGTTAAATTGTTAAAAAAAACTTACATTTACACGATAACAATTATTAAAAAAATTGAGGTGCATAAATTAGTTTTAATTTATACGATATTTTTAGTTCATCTTAACTTACGGACTTTCTTATATTAAACATGTTTGTTGAGAATTTTATTTAAATTAAATTTGAAAATATAATATTAATTTACAATAAATAAAAATATCTAAATCATATATTTTAAAATTATAAAAAAAAATAGTAAAAGAAATATTTTGTCGAAATCACCTAATTAACCTGTCTATTTTATTAATTAGGAATGTTTGCATCTTTATGGGTTAGATTGGTTCAAGTTTAGAATAAAATAAAAATTAATCATATTTAATTACATTAAATAAGTTTGAATTTTGAAAAAAAAAAACCAATCTGAACTAAACCAATCTAATTAAAATTAGGTTGATTTGGTTATCGAAATAAAAAAAATTATTCTATTTTTTAAGTTCTTATCTTCATTAATTGTTTACTTTATATAAACATTTAATTTTATATTGATGCAAGATTAAAAAAAATTCCTTATTCTTTAATAATTAATTATTTTTCTAATATTTAATTTATATAGTTATCATTTACTTCTTTACTTAAAATATAAAAAAAAAAGCACACTACATAATAAACATTATCAGATTAAGACACTTAATAGCATTAACATCAATTAAGATGGTAAAAAATCAAAAGAAATAATAATAAAATAGACAAGGTAGAAGAAGAAATTATATTCTAAAGTCTAAAATGTACTAATCTTAAAAAATTTAACAAGTATAAATTTAAAAACCAGACACTTTAGAAATGAACCAATACAATAAGGTATCTAATAAGGGTAGCAAAAGAAAAAGCAATTAAAAATGCGTTCATATGAGGAAATGTTTAGAATAAAATGAGATGTGGTCTGTACATCCATTATCAATTATGAAGTACTAATGAACTATATAAGTAATCAAGTAACCATCATGTCACGCCCATTAAAATATTAATGCTGAATATAATACAAGAGATAAAGTGAAGCAGAATGAAAATTACATATATCTAATGCAACCGATAAATCATTGCTAATGGATAACTCAAAAAGTGTGCCCCCACCTACTATATTCCCTTACAATTTTAGTTAATGATAGAATACAACCTTGCTCGCAGTGTTGCTATTATCTCATCCTCCCTTTTCCTATCCATTGTTACAGCTCATGAACATTAATTGTTTTTATTCGCTACAAATTTTGAACTTATTTGTTTGCCAACCGATAAAGACTAGGAGTTAATTACACGAGGTTTTATAAACATCATCCTTTGCTTAACCATTGTTGTAAGTATTAACCCATGAAACAAAAGCCCCAATTCTATGTAATTCTGTGTGGAGTCATAAAGCAATGTTGTTTTTGTGTGACGTAACTCATTTCTTCTCTCTAATTAATGTCAAAATTGAAGCTTATTTTCAATCGGTGAGCATCAAATTTAATTCACCTAAATTTTTATAATAAAAGATCACTGCGGCTTGTATTATCCGTAACTTGGAAGTATACTCACCGAAAGAATGTTTAAATAATTATCGGTTTGTGTCAGGATTGTAGGTTTCTATTGTTTTGTCTATACATTAATTTTGATGGAAATTAAATAAAATATAACGAACAGTTTTATATAATTATTAAATTATAAATTATTATATATAATAAATTTATTAATTTTATAATAATTATTTATCTATAATTAAATAATAATGTAAAACTATTTTATGTTGTTAATATATAATTATTCAATTTTTAGAATTAAACAAATTAAGTTATTAAATTATTTTTTTCCTATACATAAGTTTCTTTAAATAAATTAATTTAATTTTTACAAGGTTTCTTTGAATTGTCTACTAATTATTTGTTTATCAAAATATCTTTAATTATTTATAAATTTTGTAGCAATTAATTAATAAAATTTATAAATTAATAAATAACTTATTCTCTAGTAAGAATTAAAGAAATGACTAACATATATAATTAATTATGTAAAAATAATTAAGTAAAATAATAAAATGAAGATTCCAATAATTTTAAACATAATTAAAAAAATAAATTATTAACAAATTTAATATTATTAAATAAATTAACTAATTTTATTAATTTATGTAAATTAATTGAAAGAGTTTTATATAAGATGATATAAGAGAGTGATAATTCTGTCAAAAAAAAATAATAATTTAAATAATTGACGTGGCAAAAAAAGTTATACAAAGTTAAAGGTTTTTCTTGGGTTTGAAATGATAATAAGAAGGAGAAAGTACTAAAATAAGAAGAGGAGAAAGGTGACAAAACCGAAACCGAAACCGTCCATTTCCATATTTACGTGGGGATAAGAGAGAGAGAGAGGGTTGAGCTGAACGTAAACGACGTCAAGAAAATCGATAAACCATAGCTCATTCTGAGAGAGGGAGAGAGAGAGAGAAAATAATAAAAATAAAAGAAAAGAGTTAAAAACAAATTCTAGGGTTTCCAAATCATTCTTCCCTCCAAACCAAACACCCGCATTCTTTCCTCCCAAGGAAGCGGGTTCACCTCTTCTCTATTCGTCAAGGTCATTTTTCCTCTTCCATTTTTATTTTTCATTTTGATAAACAAAATTTTTCAAGGTGAAACCACAGGGATCAATTTTTGGACGTGTTTATTCCTTGTAAATTTGTTTTTATTTATTTATTGTTTATTAAAATAACATAATGGTTTCAAGTGATGGTGTTTTTTATATGTTTGTTAATAGGTTTGTGTAATTCGATGATTGATCCACGGGGGAAGGTGCTTGGCACGGAGGGAGGGAAAGAGAACCGTTGGTGGTGGAGTGAATTGAAAAAATGAGAGGCCAGAACAGATCTTTCCTTACAGTTTTCTTTATTTGTTGAAATCATCGGTGAATTTCGTTTTCTTTCTGGAATTGTTTTCAGTTTGAATGCATTTTGATTTATGGATTTGGAATCTTCCGGCGATTCGGTAAAATGTTGCAAACACTGTGAATGCGGTTGTAGTGAATGCTCCATGGCAGCTCGATCTTCAGCGAATTGGTTCCGTTCTGTGAAAAGGAAGCACAAGGAGTTGGAGCAGAGCAAGCAATTATCTGTGCCGGGGCAGGATAATGATCCGGTGGCGCGTGTGGAGATTGGGGATGAAGGTGATGCATTGCGCCAGGCCGTGAGCAGCCAACAAAAATCAATACAGGATTTGTATGATGAATTGGAGGAGGAGAGGAGTGCTGCGTCGTCTGCCGCCAATGAGACTATGTCAATGATTTTGAGGTTGCAGAGGGAGAAGGCAGAGCTTCAGATGGAAGCTCGCCAGTTCAAGAGATTTGTGGAGGAGAGGACGTCGCACGATCAGCAGGAGCTTTTAGCAATGGAGGAATTGTTGTATAAGAGAGAACAGGCTATTCAATCACTCATGTTTGAGGTTCAGGCTTATAAGCACAGGTTGTTGAGTTTTGGCTTCACTGAATCTGAGGCAGAAGGTGATCCATATGAATTTCCCCCTTATGAGTACCCTTCTTTGAGATGTAATGCAATGCATGCTTCCATGGATGCTGACAATGATGACATAGACATTGAGAAATATGTGTTTGGCGAAACTCCTAGGGACCGTTTGAGGAACCTGGAAAGTAGGATATCTCAAATGGAGAGAAGTCCCACTTATAGCCAGATGGATGGTGATTTCAGTGCAAAAAGTATGCTAGAGAAGGTGATAGTTGGACAGTCTCCAAGACGACCTAAACATTCTAGGAAATTTTCCTGTGACTCGTTCTGCCCTGAGTATTTTATGGATTCTCCTAGGCTCAGTGGTAGCTTTAAGAAGATTGATTGTGTCTCACAATCGGAGGACATTACCAATTTGAAGAAGGTAGACAATGCATCAGAAACTGGTGATGATATAATTGATAAAGTCTATACAATTGACTCTGAGTTCAAAGCTGGAGTTAGTGTTTACGATGATTATGCAACCACTCCAAGGGACTTTGTTAATAATGCGGAATTTGAAGATCCATACATAAAGAAGCTTCACATGAGGCTTCAAGCACTCGAGGCTGATAGGGAATCAATGAGGCAGGCAATCATTTCAATGCGCACTGATAAAGCACAGCTTGTTTTACTGAAGGAAATAGCTCAAGAATTGTGCAAAGAGATGCCACAGCAAAAAAAAATGACAGCGAGATCCTTTATTGGCAACTTGTCATTCTTGACAGTTTTTAAGGTAATTTATAATCAATTGGTGCCTGCAAATTGTATGATAATATGGACTCGTATCCTATTTAATTTACTCATTTTTTAGCTCAAGGTTCCTTTGATATAATCTCTATCCATTTCATTCATCTCATGATTGAAGATTTTGATAGTAGCGGCACTTATGCTATTTCATCTTTCTTTATTTGTTCAGTGGGTTGCATCAATTGTTTTCTGGAGAAATAATGCTCATCAAATCAAGTAAGTAGTTAGTAGCTTTAGTCTTTGTTTCAATATTTGTGTACCACACCTGCCTGGTTGTTGAGTTGTTGAAATGTGCAGTCTCCTGAAGTGAGCAAAATCAGGCATAATTCTCACAACCACCTTTGCCGGAAGTCATTTAAATAAAACAATAGTTTAGAATTCGAGCAGTCTCATAATGCATAATGCATGCAAAGGAGTGTTGTAACATTGATCCAGGCATTCTATATTTCTGAAGGTTCTTTATTTTTCTGTGAAATTTCACTACCTGTCCTTTGATGTTCAATGTGTTAAAAAAAATATACCTGTATTGTAAATGCTTGACTTGAATACATGATCATAATCTCCTAAAAAATTACTTTCTGGTTTACAACAAGACCAACATCTAGTGTAAAAATCTTTGAGTGATTATAAATTAATTTCTCGTTAATTGTATATTGAATTATTGATATAGTCCTCTCAAAGCAGACTTATTAGTATAACAAATTCACTTTGTTTTGTCAATTAATTATGATAATATTTCTTACAAGGTGCGTATAGAGATTTGTTACGGGGATCCTTGAATGATTGCTTGACCAGAAATTATCCATCATCTGAACTGCTTATGACTGTAGGTATATGTTCGGGCTACCATCTGACAGCGTGGGCTTGCTAATGCTGCTTGACAAGGGACCCCATGTAAGGTCATGGAGATATCTTCAAAGTACACAATTGGGAGATTAGTTCTCCAATTATTGTTTTAGCTTACAGGGTAGGCTCATACGTGGGAGTCGGAGCATCAACTGAGTCTTAATCACACTATACAATATTTTTTTTTTCCTTTCTCTTTTACCTTAGATTTTTTATCGCCAAAAAAAAAAGGTTTTTTGTGCAGGGTTCTTTTATTTCTTTTGTATGAAATTAAATGTAATTTGTTGATTGATTGGTGAAAACTTTCATATGACAAGACATTTGAGCATTCTCCCTCCTATGGTTTGTCAAAGTTGTCAGTTGAGTCGAGGTACGTGTTTTTGCACAGAACCCTCGTGTACATGTCACGTTGTAGGTTTCCCCACCTTGCAGTTTCTATTCGTTTTTCAAGTTCAATCCTAGTGAGTGGTAGGGTTGTTTGTTGAATCGATGGATTCTGTTGGGAATATATTATCTATATATTAGTTTGTTTATGGGAAAGAACTTAGTGTGTGACCAAAAAAAGTCTTGGAAAAAGGTGAAGTCGTGCGTTTGAATTTTATTAGGCGGTAGAAAACAAGGGCAAAATTAAAAATTGGTGATAGAGTGATAACTATAATTTTTTGAAGCCTTCAATCTACCCAAGTTTGTAACTTGAAAATGTAACTTTTTTAGCACTAAATTAATTACCGTTAATATCTAGAAACTGTGTGGATTTTTTGTATTTTTAAAACATCGGGTACATCAACATTTGTCATAGAATAAAGCGAGTTCGGTGTGATTCTGCCTTCTCTCCTATTCCTTGAAGTTATGGGGTGTTTTGTGTGCATCTGCAGCAACTCGTTAACGTGGTGAGGAAGGACAGAATTTAATGAATGACTGCGGTTTTTTTTTTTCACTGGCCGAAATAGAGATTATACAAACTAAATTATATATATACACACACATAGCTCGTATTATGGGTTTTATTCTTTTTATGTAGCTGAACATCTAAGTAGTGGTCTTCAGATTTTGAATTTGTTGTGTTTGGTTTGTATGCTTCTATTTTGCACGCTTTGTCTGTTTTTTGGAGATGTTAAACTTTCATTCCCTATTTCCTCAACCCAATTGCGTCAAACCATAAAAGTACAGGAAACATCTTCAGTTAAAGCACAAATTGTAGGCAATCCAGCTCAGGAGGAAAATGAATTCTTAGTAGTTTGCTTCTCTCATAATCATGTTTCACGAGTTATCTGCAAGAAAGGACAAATTATTTAGATCCCCCCTCTAGATTTTGTTGTGGTATAGGATGAGAAGAAAATAAGAGAAAATATAAATAACAATGTATGTATTTGCTTTTATTTAATTGAAAACAAAATGAAAATAAAAAAGGATTGAAAACATTAATTTTTAAATTATAAGAATAAGTATTTTCATTACATAAAAACTTTTTGCAGAAGTACATTGATCTTTAAATCATAAGAACAAATATTTGCATAACAAAATAATGAAAATTTTAATTGAAAACATATTAATATTACATTATAGAGGTATACATTTGTATTACATAAGAATAGAACTTGTACATGAAAAACATCTTAATATCTCAATTATGAATGAAAGTATTTGCATTAAGAATGAAACCTTTAATGAAAAATTATCAATATCAAAATTTCATGTGTAAACTTTTGCATCGATTATGTAAGAATGAAAATTCTACATAATCCGTACTTTGCTCGAATTCTTATACAAACAATTTTATAAATCTGTCTAAGAGAATACATGTGTCAGTTTTTAATGTTTTTTTTTTTTCATCGGAAATTTGGAGGGGATTGGCATATGTTCATTTATCTGGTGGTTTCTTCCTCGTACAAAGCAGCGACTTGCTTTCTAACATTACAACCTACAAACAGTAATCTTATTTGAAAACATAAAATTTAAAATGACAAAATATTAGTTAAGCAATACTTTTTATCTATTGTTTTAAAATTTGATATGTTATTAATCTAGTCAGGACACTGATTTAATGTTCAACTTTGATCAAATTAGTATTAAAATAATAATAATAATTAAATAAATATAATATCATAATTTTCTATAAAAACTAAAATAAAATATTTTTTACAGGTTCTTTACATTCAAAATGCATATAAAAATTTTAATTAAATATATCATAATACTTAGTTTACATCTTAATAAAATACAACAATGTCTATTAACAATAACACATATATATCTAAAATAAAAAAATGTTAAATTAATATATATAATATCATAAGAAATTAAAATATAAAATTTATAAATCAATATAAATAACTAAGTTATAATTTTTGGTAAATTAAGAAAATATAATGACGACAATAAACTACTCAAATCCTCTACAATTAATTATATGTTTTATAAAAAAATTAATAATAATTGATAAAATAATTTATTCATGTTTTTAATCTTTATTAAATATGTATATTTATTTATCTTGTAAATATTTTAGATCAAATTAATCTACAATAAAATATAAAAAAAATCATCAACTTAACTACAAAATTTGAATTCTTTAATTTATTATGGAATTTTAATTTTATTATGAATAAATATGATATGCATCAATAGTATTATTTAATTATAAACTGTTATATATATGATAAAATTTATAAAAAAAATACTTTAAAAATTATATTAATCAATGGTTTTTATTAACTGAGTATGTAAATTTTTTTAGATAGACGATAAAAATTAAATTTATTTATTACTTCAACTAATCTTACAGGGTGGACTATAATTAAAAAAAATTCATTTCGTTAAAATCAAAATTCAAAATTAATAATAAGAAATTAAAAATAAAAAAATTTATTAGATTAAATATAAAACTCAATTATTTTTAAAACATTTTTTATTTTCACTTTTTAATATAAAGATATTACATATTATCAATTCCATTTTCTAATTAAATTTAACATGTTATCATCTCATTAATTACTATGGATTCCAATTTTAACGTGTACTGTAATTGTAATTCATAATAAAGTAATAATTAAGCGTTAGAAATAAAGCTGAACGACGCAATGGCAGGGTTTGGTTTTGGGTTTTGGTAGGGTTGAGAGCAGTGACCTAGCCGACGACAATGCGGAGCTTCAGGATGAGAAACTTGTTGTCTCGTGTCCTAAGAACAAAGAAAACCATCAGAAACAGAAACCGTAACAAATACACACGAACCTGCATTTCCTTAACAAAAGAGTTAGCGTGTCAAGTGGAACAAGAAGAAGTAGAAGAAGAAGAAGTAGAAGAAGAAGTAGAAGAAGAAGGTTTCAGCATCAAAAGCTCTACCCCATCACACACCCACGGAGTTCAGCCATTGGGAAACCTGTATCTGAACTCAGGCTCCACCAACTCCAGAGACACCGGCTTAGGTTATCTTCATGCCCTTTCGGATGAGCTTGTTCTCGACATTCTTGGCTTTTTGGATGCTTCCTGCTTAGGGCTTTTGGCCACTGTGAGCAAGTCTTTCTACGTCTTCACCAACCACGAACCCCTTTGGAGGAATCTCGTCTTGGACAATCTTCTCGGTGGGTTTCGCTACAATGGGTCTTGGAAATCCACTTATGTTTCTGCTTGTTACCCTTCATTTCGTAACTTCACTATTGCTCTTGGGGGTTTCAAAGTTAGGGACTTTTATTCGGATTACCTTTTCCAGAGTTGGCTCTGTGCTAATCTCGAAATGAAACCCGAGTGGTTGGAGAGGGATAATGTGGTTCGGAAGAGGGGAATTTCGGTGGAAGAGTTTGTGTTGAATTTCGAGGAGCCTAATAAGCCGGTGTTGTTAGAAGGGTGTATTGAGAATTGGGGTGCGTTGAGAAATTGGGATAGGGATTACTTGGTGTCATTGTGTGATGATGTTAAGTTTTCAGTGGGACCAGTGGAGATGAAGCTTGAAGACTATTTCAGGTACTCGGATGAAGTTAGAGAGGAAAGGCCTTTGTATTTGTTTGATCCTAAGTTTGCTGAAAAAGTTCCAAAATTGGGTGATGAATATGAAGTTCCAGTTTACTTTAGGGAGGACTTGTTTGGTGTTTTGGGCAATGAGAGGCCAGACTACAGGTGGATTATTATTGGACCTGCTGGGTCTGGATCATCTTTCCATGTTGATCCAAATTCGACTTCGGCTTGGAATGCAGTGATCACGGGATCCAAGAAATGGATATTGTTTCCTCCCGATGTGATTCCGCCTGGTGTTCATCCTAGTCCTGATGGTGCCGAGGTGGCATCTCCTGTTTCAATAATTGAATGGTTCATGAACTTCTATGGTGCAACCAAAAATTGGAAAAAGAGACCAATTGAGTGCATATGTAAAGCTGGAGAGGTTATCTTTGTGCCTAGTGGATGGTGGCATTTGGTGATCAACCTGGAGGAGTCTATAGCCATAACCCAAAACTATGTTAGTAGGTGAGGTTCTTTATTGATTTCTGCGGGTTTAAGTGATTGATAAAATACTAATTATTGAGCTTCTGTGTAGTGACAGTGGATTTTCAACCCATTGAAGCTAATTGTTAATCTGTATTTTTTTATGCTAATAATTGAGAAGAGCTTTATAAAGTTGTTTCTAACCTCATTTGATTCAGTTTCTGAATGGACCAGTGTTGGTCATGTGATCCATGTAACTGAGTTCACCTAGTAGAATAAGGCTTTTATTGTTGTTGTTTTTAGTTGTAGTCTGATACATGTTCGCTTTTGAATGGTATGATGGATTGACTTGTCAGTTTTTGTTCTGTTAAGTAATCAAGTGCCTGATTTTAGTTGTATTTGATAAAATGTTATGTCACCAAAACCTGAGAATCTTGAAGGAAGCAAGCAGATATTTTGATAGAAACATTTTTTGGAATGCTCATTATTTGTTTGTTGTTGAGGTTAAAATATCCATTGGCAACTGAGAATTTGGCACTTAAAAGTATCAACCTTTGGGCTAGAGCTAGACATTTGAAAATTTATTTGGACTCATTTTGTGGTTATGAAGGATCAGTAAATGGACTCATTTGGAGATGAGGGTGAGTGAAGAATTATCATATGTATGCCTAAGCAGAGTAGGGCACTGATTAGTGATTATGATTGATTAGATGCTGACTTGAACTCACATTAGTCAAATAGCTCCTTCAAGGAATTACCTATATACTCCTGAAGGAAAGCTCATTTTTTCTTAAAATAGATGAATTTCTTATTTAAACTATTATAACATCTGATCTACCCATCTGTCTTCTAATATAATCATTAATAAGCAGATGAACAAAATATTTATCTCCATAACAACAGCATGCTTGTATGTTTCTTAATAACCAGAATACTTATTGAAACTCCTGAAATGAACTCGATACATTAATACTAATGATATTTCAAATTTGGATTTGGCTTTGCATTTTGTATGTGGGAATGACAATCTAATATCAAATGTTGGTGGTCATTTGCTGCAGGAGAAATTTGGTAAATGTCTTGGATTTTCTTAAAAGGCCAAATGCTAGCACACTGGTATCTGGAACAAGGGATCGAGTGAATTTGTACGATAAGTTTAAGAATGCTATTGAGGCTTCTTTTCCTGGAGAAATTGATGAGTTGACTAGAAAAGAAGAAGAAAGAAAGACCCAGCAAAGGAAAGTTTCATTCTGGGATTCTGTCTCCGATGCCAACGTGGGAGCTTTCAAGTTCTCTTTCTAGAGAATGCAGAGTGACAACTGATATTGCTGATCTGCATTTCAGAAATATGCTATGCATCAATTTTGACAGTGATTAGTTTTCATGGATTGTATTTGTACTATTTCTATTCCTTTTTAAATGCTATAAACGTCATTACAATCTTCAATTTGTAAGCTCCCTGTTGTTAGTTATCCAAAGAGCAAAACCATGGATTCCTGTTTCCTACTAGGATATGTCCATAGAAATGCAATGGAGATAGCAAATTATTTTATGACTAGGAACTCAATTTGTCGACATAACCAGCAACACTTAAATAATAATAATAATAATAATAAAGGGGTTCTCATCCATTGTAGCCTAGTATACCTGAACTGGAATGAAGGTATTCCTAGAAATAAGAATAATATTTGAATGCATGACTTTGGAGGAAGATTCAAATTATAATTAAGTTATATTAATTATTCCACTATTTAATAATTTTTTATTAGATAATTTTATTTTAAAATTACTGTTAGATTAGAAGTTCTCACCACATCGATCATGAATCTGTTACGATAAATAATTTAGTTAAAATTTTATTGAACAGGCACTTATACATGAAGGATTCTCTTGTTACATAGTTATTCTATATTTTTATTTTTTATTTCTTTTAATTTAATATTAGAGATGGATTAATCGTTAAAATGGTTAAATTAAAAGAAATGAGGTTGATTGAGTGTCTTTTAAAATTTGATCTGGTAGCAAGTGAATTTTTTCTTTTTATGTATAAGTCATTTTATAATTAAAAAGGAAATAGAAACTATTTTTATATAAGGTACAAGTTGTTTTTTATAAGCTATCCTGAATAACTTATTAAAATAAGTTACGAACAACTTATTAACCTATCATAGATTATTTTTATAACTTCTTTTAAATACGTAAACAAATGTTTAAGATAATTCTAAATAAGTTGTACATATTTTTTTTCAAATAGGAACATATATTTATATAACCTTATGTTGTTCTAAACTTATTTAATATTTTATTAATGTAAAATAAATTTCATATAATATATACTCTTAAAATATATAAAAATATATTAATTATATATTTATAATTATTTAATTTTAATAAAATTTGACATGACAATAAAAGTAATAAATAGTTATAAAATTTAACTATTAAACAACAAAGATGAAAATTTACACAATTATTAATGATTTAGTAGTTAGTATAACTTGTAGCGACGTAATTATAATATTTTGGTGCTGGAGTTGCATTATAGTTAGTTGAATAATGTGTTTTTTTGCACAGAAACATGAGCAGCAGTAATGGTAGCAACATAATTCTGAAAACGCTGAGGCTGAAGAATCCAAAGCTTGTGGTGTTGGAGTGTTGTTCTAACGTTGGGGACCTAAAAATCATCCATGCCCACATGCTAAGAACCCATTTGTTCTTCGACGTGTTTGCGGCGAGTCGCCTCGTTGCTTTCTGCATAGAGTCAAGTACCAAATTGCTTCATTACGCCATCAGGGTAGCGTCCCAAATCCAAAATCCCAACCTCTTCATCTATAACGCACTCATCCGCGGGTGTTCCGCCACTGAAAACCCTGAAAACTCCTTTCACTATTACATCAAAGCTCTACGCTTTGGTCTCTTGCCTGATAATATCACTCACCCTTTTTTGGTTAAGGCATGTGCCCAGCTTGAGTCTGCAACCATGGGCATGCAAGCACATGGTCAAATCATTAAGCATGGATTTGAACAAGATTGTTACGTTCAAAACTCCCTTGTTCATATGTATGCCACTGTTGGTGACATAAAGGCTGCAAGGAGCGTTTTTTGGAGGATGAGTCGGTTTGATTTAGTGTCGTGGACTTGCATGATTGCGGGTTATCACCGATGTGGGGACGTTAAATCTGCACGTGAACTGTTTGATAGAATGCCGGAGAGGAATTTGGTGACGTGGAGTACGATGATTAGTGGGTATGCCCGGAACAACCGTTTTGACAGAGCTATTGAGTTGTTTGAGGCTCTTCAGGTAGAAGGGGTGGTGGCTAATGAGACTGTGATGGTGGGAGTGATATCTTCTTGTGCTCATTTGGGGGCTCTTGCAATGGGGGAGAAAGCTCATGATTATGTGGTGAGAAATAACTTGGCTTTGAATCTGATTCTTGGGACAGCTGTGGTTGATATGTATGCAAGATGTGGGAATGTTGAGAAGGCTGTTAAGGTTTTTGAGCAACTGCCGGAAAAGGATGTTCTTTGTTGGACAGCTTTGATTGCTGGGTTGGCCATGCATGGTTATGCAGAGAAGGCGCTTTGGTATTTTTCAGAGATGCTGAAAAGGGGGCTGGTTCCTAGAGACATTACGTTTACTGCAGTGTTGACAGCTTGCAGCCATGCAGGAATGGTTGAAAGGGCTTTGGAAATCTTCAAAAGCATGAAAGGAGACCATGGGGTGGAGCCAAGATTGGAGCACTATGGATGTATGGTTGATCTTCTTGGTCGTGCAGGAAAGTTGGGAGAGGCAGAGAAATTTGTTCTTGAAATGCCTGTGAAGCCAAATGCTCCAATATGGAGAGCACTGCTAGGAGCTTGCAGGATTCACAAGAATGTACAAGTTGGGGAAAGGGTGGGGAAGATTTTGTTAGAGATGCAACCAGAACATAGTGGTCATTATGTGCTACTCTCCAACATATATGCTCGCGCAAATAAGTGGAAGGATGTTACTATCATGAGGCAAATGATGAAGGACAAAGGAGTGAGAAAGCCACCTGGGTATAGTCTTATTGAGATAGATGGAAAACTTCATGAATTTACAATTGGAGATAAAACACACCCGGAAACAGAGAAAATAGAAAGAATGTGGGAAGACATACTCCAAAAGATAAAATTAGCTGGCTATGTTGGAAATACAGCTGAGACATTGTTTGACATTGATGAAGAGGAAAAAGAAAGTGCGCTTCACAGGCACAGTGAGAAGCTGGCCATTGCATTTGGAATTATGAAGATTCGGGCGCCTACACCCATTCGGATTGTTAAAAACTTACGTGTCTGTGAAGATTGTCACACAGCTACAAAGTTTATTTCAAAGGTTTTCGAAGTAGAGTTAATTGTGAGAGATCGAAACCGATTCCATCATTTTAAAGAAGGCTCGTGTTCTTGTATGGATTACTGGTGAAACAGCGATGTTATTATTTACAAATTAGAGCTATGATTTTGGAAACAGAGTAATTCACCTGATCGGCGATGATCAAATAATTCAAAACAAATCAATTAAGTAAATAACTATAAAGGATTCTTCAAAATGAACTTTAATTGTTCTAACGTTAAGAGTTCCAAGATTGTTTTCATATTATTCAGAATAGATAATTCAAATCAATAAAGTATTCCTGAAATTGTTTACCTCACTATAAGTTGTACATAGTAGTCCATGTGTCTCAGCACCGCACGAGATTAAATCCTCTACCAGATCAATACAAGTGTAGAAATTCAGTGTTGAGAATTTACTTGGTTAATTATCGGTTCGAAACTTTGAATTTACGTATAAACAAGATGTTAAGTTCAGTTCGAGCAATTTTTCGAAAAAAAAAAAGAGAAAAAAAAATTAAACCAAGAGAAATATCTCGCGGTTGCTCGATGCAAATGGCAATTACATATCGAATGCCTAAGACTAAAGGCACAATAAGTTCGTAATGGATTTATTTCCCCTCACAAGGTCATAGTTTTGTAATCGTGAATGAAGTGCTCAAAATGCACCAATTGCAGGAATTAGCAACTCGCAATTGGCGTGGATATTACATATTCTTGGTTGTCCACATGTTCCTCTAGTTTTGGATTTAAAAATACAACATTCCTTGATTTTAATTTTCTGGAGGGTCAAGGGACGGGTAGGCATTTAAATAAATTAGCTATCAATGTGAATGAATATAAGTTATTTGTTTTGAAAGATTGATTATACAGGGGATAGCGATGCTGTATATGAACCATCACAGTATCTGACGCCTTTTAGTGAACATGAACACAGTCGAGATGTGACTACAGCTTCTGGAATGCCAAAAGAACTTATGCTGTCCTGCAAGCTTTCACTATCAGCAGCTTTAGATTCCGACTTCTCACAAGTTGATTTTAAGGCAACATTCAAGCCAATCGAATTATAATCCGTCCCAAAACTGTAAGCCACACGATAGACAAAACATCATTTAGGTTTCAAATAGCTATGTATGGTACAACTAGTTTTAACTGGATGGCATGCAGCAGAAATCCATAACATATCATCATAAATGCTCATGAAATTCTACTTATTTATTAGATAGAGCTCACTATGACTCAGAACAATCGGCAAGTTATTATGCAAATAGGAAAAATGAAATTGTTTTCTCAAACCAAAATGGCCTAATTGTTCCTAAATCCTAATTTAAATTCATTGGACCTAGACATATACCCGAGTTTTTTCATTCACGTATCTAAAGCTTCATTACCAGAGTTCAAACATAAACAATATGGTTCCAAAAACCCACTAGCTAGAGGTCCTCATTAGATCACCACAAGCTCCGCGTCCAGACCGTCTGGGCCTGGCTGGACTTGTTTTCAAAACCATGGCTAACTACCAAGCAGTGTTCTTTTAAAGTTAAATTCAGGTTTACTTGAATTTGCATGTATACCCATATTCTCACTCATTAACCTCCAACACCTGGCTTGCACTTCAACAAGGTCAGAGACTTGACCACAAGCCTAATTGTTTGGAGTTTGGACACAGCTACATATGAACAACTAAAAGCAGCTGTTGTTGACCACATGAAATTATCCTATATTCCTATTTAAACAGCTCAAATTTAACACTTAAAAAGTATCACCAAGCAAAGGCTATTCATACCTTGCCTCAAAGCTTCTTCCTTCAGAGGCCATCAATGCACATATACTACAAATAATCCAAGGTGGAAGAAATGCATCCTTAATTTCAATGGTACAAAGGCCATCTGATGATCCTCGGGCAGACTCACCATCTTTCCATACAGACCCATTATAAGAAGCAGCTATGTCTTCAGCTCTTCTCGTTTCCATGTATTTAATCTGAGAAACAGAAGTATATAGATTCCAATTATATAAATAACTAGCAGAAGAAAATTAATTATTTCAATTTTCAAGCTACAGATTCCTCTGCGTGCTTTTCTGGAAGATAACAATACATTATTGATACTAGACCAGGGCACAGATTTGAAAAATTAAGCAACTAGTAACAATATCATTGACTGCATAAGAAACTATATACTGGAAACACTATTAGTATTACTTGCTCAAGTAACTTATAAAAGGATTGGTATTGGAGTTCAATAATCAACTTAAATTGACAAATTACAGAAACAAAGCACAGGAAAAATAAAATGAAGTCAAGGACATATACGTCAGGAGAAGACAAAGCAGAATTTTGAAATGGCACAGGAGAGCACAAGACAGGTACATCCACACCAGACAGTGAGGTCAAGAGAGATCTGCAGAGTGCAGACAATAAAAACGTTAGCCAGCAACAAGATTGAAAATATAAGAGTAAACATCAAATAAGTCAGATTTAATTAGGCTTATGAAAGTGACTGATGACCTTCCTAAAAGCATTGTTTAGCTTATTTCAATATATTTCATGACAAAGCTTATCAAAATAAGCTTTTTATATTTTCTTTCACACTCAAGCTTGCAAATAAGCTCTCATTTAATAAAAACTTCTAGAATAAATGTGTAGTTAAGTTGTTTATCAAAAGACACATGTCTGAAGTACGAAAACTGGAAAGGAAGCTATCAAAAAATTAAAAGGTCAGTCACCTGTAATTTAGTAAAAAGTCATATAAACCATGTACATTGTTGTTGCCACTAAAAAACAGCAAAGATTCAGGGCTGTTATCGACATCAGAGAATGACCTTAATCGCCGCATCTGAATTGTTTCAAATAACAAGCACCAATTAATAAAAAAATATACATTAAAAAACTTAAATACTGTATATAGTTAATTGATAGACAAACTCTAAGAACACCGTAATATACACAGCTAATTATTAACATTAAGTGCAAGACAATAACCAATTTGAATAACTTATGCATGAATTTTATTAATGAAATTTTCACCCATCAAGTATCATTAATGAAATGTTATTAATGAATAACATTAATTTAGATATATGTGTAAAACTAACTCTTTTAGAAATGTAAACATAATTAGAGGATAGTGTAAAAATATTTTACAAGCAATTCTAAATTAAACTCCATATAGTTCAATTAATGCTAACTGGGCGCCAACAATAACACTGTGTGGTTTCAATATTCAGCACAGATTTATCAATAGAATCACAAAGAGATAAACATGCTATACCAGGAAATTGATGATTTTTATCATCCACGGAGATTAAAACAAACATCATTTGGAAAAACAAGCACTATATAAATACCATATAGATACAAACCTGTCCTAAGTTTTGCTTCTCTATCTCTGACAACTCAACTAGATCCTCAGTTGCAACTTGTTCCACTTTTGAATGGCAAAGAGGCATAGAGAAACAGAGATCCTAATGTATACAACCAAAAAATAAGTTCAGAGATCATCAACAAAATAAATATTAATGGGAAAATTATAGTATTATAATAATAATAATAATAATAATAATAATAATAACAACAACAATAATAAAACAATAAAGAGGCTTTGCTAAACAAGCAGTTCAGAGTAAAGCCCTAAAAAAACATCAGCACTTATATGGAGAACTGCATTTCGTTAATGTTAAAATTGTTAGTAGTTAATGTTATAGAACAAGTACATCTCTTGTTAAGTTTTACTCGTTATGCTCCTTGCCATTATCTACTTGAACAAAGAAATTGTTTGGCAAGTGGCAACTACAATTAGACTACTACTCTATGACAAAAACCTAGTAAGAAAAAAGAAATAAAATGCTTTATACCTACTACACTTTCACCGAGAATTTCCTAGAAACTAGAAATATACCATCAATGAAATATCTTTCTTAACCTAAAGAAAACATTATCACCTTTCCCTCCCCCAAAAAAGGCAAAAAAAAAAACTGTGTTAACTAGGTGATTAGTAACTTATACATAAGCTACACATAATACTTAATATGAGTACAGCTTACATGCTCTCTTAACAGTGATCTTAAACCTTGGGTTGACTGAGAGACATAAGCATTACACGAACATTTGGATCTCCTAGAGCCGTCGCCACCAGTGAACATCACCACAAACTGGGCAGTACAAACTAGAAAACAAAAGGAAAAATAATAACTGCAACATCCAATATTCCAATATAAATAAAAAAAATGTAAATGTGCTAATAAAATAATAATGCATAATGAAGTTGGAAGGCTCAAAGTCTCAAACAATAGCAAAATTAAGTGTGCATCAATAATACCACAAGACCCTACATCAATACAAGAAACAAGTGTATTTTTTATCATGATAATTGTTCTTCATGCAGAAACAAATTAAATTACATCTCACAAGCACAGACACGTAAAAATTCAGAAGAATAGAAAAGGCAATATAAAACGGCATCATGTAACATATTTTTAAAACCATTACAACACTATCTAACAAAAGAAAATGAAGGTAATGTATAATTACCATAAAAAAGGCCACAAATGTTCTTTCGAAGCATGTAATATAGATCTCGGAAGGATTCTTCCCAAGCTACTTGTCGTTTCCTTAAGAACTCCAATTCTATTGCATGAAAGGGAGGGGAAAAAGAGCTTAAGGAAAATAGAGAAAGGAAAAGTACAAACAAGAAATCATAAATAAATATGCTGAAAACTGCTTCGCAACCTCCATCTGATGTAGATGAGCTCAAGACTGATATTAGAGAAGGTGGTAGAATGGATTGGGGATACATCCAGGAATGTAAAACTTTAAAGCCTTCCAAACTTCTCATATTTTGACTCTTGAAATAACTATGCTGGGAGGTTAATTGAGGCATGGTACCACGCATAACTGACCTATAATCATGAAATTTGGAAGTCAAAATAGCTTTCTCAAAAAGACAACAATGACAACAGGGATAGTTGCACCAAAGCAAGCAAGAAATGAACCAGACAAATCCCATAAATAGGTGCTGCAACTACATAACACGAGCATGAAAAAAATTGTCAATCATACTATATAGCATGCATGGCAAATGCATTAGTTCCATCAACACCTATATTATCACATCAAATGTCAATAATTTTCTTCTCAATTTCTGAGATATCATGAAACTGGACTCTCATCATACAGCTCAACCTGACCATTATGTTTAACATGTTTTACTCGCTAGTGCATCTGTCAAATATTGACAGCAACCCAGTTGAATTGGCTTAACAACATTTGGTAAAGAATTCATCAGACTCTATATCAGCATTGAGCATAAAATCAAATGATCCTTTTAAAGCTTTAAAAGGATTAAGGAAACCTAAACTACCTCATTTTTTCAATATATAAACTATGAATCCCAGTGTAAAAGCTTTTTAATTCAGTACAGTACATCCTATTCCTACCAGGCTAGATGCCAATGCATTAGTCCATCCTATGCACTTATGACCTACCCATTCACAGAAGAGGAGGATACAATCCGCATACTGGTTTTTAGAGTAAGATCCAGAGGGACCTTCTGGCCAGGTAAATGGCATTCAGATAAGAAATTTCCTGCAATGGTTGTCAAATCTCCATGTCCTTCAGTCAAATCAGCAGCCATGTCATTAGCATCATGTGGTTCAACTGCAGCTAGTCCTCTTAATGCTTTGCCCTGTAATTTATTATTATTATTACTTTATTAGTATTAATAGCTTATTAATGAGGATCTGAAATGTAAGTAAATAAATAAAAAAAGGTGTTGTTGTATACCATGTCAATAGCAGCTGAGCCACAAGATGAACCAGCAGCTGATGAAATCTCAGCAACGCTAAGAAATTTTCCTTGGCTGCACTTTTCAAATGTTTGACAAGCTTGTAATACACCATCTTTGTTAACCTCATCTGAAGGAACAGAATTTTCCAAGCTGAAAACAAATTTGGAACAAGATCAGCAGTGGGAAAACTTATCTAGGGACAAGCAAACATATATAACTATGAAGCAAACCATGAATTTTCTTGCTGTCTCTTAGCCTTAAAAGTCGAAAAAACTGAAAGATTCTTCAGATTACTAGTTTGCCCCAATGATGGATTTTCCTGAGCATAGTAACAAGGTTACATTGTTCAATATCAATAACGTTAACATCTTGGGAACAAAGATTTAATGAAGATGCCAGCTGAACAACTAAATGAGTCATAAGTTGGGCAAAAACATAATAACCTTTGCATTTTCCTTTCCAGATGCAATTTTAAACCTGGGCTTTTTGGCCACAAATACTTCATCAACCCGTGTGTCAGTGTATCTAGGGGCCCTCCACAACCCCATTTTTTTAAATCCATTGTCCACCTCAGTGATCCTGCAAACATAAATCAAGCAAGTTCTCAGCAAATTATGAAATAATAAATTGAAAGAGAAGCAGAAGCTTACTTTGTAGGATCAGCCAAGGGGGCTGGGGACTCATCAGTAAGGTCCACAACACTTGCCCGCCGCTTCAATAGCTCTCCCTGTCAAGAATATACAGTATGAGAATTTAAAATTCTTGCCTCCACCACAATTCAATACTAGTTGTTAATATGGAAAAGAAAGATTATTATTGGAATCTTAAATTGAATTTGAAACTATGCTGTGACTGTATGTGGAGGGAGGAAGGAGGCACCAAGATACAACCGAATCATCTTCCATTATAATCACACAGATTGAATGCTGGAATCAAAGTCCAAACACAAACTAAATTGAGGTTGCGGAGCTTGGCAACTTACCCTAAGTTCCGATGGTGTCTTCCTTTTACCCATAGATCCACTTTTCAAAGCCCCTGGGCCAATTTGACGAGAGCTCGGAGGCACAGAACTTGGTTTGGCCACTTGTGCCATTACACGTTTCACCGCGCGTACTTCACCAATCAAAACGCTTCATCAAGATTTATCCGTAAGTGTAGATTCAATAAGCGATAAAAGATTTGTAATAGAATTTGCGAAATCACAAATTGTAGAATCAGAGAAAGGTAAAGTGTCCTGAATGCGAACAGTAGTAATTATGAGGGCAAGGGAATACAGATTGATGGCTTAGGTTTTCGAATTTCAATAGAATAAATACGAACCGGAAGCGCGAGGTAAGGCGAGAGGTGAATCTTGTCGTGTGAGATTCAGTGGCTAGCGCTGTCGAATCGGTTTCACCGCGCCTGATGAAGAGGGAAGAGAGGGTGAATGGGGCCAAAGAAGCGGGACCTGTTTCAAAAACAGTCGACGATTTTACGTGCCTTTACATTTTTAAATGAAATTTGGTTTCCCTCGTCTTTGTGACTCCGTTAGAAGACCGTTTGTATTTTTATAATTTTTAAATTTATATTGGGCTGGGAACTTGGATCCGGCTTTTATTATCACTTGTTCGATAGTGAAAATAATATATCATGGGATAGATTATAATTCGTCGTTTGATTAATAAAATATGATTATAATATTTTATTAGTATATATATTTCTTATTTGGGAGTTAGATTATGATTTATCAAGATAGAAATTTTCTTTTTCTTTTTATTTATAATACAGTAATGCATAGCATAATAATTTTAAATTAGGAATATTTATTGTGTTAATTGACTACTAAAACTATTTAGTGACTAAAGTATGGTTA
Source organism: Mucuna pruriens (assembly GCA_025330945.1). Taxonomy (NCBI): domain Eukaryota; kingdom Viridiplantae; phylum Streptophyta; class Magnoliopsida; order Fabales; family Fabaceae; genus Mucuna; species Mucuna pruriens. Next base: position 4,620,482 of record JAENHJ010000528.1, read on the forward strand.
GATAAGATAATTATTTGATCACGTAGTAATTCAATATTTATTATTTTCACAATAATCTTTTATCCTATTGTATTAAGTCTTTTTCGACAGTCAAAACAATATAAAATATATTGTAATTCGTTATTTATTATATATAAGATATGATGTCTTATTCTATTCTATTGTTTTAGTACAATTTTTTTATCTTAAAAGAGAATTAGATTAGAAAATATTGCAATAGAATAAAGGTTTTCTTTTTCTCTCCATATATGATACAATAATATATATAGCATAACATATAACATTTAATATATCATAAAATTATCATATACAAATTTATATATAATACGGATTTAAAAAAATATAGCAATATATATTCATTTGTATAATATATATAACAATAATATATATTATATATAGTAATTAGTATATTATATAATATATATAATAATATAATTATATATAAAATAAAAATATATATAACAAATATAGTTTTTATATATATATATATATATTCAGAATATTATCTTATGTATATTTATAATAATTTTGATATATAAATTTAAAATATATTACTAATTGAAATTTAAATAATTACCACACAGATATTTTTTTAAAATATATTTGAATAATGATTATAATTTCAAAAGTATTATATAATTTTTAAAATTTGTAAAAATAAATAGATGCATGAATAAAATAATGTTTTATATAATTTAACTAAAATTACAAACAAATATAAATTTATAATTTAAATAATTAAACAATTAAATTAAAAAATATTTTAAAAAATATATGAAATTTTAATAAAATAATAATGATGTCATTTAAATATGATGTATATCTTATAAACTAATATAAAACAATTTTTTTGTATAATTTAATTAAAATTATAAAAATAATATGTTTTTTATAGTTTAAAATTTTAAACAATTAAATTAAAATTATCCATTAAAAAATATATGTAATTTTAACAAAATGATAATTTTATAATTTGAGCATAATTTATGTAATATCTTATGCTATATACCAAATAGAATTAAATCATATATTTTTTTATCATGTTATATTATAGTTTTATATCATATTATATCTTAACTATCGAACAAATTAATTTTAAAATATTTATATTTGACTGTGTTTTGAAAACGAGTAAGTGCTTTCCGTCTAGTTTAATATCTTATATTTAAAATATATATATTTTTAATGATTATGTGTTAATTCCAAAATTCCTTAATTTTATAAGTAATATTTTACATAATATGATATTTATATTAAAAGTAATTTTTATATAATATAAAAAAATTCACCCTATTAACTAATTTAAAATTACACTAAATATAAATTTTAAAATAATTATTATAAAAATCAATAATTTTATTATATGATTCAAGTCTGGATAGATACCAATGTCTCTGACGATTGATCTGACAGAACAACTCAAAAGACAAAAAAGTAAGGTTGGAATGTTAATAGACACCTATTATTATATCCACCAAACCTTTAAATTCAATATCAATTTTGAAAATATCTAGTATCAAAGTCATTGAATAAGTAAGACCTTATGTTTAAGTATATTCCACTAAAAATTTTGGACAGAAAAAATGCAACTGGTTATTTTATTATAATACATTTATTTGAAGGACATTGCAGTAATTTGTTATTTTAAAAAAATAATAAAACTCATTTCTCTTACCTCTCTCATGTTTCACGTACCATTTTTTCTCTCATCTAAAATTTTCATACTCTTCTTCCTTTGCACATACAGATGCCATGACCATGTCAATCTCAACTGTACATTTAAAACCATAACCACTTCCTCCACAGCACAGTTCTCACACTCATGCCAAACGCTCTAAATCGCTTTATTTAATAACATGTTTAGGTGTTTTCACAATGGAATTCAATAATGTCAGGCTATGATATATATGATATCCCTTTCAAATATGTGAAAAAATCAATTGTTCAATAATTTTTTTTATTTTTTATTCTTATAGAATTTTAAATTATTTTTTTATATAAGATAAGTAAATTTTAATTATAATCCTATAAAATATTTTTTTATTTTCATCATTCTAATATATAAAATATTATTTTTTTATTTTTAATATTCATTTTAAAGTATATAAATAACGTTCGTCTTGAAGATTTTGAAAAAAAACAAAAAACAAAAAAACATTATATGTTGGTAGTACTACTACCACTAAAGGATGTGTCACCTTTAGAGGTGACAAATTGACTAGTTTCCTTAGTCCAATTTTTTCACCTGAGGATCCGTGAGCTATTATGTCAAATTAGGTCCATTTTATATGGACTAAAAACATAATTGTATGTGAGACTCTTTTTAATATTTTTTTATTATTAGCTAAATTTTTATTTTTGTGTGTGAAGGAATACTCTCTCTAAAATATTGTATGATATTTTATTAATTATTAATTAAAATTTATTAAAAATTATAAATATATACGAGGGAGAAAGAGAAAGTGAGAAAAGATCAACCAACTCTCAGAAAAATTTTATCATCTTGACTTTTTTTTTTATAATGAATGGTGAAAATATTTTTTTTAAAATTATTCATTGAACAAGGAATTCATATATATATATATATATATATATATATATATATTAAATAATATAATAATTTTTTTTCCAAATGTTATACAAATATAATGTATCATTATTTAGAAACATTTCTCTCGTATTTCTATCAGTTTTCTATCAGTTTTCCTTTAAAGCAAGTAATTAGTTTTAAAATATTTCATAAACTACCATTTAGGACCGCTTGTGTATATAATTAACAAATTAATAATTAGTAGTAATAAGTCTTACTTTATCATGTTAAATAAAAAAAAATACAACTTCTTTGATCAAAGGTCTATTTATAGATCTAATAAAACAAAAAATATAATCTAAATTATAAGGAAACTAAATTTAACTCAATCTTAATATAGCACAATTATCAAATCAAGTATTTGTAAACAAGATAAAATTCCTAAATATCAAGATCAAATACCTAATCATATGAAAAGTTAAAATAGCAATATAATATAAAATCAAAATGCTATTAAAATTAAAATCCCAATAGCATAAACAAACAAACTAAACATCACAAATTAACATCTTTGAAAGAAGTTGAAACGCTGAAATTACGAACAACTAAATATGAGCTACTACTATTTATATAATCCAGTCATAATAAATTAAATGTCATCTTTTTTCTTTCTCTTTTCTCTAATAATATTTAAATTATACTGTAAAAATATATATAACTATTGAACACTTTACATGAAATATATTAATAATTAAATTACTGTAAATAATTTTTAAAAGAAATTATACATTAAATATAATATATATTTTTAATATATATTGTATATAACATGCTATATAATTTGATTAATTTTCTTCATTGGAAATATATATTTTATAATATATTTTAGAGTGTGTTTATTTAAAAGTATTTTAAGAAATAATCACTTTTATAAAATAAAATCACCTATATCAATATTATAAAGTGTATTTTGATACATCTTGTTCTTTTAATACAAACAAATATCATTTGTCATAAAAAGAATAATATGTTATATTATTGACAAAACATAAGAGCATGACTTTGTAATATTGGAGCCTAGGATATTGTTACGGTTCTCATATTAGGCAATGGTTATATCATAGGTATTTGTTCTGAACCAGGTTATTCTCTCTTTAGTTCTTTTCTTTTTTTTTTTGTTGGGATTATTTTGTTGTAAATCCTTAAGACTGCTTATAAAGTTTGTCACTGTCGGTGAAAGAAACTTCTTTTGTTGGGTTTCTTTTCAACTTATCAGGGAGGTATCGTCTCTGCTCTAACTACATTGGGAGAAGTGATGTGCGTCCCATCAACCGATCATTCTCTCACTGTAAGGTTACATGTTTTGTGTTTGGAGAAATGTCCGTCCAATCAGACGAAATACATAAAAAGTTCGTCCGGTCGGACGGTACATAGTCCCTTAAGCTTAGTCCTTCTTGAGCATGAGCTTAATTCGTCGCTTGAATTTTCTGAAATTCAAATGATTAGAATTAAACATAAGTACCTGATGACGTGATACAATATGTGTCATTTTTCCTTCCCAAGACAAGGGTAACAATGATTGTCCTTCTTCCAGGCAGCAATGATACAAGCAAACTCAAATTTGGTAGGAAACACGAAAAAAAAAAAAAAAAACGCAGCAAAAATTTATCACTCGGGAACTGGGCTAAAAATACATAAAACTACAATTAATGGGTTTGCCATTTGCACCGCTTTTTAAAATTCGAGATAATCCTGCAAGGCAACTAAACCTCTGGCAAATGTTTCCAAACGAGTCATACTCATATATTATTAAACTTATATTGTATCTTAAAAAATTAAATTTAAAATAAAAAAATACTTAACTAGACATGATATTTTTATGTGTCGGTTAATATAATAACAAAATTATAACATAAATTTAATAATTATTTTAAGAATAAGAATAAAATAAAATACAATAAATTATAAGTTAAAAGGCTAATTGAAGTATTGTATGCTAACGGTTAAAAAAAAAGTTCACCAAATACTAATAATATGATCAAATAAGCTTTTTTTTAGCGGGTAAAAAAAGGTAACTAGTTGAAATTGAAGATGCTTATAAAACATACTCATAGTTTAAAAAAATATTTGAATGTATAGGAATAAAAGAAATAAAGTGGGAAAATCTCGCTTGTTTGTTTGGATGAAAGGAATGGATAAAAATAAATAAAAATTGTATATAAAAAAATTTAGTAGGAGTTACTAATGAAGTAGGTTGACCCATCACTGCACATGAGATAATTATAAACGTGAGAACTATGAGAAATGAACAACTATAAGTAAAGAACATTGAGGTAAATTTGAATGGTTAAGATTAAAACAAATGCACATATTTTTTTTAAGTAGTTATGAGAATGTTATGTTAAAACACTTGAATTACGATAATTTAATAATACGTATTTTTTAAAAATAAAATAAAAGACTTTATTTTATATTTTTATGTAAATAACATAATAATAAAATTTAATCAAGCTTAATTTTTTTTAAAATATGTAATTTTAGTTTATCACTGCACTCAAGAATATGAATAAGAAACATTTTTGTTGAATTAACAAATTCTTGCCATAACTTTTCTTATTTCAAAATAATTAATTTATTTTAAATAATAAAGATTTGTTAAACATATTAATAATTTTAAATAATAAAATTTTACGAAAATCTATGTAACCAAGTTATTTATCTAAAAAACCACATTAAAGTCAAACATCTAAAACTTTAATTTTAAAAAAATATTTTCAAAAATATTAATAAGTAACCAACCATATTTTAGATTCATAAGCATCGTGATTTTTCGAGGTTCATAGATCTCCATAATCATAAAACTTTCTCTTAATCATAATTTTTTATACAGAAATTTATTTTATACAACTTTAATTATCATCCCTAATTAAAATATATATAAAAAAATAAGAGTTACCTAACCAAATTAAATACAATATTATTTCCGCCTTTATTCTATCTTCTAAAAATACCTTTTAATCAACGTACTGTATAATTAGTTTTTATTAATTTAAAATTTTAAGAAATTTGGATAAATTTAAGTTATATATTTTTATTTTAACAATTCACAACTTTAAGTTTCACGGTTAGTTTTAAACTGTGAGCTAGTTACAACCTATAATTTTTTTTATAACATGATTTTTATAATAATTATCTAAAAATTATAATAAGAATGATTTATAATTTAATAACCATGTAAAACTGTTTTACTCTATTAATGTATTATCAATTTTCTCTCATAAATATTATCTTGGAAAAATCAATTAAAACTCAATAATTAAAAAAAATGAATTAGTCTTAACTACACATTTCATTTTCTCCACCATAAAATAAACGCGTTGAGCATATTTCTTTTTCCTTTTGTACAACAGTGATGTTTGGACATTGTTATAATATAATGGTAATGGTTTACAATAAAAAATAAAGATGTAAATGTAATTCCTTTTAATTAACTATTTTAAAATTACTTGGAGTAATTTGATTATTTTTCTCTTTATATAAGAAAAAATATGTCTTTTAGTTTTTATAATTTTGATAAATATGATTAAAGACCTTGTAATTTTATATTGAAAATTTTAGTTATAGACTTAAAAAAATAATTTAGTATTTTATAATTTAAACTTTTTTGGTATTTATAATTTATGTGTATAATTTACAAATTATTCTATTTCTCTTTATATTTGTGGGTGAAAGGAGGAAATGTAAAGAGGACAAAAATGGGGGGTGAAAAAGAAGAGAGGGATGGAATGAAGAAGCGTGATAATACGTGGAATAAAATAGAGGAATTTGGGCTATACAAAAGCCACGTGTCACGGCTGTCCATGGTGAATTCTGGGCAACACACCTGGCGAGAGATGAGGGCTCAGCTGAGCATTTTTGTTTTGACCTAATTATTTGGTATTTTAAATAGCTAGCCCACTTTGTGAGTGGACCTGATTCATACACACACTGCGTAAGTAACCATCACGTCCTTGTCACGTGAGATTCCCTTCCACCAAGGGCATCGCCTCCTTCTCTTTAAAGTTTTTATGAAGGTCAGCACTGTAGTAGTGTCTAGTGATATCAAGGGAAACTAACCTTGGATCCTTATGTACTCAATTTCTATGAATTCCATCCTTATCATCACTTGTATAATTCACAAATATGTTGATCCAATTATTCAAATTGATATATATATCAACAAAATTTGAGATAAAGACACAGTCATTTTTTTTTTTTATTACTCCTTCGAATTTATTTCATTGAGAAAGAGATAATAATAAATGACGAGGACTATATATTTGCGCGAGGTCTCTAAGATTTTTATTTTTGTATATCTATCAGTCCTGATATCCATTAAGGTCAAAGAACATTTGCAAGTATATAGTTCATATAGTTAAAAAATTGATAATGATATTTAAAAAAAAATGGTTGCCATATCTCCATAATGAATGATTGAATTTCAAGCGTTGTCATATTTCCTGCATCACATGAAAATAATTGAACTCGATCGAGCATGATTTGATTGAACGTACATTTATGAAGCACATAGCTTTATACAGTAATATGTATTTAAACTATATTTAATCTTTGCACTATTCCCAAATTAAAAATGAATTGCTGGGAGGAAAAAGGCATGTTGCATGTCAGGTGCAAATGCGAACACTATTTGGAATATACTCCATATTATTAATTAGTATAAGGAAAATAGTAGATAATTGTGGGATTAAGTGCACATTTGAAGCAATACGTGGCGAGTTGTTGTAAAAGGAGTGCGACCAACCATGGAGAGGAAAAAGATATACATAGACAGCTCCTTATCGTCAGGAACCACCAAACAAGTCCTTTTGGGCCACACCTTTCTCTGCACAGCTATTCACTATTGTGACCATTCATCCTTGCCACGAATCTCTCCATCGTCCCAACTATTACTATATATGACAATGACCTCTTTTTTTTCAACGTAGAAACCGTGTGCTCTTCACCAAATTCCAAGCCATAGATAATGAAAGCCAGTGACAAATATATATGCACTCAAACAAATTAATAATCATCCTTATCTTTAGTATTAGTATAAACCAAGCACATTGATCGGTTCTATATATATGTCTCCTTCGGTTTAATTGTAAACAATTTAATCAATTAATTAATCAGCAGAATATTTGCAAGTTTCTATATATATACTCAACCCAAAACATATCTATATATGAGGAATATGATCCAGCATCTATATGTACTAATTTTTCTACACATTAGTTCTTATTCTCCCTTCAGGTACTAATTTATGATTCTTATAGGTAGATGAGAAGTATACACATGCATCCATAGTGGTGATGATCACCACGATAAATCAATGAATTAGTGACTAAAATTAATAACTATTTTTTTTTTGCTGTTTCTAATTCTAGAATCGTTAAATTTAAGTGTCAATATTTTTTAAAATTAAATATAAATGATTTCATTGCTAATTTTAAATTTTCTAATGGATTTAAAATTTCTAATGGTAGACATCGAAGATTTGGATTTGTTGGGACAACTATCAATGTTGAATATTTTCTGGAAGAGGAAAAGATTACAAGGTGCGGAGGTGGTCGTGTACTTCAGTGGTTGAAGCTTGAAATTGTATGCTGTTGGAGCTGAAAATGGTGCCCCTGTAGAGCATGAGGTGGTCCACGCATTCCACCACATGTAATTTTAAATTGACGTGTCAATATTTGACTGCATGGATAACATTTCACCATTCATGTTAGACTCTAAGTAATTAGTGCATTCACAGCAAGAAATTAGTGTATGGGTGACAAGATCTAGAAAATGTTTTTTTTATGATTTTTGATTTATATAAAGAAATCCACGTTTGGTTTAATTTATTTTTAAAAAATAATGATTTATTTTTAGTCATTTCATAAAAAATTGAAAAGAAACAAATTATATTAAACAACCATGAAGTATATTTTGCTAAGGAAATGCTATTTTTACTTTATTATTTTTATAACATACTATAGATAAGAAAAAAAAAGAAAAGTAAGTGATAAAATGAGTAATATGATAACTAGAAATAAAAAAATAAATGCATATATATTATCGTAAGAACTTTGTGTATAAATAAAATTACTCTTTTCTGAAGTTATTTTCGCTTGCCTTTATATATATTTAAAACTTTTGAGATAGTTAGTATATAATTTTTACAAAGGTATAACTTCTGTTTTTGAATTTGTACAAATTATATATACCTACTATCTATCTAAGTTAGTTTCAAAGAAATTTCGAGAAACCTAGCACAATATTCACAAGTGAATTGAACTTAGATGATGTAAATGGAAAGAACGACCAGGACGATACTTGACAGCTTCTTGCATTAAAGATTTTTGGAGCATTCTGAATAATTAAATTAATTGGGTTATTATAAATTTATATTAACTTCTTTTTCCATATCATTTCTTCCTCTATTTTTTTTTCTCACATAGATTATTATATCTATATCACTTTAATTTCTTCTATCTGTATTTATTTTTTCTTTTCTTCTATCTCAACCATATCCCCTCCAATGGGGTGGACCATGATTATTTTCCTTAGATATTAAACCAAATCTCATATATAGTTAACGTACACCTTTTTCATATGCAAAATTCCAAATCTCTCGTTTCCCTCTTGTGGAGGTAATCTCGATCGGATGCAAGAAGGACATTAAGCTTGTACACATGCAGAGGCCCTCTCCAATCCAGCACAGTTTCATTCAAACTACATGGCATTTGTTGGCATTAGGTGTACTTGATTAGAACACACTTCAGTGATGAGAAGGCATCTCCATATAAGGTTAATTAATATATACCAAAAGTGTTAGCCTTGTCCTTGACGTGCATGACAACAAAATTCCACCAGTTGACACACATCGTAGATGTGTCCAAACTCTCAGAATTTGTTGGAAAATGAGAAAAAACTATTTCATGTCCAATACGTGTAAGGAAAACATGATCGGGTTAGGCGTGCATTGATGCAAGGTCAATCATGTAAACGATATATATAAACATATATATTACGTAAAATGATGCCACTCCCACGTAATAATTTTGTAATTTAGAATAATGATAAAAAATAGAAGAAGAAAAATGTGAGATAAGTGGTGGGATGGATCGAGAGATATAAAGACAAAAAAAATAATTGGTAATTTAAAGTGTTGAAAAAACTTATTGTAATATTACATGTTATGTATGATATTTTTATTTTTTTGGTAAGGAGTAAATTTCATTAATGCTGAAAATGAGAAAAATCTACTGCAAGGGCAAGAAGAACCCAATTGGGGGAGGCTCTCTCCGCTAGCTACAATCACGAGAGTCTTTTATGCCCTGAGTGATTTTAACTTATAGATTTATATGATAAAATTTGTTTTTATTTATATATATTTTTTAGATTTTATTTTTAATTAATGTAAAATTTAGATTTTTTTTCTAATATATTTTCTCACGCCTAATACGAGCTTGATGTGTAATATGATGGGCAATCCAATTTAAAATCATCTTAAAAGGTATATTTAGATTTTATTTAATAGTTATATATATAATTCTCTGCAATCCTAATACTTTTAATTAATAATAATGTAAAAGAGTGAGTAATCGCGTACCAAGACGAATTGTGTGTACTCATATGACGTACCCAATAGCTTTTATGAGCATACCATAACCATTCCAAAATTCTCCTGACTTACCACTGACCAGAATATATGAACATTTACTTTCATAAGACCCTGATCATGAGCACAGGTGGAGTACTGAATTAGCTTGAAACGGAGATATTATAAAATAAAAGCAGCTGATATTAGCAAGGAAACAGAAGGGTAGTTTAGTAATTCGCTCCAGCCTCTTAACTGCTTGTTATAAAAAGGGTGAATGCTCCACATGCATGATTGGTAGTCATGGTCCAGATCTATTCCATTCTCATATAATCGCGCGAAATTTCTTCTCACGCTGTCTTCTGATTCTGCTTTGCTCGTTACTCCTTTTTTCAGAAAAAGAAAACGTCCGGTAAGATAAACCCCGCAACCATCCTCTCATATCATCTTGTATAGTCTAATTATTATTTAATTTATCAATTCAAAATCTTCTCCTACTTCTAATTTTCGACTACAAAATTAATGAAAAATCTCTGATCTCTCCCACTCTTAATTTCACAAACCTACGGTATATCTTTGCTCTAAATTAGTAGCCTCAACTTTTATTGATCATCGTAAAGGTGCAACATACTAATGAATAATTAGTATGTTGGTTCATATCTCAGCATTTTGATACAATAACTTCATTTTTTTTTGTTTAATTAAGACATGTAAAGCGTTAATTTAATTCAATTTTTTCCTATTTAATCAAACAGTGGTGGTGAGCATGGAAAATGCAAGTACATCTAGCTTAGCGAGAACGAAATCGGATCAGCTAGTGGAGTTGGTAGCAACAGCTGTGAAGTCGCCACCGTCGGCGGAGGGAGGTGGAGCTCTGTCAAGGAAATCGAGCCGGAGGATGACAGCGGCGTCACCGGGTGGCGGCGGCGGCGGGAAAAACACACACATAAGGAAGGCTAGGAGCGCGCAGTTGAAGTTTGAGGTGGATGAGGTTAGCAGCGGCGTGGCTCTTAGCCGAGCCTCCAGCGCCAGCTTGGGCCTCTCATTCTCCTTCACCGGCTTCACTCTCCATCCCGATGAAATCGCCGATTCCAAGCCTTTCAGCGACGACGATATCCGTAAGTAAATTCATCCACAGTTTCGCGCGCACACACACACAATAAGCATCTACTTTTTGTCTTATCAAGAATCTCATGCCACAATTATTTTAGCGGTTAATAATAATAGCTCATCACTTAATTAAAATTTGATAACTTATTCTAATATAATTTAATAGTTTTGTAAATTTAAATCCCCCCTAAAGTTCACTTTAAATTAGGATTATATTTCCTTTTCTCGCTAAGAGGTGAGTGGCTCCAAGATCACACCCTTTCTAAAATGTTCACGAGTTTCATATGGTACGTTTGAGATTAATTTCCGTCCTTTTAAGAACAAACGGTTGGAAATATGCTCAAAAACTTGTCTTCTTTGTCGTTACGGTAACCACAAAAATATATTGGGCCGATGTCTTCAAAACTGTAAAAATTCCCAATCCATTAGCGATAACACTTTAGGTGTGGGTGATTAATTGGTTTTCTTTTCTACAAATGACAATAGTAACCTTTTTGTGATGACAAAACAAATGAAGTGATATTTATTTATAATATTTTCATTTTTTAAAATTATAAACTTACATTGTTTTATACAAATAAATGAAGAGTTTAGTTTTGATGTATTGTTAATATAATTTTTTTACTTTTTTTTATTGACAAATTACTTAATAAGTTTGGTTACTTTTATAGCTATATATTAAATTTGTTAATCGTTACATGGAATACTAAATATACAGGTGTAATTTTTTTTATACATAATTATATATAAATTTATTACACATATGACAATATATCACTAAATATTAGTATAATTTTTTTCTACTATCGAGTACTAACAATGCGTTAAAAATAATTACAGTAACAATATATTTTAAGATTTATTTGAAGCGTATGCATCTCACTGAACAATAGAAAAATAAGGAAAATTAAAAAAATATAATAAACAGTACAATACCAATGAAAAATATATAAAAGAAAAGATGCAGAAATATCAAAATTATTAATTAAATTAATTTTCCTTTTTACAATGAAAAATATATACAAGAAAAGGAGGTAGGAATATCAAAGTTATTTATTAAATAAATATTATCTTTCTAATATAATTTTTTTATACCGAATACTAAAATTACTCTAAACATCTTGATTAAAATACTCAAACCACTCGTACCAATATTGATTAATTAAATTGATAAAAGTCATAAATGTGAAAACAGACCCAGGAAAGTACGTGTAATTAATACAATTTGGCGGGGCATTGGTACTACTGAGCTATGTGAAGCTAATTGGTCCCATCCCAACGATCAAAGAACGTTTTCTTCTTCTTTTTCTCTCAAAGACATAACTAACACAATATTAACTTCGCATTTCAAGTTAAATTTCCATACAACCAAACTCAAGAGCCTGTTTTTATAACATTTTTTTCCCTATATAGCCAACAGGATTTGATTAATTTAACTAAAAATCTAGTGAAAGATGAAATAATTGGGTTTAAAACGTACTCCATAATTTATGTTGTCTTAGAACAGAGTCTTGTTATTTGCATTTAAAAAAAATTCGTTTTGCAAATTTAATGATGGAAAATTAAAATAAAAAACAGTTCACATTTTTAAGTGCATGCATTTGATATCTTTTATAAAACAAAAACAAGGTAAAAGGATAATATATATAAAAAATAATATTATAAAACAATCATGTCGTTAAGTTAACCTCTCTTGACTTGTATGATCCTGGCACTGTCATGTCTTTTTAGACTCACCTGTTTTCAAGTTACGTGGAGGTGTCTTAGTCGGGTCCAAACCAACCAACAACCTCTAAGCGCAAACCCGTGAACAACGGTCCAAAAAACAAGAGACTCACAGTTATTTCCAGAACCGAAAAATAGTGGTACTGTCCTAGTGTTTTTTTTTTTTACTTTGAAGTGTGCTTGTCCTTATGAACCACTTGTCTCTATGTCTACCTAATAGCTATGGTCCCCCCCCTATCAAACACCTACATAGTAACGATTCTAACTAAATACGACAATTATCATTTCATGCATTCTCCGGGTACGTGTATTTAATTCTCCCTAGCGTGCGATTCATGGTACTGTTTTATGTGCTTAAACATCACTTATGCTCAAACTAAAATTCTCGAATATATCGAAAATGGGTGGTAATATTTGTTTTAAGTACACTCTTGTATAAACCCAATTTTATTAACTTAGTGAACTAAACCAATAAATTGTTAAGATTTATCAATTTGTATATTAAACAAATATTATGCATTTTAATATTATTAACAATGTCTTGTTATTTGATTGGCTTAGGTTTTTCTTTCTTCAAATAAAATACAATTGATTTTAACAAAATTTATTTTAAACTATAATAATGAACATAATTATGATATACATCTAAATTAATTTACATTATAAATTTTATATTCCAACGTGTGGTAGAGTAAAAAGAATTGACTCGATGTTTTACCACAATCAAGACACTTATACTATATTTGATTGAAAGAATCATGAGGAAAGAAGAGAAGAGAAGAGAACAAAAAGTGGTAGCTTTTCTTCTCTTCCTTTGTTTGGTTTAACAGTAAATGGTAGGAAAGAAAAAAAAAAGGTAGAACCTGCGTAAAAAATGGTATAATTTTCAAATTGAAAAGAAAAAAAGAAAAAAAAAACCTTTTTATGAAAAAGACACATTTAACCTATTTTGTTAAGGATATTTATATTAATTTATATACATGTGTATTTTTTTCTTCTATTTTTTACGCAACCAAACATTTTTTTTTTAAAATTTCTCTCTTGCTAAACAACTTAAAAATCATCTCCTTTCTATTTTTTCTCTTTCCTTTCGGTTTCTTTTCGATAGTAAACGTTACATTAGATTCACTGTGTTTATACTTTTCTAATTTGTTGACTACCCTGTTCCCATCTTTATAACTACAATGTGGGGGGATATGACCCATCTTTATAACTTGTTGACTATCTTGGTCCCCAACCATAATTAGCTATAGGTTTCACTTGGACCTAGTCTTCCTTTTTTGTTGGAGAGCACATTGTCTCATTCTTGGACCCCTTCATTAAATTTCAGCATGACTTTTATTCACAACTGCGTGGAAGTAGCTTGACTTACTTTGTCAAGTGTAATGATTAGTGCTCTATATAACTTGGACTTCCATGATCTCTCCTGTGTGCCTTAATTTTTAGGAATCATTCCCTCTGATGGTTCCAGCATCCATGTGTTGGGTATAGTAAATCAACTTTAGACATATTTGTCCTACACGAACATGCATTTTAATTTTATTTCTAGTACACAACTGAACTGAGTGAAGCTACGTACTAACTAACTGCCTGGTGCTCTTGCATGAAAGACATTCTTTTCCCTCCTCGTGAATTGTATAAAAAGGGTTATATTACTATGTATATTTCAGCGGAGGATATTGAAGCCGGAACTCATAAGCCAAAGTTTCAGACGGAACCCACACTGCCAATATATCTAAAGGTAACTCTATATATACATTTTATGTGTCAGAAATTAATTAGTATATATGTTCCTCTTCATTCCCTGCCTGCACCTACCTCTGGCACTGTTCAAACCTTCAATGGAGCTTTGATTTAGTGCTATATATGTATTTGAGCAGGCAACGGTGAAGCTTCATTTAGCGATCAACGCCACCAATAAAACATGATATGGCTAGCAATATAGCATGGTCAGGTTCAGTCTTGTACGAAGTTTCATTTCATGTGACGTCAATGTACAAGACTACCCCTTCTTTCTAGTTAACTAGATGAATCATTAGTAATACAGTAGTAGATACAAGTACAGCATATGCCTAACTTGGTACTAAATTTTCTGAATTGCTTTTTGATGCCTCCAACAGGGCATCAACGCATTAGTTTTATTTCTCGTACGCTTCAAAGACCTAGGTTCAAGATTGGAACCTTTCTGGCTTCGAGGCTTTAGCTATATGTGAGGCTTAATAACATGGTTTGGCTGAGAAAGAAGGGTATGGAGTATGACTAGTTAGACAAAATTTTTAAAGAAAAAAAAAATGCCTTCGTGTATTTAGCTTACTTTTGTGCTTTATTTTATGTTCTACCGTGTGTTTGTGATGGATCCCACTAAATGATATAAATTCTTGTCTGGAATCTGCAGTTCACAGATGTGACCTACAAGGTAATGATTAAAGGCATAACTACAAGTAAGGAGAAGGATATCTTGAAAGGGATCACTGGTTCTGTAAATCCTGGGGAAGTTTTGGCATTGATGGGTCCTTCAGGAAGCGGAAAAACATCTTTGTTAAATCTGTTAGGAGGAAGGATAATTCAGTCCACAATTGGTGGCTCTATCACTTACAATGACCAACCTTATTCCAAGTTCCTAAAGAGCAGGTCAAAAACCAACTAATGACTATCAGCACTAAAGATTATCAATGTAACAGGAAAATTCGCTGAGTTTTTTAAGATCTAAGTTGTTTTTAATAAAAAAATCAATAAGATGGAAGCTGCGGTTATGATAGCCCCATAATTTTGAAAAACTAGATAATTAGAATTTATTTATTTTTATTCTCCGATGGTCCTATATTTTCTCAGACCATGTAAAAAGTTATCTTCGTTTATACTATACTCACATGAAACATGCATTCGGCAGGATTGGATTCGTTACACAAGATGATGTTCTGTTTGCTCACCTTACTGTAAAAGAAACATTAACATATGCAGCCCGCTTAAGATTGCCAAATCCATTAACGAAAGAGCAAAAGGAAAATCGAGCTTTAGATGTCATCCAAGAGCTGGGACTGGAGAGGTAAATGCTTCCATCCATGACATTAGCGTGTCAATTTTTATGAGCATACAAGTCATAATCATCAAAAGAGCATAAGCATAGCGAAGAAAATAGCTTTATGATCAATTGAATATGGGTTGTGAGCCATTGTGAGTGATAAATATTATATATTAATTATAAAAGGCGATCAGTGTAATTTGGGTGTATAAACAGGTGCCAAGACACTATGATAGGAGGTTCCTATGTTCGAGGAATATCAGGCGGAGAGAGGAAGAGAGTTTGTATTGGCAATGAGATCTTAATCAACCCTTCTCTTCTGTTTCTTGATGAACCAACTTCTGGTTTGGATTCTACAACAGCCTTAAGGATAGTTCAGATGCTACAAGACATAGCAGAGGTATTTTCATTCTTCCCCGAGTTAATGGACTAGCATCCAATCACCCCAATTTGAACTTATAAATATGTTAAAGTTTCTTTTAAAAACATTACCTAAAATGAAAAACTCTTAGATCACATTCAAATAACTCAAAAAGACAGAATTAAACTTTCTAAATTTTACACATTTAGGTAATATGAAGGTCCCATAATTATAAACGCTCATTTAACACCTCTTATTTATTTCTATCTCTTCTTGTTACATCATATCACCATTTTCCTCTGTTCCATCTCTTTCTTTCTCAATGTGTCAAATAGAATGATTGACCATCCATCATTATTCTAGTACAACAATAATATATAGACGGTCCTTAATTACAAACACTTTGATACCCCTTATTTCTCTTTGTTTTATTCTTTTTTTCACATCATATTACCTATTATTGAGTCTAATTAACCATCTTGAGATTAGAATCCTTTACAATTCAAGATCACTGGTGCTACGTGTAGGTGGTACAGTTAGTCATTAAACTCATGACATGGCAAGAAGATGTCAGTCTAGACTATGGTTTGGTCCTATCTGATTTTATCTATTCATAGGAATATTTACTTGTATGCATGCTTTGGTAAAAACCGGCTAGATATTTTCATAATCACTCAAATCTTTATCACTACTAACCTTTTAGTCTTATACCAGGCTGGTAAAACCGTAGTGACAACAATCCATCAACCATCAAGCAGACTCTTTCATAAATTTGATAAGTTGATCCTTCTAGGAAAAGGGAGCTTGCTTTACTTTGGAAAAGCATCTGAAGCAATGGACTATTTCCAGTTTATTGGGTGCACACCTCTTATTGCCATGAACCCAGCAGAGTTTTTATTAGACCTTGCAAATGGAAACGTAAATGATATTTCTGTACCATCAGAGTTAAAGGATAAAGTGCAGGTGGGAAGTGCTGAAGCTGAAACAAGCAATGGGACACCATCAGCTTCAGTTGTACAAGAGGTAAATTCTCATTATTTATTTTGATATCATTTAAAAAGAAAAGAGACTTGATAGAAAAATTTTCACATCTGACTACATTTGAACTTTAACAGTATCTGGTGGAGGCATATGAGACTCGAGTTGCAGAAACAGAGAAGACAAAGTTAATGGTTCCCGTTCCCCTTGATGAAGAAGTGAAGTCTAAGGTTTGTTCTTGTAAAAGACAATGGGGAGCAAGTTGGTTTGAGCAATTTTCCATATTATTTTCAAGAGGATTCAAAGAACGGAGGCATGACTACTTTAGCTGGTTGAGAATCACTCAAGTTCTTTCCACTGCAGTCATCTTAGGATTACTTTGGTGGCAATCAGATGCTAACAACCCAAAAGATTTGCAAGACCAGGTAAACTATTTCTGCCTAGAGCCTAATCCCTATTCTTAAAGGGTTCATAAAGAAACATGACCAAGTAAAGGCCATAATCAGATTACTTCTAAGTTCAAGCATAAACATAATGTATGCTTACATCTTCATTCTTTACTGCAGGCAGGACTACTTTTCTTTATTGCTGTGTTTTGGGGATTTTTTCCTGTCTTCACTGCAATATTCACATTTCCTCAAGAGAGAGCCATGTTGACTAAGGAAAGAACAACAGATATGTACAGACTAAGTGCATATTTCCTGGCTAGAACTACAAGTGACCTTCTACTAGACCTGTTGTTACCAGTGTTTTTCCTCCTCGTTGTTTATTTCATGGCCAGTTTGAGACTCAGTGCAGGGCGTTTTTTCCTTAGTATTCTTACAGTTTTTCTCTGCATCGTAGCAGCTCAGGTATGCATTGTATTTCATAATTCAACTACTAAGAAAATAGCATAAACAAAAATTACCTATAGTTCTAATTACAACTGGTTGTGAATCAGGGACTTGGACTTGCTATTGGAGCTACACTAATGGACTTGAAAAGGGCAACAACTTTGGCTTCAGTAACTGTGATGACTTTCATGCTGGCTGGAGGTTTTTTTGTCAAGGTAAATTTAATTAACAATTTTTTCTTGGAATACAAAATCCTCATTTCCCCACACCCCAATAAATTTTGGACTCAAGGGAACAAATTGATTTGTTGGAGTTTAAGTCAGATGTAATGTAATAACTGAACATTTCCTTCCGTCAAAGTATATCAAATTCTTTATATCCTTGTCACCAAGTTGATGAATCATGAATCAAATAATGACATGTAATTTATTTTATTATATTCTTAGTAAATAGAAGCCAATAACTGACTCGTGCTTATAAATTTGACAGAAAGTCCCCATATTTATATCATGGATTCGCTACTTATCTTTCAACTACCATACGTATAAACTTTTGCTCAAGGTTCAATATGAACACATTACACCTACCATAAATGGGACCAGAATTGACAGTGGATTCACAGAGGTTGCTGCTCTGACAGTCATGGTTTTTGGTTACCGTTTATTGGCATATTTTTCTTTGCGGCGAATGAAGCTTCAAGCTGGAAATTAAGGCTATCCATCCAAGCATATATAGCAGGTCTGAGTTGGAAGTGCACATAATTATATCATATGTAAGGAGGACTACCAAGTGAATTGAAGCACACGTAGTTTGTTTAATCTCATGTATTATTTCATTTAGCATCAAAAGCATGCTGAATGTTATCACATCAGTAAGAGAAGAGTTCAGAGAAGATGCTTTTTGAAATTAACTGTTAGGTTGTATAGCCCTTCCTTATTAGATGTGTTTCATTAATTAACTCAAGCCCATAACTCTGGTAGTTAGAATTAAAGGTGATTGTACAACATATTTGTAAGTAATAAGAATTTGATTTTATTATGTCACTTACTATTATAGACAAGTTTCATATGAACTAAAACTACTTTTATCTCTGTATCAATTTAAATTTAATGTTATTCCATATCAACTAGAGGATCAAGGTACTTTTTTTTTATTTATAAATTTTGAATAATTCTTATCACACAAATTGTTTTTGTAAAATTTAGTCATGTCCTAAATCTTAATTTTAAGTTTTTATTGGAGTATATCATAAATTTATTACAACATCATCGATCATTTAGTATGTTCTTCTTTTTTTTTTTTTTATCAATGTTGTGTATGCTCTGAATGTGTATTACTTTTTTAGACATAAGAACACGAATATTGATTTTTATTTCTATTTTATAATTTAAGGCTGCTTAGAATTTATTTTACTAAATAAAATAAATCTTTCATGTAGAATTAATCGCTGTAATAACAACTTGTAGCTAATTATTCCCATTTAGAAAATTCAAAAAGATCAGTGGAAATAAATTTTAGGTAAGTGCTTCAAATACACATTTTCCTTAAAACAAAATTGATTGAAACATGTTCCTCAGTCCCACCAATAATTTGTATTTATTTTTATTTTGTCAAACTTATTTTACAACATGCAAATACATATTGTATAAATTGTTTCTAAAATGTATTATCTTGTTTTCTTTTTTGGTAGACAGGTAATATTATATAAAGTCAAACTAAAAATAAGTTTTGAAGTAATTAAGTAAGAATGTATTTGTTATTAATTTAATTTAAAACACATCATAATTTAAACCTACTAAACAATGTTTGAATTAATTTATTAAAAATTAAAAAAATTCAAGATATGATTTAATATAAATATAAATAAGAAAAATAATATTTTAGATTATATATCACATTATAGCACATTACAATATACAAGAAAGTCACTGTTCTCTCGATTTCTTCCTTTAGTATATAAAACACTATAATTTCAACAAATACTTTAAAAAGTTTTATTATTTTTTATATGTAATTACTAAGAAATATGAATATTTTTACTTTTATTTCTTAAAATACTTTAAAAAGGGATTAAACATACTATATTTTTAGTTAAGTTCTGGAATGATCAGTGCATTAAGTTCTGGAACACCCATACAGGGGTGTGTTTGCTCTCTGCTATGGAACAAGAATGAGCGTGAGTTGCTTAGCTCACATGGTTTCACCCCTTTGGAAATACCCTTCAATGCTGAAGATTTTGGAATGTCTTTGGAACTCCACAGGTTTCCAAACCAGGGCCAAAAGCTAACACTCAGCCCTTTGCTCACGTGAACCGTATTCGTTGAAGATACATGTACAACTTTCTACGAACCTGCCAATGAGTTGCAAATATCGTACACTTTGTATTAAAAAAATATTTTTATTTCTTAATATTACCTTGACCATTCTTTGTACATGTATATTATTATGACAGATACACACATTTATATGTAAACATACATACATACATTTACGTGGTAGGGAAAGTTGTCTGTACAGAAAGAAATCATAACCTAAATGAATGTGTATGAATGTGTATGAATGGAATTTTTCACTTTATTGTTGATCCTTTCTTTTTGTGTTTTTAATTTTTTTGAGAGTCCTCAAGTCCATGAGAGTATCTCTATTGGAGATACTCATGTGAGTTGTTATACACAATCTTTCTTGGGGTAAGAAAAGTTAATGGTTCCTATTACCTATCCTCTCCTTGATGAAGAAGTGAGGGAACAAGGTGGTTGAGAATCGCCCAAGTTCTATCCCTTGCAGTCTCATCTTTGGATGTAGGATTCATAATAGAACATAATCTCTAGTATGTACAAGCAAAGAAGAGGCCATAATCAGATTCTACCATTAAGTATAACTGGAATTATTTTTTCAAGCATAAAAGTATCGTTAATTTTTGTTCTTCTCCTTTCTTCACGCCAGTTAAGACTGCTTGCTTTTCTTCTATTGCAGTCTATTGTGAATTCTTTGCCATAATCACTGCAATATTCACATTTCCTCATGAGAGTGTACTGACTGAGGAAGAAGCATTAGATATGTACAGACTTCAAGCTGGAAATTAAGAGTTAAGACTATCCATCCAGGCATATGTAGCAGGTCTGAGTTGGTATACCTGAATCCCTCACTAGATGATATAACATGCTGAATGTTATGATAGACACTTAGCCACATAAGTTTAGAGAATATGCTTTTTTCTAAATATAGAATCAAGATCACTTCCTAAACTAAACTAATTTTATATTAATTAATTCATACGTCTTGGTAATATCAAGTTTTTAGAATAAATATACTTCATTTTTTGTTAATTTAAATTTTTATGAGTACACCCTTTCTCTTAACTAGAACAATGTGAATAGTAATTTTTTAAATTTTATTTTCCACCAGATGATCATTGTATTAGATTAACCTAAAGATCGAACATGAAAATTCAAACTAAATTATTAAATTGTTTCAATGATTCAATTAATTATATTTTTAACTTTTAGATTAACATATTTTAGATTTTGAATTTCTTTTACTTTTCTTTTTTTCTTTTTTTTTTTCTAATCTTATCTGTTGTTAACTTGTACAATTTTATCTTAATTTGATACTTTGTACTGTTGTTGATATAGTCGTGCCCTAAATAAAAAAAGACAATATTTATTATGTAATTATTAATCTTGATTGACTAAATAAAATATCCTTGAGATATTAATTTATTAATTGAAGTTTGCTATTTTTATTTAAGATAATCATATCGTATTATTTAAGAATAGGAAAAAATACAAATTCGACCTGTTTAAATTAAGCATTGCATAGTTATTGTCTTAATTTACCCATCTTACAAAGACAAATATATTCCAATGATGGATACTGAGAAACACTAAAGATAAACCCAGCCGCCACTCTATGTGCCCAAAATTAACAAATTATAAATGAAACGTTCTTTAGTTTCAATATTGAAGGTCTTTCCATTGACCAAGAAAGGAAAAAAGGTATTTCCTAACTTGGCGGCATGTGCATTATTGGATTTTCGTGGTTAAAATAGGTTAATAAAAAAGATTCTTGTGTTGTGAATAAGATTAAGATGGTCAATCATTTCTCTACCATCTTCCGTATATAAGCACCAACAACCAACGATCACTATATACCCTTCACTCTTTCCTTTTTTTTCTCTACAAAATGATTCTTCCTACCTACCAGTGTACATGTTCTTTTCTTGGATGGTACTTATAAATGCCTATGTTTATTATATCCATATATATAATCCAATCCAAAGTTTGATTCTCAAATAACAAAGAGAAAAAAAAGAAAAGAAAAGAAAGAAAGATGGAGAACTCCACGAGATTCGGATTGATGGCTGTTGTTGCTGTATCCGGAAGCATGGTCTTCTTGGTTCATCAAGTCCACAAACGTTTACTATCTAACTTCATGGAAAAAGTTGAGTTTGAAATGGGTGGTTCCTTATACGCACACGGCCAAAAGAATATGGGTGGTACCATATCATATCCATTCCTTTCAATTTTAATTTAATTAATTAGCATTTTCTTTTCCACTTGAGTTCTAAATTCCCTACGTACTTGAAATTAAAACCTAATGTTTTTCAGAGAAGCATGAAGCAAAGAAGAAGGTGCGGTTTGCAAAAGAAGCATTGGGAAACAAGAGTTGTGGTAGAGGGAATAAAATTATTACAAGGGTACGAGGGATGAAGACTAAGGAAATTTGGGTGATGGACAAGGTTCAGAAATGGAGGCATAATTGGCCCAAATTAGAGGACACCATGCCTCCCAACAGGGCAGTTCTATACAGAGGAATTATGGATTATAGGAATAGGACCATTCATGGGAGACTTCGTTTCTAGTTTTTTCTTTTTCCAAAAAAAATAAAATAATATATCTGTTTAGTGATGGCTCCTTTCATGTATTTCAGTGAAGCCCATTAATTTTTCTTAATATAATAATATACTCTTCATTTATTAAAATTTTTGTTTTTAATTTTATTTTATTATTTATGATGGTTAATTTTAAAACAAATATTTAGTATTAAGATATTTAACTAATTTTCTTAATTAGCATAATTAGCATAATTTTTTTATATACAGATAGAGGGAGTAATTTATAGTTTGTATTTTCTAAAGTTTAGTATTTTTAAGGTTGGTTAAACCGTAAAACAAATTTTGATGAAAAAAAAAAAGAAAGTAACAATGATACAAAACGCTTGATGCTTGTCCCTTTAAAAACTAACCAGTCATTTAAGCACATACCATATTGATTACCACGAAAAAATAATGTATTAGTGACTAAATTTAGCAACAAAATTAGTTTTTTACCATTAATATTGAGATTACAAAAATTGTAGGAACAAAATTTTAAGAAGTACACATAAATTGTTTGATCACTGATTTTAATTTTTCTTGTAGGAATGGTTGAATGTAATTCTGTATTTTCATCCCTTGAATGCAAATTTGAACAAGCTAGAGTGGTCTTATCTCTACTGCCCCCAAGGATGCCCACTTGAATTAGAATAGTTGCCAAAAATGAGGCAGCAAACGTTGATAAAAGCAGCACGAAGAAGGGAAGAATCGGATTACAATATCACTTTAGAAATTTCAATAATACCAAACCATTAGCAATTTGATATGGAAATTAATGCACCACTAACTAGGACTTCTACAGCTGTGTTGCAAACATACAAAATAACTATCAGGGACAGTGTCACGAGCCTTAATTAATGCACCATTGTGAATCAATAATTCATACAAAATGACTAGTAATTGTTTAGTGTGTAATTAATCACCACAAAATTTTAGCTATGCTAGCATCATTGGTTAATATATACAATTTTTATATTCTAAGTTCATAAGTTTTCAAACTTGTCAGCATCCTTTTGTATACTTAGGGCAATATTTTGATCCCTTGAAGCACTCAGACCGTCAGCACATATTTTTTTGTGAGTCAACAATACTATGTGGAAATTGTATAAGGAGATTTTTTTTTAATTACACTGTAGCGAGCTTAAATCTATCACCCAAGTTTTCCATTAAAATATAATTTATTATAAAATGCATAAACAAGCCTGTACTTGAAACCCGACCCTGTACGAGAATATATGGTCAAGAGAACTAGTAGATACAACTACGTGACTACGAGTAAGCAACAACATTAATTAAGCCAAATGTCATTTCCTATGAACTTTATTTATTTGAGATTAATGTGCTGCTTCACTGTTGAGTGTTGACGTAATTTAAATATGTATAAGATAATTGAGAAATTGTACTCAACGGTAACCTCAATACAAAAAATAAGCAGTAACACACATGGAAGTGTAAATTCGGCTTCTATATCACAACGGATAATAAACTCAAAAACTTATAAAATTTATCCGCTGCAACAGGTGGAGTTAAGGGGCGGAGCCTCTTGTAACGGTGGGTGCTTTGTCTCAAAGCAAATTACATTTATGTCTATATATAGTTATAATAATAATTTTTTTTTTATATAGAAACTTAGAAGTTTATTTTTTTAGTTGCATCCAAATCTTAGTTTGTGTGAAGGCATGAAAGGTGAGTTAGTGAATTATGATAACAAGCTTTAGAAATTGTTATATTGAAGGTACACCATGGCTATTTTGAAAGCTATTATAATGTTTATAATATTTTATAATTATATTTGTGATGTTTTATGAGAGTTTTTAATAGTATTTTAATTGATTTACTATTGTAATTTATTATTTCTAAACTTTATTATAATGTTTGTAGTATTTTATAATTATGTTTGTGATGTTTTATAAAAGATTTTTAATAATATTTTAATGGTTAAATTACTACTTTAGTATCTGTATTTATTTATTTGTTTTAATTTATTCTCTTTTTTATTAAAAATTTTAATTTGATTATTTAATTTTCAAAAAGTTATAATGTTACATTTTCTATCCAAATCCTTAATAATGCAAATGAGTTGTTTTACATGGTGCTTCCTCTTTTACCAATGACTTAAATCTGTTCCCTAGAACTCACTCACACCACAAACTTTAACGCAGCTCCTCAACGTCTTTTTGAGGACTTAATTCACATTTTGAATTCCAATCCCAATCTTTGTTCTCTTTTTTGTGTGTATAAATTTTTTAAACATTTTCCTCTGTCTCAAAACCCATAAAAAACATTACACATTTACATTTTTCTATCCACAAACTTATGTCCTGACAATCTCAAAAATTCAAGTCAAAACAATAATAGTATAATTAAACACAAAGTTATGAAATGATGAATGACCACCTGAATTGATGCTCGAACAGTGTGTCCTATTTTCAATTGAAACTCGTAACGCAAATTAGGTCTCAAAAACAATGTCGAGGAATTGCGTTTTGCAGATGATGGAAGAGGAAGCGCCACCAAGGCAAGGCAATTTCATTTGCACCTTTAACTATTTGGACGAAAAAAGTAACATTATATTGTTTTTTTAAAATCGAATGATCAAATTAAAACATTTAATAAAAAGAAGAACTAAATTGAAATAAATAAATAAATACAAGGATTAAAATAGTAATGTAGTTTGTTTTAATTGATTTATAATTATATTTTTAATGACTTATTTATTTATTTATTTTTAATTATTAATTTAAGTACAAGTAATGAGCCTGAGTACTTAAATATTAATAAGAAAGATTATAAAATTAAAATTACTATTTACATGAGTAATAGAATAAGTATAAATATTTTTTCTTCTTCTAAAATATAGGTAAGAGAATATATATTGCCTTACCTAAATTACAACTTTTGTCATCCTTAAATATTACAAAAGGATTGATAAAAAATATATATAACAATCTCTCTCCTCCCCAATACATAACATCAAAATAAAAATACAGTAGTGTGGTGTTAGAAAGGGAAAAAAAATGTGAAAAAAAAAAGAATGAGCAACCTCTTTTATGTTGTGACTACCTTTTTATAGAACAAAACTAAAATGTAGTTTATATATATAAAACATCAAAATTGGAGTTTTAATTTAATAATTTATATAATAAAAATTTACATTAAATATCGACGTAGAACATTATGGTAAAATTTTAATTTTGATTTAACAATCTTAAAAAAAAACATACAAAGAACTGTACATAAGTTTATTCGGTTTTACATCCCATATTTTTCTCACTTTCCTTTCGTACAAAATCACAAATAATGTTGTTAATTAGGGGTCTTTAATTCTACGAGCACTTCTGCTCATCCCCCTTCACTTGTTCATTTGTTGTAATTAACTTTGCTTCCTCCATTTTGTTGACATTGCTTGCCTCTTGTGACTTATTTGTTTTGTTGTACAATTTTTTTATTTCAACCATTGATATCATCACTTTACGACCTCCATTAAAATCAACCTTATCCTCAAGGTTGAAAGCAAGAAAATGTTGTTTAATGGCAATATCTTCTCAAGTAGCCTCACTTTGGTTCAAGCCTTTCCACTAAATTAACAATTGAGAAACTTGCATGTTACCTTGCATGATTGTTTTAATATGTGGGATAGTAATCGGTAACAACACTAATTCGTTTGGGGTGGTTAGTAATAGTAGTGAAACATATTTAACCATATCCTAACATTTGATCGAAATTGAGAAACATTAACTTTTACGGATGATTGTTGTATTTTATAAGCAATTTTACAATCCTATCAACAATAGGATTAGGAAACAAACAAAAATATCCTATATTAAATTTTTAGTTAGTTCCTTAAAGTCACATAATGATGTCTATATGGTTGAAGTTTTACTAAAACTATATTTCTCACCATAAAATAAATATTTATTTTGTCATGACCTCATATATTATCGAATCATGTATAAAATAGGCTTAAGTTAATTAAGAATGTGATTTTTTTTTTAAGATTTCATCAATTATCAAATGATACACTAAAATCACACTTAGGTAGTATTGACTTATTTTTTTTAATTTATTTATCTTAAAAGAAGAAATTTAGTTAAATACTTTTTTTTTAAGTTCTTAGAAATTAATCAGCTTACTTTTTATATAAGGACAAAAAAAACTTTTTTTTAATTAGGTGAATGAGATTTTTAAAAATATGACTTTTCTTCTCTCCGTCTCTCTGTCTACTTCCTCCTCTCCCTCCTCCCACCCATTTTTTTCTCCTTATTCCCTCTTGTATAATCTATTTTAAGCTAAAAAAGAAAATAATTAAATTGTTTCTACTTTACTTTTAAAATAGTTTCTAACCCATAAAAAAATTAAGTCAAACATAACCTTAAAAAAATTTGGGAGAAAGTCTCTATCATAGATTACATTAGAAAGAAAGTCATGGTCACATTGATATGAAATAATTTTCAACTAAAATAACATTTTAACCACACTCTAAGATTTGAAGGTAAAACATTTCAAATACATCTCCAAACATTTTATTAATAGATCAAATTTTGGTTGATAAGATTTCTAGCTAGAGTTTTGCTCTAACACGAGCAATTTCTAATTCTTATTTGTTGATATATTATAAATTGAAATAAATAATTTTGGTAAGATTTGCACTTTTCTTATTCTCTTGACTAGACATTCTAAATATTACATCTTTTTTAATATTTCAACATGCATTTCTTAACTATATTTTGCAACTAACAAAAAAAAAAATCTTTCAATTATCTTAAGTTATTATCTTCATTTTATCTTTACAAAATATTTGATTTTTTTTAATTATTCAACTTTTTCAATCTACCATATTTTGTCTCCATATCTAAATTTTTTAATAAAAACTTAATTTTTTTTCTCAATAGTTAATTATAGCCTTATATCACTATTTATATATGGTTCATTATTAATTTAAAATATAATTTATATATTTAAAGATTTTGATTTATTATAAATTTTAATTATATAAAAATAAATATTTATCACTATCATAATATATGATTGACAAATAATTATATTTTAAACATGTGATCAAAATAAATTTATATATTGAAAAATTACTTTGTAGCTTTCAATGGAATGAACACTAATAAATAAATATTTATCGGTACACAAAATAAAAATAAAAAACCATACAAAGCCGTAATTTACATTTGCATTCTTAATTAGCATTTTATTAGGGTAGGGTTTTAGGATATTGGAAAAGGAAATGAAAGAAAGAGAAGAAAAATGAGGTAGGTTGATGTATAATGATTTTAATGAGAGATGGTTGAGCACTAAGTTAAAAGGTCCCACTTTTTAATGAGACGTGAGTGGCATCCATTGGTTTACATATTGCTTAACCTTTCGTTTAAAACAATTATGGAATTCTTAAATGTGATTGCTGTTACCTTTTATTTTCATTGGCTCTCTATCGTCTCATTCATGTGTTATCAGTTTACTTTCGGGTGAGCTTACGGTTTATTATTTTTAATACTAGATATTTTGTCCTTATCTTATAGATATTAAAATAAAAATAGTTTAATTGTATTATGAAAATATTAATCAATCAAAAATACTATTAGCATAATTTTTAAAATAATTATTATAAAAATTAATAAATTTATTATAAATCATATTTTATGATTGAATTTCAATATATTAATTAAATGAATAAATTATTTCTTAAAATAATTAATATAAAAATTAATAATTTTGTTATAAATAATATTTTATGATTGAATTTCAATATAAAATATTTTATTTAAAATAAAAAACAAAAAATGTGATATTTATTTAAAATATAATTATAAAATTATAAGCTTATAGTTTTTCAAAAAGTAGAGTACAATAATAAAAAAGATCCCACAAAAAATAATAACAATGAGATTTAAATATGGTTTAAGTTTTGGCAAGTATGATTATATTTATTTTTTTAGATTTTCATTTTTTTTTATTTTTGAGCTGGGTATTTTATAATGCTAGATATTTTTTAATATTTTTTAGTCTTTATCATGAAATTTATTGAGATTAGTTTTGACATTATTAACAAAATGAATAATATTAATTAAGTTAATAAATAATATTTTAAAGAAAAAATATAGGCTATATACTTGTAAAATAAATGTACATGATTAGATTATTTTTATTTTTATGAGCATAATTTAATTAGATGATGTATTTATTATTTTATATAAATAATATAATTACATATAATTTATTTTTATTATTTTTAATATTATTCTTATTTTAATTTATTAATTTATTTTACTATTTTAAAATACTTTTAATATTATATATATATATATATACATATATATATATATATAATAAATTATATTTTACTTAAACTCATATAATTTCCTTTGAATAATTTTTGTGTTATTTTTATATTTCAGTTTATTAATTTTGAATAATTATAATATAATTTATTTTTTAATATATCACGTACAATGAATTTATTTTCAAAGACAAGAATAATTTATTATAAAAGTCTAAGTAATTATAATTTTTTTAAAAAGGTGTAACGTTGAAAATAGATGAATAAATGGAGAAGTAAGAACAATCTAAAAATAATAAAAAATAATGTGTATAATCATAATATATTATAAATTATAAATTATAAAAATAATTATATATAATGATCTTAATTATATAAAATAATTAAACTATTTTAATTTAAAATATTTTTATTATATTAATTATTTTAATTAATATTATTTATTTTGTTAATCATGATAACACTAAATTAACTAGAATTAATAATAATGACTAAAAAATACTAAAAAATATTAGGATCTAAAATAATAAAATTAAAAAAAAATTAAAATCAAATAAAATCATATGCACGAACTCAAAATATATTTAAGTCTGAAAATAAATTATGTGGGTAAATAAAAATAAATATAAATAAGATTCTCTATCTAGATATCAAAATTATGAAAAATTATTAGATAGGCACAAATCCAATACTTCATCCCACACACAATTCTTAAAATATTTATAACAAAATTTTTATTTTTCTTCTTATTCTTTTTGAAGATCAGCATGAATAATTAAATTATTTTATTCATAAGATATACTAAACGAGAAGTATTGTGAATAAAATTTCTATGTATTTTTAAATGTATTTTAGATTATTAATTAATATTTATAACGGATACATATTGAAGAGAATAAAATTTGTTAAATAAATTTTGTGTACATGTTATTTAATAATCTGAAATAAATTTAAATGTATTGTGAGAGTTATAAAAACAATACAAATAAAAAGTAACGGATATTAAATAGTAAACAGAAGAAAAAAAAATAAAAAAGTATGCTTTATTTTATTTATGTAAACAAAAGATAATAAGAGAAAATAAATTTTTATTCTATAAATATTTATCATATATTTTCAAAATTAAATATTAATTTACTAAATTAAATTAGTTGTATCACATTCTTGTTAGAAAGAATCAAATCTAATCTAGTAAATGATTAATATATTTTCTTTCTATTATATGAGTTGTAAATTCTTTTATTGGTCGTGTATAAGGTGTTGGCTTTTTTTTTTCTACATGGGAGGAGGTGTTGGGTTTGTGCTTATTCAAAAATTATATTAATTATTTTATTTAAAATATTTTTAATTATCTTAATTACTATGTATCGATGATAATTATCTTAAATAATTTAAGGTTGTGTTATCTTATAACTTTATGACTAGTTAAAAAAACTTGTTTATTCTTGTTTAATAAATAATTTTTTTTCGATTTATATAATTTATTGAGAAGTTTAAATAGTATTTTTTAAAACGTTAGTTTTTAACTTATAGTTTTTTATATATTTTTTTTTGTATTAAAAATATTTATTAATTTTTGTATTATTTTCTATATTTAATAA
Source organism: Mucuna pruriens (assembly GCA_025330945.1). Lineage (NCBI taxonomy): Eukaryota > Viridiplantae > Streptophyta > Magnoliopsida > Fabales > Fabaceae > Mucuna > Mucuna pruriens. Next base: position 4,651,425 of record JAENHJ010000528.1, read on the forward strand.
TATTTTTTATTCATAAGGCATGACTTTATTATTTTTATATTTTTAATATAAAAGAAGTTTTGTTATTTTTATCTTTTTATTTCATAGTACATTGATAAATAAATAATAAATTTTTTATTTTTTTATTATTTTTTATATTTTTATATTATACTATTTATTTAATCATCATATTATTTATAATTTATTATATTAATTATAATTTATTTTATTATTTTGTCATTATATTTCAAGATATTGATAATGATAAATTATATTTTTATTTTTATATTTTTTGAATATTTTATATTATATTATTTACATTATTTATTATATTATTTTCTATTATTTATATATATATATATATATATATATATATATATATATATATATATATATATATATAATCTCTATTTATATTATTTCTGATTCTTATGATTCCACACTTATATAAATATAGCTATTTCTTACTTGTTATAATTAATTACTTTAGTAACTATAATTATGTATATTTATAAACTAAGAAATAAAATAAAATTTTCAATTGCATTTTGACAGAAAAAGAAATGAATATGATGTTGTAGGCAACATTTGTCTGCATAACAGAACCTTTATTATGTATATTAATTAATATTAACAGAATTGATTTATATGTAATTCTGCTACTTAAGAAACAGTTTATTCTTATTATAGTATATCAATGAAATGGCAAGTTACGATTTGATGTAAAGTATTAAAGTGAGTGGTAAAAGTAATTAGTTTATACATAGAAGTGAATCTGAAAAAACAATTTAAAAGAGGAAATAGTTTAGGAAAAGAAAATGTGAAGTGGTTTTGTAAAGATGATGGTAAAAGAAAAGTGAGTTGGAGTGAGTTTCTGTTTAAAAAACAAACTCCGGGTCCGATCGGGGCGCGTGATGAGGTGGAAATGAAAATGACGTTATTTTGCATTCTCTTCTTTTAGCTGCACTCCTCAAATGCAAATGCAATGCATCATTCATTACACTCATAGTAATGCCCCTCACATTCAAATCATACACACACTACCAACAAACACAAAGTTCCAATCTTTTTTCGCCGCACCATGTCCAAAAGGATAACCCTCCGCCAGGACGTGTCGTCGAACAGGCTCGCCACCCGAGTGGGCGAGGTGGTCGGCACGGCTGCGGCCGAGTGCGTGGCGGTGTGCTGCTGCTTCCCCTGCGGCCTCGTCAATTTCTTCCTCCTGGCTATCTACAAGGTCCCCACCGGGCTGTGCCGCCGAATGCTGAGAAAACGGCGCCATCGGAAGATGATAAAGGAAGGGCTGTTGAAACCCACGCGCCGGCACTGCTCGTGCGGGTGCTGCGAAGACGTCCACGGGTTCCGAATATACCCCATGTGCGCCAACGACGCGTTTGATGTCAAGCGCCTCCATTCCAAGGAGCCCGATAACGACGACGACACTCGCGCTCTCGAGAAGGAGATGTGGGACCAGTTTTACGGCACTGGCTTTTGGAGAAGCTCTTCCAATAGAGAACCCAACAATACTACTCCCGAACCGTTACACACACTATTTGTATGACTTTCCGATCAACTTTTTATGTTCTGCTTAATTCGATTTCCATTTCCATACTTCTCCAACTATTTCATTCTTTCCAGCGTTACTCCAATTTATGAACTCATACTCCAAACCTTGGATACTAATTCGTTTTAGGCTAAAATACCCTCTTTTTTTTTTAGCTTTAATTTAATTTCTTAAATCTATCATTTTAATACATAGTGAATTATAACGGTAAAATATATTGCATCAGTTTAGTAAATGAAATGAGAGGACAAAATAATATTTTAATTCCGGTATTTTTGTGGGGCTGGTGGTTTTAATTTAAGAATTAAGAGGTATACGTTTTAGCGGCATGGAAGGGTCGCAGGTTGATTTTGGTACTTGTAAGTGATAACTCTTGAGACAAGCGGAAAGGCGTTGAAATAGATATTGTAACTTGTGAACAAAGTGTCAATTTTGGTAGCTAATATCACGAGCTTATTTTGGAACGATTTAATTTGATTGTGTTGTTATCCACATATTTGAAGGTTATGTGTGTGGATGAAGTGAAACAGTGCATACGTAGTGATAAAGGGTCACCATCGAATCCATGGTACCCTTGAGTCAGTAGTACAGGGTGCAGGTGCTTCAGATCTCAACATCCACCAATTGGGGGGGCCGGGCGTGCTAAACGTCCACGTTATACCATTTGTCCCCCTGCAGATGCCCCTTTTTACTTCTCTTCACACGCTTCCTTTCTATCATTTCTATTTTTTTAACTCATTTTTTCTTTATCAAAATGGTTTTTTTTTTTCATTATTATTATAGGAAATCTAATATCTAATAATAACCCAACATGCTAATTATTACTAAACTTGATTTGTTGTTTGTTCTCTTGTTAATTTCTCTCCCAATTATTCTGACACATCTTTGTGGACCGTACTAGTCAGGGGCCTATGTCCTGGGATTGAAATAATAATGCTAAGAATAAAGGAAGTATACTAATATAGGTAAAAGGCAGATCTTGGGGAAATGATTTCAGTGATAGTTGCCATGAAAGTACTTGGATATTTGATGGATCATAATGGTGAGAGATGCCAAGTACAGGGGTCCACTACACTGAACATTAAATGTGAAACCAGTGTTTCATTGAGTCCTGGAAACAGAAGAAATGGGAAAGAAAAGTGATGTATCTGGCAAAAGAGTGCTTCATCTGTGGTTTTCTTTGACTGGTTTTAGAAATAAATTCGCATTTTCTAAGTTATCAGGTATTTCGCCAGGTGGAGTAATAGTCTCTCCAATATAATGACCTAGTTCAATCCCAGGTAACAGCTTGGCCGTTGGGGCTAATTTCTTCACTTTTATCCATGTCTCATGCTCTTCTGTAAGGAAGATACAGTGTGAACAAGACAATTGGATGCACAACTGGAAGCTTTTACAAGTTGTACGGAAGAAATATGAGAATCACTCTGCCATAAATTTGGTGATTGATATAACTCGTAACAAATGACAGAATAATAAAGATTATATTGAGGTCACTTATGCACATTCTTATTAAAAAAAAATATATATACTAAAAATAAAAAAAAATGACTGGAGTGTATTTTGTAGATATTCTTCCCACTACATCATCTTTCATACTAAAGAGGTTCATACTAAAAAGGAAACTTACAAAAAATGAAGCATTTCAATATCAGTTATCAAAATTTTAAATACAGTCAGTTTCATACTTTAAAAAGTAATAATTTACTTGATAAAAGTATAAAAAAATTTCAAGAACTGAACAGTAAAGTATGTAAAAGTTATAACTTGAAGGAAATAATATATGCATAGTTGAAATTATTTTTTAAAAAGTAATCGCTTTTTTTTTTTAAGTCACAGTGGGCTAAAAAATAATTACTGGTTTGACTTAGACAAATTAATTAAATGAGTAACTGTTGTTAAACTTTGATTGAATCTTATTTTAATTTGATCAAAAGTTTTGTTCGGCGATGAATCTATAAATAGTTTTTTTTTTATCATTATAATATATTTAGGTGTGAAACTGAATGGATAGTTTACAACTGCTGATGCAATTGAATTTGATATCTTAACTAGTTTATTTTGTGTCAAACTCATCCAAGCAAATATAATAAATAAATTTTAAATAATTTATTTACAAATGACGTCTAATATCACTGAAAGATATCATCTGGCACAAATATAATCGACAAATTGGGGATATGACAGGTTCAATTTATATAAGAAATATGTTATAATGAGCCAATGTTTCCAAAATTATTTTCCATGTGTCAAGCATTTTGAAACTCGTCTATTTCTCGCCACATATTTGAATACGAAAGAAAAACTCTTACGGTACGGAAACTATAATATTAACGACATTTTTGCTTCTTTATTATTTGATTTCATGCAACAGCTGTATCATGCTAATTCTAGAAGAGACGATGACCGATTAAAACTTGATTACCAAAGCTAATGACATAAAAGAAAAAAGAAAAACCACAAACATAACCAATGACCAAGTGAAGAATGAAGAAGACAAGAAACAATTCAAAAGGCAAACAATGGAAAGGGTTATTGTTAGCAATCAAGTTCTATAAGAGGTTTAAAAATTACGTTTGAGGGATGACTGTAATCTTGTAAAAAATATTTGATTGTTTTAAGTTAAAATTAATTTAGATTGAAAAATCAAATTTTCTTAGGGTTATTATAATATTAGTGTAAAAATTTTATTACGTTTATTGATGTCAAGACTTTACTTAAAAGAATTTAAATTTTAATTACCACTCGTATAAAAAAAACATGTTAGTCTAAAATTTGATTTTAAAATATAACTTTTGTATTAGTTTTATATTAAGCTTACTAAAAATATGTTTTTAAGATTACTTTTTAAAATCTAAACTAACTTATTTTAAAAAAATTAATCAAAATTAATTTTTTAAAATTAAAATTACATAAAATAATTTAAAAGTGCACACTAGAATTGACTTGCTTATGTTGAACAATAAATAATTATGTTTAAATTTATCTAAATATTTTAAATTAAAATTTATCATTACTAATTAAATAAAAACAACTAATTGATGGAGGTTTTTAGTGATATTAAGGTAAGAGAACGAGGGAAAAAGTGTACATTTTATTAATTTATTATTTATATTTATCCTTTGAGCTAAGATCCCAACTTTTCCAGTGATTTGGCGGGTTGTGGTCATAGTTAAATAGTTATGCTAATGGTCCAATATTCCCTTTACAAATTATGCAGAGACTCGTATCTTTTACTCTTCTACTCATGCGTTGACGTCTGTTTCATAAGCACCAATATCACACTAAACCCGTCCATGTTTTTAACTTTTGCTACTTTCGGTTATCAACCTTTTCTTTCTCTTTCACTTTTTGTGCGTATTGATTCTAATTCATATTTATTCATAAACTAAAAGCATGGTTTAGTTGCTGAACGAGACATGTAAGGTTTTCTCGCTCCCCATTACGAGTCTCGGTTTTTCCTTTTGAAAAAAAAAAACGAGAAACAAGAGACAAATTGTATACGTGCGTATACTTCATCCACTAACTCAAAATAAAATATTTTATTTTAAGAAAGATCAATCTTATTATATATAATAATTTATAATTATTATAAAAAATATAATAACAAATATATGATAATCTATAATTGAATTAAAATGTAAAAAGAAAAATTGTCATTAATGAAAAAACATATTTCACAACAATGATTATTATCATTATTTCGTGTATTGTTTGCATTGTTGAAAAAGAATTTTTTTTTTGAACTATCGCACACTTTAAGATTTTCTTTATGATCTATGTACATTATACCTTATGAACTCTACTAATATGAAATTGTTCACCCTAATGACTTCACGTTTGATTATAAGATTTAAAGTGTTTATTTGTATTTATATATTTCCTTTATTTTTATTTTTATTTTATTTTATTAATGTATTATTATGATAATTAATATATATGTTCTGTAATCGTTTTAATGTATTTTTGTAGGTCTGTAATGAGTAGAATTTGGTTCTAATTCAGTCCATCACGCAGGCCCATCCACACCAGGGTCCAATAGCTCAGGAACGAAACCCAACTCCTTTTCTTCTCCTTCCAACAGCACTGTGCTGCAATTCCAGGATCACTCTCTCGCCTATCCATTTTAACTATTGATAATTTTTTTAAATATTAAAATTTAATTTTAAAATAAAGATGAAAATAATGTATTCAAAAATTAAAAGTATTACAAATATTTTTATTAAAAATATTCTTAAAAAATACTTTAAAATTTTTATTATTAAAAATAATTCTAATAGAAAGAAAAAAAGTGTTATTCATGCATAGTCAATTTAATCTAATATATTCAAATCAGTAACTAAAAGAAAACCTCCAAAATGCTGCATTAACTGGCGAGAAAAAGAACAAGGAAACTACCCTCACAGCTGCACTTGTCCCAACAATTTCCCCCCAACGAAGCCATACATTTAAAATCCCAATTTAATCATTATGTGAGAAGTAAGAACACAACAATAGAGGGGAAGAGAAAGAATCAGTTCGATCAAGAACATGGATGATAAACTTATCAATAAATACTTACAGAAAAAAAATGAAATTAAACTTTTCTATGAGTTAAATTTAGTTTATATATAAACTCAATTCTAAAAATTCTCTCATATTAATTTTTTCTAAATAAAAATTTTATAAATTAGTTTATATATAAATTAATTTTAATTTATTAAAAATTTTCTTTTATTTTTCTCCCCTATACGTATTTATGAAAAAATTTACCAAAAATAAAATCATGAAGCTTAGATGTATGGTCATAACTTAAAACCCATTCTTGGCTGCCACATTAGAAGATTATTACCGAAATGTAGTGAAGGTTTTAGGCTGTGAAGAAAATTTCATACCAGTATTGGGCTATATTCTGATGGCCCACCAGAAAGGTAATAAGAAAATAGTATAGTTGACCATTCACCCAAAATTTGGGCTGCTGTAGTTTGGCCCAGGGAGAGGAAATATAATTCAATTAATTATGTACCGACTCATACTAACTCATTAATCTAATTATTAATTCTAATACTCATAAGAATGTTTTAATACGCATTATAATAAATGATAAATTTAATTAAATAAACTTAGTAATACAAAATGATGAATTTTAAAATAATCATTATAAAATCAACAAATTTAGGTTAAATTAATTTTTAAATTCTTATAAAACTTTTATAGTTTTTTTTAGTTTTTAATTAAGTCTTTATAGTTAAAAATACCTCAAAAAAGTCTTTATAATTTAAAACTCTTGTAATTAAGTTCTCACAAACTTTCATACATATAACTCTTTTAATTTATGTGAATTGAATATTATACCATTGTATCTTAATATGATAATTATTTTATTTTTATTTTTTAAAAATTTTTAAATTTACAATTTCATATTTTTCAACCGTGTCACGCAAAGATATTTTATTGTATACATATATAGAAGAAACCTTCTCTTTATATTTGATACTTTTTGCAAAAATAGAAAAAATTGAGAACTAACATGTAATCGTTGTGCCGACATGTCGTCACGACTCGACTTAGTCGGCATGAATCAACCACACCTCGACTCCCTCGGCACATTGTATGGCAAGATATGCGTTAGAATCCCCATGGATCGTGTCTCAAGATCACGTCACGTGAGTCGTCAATATAGACAGACTCAATCTCTTTATAAATATAGAGATTCACTTCTTTGTCAATTATGTTTTACTCACCCCTACTTGCACACGTCCGACCTATACTAACTTGAACGTTGAAGTATCTCTTTAGATACTCATTCCATCAACACCTCGATTTATGCAAGAGATTGACATACATATAATAGCAACACGGATAGGAAGAGAAACTTGACCCCAACTTGAGAAGTTCCCGTGTTGGGTCCTTTAGTGAGAATTCTTGGTAAGAACATAAAGAAAGAAGACAAGTTTTGTTTTAAGCTTCATTCCATTGTCTCATTTTAAAACAATTAAAAAAAATGAGAGGAAAAATGCTTAATTTTTAAATTAAAAATTTTCTTGTAACATTGTATTATTGTTATAATGTTTTATAGTGAGAAAAATATAATTTTTCATATAATTTTTAATGAAAAATGTGAAATTTTCAAACAGTAATTAATTAAATTGTCCATTATATGTAATTGAAAAGAGGAGTATACTTTTTTGAAACGAGATCATACGCATCATATGAAATGCAGTATATAACTTGACTTTTTTTTTTATCAACGTGGAAATAGTGCATACACAAATTTTTTTATCTACATGTTTCTACCGACATTTAAAAGTAAGGTTTTAAAAACCCTTAAAAATATAAAAAATAAAAATAAAATAAATAATTACTATTTTAAGATACCACGTAAGTATGATAAAAAAATTAAGTTTAAATATATTTTAGGTTCATACAAAAATGACTCTATTTAATTTTAGTCTTTGTAATTTTTTTTTGTCATTTTTAGATTCTAATACTCTTTTAATGTTTTTTTCTAGTTCTTATCATTGACTCGAGTTAGTTTATGCTTATAAGATTAACAAAATGAACAATATTAATTGAGATAATTAAAATAATAAATATTATTTTAAATTAAGATAATTAATTTATTTATGGATGTTCAAATCTATTAATTAATGTATTTATTATTTTATATAAATAAAGTAATTACATATACTTTAATTTTATAATTTATTTTTAATATATTACGAATGATTATTTTATTTTATTTTCAATTTACTAATCTACTTTTAATATTGTGTTTTTTTAAAATACTTTAATTTTAATATATTAATTTTTATGTTATTTTATATTTTAATTTATTAATTTTGACTTATTTTAATGTATATTTTTTGAAATATATATCAAGTAGTAGTTTTATCTCTAAAGGTAGAAATAAATTAAAATATAATATATTAAAATTTAATTATATTATGATCAATCAAAATTAATAAATAAAAACGTAAAAATAACATATTAAAAATATATTATAAATTTATAAATAAATCATAGTTTTAAAAAAATATGTTCACAATATATTAAAAAGTAAATTATAATATTAAATTATTTATATAAATAATTAATTAATTATACTAAAAAATTAAATAAATATACCAATTAATTGAATTACACATATAAAAATAATATAATTATCTTAAATTAAAATATTATTTGTTACATTAATTAATATTATTAATTTTGATAATCATATTAATACTAAACTAATTAGAAATAATGATAAAAATTAAAAAAATAAGATTAAAAAAATATTAGAGTCTAAAAGTAAAATTTTTTTTATAAAGACTATAATTACATATAACCATGTATACAAGACTTAAAATATATTTAAGTCATATTATAATATCTAGTCACAGTAACTAATAGAATTGTAACCATATGAATGAGAGAAAAATTTAATTATATAACTTTTAAATTATAAAACAGGATTTCCAAATTATAAAATTTTTGTAAAGTTTTTTTTTTTTTGTTTTTTACCTATAGAAACCTAATTAACAACTTGGACAGATATGGAGATTAATTTAACCACAAATTTGTTATAATTTAAGACTAAATAACTGTATAAAAATAATTTATGCTATTATTAATGAATTTAGATGAATTCAATTTATGTATATGATATTTTATAATTAAATTTGTACATGCTTATGATAAGAGGTATTGATTGGAAATTGAAAATGAAGTGATAGTTGGAGGACAAAAAAATAACTGCGTCCAACGGAATCCAGTCCATATATAAAGCACGAGTATTTTTATGTTCTTCTCTGATGCGGTGGGGACAGGGGAGTTTGTGAAGGTAAAGCGCAAGTGTCATTCCCTTCCCCCTTTTTTTGTTTTTGTTTATCATCACTTATTTTTTTTGCCTTTCCCTTCTCTTCAATGGATCTCTAGCATTCAACCCTTCTCCTCACCATGTCTGTGTCCTGACCCTTCATTTTCTTTCCTCAATGCATTTGCAGGTATATTTCTATCCCTTCTTTCCCCAATTTCCTTTTTGCAAACATTTTTTCATTTTCAGGCTTGCTTTTGATTTTTATTGCGTTCTTACACGATCCTCTATTCCTCTTGCTTTTGAAATTTTACACTTTTATTCGTTTTTCTTTTGTGATGAATATTATAATATATAAAATGAATAACACGGTTTTCTGCCGCCGGGATATTCCATCTTATATTTTCTGGATAATAATGATCGAATTTTCGAGGCACACCTCCGAAATGGCGATGTTTTATTTTTTATTTTTAAATATCAAATAGATTCAGACTGTAAGAAAGTGCATTTATTGTTATAATTTGGGTTGATATTGGGGTTGTTTGTTTTGTTTTGTTTTTTTTTTTGTTTTAACATAAGTTGTTCTTTATTCTCTGGTGAACTTTTTGTTAGTTGGACCGTTTTATTTTTTTACTTTATCATTTGTGCTGAGGATTGTGGTTGGAAACTTAGGAATAAATAATTGAAAGGGAGAGATTATGTACTTAGCTTGAAAACTAGTTGGGAGTTTGGGGAGAAGTAGAGTAGTAATGTGATGTATTATTTCCTTGTCAACTTTCTGGTTCACTTGGTGATTTTGGGTAGAATCTGAATTTTACATTTACTTTTGGTACATTTACATTTAATTTTGGATAATGACTCTAAATGGATTTCCTTTTGTGTTTGTTCACTATATTGTGATTCAAGAGCACCACTTGCACAAGCAGAATGTTGCATCTGACTCCAAGGTTGTGAGCTGATATGTAGAAGGTTTTAGAGATGGAAGGCAAGGCAGAAAGTCAAATGACATCAGCTGCAGCCTTTGTTGAAGGGGGGATTCAAGACTCCTGTGATGATGCTTGCAGCATATGCCTTGAGGAGTTTTGTAAAAGTGATCCTTCATCGGTAATATTCACTTTTTTTGCGTGTCACAGTTGTTTCTCAAATAAGCAAATATAGCGTATTTGAAGAACAAATTTGCTAACTTCTTTTCTTTCCCTTGCTTTTTTCAGGTCACTACTTGCAAGCACGAGTTTCACCTGCAGTGCATTCTTGAATGGTACATCTTAATATCCATTAATTTTTAGTATGTCTCTCTCAAAATTCAGACTTCTATTTGTGTATATTTTTTCCCAAAATCCATCTAACATAGGTTTGACTTCCATTGATGGCCCATGTAATAATTTCCTTCAATTTTAATTTCTAATTGAATTTCCTCTTGTGCTTAAAATTTATTTCACCTCCTTTTTCTATCATATTCATACCAACCTCAGTATAAAACATATTCTAGAACATTCAAATTTACCTTCATAAAAAATTCTGGTCTTGGTGCCCATTAGAAGTAAAAAGGATTTGGAAGCAAAATCCTATCAGTATGGGTGCAAGATACCTGTGAATTTCAGCTCCGCATAAAAATATAATCTCTAGTGCCTTATAATGATGGAATATTTGTAGAAATCATAATTTCATTGACTTCTTCAATAATATGAAATTATGAATTGGAATGCTGTCCTATGTTTTGGTTCTCCTGACTTTCATCAATGTTAAGGCCATTCACATTGGTTAATGAATTGTGATATGAGACTGGACTTTGCTGACTGCTTTGGCTGAAAAATTAGTCAACTGGCCTCTATTTTTTTAGTCTGGATTTGAGTGGGAGGAGGGTCTTTTCATTGTTGAAGATATTTTTGATAGTTAATAGTTAATACATTTCTGTTCTCCTAAACAAAAAATGGAAGAATATACTCTAACAATTGTTACTGGCTCTTGTTTCTAGGTGTCAGCGAAGCTCCCAGTGTCCTATGTGTTGGCAACCTATTAGCTTGAAGGATCCTACTAGGTTGGTTATGATTTTTCTCTCAGGATGTTTGTTATCATTCTTTTGTTGATTGTGTTATTAAACTTTTATGCATTTTATGGCAGTCAGGAATTGTTTGAGGCAGTAGAGCAGGAGAGAAGCTTGAGGGTTACCCCACCAAGAAGTGCTGCTATTTTTCATCACCCTGCCTTAAGTGATTTTGAATTGCAGCATGTCAGTTACCAGTCTGAGTGTTTCTTTGATTGTCTTGTATCTGAAGTACATCACAGTTCTTTCATTTGTTTATATTAGTACTTTTTCTTTATCATTTTGTAGTTGCGCATGAGTGTAAATGATGCTGATTTTGAAGAGAGAGTTATTCAACATATAGCTGCTGCTGCAGCAATAAGGAGAGCAAACCAACTTGGTCGGAGGCAAGGGCAGCGAACTCGTTCATCAGCAAATGGTCATCCACGCTACTCAGTGCTTACTCAGCCTATTGCACCTTCATCAGGTCCCGATTCTTTTTCTGGAGGGGAAAATGAACCGGCTAGAATTCCTAATAGAAGTCCATCTACCTCAATGACATCTGATGGACATGAATCATCACAGCCGATCCTGCACCTTCAAACTCAAAGCTCTTCTTCAGCTTCTGGATCTACTGTCTTTGCAACAAATCGCCAAGGAATTTACTCTAATGATAGGTCATTATAGCCATATTATTTATTTGCATACATAATTCTCCTCTCCTCGATATTACGTGTCTTAGAATCTGGGCTTAAAGTCTAACTCAACTCACAAAACCAGCTTTGTGGAATCTCAAAACACCCCTTCACGCCCAAAACTAGACACCTGGAACATGGACAAATGCGGGTGACCTGATAACAACACTCCCTTACGCCTAAGAATAGACATCTAGAACGTAAACAAATATAGGTGACCTAATAAAGGACCTAGCATAGAACATAATAATCTATCCTTTATTACGTCTGAGTTTTTCTTCTATTTCTATATAATGAAAACCACTCTAGTATGATATCATCTTAGAATTTAGACTTAGGGCCTAACTTGAGTGGCTCAATAACGGGTTTAAGATAGGCTTTGTATCATCTTAGAACTTGAGCTTAAGGCCTTAATCAATCCTACAAAATTGACTTATAAGATAAGGATTTTTCATGCCATATAAAGATTACATTTGCCATATCTCTAATCAATGTAGGATCTTAAGAACGTATTTACTTGGCACACCTTCTCTCTATCTTGAAAAGCTACTAAAAGTTCATTTGTATTTATATAAAATGCTACAACTAAATCCAAAGTGTTTTTATGCTCATGCCTAATGAATTCATTATCTGAATTTTGAACTGTTGTTAACTACTAAACCCAGTTAACAATTTTGTTAGAGCTCTAAGTCTCTAACAATATTCTGGAGTTCATTGCAATGTATTTCTGCAAATATAATGGAGTTTTATGTACGTTTTCATAATAGAGGTGAGGTATGCACAATAAACAAAATACAGGAGGGCAAAAGTAATTTACTCAATTTATTTTTAATGCATCATTATTGGTTGTGTGGATTAGTGAAATTATACCATGTGCATTTATTTGCTTGCAGAGGCTCTACTGCCCATTCTTCACCAGCAAACCAAGATAGGGCAGGGCCATCAGAATTTCAGTCATTTTCTGATTCTCTGCGGTCCAGACTTAATTCGGTGTCCATGAAGTATGATTTTTTTTTTATAGAATATAATGGATGTGCAAACTGTAATTTTCTAATTAATTAACTTACCTGATATTAACCTATCTTGTGACTAAGATACAAAGAGTCAATCTCAAAGGGTGCAAGGGGATGGAAGGAGAGGTTGTTCTGTCATAGTTCTTCCATGTCAGAGCTTAATTCAAAAACAAGGAGAGAGGTGAATGTTGGAATTGCTAGTGTATCCCAATTGATGGAATCCCTTGAAACTAGTGAAAATAATAGAGTTGTGGGTACTTCTTTGTCAAATCATGTGGAGGATTGTTCCATGGGACGGGTGAACAACCAGAATAATGTTGAAGCTAGTGGGGAGAACTCTTCACATGATGAAAATACTCCAGCTGCCTGTTCTGCTAGCTCACATTTAAATTGAGATCTTTTTAGTTTCTACTGATGCAACTTTCCTCAGCATCTCATATTTGAAGGTAAGTTTTGATCTTTGTCTAAACCTTCAGAACAGAATTAGTAGATCCTGGCTTTTGTTTATAAACTAAATAGCTACTTTGGTTCTTATTATTGATGTTACCAATTACTAGGGGATACCTTTGTACTTAGAAGGATTGAATATGCTCGGTACAGATGACACATTGAATATAATTTTAATTTTTTCCTTAATTCCTTTACGGAATCAAACATAAGACAATAGTGAGGTAATAACAGGGAGGGGGTAAAGTCTGTTTTGTGGTAATAAATTGTTAATATGTTTATTCAGAAATACTATTTTAATTGGAAATGTTTTGTATGCTATTATTATTAAATAGAGAAGAAAAGAGAAGAATGCAAGAAAGTGTGAATTATTGCACCGAGACTCTCTTGGAATGATTTCCTCGAGAGGAAAGAATGAGATTCAACTTACGGAAGTTTGAGAGCCCTTCTTTCCTCAACACCTCTCCAACACCTGATTAAGGGCCTAATAGTCAACACAGTGCCACCCTCCACCTTCCATCCTTCTTTTTGACCAAAATCACAGGGCTAGAGTAGGAGATATTGCTTACTCTAATGATTCAAGTCATCAACATGTCATTAATCATTTTCTTCATTTTATTCTTTTAATAATGGGGGTGCTTGTAGGGTGTTAAATTTGGAATTGTTGCTCCTTCTTTGAGGACTGTGATCATGTCTTCTTGGGAGAAGTAACCCTTTTGGTTCCTGAAAAAATCTTTGTACTGGTCTGCATTTAGCTCAGTGTCAGATAAATAAAATCTCATCCCATCCTTCAAAATTGATTTGAATGATGCTGAGGTTCTAGACAAAGACGAGTCTCCTCTTAAAACCATGATCCCACCCTCTTTTGGAATTCTAAGTGGAAGCTCATTAAAACTTTCTCTAATCTCCCCCAAGCAATGTAAGCCACCTACAGTTGCGAACTTCAGCCTCTCCAAAATAAAAAATGAAGAAGTCCAAGTCCTATTGTATCTCCCAACCCTGTATCAACAAGGTCAAATTAGGACATTTACCTCTTGAACTTTTCTGGCATCTCCAACTTCTACATGAAAGGGGGGAGGTGTCTATAGTCTCCAATTCCATTTCCAATGCCAATTAAATTGAATTGGTACCATAAGTCACAAATTTGAGGCCTTCTTTTCCTCCTAAATTTTCAGAAGATCCAAAGATGAACTTGATAAATTTTTGTTGTGTATGTGGTGTGATATTTGAGTATAGCACGATTATAACAGCTTTGTCATGCAGTTAAAACAAAACAAAACTATCAACTATTGTCAGCTCAAAACTTAATATTGAGAGTGTAGTATATGTGTGAAATTGTTCATTTTACTAATCATTTTGGTGCGTATTACATATTTGGTCTCACCCCAGTTTTTAACCCTTCAGGTAACTTTCTCCAGACATGACATGCTGAGGAGCAGATGCTTTGGAAATAGCCGTGGCAGTGGCACTTATGTCGTGGTTTGCAATAAGGATTAGGATCTGAAAAACAGCTGTGCTTATAGCTGCAAGTTAATGTTTCTCTCTGTATGGGAACAGTGTATCTAAAGTGTCTGGGTGGACGGGTTCTTAAACTGGCACGTACTCCGGACATCAGTGTACCCATGGAAGAAAATTATTTTTGAAATTAAACGGAACTTATGCCCATGATTTGTCCTGATTCTTTTACCTTTTGCTTATCAACAAAACGATATTTAGATGAATGTGGCAACTAGATTACATTCTGTTTCTGCCAACATTCCAACTTTTTCACATGCACGGTTACTTGCGGTTGCAGTGAAGAAAATCCTAAACAAATAAGTTGTTACAGTTCCCAATAATCGATACGGTAGGTGAAGGAGTAACAATGTATAAAATTATCAATATCAGGCATTAAAAAGAAAATATAATTAATTTAGTTTTTTCGCTTTATAATGATTTTGTACACGAGTGATTCTTGTGACGTGGAGAAATTTTACCAAATGAAACACGCGTTTGAAAACTAGATATAATCATACAAATAATAGTGTTGAATTCACACGTAATTATTTCATAGATTAAAAAGTTAATGATGAAATTGGATCTGAACGTATGTACCAAAGATATTTATTATTATTGTACAAAGCTAGATATAAAATGAAGCACATGTTGGGAGGTGGATGGAAAGTAGTATTATTATAATTTGTTAGTGAGTTGCTTTAAATTTTGTGATTTTCTAATACAAGAAAGATGTAAGATGGGGGGAGATGTCCTGGTTTAAGGCGAGGCAAATGGGAAGCTAAGCCTAAAATGGTGATTGAAGTTTAAGTGAAAAAGAAATGTGGACGTCAAACTGTAAGTGAGAAGTGAAGATAGATGAGAATTGACAGAAGAACCACCGCAGGACGGGAAGTCGCCGTCTGTGTTGTAGGGAGGGGTGAAGAGATTCAGAAGCTTAAAAGTATTAGGCAGACACTTTGGTGACACAATCACGGGTCACTCTTGAAATTGAAAGAAAGGGAGCGTAGAAAATAAATGAACCCGATTCTATATCTCCGACACCGACACTTTGCCAGACTGCCTCCTTTATCAACCCACACAACATTCACGTTTCGGCTCGGCTCCTTTTATTTTTATTATTATTATTATTAAGAATATCTCCTTTCATCAATTATTGGCAGCGTATACACTCCTTGGACAAAACCATCCTTAAAATTGGATTATTTTTATTAATCATCTAATTTAAGATGGAACAGTAATAATAATTAAGTCAATTTGTTGATTAATTAGGGTAATAAAGAAAGGGTGTGGCTTGGCTTGAAAAGAAACACATGGAGGTGTGAGTACGAAACCAGCACAGCAGTTGCCGTGTGGTCCCCTCATACAGGCTGTCAAAGAATAGTATGCTTAGTTAATGTATGTATGTATGTATGCTTATTCTACACTATTGGATTGTATTTCACTATTTCGTTTCACATCTCTCTCAAGCATTGAAAGTTGAGAGAGTGAGACAGAGACTCACCAACCATACCCCACACCCAAGCTTCCTTCTTCTCTTCCCACTCAACTTTACCCCCTCCTTCTCATTCAGTATCACCAAAAATCAGAAAACACAAACACACACAAACACACACACACACACGCGCACACTTTGTTTCCCTCCACGAGCGCCATGGATTCCTCTTCCATCTATGGTGTCTCGCACTCCCTCCTCCTCTTCATCACGATGTTCATTGTCTTACCAATCCATTCCCATTCGGCATTCCCTCACAACTCTTCAACCTCGGGACAGATCAACTCCAACTCCATCCTCGTTGCTCTTCTGGATTCCCATTACACCGAACTTGCTGAACTCGTCGAGAAAGCTCTTCTCCTTCAGAAACTCGAAGAAGCAGTGGGCAACCACAACATCACAATCTTCGCGCCAAGAAACCAAGCCCTGGAGCGCGACCTCGACCCCGAATTCAAGCGCTTCCTCCTCGAACCTCGCAACCTCAGGTCGCTACAGACGCTCCTAATGTCCCACATTCTCCCCGCGCGAATCGCCTCCCACCACTGGCCCGCCGCCGACCTCCGCCACCCCACCCTCGGGAACCACCACCAACTGCATTTGGCCACCAAACCCTCCGGCCAGAAAACCGTCGACTCCGCCGAGATCCTCCGCGCCGACGACGTCCTCCGCCCCGACGGCGTCATCCACGGCATCGAACGCCTCATCGTCCCCCGATCCGTGCAGGAGGATTTCAACCGCCGCAGAAACCTCGCCGCCATCTCGGCCGTCCTTCCGGAGGGAGCGCCGGAGGTAGATCCCCGCACTCACCGCCTCAAGAAGCCAGCGCCGGTCCCCGCGGGAGCTCCACCGGTGCTCCCAATCTACGACGCGCTGGCACCGGGACCATCGATCGCTCCGGCGCCGGCGCCGGGACCAGGAGGGCCAAGGCACCACTTCAACGGGGAGCGGCAGGTGAAGGACTTCATCCACACGCTGTTGCATTACGGAGGATACAACGAAATGGCGGATATTCTGGTAAACCTAACTTCGCTGGCGACCGAAATGGGAAGGTTGGTTTCGGAGGGTTATGTTCTGACCGTTTTGGCTCCAAACGACGAAGCGATGGCGAAGTTAACAACGGATCAGTTGAGCGAACCGGGCGCACCGGAGCAGATTATGTACTATCACATAATTCCCGAGTACCAGACTGAGGAGAGTATGTACAATGCCGTTAGGAGGTTCGGTAAGGTCCGCTACGATACCCTTCGCTTGCCGCATAAGGTTCTCGCTCAGGAGTCTGACGGCTCCGTTAAATTCGGTCACGGCGATTCCTCCGCCTACCTTTTCGACCCTGATATTTACACCGATGGCAGGATCTCCGTCCAGGGTATTGACGGCGTTCTTATCCCTCC
Organism: Mucuna pruriens; assembly: GCA_025330945.1. Classification (NCBI taxonomy): domain Eukaryota; kingdom Viridiplantae; phylum Streptophyta; class Magnoliopsida; order Fabales; family Fabaceae; genus Mucuna; species Mucuna pruriens. The sequence goes on from JAENHJ010000528.1 coordinate 4,669,303, forward strand.
CGAGGAAGAGGATGAACAACTCACTCGCCGCACCACTCCACTTGTTAAGGTTGCCGCCAAACCAAGGAGAGGTATTCTCTTTTTTTTACTTTTTTTACCTTTTTAATTAATGCTTTCTTTTACCTTTATTAGGGATTGATTCTGTGAGTTGTGTTTGGATGGAGTGAGTTTATGGCATTGAGCTTTCTGGAATAGCGTAGCCAGTAGTACCACGTGTGAAGCCATTCAACTAGTTTTCTGTTTAGGTTTCCACTTTCCAGCTTCCACTCATTATTAAACTATTTTCGGTTAATGCAAGAGGAGAAAAGTTTTCCAGAGGAGACCCATCATCACCGACAATAATCCCTCTTATTTTTTAAAATCAAATGGTTAAGAGAGATTGGATATAAATATTAAATTTATACTGCTTTTTTAGGGTAATTATTTCTGTAGGATTCACAAAATATTTTTCTTTTAAATTGGAACGAAATGAGTTGAAAAAGATAAAAAAGATTTATGTTTTCTTTTTATTTTTAAAAATTAGTAAATAATTTTATGTTAAGAAAAAATATTAAATTGAAAATCTATTTATCTTATAGTATAGAGAAATTTTTGTACTTATATTTTTATTTTTATTCATTGAAATAATATATATATTTGACTCTTGATGGAAAGAAGCATAAAGATGAAAGAGTGTGAGAAGGCAAATAGGAGAGATAGTGACAAAAAGGGTGGTCTATAATGAATTTCATTTCTGTTATTGTGTCCCTTTGTCTGGGTCGGTGATTGATTAATAATGGATATAAAAGAAATTGGGTGTGGTGTGCCAAGCTGTAAGCCACATTCTGATGCTACTTTCCCCACCCAGCCAAACTTAATTGTCTCTCTGTCCTTATTAATCTGACTATTATGTACACCCACACCCTTCATTTTGTTGCTTCACATCTTTTATTTACACTCTATATAATTATATAACTTGTTTTTTATTTTCTACTGCATGCATGTGAAAATGTAATCCAATTAATTGTCTGGCTATTAGTTGACTTGACATTTTATTTTACCGAAACGCATGTGGCAGGGAAGTTGCTGGAACTCGCCTGTAGCATGTTTGGACAAGCCTGCCAATGAAATCGCTTTCTCAACTAATCACAAAAATAATAAAGAGTGAATGTACGTAAACTCAATGAATGGTAAGTTAACCCACCATTCCTTGCTTGCTTTATTTTTCTTTTTTCTTCTTCGTTGGATAACAGTGCAATCTCTGATTCACATTTTTATTTTCCATGCATTATGCATTATGCAGTTGTAGAGTAATCAATCATTTCAATACGAAGGATGATGCATCGTGAATTTATAATCAGAGAGCGATTACACAGAAGATAACAAATTTTCTGTCATTTTGTTTCATACTGTAATTACATACCATTTTTTTATTAAATTTTATTTTATGTTGATTCTCCGTCTCTATGCGTAAATAACCGACGCCCCTTCTTGGTTGCCTTTATTTTTTTCTTGCTTGTATGTATGTGAATCAAGTCATACATAATCTACTTTATTATTATGATGCTTTCCTCCAAACTCCGTTATTATTATATTATTATTATTATTAATAATATTATTATGCCATTCAAGTTCCAACTCGTTTTCTTTACAGCTTTATTATTTAAAAGATAAACAACTAACGATGAAAGGGACCTTAGCATAAGAATTTTTGATTTTATAAAATAAACTAATGAAGTGGACCTTTCAGCTGAAGTTTATTTTTTCCTTTAAAAAAAAGAAAGAAGGAAAGAAATGAATGTGTGGTTGAGTTCCTTGTGATTGTAAGTGAAGGTATTGTTGAGGGGTTTATTTCATGGAAAGAAAGTGATAGATGATACTTTGGGAGGAAGGAAAGGAAGTATTTGTGGGATTAATTATTTGCCGAAGAAGACAGAGCAGCAAATGCTCTTGCTTGCATTTGCATTGCTGGGCCTCCGTTGGTGTCGGTTATTATAATATTCAATAAAAGCCTCTTAATGGACTAAATAAACAATAAAACCCTCTTGAGTCTTCATGTAACGTCATGTTTGTGCTTTTGTAGGAAAACCATTACCCTTAAAGTTGACCCTAACTTTATAGATCTCACATTCTCACAAATTGTATTCTCTTTTTCTATGTTTCTTTCTTGATTAAATACGCATTTTCAATATGAAGCTAATTTTCTTTCTAACCGTCAAGATTTATTCTTTTACTCTCCCGTAAGAAAAGTCCTTTTGCTAGACGTAAATCCTTTTGAAGCATTGGCATTTGTACTAGCCAAGAGGTGATATTTGTAACATTTGAATACTTACACTATAGTAACACTCGTTTACATAAAACTTTGCTTGCACACTATACTGCACGTTTTGCCTCTCTCTAGATGTTTCCTCGGCGATTTCATGACCTAGTTATGGTGGAGACAATTTAAAACTTAGGATTATACATAAACGTTCAAATCATATAATATTTTAATATATAATTAACTAAATTGCATACCTTCAAACTATTATCTACATTTCATGTTTTAAAATTATTTAATGATAAACTCTTTTTCAACGTACATTATTCAAGATAGATCAAGAACATTAGTAAAAAAACAACAACATACAAAGATTGAGTCTCGTGATTTTTTTTGCTTGAAGGGATGTAGGCATCCTAACAAGTGGTAAAAAAATTTCCACTAAAAACAGCAATACTTTATTTTATTTTTATTTTTCTTTCTCTGAAACTTCTCTTACACACCTGTGAGTGTGAGGATTATTACTGTTGCTTTTTTAGCATGTTTATGGAAAGTGTCTTTTCGCTCTTAAATTCTTAATAATTTTTCATTTATTTTAAATAAGAAGCAAAACTTTTTATGCCGTTTCAGACTAAATAACACACCTTTCTTTACACGAATATTTTTATAATATTATTTTTTATTCTGAATATTTTATTAACGTTGTAATATTTATATAATTCAATAATATTCTTTAATATTATTTATTTCAATTATATTTTTTATAACTTTTTAGTACTTTCTATCATAATAAAAATTTTACATTTAATATTAATTTACTTTTATAATTTGTATATCAGTTTCCTATTCATTTATATTTTCTATCATACATAAAATATCTGGGTTCAAGTATTTTTCTTATATTTTTTATTTTAATATTTTATTCTATTAATATTACTTGGTTATTTGGTTTAAATGTTTTTTTTTTCAATTTAAAATTTAAAATACCTCGATAAAATTTATTTAGTACAAACAATATGCTTCTTTATGCTCCATTTTTACTACTCTTCATACTAAAGATACATGCAATATTTACAGTTAACTTACATTGTATTTTTTTGTCTTTTTATATGATAATGTATTCTTTTAATCTTTACATACATGCAGGCCATGGATATCAAAAAGTGTGTTTTGGTATTAGATGATGCATTAGTGATTATGTCCCTTACTTTTTATTTTACAATTTTAAAAGATGAGCATTATCATTTTTTTAATATGTATTAAATTTTATTATTGAATCACATATTGTAGCGGTGTTATTGAATATTGTGAAAGTAAAGTATTTAATATTATGTAGTTATGTTTCAAACATGAAAGTTTTCTATTTTACAGGCAATTGCCATGCTACTATTATCAACCATGTCATTGGTTTGTATTTTTTTTTACTTTTCTCTTGCATTTTTGTATTTTCCAAACTTATGCTGCATTACATAATATTTTTAATTGCTTTTTGGAGATCGCATTGATTTATGTTTCGAATTATGCATTATAAATGTGTTAGTGGTTATAGATGTATTGTGACTGCTTCATATACATATATGATAAGATTAGTATTTGATAATTTTGAAGTTATTTAATATTCATGGAAATTTCCCCTTATATTTTCCAAAGCTAAATAGGTGTATCGGCAATAATAGCAATTGTTTTTTTTTTTTTTAAATATAACAGCATAAATCATTTCAAAAATCAATGACTTTAATAAAATATTCAACATGTATATCTTTGATGTGAATTTTAGTTAGTTTAACAAGCTTATATGTATCTTTAATTAACTTATGACAGTTTAAAGATATAAATGTGATGAAATTTTTCTCAAGATAAGATGAAAATTTCCAATATATAGGTTTTCAAATTATAATATTTTCTACAATTTTAAGTGTTGGATCTTAGTATTGGACTACATCATTGGTGTTTGAGTTAATTTACAATGTCAATATAATAAAGGGTGAAACGATCATAAGAAACATAGTAGTCATTCCCTTTGAAGAGCCATACTTGATTTGAATATCTGACTCTTGGGATTGGGAAGAAAATATAACTATAGATATCTACAATGCACTTACTCTTCTAATTATGTTGTATGATGAGTATTATCCTAAATTTGTAACTGATAAATAATTCCTACAATTGCTGAAGTATTGTAATATAATGTGTACTTCGTGAAATAGTTATATCTAAATTGACTGAGTATTAACCAATTGCTGAACTGCCATATATCTGTACATAAAAATTATTTTATACAAGTTTCTTTAGTTTCTTTTATAATTACAAAAAATATAAAATAAAATTAGTAATACAATGAAGAAAATAAAAAGAAAAGTTATATTATAAGAAAGCTGAAAAAAGTAATAATATATTATTTATCTGTATTAATAAGTTTAATTAATATCATACTGTTACATTTTTTCCTTTTAATTATCAATCGGACATTATTTGTATAAGTTTTTTTTAGTATACTGAGACCATGCGAAATAAATTTATTAATGCTAAATTTAGATTAATAACTTAATTATGAAGTTTTATTTTATAAATATCACATCATTATATTATATATTATAAACTTAACCATAATTTTATGTAATATAACTAAGCAATTTCTATGGAAGATGTTCTAAGTGTTTTTTGATAAATTTATCCAAATTAGTTCCTAGTGGGCATAAACAAAGTGTTTTATGAGTTTTGTTTTGTTTTTTTCAAAATTCAAACCTATTTTCACTTTTTTTTGCTTTTATAAATTTTGAAAGAAAATTGAAAATAAATTATCACCTCGAATTCCTTTTATTTTTCCCTCAATGTTTTCTTTAAGTTTTCTATTAAAAAAAACTAGGAGAAGAAAGGAGAGTAAAAAGTTGAAAAAGGAAAATAGAAAATCTCTGCCCTTTTTCAATCACGAACTATTATTCATTCAAATTAATGCAATTTTAAAGTTGTTCTGTTTTTTTTTTTATTTTAAAAACTATAAAAAATATAACTTTTTTTCTTTTCCAAAATTACTTTTATTAAATGATTTTTTGTTTTCTTATTTTTAAAAATAAAAAACACTTTTCAAGAACAAGAAACAATCAGGTCCAAAATATTCTTTTTCATTTCTTTTGATCCAGTAATGATAGTCCGAGTCCATGCTTATTATTGACCCCAGTAAACAAATAGAATTCTCAATTCAAATACATCATAATTTTTTGCCTGCGGTGTTGCTAATTAATACTTTTTTCGTATCTTTTTTTTAAAAAATCATTATTTATCTATCTATTTAGAATTTAAAAATAATATTAATTAATATCTTTTTATTATGTTATTTTCTCTATTTAATTTTTAAATATTTATATTACAAATAATTTCAATATGAACAAAAATATTAACTACATTTTATATACTGTCTTTCAAAATAACATAGAAAAAAAATGAAAGGAATAAGATTTTTAAGTATGTGCAGTAGAAAGAGAGGGTATAAATATAGGTTCACAAGCAAGGAGTTCCGCATGTTCTATTTAAACAAAAAAAAATTATTTGTATATATTTTTTATATAACAAAAAGACAGGAAAAAAAAGAAGAAAACGAAGTGAGATAATATGATAAAAAAATAATATGATAAAAAAATATTATATAAATAATATAACGCATGATTAAAATGACTTCTTAAGAATTACTAAAATTGACTTTAACTGTGAAAATTTTAAATAGTATCTACAAAGTTTTATATTTTAATTTTATTGTTACAATTATATTTTATTATTTTATAAAAAAAAATCACTTCAACATTCATTCTGAATACAAATGTGTTAGTTAGGTTACAATGCGCATCAATGGGAACATGCATAGCCTAATGAATAGAGCTAAAAGGGCAACGGTCTTGGTGCTTGGTGTTTCTTTCAACATATGTTAAATACTGAATCAAATAATTTGTTTGTGTGCAATGTTTTATTCCTCCAACTAAAAAAATAACACCTAAAAGCACAATTACAAATAAGAAAAAAATTGTTACTTGAAAATTTCAAGTTTCATCTTTGAAATAGAGAAAAGGAGAAAATTTGAATCCGTCAAACACATTGATGAATTGCTAAATAATGAATTTATAAGGCATTTTAATGTACATCACATAGGGTAACAACAGCTCAATACAAAAAAACAACTCCTCTTATTTGCAATACACGTTTATGATGAACATGAACCAACCAACGTTTATATTCACAATGATAACGAAATAATTAATAACACAGAGCTCTAATCTTCTTACCATAATTATCAAGTCCCATGATATGAATCTACACTCCAACAGTAACCTCATATGACACAAGCTCGGGTGTAGTTGAATTTAGAAGCAGTGCACTATTTGGGGAATGACCCATTTCAGATTGTAAATCCATGTCGTTTTTGCACTCAGAATTGTTAACATGTGGATCTTGGCATTCTTCTTTGCTTGCTGTGGTTACATTTTCCTTAGACTTCATCTTGGCTTGGGTTTTCCGGATTGGTTTCTTTGAAATCACATCTTTCTGACCCTTAACCTTGTTTGAATCATTCTGCTGTTGTTTCCCACGTGGACTTGAGCAATATTTATCTTCTCCTGAATTGTTGTTCATAGCAGATTCTTTGTGCCTTCCAAGCTTTGGGGATCTTGCACGAGTTGTTGGTATCTAGTTGGTAGATAAAATACATCAGAATACACATGTAAGGAAGAAAGAAAAAATATCAAAAGAACATGCCCCGTGAAAGAAGTACAAAAGAAGAAAGGGGTTAGAAACATTGTAGCAATACGAACTAGCTCTGATATTACCATCAAGATGAGAATCTATAGCCATAAAAAAATTTTAAGGAAAAAAAATAGGTTATAGATTGTGAATGTAGACAAACATTTCATGACCCCAATTGGAAGTTAACTTTTGGATTAGTTACCTTTTTCAGCTCAACTTTTGGAGGTGGTTCCTTGTAGAAACTTGGCATTGGAGTGGCTTTGAATGCTAAGCTCTTCCTCAATAGCTTGATCTCTGCCTCTTGGTTTTCCTACCGGAAATTCAGAACAAATCATGGAGAGAATAAGCTTAAAGCGGCAGATAAGCTGTTAGTGAAAACTTAAACCACAAGATGAAATAGAAATATGTTGAAGTCAATTTGGATAAATATTTTATTAAGTACTCAACAGAAAAGAAAAGAAAAGAATCAATTCATGCATTTCAACCCATGGAGAAGTTAGATGAAGAAGTTTTTAAAGAATGTTGCATTACATCAGTTAATTTTAATTTAAAAGAGAGGTTTGATTTATTTTACCTCTTTAATATTTTAGTTATTGATAAGTTCATCTAAAATATTTCCAAGTTAGTTAAGTTATTGTGATGATATATACCTTTGATTTTGCTTGTTGGTTAGTTTTCTCTGCTTCCTTGGCTAGAACTTTTTCTTCCAGCTTTGAGAAAAACTGAGTAAAAAGGGGTAAAATAAGATTAACATCTGTTTTTGGCATTTGCTAGTAACATCAATAAGGTGTAAGGATCAAGCAACAACCTCCTTCCGCTTCTCAGCTCTTTCTTCCAATCTAAAGGAAAATCCACTTCCACTGCTTCTATGACGAGGAGTAACACTTCTGATAACATATATATAAGAAATTTTCACCAACATTTTAGCTAAAGTAAAAGAAGAAAGGTAGCTAATTTATTAAGAATTGACAGAACTAAAATCCTATAAGAAATAGAAGAGGCAGGAAGAGAATATGTCCTCAGAGTAATAGGGTATAAATCATACGAAGTTGTGGAATGAGAATCATCATCCTCTTTATTTGATTTTTCAGTTTTTGCTGTGTTTGACACCTGATCAACGGGTCTACAATAATGTAAAAAACCACAATGTGTTAAATCCATGATTCCATTCAGCAGAACAATCTTCTGAACATAAATTTTCCAATACAGGCACAGCATCAAGTTACCTTAAACTGAAACTGAAAATTATTGATAGCAAAACACTAAACTAGTAAATCTTGGGAGGTTGTAACTTACAACGTTGCCTCGGAAGTATGGCTCTTGGTGACTGCAGTAACTGGAGTAGACCTTTCAAACTGGTACACAGAACTAATGTCATGAACATGGAAACCATTGATAAGAAGAGGCAATGAAGTTACACAAAGAAAGGCAACAAGGAATTGAAAATCTCTACCACAGAGCGTTTCAAACCAGGCATGCCAGTGTTGGTTTTTGCCAGTGAGTTCACTTCAGAGTTTGTGGACTTGTTTGAATGACGAATGGAGGCCTCACCTCTAATCCCATTACCTAGAACGTGTTTAACTTTTGTCTTCACAGGATACCCATCAATGCTTTTCTGCATAGCATCTTCACCAGCTGATTTGGCTGGGAAAGAAAGGCTTTGGGAAAGGGTTGGCCTTTGTTTTTGAGATATTGAACTTATACCCTTCAAAGTGGATTTATCTTTGGCATATTTGTTGTTGTTCTTGGAAGCAACACTTGGTCTTCCACCGGTTTCCTAACCACGTTAATTTAATTAGTAAGAAGCCCCTACCGTGTATTATGTATAGAGTTTAAACATCACGACCAATACTTTACTCTAGATTAAACAAATAATTCAGATACATTCTTATGGTACCTTAGCACCTTTTGAATTTTTACTCGCGGAAGAAGTTTTAGAGGCTTCAACTGCAACTTTGTCACCAGCAGAAATGGAACCTTCAGCCTCCGATACTTCATTCTTGGACTGAATTTCTGCACCATTACAGTTGTTTCCAACTTCTTTCTTTATATCATTCTCCTTGGTTGTTACCCCAATAACACGTTTCTCTTCCTCCACAGCAACCCCGTTTTCAGATTCCATTGTGCTATAAACAATTACACAAAGTAAAGTCGAGTTGAAGGATGATCCCCTGTTAAAATAATGACAAATATCTTTCTGTGTCTGGTGCACAGTTGAATAATACTATGATTATGGATAGAGAATCTAATATAAAATGGACATTCCTTAATAATTTTGACCAAAGGCTGATTACGTTAATCAAATTGCTTTATTAATGAGAATCAAGGGATAGAACAGACATGCGTAAGCATAGTGGGTAGTCCTGAAATCATGATCCCTTCTCTTTTATGGACATTGAGCATGTATGTGAATCGCTAAAATGATGTTCTATAAAATAAACTATCCAGTACCGTAGAGTAAAAATTGGTTATACAATCACAAATTGATATACATTTTAAAATTGTTCATGTTTATAAAATTTATCTTAAAAATCATACATATCAACAATATTTTTTATTAATTAATACTAATAATGCATAAAAATTAAATTTATAAATTATATTGATCAAGTCTAATTTCTTTTATATAATTTTTTTTTTATTTTAATACTTCAAAAAGTTTGTTGTGTTTTATTGTCTATAAATTTTAAAAGTTTTGAAAATAATTTTTACCATCATTTATTGATGATATGATGAGTATTCTTTCATATTATATCATATGTCACCTTAGAATGGTTTTGATTTAGTAAATATAGATGTATGTGGCATCATTAAATAAAATAATAATAGAGTCTAACTTAAAAAAGAATTAAATTTATTAAAATAAAAACTAACAAACTCTTTCAAAAGGATAAAATTAAATTTTGGATCAACTAAAAATATATTTTATTTAAAAAAATAGACTGTACATAGATAGTATAAAATAAATTTATAATATCATCTAATCACAAACTAAATTTATTGTAAAGTCATTCTATACTTAATTATCTTAAAAGTAATATTAATATTGAATTTTTTTTTATTTAATAACATTATAAAACGACTTTAGGCTAAATCATTCCATAAATGGCATCTGTGATGGTGGGGAAAACAGAATCACACTATGTCATTACAATGTATTGTATTATGACGGCATAAAGATGTACTAAATAGGAGGAGAGATCTATAAAATATATAAGACAAGTTTACTTTGGATATGTTTATTTTCATAATTTTTATTTAAACTTGGAAATCTTCCTTCCTACTTAAAATTGATGTGCGTGTTTGATGAACTGATGATTCTACTTAAATTTAGACTTGACCATTGTCCGTTCGTGTAAGATTAGTTCCTGGCTGCATTCCAGTACTCGGAAATAAGACAAGGAATAAAGAATAAAAAGAATCTTCATTCCCCGCACACTCTTCGAAAACTTAATACACAGACAAGATTCACTTGATCTAAATCTATAACACACAGAAATCAATAATACAAGCAACTGTAGAATCAAATCACAATGCATCTGAAAAACAAGATATGAATGTGAAAAATCAGAACTCTTGTCTACCAGAAATTAGATGTAATATATATTGTTACCTCTAAAACTTGTGTTTGTTGAGTACTGGACTTGATTTACTAACAAGTGCAATGGAGATCCAGTAACGATTGAATTAAAAGACGATTGAGTTGTGCTTAATTGGCAGTGCAGAAGACAGAACAGAACAGAACAGAACAGAACAGAGTGGATTAGGAACACAAGAAGAGGAGGCTTTTTAAGTGTGATTGATATATAGTTGAATTTGAAAGGTGTAGTAGTTGGTGACACTCTCAGAGATATGCGTGTGTGTGTGTGAGAGAGAGAGAAAGAGAGAGAGAGATTTGTGGAAAGAAAACTCGAGTGGGACGAGCTTTCAATGAACGGGATAGATAGATTAATAGGAACTGCCACAATGACTTTTCTACCACTCCCTAACTCCGTAACTGTCACTGGAAGCAAACTTCTTTTCTTTTATTGTTTAACTGTCACTGCAACCATTTTATTACATGACATGGCTTCGGAAACAACATCTTACATTCTCCCTCTTCCTTCTTTCTTAATTGCCTAAATTTTAATTAATCAATCATTTCCCTCCCATGATCTCTTTCATAATTATTATCAATTCCTAAAGTATTTTTTTAGTTTGGAGATTTAGGCACAGACAAATATGGTTGTCTACAAAATGCTGACTATGGTTCAACCAAATTGACCCAATTAACGATGAATAGTATAATGCTTGTTTCTTCTGAGAACCTTGTCCACCACACCACATGAATTTTATTTTAGCTGAACATATTGTATTTAATTATAGTGTGGGACAAATTAAATCACCCTTTAGCTTGGTTCATGTGATTATAAAGATTAATTAAACACATAATAGCATACCCATATTGTAGTTGTTAATCGAAGTTGACAATAAATTACACATTACCGTTATATTATATAAACGAGATTTAAGTGTACTTAAATTCTAAATTAAAGATTAATTTCATAGTGGACGCAGAGAAAATTACAGTGAAATAATGTAGAATAAAAATAGTTGAATTTTCATTATGATAAATAAGTTAGATAAGAAGAAATGAATATTTGGAAAAGGGCAGGAAAGTAAATTGGAAAAGGGCAAGTGTAGTGAATTTGAGAACATGGGAATGGTGAGGAGTGAGTGTTGGTGTCTGTTGTGGGATGACATGGCAGGAGCAAGGAACGTGATTGGTCGCACGTTAGGCCAACCTTGACAAGTACCCCGGCAGTCACCACCTCCCACCAACCGCGCGTGAGCTGTCAGAACGTGCCGCCTTCCGTGATCCGACGCTTCTCTTTGATTAGACTTCACAGGATCTAATTTGTTCTCTAACTTGCTGTCCCTTTATTCATTTCTAATTTCCTTTTTAAAGCATTTCAATCCCCTATTTTATTCTATAAATTACTATCGTTTTCAACATCAAATAAATAAATTTTATAGTATGACTTATTGCTATTTAAAAAGGTTTGTCATTAATTATTAAGTTTAACTAAAATACATTGATAATATAAGTTTTTTTTATTTATATTGTCGATTGATTATAAATTATTAATTTTATATTAATTATTTTAAAAATCATATTTTTGGAATCCAATTTTTCTATCTGTATTTTATTTAACTATTTTTTACTTATTGTTCTGTTATCTTTTTAATATCAAGATTGGTTAAATAATTTTGATATATACTCTCATCTTGTTGCTTATTAATTTATGTTTATAATATTTCAAATAAGGTACTACATTTAACATACATATTTTTTTTATAAGATTTTATCACCCGTGATTTGTTTTCCTTTTTGCGTGATTTATACAGTGCACTGTTAAATTTTTAGAAATATTTATAATGATTTTTAATTATAATAATTGTTATATTAAAATAAAATACATTTAAATAAATAAAAATAAAATAAAAATAAAATAAAAACCAAAAAAATACAATATATAACTAAAATATTAAAAAAAACTAGAAAACTAAGTCCTTAATTTTATCATAATCCTTATGATAATGATCATGATGAAGTGATTGTTATCATTGTTATAACTACTATAATAATTGGTATATTATATGTAATATTTTTAAGATTTATTGTTTCTTTTGCTTAAAATATTTGATAAACAATCTTTTAATGGTAGAGTTTAATGACACTTATAATTTGAAGTATTAATAAATGTTAAAATAAGTCTAGTTTAATGAGTTGGTCTAATTAAGTTGACAAGTTGACTTGATTGACCCATCAAATAGATTAGGTTGTATAGTAAAATTTTAAATTCAAGTATATTTTACCACAATTCATTTTAACTTAAAATTTTGCTAGCTTAAAACGGATTATTCCGTGATGAGTTAGGTCAATCGGTGGATTATATTTATTTTTTATTATTATATTTTTATAATTTATTAAATAATAAAAAATAAATTTAATACTATATGTATTTCTAATGTTTATTTTAAAATTAATGTTCTATGCATATTAAGTTTTATTTTTAATTTTTAGTATTTATTTATTATTACACTTGATACACTTTATTTTATTTCTATTATTATTTATCATATTTAACTATTTTATATCATAAATAATAATTTATATTTTTTAATTTTATTTATAGTGATTAAAAATATTTTATTAATTTGCTATATAAAATATTTTTTGTTTAATAATTTTTAATTTAAAAAATAATTGACTCATGGGTCAATGTATTTATTCTACATCTCACTAAAAATTATATTTGAGTTAAAAAAATTTCAATCTTACGTAAAATTAATTCAATCTAACCCAACTGAAAAAATGTATAACTCATCATCATCTAAATAACATCAAACTTTTGGGAAAGATAAAAAATTTCGTAATAATAACTAAAAACTAATGTTAGATACCATACATACACTCCCTCATCTTTTTAAGTGTTCTTACTCCTACTATATATATTATTATAGATTACAATTTGAATTTGATACAAAAATAATATCTTATGAACCTGTGTTAAACTTGAATTTTTGGTCCACCTTGTGAGAATTTTGCGGGAGGTGGTACGCTGAATTCCAGACAAAACCAAAACTAGCCAGCTGCTTTTAGAGTTAGACTTGTATTCTGTCTTTTAGCAAGAACCAAATTAAGTAAAAATATATATATATTATTTTTAAGGCTAACTAAGGAATGTCATCCGAATATTGATTAAAAATAAATAATTTTTTATTATAAATTATGATAAAATATATTAAAAGATATAATAAAACACATTGCTAATATCTTCTATAAAAGTATTTCATTTTATATTCTTTATTTAATATTTTAAAAATACTCCTTTTTTTTACGTACTTTTTATAATATATTTATAATTTAATTTTTTCTATTAATCACATTACTCATTTTATCATATTATTTATCTTATATACCTCTTTAATATATATTTATATATACAGAGAGAGACGAGATTTCTTCGAAGGACTAAAAAATAATAAAAATTTAAATATATTTTTAATTTTTATAATATATTTATCTTATGATAGTTTCAATAAAATTATTAATTTTAGCCTTTATAAAATTTTATTTTATAATTTTAAACCATATTTATTTATAACATGACAACCGTATATATATTAGATAATAGATCTGATCTTTTTTAAATAAAAATAATTAAAATGAATAATTTTTAACATATGAGAAATTTATATAAAATTTTTATATAGATTAAAAAAATACTATCAAGAAATAAAATCGTAATTTTTTTATAAAACTAAAACTAATAATTTTTCGTAAGAACTAAAATCATAAATAAATATATTATAAGTATTAACTTAAACTAACAATAAAAATACTTAAATAATGAGTTTTTTATTTAATAATTTTTGTTTTTAATTATATATAATAAATTTTAATCAATAATAATAAAAAGTATGTTAAGAAAAAAATGTTAAAATAAATATATTGATAACATTTTTCTGGTTGGATTCTGTCTTGGGCCTCGCGAGCTATTTCGGTGGGCAGTGCGTATGCTTCACGCGCAAACATGCCATTATGGTTTGCATGGTTCAAGCAGCATAGGTGGACCTCCATCCATTGAGACTCTAGGTCACACCCACGTGCTCTTATATTTGAACGCAGGTCATGTTACACAAGGGAATGTCACAATTATTTCTACATAAATTCTTGTAACTTTCCTAATTCAATAAATATACGTGAAGAATATTAGGAATATACTTTTTATTAATTAAAATTTATAAAAATCATTAAATAAAGAATGAAAATTCAACAATTTTTCAGTTGTCAACAAATTTTATTCAATAATAAAAAACGTATTAAAAAAATTGCTCACGTTTATCGATACACAATTTAACTCTCCCAGTCAATCTAAATAAAACCCTTTGGGATTGAATATTTTAATATGCGGATTCAAATCTAAATCTCTGTATAAATATTGAGTGTCGTGGTTGTGCATATTGTTTGTAAGTGATGTTACAATGAAACTAAACTTGGCTACATGCAATAAATTAACGGTAGTTGGAATTTACTTTGTGTTGTTTATTCATGTTCATGCGAAGGTTAAGTTTAATTAAAAAAAAAAAGACAACTCATGTTTATGTATCTAAAATGATTATAAAATTTGTTGTTGAGTTGGTTTATTATTAGTTGTTATTTTGTTGTTCTATGTGTATTTAAGGAAGCGATAATTGACCTACGACTTGTATAAATAAGAGGGTGTGTGGTTTGTGATGTATATTATATTTATGTGAAAAAAATTGAAGATCCCAACCAGTTCTATACGTGTAATTAAGAGGCTATTATGTAAAGGCTTACTTGTAGTTTTTTTTTTAAATATTACGTGTACAATATCACAAAAGTTGTAGTTTAGGTAAGGATATTTCTTTTTTATTTGTCAACATCTAGTATCAGAGCTTGTCATATCAAGATGGTCATAAATTCAAGCACAATAGTAAACGTTGCCATCCTTCATTGGTATAATAATTAATTTTCAAGTTTGATAGAAGAACAAGTTTCGTTATGTGGAAACACTTGATGGAATTGTGTTTAAAAACTAATGGTTATATGGAGAGATTAATAAAAAAAAATAATAAACAAGTAGAAAAAGATCGTCTACTTAATGAAAAAATTTCTTTTCTATCAATCTATGAAACTGCTTGTTCATGAAAATAAAAATTCCACACCAAAATAGTACAGGAATCTTGGGAAGTTTTGCTCAAAAACATATGAAGGTATCGACATATAATCAAACGGACAAGGTTGCAAGGTTTAAATCGACAATTTGAAATGGTGAAACAAGGCAAAGATTAAAGTAATCGTGACTGTTTTTCACAAATGAACAAGCCAATCAGTGATATGAAAAATAATAATGATAGTATAACAAAAAAGAAAAGAAAAGAAAAAAAGAAACGTCATGGAGAAAATTATGCGTATACTCACTAATCGATTTGATTATGTGGTAGTAGTTATTGAAGACTTGAAACATCTTAACTTATTAACCGTGAATGATTTACAAGCATCTATATAATTATGTGAAATCGAATGAATGAAAAGGTTAAGTAACACAATTGAGCAAGCATTAAAAGCTTAAACAAATGTGAGAAATTATGTGCATAGAAAAGTAGATCATTATCAAATAGATTAAAACTTTAAAAGAAAGAATCTTCATTATGACTTAAGTCAAGGCATAAAAAAGTAGTGGGTCTTTTCAAAGTAAATGGAACAAGTACGAAGATTTTCAATCTGAATGCAAATCCCTTATTTTGTGTTATATAACTGTAATAAGTAAGGCCCCTATAATTAATTGAGAATACCATGTTAAAGCATCAAATATTAGAAAGAATAATGTATGAGTTGCAGGAAATGAAGCTAATATGAAGACAACGTTAATAACTTTTTTGTTTTGCTTTGTAAACAATATTAATAACGAATCATGTAGTTGATAAAATTTACAATCAATGGTTATTAAATACAAACCACAATAATCATCCAAGTGGGTAAACAATAACTATTTATTGACTTCGATAAAACCTTCCAAACCATTGTTATAAATTTGGTTACAATTTAAATAATAATGATAATAATACACTTCTTTCACACACTCTCTAAAGATTTGCAATTCGTGAAAAAGGGAAAAGTGATTTTTTTTTTTTTTTTTTTGTGATGGTCACTTTGTTATATTGGATATCCATCATCCAAGTGTAAGGTCAATTTCAAAGAGAAGAAATCACAATGGCAACTGAAATTCGAAGAGAAAATGTGTAATCGGTGGATGAAGCTTAGATGCTAGTATAGTTGGATGACCCATTTATTGGTAATTTTTCTTTTCTTGAAGTTAGTGGTCATAATCATAACAAAGAAAACATTATTTGATCTGTAAAGTCCACTTGAAAGGTTAAGTTATGGCTTTGCAGTGTTTTCGTTGGTTATTCTATGCTTATTCGAATAACCCTTTCATATGTTTATTTTCTTTTAACTTCCAAGCAGTTCTTCATAAGATTCCAAACTTCTAAGTGGTACTTTGCCTCTTGTGTACATACCACATAAATACATAGTATCAAATAAAAATATGGAAATAGGACAGACTAGGAACGTAAAATTAAGCGACTTGACTTAAATTTATTTATTAAATAAGTTAGATTTAATTAAAAAAGTCAAAATATAAGCCATCTAATTAAAAACATATTTAAAACTTAATATATTTATTTATTTAAATAAATACAGATAATATAATGATAAGAATAATATTATTATTAATATAATAATAAGAATAATATTTAATCTCTTTAGCACTTACTCATTAACATATCTTAGAAAAATGAATTGATGCGCAACACAATTTTTAACCCACATCATTTTATATATTAATAAAATAATAAAAATAATAAATTAAGAGAAACATTAAATAAAAAGTAAAACTCACAAAATTCTATAATTTTTAACAAATTAATTTCAGTCAATAATAAAAAATATATTGTGTTGTTAGTATTTTTCAAATAAAATTATCTATTGGCATTCCTCGTTAATTGTCTACTGTTGTTCCTTCTAGTTATTTTTATTTTCTTAAAATATCTTTACTTAAAAAGTTGGGTTAAACTTGTCGTCTATTATCACTTCTTATCCTAAATTTTCAATTAATAATCATACCAACTAATATTAAATGTAAAAATTAATTATTATTAAAATCAGTTTCTCTCCTTCGTTCCAAAATTATTTTTCTTCCGTTGCATAAGCTTTAAAAAGGTGAAAAATCATATTTAAGATGGATAAAAAAAAAAAGAATTTGCCTGAGATTCAGCTGAAAAATATAGAAAGACATAAAGAGGGAGAGGCCTCCCGTCACCAGACAGAAAGTCTAAACTCTGGTATGCCAAAAACAAGTGTTTTATGTTGAGATTTGCATTCCACCTATAATTAAGTAATCTTATTCCAGACTTTAAAAAAAAATACAATGAGATAATAAAATAAAAATTTAAAATTTTATATATACTACTTAAATTCCTACCAGACCGACCTTAGAATGTTTTTAATATTTGATTACTTAATTGAGTTCATTATTTATTTTTGTGAATTCTATTATGTCAGGTTAGATTTAAGAACTTTATAAAAACATTACTTCAATACTAAAATTTTAGTTAGATTTTTAATTTATTTTTATTAAGTTTATTAGACACAAAAATATTTTTTTATTGTGAAAAACTTATAAGATATAGTTGTTTATACAAATAATCAGTTTTTATATAAAAACACAGCGTTTGTTTCAATAGTTAAGAACTTGTTAAGAATTTTAACATATAAGAACTAAGTTAAGTAATGTCATTGAATATGCTTAGTAATTATAAATCGAATAAACTAAGCTAATTAATATTTGTTTTTCCTGCACAGGCATACAAGTGGTGGAAGTTGCTATTATTGATGATTATGATTTGGTAGAAGACAAGAGGTGCAGAAGGTTACATTTACTGTGGTAGAAAAATGCCCTTATGCTTATGCTTAGGAAGGAATAGTTTCACTTTCAACTCCTATTTATAGTATATGTTCACCGCGCAACAACTCGCACTTCACTTCTTGGTTTCTCATGCAAAATATATAGTTATAGATTCTATCTGTGATCACCTCCATGCCGGGTCTTAACTTGATTGTAATTTTGAAGATTCTCGGTAGGATTCTTGGTAGAAAATGAAAACTTCACTGTTGTAATTCTATATTCTAATTTATTACACAGCAATAATTTTTATAGCATTTAATCCTTGCTATGTTGCGACTCGCACAGATGCATATGCACAGTCCGTTTATAATTAATTAGTTAGTATAATTATTAAATTAAAGTTTAGGGTATATACAGGAGCTGAGGGACTATTGACACATGCATGAGCTTTTGATAAATAAATAAGTCATACTTAGTTTTAAATTGAGAATTTGAGAAATAAGTTAATCCTCTTTAAAATAAAACTTACACTTGTTTCTATTCCTAATTTTTATAAAACACGAAATGTATACATAAAGGGAAACAATACACTACCTAGAGAAGAAAAAAAGAGGAGATTATGAGGAGAGGAAAAACGTAGTAGTTCATTAGGTGAACTTAATAACTTCAACAGCTAACCATGAAAGTAACAAGTATAATGACCAAGTGATAGATAATAGACACCAAATCCATTAAAGACATAATTGAGGCCTAATTTGCACGTAAAAGAGAATATTAATCATAATTGGGTTAATGATCCCCCACTTAATTTAAGAATTTCATAATTAATTAGACAGCCAAAAACCCACTCATTGATGTGCCAGAACTTATGACCCATTGACAAATACACTCAAGCCAACTTCTGGATAATGAAAGGGGATTTGCACTATCACTCAACCTTCATGTAGGCATCATGCTTTTGTTAAATGGTGATGTCCACATGATTTCTTTCATTATATAATGGAAATCACTGCACCTTGAATTTTTGTCCAAAGGATTACTGTCTATCTTCTCAAATGATTTTCCAATTACTGAAGGCCAAAAAGAAAGAGTCTAGTTGTGAAAGATTTAGCTAGTTTCTATGAGATTCTAGATTTGAACATCTTTATTTTCATTATACAAATAAAGAGAGAGAGGAGAGAAAATACAAGAGGCAATGATAATTTAAAGAACAGCATGTAGCCATATGCATACCCACAAATTGAAGGCTCTGACTAGAGTTCACTTCAGTGCACCTCTTCCATTATCCTCATCATAATGCTTGAGGAATTGTTGAAAACTTGAAGGCAAACATAGGAGTCAAAAAGCATGCGTGCTATGTTTCTCAATATAAAAGCAAAATACATATGCGCTAAATAATTCTATCATACAATTAACCAAAATTGAGTGAAGGATTTTTGCTCCTTTTTAGCTTTTTTTTTAATGTTTTCTTCTTCATGAGCTATGAGAACACCAAACACACTCTCATGACATCATATATAATAAAAACAATTCTAATTTTAAAATTTCAAGAAAAATAAAACTTGGTAAAATGTCATGGGTATTTATATTCATTATTTTCATTTTTAGAATAATAAAGTGTTCTCACTTGATATATTCATTGCTTTCTCTTGTGGAGTTTCAGTATTTTCTCCAAATTCTTGGATTTTTCTTGAGGACTGCAAACAATTGTCAGTATAATTGCATTTCCATTTATGTTTTTCTTCGGTTTTCAACTCCATAATTTTTTTTTTTATTTTTCTTGATAATGTTCTTCAGTTTGTTTGTGAATTGGGAGTGAGAGGTTGAGACTGATCATGGTGAGAATCTGTCCAGTTAATCAGTATGCTGAGTGAAGTCATGATAAAAGCATAGAAAAAAAAGGCTTTTGATGTTGAATGGGCAGAGGGAAAAAAAGGAGAAACAAGTCATCTTATTAGTGTAATGATAAAAGGGTATGTTTTGAAAAACTTTTTTATAAGCATGTATGAAAAAAAAAATAAGAATAAAAAATAAAATAAATTTTTTTATAAGTTAAATTTGTTCATATATAAAGTAATTTATAAAAATTCTTTTATATTAACTTTTCAAAAATTGATTTTTAACTTATGTATAAGTTAATTTTAATTTATGAAAAATTTATTAATTTTTATTTTATTTTACAAGTATTTATAAAAATATTTATCCAAACAAATCCAAAATCTTAATCTTTATATTAGAGATAGAATTTGGTATAGGTATAAACTGACACCTAAGGACTACTGTCATTTAATCTTATGTCACACAAGATATATATTTTTTATAAAAAAAAACAGAGACGATGATACATTGATAGCATGGCCAAGTTATGAGTTGAGCAGGGATCATTTAAGGTTGTGTTTGAATAAGCGGATTTGGAAAGTTTGCAATTTTTCTTTTTTTTCCCCTTCTAATTCGACTTCTTTTTGGTCTTTGTTCTTAAATGTTAAATTGCAAAGATTTAGAATTGAATTGATTTTACCTTTTTTCCCTTTTATAAATAGTTTTATATATATATATATATATATATATATATATATATATATATATATATATATATATATATATATATATATATATTATAACTCATATCTTATAACACTGAGAGAAGCGACACAGAAATAAAATTCAGATAGTGATATTTTTGACATTAGGCAAGTAATTATAATTCTTTGAACCCCGAGTGTTAAACATGACAAGCTCCACTTGAAAAGCTCCCTCTACCAACTCCATTATCAAGTCACCTCATGAGTTCATGTTAAACTTGTTGATATTAATTGTCCTACCCACAATGATGCATTCAATACTCATAAATAAATGCTGGTGTGGATGAAATTTAGATGTCACCAAGTCGAAACTCGAGAGAATTCACATGGGAACACCCACTATCAACATTTTTACACAATAATAGCCCTGACTAACTTTTCAAGAGAAATTAATTTCACCAGACCGTGGGGAAAATGCATAAAAAACATTTCTACTTTTCTTAACACACTGATAGTGCCTCCCTAAATCCAATGCTAAAATCAGTGCCACCCTTTAAACCGTTTTTACCTAAATCTGCATTGCCTCTTTGCATCATATCCACAAATTCATTGTAGTCTATTCGGCCATCCTGAAAGGGTAAAACATGATCATAACAACGTCATAAAAGATTAATAAAGTTTGGAATATCTGTACAACATAATTTTAGTTTAACATAAATAAAAACTTATAAAGCCCACTTATGACCTAACAAGTTATATCATATATGAGACTTAAAAATCCATACAGCAAAGAAAGCACTGTTTAGAATGTTAGTTTACTTTTCATTCAACTTGGAGAAAAACATAATTAAGTTTCAATTTGATCAGGAACGCCAAGCCACCAACACAGAACTCACAACAATACCAACTGTTTGGTTTTTTTACTTTTTAGGTTGCTTTTCTTACTTAGGCAGATTTAAGAATATCTTTCAATCTTCAATCTACATGTAGTCCATCAGATTGGGGATTATATTGAAACACTGTAATGCATTAAATTACTATTGTAAAATGTACTCACATTATTCTGATCAGCTTCTTGGATCATTTCCTCCAAGCAGACATTCTCCATGCCAAATTCCTCACAAGCTTTTTGAAGCTCATCTTGAGTGATGTAGCCACTTCCACTTCTATCAAAATATGAAAAAGCTGCAACTAAATGATCTTCTCTGTCAACTTTGTTTAAATGCAATGTTGCAGCTATGAATTCTCCATAGTCAATTGTGCCACTATTATTAACATCTGCCTGCAATGAGAAAGAAAATTGGGTCAGCTGGATTATAAGAATGTGTTACTTGAAATGATCATCACTACCTTTACCATTTTGATTGCTATTTACTATTTTACTTTTCCCTACTTGCATAAGAATGTTTCACTAAATGATACTCAGAGCTTCCCCTTGTAAGATTAATCATAAAGAATGGAACGAGAAAACACTAATCATAATCTAGGTCAAGTTACACTTTGAACACATGAAGTCCAATACGACTACTTTTATTTTTTTGGGTGAATAGTAATAGGACAACTTCTACTTACACAATAAGAGTCCTAACTCCTAAAACAATAAGAATCCTAATATTCTATCAGGTTTATTTTGTGACGTGAAAATTGAAGATAATTCTGTACTAAAACTTACGGCTTGCATTAGATCCAAAATTTCAGGTTCACCGAGAGTAGCACCAAGCATTTTCAATCCAACCTTGAGTTTTTCTAAAGTAATCTGACCACTGTTGTCTGTGTCTATCATCTTAAATATTACTTTCAATTCAGAAAT
The DNA here is from genome assembly GCA_025330945.1 of Mucuna pruriens. Lineage (NCBI taxonomy): Eukaryota > Viridiplantae > Streptophyta > Magnoliopsida > Fabales > Fabaceae > Mucuna > Mucuna pruriens. Next base: position 4,692,085 of record JAENHJ010000528.1, read on the forward strand.
TTCTTCTTCTGAGAGATTCTCTGCAATAACCTGCAGAGAACAAGGAAAGTATTATGAGTGCAATTCCAAATAGAAGTATGATGATATTTAATATTTACAAATAGTTAACATATAACAATACACTGGTTACCATTTCCAGAAGAGAGGAAAAGACATACTGTCATGATGCAGAGTCATGGCATAGAAAAATTACTTACTCTAAGAGCCATTTTCTTGAGCTTGTTCATTACAGAAAACTGCTTCAGGCGACTCAAAACTGCAGAATCAAGAGGCTTGTCTGGAGCAACTCCATCAACCTGAATCCAAGGGTGACCTGCAAAGAATCAGCACATTATCATCTACAAGGTGGTTAACAAAACTTCAACTTCTATGATATTGTGTCAATGACAATTAGTACTCACCAGTCAGAAAGTCTGATAAAATAGCTAATATATTGTCCAAATTAATACAATAAATTCCTTTTTGGAGTGTTTTTGATAAAATTAAAAAGATATTATTCTTTTAACGGTACAGTAATTTTAAGGATGAAAAATTAAGCACTATGTAATTCTTGAAAAGATTTTCATTGCAAGTGTTGAAGGCTATGCTAAAGAAAATATGACATGTGTAGTGGCATGCCAAATGTGGTATCAAAATGTGTTTCATTAGACAGAAACTTACGAAGAACTTCATGTGCTGTTATCCGTTTTCTAGGATCTCTAACAAGCATTTTCCTAACCAAGTCTTTAGCACTCTCAGAGATATTTGACCAAGGATCTGAAGAGAAATCAAGATCGCCATACAAAACCTCCTGAAATATCTCATGCTCCGATTCTATTACCAAGGAAAATAAAAATTCTCAAAAAGTTTTAGAAGCAGGAAATACAATGGATGATTTGATTGAAGGAGTAGATATGTTAAGAATTGGATCTTACCACCCCAAAATGGAGGTGTTCCGCATAAGAGAATGTATATGATCACACCTGCACTCCACACATCAGCTTCTGGACCATAATGCCTTCGTAGAACTTCAGGTGCCATATAATAAGGACTACCAACCACCTCCCTGAAAATGTCTCCTGTAAATTAACATTCTTCTTTGTTAGTCACAAACAAACACATTATAATATATTGAGGGAAGCATCAACCATAATTTCATTCTTCAGGAAAGCTCTGCATCTTCTCGTATCAAACTATCTGGTTATTTGATTTCAAACGGAAGCAAATTGTAAAATATATATCAATCAATTAAAAATCATACTTAAAATAATTAACGTAAAAATCAATAATTTTATCATACATAATAATTATAATTTGATAATAATGTAAAAAAATTATACGATCAGTATATTTAAATTAAATTCAATTAATTATATCCTACTACAACAAATATGACTCAGTTCATTATGAAAACAGAAAAAAAGACTGACACACATATAGTAAACTTTAGTTACATATATCCCTGACAGAAAAGAGAGGTAAGATCAAATAAATCCCTGTGAGTGGTACACGCAAGCATTTGCCTAGAAAAGGAGATTCTATATGATATTGATCACTAAATCAGTTTTATACCTTTTAAATAAAAGAAATAAACTAGTAGATTAACACGGATTCAACATTCTAATCTTTTTTTATATATATAAATATTATATAACTCTTAAAACAATAAATTAACATAAACCTAGCGTCTTAATCTTTTATTTATTTGTACAAATATTATATAACAGTCCTAATTTAAAAATAAAAAATGAATTCTCTTTCTTCCGTTTCTCCAAAACCTCATTCCTAAAGTAAAAAGGTTAAGTTAATTATTAGGGTCCCAAAAAGAGATGGATGTTGACTAGACAAGGGGAAAATGAAAGGAGATTAAGATTTGATCCAAACCTGGTTTGAAGAAAACAGACAATCCAAAATCTATAGCCTTAAGAGTGGATTCTTCACTCCCATCAAGAAAAAGAAAATTCTCAGGCTTAAGATCCCGATGCATGACTCCAAGGGAGTGACAAGCCTCTATAACACTAACCACAGTTCTTGCAAGTTTAGCTGCTTTTCTCTCTGTGTAATGCCCCCTTTCCACAATCCTATCAAAAAGTTCACCCCCTCCACACAACTCCATCACAACATGAACTGCAACACCATCCTCATAAGCCCCTTTAATAGATATCACATTAGGACACCCTTCCAAGTGATGCATTATATCAATCTCCCTCCTCACATCCTCCACGTCATCATCTATAACCAATTTCACCTTTGGAATGGACTTGCATGCGTACTTTTTCCCACTTGATTTCTCAGTGCAAAGGAATGTTGTTCCATATTGTCCCTTCCCAAGCTCTTTTCCCAAGTTGTAGTGCTCCTTAAAGTGTCCACTTTTTCTCTTCAGAATTGACTCTGCTTGAAACCCAGCAGCCACACTCTTAACTTTGTGAGGCATTTTTATTTGTTCCTCTGATGGTGTATTCCATGGAACTGGCTTCGGTTTAAGTTTAATCTCCTTGTTCTCAATTTTCACTACTTGTGGAGGCTTTTCTTCAACATTCTCTATTGTGTCTGTGACCCTCGTTTGATGAAGCCACCAGAATGAACTTGGAACAACATAGGGAAATAGTGCATCTTCCGAGGTTTTCGATCCGATACAATTGTTTCCCATCTTTCAGGCACTAGTCACTATTAGAGTGGAAACCAAATTCTATTTTTCTTATTGGCTCAATTGCACATGCAAGAACATGATGCGTGATGAACAAGAATTTTAGTGTTTTTGAAGAAGGAAAACGATTCACGTTGATGGAAAAGTGGCGTGGGGGAGTGATTTTGAAGGCGTAAAGGTGGAAATTTTCAAAGGAGTGGAAGGTGTAAACTGGAAAGGGAAAATGACCCTTGTGACAGAGTCTGTGGGAATTGTTAGCGTTGAATAAGGAGGAACAAAAGAGAAAGTGTTCATGTTATGTAGATGGAAAAGATCGTATGCAATCTCTGCTAGGCAATTAAATAAGTGGAAACGATCCTTTCATCATTACTTTTTTTACATATGGACAAATTTTGTGTATGTTAATCTCTTCTTATAAATTAAAATAAGTGAAATTATATACAGTTAAGAAAAAGATTAGACTAATGTTCTCATTAGATTACACTTTCAAGAATTTATTTGAGAAAAGATAAATTGAAGAAAACAGGGCTACACACTTTCAAAATTAAAAGAATGGTTTACATGGAAAAACTAAATCCCGAGATTAGGTAAAAGAAAAACGAAGAAGGAAAGGACAAAGAGTGAGTGACATTTACCGGTTATTTTCTGTTAATGAAGAATGTTTCAAAATTTGGAGAAAACGCGTGCGAACCAATCCAATGGCAAATGAAGAGATGCCGCTGGAAGGCCCTAATCCTCCGGCCCTCGCCGGTATTTTTTTAATCAAAAAATTAACATAAATTAAGTTATTCAAGACTTGTTATTATTATTATTATTATTATTATTATTATTATTATTATTATTATTATTATTATTATTATTATTATTATTAGTAGTAGTAGTAGTAGTAGTATTATTATTATTATTATTATTATTATATATGATTTGCAAAAAAAAATTTCAGTCACATCGTTATTATTTTAATTTTTTTGGATAAGATTAGAAACCTATACTCATGTAATATTTTTATTAAAATATAGCTCCGTAATTTAGTGGTAGTTAGTAGTAAAAGATTTTTTTGGTACATCAACTTTTTACAAATATGTATCGTATCAACCAAATAGTTTTTGAAGAAATTTTATTCTGTGCTTAGTTGTTTTCAACGTTATTTTAAGAAGGATAAATATATTTTGTTAGCATCAATCTTTAAAATTAATTTTATGTATTAATAAATATTTCTTTTTTTTTTATAAGAACTTCTGACTTATAATTACTTAAAATGTAACAAGACGAAAAAAAAAACACCTTAACAAGTTGCCTTTCTTGGTGAGGCAAGTTTGTTGCCTTTGGGTTTAATAAATATTTTATTTGAAATTAATGATAATATTTTAAAGAAAAATACAAATTATAATCACACTATTTAAATTTTCATTCTTAAAGAGAGGATAACTTTTCTATATAATTTTCAATGTCTTTCTTGTCTTGTATCACATGCCTTTTGAATTTTGAATTTATATTTTTAATTGGTTATTCAATTAAATTTTTTTTTCTTAAGTTTTTTTTTTTACTGGTTCTTATTTACATTTATTAATATTTGATTTTCTTGAAATAGTATTAAATATAGAGAAAAACAAGTTAGACATGTTAAAAACTCATGTGTATGGATGGTAAGTTTGTCTACTTTTACATTAATTACTTTAAAGTCATCTTTAACGGTGATTTATTATTAAATAATCATGTAAAATGATTTTATATCATCCGTATATAATTATTAAACTCTTAAATATAAACAACTTACTTTTAAAATTATTATATTAATTGAGTCAATTTTGAAATATTTAAAAAAAAAATTAAATGCCTATACTTTTTATTTTAATATTTTTATTATCAATAAAATAGTATTTAGGTTAATTAAACTATCTTTTCTAATTTCTATAGTTTATATTTTGTCATGTGACAAATATTCATACAAATTACATCATATTTATTAGTTATTAATTAATTAATTAAAAATGTAAGAATTTACTTGGTCCTCGATGTTCAATTTGATTGATCAATTCAAACATGTCATCGACACAAAGGTTGACCAATCCATCTGAATATACTTTTGCAAGTGACCCATTCAGCACCAGTCTGGGTGAACCGTGAAACTAGATATACTTTATATTTGTTAATAAATCTAGATTAAAAGAAATAATGAATAAAATATTCATCAATGAATACTTGATAACTCTGATGATGTAACAACACGTTATCAAATGGAAACATTTTTTTAATTATCAAAGTTAAACAGTTTTATTAACAGCTAAAAGGGTAAAGGGACACGATTTTAGGAGAAAGCAGATAGGTGGTGCCGCACTAACAAATTAAATCCTTAAATTAACAGTTTCATTAACAGGAAAAGGGTAAAGGAAGATGGATTTTACGAGAAAACAGATAAGTAGTGCCGCACTAACTTCCATTAGCGACTTTAACGTTCTCAACGTGTTTTTTTAGAGGAACAAACAATTTAATCGATTCACGATTTTGTTATGCTCCTTGAGACTTGTAGTCTTCAGAAGACAGCAAAATGTCGTCAATAATGTGATGAAAGCATGAAACGCAAAGCCACTATGGGTTAAAGGGATCGTGCACCATGGCATCCACTTCCACACCAAGAGTCAAACCACTTCACCGTCTTTACCTGAGTGTTTGAATTAGACCAAATTTAATTTTGTAAAAGCAATTTTAATTTAGATTTTAATAAATTAATTTATGTTTGAAAATATTTAATTCCAAAATTGATTTTAACATAATGAATATAATTAAGATAGTATCAACAAAATAATTTACTTTTAAATATATAATTATCAAATAGAATATGACTTTCTTAAATTAATAATATAACAATATAAGTTAAAAAGATACTTTTAACTATATACATTTACATAAAAAGATACATATAAATGAAATTTTACTTAATGCAACAAAAAAATCATTATATGTTATTTCCATGTCAAGAGAATTAAAACCAAGTTTGGAACTCAATTTTGATTTTACATTAAAAATGTTAAACAAACCACACAACAGGGTAAAGTACATCTTTTTGGACAAGATTTTCCTTCTACAGCATCAAATTAACCACAACCTTTTTTTTTTTTTTTTTGCTTTTTTATGAATAATTATAAAAATAACACCTTATTTTTAAAAATATTTATAAAATAAATGGACTAGAATGGAACCGAATAAAATTAAACAATTTCGAGAAGTCATAAATTGATCCTTTCATTCCAAGAATTCCATCCAAACCCATGACTCATACAACAGCTGTCTGGGACATGAGTCATTTCGAATAAACTTTGGCCAATACAAGAGGGAAACAAACTTTCACTTTCTACTGGCTCAATTAACACAGAATTTTCCTGAAACAGTCAAATAAGAAAGTTATTCTGGAAAAAAATTAGCGCCGAATGCAACAAATCCAATCATCCGCTATACGAGGGAGGGGTGTTCGAAAAATGAATGTAGATGCAAATATCTTTCCTTCACCCGCTGATAACCTGGCTAAAATATGAATTGCTTAATTATTCGTATTACCTATAACTGAGCGTAGGGGAAATATAAAATTTTGGTCACACGCTACATCAGCCACAGTTTAAAAGGAAAAGAAGTAAAGAACATATGTTATACAGGGGACTTGCTTGTGGTCCACATGACCATAATCTAATAAAAAAACTAAGAAAACTTATATTATATCCAGGGAGGGTATATTTAAAGTTTAAACATCTTTAGCCACTGCAGTAAAATCAGTATCTCCTGATTCCTTCTCCTTGGATTTAGGATAAGTTTCTGGCCGACGATATTCTTCAACAGGTATCCCTCGCCTCATAGAGGGTGCAGATGACTCTGCATCAAAGATGCTTGGAGACTTGCCAAAAACATCAAAAAAGCCGTTCTTCATTTCTTCAGCTGCGTCAAAGAAACGACTGAGACCACCGAACAGGTTACGTTCCATGACTTCAATATCATTTCGTAGCCCAGGAAAGTTAAACACACCACCGTCCGATGAGCTAAATGGAATAGATCTTCCTTTAAGTACCTCATTTGTGATATCCTCTTCAGTATACTCTTTGTTTGATTGCAACACTTCAACAGGCCTAGTGTGAAAGGTAAAAATGAGATAAAAATTCCAGTCACATTTAAAAGAGAGTGAGAGTAATACAACTGCTACAGAGAGAGGGTAACTGGGTAGTCCAGCCATATTCCCAAATAATCTTAATGCCCAAACATTAAATCAATCTATGAAGCACAGAATCTTCTAAAAAATTGTGTCCATATGAAAATACTCTAATGAGTTTTATGATTAATTCAAAGTTTGTTGTAACTAACTAGAGAATCAGTTTATTAGTTAGTTTGTTAGCTAAAGTTTGTTATGCTTGTTGTGCTATATAATCAGCCAGTAACTCCATTTTTCAATAATACAATTTTATCATTCTGTAATATACATTTTCTATCAAATTCAATTCATTCATTTATGAGTGATTTATGAGTGATTGCTAACATGGAGCACCTCCAAAAGGCTGTAGAACCTATAGCCGGAAAACTAAAATCAATTAAAGCACATGCCCTGATGCACATAAACATGCAAGTGCAAGCACATACAAATAGAGATGGGTCCGTATCATAAATTTGAATGGAACCAAATAAGACTTTTTTTTTATAAACTTATTCATAAACACTTATAAAAGAAAAAAAATAAAAATGTAAAATGAATTGAATTTCTCCTATAAGTTAACATCAACTTATGTTCCTCAGCTTTTTGAGAAGTTAAATGGGAGAAGTTCTAGAAAAATTAAGTGTATAAGTTGATTTTAACTTTTGAAAGAAGTTAAATTCATTTTACCTTACTTTTTTCTATAAGTGTTTATGAAAAAGTTTATCAAAACACGGCCTAAGTAGGGTACTAAGGTTCTAAAGACTCAGGCTGCTTGGCCATCAAATATCAACTGTGCAGCATGGACCAACCTACTGATGACAAACTCAATATCAAGAATCCTGTGTGTGTGTGTGAGTGTGACCAGAAGCATTACCTTACCCTCCATGTTGCCAAACAGAACATTGTAGCAATTTGATTTTCAGTTGAAGCAACCGACAATTACAAATCAATTGCATCTTCCACTTCTAATATGGTTTATAAGTGCTCCATTTGTGTGTCATAATAAGAAAATAATTTGACTTCCAACAACCTAACAAGAAATTATCCATACCTCTATAATCATTTAAATTATATCTTAAAAAGACTAAAAACAACTATATTTAAAAAACTAATCTGACCATTACATAGAATGAGCTTATTTGAGTAAACTTTGTAAGAACTTATAAGAGAAGAAAATAAGAAAAAAAATAATGAAATAAGTTTCTCCATAAGCTAGAATTAACTTCTGGATGAGCTAATTTATAGAAGCTTTCTTATATTACCTTTTTCAAAATTTGATTTTTAACTTATATATAAGTTAATTTTAACTTATAGAAAAGCTTATTTAATTTTTTTCTTCTTATTTTTTTCTCATATAAGTATTTATGAAGAAGTTTATCTTAACAGGCCCTACTACTTACCCACTTTCAACCCATTTACCACAGTCATATTAAATAATAAGCTACTTCTCACCTGGTTTTGCATGAATGCAGATAGATGAAACGAAATAAGTTGGAGAGAAATAGAATAGGTGATGCAGGACAAAGGAAGGTCATGATTATTGATTCAAGTTTTATGACAATCTTAGTTATACATTTTCACTTCTATTCTGCATCAATAGAAGAACAGGATTCACATACAAGGCCTTAGATACAAATCATTCTCAAGGCTTTTAATAAAACTCAGTATGCCTCCGAGGGAAAGAATTTGCAACCAAGGCCTTAGATACATGTCATTGTGAAAGCTCCATAAGAGTCCAGTTAGTATGTTTAACAGATTTTCTATAAGGCAATTTTAAGCCTCAAGTTAGTCAAGTACCTGCACCTCGCACCTTGTGAGTTATCTTAATCCGTTAGAAAAGGATATACCATAGCCATACATAGCTCTATAAAGCTTTTCCAGATTCACAGTTTTCATCAAACGATATAACAGACTTTAAGGACATACTTTTCCATGGAAAACCTATACCTCCAATCTTTACCCTAATTCATAAACGGAGCAAAGATGTGAGCGCAATCGTTACCAATTCTATTCCAAATATTCCAGATTTTGATTCAAAACATTAATCAAATTAGTTTGGGATTGCGACACTGCAGGCCAGAATTAATAGCAAACATCTTCCTAATACCTAATATACGGCATCAAATTTGAGAGTATTGTCAAAAAATAAAAACGATTTGCAATAAGTGATAAAGAAGAAGTAATACCTTCCGACGCAATTCCTGAGAAGCTCTTCGGTTTTCTCGCATTTTCTGACGAACTTTCCAGATTGGACCTCCTCTGTTCTGCACTGCGATTTGACGACCTTGGTGGTGGAGCATTTTTCCGAAGAGAAATCGCGTCCAGCATCGTCGCTGTTGTCATCATTCCAAACCCAACCCATTTTCGTGTTTAACAACTTGCGCACTAACATTTCCTTTCCATTACTTGTATTTCTCTGTTTGCAGCTTGCGCACCAATACTTCCGCTTCAAACGCTGCGTTTCACCTTCACCTTCACCTCTTTTAATCTAATCATTTTAATTAGTACAAATATTTTATTATCGGTGTTTTAAATCTTTAGTTTTGAATAATACTAAAAAGTTTTAGTGCTTTTCTTTGTTTCCAAATTACTATCTTCATATATTTTTCATTCATTTTAATGGTAAATAATAATAAAATAGTAAAATTTCTACTTATTCATAGTTGTTTATAGTTATTACTTAACAAAACTATATATAAAGAATGCCCATAGATGTGTAATTTTAATATATACCACGAGTGCTTCCAAAGAAAATATATTTTTACTTTCATCAAATATAAGTCACATTATATTTAATAACATTGCAACGTAAAATACATATCTTAAAATTATTTTCTAGTGTTTTTCACAAATTTTTTTGTTTAACAATGATGTACTATATTATTAAAATAATTTTATATTATTATTTAATTATAAATAACTTTAAAATAATTATTATAAAAGTCAATAAATTTATTATATATAATAGTTTATAATATATAAAATTATTTTATATCATCAATAAATAGTCTATTTTCTTTAAAAAATTTATGTAACTTTCTAAGTAACTCACTAAAAATATAAAAAAAAATTGTATAATTATTAATTAAAACAACTTCACACTGCAAACTCTTAACAATGTTCCACTTTTAGTTTTTTAATCAAATTTATATATTAAATTATTTCACTTATTTTTAAATAGTTTTTATAGTTTATATTTTTTTACTATATTTTATGCTTTTGAAAATATTTTTATAATTATTAATGATGACTGCTAACCTTTATTATATTATAAAGACCTGTTAAAATTTTATTCAAATATATTCTTAAGTTTATGAAAGATTAATAAACTTTAATAATTGATAGATGAGAACAAGGATTTATTCAAAAAAGTTAAAAGTATAAGGATCTCTTTAAAAAATTTATCTTATAAAAATTAGCTTAAAATGATTAAAATTATAAGGATATATAAATGGTTTAATTATTTTAATTAATGTATATAGATATTAGTCTTTCAATTTTTTTTTAAAGAAAGCTCTATTTTGTGTGTATTTACTTGTTATTTTGTTATAATATTCATTTAATACTGAAAGTGATTAAATAGTGTTATTATTTACTTGTTTCTTGTTATTATTTATAAAGTCGATTGAGATTATTTAACACGATTTTAATCTAGTGCAGAATAAAGGTTTTTTTATTGAAAAAAAATCCTTTCTTAATCATTTCAATATGTTGTTATTGTTAGAAAATAGATGAAATATCAAATTTTATTAAAAAAAAGTATTTTTAAAATAAATCAAAATAGGATAAAGTATAGTTTATCCTTTTTATGTGTATCTATGGTTAGAAAAATGAATGAAGAGTATATTAAGATCGCTACGTGATAGTGGCGCTAAAAATAAAATTCAGGAGGTAAAATGTCTAATTATAATAAGGGCTAAAGCAATTTTGAGATAAACTAATAGGGAGTTATCAACATTAACTAAACAAGGATAGTTATTTGTATTTCTCAGTTAAGATTGATGAGTTTAAATATAGTATTGAATTTATAAGATTATATTAAAAGAAAAATACCATACTCTAGTAAGCAGGTAGACCAAAATTGCAGATTTGTATAATAATACTTTTTAAATGATTCCTAACTAATTAGGCGTGTAAAAATCTTTATATTAAACTCAATAGCATAATTAAGTTATATTATGTGTCATGATATTATTTAATAGAGCAAAACAAGCAGTAAGAATATTTTCATAAATAAATAAATAAGTGTGTATATATATATATATACCAAAATTAAAGTTGATTAATTTTTAAAAGATGAAAATATATTTAAGTTATATTTACGTTGTATTTTTACTTTTTCTAATACAATTATATTTTTTTATGAAAAATGAATTTTAGAAAAATTCAATAGAAAACTTACAACAATGATATTTTTTTATGAAAAACGAACCACTTTGATGTACTTTTCACCATGTACTTTTTAGCACTTTTGCTAATCATTCATTCTTCGAAGAATAACTCCATAAAATTTACATATATATTTGATTTGTCCCTCATGTTTGTGTTGTCAAAAAGCACACACGCGTACCCTCTCACTTCTACTGTTTCTATTATGTGGTACTTCCTACGATGTCTACTACTGCAAAGTTTACTGTGTCTCAGTTATTTTAATAGAAAAGTTCTGAGGTGGGAGGAATTCAACTGTTTAGGAGGATTTTAAATATAGATCAGTGTATAACTTCTCGAGTAGAGCGATAAATATTTTAAATTAAAAATTCAGTTAGGATGGGATAGAAAGATCAACCGGTACAAATATTAGGATCATTTTGTTAATAATAAAAAAATTAGACTATTTCAAAGTAAACAAAAACTATCAAGAATTATTTTAAAACCAGTTTAAACCAGTAATTTAAAAAAATTATTTTAAAATTTTAAATTATAATATTATCTTTATTTAATGTTTTTTTATATATTATTTAATTATTATTATTATTTTATTAATAATGATTTGAATATGGTTTAATCAGTTCAATCGGTCTAGTTTAAAACATAATAACTATAATGATTGTATGTTTGATTTAAAATATTATGAAACAGAACAATTCAAATAAAGATGAAATAGACAAAAAAAATTATCTTTATATAATCTTCATTTTTTGTTATATAATATTTATAATATATATTAAATATACAATAATATATATTATTTTATAATATATATAATAATGATATGAACTATATTATAATAATTAATATTAAAAGGAGAGTTAAACGTATGTTAATCCAGTAGCGCACTCACGGTACTTATTCCCTTTTGTCGTTGTCAACCACAAAATGTGTGGCTGAAATTCGTTTTATAAAATGTGGTAGTGCGTGAGTCCACTTCAAATAATGCCCTCTTTTATAACGTATAAATGCCTTCTTTTTTTTTTTTTTTGTCATTTTTTAAGTATATCGAGAGTAAGAGTAATTTATTATTCCATTTCGTAAACATTAGTTCTATTTCTTCTTGAAAAATAATAAAGAAAATATTTATTATATTAAAAATATAACTTATTTTTTAGTAAAATATATACTTTTATTTTCTATACATTAATATTAAATTTCACCTTAATTTTTATAGAAAATATTAACAATATATTATCTAATACTCTTTTTCTGATGTATTTTGTTTTATCGAGTGAAATTCACGTGAATTTTATAACATATATGTGTCTATTTTTATTTAATAGTTTTTATTTTTAAATAAGTAATCAATTATAAGTTTTAATCAATAAAAAAAACTTAAAAATTGAGTCCTAAAAAGTGTGTTATCAGTAATATTAATTTTTACTGTGATGGACTTCCTAAATTACTTGTAAATCTAGATCATTCATAAACAGGCCGCATTTCGTTGGCAAAAGGTTAATAATCGGATAAAACTCATAAAAGCAAATGAGTAAAAGATAAATATTATATAAAAAAAAAAAACTGTTTAACGTATTCCAGAAAACAAAAACTCTCAATTTCGTTCTCTGAAATAACATATTTTACAAAATTCATAAACAAATTAATGTGTCAAATTCTTATTTTTACCATTTTAATCTTTTAAAAATTGTTACCAAACTAGTCTGTTAAAAATTAAACTATCACCAAATTAATCACTCAATTTTTTTTGTCATGACTTTAATTTTCTATAAATATCTATATGATGACGTTTTACATATTTAAAAAGGAGTGTTATCTATTACACAACACTTATTACACGAATCAATACAAAAATCAAACATTAGTATTTCATCATGGATGGATGTACTTGTATTACCATGATCGTGTTACTCAAATTAGTAAACAAAGCATTTTTTATCTTTAAAAGTTCAATTTAATGACAAAATCTTTAACAGATTAATATGAAAAAAGGTACATATTTAAAAAAAAAATTGATTTATTGAATATTTTTTTTAAAAAAAAATGCTAATATTTTAACACACGTAACATATAAAGATCAAATCTAAGTTTTCTTTATTCAAAATAAGTTATCCAAAGATTGATAACTAAAATAATAAATACAAAATAGTCCCCAAATTTTATGGTCCAGTCACAAGGTATGGAATTTATTTGGCAACACTCCATATACAGTTTTTTATGTGTGATTCTCAAGCTTTGTGTCAGTTTAAGTGCATGTAAATGACTCCTTTTGAATTATCAATTTGTAGGCAAGGCTTTGCATTCAGCGGTAACTTTTAAGAACAATATTGAAAGGATAAAACAATCAAACAAATGGAAAAATAACCTTAAGAAGTGTCACTAAGGAGATCTATTAGAGAGAGAAGATATGCAATTCCAGATGATTATATTGTCTTTCTCCAAGAACATGAGGATGACATTGGTTTAATAGAAGATGATTCAATCAACTTTTGTCAAGCTATGCAAATTTTCAACTCTAAAAAGTGAATTGATGTCATGAAAGATAAGATGAAGTCTATGCAAAACAATGACATTTGGGATCATGACGAATTACCTAAAGGTGTGAAACATATTAGTTGCAAATGGTTATTTAAAACCAAAAAGGATTCTAAGGGTAATATTAAGAGATATAAGGCTTGTCTAGTTGCTAAAGACTTTACTTAGAAGGAAGATATTCACTATAAAGAAACCTTTTATTCGGTATCTTCAAAGGATTCTTTTAGAACCATAATGGTAATAGTAACTCATTTTGATTTAGAGCTACATCATATGGATGTTAAGACTGTGTTTCTAAATGGTGACATTGTTGAAACAATTTATATGGTACAATCTAAAAACTTTGTTTCAAATGAATCTAAGTCTATGGTATGCAAACTAAAGAAATTCATCTATGGCCTTAAACAGGCTTCCGTCAATGATATCACAAATTTCATCAAGTTATTATTGTTGGGTTACTTTTGGGTTCCCAACTATGTGGACAAAAGTTCAATACTTCCAAGCCCGCTAGGTCTCTCTTATAAGAGGAGAAGAGGTCAGATTGAGGAGACACATAGAAACACGGAGATTGAGAGGTAGATTTTTACAGTCAAAAGAGAAAAGAGAAAGAGGGAGAGAAAGAAAGAGTTCTGTTTTCATCTCTGCATAGATCAACATGACGTCAAAATTACAATGTCTTCTTTGTTAACCATTGGATCATGCTGGAAATTTGAAAACAGGTTCAATAAACATAGTTCTTCATCTTGACCGTTTGGATCTTGATTTAGAGGTCTATGATGTGAGATATCGTGCTCGTATAATAACACGATTTTGTGAATTCTTCACTTTCTTGTTTTTTGTTTCTTGCTCTCCATTTGCAAGCTTTGTTGCTTGATTGTGTTGGTTGGTTGTATGTACGAATTTGTGCTCTTGATTGAACACTATTCTACTCCTATTTGATCATAGTGGATTGATTTCTTTGGTCTAAACGACTTGTGGTTTTTACCTCTCACGTTGAGGGGTTTTCCACATTAAAAATCTTGGTGTCTCTTGTGTAATTCTTCTCGTTGTTGTTGTCATTCTTATTTATGATTACTCGTTACAGATTCTTACGAGTTAGGAGAATTTATATTTGTTATGTTGTTGCATCATTGCATCATTGCATGTGTCTTATTATTTTTCCCCCATCAATTACCTCATATGGTTTTGAAGCAAATGTAGTTGATGATTGTGTATATCACAAGTTCAATGAGAGTAAATACATATTCCTGGTATTATATGTCGATGATATACTACTTGCTAGTAGCGATATAGGTTTGTTGCATGAAACCAAGAGATTTTTAATAAAGAATTTTGAGATGAAAGATCTTGGGGAAACTTCTTTTGTATTGGACATTTAGATACTAAAAGATCGTTCTCAAGGTATTCTAAGATAGTCATAAGAAAATTATATCAACCAAATTTTAGATAGATTCGGCATGAAAGATAGTAAACCAAGAGACACCCCCAATAGCTAAGGGAGACAAAGTTTTAGGTTGCATAACAACATATAGAATTTCATCGTGCAATACACTACAACAAAAATGTTTTTTAGCGACCTACATTAGCGACCGATTTTCACGGTGGCTAAATTGAGACGGAATTAGCGACAGAAAGGAAATTTTAAAAAAAAATTAGCAACCGATTTAGCGACCGAAAATATTAAAAAAATAAAATATATATATTAGCGACGGAAATAGCGACCGAATTTCAGAAAAAATAAAACAATAAAAAATACATTAGCGACCGAAATGAAAATCGTAAAAAAATAAAAAAAAATTATTAGCGACCGAACTTTTTAAAAATTAAAAAATTAAAAAACCTTAGTGACCGATTTAGCGACGGAAAATAAAAAAATTTAATTTAGCGACCGGATTTAAAAATAAAAATAAATAAAAAAACGTTTATTAGCGACGGAATTGTAAAATATAAAAAATAAAAACAAAATAAATTTAGCGACGGAAACTAAACTCATTTAAAAATAAATAAATTTTTTATTAGCGACGGAATTAGCGACCGAAATTCTAAAAAAATAATTTAGCGACCGATGTAGTGACCGACGTTTTAAAATAAAAATAAATAAATAAAAACGTTTATTAGCGGCAAAATTTGTAAAATTTTAAAAATAAAAAATAGTTAAATTCTAGCGACGGATTTAGCGACTGAAATTAAAAACATTAAAAAAATAAAAGAAATTATTAGCGACCGAAAATTAAATGAAAAAATAAAAAAAAATTAGCGACCGATGTAGGGACCGATTTCAAAAATTCGAAAAAAAAATTTCCCTCCTATTTTTCCCTCTCTTTTTCCTTCTCATTACTCGTTCCTCTCCTTCTCATTACTCCCTCCTCTCCTTCCCATTACTCATTCCTCTCATTCCCTCCTTTCCTTCTCCGCCACCACCGTCGCGCCACCGCTGTCGCGCCACCGCCTCTCCCTTCCTTTCTCTACTCTTCTTTATTCTCCACCCACCTCTCTTCTTCCACAACCTCCACCACTACCTTTTTTTACACTACTCTCTTCCCTCCCTTTCCTCTCCTTTCTCCCACTCTTATTCCTCCTCCCTCCCCCTTCTCTAACCACCAATAATCAACTACCACCACCTTCCTTCCATTCCTTTCTCTCATCCCTTCCCTCCCTTTCCTCTCCCTTGTTCCTCTCTTTTTTTCCCCTTCCTTAACCACCAACAATCTACCACCTCCATCTAACTATTTAAAAAAAAAAAAAATAGCGACTAATTTAGCGACCGATTTAGCGACCGAATTATTTAAAATAAAAAATCAAATAACCATTGAATTAGCGATCGAATTATTTAAAATAAAAAATCAAATAGCCACAAAATTAGCGACGGATTATTTTAATAATATAAAATAGCCACTGATTTAGCGACCGAATTTTAAATATAGTTAGCCACCGATTATGGTTCGGTGGCAAAGGTTTAGCAATTCGGTCTTTTCGCAACGGAATAAAATCGGTCGCTAATGCCGTCGGTAAACCATTTTTGCGACCAAAATATTACGTTAGCGACCGAATTTCCAGCTTTAGTGACTGATTTCTGCGGTTGCTAAAAATGAATTTTTTTGTACTGATATTCGTGATTCATGTTGTAGAATAGTCTGTCTATGGTGTAGTTCTATGATTCAAACTTTCAAAGTAGTCAATCGCTACCGGAGTTACAAATTGTAATCATATTGAGAAAAGGAAAAGACTCTTATCTAGTATAGTATACCACTCGTATTGTACTCCAGCAGAATAGCAAATCCGATCTTAAATCTGATCAATGAGGGCTCATCAAGATTAACAGCTATTACACTATGATATATCATAATATTTACTATCTTTATACTTCCTCCTAAGGGATACCGTCAATGTAGTCAATCTAGAGCAATAGAGCAAGATGCACCAACTCCTAAGGGATTGACTACTTATATATATATATATATATTAATTTTATAATAATAATAATAAATATATTAAATATCTATAATTAAGAAATTTTATATATAATTAAAATATATATTAAAAATATCTATATATATTAAATATACAATTAAAATATATATAATGATTATATATAAACGTAATCGAATATATATATAATCTATTACGTATATAAATAATCGATTTTATATTATTTATATAATTGATTAAACATTACTTTTAATTGATTAAAATTTGATTATTATGACGTAATTGTATAACAGTAAGAATATAATTAAAAATATTATTTATTATTTATTATTTATTTATTTATTTGATTAATTAATCAAATAGACTTACACTTCTCTCTTTTCTATTTTTACATAATCAAACTATAATTTATATTTTCTTCTTCTTCCTCCTTTTCTTTTTCTACTTAGACAAATAAAGTGTAAAAATTTGTAATTGATGATCATGGTACGACATCGAGGTCAATTCAAGATAGTATCTTACTGTTAGTTTGTTTGCATGTTTAAATTTGTGTTTCCACTTTCGAATGCAATTCCAACATAATTCATCTTTTTATGGTAATTCAACTAAATTGAATGGTTATTCAAATACACCCTTAGTCTATCTACTTGAGTGTTGGAAAAGGTTGCAAGAACTTAAGTTATCCTTGGGACTACCTACAATTGATTATTCACAAGACTACCTGCAAGAACTCAGATTCTCAAGTCAACAAAAATATAAGGAAGTTACAAAGGAATACGAAATGAGAGAACATACTAGAATAGAGGGCTCCTTTGTACATGGGCATGAGATAGATAGTTATTTAGGTATGTGATCTCCTAGTAAGGCTATAGTCGCATGGGAACTAAGGGTCATCAAACGACCGCAAATCCTTTTGTGATCAATAGTGAGAGAGTGGGCAATGGTATTTTTCCTAATATAAGTAAATGTGCTCTCAAAAGGAGCATTACCTTTTAGGTACGAGAGGACACTCGGGATGTGTGTTCATGTAGGTTTATCATATGACTATGGCTAATTATATAGAGAATTCTCAACCATGTTTGAGCTAATAGATATGGCTTGTAAACCTTATTTTGTATCTAAATTATAAGGTTTACACTAGTAAAGGTGTGAAGGGAATTGACTTATGCCTTAGATTGTTATTCCTTTAGCATTTGAACTTTGGCAAACCCATTCTAGAACAAAGGTTAGAAGAAGGATCAAATGGAAAAATAACATCTAGGATTTTTACAAAAGATGGAATTAAATCAGACAACTAGCCACCTTTAAAACAACATTTTTTAATCTAATGTGGATTATTATGTGTCAGTTATTGTGTCATATCATCATTAATAGTTTTTTTACGTCAATTAATTAACATCCTCCAAAGTTAGAAAACAATATAAGGAATAAATCAACTTGCCCATACAATAAAAAAAGTAAATATTTACTTAATATTATGTGACACTAATACGTGATTTCTTACAAAGTATTAGGTGGATTAACATCTTCTAGACTCAGTTTATCATTGTGGCAAAAAAAAAAATATATATCACATCTAAATAATTAGTGTTTTTATATTTTTGATAATCTTTTAACTAATATTATTTTAGTTAAATTACCGTACGAAGAAAGATAAAATTCACATGCGAGGCTACATATTAAAGTTTCAAAATTTTTGCCTCACATTCCCGTAGGTGTGAGATGGACAGAAGAAAAGAAATAGAAAGAGAAGAAAAACAAAGAAATGAAGAAAAAAAAATGTAAGAGAAAGGGATGAAAAACATTAAAAACCTTGAACCTTTATACAAGTATATAAACTCACAAGCTTCATAAATATCAATATATTACTCAATGGATGTAGCTAAATTAACAACACACATCACGCTAAACTTAAAAGTTTGATTTATGCAAAATACATGTTTGACTTCAAAACATCCATCAAATGAATGAATGGGGGATAAAAAAACTACACCCTGTATGCTAGGAACAAAATAAAACAAACATCTTCAATCATAACATTCATAGATTACGCCTGTCTAATACCTAATTAATCAATCATACATTTCTAAATAAACTTAATTTTAGACATAGATTGAGCAGCAATAATAATAATAATTTGACATTACATATATTATTATATTTCTGGTAGAATAATAAGGGAAAAATTAGTCCAACATATATGACCATTATACAAGTGATCTTGGGATAAATGTACACCAAACCTGTACCCTAGGGTTGCAAGTTGACCAGATGCCTTTAAATACCCTATTTTAGATTTTATCTGCTATTGGCTTTCAAACTTTTCTCTTTTTGGCTAATACATAAAACAACAGTACCGATACTTTATCTCCCTGCTTGACTTTTTCAGGTCATCTGTAGACACTTGAACTGCATCATTGTTTAATTGCTTGTTATCACATATTGTATGGTCCAGTATTGTCCCATTTTTCAAAGAATATGAATCACCCTGGCTTGCTTCAATTGGTCTTGAAAGATTCTGCTCTGGTGAAGTTGGTACTACTTTCTTATAGTTTACTTCCTTTACGTTAGGATTTGCTCCTGTATGCCTGAAAGAACCAAAAAGAAAATAGTATCAGTTAAATACATATTCATAGTAAACTATATTCTCTACTAGTTAGCTTATACTCCAAAAAAAAAAAAAAAAAAAAACTTTGTTTCTTTGTAACATGTGACATGATCACCTGAAGTTTTGGATCCTCCCAATTTCTTCTGAAGTTTCCTCCAGTGTATTGCTGCTTGATACTTGGACACTAACCTCATTTTTCAAGCATACTTGAATAATTTTTGCAGAATTTGAATCAACTGTGCCACCTTTTTCCTTGCAGTGTGACTCTTCATCAGCAGAGTTTGAAGTGGACATGAGGGAATGGAATCCATACTCCTGAACCATTGAAATAACCCTCTCTATTGTTTCTACAGCCCTTCTCACATCTGAGCGTATATTCATGCCCTTTAGTACACTCCTTGTATCACCTTCCTCAACTGGGATGTCATGCACTTTGTTGACATCCTTCTCAATCTGAACAATCTCTTCACTATCAATTTCTACAATTTCTTCATTATCTGCATCTACAATCTCACCATTCTCTTTGCCCTTCACTACCTTGATGACATCCTCCTCCTCAATTTGTACAATTTCTTTACAATCTTCTTCTACAACTTCTTCACTTCTTGCATCTAAACTCTCCCCATTGTAATTATTTGCACATTGGTTGCTGCTATCCTCACAGGATACATCTTTAGCCCCATCCTCACTTTGAACAAGTTCTTCAGCAGGAACAATGCTTGCAACTCGCTTGAGCTCTTCCCCATCCTTAGCCTTTGATCCACTAACGCTGAGTAGAGCTTCACGTATTCTAACATACAATGAGTCCTCCAAGGCCTTGCTGAAGTCTTTATCTTTATCATGGCCCATCATAGAAGCCACAGCCTGTATGAGGGATTGATTTATGTCAAAAGGAGATAGAAAATAATACAAAATAACAATTCACTGAATGCAGTATGTTTTATATACATAAGCAAGCAGAAAATGGTAAACAAGCTGAAACAATCTTCTAACTAGCCATTGCAAATAAAGTGACAATAAAGTGAATATAACAACAAAGAATGGATGAAGCTGATGATTCGTAAAGAATTTGAAACATAATGATGCCTTACATTTACTTGTTCATTTGTTTTCAAAATAAGTTGTTGATCTCATTAGTTAGACGCCAGAGAATAGAAACAAAGTCAACAATGGTTGATGCCTATAACAAAATAAATCTGAAAAGAATCTACAACCTTCTGATAAAGTCTGAAACCACTGCCGATGAGCTGCCTTGCAATGAAATTTAGGAGGGTTGGAGGTACAAAATCCAGCTTTAAATCCAAATTTGCTATTATCCTACAATGTAATACTTGCATCTCTCAATGGAAAATGAATTACACTGAAAATAACTTTGATGTCCACACTCCAAGTTACTCCTAATTTTTAGTACTCACTTAAAACTCACCGAAAATAACTTCTTTCCGATGTCACCTTTTGCATAACATAGCCTCCCACCAAATCAATTCTCACCACATCCTCTGATTCAGGAATTGAATCCTTGTTGAAACCATCAATGCTCATTGATTCAGGGACCTGAAAGCAAATTAAACACATTTCTTGAAGCTTGGATCTAGTTTATAATCAACTTTCTTGAGAAAAAGAAAGAAAAAAGGAAGGGTCCAAGAGACTACCGTATTCAAAAGAACAACTACTAAGTCATCTTGAAAATACTCAAACAGATAATAGTGCACTATAGCCTCCCTCGTGGACAGTGGCCATGGAACTTTCATCCTTTCTTCCACAATGAGTAATGTAAGCATTCAAAAGTAAAGGCTTTTAGCATGGACGTCAGTGACACTAAAAAGTAATTGGTTAAATTATTGACTTTGTCCTTATACTTGTTTCCATTTTTCAAGTTTTAATCCTAATACGAAAAAAATAAGTTTTAGTCTCTACAAATGTATGGAAATTAAGTTTTGATCCCCATTAATACAAGAACTTTCTGGCAATGACAAACTGCCACAAAAAATTGTTCAAGGACTAAAACTTATCTTTTTTTTGTTTAAGGACCAGAACTTAAAATGAATACAACTATAGGAACCAACTGAATAGTTTAACCAAAGTAAATTTTCTTAATTGATGCTGGCAAGACAAACCTAACTAGTGATATTTGTTCCCCGATCCGGACCCTCTGCAAACGGTCAGATACTAGAACTTTGAAACTGGGAATAGTAAACTGAGGCCACCTGAAAAGTTGAAAATTGTGAAAAGGGTATCAGCTAGAAGTATCACTAAGATTTTTATAATGACCCACCTAACATAGATTCAAATAACTTCTATGCTATACAAAAATAATGTCAAATGGATGCACAAAACATGGGCTTGTAACTGTAATTTTCGTTGATTAAAACTTACCGAAAAGTTCATGAGTGAAAAATGCCACTAGTGTGATGTACAGAAAATTAAAAGTACATATTTTACAATATGATTCTCACCATTTCTTGTAGAGGGACGACTCCCATGAAAGGCATAAAGCTGTAAATTAAAATCTGACATGTTAAATTCATAACATGGCCTTTGTTGTTAAACTTAAAAGGGCAATGCTAAATTTTTTTGGCTCATCTTAATACGACTCACCAAGATCGAGAGGCCCATCTACATAGCCTTCAACTAGCAACGTATGAAAGGGAGTTCCCTCTGGTCCTTCGCGATACATAACCCGGAACTCTTCATTATCCTGCTTTAACTGTTGAAATTAACAAGTAAAATTATCAAAACTGCCTCGAGAATACAAATGTTATACAAGATTGCATCAGTCCATTGAATTATCATTAGGTAAACCATGGAAGCAAGAAGTTGATCAGCCAAAGTAAATTTCTCATTTCTATCAAAAGAAGTCATCAATTAGGTAAATAAAACAACAAGATCTAAATCATCAGACGATGCTTTTCGGAAGCTAATAGTTACAGCTTCCACGTCACAAACATGATTTCTTCCTTCACGAGTTTCCAAACACGCACTAGATAAGGAATTGAAAGATGAAGAAAACAAAACATGGCTAATGCTACTTACTTTCCAATCAGAGTGTGATGTACTAGATCCTCCAGTATTATCTCCAGAAGCACTTCTCAACATATCAAGAAAGTTACATAGCTCTGAAGTCTTGGTTTCTACTTCTTTCTCATTGCATCCTACCAAAACCAAATATAGAATCAAAGAAAAAAAAAAGATAAACATAACTACCTAAAACAATAATACCTGTCAGCAAGTACCTTTTTTCTGCCAAAGAGCTCAAAGTAAACTAGGGAATGCTATTCTATTACCTTCAATTTCCACTTTTGAAGAACGTTGGAGTTGACTTTTGACAAGCGTTTTGAGTATGTGATGGTTTGTCAGATCAGGTAAGGCAAGGGTGTTGTCCAACCTCTGCCTATACTGCACAATGTTTCCTTTTTTCGCCATCTCTATATCTCTAAGGAAAGAAGAACGAACCTCGTATCAAGCATGTGCTAAACAACCATTTATAAATTGAATTTCACATCTCATGATCCCGCATACAAAAATATCTTATTTTGTCACGTAATTGACCACAAAAGATTTCTTCTCCCTCCACACTAGCCCCACTAATGATACCAAAAAGATAAAAAGGCCAAGAAAGTCACCATGTGTATAACTATGACACATCCATTTGAAGCTTAGTCTGAATGTGAGGATGGGTATCAACGTTGCGCCAATAAAACTAAAAAATATTGAAATTTCTTAGCCACTCGCTGACAAAATTTAGACACGCACACAACAAGAAGGACAGATGACAAAATTTAATGTACCCACGTGACCAGAAACCAAACTCCGGGACTACTCATCATTTCCAATTCATAGCTAAATCAGAGGCTCTAATATCCAATCCAAGAGGTAAATTTTATTAACTAAAACAAACCCCACTTACACGAAACTTTTGTTAGACCAGTTGTCGTTTTTAATACCAAAAATTTGAAACTTGCATCCACCCAAGAATCAGGCAATTATTCCCACCACACAGAGAGGAGACAGTAGTGAAAGCATCCATGATCCATGCGGAGACATGGGAACAACCAAACCAAGCTTAAGGTTATTATTTTGTTGTTTATTTAATATATTATTAAGTAGTTTTTATTTATAAAAAATTAATAATCAGTTGAAGGAATTGAGTGAGTGGTTAATCCTTGTGGGACCAGAGGTAGGGTGGGGAAGAGAGAAGAAAGGTGATGTATGAGTTTGATGTATCGTATTCAATTAATAAGATGAAGGTCAGGTTAGGTTGGTAGTTACGAGTTAATAAAGATAGTAAAGGTATTATTGGTAGAGTGGGTGGTGTATAATACGAGTATGAGTATGAATAGAAATATGAATATGAATATGAATGAAAGATGAGGAAGCAACGAACCATGCACGTGTCTGAGTCTGTCGCTTTTATACCAAACTCAAGTGCATAATACAAATACATTCATTCTCCTTCTTGCCTCCATCGGTGACTACTGTGTAATGTGCCATGATGATTATTAATTGCACTTCGCTCGGTGCCTCTAAGTTATCCATACCCATGCCAGTTAACAAATATCATGTGTATTATGCATTGTTTTTTTAGTTCCAATGTTATTGGGGCAGGTTTCGGCGGAATGTCAAGATAAGTACTACTAGATTACAGGGAAAATTGTCAGGTGTACAATCTGCGTGACATATGCTATTTGATAAAAATAATAATAATAAGTGATGATAGAGTGGAGGATCAGTGCATGTATTTTTATTATTTTTAGTAAATAGTTTATAATTGAACTCCTATCTCATCAATCAGTCAAGTACTACATAATTTTAAGTGTCTTTGCACTGTGTATTTTAATAGTGGTAGAAAATAAACTATAGATAGTTACTGGATCTGACACATTTACACGAATCAAGTGATGATACATGCGTATCAATCAAGTGAAGGTGAGACTGGAAGTCAAGGATGGAAAATATTAATTTCAAAAGTCAAAAACAAAGCTAAAATTTGTAAATTTTTCAGTAACTAAAAACATCATTAAATCATAAATAGAATATGCCAAGAAAATAGTAATTTACAGTATATACTGTTGGATTTATATATGAATATATATTTGTATTTTTAGATTAAAAAAAATTATTTTAACTACTAATATGCAATTTTGATCATATTGCGAATTATGATAAATTTTTATTTGGATAACTTTTGTTATTATGTATTTGACCTTTTATAAGTTCTTAAAAAAACGAATCGAATGAAAACAGATTCAATATTTATTTAAATCAATACAAATCAAATTAAAATTGTTTTTCTTATTAAAAATCAATCCAAAGTAATTGGTATATAAATGGCGAAAGCGAAATGTTATCTGTGCGTGTGGCAGATGATTAGTTGGAGTGTAGGTTTGGCGAAGCAAAGCTCGTCCATTTTTTTGTGTGGACACTATACACTATTACACTATTCAAGCTTGGTTTGAGGTACAAATTCGGGTGTGTGGTGTGGACACAATAATTATACAATACTACATGATCAATAGAATGAGGTGGTAATTGGCATGAATGAATACGATTTGTCAAGCATCCTCTTCATCATATCCACATGGACCATATATTATTAATTAAAATTTAATGATGTACTTTTTCATTGTTGTTTGAAATTATTGAACTTTAATAAGCTATTTTTTTATTTTTTAAGAATATTTTAATAGATTATTCTTTTGAAAATAATTTAATAAATTTAAGAATATTTAAAAAAAGAAATAATAAGACTCAATGTGATGAATTCATCATAAGTCATCTTCATCAACAATCTTTCTTTAGAATTCTTAAATAGATCTTACATGTATACATTACTCGTTTTTTATTTTTTTAATTTAAGCACTTAATCTCTCCAACCCAACATTTCCAAAAGAATTATTAAATGGATCCCACTAATAACTCTACATCTTTATATTTTTATCATAAATTTACCTTCTATTTTTTTTATTCATAAAAACTACTTTTACTAACATTTACTGGCCACAAAAAAAAAATCAATAGCCGGCACTTTTATAAGCACCTAAATGCTTATTAAGAATAAACTTCAACAATAAAATTTTTTAAAAACCAATTCTTATCTAGAGCAACTTATTAAGCAACTAGTATTAGAGTTGCTCTTAGACAGAGGATAAACAAGGCTAGTAATAAATTACAAAGCCTTAAATAAAGTTTTAAAATAGACAAGACATCTCTTCTCTAACAAAAATATACCTAAGACTCACATATTGAATATTTTCTAGATCTAACATGAAATTAGTTATTATTATATCTCCAATAAAACAAACAGTTACAATACAAAAACAACCATAAAGAAGTACATGACCACCTGATGATCACAATTATGTTTGTTTTGTATTTGGTCGTGATATAAACGATATTTAAGGAAAATTGAAGAAGCATACTTCATGCAAATGTGCAATGAATAACAGTGAGTAAGACTTTGAAATATCAGAGATTTTATGGGCTTATCTTATAGTATATATGAGAAGGGAATAAAGAAATGCATATTACATCAAAAATCACAATAATCTTGATAATTATTGTGTTGGGAATTAAAGGACCTTGAGGAGGTTTTTAGATAATATATGGATTGCAATCTTGGAGAGTTAAGACTTTAAGAATCTTGACTTTTGAATGTATAATATTTTCTATCTCTGATCTCTATTGGTATCGTGAGTAATCTTTATTGCAATATTGTTAATAAGGATGAATTCATAGAATCTCCAATTTTTCAAATGATCTTGACAAGGGTATTGCCATAATTGAGGAAAAATATATTGAGCGATTTCTCTAGGAAACATTCTCTTACAAGGATGAGAATTGCGAGGTGGTCTGATTTTTCATGAAGTTGTGGTTCAGGTTTTTGAGGTTTCGGGGAGAAAAGGTAAGAAGGTTTGACAAGGGTGCTGTGATATTGTAAGGTGATAAATTTATTGCGAGTCAGAACTACAAGATTATTTATGGGGGTGGTGGCCCTTGTTTAACAATTTGAGCAACAATATTTTGTCTCTTTATGATATTGACAATTTCTTGACCTACAATTCTTAATCTTATTGAATCAGATATTGAAGCGATAGTTTTAAAGATCTCCAAAAAGGGGGTTCTATTGATCTTTTGTTCAATTTTTATTATTCACTCATTCTTTCCCTACAAAAAAAATCTCTAGTAAAAGATTTTGGTAATGAAATTTTCTCTCCTTTAATGTACATAACAATATCAAAATCAAAGCAAGATAATAGAGCTTGTCATCTTGTAAAAAGTTGTTTAGGAACTAGGTTTGTATCATCATTTTTAATAACATTGAGAGATGCTTTACAACCAGTCTTCAATAAAAACCTTTTGTTGAGTAAATCATCTCAAAATCTTGTAATACAAAAAAATATGAATAAAATGGTATGTTCTTTTGAGGAATTAAAAAGCACTTGTGTTAAGACTCTCCTGCATCTTAATTCAGAAGCATCGATTTCAACTATTAAGGATGATTTCCGTGTCTAGTATTCCTAATTCCTAAACAAGAAAGTTCCTTAATATGGATTACAACTCTTGCCATTTCTTGATCCCAGATTGCAAGGTCATTCCTTAACCCTTTATATAATAGTGAATAGTTGATTCTGATATTTGGAATGAAATTAGTCATTAAAATCACAAAAATGTCATTTTTGTCTATAAAATTATCCAACAATGAATATTTTAGTTTTTAAAATTATCAAATGACAGTTATTTTAGTCTCTAAAATTATAATAATATGGACTAAATAAGGATCAAAATGACCTATGTTCAATCATTTCAAGATTAAAATGATATATTTATAAATTTTAAATACTAAATTAATTGGTGGTTGTAATTTCAAGGTTTAATTATATTATCATAGTTTAGTTTCATTACGACTTTCATTTTTTTTTCACGTGTATCTACCTTCAAAAATAATCTTACCTGAGACACGGTTGAACATTAAATATAGACATTTCTCTGTGTGGAGATTCAAACTTCGGTTCGTTACACTATAAGAGACTACTTCATTATGTTAAACTCAACTATCGTGGTGATAACTTCTAATTTAATAGAGAAGTAAAAGATATACCAGGCAGAAAAGTGAATGTGTTGCAAGTCAAGTATTGAAAATGGATATTCTAGTGGCAAGAGCTCTACTCAAGAATTCTAAGCCACTAACTGTGATTAAAAGAAACTCTACCCATCCACTGCACAATAATGCAGATAAAGGAACACTTCACATGGGTGGTGAAAAGAATGGATCTGGTCACCAATAAATGCTTCAGCCTAATTTGCTCCAAGCCTTGAGTGAGTAATGAGGCAAGATACTACAACTAGGGCATATGACAACTGGCAGGTATTACATACGGAAGCCACTAGTACATTACAAATTACTAAACAAGAAGAAAAATAAATACTGCTATGAGCATTTCTTCAGGCTATACAAGACACGAATGACGACGAAATAAGATGAGAGAAGAGCTTGAATGTTTCTAACCTTGGATGCTAGTCTGAAAAAGAAATGGTCATTGAATAATCTTTGCTCAGCGTGATTTATCATGTCCTCTTTCATCTGACATCTGACATCTTGTATTCTTTTTAACTTCATGCAAAGAAAACTGTAACCTGTGTGTTTGACATTTGAACTCTTAACATAATCGAAGCTACAATTATGCGTTGGTTATCTTTGTCAACATCAAGACGACAAGAGGATAAAATCATTGGCTTTGAATTTCCTTTGGTTCAAACTTATGTAGTGTGATGAAGTTATCCGTGAAGGCTTTTATAAGCCTATAAAATTATCCTTCGGTTCATGACCACACCACTGAGGAAAAAAGAATTACAAATGAACAATTAAGTAATGATATTTACATACAAAACTTTACTCACATACTTAGGCAACTACTTCATAACTGTCTCACTGCAATTTTTTGTTTTGGAGATTCCAAATTATTTGTATAGCTTATTTAGTATGCCTAACTTTGATCTTTTAATTTTAGTACCAAGACAGATAAGAGAGAAAGACTAATGGGGCACGAGGGAAAGAGTTACATTACTTTTGTATCAAGTGGAACATGAAAATATAAAATTCTGCAGCAGTAAATGTAGAAGTTCTAGCCTGACAGATCGCTTCTGCGTCTAAGTATCTCAACGCCTAAGTAATCAACTGGACCCCAAACTGCCACATGAGGCTTTCCAACCTTCACTCGAACAGCAGATATTTCTTTATGATTTGTCAGAGTAGTGATTGCAATTTTTTGAGCCACTGACTCCAGAAGATTTTGAGGTGATCCTTCAAGGACTTCCTTAGCTACACTGCATCACCAATTACTGATATATTAATAAGATTACAGCTACTAAATTAGTGAATTACCAATATGAAGTTTATGCAATCAAACGATGAAAGGAGAACAAAAACGTGCTGAATTTGTTGGTGGCTCACTCATATATTTCCGTGTAACTAACTGTATCGGATAAGTGATCAGTTTTGCCAGCTGCTTTGAGATCCATCCAAGCATCTATGTCTACCAAGAACTTCTGGCCCAGCATCCTTTCTTCGGGCTTTGCTCCATGAAAACCATGGAATGACAATCCCCTCAGTATGAGTTTGTCTCCCCATGTCAGAGCATCAGATTCCATTTGAGCTGAAATCAATGGCAAGTAGAAATGCAAAGGAGTATTTGGTTTTAGAAATAAAATAAAATATAACAAGTGTCTTTGTTAAAATAACCATTACCCAAAACTCTCAAATAAAACACTGAATCACAAAAGGAACATCTTGATTTATTAAACCATCTCGTATTGATTCATATAATAAACAAAAGAAAAAACAAATAGAGAACAATATATGGTAAGGCAGTAAATCAAAGCAGCAACAAAATTCAACTATAAAACTTGTACATCAATAATTTTCCAGCTGCAATTCGATCAAGTGCCCAACGGAATATGCTTTAGCTGATAATCAAGACTCTGAAACATTAAACCTTGACTTGCTCAGTATTATACACAAGCACGACATGCACATTTGATTCCAGAATGTAATCTGTAAACTACAAAACATAATATAAATATAAAACCATAAGTTCCCAACATCAGACCACGCTTTCCAAAAGTGATTTCATTTAGCACCTCTCTCCTATTAGTTGAATCACAAGTTCAGTAAAGGTTTTAAAAATTAAAAACAGTTTCGATCACAATTTCAGCCGCAAAGTCAAGGATTTTGAGAGTGTTTGGGACCGCAATTGTGGTTACCTCGGAAATCTGTCCGTAACGTAAATGTGACAAAACTGGTGCTGCAATTCAAAACCCAATTGGGTTCAGTACCCGAAAAACAAAAAAATCCCTCCTTAAGATTCCATCAGAACCACTTCCAGCCAAACCAAAATTCTAAAATCTCACATACCCAACACACAAAATGCTAAAAGGTATACGATTTTATTGTAATAACTAAAATCAAAATCCATAGGGATAATTACACATCATTACGGTGAGTAAAGAATAAAGGCATTTTGGTGGCAGTTGCAATCTTTAACTGTATAATTGCTTCAAAGGAAATTATCACGCCTTGGGGAAGCACAACTAAATATTGTTTACATGGAAACAAAGATCGTTGGAGGTATAAAAAAGGTGCAGGCACAATTGCGACTACTACTAAGTTTTTCAGTTCTCTATACTTGAAACTCATTGCCTGAAGTCACTAGCCGTTCCAAACACAAAATGACGAATGAATAGAGACAAAAATGAGAAACTAGAAAGAATAAGAAGATGATAACCTCTGGAACGCGTAGGGCAGTGGAATGCAGCATCCAAATGAAAGAGACCCAAATAGTTTTTCAAGTTATTTTTTTCTGTGCACTGTATTTTACCCCTTTATTACTTCAAAAACAAACATTAACCTCTAAAAACCTGACTGCTAAAAGCAATTTCACCTCATTGGTTAGTTTTTTTTTTTAAATAAAAAAAATATAATTACAATAACAAGATTAAATATTAGAACTTTAAGTATATTATTCAGACTCTTTTATCATTAGACCAATTATAATAGTTTAGTTTTACTTTAATTTAGTCTACCTGTATAAAAATATTTATATTGATAGTGCATAAAAATTAATTTTAAAAAAAATATCAACACTTTCAAAAGTTAAAAAAATAATCAAAAATCATTTTTTTGTGTTTTTAAATTTTTTTTAAATAAAAAAATGCAAAATCAATAATAAAATTCGAACTTTAAATTTTGTACATGTTATTCCAACTCTATCACTTGATAGATTTTAGTAATTTCGTGCTTTTAGATTTAAGTTAAATTCAAGAAATATTTTTAAAGAAAATGTTTTCAAAATTCTACTAAACATATTTTTAACTTCATTTAATTTTTATCAAAAAAAAAAAAAAAGAAATAAACCATTTAGTCCCAAGTTAAATGGGTAAGTGAGAGAATTTCTAAAAAATAAAGGTAGGTGAATAATCAAGTAAAAGATACACACTACTCTGGTATCACAGTCATCATTATACGCATTAACCTGAATAGTAGACGAATTAAAGCTGAATGAAATAATAAATGAGAGGAAAAGAATATGTAGGTGATATGGGTAAAGCAGAGGTAAAAAGAGTAGAGGAGAAGAACGTGTTAAGCAATACTGAATTGGCAATTTGTTAAGTGCAATCGAATTTCGGCAGGCACGCATACACAGAAGCGGTTGTCACAGCACAATATCCACACTCAGGAGTAGGGGCTTCTCTTTTGCAACTGATAAGCCTCAGGCCCACCTACAGCCAGCCCCTAATTTTTGTTGGACCAAAAATAATTGAAAATTCTAACAAATAATGATATGACTGTATGAGATGAAATTAACCCTCACGTGCAACATGGTAATTAGGTGAAGTTCTTTTTAAAATAGTGACAAAAAATTCAAACTCCCAACATTACACATAAAATTCGTCTAAAACCACAACATTTCAGCTGATTCGATTTATTTTTTCAATTAATATGTTAGAAATGTAGGTAAATACGATATTTTATTTTAACAAAATACAAACTACCTAAATTTTATAAGCTAAATTATTTATTTATGATCATAAGCCAAATTTTTTCATGATTAACTCCCCCGCAAAAATATCTAGACTTAGATTTCTAGAAGCTCTCCAAACAAACTGTAAGAGGTACAGTTTCATGATCGAAAATTCACACCATCAGAACAAACTTCAACGTACTAAAAGATATCTGCAGTTTTCTGACCGAATAATTAAGTTCACCACCTTTGGTAGTAATAAATAACTGTTTCTTAATTGGGTAAGGATCTACTAGTAATACCTTCCCATCATATTTTGAAGCGTATGAAAATCATAAAGGAACGAACAAGTCTTTGTTGGCCGATTTACAAATTGAGTGGTAAAATTAACAGTTTCTTTGCCCCCCCCCAAAAAAAAAAGCAGTTTCTATGAAATCTACTGGTTGGAAGATTTTAAAGCAGCAGCAATCTATGCCGTACAGCATCGAAAGACAAAAATCCATATTCTTCAGGTTCAGAAGGAAGAAAAAAACTTTCCTGTTTAACACACCCTTGACCTAAAAAATAAAGCCATGAATATTTCTCAATCATTTCAGATATTTCTGATACGACATTTGTCTTTTACACAGTTCAGGGAAAAAATTGAAAGTACAAACCTAAAAGCACCGGAAATTTGGCCTAAGAGCACAAAGAAGAATGGGATGAACCAAGGAGGCAAAAATGTGTAGTTTTCCATATAATCATGGTTTAAAAAGAACCCAAGCTACATCTGCTTAAAAAAATTGGTTAAGTATTTTCAGGATGCATATGTACATGTCGCACATGTGTAATAATATCCTTCGGGTTTAAAAATAAATAAGTGCTACCCTCTTTTACCTGTAGCTTCTAAAAGCTGTACAACAGTAAATTCTTTGCATTTCTCTTCACCTGTCTCAGTAAAACCCCAACAGCCTCAAGCATTCCATCTTGCTATGACTAATTACACAATTGCATCTAAAATTTTCATCTAAACTTTCCTGTAGAAAAGAACATACGCATCTAAAATTTTCAGCTAAACTTTCCTGTAGAAAAGAACGTAAGCAGCAGGAGTCTTTATCATGTCCTCACTAACAGGTTCGACCCTGCTGTCATCAAAATCATACCATTTATCATTGCCATACTGCAAGAAAATAAAAACAGTTGAATAAGCATAATTATAATAAGTATAATATGTATAGAATAAACTAACCATTGAAAAACAAAGGTGCATTAAGAGATTCAATTAGAGCAAATAACCTAACAAAAATTTATCAGATTGAATAAACTAAAAAAATAAATAAATCAATTAGATTAAGGATGTGAAATAAAAACTAATTGCACTGCATATGCAACTTACAATAGTCAAAGGTTTTAAGTACTACGTGAAAAATATAAAATTATATGGAAAGCTTATGTGCTCTAACATCCACTCGAACAAACTTCTAAAAATGTAAACTAGAAAAACATATTTCACCATCTCAGGCAGTCTGCCAAAGATCTCTTACTTCCCACTGGCCACCACATGTCATAAGTCATAACATTGTTTGCCACTGTCCCCTTATCTAAATGTGTAATAGACTAATGGAATACACAGGATCAGTTTGATTTGAAAAATGTTTTCAATTTTTTTTTAATAATAATCACAAACACTTCGTTTCCTGATTTTAAATGTGTACTAGAAATGGTGGAAACAGGAAATTTGGGTAATTAATAGTAAAATCAGTACATAAAAACAAAAAATGTCTTCTCAAACCAATCAAGCTCTTAGTTTTTCTATGGTAAATAATTAGCCCCTAATATTAAAAAATTGGAGAAGAATTAATTCTAATGTTTTAACACTTTAACAGAGCAAGAGACATTACAAATTGTGAGAGACTTACACGGACAAATGCCGTATAGTGACCTCCTCCTAACCCTCCATAATGACAACTAACTGCATACAGCATATATCGGTTGGAAGACTGAATATTCCCGTGGGCTACATATGTTGACAAGTCCAGATCTTTAATTGGGAAATCAACGAATGTTTCCAGTTTGTTCTTCAAGAATCGGCTGTACGAGAACCTCTTCAAGTGAACAACAAGGATTTCAGGCAATCTCCAAAGATCTAGTTTTTAGTTGCTTGCTGGAGGTTTTTTGCAGTTAGGACAGTACCTTGTGTACACCAAATTGCAATATCAAACATTAGAAAGACTGTAATATATATCTGACCTTTTAGAAGATACAGACATTGATCTTGATTAATATATAAAACATGATGACAAATAGTATCAAAGCTATAATGTTCTCAAAACAAAAAAGATAAAATCTTCAAAGATAAAATAACAGACTTAATATATCATATATCAACTAACCACATGTCATCTGGCCCAAGAGGTTCCTCTTTCAAGAAGGCTTCAAGGCACTTGTAAATAGAAACTGATTCTTGCATTCTCTTGGTGAGTAGCTGGGGCTTGAAAACTTCAGGCAATGAGTCAAGCCGGTATGTATCATACATTTTAAGCATCTTATCCGACCACAAGACAAATACATCCATCTTTCTGGACAACATTGTGACTGGTAATGGTTTGTCCAATATTATCTTGACCTTCTCTATTTGTGGTTGTAAGTAGAATTCAAAGTCAGTCAATAAATGCATGTCATCCTCTGTTCCACTGATTGAGTCTGCATCATTTCCTATTGCTGCAGTGTTAGTAGTATCACCCAATTCATCATCTTCACTTGGTATTTTATTAACACCATTCTTAACATTCTCATCTAATACATTTTCAGTGCGCATTAGAAATGGATTGATTAACTTCAGAAACTCCCTTTGAACATCATATCCACAAGAAATACTGGAGAACCTTGTAACAAGGGGAATACCAAACAACCTGTTTTCAAACCTCTCCTTCCCAAAACTGTAATACATGATACAATAAATTTAGTGCACCAAATAATAGCACAAATGTATTAAGGTAGGCAAACAAACTATTACAGAAGACCTGAAAAATGTGTATGTTTTATATCAAGGAAAATAAAGCCTAACTTGCATAAGCCAATCATATAATTAGCATTCTTAGACAACTAGGTAGGTTGTTCGGTTATTTGCAAAATTTTATGATGACAGAATCTAGTGCACCAAAACTGCAATACATGATACTATAAATTAAGTGCACCAAAGAATAGCACAAAGGTATTAAGGTAGGCAAACAAACTATTGCAGAAGATCGACCTCAAAATTGTGTATGTTTTTACTCCAGGCATATAAAGCCTAACTTGCATAAACCAATTTTATGATGACAGAATCTAAGGTTCTTTTTTATTCAAATCTTGTAGTAGTGACAAATGTGAAACTATTACATGTTTTAGGAGTATGTGCTCCCAACAGTTGAGGTCATGCCATGAGGCAAAAATATTCTAACATGGGATGCTGGCCACAGTGGGATCAGTATGTATTTTGGGTCCTGCAATACACTAATTATTCATAACACATGGAGAAGGATATTGTGGGAATGAAACTGAAACAAACTAGTTCTCTGTAAAAGGAGTGAAATGGGGGCATAGAGAATCTTACTTTTCCGCCAAATGTTCATGCACAAAAACAACCAAGGGACTGGCTTCACTATACTTCTGCATTCGGTAAGCGACAAGTTTGTCTTGATCTCTAATATCAACTAATAAATCAGATGGATCCCCATATACTCGAATAATTTTATTCTTGTATATCTGCATATAACTCCACAAAGGCATAATTTTAGTAAGAATACACATGAAAAATGTTTGCATTAGCCTAATAAATTATAGGTATAACATCTCACATAATGTTTCATTTAATTTCTAACTTTTGCAGCATACCTCAGCCACCAAGAGGGTTTCATCACCTCTCAAAGAACAAGAAGCACTTAAGGCCCCAATAAGATCCTTAAGTGTTCCACATTCAGGCACTGTTACCGTAATTGTAGAAGGCAGTGTAGTCCCGTCAGTGTTTATGACCATCAAAGTCATGGTCCGTGTCGTAGTAGAAGGTAAAGGCAGAGATAGATACATAAAAGGGTCAAATGTGATAGAAACCTTCTTGCAAATAGGGCAAACCAATGTCGACCGAAACTGACCCTACAAGGTAATTGAACAAAGTAGAGATTTAAATCCAAAAGTGAGAATTGTTTAAGAAATTATAGCAAATATGGACTTTGTTATCTTCCTAATTACTATATTGCTTTTTTTTTTTTAATAATTGTTTTAAACCTCATATTCAATTTGGTTGTCAACCAGTCAATAAAAAGTGAGCTCAGTGGCAACTAGTAGCCAGTTTACCACAACAATAACTTCTATTATGCTAGCCCCTTCTTTAATAATAATCTCACAATTTGATACACAACAAATTAAAATATCTGAGACATCTATTTGATTGATTCCATCAATATCTCTCGTGCAACCCAAAATTATGTTAAAAAACTATGATGAGATTCTCACATCACGGGGGGTCCTATAAGACTCACTTGGCATAGATCAACTACTATGGAGTCATTGCGAGCAAGGTGATTTCGCCAATACTCTTCTGCCACTTCATCATCTGGACGACCATCTGCATCCTTAACTTCATGATATGGCTTGCGTTTTACACGATTAAGGTCTTCATGCAATCCATCCAACAAAAAAGCAAGAAGTTCCTGCATGCCGAAACTACAATTGTTTTATGCATATTTTGCATTGATATTATTATTATAAAAAGATGAAGCTATTAACTTGAGAGTCATGCTGGCTATAACCACTAAACTGAGGAGCAAAATTAGCCAGTTTCATCTTGAACGTCCTTGGTGCAATGGGAACTGCTCCTGGAACCCACAGCTTTCTAAGCAAGTCTCCAAAAGCTAGAGCAAGTTCTCCCTGAAAAATATTTTTACATAAAAAAAAGAGAATAATAAACAAAGTAAATTAATAATAAATATTACAAAAAAACAAGAAACCTGTTTAGAAATGAGACTATAACTTCAAAAACATAAACTAAATAGCATACGTTCATTCCCAATGGATTTTCATAATTTATCTCTTTACGATAATCTCCAAGGAAAAAATCAACAAGCCTTGGGGTGTGAGCCAAACACTGAACGGCACTATTCATAAAACATGTATTTCCAAGATTCTGTAATCCTGTCAAGCCCAATGATCGAATTGCTCTATAGCTACTGCCTTCAAAACAGTTGATGGCTGTTACGTAGGGGATCGCATTGTCAGTGCTTCCATTCATTACAACAGAACCACTATGAGAACATTCCATTTGAGACCTATCTAAAATCATCTCATTGCCCCCATTACCCCTCATAGCATCTGGAAGTCCATGAACTTGTAACTCCAGAACAACCTGAATAGACATAGAGCAGCAGAAATGCTATAAAGAGACAGAATAACTGTAGTCCTTATTTTCGAACATCAAAACTAAACAATTGATCTTAAAAACAAATGTGAAAAATTCAAATTTATCAGGTACATAGATTGATTTCAATATCCCACCATCAGTTATCAAACATTTAGTTCCTTGCTAGGCCACCACAAAATTGAAAATTCTTGAACAAAATTATATCAAAAGAAAACAAAGAGAAAAAAAAAAGATGGATCACCAACTACCTCTTTTCCAGGTTGACCAGGAGAATCATTTGGCAACCTAGCTTTGTCATTCACGAAGAACTGGGTTGTCTGCCCTGAAAAGTCCCAAATATGCACCTGCAACATCAATAAATAGAATTATATGTAACCAAGGTATGATAGACAACCTATAAACAAAATAAAATCCATAGATAGCTAACTCACAGGGTTGTATGCAGAATTGAAAATGTCACAAGCTTTCTCATAGAAGTCAACCACATTTTCCTGAAATCATGCCACCTATTATCAATTTCTGATTATACAAAATCTACTTTAAATAAAATAGATACAATTTGAGCTCTTTCCAAAAAAATTCTTGACCCCAGCCAAACATCATCCATAAAAAGAAATCAAGCAAATCGTTAATTCAACCTTTTGGCTTATCCTTGCAACCAGGGAACTGGTTTCCCATGAAACAAATATCTTAATTTGCAGGGGGAACAAATCTGGCAAAGAGTCCTCTTCATAGGAGAGGCTTCCAAAATCTTTCACTGCATTATTCAAATCATTATACCTACAAGAAGAGAGATGAATGATGAATCAATTTCTACTTCTGTAAACTATATGTTCTTGGAAGAACCATCTAGAAACATTCTCTAACTTGAAATGAAAATAAATCTGCCAGAAGACTTATAATGCCAGTGGAAAAGTGACAACAAAATACAAATCAATGTTAAATTTCTAAAATATATGCATCGAACCATCCAGAAAAGAATATTGTAAAGGACTAAAGGTTACACAGAGACAACAATGAGGGAGGGAGCTAAAGAAACTAGCATAAAAGCATCGTGGCTTCAATAAGACCTGATGGCTGGTGCATTTAGTGTCACATTGGCATTAAAGAAAAACAAGCACACTGAATGGGATACTACTAGCAAACA
The DNA here is from genome assembly GCA_025330945.1 of Mucuna pruriens. NCBI lineage: Eukaryota > Viridiplantae > Streptophyta > Magnoliopsida > Fabales > Fabaceae > Mucuna > Mucuna pruriens. The sequence goes on from JAENHJ010000528.1 coordinate 4,730,387, forward strand.
GAGCATCCTATTGTTCCATGACTCATTTACAGCACTCTGTTGTCCTTGTAACCATTTCTATCAACATCATATTATAATAACCCAAAGGCGATACTGGAGGAACATTTATTACCACCACCATTCGATCCTCAAATAATTTTCCACCACTTCAATTTTTAGGCTATTAGCACTTGCTTACCAGCTGCCAAGGCAAGTGCAGGTGAAGGATGTTAACTATTTGGCTTATGTTTCAACTCCAAATGCAATGCAGCTCCTACTGTTAACCTAGTCTCGGACATGCCCAATGCTGTTTCAACTAAGGTCTCCAATGAAAACTTAATGGAGTTAGCACAGCCTAGTGGACACATTTGGGCCTTATGGGTGGAGACTGCATCCTAGAGCTACAATTGCAATAGAGTATGGTGGCACAGGCACACCAACTGGAAGACAGCCAGGTGCAGTTCAACCTGGCAAAGTGAAGGCCAGAATTTAGCTCTTCTTGATTATGCATGGAACAAAATGGTGTTATAGATTAGACGGGCAACCTAACCAACCAAGCAGGCTACAACTAAGTCCTAGCAAACAGCATGATTTTCTATCACCTAAAATAGCCTTTATTTATAGCGGAATCAGCATGACTCTCAAATTTGAATTCTAAACTTAACCATCCTTCTATGCATAACCCTTTGTAAGACTACAACCCTTTAATAAGGAATTGGAAACAAGACATTATTTCATAACTACGATACAGAAATCCTCCAAGTCACACCATTCTCATACACACTCTATCCACACCCGGAACATCACTGAAAGGCAGCATCCCGAAATAGTTGCAACCAGAAAAGAAACATGCAATAATCACAAAGAAAGACAACATCCATAAAACCGACCACAAATCCTATGACCACATAAAAATTCCGCTTAATTTCAATTAAACAGTAGCTACAACTAAGAACCAGAAAGCGAAACAAGAAATCATGACCCACCGTTTGAGAGCACGCAACCATATACCCTCGGGAACCAAGGCATACTGACGACCAGAAACCCCAATCTTCTGGCGCTCCTCTTCCTTCCTCAGATGGAGCAAAATCTCGGAGTCGGAATCGGAATTGCAGGACACCGTATACAGAACAGCCTCTCCACGATCACCTTCAACTTCCGCCTCCACCCACCACCTTCAAGAAACAGTAAAGAAAATCAATTCCGCAAAACCAAAACAAGAAAACTCATTCCAGGGCAAGAAATCAAAGAATCCGAAAGCAAACGAGGGACATTGGTAGGGATTGAGTGGGGCAAGACCTGTAGGGGAGCAGGTAGACCCGGTCGTGACCGAAATCGCGGTCATCATCCTGTAGAAAGCGGCGGTTGGGACGGTAGGAGGAGGAATCGAAGTCGTCGGAGTAGTCGGGGAAGAGGTTGTCCATGACGAGGAAGGGTAGGGTTTGGGAGAGTAGGAAACGAGCGAGGGACTTGCAGAGATGATGAAGAGTGGAGAGAGAAACAAGAGCGAGAAAACGGGTCGGTTTCGGAAGCAAGGAACGCAAACGGAGCTTCTCGGAGAAACGGGTCATAGAATAGCGCTCCCTTTAACCCCTTCTTGGGTCCGTCAAACACAACCATCACGTTTTTAAAACACACTATACTCGTCAAATCTTTTTTCTCCCTTTTTTAAAATAACTCCACCACAATAATCTTTTCAGATTTTCCTAATCTTTCTATAATTATTGCTTTGTCAAATGGAACTCTACCGGAACTTAAACACAATTAACTCCTAATGCTACTACTATTAAATTTGTAGTATTAATTAAGATAAATATCTCTATTTACATAATAAACTTTCAAACAAAATATCTTTATCTAAAACTTTTCAGATCTTTTTAAAAAGTTACTGTATTGTTTTAACGCTTGAAAAAATGCTAAAATTGCTTTTTGTGTCAGTAATTTTTTAAAAAAATATATATGCAATTATAAAAAAATTATGTTTAAAAAATTGTTTATTGTGAATTTTAATTTAATATAATTTATATAATCATAAATATTTATTTATTTATTACAAATTTTAATTATATAAAATAAATATTTGTTTTATTAAATACACAAACTAAAATATTAATTGTATTATTCTTTTATACAGAATATTAATTTTATTGATAAAACAAACGTACTTATCATATATAATCAATTTTTATTCAATGATAATATAAAAAAAATTAATATTAGTATATTTTTATTATTTAATGGATAATTGATTTCAAGGTTTGGGGAGTTGTGATAAAGTGGGGACGCGTGCGTGTGGGTATCGGAATCTGGATGGGTCTTTGATGAATGATGATGCAGCCTCTTTTGCATCACTTGTTTTAGCAAAAGGATTTCATCATCCTTTGGGGGGAATTGAATCCGTTTCAGCTGTGGACCACACTGATTATATCCTAATTTGTGTATGTTCCCAAAAACTATTAATTTTTTTGAATTCCACTTATTTCATTAATGGGCAAAACGATAAAATGGACATAAATTTAAACCCCCTTCTTTCGGGTTGCATCAACCTCTTTTACAATTACGCATTTATGATTTTTTTTTTTTAAATCTTATATGATTACTCCAATTGGACAGAATTATCATAAATAATAAAAAATTATTTTTAAATATTTATTGTAACAGTATATTTAATATTAAAATTTAAAATTATTTATTAAGCTGGAATAACTTGCCTCAATTAATTTATACCTTTCGTGATAGTTACACATAAATAATTTAAAAATAATGAAATTATTTTCATACTAAAAATATAATGGAGTAATAATTTTTATAGAATAATGAGTTTTATTTAAATGTAATGTGAATATAACTCTTTTTTACATAAATATTTAATAAGAATGCACTCTTTCTCTACGATATTTTTATTGAATGTTTATGTAAAAGAATTATTCACCAATGATTAATGATGCTAATAAATTAAATTCAAAATATGTTATAAGCAAACTAAAAAATTTATTAAAAGTTAAATATTTTAACTAAATGTGATTAAGTTAGTTTATCTTGTACTTTTTCTTATATTTTAAAATATACAAATCTTCTCACCTCACTTCAATATTTTCAATGTAAGCAAACTTCTTGACAATTTTTTTTATGTACCAAAAAAACTTCTTAACAGTGATCAACAATTATGAATGTGCCTAGTAATGATTTTTTTTTTTTCTATTTTCGTTGTGATCAATAACTATTTTTCTTTTTGAACATTTATTATTATGTATTAATACTTTAGAAGGAAGTGTAAAGTTTTAAAAGCTTTTATTATTGATTTTGAGTTTTTATCTAAAATCTCTACTTGATCTTTTTTAAGACGTAAAATTGGTAGTAAGCGTCCAAAATTAATTGTAAATCATGCGAAGAATCACACCAAGAAAACAAACATCTAAGTTTGGAGGAGATTTTTACTTGCAAGTTTTAAAATTTTTAAAATAAAATTTAATTTTTAGTTTTTAGTTTTAGTTCTTTTATCTCAAAAATTAATATTTAGTTTCAAAATAAATTAAATTTAAAAAATTATATTTTATTAAAATTATTTTAAAATATATTTGTATATTAATATGAATAGTGATAACAACGATGATGTCAATAATAATAACGATGGTGATAAACAGTGCTAGTGGTGGTAACAATAATATGATGGTGATATGGTGATAAGGATAAATGCAGTGATGACAATGATAGTGGTGACAATAATCATAATGATAATTGTTAAATATAACAGAAAAAAAATTTTAAAACTAAAAAATCAAAATTACAAAACATTTTTTTAGGTTTTGAAAAGAATGTAAAGTAAAACTATTTCAAAAGTTTTATTTCATCTAAATACGTTTGTTTTAAAGATTGCGTTTCATAATCAAAAGAAAAAACTTGCGACCACCCTATATGAGGCTCTAAAATATCAATTTTCATTAAAATATAATTTATGTTATTTTTTAAGGACTGAAATATATGTTTAAAATAAGAGAAATGTAATTTAAGCATCACTCAATAGATATTTGAACGATTATTTATCATATTGTAAGGACATGCATTTTTTTTAATAAAACAATATAAGTTGGTTAAAATGATTAGTCATATATAATTAAGAGTTTTATTTTTATGTATTATCAATATAAAAAAAAATTGTCAATCAATCATAAATTATGATAAAATATAAGGTTAAATTAATTTGTAGATTACTAAAGTTTTTCAACTAAGTTAAAAATACTCTTCTTTAGACCATAATTATCATTTTTTGAATACAATCTTATTCAAATTATGTATAACCACTACAATTAAAAATACTTTAAAAAAGTTTTTATAATTTTGAAATTTTGTAACTAAATCCTTACTTATTAACATGTTAGTATTCCGTTAGTTTATGTTGATTAAATTTTGTTTGTGTAGTAGTTGACTAAATATTATTACATGGCAATTAACTTTTTTTTTATTATGATCACATGGTATCATAATATGGTAATCACTCATTTATTTTCATCTTTACTATTTTTGAAGGGTTTTTTAATTTTTAATTTTAGTGGTTGGTAGAGACATGTAAAACAAACCTTTTTTTTTTTTTCGCATACACACTATTTTCACATTGGTTAAAAGTTCAGATACATAATACATTACATATAATGCATACAATATTGGATTAAAAAATATATATTCATCTTTTTAATTACATATAATAGATACTTGAATTAGTTGGTGTTTGAAAAAATTATGGTTCTTACTATTTATAAAGTAGCAACAAATTGAATAAAAATTTATACTTTTTCTTATTATGAAAAAAATTCCAAGAAAATTTTAAATTTAAGAAATAACCTTGTTGATTTTTTTGTCATTTTTTGTTGTTGTTAAAAAACGAGATGATATAATAAATTTTGAAATGAAACTTGTTTTCTTTATTTAATTATGTCTCTAATTTTTCTTACTTTTTCTTCATACAAAAAGTGTTAAATATAAGGATAAAGTTTATTATACTCATATTATGTGAAATTAAATTTTTAGAAATTCTTAAAAAATAAAGAGTAATTACTATATTAATACATCACATCAATATAATAAAACAAATTATTATGTTACAATATTCAGTCATCATAAACTAACAAAATTTTATCAGATGGTGAGACAATATTTAATTATAGAGATATTTTAAAAATATTTTAAACTTTATATATCTAATTAAAAACTAAAAAAAAATAGAGAAATATTCATATTAGTTTTAACCTAAATATAAATTTTAAAACAATTATTAAAAAATTAACAAAATTAACATATATGTCAATTTGTTAAAATAAAAACTTTTACGAGTAGTAAACTATTTCCTCTCTTTGTTAACCTACCAACTTCCATATTTGTATAACCAAAAAAAAAGGCATATGACATATCACTTGGTTAAAAGTGAAAGTGACGTGGCATTTCATGAGAAACATATAATTGGATAAGTATCAAATAGTTAAAAATGTCCGGTTATAAAGGGTAATTTTAGCTCAGGGCATCATCTAATTCAAATGTGACGATATTTAATTATATTTTATGAGCATTTTCCATTTGAAGTCATCAAATTTCTTATTAAACTAGTGTTCACACACCTAAATATTTTTTTTTATTAGTATTGGATATCATTCCTCTTTGGCTGATTCAAACAATCATCTAAGAACTCAACTTGAAACATTTAAATCAATAAAGTTAAAGCAAGTAACAAATAATAGATCATAAACAATTTCTTTGCACTTTTAATCCCGAAGAGAACAAAAATATATTTAAAAGAGTAACATGTTAAGACAATATTTCTATAATAAAAAATAAAGATAACACTAAAATAATTTCAACAAATATTTATTATTATTATATATATCATCATTTTAATCCATTTTATGCTTTTGATTAATTATATCTATAAATATTATGTTGATGTAAGAAGTAATTAACAATTGATGAAATAGTTAATTCATCCGAACTACTTATTGCAAAAAAAAAAACACTTATTTTTTAAAAACAAATATTTTATAAATTTATAAGTTAAAATTATTAAAATGGTATACATATTTAGTATTAGCAACCAAATACAGTGTGCGTTAATTAATTCAATTGTTTTTTTACTTGGTTTTTCCTTGCTTTACATGTTATTATTGGTATTACCACAGTACCACTGCTATTAATAAATTTACTATTATTAATTGGTCGAAAACTAATTTTACTGCTATTATTATATTAGAAAAAAGGAAAATTAGTCCTCCATAAGTCCATGGGCCCAGATTTTTAATGAAGAAAATGAAAACAAAATTGTTATTCAACTGTTGCCAAAAACATTTTGGTCTCAGCCATCTTTTTGTTGAATGAGTCCATTACTGCTCTATTTTCTTTTGGGTCAGTCCATTATTCTGTTTAGGCCTTAATGACATGGAAACCTCTCTGCTTTGTTCAACTATGTTTTTCATGGATAAAAAAACAATTGCTATTTTTTATTTTATTTTTCAAAAAAAAAAAAAAAAAAACTAACTAACTCTAAGAAAGTATTGGCGAAATTGTTAACTCATACACATACACGGTAGCACTTAAATTACAAAAAAAAAAAAATTGCTATTTTTTTTTTATTTTTTTTAATTTCATCAGTGCAGTCATGATCTCAGAAATTTTAAATAACGGAGACAATGCTTGCAGACACAAATGATTTTGTAACATTTAAAATATAATTATATTATAAAAATACTTAATACACATAATACATGCTATATTAAAAAAACTAAAACTTATCGGGACAAATGGACAATTATCTCAAAAATCTACAAGGTAGGTCTATCCCTGGTGATTACATACATAATTTTTATAATAATGTATTTTGAAAAATAAATGTTTTAATTAACTTAAATTAATTAGATTTTTAAAAAACATTCGGAGGACTGACGAGTTACCTTATATTTTGCAATACTTAAAAAAAATATTTTAATATGAAATAACATATACTTATCTGTTGAAAAAATCGTTGAGTATTTCCATAGAATACGTGTTACTAAAATATCACTAAGTGAAAAACTAACAAAACATTATTTTATTGTATGATCAAGAGGATTTTCATACTTGGTGCCTTTTAAGTATGTATTTCTAATTAATGTGTGTTGTCATGTTTTCTTAAAATAATATTTTAATATGTTCAACACTTATAAATATTAAATAATAAATAAATATACTTGATATATCTTCATACATATAAAATACTTACTTTATGTTTAGTAACTAGGATAATGTATAAGATAATTAGTTATAATTTATAAAATTTAGAATGATTCGTTCCTAATTACATATTAGATAATTCAATACTGTCAATTCATATTTAATAATGGGTGGGTATGTTAGGGGCCAATCCCCTTTCTCCTAGTTATTTATATATATATATATATATATATATATATATATATATATATATATATATATTTTTAGTTTTGTAAATATATAATTATTTATGTAATTTACTAACATAGTTACGTATATTTAAAATTTTAATTTAGTTCTTTAAACATATTATTTATAGGATAATAATAATAATAACAATAACAATAACAATAACAATAATAACAATAACAACAATAACAACAACAACAATAACAACAACAATAACAACAACAATAACAATAACAATAACAATAACAATAATAATGAGAATAATTTTTTATACATATACATATGCTCATGTATTTTTAATTTTACTTAAATTTAAAAACACATGTGTAATATATGGAAATCTTACTAACATTTTTTAAACATGATTTCCATGGGCATTGCGAAGAAACAACCATAGAATAAACAAGAAGAATTGAAGAAAAGAAATTGATTATATATGGGGATAGTAAAAAATAGAAAAAGAAATTCAAGTTTTTTTTTTTAGAAAAAAAAATGAATTCAATTGAATGACCACCAATATTTATTAAGGAAAATATAAGAAAACATTTGAAAGGATAAGATGTGTCTTTTAGAAAAAGACTAAAGGGTTGTGAGTCAATTACGCGTATGGAAGGTGTTAGCACCCTACAACGTTTGTTCCAAGATGATTACCTTAATTAAATGCGTGAAATTTATTATGATTTCTAAACTATTATTTTTACTCTTCACACATAGATAAAATTGGACTGTTATCGGGAGAGGAAAGATATATTTCTTGAATTTTTTGAACTTAACAAAAAAAATTGTCTTTTGTCCTACGTGTACAAGTCCAAATCAAAGGTGAATAAAAAAATAATGTTCAATAGAACAATAGAATAGATAACATGTGGAGTAAAAACGGAAATAGAATCTATTAATTAGTTGATGTGTCTAAAAGGAATAGAAATGGAAATAGACGTGTGACTAGTATCTCTCAAAAGGACCTATCCTAATTCTCAAGGACCTGACCATGGGTAAACAAGTCATTGTTGTCCGTACGATTAAATTCTCGATTATTTTCTCTTGCTTGCCATGCAATAGGTATTGTTACTAAAACTGGTTGTGCTCACGTTAAATGTCGTGGTAGACCATATATTAGATGTCATGGACGTGGCGAATAAATATGGTAACCAACCCCGTGACGTGTCCACATAAAATGTCATGGTAGGCCAAATGTTAAATATCATGGACGTGGCAAATAAATACGGTAACCAGCCCCATGGTCTACCACTTGCTATAGGACTCTTTTGAGATTAATTAAATTTGTCCCGCACCCATTTAGTTCAGCGGCCAGCATATGGTGGAACACATACCCATGAGTTTGCTGTCCAAAAAAGTGGCTAATGGCATGGAGTTCTTTTCCTTTGTACTTCCATTTTTCCGTGCGTTACATTCCTTTGAGGCCGACTGCGAGTAGGACATGTTCCCGGCAAACTAGTCCACCTATTCTCTTACCCGTTTAACCAATAAAATCCTCTAATTTACATAATCTATAAGTGCTTATCAGAATCAGCCATGAAGCCTTTCTAATAAACTGATCATTGGACCCCATTTCAACACCATCCATGCCATGTATAAACCAATCACAATGATAACCGAGCCCTCATTGACTTGTTATGGCAGGAAAGTATTGTCATATGCAGCCAAGCGTAAGCATGACATCACATAATGATAGGTTGGACTGAATAGGAGCATTTATGGCATGGAAATTGGTGTGCAATCTCATCACAATGAACAAGAATGAGAGGAAGAACCCGAGCATGATTTGCTATGACCTCCTACGCATGTGCCGTCCCTACACGAGGCCTACAGCAAGTTGAATTTTGGAGGTGCTGGAAATTAGTTGAAGAAACCGTTCATGACTTTGCCCCATATGTAGCTGCCTTTTCCAATTTGATTTCATTTGGCCATTGCTTTCAACTAGTGACATCACATGCACCGCACCATTGTTGGCTTCGGGAACAGCGCAAATTCGTGCTTGTCTCCACCATCACGCCTCAGTCCATAGGATAAAAGGTTAAAGGAATATTGATTCCTTATATAACCATAATGTCGTGCTCCGATAATAGTTATATGTTGTAGGTAGGCTCACGTCAATTAGCATACTCTTTCCATGTATTAGGCCCTTGCTCCTTCAATTATCCAAACCGCTTCAGACATCTTTGAAAGGTATTGAGTACATATAAAGCTACTTGAACGATTTCGTCCAACTTAATCCTATCATGGCTATTTTTCGGGTATTTGTCAACCAACAAGTCAATTTTCCTCTCTTGATGGATTTTCTTCAGCATGGCTCCTTTCTGGTTTGCTGCTTTGATGCTTGCGGGAATGTGGCTACTGTGGTGCTTGCTGGAGTCATATAGTGTTGATAATCGTTATTAACAAGCTTCCAGCTTTGGGCCCACATCGTGCACTAGGAGGATAAGGGCCTAATCTTCCCATGATAACCGAGGACTTTCCAAACCTGCTGTCCTATAAAGATATTAAACCTTAACTTTCCTGCCCCTATCACGTCTACCACTAAGGATGCATTTACTTGGATTGGACTTTTAATGCATTTACTTGAATTGGATTTGTTACTCATCCATGAACACGAGATAGAATGTACTTCAGGCAAGTCTACAACAAAATTGAGCATATTCCTAATTGTGCCAACATGGCTTGAATCACCCCAGCAGAAAATCCATCTGTTCTTCAAGCAATTCCAAGTAGACTCGGCTGAATACTCCTTGAATGAGTAATGAGTTGGGTACATCCAATCATTACTCTTCAAAATTCCCAAGGGACCATCACACAAAAGAGCATTGCAAGGACAATCCGGTGCTAAGCACCAGTACCTACCATCACTTCCTATGGAACATTCATCATTCTTGCAATGCCTTGTCCACCTTCCACTCCATCAGTTCTGATAACTGAACACTACTTCTTAGAATCTGGTTGTAACATTTTGGAGCATTCGGTTATAAGAAAACCTCCATGGGGTGAACTTCGGACCTTTAAAGTGTCTATAGATCGGGATTACGGCAAGATTGTAAACCCCCTCAAAATCTAGATGAACCTGGAGTGAAATTAAGTAAGATCCCTTGCTGGAATCTTTCAACAAAGGCCTAGATTTCATGATTCCGTTGAGAGATTAACCTTAAAGTAGTTCCCACCTAAACAACGAGACTTCCCTGAATCATCAAGTGCTTGGAAACCAAATTCATTAAAAACTCCAACTAAAAGCTCTATGACTTCCCTACCATCCAACCTGAGAATTGCAATCTCCACAGCCTTGGAATCTTTACAAGGCTTACCTCCACGCGCTGACCATTAAGCTATGATATTTGAAGTAAAGTAGGGTTCTAGCTTACTTGAAACCCAACTTGAATGCCCCTCAATGACTTGTACTGGGCAAAAACCAACTGATAAAGCTTTTGCATTCATGACTTCTTTTGCCAAATTGCTCAATATCAACTACAGTCGAGGGACATTATTCTCTCTCTCTACCCCGAGCCAATGATGAGCACAACAGCCATGCATCCTTTGATTACAATTCGACCCGCTACAAGTGTTTAGGTGCAAATGGTCCAGAATGTGTCAACAGATTTTGACGAACCAAAGTGCATCACTTCACAAAGGTGTAGGATTAAATTCTACATGTCTTCCACAAACTCATTATGTCCTATGACCCTTTTGTTCTTCCTTTGCCTCTTTGTCTCCCATTTTGAAAACTCAGTTAAAAAATTAGCAATTGAGAGGGGGTGATGGTGGTGAACGTATAACCCAAAAGAGCAGCTTGAAGAAAGGTCCACTTGAAACAGTAATTGATGAAGACAGCGGAGAGAAACTCAGTTCAATACCTGAAATTATCTACCTCAGTGGTCCTTCTATTTATCATGCTCTCTTCCTCACTTTTGAATCATTACCCAGCAAAAAAAAAGGGTTGGAGTAACAAATTTAACCTCTTCATTTAGACTGCATAACAACTTGTTCTTGACTTCTAATTTTCACCAAGAAGTTCACATGCCTCAATGGTCCAGTCAAATTCAAATTTTAGATCCTAGGAAGCTAACTGCAACTTATCTCTCTATTTTAGTTGGCTTAACAATTTTCATTGTTTAAATTCCATCTCTCTTTCCTTAGATTGAAGTCTCCCCTTCTCAAACTTCAACTTTATTTTGATTGGAAACTATACGTTGCAAAATAACTCAAACAAAATAAACTTAATCTAGTTTGGAACATGGGAAATGGGAGAGGGAGTCGTTTGTTGAATGGGTCTCCGCTCCAGAGTCGTATTGACAAAAGGAATCAACTAAATTAAGTATCAACTGAAGAAAAACGAAATTTTCAGGCAATAGGGATCAACTAAAGGGTTACTTGAGCAGAACACCCTTCATTGTTGTGGTTGTGAAACGTTTGACTCCTTCTCCTCCTCTAACACTCTATGTTTGCCAACAAGTACTAGAACCCTAGTTTCCTTGCTCTTTCTTTCTCAATTTTTTAGCGAAGCTCTTAGCCCTTCTTTCAGTTCCCATTGAATTCCTTCGTTCTTTCCTTCCTTTTATAAACTACCAGGGACCATTGATAGGCTGGAGATTTAGTCGTTATTTTTCATATCAAAATACTAGATTTTCTTATGTTATGAGTAGTACACGGTCAACCTAGGTCATATCTCTCAAGGGACGCGTGGTTTAATGTTTCTGTGTGTATTAGGCTAAAGCTACAGAATTGGGAAGGTAGGATGCAGACTGACTCGACAAGTAAAGTAAAAAAAGAGATTTTTTTTGGCAGAGGAAAGTATAGTGCATAAATTAAATGCTATCAAGGAAAGTAAAAGTTACCTAAGGTTACTACAACTACTAAAACTACCCAAACAATATAGTTATCATATCGACTACAAAGGCTCAATGGAATGGTTTTGATTCGGTTTACTAATATGCAAGCGATTCCTCACCAACCTATTTCCTAAGACAACCGCCTAACATTCGTCCATTGCTAACTGAGGGCTTACACAACCACGGCCTCGAGATAGTAGGGATTACACCCTTGATTGATGTAGGTTTTCTAACGATTACCTATAAAGCTGCTTGGACAAGTTCCAACCGGCCCCTAATCTAGTGTGATCTAATCTAGTGTGATCTAATCTAGTGTGATCTAATCTTACTAAGCACTAGCGTGACACAGGTAAGAATATATTTATCTAACAAGAATTACAAACATACAAGCAAGAGAAACATAGTCATTCATTGATTAACCAAAATACCAATACATGTAGTGGATTCAAAGGGAAAGGATGTGCTCAACTTCCCATGACGACTGCCAATAGTAGTTACAGTGTTCCACCGAAGATAGTCAGGTACTGAGGGGTTAAATCACCAAGTAATGTGCCAACGAGCCCTCACAGTCACCTCTTGGCAACCAACCGCTACCCTGATATATGCGTTCACATATATAGTTAATTAATTCCTAGCTCCCTCTCGAGCTGCTACGACAAATTCCTCTAAGATAGTGTGTATTACACTAATATTTCAAAAATAATTAAAGTGTATATAAATAGAAGAGTTAAAGTTAATTGGTTCGAAATTTTTATTAACACTTCCTACGTGTTTGATATATATTTGATTATGTCCATACTCTCTTATTTAGATAATTGACCTATTTAAATATAAAATATATTAAAAAATTAAGGTCTCACATAAAATAAATAAAAAACAAGTATATATATAATTAAAATTAATTAGTTGAAATATTTTACATGATACTTTTCCTATATTTTGATACATATTTAACTCGATCTATACTCTGTTATTGTACCTATTCTAACAAAAAGCAAACTAACTATAACATCCTTCTTATTCCCAGACAGATGGAAGTTGAATTGGAAACCATTGGTAGACCTATATATAACAATACTATGGCAAAAGAAAATGGCGAGAGGTCCCCTCACATGAAATTTATTTTAAATTAATATTTAAAATTTGAGAAAATCCAAGTGCGACCTTACTTTATTATAAACAACAATATTTTTAGATTAAGTAAAATTTCACTCAAAATGAAAATATAATTACTAAAAATCAACAACAATTCATGAATATAAAATAAAAAACTTCAATTGGCGGGAGAGGGTTAGGGAGAGATATCAGTGGGTGATTCCAAATAACGGACACTTAGCTATTTATAAAACTGTCCATTTATTTATTTTTTTCATTTTTCATTTGTGCATTTCACCTTTACAAAAGGTAAAAGGTTTCCAAATCGATACATTATTTTTTTAATGTTTTTTAATAAATAATTTTCAAATGTCTTAAATCAATTAAAAAGTCGAGTCTTTTGCAGTGCTCTTTTCCAACCTTTTCTGTCCACTGTCCTTCTCTTTCTAGATCCCCAATCTATGAATGTCGTTGAGTGGCAGCGCAATATTATATAAGAACTATTAATTCTTTAGGGTATGAATGGAATTGGGAATAACTTCGACCAAACTCATATGAACTATAATCAAACTACAAAAGATTTGTCTGGTAAGTAAAATTCATACTTATATTTTAAAAGAACGTGAATAAGCGTGAATTTGAAGAAAGTTTTATTGGTGAGTAAATGTCTATTAATTCAACTTACTTAAACATTTATTTATTTATATATAACCAATAACAATTTATTAATCTTTCACGGTATCCAATTTTAGGTTGGGGAGGCAATGTTGTCGTCCAATTTGGTGTACTTCTAAAATCGTGGGTGAAAAATAGCAGAAAAAATATCAATATGATTATGGTGATATTTCGCAGTGTTGTGCGTTTGGATTGTTTAAATTTAGTGTATCCTTTGGACTTGTATATACCAATCTTTGTTTGGTTATCATTACTATATGTGTCTTGACTTGTGAACAAATTATACATCGGAAGATGAGGTAGCAAGTTAAGTAGCACATGCATAATTTTTATAGCAGTTTTATTCGTGCAAAGAATATGTTCCTCTCTTAGTCGACGCATTCCAACAATGCCAACGTGCGAATCATTCATTCCGTATACGCCTTTGCCATGTCACACGCCGAATTCTATTTTGGCGTAAGCCTTCAAAATAAAACCTATTTTGAAACGGAATTTAACTACATTTTCTTTCACCTGAGCATCACGACGCCACTATTCCCGCTTCTATAATTAATTTGTCACATTTGAAATAACAATTTCTTCCATCACAAACTCTTTATAAATATACAAACAAAAGCTGAAAGGCTAAATAATTTAACGAGATATCCTCCTAATATTTCTCTATTAATACTTAGTAAAGAACATTAGAGAGAGAGAGAGGATCTATAGTGGATTAGTGGGAGAGTTTTTTTACCTGACAGTCAGAAGAATAGATTTCCACCTTTAAGTATTATTATAATTTTTTAAAATTAAAACAAGTCATATTACCTTAAACTAATGATATTTATCTTTATCATAATTGATATTGTGTTATAGTAATCATTTTTTCTCTAATAACTAAATTAATGTTATTTAAGTGAGAGATGGTTGAGATTTTTGTGGATTAATCCTATTTAATTATTAGATTAATTTTATATTATTAAATAATATTCATAATAAAAATTAATTATTATTTTAAATTACATTGATGTTGGTGGATATTTATTATAGACTTAATTATAATGTAAATGAGTCTACATTGAATTAGACTCTTATTTTATTTGCAAATGGTACATAATTATATTTTATAAAATCCATATAATAATATCCTAACACAACTTTAGAAGCAAAAAATCCAGGCATGCATAGCCACGGCCTACTAGTGGACCTAAGCTGCATAGTCAAATGCATTTCCTTCATCCTTCACCAGAAAAAAAGAAAAGAGAGAAATATCCAACAACTATAGCTGCATTTATGATTTTAGTCATTTCAAACGCCGAGTTATAAAGTGGGTGATTAGTACATATGGAAACATTAATGTAAGTTCATGGCACCATTCAAAGTTGAAAGAAGCATAAGTTCAAATTGTGGCCAGCATTTGTTACGAGGTTGGCTTATACTATATAGTAAGTAAATTACTCTTTCATCTTTTTCAAAGATATTTAAATTACATTTTTATTCTTTCTTATTTTAATATATATATATATATATATATATATATATATATATATATATATATATATATATATATATATATATATATTTATTATAGAGTTCCTTTTCAATGTAAATAAATGTTTTAAAACTGGATAATAATTATAAATGTGTTTCTCTCGTATGATATTTTGTCTTTTTTACAACTTTCACTATCGCCAACGATTAATTTAGTACATCCTATTATTAATTTTACTATTTTAGAGGATGCATGGAATGAAGTTTATTAATGGTCAGATAAGATATATTTTAACTTAAATTGGTCTGTTCTATTTCATAAAACTAAAACTTAAAGTATATATGATTCATTTATTTAACATAAGTTTTTATTTTAAGGTTTAACACTTCAACTAATTTTTTTTAATAAAACAATTAAACATAAAGACCATTTATATTGAAGATTTTAGAAAAAAATTACAAACTTACAATTAAATAAGTTAATAAAATTTAATCATTTATAAATTAAGATATTTGACGAAAATCATTGTTAATGGTTCGTATATCCTTCATCTATTATTTTTCGTACTAAACAGTATTACCCTTTTAAAATAATGATATATATATATATATATATATCTGATCATTCAATCATATGATAACTTAATGATAAGTTATTAAACTTTGGATAATTTAATATTATATATATATATATAATCAATCTATTCAATCATATGATAACTTAATGATAAATTATTAAACTTTGGATAATTTAATATTATAAATATATCATTAAATATCAATAACTTATATTTTAAACTACATATATTATATGTTAAACAAAGCAAAATTGTGAATATTAATTAACTTGAAGTTGTATAAAATTTACCCCTACAAAAATTTTAATCAATCGGTTAAATTGATTTTAATTTTTGTAAAAAATATTAAATATATAACTTTCCAAAATTTAATATCCAATATCAATTGATCTATCTCATAAATGCAACATTATAATTAATTAAAATAACTATATTTGTTAAAATTTATTTATTTTGACCCTTTTTTACATATGTAGGGTTTGTCTTCTTATGATCCCCCATTTCTCAAGTAATTTTTCTTTTTGGTATATTTATTAACTAAATCTAACTTGAATATGTAAGAGAAGAATATAATGTTATTCAATGATTGAGACATGTAATAAGATTGTTAACTTGTGTGACAAGTATTTTAAAAATTATATTTAGAATAATTTTTAATTGGTTAGTCTTGTAAAAATACCCTAAATATGAATAAAAAGTTTATTACAAAAATTATTAATTTTATTATATGTGTTAATCTATCTATAATTAAACAACGGTATAACAATTATTTACAGTCTCAATATATTCTAATTAAGTTCTTAAAGAACCGTTTGATACTGTAGAAAAAAAAGTAAGAAAAAAGATTAAAATTGAAATTGAAAAAAAATAAAAATTGAAAAATTATTTTTAAAAATATTTTTTTTCTCTCTTTTTCATTCAAATTTGGTTTTTGAACCAAACAAAAGAAAATACATCATTATCATATTTCTTATTCTCTCTTTTCTTCTTTCCCTCCAAACATACCCATAAAGTATTTGTTGTGATTATTTGCTATTATGATGTCAATCAAATATGAAGCTGGTAAGGCTAATGTTGTGTTTGTAAATTTTCCGTGCATCGCATATGTATATTTTAATTTAAATAGAAATTATACATAAAAATAAAGAATGGAGAATAATAGATATTTCTATTATCAAAATAAAAAAAAAATTAATGAAAAAATTAAAGAAATCAGGTTTGAAGCTTGAAACAAAAATTATGAAGACAAATTATTAATACAGATTAAGAAATTAGGCTATACACTAATGTTTTACATCGTCATTTTATAATAAACTACCGCATATAATAAGTTTGATTATTTTTAAAATAATTTTTTAAAATTATATTAATAATGATTTATGATTTGATAATAATATAAAATTATTTTATAATGTTAATTATAAATATTTATCATATTTATTGATAGGATGTATATATTAAAATTAAAAAAAGAAAAATTAAATTTAAATTATCATTAATCAAGATAATAATATTTTTAAATTTCAATACATCTAAAAAATATCTTTATTTTGATATAAGATATCAAAAATTAAAATTAAAATTAATTAACAAAGATGGTTGAATATAATAAAAGGAGTTAGCTTCTTACGACATAACGAATAATATTTAATTTTTATTAAAATATGTGCCACATTTGGTGCTGATTATGTCTCAAACAATAACAAATTGCCAAGCTTGAAATGATAATTTAGACCAAAACAATTAAAATGGTTTAATTAATTGGTTATCTTTACTTCAAATATGAATCAAATTAATTATATTTAATTTAATTTTTAAATCTATCTTTTTTCAAAACCAACTAATTATATGACTCAGTCAATTGTTTTTAATTTTTAAATTAATATATTTTAGACTTTAACACTTAATTTTGTCTGGTATATTTTTTTATTCATTTTAATGTTCTTATGACATAATTTCTTTTACTATATTCTGATAAAAAAAACCGATGAGATATATAAGGTGATAAATATAAAAAATACTAAATAAAACATATATTTAGTCATAAGACAATAAAGAATTTGTTTACCTTATATTAATAGACATTTTTTTTATATATAATAGATAATGAATTGAGATAAAAATTTCAAAAAAAAATATAATATTTAATTTTTATCACAACCTGATGATGAAAACTAATCCAATATAATTTTAAACAAATTGATTGATTTTAGATTGATTTTTTTTTTCAAAATGAAATCAAATCAACCAATTAAATCTATATTTATTTTTATCCTGAACTTTAACCAATTAAATTTGCAAATACCAAATGCTATAAATGATTTGTTTATTACTGTTGTAATTATATTGTATTAGATATTGAGGATACAATCTTGAGGGCTTTTTCTCTAAAAAAGAGTATATATACATGAAGGATAAAAGATAAAAAATGCTAAATAATACGATATCATATCTTGGATCATCTCCCAAGATTAGAGTTTATTTACTTTTGTTTTTATTTTCTGTTTTCACTAATAATTATAAAACTGTCATGTTGTTTTTAATATATTTTTACAGAAAATAAAGAAAACAATTTTTTTATTTTTACTGTTCTCTATATAAATTTTAAAAACAAAAACTAAATTGAAAATAAAATAATAATTTATGATAAAAGAAAACAAAAAATAAAAACAGAAAACGTTCTCTCAAAATAAACAAATCTCACTCTTCGTATCATCTCTTGATCTCTTAAAATTTGTTGCAAATTAATGTCACCATAAATTCTCATTATAGGACAGTCTGTTATCCTATTTACAAATATAGTAAATCACCTAATTTCCACAAAAATATAGTAACAAATCATATTTTGTTATCAAAGTTAATTTTTAGGCTTTTAGCTAATAAATCACATCTTCATTTATTATTGATTCTCAATCCGATGCTTAACAACTATTGCTGATTTTCAATCTAACCCAACATTGGTTTTCATATTTTTATTTTATTTTATCATGATTTACTTCCTGAATTAACTAGAATAACGATTAGCATGAATGAAGATACAGAAAGTTATATACTAATTATAATCGCAACTAATTAGGAAAATGCATTACGATAAAATAAAGGGAAAATGGAGAAATTAATCCTAGAAGATACTCTAATATATATATATATATATATTTTAAAGATATGATAAGAGATTGGAAAAAAAAAGATACAATTACTTGGGTGTTTCAAAATTGAAGATTCAGCTTGTAGTTCAAATAATAACACGAACTTTATTTAAGTGTTGATTTCATATATATTTATATTTTTTAACACTATTTGGGTTAAAATTTTCTAAACTTCTACTAGTTATGAGCATAAATAAGTTGACACAAAGTTGTTTAAACTTAATCAAGTATGAATATATACATTTTTTTTCTCACACATAAAAAAAAATCTATTAATAATCAAATTTTAATTAATATATGTTTATTTCAATTAATTTAGTTTTTTTATAAATATTAATTATCAATAAAATTGGTCAATACTTGACCTTTAATTATAATATGTCAATAGAAAAAAAATGCTTATTTTGATTGTTCGACTAAATATGATTATTTGAGTTTTGAATTTTAGAAAAAAGAACAATTTTTTCATTTCTAATTTTTTTCAATACTTTAATAATTTTAAGAAAAAAAAATGACAAATTAATATCAACTTATCATTACAATATTATATTTTTGTATAAATATTTCACAAATTTTTAATTTAAAAATAAAAAATGTTTTCTCATCTTTTCTTTAAAAGTTAAAACTTGACTCCAACCGTTCAACCTTAAAAGACGTAGAAATCAATAACGGAAAATTATCAAATCATTCTATATCTCTGGTTAGCTGGCAACAATGTGTAGAACAGATTACGCATACAACAAACAAAAGCACAACATATGGTATCGATTTCCGATTACTTACCAGGAAATTATAAAATACTTGGTTTATACTAAAAAAAGTATGAAAATACCTTAATACATTGATAGCACTAATTACTATTTTGGTGGGTATCTTCGGGTCGCGTAGAAATAAATAAAAGGGAGACCAAGGAAATGTTTTACCATATAAATTTTTGTAAAACCATTTTATAAGATTTTCTATAACTACTTTTTATTATTTTTTAATATTTAAAAATTTTAATTTTAAACATGTAAAACATGTAAGATTTTCTAAAACTACTTTTCTTTCCCATTCTTGATACTAGCATTTTGTTTGAAGGAAGAGAATACAAAAACAATGAAAAAAAATAAAATGTTTTCTTTCATTTGATATAGAAGAAAATAATGAAAAAAAAATAGTGAAATATACTAAAATATTCTTTTCTCAATTTAAAGAAAAAAGAATAAGACAATTTTAAATGAGTATACAAATAAAAATATCTTTATTTATTAGACATTTTTTATTTAAAATATTTGTTATTTTATGCACGTATATATTTTTTTATATAACTAAATAACTTAAAAATTATCTCATTTTCTATTTATTTTATTTCTCTTCTTTTTCTCTCCTTTATCGTTTGATCATAAACCAAATATTCCATTATATTCCTGCGTAAGACTTGCTAGAAGTAAAACAAGTTGAGTTTAAAATTTAAATGAAAATAAATCGCAAGAGTTTCTCTCTTTTTCATTAAATTAAATCATGTGATTTTTTTCCTACATTAACTATTTTACATTTTTTATACCTTTTATATTTTTGTTAAAAAATATTTGATACAGTTCTACGTATATTTTTTTTGGCAGAAGACAATCCTACTCCAACTCTACGACACTATTATAAGTGACAACAATTTTATTTTTATTAGATACTATTAATTAAATTAAAATTTTAAATTTAACATACAGGACTAAAATAAGTTATTTAGTAAAAAAAAAACTATTAATGTTTCAAAAATCCATAAATTGTCATGAATTGACTATTAATTGTTTTATTAATGGTCATTATCACTTACTTTATTATCTGAAATGAGGTACTATTTTAAAAGAATCCGTTTTGTGGGTATAAATATTGATTTAGACAAATTTTTATACTCATATTTTAAAAGCTTATCTCTTTATTTTATTTGTACATAACACAACAAGATTTTTATTATTAATAAAACATAATATATATATTTTTTAAAATACAAAATTCATCACTGTTTACCAATAACATTAATAATAGTTATATACTTTGACTTTTATTTTCATTTTTTTAAATTTAAAAATAGTATGTACGGGAAATTTAATGTTTCTATATATGTATTGTCCACATAGGATAACCAGTTAAAATAGAACTTAAGAACTTTGGTCAACGCTTTTCAATCATACCAATTGTACCCCTCGTTGCTTATTCATTTTAACTCTTAACCCTCTAATATGAATAATAATCTCATTCATCTTTTTGAATATTAAACCAAAACTTTCATTTCATCCTATCTATTCCGTTTCCTTTTCCTTTTGTTTTCATCATTTCCTGTCAATTCAAAAGGCTTCCAAAGATAAGGTTTATAACTTAAAAAAAGTCTTCATTTCCTATGAGTTAATATTCATTTAGTCAATGGACTAAATAATAATAAACAAATAGCTCATTACACAATTTCGACGTTATCAAACACGGCTTGCACAATATGAATTTGAAACCATTAACATTTTTTTTTTAAAACAGTCAATTAGAATATTTTATTTAAATAAAACGGAGATAAGCAAAGTAGATGAAAAAGTTAATTAAACCAAGCGGCGAAAAGTTAAAACTTATTTAAATTTATGGTCAAATGAAATATTGTTAATTCAAAAAATAAATAAATACTTGATATACTAAAATTTAAAAAAACATTTAATGCTTTGAATAATAAAAATATTGTTAAGTTAATTCAACAGAAAATTTATAAATTTCAATACAATGATATAAAAAAAAGAAATATTTTAAATACCTATATATTTTTTTGGATGACTATATTATAGTTATAAATACAAAATATTTCCCAACTTTTTTTTATGATTAACTCTATTTTTAGTAAAAAAATTATTTGTAATTATGTTTTGATCTTGGTTAAAAAAAAAAAGAGCAAATAAAGTTTCATATTTAAAAAATGAACGAGAGTAGAATTAAATTGATTGTACGATTTGAAGATTTTCCCGCAGATCGATAACGGATATAGTTGGATAAAACAACAAAAGTAATATGTATAGCATATAGAACAGAAAAGGGTAATTTTGTTACATGTGAAAAAGAGAGAAAGAAAAGTAGAGTTAAAGTAAGGTGACATGACGCGGTTACTGATAACTTAAATCCCACCCGTCTCGAAGTAACTCGTAACCGTAACAACCTCAGAGCACACGGTTTGTAATTGTAATTGTAATCGTAACCCAAGTTAAGTTGTTAGACCCTGTTTGGTTTCTCTCTCTTATAACTCAAACTAACGGCATATTCATAAGTCTCTCTCACTCTATGCCGCAGGACATGGTTTGATCGACCGAGTCACCTCTCTCGCATTCTCCGAATTTCCAAGATCCAAACACACTGTCTTGTCCTCCGAGATTCTGCTGAACTTCCCCTTCGCTTTCTCTCCTTTGTCCTTACATAAACCAACAACAGCGACAACCTTAACCTTATTTGTTCCTCGTCCATTGTAAAGAGGGAAACCAGAAGATAAATGGTGGTGAAGATGATGAAGTGGCGGCCCTGGCCGCCTCTCGTGTCCAAGAAGTACCAAGTGAGGTTGATTGTGAGGACCCTCCGCGGCTGCGATCTGCTGCGGGACGCTGCACACCAACCTTCCAGATTGGTCATTGAGATTCGCTGGAAGGGTCCTAAGTTGGCTCTTGGTTCCCTGCGACGGAATCCTGTCGCCAGAAACTTCACTCGCGAGGCGGATATCGACTTCGACCACGGTGGCGCCGTCGTCGTTCGCTGGGATGAGGAGTTTCACACGTTCTGCTGTCTGAACGGCAACAAGGACAATGTCTTTCACCCGTGGGAGATCGCTTTCACTCTCTCTAATGTCACTCTCTCTCTCAACCTTTTCCCCCTTAAAACAAATGGAATATATTATTTATGCATTGTTTCAAAATTGGATTGTCTGATAAAAGAACCCATTTAAAAAAAAAAAACTCTTTGAATTTCATTTTGGATTGGTGAAATGTTGTTCCTCCTTGAAAATAATTTTTTTTATCGGTTGGGAATATTCGTATTTCTTGAATTATTGTTGATAAAAGAACAGATGGATTATTGTTCTAGGTTTTTTATTTTATAGTTTGGTGGACTCTTGAAATTTTGGATGATCGTTTCTTTTGGTTGTCATCGTGTTCTCTTTCATCTTTTTTTTTTTTTTTTTGGTAATATTTGGTTTACTAATTGGCATGTGTCTCTGTCTGGGAGTTTTGTTCTGTCTTTTCTTTCATCTGCCCACCTCCCCTTTTAAATGAAGGTCATAATATTGAATAGGTGAGCGTTAATTTGTGTGTCTGCGTTACCGATAATATTGCTGTTGACTTATTGTTTTCTGACTGCAAATAGGAGTGTTTTTTTTTTTGAAAACATATTTAGATTTTTCCTTCCAGTGGGAACTTTATGGAGTAGTTGACTTTTTTGTCTATATGATTATTGTGTTTTTTCATTTGTCACAGGTTAAGTAATGGCTAATTTGAAATAATTTTTTTCCTGTTCCATGGGTTAATAGGCAAGGGCATTGTCATTTATTTTTTATCTAAGCAGAATTTTGATTTCTCTACTGTAGGGATTGAATCAGAGCCCCAAAAGCAAGGTTGCTGCTATTGGAACGGCATTATTGAATATTGCTGAATTAGCATCTTCAACTGTTCAAAAGGATTTTGATTTAAACATTCCACTCACGTTAACTGGAGGTTCTGTAGAGCCTTCTCCTTTACTTTGTGTGAGCCTCTTTCCCAGTTTGTTCCTGATTTATTTTATCTCATGCCATACAAGCATCTCTGTATATAGGCTGGTCCAATTTACAGTCATAACTACCAAAATTCTAGCATTCAGGTTTTGTCTTTGTAATTTGTTACAATAGCTTTTGATTGTATGCAGATATCAATTAGTTTGGTGGAGCTAAGAGTCTCTCAAGAGAGCTTGGAGCCAGTTCAGAGATCTATAATGCCTGTGTCTTCACCCTCAGCCAAGACAGGAGAAACAACCTTGGCAGAAAAAGATGAGCTTTCTGTGATTAAAGCTGGTCTTAGGAAAGTAAAGATTTTGACAGAGTATGTATCCTCCAAGAAAGCAAAAAATGGATGCAGTGAGGAAGAGGGAAGTGAAGGTAGGTTCTCTAGGAGTGAGGAGTATCCTTTGGATTCTGAATCGCTTGACAATTCTGAGGAAGGCGATACAGACGAGGGAAAGGAGGATTCCAGTGTTAGGAAGTCATTCAGTTATGGAACACTGGCCTTTGCAAATGCTGGGGGATTTTTTTATTCCAACATGAAAGTAAATTGCGATGATGAAGACTGGGTTTACTACAGCCATCGCAAGTCTGATGTTGGTCGTTCACAGATGCAGGATTATACTGTTTCTTCTTCTGAGCCTTATTCATTACAAAGTTCTAAGCGCAGCATACTACCATGGAGGAAGAGGAAGTTGAGTTTCAGATCTCCTAAAGTTAATAAGGGAGAGCCATTGTTAAAGAAGGCGTATGCAGAAGAAGGTGGTGATGACATAGATTTTGATCGCCGTCAACTCAGCTCTGATGAATCCCTTCCTTTGACTGTAAGAATTCTTTCTTCAAACTTATTTCCTTCTCATTGGAGTATTAATTTGTTTTGTTTGCAAACCTTCATAGTTGATTTTTTGGGGTCAGTTTTAGCCTGGCCCTCATTTGTCTGGTAATGATTGTAAACTAACAAAAATGTAGTGTATAAATCTCCATTGTTCAATGACAGTATGATACATAAGCCATTAATTTGTAGCATAATTTCTGATTACTTGTGTTGCACATTTAGTTTATTTTATTCATGTTAATGTTTTATATTTTCTGTCAGTTGTACAGGGCTGAGGATGACACATCTGCACATCGATCATCGGTCTCTGAATTTGGGGATGACAGTTTTGCTGTAGGTAGTTGGGAACAGAAAGAAGTCATGAGTCGCGATGGTCACATGAAGCTTCAAACAGAGGTCTTCTTTGCCTCAATTGATCAATGCAATGAACGTGCAGCAGGTGAGAGTGCATGTACTGCTCTTGTTGCTGTGATTGCTGACTGGTTCCAAAATAATCGTGATCATATGCCCATAAAGTCGCAGTTTGATAGTCTAATTAGAGAAGGTTCCTCAGAATGGAGGAACCTATGTGACAATGATACCTATAGAGAGCAGTTCCCTGACAAGCATTTTGATCTAGAAACAATAATTCAAGCAAAAATACGCCCACTCACTGTGCCTCCTGGGAAGTCCTTTATTGGATTTTTTCATCCAGAAGGGATGGATGAAGGGAGATTCAACTTTTTGCATGGTGTCATGTCTTTTGATAGTATTTGGGACGAGATTAGTTGTGCAAGGCAAGAGTGCCCTAGCAATGGTGAACCTCACATTTATATTGTTAGTTGGAATGATCATTTTTTCATCCTCAAAGTTGAATCTGAATGTTATTACATAATTGACACTTTGGGAGAGAGGCTTTATGAAGGGTGCAAACAGGCATATATTTTGAAATTTGACAGCAGCACATTAATATATAAAATGTCAAATATTGCTGATTCATCGGATGATAAAACATCAAATACATCCACCGACCAGCAAACTGTAGCAGAAGTATTAGCTCCTAATAACAGGCAAATCCAACAAGTAAATAGCAAGGAGGTGGACTCTCTTGCGAGGCAGCAAGAAGAAGTTATATGCAGAGGGAAGGAAGCATGCAAAGAATACATTAAAAATTTTCTTGCCGCAATCCCTATCAGAGAATTGGAAGCAGATGCTAAGAAAGGTCTCATTTCTTCAACATCCCTTTATCACAGACTATTACAAATTGAGTTTCACTACACCCAAATGTTACTCTCTTGTTCTGCAACTCTTGGTGAAACACCAATGGCTGCACCAGAATCAGAACCCCTTGCTCTTGCAATAACTGAGGCTTCTATGTAACCATGCTGTAAATTGAAGAAAGCGGGTCTATGCTAACACATTTTACTACCTTAACTATTGATGTTGAAGTGAATTTAATTAACAGAGATGAATGCTCGTTTAAGCTTTTGATGCCTTGTTTTACCTGTAATCTTTCTTGGGAAGGTTATTCTGTAAATGGCTCTGTAATTTCCTTTTCAAGTGAGTGCATACTTTTGGCATCTGAAATGTAAGTTCTGAACAGATTCTACTGACAAATAGCTTAAAACTTTTTACAGACTCCTCAGCCTTTGTTACTTTCGTTTTCCTCTCTGATTCCGGGATGGGAAAGAGGCTTTCTTTTGATTCTCGTTTCTTTTTCTCTTCTTTTTATCGTCTGTTTATTATTTATTACCTGCTTTTTATTATTTTATTATTTTGATGTTGGTTTTCTTTCTCGCTTTGTTACCCAAAAATACACACTTCATTAATTTTAGGCACATAAATAAGTTTTTTATTGTATGGTGAGAGTGATACAGTAGTCGCGCTATCATAGCTTTATTTTTTTCATAGGAAAGTTACAAATCCAAAGGAACCAGTTCACTCTATCTATTTAAAAAGTCTTTTATTTTATGGGCTTCATGTAGGCCTTCGTCGTTGTTTTGTTTACACAGCCTTTTTTCACCCATCCAATACGGATATGTTATCTCGTAAAGGAATAAGGGACCATTACTTGATAAATAAGATAAAATACGATAGTGTTTTATATTTTAATGTAATATTTGATGAGTAAATAGGATAGGATAAATTTATTAATTTATCAAGCCCTACTAATTACTTCAAAGTTTATCTGTGAGTGTGGGATACTAGATTAAAAAGAAATATGATAGTAAAGTCAAAATTTTTCCCACTCTCTTTTACTATTTTTTCTAACAAGGTCGCCGAACTCTATTAGTGGGGCATTCATCCTTTTGGAATCCAGCCCAACTTGACTTGTGGATTGGCCCAGTCTGCATCGTGGCTTTATCCAAGGACCTCGACAAACATAGATCAGCGACATCTGATCTTCAATCAGGCGTGTGTATGATATTTTTTGTCTCACTAATTCACTTTGATCCAAAGATGATTTTCACGGATTCAAATTTTAGAAATTAGATGCGATATTTCTTGAAAGTTATGTTTTGAGTGTATATATATTAAAAATATAAATTTTTTAAATAATTATATATTAATAATAGAACTTTTTATTTATTATTGATTTTAAAATATATTGTAAATTATATTTTAATTTAATTTTTTAATTTTTTTTACCCTATAATTTAACTATATAACATTAAGATTGATATATTATGTCAATAAATTAAGTTAACCTAGTCTTATCTTATATAATCGATTATATCAAAACTTCTAATTAAGAAGGACTAATCTATTTTACATTGTAATGATAATTCTATCAAAACCTTATAAATATATGCAAAATAAACCAACAATGAATTAGGTAAAGACCTACTCAATAAAGATAAGTTTGGAGTTAGGGATTTACTTACAAAATTTAATGAAGATGAGTGTGGGCATAAGTACTATAGTAGCATCTAAATCTCTATTTAAAAGAAAAAGGTGTTGCATAGGGGTGCCTTTAAAACTATGAGAATGTGTTAGAGAATACAAATGAAATCAAGTGCCAATACTAACACATAAGGTCCAAGTTTAAGAATTAATTATTCTTGAAGTTCATTATTAGATTTAATCAACTTTAAGCATTAGAATATTACATTTGAGAATGAATTATTTTTTAACTTTGTATGGATTATATTTTAATTATTTAATATAATATTTGAATGATTTAAGAATAATTTTTTAGTTAAATTGTAATAATTTTTTAATTAATCTTACACTTAAGTTTGAGTAGTGAATGTGAATATATGTGTCTTAAATAGATATGAAAATGATGATTAAAGTTATACCTTGATGAGTATGAGTTGAGTACCAATATTTTTTTTTTTCAAACATATGTATGATAACTTTTACTATAAATATTCTCCATTCCCACTCCATTCCCACTCAAATTCCATTGCTATCCTAGTCCCACGTTCATCCCTATATTCTAGAAAGGCCACAGGCTTGGATTTCCAAGCTAGGCAACGCCATGGATCTTTGCATCTTTGAACCACCTATTACAACATGGGTAAACCCTAGGGTTAGTCTTCAGATTTTATTCACCCAAAGCAAAATATCAAATAAGACTTCTTATAATTAATTATTAAAAATTGTAAATATATATTACATAAAAATAGATACAATTTTATTAAAAATGATTTGTTTTATTAATTAAACAAATAACATAGTTTTAAAAAATCTAAAAAAGATATATCATATTTTTTATTCAATTGATTTATATTGTTATTATCTATCATTTAGTTTACGTTATCCCTTCAATTTTTTTTTTACATACACATAAATATCTATATATAAAGTTATTTTTAAAAGAAAAAGAAAAAAAAAAGAAAAAAATATATACACACAATATGTATATTTAAATAATAATTTTATAAAATTTATTCCATTTTTCTCTTCATTTCTCATCATCTCTCATTTTTCTATCTCTCTTACTAGTTATCACTTAAGATACACCTCCCAAAAATTATATAATCATCATTTCTAATAATTTTTTAAGGTCTTTTTTATCTTTTTCCTAAATGTATATTAATAAAGAAATTAAAAGAATATTATTTCCCTGTACGAAGAAGAGAATGTATTATTTTTATTATTATTAGGTTAAAAATTAAAGTTTTTTTAAACAAAATTTGAGGTTCAATTATGTTTTTAAAACTTCAAAAATAATATCTAAATATAATAAAGATTTATTACCATTAGAATTGCAATAATGAAATTTAAAATTTATTTTTTTCTTGCTACAATATTATAATCTTGTATCTTTTATTTAATTTATATTATTTTGATTTTTGTGATATGCAATAAATTATTATGATCTTTTAGTTTTTAGTTAAATTTAATATATTAATTTTAAAATTATAATTTATTTTTTATATTTGACCCCAAAAAAATATTTTAGCTCTGTCGATATGTTTGTTATCATCATTTTATATTAAAACTTGTATGTACTTTAAATTTTTTATTATTATACTAACTTCTAATATTATTTCCTTTATAATTTGAATTTATAGTTTAATTTTGTTAAAAAAACAATACTTTAAATCTATTATCATAAATCATTATATATTGATATGCCATAATAAGTTAAAAATTATTCAATATAAATTTATAAATGTAACACAAAAAAAATTAATAGAGTAATACTTTTAATCACGTTATATTTTAATTTGAATAAAAAATCATAAAATAAGACAATAATTTTAATCTATTTATAAAAATAATATAAAAAAGTAATACACAACTATATAACTTTTTTTAAACTCCTTCTAACCTTGAACAGTGGGCCATCACACCTTTAGACAAGGCCCATACCGGCCCTGGACTAACCCCCCAGACAGCAGACCCCATCTCAACCATGCAACCTATTATGCTTTTAGCCCTTAAAATAATTCCTTCTTGGCAAAATTTTTCATCAACAGCACCAAATTAAAAGTTCCAAACATGCAAACGGAATATGAATATCTATTCTCTTTTTTGAGGTCAAGATAGTTCTTCTCATAGATGGAGCTTTTGCAAAGAAGACCCTTGACCAGTGAGTTTAGTTAATTGGTTTCTTGCTTTGGATTCTTCTCAAGATTGTTTTGGGTGTGGAAAGCATCTCCAGCAACACAAACGTTGCCTTTTGATGTATCACATTTTATACCATATTTATAGTAATTTGCACTTTTCTTCTTTTTATAACTTAGTTTCTAGTTATTTTTGTTATTTTTTTTTTCACTTTCTTGAACTTGTCACGGTTTTAGATTTGTTTTGATTTCAGGAACTAACCTTTTATGGGTTTCGGGAATGGAGCTTGATATTGAAGTTCAATAGAAGCATTGCCGGGTCTCGGAGTTGGCATCATATTATACGTTGGATGCAATAATACTTTTACACGATTGATATATAGTACACTCGTTCCATTTCATATATTGTTATTGCTTCTAAATTTTGTTTCTTTTCTTCTTGTATTTTGCTTTCTATATATAGTAGCTAAATCTCTAGTATTCTCTCCTACATTCTAACAGGGAATAACTACTCCTTTTGAAACTACCTTTTACGATGTTTGGCTTCAAAAGCCATAGATCCTAGCTCCACCGAAATTAACAATTTTTTATGGAAAATGTTTCCATTCAATCACTGTACAACACTAGCTTGTAGGTTTTACATCTAAACGAGTTTATACATTAATGTCTATTTCTAAGGACTCTCTCTACCAGATAGACAAGGCTGGTTCGTTACATGCCAAGAATAATTAAGACTAAAGAGAACAAAATTAATACAGTACAAGAAGAAAGCTATAAAACTTATGGCCCCTTTCATTTGTTTTCTCTTTTCATTTCATATACAAAATATCATTTTATTTTTACTCTTATTTCTTATTTTCACAAATTCTTAAAGAAAAGTAAGATCAACTAAATTTAATTTGTTGTCACCTTTTCTTCAACAAATTTTTGAAAAGAAGAGTAAAAACAAAAATGACACTTATATAATTAGAAGAATTAATCGTATTTTGCTCTTCTTATTATTGTCATTTTTCAAATTTAATTTTTTTATTACACATTTAATCTTTAATATTTTAATTTATATGTTAATTTAATATATAATATTTAATTGAAGTAGGTTGACGTGTGAAGATCACGTAATGTATAATAAAATATTACGTCAACATTTTCGTTAAATATTATAGGTAAAAGTTAATTAATAGATTAAAATTACATATTTAAAATAATATTGATCAAATTAAAAAAATAAAAACACCAAAAATAACCATAAAAGAGAAAGAAAAAAAAAACATGATTAAGGCTAAATAAAAATATATGAACCAAAAAATGAAGACAAAGAGAGGCAAGGTGAGGTAAATTTCTAGCAGCAAACGGGGCATTTGACAAGGCCGTTCTCGTTGCAGTGAGAACATCTAACGAAATATTCATCGTTGTTGTCCCTATTGTGAGCGAAGACTTTGCAACTGCCACAACAGTTAGAACAAATAGTGAAGCCAACGTTGGCGCAGCCAGTGCAAGGAGAATGAGAAGAGTGAGTGGGTGTCCCTTCTAGAAACTTGGCAAGGCACCCCATCTCATGCAACCCCATCACTTGATCAGCTCCTCCAATGTATCTCCCCTTAATGAAAAGCTTTGGAGGAATCACTTTCCCTCCCAAGATTTTCCACAACTCCTCTCTGAACTCTAAGTGCAGAGACACATCTCTCTCGTGGTACATTATCTTAAAGCTCCTCAACAAGAAACGGACTGTGTTGCAGTCCTGATAGGTTTTCCTTATCCCTCTCAAGCTTGTTGTGTAGAGAATGATTGAGTGGTTCCCTCCTGGTGGACACAATTCTTTAAAATCACTTAGAGATGGGTATTCATTGTTGCATGATACCATCTTGTTATCCTTGGACCCTACGGTGGCTTCTTCTTCTTCCTCCTCCTCCTCCTCCTCCTCCTCGAAATGATTATCATTATCATCCTCAATCACTAGCTCGGATAGGTTGTTTCCTTTGTAGTCATGATATGGAAACTTGGTTTGAAGAACTAGGCCTTGTTTCTTCAAGTTGGTTATGGTTTGGAGGAGTTTGAGTTTTCTAACAAACCTTCCTCTCACCATTTCTTTGGTGTTTTTCTGTGTGGATGGCATGTGATTGGTGTTGGTGTTAGTCATGACTTAAGGGTGGAAGGAAGGAAGAGGGTGAGAGTGACTGATGCAGTGGAGATTGTAAACTAAAGCTGTGTGATGTTGGGTTTGCTTTTGAATGATGAGTGGAAGGTGTGGGGGCAAGGCTATACCTATACCCACTCCCCATCTTTTATCAGATTAGAGGAGACTGACCCTTTACCTAACCATTTGGTGCCTCAATCATGAAGGATATTTGTTAATTGGAAACTATAAAGTGGCTAATATTCCCCTGTATCATTTGCCTACTTGATGCGGGAACTATGCCAGCCTTATGTAATCTCAATTTGGCACATGATTCACTTTCGTTTCATACCATTGTTACTTGGGGTGGCATTGGACCACAACTATTTCTTTGCCTAATGCCAAGGAGACAAAGTGTGTCCATCATCATCATTCCACACATTCCGGTAAAACCCTCCTTGTCCTCAAACTCTAACCTTCCATAGGCAAATATTGTGTTTTTAATATTTTTGGTAAAACATAAATTTCTCCTTCAAACTAAAAAAAGTACAGTTAATGTATTCAAACTTTAAAAAGATATAATAAATTTTTAAATACATATATATTATTTAGCTTGAAGATAAAATTAATCATGTTTAACCGAAAGCATAAAGGCTAAAAACACTTTTTTTTTATTATATATAACATGCCTAGGACTTTGTTGGAAACAAAACGAGAATAAAATTATAAATTTACATGCACACTTCTTCTTCAATGATAAAATTATAGTGGAGTTGTTTAAGTCATTTTTGGTTAACATTTTAGAATTTAGTTTTGGGTTTAACTTAATTACGTGAGGAGCGTCTCTATTTGTATATTTTATTTGAGATATATTGTTAGTGGGTGAAAATTTACAGTATCCTAGCAAATTAATTTCTTATATCAATTTGAACAAATTTTCTGCCGGTAATTCTTAGAAATTTAAAAATAAATACTATAATTATCTCAAAACTCTTAAAAATCGTTAAGAACGGTCATGTCAATTATTTCAATTATGAAATTAATAAGAAAAAATTCCTTAGTTTAAGAAACTCAAATAATTCCAATTAGAGATGATCTCGGTGATAATCCTGCAGTCATTCCGTTTCTTTGTTTTCCTTTTTCTGGTGACTTATATCTTTTTTTTTGGGACATATTCTGGTAACTTCTAATCACCCGGAAAAAGATAAAAGTAATGGAAAAAGATTGATTAAGAGTAAATTCTCAAATTTTGTTAGTAAATATTTAGTAACCGACATGTTAGTCAGTAACATTGTAAATGACAAACTTATTAGACTATTAGTCCCTTTCAAGAGACTAATGATTTTTTTAAGGATTGATATGACCAATATTTTTAGTTCCTTGAGAGTCATGATAGAGGTTTTGCATTAAATTAATGTCTATTCTGAAATTTCTCGTAGACAAATTTAACAATTTATTCTTTATTTTAGCAAGATCAAGATAACAATTTCTTCTCAGTTTCGTTGCCTTTGAACCCTTCCCAACTTTAACTATCACCTACACTTTTTATTACTCCGAAGTCAATCTATTAATTTCATCCCTGCAAACAAAGTTTACATGCTGAACCTTTTCTGCACAGAGACCCATATCTTTTATCCTTCCATCCGCAATCAAATGCTGTTATCACGCACGCACATAAAGTGGCACACTGGAAAGGCCTAAAGATTAATTGTTGCAAGCAAAAATTAAGAAAAGCACTAGACATTGCAACCGATTACATGTCTATTTCCAAAAAGTGCATCAATAATTTGTCCACCAAACATGTTGAAAGTTGAAACACATTTGTGGCTAAGCATATACACCCTTGAGTCCTTGTATAACCAATACACATAGGTATACGATTCTAGATGCATTTTATGAATCAAGCACATGAATGCAACTCACCTTGGTACTCACATCAGACCACAGAATCACCTGTAAACTTTAAAGCAGAGTACAATGCATGTGTGTGCCAACTTTTCCATGCTCCCTGCATTCCTCCTGCAAAGGCTAGTCCTTGCTCGTGGGTGTATTTATTATATGCAATACAAGTTTTTATTATAAAGATGATGAGTAAATAGTATATGCGTCCAAATGTAATTGATTTTTAATAACAATTTATTATGTATTATATATTTCTTCTTTTTAATAAGCTTTTAAAAAAGTTATAAAAACCTTAATTTCTGATTGGTTAACAAGGTAAAATTTTTGTAAAATTTTTTATAATGACAGTGCATGGATTTTAAACTCATGAGTAGATGAAATGAAGCATATGCATCCTTGGTGTCACATATCAGTACCAAGTTTTTATAGTTTAATC
Organism: Mucuna pruriens; assembly: GCA_025330945.1. Taxonomy (NCBI): domain Eukaryota; kingdom Viridiplantae; phylum Streptophyta; class Magnoliopsida; order Fabales; family Fabaceae; genus Mucuna; species Mucuna pruriens. The sequence goes on from JAENHJ010000528.1 coordinate 4,764,614, forward strand.
TCTGCAAGTACAGAAATATATATATGATTTGTGCACCTCAAAATACTGGTAAAGTTGGTACAATAGAAGGCATTAAGTATTAAAAAGATACTTTGCAATTTGTACAAATAATTTTCTATGAGCCCGATAATAGATTTCAGGACCTATACTTGAGTTTACTCAGCTATCAGCCACAGTGGAAATAAACCCAATATCAAAACCAAATCCAATGCAAGTCAACTCTTGTTTGTTTTCATCAAACATCTTCATCTTCAAATAGTACGAACCCTGCAAACGTGACACATGGTGAGAAACATGACATCGCAAATAAAAATAACACACTAATTATACAAGAAAGGAGATTAGTGCATCTTGAAATTTAAACGTCTCTACAATGTCTTTTGGCAACTAGACAGTTGAAAGAACTGAATATGCTACGTCAAAATCCAATTACCAACCCCTTCCCTCTAGTGCACAGTCAAGGAAAAGGCAAAAGAAAGGCAACAAGGTCATGACACTAGTAAAAGACACCAATACTTGATTGTGCTTTGTGGCAGAAAGAATTAATTTTAGGACAGATGATTGTAGATCAGAAAGATAGTGGTATTATATAAACAATTCATGATTTGAAGTAATTAACAAGAAGGAACAAAATATGATTAAATTTGAGATTCCATCCACAAATAATGAGAGTTGAGGTGCATATGCGCATGAAGACGAGTACTTCTACACACACATGGGGGAGGATGTGAATAAAGAAACATTGTTAAGTCTTTTGGGCATTATTAATATGAAAGTTTTATTCAAGATATATATGAAGCCGAGTGTAATCTGGAAGAATATGTATGCAGAAAAAGATAATCATATGAGGTAGGAATTCGTCAACATAGATTTGACAACATTTGCCCATGATTTTTGCTGCCTTGCCGGACTAGGAAACAAAGCAGCGAAACCAACAAAAGAAGTAATGTAGTTTTCTAATGGCAATAAGCACGATTTCAACACACTGATAGTGTCATTTTTGTATTGATTATAGTATTTAGTTTATGCATTATTATCAGAAAGTTAACTAGATAACTCATCTCAGTTGTAATGAATACATATCAATACTAAAGCATATAATGATAATACTTAAAAGTACCATCCAATAAATAGGTAATAAATACACCAATACTAATAGCCATCATAGGATTTCATCTATTTTCCAGTCAAGGTTACTCCCAATCTTAATGTGTCAAGTGTCAACAAGCCATAACATGAGTTTTTAATGAGGATAATGATATCCTTTAAATTCCAAATATTATTATAGAAGAAACAAAAGAATTTAGGTAGCAAGAATTGGGATCAGGTGCAAAGGGACTTAAAGGAATGAATAGAATAATGACTCACAGGTGGAGTGAATCCTGGTAAAACTTGTGAATGAGCAACCACAAAGTCACCAATTGAAACAGGGCAAGATGTCTCTCCACAAAGGTCATGTGTCTCTGTGTGTATTTGCCATCCAAAATATGAGACATCAATCACCAGCTTCCCTCCTGATATTGCTTGACCTGAGTCATGCTTCATCAAATACTTTTATTAGAGAAGCTCACAAAAGTGGGGCCCTTGGGTGTTTCCATTTTCGTTCCTTAATACTAAATAACACCTTAAAAAACAAGTAAGAGAAAAAAATTCTTTTTTTTTTTCCAACCAATTGTATATTTTTCAATTTTTCTGTTGGTTGGTGTCTATTTAAAATCCGCATTGGTCTGTTCTTTCCCTATCCTCCAAATAAAAAGTGAAAATCCTGAATTTTAGATTTTCTATATCAAAAATGATTTTTTAAATGAAGGTAGTCGTACGTGGATGCCAACTTAAGATGATCAGTCTCCTCAAAACCTTATATTCTTTAATAAGGATTTACCAAGTGAAAACTCTCCTTAATGACTACTGATTTTGTTTGGTGGTCAGAAATGGAGAACTTATTATGTAGCCTCTGTTGAATTAATAGCATTCCAAACTAAACAAATATTCAAAATGACTTATTTTTTTAGGAAAAGAGTCTTGGTTAAAAATTCACGGTTATATATTATTTTTAGTAATATTTTATTATAAAAATATTACTAATATTTTTATTTATATTTTAATAATATTTAAATATTATTAATAATATTTTTCGATTGGAGTCAGATATAATATTTATTAAAGTATTATCAAAATTAATAGATAATATATTTTCATATTTTTTAAATAATATAAAAGTTATATATATAGAATAGTGATTGCAAAAATAGTCTAAACTCAATTTTATTTAATAGTCTATTTCGTAAAAAAGTTTATTAAATAAAGTTATAAATATTCCTCTAAATAGGAGTATGCATCTAATCTAATTATATGTAGGTTAACCATTAATATGGTACACTATATTTGACAAAATAAAAGTATGTAGATAAATGTTTGATCCCTAGTTTGTGTCTTTGAATTTTTTTAGTATGTGTATTTAAAAAATATCTTTATTAACAAGTTTCTGGCCGTGGATATCCTAGATTCACCCCAAAAAAATATGTAATAGATTTGTTGAAAGATGATAATCCCTTTCATGAATTAGTATTTTGAAAGATTAATTTCTAATTTCTAGCTTGGAAATACGTTGAGTTAAAAAAAATGTAGACCAACAAGTTTAAACCTTAAAATTTGTTAACAACATATAATCTCAAAATATTATAGTAAAATTTTAACACCGTAAATAATATTATTTTGCATACTTAGGTTATTTGTATTTATTTGAATGTGTCAACTAGTTAGACCCGAAAAAATTTTCAATTAGTCTGGGAGAGGCTGATCTATTTAAATGAATAGTCAATAAAAAAGAAATCTTAACTTGTGTTATTTAGCAACAAGCTTAATCCGATGTAGGTAAAATCATAATTAAGTTACTCGCGAGCGACATGACCTATCTCCATTTCTAATGGCTTAACTAATAATTACGAAAGAGAATATTACTTTTCAACTACAATTGCCACCGGACTACAAATCTACAATTGCATTCAGATTTCCAATTGAATATTACTTCTCATTTTCAGGATGAAATAAATAAGTAACAAATGCATAAAGAAGCATCATATGCATGCAATGTGCAAATATAAGGTAAAATTGCACGATACCTGTAGTTGCAGAAATGGAGAATGTTGCAGGCTTGCCTCTTGCAATGGGATAAGGAGATATTTTAACTTCTTTGACCTTAACGTTATAGTCTGCTTTCTTATCTGCTCATACAATTTAAGTCATGACTTATTATAAGCTTAACGAATTTTGAGTCCGTTTTTTATAGTTATATTTGATATTGACCCTTTGGTACTTTTTTTGAGTAAACTTAATCTATGAATTCTTTATTGTTAAAATTAAGTTCTTTATTCCTTTCCTTTTAATTAAAACTCTTCGATTATCATTTTTGAATATATATTTCCGTAAAATTTAGAGGGATTAATTAAAATTCAAAAATCATAAAATAACCATATAGTAATTAAAGAATTTTTTAATAAAAATTATAAATAATTAGGGACCTAATAAAAAAACAATTTTTTAGGATTTAAAACTCCACTTAAATCTTAATACATAAATAAAGCTAAGAAAGGTGAACTAATCATAGTATGGAGTGAGAAATGATTTTTGTAGAAATCATATATAGCGAGGAGCCTAAAACAGAGAGAAGATAAAAAGAAAATAGAAAGAAAGTAGAAAAGGTTAACGAGACTAACCGCAATACTGAACGTTAGTGGAATAGACCAAATGGTAAAGTAGAGAGAGCGAGAAGGAGAAAAAGAGAAGGAGCTTGGAATTGAACCTTACGCTCTTCATCTCCGTCAATTCTTCTGCACTGCACCAAAGAGTTATGAAATGTAACAATGCTAAAACAAAACAAAACTCGTGCTAAATAACATATGTTAATAACGAATAAAGATCAAGTTGGGGAAGACTGGCAGAAGATGAACGTTAGGTGCGAGAGTGAAACAGTGTTTAGGTGTGTGAGTGAGACAGTTAACGTTATTGTCAACAATTTGAGTAATTGATTCATTAAATGCTTGACTATACTTATTTATTTTAATAAATAAAATTTAACTTTAAATTTTATTGTATAAATGAGATAAAATTCAAACTTTAGGTTTGATATTAAATTTTAACTAATAATCTATTTTTTGACAATTAAATTAAAAAATAAAGTACGGGAATAAAAGTTAATTTTTTTAAAAATTATTCTTGTGTTAACTTTTATCACTCTTTCCTCTCCCTCTCTGACTATACATATGATTATTTTAAAAATTCATGTTCATTTATTTGAATAAATAAATTTATGAACATATTATAAGTTATTTTCATGAGTTTTGTTAAACACTTTTACAAGTGATTATGTCGTGAGATGAGTTCTAATAAACTATAAGTAAGTTGACTTAATTGCATCTTGTATCTATACTTCCATAATTTTCCAGATTTTATCGCTTCAGTTTTTTTATTTTTTATTTTTTATTTTTTATTTTTTTTATTTTTTTTTCATTGTATCCATCTACTTTCAAATTTTCAAAAATTGTGTTCATCTACTTTTAAATTTTCAAAAATTTTGTCTATCTATTAGTTCCCCACAATTTATTGTGTTTGATTGACTTTGAACTAATCATGTGAAGGTTACAAATTATGTGATGTAATATGAACCATTGATATTGTTGTTGACAATTAGAAATAAAATATATAAAATTTTAAAAGTAGAGGTTTAGAATGATAAAAGTGTAGTAGGTGAAATGAGAATTCTTAACCCTTTCCTTCCCACCAAGCATTTAGCTTGTTTGGTTTATAATAATATGATATCATAATATGAAATGACTTAGTTGAGGAGGAAGAAAATGTCAAGATTTTAGACTCTAATTCTAATTTTTATTATTTTCTAAATGTTTAATTACATTTTTTTTTTTAATTTTCAACATGCATTTTGTCCAAAATTACACATTAATGCCATGTCATTGAAAATATTAATAAATTTTAATATACGCAAAGAGTTATTGAAAAGTTAATGATAATAAATTATTTTTAAAGTAATTAAATCTATTCTCCCCACGTATATATGATAACAAAAAATATATATTATTTTTATATAAAAAGAGATATATTTAGTTAATTATAAATTTATATTAAAAATTAGCATTGCATATTTTTATATTTAAATAATTTTTATTTTCTACTTATTTTTATGTATGGAATGCATATATTATCTACTTAGCCAATAAAGGAATGTATTTTATATGGCTATATGCACACAATAAAAAATATAATTACTAAAAAAGAAAAGAAAAGAAACTATACATTGAAAGTGTAAAATAATGATTTAATCATAAATAATTATTGATATGATTTTTTTAAGTTAATTATCATGAAAATTAACATATTTATTTTATACAATAATTTGTGATCGAATAATAGTGTAAAATTATTTTACATTTTAAATATATAATTTATTTTCTATAAATAGTTTATACGTATAAATTTAAGGATAGGTATCTCGTTCTCATGTCTGCATAATCTATATGTATAATAAATATAATTATTTTTAATTACATGTTTATTTTCTTTTATAATGAAAAAGATTTTTAGATATTTTTATTAAATAAGAATGTGGTTTTTTAATTAATATTTTTTGTTTTACTATTTTTATAATTAGTTTTAACATTAAAATATTTTTTTATTTAATTAGTTAGTAAAAAATAACACATTAAAATATTATATTTATTTATTTTTTGGTGGAATTAAAATATTATATTTAACTACGTACAATACGAACAATGAGTCCATATATGAATATATACCTACATATTAGTATGAACATGTACTTAAGAATTTGTTAGGGAGGGATACAATAATTAAATGGAATAGAATAACACGATGGAATCTATTTTATCTCCTATATTATAAATTCGAAGAGAAATGCTACCGAAATATTTCCTAATATGTTTTTTTTTTTGAGATACTCGATGATATTAATTGAAAAATAATAAATTTGGTGAAACCTACTCCTTATTTAATAAAATTTAATTATGATTTTACGTATTTAATAAATTTTAATCAATAATAAAAAATATTTTTAAAATAGTTTGCGAAATGTATGATATTAACACCCATCAAATTAGAATCCTATATTAGATGAAAAGATTTTTAAGAGTTATTCTTAAACGACTAAACTATTGTTTGTAAGATTTTTTTAAAATGAGATTTTTTTGTTGTTAAAATTGAATATTTTTAGTAGTTATTATTATTTCTTTTTCAATATATTTCTTAATTTTAATTTTAAATTTACTTTGATTTAATTATAGCCCAAATGTTTTTACTCGATCATCTCATTCACTTTTTTTTTTTAATATTTATTCGTATACTTGATTTTCTTAATTATTGATCTCTTTCAATTTATCATTTTTATTTTTATTTTTATTTTTTAAAAAATTATCAATAATTATCAATAATTTTATATCCCAATATAAATAGTTTATTGTAAATTTAAAATATAATTTATATGTTAATAATTACAATACTAATTTTATTCCATACTCATTCCCCACCAAAATTAGGTGGAATAATTAAGATAAAATATAATTATAACTCATACTATTCTATCTAGATTTTAAACAATGAAATAAAAAATTATTTCCTTTTATTACTTATAAAGTATTTAAACAAAAGAATAATACCTTTATTTCATTTCATTCTGTTTAATTTTATTTCGCTTATAATTAAATTTCTAAATATAACTTTTACCTACTACCGTTAAATGCAGGTATGTTCACCAATACTTTTATACTCTAGCCATTTGGCTTTTTGGTATGATGATTGCCTAATATTGACCTTTTTGTTGGTTCTGTCACTTATCTTTTGGCTAATGCAGAGTTTTGTTAATTAATTATTGGGACCATTATGGCATAATTAAGCTGGTTGAATTTGCTGCTAGTGGTGGTTTGAATTTAGGATCACATAAGTTGTCTTTGAACTGCATATGCATATCTCTTTTGGTTGTTTCGGTTTTCAATTAACATTCATGTACGTAACTTGTCAATTATTGGCAACAGTTGAGGAGGTTGTTTTCTCGTTAGCTTTGAGTTATATTCGTTCTTTAACTTTTATGTGGGCTTCTTAGTGCTATAATTAAAATTATTTCATTTTTTATTGTGTGGTCTTCAGTTTTCTATTTTCCTATTTTGTGAGCCGTAGAATAGGAGAATATTTAATTTGATCTGGAGGTGATGAAACATATTTTTGAGAATCATATATAACTCACTTATCAAATAGAGAATTAGTTTTCTTTTGCATGTTTGAATATTAATATGGTTATTGAATCGGTTAACTCTTAGGAACATATCTGTTCTGTTCCCACAAAACTTTCTCTCTCTTTCTCTCTTTCTCTCTTTGTATTTTCTGTTCCCTCTGGATTATTGATGCTCCCTCTTCTTCAATCCTTATTTATAAGCTTGCTACGTTCCCATCCCACTTGCGTGGCCCGCTCCCCCATGAGATGTGTGTCATAAAAGGAAACTTCGCAATAGGTGACTTTTCTGACACGCAACGGCCGCCGCTCCCCGCTGTCTCGACAAATGTCTCTTCCGTCACATCGGCTTGAATTGACGTTTTTCCAAAAGCACCACCACTACATCCGTCGGTCGTCTCGTCCGGGTCATGTAATCATCCCAGAGTCGGTCGGTCATGGCCGACACGTACACAGCCCCTTAAGTTTCGTTCATAACCGAAACTTAAATCAGAGCGGCCATGACCGCTTTGTCCCTGGCCGACTATCTTGAATCGCTTGGACTTCCGAACCCTCGCCTTGGAACGTTTCGAATTTGGGCCTTTCGCGCTTCCTCCACTGATGGGTCATTTATTGTGCGCCGTTTCTCCTTCCCGAGGTTTTAATGATTGATTTGATCATTGAATGCATTTTTAAGCCTCTATACTCTCTTGCGCTGCTTCTTACCATCCATATTCTCTTCTCTCTGGCTGCTCTTTACCATTCCTATTCCCTTCTTCCTTCGTTCAAGTTTTAGTGACTTCCTTTGCCCTCTGCAGTTTTAACCTTCATCTTTCTGACGCCATGGATGCTGACATGAGTAAGTTTCTGCTTTTTGCCTTTATTTGCGGTATTTTTGCTGTTTTTCTTTCTTTCCTCAATATCTCTTCGTCTAGGTTTTCCTCTTTATCTTCCTTTCCCTTTCTTCCATTCCCGTTGGTTGGGTCTGAGACTGACCCTACCTTCCCATTTTCGCAGGAGGTCCTTCCCCAGGTGAAGCCGGTTTTTCTCAGGAAAACCAGCCCTCCTCTAGAGTCGTCTCGGGGGCCGACTCCTCGTCTTCGGATAGCCTTTTTCGTTTGTCAAGTTCCGGGGAGGTCTTTCCGTTTGAGATATGGTATCGAGATAATTCCGAGGACGATGTCTCTGAAGATCCCTATTCTTGGGTTGAGGATGAAGTGAAGGAGACCCATTCCCAATACACCCAAGGGAGTCTCCTTCTAGGGTTGATAAAGAAACATCTCCGTCCCGGTCCTTGGCGAGTGAGGCTTCGCCATTGCCTGCCAGAGGAAACCGTCAACACGCGGTCGTCCTCCGATGACTTCCCTTTTTTCTACGCTTACGAGCCAGTTTTTTCCAAACTAGGCTTAAAACTTCCCTTTACTACCTTTGAACAGTCGGTTCTGAAGGCTCTCAACGTAGCCCCTTCTCAACTTCATCCTAATAGTTGGGCGTTCGTTAGAGCCTTCGAGCTTCTATGCGAAGATTTGGGACAAGCCCTGTCATTAGGAGTTCTCTTCTGGTACTTTCGGGTTAAGAAGACTCCTAAAGTCGGTTGGATGTCCCTGAGTAGTCGGCCAAGGCGGAAGCTACTGAAGCCTTTTCTGGAGAGCTTCAAAACTTTCAAAGACAAGTTCTTCAAGGTTTGCCCGGGTAAAGCTGGCCCGAGTCTCATGTTTGATCCCTCGGGGGCGCCCCTCTTCCCTTTGTACTGGACCTCGCAACCGGCCGTGTCCATAACGGTGGCCCAAAAGGACCTCGAGAGGTGGGAAAAGGAGTTTATTTCCAGACTTGAGACACTCCCGCGTCTCTTCTGCTCCGAGCTTATCAGGGGATCAGGTCGGCCCTTTCCTTTCGCTTCATAACTATTCTCTTTAAATTTCCTAACAATCGTCTTGATTCTCTGTAGGTTTTTCAGTGAAGCTTCTGAAAGATTTGAAGCAGAGTATGCCAGTGGAAGATGAAGGAGCCAGCGCGGCCGCTGACCTTCCTCAGGCTGTTATGCCTGTTCAAGAAATTCCTGCTCAACAATCTCCTAGCTCGGCTCGGTCGGAGGCGGCGGCTTGGCCGGTCGAGGAGCCAATAGCAGAAGAAGCCAGACGCCCGGAGAAGCATCCTCGAGCCGACGGAAGTGATTCTGAAAGTGGCTTGGTTCGACCGTCACATTCCATCTGGTCTCGTTCCAAGTTTATCACCGAAGCCGTAGACCAGAACGTGCTGACCCCTGCCGAAGGTTCTTTGGTGGGCCAATTAGGGATTTCTGGAACTTTGGGCACTATTCAACGCTTAGCTGGTTGCACCGCTATTCTTGCTCGGGCAGCTGAAGCGCAGTTTGGTCCTATGGCCGACCGTTTGGCTCTTTTTGACGAGGAGAAACAAGTATGGGATCAAACTCGTGCAGAGTATGAAAACCAACTTAGTTTTTTGCGAGAGAATCTGGCCCCGAGTCAAAGATACTCGAGGATCGGAAGATAATGGTCCGCCAGCAAGAGGTGCTGTTAGCTGAAGCTGAAAGTGCCAAGGCGAAGGTATCTTCTTTGGAGTCTGAGATGGCTGCTCTTCAGATCAAGGTGGCTTCCCAAGAAGAAGAGTTGAAGGTTAAAGATGCCACTCTCGCCCACCGGAACGCGGTCATGGTGAAGCAGTACGAATACGGTTTCCGTCATGCCCTTGCGCAATCCAAGATTATCTACCCGGATTTGGACCTTTCGGGAACCGACCCATATAAGGAGATTGTAAATGGCGAGATAGTCGACGTGCCATAATTTTGTAATTTTTCTTTTTTAAATGAAGAACTAAGTATTTTGCTAAGAGCTTTTATCTGTTTCGGCCCTTTAATTCTGTCGGATTTTATTGGAATGAATTTTTACTCGCTTTTTTGCAATAAGTAATTAGGAAACTTACTGTATTCGTTCGTTTTTCATTGCTTTATCTTAGGTTGGTCGCCTTTCGGGCTTTCTTTCCGAGTCGTGCCCTTGGACTAGTCTTTTTATGACCGGCCGTTTATCGGGCTTTGTTATTTCCGAGTCGCGCCCCCGGACTGGTCTTTTATGACCGACCGTTATCGGGCTTGTTATTTTCGAGTCGCGCCCCCGGACTAGTCTTTTATGACCGACCGTTATCGGGCTTGTTATTTCCGAGTCGCGCCCCCAGACTAGTCTTTTATGACCGACCGTTATCGGGCTTGTTATTTCCGAGTCGCGCCCCCGGACTAGTCTTTTATGACCGACCGTTATCGGGCTTGTTATTTTGAGAGTTTCTTGAAGTAAACTTTTCCTTTGATTGAAGCAAATTACATATTTTTTCTAACTGTAGTACATGCGTAAAGAGGCGGCGTTCCATGTCCGTGGTAGTGTTTTCTTCTCTAGGTTCTCCAGCTTGTAAGCCCCCGGTCCTGCTTGGCCTATGACTCTAAATGGTCCTTCCCACGGGGGTGTGAGTTTGTTCTTGTTGGTCGTCATTGTAAGTTTTTTCAGGACTAAATCCCCTTCTTTGAAACTTCTTGGAATTACCTTCTGATCGTATCTTCGTGCTGCTCTTGTTTTGACGGCATACTCTTTGATATGAGCTATTTCTCTTATTTCCTGGATCAAGTCTAAGTTGGCTCTCAGCTCTTCCTCATTCCTGCTCGGTTCGAAAAGGATCGTTCTTGGTGAGGGTTCCCCGATTTCGACCAGAATCATTGCCTCTGTTCCGAATGTGAGACGAAAAGGGGTTTCATTTGTCGAGGAGTGTGGGGTGGTGTGGTAAGACCACAGGACTTGGGGTAATTCTTCAGCCCATCTTCCTTTTGCTTCTTCCAGTCTCTTTCGTAATCCTCTTAAGATCACTTTGTTGGCCGCCTCTGCTTGTCCGTTGGATTGAGGATGTTCGACCGACGTAAAAATCTGCTTGATCTTTAATTCTCGACAGAACTCGGCCGTGGATTTTGAAGCAAATTGCGTTCCATTGTCGGAGACTATCTCGGCCGGAATGCCGAACCTGCACACAATCTTCTTCCAGTAGAACTTTTTGATCCTTTCGGCCGTAATTGTCGCGACTGGCTCAGCTTCTATCCACTTCGTAAAATAGTCCACTGCCACAACCAGAAATTTTACTTGTCCCGGCGCTGGAGGAAATGGTCCTATTATATCCACTCCCCATTTGACGAAAGGCCAGGGGGACATTACACAATGTAAGTTTTCAAGTGGCGCTTTACATCCTTCAGCGAATCTTTGGCATTTGTCGCACTTCTTTACGTACTCCATACAATCTTTTTTCAAGGTAGGCCAATAGTATCCAGCTCTGGCTATTTTGCTTGCCAACGCCCTCCCCCCTATATGTGTTCCACATACTCCTTCGTGTACTTCTTTCAAGACATAAGGTGATTCTTCCTCGTCCAGGCACTTGAGGAGAGGGAAAGAGAAACCTCTCCTGTAGAGTTGTTGTCCTAGGACGGTGTACTTAGCGGCCTCTCTTGCTATTTGAAATGCCTTTTTTGGGTCGTCCGGGCTAGTTCCCCTTTGGAGATAATTAAAAAGGGGTGTCATCCATGTTGATTTGTTGCTGATGCTTACGACCTCTTGCCGTTCTATGGCGGGTGCACGTAGTTTCTCGTGAATGACCGTCTTTTGCTGCCCTCTTCTCTGAGTACTGGCGAGTTTTGCCAGTAGGTCGACCCTCTCGTTTTGTTCCCTAGGGACGTGTTGGAGGGTGAACTTGTCAAACGAAGAGGCTGTGGTGGCCGCCCGTTCGCAATATTTCGCTAGTTGAGGATCTCTGGTTTGGTAGTCCCCATTGACCTGCCCCGTGACCAACTTTGAATCGCTCTTTGCCGTGAGTCTCCTTACTCCTATTTCTTTGGCAAGCTTCATTCCTGCTAATAACGCTTCGTATTCCGCCTGATTGTTGCTTGCTTTGAGCTCGAAATGCAATGATTGCTCAATGAATGCCCCTGTTGGTCCCTCCAGTATTACGCCAGCGCCGCTTCCTGCTTGATTAGACGACCCATCGACGGAGAGGAACCACTCCCCTTCTTCATCTTTGTCTGCGGCCGGCGTCATCTCTACTAGGAAATCGGCCAGCGCCTGGGCTTTAACTTGTGCCCGGCTTTCGAAGGTTATGTCAAATTCTGATAACTGTATGCTCCAAGCTACCAATCGTCCGGCCAGATCGGGTTTTCCCAAGATTTGTCGGATGGGTAGGTCTGTTTTCACAATTATCTCAAAGTTTTGGAAGTATGGTCTCAGCCTTCGGGAGGTCGTTACCAAAGTTAGTGCGGCCTTTTCCATCTTCGAGTACCGAGTCTAAGGGTCTTGTAGTACCTTGCTCACGAAGTAAATCGGCCGTTGTTCTCCTTCTCGCTCCTGTAGTAGGACAGAGCTAACAGCCTTTTCAGAAGTTGCTATGTAAAGGTGAAGAGGAATACCTGGAGTCGGTCGTGTCAAGATAGGGGGAGCTGACAACGTTGCCTTCAGGTGCTGGAATGCTTCTTCACATTCTTCTGTCCATGCGAACCTTCCTTTCTTTAGTGCTCCGAATATCGGCAAGGCTGTCTCCGCTGATCTGGGGATAAATCGGGGACAGGCGGCCATCCTTCCTGTGAGTTGCTGAACTTCTTTAAGGTTTCGCGGGCTCCTCATGTCGATTATGGCTTGGCATTTGTCGGGGTTTGCCTCAATCCCTCGCTCTGTCAACATAAATCCTAGGAATTTTCCCGCTTTCACCCCAAAAGAGCATTTCTCCGGGTTCAACCTCAGTTGATTTCTTCTCAATATGGCGAAGACTTGCTCTAGTGTATGAAAGTGTGTTTCGGTTCGAGATGACTTAACCACCATATCGTCAACATATACTTCCATATCCTTCCCGATTATCTCTTTGAAAACCTTATCCATTAGGCGCTGGTAAGTAGCCCCTGCGTTTTTCAGCCCAAACGGCATGACTTTGTAACAGAAAGCCCCTGCTTCGGTTATGAAAGCGGTTTTTTCTTCATCGTCCGGGTGCATCCGGATTTGGTTGTATCCAGAGTATGCGTCCATAAAGCTCAGAAGGGCTTGCCCGGACACCCCATCTACCAATCGGTCGATGCTTGGTAGCGGATAAGGATCTTTTGGACAAGCTTTGTTGAGGTCGGTATAATCAGTACACATCCTCCACCGACCGTTTGCTTTTCTCACCATTACCACGTTAGCCAACCAAGTAGGGTATTGGACTTCTCTTATAAAGCCAGCTGCTAGTAGTTTTCCTACTTCTTCTTTGACGGCCGCTCTCTTTTCCTCCCCTTGCTTCCTTTTCTTCTGGGTTATTGGTTTTGATCCGGGCTTAACCGATAGCTGGTGACACATGAATCGTGGGTCGAGTCCCGGCATATCTTTTGCCGTCCATGCGAAGACGTCAATATTCCTTTGCAGGGTTGACACTAGCATCTTTTCTTCCTTCTCATTCAGCGTGGTGCCGATGTGAGTCGTTTGGTCGGCCGTAATCCCAATTTGCACCTTCTTAAGGTTCCCTACTGGGTAGGGTCCTCTGTCTTCTAAGAAATGGCGTGGATCAAGGTCTATATCCAGTACGTTTACTTTATCTTTCTGAGCTGCCAATTCTATTCTCATGCTATCCTCGTAACATTTTCTAGCCGCCGTTATGTCTGCCCAGACGGTTGCTACAGTCCGACCGACTGGGAACTTCATGCAGAGATGAAAGGTAGATACTACGGCTTCTAATCTGTTTAGGGCCGGTCGTCCTATGATGATGTTGTAGGATGCTTCACTGTTCACCACCGTATAGGTTACGGGTATCGTTTTTGCTCCGTGTATGTCTCCGAATGTTGTTTCGACCTCGACCGTTCCCATTATAGGAACGCGTTCCCCCGCAAAACCGTAAAGGACGCCTTCGCATTTTTCCAGGTTTCTTATTCCCAGTTTTTGCGCCGTTTCCCAATACAGGATGTCGGCTGAGCTTCCCTGATCCACCAATACTCTTTCAACCTTGTATTGTCTCGCTGTAACCGATATGACCATGGGCTCGTCGTTTCCCTTACCCTGTCTTTTGTAATCTTCGTTTGAGAAGACGATGGTTGGTGACATCGTCCGTTTTCCCAACGGAGTTACATTGGCCCCGGTTAACACCGTTTGGACCATACCTCTCGGTCGGCCGTACGATGAGGGGTATGTTCGTGCTCCCCCGGCTATGGTCGAAATGACCCCTTTGTGGGAAATCGGGCTATTTGGCTTCGACCGACTTCGCCTTCGGTCTTGGCTTCCTTCTCCTTGCGCCCATTGCCTTTGTGTGTTCACATACTGATTTAGCCTTCCTCCTTGGACGAGCCGCTCTATTTGAGTCTTCAGGGTCCAGCATGCTTCTGTGGAATGTCCCCCGGTGCGATGGAACTCGCACCACTCGGATTGGTTGTTTCCCATTGTTCTTCCTTCAGACGACGGGGGGAACCGTAGTAACCGAGTGTGGCATATTTCCCGTAGTATTTGAGCCCTTTTCTCGTTCAAGGGAGTGAAGTGTTTTTCTTTATGAGTTGTCTCCATTCGCCTCGATGTTTCTGCCTTAGGTATCGCCGCTCTTCCCTCGCTCTTTCGGTTTTGCTCTTCCGCCAGTCGTTCTGCTTGATCTTCCTCTACTTCTATATGTTTTTCTGCCCGGGTTCTTATTTCAGCCATACTGCTTGGACGCTTTAGGGTCAGAGAATCGCTGAACGGGCTTGCCCTTAGTCCCTTCTGGAAAGCTTTGATGAAGAATTTCTGATCGGGGTCATTTACTCGCACGGTCGCGGTGTTGAACCGTGCTAGGTAACTTTTAAGGCTCTCCTCTCTTCCCTGCTTTATGTCGAACAAATCGGCCACCTCGAGTTGCTTCTTCTTACTGGCCGCGAATTGGGAGGTGAAAACCTCGGCAAGGTCGTTAAATGTCTGGATTGTCCTTGGTGGCAATGTCGCCATCCACTGCATTGCTACGCCTTTCAGCGTTCCAGGGAAAAGTTTGCAACTCAGCCTGTCATCTCCTCCACTTATGTACATCTGTGCCTGGAAGGCTTGCAGATGGGTCTGGGGATCCTGGGACCCATCAAAAGGTTCGACCACGATTTCTCTGAAATTAGGAGGAACCCTTGTGTCATCTATTTCCTGACTGAACGGTTGTCCCCAAAAACTCGAGGGAGTCTCTTGTTGGGCAAAGTTCTCTCTTTGAGCTCCTTTTATGGCCTCCATCTGCTGCTGGAGCTCCTCTGCTCTTTCCTGGGCTCTTCTGAGGGCCTCCAGATGTCTCTCCTCCGCCATTCTGAATCTTTTCTCCGCCTCCTCGCTTTGTCGGGATTGCTCGTCGCTGCGAGCTTGTAGTGAAGCCACCGTATGGAGCAGCCTCTGGAAGGCATCTTCGTCTCCTCCGTTAGTTGAGCTAGCTTGGTTTCTTGTCACAGGCATATTTGTTTCTTTCTTGTGAAGCTACTGTTTTTTGTGGGTGGGACTGATGAGTTTACCTGCCCCACGGTGGGCGCCAATGTTCTGTTCCCACAAAACTCTCTCTCTCTCTCTTTCTCTCTTTCTCTCTTTCTCTCTTTCTCTCTTTCTCTCTTTGTATTTTCTGTTCCCTCCGGATTATTGATGCTCCCTCTTCTTCAATCCTTATTTATAAGCTTGCTACGTTCCCATCCCACTTGCGTGGCCCGCTCCCCCATGAGATGTGTGTCATAAAAGGAAACTTCGCAATAGGTGACTTTTCTGACACGCAGCGGCGCCCTGCTCCCCTGTCCCTGACAAATGTCTCTTCTGTCACATCAGCTTGAATTGACGTTTTCTCCCAGGCACCAGTCACTACATCCGTTGGTCGTCTCGTCCGGCCGTCATGTAATCATCCCAGAGTCGGTCGGTCATGGCCGGCACGTACAATATCAGAGTGGTCTTTTTTTATACAATTGATTTTACTCTGCTAATCGATTCCACCTTCACAAGCTGATTCTGTTTCACCAATTGATTTCATTCTTCAACCGACTCCACTCCATCAATCGACTCCGTTTCACCAATCAACTTCACTCCACCAGTCGACTCGGCTCCACAAACTGAGTCCACTTCAACCAAGCTAAGTCCATTATGCATTGAAAAGTTAGATCCATCCCGACCAGTTGGGTTCAACTCGACAACTAAGTCTATCCTGGACTCTCACCTTATCTCAGTCTGATTGGAAGAAGACACATACGAGGTGGCTTAACGACTTGTACCACTTTCTGACAAAGATATATTGTAACTGATATGTTAGGGAGTAGAGTCTGAACATGCCATTTTGCACCTGACATGTCCTTGACACCTTTTGTCATGTTGTGCAGTATCTTAATAAGGTAGGAAACAAAATCTTAATAGGAAAGAGAAAATGACTTTTTTATATATATATATAAAAGGACAAGGAGGATAAGCTGCTCAGATTGTATTTAATTTGCATTCCAGGACAGTTATTATGTTGACAATCTATGTAGAGCACCGGATCCGATCATCTAGTGGATGTAAGCTTATAAGCGCTTATAAGCTTCAATATGCTATTCTCCAATATGTCTTTATTTTCCATGCAGCTCCATCGGGGTATTCTTTCCGATTCAAAATCATTAGTGTTCTATTGATGGTTGTTGAAATTAAAAAAATTAATTCCATTTTTTTTTATCATGTATAAGGATTAGTAAAACTTACTTCTTTATGAAATTATCAAAATAATTAAAAAGGGAAGGGTTAGAAATTGAAACAAAATTAAAAATGAAATCAGAATAAAAGTCAAGCAAACAAGATTGATAAAAAATTCAATAGAGATTTAACATTTAGTTAAGAAATAATCTCAATATTGATTCTTAAAATTAATCATTGATATCAACGGACGTTTTTTAGTCCCTTAATAAATTAATTATGATTATTAATAAGCTCTAACAATTTTAATAGCCAATAACAAGTTTTTTTTTCTTTATCAATAAAAAAAATTAGTCTAATTTGTAATGATCTAATTCATATCTCATAAGTAAATAAAGTTAAATAAAGTTAAATGTGACAAAGTTGTTAATGAATAATATGTAAATATTTTTGTAAGTATTTATTGAGTTTAAAAACTTTTCATGATTTTGGTGAGTTCTGGAGACTCCACTTACTTAATTTTTTTCATTAATAAACAACTTTAACCAGAACTCTTAAGACTTAAATCTACTGACAACACTAAGATTTAAATCAACCTTAACTTAGAAGTACACATGCTTAGTTCATTTAAAGGATTATATACTCACATAATAATTAGACAAATATGAATCTGACGTTCCAATAGGTTGTATATTGTCTAGACTCTAGTCTAGATTCATTCCAAATGCCTTCACTTTAGGATAAAGCATTAATGTTCATTCATGAATTGAAGAACTATAATACTGTTCCATTATAGGCTTTACCGGTTACTTTAGATGCTTTCTCCAATTGCCTCTGATTTAATGTTTTCACAATTAGTCTGGAATTTTTAGGCATTTCAAAAATAAAGTATAGGCAGTTTAAAGTTCTAAGAATCTGATATATAAGCTTTGCAACGGATGTGGTTTACATTTCCTTAGATGAAGTGTAAGGTTCAACTCTTGTGCATAAAAAAAAATTCTACTGATAGAGCTAATTTTATCAGATGAAAGGAATAAAATTGCCTTTTGTAAAAATACTCGTGCTCTAAATATTGAAAAAAATTGAAGTTTCACGTTGAAGGTAAAATTTATATAACTAAAGATAATTTTCACCTTATAGATTAATTTTACAAGGTCGAACATGTTTCATGATTAAGGTAAAAAGTTTACATTAACCTCGGGACAATAATACAAAGATGTTAGGATTTTATTGAAAGTTTGAAAAAACTACTTTGTTTATTTATGTCTAGCTGTGTAAAGCAAGCGAAAGAAGCATCTCTTATTCGGGCCATCTTTTTTCCTTTTATTTCATGTTCAGCAACATGAAACTTAGGCCAGCCATATGTAGTAGTCCAGCAAGTTTCTGGTTGCTTTTTGGTGAGTGTATAGTAATTAAAGTTTCATCAAACACACATAAAAGCAGAGTCTAGCTAGATACAGAAATTCAAAGGGGTTACGAATAACAATTTCCACACATACATATGCAGTTTTTATTCCGAGAAATGAAAAATATAAATTTGGGTGACACAATTATACATAGATTAGTTAGTAGAGATCATAGTTAATTTTATGATTTGTATTTTAGGTTCTGAAACTTGAAACTTGAAACAATTGGTACGCTGGAGCAAATGATGATTCAGTTCTCTATGCACATACTCTCGATGAAAAAGTAGAAAATGAGGCATATATGTCCAAGAGTTTGTAGTCTTGATATTGATAGGCCAATATTTGAAGCAGCTTTAAATTTTGGTATACGAAGAAGGGTACAGAAGAAAAAAAGTCCTGTATGAATAGATGCATGTTTATTAATATGGAAATAAAATTGTGGTGTTGGTCTACCTAGGAATGGTGTGTGGTTGCTAAGGGAACGACTTGAGCGAGAGGAGTTGAGAGTGGCGTTGGGATTGGAGATGTTCTGCAAACTGGACAAGTGGGATGCAACCTCAACCAGGGATCTATGCACTTGAGGTGGAATTGGTGACCACAATCAGGTAGCACCCGAAGCACATCAGTACCCTTGTAATCTGCAAGACATATGGAGCAACATGTTGCTGTGGAATCAGATTTCTTCAGTTTGGCTTGAGAGTAGAGCAGAGTTGGATAACTCAGAATCGTGGCTTCATCAAGACTTACATCCACAACAGAGTGCTGCGTTTCAAGGACATTGCGTGAGTTTCTCCTATTCCTAGAATGTGGAGCAATCGACACACGTGTTCTGGTGCAGAAGTATGAAGTTAGAGTGATGGTTACAATGAGCAAGAGAATCCCAATGGAAATTCCTATGCCATAACTATAGCCACTGATGTTGCTCGACTCTAGGAATCCAGGGGAATTAACTGCTGTGTTGCTTCCTGCGGTCATCTTATGTATGTGCCTCCTTCTAGACGTTAAGGTAGAAATCATACAAATGCTTAATTATGCCATAAACACATTAACTATATTTAAGTCAACGGTAACATGAAATAGAAATAAGGTGGTTGTGCCAGGCTTACGTCTGAATCGTGTTAAAACGCATTTGGGATTGCTAGGACAAATACATCAAGACAAGGCATCGAGGCATTGCATGTGGAATTAGTGAATTCATTTCACTTTCTCCACCTACATCATTAATTGTTATGCTTACCTCAATCATCCTTGTATTTTGCCATATTAATATATTCGTTCTCATTTCATGATTTCAGTTCACGTCTTTCTTTCAACTGACGTTACTAAATTTTATTGGTCATGTGCGGGCTCCACCTCATGCTGTTCATTTTTAAACCAGCCAGTGCATTTCTCGCTCAAAATAAAACCATACGTACAAACAATAAATATTAGCACTTGCGTACTTCTCTTTGTTCGTATACAGTTTTTCCAACTAAAATTATTAAGAAATAAACATTATGTAGTTACACTAACCGTGTGATGCATTATATTAGCAAATAAATCTGTTATATGAAAATGAAATATATAATCGATGTTTCATGTTTTTAGTATGATATGAGTCCGCCTAAATTTTAGTTTACTCATGTTAATAATGTGTACCAATATATTTGGACACAACTTATTGTATTTTATTTAAATAAGTTGGTTAGTGAAGTTGTTTTACCAAATTAATTTATTAAAGAATTTTTGTTATTTGACCTAAAGAAAGAATTGGTAAAACAAAGTTAAATTTATCTTTCCTCTATATCCTTTACTCATCCCTTAAGTTTTCTTTCTTAAATTTCTCTTTCCTCTCATCCTTATCCCAAGTTTCCTTCTCTTGTCACTAACATATCATATTGCGTTTGCAATGATGCCACATCATACGTGATTGACTTTCCCAGAAACAAATACAGTTTTTTTTACAACTTTTGACAAAAATTTCAACTCTAATTCAGATTCAAAATGTCACTCCAAACATGTAGAAAATTGTATCTCTTTATGAAACTCTTTATTTGTGGAGGGAGAAGAATTGAAGATGGTTAAATTTTAGAAAGAGAAATTAGTTTTTTTTTAGTTAGAGAACACGAGTAAATTAAAAGTTGGATTATTGAGTCATATAATTACATTCACATTTTACATAGATAATTTTATCCCAAAATCTACCTACATGCAAAATTTTATATTAATTCAAATTTATTTAATATTTCGTTTATACATTAAAATTAACATAATAAATATTTTTGAAATATATAAAAATAAAACTATTTAATTATCTTTTCATTGTCACACAAATTTTATAAGATTTTACCTAAGTAATCTTGGTAATATATACTTATAATTTAACAATTAAAATAAAAATTATATTTTATACAAAGTTATTAATGATACAAGAATAAGAATAACTTCCACTTGTAGAAGTTATTTCTTCTTCTCCTACATACATAATTGTGTTACTCTGTTAGACAAAGTTTATTAATGACGAAAACTCATGAGAAACTTTTTTTTTTCTATATAGATTCTACTTATAGAGACATTTTTTTTTGTCTAATAATGAGAAATTTCTTGTTCAATGCTATTGAATGTATAAACTTTATTGGTTATTGATTATCTATTGCTTTAACAACAGTCTACATGCATTTCTAATATTATAACAACCGGAACAATCCAAGAACTTGTAAGAATTTTTCTATAACATATTGCGCAACTTAAAAGAAGAATAATGGCAAGTGTAGTCGTCTCCTTCTGTCTTACTCACTCTGACACACACAAACAGACATACAAGTATAATTCACAACAACATGATTGTCTGCATTCACTTGTTTTGGGTTGAAGCCGCCCCCAATCAGGTTTGTACTATAATGTTTAATTATGTAATCAATTTTAGAAGCTTTAGGAAAAGTCAAATTATATTAAACCCACTTGAGATTAAATAAAAAATTGTCACTGGATAATGTATTGTATTTTAAATTAAATTATTTGAATCAATCTTGATGTTTTTCTTTGACAATTAGTTAGTGGGAGTCCGAAGTACCTAAATAAATAATAGAATTTACTAATAACCCAATTGGAAAGCACTTCTTAATCCTACAAGAAGTCATCAAATTAATGCCAGAAATGAGGAATGGAGTAGGAAAGTAGAAAACAGAATCAGTTGGTACACAAGAGCGTGGTCTGAATGTCTTAGTTAGTTGGCCTGGTATATATCTACTATTTGCTACAAACAAGTTCAAGGAGTTGTTTCTACAGTCAAAGGTCTACCAACATGTTTGGAATCTTCAAGGAGACAAGGATCATGGCAAGTCATTTGGTTTTCAATCGTTTGTTTTATTTGGTTAGACATGAATTTGGTAATTTTCGCTTTTATACCTTGTGTCAAGGTTTATAATATGTGGTTCTGTACTGAAGGATGCATGTGATACGTTATAGGCTAAAGTTGGTGGTGGGAGAGATGTTGATTGGTCACGAATTGTAGGTTCTAAGTGCAGGAGAAACCAACCTTTGTATAGATCGGTTTAGGGATATTGATTCAGAATTGATCTAAGTTGTGATGTCATGAGTATATATATCTGGTCCTTTATTAATTCTTGTTTTATTGAATTCTATTTGCCATAAAAAAATACTCTCATAACGTCGTTAAATTAAATTGCATATAAATTTTCAACCTTTTCATAATACTACATTATTTTTACTACCTTAAATAATTCAAATAACTTTTTATTTTAACTAAATGACTAAAAAAACTATCTTAAATAAATCGCATAACCTATGGTAGTATTAATTATGAACTTTATTTATATATTATATTTAAAAAATATAATGTATTTCTACAAATATTACATTAATAGAATTAAATACATTATCAAGTCTATTTTAATTACAAATAATTCTGAATTATGATTTATTTAAATAATAAATAAGGATATAAGTAATAGATAATTTTTTTTCTGGTGTGTAAAATAATATATATTTTCAGATGATACTCACTAGTATTTTTTGTACCATGACAACATATGATATTTCTAATCTTTTTCTACATATATCTAAAATGAATATTATTTATTACCTTAAACTGAATGTTAAAGTAAAAAATAATGATTCTAAATTTTGGAGGGATTAAAATTAAAGAAAAACATTTTCCATAGATCATATATAACTAAAATTTACTCATTTTATAAGAAAAAAAAATAATTTTAAATTTTTTAAGGATGAAAAATAAATAATTTTTTTTATAAGAACTTAATTTAAAACTCATTCTATATGAACTAAAAATATATTAAAACTTTTAAAATATATGTACACATATATTAATATATATGTATGTGAATAATTATTTTTAATGTATGTTTTAAATTTGGTAATAATTAATTATATTTTATTTAATAATAGATAGATTTTAATATGAATTTAATCGTAGCATGTGCCATTATTTTTTAATGTGTGTTAATTTTTGTAGTAATTAATTACTTTTTATTTAATTATAGATAGATTTTAATACGAATTTAATAATGATGTAATGTAAAATAATTTTACATGTTAAACCGATCATATATAATTTTAAAAGTCAATAAACATATTATACATTATGATTTATATTTTAAAAGTCAATAAACATATTATACATTATGGTTTATGATTGGATGATTCTGTAAAACTATTTTACAATCATGATTATTAAATTCACATCATTTTTAAATAATAATAAATGTATAACTTATTTTCTCTTTTAGTATATATAAACTCACATGTATGTATTTAATAATCATAAATTAAATTTACTGATCAATTTTAATCATAATTTATTTAAATACTTGTCTTTAAGTTTTATTTTTTATTTATTTAGTTTAAAATATATTTTTGAAAATAAAAATAATTAAAATGAGAGTTTTTAAAATTTAATTAAATTTAAAATAATTCATGAAAAAATTTTAAAATAGTAATTCTGGATAGAAAATAATAGATAAATTACTATATATATATATATATATGTGTTTTATGACTAATTTTTAAAATAATAATAAAATTAAAATTTTTCTAATATATATTTTAGTATATATGTATTACATTTTGTAGTAATTACTTTATATTTAATAATAATTTTTTATTATATATAGATTCATCTGAAACTTCACATATTTAATAAATATAAATTACATTTATTACTAAATTTATTTATATAGTATATTTAATAAATACAATATGTTTATATAAATATTAATAGCATCAAATCCATGCTTAAGTCTATTTTACTTATAAATAATTCATAATAATTTATTTAGATAATGAATAAGGATAGAAAATAATAGATAAATTATTATATATTATATATTATATATAATAATAAACTAAATTATACTTGTGTAATTTATATCAATTATTACACCATTAATAACTTGATATAAAATGTAAATTTTATTAATCAAACCATTGAATTGTAATTTCATATTATCTTGATGGTTTGTATATTAAGTTGAATTAAAATTGAACAACAATAAGAAAGTAATTAAATGATTCATATTTTAGTATATTTTGGTATATATTCCATTGATTATATTGAAAATCAATATAAATGAGGTATAAAATAATTTTTATTAATATAAAAATTTGTATATATAATCTATGCTAAATGAGTTTTCAATTCAACAATTAGATAATTAAAATTCACATTTTATGTAAAGATATTGAATAATGTAAAGATATTGAATAATATAATAGTTGGTATAACTTACACCATTGTGATTTAATTCATCTCCTATATTATGAAATATATATATATATATATATATATAGCTTTTCAAATTTTATATGTTAAATTATTATAAATTTGAAATTTCTTATTTAAAATATGTTTTAAAAACTAACTTTTAAACAATAATAAAATAAAAGTTTTTTAATGTACATTTTAATATATATATATATATATATATATATATATATATATATATATATATATATAATAATTTGAAATGTATATTTTAATGTGTGTGTGTGTTAAATTTTTAGTAATTAATTAATTTTTATTTAATAATAGATTTTAATATATATTGATTCACATGAAAAGTTATATATTTAATAAACATAAATTACATTAATTAAATTTAATAAATATATTTTTTAACAGTATATATTATCAAAGTTATTATACAATTAACTAATTAATATATTGTTCATTATACATTAAATATGTATCTCTTTTATTGTTTAGAAGTAATTAATTACTTTTTATTTAATAATATATTTTAATAAATAACTTACCTTGTAAAAATAGTTATTATAAAAAGTTAACAACAAGTTATAATAATGAGGGTAAAAGGATATATTTAAAATAAATTCTAAAAAGATATAAAGCCACATTTTAAAAAAAATTAAAAATAAAACTATTAAATTGAATTAAAAGGTTTACTATATTGAGAACTTAAAATATATCTCTATATTATTTATTTATTAATGTTACTAAACATTTCTTAATTAATGTTATTAAAGCACGTACTTGTAAATAAAATTAATAAAATATCGTAAACTACCATAGCAAATCCAAGCTTTAATGGTACAAACTCAATTTTTTTTTTAATTTTTAGAGAAGAAAAAAATATTAGAAACTTTAACAACTCCACACACTTAATTCAAGCAACTTAGTCAGATGTTACTTGTACAAATCACTATTTAAGAGTTTTTTTTCTCTATAAAGAGAATAATAATTAATAATAATCATGTGTGGAATTAAATTATTATTTTTCACTAAAATTAATTTTTTTTTATTTTTTGTATATAATTTTAACATGTGCATTTAATACATAACTAACCCAATATTATTTTAACTTTTAAATATAAAATAGATATTTTTTAATAGTATATATATTATAAATAATTAAAAATTTAGCGAATTAAATGTTAGTAACTCATAAGAAATTAAAAAAATCTTTAGACTCAAATAATATTTACAAATTATTTATAGATTATTTACTAACAAAATTCTTCCATTTAAAACTTCAACTCATGAATATGAGCTTTCCAAACTTATGGTGTATATCAATTTTAATGACCTGTTAGATTATCAATTTTAATGACCTGTTAGATTATCAATTTTAATACACAGGCCACCGAATCGGTTAACATAAAGCCATGCATCCATAAATACTTGAAATACAACAAAAATAATCACGAGAAGAACTTGCATGATAAACATTACAACTAATAAGAAATAAATTTAACATCATTGTAAAAACAAAACATCAACACGACAACCACCTTGATTGAAAAACAAAAAAAACAAGTTATCTGTGAAACCTGCTGCATACATGGTTGATTGTCCCTTTTACAAAATAACATTAATAAGTTTCACAAATTGTCGAAACAAATAACTACTGTGAAAGAAGGATGATACGTACTATACTGCAAGTTCGTCAAATAATTTGTAACGTGAAAGAAATAGCACTTAAATAGATATTCATGAAGAGAAGCAGTTTGACAGCTCTACTAATCACTTAATTCCTGCAAATGTAGGGCATTCAATATCACTTCCTTCACCGCTAGCTACTAGCAAAACTTCCATGAGAAGGGAATCCATAAAAGCCAAACTAAATTTCCTCCATTGGAGATATTTTATTGTTTAGTTTGGCTTTTATGGAAGCTTTAACAATTTATGCACTGGTTGTAGCATTAGCGCTTTTATTAGTGCCAACAAAGTTTGGATTGGAACTCCCCACTCCAAAGTTTCTTTGATGACTCCATAACCCTATATTGTTAATGGACCCTCCCATGAAAGTTCCACAAATGTTGCCTTCAAAGTTGCTGAAGGGCAACATCATATCACTTCCACCAATTGTGCCTCCAAAATTTCCATAAATTGGCCATATGTCACTGCCTCCAATTTCACTAGAAGAGCTTCCATATAAAAGCCCTGAATCACTATGACCATTGAGATCAATAAAATTGCCTTGAGGCAACACCCCAGACTCTAAACCACTTTCATCAATGAGGCCTCCAAAATTGCCCGGAGGCAACACCATGTCAATATCACCAAGATTGAAACCTTCAATATTGTCTTGAGGCAGCACCATATCAACATCACCAAGATGTTGTGGAAATGGTGGTAGCCCCATGTTGCTCCCTATATTGTTATCAAAACCACTATTCATCATGCCATCTTCTTTCAACAAATCTAAGAACGATTGTTCTAATACTTGTTCATCTAAGTTAGCCCAAAAATCAATATCATTCTGTAAAGAAACTGGCGGTGTTGGAGGATTAGGAGATAACTGCTGTTGAGAATGAGCAGCTTTCACTCTAACACGCTCGAGTTTCCTCTCCACGTAATAAAGTAAACGACATAAATCACTAGCATCAAAATCAGATAGAGACTTACCATCATCATGGATTTTATGCATGAAATTTGACATGTCTTTCTCAACATTCTTCTCCTTCAGCTTGACAATTTGGTTTTCAATCTTTTTATTCTTCTGCTCAATATAAACCTGTTGGTTAACGTTTTTTCTCCTCCGATCCGACAATGGAGCATTCTCAAACTTGTCAAGAAGCTCTTTAGTCTTGTCACGGGATGGCCACACAAGAGGCACCTTATCACCAGGACCATAGACGATTGCACATGCATCTACATCACAAAGGGTGGTAAGCTCCTTCACCTTCTTCAACAAACTTGTCCGTCCTTTTCTATAACAAACTTTTCTTGACGCTAAATCCTCAATCAGTTTTGGTTCCATTCTGTTTCTCTTAGGCATATGGCTATGGTTTTGATGGGGGTGACCATTCTCTCCTCTTTCTCTTCACTCTGTCTCACACACTCTTCTTACTCTAAACTTGAAGATAACATGGATATAAATAAAAAAATTTATTATATATTGTTTATATTAATATTTTATGTCAAATATAATTAAATAATTAGGTATTATTAATTTTCTTGTAAATTAAAAATTTAAATATTATATATATATAAATAGACTATTAACGAATAATATCCTCTAATAATTTCTCCATAAAAATAAAAGGGTACAAAAGAGAGTGTGAGAAATGAAAGGGTATGGTAATGGGTTGGTTTCCTCCCTCTCTTCATCTCACAGTAGGGTTAATATTTTGGAAAATTAGTGGGAAGCGCAAAAAAGGAAATATGAGCATTTGAGTTAATTATTTAATAAAATAAAGAAATATTAATAATTTACTTTTTTTTTTTATGGTAAGTCATTTAAAATTTCTTTAAATGCAAGATGTAATTACCCTACCGAGAACACTTCGGCAGGCCTTCTTGACGTAGGCCGGTCATAGCTCGGTCCATCCAACATTATATGCAACGAAAAATATGTTGGGATTCCGAGACATGCTCCAGGAATCATGCTGTATGGTCATCTCTTATAAATAAGGGGATTCACATCCATACTAGGTACTTGCTTACATTGACCCTGACTTGGGTGTTGGAGTATCCTTATAGATATCCCCTCTACCCACAACATCTTGGCCTAGGTGGAAGAGGTAGAAGAAAGGGGGGAAAGAAGGAAGGAGAGAAGACCAACATACGCTCGGCAACACGGATGGGAACAAGACCTCGTCTCCCACTTGAAAAGTCCCCGCCAAAGTTTCCTTATGGGAATTCTTAGCCGGAACATAAGATGAACTAGAATTTGATTAAGATACATAAAATATTGGTTTTGGCATAAACAGAAAAATTAAATAGATATTAATTTAATTTGTTGAAATCGCGTAGGGACAATTTAGATGCTACTTATTCCTTTTTAAGATATAAATTTGTGTAAAGTTGTGCATATGTAATGGATACTTTTATCTCTAGATTCTGGGATTAGCAGCACTGAATGTACACAAAAGATAAAGCCTAAGAAATATCAACACCATATTTCATTTACTCAGAACTTGCTCAAATACTAAACCAGTTTGAACTTGTACAGTTATAAAATCTCTCTATTAATTGTCGATAAATAACGTGCAGAATTTTGTAATAAATATATATATATAGCTTAAGCATGCAGCAGGTGGCAACAAAATCTGTTCGTCTTAATAAAAATCAATTCACTTATTCCATTCTTTTACAACATTTTAATCTCAACAGTCGACATAAAAGTAGACTTATAAGAAACTAATAACTCATTCATTTTAATTTGACGCAAATGACCAAATTCAAAATTTCCTTCAGTTGTGTAATGTTTCAATAGTTGTTGTTAGGCAGTGCTGCTGGTGCTATGGAGTACAGACTCCACCACATGGCCACTGGCCCATTTCTATTCAACAATCAAAATCGTGGCTCTTTAGTCTCACCTGTTTATTAAAAGATTAGGGGATACATGGACTGAGAACTAGAGAAAGAGGTGGGATCTAGGAATGACAAAGAAGTACCCCTTTTAGAATTATACTTTTTTGTCCTTTCTGTAAATGAGTGATATAAAAGATATCAAAGACAGAAAAATACACCGATGAGTTGTTATCATGATTCATGATTCAATAATAGATGCAAATTTGTAGAACTTCCTGAGAAGTGAGGTTATTGACAGTGTTTCATTTGGAGACTTTTGAAAAGATCAAATTTAAGAGAAATGCCCGTTAATGTTAAGAAGTTGTCTCTGGAAACCGACTTTTCAACATTGTGACAAAAAAATTGAGGTTTGATATGTTAGAAGAAAAAGTAAGTACATTTTGCCTATTAATCTTGACACAAGTATAAGAAAGGTTGAGAAAAAACTTAAATGTTAAACAGTATAACATGTTGAAAATGTCCATTTTATCAAGATACACTTGTAATAATAAATTAACCATCGATGTTAAATATACAATCTATAATCAGTAATGAGACAATACTTGTTTAAGGGGATATGCGATATCAGCCATATGGAACTATTTTAACCAAAAACCAATCAACCATGCTTTATTTTATGTAATTAAGTGATCAGCTGATGCTATGTTCAGTCACATTTCGTCAAAACAAAACAAAATAGATGTACGATTTGTTTAAAGATTCTAATTAAACAAATTGATCATTATATATAATCATGGTGAATTTGTTTAATTAGGATCTTTAAACACACCTAACTATGGACAAATGAACCATAATTAAAAGCTTGATAAATTTATCAAAGTATTATTATTATATTTTTGGGGAAAATTGCAGCAGACATGCCTAATTGGCTAATTCCTATATAACCAAAGATGTAAACCTTCTTGCGAACATGTCTACTTCCTATAGAATGCTCAGAAGAAATTCATGAAGGAGCTATATTAATTGCTTAATGAGATGTGCAAGATTCGTATAAAATAGGGAATTTATTTGTATGAACTATGAAGCAACTCAAATAAGGATGAGATGATAGTTGAGAGAAAAATGCAACATCCATCAAGCTGACTGCTGCTGGCTGCTTTATACCTTGAAATACAGCTACTCCCTGTACGTTACATATAAACTGTACGTAGACCAAACTAAGATGGAAGGGAAGAAACTAAAAATATATTCTTAAATCCAATAATGGAAACTGATCTAAGATTTTTTTTATCAGCCAAAAAAAACCATATATTAACCCTTATACAAAATTCGTATATATTTCAAGATTTTCATACAAGTATGAGATTCAATCACTATTCATACGAAGCAAAGAAAAAATACTTTAATTTTGCATTTAATTACAATCAATATATCATCCGCATTGCCTCGCTTTTGAAGATAATATTATTTTTATACAACAAAAAATATCTAAACTGATGCAAACCACACTACACACAGTCTTTTTTGACATTTATTTTCCTGTCAAGCCAAACAGATCTAAGATGCATTGAGTCTGGATTGTAAAGATATAATCATATTCAAGTTCAAAAAGAACTTATTTACTTCAAATCCTTATTAATTTTAAAAATAAAAAGAGGATAAAGTCATCTTTTCATATCTAGTTTTCATCCAAATCAACTTTACTGCACTAACTTTAAAATCTTCAAAATTTACCCTCTCAATTAAGTTTTAGACATTAACTACATTCTTCATGAATATTTAAAAAAGAATTGTATACATCATAGTTTTTTTATGGCCTAAAACACATGAATGTCAAATGAATATATCCTTTTGATGGATCTTTTGAGTAAAAGATTATTACAAGTGTAGCATTTAATTACTCCTCTATCAGCAGTTTCAACGAAACCATTATAATAGCCGTAAATTTTTGAATCATTAAATTTAGAAAAGAAATTTCGTGATGCTTCTCAGTCATGAACTTGCAACGTCCTCTTGAGAATAATATGATTATTAGATGTTTCAGGTTATCTATTTTGTCTTAATTTATGTTCTATGTGGATGAAGAACAAGTGCTATCAAATCCCCAATTCCTTTTCCGGACCTTTTCTTCGTTAACATAACGAGTGCAACAGGAAACCACATGTTCCTTGATGGCAATGATGATGTGGTTAGAGCATCCTGATGATCCACGATCACATATTACAATATTTCTTTATTTGGTGGATGGCTTGCCTATCTTCAAACTCTTTTGGCTTCCATAGATTCCAACATGTCAGTCCAATTCCTCACTTCACAGCAAATACCTAACAACATCAACACCCACAAATTTCAAACAGTGGCATGGTTCATCCAAAATCAAAGCATCCCTCTTTCACCCCACATATCCAATTGAAAAAAAAAAAGATTATTCTTTAACCCCACCTTTCTGATGACGACACCATTAGATGTGCGGAGAGTCCATAGATGTGACTAATGTGTAAAATAACGATAACTTACAAGAATTGTGAGATGTAATATGATTAGTAGATACTACAAAAAATTTCATTTTTAAAAATCGGTCGCTAACGTAATATTTTGGTCGCAAAATGATTTAGAGATAAAATTAACGACAAAATTAGTGACCAATTTTATTTCGTTGCGAAAAGCTCAATCGCTAAACATTTTGCAATCGAAACACAATCGGTGGCTAATTATATTTAAAATTCGGTCGTTAAATCGGTGGCTATTTTATATTATTAAAATAATCCTGTGACTTTTTTTATTTTTAATTATTTATATATTAAAAAATCTGCCGCTAATTCGGTCGTTATTTTTATTTTTTTACAAAATAATTCGGTTGCTAATTTGGTGGCTATTTAATTTTTTATTTTAAATAGTTTGGTCGCTAAATCGGTCGCTATTTTTTTTTTAAAATAGTTAGATGATGGTGGTAGATTGTTGGTGGTTAGGGAAGGGGAAAAAAGAGAGGGAAAAGGGAGACGAAAAGGAGGAAAGGGAGGAGAGAAAAGAATGGAAGGAAGGTGGTAGTGGTGGTGGTTGATTGTTGGTGGTTAGGAAAGGAGGGAATGAGGAGGAATAAGAGTGGGAGAAAGGAGACGAAAGGGAGGGAAGGGAGTAGTGGAAAGAAGGTGGCGGTGGTCTTTGTGGAAGAAGAGAGGTGGGTGGAGAATAAAGAGGAGTAGAGCAAGGAAGGATAGGAAGCCAAGGTGGTGGAGACGATGGTGGCGGTGGTGGCGGCGGTGCAGGTGGCGGCATTGGTGGCAGTGGCGGCGACGGAGAAGGAGAGGAGGGAGTGAGAAGAGGGAGTAATGGGAAGGAGAGGAGGAGTGTTTAAATAAGGGAGGGAGAAGGAAAAAGAGAGGGAAAAATATGAGGGAAATTTTTTTTCGAAATTTTGAAAATCAATCGCTAATCTTTTTTATTTTAATTTCGATCGCTATTTCGATAATACATATTTTTATTTTTTATTTTTTTAAAATCGGTCGCTAAATTTATTTTTTTTTGTTTTTTAATTTTACAAATTCCGTCGCTAATAAATATTTTTTTATTTATTTTTATTTTTAAACTTTGGTCACTAATTTATTTTTTTTTATTTTTAGAAACTCAGTCGCTAATAAACATTTTTAACTTCGGTTGCTAAATCGGTCGATAATGTATTTTTTAATTTTAATTTTTAAAACTTCGGTCGCTAATTCCATCGTTAATAAATTCTTTTTAATATTTTTTGGGTCGCTAAATCTGTCGTTAATTTTAGTTTTTTAAAAAATCCTTTTCGGTCTCTAATTTCGTCTCTATTTAGTAACCGTAAAAATCGGTCGCTAATTTCGGTCACTAAAAAACATTTTTCTTATATTGAGATCGCTAACACATAAAATGTTTTTGATTCAATAGTATAACTATATCAACCATACTAAACTTCTTATTAATTTAGATCTGGTTCAATAGCATATCTACACTAGATTAGATACATTAGATCTTATGTGATCAGAACCCAAGAATTTTCTTCTTCTTCTAAAAGGTTTTAACCTTATGAAATATGCGAGAGATTGTTGTATTTTTATTTGATATTTCAAAAGATTAAACTTTTATATTTAATTATACATAAAAATCATTTTAAATAACTAAGAAAATCTTTTTAATTAGGTCTTATTGACTTGATCTAATTATATTTTTAGACTTAGTCTTGTTGACTTGGTCTTTTAGACTAAGTCTCATCTTATATTTTTTTACTAAGTCTAATTAGTTATAGAACCATTTTTTGTTCATTACAAATATAACATTTCAGAAGGTTTTATAGAGATAAAATCTCTTTCACATCTTTTCTTCTTTCTTTCTTTTGGGTTAGTAAGTTATCTTGTTAGTTATGTTGCTCCAATATTATTGAAAGAACTTATTATATCTTGTGAAGCTTGCAGATCATGTGAATTAGTCCTTGAGAACAATATGTTTATCATACTCTCAAGTTATCTATTTTATATTAATTTATGTTCTATATAGATGAAAATTGAGGTTTGTAATTGTTTGAGGATTGATGGTCATAGACAATTACAATAACATTGAATTAAATTCTCTTTTGAGAACCAAATGTTAATCACCAAAAAACTTTATCGAGACACTCGATGCATGATCATTTTTGGTTAAAAAAAATATTGTAAAATGAGTTCATCAAACTATACCACTCTAAGAAAAATAGTGTCTTGTTTAGGATTACAAATTGAATATTTAAGAATCCATTTGAAGTAAGTTTTAATTGTAAGTTTATTTTTTTAAAATTACAACCATTTTTAGTTTTTAAAAATTAGTTTTAATTTTTTTCTTTCTAATTTTTAGTTTCACAATTAATTTTCTTTAAAAGTTATCTATCATATTAAAATTAGTTAATAATGAAATTTTTGTACATCAAAAAACTTATATAGCAAATGTGCTTAATTAAAAGATTTTATATGACAAATCACATTTGTTGTACATTCTAATGCTTGTAAGTCGTTAAATGTCAATACAAATTCTTTTAAACATTAAGAAAATGACGAAGAATTATTTAGTCCTGAAGAACTTAGTGCTATAGGACACTAATGTATATATCTTGTTAATTATACACAACCTAATATATCATCTATTGTCAATTTATTAACAAGATATAATTCTTCACCTACATGAAAACATTAAAATAGAATTAAGTATAAACTTTGTTATCCTATTATGAAAATGAGCTTATTTTATTCAAATGTTTCCAAGTTAGACACAATTGGTTATGCAAATTATTTGTCAGATTCTTGTGATATTATAGACAAGATATTTGTTTTACATGTAATTGTACAACCATTTTTCAATAATAAATGAAGCAAACATAATAGTCACATCATCTAGTCATGAAAAAATTAGTATTACATAAGGCAAGTTGATAATGCATTTGGTTATGACATGTGATTCAACATATGAAAAAAAAATGTGATTTATCTTTAGAAAAAATTCCATTGATGATTTTATATGAAGATAATATTGTATGTATAAAGTTCTAATTGAAAAAAAAAAAATACTAAACTAAAAAAAAATAAAACAAAACATTTTTTGCCAAAATTTTTTTTACTCATGATATTAAAAAAATAGTAATATAAATATTTAGCAATTCATGTGAAAATCTAGCATACTTACTTACAAAGTTACAATCAAATAAATTTTTTGAGTAACTAGTACAATGACTTTCATCATCTTATAAATGATTGTATGTATGATAGAAGAAGTAAATGTGTTTATTAGTATTTTTTTCCTTAACTATGATTTTGTTCAATTGAGTTTTCTTAATAATTTTTTTAACGATCGAGGTAATATCTAACTAATAACGTAATAAAACATGATGTACTTTTTTTTTTCCTTCAATAGATTTTGATCAACATGATTTTTTTTTCTAATAAGATTATAATGACATATTCTCAATTAAAAAAACTCAAGTATTATTAATAATTATGAGTGAATATTTATCTCTTGTATTTATTTATTTCTTTCTTAAAAGGTTATAACTCTCCTTTCTATTTATCTTCTCACAATAATAAAATGAGACGTCGATTTATATATGGTTATAAATTGAAAAAATCTCATTTTTATTGATCATGGAATTAAAAATTAAAGTTCACACGGCATCTCTAATCTCTTATTCTTTCTTATTTCTTTATCATAATTATTACTCCTAAGTTATTAAGTTTTACTTTTAATTATTTCACAACACCTAAAACTTTTTTTTTTTCAAAAATAAATTATTATCAGCGTGCCTTGAATAAACAAATAAAATCCACTAATATATAGTTACTTTGCCTAATCCACAAGCACAAAAATTATATATTAATAATCTTTAGTGTTCTATGTGTATATATCGGAGTTCATGAACGTAATGATTTATGTCCCCACACAAAAATTATTATCGGTTCTTCGATCGTGTCAGTATCGATCAGAAGATATAAGAAAACACGACTTATTGCTGGAGAAGATTCTAACCAACTTTTCAATTTTAAAAGCTCAATATTCTGAGAGAAAATCTTTATTACAACTGAGCAATAAAATTATATATAATACAATCACCCCGATCGAGGTGGGAATTAGGACGAAGATTAAGAAACAGTAATCCACTTGATAAAAGCGTTAGTGCCAATCTCCCATTTTCATTTCAATCTATGATACTATTTTTTTCAAACCATCCTTCGCTTCAATAAACACATGTAAAACATGAAAATTTTCAACTATTAACTAACGAATATTTAGCACTAGCTTGTCTGAAATTGTGAAGTTATCCACGTAAATTCAATATGTAAATTTACTTTGGTCTTGATGATTTAAATTTTAAACTTCAAAGGGATATGCTAGTTTTATAGATCTCTACGCTCCGAATATAATATTGCACTGACACGTTGAATTTATGAAAATTGGTATATAAACATGACGCAAACACACTTCTTATATAAATTATCTTCCAAATTCGTTGCCCTTCCATAATTTTGATTTGAAGGAAATCTTCATTTTAGTATAACTTTCAACAATTTTTTTATATAGGCAGTGTTAAGGTTTAAAGAGAGCTTATTTAGACTTTTAAAATTTGTTTATAAATTTTATAATTTTTTACTTTATTTTAATAAATATTATAGTGAAACTTATTGATCAAAATAATTTTTTAAAAATATATTAAATTATTTTATAATTAAATTTGTGATATAAATCTTCATATAATTAATAAGAATTTATTGAATAAGTTTTAATTAAAATTTTTATCTGAACATATCTTTATTGTTAGCTTGAATTTTTTTTGTTAATTATATCATTTTAAGAATTGCTTTTTTTTTCTTCTCTAGTTATGATATGTGATGCCAATCAATAATCATGGTGTGGCTATGCTCACAAGATGCTCCCGGTGACTCTTGAAATCCACATGTAAAGTTTGCATTCATGGTTAATATCATTTTAATAGTTGAATTTCTTAAATAATCTATTTAAAAGGTGGACCATGCAATGCATGAGTATTTTATATGTGAGCATTCGTCTTATTTTAAAATACTAGTTATAATTCATATTTGAAAATAATAATATAATTAAAGATAATTTTTAAATTCATTAACAACTTTTTGGGTGATTCTAGAGTATTTCGTATTTGGAAGTCAAGACTAATCTTTGGAGATATTTCTACTCTTGATATATGTTGTTTTATACACGTAGATTTAAGTTATATTGAATGTTAGTTGAGTGATTTACACATGGCAATTCTATACTATAAGAAAGCAATTTGTTGTATCAATATATTTAATCACAAAGCATCATGGGATCGGTGTCAAGTAATTACTGTAGAAGATGTAATAAACAGAGAGAATGGAGTTTGTCTGAAATTTATGATATGTACATTAATGTAACATACCAGCAGATGAAAAAACAACACAAACTTAAGGATTAAGACTCTGTTTGTAGTTTGGATAAAATTTTCAGTAGAGTTTGTATGAAATTTATGGGACTTTGGTGTACATTGTAATATACCAAAAGCAGTGCATCAAAATGTTGGTAATGTGTGCAAGCAGTGGCTTTGAATATTGGTGACTTTTGGTGCGATACATAAATGGTTCATCATTTTTTTTCAAATTATCAATTTTCTTTGTTGGTCTTCACAGTACAATTATCTCTTATATTATCTGCTTTATATGCATACAAATATTATGAGAGTTAAAATGTTATGAATAATATGTAGAATTTCTTTCCATACAAATACCAATCCTAATTTTTTTAAAATCACGAGGACAACATATATAAGTTTTAGTAATATTTAAAAAAATATTACAAAAATATAAAAAAAATTACCTATTAATTTTAGTAATATTTTAATAAATATTATATATGAGTCATGACGTAAAATATCATTAGTAATATTTTATATTAAATAAATATTACTAAAAATATAAAAAAATATTATTAAAAAATATTAATAATATTTTTACAATAAATATTATAAAAATAATAATTGTTATAGTTTATAATTATTACCAAGAGCATGCCACAAAGTCATCCCTGGCCTTAATTTATTTATTATTTTTAATTTTATTTTCTTTTATTGTTTTATCCATAATTGTATATATTAATTTTGTTTTTTAGGTTTTTCTCATAATGGGTTCAATTAGCCCATTTCCTTTTTTGTTCTTCCATGTTGGACCAAATGGCCCAATTATAATTACATTATTTATTGGAAAAGAATAAATAAATAAAACGCACAAATGATGCTGGTGAAATCTATGTTTCTTTCCTGTTTTTTCAATTTTAATTTGTTAGCTAATAAAAAGAATGTTGTATCCCATGTTATTATAACCTATTA
The DNA here is from genome assembly GCA_025330945.1 of Mucuna pruriens. NCBI lineage: Eukaryota > Viridiplantae > Streptophyta > Magnoliopsida > Fabales > Fabaceae > Mucuna > Mucuna pruriens. The sequence goes on from JAENHJ010000528.1 coordinate 4,801,974, forward strand.
GTTGAATTATTTTCTTGACATTCTTTTGTATCGTAAGATTTGAGGATATCGCCACTCCAGGCTTCACACACCTGATCATCTGCGAAAGTGCGAATATTTACCTAAATAGCTTAATTACTTATCCAATAAATTAATATTACATGAGAATTTATTTATACATTCTATTGTGATGTTTAAAAAATAAAGTAAAAGTAGTTTATTTTAACAATATTTTATGAAAAATTATTAAAATAAGCTAAACATTTTAATAAGATCACAAGTCATTTGTATAAAAGTTCAAATAAATTCTAATCTATAGAATTTTTTTTTTTAAATGCTTTCCTATCGCAATTCCAACCTTGCACCAATCCATTCATGCGTCCACTTAAAATCTGTGTCCAAAATTGACTTAGTTTGTGTTGCTTTTACGTGTTCCAGGCTTGCAAGGGTTTTTATTAATTCCAAACTACACCACCCTTTTTATATATATATATATATATATATATATAAAACAAAATATATTAATGAGCATATATACTAGCTAGAGTCTAGAGTTACTCGTACTTCTTATATTGGTAATCACATGACATGATCTTTTACGTCAACATATCTTCCTAGCTAGCTATTATGGCGTAGTAAATTAATTTGCCAGTTGAATATATAGCTCTATACCTGATATCATGCTAGGTAACCCAGTGAATAGTTCTATACTATACTAAATCCACTATGGCGTTATAAATTTGCCCAGTTTGTGGATATTTCTTGTCTACTTTAACTTTATAGGTATTCATGCATATTTTTTAAAGTTCTTTACTAAAAAAATGGTGGGGGGAGTTGAAGGCAATTACTTTATTTCTCCTATTTTTTGTCATGGACGAGCTAGCCTTGCATCTGCCTATGACCTCATCCAACTATCATTATTTGTTATAAAACCTAGACTAACGAACATCCTAGAAACCATGGTTGGGGAGGGGCTGCAAAGGTTACCAAATTGGGTTGTGCTTTTCAGTAGAAAAGGAAACCAACCAGTTTAATTTACCCTTAAAATATTGTCTAGCTAGGGTAATCCTTTTTTCCCTTATGACGTTTCAGGATAATCTCTGAGTATTGCGAAAGGTTGATGCTAGCTCTCAACGTACGTAATAAAGTAGAATGTGTGATTTTACAATCTCATAATAATTCGCACTTAAATTATAAGTTTGAAACCACGAATTGTCAATTATCCCACCCCCTCCCGGTCTTGTCGATCATATAAGAAACTTAGGGAACAAGTTTACTACTGAGTTCATATATAGTTCTTTTACTGGTGCATGAACTTTCTTTTCCACTTAAGTTATAACTTTATTCAGAGTTCATATCTTACATTCTTTTAATTATATTTAGTGATTAACTTTAAATACTATTCCTAATTAATAATTAGTATACTTTTGATTGTAAATACAAATATTTAATATATTAATTATATTTTAAAGTAAGCTTACTCTAATTATTTATTTGATACTATTATCAAGGAATTGTTTTCCGAGTGGAACTGATCCACCTCAGGTTTATTGAGCAAAGTCTCAGATTTCGACTTTTGTTAATAAAAAAAAAGTTATTAGAAAAAAAAAACTCAACTAAAATCAATTTCTTCTACTAGAAATTAGTCATTGGCAAGGACAATAAATACTTTATATCTATAATAACGTAATAAAAAAAAACAATAAGTTGTTTATGTTTTTAACGAATATTATTTTTATACACAAATTTATAATTATCATGGAAGAGAATTCCAATGAGAATATTTAAATTGAAAAGGCCTAAAAATGTCGAGTCATTTTTGTTTAATAACTTCTATCAAAAAGAAAAAGTTTGACAAAATCAATGGTTTTTTTTTTTAAGAAAAAATCTTGATAAAATCTTATGACTCGAAAAAGTGTTATTCTTCAATTAAAAGAAATAAAAATTAAATATTTAATTTTAATTTAAAATATTTAAATATATTAACATTCGCAATGTTAACCCTTCAGTTAATTCCTATACTCGTCCTTAAATCTTTGTCAGTTTTAGAAGATTAAGTGTTTGGCTTAGTATATATTCGATTTAGTTTATTTTTAAAAATTAATTACTTATTGATATCACAATTTTTTTTAAAATTATTTTATTTAAGATTTAATCACTTCTAAGCATGTATACATTAATTTTCAATAAACTACTTTAAACCAAGTTAAAATGGATTGGATTGAGGGTATTCCTCGTCAAGGGATACTACTTGTATGACTCTTTGATGTATTAGTTAATACTCCTTTGACTATTGTTCTCTTGTTTTGTTCCTTAAAATGGAGTAAGACATCGATTTCTTATTATAAGATAAACTTTTTTGATTACAAGATGGACTCCTTTGAAAAAAAAACATTGACACTCATGTAAACGAGGTGTTTTACCTAACTGAGCTATAACCCTTGTACTTTTGATACATATTTTATCATAGTATGTAAATAATTTCTTGTCAAGATGAATATTAGATGATCTAATCCCTTTGATTGATATTGTGCTGATATTACTTATAAAAAATATTACATTTATATTTAATTAATCTGATACCTAGATAAGTACCTTCCATTTTTTTGTGATAAATAACCTACTTAACTTAGTAGTTAGAGTATTGCTTTCATATTCAGAATTGTGTAAGAATAACAACTTTAACGCTATTCCAAATGATTTTTTTTTATATTTAAAAATATTATATAAATAAAAAATATTGTATTAATTTTGATAATATTTTAACAAATATTATATCTAGATTATGTGATAAAATTATTAATAATATTGTATATTTATTGAATATTATTAAATATATATATAAATATTACTGATAAAGATATCAATTATGTTTTTATAATTAATAGAATATTACTAAAAATAATATATATAATATAATATAATATGACATGATATGATATAATATAATATAATATAATATAATAATACAACATGTGGTAAACGTCATAAGTGACGTGATTAAGAACATGGGAGTGGTGAGATAAAGTGATAAGCACTGATATTCTTGCATGTTGTGATTTTATTTTGTAAGGGTTAGAATATATTTCTTCATTACCGACAAAAAAAAGAAAAAGACCTCAACGCACATATGTCACCTTTAAAGTCAGAGTTCGATCTGAAGGTCGCATGATGTATATTTGAGTCACGATTGAATTCAGTCCTAAAATTTATTTAATTAATTATTTGTTTGAGTTAATATTTTCATAAATTAATTTGAGTCATTCATATTTTTGTTAAGAATTAAGTTAGTATACACCTTAGAAATTAATTGTATACTAAAATTGAAAAAGTAATTATAAAAAATAATTTCTTAAAATAAATTTGCTGATCGAGTAATTTTTTTTTAACTGAATTAGACAGTTCCTATATTTGAGCTTTTTAACTTTAAATTACACTCCATCGAGGTGAATTTTGTTTGAGTAATTCTTATAATTTATTACAGATCTTCTAGGTGTATATATCAGCTGTCATTTCAAATTTCAGATTACTCATATTTAATGTGTGTTTTGGGTAAGCATTTGTAAAATTAATTTTTATTAAAATTGATTTGAAATAATGTGAGTTATGCTTAATTTTTTTTATTCTAGAAATAAGTTAATAGAAAATTTTAGTATAAAATTTTTTATTTAACATAAAATTATCTAAAATTACTTTAATTCAAAATCAACTATAAATTCAGAATTAATTTTTCACGAAACTAAATATGTAAATATTTATTTAAAGTTATGTTATATGATATATCAATGTGATTTTGAATCATACAATGTGAATTCAAACATCATTTAATTAGTACAATTTAGAGTTATATTATTCATATAATATTTTTATAATTTTTTATCTTTTCAGCACATCATTAATCTTATTATGTATATTTCTTTTTATTTTTTTTCACGTGGAATGTTATACAAAAAATAAGGCACAACTAGCATTTGTCTAAAATTAAGTACTTATAATACAAGGATCGGCGTTGAGCACATATAAGATTATACATGTATAGTAAAAAACCTGTTATATAATGTATGTTTTTTTTTATAGAAACAATAAAAAAACAAATCTTGTACGCATTTATATATACAAGTTTTATCATCCATTATATTTAAACAAGAGAGTACATGAATGGTGTATCCCAACCGTTTTCATCACAGTATATTAAATATGTTTATAGATCAACTACCACTTAAATTAACTTATGTATGGTGGTATTAAACTAGCAATTTTGAGTTTAAATTCTAAATGTTAAAAATTGAAATAGAAGACTTTTCATAGTGCAATAATTTTATCCAATTTAAAAGAATGTTTCTTGTAAATAATACATGTAATGTCCGGTCAAAAAAATAACATGAAAATAATATAACTTTTGTATAGAAAAATAAGTTGAAAAATCACGTGTACGGATACGGACAATTTAGACGTAGAAACAAAAATGTGATGAGCATGGGCACTTGAATGGAAGCCATAGAGAGAGAGGGCAAAAAGGAAAATGGAAGTCTCTTTCTCCACTCCACAACCTATTTTATTTTAACAGAAAAAGTAAGTAAGAAAAGGTTTGTTGGACTATCCACATGAAAGTGATAGTGGTAGTCTGGTAATCTTTTAGTAAGTGCAATTAATAGGTGTTGAAGCACATCATCCGATGTGGAATGCAAATGTAATAGCCAAAATACAACACACCCACCTCATTTTTTCTACGTGCCCTTACATTAGATTTCCACTTGGAACTCTATTCTGCTTTTCCCTCACCACGCGGCACAAGTGCCCACTCCTCCTTCTTCATTTTTTTATTTTCATTTAATTACACTTTTCTATATCTAGTATACATTTTCGGTAACTTTCCTCTTCTAACTTTTAATTTGTTTAATTTTAGTCGCTATATATTTTAATTGTCTATTTTGAGATATATGTTGACAAAAGCATGATACCAGTAATTTAATAGAACTAGCTTAGTTCACAACATAAGTCGAGTTGTGAAAGAAAATTTGTATTTAATTATTACAGAGATGTAAAGTGTTTAAACATGACTAAATCTTAAATCAAAATTTAATTTTATTGTCGATTTAAAAAATCAAAATTTGTAAGAATATTTCGAGATTTTACTAAGAATCAAATATTTGAATTAGTGTTACAAAATAGTATTGTCATGAGTTTCAATTTTAAAAATAATCATTTATTTTTAAAAAATTCTTTCCCAAATTGAATTAAACATATATTAAGAATTCATTTTGTGAACGATGGAAGAAAGGAGCAATTTCTGATTTACAGTTAATATTTCTGTTTAGCGTTGGACTTGTGACTAAATTGAAATGCAACAACTATCTGGTTTGTTTTATTTAATTTTACCTCTTGTAGTAGAATTAAAATATAATATTTTTAATTTTGTGACTTATTTTGTTTCTTGTTAAAATATATTATGAGAGTCTCTTTTACAAAAATATTTTAATTAAGATCTTATTAATAAGTTTTTATTATATAAGTGTTTATATTATAATTACTTAAAATTTAATAAATTTTTTATACTTAAATATATATGTTGATAAATACTTATATAGTTTTAAAGTATTTAAATGTATTATTATATAAGTATTTATGAGATATTATTTTACTTTAAAAATTAAGAAAAAATAAATTATAATTAAATATTTATCATACTAACATTGTATATATTACAAAAATACTATAAATAAAAACTACTGGTCACAACTTATCTATTTTTAGTTTTTAGAAAACAAAATTTTAAGTATCATAAATTTTAAAAAAAAAATGTGAAACACAAAATATTTTGTCGTGCTTCTATCAATAGTTTTAAAAGTTAAAATATTTAATAATAAAAATTTAACTAAAATATAAAATAAGATATTAAAATTAAAATTATATATATATATATATATATATATTTTTTTTTTTTTTTTTAAAAATCATAATATAAATTTAAAAAATCACTCACTTGTATAAATAAATATAAGTATAAAATAATAGTAAACTATAAATATTTAACTAATGTGCACTATTGTAAAAGGAAACATAAAAAATTACTAATAACAAATACAAGAAATTATTAGTAATATATAAAAATATAAATTTATTTAATTAAATTATATTTTATAGTGAGAAAGAAGAAAATATATACAAAATAAAAATTTAATAGCAACAAATAATCATAATTTATTTTGTGCAAAATTTAATATTTATATTAATTTAGATGAATAAAAAAATATTTAATTTTGAGAAAGAAACAAACAAATAAAAAATACACACTCTATATATTTGGTCTATTCAATATCAAAGATAAATCTTTTTACAAGTTCTGCATAAACTATTTCAATAAGCTATTCTGAAAGATTTATAAAATTAACCTAAAAACACTCTCATATATAAATACTTATAATATAAGATAAATTTAAATAAACTGTATATAAACTCTTTTAAATAAAATTTAAAATAAATTAAAAACATATTATGAACTTATAATAAAATATTTTTATAAATTCTTCTAGATACTCTCATAAATATTTATAAAATAAGATAAGATAAGTTTAAATAACCCTTCTTCCAATTAGTACCTAAATTTAATATTTTATATATGTTTCGTAAACTTTTATATATATATATATACAGACGTTTACTAGTATTTTATAAATTAAAAGGCAGAACATTATGCGAGGATATAGTATAGCAGAATAGTTAACTATACAAGTATGTAGATTTGGTTTGAAGCATTAATTCCTCTAATTACTGAATTGATGAATATTCCTTTTTTGTCGTTGTGCTAGTATGATTGGATCTTCTACTTTATAATTGTCTTTTTATCATAGGCAAAAGATCTACTATATCTTTCTAAATGAAAATATATATTACATGCACTGCATAGAAAGTAAAAGGGATGATTTACGTAGAAAGAAAAAGAATATGGAATACACCCTATACAGCAATTTATATGAAAAAAGAAAAATGGAACGGCAATCACTACCAACATTGTTGTTGGTTTGGTCCGATATTGGATTTGTTGGATCTAACAACGCAATCTTTTGGGGGATAATTATATGTACGGACATCTTTTTATAAAGTAGCGTTTATAACCCTTAAAACACTTTTTATCTCCAAGTGGTTGCACACACATCTCTAGTTTATGCACGCTTTTTCTTGATATCAATTAACATCCATATTTGTTTGATATTTTGCACTTATTTCTTTTATTTTGTTTGTTATCAGACAAAATTAAACTTTTATTAAGAGTATAAAGATATTATAACCCATATACAAAAATGCCACTATCGTTTAGTCTTTTTTGTTACAGCACAATTTCAAACATTCCAAAAGACAATTACACTCAAATGAAAAAGAAAAACTGCATTTTTACATTATTGCACGCAACTAATTCCACGACTGTATTTTAATTATGTCCATAACACCCAAAAATCCTATCTAAAAACTATATACAACTCTAATGATAATCATAAGAACCAAACAAAATAAAATCAGAAAATCATGCATCCTAATTTTCTTAAGCTTTTCCCCATCATTAAATCCTATGTAAAAAATGGATTTTTCCTTCAAGCGGTTTAACTAGGCTTGCCGAAAAAATTCATTAGCCACAACTGGGTCTTAACCATATATTTTTAATATATTTTATTCGACTATTTTTAAAAATCTAAATCACATCTTATTTATTGATTGAAATCTGTAGATGATGTTGTCTCTCTCAGAACTTTTGTGTGTTTGTTTTCATCATCTTATATATTTTGATGATTCTTCTTTTGTATTTATTTTAATGTAATTTATTTATTTTTCTTTATTATTGACCATTGAGTGTCTCGACTTTTTCTTATTTAGTTTAATCTTATATCTTCGATTATCATAATAACTTTAATACTAAAAATGGATTTTGATATGACACTTTTTTTTTTTGAAAAATGGTTTTATACATATAAACTATGATTATCATTTGGATTGAGTATTTTGTGAGTAATATCTAAGTAACACGTCAATATAATAGATTTAAGTAATTGATTATATTGTTGAGTTTTTCAAACAAGTAATCAATTAACAGGAACAATTAATCGATTACTCTAAAAAGTAGCAAATTGTCTATCATTAATGGAAAAGATTGCATATCATTGATGAAACGTCAGGAAATTAATTAGGATATTTTTCTATTTTAAAATTTAATTAGGATTTTTGTGTATATTTTGTATTTTGGGCTTTATGAAAGTCTCTTTTACTTTTTATTAGGGTACATAACCTATGGAAGAGGACGACATTAGGCATAAGATTGAAGGCAATTCTTTTGCCCTACTCTCACATTCGAGATTTTAAGTTTGGTTGTTCTATTTCTTTGTAGTTTTTTTATGCTTTATATTGAGTTTATTAGTGAAATCTTCAAGGGTTGGGATATAGGCGTCGAGAATAATTTTATAGGCTTTCTCAGTTTGAACTTTTAGAAATTATCAAACTCACCAATGCCAGTCTTGAGACGTGGAATGATAATGGTCAAAGTGACCAAAAGAATGAAAGAAATCTCGGTCGCATTACCAATCATTACGTTTTTTATGACTCATGCTTTTATTTTGTTATTTTGTTGTAAGTCTCAGCTGTTTTTTGCCCTTTGGTCGCCATTACGTTTTCCATGACTCATGCTTTTATTTTATTATTTTGCTGTAAGTCTCAGCTGTTTTTTGCCCTTTGGTCACCATTATCCCCTCCAAAAGAACCATTGCAACTTTGGTCACCATTATCCCTTCCATGACTTGTGTCTCGTTTTTATTTCTTGGCTCTAAGTTTTGACATTTTTTTAATGACAAGATGGTCCAACGTCTTGGAACTTATTAGATAATAATTTCCTTGAAGACCTTGGTAATTTTATACCGATTAAAGATGAGTAGCTTTGGATCTTAGCTCATTATTACTTGGTGCTGGTATCTGGCCCCAAATAGCATCACATCGCTATGTTTAGTCATGTGGCAATTTGAGATAATGACGACAGTGGAGTCCATGATGACATCAATAAGACCATCAGTAGAGTTAGAGAGGGAAACATTATCTATCCAAATATTGGAGGCTCAAAATATGGAGATGGTGTAGGAGTCCCTAATCATGCCACCATCTTTAGGTACGATTTTCTTGATGCAAATTCCATGGATGATGACATTGTTCACGTACTGCATGGTGAGGTCATCGCCATTCTAGATCTTCATGTTCACACCATGACCCTCAATGGTCTTGTTGGAGGAAATCAAGAGCTCCTACCTCAACTCAATGATCATGTTGAGCTCAATATAATTCATAATGGGCCTTATTGGACAACAACGAAACGGAGAGTTCTTGGCTTGAGATTGACCATGTCGTCATTAGAGTTGTCAGTGACCACACATATGTCGTATAAGCAACATCAAATTGTTTAGGGTAGATTTGTCCCATGGTAATGTTGCTATTGTGATGGTATATTTTGTACAAGGTGTTTTAGGACTTGCAAGGTTGGTTGTGAACTTTTACTTAAAATATGATTTGCATGTATACCTTGTTGAGGTAATTGTGATTTCTGGCTTTTTTGCATTGTGTGGCTTGTCAAACCTTTATATAGGTTTATTAGTGATTTTGTCCCCTTCTTTGCTTAGTTGCAATCCTTTTCTTTTTGTTCAAGCTCAAATTTGGAAGTTCCTTAGGTCCCAAGATAACGATTTTATCTTTTGTCGTTATCACTGATAGTTGGGAATGATAGAGAAGACTTTGACTAGTCTCATGTTGACGTGTAAGTCTTGTCAAAGGGTAGTAGTTCACTGAAGAGTAAGGCGACAAAAACATAGTTCCCAAGATCTGAAGCTCTGATACCAAGTGGAAATAAAAGAAACTTTGTATTGATTGAATTGAATAATACAATTTCTAATCTTCCTTTTATAGGTAAAAACTACTTAAAGATAATATGAAAAACAGAAAAATAAAGATAATCATTGTAGATAAACTACGATGTTTATGATTTCTTAATGAGATATTTAGATATTTGTAACCTTTTAATGAGTTACCAATCATATTTTATCATATATTTATAATATCTCCAACATTTTATCTTAAGTTGTCATCTTATTTCTAAGTTTGAGTGTAACCCTTAGTATTTTTAATGGATCCTTAGACATTAGGTCCTTATTAAATTTAATTACGCAAATTGATTGATCACTATTTTACCTAACCTTAGATATTTTAGGAAGGTAATAAAAGGTAAACTTAGACTTTTAAAACTAAAAGTAAAGAATTTAGGAATTAAATAATAAAAACATATTTAATCCTTCCAAGAACATTCACTTAACAAATAATGTAAAGGGTTTATTTCAACCTAGCTACCATAAAGGATGACGTTAATAGCACTAGATTTACTCACATATGATCAACATGAGAGAAACTGCACTATAAATTGAAATAATTGGAAACCTTGTACAAAACAATTTGGTTACCAGGCAAAAGTGACAATTTACCACATCTAGAATGTCTGTTCCAAGATGAAGGCTTTGCTTGAAGTAGCTAAAGGTAAAGAAAATTAGATCTTCACAAAGTCTCGTGGACATGCTCCATGAAAATAAAAAAACAATTAAAATAATGTGAATTGAAAATCTTGAATATAGAAACCTAACTTGATGAAAAAAAAAAAATTGGAGGCCAGTGATGAAACTTCAATTTATGAAGATTTATTGAACTAATTTATAAAATTAAATATTAAAAACAATAAGAAATCTCATATAAATAGTATAAAATTGGTATAGTTGAAAAAATAATAGTGGGCCTATCGCTCAATTATGAGACTTCTAATTTGCTCTTTATGTCCAATGAAAAATTGGTGACTACCTATAATTTACTCAACTTCCATAATCATTTTTAGTTACAAGTACGCATAACCATAAAAACAACACTAAGCTATTGTCAATTGTTCCAACACTTAGTGATTGGCTAATAGCGCTGAATGATGGCTCGATTCCTAGAACTTATGAATGTGCTTTAAGCCCATTTTTTTATAGACTTTCGTATCATTTTCACTAAATTCTCTATTTTTTTCCTTCGTTTTTGTGCATTCTTAGTTTGAAAAAGAGTTAAAGTAGTAAGTTTAGATATTTTTAATAGAGTTGTACTATGAGAATAAATGTGGAGTTTTATGATGTGCTTGTATGACTTCTTCTCTTAATCTTGTGTAAGTTCTTATTTTCGTTTTTTTTTTTTGTAATGATTGGATGTCTATTTTAAACTTAGTGAATTTTTTAATTGAATTTATTCATATACTTTGTGATTTAACTTCATCGTGATTTGCTGCCGAACTTATTCCAATTCAATAAGAGATCTCAATATTATGCTTATCATTACATAATGTTATTAGGATGAAAATAAACTAATTGAATCAAACTTAAGGTTAATTTAGAAAAAATATATGGTGAATTAAGATCTTAAGACACATAATTTGCATAGGCTCTGGGAATGAATGTGTGTAGATTGTGTGTCTTCTTGGATAATCCTAAATTTAATAGAAGAATACTAAACAAGAGTGCGCCTATGAAATTAAGTTTCTTATTTAGCCATCAAAAACTAGTTGCCAAGGAATTAGGATGAGATTCTTGAGTGTATTGAAACATTAAACTAAGGTGTGTGGTTAAGATTTCGAGAGAGTAAGACTAAGAATTAGGAATAAGGAGTCATGATTTACGTGTGTTCATTATTGAATCTCTATGTTATCGAGTCATGTGTGTCGGTGAAGTTTGAGTCCAATTTAGTTAGATTTTAATTATGTAATTAACAACTAACTGTGACAACTTAACCTTCCAGTCGTTTAACTAATGTCAAAGATTAGTATAGGTTCTCAATCAAGTTTATTTGAGATTATACTCTACTTATTTTTATTACTTGTTGATCGATATACTTAAGAGTTAGATTTTCTATACATTTATTATAGTTTATGTAATACCTCAGTTTTTTATTTTATTTTATTATCAACTATAAATATTATATTTTATTAATTATTATTAATAAGTAATTTAATTATTTTATAATTAAATAAATAATATTTTGGGAGAAATATAAGTTAGATTTTAAATTGAGTTTTAATTAATTAAATTAAGAAAACATGTTATTTAAATATTGTAAAAGGAGTTGAATACCAAGGAAAACAAAAGAGTCTCTAAACAAATTGGGATTAATGCAAAGCATCTAACCCAAATAGTTTCAATCCTCCCCCAAAATATAAAGCTTCTACAAGGATTGTGAGACCCTTGTTTAGATTTCACATGGGTTGTTGCAAGATCCATTTTTGGAGCTCATTTTGGTGCTATACAAAGGAGTGACTAAAATAACTAGAAACACCTCTACTGCTGAGTTAGTTTTTCTAAACACATGATTTCAACAAAAAAAGAACAAGGGTATGAGAGAACCTATAGAGGAAACCACTAAAGAACAAGAAGAACAATTCTCAAGAGCTGGAACCCCACTTGGGAGTCAACATTCCAAGTAAAGGGAGTGAGAAACCTCACTCAAAATATAGGTATGACTGTGGGTAGGAGAGAAGTCGTCTCTTGTACCCCGATGCGGAAGGGGTCGTCCCTAGGACCCCAAAATATTGATGTTTTTTTGACTATGATGAACTGACATTAAGTGCCCCAAGGGTTGAGGATTTCCCCTGAACCCCAAAGTGTTTGGTCTTGATGTTTGAAGGGGGTGAACTCCCTAGTTGATTGAGTCTGATTTTGTATAATTAGTTGTCTACAGGCAATTTTTTTTATATGGTTGTAAAATGTAGAAAAAAAATCACAAGTTTTCCTTAGGTTTGAGACTCCAGACGAGAATCTTAAAGATTTTGATAGTAGGCCATCGACCATGGTCGTTCATAACTTGTGTACATCCATGTAGAGTCACATCGACTGTGCACGCTCGTGCTAATGAGAGTACACTCATGCTGTTCTATCTGTGTTATATGAATTTGTGATATTTGACTATGTTTATTATTTACATGTACTAGTAACATGTAAAATGACATGTACCAGTGCATTGTGAATGATGATATAACATGTAAAATGGTAAAAGGAAAATGAGAAGGGTGTCCTAATATGTGACGGACAAGAATGACCCCGATAGACATTTATCTTGCAAGTACCTGAGCTTGGAAGAAGCTTGAAGGGTACTCATGTTGCGAGTATATGATGAGTTGTAGATAAGGTACCTAGACTCAATGAGGTGAGAATGATCCTCACCGGCCTAAGTGGAGACAAGAGGAACTAATAAATTAATTAAACTTAAACATTTTGCATCATGCAAAGAAATTGGTATTGAAGTAATGTAGACATGAACCAAATTTGTAAGGTAATCAGACCTTTTGGGGCTACTTGGTATAGATGTTGTTCCAGTGACTGTGAATGATCCCATGTGTCGAGCCTGACGATGCAATGTTGAGTAATACCTGACATGCTACCAAAGGAATATTACGCTATAGTGACATGGCTAACTCTAGAGGCAAAGATTAGTAAGGGTTGTGCCTAACCTAATTCTTGAGTTAGAGATGGTACCACATGACATATGGAGTAGTACTAGGATTACATTCATTGGCAGCACCCATGTATATATTTAATTTTTTCCGTTTGCTAGATGTTGTTGTGAGTGTTGTTAAACTATTGATTCCATGAACAAGATTTTTTAATTTTCTCAATTTGTAATTTACTGTGTGTATGTCCTACTTATAGTATGCTCATATCGTGAGCTTAAGTAAGGAATATTTTTCACTTCCTTTTGTTTGTATTGTCAGTGTTTGAGCTGAATGCCACTTGTAGGTAATGACGAGTAAGGGCGTGAGAGTTGAGCTAGAACTCTCAACTGTTGTCTTTATTGCATTATGTAATTTTCTTTTATTATTATTATTTTATTTTAGTTTATGTTACGTTCTTGATAGAACATGTGACATAGAAATGCTTTATTCTCTAGTTATGATTTATATATTATGATGTTATTATGTTCGAGGGAACCTTCTTCGTAGTAGAAAACTTAACGCAAGAAAGGAATGACAAATTCCTTTGCCAATCAACCTAACACCAACAATTGACATGAACTTAAATGATATAAATGGACAAACAAAAAATTAATAATAAAATAAAGTGTACACATTCATGAAAGTAAATAATAGCTGAGGTAACATTGTAGTAGTAGAAAACTTATCAAAAGAAAGGAATGAGAAATTCCTTTGGCAATCAACCTAACACCAACAACTGAAATGACCTTAAATAATATAATTGGACAAACAAAAAATTAACAATGAAATAAAGTGTACACATTCATGAAAGTAAATTATAGCTGAGGTAACATTGTAGAAGGCCAACTCTAGGTCACACAATAGGCAACTTTGGCATCTTAGCTGCAATTTGCTTGGAGAAATTAATCTACATTTCATTTTTTTCTACTTGAACTTCAATACCAATCATTCAACTTGTACTTCGATACCAATCATTCAATGTTATTTTATGTTGGGACGTACTTCTTTTTTTTTTCATCAACTTGTGTAAATATCTTCCCTGTTCTACATTAACATCATATCAATTTGTTTTGCTTTTCATGGAGCCCACGTAGAGGTTTCTAAATCTATAATTAAAGCAAGAGACAATTTGTTCATGAAATGAAGCGATGGTAATGTACACTTTTGACTTTTCCGAAATCAGGTCTCTTTAAAAATATTAAACATACTAACTTACAAATTTAACAGTTAATGTGAATTAATATATATACATGAAAAGCATTACCTGGCCTATGAAGACGGGACAAATAATGAAAATGTGGGACACATACATGTAATGGGACGAACAACTCATAGAATTTGGAGATGACGAGCTAAAACTCCAAGAGTACTGGGTATTATCTTCCATGTGATACCTTGGATCCCTTTCTGACTGAAATTTTAAAGTAAGGAAAATAACCCTTCATAGAAAAGAAAAGGGGAAGAGTAAGAAGCAAGTCTATATACAACTAAATATGAACCTAACTATGACATCTCATAAATTTTGGATATGGCCATCTAAAATTCCAATAGCATTAGGTACAATCTTCCCGGTGACACCTCGGATCCTTCTCTACTCAAATTTTAAATTGAGGAAAATAACCCTTCATCATAGAAAAGAAACAGCGAAGAGTAGGAAGCAAGTCTATGTATAACAAATAATGTGATATACACATTATGTTTTTTTATAACAATATATATAAAAGAAATATTTTTAGTTTGATCTCTACTTTTTTTAGACTCTTTTATCTCTTCATTATTATTTAATTTTTATTATCTTTTTTATTTTATTTTTAATTTTTAAAAAATAATATGAAAATCAACGTAGTATTGAAAATAAAGGACACAATCTATTAACTATACTTCAAAGATCCTACTGAGAAAGTTTCTCTACAAAAATAATGTTAGGGAAAAATACAACACGAAGATAGACGACGCATTAGACGGTACGGAATTCTGTTTAAACTATTTTTTTGGGACTCCTCTAGCAGTTTCATGTTTAAATTTATCTCGATAACAAACAAAAAAAAAAAGAAACAATAGAGATCATAGTGAGAGGATAATAGCGATCCGTAGTTATTTCTTGACTATACCGAGGACAACATAATGAATATAATTAGCAACATACAGTAACAAGAAAATGATGAGTTTTGAAGACGGTGTATCCATTTTTTTCGAGACAGTATATCTATTGATCTAAGTCTTAAAATTAACAAACAAACAAAAACAATGACGGTAGATTTGGGGGCTAAGACAATCCCAACAAACCTTTTTCTCCATGACTTTTTTCCCTTCCCGTTAGTTTTATTTTTATTACATACAACTGTAAAAGAATATTTTGATTGGTTCTGGAATTTTCTTTTGAAAGATTTGTTGATATTAATAAATATAATGTTATCTCTTTATAATTTTTTTATACACATTAATTATAAAAGATTCGAGCTAAGTGTCACTCAAACCAACTACTTGTTGATTAGTTATTAATAATATGTTGTGATTAGATTTATAGCATGTATAATTATAAGGTTACAAGGTTCTTATCAGAAAAGAAGAGGGGAAAGTAACAAAGGCGGATGAAAAAGAAGACGGATGATGCAACAAAGGAGCTCTTGCTAAGCAACAATTAACCTAGAGAACTACCTTAATTAGGCAACATTTTCATCGTACAAGTTAAAAACAATTGAGCCGGCTAATCAAAATGAAGTTAAATAGTGTAGGGCGAAGGGAACAAAATCTACAGATGTTGCTAAAATTCAAATGGCTCGTAGGGACAACTGCTAAGTAATATATACCATTCCCCTTCCCTTACTATATTTTAACACAAAAAGTTATGGACTTAAGCTTTATTCTGCTGATTGTTTATTATTCTATGTGGATGGCTGAAACTATTGAGTCAAAAATAAAATTGCCGCAACGTTACATGTCTATACTGATAATTTTAAATTTCCATCACGTACATGATGTACACAGGGACGCACCTATGTGGTCCCTTGGGGCCTTGGCTCCCCTTTAATTTTCTTAGTGTATATATATATATATATATATATATATATATATATATATATATATATATAATATGTAATTATTTTTACTATACATTTTATTCTTCTGTAGTTTTTATTATAGAATTAATTTTATTTTTTTTATTTTTTCTAAGCAAAGTATTTTAGTAGCATTTTTGTAATATTTTCTTTTTATAATATGTTATTATCATTTTAAAAATTATAAATAATTATAATTTGTAATGAAATAATTTTATTAACATTCCTTCTATATTGATTTGAGAATTAAATATTAGTTGGTCAAACTTACAAACACTTTATTAGAGATTGAGAAGTTAAATTTGAAACATATTAACAAATATTCTATTTTCTTATTATTTTTTTTATATTTTATTTAATTTTCTTGTTTCGTCTTTATTATTGTATTTGAAGTTTCAACGTGCTTCTACATCAAATGCACGGCTAGAAGCATGCATGTTGGGTAAATTTTGAAAATAAACAAATTAAATATCGAATTGTATTGATGGTCTATCATAGTTTATTTTTAAAATTTTAGTTTTTTTTTTTCATCATACAATATTTTTTTTTCAATTATTTGAAACAATTTATTCTTCCATGATTTTTGGAACATAATTAATAGAACTTTTCGTCTTCAATGATCTTTGGAACATAGGTACCAAACTTTTTTTTTTTATACAAATTTATGAAGATTAGTAGTGGGACTTGAAATTGGTGATTGTCATTTATTATTTTAGATCTTTAAAAAAATTCTTAAGATCATTAAAAAAGAATTAACTATCAATATTTTATATAAATTTTAATACTTATATATTTATTAGATAAATTTTAATTTTCATAATTCATCCCTATTCATTAAATTCTGGCTCCGTTGATGCACGTAGATACTTATTTATACTATATATAGAAATTTTGTTGCTACCTATCAAATTTTCTAGAGGAGGAAAGGAGATTATGGATTGAGTGTTTAAAGAACCAATAGTGTTAATAGGAACATAGTCAAATATTTCATCATGAAGTTCTGTTAAGCACATGAAGAAAATCAAATATGATAACAACTCATCCACTCAGTCATTTTTCTCTAAGGCTTTACAAATTAATTACTTGTGTACAATTGGTGATTGTTTCACACGGTGCTAGATAATCAAATTATAATAGTTTCAATCCGAAAATGTTAGTAAAAAAATACAACAATATTGAACAAAAGTGTTTTGGTCAAAGCTAAAATAGTGTTTTACCCTTTTTACTCTATCGGTGAGTTTTTACATGTGATATTTTTAATAATCATAACTAAAGTTTATTAGTTTTTCTTAATTTATTATGTGAAGATCGAATTCAGATTTTTTTTATAAGTTTAACATGTTGTCAAACGGAGTTACACTTATTTGATATCGATAGATGTAATTTTTTTTATGTACACATTATTGCCCCCACCATATATTTTTCTTTGATTAGAAAGATTAAGTTACTACATGTAACTTAAAACTAAATTCTAAGCTAACACCGAAAGGCCGATATATTTGTTGTCCCACAATATATATATATAGTGCAACTAACGAAAGTGATAGATAACTTTAAGGTAGTTAAGTCAATTTAATTTTCAAAGGGCATGAACGGTTAAACTTTCAAGTGTTGGAAACAACAATTCTATTCACATATAGCAAAGCACTAAATTAGAGAAATGACAAAACTAGACAATTTTCTTGAGCAACCAAATTTCTGAATAGAAAAATGGGTTAATGGACCAAAAGCCTACTCATTCATTTGTAGAGCTAAAACTTAGCATGAGGTACCTCTCCCACTTGCATTAGGCAGAATATAAAATTAGAAAACAATTAAGGGGCATTGCCACAGTTTGGCCACCATCCTATTTTCGATTTTAGAAACTTAAAAAAAAATTGAACAGAGGTAGAAAAGCAAATATAATCCATGTAAGATACTACAAAAAGATTAGTGCCAGTGATGTTATAATTAATTTTAAAATAAAATAATAATAATACTAATACTAAACAGGTCACATAGTACTAAAAGGAGGTGGAGGGTCCTTGCTATGCATGAAAACCAAAGCTCATTGGCGTGTTATTTTCCATTATACTTGTAAGCTTTCATCTCTTTTACTTCCACTTTCTCTCTCTTTTGTGTGTTTGCGCGTGTACTTTGCTTGATAATCTACCGACATGACTCCAACCTAATGGGGTTAACTCTGCTTCTGCGTAGGATTCGATGCTGCTACTCCTTCTTCTCTTTCTATAACTGAGTTTCATATGTCAGTGCTCTCTCTCCCTTTGTTTCTTCTCCTTCTTGGAGTTAACGGCTCTTGTCAACTTACTCTTAAGGAGCTTGACTTTTGTGTTTTTTGGTGTGTGTGTGCTTTTTGTTTCTCTAGCTTGTGTTTGTGGTGTACTTGGTTTATGTATCTGGGTTTTGTATTTCGTATGTATGTTCATTTATGGTTTGTTCTTTGTACTTTTCTGTTGGGATAGTTGTTGGGCTGTGCCTTTCTTGATTGTAATTCCCATCTTACTTTTGTCTTCTTCTAATTATCTTCACTTTTCTGTCCCCCTGTCAAGCTCTAAAGTCTTCAGTTTTTATTGCTTTGGCGTTCTAGAATACTCTTTATTAACTTATTATGTGTATTATTATTATTGATTATTAAGCCACGGAATCGAATTTGTGTTTTGATGTATATTTCAATTCAGCTCCTTTCTGTTGATGCTTATGCTGAACACTGGATAAAAATCTGAGGTACAACATACATACTGTATGTCTTTTTCTTTGTTGGAAATTTTGATCTTCTAAAACTGTATATTGTTTCTGGCCGTCAGGCCTTATTATTTGACTTTTTTCATCTTTGCTTACAGGAAGTTGTTTACTTTACAGCAACAAGATTAACTTTTGAAATCATCTTTTGGAGGGTGTATATGGCGATGCAAAGTGTTTATCTTAAAGAACATGAAGGAAATACACACAGTTCTGTGGGGGCGTTGTCATCTGCAGCGTCAGCACCCTGGTGGAGTGCTTTTGGATCTCAATCTGTTCATGGAGAGTCTTGTGTCCAAATGAAATCCTTTTCATTGGAGATTCCTAACTGCATAGACCAACTTGCTGCTAGTAAGCCATCGGCAAGAGGACCTGAACAAGTGTTGGCCAAAGGGCATACAACTCACTTTACCATCTTTCCAGGTATGTTATTTGCCTTTGGACTGGTTGTATGTCTCTCTAGTTACATGTGTTTTCACCAAAATAGTACTACTGTTGATGGAGTTGTGAGATAAAATTTTGGGAGATGGATATCATGTGAGGTGACTTTTATGATAAAGAGAAAGTAAATGATATCATAACTGTGTCTGGGAAAATCTAAATGGAGGGAAGCTGCAGATATCATCAGTTTAGGGTGTGTTTGTGAAAAAGTTGAAAATCTGTTCAAGGTGAATCCACCAAATATTTCTAGTCATGTTTGGTTCCTCGGTACGTGTGTAATGGACAGGCAAACGCCTAAACAAACACAATTAGCTGTGCTTAGTTTGGGAAATCAAAGAAAAAGCAAAGAGTATTCTTTTCTTATTAAGCTTTGAGTGGCTAGAAAGTACCTTGCAACAAATCTGTCTATAGACTATAGTCAAACTTAGGTTTTTTTTTTTTTTTCATGAGCGCAGAACATAGTAAAATAGCTTCAATATGTGGGCCTGCTTTTGTTTAAATACAATCTTGGCTGAGAGAAGAATGATATGCAAACAATGGAGCTTGTTCAGAATGATGGGTTGCCATCACCACCACAAAGAAATAAATTATACATATGGAAGATCTAAAGGACTTTAACAGCATCTTTCATGTAAATTTACTGATATTAGTGTGATTACGTTGTGCTTGTTGATTTGTACTGGAGAAAGTAAGATAAAAAATGCCTTAATTGAAAACATCGCAGAGGAGACTTTACCCGTTTCCCCAAAAAAATTAAAAGTCTAAATCACTCATTTGTTCCACGTAGTTTCAATCCAAAGTCCAAACGCAATTTAGTTTCTACGGTCCAAAATCCTGTAAAAAGGCCCTTTATAATGTTCAAACAATGCAAAATGGTCCCCATTATAGTTCTATAATTTCAGTCTAAACAGGGAATAAATCCAATTAACATGGTTGATTTGCCTTGTTAGAAAACTATAGGGACTAAATTGAATTTTGAGTAAAACTGTAGGGACTAAGTCATTAATTTAAAAAAAAAAATTGGTAGAGAGCATTTCAGTACTGGCTTGAATTTTTAGCAAAACACCCCACAAGGGACTTCTGCTTTGCTGTATTTCATAAAGATATTTCAGGAACCAACAGGAGTTGGGTCTAGCAAAAGAGGCTAGTCCTTCACAACCTACTGAATCATCATTCAAATATCCACTAGGAAGAATGCTCACATTTCGTGTCCAACAGAACCTCAAACAGGATTGCTTCTGAAGGAGGATACCTGTGGAAAACAAAAATAAACAAATAAAGATAGTTCAGGAGGAATTCCATAGATATAGCTAAGATGGGTTCAAACATGAAACATGCTTGTAATTCACAGCCTTCGGAAGGGAGACCATCAATACTTGGATATATTCACTCAGACTTTCACACACAGTTGGAGAAACACAGAGAGAAAGAGTTGAACTTGTGTTTCCATTTTCCAAATTATTTGTATTATGGATGAAGTCAATTCCTGCTTGAAGAATGATTCCTGTACTCCCGTTCCCTCTTCTCATGCTGTTATCCAAAATTCCATAAAGATTGTGATCACAAAAATGTTGGTCATCAATTTGTAAGGCAGATAAAATGAGATTATCCGTTTAGGCCCATGTGCTACCTTCAAACACACTTTGAAATTGAATTTTTCTTGGCTCAAGTTCTGAATCTAAAGTTATATCATGGACTCCAGTGCAATTGTTGATTGCTTTGAAAAGCTATTCTTTGTCTTTTGTTTTTTAATTGTTTGAAGTGACAGTGTTTGCTGCACTTGACACATCAACTTTCCTGTGGGTAACCATTAAGTCGTTTCTTCCTAGATGATTGTAAAATGGTGGATGATGCGCAAAAGCTTCAGACAACCATATCGCTGCACTCACCACTTACTGACTCCCACTCTCGTTTTGAGATAGGCTTTAGTCAGCCCATGGTAAAACTTCTCTCAAAAGTAACCGCTTTGATATTTTAGTATTTTTTTTTTTTTGTGTGTAAACATATTTTGCTTATGCTTGATATCTTTCCCTTTGTAGATATGTGCAAAGTATCCGTATTCGGACCAATTTTATGGGCTCTTCTCAGCTTATGCACCTCAAATTTCGGTTGGTCTTTTACTTCAGCAAGCTTCTTAATCCATATAAACCATACCATGCTCTCTACTCAACATGCTTTTGCCTTTAGTTATAATTTGGTGATCAAGTGCAAATCTTTCTCTATTTACTAAATCATCAATGTGACAATCTAGGGACGTATAATGCTGCCCCATAACATGACATCTGATGACGGACCAATTTACGTAAATGCTAAGCAGTACCATGGAATTATTAGGCGTCGCCAGTCCCGTGCCAAAGCTGTACTTGATCACAAATTGACTAAACGTCGCAAGGTATGATTCCTCACATGGGGGTATCCCAAATATGTTATCTTTAAACTAATGAACATAATGTGGCCTCACCCTCACTGGCCTTGAAACGAAGTAGTTACCATAGATGAATTATGATATGAAGTATGTTTAAAATTTGTTTGACATTATAAAATTAATGATCAAGGCATTTGTGTATTCAAAGATCCAATCACTCACATTCTATATATGCTGATTACAAACTTTGATTACTAGTGAAATAGTACTATTTCCATTTCACTCTTGTAGTTATTTAAGTTTTATGTTTGTCTTACAGCCCTATATGCATGAGTCACGTCATCGCCATGCAATGCGGCGACCAAGAGGATGTGGGGGTCGGTTCTTGAACACAAAGAATTCTGTTAATGGAAATGGTAAAAGTGGAAGTGAAGTGCATAAAAGTGTTGGTGAACAATTGCAGTCCAGTGGCTCTCAGAGTTCTGAACTCTTTCAGTCTGAAGTTGGAACTATGAATTCATCAAAGAGCAGTCCAAATATTTCTGGCTCAGAGGTGACTAGCATGTTTTCTCGAGGAGGTCTCGATGGCTTTTCTCTCAATCATCTTGGATCTGCTGTCCACTCTCTGGCAGACATGATAGACGGTGGGCGCGGTTTGATCATACCCCCCAAATGGGTTGCAGCAGCAGGTAACTGTTGCAACCTCAAAGTTTGATTCTGCAAAGAATCAGGTAGGTTTGGTGTAGCATTGCACCAAACCCATCATTGATGAGACCAGATGAAGAAGCTTGTTGCACTTGTGTTGACTGTGACAAGTTTCGTACTATAGGCTTCGTCCTCACATCCGGTCTCATGGCAATCCATCCTTGGCTCATATACAACATAGGCAAACCATCCTTGGCTCATTGTACCTGTAGTACTGTCTTTGGCTCATGCTTAGGCAACTCATCCTTGGCTCATTGTTGTACCTTTAGTACTGTCTTTGTTTTTCTGCACAGGAATGTCTTTGCCACGGTGCAAACCAATGACTTGATATCCTGATGTAGAAGAAAACTAAGTGTTTGTCTTTATGTAAAATAAAAGCATGAAACTCTAGTTATGTGTGTTTCTGATCATGTCTAAACGTGGTGTTGTATTCTCTATTTCTGACTTTGAGGAGCAATGTAATATAGAACTTTGTCCTGTGGTCTTTGTTAGAAAAATAAAAGCATTGGTGTGTTTTTCTCCTCTTTGAAAATTTATTTGGTGGACCATCTGGTAACCACATTAATCCATCAGCTAAATTTCAAGAAATATATAGTTTGTTTCCATAAGTAGAGTTCATTTGAGTTATGGAAATTTGGTTGGAATTTTTAATTTCTAATTTTGGGGAGATAACAGCTCAAATTCTTGCCAAATCACCACCCCCAAGGCATCCGGGAAACAAATTACTCTATCAACGTTTCTTTTTCAGCCTATTAAGTTCATACTTAACTCATGCTATTACCGATACGGGTGTTTCAATGGATTGTTATGGAGTGGTCTGGGTGAGTTTTTAACTATTCCTGAATCTTTGATTTTAATTGATCAGTTAATTATTTTAATATTTATTTAATACTTTAAAAATTTTACAATGCTCACTTCTAAGTTCCAACTATTAACATTTTCAACCTTAGAGTATTAATGATCTAATACATCATATAGTATTTATTATAACAAGAGCACGTCAATATATTCTTTTAACATTTTGTTAATATGTTTTTAGGTTAAAATTTACTAATAATTACAAAATTACGAGTGATTGTCATTAAATATAAAATAAAACACAAAATTACATAATTTTTAATAAATCTTACTTAACAATAAAGATTGTATTTAAAAGAATGTGTTATTATATTTTTTATTATATAATATTTTTAGAAAACGTATAATATTTTTAAAATAATTTAATAAGAATATTTAATACACTTTAGGTTAACGATAGATTAACCTGAAATTAATTTGAAGCTCAATTCAAAAATTATTAATTAAACTTGAATTATGAATCAAATAAATTAAACTTAAAACAAAAATTCAACTTGTTAAATAAATGATTTGAGGTTCAACTATATATAATTTATTCATTTAGTTCATAAATAGTCTCTCTCTATATATAATTTTATTTTCATATAGAATATGTTATGTAATTATAATTTTAAATTGAGTGAAGTTAAAAATTTACAAACATAAATTGAATAATTTCGACATGATCTCAAACAATAACAAAAACCATACAAGTGAAAACAATAAATTTTTTTTTAAAACTTTTCAGTAAAATAATTGAAAAAAGAAAAAAAAAATGTATGCAGAGAAGTGAGAGTAACCTTTGGACGTGTTCCCAGCCTAATGCAAAGAAACCTTATCCTACTGACTTACCTGTCTCAACATGGATGTCTCCACACTCAATTCGCTTCTCAACTCAGAAACCCTACCCTCTCTCTCACTAAATGGCTGCTACGGTTTCTGTTTCGTCTTCTGTCTGCAACAGAATATCCAACCTCTCCTTCACCCACTCTTCCATTTCACTCACCACTAACTTCCCTCAAAGACCCATATCCCAAAAACCTCTCACTCTCAACTTTAAGCCCCAAAGTTTGAGTCTTTCCTTTCTCCCACTTCACCGTCTTCCCCCACCTTCCGCTGCCTTCGATGGGTTCGAAGTGGGTCCAGACACCACAGAGTCTCAACAAGACCAAGCAGAAACAGAAACCTTTGAAAAAGCAGAACAAGAGGAACAGAAAAATGTTTCGGACTCAAACGATGCTGGGAGGCTCTATGTTGGAAACTTGCCATATTCAATCACTAATTCCCAATTGGCCGAGCTCTTTGGAGAAGCTGGCACCGTCGTGTCTGCTGAAGTTGGTTTCTTCTTTTTCTTCAATTTTACATTTTCTTTTTGCCGTTTTTATAGCCCCTTTTGGCTATTTGTACTAATCTTTCTGTTTGATTGGTAAATTTAAGGTTTTTGTGGTGCAATCTAATGCTGGTTTTTGTGCCTTTTTTGTTTGACTGAATTCTCTAGATTGTGTATGATCGTGTCACGGACAGAAGCAGGGGATTTGCATTTGTTACAATGGGGAGTGTTGAGGATGCTAAAGAGGCAATTCGAATGTTTGATGGCTCTGTAAGTCTCGTGCATTAGCTGCTACATAATTTGGTTCATTTTTTTATGCAATAATCATAATGATAAGGAGTTTCTTTCCATCAGAAAGAGCTGCTGTTCTAATCCGTTAGTTTGTTTTGTGCTGCTGCCTTTGATCAATATAGTGTTAGACATTCCCAAGAATATGTTCTGTTATTCCTTTACTGAGTTATCAAAGGATGAAGTTTTTATAAATTATGGTAAGGAATTTATGGGTACATGACTCGTTATTCTTTAAAAAAATTAAAAAATCCAGCTTGCAGAGGAGTAATATTTATGTATGGAGAAGTGCTAGCAATATGCTACTTTTAACACACTTTTTATCATTGTGTATTTTCAATAAATTTCAGTCAATAATAAAAAGTGTCTTTAAAAAAGTATTATGTTAGAGTGTGTTGCTAGCATCTATATAGTATCTTTTAACATTACATGACAAAATACTGTTGGGTAAGGGGAAGTTATTTGAAAGTTCCATCAGTTTGCAGATGGTGAAATTGGGAGTGGGTGCAATCATAATAACATAGTGCATTGTTAAAACTTGGTTGTTGGGGAGAGATCATTTTAAGTTGTCTTGCCTTATTATCGTTTTGGATGACAATTTATTCTTCCAGAACATGCCTCTCTCTGTCTTTTATTTTTGGTTGGTCTTGTGATCTAGTAGATATC
Source organism: Mucuna pruriens (assembly GCA_025330945.1). NCBI lineage: Eukaryota > Viridiplantae > Streptophyta > Magnoliopsida > Fabales > Fabaceae > Mucuna > Mucuna pruriens. Next base: position 4,827,905 of record JAENHJ010000528.1, read on the forward strand.
TCATAAAAAGCCATACTCTAATGCCACAGCCAGGCTTTCAATTATGTTATTAAACCTTTATCACAGATGAGCATTGTAATCTAAATTATCATCTCAAACGCTAAGGTTAATAACTGTTTTGGTGAACAGCAAGTTGGTGGTAGAACTGTTAAGGTAAACTTCCCAGAGGTGCCCAAAGGAGGGGAAATGTTAGTAATGGGGCCAAAAATCAGGAACAACTACAGAGGCTTTGTAGACAGCCCCCACAAGATCTATGCTGGAAACCTTGGCTGGGGACTGACCTCACAGGGTCTTAGAGAAGCTTTTGCCGAGCAGCCAGGCGTGTTGAGTGCCAAGGTCATCTATGAGAGGGACAGTGGAAGATCTCGAGGTTTCGGCTTTGTTTCTTTTGAAACCGCTGAGTCTGCAGCTGCTGCTTTGGACGTTATGAATGGTGTGGTAAGAACAATTTTGCTACATTAGTTTTGCAACTTTAAGCTCATCTTATGATATCAGTCTAACTATGTAAATCACATTACTTCTAAATGTAATGTTTTTCAGGAGGTACAAGGTCGGGCCTTGAGGTTGAATTTGGCTGAGGCGAGGACACCTTCATCTCCTCCAGTAATTGAGGAAAATGCTGGAAGCAATGTTGAAAGCTCGGAATTGGTGTCTAGTGCCAGCGCATAAGGAAATATAATTGATCAAAATTTTGCCCGCAAAATGCATGTCATTTAGCTTCTTCCTGAAAGGTCCCCCTTGGCAAATTTCCTGTCACTTACTTGTCACATTGGTATCCACTAAACTAGACCTTCAGGCAGCTGTGAAATGAAATGTACTTGTATTGAACATATCTATAAGAAGGGGTCGATGTTAATTATACAGTTTGTAATTATGAAAGTCAACCTTTCAGAGTTTGATTATGAACGAATAATTCATTCAAGAGAGGATTCTTCAAAGTCCTAATCTTTTTGCTAAGGAGAAAATAATGTTGAAATGGAATTGAAGGGGACATATATCAGAACCACTAATTTGCTATGATATGTATATTAGCTAATAATAGCGAAAGTAGCTTAACTACAGTAGGAGTGGTTCAAAAAAACTATTTTGAACCAAACCGATTGATAATTAAACTAAATCAAATTATAAAGATAAACTTTTTTTTATCAAAAACCGAACTGAATTGATTTTTGTAAACTCAGTTTAATAAAATCGAACTGTTAGAGAGTGGTGGTTTGGTGCACCTGCAGAGCAAACTGTTGAGAGTTGAAAAAAAAAATGAGATATCATATCGCAACAGAGCACAAGCCTTCAAAATGCCACTCTGATACCACAACTTTAGTATATATTAAGTATCATTATGAGTAATCTGCGACTACATGTTCGAATTCAAATATGTTGTAAAGAGTAACTAGTTCAAACTGTGGGATAGCTAAAAATAATCTCTACGATAATGGGTGCTTATTTGCCTTTACTTTAAAATATACTTTTGTTATTTTAATTGTTGTACTCGTCGGATAGACATGTTATCGTTTTCTAATCATTGTGAAGAATTGAAGGCTGCAATTATTTTGTTTGAGATATAGATTTATCAATGGTTTTTATTATTATTAGCCTTTGCTTAATTGATATCCTTTTGATTATCATACATATTCACTTTGGTTGATGCATTTCTTCACCAAATTAATCTGAATACTTTCTTCTTATGTTTTTCCATTATATATAACTCTCATCTGCATTTTGCATTTTCTAAGTTGTGTCAACATATACTCAGGTTCATAGTGAGCCCTAAATGTGGCATTATATCCACAATTCAAAATATAAATTAGAAATCATAAAATTTGCAAATTATAAATCTGGTGGTTTTTAAATCTTGCTATTTGCTAAGTTGCATTGCATTACATTCCAAAATTCAAAACATAATTCAGTGATCATCTCTTGAGATATTCAAACGCATCATTTAGAAACTTTAAAGCCAAGGGAGCTAACTTGAATATATATATTGAGAAGAGTATTGTAATTAATAATGGAGGACAAGTGATTCAACCGAGGCCTGTTGGAAGCCCTGTAACTATAACTATCATCTTGCCACTGTTCCTTCTATATTCAGTTGGTTATCTATAACAGTTCAGCAAAAAAAATAAATTAGTTATTAGTTATCCATAACCGTTCGGTTCGAATTTTTTATATAGAATTAGTTTGGGTTCAGAATTGAAATTAAATAATTCATTTCAGTTTTTTTAAATTATTTTTCAATTCGATTCAATTTTTTCTCATGAACCGAACTATGAACAACCCTAATCCTAATTACTATACGAGCATGTTCAAAAGTTAAAACACTTCAACTAAAGAACCCACTTTGATGTTAGCAAAAGAATAATTCAAGTCATTTTTATACCATGATTACTTTGCTTATAATTTTAGTAGTATCAAAATTAATAATTAGTCCACCAAATAACCACATGATTGGCAACTCTTTTAGGGAGAACTTTGTAACAGAATATTTCGTGACAAAAAAAAAAGTATCATAAAACTCCAAAAGAAAAAAAAAAGAAAAAAACAGAAGTGTTACTAAAATCACGCATTAGATCGATGTCCATCATTATCAACAACAGGTTTTATCACAGTTAATTGAACAACATTTTCAAACGAAGCATGATGTTACGAGTAACACTGACACTATTGTATAATCTTACACCAGGCTTGCACAGTTGAACTCATACTGACTGGAAAAAATAAAATTAATAGCAACAACAATGTTTCGAAGCACTTATGACTACAGACCGATCACCAATCAGCCTCCTCTGATTTGCTTCCAGGAATGACATCCTAAACATTAACCATCACCGAGTCTTATTGGATCCTTTCGGCTTCTGGTTTAGTATCATAGTTTTTTACATTATAAGCTCATGAATATAGATGCAATAATACACTCATCACACCGGCCTCTGGAAATTAGATCTTGATTTGTCACTTCCCAAAAAGGGACTGGACAGAGACAATCTCAGTTCCACTTCAAGGACACTACTAAGCTTTCTCGAGAAAATGAGGATTTGGGGTACATAACAGTAATGAGAAGGTCAAGTCACTTGCAAGTCAGTTTATGAAGAATCACCGCTAGCTAGAAGAGCATCAGCTGCAGAATCCAAATCATGAGGGAAAAAAATCCTGCAAAGAAATATTTTTATTGGAGCTCCAGAATACATATTAGGTGAGCAGTAACACATGCACACCCAATAGAAAATCAAAAGAGACGGTCCTTATGCCAACGAGTAACTAGCAAATTAGGCATGCAGCTTCAAATCATTATATAGTATTCTAGTACTGGTCCAAGACGCTGCCCATCAATTAAAACTTTGATAACTTGGCAATTACTTGCGTTCAATTTTTTAAACGAAATAAAAATATGCATCAGACCAATCTACTAGTCCGAGCCAAATTTTGGTTCGGCCCAACCTGAATTTGGCTAAGCTTACCTTGGGGTTGACATCCCAACCAATGTGTGCCCCTATTTATTGCATTGTTTTTATAATCAGAGATTTCACCTTTCTTTTGTTTTTCCAGCAAATAAATAAGATCCACGAAGCATGGACCCTCGTCGCAACACAGGCACCCCAATATAACTACTATCCAAAATATATGACCCCAGAACACCACACACATAATTAAATAGCGTAACAAAATATGTAAATTGATGATCAAGATTTGTATATTCACCTTCTTCCTGTGACTATGATACATAGATACGATGAGCATCGGATACAATACATATTTAATAGTCAGTTCTTAAAAACAATAAGATACAATACGTTTAGAATACATATTACATAAATTTAAACAAAAGAACATACTTTTTAGACATTACTAATTATAAAATAGAAACCGTAAAATGTCAATCAATTTTTATTTCCTAGAAATAGGAAATAGTATCAATTTCACCCTTCTTTGAGAATCATTCATAAATAGGACAACTTTTATTTCTGGTTCATCAAGAGAAAATGATGCTACTTCGAGAATTCTAGCACCATCAAACCATGTTTTCTTCTCTTATAGAATTTGATTTGTTTCTTTTCAATGAGCAAATGAAGGAATAGGTACACCAATTTCCTTTTGCAACAATATGAGGAATTTGGCTGCACAAGATGCCCCAAAGCAAGCTCTTTAAGGAGAGGGGCAAAAGATCCATGCATCGCCCCACTAAGATTTAGGATCTAAAGTCCAACTACCTTCATTTGAGTCAAAAGAAGCAAATTTTTTTTTTTTTTTTTGAGAAATCAGCATATTCAAGTGTAACATATACATCATTCAAAATAAAATCTTTCACAAAGCCTATATCATCCTCTCTATGAGAGTTCTATTCTTTACTAATAGTCATTGATCGCAAATAATGCTTCAAAATTTTAAATCTTCTCAACATCACTATAACAAATGCAAAATGCGTTTCAGCAACAGCAAGCAATTTTAAAGGTGAAAAATGATTAAAAATAGCCAAATTCATGAAGTGGTTTATGATAAAGTTCATAACAAAAGAAACATCATCAACATCTTGAGTAATCAGACTACATTTACCTCATTTTTTCAATGTTCTTCACAGCACATATGTTCTTCAACACAAGATTCAATGTGTGAACACAAGGAGTCCAAAAAACTTTAGGAAATGAAACTTCAATGATCATTCTTGCACCTTTACATGTAAGAACATTATTTGTGATGGATGGACAAATATCCAAAGAAGACCTTTAATTAATTGTATGGCAGCAAGTGAAGTGGTTCTATTAAGTTATTAATGCTTCTAATGAAATTAAAAACAAGCATTATATAGTTAATAAGATGCAGAAGTTACAAAAGAAGTATGGCAAGAAAATGTATTCCAAATTATAACAAATAATGCTCTTACATGTAAAGGTGCAAGAATGACCATTGAAGTTTCATTTCCTAAACTTTTTTGGACCCCTTGTGTTCACACCTTGAATCTTGCATTGAAGAACATATGTGTTGCAAAGAACACTGAAAAAAAATAAAGTAGCTTATAGTGAATGTAATTGGACTACTCAAGTTGTTGATAATGTTTCTTTTGTTAGAAACTTTATTATAAATCATCTCATGAGATTAGCTATTTTTAATCACTTCTCACCTTTGAAATTGCTTCTTGTTGTAGAAACACATTTTGTATTTAAATTTTTTAAGTATTTCTTTGCAATCAATGGTTATTAGTGAAGAATAGAACTCCTATGGAGAAGATGATGTGACCAAGGTCCAAGTTGTAAATGATTTTATTTTTAAGTATGGTGGGACAAAATCGCATGTATTCTTGATTTCACTAAGTTTATCTATAGTATGCTTAGCTCACAATTCATTTGGTCTATGACATGTGAGATACCATGATAGAAAAAATGAAGGCATCTATATAAGGCATGAAAGAAAAGAGCAAAAAGATACATCAACATTTTATGAAGTTGTTTATTCTATACTAATTGATAGGTGGACCAAGAGTTGCACCTCTCTCCACTGTATGGCTCACTCTTTGAATCCTAGGTAAAATTAGCCTATCAAACATGGTAGTTAGAATCGCATGAATCTCGATACGATTCATGCGATTTGATACGAGTCGCAGCCTAAACAATACAAATTGCAAGCTATATCGTTTTTGGTTCCAAATCGCAAATCGAATCGTTTGTATCGCTACAGAATCGCATGAATCGCGATTTCCAGGTGAATCGCGCGATTCTGCTAACTGGATTGCTCACTCTGGGCGGGTCGGGTCGTTCGCGACCCGATTTCAAAAACCCTAACAAAAACGCATTTTATTTTCGAAAACAGAAGGAAAAAATGTGGGAAAGCGCCGATCTTCATTCTCAGTATGGTCCCATGTTGTCCCCTCCTCTGTAGCACGAGTTTCCTTATCTCCTCCTTCGTTCATGCTCTGTTTCAGCTGTGTGCTGGAAAGTGGTGTGCGATTGCGCTCCTTTTTTTTTTTTTTTTCTATTTTTGTTCGTGCTGTTTCTATTCTTCTATTTTTGTCTTGCTAGAATGTGTGGGTGTGTTGCACTGGGTGCACTGTTTCTGAAGCACGTTTCTGTTTCTGCTGCACTTTGTTGTTGTTGCTGTTGCTAGGACGTGGTTTGCATTTGCTGTTGGTTTTTTTGGTTTGTTCACTTTGTTGTTGCTGACTTGCTGTTTTTTTTTTGTTGGTTTGTTGCTGTTTGTTGTGTGTTATTAGAGAATGAGTCAAGCAAAAAATAAAGAGGCTGATATTACATGGCAACATTGTGAAAGTATCCCTCCGAATAGACTTCAAGTGAAATGTAAATATTGTTCTCATGCTTGTTGGGGTGGGATTGCAAGAATGAAACATCATCTTGCTGGAACAAAGATAAATGTTAGTCCTTGTACAAGTGTTCCGGATGATGTTAAGGAAATGTTTGTCAAGCTATTGGAAAGTAAAGACAAAAAAAAAAAGAGGAGAATAGCCTTGGTTGTTTAGAAGAAGTAACAAAAGGAAAGGAGTGGGCATCTAAAGTTGTCAAACAAAAGACAATGAATGAAATTTGTAAAGATAGGGATGTTGCAATTCAAGAAATTTGTAATTGCATATATGGTAATGCATTACCATTTAATTTGGTAATGAGTCCTCTTTTTGTCCAAATGTTGAAGGTTGTTGGAGAATATGGTAAGGGTTTAAAGCCTCCTACTTATCATGAGGTGAGAGTTTCTTTTTTGAAGAAGGCAGTTGATAATATCCCCAAAAGTCTAGAAAAATATATGAGCGAATGGGAGAAATAGGGATGCACCTTAATGTGTGATGGTTGGATGGATGGGAAAGGAAGATCACTTACTAATTTTCTTGTTAATAGTCCAAGTGGGAGTATTTTCATGAAGTCTATTGATACTAGTAATGTGATAAAGGATGGCAAAAAAATATTTGAGTTGTTGGACAGCATTGTGGAAGAAATTGGGGAGGAGAATGTAGTCCAAATTGTAACGGATGGTGTTGCTAATCTTGTGACAGCTGGGAGGATGTTAATGGAAAAGAGAACTAAATTATTTTGGTCCCCTTGTGCAGCTCATTGCCTTAATCTAGTCCTTGAGGACATTAGAGAGCTTCTGGTATTCTATAATACCATTGCCAATGCAAAGAAAATCACTACCTACATATATAGGCATACATGGGTTCTTAATTTATATAGACAATATTCTAAGGGAAGGGAATTGGCAAGACCAGCTGTGACAAGGTTTGCAACTTCTTATCTTACATTAAATTGCATTAAGCAACAAAAGAATGTTCTTAGATCTATGTTTGCATTGGAGGAATGGGCTACTAGTTCACATGCTAGTAAAAGTGAGGCTAAGCAAGTGATGAACCTAGTGTTGAGTGATGGTAGATTTTGGAAATCTATCACATATTGCCTAAAGTGTGTGATTCCAATTGTAAAAGTGTTAAGACTTGTAGACAGTGATTCAAAACCAGTCATGCCATACATTTATGAAGCAATGGATAGGGCTAAAGAGCAAATTGCTAAACATTTTCAAAAGCAAGAGTCAAGGTATGAAAAAGTGTGGAAGATTATCTCAATCCTAGGTAAGTTATTTGCATAGACCTCTTCATGCAGCTGCCTATTACATAGACCTCTTCATGCAGCTGCCTATTATCTCAATCCTAGGTAAGTTATTTGCATCTAAGTATTGCTTTATTTTGTGTGCCTAGTAACTTATTTCTTATTTGGTTAGGTATCATTATGACAAAAACTTCAATCCGGATATCGAGGTGTTGATTGGTCTATATGAAACTCTTGAAAGAATGGTTCCGGATAGAAGAACAAGATTTGCAATGGATCAACAACTTGAAAAATTCAAGGGAGCTAAGGGGCTTTTTGGAATGAACATGGTAATAGATACTAGAGATAAGAAACAACCGGGTATTTCTTTACTTTAGGCTTTACCACTTTACTTTGTTTATACTTTATAAAGTAAGCATAATTTGCATACTTTGTTAATTATATTCTAATTATACACTTTGTTTTTATAGCTCTTTGGTGGGAGAGTTATGGTGGAGAAGGTAAAGAGTTACAAAGAGTAGCCATGAGAATTTTGAGTCTCACATGTAGTGCCACAGGATGTGAAAGGAATTGGAGTACATTTAACCAAGTGCATACTAAGAGAAGAAATCGATTGGAGTAACAAAGATTAAATGCACTTGTGTTTGTTAAATATAATCTTCAACTTGAGATGAGGCAAAAGAGTAGAGAAGAGAAGGGGGATACCTATGATCCAATATGCTTGTCCAATATTGAATCGGATGATTCATGGATCACCGAAAAAGAAAATCCTTGTTTACCAATTGATGCTTCATGGATGGATGCACATGAGTGTTTTGATGTTCATGAGGGAGCTCCAAGCAAGAAAAGGAAGAAAGGTAATTATTTATATTTAGAATTATGTTTTTTAGTTATTGATAATGAATTTGTAGTTTTATGTCTTGTATACATATATATGTTATGTTTTATTATTGATCATGAATCTTACGATTCACGATACGATACGATACACGATTCGAAAAATAGGCTTTCCGATTCATGATTTGTATTCCAACTCATGATTTGTATCCTGATTCAACTACCATGCTATCAAATATTTATTTTTTCAACTATTTATTATAATAGTTAGATAATTACTATAAGTTATCTATTGACTTTTTCTTGATTTATAGCAATTATAGTGATGAGTGGCTTCAAAAGGCTACAAATATCCCCCCACATAAGGATGAAGAGATTTCTATGGAGAGGAATAAGTCCCCCCACATGATGAAGATTTCTATAGAGGAATAAGTGTTTAAAAAAGCTTTTCACAACTGTTGAGTATAAAAGAATTGTACTTGCATGTCTATTCTCATAAAAAGCAAATAATTTTACTTCTGTTGACTCAATTAAAGATAAAGATAAATGGTCATTAGATCCTAAATCATGTTGGGTGATGCATGGTTCTTATGTCCCACCCACTCCTTCAAAAGCTTGCTTTGAGGCTTCTTGCATAACCTGGCTCCTTATTTTTTTGTGAAAGAAATTGGAATACCTATTCTTTTATTCAATCATTGAAAAGAAAAAAATTGAATCATAAAAGCATAGAAGACTTGGTTTATAAGCATAATAACTTGTGACTTTTGTTTTGGAAAATTGAAGAATGCATGTAAGGGAGTACTAAGATGTAGGACATTGGTGGAGATGCATGCGATAGCTTTGATGCTTGAAGTGGCATGATTGTCTCTTGATGAACCAAACATAGTTGTCCTATTTCTAGATGATGGTCAAGGAGAGAATGAAATTGGTACTATTCCTATTTCTAGGCAATGAAGAAATGATTTGTAATTTCTATTGTGCCGCTATAGCGGCTAATCGCGAGATGCGATCACGGAATTTGGACTTGTGCAATGCTAAAGGCTTTCGCATCACAGGTTAGTCGTAGAGGGAAAAGCAGTCACAATTTGTGAAGAAAACGCGAAGTTGCACGCATTTGTGGTCACGATTTGTGAAGTAGCAGCAGAAACTGAAAGTTGGAAAGGGTATGCAATTGTGTCATTGCCGAACAGCATCAGCACCATCACCAGACAACTCTGCTACCTTCCTCTTACTGCCACCAACCATCCAGTCTTACATCTTTGATATTTGCCATTGGGTTTCAATGTTAGACAGAGGCAGTGGCACTTAGCTAGAAGGAAGCTGACTGATCTTAGTGAATTAAGGTTTCAGTGGAATTGGACCATGTGGGCCAAACGTTTTTTCAGTGTTTCTTTTCTCTTTTTGTTTTGGTTTGTTGGGCTTCAGTTGAGTCCAATTTAAATTACAACATATAATATAATAAACTAAATAATAATGATGATAAATATAATAAACTAACTAGATAATAATAGTAATAAAAATATAATAAACTAAATAAAGCATAACATATAATATAATAAATTAAATAATAATAGTAATAAATAAATTCAGAATAGTGTTCATCCCACAATCCACTATCCCGCTTTAGCAGTTTTGGAGTCAACTTCTATGCGATGCTATCCGAGATTGACTACTTAGTTTAGTAATGTATACGAAGCAAGTATGTTCTAGTTTGGATTTTTGGAAGACAATGATTTGAAATTTCTATTTTATATTTACTAATGTTTAAGAGGTATATTCTTATTTTGAATTTTTTTAATACATATACTATATGTATCATATCCCATACTTTTCAAGAATTGATGTATCGCTATATTGGATATGTATCGTATCTGATACTATTGTATCTGGGCATCATCAAAGATTAGTAATTGCACAAGTTATTACTTCCATCAATAGTGTACAAGTCTAGAGACAAGCTATATTACCTGCAAGTGTTGTGGTACAATGTTCTGCTAAGGTTACCCATATCATTGATGCCTTTACAGCCAGCAACCACTTCAAGAACTTGCCTGGAAAATTACAGTCAAATTATTAGAAGAAGAGGTATAGTTCTACAGGTAAAGTTACATTCATTTAGACATAAGTCTAGGATAGTCATAAAAAAAAAGCAATGAAAAAAACTAACAAATCATGTTGAGGGTTTAAATTTTAGCAAACTTGAATATTGATTTCCTAAATACAGTTTTATTGACCAGGAGATATTTCTTGAGGCTATAGTACCAAAATGATAAGATGCAGTTAATAAACTAGGAAGTTGGCACAAACCAGCTTAAGCAAAACCATCCCACTTACTTAACTAAACAAGGTTCATTGCGGCCTTTAACAATGCATTCTTGATCATACTTCTCTTTCTTCTTAGAAGGCCATGTAGATTTAACAAAACCAATTCCTGCATGAGTATTCTTGATTTCACAGTATGGTGAGTCTGTCTCGATCATCATTCTCTCAACAGGAATACCCTTAACAACATCAAGGTTCTCAGCAGTCTTCAGAGAACACCCATTTATGCCTGCCACAGAACCAACGATGGGTAATATTCACAGGATTTGACTGAAATGTTAGTATTCAATCACCACAATCCAATATCTGAAAGTGAAACTTTATGCAAGTTAACTAACAAGGAAATAGATATTCAAACACAACAAAAATTTACTTGGGGTTCTATTCTTAGAAAGGAAAAGCCTAAAATTAGACATATCGAGGTGACTTAAAATAGGTCAACAAACATAATAAAGCTTGAAAAGGTGGATTTACCTATGTACATTTTATCAAGTGAGAGAAGCTTAATGCAATCATCCATACTACCAGTAAACGAATGGGTGACTCCGGCAGTGAACCTGACTTACAAGTAGAAATGGTTAGTCCAGTTTATATCTTGAAGTGATTGCCATAAAAAACACAAGCAATAAAACAAATGCACTTATATTTTTATTCTTAAGTTACGTTCTTGTATATTAAACTAAAAAATAAGGGTAAATGAGATTAAAAGAAAAAAAAAAACTCAAGGTTCTTTATTTCTTATTCGCAAGTAATTTTGGTATCATGTATTTTGTCAAGACCTCAACATTGCACTTTGTTCTGATGGATCTTAAACCCTTTATATTTGTTTTCTCTTAATTCCTGAAGTTGAAAGCAAAAATATCATAGCCCAGGGTGGCAATGATACTGTCTAATCCTTACAATTAAATTCATTTCCCGATATAAATAGAATGATAAGCTAACCATAAGACACATTTGATTTGAATATTATCAATTTCAAAATAGTGAGACCAGCAATCACACCTGTCCTTATTTTTATCCACTATTTCACAGAAATCTGCAGCAGCTGCTCGCATGTGCAAAAACATAGGCAGTTTTGTGATATCTGCTAATTCAAATTGCTTCTCGAAATACCTTGCTTTCACAGATAAAATGATTCATTGACAATTTTAATATATTAAAAAACAATAAAAGAGAAAAGGAGCTAATATTACACATATCTAATAAAGGTTATGGTGAGACTGCATACTTCTTTTGAATCTCTGCTGGACAAAAATGAAGCCTGTCATAGTCCAATCCACATTCTCCAATTGCAACCACCTTGCATATGAAGAAAAGTAAGAATAATATAACAGTTATTATTTCTAAATGATTACTTGGGTAGTTTCTGAAGTAGAACACAAGTTCTGCAGCTACATGAGAATGACACTTTAATGACCATGTTCATTACAAATGAGGTGGAAGTGGAACTCAACTATTTTAACATATACTAAGTGAATAAATCAATCAGATTCAGAACTATGTAGGTCTGAAATATCTAGTTAAAATTAAGAGATGTTTGATAGTTTTCTCACACTGCTAGAGACTAGGTATAACCATACCTTTCCTTTCTGAATTCCCTCTTTAGCTAATGACAGAAGAGCCTGAAAATGCTTTTCTGGATCTCCACTCTCCTCAAATTCCTGAACCAATACAGTAAGTCATAGTTACAAACACTTCCATCCAAACCACTGCTCTCGGAAGAAGAGCTCCTAAAGGAGAAAGGCAACCTTGCAACGTGTTGGATGCACACCAACTGTGCAGAAAAGTCTTCCTATGATTGATCAATAAAGCATCAAATTAGTGAAAATCCACATTCTGCATTTGAAAGTCATCAAGAGAAAGCGATGGTAACTTGACAAACCATCTGTTTCTGCAATTGCAAGCGCTTCCCTTGATTCCTCAAGTGACCCACCAGTTACCTGCAACACAAAACCATCCAAACACAGTTCATAAATTTTGTGATCAAATAGGTGTCTACAAAACCTTGTCCAAATAAATGCCCTCATTTTAGCTCCAGAATTTATGTTCACCAGCTTTAAATACCTGAAGCATCTCACGTTGTCCCAATTAAAGCATATAGGATCTTCTTCAACTTTCAATTTCATAAAATCATTATGAACTTTTCTTAATTTCCTTAGTCAATGTCTAAATCAAAACTAACATTCATTATAAAACTTGACATTGCAGATTTGAAAGGTTGGTTGAGAAATAGGGCACATTACAATAATTCGGTGGACGCCAGCAGCCCAAGCTCTGTTCAAAACGGTTACAATATCCGACACGTGGCATTGCTTGCCGTTGTAGATTCCCTTAAACATGCCATCTGCACATTTTCAAATTAGAGAGAGAATAGATGAAGGAGAAAACGAAGTGTTTGATTAAATGCCTCACCGGTGAAGTTGACGGCTATATCTGCATTTGATTCGTTGCAAGGAAAAGAGATTGTTAGTTCGTTTCAGTTTGAATCTCAATCGAACTCCAAACGCGAGTGTGAAACAAGTGTTTTACTTACCTATCATTCGAATACCTGCCATGCCTGATTGAATTGCCTCGCTCAACAGAGTGACGACCAGCTGGATATTGGAATACTCGTTCAAAACTTGATATGCTATATAATAACGTAACGCACAAAGCTAATTGGGCATGACCTGTGGCCAAATTTTCATTCTATCTCTGGTTTATATTTAAAATAAATTATTTTTTTTCACATTATCATATCACAAATATAGTTTATATATTCTTATTTTAAAAAATAATAGTTATATATAGTAAAATTATCTATTTTATAATATTTATTTAAAATTATAATTAAGATGATATTTGATTAGTTAATAGTATATAATTTTATATCAAGATAATATTTCCATTAAACTTTTATATTTATACTAAATTATATTTTCTTTTAATAAAATTTGTGTGTTATAATATATAACAAAATCTCATCCATTGATGGATTAGTGTGTAGTAATTTAAGGAAGAGGAATATTATTATCAAAATTCGATTTTGACCGTAGATAATATAGTATGTAGAGGTTCGAAAGGATATGATCCTAATTATATAAAAGATATATTTTAAAAGAAAATTAATCAATAAATTAATTATTTATAATATATATATATATATTGTCATATAGGTACATATTTCATTCATTTTTTTTAGTTAAAATATATATTACACCTACTTCACTTATGCTTTCATTAATACGGGTCATTTTGGGTCTATTTTTATTGTTACTCATTTTATTCTTCATTGTAGATACATTTGACCTTTTAGAATGCATTAAATTGATCTTCATTTTCTATACACTTATAAGTTGTGTTAAGTTATTTTTTTTGCCTACTCAATATCTCTCATATCAAATCCATCATCAACATTTGCATTTTTATCCTTTTCATTATTACAAAAATGAATCTTAAGTGACTCATCTTTGTTATCATCTTTAGTGATGTAAATTGCATCTTCCCTATTCTTAGTTGCTACTCAATTTGAACATGACCATACTTACCTCATTCACATATGTCATGCTCCCTACTTTAGTTTGAACATGTTTAATTTCTATCTTATTAACATTTGAACATGACCAACACATGCCTCATTCATATCCGTCCCAACATGTATATTATTATTCAATTTTGCACCAACACCTACATCTTTCACATTTGCCCCAATACCTACCTCATTCACTTCATCAATAACAACACTTTCATTGCATGAAATGATCATTGACACTTATAATCTCTACATTGCTAATAAAATTCTCAACAAAAATCTTTACTTCACAAATTCCAAATTTTGGAACTAAAGTCAATTCTATAGCATCTTTATCCACTCGCAACACTTTCAACTCCCTAACAAACTTTTCACCTTTAAGTTTCTACCACAAATTCACATTCTTTGTATAACTCAAACCCCTCATTAACTATAGTGCTTCCAAAGTATGATCACCCATCACTATCTAATCCATGAACCACATGTACTTTGCCCCCTTGTAATGGAGTTTATGGAGAGTTACAAACTTTTCCATACAAATAATCTCATATAAATCCTACAAAAACAACATAACAAACATCACATAATGCATTGTGACTACGTCAATAAAAACAAAAACAAACAAGATAATTTACCTTGATTTAACAATAACCACATATGTTAATAGAAACAACTTTGGTGCCTATTATCTAAAAAATCGATCTTTAAACAAAAAAAAATCTTCAATAATATAAAATCATAAGGTTCCCACACAATATCTCAAAGGTTTCCATCATAAAAGTCAAAGGTCATTTCTCACATCATTCATAAATTTATATACAAGTCAAAACTATGAGTGTTACACTATTACCTAGAACCACACAAACACAACCTATAAAACAATTTCTTTTGAACTATGTGTTACATGAACATGCATACAAATAGCCAAAAATCTTCCAACGGTTCCATACCTTAGCTTATGGACAAAACAACCACTAAATCAATTCACTCAATTCAACATGATTTCAAAAAGGAAGAAAGAGAATGCTTTATGAGAAGGCCAAGTTATCAACTACTCATTTTTTTCCAAAAAATAATTTAATTGCATTAATCCATGTCACATCTTAACTGACACAAATTAACCATTAATGAAGTGTTGACATCGCAAAATATAAGTCAACTCATCAACGTGATTAATGGAGTAGGGATTACAGACAAATTCACCATATTTTTAGAAACAAAGACTAAATTTATTGTTTTTAAAATGTATGGACAAAAATCAATTTTAACCAAGAAACCAATACATTTTACCCATTTTTCTAGTCTCCCCTTTCAACTTTTTTCTTATATTTCTTTCCCTTTGTCAAGTATAATCATTCTTCTCTCCAAAGTCATATTGATTCTCTTCAATGTTGTTGCCACCATTGTATACATTTCCTCTTAAGTCACCATATACGATGTGATAAGATACGCTTAAAACTGCAAGGATTTGAATAGAAATGTTCTCGAGTTCACTCCATTTTGAGTTGTTTGAATTAAGTGAAATTTATGGAAAGTTTTACTTTGACAAGATACAACTTCTACAAAGTATTTTGTCCATCTTCTCTTTAGATTTCTTATTGCCCTTTTATTGAGTCCTAAGCTTTCATTTCATGGAAACTTAATATATAAAGTTTATTTTAGTTTCCTACGACCTTCGACGACAATGTTGTTTAAGGTATGATTGGGCAATAAATGTAGGTACCTCTCTCAACAAGTATTTGAACTTTAATCTGCCATATAGTAATGAACTAGCCTCTTTTGCTATATAGGCATATACTCTCCAAGATCGATACCTAATCTGGTAGTTGACTTATGCTTTTTTATGTCCTAAGCTTGAGGGTGAGGATTATGTACCCTTCAAGATTGATACTTGACCTACATTACCGATATGTTGGTCAACTTGTAAGCCTCTTTGCCTCCCAAGTTCAAGGATAGAGAATGTACACCCTCCAAGATCGATACCAAACTAGGTGGTCAACTTGTAAGCCTTTTTGCTTCTAAGCTTGAGGCTGGAGAGATATGTACCCTTCTAAGCTTGAGGCTGGAGAGATATGTACCCTTCGAGATCAATACCTGACCTTATGGTCATAGAGCTAAGTCAAATTCAAAATAAGTATTGCATAATGATATTAGTTACTTCAATCCCTAGGAGTACTCAAGTTTCTACAGATAGCTAGGTAGAGTTCAGCCTAATTCCCAACCATTTGAATTTTGAAATCTCAAGCACTACGTTAGTACTTCATGCCTTGAAAAATATGAGAAACAATCATGTTTGTGATACAAGGCGAAAACCTCCTTCCAAGAATCCAAGACAATCCCATCATAGACACATACATATAACTCCTAAAGAAACGCTAACAAGGAATGAACATTTTTGAAACAGTGATCTAATAATAGACAATTTTTAGGACATCTTACTAGAGACTTCTTGTATCGGAACAGTATCCAATTCCCATTGAATAAAATTCATTATAGCTTTTTTTAAGTCTAACACTTCTTTGTAAGTGATTGTAATATGTTATATAAGTGAAACCATGTTAAAAAAAACAATTACTTACTAACTATATATAAATTAGTCCCGCTTTATTGTGCAATTAGTTAGGATAGAGCTCCTTAAATCTAAGCAACTAATTTGCTCTAATTAAGCTACTATAGTTTTCTTTTCTACTTCACGTGGGCGAGACTTGGTAAGAAAATTAACAAAGGAAAAATAAGCAATGACCCTCTCCGAATACATATTTCGTTTATAAGGTCCGCTAGAAACAAACAAAAATAATTAAAGAAAACAAAATGATACGTAAGTTACCCATATTAAGAACCAATTGAAAATCAACATTTATAAACTGTACTGTTGAAAGTATCAATGTACGTATAACCAACAAATGTAATATCGTACGTAAAAGTATAGGTCACGCCTACAATATAATGATATACACACTTCCTTGTTAACATGAACATCATCATCGATCCCGCCGTAACCCTTAATTTGCTTCCATTCTCTTCTCTTTCCCCTTCTTTCAAAGAGATAGAAGTGCTTTAGCTCCAGCCTCCGTGCTAGTAAAATTTCCATTGTCCGAAAAATCCTCAAACAGACGTTAAACAACGGCAAGGAAAAAGCACACAACACGTTACCCAAATATATGATCACAGTTAAAGAAAGGCATTTTCACATGGGAAGAAGGTCAAGGCAGTTTTGAGTTGACTATATCATAGCCACGTACCACTCATGCACGAATGATCACACACACCAACCAACCCACTTGAGTAATGTGATCAATTTCTGAAAACAATAGGGAGAACTATAACCAATGTGATGATGAAGAGCAGTATGGCAAAACAGGTCCAGTTATGGGTGTTCTTCTGATGATTCTTCACAACCTGCAAGTGCTGCACCCCTTTGCTCACGAAGGAATTTGCGAGTGCCACGTGGCTCTCTATGTCATCCAAGTGTTCACCCTGGGGTTGGATCAACACTGCCATGTCCAAGAACACTTGGTGCAGCTCCTGTAGATTTCTCTCTATCTCTTTCACCGTGCCGTGCCTCTCCTGAATCTCTTGAATGGTGTCCATAATGCTTGCTCTCCCTTGCTGTTGAATGGCTTTCTGTAAGAAAGTTTCACTTTCACCTGCTCCACCACAATACAGTACCCTCGTGAATTGGCCAAATAAGAAAAGGAAAACACTAATATTCACGTCCTCAGTTACTAGCTAGCTAAAATTTTGCCTCGACCAATTAACTGTGAACTATTTATATAAATTAAACGACAATATATTCCATACTATTAGAAAAGTTTAAGGTTTGATATCTCTATCGACTTAAACAAATTCGACAATAAGAAGACAAATTGTCCTTTTTCATCACTAGCAGCTGACAGCTGGTGTCTCAATTTCTGCCTATCTTACCCATCAATATACTTCAAATACGAATCTACAATGGCTTGACCCAAAGGCCAAAAGTTGAGTATGATAATCATACCAGAGAATTGCTATAGTAGCTAGAGAAATTTGAGATTTTGGTAGAGTAGTTATTCCTTTGGCCAGCCAATAGTCAAATGAATTTGGATATACACCAAGAGAAAGGAGTTCCTTAATTAAATTTTCATACATACTACCATAAAATTTCTCATCTATCATACTTATAAGAAAGAGAACTTAATATCTACATAAACCATCTAAAGCTTAACTTGTGAAATACCAACAATTTTGTTCTATATGGATAAAGCTTCTCAAACACTTAAAACACACACATATGTGTTTAAAATGGAGTATGATAATCATAATAATGAAAAAGAATTTAATCTACATAAACTGTTTAAAGAATTTGCACACATATAAACATAATTAATTGACATTAAATGTTAAAGTTAGCAAAACGGCATCATTAATAACTTTTTATAAAATGTAAGATGATGATAAAGTTAGATTGACAAATTTAACGGTTATAAAAAGGAAAAGGTTTTTGAACAGAAATAGTGATTAATTGTTACCCGTAGAGATGAGGAGGTCGATGGTTTCTTGATCAGGGTTTTCTCCAGTGACAGCGTAGTATCTACGTTGCACGGTGTCTCTGTACTCGTACGATATCTGCTCCCGGAGGTTATTGAAACATTCCATGGAGTGTTTGAGGTTCTTGGTCAAGGCGCCGACGAGTGCGGTACGGGTGCGGTCGGAGTAGGAGCCGGGTCCACAATCGGGCAAGGAGAGGGTGGCTTGGTTGGCGCGGCGGAGAGCCTCCAAGCGAGTCTTGACGAGCTTCGCTTTCGTGAGGGAGAGAGCCACGTCCAGGTCCATGCGACACCGAAGCTCCCTAACGCCCTTGGGGCTGTGAAGCGTTTTACCTTGTTGGTTTGAAGCACGGAGGCTTAGGTGGAATAGTTCTAGCTCCTTCAGCTCCTCCTTCACCGATTCCACTTCTTCGAAGAACTTGTCCATGTCCATGCCACCTTCTGTTATCTCGATCACGTGCTCTTGTTGTTGCTTCCCCTTCACGAACAAACCCGATAACAAGTCGTTCATTCTGTTAATTTGACGTAGAGTTTTTTCAACTTAATCAATAATTTTAAATTTAAACGAGTCTTGAAATCATGTGAAAATTTCAGAAAAGAAGAATGGTCTGATGATTGTAGTATGGACCAAACAAAAGAAGGCAAGGAATGAAGAAGGTCTTTTAATTTGAGAATTAGCAAAGCAAAGGGTTGGGTTGGGTTGGGTTTTATAAGGTGGCTGTTGTACGTGCCCTTGTACTCGTAGGGGGAGAGAAACAGAAAGAGATGATAGTTATCTGGTCAAATGGATTAATCAGTGGAATACTTGAAGATTTCATACTTGAAGCTTAAGGAAAAAAAAAAAAAAAAAAAAAAGTGGAACACGAAGAGGAAGCACCCCGCAAATAGACGGAAGACGAAAACGGTTCGTTAATTAGTTGAGAGGATGACTTGTAATTAAACTTTTCGTTTAGCACTTTAAGTCATTAACTAGTTATGTATATAACTATATATAGTAGCTGGTATGAAACTTTAGTTGTAGTGTGGTCTTCTACGGCGTGTACCGACTGAACATGAAGCTTCCTATGGATATTTGGTCCTTGGACGTTATGCATGGAACAAGTTTAGTACAAGTCTTATCCAAATTAAACTCGTTTGGATTAATTTTTTTAGTATTAACTCCATTAATTTTAAAATAAAATTGACATGTCATAAACGTGATAACGGTGATATATAACTCACTCTCTTTTATACATTCTTTTTAACGTACTGTCCTTGCTATTATTTAAAATTACTTAAATATTATAAATTTATAAATTGGATAAGAAGGAAGATTAATAAAATTTTATAAATTTTAATCAATAATAATAAATATATTAAAAAGTAAACTATTTATAATATATATATATATATATGATGAATATTTATAATGAGAAAGTTAAGGAAGCAAATTTGAAAGTAAAACCTAAAATCAAAAGGAAAAATTTTTTGTTGTTCCATTTTTTTTAAATTAAATTTTCTTTAATATACTATAACTTTTCAATTATAATATTTTATTTTAGGAGTATTCAAGATGGATTGAGACTTGTTCTTAATTATACTCAACTTGAAATTTTGATGGAGTAAAAACCTAATATTGGTCGAGTCAATATAATCTATTGATATAATATATTAATTTTAATGTTATATATAAGTAAATAATAGAATTAAAAAATATACAACTACCAACGGGTACTAAATTTAAATATTTTAAGTAAGGTCTCAAGTTAAAAAAAGAAAATTCTACTAAAGGAGATTAACTCATTTATAAATATTATTTATAAAAAAAAGTTAAATAAAAGAATTTTATAATTTATTTTATTTTCTCCTACAAATATCTCTTCAAATGTTATCAAACCTAGTTTTTCAAATATCTGATAAAAAAAATCACCTCTTTGAGTATAAGCATTTGGGAAGAGAGAGAAAGTGATAAATATTGAGTGATATCATTAAAAAGAAAAGAGAGAAATACAAAAAAATTGTATCTATAAAAAAGAGGAATTCAAAAAATATGGTAGGTATTTCAGCTAGGTTCCCGATAAATTAAAAAAAAAAAAAGTTGAAAAAAGAGAAGGGTTGTCTCCAATTCGAGCGTGGATTATGAATAGGAAATGTGCAATCCACCACTCTAATTGCCCATTCTAACTGAATGATACCCTAAGTTAAATTGTGCAATTTTATACCTGAACAAAGTAATGAATGTATAATAAAAAAAAAAAAGATAAAATAATTTTGGCCGGATATTGCTCTTACATATCTCCTGGTACGATTGAAATCAATGCCATGTAGTTTCTTATAGAAATAAAAAAAATTGTGATAAAAAAAACTAGATTTGAGAAGTTTTAGATTATCATGATGATCTAAAATTATATTTATACGTGTGTAATTTGACTTGTTGTCTTGTATTTTTAATTTATTTATACAATTAGAGAAAAAATATATTAATTTTAAATATTTCTGTTAAAATTTTAAATATTTTTGTACTTTCAATATGAAATTAATTATTACTTAAATCATTTTGAAGTTTTTAAATCAGTAACCAATTTTTTTTTTTTTGCATGAACTTATTAATTTATCAATTAATATGCGGTTGATTCAGGTGGTACACGTACGTCATATTTTAGATTTTAAATTTGAACTTAATGCATAAAATTACTCCCACAAAAAAAAAGTTACCCCTACATCATATTGGAAGTTAACTTTTTTGTTTTATATCATATGCATAAAATTAAAATGAAAAAGTAAAAATTAAAAATAAAATAAAATAAACACCAATATTTATTTTATTTACATAGAACACAAATATTTATTTTTATTTGCATGTATAATAAATAAACATTATACTTAATGACTATATCTTGAAAATTAAACTCAGAAAATTAATTTTTAAATATGAAAACTTTGAATGTTATTTTAGAAATAAAATAAAAAGTAACGAACAAACTAATAAGGAGAAAGAAAAAAGATGATTCATCGCTTCTTTATTTACATAATAATTGACATAATTATAAATTTTATTTATTTAATAAAATACTAAATATTTTAAATAAAAATAGTCTTATATGGTTGAAAAAAAATTAGAATTAATAAGAAATACAAGTTTATAATTGATATTTTAAGTAAAGTTATAAATACAACAAAAATGTAAAAAAAAAAAAAAGTTAAGTGTTGAAAACTTAACCTCAAATTATATAGCCTAAAATATGCATTCTTTTCTTATACACATAAAGAAAGTCGCTATGAAACTATGATGTTGTAAATGTAAAACCATTAAAATTTTAAACTTTTAATAGTTACTACTAAAATAAAATGAATCTGTAAGATAGTTAATACCAATCAAATAACACTAAAACTTTCATATAAAGCAAAAATGAAAAATGATTATCTCTTCTCTTCGTTTTTAGTCCATAATTTTTTGAGTTTATTTTATTTAAGTGCAAAGAGCTTTTTAATATTTTTATTATCAAATTAAATTATCTTAAATACATTTTAGATTCAAATGAATATGTTTCTACCTGCTTTTAATCTTTGTAAAAAAAAATCTATTTTTAGATCTCTAACATTTTTTACTGTCATTTTTTAATTTTTATTACTAACTCTAGTTAATTTAATGTTGACATAACTAACAAAATGAATAATGTTAATTAAGATAATTAAAGTATAAAGAATATTTTAAATTAAGATAGTAAAATTATTTATAGGTATTCAATTAAATTAATTAATATATTTATTATTTTATATAAATAAGGTAATTACATATAATTTATTTTTATAATTTTATTTTTCAATATATTAAGAACAGTAATTTACTTTTTCTTAATATATATATATATATATATATATATATATATATATATATATATATATATATATATATATATATATAATTTTAATATATCTCTGTAAAATAAGTGAATTTTGATTTTAATTTTTATAAAAAATTTTGATTGATTTTCATCCCTCTAAAATTTAAAATCATTGATTTTTGTTATTATAATAAATTTTTTGTTTTAGTCATCGTAAAACATTTCATTTGGTTTTATCCTTTGAATTTTGAAATAACTAATTTTAGTATGTAATCTTCATTTTAAGATAGATCAATAAAATTTATTTTAGAGATTTAGAAATTTTTTGAAAATTTCATTTATTAAATGACACCACATACACTAGTATATGGCATGTGATGGTTATTTGACCTTTCGTTAAATGCATAAGTAACTAACAAGTGTTACATAATAATAAAAACAAAAATAATTATTTAAAATATATCTCAAATAGTAATTTTATCCCTCAATTTTTTTTCACATATTCCTAAACTTTATAATTTTGCTAAATTTGTCCCCTCCTTTTGAATTTTCATGACAACCAAAATTATTATTTATTAAATATTCTTATTTTAATTATAAAAATTTATTTATATAAAATTATTTATTAATTATAAATTATTTATACATCTTCCACTCTTTTATTTACATAATATTTATTCATAAATAAAATTATTTAATAAATAAATTTATAAGATATTATATATTTTAATTAATAAATAAATTTATATTATTTAATAGATAAATCTATATAATATATAAATTTATCATCATAACTTTAAATTTTTATTTAATAAATATAAATATATAATTGAGGATCGTAAAATACAATTAACAAATATAATAATTATATATATAATATATTTTTAATGTATAAACTATACAAATCAAATGATTTATTGACTTGGTCTTGAAAAACAAATAGTTAAATATTCAAATCTTCATTCAATCATTTTTTTATTTTCTATAGGCTTAATCGCATTCAAAATATAAAATGTGTAAAAATTTAAAAATTAAAGAACATATTCATTAAATTATATAAGTTTAGAGTTAAAATATGAAAAAAAAATTATGACAAAATTTCTAAAATTTTAAAGTTATAAGAAAAAAAATGTAATTAAGGTTTTTTTTTCAATTTTAAAGATCAATTTGAACAAATATCTCAATTTTAAGGATTAAATCAATTAATAATATTTTAGGAATTATTTTACTATTTTATTTATTTAAAAAATCAATTTAACTGTTCTTTATAATATATAATTTTAATGATTATTTTCTACTTTATTAATTTTAAAAACTAAATTTACCGACTATTTCACTTTCAAGGAGGAAATTAGTTATTTACTCTACAAATTAATCTAGCACGTACTTTTATTTTATAAAAAAAAAAGTTTTTATCATTTTTTTGTATTTCATATAAAAAAGAAGTAAAGTCAATTATTTTAACCTTTGTTTAGAAAAATGAAATAAGAACATAGTTTAACATAAAATAAAATAATTTTTTTATTATCAAAGTTAAATTTAATGTTCTTATAAATATCTTTTTTTTCAAACTTTAATTTTTGTAATGCATTCATTAAATTTAACTAGTTATTAAATAAGTTATCTATCAAATTATTCCTCCACGTTATTTTATCAAATAAAAACAATATTTTTATCATTTATTAGTATTTCATATGAAAAAGGAAGTAAAGTTCGATGCACTTAACTTTTGTTTAGAAAAATGAAATAAGAACATATTAAAAATAAAATAACAACAATATTAATTTTTTTTTTAAAGAGAGATATCTTCATTTCAAAGTCTAAATAAGAATAAAGTTGAAAAGTTAAATAAAAATAAAGAAATGAGGAGTACGAATAAACATATTAGAGTGATTAATTGGACTCGACCTACCTAGATATATTAGCTTATCCATCTTATCATAAATTAATCCCACGTGCCAAAGTAGCCCTAAGACACAAAGTAGCAGGTATATTCACATCATCATGGAAACTTCGGTATTTCTTGCTTCATTAAAAAGGAATTTGAATTAAAACTGAAATAACGTATAATTTGATTAATTCCCCATTGTGTGTAATTGCTAATTATAATGCCAAGATCTAGAGTAAATCTGGAATGTGGATGGTGACTATTTCAGGATTGGGGTTCTCTACCAATAAATTTCCAAATGGTAATTATCAACTGCGGGAATCCTTACCATGTAAAAATACTTATATGTTCTTAAAAGTGAAAAAAAATGCATCTTAAAAAAATAAAAATTGGACCCTTCGATTTTAATTTCTTGACCCTATAGTTCTTTCTGAAACGGAGTCGGAGATTATCCTGTTCCATCTTGCTGCCAAATCACGCTCCAAATTAAGGTATGTTAAAGTTTTCCCTCACTTTATAGTATTTTTTAATAAATTAAATTAGTATAAAGATATAAAATAGAATTTACTTTAATTTTAATTTTAAAAATAAAATAATCAATATTTTAAAGATAATAGGATTTGTTAGAATTTAAAATAAAATAAGATTTCATATAATTTAAAGACAATAACATACTAATAATAAAAATAATTTTATAGTTTAATTTAAATTTGAAAATAATAATACATTTATAAGAAAAATAATTTAAAATTTAAAAAATTAAAAAACTAATCTCATTCACATAAGTTGTGCGTGAATATTAATATAAAATAAAAAAGAGAAAAAAAATAAATTAGAGTAGGAAAAATCTCCGTCTACAAAATAAATACTTAAAAGTTATAATAATGGAGTGAATAATAATAAAGGATGCCTAATACCTTTCATCAACGTTGCTGCAAGTATTCTAAAAACCAGAAAAATAGTTTGCTGCAAGTATAAAAATCGCCATGATTGTTTCGCTCTTCGTTGGGATATTTTTGTTTTAGAAGAAATAAATTTATTTGAATGATAAAGCATAATATCAATTATTGCATCCAGCCAACAGTCACGCCTTGGCGTTGAAGCAATCAGATGACAAAGGAGGTGGAGGAGTAATAGCATGTTGTGGAGGAGCAACATTCGAAAGCGCTGAAAGTGACGGAGCAGTAGGAGAGCAAGCTCCGACAAGGGGGACGGAGGAGCAATAGCATGTCGTGGAAGAGTGACATGCGAAAGCGCTGAAAGTGACAGAGCAGTTGAAGAGCAAGCACCGACAAAGGGGGCGGAGGAGTGATAGCATGTCGTGGAAGAGCGACATGCAAAAGCGCTGAAAGTGACGTAACAGCAGGAGAGCAGGCTCCGACAACAACTGTCGGTTATGAAGGCCGCCGTAGAAATAACCAACTAGACAAGTCATTCTAAACTGACTCCCCCCACATTTTGAGGACAACCTTTCATCGAAGAGATTGACTGCACTCTCATTCTTGTTCACTTTAGGGAACTGGTAGTAGATCCTTTCGACGAAACCCAAAACCCTTATTCTCACTTACAGGCCTTCCAGGACTAGGTCTACATGGGTGGAGGAAGCAACACCCTAAACTGCAAATTGTTCCTTGGAATACTCAGAGGTATAGCAATGCAATGGTTGTCAGGTCTACCAACTAAAGCCATTTGAACATTGAGTGATCTTGCCACGTTATTTATCTCTTAGTTGGTAGTAAACAAAGCAAAAAAGTTGGAAGTGTCAGATCTTTTTATATCAAACAAATGAAGGGCGAAAACTTAAAGGGATACCTTGTCAGGTTCAACAACACCGTGGTTGAGGGGCAGCTTAAGGCGTTTTTCTCTTCCTTGTTGCCTTAAGCTTAAATGGGGTGTAACCTGTGACAAAACAAAATGACCTTCAGCAACTTAGGACATTAATTAATAATGAGGCAAAAGAAAAGAAGCATCACCCTTCTTAATAAGATCCATAAGAAAGGGCTAGCAACCTTTGAAGCTCAATTATAAGTTCATTCTCCCACCTGTCCAAGTAGGCTCTCTCAACCCTAATGGTGATGATCAGCTTCTTTGTCCAAGAAAGTGAAAAATGAGGCTCGCCAGCCGAATCAATTAAAAGGTTGGGGTTGGTGCCACCACGAAAAACATGAAAAAATCAATCCTTAAAAAATTTGTAACTTTTGCAAAAAGGATGCATTAAGGAGTGTCCTAGTCAGTTACTTAAGGAGGACCAACCCATTTTCTCTAATCGTAGGATGGCAAAAAACTAGAAGAAAAAACACTCAAAGAGGGCGCTCCACCCCAAGTCTTCACTCAACACCTCAAATGATTACACAAAGACCTAACTGTTTGGATGAAGCTGGATAGGTGCTATGTTCAAAATACGGAGTACAGATAATTCGAAATGGGTAAAAGGAAGGTGCACTCCCAATTTAAAGAGGAGGATATCATACAAATAGAAGAAGGCAGCCTCCCCAGTCGCCGGTCCCCCTCGGACACTCTTGTCTGTCCGACAAGGCAAGACCCCAAAGGACGAGGCCCTAGTGACAAATGGCATCAACCATCCCTTCAATGGAAGGTAAATCATTATAAACCAAGAATATCTTGAGGACATTCTCATCAACCCATTCAAACGAGGGTCCCTCACTCCCAGGCTCCCTCTCTGACCCCTCATCGACAGTCGTGTTCCTTTTATCCTCCAAGTACCATACACATAGGGGTTGATCCCCTTGTTTGATGAGCTAGAAGAGGTGGAGGAGGTGGTTTCTTACCTAGAAGGGATGAGCGTCACCTCGACAGAGGTATAAGGTGCATTTAATGGCCCTTTGATAGGGTTCATCCTACAATAAAAATCATATAAGGACTAGAGCAGGGATCCACAACAACATCACCATCCAAGAAGTCGTGGGAGATTTCTCACCCAAGTTAAAACCAGAGAAAAGGAAAGAAGACAGAGGGGGCAAAAAGCTAGGACATTACCTCTTTTTATCATGGTTGGCAACACTAGAAGGGAGAAGTAAGAAGCAGGCTGCACAAGGAAGGTAGATGCTTAAAGGATAGAGTATGAAAAGATTGTAAAGGAGAGAAAAGGTGCAGGAAGAGGAAAAGACAACTCATATAAAAGTGAGGCATCTCAGGTAGTTCAGCAGTTAAATCACGAAGGAGGGAAGTGGGGGAGTTATCGAGGTTGCAATCCTACGCACTAGACTGAAGTGTCGCGCCCCACGATCTTTATCCAAGGGTGGGAAGTGGAAGCACCAAACACCCCAATAATGACACTAACGCGTTATCCCCCTACCAATAAAACACTGCCAGTGAGGTTGTGCGATAGCTGCAAAATGTCACATTTTCGGGACTCCTAGCATCCAATTGGAGAGAGAAAGTCAAGGGCAACCCGACATGGTATGATGATCGATTAATTGATCTTTCAGCTCACCAACATTAGAGAGAAAGTCAAGGGCGACCCGCCATTAAAGCACTGACTCAAAAGCACCCTCACTTCTATCGACGCTTAAGGGGCTATGTACAGGTTGACTAGACAACCTCACAAAGTCACCAGCATCAAACGACTGACCCCAACTAACCGATAGGGTACACCCAGCATTAAATGTTTGTAGGGGGCACCTGATAGGTGCAAAGGTCAAGACGTATGGTTCCATGTCTTGGGACTCGACATCCCTCTCCCCAAGATAGGATAGGGGTCAGAGGCCAAGGGACCTCTAGGAAAAATCAACGTGTCTAATCCTTGGCAGACCCCAAGCCCTTGGGATGCTCCTACCTCCTTTGATAGCTATAAGAGGTGGATTTGAGGACTAGAGAAAGAAACAAAAAAATAGAGGAGGAGAAAAACAGGAGAGAGTTGTGTTCACCCAAAAAACTACTCTCCGGTCCTAGGTGTGAACAATTTTTGTCACAATCGTAATTGGAACAGGACAGCAAAAAATAGAAAAAGAAATTTAAGTTCCTTTCGAGTAAAGAAAAATGAATTCAATGGAGTCGTCACTAACGTTTTTAAGGAAAATGTCTCAAAATCTTGGAAGGGATAAAGCTAGTCTTTTGGAAACATGTTTATGGTTTAGGAGTCCATTACGCGTAGGAAAGGTGTTAACACTCTACGATATCCATCCTAAAACGGATTGCCTTAATTAAACGCGTGAAATTATTATGACTTTTAAATTATTATTTTTACCTTTCAAACGCAAACAGAAATGGAATTTATTATTGGGAGATGAAAGATATATATTTTTTTAGGTCTTTGAACTTGACAACTATGTATCTCCTAGTGCAATGAAGAATTCAAAGTTTACGTAGTTCTGGGAAAGGCTTAGGGAGGAAGCGGTTCAAGTATATACTTAAGGTGGTGGTGGACTATAAATTCAAAAGGGATTGCCAATTAGGTAGATGGTTTATGTTAAGTGAAATCTGACTACGAGTCAGAGGATTAGATAAAATGGAGTTCGACTATGAGTCAAGTGATTGGATGAGATGGAGTCCGACTATGAGCCAGATGATTGGATGAAAGCATGAGGAATGACTATGAAATGGATAAAAAGGGAGGTTATTCGATGTCAAAGTTAGAAAGTAAGAGCACTAGTTCCTTAGGCCATGGATTGAGTTTCAGAACTCACCTAATAATAGAGTCTATTTTCGTGGCAGGGAACCTTCCTTTCTTTCGTTGTGTACTCTCCAAAGACTAGCCTGGGTGTGGCTATATGTTCTCTCTATACTCTAACTTATCTTGCTCTCTGATTTAGAAGAAATCCTCCAGAGTTTTTTTTTTTTTTCTGGAGTCCTCTTCCCTTTTTATAGGTCACTTCCTTCTTCGCCAAAATCTTTTAGGAAAATCTTCTTTATTAATGGTGGTGGTTTCACACAGACCTTTTGTCCATGGCAATTAGAGTAAAGTCGTCTTTATCATCCCTACACCTTCAAGAAGCGAAGCGCAGCTGTTGGGAACCCTTTTTCAAAAAAGCTAAGAGGCGCAGTAGAGTGGATGGCTCGAAGTTGTATAGGGAAGACAAGACTTTTCCCACACGTCGATGAGACTTATTCCACACACTTCTCTCCCTTTTTTATTTTATTTTATTATCTTTTTATATTCACATTTTATTTTATATTTTTATTTTTCTCGAAGGTACAATTATAGATTTCTACAATCTCCATGATCATTTTCTTAGCTAGCTTTCCTCCTACCTGTGACAAACTATGAAGTTCATTAGTAACTTTAAATTTGTTATGAATTCGATCGGCTGTAATAGGATTCAGTTGAAAGTTGAAACTAAACATAAACATAACATTTACTTCTTTTTTTCTTTCGGTGAGTTCATAAACATTTATTTGGTAACTGTAGATACACTTGTAACGTTAACTTAAAGCTTAATGTAGGATCACTGAAGAGAAATGATATGCGTAAAAGGAGAAAAAGGTATATTACTGTGGGATAAGATCCCATTATTCATCCATATAACTGATACAACCCATAAGATACTAGAAAATAACTAGTAGTAATATCCGTGCTTTGCACGGATTACAATATTAAAAGACATTTTACAATTGAATGGATAAAAAGAAAATTTAAATTACTTTCACATGTTGAATTAAATTATTTCACTTTTCTATAATTGTATTAATTAGGAAGAAGAATTAAATAAAATCACCAATGATAAACAAATATAATTTATTTTGTTATAGATGTTAAAAGACATAGTTTTTAAAAATACACATTTAAAGTAATTTGATATTTATATATGTTAAAATTGTAAATGACACTCACCAACTGACTTATTATAATTTATTATCATGATATCTACTTATAATTTATCGATTTTATAATATTATTTAAAATTGTATATAATTTTATTATTTTATTATTATAATATTATCTCGTTATTATCTTTGCAACTATTCCATTTTCATTATTATAATATTACTTATAATTTTATTCTTAAAACAATATCTAAAAACTAAAATTGATGTTATAAACATAAAAAACATAATAAAATTGAAAATATAATATAATATAATATAATATAATTTAAATAATATAAACATAATAATATTATAAAATTAAGCAATGAAATTATTATTATTATTAAAATTAAAACATAAAACTAATTTTATATATAATAGTAAAAATCTAAACAATAAAAAAATATTTTAAGAAAATCAGATATAGTCATAAAATATTTAAATTTTTAAATAAAAAATATATAATGGTATCATCACTAAAGATAGAAATCTTAACATTTTATTATAATATCTATATATTTCTTATCATTCTACTATTATAAAAACACCATACCATAAAATAAATAATAATAATAATAATAATAATAATAATAAAACATTATCGATAATACAGAAATACCACACTAAAATTAAAAAATGATAACAAGACATTATTAAACAACAAAAATTAAAGAAATTATATTATAATATGAAAAATGAAAAGGTACGTAATAAATGGAATGCATAATAATTACGAAGAATAAGAAAATAATATTTATAAAAATGAAATTATCGTCAAATGATGTAATTACCACAAGAAAATTAGAAATAATAACATTTTAATAATATAAAATAATAAAAAATAGTAAAAAAATATGTAATAATAAAATAAATATATATTAAACATTGCGTAGATAATTATTAAATCTTTCTATAAAATTATATAAAAAAATATTATGACAACCTTTTATTAATAATAATATGAACAATAAATTCAATATTATAATTTTGTAGTTCAATATTCATCCAAATTATCCCTGAAAAAAAATGTTTTTCCAAAATATACGGTATTAGGTTCCGACTTTATTGTTGTAATTGTATTTTTTTATATTATTAAAAAACATCTAATTCCAACCTTTGGTAACCTAGTAGATTAAAAAAAAAGAAAAAAAAAAGATGAAGATGAATAAAACCAATAAGAATGGTAATAAGGTTAAGGAGCAAGAGGAGAAGGACTAAGGAGGTGTTTGAAGTGGCTAGTGGCTACCACCACTGGTTTTATGTTCCCATGGTCTTACAGTGAAGAGCACCACAAAGAAGACGATGAGTAGAAGAAGGATAGCAGCGTAACAGATCCATTTTCGGGAATTTTTCTGCTTCTTCCTTGCACTTTGGAGCTGCTCAGTCCCATGCCTCACGAACGAGTTAGCTCTTGCCATGTGGCTCTCTATATTGTTCAATTGCTCCCCTTGAGATTGCATCAGCACTGCCATGTCAAGGAACACCTCATGCAACTCCTTAAGATTCTTCTCCAACTCTTTCAATCCATCATGCCTCTCTTTAATTTCCTTAATTGTCTCTTCAATTCTACTCCTCCCCTGCTCTTCGATCGCTTTCTGTAGGAACCTCTCACTCTCACCTGCACCCAATCCCATTTCACACACTTTTATTCTTCATATTTACTAGGTCACCATAGCATATAACAGATGAGTAAATTATATGAATTTTATTACTGAAAAAAAGAGGAAAATCAAGAATATTTAATTTCTTATTTTTTTATGAAAACAAAAGCGCTGGTTGAAAAACACTACCAAGTTTATCAAAATCAATAAGAGCCTAAAATGTGAAACGTAGCACGATTGAAATTACCGGTAGAGATCAAGAGGTCGACAATTTTGTCGTCGGGGTTCTGGCCGGTGACGGTGAAATAGCGGCGTTGAACGGTGTCACGGTGTTCTGAGTTGATCTTGTGGCGGAGTTCATTGAAGCCGTCCAAGGAGTCCTTCAAATTCTTCTTCAACCCGGCGACGACGGAGATTCGAGTCCGGTCGGAGGAGGATCCGGGTCCGCAACCGAGGAGGCTTCGATCATCGGCGTTGGAACGCTCCAGAGCTTCCAGTTGGAGCTTGATGAGCTTCACTTTCTTGACTGCGAGTACCACGTCAGCTTCCATCGTGGAGCGAAGGTCCTTCACGGCGTTGGCACGGTGAAGCGTTTTGCTCTCTTCGTTGGACCTCTTCAGATTCTGCTTCAACCGCTCCACCTCGTTCAGGTTCTCTTTTATCGCTTCAACGTCGTCGAAGAACTTGTTCAGGTTCACTCCGCCGGGAATCTCGATGGCGTGGTGGTCCGGCGATTGCGACGGTTGCTCGCTGCGGGCGGAGGAGGTGGTGGAGAACAAGTCATTCATTGTGGCGTATGAACAGGTTGTGGTTTTCGGGATTTCAATTATTTTAAATTTTTATATTGACGATAATGAAAAAAGGGATGTTAGAACAAGATAAAAGGAAGAGGAATGTTCTGTGAGTTTCTATGGTGACAGAGTGGTGGCGCGGGTTTAAGGAAACAGAGGCGTTTTGAAACTGTGTTGTTAACTAAAACAGATTACACGATAGAAAGGGGATTAACATTATTTCTGTTTTTATCTGTTACTTAACTTCTGGATTGTATCAATGGAAACAACAATGATAGAGAATCTCTTATTCATTTGGAGAAGTTTTGAATCCAACTGTAATAATCAAATATTCAAGGATTTTGAAATTATTCACATAACAAATAATAAAAGATTATGTAAAATTAAAATATTCACACTTTCCGTGCTTTTATTTCATTTTTTAAAAGTATTATCAAATATTATAATGACTTTGTAATTAAAAGTTACTTTCACGAGAAAAATTATATAAAGGCAAATGCACGTGTGCTTTCTTTTACGCTTAAATTCAAATGCACGTATAAATTCAAGTGGATTTTACTTTCGCTTACATATATTTTATTAACATAAATATGATTAATTTCAAGTGCATTCCTTTTTTATTCCTTTAAATAATTTTATTACGAGAGATGAAGAATTTACATAAGAATAACACTACTAATTTTTTGGCACATTTTTAATGACTAAAATTTAAGTGAATCACACGTGTCAGTGAGGTCTACTTCCTGTTTTGTAAGTCTTATATAAATGTTATCTAATAAAAAAATATTACAAAATAATCAATATGTCTTATGCTAATATTTTTTTAAAAAAATAATTTTAAACTGAGTTAATAATCATAATTACTCAATCTCTCGTTATTTGTAATTATTTACAAGTCACCTAACTATATATAAAAAAAAGTCAAATAATAGATTACTAATACCTTTCTTTATAATAATCAAAATTTATAATTTTAAAATTATGTTATTAATAAAAAAATTAATTATTATTTTTTATCTTTTTTACTACACCATTAATTATATCACACACTTCTCTCTTTGTTTACAAAAATAATATTTCTCATCATTTTGACTCTAATAAATCACCCCTATCACATACAACGCGTTACTCTTTTACGTGTTTATTCCCTTAATTTTTCTCATTTAACGTAACTCTTATACGCTGATCACTACTATTCAGATCTTGTTCTCACTATCTTTATTCGTTTTCTTTTTCAAAAACAGTGGCGCACCTCCAATTATGTAAATTATGTAAAGAAATATCTTAAACGTTTATACATTTCAATAACATAATATTCGTTCAATGGTCAAAACACGTCTCTTTCCAAGAGCGAACGTTTTAGATCATCCCCTTTTTCTTTTTGAGCTCCAACAAGGCTAAACTATATCCAACTCAAATTTTCACTACTAGTGTTATATTAATATTAACACTAAACAAAAGAAAACACATTATTATAATAACAAAATTTCATATCTTTTGATCAAATTATACCACTAATTCTAAAACAACTTTTTACAGTGTAATAAAAACTTCCCGTCTTACAACTTTGCAATAGTCATAAAACTAAGCACTCTGAACTGCTTCCGATCATATGTAGAAAAATTAGAAAGAACAATTGTTCCAATGCTCCTTGAAGTACGCTCAAAACTTTTGGTGTAAGCATAACCAATTTTTGCGCTGCTTATGGTGCACCCCGCCTATAGGGGTAAAGGGTGAAAAACTCCGATTCGATTACATGTGGTCCACTATGCCATTCCATCCCTAGTTAACAGTGGGGCATACAAAAAATTGTTATGATTGTCTTCATAAAAATACTTCCTTATAACTTCCTTGTCTCCATAAAAATACTTCCTTATAACTTTCCTTTTCAAAGTTGGCCAGATGTATATTGCCACCGTCATTATTGTTTGGACAAAAAGAACTTGAGTTCTACCACTTTTTCCCCGAACTATTAGAGTTCCTAGTTCCTAATGACATTTTAACAATACATGGAAACGTATATATATATATATATATACAGCCCCCGGTTACAGACACATTTAAAATTCTAGCATGAGATAAACAGACAGCAAAACATGTACCAACTTCTCAAGTGGACTGGAGCACGGTAATATAGTATTTATAGCCCTGGCACTTGCCTGAGTGCTGCCTCGTTTCATCACTGTCTCCCTGACCATCGGATGGATGTTTCCAACTCAAAACATAATTTGACAGGTCATATGTCCCTGGAGAGAATACACAGATTTGAAGAGGAATTTCTGCCAAGGACATAGCCTCAATGTGGAGATTGGTTGAGCTTGATCCAGACCAAATATATGAGGAAACACTTTCCAGTGAGAGTGCCTTTCCTGGTTGGGTTTCCAGAACGTTTGATGTGACTTTGAGTTCATTCACTGGTGTGATATCATGCCACCCTGCTTGGTTATCAGGAGTTGCTGATTTAATCACATTTACACTGTTCATAGGTCCCCCGTTACCGGCAGAATCTAAGGTGTCAATGCGTACAAAAGCAGTGGCACCAGATGAATTGTAAAGATGCATCTTCAGACTTATTTCACAGAACGATGCAGAGAAGTCATGATGCAAAGTTTGAGGTCCATCCACTAGCCATGAAATAGGGCCCGTGCTAGCACTACTATCAGAAGACAAAATATTAACATAAATTCCCCCAAAAGACAAGTAAATAACATATACATGAATATTTAAAATTTACTATAAAGTCAACATTAGAAGTATTATGTATGTAATGAAACATACCCAAAGTGACACGCATGATGAGACATAACATGAGGAGGATCGGAAAAACCAGGATCACTGTTATTCTTGAATAGCCGAGAGATCAATACAAAATCAACAGTATTTAAGTCACCCTGACCATTACAACCAGATGAAACTCGTATCAGTAATAAGAGAGAAAAAACAATAAACAGATATGTAAGAATTTTGTAATAATCAATAGTAAATGTTCTGACACTGAAAAACAAATTTGTCCTTTAAACTTTCAAATTCCTTAAACATAGAAACTAAGCCAGTTGCAGTCAGAGCAAATTAAGAAAAATCTAATATATATATTACACAGAAATATTTTCATAATCTATCTGCCTAGTTAGCTAACCAACAAAAAAAATGAGATCTAGTAATATGAAATATAGATAAAAATATTTTCTCGTAACTAATTGAAACTTTGTTACTTGTATGTCCTATCCAAACTTCAAGTATGATAAAATAGATGACAAAATATCCTTGAGATTTGAATAATAATAAAAACAAGACAAAAAATAAGGAAGCCAAGAAACTACGAGTCAGTAGTGCAACCGAATTCCTTCAAATCAGATATGTCAATACCCTTGAAGCAACCATGGGCTGAGAACCAAAGAGAGGCTAAGAATATATCCGAAGTAAATTTATGAGCAAGGAAAATCATTTAAAGGTTTGTACATTCCAGATTTTAAGAGAATAATGGCAATGCTAAAAGTGTGAGTGGTTGTGTAGGTGGAAAAATTTGTAGAAAATATCATTTTACGCTTGCTTGGTACCCAAGAAAAGGCATGGAAAAAATAAAATATATCATATTCAGTCTTGGTTAAAAATTATTTGTAAACCATCATATGCTTTCTGCTCTCACCCCTTTCACCTACACAATCAAGCATACCCTAAATGATATGAAATTCAAATTACGAAAATGTGATACACTTTGGTTGGACTTCAATAAAAACAAAATAAACGTCTACCTTAAAGGAAACTTCCTGCTGCAATCTTTCATAATGGTGGAAATTGACCAAAGGTGCACTGTTTATATCGTAAACTAAATCCTCACTGCTTTGAGGAACCAATCTTACGTCACTTCTGACAGGCACTGTAGATACATTGTCCTCCAATGTCGAAAACCTCTTTGATTTCTGAGGGAAAACATTAACTTAATTCAGCCAACTGTGATAATCAAATTCAGCAGGCATACAAATATCAACAAGTGGCCAGCACATCTTGCACAAAAGTACACATAAACAGAAGATACACAATAAAAACTAATAGCATATTTTGGGGGTTTTGAACTACCCATACGAGTTGGAAAATGTAAACAGGGTATTTTATGAACAAAATTGTTTGGTTGCATTAAGTTAAAATCATGTTTGGTCCTAAAAGCATGCTTGAGTAGAAATGAAAAAATGTACCTTTTACATTTGGTTGAGAGTTTCATACTTCATTTGAAGCAAACTTGCTTTTGAGAAAAAAAAGTTTCCCAAACATAAATCACTTCAACCAAAATCAATTTTGTAAAATCAAGATCATCCAAAATCACACTCACCCAGACACACACTGTTTCAGATAAAATCAAGTCAGATAAAATAAAATAATCACAAGCTTGGATTTATTCAAGTTCAATGTGACCAAACAACACACTGTTTCATTAAAGAATTTCTTGCAAGAAAAAATTAAGTACTAAAAGAAACTGAAAAACTAAAAATCACAAGGAAAACCAACTTTTAAAAGAATTAAACAAACAAAATCACAGAATCTCCTTCATTCATAAACCACAGGAGAAGTTCCCTGAACAATCTTTAAGTTGAACAACAAAGAGAAGTACGACAAAAAACTCTATCCTTGAACAGGTACAAAACATCGTAAGAAAGTCCAGAGATAAAGCCTTGCAAGTTCTCTCAGCTGCACATGTTTACATTATTCAAGTTTGAAGACCTGCTTTTTTTATAACATTTTTTGGCACACAGCTTTTCTTATACCATTAATGATAATTGATAGACCAACATCATTTTCTAATTTTGTCCCTATATATGGGGAGGATCAATATTACCATCCTCCATTTCTTTCAATATCAGTTGCAAATTGTGTATCCCCGTACCATATAAATCATATGTGGAATAGTAGAACACAAGAGGTTCATTAAAAAGAGAACTATGTGAGAGAAAAAATCCATAATAAAAAAAAAAGTTTTAAGAGGAAAAAACATATTTTAAAGTATAAAGCAATATTAAAAAGATTGAGTTCTAGCTGACATGAAATCAATAAGTTATAATCATCCTATTCATTTTATTAGTGAGAAGGGTCAATAAAAATTACTTCAAAGTTCAGACGTAAACATTTATTTGAATATTCTATGCAGAAGATGAATTCCATATTCTCTTTGCAATTCATTAATCATAAATAATTTCTTTACAGAAACATATTATGCAAACAACATAGTGATTGCTCTGAAACATTTAGGTCTCTAATAAACTATGGAATATGGATACAAGCAGGTAAAGGACTTTTCTCCCCCTCTAATCTAAGGAAAGAAAAGAAATAGTGATCAATAACCATATTTTACAACAAAATAACCACAAAGAAGGTTCATATTGTTCAACATTTTGTTTCAATTTCCTTTAATTGGAATTATCCCTATAAATTATGTTTCATGTACATCATTAATTAAAATATTTATATTAAACCAATTAACAAATTACTTATCCATCTTTTCACATTTCAATAGAAGCCCTAAATCAAACCAATTCCACAACAAAAAAACATGTTAAAACGTAGAATCACAAAAATTAAAACCTATGGCACAAACCTTTAGTGTAAAGAAACACGATATCGATTGACCAGCCATCAATGATTGTGAAGGAAAAATAGTATCAGGAGATTGAAGTAATGAGATTTCCCAGTGGTGACCAACTGATGACAACTGATAAACTTGGAAACTTTCTGAACTAGTCTTGTTAACAATATCCAATCGAACTAGAAACTCTTGTAATCTTAATCGAGAAGGACTGATTTGGTACGAGACATCCAATGATGGAAATACCTATAATCACCAAAATTTGGCATTTGAGAATTAACTAGGTCTATGGCTGGTAAATATGAAATTGATATTTAACAGACGTTTTTTACTCATAATGCAGCAAAAGATCAGAGAACACAATTGTTCAATTAGTTTTTCTAGCCACCACCAAAGGGAAAAAGGTTACAGTACAAAGAAAATAAAACCAGCAAAGCCTGAAAGTTTCTTTCAGTATCCATTATACTAAGTACTAACCTGCACATTGTAGTGCAAGCGAAGAGTGCGATATTTGATGACACTTGATACATTTCCCATCTCATAATATATGCTCATGTAAAGCGATATATCACCTGGAACAGCAGCCCTAAACCAAAGAGGCCACAAGAAGGGTGCTTCACCTTGAACTGACGTGCCCTGAAAGGAAGTGTAAATAATGTGCGCAAGAAGTCAACAGGAGCCAAATTAGAATAGTGTCAATACAGAACATACACGGAAAAGATTCAATACTGACCTCTGGAAATAAAAAGACTGTGTCAGACATGATATTGGGATTAGCATGCACATCACTTTGTTCTGAATCTGTCTTCTTTCTTAAACACTCAGGAAATTCTGACTTCATATTTTCCTGCTTCCCAATTATCAGAAATCTAGGATGACTTATCTTCATCTTCAGATTCTGCCAAAACCAAAAACGAAAAGGTATGAAGAAAAAACCACATGCAAGAACGACAAGGAAGAAAGCGAGATATTAAGTTCAACCAAAGACAAGGTCCTGCTAATAACGACACTAGTAAAGGAACATTTAACACATCTTATGAAAATGCTTTCAAATCACTTTAAATAGCAAGTATTAAATAATTTGTGTTTCAATATAATAAATGATTTTCTTTTTATTAAATACTTTTCTCTCTCATTAACATTATATATATACACACACATTATAGAAGTAATTGTTATATAAATTTTGGCTTAAATACATTTTTAGTCCCACTGGATTTAGTATTTTTTGGTTTTGGTCCCTTATTATGTGTTTTTTTACTTATGCTCCCTCCATATTTTAAAATACCTAATTTTAGTCCTCATTGTTATCTTGCATCCATTAAGGGTAAAATGTGCAAATGAAAAACATCATTGTAACATGAACATCATCACCAGCACCTATCATAATGTCAGACCATAACCAAAATTTGGTGATTAATAAGGAATCAAGACAAAAGAATTGTTACGTTTATGGGAACAAAAAAAAATAATTAAGACAATTTCTATTAAGGATCATGCATGCAGAGTCCCATATTGGGTATGGAGGAACCTCTCATATAGTCATCGTATATATATTTTGTAATATTACTTTAAACTATTAATTGCATCCATTTTAACGAAAAGCCATGGTATGTTTTGTAAAATTATAATAGCAGAAAAAGGTGCAATGAGTTTTCTTTGAAACATATAATTTTGGATGACACATCAAGTACAACAAAAGATGAAATTTCCAAGTCATGACCAAACATCACAATCTCCTTTCTATAAAGTTTTAAAATATTATATTATATGTTTGAGGTAAAGTAAGGAGGTACTTGTTCTGATTGAGAAACAAACTTCCTGGTTTAAGGTCACAAACTAAACATTAAAAAACTATTTAGAAGGTATTAGAAAAAAGAGATTTAGAAACCTAATTACTAGAGAGTGATGGCCTAGGTTAAAAATGAAATACAACAAAGAAGGGAAGGATTAGCTCCTAACTACTGGAGATATTTTCATTCTTTTAAGTTCCAAAGCTCATAGTTCGAAAATGGACATATATTTTTTAATTCTCATAAATATAATAATTTTGTTTTCGTTCCTTTTTAATTTACATTTATCATGTCATGGTCCCGTAGATTGACATTGACAGATAGTAGTATTAATGTGACAGTGACATGGCATTTCATGTGTCACATGATCACTCAGTGGTGACCACTTAACAGCAAGGACCATTTACAGATAATTTAAATTTTAAATTGAAACTGAATGGTAGTAATCTGATTGTTTTTCATGATAATGAGTACAATATTTATATACAGTGCGACCAGAATCTATCCCTTAACGTTAGGGATTAGGATCAACCTATCTATGTATGGAAATAATCATAAAACAAATCAACCTAATTATGAACAATACAGTATTTCACATTTCACTAATAATGTACAATATCTCAACAATTTACAAGGACCAAAACTAACAAAAAAAAATATAATGAAAGACCAAAACTATTTGAAGTAGTATTTATAGGAACTAAAAACCTATGTAAGCCTCTTAAAATTTAGAGCAAGTTAACTTCAAACAAGGTATTGGTACCTTAACAGGAAACTCTGATGGATTCCTCAATTCCAAAACAAGTTGCCGTAAATCTCCAGCATATGCCTTTGCAGGTAAAGGGTGAACGGATCCCTGAAGCTTGGGTATACTCTAGGATTTTAGAAGAGGAAAAGCTGTGTAAGTTCAAACTTGAGAATACTCGAGGGAGGACTGACAATTCATGTGAAAAAAAGACAATAATGAGAAATGGTCCGATAAGGGCATGCACCTTTATCACCATAAATTTAAATTTTTGATTTGGCAGGTGCTCTGTTTTCCTTCTTCCATTTATAATATTCCTCTTTGGATGGGCCAACTCAAAGTTGTGAAAACCAACTATTGTACCTGACAGTTTCCACCTAACACCAAGAATTTCAAGAGTACCCTCTGCCCTGGGAGTAACTGATAGTTGAATCTGGAAAACAAGTAGTTGACAATGTTAATTTTGCAAAACTGATAACTAGAAAATATAATACACACAAATACACATATATAATTGTGTAAAATGATAGGCTACAAATATATAGCAGATAAAAGAGATGAAAATTCACTTTCAATATTATTGCTGAAATAGACATGTATCAGGGGGATACAGTGCCTGAATGTTGAAGACTGATGAAAAGGGAAATACAATAGAAAAAGAAAATGTCCTAGAGAAGTTAGAGAAAGCCTAGTCTCTCCCAAAAGTCCCAGCCTAAGTGCCTCACCTCTCCAATCCTCACTCCCTAGCCTTATACCCCATACAACCAATTCACATTTTCTCTACCCTCCCTACTGCCAGCTCCACAGTTAGTTACATGGTGGAGTTCCTTTTCATTTTCGCTCTTGACCACAATCCCCTACATTGCACACCATTTTTTATTACATACACCTTTAGTTATTTTGGGCCTAATAATGAGCAAAAAGGGAAAAATCAAGACATTCTCTTATTTAGCATTGCCAGGCAGCTACCTTCTTAAAGAATAATCTGCTTGAAGTTTTTGGAGTATAATGGGTGTCTTTCCAACTTGGAGCAATTTCTCAAGATACTTTTTGAAGGTTTAGAGAAAGTAAAAAACAAAAAAAAAAGGATGATAAAACTTTGTGACAGTATGCCAGTAATGGTTTGGGGTATTTAGTTAGAGCATAATGCACATATTTTCAAGAGCTTTTCTTCACCCATACTTCTTGTACTCTTTGTATTATCCCTTAGTTAACATTTTTTCTTCATTAAAAAAAAAATAATGCATGTCTAGGCAATGCATCAATGTACATGTTATGCTACAGAATTTACACAAGTCTCCTGTCAAACCTTAGAATTGGGATTTAAAGCCTAACTCTACCCTACAAAA
Organism: Mucuna pruriens; assembly: GCA_025330945.1. Lineage (NCBI taxonomy): Eukaryota > Viridiplantae > Streptophyta > Magnoliopsida > Fabales > Fabaceae > Mucuna > Mucuna pruriens. The sequence goes on from JAENHJ010000528.1 coordinate 4,869,968, forward strand.
CCGGCTTGCAAGGTGAGAATTGTCTAAGCTTTATAAGCTCTATTTAAGCCATATCTCTAGTCAAAGTAGGAATAATCACTAAATACACCTCCTGAGGCTACAATTAAAGCAACTCCCAAAGAGTTTGCAATTAAGGCAGGCTAAGGGTAACCGCAATTAAGGCGGCTATCCAACACCCAGGCTACTGCAGACTACTGATTACTAACATAGCTATGAATCCTAGATAGTGGCATGGAGCGGCCAGCCCCAACAGCAATAGTGGGATGGCTGCCATTTTGAATATTATAAATACAAGTTAAATAATTTATAATATTCATATATAAATGCTAAAAAAATTAACGAAATTAAAGGAACATTTATAATTAATAGTAAAATGTCAGTTTTAAGCCAAACATGGAAATCGGTAACAACAGAAGTCAAAAAGAATAAAAACAATGGAGAACAGTGATGAGGTCAAAACTCATCAGAACTTTGAACACAAGAAGAAAAAGGAAAGAAAAGGACAGAACAGTGAAATAAAAAGGCCAATGTGGTCTGTTGGACGGTGAACAGAGAGATCTGCTGGAGAGAAAGAGGCAGAGAGCTCTATTGGAGAGCGAACAGAACAGAAGGGCAGCAAAGTGGTAAGAATTCACCGAAAAGTCAGAAACAATGGGGCTGACACTGCAGCTGGGGCTTTGCCTGAAAAGGACATGTTTGCCAGAATGGACGTGCTCTTTGCTGATTGCTGTTTGGTATGGCGTTTGTTTTCAACTTCTCGCGACAGAAAGTGTGTCTCCTAACAGAAACACTATCTGTCAAATAAAGAATGAAATACTAATCTCCCCCAACCCTAAAAAAAAGGACTAGTGACCCACAAAGACAGGTAACAAGGGAATTTTCCCTCCCTCAACAGTAGCATTTGCGAATTCTGGGATAGCAGACACAATTTGCAGCTGCAACTCCTACACAAAAATGGTCTGATACAAAGTGTGGAATAGCAGCTATAGGCAACTACACCACAATTGTCCACTATTAACAACTATGGTTAGCAGAACATTTTAATCATACGATGAATTGTGGAAACTAAGGCTGTTCTCCAAGCACATACAACTTCTATAAACTCGTCAGTTTTATAAGTCATAAATTAACATCCCAACAGAAAATCACTAGAAGATGATGAGTAAATAGGGGATACCTATATTTAATCAGTTCAATTTAAATTTTAAACTCAATTTACCATAAAGAAAAAAATTAGACATCAAATTTTTTTTCTTTCAAATTTATATATTAGACTGCTGTATTCTTAAGGGAGACGATCTGAACAAAAGAGATACATCATCTAGGAGCTTCATTTTCACTTTGCTAGAAGGGAACAATTATCTTCATCTTCCAGGACTGAAGTCTAGTTCCATTCTACTCAAGCTTCAATTTAATTGGAGATATAAACAAAATTAAGATGGAATATGGACTTCTTGATTTTTCACAATGCAACTCAATTTGCATATTTTCAGTCAAAACACGATTTCTCCTATACTAGAATTCAGCTCTGAAACAAACTCACCATGGTTGTTTCACCACCTCCTAGTAAGAAATCAACCTCGGAGACCATAAACGAGGAATTGTCAGAGCTCATATTCCTAAAGTGGTCAACCTCATTATCATTCTCCGCATTTGACACATTTTCATCTGTAATACCCATGACAAAGTATTACTAATGAATAAATATTAAAAAGATGAAGAAATTAATAAAAAAATGGTAGAAGATATAAACAGAAACTCATAGCTTACTTGATCTAACTTCATCAGTACTAGCAGAATACTTGCATATGAGTGTAACACCAGATATGGGAATTGAGATTTGCAGAGGATTTTTGAATTCAATATTCACCTTCACAGCTTCTGCAATGCACCAATAATACATACAGCAGGGAAATCAGCATATTGTGCCGATTCCTTAAACCATTTTAAATATATATATATAAACTGACATCAATTTTTTGAAAAAATATCTTCATATTTCTATATTTTACACTAATATCAACATGATTTACACAAGAAAATCCAAATGTCATCAAATTAATTTGAAGTAGAAATCAGTCACTTCATAAACGGACAAGTCCAATTCAATTCCCTAAATGAATGGAAACAATGCTCCTGCTTGAGTCCATCCATCTTCTACAATACTGATAGCATAATGAAATACAGGAATTAATTTAAGTTTTCAACACATAATTACAATGAGTACATGCCAAGTTTACCAGGTATTATTTCAACAACTTAAATTAGCAATAGTTAAAATATTACAACACAACTGACACTTTTGTTCCACTCCTGATGGTCTAATGCAGACCAGAGTTGCTAAAAAGAAAAACTGCCATGCATCTAAGTCATAATAGAATAAAACCTGAGGATGTGTGGCTTATGAATGGGATTCGCTGAATAACTAATGTGTTCTTTATTCAACTTGTTTTGAATAAATAATCAATTTTTTTAGTTCTTCCTGAGAGAGCTTTTGGAAACAATATTTTGAAGGAAAAAAAAAAGTTCCTAGCATATGCTTAATTTATAAGTCTGTCAAGGATGCAAAGAGAATACATACATTTGAGCAGAAAAGTAAACAAAATATAAAGCACTCAACTTCAAAAAGAACAAAGATCACTTATTCAAGATACATTACGAGATATAACTCAGAATCCACAAAATTTTACACACTGGTTAGACATCTGTCTTGATTAGAAAACAGAAAACATGATTTATGTACAATAATATTTACAAGCATATAATTACAAATTACAAGCATTCTAAAGCAAACCAACTTTCTGCTTGTAAGTCCTTAAAAATAAAAAAAACATGTATTGGTAACAGTTTTCACTAGAATAGCAACCCGCAGCTACAATCTATCATATAAACACATGGTTCTAACAAAATTTTGAGGTTCAAAGTTCAACGCTATTTTTTATTTTTCCTTTCCCTTTAATTCTTATTTACCATCATTCCTCTCATGAAGCCAGAACACAATTGCTATTACATAAAATGTAAAGCAGAAAATGAACTTATCCTCCGATTATCAGTAATGAAGAGAATATTGGAAAAACATTTGAGTGAAATAAAATCAAATATGATGATTCAGTTATCAATCTCATTGAAATTTTACCACATACCGCCTGCAACACAAACATTTGATTGACTCTGCTTTTTTGACATAAGCTTTGATTGCAACTCCAACCAATTAGACTTGGCAGCAGAGAATGATGGTAGCATTTCTTCCTCCAAAGAACGCCACAAACCTTCTCTAGTATTAGCCTGCAATGTTAGTTGCCAGAGAATGGTGACACTTCAAGCCATCAAACTACAGCCAATAACTAATTTGTAACTTATGTGCAACAAAATCCATGAAACAGAAATGATTCCCATGGAAATTTGAAATCAAATCGAGATTCGAATCATGAATCGCTGAGTTAAGTTTTGAATTGTGAATCATAATTTGTATCAAATCGTAAGATTCAGAGACTAAAAAATTACTATCATATAGATGATATATACCGTTCAATGTAATGATTTTAAACCAGAAATAGATAAAAGCAACTTAACCAGAAGTTTTACAAAACAAAATTTTAGTTATATCTGAGTTTGTGAAGGCTTTATTTTAGAAGAATGGAAAAGAAACAACTAAATAGCTAAATAGAGTACAAGCATTGAATAAGAGTGACAAATAAAGTAGTGGAATAATCGAATAAGATAAGTCCAGAAGTGTTCCTTCAATTCTTTTTCATTTAACAATTTAAGTTTATATGATTTTTCAATCTTTTGATGAGAATTGGCAAAGGAAAAGTAATAAGAAAAAGAAAATTTTAATGAATCACTGAATTGTGTAAATCATATCGACGATACAAAATTGCACAAATTCATTCATATATCGTAAGATACAAAATCATTTAAGATTCATCTTATGATATGAATTGGTAGGTAGCTGAATTGTATCAAATTATAAGATTTTGATAACTATAAGTACTACTTTAACACAAATATTACAATGAAAATCCATGATATAATGGTTATAGCAAAAATTGAATAGAGGACATAAAAAGATCCCAAGAGTTCATTTGCAAACCACACAAGAAGCATAATTTCTATGCTTCGCCAGTAATCACCTTATGTGGCTCAGTCAGTAGTTTGTTTTAGTTGTTCAGAGGAAACATAAGCCAACTTCATGGTAAATCAAGCTTATTGCCAATAATAAACGGGGCTAATATTGCCACGGGGTAAATCAAGCTTTTTGAATGTCTTTAACTAGTCAAGTGCTAAATTTGGTTCCTAAACTGTAGATATTTTTATGAATAATTCTTTCTTGCAAAGAAGCATGGCGTGGGGCTGTTTTTGTGGTGGCTCATGGCACCACTATTTGTATTGCAAATGCAGGCATCATGGATGTTGACCATGGCAGAAAAAGCAGTTATTTTAGGTGCAGTTTCAGGGTTTTACAAAAGGAAAAAAAGAATAAACAGTCTATGTGACTGGGATTCTTCATTGACAGAATTCTGGCTCCTTCCCTTCGTGTTTTCATTTTTCTCATCATTTCTTTCCTCTTCCTTTTCCGTTCTCTCTTGCCCCACCCCCTTCCCCTCTCTGTTTTGTCTATAAATCTGAATTCCAATTTCATATTGGTAAATTATAGTCCAGATTCTGATACATTTCTCTTCCTCCCTGTCCTAGACATAAATTCAGTTTAAACAAATTAATTTAGATTTTGAATTCCGAAGAAAACTAAAATACAGAAATTCCATTGTCTTGAATCTCTTCCCCTCTGTACTCTGTTATGAGACTTATCATATTATCCCATAAGTTTGTGAACCTCGTAAATTTTATAACTTAAAATATGTCTCTAGTTTATTGTTCTTCATATGCATTCTTTTTTGTTTATTTATTGTTCTTGTACTCTTTATTATATTCTTTATCTTGCAGGAACCACATGGTGGGGTATGTCAGTTCGATTCTTAGCTCCTAACCTCTGTTCTTCACCCCTCTTTATAAATAAAATTTTTGTAGCCAATATTTACCAACATTTGTGGATGAGATGCAGTGCTATCAAATAGTGGCCAGGGCAGAAAGTAGTGGCGGTTTTTGACAGGGCACTACCAAATAGCAGTGGCGAGGCAGGTTTTTAATGGCTGCCTCCATACACATGGCACTCGTGGCCGGCACGCAGAAATAGCAGGTTTCTTCAGAAAAAAAAAGGGAAAAGGAAAAAAAAAGGAAACAGGCCTTGAAGCCCAACCTGACCTGGCTCAGTATAAGGGTTAAAAAACCCCCAAAACAAATCGAAGAGAAGCACGAAAACTTCTCTTCACTCACATGACTTGCTCTGGTGACTTCTGCACCAGTGCTAACAATGTTTACCAGCAATGCCACCTCCAACAACCATTCTCTAGCAACCCATTTTGCTCTTTTTTTGTTTTTTATTTTATTTTGTTTTAAAAAAAATAATTCTTTGAATATTTCATTTTATATTTGGTTATTCTTTTTAATATTCTGTTTTCTTCTATTAATGGTAAATAGTTACTCATTTTCTTTGTTAATTTTCAGTTTTCATGTATAAATGTTCTGTTTTCTTCAAATTCTTAATATTAGGTTTTATTTTTCTGTTTAATTTAATCATGTCTTCAATTTCTCTTTTAACTTTTGTTTTTTTATTTATATCTGCTTTTTTTTAGTTTTTTATTTATAACTACTGCTTTTTAGTATTTATGTGTGTGTGTGTGTGTGTATTATTATCATTATTTTTGTGAGCCATGGCTTCTACCATAAGCCACCACGCCATCTGCCATTTGTATATAGCAGATTTTGGGCTCTCTGCCATTAACAACACTGATGAGATGCCACTGTTTAATAAGATTATGCAGCCATGGATGGAAACTCTTTCTTTTATAAAATAGGAAGGCATAGTCAATATAAATAACTAAATGTAAGACCCACATAATAGCAAGGAGGTTGCCCATTTTACAGAAAGGTTGTTCACAAAAGAGCTAATGTAGTTTTACAGAAAGGCTATTCACAAAAGTCTGCTCACTTAGCATAATTCTTGTATTGGCAGGAGGAATACTCGTGCAACTGCAAATTCAAACAATGACAACTGCAGTGGGACCCTGGTGTTAGTTTTATGGCTGCAGTAGTTCTGGACACTAGTGGCGAACCTATTGACAGCAGTGCAGTAATCAAATGCCAGCAGATAGTGCAGGAATTCTTCTTTTCAGCAAGTACAAACATTTCACCTTGAGGACAAGGTGAAATTTTAGGGGGGAGTATTGATAGGAAACCCCCACAGTTAATAGAATAGTTAGAGTTAGTTGGGAGCTGAGATAATTACAGAAACAAGGCATGTTGCCTATAAATAAGAAAAGGAGTTGACAGGGAGATCTTTATCTTGTGATTTGTGAGGGAATTCAGATTGTTGTGGGAGAGTCCAGGTCTCTAAGTCCTGAGAATCATTTGCACTCTTTTCTGTAAATAGAAGCTTTTCTTTCTATAATTCTGATCCAGTTTCTATCACAATCCAACTGTTTATCTCGATTTTGTGTCAAATATTGTAAAATTGAACAACAATAGGAATATACATATATATAATCAAATGGTTCTATTTTTCATATATTTCAAAAGTATATATAATGTTAATCTTGCCGCATATCAATGAAGTACTAAATAACTTTATATTAATGTAAAATTGTACTAGATAAAATAAGAACTTTTAACCCAATGGTAGATTTTGTAAATAATTATCCAGTAAAAAGATATTAAATGGTGTAAGAATAATTTTAACATACACTAGTATAAACCAATCCTCTCTCTCTCTCTCTTTCTCCACACGCACGTACAGAGATGGACACCATGTTCTCGACATGGGTACATAAAATATTTTGCAGATTTTCCATTACATTTGAAGGGTGATGCCCAAGTACCTATGTGAACTCAAGGTGCTCACAAACATCATACATAGGCCACTTACATATTTTGGGTAAGACTGTACGAGTGAATGATGATAGAACTCTCAAAAAGAGTGTAACAAAAGGTGATTGGAAGATGAAAGAAAAAATCTTATTAAATGATAGATAATATGCCAACAACAAATTTATACATATGTATCATAAATGCATAATCCCCACCTTCTAGCAAATAATCAGTTTGCTAAACAGAAACAAGGGCTAGTTAAATATGCAGGGGAAAATATGCTGAGAATTAGAATCCCGAAAGACCCAGAAAAAAATGAGGAAGCATACAACTGGATTCAACTTACAGCTGAAGGTGATCCAAAAGTTCGGTAATCTTCAAAGATGACCTTGAGTGAAGAAATGTTGATTACAGGCAATTTAAGTTTGGTTACCTCAAACGTCCGTCCAGTTTTCTGATATACACGAAAAATTAAGACAGGTGTCAAATTAATTAGCTTCTGTCCTAGCATCAAGATACATATTAACACTAAAATTATAGACTTGTGCAAAGCAAACTATTTCAGGAATTACAAATTACAACAAATCAAATTATTTCTTGCTCAGAAAAATATTATACAAACAATCAGGTTCTAAACATATGATATTTGAAAAGGCAATAGAGGCACTATCACCTCCACAGTTTGAAGAAAGTCACCCAGGAATAATTCCTGTGTTGTCTTAGACTGGTGACTACAGGCCAAGATTTCCATCATATGCTTGACAGCTACATCATACATTCCAAGAGAAGCATACCACCTAAAACAATCATCTCGATTAAGAAAGTTCAAAGAATGTAGATGCTATGCTTTTTTATTAAAAAAGTTACAATATGCTATAGCTGAACCAAGTCTAACTTACTGTCCTATATGGAAATGAACATGATCATTGATATAACTCCAAGTAGTTCCTCTAAAAACAGAAAGAGCACTTTTATATGTTCGAATTGCATGTTTGATCTGAGCATGACAAGGTAAAGGATAAAAAATCAGTAAGGAAAAGTGATATATTATTAAATTGGAAGGGAGGGTGTCTGCATATTGTTGATATTCCAATACCTGATCACACTTTTTATACTGCTCGCCAGAAAGCACTAGATGAAATCCATATTTACGTAACATGGAGGGTTTAGACAACAAGTAGCAGTACGATGCTTGTTCAAGCATCACAGCAGAATGTAGGATATCCTAAGACAAGGAATTGGTCAACAGCGTAAAACAATAATCCCAAATTACAATTATTTTTATCTTCTAAAAAAAAGCACTACCTCACCACAAATACGAAAATAAACAGTAGCTGCTTCCTTATGTTGATCACGTGCCTTTAACATTTCTATCCACCACAGACCACATCGTGTTGCATTTAGCTGACCCAATGATCCAAGTTTCTGGACGTATTAAGTTTATTAATCAAAAAGAAAACATGAAAGGAATATGGCAGTAACAGCACATTTCTAGAAAAACATGTTACTCAATCTTTTTCACGATCCAAAAATAAACCATACATACTAAATATGTGGTAAAAGCATTTTCCATGCAATACTCGGCTTCCTTTCTTGATTGATCCAACATGAAGTACGTAAGTCCCATCATTTCCTGAGAAATAAAGTTGGCAAACAGATAGTGATGCATTTCAGAACATACTACAATCATAAAGGTTACAATAAGGGCATTTGGAAAATCAAAGGTAAGGACCATGCATAATCTGAAAGGTAGGTGATGATATGGTAAGTGCCAATAAGGAAGTAATAGTAATACTGTAATAGAAAAAAAAACTACAATGTCTAAGAACATCTTTACAATCAATAGACACATTAAGAATGACTAATACAAAAGGAGTGTGTCTGAAATTCTGAATGCAATGCATCTTTTACTTTAAATGACAGTCAAATCATTTTGATCCAAGATAACAAGCAAAGAGCCAGCAAAGTATCATCTACAACATTTCCAGGGTTAAGAAGTTTCAAATATTAAAAAAAAAAAAAAGAATGAATCCCTCAGTAAGAATGTAATAGTAATACAAAAGGGTAATAGAGATTCAGCTGATATGGAGATAAATAAATGATAGACTTAAACCATTCTTCTGAAATAGTTCTATATTACCAAGGGAATTTATTCCTTATTTTGGGAAAAAAACTTAATCCATTTCAACATCTATCCACTGCTTCTCTACAGAAAATCTTAATCTAATTTGAATCCATTTAAGAACCATGCATCATCTGAAAGCCCTCTGCATTTGGAATATAAAAAATTAAAATTACCTGCACACCAGCATAACGCTTCCAGGCTTTATCAATCTTGTAATCTGTGGAAATTAGGCGATAATTTGACAAGGCAAGTTCATAATCTCGTAACATGAAAGCATAATCACCCAAAACTCGAATCTGGGATTCAATGGAATTAAAGGTATACCTTCAACAATGGAAACCAAAACCATATTAGAAAAATGCAAGAAATTGAATGATACATAGCATACATGTATATTCTATCATATGATATAAATAAATATAACATACGTAGGACCATTGAGAGAATCTGCACCGTCTTCTTTCCCTTTTCTCCACCATAAATTTTTTATTTGGTTTTTAAACCCTTTTCGTGTTGCAGAAACCTAAACAAAAGAAAATATCACAGAAAAAGGTAAAGGACAATCAGAATATAGGTCAAAATAATAAACTCAAACCATGAATTCAAAAGGGCTGAACATAAAAGACCTGTTGATTGAGTACACGAATTTTTTGCTCCATATTTGGAATGATGTGCTTAGATGATAAATCTTGCATTAGATCTTTGATCTGTACTCAAGCAACAAAAATGAGTAGCAAAAATGCATCTGTAATGTAAGCATAAGTTCTATATAATGAATCTAACAACATTGCTGGTAGCAAAAGCAATATACCTCATTGATATCATCAATGTTGAGAAAGCAACCAAGATCTTTACTAGGAGGTGAGGCATCAGTTATCTGTCACAAATTTCAGGAGACAACAGCCTAAATTGCATATTTTCATATGAATGAAACCAAAATTTTATATCATTTTTAACACAGGTTTCAAAAGGCAAAAGAAAAAGGTAAAAGCATGAAGCAAGGAAGATGACTAAATAATCAATTTTTTATTTTGGAAAAGAAGAAGCTGCAAGTCCTCCCCAAACAAACTTACATATGAAGCCCAAGGATTATCTTGATGTTTGACTGGAGCATCCAGGGAAGAATTAATGCAAAGCAATGAACAGTCACTTGTACCAAATGTACTCCTCATTTCTGTCAATATTTTACTTGCTCTGTTGAAGAAGAATAAGCAATCAAATAAGTCCAACATTACATACAACTAATATATCTATCTCCAAAGAAAAATAACTAATAGTGAAATGCCCAAGATTGCATTAAGTTGCAGAAAACAACTGTCATGTTTTCATTCTTCTTTTTTTCAAAAAAACAATTTTTGCTTTCAATGTTCACTCCCACTCTATGAAATTATGGGAAAAGGTGACCGAGCATAGATTAAGAAAAGAGACAAGAATTGCAAAGAAACACTTTGGTTTTATCTCAGGAAGGTCTACTACAAAAGCCATTTATCTTTTAAAGGGGTTGATGGAAAGATACCGAAGTAAAGAAAGAGATTTACATTTTTTTACTTGGAAAAAGCTTATGATGAAGTACCAAGAGAAGTGTTGTGGTAGATTTTGGAAAAGAAAGGTATTCACATGGCTTATATCTGAACTATACAAGACATGTATGACAATGTAACTACTAGTGTGAGAACTCCAAGAGATGAGACTAAGGACTTTCCTATTGGGATGGCCAGATAGGATTTCATCAAGACTCAACCATAGGTCCAAATAGAGAAAGGCATAAGGGATTACTTGTGATTGTAAAGTACCTACCAAGTTCAAAGACAAGTTTTATCGTATTGTTGTACACCTGGCTATACTCTATGGTAGCAAATGTTGGGTTTAAAGGGACAAGAGAAAAATGTGAGTAGCAAAAATGAAAATGTTAAGATAGATGTGTGGTCACCCCACAATAAAAAACAAGATACAAAATGATTGTATACGAGGAGATATTGGTACAACACTGATCGAGGAAAGGATGACAGAAAATCGGTTAAGGTGATTTGGAAACATACAAAAAAGGCCACTTGAAACATAAGTGAGGAAAGGAGATTGCATGGTTTTTGGTCTACTGAAAAGGGAGACGAAAAAGGACATTGGAGGAAGTTGTTAAAAGAGATCTCATGGTAAATAATTTCTCTAAAGATTTGGTCTTTAACTGAGCCAAATAGCGTTGCATGATCCATTTAACCGACCAAACCTAGTGGGATAAGGCTTTTTTATTTCTGTAATGCTCACTCCCACATGATGAAACTGGGTTTTGAAATTTGAAATTACTTTCATATAAAGTCTACATCATACAAACCTCCCTCCTCAAAGGAGTATTATGTAGGTTTTCAAGATAGAGAATGTTAGTTTAATAAGGACAAAATAGAGAGTGAAGGTAATTTCTGCTTAAACTGATCTAACAAAAATGCTTTCCCCTGTGCTCAACCAACTGCTAGATTGATTTCTATATTTTCATCAAAAATGAAATCAGAAAATCAAACCAAATACATCCTATGTTTAAGTTTTAAATGAAAATGAGAGTTATTTTTTTAATGAAACAAAATTTATTAGAAAGAAAGGATAGAAAGGCACAATAAGCAATCCTCCAGAGCAGAAAAGCAAAGACTGGCAAAGGTGAAAAAAGACTGGAATCCAGCAAAGCTGCCCAATCTCTAAACAAGTGTAACATGGAAACTCCCTCAAAGTAACAATTAACAGACACCAAAGAGAAGAGAGGCCATATAATCCTATTTGCATAGGAGCATGTAATCATGTATGCAAATATTATTCTCCAACTAAATATACCACACCACGGAACAGGAAACTTTGCATAATGCCACAACATTTTACCCATATTGCTGAAACCTTTAAATATAACCAGAAGACAATATTCTAGAGTAAGACACCCACTGTTATTCAAGAACACCAAACAAATTGTTCAATAAAAAATGGCTGCCTTGCAGGGAACAAACAGGTGTCCAATTGATTCTGAGCTTGAGCAGCACATAACACACGTATCAAAAATACAGAGCAATGTGAATCCTGAAACCTTGCAACAAGGTCATTTGTATCCTATTAATACCAATGTCCATACAAAAAACTTTAGAGGGGACTTCAGATTTCCAAATCAGCTTATCTCAAAGAAGTAGCTCATGATTAGGAGAGAGTAAAAATATAAAAGAAAGAATTACAATAAAAATTTCCAAAAGTATTTAAAATTCAAACTTCAAATATTCCTCTAAATAGACAACAAAGAGTGCTCCCCGGCGTCCCTCATAAATATGCCCATTAACTTCCAATTTAAGGGTCTTCTCAAAAAGAAAACATCAGGCCCAAGCAATCTTCATTAAACCCCAAAACATATATCTCCCATCCCATCATGTTTGAGATACATCTCACAGAATGGCATGAAGTAATAATGACCAAAATGGCAAAATCTTTCTTGGAATATGATGAACGGAGTCACCATTCTGTGTGTATTGATTATTGGCAACCATTGCACGATGTCACATGAATATGCGCTTAAATAGCTTCTCAAACAAAAAGAATGACAACATTTATACCTGTCGGCAGGGCCATCTTGATTATCATGCACTAACAAGTATTGCTTTGAAATTTTTTGATCTATTGCACCATCATTAAGAAGGGAAGGAAGCTTGTTGGCATTAAAAAAGTCAACAAATCTGTTAATAGGCTGTTCATCCTTTGAAGAAACAGCTAGAAGACCTGCAAATTATTTTCAAGAGGAAAGACAAATAAATCTGAAAAGATACATTCAGAAGAAGGAAAGTAGAAGAAAAATTCAAAAACAAATTTCGTATAGATACTAGTAACAGTATACTACTATGTAAGAGAAAATTAAAAGGCAAGAAGAAGAGCTCTAACTGATCCCAAATCTTACATGTCACAGGATGGTCAAAAGCTTCATGGTCTGAAAAGGCAGCCACACGAACAAGCTCTTTGTTGAGAAACTGAAACCAGGATGGTGTATTTTGGTGTTCAGAACCTACAAAAGTATTTGTCAATCAAACCAAGTCCTAGACAATGACAGAACTTAACTACCTTGACATCACACTAACAGAAATTTTACAACACACTCCAGCGCTGTAAACAAGAGGAACCTAGCAGAGCACTAATATTTGCTCAAGCTTTTAAAATGAGAATTACTTGTATGATGTATAGGTGTACATTCATCCACATACAAATTAAACTATTATAACTAATTATTTTACCATGTAAAGGTATGTACATGAACATAAAAAACACAAAAACAAATACATACAGTGAATGTCACTTACTCTCAAGTTCATGATTAATTCCTAGCACATCTGAACACGACTCAGAAAAAACTCTCTCCCCTGCCTCTGTGATAACTTGCTTCAATTGCTCTTTAGCTACCTAGTAAAGAGGTGCGGATACACAAATAGAACCACATAATAAATCCTAAAAGATAAACATATATACTATAGTCTCAATTTATGTAGCGCAGAATATTCAAAAAATCTACGAAGCAAGCACATTCTGAAATCGAAGAACGCGACGAGGACGGCATTGGTAAAGGAACGCGCGAGCAATTACCTTCAAATCGGGCCTCTTCACATCGGAAGCATAGAACAAGCGCAATTTGAACTTGTGAAGGCGATAAGGCTGGTCACTGGCGGTCCTAACAGGAACTGCGCGAAGGAAGAGGGAATAATGCTAGGGAGGAGTTAAAGAACTTAACGTATGAAGATAAATAGGATTGGAGGATGAGATTACCGTCGATGTTGTTGAAAGAGCAGAACGGCGTGAGCATCTGGAGGAAGGAGACGTGATTCTTGAGGCAAGCTTCTTCGACGGAAGGAGTCGAAAGGATCATCACCACGGGAGTGATCTCCTCCAATAGCATTTGCCCCAGCGGCGTCATCGCCGGATCCACCATCGTCATCGTGTTGTTGCTATTCTCCGCTCGCCGACACTGCGGTGCGGGAGAATCACCTCACTCTCGGTCTGAGAGAGACGCAAAGCAGATCGGATCTCTGCCGTCAAAGCGCGATTGGGATTTGGGGACCAACGGCCTACGGGGAACCCACACAGTTCAGTCTCCAAGGGAAGTTCTCTTTGCCTTCCACGACGTCGTCTATCAGAGTTCAGGCAAACATTAATATTTAATAATCAATGAAATAAGGAGAAACTGTATTTATATAACTTTTTTTATACAAATTTTATGTACTGTCTTATTAAAAAAATTGCATTATAATCTATCATAAATAATTGTTAATATAATTTTTTAAATAACTATTATAAAATTAATATTTTTATATACGAGAGTTATGATTATATTACGGTGTTAAAATCTTTTATATAGATAGTTTATGGAATATTTATTTTTAAAATTTGATAAAATTTTATGTAAATTAAATAAAATATTTTTAACAATTATTTTTTAACAAAATATTTTTAGTAATTTTTATTTAGCAATTAGAGAAAAATCGTATTTGAATAACGCTAACAACACATTTTTATTAAAATATATTTTTTATTATTAGTTAAAATTTATTAAAAATTATAAATTATAATAAAAAATATTAAATTATAAACAAAATCATTAAAATTTTTATTTTTAATTAATTTCAACTAATAAAAGAAAGTATATTCAAAATAATATATTTAAAAAATATGTTATTATCATTTCTCATTTTATATAAAAAAAAAAGTTAAGCTTAGTTGTAGTTTTCATCTTTAAAGTTTGATAATCGTTAAAATTTTGTTCTCATAATTTTTTTACAATTTTTTCAATTTATAAAAAATCATGATTTGTCTTAATTATAAAAAAAATTTAAATAACACAAAATTATCTTAATTGTAGCAATTTAAAAAAATGTCACAAAAATATTAATTGTGGCAATTTTCCATCGACATAAATTCGCCATGTATTGTAATTAGAGAATAAAATTCACAATATTTTGATTTAAGAGGAATAAAAAAATAAAGGAGAGTGAAATAAAAATAAATAAATAAATTACATTATAATGTATTAAATGAGCATTTAACCTAATGTCAATTTCATTAACAATTTTGAACATTTACAAAACAAATTACAACTAAAAAATAGTTAAAATATCTTCTTCTATTCATGTACGACAGAAAATTAAAAGTGTAAAGTTCATTTTTCACTTATTTTTGCATAACTAAACAATTTATCCATATTTCTCATTCAAAAAATTTCTCTCTCTTTTATTTTTCCACTATTTTTCGCCCACCAAACATATCAAAAAGTTTTGTGGTGAGCAAGGTTAACAAAGCTATGAAAGAAAATTTTGGAACGGATGATTATTATGCAAAATGAAATTATGTGAATAAAAAATATTGCATATTTAAAAAAAAAATAACACCGTCATCTAATGGTGAAAAACATGAGTACATTTTTTACTAACTTTTACTTTAAAAAATAGTAACACACATGGGGTAACTCCCCAATTAAAAATTCGGTTGTAAATGTTGTTTCAGTCCTACGTCTCTCTCACACACAAAACATACTCTTTACTTTAGTGACGTTTCAGTAGATTCATCAAACCAAAATGGAGAATTTGATTCACCAAATTTAATGATGAATGGCAAAGATCAAAACTTGAAAGCTAAGTAAAATGTCTTGTCTTTTTATTTTATTCCAATAGTGTGATTTTGGGGGGTTTTAATAATGCATAACTTTTTTAGTTACATAGAAACGTTGTTTGATAAATTTATCTTTTGTTAATTCTATACATTAATTTAAATAAGGATAATCAGTGAGTTTAGTAATTCTATCCTTTACGTACTAATGTTGCTTATATTAGTTGGAGGTCACAGATAAAGAAAATGTTTTGAAAGATTAAAATTGTTATTAGAATTTAGAAGAATATAAAAGGTTAAAAATAATGTTTAATGGAAAAAAGAAATATGATCAAGAATATTATAAAAATGAAAATTTAGTAATATATATTTTCGTAAATAAATGTGCAAATATTTCAAACTAATACTTTTCTAGTAAAAATTATTCTTTAATAGAAATTTTTTTTTTTTAAATCTTTAAAAATCGTAAAAAAAAAGTGTATTTTCATGCATCTATTAAAGAAGAAACTATATGTGTTGAAATAAAAAAGAAAAATGTAATATTGAATTTTTTTAGGATAAGAGTATAAAAGATATTTTAGTTATAAAATTATTTTCGACGAAAAAAATTACAATAAAATTTATATATTTATATCTTTTAAGAAAGAAAAATATATATTTTAATACAAAAATAAATAACAACGTAATATTTACATTTTTAGGAGATAATAATGTAAATAATATTTTACTTAACAAGAATTATTAAAATTTTATAAAAAAAACAAAAATTAAGTAAAGTTTCATGTACTTGAATTTTTTATAAAGAATAGTATATATTTTAATAAAAGAGAGAATAGTAGTATGATATTGGTATCTTCTAAGGAAAGAGCGTGTAATTTATTTTTTTTTTTAATATATAGTCTACAAGATTAACAAAAAAAATAAGACTAAAAAAAGAGAGACCATTTGTATGTAATTATTTTTGCTAAAGTGGACTTTGTGACATGGCGAGGAAGGGAGAGACAAATGGCCATGGAAAAAAGGGAATGCATAAGGATACGTGCAGGTAGTGGTGTAGCCATGTAGGATTATAGGAGAATGGACACTACAGTAAATTAATATATTTAATTAAAGGCTTAAAATTTTAATTTTAAAAAATATTATATAGCATCTTCGATTATGAACCTGACCCTTAATTTTAAGATATATTATATCTATGGCTTAGATTTACTGTGCATCAGTGGGCAAATGCAATAATGCATCTTAGTTCCCTTAACACCTAATTGATGGTGTTTAGATTCTTAAGCATAGTATAATTGTGTGTTTAAGTTGGTGGATGAGGAATCGGTGTAATTAAGAGCAGGGAGGAATACAGAAATTTATAAAAGAGGGAGGGGCTTGGATATATATATATATATATATATATATATATATATATATATATATATATATATATATATATATATATATATATATAACAGAAGTCGAGGGAGGGGCTAAAGCCAGCATCCCCCTCTAAATCCATCCCGATTAAGAGGTAGTTTTTTTTTTTGTGTGTGTGTGTAATTAAGAGATGATTACACTGTGTTCAAGATTGTTTATACTTTCAAATGAATAATGTTTCTCTTGTGTTTTTTTTTATTTTTATACTATATTTTTTATGAAAAAAAAAAGAGAAAGATATTCAACTTGAATTTTTAACTTATTCAGCGCACGATGTCGCTGAACAGTGATTAGGAGGCACGATTAAAAAACTATAGTATCAAATGTGATTTCATTTTTCTTGATTATTAGTATGGAAAAAGCAAGACAGAGAAATATATATATAAACTTTTGATCGGTTAATTTCAATTTTCAAGTCTCAGGGGATCGAGGGAAGATTGAGATAGGGATGGTAAACTTTGGTTCTGGGATTTGCTTCTCAAATATCTAAGATGTTGGTTGTTGAAAAAAGAAACCTATAATCATGCTACTGAGGGCTTTGCTTTCCCCAATCACCCTTGTCTCCACCAATATCAGCATGCCACGTCTGGTAAACACCGACACCATGCATTAGCTCGCGGGGCAGTGTCACCACTTGACCTAACTTACGCCGTGCATGTTCATGTGCATGATCGCATATATATACATTTCGAAGATCATATCTTATAAATACCCTCTCATGTGCAGTATTTTAAAACCAACTTCACCCCACACTCAATGTGCTTAAGTGCTTCATAGGAGCTCAAGCTTCACCATCACCACATAAAATTAATTTAAAAGTCTAGATAGCCTTTTGCACTTCACCTTTCAATTGAAACCTCCCCCTTCCCCTTTATCTCTCTCAACCCACAAACAAACACTAAGAGAGAGGGAAATATATGTATCAGAATAATGATATATAGACATTTATATAATATATTTCATATCATGTTTTTTTATCACATCATATTATTTGTTGTATATATATTTTTCTCTACTCAATCTCTCTTTAGGTATCCTTAGCAGCACACAGGTATCCATGCATAATTTTCCATGCAATAATATGTGAGTGGTGATGGAAAGAGGGTGTAAGGCTAATAATGTTCAGATATCACCAAATTGTCCTAGGTGTGGTTCTTCTAATACCAAGTTTTTGTACTACAATAACTACAGTTCAACTCAGCCACGGTACTTTTGCAAGGGCTGCAAAAAAGATACTGGACTAAAGGAAGATCCCTCTGCAACGTTCCTGTTGGTGGTGGCTGCCGCAAAAGAAAAAGGGGTAAATATAATAAGACCCTAGGACAAGCCAATAATTCAGTTGGGCATTCTAATGATTTAAGAAGGGCCTCATCTTCGACAGTGTCTGATGGTCCAAGTATTGACATTGCACAAGTGTATGTAAGTTTTCTCAATCAGAAGCTAGATCAAGTGCAAGCATATTGCTATCCTTCTCCTGAGTATCCAAGCCTATTGAACACTGATTTTGGCCATAATGCTTTATCTGAAGAACTTGGTATTTCTGGTTATTTGCATGATAATCCACAGAATCACATTTCGAAGAGAGTATCCAAATGTATCTTTGTAGGTTCAACTCTATCCATAAACATCAATAATATAGTAGCAAGTTTGATACTACAAAAGCATATTTTGAGTTGCCACGTTGCCAAGTGAAGAGGCTGCAACCTTACGTGATGATATGTTGTGGTCCAATTCTAAGATGATGGTAGATCATGCTTTGCAAAGCCACCCAATTGCCCTTTTTGGACCTAAAGCTCTTTGTGCAAACTTCTTAATGGGTAATTGTTCGAACCTATTTACCGATTTGCCAAAGGGATGCTTCTTTTTCCACTCCTTGATAATACATATGATATTCTTTCAAGTTTTGCTTATTTTATATATATATATATATATATGAAGACTTATTTCAAAATAACTTTTTTTATTTTCTTACCATCTTTTAATAATTAACAATTCTTATTTATTAAATTACAAGAAAATAAAAAATAAAGATGAAAAATAATTTTCTGATAAGTGGATCCCTCTTTTCTTTATGTATATAAGTTGGATCAAATTAAATCACCACTGATACATAATTTGAATATCTAAGTAAATATGGTCTTAATTTGAACTATATGTACTATAATAATTTTTAAAAACTCTTTAATTTCTATCTTGATGAACACATTCAATATTTGTACTTCAATATAGGTCTAATTTGAATTAAAAATGCTGATTTGTAGGTTAGGGACCATAATTGTTCCATATATATATATATATATATATATATATATATATATATATATATATATATATATATATATTTTAATGTGTGTGAGAGAATATGTAAATGTGTGAAATATTAAACGAAACATAATTTGAATTTAATAAATTCCATTATATGCTGATTGCAATAATGGATGTTATCATGATATCATGTATTTTATTTATTATTATCATATTAATTATAGGAAATGATTTAATTGATTCACTTGTATATATTTTATACCTATAACATATTAAGTAATTAATAAAATCATCTTTGTCAAATCTCTATAAATATGAATTATAAACATGGATAGTTTAGATTTTATCTCATGTATTATGTAACTTCAAGAAAAACTCATTATTTTCACATGTAATCATGTATATAAAGTTGTCATTTGCAAACATTCATTTGTTAAATTAGAACTACATGGTTGTTTGCAGGATAAAATGTGTTTTTTTATTTATAGGAAAATCATCACTGTAGTTGATTTATTAAAAAAACATTTAAAAATTGATATGAGTTGTTTAGTTTCTTTTTATTTTGTTTTTTGAAGTTGAAGTATATAATGATTTTGGTTGCTTTGATTTTTTAATTTAAACAAAAATTAGAAGTGTCTATTACTTTTATAAATAACGTCATTTATTAATTCCTTTTGTATTGTTTTAAAAATATGCAGTTCCTTATATAATTAAACTATCATTATAATTAAAAAATAGTAATAAAAATAATATAAGTTAAAAATATTATTATACAAAAAGTTTCTTAATTTTAATAAATTCAACAAAGAGATTATTGTTTCATTAAAGATTGAATTCTTTGTGGTTGATTTAATTGTTGTGGTTGAGAACTTCTTTTTTTAATAGTGTGAGATATTTCTAACCTAATTAATGATTTTGAGTCTAAATTTTGTATATGTAATTGTGATAAGTATTTAAAGGAAGAATTTTATCATTCATAATAGTCTTAATTATTTTGAATAAGATTACCTCTAATAAAAATAAATGATCTTAAACAACAAAAAAAAAAAACATTTATTTATCATTGTCGTAAATGTTGTTTGGGATCTAATGCTATTGTTTCTTAAAGTTAATGTTGGGTATATGATGTTAAATAAAGTTGAAGGACAATAATCTTGGTAGGAAAATTGGTGAGATGCAAAAATATGTGTATTAAAAATTTTCTTAAAAAACATTTTTTTAGCAATATACTATATCTTTTTTATTTTTATTATTTATTAAATTACTAAAAATAATTTTATACAAATTTACACTAAAATTTAGTTAATTAGAATATAACTAGTTTTAATTTGTATTTGTATAAATCTATATGACGTAGATAATGATTCTTTAGTTTTATCTTTATGTTTGTAAATTACAGATTATAAATTTTAAAAATTTAAGATAATATTATAAAAAAAGAATTTAGAGGACATTCACTATAAGAAATTTTTTTTTGGTGGAATATCCACTATAAAAGGCCATAACATGTTTTTCCGAAGCCATGTAAGTAGAAGCGGAACAAGAACAACGTTACTATTTGAGCGCGATTGACACGTGGCTAATAAAGACTTCTTAATATATAAATAATAGTTTTTGGAGGTTTGTGTTCGATAATACTTGTTTTACTCATAGCAAAATATCCATAGTGAAAAATAGTAATTAATCTCCATCATTAGCGGAATAAATAATATATTTTTTCTTCTTTTATAATTTTTTATATATCTAATACCAGGATTCCAACTTTGACATATATTTAATTGTGTCAATTAATATAATGTTAGCTTAAGATTTTTTTTATTTGGTGGATATAACAAAACTTTGGTATAGAATAAGATTTGAGTAAATGATCACTGTGATCTTTTAAAATAAAAAACTTACATCAATTTCTAAATCAAAGGAAATAAAAAAAATCTACGAAAATGCAAACTAATAATTACTTTAGTCTAAAATTAAAAGAGTATGATTAAAGTAATAATATCAACGTATGTTTAAATACTAAAATAATATATAAGTAATTAAATTTATGAACCTATTTGATATTTTAAGAAATTTTTTTTTATTTTGTTCAATTTGAAAATTAATGCGACAATGTTTTCTATTTTGAGGAAGCAAAATATTCTTTCTTCATAAATTTTTATTGTTGAAGTAGGAATATATCGAATTTACTTGACCTTCCAAAATTTTATCAAGCTTAATGAAATATTTGAAATTGAGTAAACTTCCAAATTATTAGTCAGTAAATTACTTTAACGTTTGTCTTTTTTAATCTTCATTTAATTTCTAACTTTGTAAAATGTTATTCATTTTATTTTTTTTATATGATTTTTCATTAATATTAAAGACTAAAATCAATAAATTTTTACATATTTATGGAGTAATTATGAAATTTAAAAAAAAAACAAAAAATTAAATTTGTTATTAGAGACTAAATTAAATATTTACTCGTTTTAAATTAATTTGTTGACCAACGTAGAGATGTTGACTTTTTTTACTTTTAAGTAACACTCGTGGTTCTTTGGAGTTCAATCACGTGGAACGTACTAGCCGGCTCGATCGGCCAAATCTCCTTCCATATGTATGATCACGTGTTGTATTGTACCTGTTTAGAACATAGGTGTCTCACATCTGACATGTCAGAGTATCTTCTTAATAGCGTCGTGCTTCTGACATTCTTATATAACTTGTGAGTGACGTGAGAGATGCATATTCAATTTTTTTTTGGAGGAACCCTTGTCTTGGGCACGGAACAATACTACCCTATTTGATTTTGTTTTATTAATCAAATAAGTTGATTACGTAAAAGTAAACTTCAATTATGCCCTCTACTTGGGGCTTAGAAACGTGGTGAGTAGTTTTGGATCGACGACTCCCAGCGAAGGTTGGTTAATTTGAAGATTGATTTAAAATTTAAAAGAATATAATTTTGTGTTGAACCAGAAGTCTTTGACAATTATTAGGGTCAGCAGAGGGATACCAACTAATGTTGTTTAAAATAATTTATTGTGTATTTCCGCTCCCAACAACGGTGAAATCCAAATAAAGTGTAAGAAAAAATTGGTTGGACCGAACCCAAGTTGCACCTGGTGACTGATGAATGGCCAACACGAGCTCGATCACAATATATAATGGTGTCTCATTCTGCTTAACTGGGTCAGAAAAACATATTCAAACATATACTACGTTATTTCACGTTCGCGGCTATATTGACCTCCAATGAACAGAATGTGACAAATGTTGGAATTAAATAGTAAAACACATGAAGCACATATTGTTTTGTAGCGAGCTGGCCACCAGCCCCCACCAGTGTCTTTTTTTTGGGTATTCAAAGTTTGAAAGCTTGGACTAACTGAAACTACTTCAAATTAAACAGAGCAACCGCCATACATAAAATTGTGTGCGACACATGATACTCGAAAATTAAGCTCATCATCTAAGAAACTCGCCCTTACGATATCAAACGTGTAGTTTATATACACAATTTGATAAAATCACATCTTACAAAAAATTAATACTTAAAAGTTATGTTTGCATTCATATTTCAGCTATTTTTTATTTTTTTCTTAATTATAAAATCTGATTCACCTTGTTTAATAGACAAATTTTTTAGTAGCTTCTAATATTTTTGTGTACGTTATTTTAACTAGTGTTTTTTTAAATTTTAATTTTTAACTTTGTAATTTATTTTTTTTACTTTTTTTTCTCTTCTTCCATGCTAAGGTAGGTTTTTTTTTATATATATCGGGTAGAGTTTTCTTATTTTTATTTTTTTTATTATATAAGATATTGTTAATGATAAATAATAAATTTTTTTAATTATTTTTTTTATATTAAACAGTTTATTTTAATTATTATATTATTTATAATATTTATTTTATTATTCCAATGCTACACTTGAAGATATACATGCTTAGTCGTATATATTTATTTTTTATTTTTTAACTATTTCTTTTTTTACTTTTCAGTTTCTTTCGTCAAACATAATTTTATTACAACATAATTAATTATTTGATTCTTATTTATAACTTAGTCGTAGGTGACAATGATCAACATCTGGAGTTAGAATATTTTCTTTAGAGGATTAAATATAAAAAATAAAATAAAATTATAATTTTAAAATTAATATATTAAATTTACAATGGGAAAAAATATATTCAATTTTGAAATTTTAAATAAGAATTCTAATGATAGAAAATCTTTATTATCATGTTTAAATTTTTAAAAACATAATTAACCTTCAAATTTTGTTAAAGTAAAATTTAATATTTAATTTGAGAATAATAGGAATAAACATTTCCTTATTCAAAAAAAAGAAAGATACTACAATAAAATAATATCTCCTTAATTTCTTTTTATTAAGAAACAGTTGTATAAAAAAACGGAGAAGCCTTACAAAATTATGAGAAATTATAATTATATTTTTTTAGGTGTATCCAAAGAGGAGTGGGAGAAAAAATAATATTGATTAAGAGATGGATATAAAATGAAGAGAGATAAAAAGCAAAAGAAAAAAAATTGTAAGAAATAAATTATATAAAATTACTGTTGAAAAATTATACACAGTATATATATAGAAGCATTATATGAGATATTTATATGTGTAATTTTTGGAAGCTCTTCCCATTATATCTTATGAGATTAGAAATTTATATTAATTATTTATTTATTTAATGATTATAATATTAGATTATTTAATTTAAGTAATCATATAAGCTTCTTTAAAAGATGTGATATAGATTTAATGGATAAATATTCATGTTAATCCATTAAAAATTAATAAAAATCTTATATATAAATTAACACATCAATACAATTATAATCCCCAACTCACTAAATTAAAATATAATTTTTGTTTTCTCTATCACGAAAAGAAACAAAGGTAGTTATAGAAACTAAGACGATTTGATTAATAAAAATTATTAAATATTTTATTGTATTCTCTCCTTAATATCTATAAAATCATAAATTTATTTAAATTAATTAAAAAAATTTAATGATATAATGTAATGTGATAAGTAAATATAAAATTTATAAGAATACAAAATTTCATCCTTCATTTCGTAAAATGGTCATAAACAGACAACGTACCATTAAGGGATTCATAAACAGACAAAGTAGCATTGAGAAATTAATTAAGGGATGGAAATCTTATACGATATTATAAAGTGGTTTGACTAGTTCGTGAGCATTATTAGTTTGGAAGAATTATTTGTTATTAATCCAGCTCTCGCCGCACCTTCCTGATTGATCGGCTATTCTTTCCATGCCATTAATTTTCGGGCACCCTATTCCTATGGATTCTTTTTATCTGTTTATTTTTGGGGTCAATGTGTATAGGTGAAGAATTTTCATGCTAACAAATCACATCAGCTTTCAAACATTACATTAACTAGCTAGCTCGGTCTATATATGAGTTTGAACATGACATTCACAACTATGCTCCTATAGAGCTCATTTTCTAGAAGTACTTATATCACGATTAATTTGTTGAAAAAAATGAAACTTCTTGTTCAAAAAAATCCAACGATGCACTTGCAAGACACTTGACAAAACTTTAAAAATATAGCAATTTTCGTGATCTTTCTTGCTGAAGTAGTCTGAAGTGCGTATCACAACTTAATCATTCCTAACAACGACTCTTTCACAACGGGGAAATGCGGCTCTCTAGATCTACTAGTACTCATAATAAGGTTGGTATACATACACACATATATTAACTAATTTTTATATAGGTGATCAAGTCTAAGAGTATATACTAAAGGCGAAAAAACTAATATTGATCATATATTCATGTACAGACAACTAATATTCAGTTTATGTAAAATTGTTTTTTTAGTTTAACGATTTTTTTTTTTGAACTAAACAATTACAGCAAGGTATAATTCTTTAAGTGATGTTTTTTTTTCATATACAAAGGAAATCACGTATGCACCCTTTAATTAAATCACTTACTCTTTGATATATAAGTAAAATAATCGATTCTTCGTATAAATACATGTGCATAATTTTATAATAAGATTAACTTTTTGTCACTATAAAATGCATTTTTATAGCACATTATGTGGAGTGTTTTATTAAAAAAAATGAAAGCAACATTCAAATTATTTAATCATGCATGCATATATACATGATATTATAAAATTAGAACATAAAAAATGTGAATCTTATAGTAACATTTAACTTTGACCATGTATATATGAGATTCATAAAGTTTAATTCCTTTCGACTTTTATAAAAAAATAATACTTTCACAATCAAATGTGAATGTGAGTGTTAAAAGTTATTGTTTTGCTTGATTCAATATGCGCACGTTTAACGTGGGCAATTGCTATTTCATACTCCAACAACACTTGAATATTATAATAGAAGAAATTTTTAACATAATTAAATATTCAACAAACTATTAGTTACGATAATCAATTAAAGTCCTCCAAATTAGAATTAATGTTCCTTAAATGGAAGTAAATTACTTGAAATGAAAGAGTAATTTATCTCAATTGACATTAATTAGATCAAGACATGCCCACAACACATTTGCTTGTTCCAAATTCAATTTTGAGCAATTCAAGCAATTGAATGTAAAGGGAAGAAATAATGTATAAAGAAAATGTAAGGGGAAGAATAAAAAAAGAGAATTAACTCAAAATCTGGAACAAAAATGGGTATGATGAATTAACGTTTAGTGTCAGCTTGCCAAAACAAAAATCCATTACACAGTGAACCAAATATTGTCAGGAAATAAACACCAAAACCTAAATCTCTACCCACCTATACCTTTTATGGGCAATCAATAATTTACTGCTGATATTTATAACTTATACCTAACTGTACCCTTTCCAAATAATTCTGTACATGAAAATTTCTAAATGAGGAATGGTTCAAAATTCTCTTTAATTTCACACAAGAGCCGGATATGAAGAAAACAAATTGCTCGGTACGCATGGAGAATTCCTCCACGACCGAGCATGCAATTTGAGAATCTCTCTTGCTTTTTCCTTAGCCTTGTTTCCACTGTCCACCTGAAGCACCAAGCAGAGTTTCGCGACCACGCCCAGTTTCAGCATTTCTTGAACAACATGTGGAGTTGCGGAGAATTTGGAAACAAAGAGAAGAATCTTAATAGCCCTATCATTCGCCAACATCGAAACTCTTAGAATCTTTTTGGACACAATGGCAAGACCTGCTCCGTGACTTAACAATTCTGCTCTTCCCTCAGCACACTGGCACAGTGTCTCCAATAGCACTAGCATCATCTCACAAGGCTTTCTCTCCTTGCAGTCGAGAAGAAGTTCTATCAAAACGGGAACAGTTCCTGCTTCCACGGCTTTGATCCTGTTCCTCCCCCAAAGAGAGAATTGGATCAGGGTTTGAAGTGTGGCTTTTGAAGTCTTTTCTGAAATCTGATCCTTCAAGACCTGTACTAGTTCAACGAATAGCTCCTGGCTTAGATGCAATAGTTGCACTGGATCAGCTACATCGGACATCGATTTCAACAAGAAAACTGCGTAGGCACGTGATTCAAAGAACCCCTTCTTCATGACTCTTGTTAAGGACTGAATAAATTCTCCGTTTTTGAAGCTCAAGAGAGTCTTCAATCCTTGTTCCGATAAATGAAGATTATGAAGCAAGCTCAACGCTTCATCGATTATATTTGTTTTCAACTCGAATGCCTCATTTGGGTCAGCCTCTAGTGAACTTGAAGAATCAATGTTGTTGTTTATTACAATCGATGCCAGGAATTCAACGGCACCCGAGGCTTCCATGCACCGTTTGTTTGTCTCGCTTCCCGAAGCAATGGATTTGAGCCTTCCGAGGCAAGTGAGAGGGGAGTGAGAAGCGTCTTTGAGAAGCTTTGAGATTTGGTTTTTGTTAACGGGAGGCTTAGGAGTTGGGATCCTCTCGATGCCGTGAGAAGCGTTCATGGTACACCACGCTTGAATGAGTCTCCGAAGAGTGTGGTTAGGGGTGAGATCGGTGTAATCTAACAAGGGTTGTTTCGTGACGGGGCATGTCTTGTTTTTCTTCGAGAACAACCACGTTTCGATGCTTTCACGGTCATAGGTGATGCCCGTGGAGACCGTCACTGGATCCTTCATGATTTCTAACGAAATGGGGCAGATAAAGAAGGAAGGAACATCGATCTCGTTGTCCATGTCGATCTTTAACCTTCAGGAATTGAAGAGGCGTGTAGAGACGATGATGATGGAAGAAGAAGGTTGTGGTTTGTGAGTTGAAGGAGTTGTGTTGTGTTGAGTTGGTTTGGGTTGTGATGGTTTGAAATCTTTGGGTGGTCTTCCTATATATACAAAAAGCGCGTGTGCAAAATGTGGGGAGGTCAAAACACGCAAAAATAAGAGCCTCCATTTAAGAGAGAGAAAGAGTGTACCATGACTTTTCCAAGAGGTGGAAATTCTCAACTAAGATTGATTCACTTTACCCAGTCGTCAACACGTACTAGAGACAAAACTGGAACAGAAAATCTGAGTGAAACATCTAATGCACATGGGGAATTAGCTATTTGACAGCTCTAGGGGTCACATTCTTTACCACAACTTGCTTCTTTCATCCTTATCCTCACCGAATACGAATGAAATAAATACCTGCCAGGGATATATATTAATTTTACCATCCCTTTTTAGCAAAATTAATATTAAAAACCATTTTGTTTTAAAAAAATGTTTTGTACCTATACTTGATACTTTAATAGAAGGTTAAAGAAATTTTATTTGATTTAGTTAATAGAATAAAATTATTTTTAGAATTAAAAAAGATATTTTTTATGGATGTAAAGTTACAAATAATTCACTTTAATGAAATAAAAAAATTGCTTAGAATTAATTTTACCTTCCACAGTTTGATTTTCAAAATTAACAAAACTTGGCAAACTCACTTTAATTTACAGCTCAAACTCAATTCTTCCGTTCTAAATAAGGTTGCAAGACATACTCCTATCAACATTTATAAAATATTGAGGAAAAATAAAAAATATTATTTATTAACTTTAATAATATTTTAATAAATATTATATTTAATTCATGTTACAACATATTATTAACAATATTTAATATATTATTAAAAATATAAAAAATATTAATAATATTTTTATAATAAAATATTACAAAAAGTGATATATGAAATAATCAATTATTCCAAGAATTTATTTGTTTAAAGTTTTTAATAAAATAAAATTTAAATCGTTAAACATAACTAAGAAGTATGTATAGATTAATCTCAATCGTAATTTTATAGTAAAACATGTTTTTCAATGAAAATAGGAAAAACATTTTTTAATGCTAAAAAAACAGGGGCCTAATTTTATTCTTCAAGTCCCTTTTTGTTAAAAGAAAAAACTTCTCATTAAAAAAATCCGTTCAGAATTATATCCTCAAATGTTAAAAAAATCTCTAATAATTCTTATATTAAGTAACAAGATACTTGCTTAAAAAGTTAACGATAATTTTTTTAAGTAACAAATTTTAATATCTTAAACATCTTTAAATGGTATATTATATTATCTTTTAAGGAATAATTAAAAATTAACAGTTATTTTAAGAAATAAATAAAAATAATGATATATATATATATATATATATATATATATATAAACCTTACAACTTCATATATTCGGTATAAGACATTATTAAGAAATCAAAATAAAAATATTACTTAAAAATAAAAGATATTTAATTAAAACTATTTATATGACTTTAAAATAATTATTATAGCCATAATAGTTTGTTAATAGATACTCAAAGTTGCATGATTTGTTTTTCTTAAATTATAAGACCTAATTAAACACTTAGAAAAATTATAATTATAATATATATATATATATTTGGCTGCTGGCCGACAAAGTAAAGTGTTTGTTCCACCACATAACACGTGGAAAGTGTAAATTAAAAAAAAAAAGTAGTTTGAGCGCAAATGAAATTTTCGATTTTTATTGTCTGAGACGATAAGATTCATTAATGGCCGCCAGCGTCGACGCCGTGTTTCGTGTGTGTTATTATTATCTTCTTTGCTTGATATAGCCTTGCTTAAGTAATAAGTACTAACATACTTTGACCAAACTACGTGTCTTTTTTTTTTTTTTGTCCTTTTTCCGTAAATTGCATTCTTCATTTTTTTTCTTTTAGAAATATCAGTATTATTACTTTATTTTAAATTACAAAAATTATACAAAAAACTATTTAATACGACTATATTTAAAACAATTTATTATTAATTTAAATTGATTATAAATTATGAAATTATGGGAATTATATATTTTATATAATGAGTTTAATTAATAATTTCATATTTTTAAATAAAAATTAATTAATAACAGAGCATGTTAATTAGAAATAATGTATTAAAGAATATATTATTATAAGATTTTTATTAAATTAAATTATATACTCCTCTTTTTAAGAGGTAAAAAATATACTACATTTTAGTTTATTTTTATGTTTTCTGTTACAACTCCATTGACTTTCATTAGTTATGTTTATTGAACTAATAATACATTTTTTTATCGAAAAATATTTTACTGATATTTTTTTTCCAATAAGCTTTCAACATAGAATAATTTATTATTATTATTATTATTATTATTATTATTATTATTATTATTATTATTATTATTATTATTATTATTATTATTATTATTATTATTATTATTATTATTATTATTATTATTATTATTATTATTATTATTATTATTATTATTATTATTATTATTATTATTATTATTATTATTAATATATCTTCTAGTACTATTTTTTACCCAAAAATAAGTGTATAAATTAAAATTTTCTTTTTAACTCTTTAGTACGTAAAATCTAATTTATTTTTTTTAATTACGATATATTAAGTTATTTTTAAAATAATTTTAAATAAATTATTTTTTATACTTATTCTTCATTTTCCTCCCCTCTAATGATTTTAACTAATGACAATTTAAAAAAAAAATAAAGAATGATTAAAAATATATTAAAAAATATCTATCGTGTAATTAATTAGCTCATAATCATATTTTCTGACATATATTAATAAGTATTTTTTGACAATAAATATTTCATATATATTTTATGGGTAAAAAAAACAATGTATAGATTATAAAAATATGTTTTATCTCTTCTAAAAAAAATCCATAATTTTAAGTCAAAATTGACCTTTTAATTACACCATAAATATTACAACAAGCAATCACCTGGTAAATAGGTATAAATCATGCATACAGAATGGGCTCGATTACTTGTTAGTGATTTATGCCTTTTTTTTCACGTTAGATTCTGATCAGGTGTACGTGTATTCATTAAATAAAATAAATTAATTAAGATTTAATATATATATATATATATATATATATATATAAAAAGTATTTTAAATTTAAGAAATTGATTTATTTAAAATAATATAATAATGATGTTATCATTAGGTAGAAACCTGTAATTTTTTTATCCGGGTAATGTCAACATGACAAATTTTAACATAACTTTGAAATTATATTTTCTTTATTCAAAGACTTAAATTTCCCAACTTATATATTAAGTTTGAACTCATTAACTTATTTGGAGGTAAATTTAAGATATGAAATACTCTTTCTATCCCAAAATTATAGACCTTTTAGAATTATTTTATTTTTATCAAAACCTTGTACTTTTAAAAATTTTAATGCATGTTCAATCATTTTGTTTAATGTGTTGATTTTTTTTTTATTTCACGAGTCTTTCATAATCTCTGTCCAATGGACTAAAGATGAATATTGCTTTATGTTACTATGTGTAAATTTTTTCATATGCCTCGATTGTGTAAACGTAACTTTACCTTAAGTTAATATATTAACCTATCAGATTATCATCTCCTTTATTTAATAATTTTATAAATAATTAATTCAAAATTAACTCAAATAAAATAAAAATAAATAAATAAGAGTATTATAGTATATATATATATTTGAAATTTATGTACACCAAGCTTCAAAGAAAACAATTTTGAAATAAAAGAGAATAACACTTCTATAATAAAAATATGGATATAGTAATTCTTGATATGCAGACTAATATTTAAATATCTAAAAAATATATAAACAAGCATTAAAATTATTATTCGTGTGATGTAAATTTAACAAACAGGTATTTGTTTAAAATACAAATATAAAAATTATTAATGTAATATTTTATAAAAAAAAATGCACGTGAGAATCATCCCTGGTCGTGGGTTTCACCGTAATCAATATTCTTCTCCAACAGTATATGTACTTCCAAATGAACAAAGACAAGTGAAATTTATTCTGGTAGATTGTAGTGCATGTTTTATTCTTTTCTTTGGGGCTTGTAATTCCCAAATACCATAGTGGCTATATAATATCAATTTATTACACTAATTTTTAGTTATTTCCAAATTCCTACCATATATAGAAAGTAACCAATAGAATTCTTGCACGTCAACTATCGAATATGGATCATTATTAGTGTTGTCCGCTAGTTCAATCACCTCAACTATGTTTGAGAGATTCTAAAAGACTTATTTTTACTACGGAACTGGAATACGAATAAAAACATTTCCTAGGGATCATATTTTCTGTCCCACAAGGTTGCCATACATTAAACAATATAAACTCACCTTAATCATACATATAATATTTAAATGTTTTTAATAATTAATATACAATTATTTTATTTATATGGTTTCAAATATTTCTCTATAATTTTAAAATGATATTATTATTGCTTCTGTTGTTATATTAGTAGTATAATTTTGGAGATTCAAGAAACCTATGGAAAATCCACAAACAAGGATGGGAAATATTATCTCGCAATGAATAAGGAACGGGGATATTTTTTTCACTTCCGTATTGGCAAATTTTTAGACTTTGGATTAATTTAATTATTAGTTAGGGGTAATTAAATTTTCGTTCTTTTATTTTGAATTATATGTAATTTTAAGTTTTTTATTTATTTTTAATACTATACAAATTTAGTTTTTTCATAAATTTTCTTCTATTTAAAATTATATATATATATAATTTATAATGGACTTAGGATATATATATGTGTGTAATTTTATATCCTAAGCCCATTATAAATTGTATTTTTATGTGATATCATCTCATTTTTTTCTGAAAAAAATATAAATATACATATTTTAATTTATAAGACATAAAAAGAATAATTATAGTAATTTAAATAATTTTGCTCAATATGATTTTCATAATTTGAACATTCAAATTAATAACACAAGTATTTTGATTCAAGTTTTTTTTTTCTCCGTTGGAAAGAGTACAAAAGGAACAAACATAACTAAAAACTCTCTTAACATCAGAGTGTTCAGAGTTGGAGTATATATTCAAATTAATGGGTAAGACTATATAATTTTTTACCATCACGTCAATACGTAAGTATCACACTATCTTAAGTTAGAAAAAATATATGTTTAAATGAAATTTGTTAAATTTTGAATTATATTTTATCAATTTTAAAATATAGGATTTGATTTGAAATTTTGAGATTATATAAACTAAAATAATCAATTTGATAAACTATAAGAACAAAAGAAATATAATTAAATTGTTTTTTTAGACTACAAATAAAATGATATTATTGAATTTCTTTTCGTAACAAAAATCTTAAAAAGTTATTTGTCATTATACAAGTCAAAATTTAGTGTTGTATGCCAAAAAGTATATGTGAATATCCATATTATCTCTCTATATATATTTTAAAATATTTATATAATGTTTACTAACATATGTTTTTGTAAATAAAAAATATACAGAAATACATTAAAAATTATTATAGGTAAACAAATATGAATTATAAAATTAATACTCATGCAGGGTACAAGTTATTAAACTAGTGATTTTAAAATAGGTTGAATGTGTAAAATAAGTAAATGTTAGTTGTGATTCTCAAAATAATTTTATTTGTTTTTTTATATTTTAAAATTTGAAATAATTATTTCTTGTCTCTACAAAATAACAAATTTTGGATTTAGTTCATATAAAATATTTTCTTTGGTTTTTATTGCTAAAAAATTTGCATCGTAGTTTTTAATCTTTAGCATTCATCTTAGGACAAAAAAATTATTATTATTTTAGGGCTCAAATAATTTTACAGTCATATGTTGGCAGGCGCCACATGCACACTATTAAGCATTACTTGCGATGGTCATGTAATGCAATTAATCAATATCATATCTATTGGTTTTAATTTCAAATAAATGAAAATTACAGAAAAACTTTTATGTTAATTGAAATATTTTTTCTATTTTGTCGGAATAAAAATATATTTAACCCTTTTAAAATTTTAGAATTAAATTACTGAAAATTTAATAAAATTTGAAGGATTGGGCAAGATGTTAAATTAAGGTTCAAGAGAAAATAAAATTAGAAAATTATTTTAATTTTGGGTAAATTTTGATAATTTGATAAGTGAATTTTGAGTAAAAGAAATTTTAACTAATCAATTTATTTTTGTGATAAATTTTAAGTAAAAAATATTAGAAACTTGGGATTTTAAGTAAAAGAAAATAATAAAATTATTTGCTAAATTTTAAAACTAAACAAAATTAATTAACTAAAAAAATTGAAAGACTAAAATTACATATAATCTAAAATAAAAAGATTAAAAATATTGGGGTTCAACATCTGTGTTCCATAACAAAGATTTGGAGAAGGGATTAGTTTGATGAAAAATAAAAAAAAATTGAATATCTCTTACTTAAAAAAATAGTTATATAATTTAAAATATTATAATTATTATTAATAGAATTAATCATATTTATTTTTTCACTAAAAATAATATATTTTTTATAAAAATTAATTATCAACAAAATCGATAAATATTTTATACATATATCATAGTGATTCTTTAATTTGATAATGTATTAAACTAAAACATAACTAAGGATCATTAAAAGTATACTATAAAATTTTCCAATATATACACCCCATTATCAATGTAATTTTGGAATTGAAAATTTTCTTCGCATGAATCCATGATACGGAAGAATTTTCATTTACAAATAAAGTATACTATAAAACCAGTATTTTTCTTCTTGGGGGCATTAATGATATTTACTATATGGTGGTTTTATCATACAATTTTACGGTATTTTCATTAACAAAAGGAGATTCTCATTTCAATACCTTGTAATGTTTTCTTAAACAAAATAATGTACAAGATAGGTTTTAACAATGACGTTCAATAATCATTTTTATTTTTTATTACTGACGTCATCTTGCTAACCGTTACAATTTTCATATTATTTTTTCACGCAAATAACACGAACAACATGTGTAAATGTAGTTGGTGATGGCCACGATGACGTAGCTGGCGATTGTCGAGATGTCGGCTATTAAATTTGTCACATGGTCCATGAAGTCAATGTATGGATACTTTTAAAAAGCATAATTCATAAACCATAACTAACCATGTTGCGATGGAAATTTATCACAATTCGAGTCTTCCCATGATTTTTGCATTTTCTAATTAAAAATTTATTTTTATTTTTTATTTAAAATACATTATAATATTAAAATGTGTTATTGCTAGAAAACACATTTGTTGATGATTTTTGACGTGATAATAAGGTAACACGGAATATGTCCTATAACACATTAATAATATTTTTTACTTATTTAGATGGTGGTTATTACACTTTAGCTCATGTGAAAAAATCGAAAACCTCTTTGTTTTGAGCTTTGGATCAAAAGGTCATATTTTGGCCTATAAATATACTATATAGTTGATGAATCAATGAGTATCTTAAATTTAATCAATCATGTTTTTAAGGTAAACTAGACTTAAAATGTTAGCAGTGTTTAATCTGTATGTTGATTGTCTTAGCCAACCAAGAGAATTTTTGAAGAGAAAAAATTAATAACTTCATCTTTTTTACGTTGGATAGCATAAAAATATGAGGTTATATCTTGAGTTATATTAATACAATTGAGGTATTCTTTGCTTTATTGAAAAGTGAGGAAAAAAATATCTATAACTTATATTTTTAATTTGTAAGTAAAAATTGATAAAAATAACATAAAAATAGGCTTATAGTCATGGTAAAGACTTTTGTTTAATCTCACCCAATAAGTCATCTATTAAGTAAACTATTAATTTCTACAGTCTTTTTTTTCCATATAAAGAGAAATCTCACGTTTAAATTATTTTGTTCCATTCTTACCTTCCTTGTATAAATGGAAAAGCACCAAACAAAGGGGAGGTCATTTGAAAAAAAAAAAACAGAGAAAGATCATTTGTGAATCCATACAATAAGTATTGTATGGACCTAACTAGTGTAAAGAGCGAGACATGTGGTTTAGTTTTTTTTTCTTACTTTTAAAGTTTTATATTAGAGGTGAAAATACTTAAATTGTACTACCTCTAGTTTTATATTTAAAAAAACCAATAGAAACATTTTTTGTCTTAATTATAAGAAACAAAATTCAATTTTCAATGTATAAATTACTAATTTATTTCTACACCCTCAATTTATTGTCACTACTAGAAAAATAATGAATAACAATTGAAATTAGTAACAAAAAAATTTGTCGCAAATAGTCACTGAATTAGCAATAAAAAATGTGTTATTTTATATTAACACAATTGCAACTTAAAACCTTTGTAACTAAACAAATTAGTTGCTATTTCCATACAAAATCAAGGTAAAAGTTTCAATTCCACGATGCACCGGAATTTGGATGTGATTTAGCAATCGTTTTTTTTTAAAATAAAAAATTAAAAAGACATTTTCCTACATAAATAGAGATCAAATTTAATTAAAAAATATAAAAAAAATTAATTCAGCCACCACTTTATTGACGAAATTTCAAATAAAAAATAAAAAAAAACCTAATCACCAAATTAGCGACTGTTTTGTATTTTAAAAAGTAAAAATTAAAAAGACATTTAACCATGAAAATAGTGACCAAATTTCAAATTAAAAAAAATAGCTATCAAATTTTATTTTAAAAAGTAAAAGAATAAAAAAGACCTTTAACCACCAAAATTGTGACCGAATTTTAATTAAAAATTTAAAAAAAAATTAAAAATTTAATAACTGAATTAGCAACTGAATTTTAATTAAAAAATTAAAAATTAAAAATACATATTTAGTGACCGTATTATAATATAAAAAATAAAAAATTTAAAAAGACATTTAACCACTAAATTAGCAATCATAGTTTAAGTAAAAAAAATTAAAAGGGAAACTTTAGCTACCAAATTTCAAATAAAAAATAAAAAAATAACAACAGAATTTTAACATCCACTATTTTTATTTTTATGATATGGTGATATTAGTCTCCAATATAAGAAGATTTTAATACAAAATTTTTTAATTGATTAGGATCTTAGTCTTGTATTTAAGAACATAAAAGCAATTGTATTAAAGAAAGAAAAAAGGAACCTCAAAATAAATTTGAAATGAATTATATTAAAGAAAAAAACAATTAAATCTAAAAACGTAACATCCTAGAAGTAAATAAATTACTTTTGTCAACTATTAAAATACCTCATTCTTCAATGCCAATAAACAGCTAGAAAAGAAAACGGTAGCTAATAAAATGGTTAGTAAAATTTAAAAATTCGACAGTGATAAAAGAATAAATTGATAAAAAGTCATGAATGCGCATATAAGTTTTTCTTTTACTTTTAACATTAATTTTATAGAGTTGTTTGAAATTTAATTATTTTTAATATATTCAAAAAACAAGAGTTTATCTTGGTTTCACCCATTTATAAAAATACAATAAAAAAGATTAGAAATGGTTATAATCTGTAACTTAGATTCCACCTAGTGTCCGAATAATTTTGGACAAACATTGGACTTTTACAAATTTTCAAAATAAGAGCCTGATTGTCAAGGCAAACCGAGCTATTGATAAAAAAGCCTTAGCCTATCGTGGTGAATCTATATCTATATCATCTCATTACGGAAAAAATAGTAATTTTATTTGCTTTTTATTTTACTTAATTGATTGGATATATTATAATTTTAATTTTTATTTAAATTTAAGTAGGCTATATAGCTTCAACGACTGCCAAGTGCTTCGGAGGTAGTGGAGAAAACTAAAAAATTAAAGTTTGGAGAATTGGTCAATAACAAAACTCGCGAATTTGCCAGAAATTCAATCTTTTACCTTTTTTAACATTACTTTAAACTTTATTAATTATTAATAAAAGTCCAATTTAATATTCAACTCTTTTTTGGAAGCTATGTCGAGAAGAACTCTAACAATCTGCCACGGAGGAAGGAACATATGTCAATGACTTCGATTCTCTCTTAATCAATGATAATGACATATATTTAGAAGTTGTTGGAGGTAAGAATAAAAAGGAAATGTATATGGACTTGGCATATTAACCAGCAAGTTCATGCGCTTAACACGCACTCCGACTAATTTGATTGAGATGTTAATGGTACAACAAATGAAGGAGATATGTGAGACAATTCATAAATTAAATAATGAACTTGTGAAAAAAAAAACTAGGAGAAGTCTCTTGTAGAGAAAGTGGTGCACTTGTTGTATATTCATGAGGAGCAAGTTGAGATGATTCCACAACAAAATGAGAAAATTGAACAACAAAATCAATAAATGCAATTAATTTTACAATAGTTGTCGTTGAAATAACTTATGTCAAGCCCCACTCCACTAGATAATAATGATGACTATGATGTATGATGATAAGGCTTGGGATGGTTATTTTGAAGATGATGTACTAAAGAATCATGTTCACAATGTTTAGGATAATTATGTTAATGCTTATTATGATAGTAATTATGTTGGTCCTTTTAATTGTTAATGTTTTTATATAAAATTATTTATTTCAAATTAATTTTTTGTATTTTATTTATAATGTGATTAAATTTGTGATTATTGATAATATTTGACAGATTCATTATATATATTACTAATTAAAGAAAGGGATTGAAAAATATTATAAAATTAGCGACAAAAAATTCGATCACTAAATTAGTGACTAAACAAATTTGAATATTCCATTTTTAGCGACTGAAAAACGACTATAATTTAAATTTTAAAACATCCCATTTAGCGACCAATTTTCTTTTTATTAAAATATTATTTAAATCAATTAACGACCGAAATAGACATCGATACTTCGGTCGCTATTTATGCAACGAAGATCACCAAGTTTGTTAGCGATCACAAATTTTAGTCACTATTTTTAGACACATAATTAAATTCGATTTCTAGTTCGGTGCTAAGCGATTTAGCCACCAAATTCAAAAAAAAATTAATTTATAATATTATTAATTAAAACTAACTAATTCAAATACTCTTACTAATCTTGATGAATTAAGTATTTGTTTTTTTGTATGTATGACTTAAGGTAGTATTATATATTGTATTTACCAAGAATTATGTTTTTAATGTGAGCTTATTTATCTCGTTTTTTGTATTATCAACATTAAAAATATTTTATGCTTTTGTAAATTAAAATATTTCTAAAATAAAAATAAAAATAAAAGTTTAGTGATATATAGTCATTTCATATTTACTTCCTATTTACTATTGAAAAAAATGTCTCGGGGAATGCATGAGACATGATGCATAGGTAATCTAAGTTTTTCAATTTCTAAAATTTTTCATAAACAAATAAAATTAAATGTTTTGTGGTAGTTATTTCAAATTTTTTTTTTATTGTGAATAACTTATTTTGAGGAATTTAAGACACGATATGATTATCCTAACTTTTTCAATTCTAAAAATATTTTCATAAAATTAGAAACAAAAGGCTTAATGGTAATAATTTTATATCCACTTTATGTTTGATTATTGCAAATACCATATTTTGGGGACACTTCACACATTGCAACTTGATATTCCTCACCTTAAAAAAATAGAAATGAATTTTAATTTTATATTTTTACAAAATAGTACTTGTAAGACCTTCAAGTGTTTTGAATTATATTACAAATAAATTAATTAGATAATAATGCACTTTGTAACACCCTTCTACCCCGAATACTTAAATTAAATTAATAAAATAAATAAAATGAAGTCAGGTAATAGTTAAAACCAAAAAACACAATTTGTATTTGTATTAAGGATAGAAGGTTCACATGTTAATTAAAAGGTAGGCACAAAGTTTTCAAGGAGGTTTTAAATCCAAACATTATCATTGAGAAAACTAAAGTCATCATCATCTTTAAAATAAGTCATTCAAATATCAAGGCATAGAGCAACTACTTTAACTTTTCAAGACCTGGCACCATGGGTGCCCTCAACGTTACTTGAAAGAAAATCCCAAATCCCACCCATTACCATACTCAATTAGTAACAGTTAATAGATGCTCATATATCAATCACATTTCATTCATTTAAAATCAACCACAGTTCATTCATGTTTACCAAATGCACATGCTCGCACAATGCATATGCTCGTCACCACACCTAAGGGTCTTGAGTCGGAACTCCACACCATGGGCGAACCTCCTCAACCCCCTTAGTTATCACTAATGATGGTCACACCGTTAAACACCCGTATGGACCGGTGTGTCGCACAGTTAAACACCACCTATGGCCCGTGCGAAGACATTTCACATAACCGTTAAACACCACTTATGGCCGGTGTGCAACATGATTAAACACCACCTATGGCTCGTGCAAAGACATTCCACACAACCGTTAAACACCACCTATGGCCGGCGTGCAGCATGGTTAAACACCACCTGTGGCCCATGCATATGAATGTCCCCCATCATTAGTCCACCCTATTAAACACCACTTTTGGCCAGGGTCCCCTGCTAAACACCACATATGGCCAGGATATTATAGTCACGTCTGACTTTTCATGCATCTCATGTCTCTCATGTCCATGCTCAATGCATTCCATCCACACTCTTATTCTCATGATTTATACATCATTTGCACAATCTATAGCCATACCCAACCATATTAATTTAATCATCATCATTATAAATCATTTAACAAAAAGCACAGAAACGCACATAAAACATCATTGAATTTCACCCAATTTCATCATTGCACACAAGAGCCCCAGATCATGAACAACCATAAACAACCACAAGAATCAAGAAATTAGGGCAATTAATCATACGATTTCCCAACAAAAATCACATTAGGACAAGACATTAATCAGACTACAAAACATATTGACAAATTGTTTTTACCGATTAAAATATTTTTCGAACATAATAACCAAACAAAATTGAGAATTTAGATCCTATAGGGACTTAGGGATTGCCCTCAGTACTCGTACCCTCCCACATTCATATATGACTGAACCAATCTCACCCGTACCTTAGATGCGAAGAATAGTGATGATCTGATGCGGCTATAGGAAAGTCTGAACACCCTAGTTCCTCTTCCTTGCAGGTCGGCGTTCTCTCTCCTCTAGGTTTGGCTGTCTGACGCGTAAAACATCAATTAGGGTAAACTGATTACCCCTGTCTAATATTCTAGCTGAGTCAGGTCAACCCCGACCCGCCCGTCAGCCTCTCCCGTTAATTCAATTAATTAAATTAATAAATGAAAATAATTTAGATAAAGGCTCATCAGTTTATAAAATCATTAACCTCTCTATTAAAATAAAATTGATAATAATGATAATAATGTAATTAATTTCTAAAAATAATTAAATAAATTTTATGATGTTACACACTCTTTAAAAAATTATTAAAGCACGCTAGGTGGGTTTGACGATGTGACCATGATGAGACAAATGATACCAAAATGCATTGTTTCATTAAAAAATCACTTATATAAATGTGTATTATTTTATGCAATATTATCTTATAAGCTTTCAAGAAAAATGTGCTACACATTAAAATACTAATTTATTAAAGTCATCATTTATGAAAAAGAGATGTCTATCAAGATCTCTAATCACCATATCTTATGTCCAAAAGTAATTTTAGAATTGTATAACTACTTTTGAGAAAAAATATAAATAAGAACATTGTTTTATCATATAAAAGAATAGTAACTAGTAAAAAATATTTAATGCATAGAAGAAATTTTTTTTAAAGCTCCTATAATAGTTACTTTCTTCTAATACAATCTCTATATATATATATCCAAGGGTAGAAGAGTTATAGTAAGATAGTTAGTGTGTTGGAAAAGTTTTCTAAGTATAGCCTTTGTTATCTTGCTTTCTCTTTTTAGAAAGTCTAAATACTCATTTCATAGAGTGTTTTGGTTTGTAAAATGCTGTGACTCTCCCTTCTCTTTAAAACAATCCTTTCTCTTTTTAAAAAGGTTGGAACTTGGAGAAGTTTTGAGTAAAGAATATTTGAGGTATATATTACTCCGAGAAACAATTAAAAGAATACTCGAAGAATACTGCTTGGAAAGATAATTGAAATAATACTTAGATAAGCCTTGACTTGTAATGTATTGGTTTTGTAAGTGAGGATTTTACTCATTATAAGAAAAAAAATTGGTAGGATTGTTAATGACTGGACATAATCTTTTAAAGATGAATCAATATAAAATTTTTTGTATAATTTATCTTTTTTCCTTATCTTTTACTTTGATTATACTTGCTAAAAAAGACAAACACATCATTTTTTTTAAATAAAAGTTTTACATTTAAAATTAATTATCTAACACTCTTAGACACATCTTAAATACAAGATTTGCATAAATTTTAACACAGTTTAACACCGCCTTCCTATATTTTTTTTCTAACAATACTTTATTAAAATTAATCATTATAAAATATATTTTAACAAACTATATAACTTTGAGTTAGATTTGAAAAATATGTTTGAATGAGAGATAAATCATTAAGCCAAAATTATTTTTTACAATTTATTTTCCATTATGAATATAATATTTGTTACTTTATTTATTTTATTTTAATTTTGTACGAGTAGTATAAATATTTTAAAAGTTATCTTAATTTTGCGTATTCAATTTGAGGTAATAATGTTTACAACTATTCTGTTAAAAATTATTTCCCTCCGTATAATAGGAATGTCTCTCTTACTTTGATGCTAGCTTCCTCACTAGTTACTTCTTCAAGTGTAGGTCTTGAATATCCTACATAATGGAAAAAGGTAATGACTTGTTAACGAGCTTTACTTTTTGACTACTATTTCATTGAAGCCAATAATTCGTATAATAATAACTCAATTTCATGAAAGGTGACATTTAAAAAATATAAATATAGTAATTTTTAGGTTGATAATATTTACATTTTTTTTAATTTCGGAGATAACCAATAAAAATACATCTGATGACTTGTAGGTCTAATTTTTCAAGACATTGTATATGAGAATAGATAAAAGTAACACATCTAAAGACACAGTTGTAGAGACTTGAGATAATAAAATAAAAGGGAATCAATTTTAATAATATCAAAGATATTTACTATATTTGTATCAGCATTTTTTTTTTCAAAAATCTTGGTTGTTTAAGAATTTCAAGATGTAATTGTGTATTTTTTTTCTTCTAATTATACCATTACGTATGAGTAATTAAGAAGATAAATTAATAGTTTTAAGTACTACTACTTCTATCCTTGTAAATAAGTTCCTTTTGAAAATTTTATTTGTCTATTTTTAAATTGTCTCTTTGCATTAATTAATTTTTTATCAAAATATTCTTAATAAATATTATACATTAATAGGATAAATTCATTCTCTCTTATCAATGTTGAAAAAGTTGACTAAAATGTATTAATTAATTAATTAGATGAAAAGTACTCAATTCTAACCAAAATACAAGAAAAAAAATAACCAAATCATACTAATTTAAAATATTTAATATAATTTAATTTTACTAATTTTGTTTTAAAAAATACTTTTTTTTTCTAAATTATCATTCATTTGAACTTAATATAAAAATAAAAAAGAATAATTAAAAATAGAATCTTAATCAAATGAAAGGTATTTTTGGAATGATATCATTGAATTAGGTGAAGTTAATTTTTTTTTTTTAATATTTTTGTCCACTACATGAGTTTTCCTCCCTCGTAGAGGAATTATACATGAGTTTTTCTCCCTCATATTTCAATTACAATGGAGTAATTAAATAGAAAGAGTAGAAAGAGTGAAACGATGAGTCTCAATAATCTTAAAAGTAATTTTTAAAAAATAATATAAACTATTAATAAATTAAATATTAATGACTATATTAACCAAATTTCTTAATTTCCGTGAATTATATATATATATATATATATATATATATATATATATATATATATATATATATATATATATATATATATATATATATATATATATATAATAAAAAGTAATATTTATAGTAGATTATTAATATTACCTTTTAGTGGCATTTCATTAAAAAAGAACACTATCCTATCAAAGAGATGAAACAATCATTTAAATTGTATTCTCAATGGTTATAGTAAATTAACGTAAGTTATAAATAGAATAATTGGAATAGTACTAGTACTTGTAAAACAATAATTGAGATATTTTCTAAATTTATTGTAAATTAAATATTTTTTAATTTGTATATAAAAATCAGAAATAACTAAAATTTAGGAATAGAGAGTACTAATTAACAAAAATATATCAAACAAAATAAATAATTAAACATATATTAGTAGTTGATAGATTGATATTAAACTATCGATTATTGACTTTGTGATTTAAAAAGCAAATATCAATGATTCTATCTTTTTATTAATAATATGTTGACTAGGAACCTTAATTAGAAAGACCGAAGACCCTTTTATCAAACTTCTTTGGTGTGTGCATGAATCGTCAAAACCATTTTATTGTTACTGATTAAAATACAGGAAACAGCGTGTCAAAACGTCGGCGCCTTATACTAACTACTAGAGGCGTTTCTCAAGTTTGTACAGTCAATGTTTGTTTAGGGTAGGTACAAAGAAAGGAAACAAACAAGAAAGATATAAGAATACTTCAAATTTTTTACAAAACACCATATTATATGAGAATTTTTATAATATTTAAAAAATATTATCAAAATATAATTACCTATTGGGTTTGATAATATTTTAGTAAATGTTTTATCTGAATCATGTCATAGAAAATGTTACTAATACAATATTGAAAATTTTTATAATAAAATATTACTAAAAGTGATATATAGTAATATAAGTTATTATTATTATTATTTTAATAAGAATTAAATATGTTTTATATTTTCAACATATTAAATATATTTATATTTATTTAATATTTATTTATAAAATAAAATTTGTAACAATATTTATAAGAAAATAGTACTACTCCTTCTCATTTTATTTGAAGTTTTAATAAAAAAATCTTTTTTGATTGTTATTTTACAA
The DNA here is from genome assembly GCA_025330945.1 of Mucuna pruriens. Taxonomy (NCBI): domain Eukaryota; kingdom Viridiplantae; phylum Streptophyta; class Magnoliopsida; order Fabales; family Fabaceae; genus Mucuna; species Mucuna pruriens. The sequence continues at coordinate 4,914,584 of JAENHJ010000528.1, forward strand.
TAACAATAAAATATTAAATATTTTATTATATTTTTACTAATTTATTATGAAGTAAGAAAATAAAAAAGAGAAATATACATGAAAGAAATATATTAAATATTACATAATAAGTTTTATAAAATTTAAAATATTAATTATATTACATTAAACATCAAACACGAAAAATAAAACATTCTCATCCTATTATTTCCCTTTTATATTTATTAATGTTTAAGGTTAATATACATTAATTAAGGAGTTTAATAAAGATGTAAAATATTGTTGTATTTATATTAAAATTTCTTTATTTAATAAGTATCTCATTAACTGTAATATATTACTAATAGTGGCTAGAAATTGTAAAATAAAGATATAGGTGAAGAAATAATTGATATTTTAAAATTTTTAAAAAACATTAATAATTTAAAAAACTAGAAAAGCTAAAATATCAATAAATATAAAACAGAGCTAGCAAAATTCTACGGTTTCTTGTTTGAGAGAATAAATATAAATAAAGTCTTTTAATGGGTCTCCGGTACAAATTAACATTCTTTAAAAAGTACGAGGAAATTGTGTTGTGTTGTGTTTATCTTTTTAAAATTAAATAAATTTTTATGACATAAAAATAATAAGTAATTTTATATTAAGAAAAAATAATATAATAAAAAGTTTAAATTTTTTTAAGTTATAAATTTAATTTAATTTATTTATTTTTACTCACTTTTCCATTCGGTCTTTCACATAAGCGAGAAAAATTATTCACTTTTTCTTTCCTATATGTATACATTTTTCTTTTTTCTTTTTATCCTTATTTCTTACTCTTCTAACTCAAATAGAGAACTAAAAAAATGTTATGAAAATTAGTTTTGTTAAATATACAAATGTGTTATTTATTTTACAACCTTTTTTATCTTTTAAAATTAACAGTTTTTCCTCCTCCATTCATATATTTATTTTTCTATTATGAAAAATGATATTTCTTTTTCTAACTTCAGAATCCCAATTGGTTAAAAAATTATTCATAGTATTTTATGAAAAGTGAACCGATCGTTATTGTTCAATTATGATGATTCGGAGAATTAGAATATTTACATGTTTTCCCCTTCGAAGAGAATTAGTTGTATGAACCCTATTTGTTTAGCTAATGATGATTGTGTCTTTTAAAAGAAGAGAATTCTTCCTCCAAGAGCATTAAAAATGTAGGATTATTATAATATTAATAGTAAATTCTCATCCCCGACTTGAAGGCGTTGAATTTAGAGCATTTCAAAATCGTTTTAGAAGCGACGAGGTAGAACGTAGAACCATATAATAGTACTAAACTAACCATTCAAACTGAAGCTAACACGGGTTTGAACCCATGTTCTTTAACTTAAGAGGTCAAATTTTGCATGGCGTTCGAAAAACAACGGTCAGCGGCAACCATACAACTTTTTTCTATTTATTTATTTTTATCAGGTAAGAGTCTCTTTAGTCAGAGGAAAATGGAAGAGTGGGGGAGAGGATGAGAGAGACTATTTTAAAATAAATTGTTTAGTTCAATTTTTAGGATGATGAGAGAAGAATGGTGAAAAGCAAAAAATTTTCTTATCAAATTTTTATTTTCTTCTAATAATATATAGGAGGATTTGAAAGGAAGGGGAGAGGATTTACATTGTTTTATATAAGGATTAAAATGAAATATTGATAATTCTTTTCCACCATTCATTTTCTCCCTTTGAAGTTGAAAAATTGATTAATCAAAATCAACAAATTGAGCCTTGAATAATTTTCCTATCAATGGTTTACATGTTTTATTTTAGATGGACATTTAATTTAAACCCAACAATACTCCTAAAATCTTTAAGGACACATCTTATTGCATAATGGTGGGACAATTAAAACATAAACCACACCTCTAAACAAACTCGTAAATGTGAAGTATTAGGTTCTTAAAGTAAAAAGAACACCGCTAACAAAGTTTTGTATGGTAATCTTTATTAGCTGTTTCATGATAATTTTGCTCACGAAGGTCACATTTGTTAGCAGTTTCGGTGATAAATAGCTAACAAAGTTTTTAAGAAAAGAAAATATGTAAATTTTATTATGCATTCTTTTATATAACTACTAAAATAATTGACCTTAATTTGTTATCATTTTTGAATTGCTAATGGAGTGTTAATGAATATAGATAACTGAAAGTGAACCAATCTAATCTAAATATTTTAGTTTTTTTTTTTTCTCGATGGCGTGACATTTTAATTTGTAATATATATATATATATATATATATAACTTAGATTTAGATCATATTTTCAAATAAAAAATAAAATAAGAAAATATACACATGAGCTGTAGATATCTTGCTTTATTTATTGTATTTTTTTATTTTTTAATTATATATCTTGCTTTATTTATGAGTTATATGTTAATATCAATCAAGCATTTTTTTTTAAACCATATGGTTGATATTTTGCACTCCCTACATGAGTCGTCCACTAACAAATTGTCGAAGTGTACCATTAAGTATACGATGTTGATTTGTCTAATTGAAAAATAAATATCAAAATGTATATTAGAAAAAAATGACTTGAAAAAAAAAAAGGAAGAGTGATGTACAATTATTTGAATTTATAGACAACTATGTTTATTGTGGTTATATTCAATGGAGGAACATTTTTCTCTCAGTTTTATTTCTACATCTGTTTATTTATAATGAAAAAATATTATAATTTTTCAAATTTTAATTTTCTGTATTCAAGGACCTAATTGAATTCTTTATGGATTAGTTCATCCAATTTGGTTTTGATAGATAAATTATACAAATTTAACTCAATCTAAATTATTTTAATTATATTTAACTCAACTCGACTTATATGTTAACATTCTACGAGGAAATGTGAAGATGGAAGGAATTAGATTTTTTTCACTCTCCATCTACGATTGGTAGGACTTAGAAACTAATTGAACTAATTTATCTTAATTAACTTAATAGCTTTATTTGACTATTATATTATATATAAGTTAAATTACTAATTATTGCTTATATTATTAAAAAATTTAATTTGGTTTTTTATTTTAAAAATAACCGCAATGTTGTCATTTTCATTCGATTAATAGTAATATTGTTAACTTCTAACAGTTTTGATTTACACATAATAGATACTATTATCTTCTTTTATTAATTTTTTAAAATTATAATTTTAACATTAATTTTATTTTTATAAATTTTAAAAATAAAATTAAAAGAATATAATTTTATTTATATAATAATTTTTAAAAATAATTAATAATACTTTTGCTTCTCTCTGCCAGTTGTTCAGTCAAATATCTGCAAATATCTTATTTGCAATTATTAAATATGCATCCGAATCCATGAAGAACAAGAATCTTGAAGCAACAGGAAATGCATATCCTTGACCTTTGAAATACCTAAGTATAGAAACCCTTCACGTTCACACAAGTATAGAATACATACAGTGACACTAACTCCGAGCCTTTGTAATCTTCAAAAGTTCCTAGCTAGGGTTTAGGGTTTAGGGTAAAATCAAAAGTGGGGGTGCAACGTTCCTGGTGGTTGCGGCGAAGGTTCTGATAGTGGTGCGAGACGATGGGTTGAGGTGTTGTTGATGTGGCAGTATTTGATGAGATTTTACGATAGGGTTCTATGCTTTGCTGTTGATTGCGCGGCTTGTGGTTTGGTGCGAATAAAAACTTCAAGATTTTGTTTGATTTGGTGCAATAAATGGACAAGATTTGCTAGTTCTTCCAGGAAGCGTTTTGTTTATGGTATGAATTTGTTGTTCAATTGCGTTTGCAAGAAAATATTTGTTTGCTTTATTTTAATTGTGGCGACCAAAAATTACCAATAATTGTTAATATCATAAAAATTAAATTATAATTTTTTTTTATTATAATAGTAACTGTTTATAACGGTCAGTGTGTAAATTAATGAGTAACATTGAATTCGTTAATAATGTTAACTTCAATTAGACAAAAATATAATATTATAAGATTTTAAAATTTGAGATATTAAATTAAACTTTGTAATAAAAAAAACTAAATTGAATCAAATAAATAAATAAAAGGGTCAAATTAATAATTTAGTCTTTTATATAATAAAAAAATTGTTTATTTTTCGTCTACCCTCTTCTCTCGTAAATAATGTCCTTCTCTATTAAATTTCATCCATTCCCCCTCTAATTTTGAAACAAATAGTACATTCAGGTAAATTCTCAATTCATTTCTCTGAAGTTACACGTATCGCTACACAAGTCTTTTAAAAATTTTGGTCGTCAAACGATCTAGTGTTTGACCCACTTTTTGTAATCTTAAAATTATTTTAAAATTAAAATTAAAATATGAAAAACCTTGGTGATGGTCCAGTTAATTATTATTATTTTTTTGTAATAGGACATACAAAAGTCATAAATGGTCTAGGAGAAAATTTGAATTATTTACTATATATTCTACCTTCCCATGTGTTGTATATTTTTATGAAGGGAAAATATCATGTAAGTCTTGGTGTCCTCGTGATTATAGGAAGATAATTGAAATAGACATAGTTTCGCAAGCTTTCACTATTGGTATCTTGAGGTATACTCAGGATTGTATTAATCCTAGTATTGCTTTTGTTATTAATGTGTTTGAGCAACCCATTTTGGATATTGAAAAGTTGTCAAGATGTCTTGAGATACTTGAAAGTAAGGGTATCTGTGGACCAATTTGGATTGATTTTGATTAAAAAGAATTTTAATTTAAAGATTAAAAAAAAATCCAGTATAGTTCAGTTTAAACTGTTTTATTAAAAAATTAATTAATTTGATATAATAAAATATAGTTTGGATTGAATGAGATGATTTTACTTTTATAAAAATAATTTTATCAATATTTTGATTTGTTATTACTATATTTTTTAATTCAAATATTAAATATTATTTTTAGGTTTAAGTATATTATGAATATACTTAATAATAAATAATATATAAGTTAAAAAAATACGTTAATCATTTGATTAATTATCTCATACTGTTTTTTTTAAAAGAGATTGGAATATATATTCAAAATAAAAAAAATGAGAATAAAATATATATAGTTTTATTACGATGATAGGATACATGAAAAAATAATAAAAATATCGATAAAATATAAAAAATTAAATATATGTATAAAAATTATATGTAAAACACATGATAATCTATATGTATTAAAAAATAGTATAATTTAAATTGGTTCGATCTTGTCAACTTTATTCTAAAATTGATTCGCTTTTTGATTCAATAAAAATAAAAAAAAATAAATGATTCAATTCAATTAAACATTTTGATTAGTTGAACAAAAAAATATTAAAATATTTCAATTTTTGATTTTTTTATATTAACTTACATATTTCTTTTAGATTAAAATGAATATAAACACTTTTCCTTTCAAGACACCACACATATATGTTGATCTATGTGGAGTCTAATAAACTTCAAGTTATTGGTTATTTTGGTTCTAATTTTGTATGCTGTCTTGATGAATGAAAATCTATTTATGAAGATGGGTGGAAATGATTTTTTTTTAAGAGTACGAAATAAACATTTACCACTATTATTATATGAGTTTAGCTATATTTTTCAATGTTTTTGGTTAGTGAATTTCAGATCATGTATTTGTTTATTGTTGTTCATAAAATATATAATTTAATAATAATTTTTGTTATGATATTCTTTATGACATCACTAAAATGCTTGAAACATTTTGTTGGAATTGTATACCTATCTTATTTAATAACATTATTTTTATTCATCTTGTACATGTAAGTTTTTTAATGTGTGATGTTTGTTTCTATCGAATATAATTTTTTTCATAGTTAATAACTCATTATTTTTTAAAATATAATTGATATTTTATAATATTAATATATTTTGTCTCTAATAATTAAACTAATATTATTTGAATGAGAAATTGTTGAAATTTTGTAGATTAAATTGTCTAATTATTGTTAAATTTTAGATTATTAACATCATGAAATAAAATTTATGATATTTTAATAAATAAATTATTTGAGAAAATGATGTAAATAAGTCTTCTATAAATTGAATCAATTACTTGGTACTCAAACGAGGAATCTAATTTTCGTCTGGTAGATATAAAATTACTATCTTATTATGCAGTTTTTTATAATACAACATTGTGTAATGAACCGATCTAGTTAAATAAAAGAATTTCTCTTTCATTCCATTATTTGTAATTTCATTTGAGATAACAAATATGTATTTCATCCTGGTTGAAATACACATTCTAACTTTTTATAGTTGTTATTTTATTATAAATATGTAATAACTATGTATTACTTATCAGTAAAATGTAGCTGGGAGCAAGATATATAGCAATTAATAATGATTTGTAGTAGAGGACTGAAGGGTAAAAGTTATCTCATATATTTGTTTCAAGCATTCGTGTTGCACTCCTTTTATGCTTCTACGATTTTATTTTATTTTTTAAGTAAGAAGTCATGATTTATTTCGATAAGAACAACATCACCACATATGAATTATATATTATTAGTTTAATGATGTATTGCCACATTGTTAAAGATTTTGGACCATAATAACAACTTTAAATTAAATAACACATTTCATCACATGATTTAATATTTGTGTAAAAATTAAAAAAAGCACATCAGAATTAAATTCTATTTTTGGCTGCATTTGTGATACTTCCCAGATATGTTGTCACGAGATAATTGCTTCGACCATCCTTATAATTAAAGGAATGTTTGGACGGTCATTCTGGCCAGACAACTCCTCAAGAGGTGATATGTATGTCGATGTGCTCCCATGTCCATTGTAGTTGAAATATATTCTATTACCTTGTGGTCTTTCTCTAAACAAATTCAAAAAACTTAAAATGTAATAAATCTAATTTCTAGAACTAGCTATTTTGATCATATTAATAATTAAGGCAAAATTTTTAATACATTCTCTTTACACTCAAATATAATATTTATAAAAATAATATTAATTAATTTTTCTTTTGAATTCAAATGTTTAGGTAGATGATTAACTTCTTTTGAAATAAAAAAGTTGGTTTTTATTTAAATAAATTAATTAATCATTCAATTAGTAAAAGAAGTCAACATTTATTATTTGTCAACAGCTACATATTAAGTGGTGTCAGCTTGAGTCTAAACATTTAAGAAGGTTCTTGCACGTGTTTAAATAAATTGTGTAAACCTTAGGAAAGAAATTGATTTTTGAGTTACATAATAAGTTTACTAAAATTTACTTTTAAAACCGTAACTTTTATTATGACACAACTTTTTTTTTCTTTTTCCTTCTTATAATATTTGTACAAAAATTAATAATGACACAATGCCAAAATTAAATTAAAGAGACTAAACATATATTAAGAAAAGAGTAGTGATATTTTATCAATATATTTTTACCACATTTTATAAAAAAAAAGCAAGAAAAAAGAAAAATATGAGATAAAATCGTGAAATGGTGAGTTGTGAAAAAGTATTTTAAAAAAGTGAGTAAGAATCACATTTTAAATGGTACCAAAGGCATGAGGTATGCCTTGGTAAATTGGTTTTCGTATACACAATTTATCTTTTGATTGAGAGTTCAAAAATTGTTAGAAAATGACGTGGTAATAAGGCAAATGGTTAGAAATCATTGTGGTAGTGGAGAGTCATGGATGAGTAATTTATGGCCCAAAATATCGGCTGTTCTTTGAATAGATTCTCTCAGTTGATTCCATTCCAAGTCTACCTTCTTGTCTCATTCTAACAAAGTTGGGGACAAAACAACCTCTACTCAATTAGTAGCACATGATTTTTCATTTTTTCTACGCTCAGGACCGTCAACACATCTACCTTCAACCAATGTCTCAAATAGGGTCTTCACGTTTTAATCCACTACACTTTTTAAGAGATTTCACTCGGTTCATATTTAAGAAAATTATATTTAATGTATTTTAAACTTGAGTTTGAATTATATTTTCAATTGTTTTAATTTAGTCTATGCTCATATATTTTTTAAGAATATAATTTTTTAAATATTATTAATAATATAATTTATTATCTAAATAAACAATATATTTTCAACATAATATTATATTTATATTATCTTTCCTAGAATATATTATATTTATAATTATAATTTTCTAATTATATAATTTAACTATATTAAGATTGCTATACTATGTAAGAAAATCGATCGATATAGTCTTATAACTTATATTATAAAAACACAAATAAATTAATCTCATGTGACTCGCTAACAATCTAGAAATAGTTCTCAAAGAAAAAAAATTGTATAACAAAAGTATAGAAACTCATTTTTTTAAAATATTTTTATAATCATGAGTTTTATTCAACATGAAATAAGATTATGTGATTTAGTGAAAATTTTTCTTATCATAAATATCGCTGAATAATAAAAATGTGTTAAAAAATACGTTAAAATTACTAGTTTTTTTTTTTTCCGTCTGTATACATGTCAGGACTTAGTAATCAATACTTTAAATTTTTTTTAATAGCTTTAAGATATTAATGAAAGAGTATTTCATACAATTTATTAAATACTCTCTTTAAAAATTAAATTTTAAATTATATTTTGTTTTTAATATAATAAAGATTTTTATTAAATATTTTATGTTATTGTTTTTTTAACAAATGATTTCAAAACATTTGTCAACCATATTATATATATATGTGTTTTTTTTTTTTGAGAGAGATTTTAAAAGTTTTAATTTATATAAAATTGTTTGTCAATTAAAAAATTATAAAACATTAATTAAAAATATATTAAAAAATGTGTTAAAATAATATATTATTTAAATAATAAGATATGAGTTAAATTGTTATCAATTATACTACTTTTTGTTGGTAAACAATCATTATTTTAAAAAAATAACTTTAGTTTAAATTTAAGAATTAAATAACCTGAATAGATAAATTATTAAAGCGAATTCTCACAATGTAATTTAGTCTATATTATATGCAATTTTCTTTTAGTTTCCTTCTCAACCCAATAAAAAACTTCTCTCTCTTTTTTCTCTTTTCTTTCTCTGTTGAAATCTCCGTCGGCTTTCTCTCGTCTATTGTCAATCATAATCAAATTTATTTAATTTAATCTTAAATAATATCACGATTCAATTCTACCAAAACATATTCAAACTAACGAAAAAGTATTTAAATTGACAGTGATAAAATTGTTAACATATCAAATAAATAATCAATACACAATAATTGGACAGTAAATCAACAAATGCAATTATAGCAAACGCATGCATTCTGTTTGAATAAGCACAAATAAATTATTTATTATTTCCTTTCTTTATATCTTTTTTGGACAAAAAATTAGACAGGATTTTCTAAATGTCAACAAAGATGGGAAAGTGAATTAGTCATTCTCTGTAGCCTTCCTGTAGGCACCTTCCCTCCCTTTAATTTTGTCTCGCGTTATTTTTCAATTACGTCACATGTTGCTTTCTTTTTTACCAAAATCTCACACTTTTTTAAAAAAAATTATTTTTTAATTTCTTTATTTATTTTTAAATAGGGGAGCAACCTGTCTCAACTCAATTCTTATTCCTTTTTGTATTTTATTGTTAGGGTACTCTGTACTTCGCCTCCTTTTGACCAAGCTTGCCTTTTGGCTCACATCCCTTCGATGAAGCCTTGCTCTTGTACAATTTACACTATTTGTGTCACATGTTATGCTGCTTTTCCAATTTTTTGTTTTTTAATTTTGTCATTGTTATGTTTGTAATTTCTTAGAAATTTCTATTTAAAAATTAAGGTGAGCCAAACTAGCTCAATTCAATGACTTAGTAGTTTAAGGTAGATTGCCATTTCCTGACTTAAAAAAATAAAATTGGGTTGTCTTGTTAAGAGTTCAACCCAAATTTATAACAATAATATTTAATAACTAATAAGCCCAATCTTATAACCCTAATGCAAGAATCAATAAGGCCAATTTTATACCAACAATACAACAAGCAATAAGCCCAATTTGATGACAGCAGCATAGCAACATGAACAACAAAGCAAGAGAAAATAAACTTACAATGTGAGTGGTGGAATTAGGCGTGGTCGTGATTGTGGGTGGCATGTGCAAGTGAAATGGTAGTGGAACAAGGCAGCATTAGGCAGTGTAGAGCACTGGCTGATGGTGGCAATGGCTAACGAGGGAGAGGGGGAAAAGGTATCAGCAATAAGATTCAGAAATTAGACCAAATGCACTGTCCAATTTGCTCAATGTGTAAAAAGTGAATTAGGTCCAAACGTTAAACCATATATTTGTCCGGTCAATTTGTTTTAATCATTAAGTCAAATTCTTTTTTTTTATTTTATAGATTTTACAAGGACTTTTTTAAAAAAAGTATCAACCTAAATCTAATTTTTTTGACTCAAATTCTTGTGTCTAATATGATTTTACTAATGGATTGTTCAGATCATTTTGTCACCATTATAAGAATTGTTGTTAAGAATAGTAAAGGTTGTCAATCATATAATAAGAGGAGGAAGGGAAAAGTGGAAAACATAGAAAATAAAATAAAAGAAAAATTGTATAAATTCTTTTTATTTTATTAGGTGTTTAGGTTTCGTTAAATAATTTTTTTTATACAAACTTATATATAAAATCTAATTAACCTTAATACCATCCCGTTTCTAATAGGTGATCAAGTTATACTTACAAGAGAGATTTGATAAATAAATTTGTGTGTATTTTAAGGCTAAGAGTTAATGACTAATATTTTTCAAGATAAAGAAAACACTAAAATGGATAGTCTCTCCAGCAAAACATTTTCTGGATACTCTCTAACATGTTTAAAGGACCAAATTACTTAACAACTAAACTAAGCTTTAATTGATAAATAAACTCACACAACATAAATTTCATACCAAACAATTAATGAAATGATAGTGCATTAATATATCAAATTATTTTGCCTTCTCTAGTATGCCATGTTGCATAAATCACAAAAATTCCATTATCCTACCCTACTATAGTCCTTTAGCCATGGTTCGTGCCTCCAACTTTAAAAATGTAAACAAAAAGAAAGAAAAAAAAACTCATCTATAGTTATTTTATACTGATACATGCATTAAACATGAATGTAACGCAATTAACGCACATATTGATGAGATAATTAAAATTTTATAAGAATAATTTGAAACATGAAGTGAAATTATTTTGATTTTTCATCACTTATGGGTATAAAATGATAATCACATAATAGTCTTCTTAAAATGCACAGAGTAGGTATAATTAAGTCTACATACATTGGCCTGAAAGAATCATAGATAGATAATGTATATCCATGGCAAGTTGGCAAGTTGGCAAGTTGGCAAATGGGCAAAGGAAAAAATATATAAAAAAGGGAACGCAACGATGCGTTTAAACTTGATAAGAAAAGCAATGGGTAATAGGACAGGACCGTACGGGAGTAGTGCGATGCGAATGTGAGTAGGATTGCTTCGCTTCTTCCGTCCTCATCCCTCAGCCTGAGACTCAGGGTTTCCACTTTCCACTTTCCACTCTCATGGAATACCAAAGAGATCCCGTACTTATTTCACTTCTTTACGCATTCCCAACTCCGATTCATTTAATCAAATTCATTTCACCTCATTCCATTCTCCCTTCATTTCACTTTCGCCTCTACTCTTCATTCAACTCAAGATCCTCTTTTACTCATGTCGTTTTCAGCTACTTCCGCGTCCTTCACACTCTAACTCGTCTTTTCTGATTGCAGGTGTAAAAATCTTGCTTCCTCTGCTCTTAATCTCAATGGAACCTATCGTAAGTTTCTTTCTCCACCCTTTCCCCTTTCTCTTTTATACCCAGCACTGTTAATAGGATTTTTTCAAGCTTTAAAATTACAAAAATAAAATAATTCAGCTTCTCTGTACTCTTCTTTCATGTATCAGCTCCCTAGCTGCATTATCTACATCAAACTTTTAATTACACTCAACTGCAATTTGTGAATTGGAGTGCCTCAATCATCAACATTAACAATAGTCAAGGTTTTAAATTGAGGCCTTGGTTCTGTTGCATTCCTTAATATTGCGTGGAATAGCGGACAAATGCAGTATTGCGGTCACGGACACCTTAAAAACATTGACATTGTAGCCAAAATTGCGGTCGCAACTGTTTTTTATAACCTTGACTATAGTCAATGCTAGAGTTCACCTCTTCCAGATTTCAATTATTATTACCTCCTAATTGTATGGTGTCGGAGTCTCTCTTGTCTGTTATTGGTAATTAGGTTCCCCTCTTTCATCCAGGATAAAGAAGAAAAAATTGCTTGTGTGATTGGTGATCGATCAACTAGTGATGTTGTTGTGAGGCTGCGGACGCAGGAAGGTAGAGATGATTGGCTGTACTGTCACTCGGAGATTCTTGTAAAAAACTGCAAGTATTTTGCTGATCGGTTGTCTGAGAACTGGCCAACATGTCAGATCCTGGATTCACGCAACTGTGTTGATGTCTATTGCCAAGAGTCAAATTTTGATTACCATGTAAATCTTATACGCCTTCTCTACATTGTCATAGATGGTTCAGTTGATGATTTGTGGCATGGTGTTAGAAATGCCCTTGGCATTCTCCAGGTTGCGGTTGAGCTTGGATGCTCACAAATTATTACGGCCTGTGTGAACTACTTGGAAGCGGTCACTTGGGAAGAGGCTGAGGAGGAGGAGATATTGAAAATTGTTCCTCGAATGGGATTACAGGCTGAGCCTATCCTTGCTAGACTTCAACCAGTTAACCAGTCTGCTATTGTAGACATCTTTGTCTCTGCCATCCGCTTTGCTACATCGTCCCCACCCCCACAAATGAATGATCTTAAGTCATCGGCGCAAGATCAACTTGAGTACATGATCACTGAAGATGATGATGCCCCTTTATTGACGGCCGATGACAACATAAAACTCGAGGTAAAAGAATGTGTAAACAGGCTATTTTCTCGGTTTAACAACTCATTAATAGATTTATTCTGTGGTTCCACAGAATCACTCTGTGAGGCTGAAAATATTCAGTTGTTTCAATCCTACTTGACTGATTTGTCATGGGTTTGTCAGATACTGAGTAAGTTGGAAATAATGAGAGAATTGGTTGAGTATTGGTTTGATGCATCAGAAAAGATTGTCAAGGTGCTTGAGCAAGGAAGTTCTACAACTGAAGAAGTCCTTAAGATAAAGTTACGAGCTATTGAGGTGACATCAAAGGTTTTAGAGGCAATTGGTTATGGTACTGTTATATTGCCAACTGCAAAACGCCTACAGGTTTTGAAAGTGTGGCTTCCATTTGTGAGGGTTACAAAACCATTGATTGATTCTGTCAACACAATGAATTGTGTGAACGCCATGCTAGTTAACATAGATGGCGAAATGTGGCAATCCTTAGAATCTACTTTTGTCTCTATAATTCTTGCACTGCCATCAGGGGATCAGGCAGAGGTTTTAACCGAGTGGCTGGATAATGAGTATATGCAGTATCCAGACTTAACTGAGGCATTTGAAGTATGGTGTTATAGGTCCAAGGTTGCCAAGAGAAGACTATCATTGCAAGGGGATGAGCATGCCGTGACCAACTCATTTTGATGGTTTCACAAATTCTGTTTCTTCATATTAGACTACTAATCCAAGAGTTCTACCCTGTCAAGGCATTGTGAAGAGATAATCTCTTTGCACGTGAGTGGAAATTTTTTGTTGGAGGCATTTAAAATCTCCACTTCTCATCAATACAATGTAAATTGCGTTGAAGAGTTTGTAAAATGTTGTAATTTCTAACTGTGAACTGTAGAGGATGTATTTTTGAAATAATTTATTTCATAGTCAGCAAAATCACGATACTATACTAATTGACGATGATTTTGCTTGGGCATCTCTAGTTACATGGATATGTAGCTCCAGACGTTTCGTGCAACTTGGTTTGTTAACACAACATGACGCATATAATAGTCCTATGGTAGTATTTTTTAAAAGAAATAAATAATCATTTTGATGTTTACTTTTGACAGGAAAGGAGAAAAGAGAAAAATTCATAAGAAATAATGCTCCTGGGATCTAAGGAGCGTCAATGAAGGTACAAGATAAAATAGAAATTGAGAGTAGATAGAATTCGAGTAATTGCTAGAAAGATTGAAATTTAGTGAAAAAATTCACTAGTTCATGTACTTTAATGGTTGAGTGACATATATAGACATTCATTCACGCACAAATACTCATTTTCCTCAATTGAAAGGTTGGCTGGGTTTGTGCGGTAGGTATTAATAGTGATGAATGGTAGTGGCACTCTTGGGAAGGTGGAGGTAAACATAGAATGATGTTTTATCATTTTATCTTTAACTTCATTTCACAATTTAAATTAGACATAGTTATACGAAAAATATAATTAATGAAAATATTCTGATTTCAAAAATACTTTGTATGTATAATCAATTATTTAACATTTTATAAAATAATTTATCCTATAAACCCTAATTCTATACGACACACTAGTGTAACCTTAACTTTGGCAGCGAAAACATTATGTCCCGAAGTAATGCTTAAGGAAATAGGCAGTGATAATCTCCGATGAATTGTAGCCAAATTGATAGATTTTAAGCATCATGTCGGAAGGAATACTTAAGGAATAGATAACTAGTTGATCATATAGCTTAGAAATTTTAGTTCAACAAAAGAAATTGTTCTGTAGGTAGAAGACTAATATTCGTGGGTGAGTTTCTCTATTGTGTCTCTCAAGTCTCTTTAATAATAAAGCTTAGTAATAGTTTATACACGCTGTATTTATTGTGGACTGATGAACCACTATGATGTAATTAAAAAGTTGTAATGTACAATTATTAGATAATTAAGATTCATTAAGAAGAAAACAATTATGCTAATGAAAATAGGTCAATAACAAAAATGTTTTCCTCATACTGGGTTTTATTTACCTAATAATTATCCGTTACAATCCTTTAATGATATCATAATGACTTATCAATCTAAATGACCGTTACATGACACACTGTTGTATGGGTGTTCTATAATAACTAAACTTGACTATTAAACATACTTGAGAGACAAGTGAAAACAATTCACTCATAAAACATTAATAATCTACCTTCAAAATACTTATTAATACTTATGTTCTAGTTATAACAGATACTCCCTCTAATATGGTATATAAGTATATAAGTAAAAAAAATAATTTATAGTAATTAAGAATGATAGTTAAATATCATTTAATTATATCAATTTTATTTAATAATAAATTAATTTTTATTGAAATTTAATATCAATAAAATAAAATAATTGAAAATATAACCTATAATAAATAAAGGATATTTTAGAGATAAGTTCATCGAACGAGATGAAATTAGTTAATATTTGTTTATATTTGAGATTATTATCTCATATAATTTTTTTTATGTTTATATACGATATAAGAGGAAGTACTATATTATATTTAAAAATTATATTTTTATATTAAAAAATACAAAAAGTGGAGGTAAAAGAAACGGCCAAAAACACAAAAAGAATATTGGAAAAATGTAAGTGAAACATAAAACAAACGTAAAAAAATGAAGACAAACTATTTACCTAAGTTCAAATACTAAAATTTTCAATTCAGTATCCATTTTACTTTATTCTCACATCTTATGTGGATGCTTGATCAAAGAAAATAAAATAAAAACGTCAACCTTATCAAATATGAACGTGGATTCTCTTGTAATTTATTTGATCTCTCCAATATCTCTCTAATCAAATCAAAACAGTACATTACATTTAATGAAAATTGGTTAATGCTTTTGTAGATTAGTTTACCATTCTAAAGATTGATCAATTTTCAAATAACATTGAATTAATTTGATGTCAATTGACTAATTTATAGACCAACTCCAAAACTGTTAACATTAACCAATCTTACAATTAATTGACTATATACAAAATAAATTGAACAATCGCTTTAGGATGTTAAATATAATGTACGGTTTTTAATTTTACTAGAGTAGAGAGATACGAGAGAGAGTTGATTGAGATGGTATCAAACATACATAAAGTTTGGTCAAAACTAATTTATGTTGTGCATTCAATGCGTGTCGAACCGTGTAGCAATCGTGTACCAAATTCGGACAATCATCACGGTGTCTTGTGCATGTTTGTGTTTAATTGACATGCCAACTATCAGGTATGGGTTATAGGAACCAGAAGGAGGGGGATTAGGGGAAGACCAAAATCTTTAGCAACAACTTCAACCTAAGAATTCTCGTGCTGTGATCAAAACTGCAATATTAATCAAAAGAACGTAGCTTTGATTTACTAACACATTCAAAGATCTATGACGATTTAGCCGATGGATAGAAGTTAAAAAAAATTTATTTGCTCAGCTTGTTTTAATTTGTTTTAATCCATAGATGTGTTATAAGTGATAAATAATTTGAGTCGTTTAAATATACGACATAAATTTGAGTCTTAACTAAATAAATGCAAATAGAGTAACATTTGCAAGGAAAAGAATTGTCTTTAATTATACACTAATTCATTGAAAAATTAGTTTCATGACTTTAGGCAATGAAAATACTTTACTTTTAGCGTAAAAAAAGCTATTTATTTTATTTAATTAATCTTGAATTATGTGTTGATATGATCATTACCATACATTATATTCATTTGAAAAATATTTTCAATATTAAAATCTCGATTTTGTATTATAGTAAAGGACTATTAATTCTTGTTTATGAGTTCAAATGAACTATGTTATATTGTATGTGATGAAGTGATTTTAATTTACCTTCAAATTTGGTAAAAAAGTTTCAAGTAAATTAATTAAATTGATCTCTAAAGATTTAGTGTTAATCATAATTATTTTTAAATAATGTAGATTAGGCTTAACATCAAGACAATCTTGATTGAATCCTTATATTTTAGGTTGACGTCAAGTTTGGTACATTGTTAAATCACTGTATATATGAAATATTATTTTGTTTTTATTCTCATAAGCTTTCACTTTTTTTTTAGACATATAGGTCAATAAAAAATATTATAAAAATTATTTTAGCCTCAACTCTTAAATAATATAAAATTTTGATTTCTCGAAACAAGTTTCAAATGTGATTCAAAAATAGTGTTTACTTTTACTAAAACACATAAGTATAACTCTTTAGTGACAAAATTTTTCTTTATTCCTTGCGAAAAGAAAAAACTTTCTGTAATAACATTTTGACGTTCTACTTTTATTTATTATATTTTTCTAGATTATTTTTTTGGCTTCAAATGTGCAATAATAGAATGGCCGTTATACTCACTACCAATAAAATAAAATAAAATAGAATGACCATTATACTTAAAAAAAATTCGTAATTGGTTCTGGTTTCTTCTGTGGATGATATGTAGTAGAATATCACAAGATATATTTTCAATCGAAGATATATTGGTATCCTTTACCAAATTAAAATTTATGACAACAATCCATCTATCCCACCTTCAGAACTTACAAAAATAATATACAACCTCAACCATATACTTTCAAATCCTAAGCTATCTAAGAACTCAAATGGTTCTATGCAGGGTATAAACCTATACTAAGTAAAATTCCTTGTTTCTTTACACTACAATTTTTCATCACTCCCCACACAAGAAGCAGGGGACTAAGAAGAAATTGTGAGCGACTCAGAAGCAGCGAGTAGTAGCAGTGCTGTGCCACCACATTGCTCACCTTTTAATGTCTTATTCAGGTCACAAAGTCTGGCAACAATTGCGCAGCAAACCTCTTTGGGTTTTGCATGCTCATACTCTCATAACCAGCTGTAGAGTGAGGAGAGGAAGTGTTTATGGCACCAAACTCATTTGGTTCACCAATGTCCAAGCTTCTTCCCAGTTGAATGTTTTGGTTTGGGAGAAATGTTTGGTGGCTTCCTGGTAATGAGTCAAGACCAAGAGTGAGGGAAACCCCATTACCTGAAAACCTTGGTGTAAATTGCTCTGCATCAAACCTTCCAATATCTCCAATTGGGTACTGTCCAAAACCACCAATGAAGTTTGTTTGGTTTCCCATGAAGGAGGACCCGTTTCTGCCTTGCCTTTCATCTGCAAATTTCATTGAAAGCTGCTCATTGTTTGCCTCTTTGGGTTTCACATCCATGTTAATTGAAGGGACACTATTTGGGGAATGCATCATCTCATGGTTCCTTGGTTTCTTGGGACTTCCTTGTGTTATCCCTTCTAGCTCTGATGACCCAATGAAGCTGAATCCTGATTGGTTTCTCACATTCCCACCAAGCGGTGATGTGGATGGTCTAGAAACTGAAACCATAGCAGTGTTCTGGCTCTTAGAAACGTCTTGTTTGGAATTGAAACTTTTAGCCTCGGTTTCATTGGCAGGACCTTTCTCTTGTGGGGCTGACATATTCATAGCAGAATCTTCATTGCTCTTGCTTGATTTATCCTCAGATCCATTCTGCTCATGATCCTTCATCTCCTCGGTGTACATTTCCTCCACCATTGGCTTCCAAAGCCGAACTCGAGCATTTATAAACCAATTTGAAACCTGCCACATATCAAACATATTTAGAGGAAGAACCATTCATCAAATGAAAGAGTCAAATACCATTAGTCTAGTTACCTGGCTCCTAGTTAGCCCTGTTTGTTTTGCAAGCATGTGCTTGTCCGAATCCTTGGGATAACTGGAACCAAACTCAGTTATTTCAGGACAATCTTTGAAGCAATTAAAAATATGTTTAAGGAATGTTGTAACAAAGAAAAGTTAAGTGTGCTTACGGGTGGAGGAAGTGTTCGAAGAGCCAAGCACGAAGAACAGAAACGGATCTTTCAGGCAATCCTCTCTGGGGTCTCCAAGCATTGTGCTGGATCATTCCCAATTGTTGGAGAGCACGCTGTTGCCGAAGATGATGGTCCACATATTTGAGCCTAGAACCTTCTATTTTCCCTCCAAAGCAATCCTCTTCTCCTAAGCTCTTATTAGCAGATCGAACCTGCCCTGCAATAGCATCTTTCAAGCACCTAAACTGCTTCGAGATTGTTTGCAATGCAAGAGCAGTGTAAGTCCTCGCAGACCCAATCCCCGCAGCTTGCTCAAACGAAGATACCACAATCTCCATCTGCTGGTGGTACTGCCTGTACCTTTGCTCCACCTTCAACCATGCAATTTAACACCATTAACCCTCCATAATCTTTCTATATTTCCATTCATTAATCATTGACTTAGGTTTTTTTTTTGTTGACACTTTTTACGTAAGCAAGTTGAAAACATGGTCAAATATGAAGGAACTAGTATATTGTGTAACCAAATAGGCGATACTATAATTAAGGTGAAGAAGAGATACCTCATCAAGCATGCCGATTAGCTTTGCTTTCTTCATCTGAATTTCTTGTCTTTCTGCAGTGGATATGTCAGAGTTACGCTTCCCGTTGCCTTCCCCAGCAACTGAGCCATCTCCACTACCTGCTGCGGATGATTCTCCAATCACCTTGGTCTGTCCCCCACTCTTTTTACCCAACTCAGTGCCAATCCCACTGTTAACATTCACAACCTCTTCTAGAAGCTCATGCGCGGCCTTCAAGTACTTTGAGCTCAAAAGCACGTTCTGAATGCCTGACGCGCCGTTGTTTGTAACCCCAGAAGCGGACGACGGTGATCCGCCAGACGCGCGCAGGTCGTCGCCGGACATGGCCGACCCCAACCCTAGGGACAGCCCCTGCTGCGCGCGTGGGGTATCACGCGCCGCCGAGGGGGCCTCGAGCGCGTTCCAGGGATTGTACTGCATGCGCGGCAGGAAGCCATGCAGGGCCGAGACGTCGTGGTGCGCGTGCATGGAGTGGTGGTTCAAGTCCTGGGAAGACGGGAGGGGGATTCCAACGAATTGTTGGGTGTGAGAGGGCGGCGCGTGAGGGCTGAAGGAGTGGTTGTTGCCGCTGGAGACGGCGGCGGGGTTGAGAAACACGAGGTTGGCGGCGGCGTGCGAGGGAGGCGGCTGAGGCGGCGCGTCGGAGTAGTGGATGTAGCCGGGGTTCATGAGGACAAGAGTTTGGAGTCCGTCGGCGGCACCAGATTGGATTTCGGAGTTACCATGATGAAAGTATGTCGCCATCGGTTTGGGGTAAAATAGGTTGTTACTTCACTGAAAAGAGAGCACTACCACGTTAGTTACGCTAGCCTTTCAAAGTTCACATCCATCACCCAATACCACAAGTCACAACCCTTTGTCACAACAAAACCAAAACAAGCACCTCACAAACACATGTAGTTGTATTCGTGTCGTTCGTACCTGTGATGAATCTTGCAACGAGTTGTGGATCAACCCATCAACACAACTCCCAATAATTGATGCTCGTTAGGTAGCTTAGCTTCTCCTCAATCAAAAGAACCCTGAAGAAAAAAACAAACAAACAAACAGTGAAGTGAAAGAAACTGAAATAATGATGAATCTACAAAAATCTTGAGATTATATTTCACTTGTAGTTCCAAATTATGTTACATATGAAATTGGTTAGGCTTTGTGCATGGTTTTGTCATTTATGTAGTCATCAAAACTTGAAAGAGGAAAAGTAAAGGAAATAAAGAAAAGGAGAGAATTCATTATTTATATGATATGGTAGTTATAGACTATAGTATACCTGGTGTGAGGGAAATTGGGGTGTGCACGTGATTCATGATGGTTTGTGAACTGCAAGGGAAAGAAGAATTTCATTTACAATGACTGGAAACCTATGAGAAAGGGAATTTAGGGAGACATAGAGAAGCAGGCACACGCAGAGTTAGTCTCACCCACCAAAGCAATATTATAGTTATGGCTAACAAAAACATACATCAAAGCAGAAAAAAATTGATGCATAAAATTAACGCACCTGTCAACGTGCATATGTGATCTATCTATCTTTGGGATTTCATCAGTCGCTTCACTTACAAAGAGGAAAGCTCTCTGTCAGACTCAAATCCGCTGCAATTCCACCTCAACTGAAAAGGGTAAAAAAGGAGTTCAAGAGAGAGATGGTTAAAAAAGACTCCGGAAAAAGATGCCCATCTTTGTTCACCCCATTATCCACACATTTATCATCATTTTCTTTAAAAAAAAATGTTTTTTTAATATATCAAATTCTGGGTTGGGGAATTTTTGTGAGAACAATGAAGTTAACATGCCTCAGTGGCTGCTTTCTTTTTCTTTTCTTTTTTTCAAAAAGAAGTACCTGTGAATAGATCAAAACAGGGGAACTCCCTTTGATTTGACCCTCTCTTTTCAAATCATTTGATGCACAAGCCAAGCACCCTTTGATGAGCAAGAAAGAACTTTTGAGGAGAGAGAGAGAGAGAGCAATTCTGTGCTGAGAAATCTATAAAAATATATAATGAAAATGCAATCAAAGTGTGTCAGAAGATACAAACAGCTGAAAAACGAGGAAACGTCTCCTTCCGCAAAGCTTAATTAATTGTTTGTTTAATAAGAAAAAGAAAAGGAAAAAAATAAAGGAGGATGATGATGGACAAGAAGCGGGGTGGAGGATCTCATTGCTCATTTCTCCATTAAATATCTTCTTGTCGTTTTCACAATTTCCATATTTTTCTTATCAACTTATTTGGGAATTTTTTGTGGTTGGATGCCTGAGTTTGAAGATAAAGCAATTAAATTGCTAAGGAACGCAGAACCAACTACCATAACACCAACTTTAATGCTTTCAAAGCTGAAAATATATTTGTCAAAATTATTTTCCAGCAATATTTACAGTTGTATTTCCTTGTAATGATTATCTCCTAGATTTATTTATTTTTTAATGCATTATTATCTCTTAAACTTCACCTATTACCACTCAGTGTGTAAATTTAGCAGATTAAAAGTGTAAACGGAAAAAGAGAAAAGGAAAAGAGAGTTAAAAAAGCAAGGGGTCCCAATCAAGTGCATGTATGATGTGTCTATGAATCATGAGCCCCTAAATAAGTGGTCCCACCTTGGCTCTCATGCATCAGACCTATACTAGCAGACATCAGCATATCATAATGATCAATAAAATAAAAATATAAGAGGTCAAAATTTTGCTTATATTAATATTTCTACTTGTTTCTTTGAGAATTTTGTTCCTTCTCTCGTTTTCTTATCCCCAAAAATGAAATCCTTTAGTTATCCTTATTTCTTTCTCAATAATTTTTTCACTACAACCAAAGGATCACTTGACTTAGATGCGCAAAATTAAAATCAAAATAACCATAGAGTAGAAAGAAATGGACAAAGAAGGAAAAACACGGTCCAATAAATAATTAGTAATAACCCTTTCCAGCTTGTTTGAGGTAACCCCATCATTCCCATGGAAAGACAGAGAATAACCATATTTATTAAAATTCTCAAGTGCAACGGCTATTTTCTACATCCCAGCCTTTACAAGTTTTCAATCACCATCAGTAACTATTATTGTGTAAGAATGAGCAGTGACAAATATTTGGCCTGTGATGTTAATAGGACTAAAATTTTCGAAGTTTGGGACATTCATTCATGTAGCCACCTCGGGTATCATCCATCCATAAAGCTAGTAAAGCAGTATATTTATAATATGGTAGGCGCGCTATTAATATTAATATTAATATACTATCTAGTATATAAAGGCTTCTATGAATGATCTTTTAATAATCAACATGTCATTCTCGTAGAGATCAATGTCAATAGTATTTATTTCATACTTGTCTTTGGATTCTTTCGTGAAAACTCATGGGAACTTTTTGTTCTCGTTCCAGTTGCATTAACAACCAAGTTTTCAGTTTTCACAGCTAGTAAAAGCACATTGGATCTCCCGCGGACACTTGTAAAACCAGAGTAAAAGGGTGTGCTCAGTTAGTCGATAGTGAATATTCATATGTCAGAGGTCTCAATAGTTCAGGGTGTACTTCAAAAGGTACATGATGACCTAGACGGGAATGTGGTTTTTTCTGTCTTTTTTTTTTTTTTTTAATCTCTTCAACGGCAGAAATTCTTCCAATACTCGTATTTTTACATCACACTTTCCTTTAAGAAAAATAACTCATTTCTCAGTGTTGTCTCTTCTTTCCCAAATTGGTAAGGATCCAGAATGTGTGAAGAAATGTTAAAATTTTGACATAATTACTTAAATTAACAACTGAAACGTGTCATGAAACTTTTTAGTGATGTGTATATTTTTATTATAACTCATAATTTTAGTATATGTTTATTCATTTGAATTTGCCACTGTCTAAATAAAAAACAAGAATTTCCATCAAAAGAGTCACATTTTGTGTGTGTTTGCTTGAGTTAGAAAAACACATATATAATTAGTTATTTTCACGTCAAAAACGAGAAAAGACATAAAAATTACACTTTGTAGCTTCTATTGGATCCACACCGATATATACGCGTTACTAAATATATTATTAATTATGTCCGGAATAAGATTCTCTTTTATAAAAAATATATATTATGAAAAAAAATTAAAATGTAAATATAATTTATATATGAGAAGAGAGTAAATATATTAAATTGACTAATTTTATTTTAAAATTTTAGTATATAAATAATTACATTAATGATATATATTACTGACGGGGAACCTATATCATTTTTTTCTAAGGTAATACTTCTTTTATTAAATTAAATCACTTCCCTAGTTCCCCTCGCTAACAATTAAAATCCTCTGACTTTTCAAAAGAGTGACACTAATGAAGAAAAGGAAAATTACAATTTCTTAGAAAAATTTAAAGTATGGAAAAAAAAGCTAATACACATTTATTACCTTATGTGTGATTATTTAGATGATAAATTAATTTAAAGAAAAAGAAACTTAGATGGTTCAAATTCCTCCTTTGGATTTAACTATGACTTATATAATTGGATGCATGTTCCTTTAAAAGTAAAACCATTATAGAATCCTAGAGTTACCTAAGAAGGTGGAGGTTATCACCACGATGATGGTGACACGGAATTCAATTACTTTGGATATGATGTTTCCCTAGAGAAACAATGGAGATGCATGGCATAATATAGTAATTAAACAACTATATAATTAATTATTGGTCAGAAAATCTCCCAATTAAGTTATAATCAGGTGACTAATTTTTTAATCCAAGTTATTTTATCATAACAATAGGAACCCTGGAGCCAATAAGCTGCAAAACATGTACAAGCCCGTACTGGTGTCCCCTAAATGGATTTTAGATATTCTGTTGATTTTGAATAACCAAATAGATAAACTGGCACACATCACATCATAGAAACCCCAATCTCTGATGATCCGAACTCACCCTGTCGATGTTTATGGGTGTGACTGTATAATATAAATTAAAGGGGATTTTGTAAGTGGCCGTGTATGGTCCCTTTGTATGTGTCCTCTATCAATTTCAATATTGTTATCATGGGACTCTTTGCTTGCTGATGGTTGTCTCACCCTTTTCTTATTCCAATTTCTTTTCTGAAGAAAATGACTTGAAAAGAAGAAAACACTGAGAAAAGGTCATAGATTTCCTACTTAAACTATTCTATATATGTAGTTAGTATACGTCAAAAAGAGGCCAAAAGAAATGATCGCAAAGGTGAAAGTCGGTATGAATTGAAGAAATAGATATAAATATAAGTCATATATGTACGCACCAATAGTAATAATTAAGATCTAGCTAGTTGCATCAAAACCATGATTGTATGCCAAAGAAGTATCAGAATTCTCAAAATACGGGTAATGCTGTATGAATAAAATGTTATTAATTAGAAAAGTATATATAATGTGATTTTATTTTTAAAATTAAAGGTGCTAAAAAGTGAAATTGAAGCTTCTAAATTGTGTCGGGTGAGTTGAATGAGCAAAGTCAAAAATTAAGGTTCACTGCAGCATATGGTATACTGTGTCACGTGAGATTTTTGACGGGGAAGTAGTGGACCCATGTTTTTAATAGGGAGGAAAAATGAGAGAGTTTGTTTCGTGATGAAAGGAATAGCCGTCCAAAGACGCAACTATTATTTGGTTTTGGTATGCACTCGGACGCAGCTGAAAGACTCAAGAACGAAATAAAAGACCCCTATATTGCCACAAAAGTAAAGGGCCCACAATATACCTACTTACGACCCCACTCCCCCACTTGCTGCCACCAAGTTCTTCATCCCCCACCATCTCAACCATACAAAAATCTTAGCTATACACTACAAATAATATTATCAAAAATCTTGTAAAATATGTATCATGTATTGGGTTTCTGGATAAGTCCAATATTTAATTAACAAATTATATTATATTATAATAATATTTAAATACAAAAATTATCTAAAACCTTAAAATTTTTCAACGCAACCTTAATCACCATACTAGCTGTGCTCCACCTTGCCCCTGAACCAACAATCACCTGAAGATACAGCTAATGTGACTGCCATGTCGGATCAATATAAATAATATAAAATCCCATTAATATGTGTATTTTGGTAGGAGGCTTATCCAACAACGTATACATGTTTATGATTACACGTAACTGCTTTAAAAAAACACACAGGCAGAGATTTTCCCTTGTGATAATTTTATAAATTATTGATGTTCACGAGGAGGTGATGATATAGTAATGTTTTTGTTTAATTATATGTGTATGGTCCTGCAATTCTAAAGCAGGCGGCTACTATGCCCCAACTTTTGCATACTTGGCTAGCTCTGGCCTTTAGTGTTGTGATGTAAGTAAGAGTATTATCAAACCTAAACACAACTTATGGTTTGGTTGATTGGTCATGCCTTGAGTGTCGTCGAGACTCATAAGTCAAAAGATCGACTAGCTGATAAAAGAAGTTGAGAGCCATGTCATTAAGTTCATTGAATCTTCTTGACATGACTCCACTCCCTTGTTTTATTGTTTTCTTGGAATTGCCATCTCCTCCTCCTCCACATATGTAAACCTCACCCATTTGGGAAAAAATCAAATAAAACTTACTCACTCCAACATGACTCAATTAAAGTGGATAGATATGCAACCTTCAAATGTAATGACAATTTCCAATATTAGAAGAAAATAAAATTATACATACACTAATGTAATTTATATACAATCATTTAATTATAAATTAATGTATAATAAATTTATTAATTTTTATAATTACTTTAAAAATTATATTTATTATAATTTATAATTAATTGATTGTAAGTCAATTATGCTAATAATATATAAAAATTAAAATCTAGTTAAAAATTATAAAAAATTACAAAAATAATAATATCTTATTTTTTATCTAATATATATATTAGAATAAATATGATAAAGAGGATATTACTGGCAGGCCTTTTAATTACATTAATGCTAACATTCCTTTTAACTACATTCATTGTTTATCTAGTTAATGAATCAAATGTTAGGATGAGTTTCAAATTAATGACTACGATAGTGCATTATTAAATTATATGGTGTCAAAAAAAATATTAAAAATTAGGATTAATTTCATTAATACGGTCCTTGTCAATTAATCTATTCATAAAGATATAGAGTTTATACTAATAATACAATGTATTATTAATATATATCAATTTTATATGCTAATAAGTTATATATTAGTATGAAGTATTATTTTGTTAGTATAGAATATAGATCCATAATATCTATACTAAGAATTTAATTTTTGTTAAACAAAGACTATATATCAACGGAAGTTAATGAAGCGTCAAATTGTTAGTATAGGACAATTTCTTTTTATAATGTTTGCATAAACGTGATTCGTTTTAAATTTTTATCTCCTTAAGTTAAAGAAAAAGATTATAATTCAATTATTAACTTCAATCACCATCATTATTATTCTATGAAAGGGACAGAAATGATACTTGTAATTTATAAATCTACAAAATAGCGTTTAGTCCCTATGCTTTATCCTATGTGAAATTTGATTTCACTAGTTTTAATTGCTTGTGTTTAATTTTATTTAGTTTCTCAATTATTCAAATTAAGTATCTTATCTCAAAATCTAATCCAATAATAATTAACATAAATGTAATACAAGTGTAATACATTATTAATTTGTATAAATTAACAAATAAAAATGTATAAAATATTTAAATAAAAAATATAAATATATAAGATGTAGCAAAAGTCATGTTTGTTACATTGTACTATAATTAAATTAAATTATTTTGTTTGTTGTAAAGACGTACTTATGTTTTGTAATTAATTACTTTATTATATTGAATTTAAATTAGTTAAATATTTTATGTTTTGTAATGAAGACGTGAAAAATATGTTTGTTTAATTCAAATGTACATAATGAATTTGAATATAAATATTTAGATATTTATAAAATATGAGTATAAAATTATTGTATATATGAATGTAAATCCTAATATAGGTAAAAAAAAAAATTAACATAAATATAGAAACAAATATTGTAATACTATATCCATTAACCCAATTGATCTTATGATTGGCTAAGATAAGCTTAGTAATAAAAGTTAAAAAAGACCTAATAGATTTATTAATTAGTCATAATAGAAACGTTGACATACATTTCTCAACACAATGTTATTATTAATTAATGACTAAAATTATTAAAAATTTAAAAATTTATGAGTTTCTTTAATAAATCTCACTAATAATTTTGTTGATTTAAATAAATTTTAATTATTAAAAAATATTAAAAAAGTGTATTAAAGAGTATAATACTACTTGCCTCCTTTTAATTATATTAAACACAAAATAATCAAATCTCAACTTTTAATGAATTGGAATTCATTAGAATGTTTCTCTACCTAAATAATGAATTTATAATATTTAAAGGTGTTCTATTAGAATCTATTATTTTATTTTTCTATGCTAAACAAATTACAATATTTAAAGGTATTTTAGATCTGTGTTTGACTTCAAAGTAATTTATGAATGAAAATGATAAAATAGGTCAACACAATATCTAAGCATATCACATATTATCTCATGTTAAATAACAACTATATATTAAAATCTTATAACTGCCTTGAGATAATTTTTCCAACATTTCGATGTTAACTGTTCACGCCTATAATTTGAAAAGAGTTATCATGTGAACTTAATTTGAGTATGAGGGAGAGTCTCATTTTCCTTCTTTCTATTTTTTATTTATAATCATTTTTGAGGTTTTACTTACTATGTTGATCACTTTATAGAGTCAGTCACTTTTGAAAAACCAATTGGGGACTAAAGGTCAGGAAAAGTTCGACTGGCCAGGAGGGTTAAAGATCGAGAGGGTTGAAGAACGAACAATACACAACCTTCAAGTACCGAATAGAGTGATAAGCGCTTTAAATTGGAGAACCTACCAAAATACACTAGCTAGGAGGACTAAAGACCAACTGATACATCAACATATAACATTATTCATCCATATATAAAATGAGACACAAAACATGAGATAATATATAATATGTTAGACATACTTTAGTCAAGATAACAATTAATAAAATATATATTCATCCATATCTCCCTTCAAAAATTATAATCCTTAATTAATTATTCCTTACAAGTAAATCCTCCAACTATAGTTGAATATGAGTTGTAACTAGCAAACAGTCTATTTAACCTATAATTTGTTTAGGCTACGAACCCTATAAAATGAGACACATTTAGAGTGTATGCTTTTTACAATTCGATCTTTATAACTTGTGGATTTGGCAAATTTGGTATGCGGGTTAATAGATCAACTCGCATGACATTGTTCTTATATATATATATATAATAAATTTAATAATTAATTTATTTTATTGAAAGTTTTAATATTTATTTAATGTATTAAACATATTTAGTAATATTAATTATTAATAAATGATAGTCATTTTTTATTGCCTCATTTTAATTATTTAGGCTTTTTTTATTAATTCTTTAGCTGGCACTTTATTAATATATTTATCATACTATTCAAATTTATCAATTATTAATGAGTAACCTGTGATATTTTGCAAACTAAATCAAATCAACTAAATTATCAATATAAACTAATGCAAACAAACTTTAAACAGGACTGACCAAACCGTTTACCTACCTCAATCTGACCAAAAAAGGAGACTCTCTCATAGCAAACCACCCTACGATCCTGCGCTTGCCAGGTAACGTGAACTTCTTAGGGTGACTTATATTTCAAGAGATATAAAATATATTGTTAATAGCCTAATTAAGACTTCGAGAATCTTACCATATTATCAATACTTTTTAATTTTTTTTAAAAAATCTATTAAATAACAACATATTTGATTTATTTTAATAACATAACATTTTCCACCTTTCAATTTATTGAAGAAAGGATGTGTAGACAACGCGTATAAATAAAGTGAAATAGAAAATGAACATTATATTAGTAATATAAGAAATTAACTCTTTTATTCTTGTATGTTCCATTAAAGTAGTTTAGTTAAAAGTAGTACGTAGTTTAATTTTTTTAGAATTTAGTTAAAATATATTGAGAATGATTTTTTTTTCTTCATCTAATATATGAAGTAATGTATATGATAAGATTGATCATTAATTTTTATAATAATTGTTTTGAAAAATATATCTAAAGTTATCTCTATCAGTTAATAAGGTAAAAAATATGTGTATTAAAATTAAATTTATTTATTATATTCCGTCTTAGGGAATATTATTTTATTTCATCTAGTTATACATATTAATTTTTTAATTTTAATATATTGAACTTTTTAATATGTACTATGTAATTTAATTTAAATAAACACTCTCAATCCTATGAGGATATAGATAGATTTTCTATCTAATATATACAAGCGCAAGTTTTTTTCACCTTTTTTAGTGAATTTGTGACTACAGTCCTAGAGACCATATTATTTCACTTTTTCGTTTATTTTTTTCTTTCAAGAATTATTTTCATCCTTTTCATTCAATTGCAATGAATTTTGATGGATGTACTTTTCGATAAGAGATATATAATTTTTTCTTTCAAAATTAGCATTTACTGAAATTCTAGACCCTCTTGGCAGATAGAAAGTTGGAGGAAGAAGGAAGACAAGAATTGGACAGTTTCCGCTTATCTCTCGAAGGGCATGTGAGGTGCTTTCATTTGGATAGTGTTGAGCCCAAATAAAATGAGGGGATGAGGTTTTAGGGGAACAAAGTGGTCTTTTAATGGTGGATTTTCCTGTGTTTCACATTGAAAGAGATGTATTTGTAATAATTCTGATGCTCCCCGTGAGTATGAGTCGGAATTAAAAGCTCAACTCATTTAATTCGCTAAAATGAGGCGGCTATTTCAACGCTT
Source organism: Mucuna pruriens (assembly GCA_025330945.1). NCBI lineage: Eukaryota > Viridiplantae > Streptophyta > Magnoliopsida > Fabales > Fabaceae > Mucuna > Mucuna pruriens. The sequence goes on from JAENHJ010000528.1 coordinate 4,944,727, forward strand.
CTACTCACGTTACTTAATCGGCATATATGTCATTCTACGGATCAATACGCGAATTGAGTACTTTTTTTTTTTTAATAATTTTATTGTTTGATTAAATATTTTTTATTAGACATAATATTTTGTGAATTACTATAAATTTTATGTTATTTTGTTTCATTGTTTTACATTTATTTAACTAAAGCTGATAATTTCTAAAAAGATTTATATTTAGAAAATTTAGTAAAATGACATTTTTATTTTTGTAATTGTAATATTGTGTTTAAATTATTTATATTTATTTATTTAGTTGGTATATTTATGAGTTATTAATTTTGTATAGTTTCTTTTAATTTTGATGAATTAATCTAACTTACAACTCGTTGTGAGTTTGATTAGTTGAAATTTTTAATACAATCACAAAAATATATTGAACTTAATTCAACTCATTTTTTTATGGGTTGAAAGTAAACTGACTCATTTGTTTAAAAATTAAAAATAAGTTGGATTAAGTTAAATTGACTTATTTGACTTTCTTAATTGTTTCTTTGGATGAGTGGATGGAAAACTAGGAATAAGAGAGGATTTAAAAATTTTAATTAAAGGTAAACTTGAAGGAATTTTTTTTAATTTTTTGTTTCTAAAAGCTAACTTTTCTCTCTTTCCATCTTCTTTCTCGCCAACAATGAAAAGAAAGGATATTGTTATCTTGAGAAAATCTTATGATTTTATGGTCTTTATCTTTACTCTTAGTCACTAATAAAGATAAGTCATTAGATTCTTAGAGTTGTAGAATATTCTAAAAAACAGACACAAAATGAAATTTGCTTACATTTAACCTGCGTGTTGTCTTCAAATCAATCATCACATATACTAACTATAGCAATTAATTAGTGATCACAAGACTCTTCTTAGTTTATACTCTCTTCGAACTTAAATACAAGTACAAAAATATAATTTATACTAATTATGAAAGTTGGTTGATAACATTAAATTTTAGTAATTTTATTTTAAAAAAATAATTTTTTCTTAAACTACTTTTCAAAGAAACTTGATATCAAGAATACAAAAAATGAGCTATTTAAAAGAAAATCTCAATTAAATGATGATATCATTAAACAAAGTGAAAATAATTAAGATTTACTTATATTTGTTTTGCATAGAAGTTAATATTTATATTAATTTAGATAGAAGAAAAAATATTTAATTTGAAGGAAAGAAACAACAACAAAAATAAAAAATAAATCACATGCTTTATATTTTTTACCTTGGTAGGATTTGAATGAGGGTCTTTGCATAAGTTATTTCTATAAATTATCTTGAAGAACTTATGAAAATTGAAGAATTTATGAAAATAAGTTAAAAATATCTTATGAATCTAATCATAAGATATTTTTATAAGTTTTACCAAACATTTTTCACAAATTGCTTATAGTATAAGACAAGTTCAAATAAGTAACAAACTCTTCTATAGAGTCCTTATTTAATATAAGAAGTAAATATGGTTGTTTCATAAAAATAAAAGAAGTAAATGTATTTTTTTAAGCGCTTTTTAAATAGGTTATAAGTATAATATATCAAATCTAATTATTTTAAATAAGGATATATGTAAAAAAAAATTATTGAGACTTGATATTTGTAAAAACAATAATTTTGCACAAGATTTAGTATAAGAGAAATGCTAGTAAGTAGTAATACTTTTTAATATAATCTCTATTATTAACTGAAATTTATTAAAAATTACAAAAAGTTTGTGAGTCTCGTTTCTTATTTAATATGTTTCACTCATGATTATATAGTTTTTAATATATTTTAACCAATAACAAATAGTATATTTCAAAGTGTGTTGTTACTATTCTTTTAAATATAATTACCAAAAAAGGATAATAATTTACTATAAAAATATTAGAACAATTTTAATCCTCCATCCTATATATCATTTATTTAATATTTAGTGTTTTTTTTTAACTCTGGTTGGTATTTACTTTTCATGATGGTATGTTTATCACAATTATAAATTTAAAATCTTTGCACTTTATGTAAATAATTTTGTTCAATATGAATGAGGTATTAAATAATTTTGAATTAATATAAAAATTTATATATATGATCTATGTAAAGAAAACTTTCAATCCAACAATTGGATTGATAAAAGTTATATTTTATATGAAGTTATTGAATGATTTAAAAGTTTATGTAAGTTACACGAGTGTTATTTGATCTCTTTCCATATATATATTAACAATGTAATAAATCTCTCTAACCCTTTCATTTTAGGTTAGATAGTCGGTTTATTTGCAAGAAAGACAGACATGACATATGGTTAAAGGACTTGATCTTAAGTTGTGGTTACATTGAAAATATTTTCAAACGGTTTTGAATAATCTTGAAACCAAACGGTCAAATTGTCAAAAGTAAGCTTTTTGTGTTCCTCTTAGGATGAAGTGAGTCTAGCATTCCCAAATAAAAGTGAGATTTGGTATAATATCAAAGTATTTGAGTTGTATCTACATTTGAATTATTATATTACAAATTCTATAATAATGAGAAGTAAGCTCATCCAATATGTCTCAGATCATTGGAAGGCCTTCAAGACCAATCTCACTAGTAAATATATTTATGATGAATAACTAAGATTCATGTGAAAAGTATCATTTTTTTAACAAAGATAATGAGATGTTTTTATATATAGATGGAAGGACTTATAATTTTTTTTTAGTTGATTTTATTTTTCATTTGTTTTACTGATAAATAAATTGATTTCATAAGCTTTTGATTTTATTGATTTATTATTAATAGGAAAAAAAAGAAAAACATAAAAAATTCAAATAAAGAATGTATATCTCCACAAATTACCTTGTGGGGATTATAAATTTCTTAAAGAAAAAATGATTAAGGAGAAGTTGGAACAATGACAAGATTTAAGTATGATATGTATGTTGTTATTTCTTCGAGGAAACTTGTTATATTACCAAGAAAATTATAAGTAAATTTAGTTATTATTATTTATCATTTATAATACAAATGTTAATTGTTAATTACTTCCATGTATGTTAATAGGACTTTGTTGAATAGCAATACTCTCAAGAAAGCTTCACATCCTTTGACTAAAATAACATACTATTCAATGCTTTGAAGGAAATACAAAATAATGTTTTTTTTATTTCTTACAAAATATTTTTCAACCATTAACAACCTAAAGTAAAAAAAAAAAAATGTTACAACATGAATTCATATATTACTGGGATGTTTATGAAATGAGTTATTTTTGTTGTTATCTTAAATTAAAATTTTGATAGAACCATTTATTTGAATATGAATTCAACTAAATTAAGATATAATATTATATGATGTAAGATAAGGTTCAGTCAAATTTTTTTAGTACATACCATGTGTATTCTCTATTGAAGATAATATTGCTCGAATATGGTAAGCTAGTTATATCCAAATATTTAATATAGCTTCATTCGTCGAGTTTGAATTTGAAACGCCATAAAATAGAATATATGTATTCCAAGTGATTTATACACTTAATAGTATCATGTTAACCTAATTTAATAACATAATATATCAATTTTAAAATTATATATAACAACAAAACTTAAATAAAATATCATAGATGTTGTTTTGTACTGTACTTCAATCAAAATTGGAGTTTCATATTATCAAAGTGAAATTTTAATTCTAATCGGAGAATAATACAAAAAAATACTAAATAAAATTATATATAAAGTTGTCATATGTGTAATTATATCGTAGAATTAAATAAGAATTATAATTAAAATATATTTTATAATATATTTCAAGATAAATAATTAATATACATAAAATATTGTTTAATAAAAATATTATCTATTTAGTTTGAAAATTTTATTATTAATATATACTTATTTAAAAATTAGACTTTTTAAAAAATGAAAAATATTATGTTTGATTTAGACTATTCAATAATATAATCTAAGTCTGTCTTTGAAACGTATCAAATCTAATTTCTAAAATTTAAATTTATTAATACTAACTTTAGATTGGAACAAATTAGTGTCACGTGACGGTTATGCTCTTCCATCTATCAAATGCTGGTAAAAGTTTGTGCACCAACTTTATACCCATTGAGAAATTTGATTTGTTCCAAAAGTTATTCCACGCAAGTTAACCTTTTAAATTTAACATAATAAGTCAACCAGAAAAAAAATAATGTAATGATATTTTGTTTTTTATCCAGTAATATGTATAGTGATAGTTGATGTCCTTTTTATAAAAAATAAAAATGTGTAAGATTCATATAATACACACAAAAGAAAACTCTCTTCCAAACTTACCATTATCCACTTAACTATCTAACAAATACTAAACCGTACCCAAAAAAAAAGAAAGAAAAATCAATTGATCTTATTTTTCTTAAATTTTAATAAAACGTTGTCAAGAAAAAAGTACGCAAATAAAGAGTTTTACAAATATTTATATAGTGACTACATTCCAGATATTTCTTATATATTTAATACAAGCGCTGACTAAATCTTTTACGGTTTAATTATATTTTTTATTTTTAGTTCCTACAGTTTAATATATGTGTGATTTTAGTTATTTTATTTTAATTGTTCATATTTATTTTTTATAATTTTTTGTTCAAATTTAAATATTTTGTAATTTTCTTTACAAATCTATACAAATTAATGTTATATTTTTCCTTTATTTTTTTATTAATTATTGGATGAAAATTTAAAGTGAAAGATATAATTAAAAAATTAAAAATAATGAAATTAAATATAAATAATTAAAATATAAAAACCAAAATCACACCTAACTAAAGTACGGAAAGTAAAATGTAATAAAATCAATCTTTTTAAGTTGAGTATAAAATTAAAAATGAACGATGAAAAAGCTGTCATTCATGTATTCGTGTTTTATTATATTTTGAGTTTAATTATAACATAATATCACTATACAAATTTATTATATTTTGACCACTATACCAACCTTTTAGAGTTACAAATCTTAATATATATAATAACACACAATAATATATAAAAAAATTAAATTTAAATTTTATATATTATTATTATAAAAAGTTATACCGTGAGTGAATAAATTGAAAATCATTGTTAATATAATTTAAAAATAATTAAATTATGAATCATAAAGATGAATTTAGTAGTGAAAAATTTAGGATAACATACATAATATTTTTAGTGTTAATTTTTATTTATCGTTATTATATTTTTATTTTATAATAAAACAATTAATAATAAAAGTCAGTGTATTATATATTTGTTGAAAAATTAAACAGCAAAATTGAATGAAATAGTTGTTTATTATTTTATAAAAAAGAGGTGGTCCCGATAATCACAGGGATAGACTGTACACGCGTCAACCCCACAAGGGTGATCTCTATCTACCCTCTCCTAATCGCTTTAACGAAGATTCGGTCCTTGTTTCTGCTTTACGAGGGTCCCATCCTTTTTTGTTAAATAAAAAAATAAAAAAAAAAAAGAAGAAAAAGAAAGAAAAGCGTGTAAATGGGAGGAATAGAGAGAGAGAGAGAGAGAGAGAGAGAGAGGGGTCCCCGTGCGAAGCAAGGTCAAGAAAGCAACCAATGAGAAAGAGGGTTGGGTCTCTGGGTAAGTGCCTTTATCTTTTTCTTTAAATGCCGATATATATCTACGACCTACGATCTTTCTCTGTGTCGGTTTCTGCTTGTTCGTGTCTCTCTCCTATTGCTCCTCACTCTCTTTTGTTTTTGCCCATCAATAACTTTTTGAAATTATTGCACCCTCTCTCTCTTTTTGTGAAGCCGTCACCTGCATTATTGCCCTTCTTTTTCTTTCACGTTTGAAGCCGTGTGATTGTTCCGGAACTTGTTGTCGGCCAATCCGACGGTGCACGCGGAAATCCATATGGAGCGTGTGCGCGTAGGAGATTACTTGTCTGGGGGTGCCGTGTAAGGAGAAGATTGGATAGTGACGTAAGACGTACGCAGGTGGTAGGGTCCAAAAACCACAAAAGTCCAAATCATAGTGTGGGGGTCCGAAGAGAAGGACAAACGTGGAGTGCTGTGACCTCACGTGAACGTCATGCGCGTCTGAGTGCCATGCGGACAGTTGCGGCGCTGTAGATAACTCTATTCCAAGTCAAAAATATGAACCTACACCTTATTTTTTTTTTAGTGTATGGTAGGAAGAGGAAAAAATAAATTAAAAGAGAAATACTAAATGTTATAAATAATATAACGAAGAAAAAGAGAATGAAGCTACAGTTGTAAGAGAAAATGGACGTGTGATAATAATAACTTGATTTTTAAACAAATTGTATAAGATTTTGTAAAAATAATAATTAATGAAACGAATATCTTTTTAAGATTTTTTTAATATATATATATATATATATATATATATATATATATATATATATATATATAATATCCATATATACTGTTTAGATGAAAAGAAAAAAAAGAGAGAAAAAAGATAAATAATGATGTGTTATTTTGTTAGTTGAAGAGAAGATGAAAAGAAAACTAAGAAGAAAAAATTGACTTTTAAAAATAAAATTTTAAATATTTTTTTCTTATATATTGTCTTCAATTTAAAACTTAAAAATTTCTTTTGTTTCTTATATTTTTTTTCTTGCTTTGTTAAAGATAGGGTAAAAGTAGAGGTAGAAACGTGTTAGATATGTTATATCTTTAGTTTCTCTCTTTTTTTTTTTTTATTTCTTATTATAAATGCAGTTTGTTGAATTTTGAGTTCCATAACGTGAAACAAAATGTGAATATTGATGATGAATTAGAAGATAAATATGCAATATTGGTGTAGAGATCATTCAATGGATAAATGTATAAGATAATTTGTATAGTGATATAGACATGTCATTGTACTCAAATTATAATAATTTCACATGATTGTTAGTGGTATTGAGATTATTCAATTTGAGAGCAAAAAAAAAAAAATATGTGGAGCACTTTTACAAAATTGCTTGTATTGTTGTAAAATATATTTCGTGCACATAACACATTCACAACCTAAGAGGTGAAGAAAGTCATGTGTCTAATGAGTATAAGATATAAGAAGATGCATGCTTAATTCAATGATTGTATATTACTCCAAAATGTGGGACATTATCATACAAAAATGAAAGATATGGGATACTAATGTTGGAATCATGACTAAAAGGTCATCCATGAAGATAATGTAATTTCTTCTAATGATACCAAGGTTAAGTGCTTAAAATAAAAATGATGCAAAGAATTTGAGGTGACACAAGGATGAGAGAATATTTCTTCAACTAATTCTCTATCTTGTACTTTGTATAGAGTCTTAATAGTAACATAGTTCATGATATGGTATATTGATGATTGACAACTTATCTCCTCATTTGTGTATCAAATGTAACTACATGATATTGTCTATGATGATTTTGGATGCAAAATAGCCAAGAAACAACATAGTTGTGTTCTTTTATATTATTATCTGTATATCAAAGAGGAATTGTATAATTCCAATGCTATTTTTTAAGAAAACCAAGTTTTTTACATTGGGCATAATCAAAATTAATCTAAAAAATTAAGTTTTTATAATCATAACTATTTCAAAAATAGACTTTTTACATTTATTATGAAATCAACCTCTATATTGATTGATATCACATCCTCAGCTGAGATCAATTTCTAATGTAAAATATAATTGACGTGAAAAATATTTTTTTAGTAATATAATCATTCACCAAATTATTTTTATACACATCAAAATTAATTATAATTTTTATTAAATAATATTTTTCATAGTAAAGACTTTATTAAAAATTTAATTTACATAATAAGCTCAAATTTATTAAAGTTTATGAAATATTTTTCCAAAATTTAAATAAATTAAAACCCCTTTCAAATATTTATTCTATTAGAATTATAAAATTGCTTAATAATTTCATACATAAATAATAATTATAATTAAAATACTATTTTTATTTTTATTTTTTCACAACAAGAAAAACTAGAAAATAAAAGAGGATGTAACAAAACACTTGTCATCTAGTCTCATTTAACAGCCCTGATTAATTAGGGAGTCCACATGTTGAATTATGTTTTGTTTTAATATTTTATGAAATTTAATCCACACAATTATGTGGGGACTAAAAAATATTTGAGTAAAATATATTTTTAATTTCTTAAAATAGTCTAAAATGTTAATTTTAATTTTTATACAATTTTAATATTCTTTGTTTTTATATAACAATAATATATGTTTTTATTCTCTGATTAAAAACTAAAATTACGTCACTTTTAGTAAACATAAAAACTAAAATATATTAAATTTTTATAAAAACTAAAAATAAATTTCAAAATATTTTGACGAACCAAATATATATTTTATCCAAAATAATATTTTAAGGATACATTGCATTTAAGCTTTTTGAAGTTTAACCAAATTTTATTCGATATCTTCTTTTAATTTTACAGAAATCTTCCTTAATTTATATAATAACATGGTATTGTATATTTTTCTCGTTAACACATTTTGTCCCTAATTTCTTACGCAATTATATGAATAAAGAGGTTAAAATAATATATATATATATATATATATATATATATATATATATATATATATATATATATATATATATATATATATATATATATATATATATATATATAAAGAAAAAAAGAAACGATATCAAATATAATATAATTACACCTTATTGAGTATAAATGAAATTTATCCTTTTCTTATTTTTCATTTCATGCGAGACTTAACTAATCAAGTAAACATAAGTTATAAATAAACAAAAAAATATGCAACATAACAAGAAATAAACAAATATTAACTATCAAAAAATAAAGTCATGAAAGAAACAAAAAATAAAGTAAAATAGCAAATGTTTATGTTGGGATAGTATGGGATATCTCTACTCTTTACTTTTCTTTGTCGCCTTTCTTTTTTATATGGTCTTTTTTGGTACTCTTCATTCTCCTCTTCCTCGCTAGTTTCTCTTGATGGAACTTATCAGATCCTGTCACCCCTTCTATCTTTAGCTCTTTAGTACCTATCAATAGGGAGGGGTATAGCATAGTTTTCAGACCTTGAGTAGTATGTTTCATCCCATACTTCTATCAGGTGACATTCTCTATAAGCAAGCATTAATTACTCAAGTATACTTTTGTTAATTTTCTATATTAGCCAGCCGACTCTTCGACTTTACCGGATCTCGGTGTGGGAGGCCGACTGGTACATGAAGGACTCCTCTACTGCTTTCGTACTCTTCTCTCATCTTCTTGCCACGACACCCTAAGTTGTCGTATCAGCGTTCAAGAGTCTGGGCAAGCACTAGAGAATAACTAGCATATGCTTCAAGAGCCTTAAAACCACCAAGAAGCCCAAAGGATTTAACCTTCTCTAAATCAGAAGGTGATGCCAAGTGTTAGTCGCCACTTCGACTAAAGGGAAGTTGGGCCTCCAGACGGAGGTGGTGTTTGTATTTCCGTGAAGCACGACCTTCCAATCTGAAGACAGACCCGATGTGGCCTCAGCATAACTGTTCTCCAAAGGACCCTCCTTTTCCTTTGAAGAAGGAGAAGGAATCTCAATCACCTCCCAAGCCCTCTTCCGGGAAGACTCTGCAAGAGGGGAGGCGGCAATCGACTCAAATGTGGTCTTCGGCCACAATATCACCCATTGATGGAGCCACCTCAAAAGAAGGGATAGGCGGGGTGATAGCGTTGGCAGGATTGGTCGGGATGTCTGCAACAAATGCAACTCAGGTAGCAGAAGGTTGGGAGACTTTCCTCTTCCTTAGAGCCTTAAGTTCGGAGGGAGTTAAGTATGTAATAAATCAAGCAGTAGTCAGTAGATAAAAGTATAACTTCAAACATGAAAAATGATAAAGAAAAGGAGTATCACCCTTCTTTAAGAGATCCATGGAAGATAGAGGTGTCAGTTCATGGAGCACTATGATAAGCTCATCCTCCCAGCTGGACAGGTTAGCCTTGTCCACCTTAACCACCACGGCAGGACTTCTAGTCCATGAAAGAGGAAAGTAGGGATCACCGATCGAGTTGACCAAAAGGTTAGAACCCACTCGGTCATCATACACTAGGAAGAAGCGATCTTTGAAAATTTTGTAACTCTCACGGAAGGGCCGAAGTAGAGGGTGTCCCGACTGGTTGCTCAACGAAGTTCAGCTCTTTCTCTGACCAGCGGACGCCAAAAAACCTTAAGAAGACCCCTAATGAAGGAGCTTGTCTCCTCATTTAATAGCTCAAAAGCCCGAACAAAGCCCCAACTATTAGGGTGGAATTGGGTGGGAGCTATGTTCAATATGTTTAGCATTGACCATTCAAAGTGGGAAAAGGGGAGACACAACCCTAATTTGAGGGGGAGGGTATCATAAAGATAAAAATAAGTGTCCTCCCTAGCCTTAGGCCCGCCACATACACGCTCATCTAGTTGACAAGGCCGGACCTCCAAGGACGAAGGTCCCCCAGCTACAGACCATCCCTTTTATAGAGTCGGTAGAGTTATAAACTGAGAATATCTTAAGGACCTTCTCATCCACCCAATCAAAGGAGAAGTCCTCGTCTGAAGACGTTCCTTCCGACCCTTCCCCTGTAGCGGAGGATCTATCATATTCCCGAAACCAAACTAAGAGAGACCGACACTCTTTCCCAGGGGATTCAGCACCCATAGGAAGAGGATTTTCTAGCCCTGGGGGGTTAGATGCGGCTTCATAGGAGATGCAAGGCGCAGACAACGACCCTTCGACAATGGTTTTCCCTGCGAGAAGAACCACATAAGGGTTAGGAAAGAAACCCACAACGTCGTGGTCCCTGAAAAACCCCCAAACAGAGCCACCCAGGAATGCCCAAAAAGAGAAACAAAGAGAAAGAGCGAAGGCAAGGGACTGAAGAGTTACCTTTGCTAGCCATAGTCATTGAAGTTGCAGGAAGTTATGGGGAGTGGAAGTTGAAGAGCACGAGGTGAGAAAGAGGAAGACAAGGTGCTAGTAGAAAAATAACCAAGCAACATGCTCAACCTGGTTGTCTAAGGAAAGAAGATGCAGAACACAGATCCAATGTTCTAAAATGAAGCGTCACCACCTTGAGACTCGCATCCGACGATGAAGATTGAAAGTGTCAACCACCCCTATTATGGCGCTGACACGCCTCTCTTGAACCAATGATGAGATGCCATGCGATGATATCCCAAGCACCACTAGTCAGGTGTAAAAACTATGGGGAATTTGAGAAGCCACCTAGTGTAATGAGGTTCTTGTCGGTCAGTCCATTTGCCTAACTATGAGAAAGGATGCGATTACTGCCTCAAGCAAAACGAAAGCATTTTCTCTAACAATCAGTGCTTGAGGGGCTGTGTATGGGTCGACCTCCCACACCCGAGATCCAATAAGTCGAGGACTCGAGCGACCGATCTAAAAAACTGACAAAAGTACACTGGAGTAATTAATGCTTGATTGCAGATAGAAGCATGAGATGAAGCGCACTGCTCAAGATCTGAAAACTATGTTACACCCCTCCATATTGATAGGTACTCAAGAGCTAGAGATAGGAGAGGGGGACAGGATCTGATAAGTCCTATCAAGGGAAACTAGCAAGGAGGAGGGGAATGAAAAGTATAAAGAACAAGGTCACATAAAGAAAAAAGGCAATAAAGAAAAGTAGAGAGAAAAAAATCATAGAGGAATCCTGGACTATCCCGACGTGAAGTAAATTTGTAATAAATATGTTTCAGATAAATTTAAGATAATACGGTAGATCCAACACACTAGAGATTTTTTTTTAACAATAATCATTATCCTATGATAATAGATGTATAAACGCTAAAATATTACATAGTATCACAACTACAATATAAATTTTTTGGCAGCATTTAAAAATTAAAAAAAAATATTAATTTTTGTAATATTTTAGTAAATATTATATTTGAATTATATCGAAAAATATTATTAGTAATATTTTATATTTGTTAATATTATTACATTTATTACTTTTAGTAATATTTATTGTAAAAATATGATATTTACTTTTTGGTAACATTTTTTTATCCTTTTAGTAACATTTATTTAATATAAAATATTACTAATGAAATTTTATATTTTAAAGTAACAATTTTTATATATTGCTAAAAGTGTTATAGGGTAAATATTAATAAAATACTTCAAATAGAAATATTGGTAACAATTTTTATGTTAAAATGCAATTAAAAATGATATATACGTAGTAGTGTATATATAATTAAAAATTATATCCTAAATAAATTAAATATCTTACAATTGTACTTTAAATGATTTTATGTTTTGAAATGGTTGAATGATTAACTTATTATCAATGTCATTGAACAGATTTTTGTTAATATAACTCATTAAAGAAGCATTCATGCATGTATTTCTTATTTGATATGTGCAATAGAATTTTTCACAATCTTAATAGTAGAAAATACTCCTTCAACAGTTGTTATGGCGATGGATCAAATTATTGCTAATTACAAAAGAAAAAATAGCTAGTAGCTAGCTAGATAAATGTTGTGTCTTCAAGTTATAACTAATTAACTTCTCTACTATACTACTATTTCCTTTTTAAATATGTAAATCGAATATTATTATGTATATGGTGTAAGTTCCAAACTAATTATCTAACATGTCAAGGGAAAAGTTTAGAACTACTCTCATATTATCTAATATTAGTAATATTTTAATAAATATTATATTTTAATTATGTCATAAAATATCATTAGTAATATTTTATATTTATTAAATGTTACTAAAAATATAAAAATGTTATTAATTAATAAAATTATTGATAATATTTTTTTGCAATGTTATTAAAAGTAATATATACAATAGTGATTCTTTTATCAAAATTTAAATTTAGTAGGTTTAAGATTTTAAATTTACCAAGTTTAAATAAAAATAATAACTAAAAAAATTGAATTAAAACCCGGTTGAGTTTAGTTGTGGTTCACAATTAACTACACGGATAAGAGATAAAATATTAAACCTCAAAAATATTTACTAGTAGTTTTTTTTTTTAATGATAGCCATTTGTTTTGTCCACCCTCAAATATGAATAAGTCTCCAGCTGTTAGAAAGTTTAAAGTTAAATGAAATAAAAAGTACTGCACTATTTTTTTGAGTTAAAAAAGTCTTAACACACAACTAACTTATTTCCTATTAATTGATTACTTTTAAACTCAAATAGTCTAAATCAACTCATTGTTTATAAGTTATATTTAGTTTCTTTAAAGTAAACAAATGTGGAAATTAAAAAAATATTTATTATTAATTTCAACTAAAATATGTTATAATCTTAACTAACTTTAAATTAATTATAAATATATATATATATTTTTTACATTACACATTTACCTATTCTAAAAAAGTGAAATGTTTATAATTAAGATATCAAATTAACTCAATCCAGTGTATGCATTCTCCCACCTACTTCCAATTAGGGATGTTTGAAATGTTCTTCTTGAAAGGATTTATCTTTGTCCTACGGATAAGTTCAATTTTATTATTATTATTATTGATTCATTGATTTAAACTCGGATTCAGGTCAATTTTATTTATTTATATAATATATAATTTTAATATTGTTTATAATTAAAAATAAAATTAAAAAAATAAAAAATATAATTAAAATATATTTATAATATATATTTTATGATAAATAATACCAATAAAAATATAATATCATTTTATACAAAATATTATTTATTAAGTTAAAAATGATTATTCTTACTTGTAGTAAAAATAGGTTAGTTGATTTGTCAAAGTGACTTCAGCTTGGCATGTCACATGACATAATACTTGGTCTGCATGTGACTTGTTTATTAAAAAGATAAAATTAGAAATTTTTAAACATTATGTTTAAGTAAAAAAAAGCGACTATAGGCTTTAAAAAGAGTCTAATAGGTAAGATATACTGGTTTGTTTACATACAAAATATAATATTATATATTATATAAATAATAAATAATAAATATAATACAATTTATATCTAATAATAATAATATAAAAGTTTAATTTCTATATATTATTAGTATAAAAAAATTTATATAATCAATCAATTAAAAATTATGATAGATACTATTTTTAAAATAATTATTATAAAATTTAATAAATTTATCATTCATATATATATATATTTATATTTATATTTGTGATCAAATGAGAATATAAATAATTTTTTTATATTGTTAGTTAATAAATTATTTTTTATAATATAAAAACATATAACTACTACTACTACTAATAATAATAATAATAATAATAATAATAATAATAATAATAATAATAATAATAATAATAATAATAATAATAATAATAATAATAATAATAATAATAATAATAATAATATTTTTAAGACCTATTTAGATTTATAAGTATATTGGTCAATTTAAAAGTTTTATATACAACAAATTATATAAATAAGTTTTCAAGTAAGATAGACCTTCAACTAGGTCAAACGAAGTTTAAAATTTAGCCTATAACATATAAACAAATAAGATTGACTAAAACATGGTTTGATATAATCTGATTACTCCTAGTTATTAATACATAATATTCTATTTTAAAAAATAACATGAGATACTGAATCAAATTAAAATAGAATATAAATTCAATGCAACACCACCATACATGATATTTAAATTGTCAGTGAATAAAAAATTATATTAAAAATAATATTAATATAGTTATTATAAAATTTAATAAATTTATTATATATAAAAAAATTTAATTAGTCGATAATATAAAAATTCTGGACAATGTCCGAAGATCAATAATTTATTGATTAAAATATAATTGAAAATGATGGTTTAATTTAAAAATTGAAAGTGTATGAAATGAAATTGGTAGGAGTGGAGTGGTGATGGAGAGTGTAGATAAGTAGGAGAAATGTGGAGAAGGCAGGCATTTGTAAGTTAAAGGCACATGATTCACGCTGAAGGAGCACCTGGCGAGGTATCCGGACAAATTGGACATTATGAGTCACAAGCCACAACTGTTCTTTTTTTGTGCGTGTTTCGGGCGAGGCCACTCTCTCCCACTAGCCAGCTAAGCTAACACCTATATGTCATCAAAATCAAAGGGAAAGATTATAGGTAGGTTTGGGTCCTTGTTGATTCTTCCTTTTTGTTTTGTTGCCCCTACCTTCCTAACCCTTTTCTTTTGTGGTGAGATACCTTCCCAATTAATACTAGTACCCAACAAAATTCGTTGGACACTTGGACGGGCAGGGCTAGGTACCTATTACCACCTATACCTCCTTCCTACCTTTTAAATCCTGTCTCTTTGCTCAACACTTTCTATATGACCTATGCTAAAAAGTTCATTCATTCCACACATATCCTATTTACTTATTTATTCATTCATTCATCCATATATACTATTACTACTTTCCCTCATAGTTCGCGCTAGCTAACTACACTGCTTATTTCAGAGATAGATGTTTCTGTTACTCGAACTGTCACTATTACCAATACCAGTTAATAATGGTAAACCCCAGGACTTCTTCTATGAGGTGGGGTTTCCTCAAATTAAACTCATCAATTTCTCCAGTCACGCCGGCTTAGGACAATAACCAATCATTTTCCTTAGTTTTTAATCATACACATTTTACCAATTTCGTAACTGCCAGGAACAAACGACAACCATATCATTACTTTGCTCTCTCACAAAAGTAACATATGTTGGTATTTTTTTTACTTCAATCTGTATTTTATTTATGTCAATTAAACCTCTGTTTTTACTCTTTACGCTTATTTCTTTAAAAAAGGATAATTAAATTGTTTTTTTATTTTCTCTCCTTTTTGCTAGATTTGTTCTTTTTTTTATATAAAATATAATTAAGTTAACAAGAGCGCATCAATTTTGTGTACATGTATTATTAATTCATTATTATTGAGGACGGAGGGGTGGTAATATTTGTAAATTCTGTGGTTAGAATCCTAAAGAAATGCTCTGAATAAATAGAATGAGAAGTTGAAGGAGAAACTATATTGCCTGATTATTTATGTCTTATGATGTGTTTCATTGAGAAATTTCAAGTAAGTAATTTAATTTAAGTAAAAATTTAATTTTTTTATTAAAATATGTTGTTTGGATAGTTTATTTAAAAATATTTAAAATATTAATAATTTGTTTAGATATTTTAATTATTTAAAATTATAAAATTTTAAATTTTATAAAAAATAAGAATTTAAAAATGTTTATTCTCTTTTTTTTTTCCCTTTCACTTCATCTTTTCCCCTTCTCTTTTCTTCTTTACTCCTCTTTCTCCCTCCTTTTCTTTTCCTCCGATCCTCTCTCTTTCTCTCTATTCATACGATAAAAATTGGATTATCTTATTCAAATTAATTATTTTATTCAAACAAAGTCTAGAAAATAAAAAAATTAATTGAAAGCCCTTCAAATATTACGTATCTTAAAATTTTCTTTTTCAGAACGAACCTAAGAATTAACTAAATAACATAATTCAATATGGTAATACTTCATTAACCGTTGGTCTTTTAATCACAAGTTAATATACACGCTAGAGTAGCTTCTATCTCAAAGTCTCATGAAAATATCCTCATAAAAAATGTGTGTTTGACATTTCTTGAGAAAAAATAATAGTTCCTCCACTTCAAAGTAAATGACATTTAAACACACAAAAATTCATAATAAGTGACTTTTTAAGTTTTTAATAAAATACTAATTTTTTAATCCAATTTTACCCAAAATAAATAATCAACATTGGGTACATTAAAAAAATTTCAACGACCACTAAGGATAATTTAATAAAATTGTTTCGCTCATTATGTTATTTATTGATTAAATGTGATAAAAAGAAAAATAAAAAAAATGTGATAAGTATAAGCAATGAGATGTAAGAAAATCCCAACTCTAACCCTATAAACTCTACATCCCGACTTCATATTAAAAAAGAAAAAAAGAAAAGAACGTTCAAAATTATTTGGAGTTGAATGAATTATTTTTTTTTAAGAGAAGATTTGAATGAGTTATGCAAGCAAATAGTTATTATATGCACGTACAGCTGGAAATTAGTTATGCAAATAGATCTTGATTCCAAATTAATAAATAATAATCACGCCGAAGAAAAAATTTGATCAATTAAAGCAACCGACAGATGTATTAATGGAGAATTTAATCAACCGTATATCTTCTTGAAATGTCAAACTTTCGTACGAGGGAATGGGTAATTTTCACACATACGGAATGCATGAATACAACATTCTGCATTACACTTTTGCCTTTGTAACAAAATAGAGGAAAAGGCAACCGATTTTTGAAACGATTAATATTTAGATAATTATTAACACACTATTAAGGCCATAATTGAGTTGTTGAAATTTCTAATTCTTTCAACAAACACAACATAATAGCTTCTAATTGAACACTTGTGTTAGCTTCACGCTGCAACAGTGGTTGAGAGATTCCATTAGGACCTTGTCTTCCTTCCTAGTTGGTCTTCCCACGAAGCTAACAAACAGTGGGCCATGTGTCAATTAAAACCTCCCAGCCTTTGCTGCAAACCTGATTAATATATTGGAAATTGTTTGTTTGGAAACTTTTACTTTTTTGGTAACAAACGTGGCATGTTTCTATCCGCGGACTACCTTCAAACTCGTCTCGAGTTAGGCTCTCTAAAAGGCCCGTCACTATTTTAGCATTTTTTATTATTATTTTGGTATGCATCACGAATATTTTTTTTTACGAATCAAGTATAATTATTATATACGATAAAATTTTCTTATCAAATATTTAAAATAATTATATATTTAAATTTAAGATTATTAATTAAACTTAAACAATTTATATCGATTTATCAACAAGTTGGATAATTATGATTATCACTTCCTCGCTTTTGACCCTCGGGAAGATGAGATAAGGACATGTTCTTTCCAGTCATAACAGTGACATTTTTCATGGAACCCCACAATCCCCACCCCTCTTCATCATCTTTTGGAGAATGCCACCCCATAAACTAAATGTATGTATGTCTCTTGGAAAGTTGGTTTTCATTTGCAAAAGGGATCACGATAATTATTTTTAAAGAAAAGAAGAAAGCCAAGAATGACTTGCCTAACTATTCTTCATCCAAACTGCTTTATGCTATGTTTTCGTTGATTTCTACATTATCCCAATATTTAATCGTTACAAAAGACAAAGACAAGAATCATAGACTACCAAGTTATAAATGGAATAGATGGTGACGTTGTAGATGTTATCTACCCTATCATGAGGAACAACTTGGTGAGAGATTAAAATGTATTTCATAATGGGTAGATAGACAGCACTAGCATAATTATATACAACTATATTTAATTTATATATAGCTGAAGAGCTGAAGATTAATTATAGTGTAGTGAGCGGTCCATGAAAGATACTTGAGTAACATGCTTTTATATCTTTGGATCTCCAAGCATTACGAAAGTAAATATAATAAAAATAAAGCAAAAGGACTTTTGAACTCAATGAAATATGATGTATTGGCCAAACAGGGCTTATGTGCGACACCTTGTTGGCGAATTGCGGTGTGGAATTCCAAAATACAATATTAAAATTGAAGTTGCTCTGTGTTTATTTGATTTGACTCGCATGTTTGTGGCATCTTTCATATATGTACGTAGAATAAAATAAGGTTTCAAAGTTTAATGCCTCGGAAAGTATGGACAATTCCAAGTCCTGCGTAATTTGATTACTTTTCCTATTCCCTTCCATGCACTACGTAATGTCCTTATATCTCATACATTATCAAGATCGTGTAAATTGCTTATTCTTTTCCATTTTTGAGGGGATAGGGTCGTTTTCTTTCGGTTTATGAAGATCTTCTCATACATATCATTCTCTCTATATAGTTCCTTTTGTTTCCTCCTCTGGTTTATTTATATTCATGCTACGTATTAGTATCCAAATAAATTCAATAAGTTCTGTGAAAATCGAATTTCACAAGATGGGAGGGTTGGATTTTTGAGGGAGAAAGTACATATTTTTGCTTTCTCTCTCATTTTGCGTGCTTTATTTATTTATTTATTTGCTTTTTCCCTTTTGACGAGTGAAGTGAGAGGAGAGTTTGGTATGCAATTAAGCAATATAAAATTGGAGCATGTGTATGTGTGACTGGGAGAGGGAGAGTGACCCAAAAACTGGGGCTGTCCTGAGAATGGATGGCCCATGAGTCAACTTGCTGAATTCTGAAACAATAATGGAGAAGGAATATGGGTCCTCTATTGCTCCCGCTCATAAACGTTTTCAGTGTTGTTCAATAATTATGAGATTCCCATAAACATATAAGGCTAGTGGTATCCTACATGTCTTCGCACGCTACTTTCATCCAAACACAACCACATCTTTTGCCAATTCCTTCTTTGCTCCCAATCTCTTATCGCCTTCTTAACTATGCACAAAAAACATTAGCTAGGGAGTTAAAAAAAAAAAACCTTAACTAAACTACATCGTATCATCATTGATTTATTGGGAAGGCAACCACACTTATGTGGCTTGGAACACCTTTGCAATAACGCTTTTCTTTTTTGTGTGTGTTCTTTAATAAAAGAAAAAAGACAATCTAACGAGTTGTTGTCCACTACATGAGGAAATACGATAAGCACTTCAAGGATATTCAATGTGGTGAAAACTTGGGACTGTAAAATTTTAAAATAATTTCTTGATAGCAAGAATTCTAATAAACAGTTATTGCTGTAAAATTATTATCCCGAGTTTGTATTTTTGGGGATTTGTTGCTGCTTTTCGTCGACTTAATCACATAAATAAGACCAAGCGATTTATGGCTCGGTTTGGGCATGTAACTTACCATAAACTCAAACAAAAATTTAACTTAAGGTTGCCATTACAATTTCATCATCTTTAATATATAAAAAATTACAAATAAATACGGCTAATGTAGCTGTAATTGTGGATACCTAAAAAATGTTGTTGTTGTCAAAATCGCAGTCATATTAAAACTTTGGACTCAAGGGGGCGAATGCACTATTATATACTTGCGGGATGCGAATATAGTAAAGGGACATCATTATCAACTACCATTTTTGAAAGTTATCATTTTTAAGCTAATTAAGGAGCCATCAGAGTTATTCTTGTGAGGTACATTTGGAAGTATGAAGGACCTTTTTGAAAACAATAACAAACACGTCATTTGCGTAAGATTGGGACAACCCCCCAAAGTCTTCGGGATTTGACATGTATAATTGTAAACATTCAATATCAATAGACTAATAGAGTTTTTTTTTTTTTTTTTTTTACTTTCACCGTCCACAGAGATTCTTTTGTAAAAAAGTCTTCTCGAGACATGGTCTAAACTTCTCCTATAATTAGACGGCATAAATCTTAGGTTTTTCCTTTTGCTTTTGGAAGGCATATATGTAGCAAGATATGATGAAAAATCATTACATGCTCCATCTCTTTATAACAATCATTGCATCTTCCATGAAGATTAAGCAAATCACTCTCTTTACAAGAGTGAAATGAGCCACAACTTGGTTCTAATCCTATTAAACATTAGCGGTTTTCTTAAATTTTCTGCTTCTCTTTTATTTAAATGCGTGGATTTCTCCGAGGAAATTAACTACCCAGTTCCTGTCATTAGATGTGACACAAGTGACTTTTGCATGGTTGAGGAGAAATTAAATAAATTTTAATTTTCATGCACTAACTAATAAAAATTTGTAACTTTTAAAATAAATTATAAAAATCAATAAACTTATTATATATAAAAATGTATAATTAGATAATAATATAAAATATTTATGTATATATATTTTAATTACATTTATTAAATGTAAAGAAAAATTAGATCAATGTCCTTTTTTCTCCTGGTCTATATCGAGGAAAAAACTGTTAGGCCCATAACTAAATTCGTCCCTCAAAATTGGGAACTGCTCATGTGCGTTCATCATGATCCAAATGAAAGGATATGTGAAATTAATGGGGCTCTACTCCTATTTCCTTCCGAACATAGGTATGTTGCATTTGCTAGAAAAATCAGAGTCTGAGACTTTAAAAAATAGAAGAAATTCTATTAGTTTTTTGCGCATGAGTTATATAATTATATGGGTTGGTATTTTATTTATATTATAGTAATTCATAATTATTATATATTTTTTAATTAACACACTCAATAAGTATAATATCAATATCCTTCAAATATTTAGTAGTTACATGACAATAAATCTTCTTAATATATAGTAATTCACACCTCTTCTTTTTACAGCTCTCCATTTTGTAATTATTATTTCTAACCACATTTAGAACTTACTGGTATTAGTGTTGACCTAATGAACTACTAGTCTTATCCAACAACTACTCACATTGGGCAGCTACGAACATTAACTTGAGGCCCATTCTATTTGCACCTGCTATTTTCTTTTCATACCTCCTACTTTTATTTTTGTCTTGTGAAATTAGTTTCTGAAATCTAAAAATATATTTTAGAAACTAATTATAGAAATATACATAAAAAAGAGGTGAAAAGAAAACAAAGACTACTGCAAATAGAATTCCCCTTAACTTCATCTGTAAATGATCTTCATCTCTTCCATAATGGGAGGGATCCAAATTGACAGAAAGACACACCGCGGGCTCATGTACGGGCTTCATTTTTCAGCCCAATTATTAATTGGATATTATTTACGCTTAAACAGTAGAAGGAATCTTGATCCACAGAACCAAATGATTTTGAATTTATAAGTATTACATATACAATCCTAATATATATGACTAAATATTAAGAGTTTAATATGTGTATTATTTGTGCAAAAGAATTTTACACTGATGTACATTAGTTCAATTTTTTGACATTATTATTTTTATCACATCATTCTCTCATTAATCAAATAAACACTTACATATCGAGAACGACAAATATTAACATGATGACTATATATAACTTCTTTTCTTACATAAATATCCATAAGATAAGAAATAACAAGCAGAAAAACTTTAACTTTTAATATAAAATGACGAAAAAGATTCAATAATTACTCACCACATACATCACACTATTTAGATATACGCAAGTTCAAAATGACATTATTTGAGTTTTGGATTCAAATGGAGATAACAAAGCAGGAAACTAAGAATGATGTGGTGCATTAATCGATTCAAACCTAAACCTAACTATTCGTAAATAAATCTATTTCAAGAGCATCATCGATCGATATCTATGATTACTTATTTATTACCTCTATTTTTTATTTGATTTAAGAGGATATATAGTATACAGATTAAGGAATATAATAAATATTTTATTTATATTAAAAATATTTTTAATTTCTTAATATGATTTTTATCATTTTTCTTTATTTATGATAAGTGTGTAAAATATTTAAGAATTGGATAAAGATAAAGACATACTTAAAAAGTTAATAATTAATATAATCTTAAACTTACTTCTAAGTAGATAAATAAATAAAAAAAATCTTTAAAAGTAAATAAATAAATAAAAAGGAAAAGAGTGTATTTTAATGAAAGGTTGCATTTCTATGCGTTTCTGTGATTGTTTATTATGCTCTCTCATGTTCTCATAAGTGAAAAAAAAAGTTAATTTGTTCATTTGATTTTCTTTTTATTATTTTTGTTGTATGCTCTCATCTTTCCTAAGTGACATTAGAGTTGATTATTTATTTTTGTGAGCTTGTTCAATAATTACAATAAAATGGATAGTCTAGATTGTATTAATTATTATAAATAGAGATAAAAAAAAGATGTACTTTTCTATGAAGAGATTATATATGCATGTATTTACTTGTAAAAAAATAAATAATAAATTTGATGAAGAATGAGTTTTTTGTTTTAGCATGAGATGATTTATAACTTTATTAAGTAGTAAATGATAATGCTGCTATGTCTTTAAGAAGATCAAACTATTGAAAATATTGATGAGAAAGTGAAGACAAAGTCTTCCAATATAAATGATTTAGTTGATCATGACCCAATTTGAGTCACACAATATATATCTATATATGTAGCTAAATTTCAACAATCATGATGATGTTTATCACAATCTAGGCCACGATCGGATTGACAAAAAAATAAAAATTTGGAATCTAAGTCCCTTCCGAAAAAGGAGCAAGGAACATGGAGTCGCCACTGACATATTTATGAAAAACGCCAGGAAACCTATGGATGGATAAAGCTAGTCTGGAATCAAAGTGTAGGTTTGAGAGTCGTTTACGTATGATGATCACTAGTATCTCACCACATCTATCCAAGAATAGTTACCCTAAGTATATGCATCAAATGAAATATGACTTCTACATTACAGTTTATGTCTTTCTAAGAATGGAAGATATTTACAAAAGATGAGCGAGAGATATTTTTGGGTTTTTTTAGATGAAGAACTTGACAAGAGTTGCCTCTTGCTCCTACGTATCTCCTACTGCACAAAGAAGTCAAAATTTCTGTAGTTTTGAGGCAAAGGTGACTAGGTGATAGGAAGGAGGGGTCGAGACTGACTCAGCCTAGTTGGAGTGTCTAGACCGACTCAGCCTAGTTGGAGTGTTGGATAGGAAGGACTATTCGTTGGCGTCCTAAGAGTTGTATGCTAGGGGGCCAAGATCGACTCGGCCTAGTTGGAGTGGAAGGGGCCGAGACCGTCTCGGCCGAGGCAGAGTGCCAACTAGGTGTCAGGAAGGAGGGGTTGAGATCGACTCGATTTAGTTGGAGTGACAACACCGACTCGGCCTAGTTGGAGTGTTGGATGGGAAGGACTATCCGTTAGCATCCTGAGTTGTATGTTGGGGGTCGAGACCGTCTCGACCGAGGCAAAGTACCGACTAGGTGTTAGCAAGGCTAGCATGTTGAATGACACTTGGCGAGTGTGGTTTGGAATGATTTATTTCGGGCTGGACTGAAGAGTGTCAGCTTTATGTCATGTTTCGTTTGCATGGGGCTGATTCGAAATCGACCCGTAGACTGTAGTGTATTGCTGGCCTAAACAAAGGGAGCGTGTTGGCTTAGAACTTAAGGCCACTAAATGGATATGCACAAGGGGATATTTTGAAGATTTTACCTTGTATCCAAATCCCCCCTCCCTCTTCGTTTTCAGGGCCTTTTATAGGCTGCTCCGCACTCAAGTCATCATTTACAGGATCTTCAGGGAGATCCTCCACATTAATGCGGTGACTCCTTCCCTGTGCCTATTAATGCCACGGTGCTTCCCTAGGGGTTTACTTCTCTTATTCGCATTCAATGTGGTAATGACCACTCATCTCTTGGCCCTGACAAACTCGACGGAAAGGTAGCTTCTGCGTTGCAGGATGGCAGGCCTGGGACTTCCCGCGGAAGTCAATGCCTGCCATCTCTTCTCCCTTGTCTGTGCCTGCCATGCCAACCCACGCTTTCCCAACCTACTTTTCGTCTCTTTCTCTTTTTAGAGATAACAATCTGTCTACTCTACCTTACACTTTCTATCCTTTTTTCGAATCTGCCTCTACTGCCTTTTTTTTTATTCCCAGACTGAAAAGAAGAATGTTGCATTGTTGCTAGGATGGATGCTTCTACTCACAAGATTAATGAACCAAATGCTCCACTTAGCCGATGTGATAGATAGTGGATTCTCTAAATTCATGATGAATATATGGTTCTCATTGACTAGGGAGAGCCAAAGTGCGATAAAAAGGTTATTGAGCTGGTCAATTTGCATATATATACAATGTTATTTTATAAAATCAATTGGTTCACGAGACGAAGATGGTTGATAATGCATTTTGCAATATAATGTAAAATTAGTTGTTAGGGGATATGATTAGAAAAAGAGGGTGCAACTTTTGGCATGTGTGCAACGATGAAACTATTACTATTGGAGGGGAGACAATTTGTTCATTGTGAAATCATTTTGAGTATTCGTTTGTGCTTTATTTTAGATGAAGTTTGAAAGTCTTTATTTCGAAGCAGTGGGTTTTTAGTTTGAACGTTCATATTTCTGTCTTTTCATCTTTTGGAGTTGCTAATGTTATTATGCTATTTGTGGTTATTTATTATCGGTTGTTGCTCTCGAGTCTGATGGTTTCCATTTTCTTTTTGCAGTAGCAATCAAGGATGGTTTGTGATATCTTCGTTGATTGAAATTAAAACACTTTGCTATGCTCATTATATTTTTAATTCATAGTAAGAAATTTTCTAGAATAAGTTTCATAATTTTTACCCTTTAAGGATTTTCTACGTTATTTGATTCTCTTTTAGTAAATATTTATGTATTTATTTATTTGAGTTATTTGAATATTTTGTAACTACTTATTATAATTTTTCTCAAACAAAAAAGATTAATTTTTCGATTTGATATTTTTTATTACTTCAGTTAGTTACGCGGTTCACTTTTCCCATTATTACGACCAGATCAGTCTTCTGTTGATAAGTAAAAAATACAGCAATAGTTAATTTCTAGTCTCTAAAATTGGTTCGATTAATAAAAACTTAACTCATATATATTTCATAAGAATGTAAATTTAAATTTTGTTATTGATATAAAGTCTGATAAATGATTTATAAATATTTTATACATATTTTAAAAAATTTTAAGATCTATCTTGATTTTAAAGAATCACCAAAATTCAACTCACCAAAACTTATTTTAAACTTTAGTTTTATATCCTCGATCACCAAGAAAGCGAGGTACAGAAGGCTTATGTGTACATTAATATTCGAAAATTAAATCGCAGTTTCTTCAGCGTACGTGATTGGCCATGTACCATTACCAACATGACACTGAATGAGAATCCAGGAAAAGGGTGTGGTGGCAAATTGTCCTACCATGTGACAATTTTGTTTCCCCCCAAATCATAAAACCTTGGAGAGTTATTTAAACACAACAATGATATATTATTTTCAATTTTCTCTATCTTTCTATTATATTATATTATCTTTCATTTTTTTTATTTATTATCTTTCTTTTCTTCTTAACCCTCACTATGTGTGAATGATCATTTTCAATTTACATATATATATTTGGAACCCTATCCACAAAGAATAAAGCAAATTTGATAAGATAACCTGCAATTTAAATATTGATCCATTTATTCTTTATGTTAACATATATCTTAGCTAATACACATACAGGAGTTTCCATTATTCTTACATGTAATCTCATTTTGTTCGAGTAATCTAGCTAGTATCTCGTTATTCACGTACCATTTTATCAATATGTATTTGCTTTTTCATTTGTTTTTTAAAGAATTGAGAGGGAAAAGTTTCAAAATCTTAAATTATTGCTAATATTTTATTGAGAGTAAAAATGAAAATGGAGGTTACGTAGGTAGAGCTTTAAAATAAATATCCACTAGTCATCATTACAAACATGTTCTTTTGATGTGTGTATATACATATTCTTTTATTTTTATATAATATATCATTTAAACATAAATATTCTTTATACATTTTCTTTTGCACAAAAGTTTACACTTTTTGTGATAAAAGAAAAGAGGGAGAACAGATCATGAAAAATGTGTTTTTCCCTCTCTTTCTTTTATTCCAAAAGAAAAAGTATAAAGTTTTAGAGTAGAAAATATGTGTGGAAATATCAGAACTTAATTTTAAATACTATAAAGAGTGCATGAGACTAAAACATAGTTGGGAGTTTATCATGTCTACCAATATGTGATTATACTTTTAAAGTAATAAATATTTTCCACAGCTATTTTTGACTAGTGCAGTTTATAATTCAGGCATATATAGGACTTGGATATTCTCCAGTGGGCCCATTTATTTCATACTCTTCTGCTGGACAAAGTCTTTCTCCGTGTACCCAAAAAAAAATTATTGAAAGAAGTTGTTCTTTTAAATGGATATGTATCTTGAGAAATTACTTACTAATATTTGGCCGAAAAATATTCTGATCTGTTTATCAAAAAAAAAAAAACTTCATGGACATTCCAAGCATATACCTGCGTTGTTTATCAGTCAAAAACAAAATATAAAGTTAAGGTAACACTTCACTGGTTTACATGCCAAGCTTGAGTTAAAATGATTTGAAGCTGAAAAGATTAATGTTAGCTTGTAACGCTTGGATGATTAAGATGGAAAATTTTCTTCAACATGAACAAGACCACACTAACATGAAATTTGTTGGTCCTTTTCATTTTCCAAACCTAGTAAGGAGTATAACTTTAAAATACTTATTAGGAACGTTCTCATTTAAAGGGAAAATATAGTGAAAGAATAGGACTGAGTCAGATCCTACTCACTAGTGACTGCTGACTCTGCTACTGGTTCAATACATGGCTAAACAATTATTTCATCAGCTTAATCAGATAATCAAATCAATAAATTGGAAAATGATTCCCAGTATATGCTGAAAAACTGAAAGTTCTTTTCTTTTATGTTTATCAAGTTCACAAACAAAAGAGATAATGTGTGGGGTCATTATCAAATGTTTAATAACTTGTTGCACTTATATTCAACTTTTTATATTTTTTATGCATATTATATATCTTTTTATTTGGCTATGACAAAAAATATAGAATAATGTTAAATTCACTTTACTTGGCCTTATTTGGAGATTCAGAAATGCTGATGCAAACATGTTTTTGCCTTATCCTTTTTCTTTATCCTCGTTTCCTTTTATCAGCAGGAACACACTAAGTATTGTTGGATCATGGAGCATAATTTTTAATTAGTAGGTTCTTTATTTTTGTTTCGAGATGAGACTAGTCTTATGCGAATATTTATTTTCATTTCATGTGTTCATGGAACTGATTGATTGCTGAGTTATTTCTATTCAAAATTCAAATGTATAGTTGTATCTAGATTCTTCGGTGGAGCATTTGCGTTTTAATTAAAGGCACGAAATCCTCATGTCAGAATGAACTTAAAAGTCTGCTTATAAAGTAGTTCATTGATCAACATGTGGCTGCTAGAAATTGCGACCGGAACCCTATTTTGTTTTTTTGTTTTTTTTTTTTTCTTTTCTTCAAGGAAAACAAATATATATATATATATATATCTTCATTCCTTTATTAAGCCCTGAGGTTGGTCCTATTCTTTAAGGGAATTTTTCTTTTTTTTTAATATTCACTGTAATGGCTGACTTATGCATGCTTCGTCATTTTCCCACTTTCTAATCAAACAAAACATATTTAATATGAATGAAAATCTGGCTTCTGTAGGGGTGTTACCACAGGAGAGAAAACTATTGCAGAGATTTAATATGAACATAAATCTCACCTCTATATGTGTGGGTTATTTCATAAACTTGAAAGAAAAGGTTTTTATAGTTTTTTACATTGTGTCTAATGAACTTATATATGGTAAATTTATTATTTTTATAATAAATATTAAAAAATTATTGATGATATTTCTTTTATTAATTGATAATGTCAAATCTATTATATTAACAATGCATGCTTGTTAAATTCGTATATTTTTAATTTTAAAATATCCTAAATTACTTTTTTTATTTTTGTTTTTAAACATTTAAATGTCCTGAAAATTTTTAAATATGTGCAGAATTTATAAATTATCATTTTTAATGGATGCTCTCTCTTTTTATCACAAATTAAAAACTTTCATTATTAATACAGAATAACTTTTATACATGTTGCCTCACATATCTTATTTTTCATTTTGTAAACGTATCTTACGGATTTTTTTTTATATCAAATCAAATTAACATTTTTTTCTTTATTTTGTTATCAAATTAAGAGACTTTTATTTTTTTATTTTATTTTAATTATTACTCATTTTTAATTAACATTAATTATAATTAGATACTTATATAATTAATTTAAAATTATATTAATTAAAATATATTTAAGGTTTTAAATTGAAAATTTTAAATATCTTTAATTTTATATTTTTTAGTTACCATTTAAACAATATTTAGAAATTTACATTTCTATATTTTACTTGTATATAAAAACACATGCAAAATAAGAAATACTTGTTAAACTATATATCTTCTAAAAGATACCGTAGGAGAAGTAATACCGAATAGAATTTAATTAAAATACATATTATAGTGTTATTTAATTTTAAATTATTATATATGATAAGATTATTTATTGTTGGAATAATTACTTTAGAAATTATATTTTAATCATTTTTAATTGTAGCCACACTTAATATTTTGACCCTGAAATTTAGGAGAAAAAATAGAAGGTATGTGGTGGAAGCAGAGGGCTCAGATTGACTATTGTGTTACAAATCAGGAGAAACAACTGACAAAAGTTTGATATCCTTATTAAGGATTGGATTTATATCCAAAAAAATAATGTGGGTTGGAGTTCTCGTTGATGTAAATAGTTTATTAGTAGGTAATCCTGGAAATATTTTCGTAAGTGCTTGTTAAGCTTGAAGATTTGCTCTGATCAAAACAAGGTTCCATAACAAACTTAACCCTTCATTCATAAAAAAGAGAGAACGAAGGAGTAGTTCATTGTATAATGCATAGTAACGAAGACTTTGTATACGTTTTTCTGTGAAAAATAAGTAGAATATAGAATACATGTGGACGCAAGTCATATCAGCTGAGCCATGTTAATTATATTTTCTGTGTTTTTTTCCTCTTCTTTACATTTTTATTTCGGTACTACAACATTATATTATAACATATTTAATTTAGTAAAATGCTAATTACGTAGGACGTAATTTAATTATGACTTACATGTTAAGCGGTTAATTTGTAGCTCCCAATTTTGGATGTAAAGTACAATGAAGAGACAGATGATAAAAAAAATGAGAAATATAATAAGTAAAAGGATACTTAATGACTATTTTACTTGTTCGGTATCTTCTCTTTATGCTTGGTTGGAGAGTGTAGTGGTTCTACCTTTCTTTTGTGGTTCATTATCTATAGTATGTTATATGTTCGGGCTTTTCTTCAAAGGCACAAGTGGTAGGTCCGTTGGATTTATTTTCTAGTGTAACTGTGTGGTTCCCGTGTTAGGAATTTGATTAAGGCTAAGACGGGGTAGTTCAAACTTTCTTTTTTTGGATTGGTGTATTAATTCTTGGATGCATTTCACTGCAACATTTTTATAAATTAACGTCAATCTTGACACCCATAAACTATTACTAATATCTCAAGTGGGACACATTTATGTAACTCAATGTTGTTAGGTCCTACTTGATACAATAAACCACGTATCTATGTAACAGAAAATAAAGCAGAAGGAAATAAGAGAATTAAAACATGGTGACAAAAATGTAAGGCTGAAAAATAGAACTGAAATTTATTTAGATAAATATTTAAAAAGGGTAAATATAATTTACCAAAATAAAGGAAGGTGGGATACAGCAATTCAAGGGCTGACTATGAATAAAGTATATGTACCAGTTACTTGTCCTACTGAATTACTACTATATTTTATCTTTCTTATGTGGAAGTACTTGTAAATTCACTTTGTTTAATCTGTTTTTGGAAGTAAAATATTGATAGCTGGAAGCATGTATCCTCTATGTATGTTTTAGCACATTATTTTGGTCAGTGAAATGAATTCCTAAAAGTATATACTTTTTCGAGTTATGGGCATTTTGTATTTCATAATAACATATTAACATATCTGCTGTGACCAAATACTTTTCCTCCAAAGAAAACCCGTCTTTATCTCTCAGCAAAAAGACAGTAACTCATGTACCTGACTAAAAAAAATCTTTGCTGCACGACACAGCTCTACTTCTGTTCCTATAAATATCATCTGTCTTCGAAGTCATTTTCCCAAGCTTCTCACACAACCTATAGCTTGCACCACTTCACAATTGTTATATCATAACAGTACATTTTTGGCAAGGTTGTTCTCTACTCCATATCTAGTCATGGATATTGAGTCAACAACACAAGCAAACAAGGGTGCATTTTTTTCTCATTGGGGGCACTTCCTCAAGGCTTTGCCTAGCAACTCCAAGTCCAAGGTTATCAACTTCACGAGGAGCATAACAAAGATTGGAAAAGATGACCCCAGACGAGTAATTCACTCATTGAAAGTGGCAATTGCTCTCACATTGGTCTCCTTGTTTTACTACTCGAGGCCTCTTTATGATGGCTTCGGAGTTGCAGGAATGTGGGCTGTTCTCACAGTCGTGGTAGTATTTGAATTCAGCGTTGGTAAGTTTAGACATCATAGAAAACTGCACGCACTACATATTGCTCCTCATTATATAATTAAAGATCAAAGTCTGAAGAGTACTCAATTAAAGACTAATGCATTAGCATATAATATGCTTTGTTCCTAATTAACCAGGTGCAACCCTCAGCAAAGGTTTAAATAGAGGATGTGGTACATTACTAGCTGGTGCTTTAGGGGTTGGAGGGCAACACTTAGCTACTGCTTTTGGAGAAAGAGCAGAACCTGTTGTCCTTGGGATCCTCGTCTTCATTCTAGGTATGTATATATATACAATTTGAACAAAGAAAATGAAGCTTCCGCATGGATTTGATGAGACTAACATTTGCTTCAATTCCTAAACAATGTACTAAATGGTTTATGTTCTGTGTTTGCAGCCGCAGGGTGTACTTTTTTCAGATTTTATCCAAAGATAAAAGCAAGATATGACTATGGCGTGATGATATTTATATTGACATTCTGTTTGGTTACTGTGTCGGGTTACAGAGTGGAGGAACTCTTCCAACTTGCCCATCAGAGACTTGCAACAATTTTAATAGGGGCAACGTCTTGCATGGTCATCTCCATTTTCATTTGTCCAGTGTGGGCAGGTGAAGACCTTCACAAGTTGGTAGCTTCCAATATAGAAAAGTTAGCAAATTACCTACAAGGTATATATATTTCACCCATCATTAGTTTACATGCTTCTTTTTGTGTTGTACATACGTGTTAATATAAAAACCTTTATCATTCTCAGGATTTGAAGCTGAATATTTTCATTGCTCCGAGGATAAAGAAAAATGTGTCAAGTCAGTTCTCGAAGGATATAAAAGTGTTCTCAATACTAAAGCAAATGAGGAGTCTTTGGTGAGTTTGTTTTTTATTCTGAGATATCATTCAACATTTTCATTTTCTTGATTGAACAAATACTAACGTTATATGTTGTTGCACAGGCAAATTTGGCAAGGTGGGAACCGGGACATGGCCGTTTTCGTCTTCGTCATCCTTGGAAGCAGTACTTGAAGATTGGAACACTTACTCGGGAATGTGCTTACAAGATTGAAACCCTTAACCACTACCTTAACCCGGAAATCCAAGTAATACATCATTATTCTTTCTACGTGAAAAACATGAAATTAATATTTGAGACCTATTCACTTCAATGTCTATTATCAAAACAGGAAAACAACTTTTTTATCAAAACAATTTTAAGCGAACTTTTATACACTTATGAGGATACCACAAAACCAAAGAACAATTTTAGAGACTAATATAATATGCATGCATTTTGGTGAATGCAGGCATCTTTGGAATTCAAGTGTAAAGTTCAAGAACCATGCAGAAAGATGAGTTCAGAATCCAACAAGGCGTTGAAGGCAATATCTTCATCAATCAAAACAATGACAGACCCATCAGTTGCCAAAAGCTACATAGAAAATTCAAAAGCTGCAGTTGAAGACCTCAAAGTTGCCCTCGATATCGTTTCCTTGGAAGATACTGAACTCCTAGCCATTATCCCAGTTGCCACAGTTGCATCAATACTAGAAGAAATCACCAAGTCAGTGGAGAAAATATACGAGTCTGTTTCCGAGCTTTCTCATTTGGCCCACTTCAAGAGTGTCGACGTAGAACCCAATGTCTCGCCAGAGAAGCCACCTCTTCTTCACCGTGGAATCATAAAACCTGTTGTGGATATTGATAACACACTCAACCATGTTGAAATTACGATCCAAGAGATAACTACAGACTCGTCAGAAAAAGAAAAAGCACCCTCCCAACATTTGTAAATAATAGTCGCCTATTATTACATGAGACTGTAATTTGTAATGTGGAATGTTTAAATTAAGGTGAGAAGATTTTTTATATTCTTACCTTAATTTAATTTAATTTAATTTCCTCTTTAGGTTGTCTTTTCTGTTCTACTGTGACAGGTTATGCTAGCTATCATTTTATTTACCTAATTAGGTACAGAAATTATGCAAGTGGTAAACTAGCTATGCTCTCAGCCACATTTGGTGTTTTGCCTCCTTTCTGTACATATTGTACTCTGCTTTATGGTAATATATATTCATCGTAAGCCACAAACAGACATGGCTACTATGGGTGCCTAGCTACGTTGATTGATGCCTGGAACGTAGAACTCTAAAAGCAAGTTGCTGGAAGGCCAGTAAACATAGGACCTTAAGTATTTCACGACAAACATTTATTTAATTAGAAAGCCAAAATTTACTTTATCAAAATAAAAAGGGTAAAAGAGGTCCACTAAGAACGGTATGGAGTTTAGCCCCCATAAAAGACAAGAGTACGGAATAATTGTTTAAGGTATTTTATTTGTGAAATTATTTTTGTATAACATCTTGCCTTTTTTTTTTATAATCAGGAAAGACACGTGAAGAGAAGAGAAAGAAATCGTGATAAAAAGAGTGATATTATTAAAAAAGAAAGAAAAAGAAAGTGTTAAGCTAAAGATTTTAAAAAAATATATTATATAAATAATATAACTCCGTTTATTTTGAGTTTTATTGACATAGAAGATAAATTTGTTCCCATATATACAATATTTTTGACACATGATTATTTTTTAATATTAATCTAAAAATGAATAATAATATATTAAAATTTATTAGGTACCTGGCTATTAAAATCTTTCGTTACAGCAATTGAAAAGAATGATGTTTGGCTAAATTGGGTATCAACAGATGACAAATTTACTTCCATAAATTTGAACAATTAAAAATTATTTTCTTTCAAGATGACAAGATTCGAAACTAAGGTATAATTATTTTCTTTCAAGCAATGTTTAAAGAAAAAATTAAGCTAGACTGAACCAACTAATGAAACGAATAAATCATGAACCAGTTAAATTTGGAGTTTAAATATTATTCGATTTAACTATGATTAACATGAGTTGAATTAGAAGCAAAAATTGTTTCATATCTCACGCATCATCCAATTTCGAAAAAGCTAGTCTATATTGTATTATGTAATATTGTTTTGGTGATCATGTATACATTAAATTTTAGATAACTCAAACATTTATAAATATATAATTTAATAATAGAAATTTATTTATATTTTAAGTAAAATGTTATTCATTAAAATAAAGTCATACGATAAAATGTAAATTAGTTTTAAAATTATATAAAATTTTGTAAACCTGATATCTACTTCATGAAAACTTATAAAGTAGTGAATGAATAAATAAAACTTAACATTTATAAAAATATTATTAAAGATGATATTATTTTTATCAAGTTTGACATGCAGTGTTAATTAACTTTGTCGTGGTTTTGCATGGATCAACCCAACAAAAGGATAAGTACAAGGAGAAACCTAACAATAATCTGGTTAAAACTTCAATAATTCGCACTTGAAGGACCCTGAACAGGCACAACTCTCACTCTAGTTTCTACAATATTTTAATTCTAGCCGGCTAAGTGTTATTGGCGTTGGGAGATTCACTTTAGGAAGAATTTCTCATGCGATAACAAAACTCAGCCTTTTCACATATATAGTTGTAATTCCCCTGCCTTTACCATATATATAAACTCAAGCTAAGTTTATCTGGCTAATATAAGGTCTAATGTTACTTTATCGCAATATAAACTATCTTGCATGAGTGTTAAAGCTTTTTTTTCACTTCTATAAATATTGGTTTGTACAATAAGTAATCACTTGTGTATTTAATATATTATTATGTAAAAAGTTTAAATTTGGTTTTTGTTATAAAAATATCTCGTTGTAAACACATTATATGAGTTCACCGTTTTTAACAAAGATTAATCACTTATTTAGAAGTTAAATACTTTGCATATAATTCATAGATGAAAAAAAAAATATTATCCTTCCATTTCACCATTTCATTTTTTTAAAATTGATCTAATGGTTGTAATGAGTAAATTACATAAAAAAATAAAAATGAGAAGTAAGTCTACAATAGTTAATTTTGAATTTACTTAATTTCTCTTTATATATATATAAAAAAGGAGAAAATAACTTAATTATTCTCAGAATAATATTAAAAGGGTTATTTTTTATTCTCATTTTTATTTTTTATCTAATTATTAAAGATAAGTTATTTAATAGAACTCTTAAAAAAGGAATAACTCTTTTAAAATTATTTTAAAAATAACTTAATTTTTTCTTTCTTTATATTTATATATAGGGAGAAAAGATATGTTTTGCTGAAAATAAACAAAATACTAATATTCATTAATATTCAATCTCCCAACTACAAATATCGTTCGTAAATACAAAGGTTATGTTAGGAGAAGAAAAGTAAAGTCAACTTTTATACTTTATTTCTTAAAAAATCCTTATATACTTTAAATTTTAGAGGGATTAGATAAGAGATTTAAAAAAAAAAACTGAATGGCTTATTTTTATTTTAACTTTATAAAAAGAGTAATTATTTTACTTCTTTATTAAAAAAAAATTCTATAAGTATTTGTTTACGAGATTTCACTATCATCTTCTTTAAAAAAGAAAGAAAAAAAGAAAAACTTTTAAGATCTATTTAACAGACCAATTCAAGTTCCCTGCAGGTACATATTTAATTCAATTCAAAGATGAATTTTCAATTTGAACAAATTTTCAGTATGTAATTTTTTTTACCCGGTACTTAATTAATGTGTTAGTTTACGATATATTCACCCTTTGTTAATTTGCTTTTTACATTAATGTTTTCCTTAAATAGGCCACGGAAAGACGCATTCAATCCATAACAAGAAAGGAACATGCAGCCAAAGCATTGGAAACTTAAAAGTTTTCCAGCGTTTAAAAATTGGACTTCGTGACAGAGTATCAGTCAGCATATACTCTTGGGAAACCCAAAGAGACAGAGAAAGGAGGATTTTTTTTTTCAATTTTAAGAAAAAATTATAACACTTAATTATATGTTATCTGTAATTAATTAGACCAGTAGTCCAAGTAATGTCATAATTTATTGAAAGAGTTTGCTATATAAGTTAAATGACTATGACATGAAACCTAAAGGCTAAACCATAATGGCATGTGTATTCTGAATTTTTTTCTTTCAATTTTTTCATCATGAATAAGGTTGATAATGAATTAGACTATTTAAAATTAGTTTGAAATCCAATTCAATTATTAATTTGTTAAATTTAATTCACGAATCAAATGAATCAAATTTAAATTAAAAATTAAACTAATTAAATAAATAAATTGAATTTTAATTGTGTACAATTTAATAAATAATTATTAACAAAAAATGAATAAGAAAATCTCAATCTCCATGACTTTTAATCCCATTTTGAACAATGTGAAACCACCACTAAAGTTTGCCGCTTAAACATAACACTGTTAATATTTTCACCCCTTTCATCTGCAAGTGACTTAAAGAAATGAAATACGTACGGGGAGATCTTAATTAACAATATATCGTATTTAAAGTAACGGTGAGAACTCCAGAGAGCGAGGGTTTAATATTAATCCAAAGAGAAAGAGAATTTTGAAACATGGTAATCACGATTGCGATTTATCAATCCCAATAAATAGAATAAAAAGCAGTTTATAAAATAATCCTAATTAGTAAAAGGTAAACAGAGCTAAACATGCATTGAATTCTTATATTTGACTACTTAGAAAGTGCATAACAAGACAAATGTAAAAAACAAAAAACTGTGCTAGAGTTACTTGTGTGTTCTGTCTTCCAATAACTCCTCGGTCAAGCAGTGCGTGGGTATTATATATAGTAATCCAAAAGCCCAAGCCATATCTAGAAAGCTGCACATCTGCTACTGAATCAATTGGATCTTAAAAAATAACGTGCACAAATTTAACTATAAGAAAACAGCTTATTAGATGCATGAATTTATCATCATAAAAGATGCTCGACTTTGCTTGATCGTAAATGAAAATGGCTACATGAGAAACATATATTTGGTTAATTATGAAGCACATATAGTATGCAACTTCTGTAACAAGTAACAGCTTTTGAGTGTATCTATTAACTTTTAGATCCCATGTTAATTTGTTTCCTGATAGTAAAAGTAGTGCATGCATTTGGGCACAATTGCACGAGATACCTAATAGTACAGAATAGCAGAGGTAAGTATGGGCTAAATGAGATTAAACCCAATCAGAAACTGGAAGATTCCAGTACCTTACCATAGGGTGAGGCTTATCTTGAAACCTAATTCTTGGTAGGAAGGTTATCAATGGGAATCACATGCTAAGACAACTTGCACACCATGAAATGAAACGGTTATTAATTAGCTAATCACTGCAAGTGCACCGCACGCTATGTAAAGCTGAGCGTGAAAGTAATATGACAACTTTGCCATATAACTTCTACTACTTCTGCATCACCAAAAACCAACTCTTTTTTTGTGGGCATACATTGCTCTACATTTGCTCAGGTTTATAATTAAAGATGTCCACTTGACATTAATTGGGACGGAATATTAATTATATTGCTCGTCAAAAGTAGCTCAGCGAAAAGAGAAAGATTGATGCTAAACCATGAGAAAAGAATCATAAATATATATATATATATTGAAAAGAAGAGAAAATAGAGAATTCAGCTAAAATTAATTACAGTTTAACGTTTAAACTCAAATTTAAAATTATCTACGAGGATTATGTTTCATGTTAGGCTCTTCCATCAAAAGATTACCGCTGAAAAAATTAAGTGTAGTGCCGCAAAGGTTACAAAGAAGTAGCTTAAATATGTTTTTTATTTTTTAAATTTGGATTATCTTTATTTTTTATTTTCAATTTAAAATTATTTTGTAATTCTTATATTTAAATAATAACTTATTTTAATCTTTGTTTTATGTAAAAAATAATCATGAAATCATGTATATAGTTGAAAATTAAAAAATGTGATTAACTCTAAAGTTTTTAAAAACGTATTATTACAAGTTTTATAAAATTGATGAGATCAGCACCATAGATTAATTATAATATTTAATTTTAAAAAATATAAATGAATGACTTGATTTGTAAACTGAATACTCTTCGATTGTTTTTTATTGGAGAGGATCCGAGTTTTACTTCAATATTTTTTAATTTTTTATTATACAATATAAATGATAATTTATATTTTGTTTTATTGGTAAGAGAATAAAACTAGATATTTAAAAAATAATAATTAAATTTGATAAAAAAAAAACAAAATTTAAAAGATAAAAAACATATTTAAGTATAAAAAAGTTGAACTCACCTATGAAATATTTTTTCGACGCTAAGTTTACTCACTGTGAATTGGACACTTCTGAAATTTTACTGATATAAAAAGCTTAGAATAAGGAGATATTTTTCATATTGTGAAGTCAAAATAAACTACCAACCTCGTTGAAAATTTCCAGTTAATATAAATCACTTATCACTTATCCCTTATCCCCATTCCGAACACAATATCAGTGACAACGCTTCCCCAAGATTATTGCTGATCAAGTTCACAGCAGCAATGCCCTTTATTCCTTCATTTCTCCCTCCTTTCCACTACTACAATAAAAAATACCAGATACTTCCCTGTGCAGAGTGGACACCACAGGAAGTCGTCTTAATTTCCTGATAAGTGACGTTATAATATCGTGGACGGCCATTTCTCCAACCATTTAGTCTTGTGTCTCGACATTATCGTAACTGGACAATTTATTCCATGTTAAACCGATGCAAATTCATTCAGCTTTATTCCCACAAGTTACGTGGGAGAACGTTCTATTTTTCGCCATACAACTTTACATTGGCTTTCTACGAGTGTTTTGGTAAAATTAAACTACATCACTTACAAAAACAAAAATAACTACAAAATTTAAGGATTGAAAACTTAGAGACACCTAACAAACAACTGTAAAACAAAGCAGAAACTACAAACTCAAACCACTAAATCTATTCACCAACCATCGATAATTTTTTCTACCTACAGGCATGAGATGTTGGTTTTACAGTACTGCTTGTCATAATCTGGTGTGACAAGTTTTCCGTCATCACATATTCAAACTAGCGATCCATTCACCAGCCATAGATAGGATTTTCTACCTGTGGAGGCAAGAGATGAAGATCTTTACAATGCTGCTTATCGTAGTCACGTGTTCCAGGTATTGCTCCTGTACATAATCTCAGGAATTCATTTCCAGTGAGACAATAGTGAGCAAATGCTAAGCCTCCATCTACTAGTTCTGTCAGATTGGGCATTGACACTGAATTAGCAATGAGCTGTCCATTACTTGTGCTTGACTTTTCACCATTCCTTTCCTTGTTCAGGATTCCGTCAAGCTCGGAATATTCCATAAATCTTTGAGTAGCAGCTTCCCAAGAAAGTTGATAACTTTGCTCAGGTGTTAGAGGATAAGGCTCATTTGCTAATGCTTCTTTTACTTTTGCTACAAAGTCTTCGGATGTCTTATAAGTCAAACAGTTGGGAAATGACCTGAAGAACTCATTTGATGGATGATCAGCACAAACTACAAATTTGCCCATGGCAAGTGCCTCAGCTGTAGCTGTGCATAGCACATCACTAATGCTAGGATTTATAAAGACTTTATACCTACAATAAAGAAGATCAAGTGTGTTAAAATTAGAACCAATTTTAATAAAAAGAAAGTTTGAGATTGTGTCAGGGCATGTAAAGCATGAGAAAAAATAGCTTTGGATATTGCATTTTCTGCATATTATCAATTAATCTAATTCACTTTATGAAGATAGGGGAGAGTAAAAGATAACTCAGTTCCATGCTGCAATAGATGCAACTTAAAAAATTACTTTCCCCATTTCGTTTAGGTATGTTTCACAACAGGAGGGAGGAACCATTGCAGTGAATATATCTTAAACTAAATTTTGAAGCTCAATTTTCAAATTGTTCCTACCCGTGAAGAGAATCGTCTGCATGATCTCTTCCTTTCTGAAAGTTGAGATTCAAATCCAACCTTCTAGCTGCACTCTGAACTTCATTAGCATCCTCTCCATTTCCAAATACATCCAAATTGAAGCCATCAAGGTCAGCCTTATGCTTTGCTAATAAATCTATCAACTCCTTATATCCTTTTGCCCACACCATCTTTCCCAAGAAATATGCCCCTTTTGTAAAGGCTTTCTGCCCTAGCTCCCTCTCTGCAGCAATCTTTTCTCCAATTTTTAAGAACTTGGGATTCACACCATGAACATTGCAAATTATAGACTTGGGTAAATCCTGAGTAGCAGCAGAGAGACGAAGAACCTGAATATAAATCATAAATAATTTAGTCCCTTTTGTCATGTTCAATTCTTTCTGATGATAGAACTCCATAACAAAACACCAAAACCATTTCTAGTTATCTCCTGAGTTAGGTAGCATTTAGACTAGATTTTTTGGATTTCTCTTATCCTTCAAAAGAAAAGTCAGGCCAAAGACAATTTTAAAGAAAGCTTTAAAAATAAAAGCAACCTTTTCAAAATGAACAAAAGCCCAATATAATTTTCTATAGAAGCTAATTGAAGAAGCTTCTACTTTCAAGGAAAAGTGAAGCCCAAAAAGATTGAGTCAAATGCTACCTTAATCCAAGCTTACATACTAGGATGATAAATTCTCATACCTTGTGGCAGTATGCTCTTGTAACCCAATTGTTTATGTGTTTCACAAGGAATGCCTGGAGTGCCCCATTTTTCTCCCTCTTGATGTATTCTAAGTAATTTGTATGGACAACACCAACAACATGGTTGAATTTGTCTGTCCAACGCTTACCATGATGATACCAATTCAAATGTTCCGGTTCTTCCAGGATAGCAATGTCAGCATCCCTGGATGGTATAAATTGAGAAGTATCTCCAGCAGGTATTATACTCCGTCTTTCTTTCGAAAACTACACATGAGAAGGACAATATGTAAGAATTGACAGTAGTGATATGAAACAAGACAGAATAGCTAACTTTATCAAAAAGTTACCTTCCCAGGATAAAAAGAAATTTTAAAGTCTGCCTTAAAACCAATCCTTTCCTCAAGCCAGTTCCGTATATAAACTTCCTGTTCTTCTGGCGAAGTAAAAGTTAGATTGGTGGGATAAACTAGTTCTTGATCTGATTTACAAAGCCATGGAACCAGCAGAGTGACTTTCTGCCTTGCAGATTGTGATAAATATGCAGCTCGAAATAGTGGGTTTACAGCCGTTCCAGTCATCCAAGGAAGACTAGCAGTTGTGACTATTGCAACATGTCTTTCATTGTCTGATGGAACATGCTTTGCATGGTCTGTCCAGAATCCACCATCATATCGGTGCCCTGTGCTCTGAAGGACACTTGCTATTCGCAAATCCAATTCATCATTTATATTTCCATTCCCAAGAACAGAAGATTCTTCCCCAGAGAGGGAATCCAGTAGAAGATGGTTTTTGCGTTTGCTATACAAGCTTTCTACTATCTTGTCACATATGTCTGCAATGCAATCACATTTGAACAAATCATCAAAATTATGGCAGATAAAATGAAATATAAACTAGCTGACTAACTAGAAAGCTACAGCAAACATATAATCCTGCCTACTCACAAACATTGAAATATCAAAATTATGGCAGATAAAATGAAATATAAACTAGCTGACTAACTAGAAAGCTACAGCAAACATATAATCCTGCCTACTCACAAACATTGATTTTGCACCAAATTTGAAAAAAATCAAATAACTATAAGCATCTGATCAAGAACTAGAAATTTTCAGTTGCTTGGAACAGAAAACAATATTTGACTAAAGGAAAAACTTATGACCAAGACATGTGTCATGTACATGTTCAAATAGTCTAAATAATTTTTTTCAATCTAACTGTTGAAATATAACTAATTATGTACATCTTACATGACAAATTTTAGAGAATTTAAACAATAATAAGTTTGTGATCAAATGGTTAATATTTCATTTGAAAAGTATGTACTCTACATTAATTTTAAGGCATTTTGACGAAGTACAAAATGAGAAAACACAAATAAAAACTTCCAGATAAGATATATAAAGTGGAATCTCATAAGTTGTGCATAACTATGTACCTCTTTTCACTCCAAGTTGGTCCAAAAATGGCCCGGACTGTTTTACAAAGTAGGCCAGAAGTTCAGGTACATCCAATGGTGGCACTTCCTGCGAAAGATGCATAAAAATGCATGAAAATGTTAACCATAGTTCATGATTCAAATCAAGGCCACAAGTTCAGAACAGACAAGAATCAGTGCTCAGGAAAGTTAATGACACATGTTGAACACACCCATAGCATCCATCTCATGCTCATGCGACTTAGCACCTGTTTCTTTAGCATCATATATGCAATCTTCTCCTAACTGATTGCTCTAATGTCTAAA
This sequence comes from Mucuna pruriens, assembly GCA_025330945.1. Taxonomy (NCBI): domain Eukaryota; kingdom Viridiplantae; phylum Streptophyta; class Magnoliopsida; order Fabales; family Fabaceae; genus Mucuna; species Mucuna pruriens. Next base: position 4,987,053 of record JAENHJ010000528.1, read on the forward strand.
TTAAAACAACAATGTTACTCACATGAAAATGGCAAAAAAAAAAAAAAACTATGCCAACTAACTGAAGGAGATATTTTTTAATATCCAGCTAAATAAAATCTAAAGAGTAGTGGGATTTTATGCCCACAGCGGCTGCCTAAGGATCCTTGGACTGGTGTATTGATTGTATTCAACAAGGTATCATATGTATGCATAGTGATCCATTGGAAGTTAGATTAGAGCCTACCACTGACCAGTCACGTACAACTTTTTTCTTGTTTCTTTACACAAGTGCGAAAATGTTTGACCAGGCATATTCATATGAACAAACGAAACTAAACATATTACATTACACACAAACCTTTGACTCCTGAGGTTCCTTGCACATTGATTTCTGCAAGAAAGTCAAGAAACGTATAAGTAAATTCTCAGAACAAAGGCATTTACAAATTTTGTGTTCTATTGCACAAAAACATATATCACCTTACAACACCAGTAAAAAACACAACTGGAACACTCATCATATAAAGAACACTTAACGGTGGTAAACCACATGCATGAGCCGGACACATGATTCACTGAAAATGGATAAAACAAACCATTATATCCACAGTTCCACACACATCCAACCAACAAATGGCTCCGCCTCACTACTGTTGCACCCATCCCCAAAATGTGGCTCATGCAAGAATCATGTCAATTTTCTTTTTAAATTTTCAATGAATCATTGAAATTATTAAAACATCCAGCAACAGCAACAACAACCAATTAAAACAAGCAAGTTCATTCTAACTAACAGTTATCACCCAAGCTCTACCGGTAATTTTTCACAAGAAAGAGTTTTTTAATACGGGATAATCTTCCTTCCATGTTCTAACTGTAACCTCAATAATCCACCTGCACTCGAAATTTTCTACCACAAATACAATGGTTCAGCCAAGCAAGCTCTTCCTCCAAAGAAAGAATGAGCTAAGCCACAATGAAAAAGCCTACCCGAATTCTTGTTGTAAAACCAGACACATGAAAAAAGCAAAAAAAACACACACGGAAACCCTAGAATTCAGTTGAAACCAAGCAAGTTGCTAAAAGAGGGAGAATTACAAACCAAGCTAGACTTGACTTTCTCAACGAATTCACTGTTCTTGAAGACCTCAAAAGAGGAACCGCGCTTCTCAAACTCCTTGAGCCTGGTCTTCAAGGCTCGAATCGGTTCCCAATCCCTAGATTCACCCTCGCCTTCGCCTTCACCTTTCCACTCCTCCCAGAAGCTCAACCTCCTTCCCCTCTTCGCCCTCTCGAAATCAACAATTCCGTTTTCTTCCTCCGACACGATCGCGTTCTTTATGGCGGAGAGGTCGATTCGAATTCGCGACCTCGGACGCCACTTCTCCAGAACCTTCTTGCTGAAATCGGGAGACGAGTACGCCCGCCGAATCTCCGACAGCTTGGGCCGCAGACTCTTCACAAACTCGATCTCCGGCGGCGGCGGAGAGCGCATGGCCGGAACCGAGAAGGGAGGCGTGGCGGAGTTGAAGAAGTTCTCGAGTTCGCGGTCGAACGACGTGGCCAGATCCTTGAAGGAGTTGGCTCGGTCCCGCATGAGGCGGAGATCCGCGTCCGCCGAGTCCCGAACCTCGCGCCAACCCTTGGACAGGAACGAAAACGCATTGGAAGAGGTTGAAGGTTGCGGATGCGTCGTCATGGCTCAGCCTCAACGCCGCTCAATGCTTTCTTCGTTTGTTAGTTTGTTTGTTTCGGAGAATATATGCAACGCGGAATGCGTCTTCTACTCTTCTAGGAACCACAAGCGGGTAACGAGGGAGCAACTCACTTTTAACGGTTAAGATTTTCGGAGGTTTCGGAAATTCTCTCGAAGCTTGGTTTCTGTTGCTCCACGGAGGATGTCGACGAGATTACATGCGCTGACGTGCCTCATGATGTGGCCGCATCCTGTTGGACCACGTTTGTTCGCAGTGATTATGGACTCTGGATGAAGGGAAGAATATTCGAACCGCCTAAAGGATATATGCTTATTAATGAAACTTGCAAGTGCTTTTTGGACTTTGGCTTCGCTTCGAGTCCCGGCTTTATGGAGGCAAAAGTCAAATTGATTGATGGATAGTGATTTTTGACAAAATGCACTATTAAACTCATAATTTTTTATAAAATTAGGATCAAAAGAAATATAAATAAATAAAAGAGAAAGAAAATTCAATCTTTCTCTATTTATTTGATTAAACAACAAAATATTTTAACAGAATCTCTCCAAGAAAATTATTTATTTTTAAGTTTTGCTGCTCTTCTTTTCTTTCTCTCTCTCTCTACTTTACTTATTCTTCTAAATGTTAAAATTTAACATTCTTTATCTTCTCTCCCATAAATTTATTCCAATTTCGACAAACAAAAGTGACAGTAGCAGCAGTGAGAAGGGAATACCAATTCCTAATTCGGTAATTCCTCGTGGCTTTTGTCGTAAATTGGATGTCCATGAAATCGAAAGATAACCATGACCCGCAACTCTGAATTGTGATGCCGATGCCTCTAAAGATATAGTTACTAAGTTAATTGAAGAAGGGTAAAGATGTGAGTAGAAGTTGTAATGATAATAAATTAAAGTAAAAGTTAACTTATGTTGGTTAAGAAAATAAAAAGATTTATTGAAAATATAAATACTTGTTTTTAAAACAATAAAAAAAAACTTCTAATTTATAAAATGTTTTCCAAAGCTTCAAAATTTAATAATTACTCTTGGAATGCAATACGTTAAAACTAATAATCTAAGCATATAGTGCACAATAATGCGTACAAACAAGTGATGGTCCGGTTGAAGCTAAGTGCATGACAAGCAATTGACACCAACAGCAACGGTATAGAAGTATGGAACAAAAAAAAGAGCCCTCCACGACTCTCTTTCTTTGTAGGTGGTGAGCAAACTATTAATCAGAGTTTCAAGTTTTCATAACATCCAATGAAGAAACTTGGGGGACCAAGGAGGACAATTTTGTGCCAATGCTTAGGTAAAATTGAATTTCTCACAAGATATATTTAATTTAATTTGACTCGTTTGTAAGCCACTCCAACTCATTACCATCCGTGACTTCATATCACACATATGTGTGTGTGGTTTGGCTGCTCCCCATCATCGTTCTGTGGACTATTACGAATGTGAACCCACTATATTTTGTCCCATTGTGTTTCTTATTTTTTCCGTTTGGTGCAACTTCAATCACGCCACACGCAGGTCACGTTATAGTCTTTATTTTTCTTTTCCTAAATTTTAATGTTTCACTTGCAATAATAGAAACCATGTCCATCAGACAATGACATGACATGACATGCCATGCCATGCCATGCAACGACTTTGTATGGAATATAGTAATTTTGGGTTGCTCAACTCAAGGCCCATTGTAATAATACGTATATGTCGTAGCAGATTTTTAGGCCTTTTGGGATATCAAACAATCGGGCCAGATGCCCATCAGTAAAATGTGAACACCAACATGTCTAGGCCCATGATTTTTGCACCCCTGATTGATCTTCCCGACCCTCATTTTATTATTTTTTATTACAAAAATACTTTGACGGAAATAAGTTTCCATTTTTTGAATTAATTATGATATAAATTATTTTTTAAAATATTATACAACATAAATTAATTTCTGTTTTGTATTTCGAATTAACTACGCAACGGAAAGAAGTTATGACAACTACATTACTAGCTCCTGAAAATAACAATTTTATACCATTTCTATGGCATGAGGCACCAATTTAAAAACGTATATCACCTGTCGTACTTATATTTTCTTTTTCCTCTCTCTTACTAGGCGTCGAATACATGAATAACATTTGAAATGTCTGAAAATTTTTATTTTTCATTTCAAATTTAGGTTTTTTCGGTGTAAAGGTCCGAGTCCAGGCTATAAAGGCAGGCTTAGCATTTGGGTTTACTGACTTGGGCCTAACTCATAGTCACATTTCCGAAAGTGGGCCCAGAATTCAAAGGCAATACTGCAAAACATTATTTTTGTTTTAGGATATATTTGGGAGTTAAATTTTGAAAGAAAAGGTAAGGAAAGGTAATTATTATTTTTTAATTAAGATTTATGTAATACTTATAAAAGCTAAAAAAATAAGATATTAAATTTATGATAATCTATTATTTTCTCTTTCATTTAAAAAAAAAAACTATCAAACTAGAGAATATTCATTAGAAATAAAAACACTTTTATTTTTCTAAAGGTGGAATTTCAATCCAATTATCTACTAATCCATCCATATCCAATCCATCAAAATAAAAAAAATAAAAATTAATGGTTTGGTTAAATTAGATCATCATTTACTATTACGTGGATAACGAACCATCTAAGTATCTTTATAACCAATTGAGTCCAGTAGTTTAAAATTCATTAGTTGAACATAGGTCTTTAAGGAGGAGGTCCTACACTTTACCATGTTTGAGTTTAAGAATATGTATAAATCTTAGATGTATTTATAAAAATATTTTTCGGAGAAATAAAATATAATATATTTTAAATTGATGAATTGGATATCTATCCATAAAAATGGTAAATGGAGAGAATGGATTATTTTTTATTAAACAATCCATAGATAAAATGATTTTTTTATCATCTTTAACAAATACGTTGACATATAATTTTTTAATGTGATTTTTACTTTATCTTCCTAACATTAATTATTTTATCTCGTATATTTTTTTCTTCTTATTTCTTTTTATATAAAAAATTATTAGAAAAGTGATAGAAATTCGTTTCTCAATAGAAAATATCATTGATAATCCAAAGTCCTAGGTTCAATAGCAGGGCACCCCACTTTGGTACTTAGATGCCAGACTGGGATGACCAAGTTAAATGGAATGTGATGCCCCATTTCTTTTTGTTGCTCCATGGGTATAATTGAGTTAAATGTTGTTTTCTGCATGTCTACTTGTGTTTGTGCATGTGTGTGATACATAGCCTCAGAAAGTGACCTTCTTTTAACTTGGGTTTCAAGTTGAGATCAGGATAAGGAAAAGGCCTAACGAAAAATGTTTAATTTGTTTGCATGGAAGAAATTGTATTATTGTAGATAACTTGAGACCCACGACCACGAGAAAAGTATCTAGTTTTTGTTTGTAGCACCTTGACAGCGGAGCTTTCCCTTCTGATTGAAACTGCAATATAAGAAGCTATATATATCTCATTAATTCCACTGCCACTGGACTAGACCTTTCAATGGCCATACAATATAAGAATACTAATAATTACTACCAATATATGTATATATACGAGACTTATCTCTTCAATATATAATTGCTGCTCTAAGGTCTTCCTTCACTATTCTCTGGACCCCAAGTTTATATGATTATATATATATATCTACCATTTCATCTTGTTGCCTTCTCTTTTCCCTTTGTCCAGTTATGAAATGGACGCTTCTTAACTTAAATTTCACCTTATATCACTAACAATCAACAAGACGTGCTACTAACTTGAGTTTATAGAACATCATAATATTTATGGCCAACTGATGATTGATGATCATTCGTCTCATAAAGTTTAATTCCAATACAAGATAAAAATAAATAAAAATAAAAAAGCCCCGTATATATTATCATGTTTCAAGCTCATCAATGACTAAGATATGAAAGAATATAATAGAATAATTATTTTTTTTCTTTTTGTTATTAGATATCTTTTGCATCAATAGAATATAATAATCTAATCTTCTTTTTTATTTTATTTTACTTGTCCAATATATTTCTTATCCTAAAATAAAATTAGGTTAAGAAGCTAAATGATAGAATATGATCAAGAATATTTAGTTATAGACCTGTCAACAAAGTATAAACTATAAACCTAATTATAACTTAACTGCACTAAACTATTAATAACTGAAACATTTGTAAGTAAAATTAGACTGATTATTTTTTATAAAATCAACTCACTAATAATCTAATTCAATGATTCTAGTTAACTAAATGAGCTTGTCTCTTCCAGCCATTATAGTTCATATATGAATGTGTATGAGTTATATATTAGTTGCCTCTTCCAGTCATTGTATAACTAAATGGGACCTGTTTGTTATATAAGACTAATTGTATGATTCTAATTATCTGAGTGAAACCCATGACTCGATGTGGTTGTGCGTGTCTTCAATTGTATATACAGTCTACCTCAACCAAATATTAAATGTAATTATTGAATTAAAAAACATATATTAATTTATATTTTTTTTTTAGAAAGGAGGGGGCTAAGGACCCCAAACTACAATGCAATTAATTAAAAGAAGAAATATTCAATTTTCAACTCATAATATATTAAAGAATAAATTAAATTAAATTTTATGAATGACAATTTTATATGAAAATAATATTATTATTAAAATTATTTCATCATAATATTTTCGTTTTAAAAGAACCAAAAAGGTTTGGGAAAAAAAGTTAAAAACCCAAAAATTAAAAGAAAATTGTTTTATTGTTTTGCATTAAAAGGAAAAAAAACAAAAGACTTATTTTTTAACCTATAACAATTTGATTTGGTTTTTTTAAGTTTGTTGCAAAATAAGTTCCACATAAACCTATAACAGTTCAGTTAGCTTTTTTATAATATAAAGTTAGTTCATTCAACTTATAAACCGTTGAAAATTAAAAATAAATACTTTATTTCAATTTTTAGAATTATTTTTCAACTTATAAACGGTTCAAAATTAGAAATAAATAGTTTAGTTCACTCAGTTTTCATATTTTTTCCATAAACTAAACTATGAACAACCTTTTTAGTTAGGCAAAAACATGAGTACAAATAATTCTAACTCTTATATCAAAATTAAAAATAATTTATCATTAATATTATAACATAATTATAAATAATTGAATATATTTTCTTATATCATCAATATCATTGTCACTATTATTATTATCATTATGATTATTATTACTAGTTTAATTATCATTATTAGTTTAATTATTATTTGAATCATATATTTATTATCATTGTTAGTTAACGTCATTAATATTATTATTGTCATTGTCAAAATCGTTTCTAACATCATAGTCACATCATTAAAGAGATGACGATAACAATAATATTGTAGTCACATCTAACCATAAATGGGACTTAAAGTAAAATTTATAGGAAATTTTTATTTTAAATAAAAAATTATATATTAATTTTTTTTAATATATTATTTTTATTTTATAAAAAATAATAACAAATATTTTTATTAATTTAGTAATTTTATTATTAAATTGTGTAGGAAGATAGTTGTGGCAGTAACTATGTAACAGCTGGACGCATAATGGCACATTAAAGTTTGGGTTGAATATATCTCCAAATCATATCTTGATGGTGAGTCGGATTTAAATTAAATTACCCACAATGACAAAAATGAATAAACCGATAATGACCAGTGGAATGTTCATGATAATACTGTTAGTAAGTGGGACCATTCAATAATCCACAACCACAAGAACGCCTGCCGCCAACCCCTCACTTTTCATATTAATTAAATAAATGAGTAAACCCTTCAATAATTGCTCAAAAATACAAATGTTATATATATCATATTAGTATAAAAAAAATTATAGTAATATTTTGAAAATTTTATTACTAAACTAGTCTCTTAATTCTCAGACATGAAATTAAATATCACTATTTTGTCCGTACAAAAGATTAAAAGTAATGACACAAAATAAATTTTTAATATAATTTTATGGCATCAAATTTTTAAGAAACTAATTTAGGGGGGAAATGTTTGAATGACTAATATTATGATAACATTTTAGATTTTTAATTGAAGTGCTAATTTAATGACCAAACTCTTTTTAGAACTATAATGTGATGCATGTGCGGGTTTGAAAGACCAATAGATAAATTGAACTATATTTGAGCTCTTTATCCATCATTATTTTAAACATTAGTAGTGAAATCAATTAATAAAATAGAAAGATCAAATAAATAATCTCACAAGTTTCATATAACACGAAGAAGTGACTGAAAATTTTTATGCTGAATGTAAAGCAATTGATGAAAAAATCTTTACCACTCTTTATCTTAACAGAAGCGCGTTATGAAGGTGTCTAGAAAATTTGCTTTTGAATTTGATGCGTTCCGGTGTGCTGCTTTTAGCTTATTATAATGAATTTTTGTTATAAAAGTTAATCTTTAAATACTAATAAAAATTAAATAAATTTATTTTTATGTAAATTAAATTTATTATTTGAAATTAAAATTATTTTTTTCTATCTAATAAATACTTATAAAAAAATTTATATATTGAAATGATTTTTGAAAAACTCCCGACGGTCGATTATTACACATACGTTACTTTTAACGCTTTTTTGAATGATTTACATCTCAATATTTTTATTTTTTTTAACTCGTGTAATTTTCTGGCGCTGATTTTTAAATATTTTTATTTAATATCTGACAATAGTTTAAAATAAAATTATATTTGTAGAAAAAAAAACTAAAATTTATTGAAGAGATTATTGTGATATCATATTTCACAATAAGAATACTTCTAATAAATTTATTAAATAAATATTATAAATAAAACTCGTTAAATAAAAAGTTAAATCTTATGATTTTTAATAAACATTATAAATTTTTTTTTATGTTATTACTTATTTTAGCTACTATTTAAATTAGTAGGTAAATCTTAATTAATTAATTATTAATTAACTAAAATATTATTTTTTCTAACTAAATATAAGTTATATTCATTTATATTTTTTATTACTACAAATTAACTAGAAAATAACTATAATTTTTAAAAATTTATTATAAATTAACTAAAATTATTTTCTTAACTAATTTGTTACTTATTTCATGCTATCATTAATATTAAAGTAATTTTGTAATTAATTATTTTTACTAAAAATTAGCTACAAAATAACTATTAATTTTAAAATTTTTCGTAATTATTTATAGACATTTCATGTTTATTTTAGTTTATTTTTTTAATATGTTTAGAAGTTATTACTAATTAGATACTGGAAAAAGAACTAAGATATTTTTTTGAAGTTTTTTTTTAATGAAAAATTACATTATTATTATAATACAATTTTTTTCTTAAAAATAAAATAAATGAGTCTAGAAAAAGAGAATAACCGAAAATTTGTTTAGTTAAAAAAAAGAAAAGATACCCAATAAAAGTTTGAAAAAACAAGTGCACCTTTTTAATTAAATTAAAAGCATTGACAAGTGAAACAACTTTTTATCTTATTACTCGATCGTTGTTATATATGATAAATTTATAAAAAAAAATAAATTTGAAATTATCTTCAATTAATTGATAGTATAGTATAAAAAATAAATTTTGATTTTTTAGGGGTAACAATGTTAACGTGATTTTCCACGCTATAATTCTCTTGTAAACACAACCAGTCTTACGTCCAATGCTTAAAATCGAACTTTATATGTACTTTTTAAGGTGATAATTACTAACATGTACATAATACATTTATAACAATAACCTTATCGTAAAGGTGTTTGACAATGAATTTTATTTTGTGTTTTGATTAATAATTAATGTCAAGTATGAATGTATGAAATGAAACACTGTAATTCCATTTGATATGGGGTGGGGACTGGGGTGGTTGTAATTTGAAAATGCAATCTACCAAGAACTACGGTGCTGTTAAGGTTAAACGACGAACGTATATAATAACTGAAATGGAAATGGAAAGAAAGATAAATATACATATATATATTGGATATTAGAGTAAGGATAATGTAGAATTAATCTGAATAATGAAAAGAGATATGGATTAATAAATAATAAATAAAAATGAAAGGAGAGATGGGCCTGCAACTTTTGACACTTGGGTCCAAAAAAAGGTGATCTCATTCACTTGGCAGAAACTACAAACAAAAGCGTGGCACTTGCACGATATATGGGCCCCAAAATTGGATATACAAATCCAACTTTGCACCGGCACTGCAGGGACTCACTCTCTCCATTTCTTGGAATCATTATTGATCAAGCTGTGTGCCTTGCCCCACATCACAAAAGAAATTGCAACACAAGTACCCAAAATTATGAACAAATTAAAGGTGATGGATAGCCAGACCCCACAGTTGCTGGTATGTTTGTTGAACACTAATGATTAGTTAAACATGTCCAATGCAATGATGCATACCATTAATATACCAACTCAAGTTCTCAACTACTTATGGCTTTTGAAGAGGTTTATTATTAGATGCCATCACTTATACATGCTGCTCTCAGTAATACACTACACTAATAAATGGTGGGATATTTGTTTACAACATGTAACCCAAAATGTCAAATGAGTAGTAGATTTTATAATGACATTCGTGCTTATTTGTATTATTATAAGCTCAAATATTAAAAAAATGGATAAAGTTTTGTAATTATTATCTCTATGTAACATTGTTTTTATAAAAATACAGCATGCATATTATTTTAATGTTTTTGTTTTTGTTTTTTTAACTTGTCATGACTGAGGTATAAAAAATAAAATAGTTTTAATTAAAAAAGTTTAATTACTAAAATACATAGTGTAGATAAATGTAAGAAACAAATGAATAAATAAACTATTAAAACAACGTCACCTTACCTAAAATATGTAAACAAAATAAGCGTGTTATGATATTATTTACAAATAACACGATTGAGTGGTGATGGTGACGATGAAAAAAGGTATACGATCCTTGGTCAGTTGGTCGGAAATTTGTGATTAATTTAAATTATTATGTATTCAACTTAGCCTTTAATTATTTAAATTTGTTGAGTTGAATTCTTATCAGTGAAAAGAAAAGAACAAACATAAAATAATCTAACAACTGAATCGTCAATTCGTCATATACTTTAAATCAAGATATAAATTACACATCTTCAGTATTTACAAATACTGAAAATTCAATTGTTATTTGACTATAAGCTGGTGTAAACAATATTGTGCCTACATAAGCGTTAATTAAAGGAACAAGAGGATTACGAGTAAGATCATGAGATGATTTATTAATTATTGATAACGATGAAATAGAGTAATAGACATTCCATCTTGATGCATGGTGATGAAGCCATTTTCCTCTCTGATAGAGGAGTTTCTTTAATTAATAACTCATTGCCAATAAAAAAGAAGTTGATTATGACATTTGTCCATTTTCTTTAATCATCTTCCATTATAAAACACAAAACAACTTTAATTCAAGAAGAGCTCCACAGAGTAGAGATCCGTGTAATCTAGCTCCTCTTTCTTTCCATTTCTTCCCACTTAAGCAACGATTAGAAAATTTTAATAGATCATTAAGCCCGTACAAGTTTATTAATCAGTGTATTATTCAAATTATTTTAAGCTCAAGATTAGAAGGTTGTGTAATTTTTTTATATTTAAGCTGACATTTCTAATGCTAAAAAGGAATTACAGCTGGATTGCAATCTTAGTAACAAAATAATTATGAAAAATAACAATTGTAATGTAATGTTCACGATATATATACATAATCTTGCATATGTTCCTTTTTATCAAGAATCGTGGAAGATACACCTTAGAGATAAAATATTCCTTTTCTCGTGTTTAGATATCAGTGTATAGACTATAGAGACAGAAGAACCTTTTTTGTGAACTAAACAATTATGTAAATAAAAAAAGAAGAAAAAGTTTTTATATTATAATAAAATTTTTTTTTAGACGGGAGGAGGGGATATCCAGAGGAATTTGATATCCATTTAAGCGCAATTTCTTCGTCTTTGGCAACATTTATAGAAAACATTGTTAGTTCTTAAAAAACAACTTTAAATAACTAAAAATAAAAAGGTTTTATTGAACAATAAAGTATTTATTGTATATTTTTTACTTTTTAATAAAGACATTTTCTCTTTTAATTATTTGAAATTGTTGACGAAATTGCTTTTTTTTATAACATATTTTATATTAAATGAAACAAAAGAATATTTTTGTCTTTTTACATAAAAAAAATCTTTTAAAGATTATCAATACAATATCTATTTATTTGTCAAAGATGATATACATGAGATTGGATTCTTCCTCCACTCAAAATTATGACATAATAATATTATCATATTTTTTTCCTTTACTCATAGTCAAGTCCTATAAATCTCAATCTGTCAACACCTCTTTGATATTCAATTAATATAACTCTTTTTTTAACTTTCGGATTTTCCTACTTACGTTTCTTTGGCTCGTGCATACATTATTTTTTATAATATTTAAAAATATTACAAAAATATAAAAAAAAATTGTTATTAATAAATATATTAATAATATTTTACAATAAAATATTACTAAAAGTAATATATATATATGCAGCAGTAATAATCCAAATGTGTATATTATATATTTATTTATTTATTTATTTATTTTATTTATATATATATATATATATATATATATATATATATATATATATATATATATATATATATATATATATATATATATATCACTTTTCTCAAATATAATAAGAGATTTTACATGTAAGAAATAAGTTATCCATAGCTTTAGACCTGCAGAACACACGACACACTAAAAATACGATTTTCAACGGGACCAGTGACTTACAGGAGAAAATTTTTAGTATTTTGGAGAATTTCATCGCCCAATCAAGTCGATTATTACATTCATGTAACTTAGCAATAACTTGTACATAATACATAAATGGATAAATAGATGGATTACATGTAGGCATGTGAGATAACTCATGACGGAATAACGGTCCATGGAGTCAGATATCAATATCCAGACATATTAGGAACAAACGGAACACACTTCATAATGAATTAAATATAGTCAATTTTTAGGCCAAATTCTTGTCTGTCTTAACTGGAACATTTTGGCGCCATCTCACTAAAAAAAAATTCATTAGGAATTAAGGTATATAATAATTTATAAACATCATTATCTGTCTAGTCACATTTTTAATATAAAATCACAAAAATTCATAAAAGTTAAAATAAATAATACTTCACAAATAGTGAATTTAACAATATAATAAACTTAAGTAAATGATATTTAACAATATAATAAACTTAAGTAAATGATATAAAATGATTTAGAATTAATTGAAATAAAAAGATACTTGTCCCTTCAAGGTAGCTCAATATTGGTTGATATAGGCAGTATTTCTTAACCAATATGTGAAGAGTTTGAATTCTACTTTTAAGTATAAAAAAAATCATATTGAAAAAAAAAATACTCACAATTTAGGGTAGATAGTAAGATTATAGTTCCTTATGAAGATTAATCACTTCTTTTGATGATAAAAACTTCACACATATCTCATTGTAAAAAAAAAAAAAAAGAGACATAAATGATCAATGTGTGAGTTTGAATGTTTTTACCATATGTTTAGTTTTATTTCTTTTTTTTCTTGTTCTTTTTTCTCCAATTTCATGTCTCTTCTTTCATTTACTCTTTTTGAAATATATATATATATATCCTATTAATTATGTTTTTCACTAATCATTCGTTATGAGTTATAATAATCACTGGTGTAGATATCTGGTAACCGAGTCGGTCTTAAATTTATTCAGTACAACACTTTTTGTATAAAATAATATGAAAATTTATAAGAAAATATAACATATTGTATATATATAATATGTAATATTTTCTTATAAATTTTCATATTATTTTATACAAAATTTATTGTAAGAGATAAATTTAAAATTGACTTAGCCACCAAATATCTACACTAGTGACCATTATAACTCGTAACCATTGATTAGTCAAAAAAACATTAGAAGAATAAATATCAATTAATAGGATAATAGAGATTATACCAATAATAAGATCAATAATATACATTCATTAAAAACAAATATAAGAAGAGGGTAAGATGAAGGTTAAAGAAAAAACTTTTTTAGTATATAAGAAAAATGCTAAAATCAGTAGAAACTAATTTGAGCGATGAAGTGTGTTTTGCAGGTACTCTATCTTCTCTATCATCTAGAAGAGGAAATCTTTATCATTTAGAAGAGGAAACTCACACGAAAGATGCAGTTCTATCTCAAAATTGGGTTAGAACATTTGATTTTGTCTATGAAAAATGTTGGATACATTCAAATGGAGGAACTTAAAGATCATGTTAGAACAAAGCAACATGCAACCATAAGTCATAGGCAAGATGGTGTTAATGAGTTATTTTTTGGATAACATATTTCTCTGAAAGATATTTATGTTTTAAAATTTTTAATGGATTTTTTGGTCGAGAAAGTGTATTCCTACATTGTTTATACAAGTAAAATGAAAATTAGGTTAACAATTAGTCTATACAAAAAAAACTAAAGATTTTAAAAAATAAACCGACAATAAGTCTATGCATGAAATTGAATATTCCTAAAAATAGATTAGTATTTAAAGTGTATACAAGAAAATTGAAGATTAAAAAAAATGACATATTGAGATCAAAATAAACATTATCTTTATGAAGTATAACCGACGATGTACCATTAATTGAAAAAATGCAATTATAATAAAAGAAATTAATAGAAAAGTAAGAAAAATGATGCGAAGAGTAACTATAAAAAAAGATAAGATAAATATCTATAAGGACAAGTGTTAAATAAAATAATAAATATATTTAATATCTTAAAAATATAAAATACAAAATACATTCGTTATCATAAAAAAAAGGTAACAACATATTATAAAAAATATATATAGAATTGTTGATTATATATATTTGTTATTAAACATAATATTTTATGCCCATGTCACTCTTGTTTCCTGACTAATTTAATCCGGTAGCTACATATGATTGTGACTGCCGGCTGATAAAGGCTATCAGATTAGGTTAACATTTAACACTCAACAACTTAATACTATTTCTGATTTATATTTATTGATATTTTATTTTGTAAATTATTAATGTTTTACAAATTCAAAGTCTTTTTTTTTTTTTTTTTGTCTATAACTCCTAGCTACTTAACAAATGCTATAATTTAATAATTTATTATATAAGATATTAAATAGTTAAACATAACAATATTTTACATCCATTAAATGTGTCTAATTTGTTTGCATTAATCTTGAACAGTAAATATAAAAGGGACGTAGTATTATGCTACAAGTAGCTCTATGACGTGCTACCAACTCCAACAAACCAAGTACAGCACTAAGCAAAGAACCGATGGAAGTGTAATCAACTATTAAATTATCGATGTAATAACTAACTACGTGCACGCAAGTGTCAGTAATTTGAAACCTGGTAGTATTCTGTATAAATTGGTAAATTATTTGTATGTATTATTTTTTTTGTCATTTAAATTTGTAATATGTTTTGATATTAAAAATATAATAACTTTTTCTCTAAATATGTTTTATTAAAAAATCACTGAAGTGGGGGCGGCAAAAGTAATCCTATTAAAAGAAGAAATTATTCATTAATTAAAAGTGTAAGATTATAAAAATAAAAGACGTGATATTATTGGTCCGCTAAAATGAATGTACCTAACTTACGGTATTGCATTATTGACTAACATGA
Organism: Mucuna pruriens; assembly: GCA_025330945.1. NCBI lineage: Eukaryota > Viridiplantae > Streptophyta > Magnoliopsida > Fabales > Fabaceae > Mucuna > Mucuna pruriens. The sequence goes on from JAENHJ010000528.1 coordinate 5,002,505, forward strand.
TGGTGAAGATTAAGTGTACATTTTTTTTTAATGCGAGTTAAAAATTTCCGTGTGAGAAATGAGAATCATTCACTATATCCGCTTCAAGATTACATCTAAATTCTAAAGTCTGATCAGATATACTTTAAATTAAATAATAATTTTATTAAAAATAAAGCAGTATCATGTCGGTAAAAGAAAAACAAAATGACTTTTGCACAGAATTAGTTCGGTAACAATATGTGTAACGGTTAAAAATGGTACTTTTATGAACTGAAATATAAATAAAAAATATTCATGTTAAATTATTAATTAAAAATTATTTAACATTATTTAATTTATTAATCCTATTTTAAAATATTTTTCTTATATATTTATTTTAAAATTTAATATAAAAAAGATATTAAAAATATAATTTCAATTAAATAAATGATATTTTGAAGACTATATTATTAAATAGGATAGACTTATTTAAGATTTGTTTAAATTTTAAATCATGATACATAAAATTATATATATATATTTCAATCCATAGAGAATACACTTTTAACTAATTAGAAGTATTAAATTTATTAATAATTTCTGTTATTTTTCTAAATTATCTTAATATTATTAGAATTTATCATCTCATTGTTTTTACTTAATTAATTAATAAATAAATTAATGTGTGTTAGTTGTTTTTAATTCTCATAAGAAAGAAAATAAAATTATTTTATTAATTATAAATATTATAAAATAAATAAGAATGTTTTAATAAAAAATAATTAACACAAGATAATTTAAAAGTCTTATAAAAAATAACATTATTTAAATAATAAATAGACCAGAATAAATTTTTAATTTTTATTCTCATTATTCCTACTATCTTAAAAATATGAACAATAATATAATAATCTCGTGTTTGAATCTATCTAACAAAAGGAGAATACAAAATGACCCAGTGAAATACTATCCATGTAAACTTAGTAAGATATGTTTGAAAAAAAAATTATAGGAGAATTCCAATTTTATCTCTCCATTCCAGTTTTAATTTTTAATGTTTCCTTTAATAGATTTTAGATATCACTAACAGTTATTTTGATGAAACCCACTTATTGGCAATGGAATGCATTTTGCAAATCATGCTTGCAATTCTTTTGATCGATTTCGTTAGGGGAAAAAATGGCATTCATAACAGTACAGAAAGTTGGCCCCGATGTTTGTAAAAGAAGAACAACTTCTCAGATTCGGTATTTAAGTTACAGGAATGAGAGAGACAATCGAATAAGGTGAGAGGTGGATGAGTAAATTTATTAGGACAATGATAGACAAATAATTTAATGATTTTGTAGAATATCACTTTTTTTTTTTTGTTTTATCCCGTTTCTTTTTGGACGGGGAGTGAATGAACTAAACAATTTAATGAAACATCCCCTTCTATTATGTTTTATCTCTATTTATATATATGTGTTCCGTTCTCAATGGAACCAAAAAAAAAATCCTCCCTTCTCCATTGAATTACATATATATGTATATATATAATTATAATGATCACATCACCTGTCAGTGGTATGGAGACTCGGTCGGTCGAACTAGTTGGTATGCTCCACGTGGTTGAGATTCCGGTCGGTTTGCCGACCTGTACACAATCCCTCAAGCTTTGTTTATAGAACGTAAGCTTAATTTCTCTTCCAAGCACGTGGTTACAGGAGATCACTGTCCAAGAATGGGTTCCGAGGGCCGATAGATATGCAGCCCCTCAAGTGCTAGGTGGAGCAATAAGTAGTTTGAAGCTGTAGCCGGGATGACATTCGACTGGCCGAGAGGTCTCGACTATGAAATGGTTTTTATGTATGTGTCCTGGATGGTCTTGACCGACTCATCGCTGACAGGTCATTTTATTTGTAGAACTGCTTCGTTGTAATCAGACCCGGGTCGACCTCTTCAGCCGTCCATTTTGGGCTTTTGTAAATTGTCGTTGGTTGTAGTTGGACCCCGGATCGGTCTTTTCGACCGTCCATTTTGGGCCTTGTAGATCATCGTCGGTTGTAGTCAGACCCCAGGTTGACCTCTTTGGTCGTCCGTTTTGGGCCTTGTAGATTGTCGACGATTGTAGTTGAACCCCGGATCGGTCTTTTCGACCGTCCGTTTTGGGCCTTGTAGATCATCGTCGGTTGTAGTCGAACCCCAGATCGGTCTTTTCGACCGTCCGTTTTGGGCCTTGTAGATCATCGTTGGTTGTAGTTGGACCCCAGATCGGTCTTTTCGACCGTCCATTTTGGGCCTTGTAGATCATCGTCGGTTGTAGTCGGACCCTGAATCAGTCTTTTCGATCGTCGTTTTTGGGCCTTGTAGATTTCCTGTTCGGGATGGGGGCCGACACTTTTTTTGATACCTGCATGAGTTGTATATCATAGTCATGCGAATTTTAAGATATAAATATACGTACCTTGGCTATGAAATTTCTTTTCGTGGCGTTGTGGACAGGCCGATGGAGGATGCGCAGGTACTTTTGAGCTGCTCCTGGATTAGTTTCTTTCCTTCTCTTGGTGATGGTTGCGGGTTCAAGTCTATTATGCTCCCAAATACATGATTTTTTCTTCTTTTTTTTTTGCCAAAATTTAAAATTCGAATAAAGGTGTGACGTAACAACACTGGACAGTTCTCTGTACTGAGCTGCACCCTTACTTCAGATCCTTGGAACAAAGCAAATCCACACGGGTGCATGTGAGCAAGACCTAGAAAAACTTGAAACACCAAATTCTAACTTCACCTTCAAGAAACAGTCTTTCCTTGATCTGAACTAACGAAAAGCTAGTGATCTTAGCAATGTTATGCAGGTAAATCCCACATATATGTAGTTATGCACTCATAAAAGCATATTAGTATAAGAAAATAACAACAGATTTCACACTTCCACAAACTCGTCGTGGGCTACAGCATATAAACAGGCAAGATCTGGTGAAATTAAATAAAAAATAGACAACCACTTATCTGGCAACGAAAATGCGTATTTATTCCACCCTCACGCCCACCTTCTCCTCGGTTCTGCGATGGTGGAGAGAAATGTTACGTACTATTTTGGCGATGGGCGGTGGCATCGTTGCCCAGATCTATTCCTCGTTCAGCCTTCGCCTTTGGCTCTTCTGCGAGAGAAGTTCTGGTCTTGGCGCTACTGGAGTTCCTCGAACGGAAAAAGTGAAGGAGTGACCGTCTTCCTTGAGACCTCGCAGGTAGCGACGACAACACTGTTCGGGGGAGATGACGAAGATCCTCTGACGAAGAAAAATGAACGGGACACCAAAAGATTTGCGTGCGGCAGTGGGCAGATCTACTTGTGGTGAAGCCAACTTTGCAGGATCATAGTAGATCCGTAGTTAACTCCGGCAGTTGCTACCTTCCTGTCCCATGTTGCCTATCTAACATTCTTAGTGCAACACTCCTCTCTTCTCCTTCATGGCTGGGACTAATTTTACCTGCCCCGCAGTGGGTACCAATGTTCCGTTCTCAATACAAGGATTTCGTAAGAATGGAAACCAAAAAAAAAAAATCCCTCCCTTTTGTCCATATATATATATATATATATAATGACCACGTCACTCGTCAGTGGTATAGAGACCCGATCGATCGAACTGGCTGGTATGCTCCACGTGGTTGGGATTCCGATTGGTTTGTCCACCGATACAATATACAAGAGGAGGTGACATATATACAATGAGAGGTGATATAATCCAAATTTAAAGAATTAAATAATCATTTGAAATTTTTTAAAAGTCCCATAATTTATAATTATATGATATTAAATCTTAATTATCATATATAATTCTATAATTTATATTTAGTATTTTACTTATTTGTTTAGCACCGGATTCAAGTCCAATTTGCGTATCAGATCACCTCGACTCAAAGCTATAGATCAATCAATTTGATAAGAATTGACGTCAATACGAACTCTGGTGTAGGAGTTTTACAATATAATTGTGAAAGAATTAATGGTTATATTGGAACAAGGAATATTACTTATGCGAATATAATTTATTTTATATTTTTAAACACTACTTAATTACTGTTAGGTAAACATTTATTGGATTTTGACCTTTATAATTTTTTAAAAAAAAAATTGCATGAAACCCATCCATTTATTTTATTTGATCACATACTAAATTAATATTTAAAATTTTATTAAATTTAATAGCTAGATGTGCAATTATATACCTAGTAGATAATCGGAATCCACATTTATTATGTATATTGCTCTAAAAACAATTATTAACTTAATTGTTAGAATATTTTTGTGCCTAGACATCTCCTATCCACGATATTTATGTTGGAGTGGAACACGGGGATAGATACATCTCAAACATTTATGTAGCGTATACTTTGGGACCAAATAGTCCTTCGTTTGATGAAAGTCCACAATCCTACTTTGGACAAAATAATGTAAAAAATACAAGCATGTTCCATGTGGATAATATAACTTTTTACTCAAATTAAATATTTAACCCTCAATTAAAGAATATAAGAATTGAATTACTTATACTTACTTAAATATGTTTTAGGTATTAACTGTCAAAATTAAATATTATATTTGATTTTCATACTATTAGAGAATAAATAAATTAATAATGTAAAATTTACAATGATACTCATTATCTAAAGACTAAGTACAAGAAAATATATATATAAAAAAATGCAAGCATATATGGAAAGAGAGCGAATGAATGTCAATTTGGATTTGGACATGAACAGATGATAATTGAACTGCATGGGGTGAAGTTCTAAATCTAACGGTGATAAAATTTTAAAAGTTGAAAATATAACTGAAGATGTTAATCCATAAAATAAAGATTAAAATAGAATGAGCACAGTTGGGAGGTTTTGTCCAGAAAGAATAGAGTAGAGTGGGGCCTGGACGAGAGACGAGGCCTAACTGGTGACACCGTAACGGGGAATTGCGAAATTCTCAAAAGGCCCACAGAACCGAAAGTTCCATCAGCCTACCTTAATTTCCGTCTCAAATTCCACCTTCCCTCCACCACTTCTTTTCTACTGACATTCAACATGCGCCGGTTCACATTACCCCATCCTCAGTCTCTCAGATGAGCCACACATTGACGCGCCGCCATGCTCCGCCCTTGCTTAACCCTCCTATTCACCCTCCTCTTTCACCTGACCGCCGCTGACCCGAATGACGTGAAAATCCTGCGGCAATTCCGAAACGGGCTGGACAAGCCGGAGCTGCTGCCGTGGCCGGAGGAGGGCGACGACCCATGTGGCTGGAAATACATTTTCTGCGACAATAACAAGCGAGTGAATCAGATTGAAGCGAAGGGCCTAAACCTGAGCGGCCCCCTGCCGCAGAATCTGAACGAGCTGAGCATGCTGTCCAACGTGGGCCTCCAGAACAACAGGCTGAACGGCCCATTACCCTCGTTCAGCGGCCTGTCCAACCTCAAATATGCCTTTCTCGACAACAACGACTTCGATTCCATCCCTTCCGATTTCTTTAACGGGCTCGAGAGCTTAGAAGTCCTGGCTTTGGACCATAACACCCTCAACGCCAGCACGGGCGGCTGGCAGCTACCTTCGTCGCTCCAGGGGTCAACTCAGTTGACCAATCTCTCTTGTATGGACTGCAACCTCGCCGGCCCAATACCCGATTTCCTCGGCACTATGAACTCGCTCTCGTTTTTGAAGCTCTCCAACAACAACTTAACTGGCCAGATTCCGAGGACTCTAAACGACTCCGCTTTGCAGGTTCTGTGGCTGAATAACCAGCAGGGTGAGCGTCTCACTGGGGGGATTGATGTTGTGTCTACTATGGTTTCTCTCACCAGTTTGTGGCTTCACGGCAACGCCTTCACTGGGACCATTCCCGACAACATTGTAGCTTTGACTTCTTTGAAGGATCTCGACCTTAACGGGAACAACCTCGTTGGCTTGGTTCCTCAAGGTTTGGGTGACTTGAAGCTCGACAATGTTGATTTGAACAACAACCACTTCATGGGTCCGATTCCGAATTTCAAGGCGGCTAAAGTGTCTTACGATTTTAACGATTTTTGTGTGGGGAAACCGGGGGTTCCTTGCGCGTTTGAGGTGATGGCTTTGTTGGGGTTTCTTGATGGGTTGAATTATCCTCAGAGTTTGATTGATTCGTGGACTGGGAATGACCCTTGCGAGGGGCATTGGTTGGGGATAAAGTGCAATGCTGAGGGGAAGGTGAATATTATTAATTTGCCTAATTTTAATCTTAGTGGTAGTTTAAGTCCTTCTGTTGCCAACTTGGGTTCTCTTTCGGAGATTAGATTGGGGGGTAATGATATCAGTGGAGTGGTGCCTGGTAATTGGACTAGTTTGACATCTTTGAAATTGTTGGATCTGAGTGGGAATAACATTTCTCCTCCACTGCCAGTGTTTAGGACCGGTTTGAAACCTATTGTTGTGGGGAATCCCCTGTTGAATGGTAACCAAACTCCTTCATCAGGGAACAATAACCCTTCAACTGGATCTGGGAATGTTGAGACTACACCGCCTCACTCGAATTCTAGTTCTAGTGATTCTAGTGAAACTAAGAAATCCAAAAGGAAAGGGCTGGTTTCAATTGTTGCTCCCATTGTGGGCGTGGCAGCTGTGGCTTTTCTGCTCATTCCACTCTATGCATATTGTTCCAGGAGGAGGAAGGGTGGCTCCCAGGCTCCAACTTCACTTGTGATTCACCCTAGGGATCCGTCTGATTCAGACAGTGCTGTGAAGATTGCTGTTGTTAATAATACCAATGGAAGCATTTCCACTTTGACAGGGAGTGGATCTAGGAGTAGGAACAGCAGTGGAATTGGGGAGTCTCATGTCATTGAAGCTGGAAATCTTAGGATATCGGTTCAGGTTCTGAGGAATGTGACCAAGAATTTTGCACCCGAGAATGAGCTTGGTCGTGGCGGATTTGGGGTTGTTTACAAGGGGGAGTTGGATGACGGGACTAAAATTGCGGTGAAACGAATGGAAGCTGGTGTGATTAGTAGCAAGGCCTTGGATGAATTCCAGGCTGAGATTGCAGTTCTATCAAAAGTCCGGCACCGGCATCTGGTGTCTCTTTTGGGTTATTGTATAGAAGGTAATGAGAGAATTCTAGTGTATGAGTATATGCCACAAGGGGCTCTCAGTAAGCATCTTTTCCAATGGAGAAACCTTGAACTGGAGCCCCTCTCTTGGAAGAGGAGGCTCAACATTGCCTTGGATGTTGCTAGAGGGATGGAGTATCTTCATACTCTGGCTCACCGGAGCTTCATTCACAGAGATCTTAAGCCGTCAAATATCTTGCTTGCTGATGATTTCAGAGCAAAAGTCTCAGACTTTGGATTGGTAAAACTAGCTCCTGAAGGAGACAAATGTGTTGTCACCCGGCTTGCCGGGACTTTTGGATATTTGGCGCCAGAATATGCAGGTATTTTTTTCACTACTTCAAATTACAGACACTCTTACTTGATCACTCTCTTTTTTATATTTTATAATTATTTTTTATTATTTGCTTTATACCTACTGAAATATTAGCATATGGTTTCTACAAGTGTGGTGTGGATTTCCTAGTGGATCTCTCCAGCAGAATTGGTTGCCATCGACCACTTCTTTTATTGCATTGAATTTAAGGGGTAACAGATTCTAAGGGAAAACTTTAATTTACATTTAATACATAATTTAATAAATTAACTACAAGCAAACTTTTCATTTCTGCATTGTATGTCTTGTATAACACATATTTCAACTTTATTTGTCCTAAATCCTAATATATTTGCTATGTTTATATGTTATACTAATCCTGGGTTTTGTTGTTCAGTGACAGGAAAAATCACTACCAAAGCAGATGTTTTCAGTTTTGGGGTTGTGCTAATGGAGCTGTTGACTGGATTAATGGCCATTGATGAAGACAGACCTGAGGAAAGTCAATACTTAGCAGCGTGGTTCTGGCAAATAAAATCAGATAAGAATAAACTAATGGCTGCTATTGACCCGGTCCTTGATGTAAAGGAAGAAACATTTGAGAGCATCTCCATCATTGCTGAGCTAGCTGGGCACTGCACTGCCAGAGAACCAAGCCAAAGGCCAGATATGGGCCATGCCGTGAATGTGCTGGCACCGCTTGTCGAAAAATGGAAACCATTTTATGATGACACTGAGGAGTATTCCGGCATCGATTATAGCCTTCCCCTTAACCAGATGGTGAAGGGATGGCAAGAGGCAGAAGGAAAGGACATGAGTTATATGGACTTAGAAGACAGTAAGAGTAGTATCCCTGCAAGGCCTACTGGATTTGCAGATTCTTTTACTTCAGCTGATGGCCGGTGAAGCAAATTGTTTGTTTGTAGAATGTGCCTTTTTCCTTTTGATTTTTCAATAGATGTAGATAGTATGCTCTTTTCTTTCTGTCTGTCTGTCTTGGCAAAATGTCTAGTACCAGTGGTGTAATAGTGTTTGAGCAAGAGATTTCATATGCACTTGAAATCTCATCTGTATGCTTTGTATTTCCCACTATGACATTTAAGTGTTAATGGTTGTAGATAGTGAGCCACGATCAATTACCAACGAGGATGCTTGCTTCTTGTTCATTCATTTACGATTCACCGATCTTCTGTCAACTCTTTTCACTGTGGTCCATTGATGCAACACAAACCGAAATCCATTGACATTATACATGTATTAATGTAGGACGGAGATTTGTCCGTAAGTAGCGACCCTTTTAATCCGTAATATCTAAATTTTCAAATTTGCAAAAATTAAGTCCTTGATGAAATTTGTGTGGAAATGTAAAGGTAATGTATTAATGGAAGGTATTATGGTCAAATCGGTGGTGTGAGAACCCCTTTATCCTCATCCATCAGTAGGAAATTTCAGAAATTAATTCACGGTTGAAAATATTGGAGCTGACAGTAACGGTGATAAGCTATTCAGTGTGCTCATTTTGATTTGCAATTTGAATATTCTCATTATTTACTTTTCTACATTTTAATGTTAATCAGGGGAAAAAAGGACCACTCCTAATTGCGGAAGATGTTAAGAGAGTGACGCATTTACTATTCTCATGCCTTTTTGTCGTAATTATTTTTCCTGAATAAACTTGCCTCCTCTTATTTTAGATTTGTTTTTGTAATAGTAATCAATAACCTATTTAATAATTGTTGGTGATCTTTTATACAGCATATGACTTGGATTTTGCTTCCTTATGTGGTTCTCCTACCTCTTAAATCTTCATCTGTTTTGTTTCCTTTCATTTATGTTGTTCTCCTGCCTCCCTAAATTATCATTCAATTCTTACAGGAGGTGATCCCTACCCACATTTTATTTATCTGAAATTAAGTTTGGGTTTCTCGTAAGATCTTGATAATGACTCCTCTATCCAATTGGGATACAGCTGTGAAAAAGATTATGATGAATTTGAAAGCAGGTCAGAATTGAAGATCGGGGTTTGACTATTAACAAAGTCCATTAGAAAAAGGGCACGTGACTCGAACTAACAGAAGTAATCTTTTGAAAGCAGCCCTTAATATTTCCAATTATTTTGGTGAGCCAGCAGTAAATGCGCAGAAATCCACATTGCAAAATATCTTCCACTTGATTATTTTTATTTACACAATTTCGAAATTTTCGAATTTGCATTGTAGCAACTTTTGAATGAGCTGAAAGACAAGATGCCATGTGCCATGTCGTTTCAGGAGTATCTATAATCTTTTTAATTTGAGACTTGAAATTTCAGTTAAAAAAATGGAAATTATTTTTGGGATCCTGATTCCGTTGTGTAGAATTAGTGATTAGTGGAGGCTGGGGTTTTGAGCCAGCAAAGGATGTAGTTAATTGACGTGGATGAGTGATGGATCTCACATGGCATGAGAGGAGTCATGTCAAGAGAACAATGAATGAAATTATTATCTGCCATGCAGTTGGCACACACACAAGTTCCGTGGCAAACATAGACAGGTGTGGGTACAGAGGTTGTTTGTTTTCGATTGGAAAAAACAAGCACCTATGAATCAGCCAAATGCCAATTTCCAACTGACCAAAATTACTCATAACTTCACTGACCCACCTTTCGCCACGCACGTAGCTACACGTGCCCATAGCTGCCTCGTCTACCCTATCACAAATTCTATTGGCCATGTGACAGACTTATGCAATTATTGGATAATTTTGACTGGGAAATGGAACCTATTGAGCGGCGGAACAAACACTCACCTACCTATGCCATGCCACTCTTAAAAGACCTTAATATTCATTTAAGTAGCTAACATTTTTTAATAAATATTTTTCTATACATATATATTTAACAACTAAAATTATCTATTAAGTATGCCACACTATCAAATTAATAAAGATAAAGATAATATGTCTCAAAAACCCTATTTCTTTAACTAATTCTTATTTCATAATGTAGAAACTTATTAATAATAATAAAAACACTTCTTATTTTATTTTATTTTTTAAAAGATACTTAAATTATGTTTGATCCAACTTTTTAATGACTTAAAACTTACAAGATATTTTAAATATAAAATTAAGAATAAGAGTATTAAAAAATAAAGTAGAATTTATTTGACTATTTTAATTTAAAAGTTTTTCTAAAACTAACTAATTTATTTATTTATTATCTTACTTCAATTAGTTTACGAAGAAAAGGGGATAAAAACTAAAATGTGAAACTTATTTTTAAAAGCCATTTTAGTTACTTGTTTTCACCGTTTCTTTATTTTCTTTTGTAAAAGAATAGTTTATTAATTTTTTAAGAACTTTTCTTAAAAATATATTTAGTTCAGTTTCTCTTTATAAGAAAAAGTAAAACTAAACAAAAGTGAGGTGAAACACTACTTTTTTTTTAAAGTCTATGATATTTTTATCCTTTTATATTTTTATTTTTATTTTTAAATTTAAAAGTGCCTTTATATAAACTTGGTAGTTGGAGTACATAATTATTGGCAATGACTCAATTACCTTAACTTAATTGGAACAACTATAACACAATAACAGAAAAAGATACTAAAATTTTCAACAAGAAAAATTCTTCCAAGAAATAATATATCTTTAACACCAACAAGTGAAACACCATTATGTACTAAGTTGAACAAGCAATCAATTTAATTAAATGCCTGTAGCAATTGAAAACAATAGATCAAAAATTAATTCAAACTAACGGAAGCAAGAAAATTTTTCTTTAGAGGAAGATAATTGTTTTTCTTACTTCAACACACAACGTGATACTCAAATGTTAGTATTAGATACAATTTTTATAGAAAAAATATATTGATAAAATAATGGTTAAAACTTAAAGCCTAAGCAATGTAATTGTAATGTTCTTAAAAAGGATTGACGAAGCGATCATTCTTCATTTCATTTGCAAGTATTGTTGTCATTTTTCATTTACAAACGTCTCATCTATAGTACATTAAATTCTCCATGTATATACTTGTTTTAAATATTTCTATGATAGGCATACTAATTATAATTAATAATCATGTATTAATCATATAAAACACATCTAACTATAAATTATATTATACACATTTTAATATAACTACTATAAAATTAATTTATATATAAAAATTATAATTAAATGAAAATATAAAACAATGCATAACTTATTTTATTTGTATAGTATTACTGTAAAATAAAACAAAAACTAAACGGGTTTTATAATCAATTAATCAAACTTCTCCATCATATTTAATTTAACTAAGTTTAAAAATATAATCACTTGTCAACTTTCTGCAAAAACATTTGTTTTTAAAGAAAGGTAATTATTTCTCTCAAAATAATCAAATTTAAACATGCACATACATCGAATCATTTCATTATACAACATTATCACCAAACAAAATTAGGTGGGTATCGTCCTGCATTCGTGTTAGACGTTGGTTGTTTATGGCCCCGCCTAAACATTTTTGAACGACAATTCTGCACAAATATTGTTTATTTGATACCAGCTTTCAATGAATAAGCAGCAGTACAAGAAAGAATAGCGGAACATGTAGTATTGTTTTCACTTGAAATAAGTTTCACAATCTACAACCGATTCAACTCCTGCAATGCAACGAGTAATCAACAAATTCAAATGATTTAGCAGTGTAGTGTGCAGTCAAGAAAGTGTTTTACTATGGATATATCATCTTGCATGCGAACACTTACATTCATAGGTTAGGACCACGATAGCAACTTTCAGGACCTTGTGTACAAGTGGCTCAATCCAAGATTATCAGTTGGCCCCCTTGAACCATTTTCCATTATATTTGGATGGAGAACTAAGAACATCCGGAGAAGGTAGTTATGTAGTCAGCATCATTTTCAAATCAGAATATTGCACTGTCATTATAATGTATTCACATGCTGATAAATTTTGAAAATTACAATCAGCTGGCTTTTTCATCTGGCAAACACAAAGGTCATAATAATTCCTATCTTGTACATTTTGGTCTTGTGGCGGTGATCAGTGAGGAGAACTTCCTGGTATCTAAAAAACCAATCTTAATGAACATGAGGCTTACACAACAGAACCACTCGTCAATTTCCTGAAGATCCAATCTAAGAGATGAAAAATAGACCGAAGATAAGCATATCACTTAACCAACCCCTACCTTCCAACCTATACATGAGGAAAGGGGAATATACATACGACAATGAAATGGAAACTCTTGCTGCTGGTAGTTCCACGTCAAACTGGGCAGTTGGCTTACCGGAATCATTGATACATGCAATTATACTTCCTCGGAGAGGCAGCCAATATGATATGCCTGAGTAGAATCAGAATTCTCGTCCTTTGACAATATGTTTAACAAAATTTTTGAAAAGGAAAACTGCCAATAAGGACGATGGGCTGGAGGTAATAATAAAGCTGATTGTTTATCCATGGTAAGTAGCCTTGAACATTTGCTGCACCACCAATAAATTGAGATTAGCAATTTTACCAAAAGAAAGGAAAATCTAAGGTTATAGAAACTGCAAATTAAACCTGCATGGTCTTGAAAACAGAGTCTGGTAGCTGCAAATCCAGTGCTACAATGAAAAATGGCAAAAAGCTAAGAAAACCCCAACTATATCTAGAATTAATACCGTCTAATCAAAAGAAGCATCATGATTTGAAAAGGCAAGATAATTACAGTACCAAAAGAGAATACAGACACGTTTCAGCTTGGTTCCCAAGAAAATACTGCAGAGCTGTTGCTGCATACTCCTGCAGTGCAAGACAAAAGAGCTATAGTCAGAAGGATTTCAAAGTGTAACTTTAAGTATCAAACGAAATAAGAAGCAACAGTGACCATTACCGTGATATGTCTAAATACATGATGAACTGAAAAACCCCTTGCATGCACATAGCTTCCACTCTGTTAAGTAGTAAACAGTTAAATACACAGAACCAGAGGTATTAAGAAACTATCAAACTGTGGAATATGTTGATGTAAAATTCAAGCAATTTTATAATAAAATAATTTAAGTCTTTTTTATTATCATTAAAAAATAAGTCATATTGCAGAGAAAATAAGTGGAAAACTAGGGGATAAGAAATCCTTCAAAATTAAATAAAAAGTATGGAAACACCATCTATCTCTACAAATCAGATATGGAAACTCCCTTGAAACAGCCATGGGCACCACATAGCTACCACAATCACAAGATTCACAACCCTGTCCCAACACCAAAGCTACCAGTGAAAAGGCATCCTTGAAATGAAAACTTTCTGCTCCAAGAAATAAGGAAAAGACTGGACACAACAAAAAAAATTCAACTTCCTTGTTTCTACCAAAACTTTTAAAACAGACCGAGAGAAAAAGCTCCAATATAGTCAGGTAAACTCAATGTCCATCCAGTACATCAAATAAACAGCTTATTCCAAAAGAAAGTAGCCATTTCACAATGTAAAATAAAATGGGTCGTGCTTACAAACTCAAGCTGCACATAACATAAATATTTAGAGAAATAGATGTGTAGGACCTATAAATCTATTTGCATTATCCTATTTGAGTACAGGCCAATGATAGATACTGGTTCAGAATATAGATATTAACAAAAAGAAAGGAAATTTTAATGAATATCCTCTCCCAACTCTGGATTAATGAGAGGAGCAAAAATGATATACCATGGTGTTTTTCCCAGGAATTTGAGAACTTGGTCTCTCCCACCCAAAAGTAACTGGCCAACTAAATGCCTTTCTTTACATTTTTTTCCTGTCTATAGCAGGCTAACTAATTTACTACTCTAACAGCTTTCCAAAGATGGCCTGCTCTAACTAACAATGACTAACTAGCACCAATGGCCTACTTGATTATGGCCCATCCAATGTGAGCTTTCTTAACTTGGGAGGCTGTGCCTAACAGACAGTGTCTCCAGACAAAAGACTACTCGGTCTCATAGGGAGCTTTAGACTCAATGCACAAGGAAGCTTTATCCCTACAAGTGGAGCGGCTGTTTCCATGATTTGAACAAATGACCTCCAGGTCACAAGGCAGCAACCTTACTATTATACCAAGGCTCACCCATGAAATTTAAGATTTCCATATGGGCACAATTTACAATTTGAAAATTTACACCTTTAAAAACACTGACATGAACCATAATAAAACATGTATATTATGAGCAGACTATCTAACGGAACAAATACATGTTATGAGGCTGAATAAACAAATGAAATCTTAAATGAGATAAAATATGATGACTGTGGTGGATGGACACAAGTCTGGTCACCCTGATACTAATACCAATTTGATTATTATGAAAATAAATAAATCCATAAATGAATAGGAAAAAAACTTCAAGAAGGCAGTGGAATCTTGTAGGCAAGAAAGTTCACAATGTAATCTGAAAATGAAGTTTATAGCTACTAAATTTAATATGGGCTATATAAAAATACAAGCTTGATTTACTGAAACTAGTGATTCAGGAGGAGACAGGAAAATGAAAACCACATCAATAACAGGAACTATCACAGAACTGACATTAAGACGTCATCTAGAATGTGCATGGCATGCTGATAACCAAACAGTTCACACACCATAATGAATATTAGGAAAAAGAAATAATGATAAATGTCACAATAATATTGACAGGTATACCTCGTATGGAGAAAAGAAAGCTACAGCATCGGGATCCATGGAACCAGCAGGATGCAAGGATATAACAGCTCTGAAGACAGATGGGAATAACAATTCTATCACTGCAACCTTCTCTGCAGCAACTGTTCCCACTGATCCTAGCCTTAGTTTATTAGAACCATGATAGTTATGTTCCAGAGAACTCTCATTTGTTGATGAGGTAAGTGTGGAAGCTCTTTTTAACCAGTCCAATCGTTCAAAAGTTAAAATTTTCAGATTTGGCACTTCCTTCTCCAAGGACTTAAGAACATCTGGTAGTGTCCTAAGAAAACTCATTTCTTCCTTGGGATCCACTGCAATTTCTTCAGACACACAACGTTTCTTTGAAGCTGATTCACTAGTTTCAAGTCCATCATCAAGATGGGGGAAAAAACGTTTTTTCTGATCAGTGAAGGCTTTGAGAGCTAACCTGATATCATTCAAAGGCCTAAGTGAGCAGCTAAAGTAGCATGAATCAGAAGCATTAAATGGGAAGTCAGCAAGAGCATTACCAACCACAATACCCATGAAAAACAAAATAAAAGACAAGCTTTCAAGTGCCAAGCAATTTTTCGCCAATTGTACCAAAGAAAGTGAAGCAACTAAATGTTGTACAGAATCTTGTTGACAAGGATAACAGCTTAAATTACATTAGATTTTAGACCAGCCAAATTTGGAGGCAAACTTCACGAAAGTGAACTGAAAAGTGAGCAAAAAGACTGCAATTGTTAACAACCATAGCTTTGCATCTAGCTGTCAACTATAAATAAACTAACTTATTATACTAAGACTCAATTTGGATAAACTTCTCTATAATCACCTATAGGAGAGTAAAATAAGGTCAAATGAATCAAGTTTCTCTCGTAAACTAAAATCAATTTATGCACATAATTTTTATAGTCTCTCATATCCAAACATAACCTAACTGTTTTCCATTACTCCTGTATGCCATATACACAAGAGGTAATAGCAAAACTTGAAGATTAAGATATCCACTTAAGCATACTGTATACACAAAAATCATGAGGAAAAAATAATCACTGGTCTAATAATACTAGATAGAATCATTCCCTTTGCCGTCTTTCCTATCTTTAACATAACACCTCCAAGTAAAATAAAAAGACGGTTGAAATGGAATCCATCATTTTCCATCTCACTCCCTTTATCCAAATGAACTAACACAGAAATTTTAATAACAGATAACTAAAAGCAAACCAATTTGAACGAATCGAACCTAGTCCTGTCAACGGCAGATGCACCGGCTTGTCCCGCAAGCTGTCGTTTCCACGCATAAGCAACCACAGCGCCATCTGGACAAACCAGAGGCATATGCAATCCCCAAAAATCTTTCCGCGATCGTACCGATTCACTGAGAACTCCAGACTCTTCCAATTCCTTACCTAGCAAACTAAAACTAATCACAAAACGACATCGCGGAATCCTAAACCCTAATCCGCGGAACTGAAACGAAAGGGAACGGCGCTCTTACCAAGGGATTGAAGGTCTTGAAGATACTGACGCATGCAGGCATCTTCTTTGAGGAACAACTGGAGAGGCTTGTTGCCTTGGTGAGGCTGCGCCGCAGCGACGAAGAGCGCTTCGAGGAGGCGGTCGGCGCCGATTCTGATGTCGGCTATGATTCGTTCGGCCTGTCCGAGCTTGTCCATTGCTAGAGCCACCTGCTTCGGCGGTGCCTCGGACGCAGAGCCACCGGAGGAGGAAGGAACAGTGGAGGATGAGAAAGGTGCCGTCGTGGCCTGTTGCTGCGTTTGTTGCATTTGCATTTGCATTTGGCACGCCAACAAAGAAAGTGAGTTGCTTCTCAGTTAGTACTTCGTACAGCTCGGATTGGGCCTTCCTTCGCCAGCAACGGCCCATACAACAGGAACGTCTTTCCAACACCAATTGTTCTGATTAATCTTGATTGCTGAGTTCAACAAATGTTTTCAACTCAATACAGATTTATTAATGAGTTTAATTCTTATATGTAGTTAAATTATTATTATTAATATAATTTTTAAATAATTATTATAAAAATTAACCTACTTTACTCATTTGATTCATGATTATGTATAATATTTATGCTTTAATCCATATACCTATCAATAATATTTATTTCCTGTATAAAATGCTTTAAAATATAGGATGTCAACTGATAAAATGCTTTGAGATATATAATACATTAAACTCTTTATTTATTAGTTTAATCTTACTATGTTAGATATTTAAGTATATGTGTCATATTATATAGACATTTTTTTATGTTTTAATCTTTATTATCAATTGTCATATATCTCTTTTAGATGTAGGTTATCTAATACTACCATAAAATCAAATTTGACAATATAAAAACACAACAAAAAAAACTTAAGAAAATCTTACGATTGTTATATCATAACAAATTTAGAAGCAAACATATTATTGTCGGGGATAATTTTAGGCCATACACGATAGAAACATTGTGCGATTTATAAAACATATTAAATGAGAACTTTCATGTGTCAGAATTTGATAAAAAAAATTAAAATAATATAGCTAGTCATTGTTACTGTATTAAAAAAAGGGTTAACATAAAGTAACCTATATATCTTGTCTATGTATGAACTTTGCAATCTTGAGACTTTTTTATCTAAGGTAAACAAAAATTGGTTAATGCAATAAGATTTAAATAAGTAAAACTGACAAAATAAAAAGAAGGATAGAGGTAATAAAAAATAAATAAAAGAAAAAAAAAACACGCAGATAACAACATGAAAAGATCGAAAAAGATCGAAGAAGAGATGAAAAAGATGTTAAAAAAACTAAAATATAAAAGAAAATATTTGTTTGTAGAAGAATTAAAACAAATAATTTATGAGTATAAAAACTAAAATATAAAAACAATGCATGTACGAGGATAAAAATACAAATAATATAAATACGAAGATTTAAATATGAAATGCAACATACGTCAGTGTTATATTAGTACTACATGAATGTCTTGTTATATTACTATAAATGATGCTAAAAAATTTTTAATAATGAAAATTAAAATGTACTTGAAAGTGATCATACAAAGATTAAAACATTCTAAATGTAAATTAAAATGAAAATATTATGCAAATATAAAAATAAAATAAATAATTAAATTTATAAAAAGTCACGTAGACATTTGATTATTTATTTAGTTATTTAGCAAGCTTAAGGTTTGAAGCCAAATTGTACTCGTGTACTTGCTTCTAACTTGTTGTGCAGGGAATATGACTAATGCATGAAGTTATCCTTGGGTAATTCGATCAATTTGCTACTGTGTTACGGTAAAATGTGTCATGTTAGGGTGATTTAGTGGTTTGGAACAAACCGCAAAAATAAAAATAAAAATATTGATTCTGGTTTAGTTTCTAAAATTGAAGGAATGATGGAAGTCAATACGGTTTGATTTTAGACAATAAACGAACTAAATTTGGACATTAACAGAGTCGGTATCCATCATTGTTATAAAATCTGCTGAAGAGAAAATTAAGATCGCTGTTATTATGTTGTTTGGTCCTACGGAAAAGTTACTCCAATGCCAATGTTGTTTGGTCCTACGGAAAAGTTACACCAATGCCATGTCATGATCAGTTTAAGGTGTTGGTTCGTAATGTTTAGTCAACTGTCAATTCATCAAATCATTAACCTAATATAATTGGAGCTAAGTCGTTTTTTTTAATATATTTTAATTTTATGTAAATATAATTAAGTTTTTGTATTTGATTTTTTAAAATTTTATAATTTAAATTTTTGTACTATTAATTCTAATTAATTAATACTGATATGAGTAACAAAGTAAAAACAATATTAATTAAAACAATAAAAATATTAAAAAATTATCAACTTAGTACTTAGAATCATAATAATCAGTCAAGTTAATATTTAAAATTAATAAAGTAAAATAGTTTTTAAATTATATATCATTTAGTTCTTTAAATTGTAACAAATAATTTAATTAATTTGTTAAATAAATAAAATAATAAATTGATCTTTAAAATTAAAAATTATTAATTAATTTAATTATTAAAATTATAATGTATGGTTAAATTGGTTCTTAAAATAAAAAAAACTGAATTATATTTTTTATTTTAATTTTAAAATTTACAAACTTTACCATAATTTTTGTTCATGCATTTTAACCCCTAAACTTGTGTATTTTCAATTTTCATATTTTATCTCTCAGATGCAATTAAAACTCTAGAAAATAAAAAAATATTAAATTTGGGCTTTAAATCTCTAACTCACTTGTTTTTCACAACTACCACAATTATTAAGTCATTTGACTTGTTTAGTTTATATATAAAAATATATTATATACAATTATTATATTTTTTAATTGTATTTTACCCTCCTCAAGAATATATATATATTTATTATATACAAAAATTTTAAAAGTTAAAATGATAAATTTGTTTTTTAAATATTTTTATTTGAATTACATAAAATTATAAATTATATAGATATATTTATTAAATTATATAAAATTATCTATTAGTTAATTTATATAATATCTTATAAATTTATTTATACTTAAATATATTTTAGTTCTTTTTGTTGATGCAAATATAATTTTGTTTAGTTTTAACTACCATAAATGTTTTTATATTTTTATAGTTTTTATAACTTATTTTTATTAATTTAGTATTGACATAATTATCAAAATTAATAATATTAATTAAGATAATAAAAAATCTTAAATTAAGATAATTAGTTTTTGTATAGATGCATAATCTAATTAATTAATGTATTTATTTATTTATTTAGTATAATTAATATATTTATTATTTTATATAAATAAAATAATTATATAAATATTAATTTTTATTGTATCATGAACAGTAATTTTATTGTTTTTAGTATCATTCTTATTTTTTTATTTTACTAATTTATTTTTAACATTGTATTTAAAAAAACTATAATATATTTGTAAATTTATAATTTAATTTTAATATATCATTTTTAAATTTTGATTGATTATAGTATAATTTACTTTTAATATATCATATTTTAATTTATTTTACATTTATAGATAAAACTATTGCTTAAGATATATTTTAAATTAAATTATATTAAATTAATTCAAAATTAATAAATTGAAATATAAAAAGAATATCTAGATTAATATATATATATATATATATATATATATATATATATATATATATATAAAGTAGAATGTTAAAATTAGATTAGTGTATTGAAAAATAATATTAAAAAGTAAAATACTATTTAAAATATATTAAAAAGAAAATTATTTGTAATTATATTATTTATATAAAATAATAAATATATTAATTAATTAAATTAAGCATATAGAAATAATATAATTTAATTTAAAATATTGTTTACTACCTTAATTATATTAAATAATATTATTCTTTTTATTAGTTATGTCATCGTTAAATTAAACTAATTATAATTAATAATAAAGAGTAAAAAAATAACACTGAGAAAATACTAGAGATTTAAAAATGATAAAAAAATTGTAAGGATTAAAAACATAGCTATAGTTATAGGACCTAAAATATATTTAAGTCATTTATTTATTAAATATTTTTATTTTTAACAACTACTCTATAAATAAAATGATAAAAGATCAATAAATAATAAATAATAAATAATTTTATATTATTAAATAAATATACTTGTATAATTAAAATAAAAATATTTAATAAATATTAAAAATTTGAAAGGACAAGACAAATTTGATAAAATTATATAAACTTAAAATCAAAATATACAAAATAAAAAATAAAGAACAAAATTTATAAAATTAAAAAGTTAAGTGATAAAAATTATAATTGAACATTTTTCAATCCTAGAAATCAATTTGATAAACTATTATAATTTTAAGGATCAAATCAAGTTCAAATACCAATTTTATTGTTAAATTGTAATGTCAATAGCTAGATGGATTAATAATATACAATTTCAATGACTATTTTATCATATTATTATTTTTAGAAACTAATTTATTCATCTATTATATTTTTATTGACTAAATTGGAAATTATTTATATTTTAAATCAAGATAATTAAATACTTTATTTATCATTTTATATAAAAATAATTACATATGATTTATTTATCATTTTTAATATATTATAAACAATAGTTTTATTGTTGTAATATTAATTTTATTTTTAATTTATTTTTAACATTATATTTTTAAAATAGTTGTAATTGACTTAAATGCTTATAATTTATTTATGATATGTTATTTTATATTTGAATTGATTATTTTTTTTATCAATTATAATATAATTTATTTGTAATATATTACATTTCTATTTATTTTTGTCTCTATTATACTACAATAAATTAGAAATAATTTATTAAAATATAAAAACAAAATTAAAAGTAATATGTTAACTATAAATATCTAACTAAATTATATTGTAAAAAATACAATATTAATATTAAAAATACTAAACTTACCATTTATAATATATTAAAAATAAAATTTATATAATGTATTTATTTATACAAAATAATAAATATATTACTTAATAAAATTATACACCTAAAAATAATATAATTTATCTTAATTTAAAATAATTTTAGTTATCTTAGTTTTATTTTATTTTTTTCAAGTCATGGTTAGCCTCATCCGAGAAAGATTTGTACTATGGAAATTGGTTTGGAAAGAGATAATGAGCGGGAAGTTTAAAAATAAAATGCAAATATAGTTTTGGCGGCAAATGAAAAGGAATATAGCATAACATGGCAGCAGAAGGAAGGAACATTACATCCATTGAATCATCGCAGATGCAGTCCAAGATAGGCGCTTTCTTCAAATCTACCTCCTCTTCTCTCGACAATGACGATTTGTCCATCTGGGAGAACCAGCAATACCACATCTTCAACACCTACACCCGCACCCGTCCCAACCCTAACGCCGTTCCTTCTCATTCCAAACCCCAACGCCCCGTCACGGTCGTCAAAAACAAGAAAAGGAGTTACGCCCAATTTCACCTCGATTTCGGCCAATCCGATTTCCTCCTACGCGCGTGTTCCACTTGCGGAATTAAGTTTACTCCCGGCGACCCACACGACGAGAAATCCCACAACGAATTTCACAAATCCTACACTCACGGCATCCAATTCAGAGTAACTTCTCCGTTTCCACTCTCTCTTTTCCCCATTCTTTATTCCCAATTTATCGTATTCCTATTCCTATTCCTATTCCTATTCTTCTGCAGGGTTGGACTAGGGAAACTGTTATCCCTCTACCCGGCGTCGAAGCGGGTCGAATCATCTTGGTCGCAGAAAACGACCCGTCTTCTCACAGAAAGAAGGTTCAAGAGGTCGTGAGAATGATGGAAATTGAGCTTGGGAATGAATGGATACTTCACGACCTCTGCAAGGTGGATATACAAGTGTTTTTGTTCGTGTTAGGTTATTATTAACTTATTAAATAATACTTATTGGCGATAAAATGTGTTGCAGGTTTATCTGTTTGTTTCTCTACACAGGGTTGTTGGGTGCCTGGTTGCAGAACCAATTGAAAAGGCATTCAAAGTTGTGTCTGGCTCTGCTGATAGCGAAAAGAAAAGTGGGGTGAAGACACGTTCGACCACTCTTCAGTTTGGGAATGTTATTTTCCAAAGAGAAGTTGAAAAAAAAGTTGCTTCCCTGAGTGATTCTGAAAGGATGGAAGGGGCAATGTTTTGTGAAAGCAAACCCTCCAATGCTGCTTGTGGCATTAGAGCCATTTGGGTTACTCCCTCTAACAGAAGAAAACGCATAGCAAGCCAATTGCTAGATGCTGTGAGGTAAAGTAAATTAATTTTGCCTTCAATTGCCATTTCTCGTAGGCAACTAAAGCCCAATTCATCATTAGTTCATTATGGAAACTTGCGAATTTTTCATATAACCTCAATCCCCTGGTGCATGCATAGATTAAGACATTGAGATTAGTCTTATGGTGAGGAGTTCGAATAGTTTGTATGAGATTGTAGGTTTAAACTTTGCATTAAGCAAAAAGAGTTTGTTTTCACAAATAAGTGCTAATTGTTTAGTCTGTGCTTGTTTTCACAATAAGAAGTATCACAATACTAGGTAATATCTTATCTCAGAAAGTTGTAATACTAGCTGCATTGAATGAGTGCTAATTGTCTGTGTGTGTTTGATTTCACAATAGGAAGTGTCAGGGTTGATTTTGCCTCCTGTCAAATGTATAAAATTGATTTTGCCTAGTTTGACTAAAAGTGATAAAAGTAACTTCTCATCCGGTTGAAAAATTTACATTAAGGACTGTTTGATTTTCTTCTCACTTTTTGGTTCTAAAAATTGTTTTCTAAACAAGTTGACAATATTCAACAATCAATATCCCATTCTCTTTTGCTGAGATTTATTGCTGATTTCAAAAACTAAAAACAGTTTTTGAAAATAGAAATCAAACATACCAAGTCTAATGTTAAATTTGCTTCTAGAATAAAAACATCCAAACATAAACCGTTCTATTTCAAAATTGATTTTATGATATCAAGTTTATTGAGAATCAATTTTGCAAACTCTAACCCAAACTCAATTATTCTTCAACCAGTTGTTAGCTTAGTGATTTGTTTTTGGTCTGTGTTAAATTGATGGCAGGAAGAGTTTCTGCACGGGTCTTGAGCTTGAACGTTCTAAGCTAGCATTCTCTCAGCCAACCTCAGCAGGAAAGGCATTAGCATCTTGGTACACTGGCACTGGATCATTCTTGGCATACTGAAGCCAACAAAATGTTGATTAGTGATTACCCTCTCTGACACATCAACCCAGTTTTGATTAGCGATTACGTCTGTTTACTGTTAACAAACACAAACGTAAGCTATTATTCTTGTAAAGTATAACTTTTTTAGCTCATATAAGCTATGAATCCGTGATCTCATTGATGTAAGGGTTTTGTCATGTTGAGTTGATTTTCCCATTCGGTTCTTGAGTACCAGAGTTGTAGCGTGTGTGGGAAAACACCGTTTGAAGACTACAACTGTGATTGAGACATTTTAGTGGTTGTGTTCAAGCATGATTAAGTTTGATCCTGTAGTTTGAGTACAAGTGAAAATAACTTGTAGCGTGTTTTGTGGTGGAAAATTTATATAAGTTTTACTGCAAAATTTTGACTTCGAAACAAAAGTTTTTAAGTATAAATCATTTTATTTCAAATTCAATTTAAACAAAATTTATAAAATTAAGACAGTCTAAAATTAAGTTTACAACCGTTCGATCAAACACTGTTGGCAGATAAGAATACAAGAACCGTTGATGATACTATTCCTTTCATGATTTTTATACAGTGGTAATTTTAAAAGCAAAAAATGTAATAAGTAATTTGAATGGTTTGGTGATGAACTGTATCTCTTTAACTCAAGCGGACGCCTTTAGAAGGGCTTAAAATGGTTGCTGTGCTGGCGTTACGTACTATGCAGACATCTTCACTATTTCCTCTCTCCTTAATTCAGTGCAACACCATATTTAAATATTTATTTTTATATTTAATACAAACTTAAAAAATTATAAATTTAAAAATATCATATCATTCATCTGCCAAGGCAGATAAATGATTGCTAGCAATCTTGTGCAGTAAGGAGGTACAACTGTGCAATGTTGGGATTAGAGAGGCAACCAACAGGCTCACAAACGATGGAAGCAAACCACCATTTAGTTTTGTTGATTGATTTACATCCAACCATTAGAATGGAAATGGAAGTGTCCTATCGCGACTCTTCCCACCAAAAAAGTACTTCATTTTGCGTCACCATGAAAGGATATAATAGCTGTAGCTATAGCTCCATGTTAAAGGTACCAATCCTTTTTTGTCGTCTCAATCAAGGGGAATTTTCCTCGTTTTGAGGATTAGAAGGTAGAAATGATATAATGCCCGAAATTGGAAAGACCGATGGACTCCATCATCCTCCATCCATTTCGGTTGCAATGACAAACGGATGCTCTGGGTGTACTTCGCTTGGCACCAGGGAACAATCCATATCTGATTTCACTTTTAAGTAAATAAGAATTGTACATAACAAAATTATTAATTAATATTATAATACTAAAAAAATACTTAAATATGTTTGCGTAACTCTGTCTTGTTTGAGTTTTTTCAATTTTTTTTTTCATTTTTATGCATCCTAACATCTTTTTATTCTTTTTTAGTTCTTATTTATGATATATTAAAAGTAATAAAATACTATTTATAATATATTAAAAATAAATTATAAAATTAAATTATATATAATTACAAAATAATAAAAATATTAATTCTAATAAATAAATAAATATATTAATTAATTAAATTATACTTCTAGAAATAATCTAATTATTTTAATCTAAATATTTTTTCCTATCTTAATTATCTTGATTAATATTATTAATTTTGATAGTTATATAAACACTAAACTAATTATAATTGATAGAAAAAAGATACAAATATATCTAGATCTAATAGTCATTGAGAAAAAATATTGTAAGGAATAAAATCAGATTTAACTATATTTATAAAACATAAAATATATTTAAGCCATAATTTTATTTATATATTATTATTAAAAGTGTCATAATATACCTTTTCATAATCTCTTAAGGGAACTTTAACGCACTCTTAAAAAAAATTATGTGGTCAACAAGTTTTTTTTTTTTTTGTTATTTACATATGTATAATAGTTAATTTCTTTTATTAACCATTGGAATTATTTACTTTATTCTTTAAAATAAGTTACTCGCGGCCGCAAATGAGCTAAATCCATCATATTTAGATACGTCAAAATAATCGTCCTCTTACAAGTTTTTTATTCATGAAAAAAACCTTAATTGTTATTTATATAATAAATTTAAATTCTTAGTTAATTCTCATAAACTTATATTATATTCTTATTTTCATGAAATTGTTTTGCGTATTGTGACATGTATTCTAATACCTCCCATTAAACCAAATCAATATTTTATATTTTTAATCAACTATTTAATTAAATAATTTTTTTAAGGAATGTAATGATAATTTTTTAAGACATTGATCACTTATGCATATAATTTTTCTATTATTTATTTTAGTAACATTTTTGAAATTGATCTCTTCGTTTACGTGATTTTTTAGAAATTGGCTTATAACAAAGTACCACCAAGAAAGTACTAATCTAATTATTAATGGCAAAATCATAATATTTTAATTATTTTGGTGTATATTTAAAAGAAGGACATAAACATTAGCATTATTTGTAATTGAATTGATAATAGTATTGAAAAAATCAAATTAAATTGAACCGTTTGATTTGATGCGTCATTCTTTACTATAATCGTTGATTTTAGCAAGTTCCTGACTCACCGGATAAAACAAAGTCTGTAAATTGTTTTTGACGAGGGAAACTTGATTTTATAAAAGTATAGATTTTTTTTTTGTTATTATTAGGTAAAAATGATTTTCCCTCAAAATTTTAGTTTGATTTGAAGGGATAAAAAATAGTTTTTTCGTTGAGTTAAAAAATTTACACTAATGTCAAGATAAAGACATTCAAATATAAATCACTTTACTTAAAATTAATTTTAAGTAAAATTAATTTTGTAAACGCTAATTCAAAGACGCTAACCATATTAGTATTGCTAGTTAGGCTTGAGGCTGACCAACTCTTCAGGTTTTAACCACAATAAGCAACACAAAAGATTATCCAAGCATTATAAATACTAGTAATAACTATATACGGTATTAATTATCTTTGCATGTTATATTCTACATAAGAGAATTATTAAATACTAAAAATGTTGTTTGTCCCAAAGTTTGTGGAGCTTCATCTTAAAAAGAGAAGCCTAAAAACACTGCTTTAAAACAAGGGAGTTAATATACAAGAGATTACTTACTCAATGATACATTAATACCCTAACGTTTTTACATTTTTTTGAAGAAAGAAATAGAATTTCAACAAATATTTTAAAACTCTTTATAAAAGACTCAATAGAAGATAAGCTATTCAGGGATGAAGATCGAGATGATCAAGTATTGAAAAAGATAAATTGTGCTTTTAGTCTTGTTATTCTTAGAAGCATTCTTTGTAAATATTAACTATTTTATTTGTAATATCGGACAATAGGTTACTGTTGTAAGTGTTTCTTTCTGATTTATGAGGGAACTTAAAGAAACTTAGTAGAGAATAATAATTGGTATAAGTAATAATAATCTAAATTGAGTTATTGTAAATTTTTGGTTTAGTAAAATACTTGGTGATTTGTCAAAAATTGAACTGCATGAGATGAGACGATTACATATAAAATTGTCATGCTCTCTCTTCTTTCCATTATTATTTTATTTTCTAAACATGAGAGTTGAACAATTCATCATTTTGGATTTATAATTTAAGGGTTCATGAAGTGGATTGATTTTTACTGAGATAATCCATTCATGTATGCTGCTCAAGTCTGTTCTCAAAGATTTACGAAAATTTTTAAAAATATAATTCAACTTTTTTCCTGTACATCTACATGTACAAAGGTTGCTATTATAATATCTAATCGAAGAGAAAAACACGTTAAAATAGTTACACTTAGCCTAAATCGAAGAAAATAGGAATTAAAATAGAAGTAATCGAGATTTTCTTACGAGAAAATTAAGAATAATAAAATAGAGTATGTTAATGAGTCGATGTTTTTTTTTTTTACACATGTTTACTTATGCGACATCCGTTTTACAAGTTTTTATATCAAATCAATTTTTTAATTAATTGTCCAGTTAAATAAAATTAGTATCTTTAACCATTTTAAGTAATATTTACTCACTTTTAATCTGCATTTACTATAATAAGATATTTATAGAATCATCATTCAAATAATATTTTGTTAATTACTTTAATTTTTCAACATTTGTCAAAATAAAATAAAATGTTTATTTTGTACATATATATATATATTATAAAAAATTAAATAAACTTAAATATTCTTAATTTTATTCTGAACATTTTACATATATTTTTTAACCGTAAATACATGCTAGCTTTTGCAATATCTTTTACACACGCACTATTTTCTTAGATACTGTAGAATAGATTGACATTGATAGACATATATCAGATTCATGAGGAATTGGATTAAAAGTAATTAGGGGTTGGATTACAAAAAATTTAAGAGTAATATAAATAAAGTATCTTACTAGTGAATATGTTGCACAATCCAATTTTGCCCACTAATCTTTATATTACTCTCGAATTGAATATAATCAATGACACATCTCTTTATTCAGAAAATGTGAAATATATACCCTCAAAATTTGTTAAGAGGGAGAATAATTTCATGAAAATTAACTAACATGGCTTTTTACATGAGATTTCACTAATTTCATGAAATTTGTTAAGAGGTACAATAATTACAATAATTTACAAAGTATCTCACTTTTTAAGAATGAAAAGTCAATAATATACAATAGGATTTTGAAATATTGTACCGCAATAAAAAGTTATATTAATTATTTAAGAAATATAATGATAATTTCTTTAAGACATTCATCACATGTGCATGAATAAATATTTTTTTATTTTTTTATTTATTTTAGCAAAAATTGTAGTTATATCTCCTGAAATCTTCTTAAATAATATTCACATTCTTTTTAATTTAAAAAAAAAATACTCATCTCTTCAGGATAGTATTAAATAAATTGGGTATATATCGTTTTCTTGAATCAAATAGGAGTGTGAATATCTCTTTATTAAAAACATAAAGAAAGTAAGTGTTGTTTTATTAAAAAATAAGAGAAATGAATGTTTATTTAAAAGTTAGAAGGATGTGTGTGATTGTGATTAAGATATTTCGGAAGGTAAGAGTAATTTCTTCTTTATATTAATAATTTTTAAAAAATATTGTAAAATACTAATAAACTAATTTATATATTTAATGAAAATAAATAAGTAATATTAATATTTTTATGTGACCAATTTTTTAATGTAAAATAAATTTCTTATTAAATTATATTTTTAATTATGAATTTGTTATTATTATACAACTAAATAAATACAATTATTATTTATTGATTCTTAAAATATAATATATTCCAAAATCTATTTCTTGACATATTAAAATGTATATACTTTAAGAAAGAATAAATAATAAATGTGATGAATAATGTTGTGAAAAGAAAGAGATAAAATTTAATAAATATTTTTAAAAAATATAAATTAATAAATATTATGGATTTTATTCTTAATTTTTAAAAAATATTGATGGTAGAATTAAATGGTAACTATCTCTTATTAAATGACCCGATAAAAATTCACATAATAACTGTTAGACGACCATAATATTAGATGAATTTAATTTTGATACATTTTTATTCTTTTTTTTATATTATCAATAATTTGAAATTATTTTAAATATAAAATTTAAAATAAATTATACTCTTTTTTAGTTGCCTGAGATAGATTAATATTTTCTTACGTCTTCCCTTACATAATCAATTTAAGTATGTGATATTTTTTTTATTTCATTAAAATAAATTATTACCAAAACGTCATTTACCTACCATCCCTTAAAATAGGTAAATATAGCATTAGATTCTTCCTTGCGTTGAAATATACTTTTCTTCTTTTAAAAAAAATACTAATATATTTATTTTATTATAATCTGATGTATTTTTTTATATAAAAAATCAGTTCATAAATTTTATTTTAAATATTTCATTTAATCCTACATATTATATATATATATATATATATTAGTTTATCTCTTAATTTATTCTTTTAATTATTATTTTATAAACTATTATGAGTTATGTAAATTTAATTATTTATTTAAAAATATTTTTTTAACTATTATTATTTTAAAAAACATATTTTAAAATAATAAAATTAAAAGTAATAATATATATATAATTGAGCACTAGTGTTAAGGTAATATTTGGTTGTTGTTATTAATATAGTGTTTTTATATAAATATTTAAGTAATTTGACATTTTTATTATATAGTATTAATTATTATATGTATTAAATTTAATATATAGTTGACTTAAAAAATATTATTAAATATGATATATTTATTGAATTTAATAGATATAATGCTTGTATATGTATATTAAACGTACAAGTTTTTAAATAAATATTTATATTAAAAATATTAGTAAATAAAATGTAATTATTAAAAAATTAATACTCATGTATTAAGATATAATTAAATTATTATTATTATTTTATTGTTGTTTAAAAGATTATATTATAAAACATATTTTTAACTATAAAAAGTAAATGTATATTAATATAATATATAAATTGATAGGTATATATACATAAAGGTAGAGGAAATAAAAAAAAAGTAGAGTAATACTCACATTCCTAAAAAAAAAATGTAATAGTGACATTTCTTGCGATAGAAGAGTATAATTTATTTTAATTATGATTAATTATATTTTTTATTCTCATAGTTTTGTATATAGATTATTTTTATCTCCATAATTTTAATTGTTTAATTTTAATTTATATATTTAAAAAATAAGTAATTTTAGTTAACATATTTTTAATTATTTAATTTTAGTTTATATATTTAAAAAATTGATAATTTCATATTTATTATTAAATTATTATTCAATTTTTAACATACATGATTACATGATAAAATCAACCAATTATTTTAAAAAATTAAACAATCTATAATACATAAATATCATATATAATATTAATTATTTTTTTATAAATTAAATTATATAATATATTAATTAAAATTACTCATTTTTATAAATATAACAACTAAAATCGAGTAGTTAAAACCCTATAAAATATAGATTACACAATTAAACATTTTACTTTTTATTAAAGTCTCCAAAATTATACATAATGATTTGATTTAGGATTAAATAAAACAATATTTTTTCTTTAATTAAATTCATACTAGATAATTCCTTTTATATAATATAGATAGATTTTTCCTTCAAAAGAATTTATGATTTGATTAGTTTTCGTATCACTTGATCGTTAACAAAGTTACTTCATGATATAAATTTCTTTAATTACTATACATCAATTAATTAATTAAAAATATTAAATGAGTTTAATTTGTATGTATTTCAAGTCTATATATTTTATAATGTTAATCAATTATAATATATACGATATATTATTTAAAAATAATCATTATAAAGTGAATCAATTTATTATAATAATTTATTTAGATAATAGTGTAAAAAATATTTTATACTATAAATATATTTTAATTAAATGCATCAATATTTTATATTATTTTAATATTATTCTTAAGAATATTGATATTTTATTTTTATTTTATTTATATTTAATTATCACGTCTTATTTTAAAAAATAATTATAACAAATAATTAATAAAGTAGAAAATTTAAAAAGATTCATAAAAAGAATACAGAGAAATTTTATTTTCATAAATACAGCATAAAGAGGACAGTTTCGTCGAAGTTGTTATTCCAGTAATACCCATCAGCACCTTTCTTATTCCCCAAGGTATCCCTAAATTAAAACCCCGCTTCCACATTCTTCTTTTGCTCCGTTTATTTTCATTATTGAATTGTTATATATACACATAAAAACCCTCTAATCCCCTAGACGGTTTCCATCGGAACAACATGGATGACGGCGGAGGTGTGTCCTTCTCCGTCGTCTACTTCGACGGCCACACGGAGGCCAACGTCGGCGAGGTCACCGTCGATCCCTCTTTCAATTTCAACGACTTCCTCTCCTTTCTCAGCCAGAAGATCGGGATCTCCCCGCACAAGTTTTCTGTCTACCTCGCCACCTTCGGCACCAACCGAAGAATCCCGATCACCGGGAAAGTCAACTTCGCCGCCATAGCGCGCGACAACGCCGCCTCCTCTTTCTTCTTCGTGGAGCGATCCAAACGCCCGCGGAGTCGCAGGAACAAGTCGCGCAACAAAGGCTCTTCCCGGAGCGACGGCAACGCACCACCGGAGAACGTGGTGCTCCTGCGCCGAAACGACGCCGTAACGGGCCATGTTCTGGGTCGGGCCGAGTACGAGAAATGGGTTAGGGATTTACAAATGGAAAGGGAACGGTTCCTTATGAGTATGGGAATGAGACTCGGTGGCGGCGTGCTCTGTGAAGAGTGTTTGACGGGGAGCGACGGCGGTTTTCATTGGTGCGTTTATGACGCCGTTACGGTGGGGTTTCGGTCACCGGCAGGCCCGGTTGCCCGACCCATCAGGGAATCCGGGTAATAATGCCGTTACATCTCGCTGTTTTTGTTTTTATTTCTATTTTTATTTTTTTTTTGGATTTGGTGATGTGGCGTTGTGCATATTAGCGTAGTTGGCAGTTTAAAAAAAAAAAAAAAAAAAAACTGAAGGTAAAGGCTAAGGTTTTAGCAAGTGGCCGCCGCCGTGATTTTGGCTGCCGTAACACGCAAGGTTTGCAATGCAATGGTAATTGTTACCACATTTGTCACATTTATCAGTAATTTTTTTACCATATTAAAAATGCGACGAAATTCCGATCGCAATTTAATGGCTTGGGTATAGGAGCACACTAATTATTAGGTGACTATAGGATACGTACACATGGGTTTGGGTAAGGGTAAGGGTATCGAACACCCTGTGGAGGGGGTTGATTACGTGATTAGGACACGGGGAAAGTTTCTTGTGGAATAAGATTTGGTGGTTATGGTTTTTGTGACCTTATGGAGGAAAGTAGTTGTTTTCCATGAGTTGTAATAATGCAATAGTGGCTGTAGGGCAGCAAGGACTGTCCGCGTCTTTGTTCAATGTTGAAGACCATTGCAATTTACAACCTCAAATTGAGGGCAAGGATTATGAATTGGTGTGATTCATGATTAAGATGGGACAACTGTTTGGACATCCAATAATACTTCCTCTAACTTTTCTTCGTATTTCCTTTTTCAATTCTTACTTTTCAGTCTTTATTATTGACATTTTATAGTATGTATCTAGAACAACGTGATAATAACAAATTTAAAATATAATTTTATTAAAAGATATTTATCATATTATAATAAAATATAAATTATATTCAATGTTTATTTTTGAATATTTTAAATATTTATACTTTATGTATATACAAGGATTTACTAAAAAAATTCTTTTTTATTAGCATTAGAAAAATGTTTTATAGTACGAACATTTTGTTGTCAAGAATTACATAATACTCTTAGGTTGATGTTGAGAATGATATATCGAAAATTATTTGTGTTTGCATTTCGGAGTGTGCAAAAAGGCAGCGAAAGTCTCAGATCTATTAAGAAAAAAAAAATTCTTCGTTCAATTTAATTTTTTATCTAATAACATTTCGTCAAGTGATTTTTTGTACAAATTTTTATCACACCACAGTAGTTTTTTTAATTATTATTTAAGCACATATTAACCAATGTCTAATTTTGATTGACATTTTTCTAAAGAATAATAGTATTTGTATGTTACTGGAATTTCCATACATGACTAACATAATTATTAATAATTTTTTAGTAATGATTATTTAACGAGTATTTAATAACAATGGTTATTGTAAGTGTCTGGTTTATACATGAAATTCGTCGTACAATTTATCTATTAGTCTCTATTCTTAGAAATTAGGGATGTTATTATGGTAAGTGATGTTCATACGTTAAAACAGAAAAATCTAAGTGTTTTTAACCTACCAAAAATTAGATCGTGTTGGGATGATTTTTTTTTTTTTAAATCAAGTTACAATTTTTAATCCAATCTTAACTCATTATAAGTCGGCTTGAATTGAGTTGATTCATCTCTATATATAATAGATAATTTATAATTTAATTAATCAAATAAATAAAAATAAAATATAATATATTATATAATTATAAAAATATTATCTTACTAAATTACTTTAATATATTTTTAAAAAATTATCATTATGAATTAAATAAATATAACAAAAAACACATAAAAATTATAATATTTTATAAAATATTATGTCAAATAAAATAATATTTAACTAAATATTCTACTAAAATAAATAATAAACAAAATCTCAATTCAACGAGTAATGTTTTTTAAATTTGACCTATCATTGAAAATCAAAATATTAGTTTAAGGTTTAATAATTTAATCGTGGTTCAACCATCGTACTAGTATTAATAAAATAATAATGATGATGATAAAATAATACATAAATAATATTAAAAATACAATCTCACAACTTTATAATACTAAAAGTTAAAATAAACCATAATTTTATAATTTCTTAATATTTAAAATACATAAAAATTTAAATAAAACATATCATACTACTTAAATTTAAATTTTAACAATAAACATCACATGATCATTTCACTAATTTTTTGGTTCAGATTCAATTTTTAAAACAGTGCCAATGAGTGAACTCAACACAACTTCTATAGTTGTATTATTTTTATGTTTTGATCCTTATATATACATATTTTTACATTTTAGTCTATATACTGTCATTCTTATGGTTTAATTTGTGTCAACAGTTTTCTCCCTTCTTCTTCTACTCTCCTCTCTTTATTTCTATTGTTTTCCTTATCAACACCTTTATTTTTCAAGTTCTATTTCTTTTAAATCCTCTTATATTAATAAATTTTCATTAATCCTAAATCAAAAAGTCTCAAGGTTATAGTGTTCATATGCACTTCTTAGACAAGATGAGATAGTTTGTAAGGAGCGATTTTTGTAGACAATCCTTATTGAAGGGATGACTTGCTGCATTGTTTTAATCTTGTTATACCAAATGCTTGAAAAATGAGGCCTTAAAGTCCTTAGGGTTAAGGAGGTAGTATTTGAGGTTCATAAGTAACAATTGGTTCTTATGCATCTGTTTGTAAGCATTGCTTCCTATCGTGCAATTTTAAATTTATCTCTATAGAGTAAAGTAGTCGATCATGTATGTTAAACACTAGATATATATATTGGAGAAGTCTTATAAACAATCGTATTGGTATATCTAATCAATTGTCTACATGAAATATTCACCTTGAGTTTATAAGACCTAAAGTTCATTTTGCTTCTTTAAAATAATTTAAAAACATTAAAATGCCAAGTAACTTGTAGATATTTATGCTAGTAATAATTAAAATAATTGGTTGTTACAAATTTCATTTCCCTAATTAAATGAATTAATACCGGCAAAAAGAAAGGTAATTCATGTACAACTTCAATTTCTTTTATATATTGGGTTGAACAAATGAAAAAACCATGTAGTAAACAAATTGTACAAAGAAAATAGAAATACATTTTTTTATTCAAAACCAATTGTTGAGAAACTAAAATAAACATGAAAGAAAGAACATGTGCAAGAAATAATGGTACTAAAAGGGTTTCATAAGATTAACTTAACAACGACGACAACACTATACTCGAATTAAACAAGATTTCACTAGGAGGCACTTGCGAGAACAAAATGACATTCTCATAATTACAACAAGAGTTAAATAAATAAAATTAAAAAAAAAATTGAAAGAGGAAAAGGTAAGGATTACCTTGTTGAGAAAGAGGGTACTAAGAAAGACAAGAGAGAGAAATATTAATTTTAGGTACAAAATGAAAATGGGGAAGAAGGATTGTTGTATAGAAGTTTTATGTTTAGCAAGTGAATTACTTCATTCGTTAAACTTGTTGCTAATTACTAAAATTCAAATGTGGTCATCATTTGATAACTATAAAGCAATAAAAGAATTTCCAAATGCCACACTTTCATGATCAATACCAATTTGTGCAACATGTGACACAAAGTGCTATGTATTTTAGTGACAGACAATTCTTCGACCACTAATTGGTCATAAAAATGGAAACCAAACAAACATTCAGTTGCAAAAGTGATTTTAATAGGACCAATGAAAAATTTCTTTAGCAGTATATTTAGCAAGTGATTGTGTTGCAACCATTATATTCATTTGCTAAAAAATTGATTGCTAAAATCATTATAGTTACCAAAAACTTATCGGTTGCAATGATGGTTTTTGAGTGCAACGAATATATTGTTAGTCTCTACAACTGATCACTATTTGAGTATTGCCTTATAGTATATGTTACATTGTTAGGTAGAGAGAAGTCTATTTCCATGATTTTATTTACCTTAAAACTTTTTTCCTTTTACATGACTATTGTTTTCTTCCACTCAATTGTCTCATTCTATTATATCTTTCTCGTCTTAGTCCATTTATATATGTTCTCTTTTTGTTATATTTTCCTTTTTATGATCTTATGTCTTGTGTTTAAGTCCTTAGTGTTTAGTGTTCTATTTTAAAGTTTGAATTGAACAATTTTCTTTTGAATTTTTAATTTTGTGTTATTTTTTTTTATGTATGTTCTTATTATATCTGGGCACGTATAAACTAAGATACTTCTTATAGTGAAAAATAAAAATAAAAATATAGACTATAAGATCATATTTGAATAAGTAAGATTAAGAGAAAAAACTCTTATGACTTTTTAAATTGTCATTTGACCACTAAATAATTTTTAATCTTGAACATTCATGTATGGTTGCATATTTCAAGTTTAAAGTTCATACCTTTTTAAAATGAGAATTTTCTCATTTGATACACCCTTGTAATGTCTCATGAATAAGATTTTAGAATAATGATTTTGACAAATTTAACTTGATCACTTAGTTAGTACATACATTTGTTTTAATTTATTTAGAAATTATTATATTTTAAAAAAATCTCAAAATATTGTAAAAAATTTATTTATTTTAAAATAAAGATTAAATTATATTTTTGATCCTTTATCTTTTAAAATTAATTTTGATCTTTTAATTTTTAAATTTAACTTAATGTTATCCTTTAAAAATAAAACAGTTTATTTATTTATTTTGAGAGGTAGTTTTAATTATTATTTTTTATCAATTCAAGACATAAAACTTGTTCCATTAAATTCATTTACATGAAAACTATGGAAGTCAACTAATGTTTGAACTATAAATGGTCATAAAATTAAAAATTTATTTTTAAATTGATTTTTTCTAGTTTCTCATGAGACATTATTTTTATCATATTTATGATATTTTTTTAATTCAAACATTAATTGAGTTATATAATTTTTATATAGATTTTACGTCCTGAACTAGTCATAAAAAAAATTAAAATTATGTTATAAACTAAAAACAATCATTGTTTCAAAAGACAACATTAACTCATGTTTAAGATTTAAAATAAAAAATTAATCTTAAAAAAATTAAGACTAAAACAAATTTTTACGATAAAATAAAAGATAAAAGTATCATTTAACCCAAAGTAAATTAATTTAAAAATTTACTTAACTACACCTTAGTTAGAAATTTCTATTCGAAAGGAAATAATTACTCTAAATTAAGAAAGAAAAAGTTTTTATGGAACCATAATAAAATATTTCTTTTATAAAATAAAAAATATTAAATTATTTTAAAAGACAATTTAATAATTACATTAATTATTTAAAAATAATTTAGAAGATGTAAGTTCAAATTCATAGAATATTAAGTATATTTTTTTATTATTTATTTACTTATTTACCATTATTACCATCATCATAATTATTATTATTTTAATAATAAAAATAAATAATAAAAATAATTTAAAAAATAAGAAAAAACAATAAAAAATAATAAAATAATAAAAATAATTAAAAAATAAAACAATAATAATAATAATAATAACAATAATAATAATCATTATCTTTATCATTATCTTTATCTTTATCTTTATCATTATATTTATTGTCAAACTTTGTTTAGAATATTTTATTTTTATTTATATTCAGCTTTTGTCTTTTTATATTTAACTCACTCATTTGTTTATGTGTATCCCTCCACTCCACACCAATAGCTTATGGCAAAGTTGCCTCCATAGCTATCGTTACCACCGCTGTCTTTAATGTTAGCCAGCATGAGTAAGGATGTAAAACTAAGGGTTTCGCTTCCAAACCCAAATCTATACCCACAGGTTTGATTCTTACTGCAATTACTTTAGCCATTTATACTCTACTTTAAATTATGGTTGCAATTGCACTTGCGATTCTGGAAATTGAAAAAAAGAAAAATGTAAACAGGGTAACAATTCTCGATGTCATTATGAAGCTTTAAAGTTTTAATAATATTGCCAACAACTGAAGTTGTTAATCAGAATTTAATTCTGAAACTTGGATAAATACGGGTTTGTGGCAATAGTTTGAAACTGTGATTAATATAACTATGTAGCGAGTAATGAATTGGTTTAATTGTTACTTATTTTCTAGGTCTTTAATATGTGGTTTGAATTGTAGGAATCCATTCCAGGTCCAACAATCGAGTACAAATTTTATGGAATTGAGGCATGCTTTGTCGGACTTGGACTTTACAATTTGCGGTACCACCATGCTATTCGATCAATTCAATCCCAGCTCCAACCTCAAGCCCAACCTCAGGTGAATTGTTTGTTTTGCTAAATGTCAATATGATTTGACCTTTTTAGCTTTAGGGATGTTTTCGACATTTTTCTCCATTTTAGCTATTTCATTTGTACTCTGTTATTATTAATGAAGGTTTCAAGTTAGAAGTTGATACATAGCCATTGGTTTAAATGTTTCTAGATGAATATGAATGAGTCTATGCCAAACAATGTTAAGGTGAATGTAGCACAAGGTCATACATCTACAGTCAGACATGGGACTGGCGTGTTCCATCCTCAACCTCGATCCAGAAAATATAGAGGTTACTTGTGTTGTCATCACTTCACTTTTTTTTTTCTAAAAAAGAAATGGTAACATAATAAGGTTTCTCTTCTTTTAAAAAAAACTTCCAAACAAATGCAAAATTTTGTTAGGCTTTTCAAGGTGTTAACTAAATTGCCAAATTTTAAGTAATGCTTAAAGATGTTTTTTTTAATTAATTGAGGACCTCCTATGTTAATAACTAAAAAGATAATATAAGAGAGAAAGACATAAAACAACTAAAACTTGCCAATTTTGTATAGGGTTGGTTAATTTATGTGTTCTGAAAATCTAATTGGACTGTCGGGTTCCGTTCAATAGAAAATTGATAAATTGGTTTAGTATTTAGTCTAAATAAACTATAGAACCGACCTTGAAAAAGCTTGATCAAAGAATAAAAAATTCAGTAAAAAATTGATAAGGATGTTTGACATTTAAAATTTTGGCAAGTTTATATCACTTGTATTATCACAATATTTGTGAGCAACAATTTGCTACTGAAATGAATTGTGCTTCTATAGTGAATATGACAATTGTGTTATACTTATAGTAACATTCCATTGCATTGCATTAATTTCTCTTTTGAAGTGAGATTTGGTTCTTATTCCTTGAGAATGTTCTCCAATTATCAGAAGGTTGATCTATTCTATCTTTTGAATATGCTATTTAATACTTGTTCATTATTCTTCCAATCTTGCTTTATTTGCATCGGTGCTTGATAATCCATGGTAGTTTCTTTCTTCTAGAACATTTCAATTTAGTTATGAGCAAGTTGTTTTCTGTATAGCACTGCTATTACTTCTAGCAATGTATATTTATTCTTCTCGGTCCTTCTTTAGTTTTTAGGTCTTTTGATAGAGCTTATAATCTTGTAACAATTTGGTAAATTCCATCTTTTAATCATGATTTTAATAAGGAATGATAATGAATATGGTTTAGTAAGGTGCTATACTACTTAATTTTTTATTCATATTTTAAAAAATAAATCAAAATTATATTCGTGTATGTAATAATTTTAATATTTGATTTTTTTTTTTAGATACCTAAATATTTATACCCAATACTTAAACTTTAATTAACTATGAAAATTAATAAATAAATATTATTGATTAAAAATATAATAATAATTAAGTTAAAATTATATTCAAAGATCTTTTACAAAACATGACAATATAATAATAAAATATTATAAAAATGAAAATTTTAATTAATTTTTTTACAAGACATAATAATCATCGTTATAAAATACCACAAATGTTATAATAAATTTTTATAATAATAAATTTATAAATTTTCAAGTCTTGAGATGTTACTATTCAAAATATATTAAAAAATAATACAAGCATTAAAACAATAACAACATAATAAATAAGAAAAATTAAGAAAAGAAATAAATAAAAAATAAAGAATATGAGACCTACCTTTTAAGTTTTGTAATAAAAATAAAAATAACAAAAAAATATGATTATTATTATTATATGTGCTAGTATGAATAAGGTTAGATACTAAGTATATATACACGCACAAGTTAAATTTTGTGGGTAATTAGTTGAATTCGAGTCCATATTCATCGAAGTAATTTTCCTATCCATCATAATTAATTTTTGTATGTATGCATTAGTGCATTACCTATTGCCATATCTAATCACACATAACTTATGATATTCTTGCATTTTGATCTTCTAAAGACATGCTTAGTCTAATATACTTTTAATCAATTATCCTTACCATGTATCTTGCTTATCACAAAAAAGTTATACTAGTTTTGTGTTTCTTGACACTTGCATACTTTAAAGTGATGTTTCTCAAATTGAATTCATGTTCTTTGTAATTTGTTCTAAGCTATAGTATCAAATCTTGTTCTTATAATCTTATTCTTAAAACAAACCATTAATAACTTAAGTTTAAAAGATTTCAAATTTATTTTTGTGACAATTTTTTATCATTGAAAGTTCATCTCACAAGGATTTCACCTCAATAATATTGATACATTAATTATTAATATTAGAGAATCTAATTTTATTTTGGATTAAATTCATTGATTAATATTGGAAAATGATAAAATGTCAATGAGAGTTAAGTTAACAAAAATGATTAATCTTTTACAAAATAACGAATTAATGTTCATATTCTTGTTGAAAAAGATACTCATATTTAATGTTTATAGATGTTTAGAACATAATTACCTCTAAAAAATATTATTTGATAAGAATAAAAAATTTAAACAAAAAATATTTTATATTTGAAAATAAGTTGATCATACTTAATTTCTTAGTTGATAATGATTTTACAATTAATGTTTTGGACAATGTTAACGATTTAGTTTGTTTCATTATTTCAGACTGCAACATTAATTTCTAAACTTTTTGCAACACGTACATTATTGGGTCTAGGTCTATTACATTTTTTACAAAATTGTAGTGGGCATAGTTCTGCGTCCAATTGTTGATAATTGGTAACCTATATTTTTCATTAATACTTTATTATTTTATAACCTAATTTTTCGTGGTCTAAATTTCATAAGTTGTACCGAAAGTGTAGACAATCCGTTTTGATTACATTTTTGTGGCATGATATTCCGTATATTGTACGACAAACTACGAGGCACGAGTGTTTCCAGCTCTTCTAAAGTGCACTTTTTACATGATAAAGTAGACACATCTTAGTTATTGATAATAATGCACGGTGGATTTTAATTACAACTCAAATAGTTCCAGCTCAGACTCTTCTTAAAATATAAAATTTCGAAATTGAACAAAAATAACTGCTGCCTGGCCACACCTGAATCCAATTCCAGTGACGCTCCCTTTCTTCCCTTGGAAGTTGGTTGCATACCATCCTTAATTTCTTCATGTCCACGTCTCTAACATAGTTACACAATGTACACATAAACCGATATGGAGGGCTCCTTTCTGATTTTGCCAAGGCAACGCTGATACTCTCTGACTTCTATCAAACTCGTGGGTGGTCTTCCGACTTAGAGTCGCTATTTGTTCTCTGCCTTTTCTCTCAGGCGGTTCTCCCCCATTAGTATTTAATGTTCTTTGTACAATCTGACTTAATGTTATACTGGGCTAATCAGTTGATTAGGCCACAGTCCCACAAGTACAGAATAAAACGTCAAGTACTTCGGATTCTCAGGTGTCTAAGGTTCTATCTCGTCATTTGAGTATCCTATCTAGATCATATAATCGATTGATTGTCGTGATTCTATCAATAATGAAATGACGTTGTCATTGTCATTATTGTTCCTATCTTAGATATTATTGTCATTATTCACCATATATAGTAAAGAGTGATATTTTTTTTTATATTTATAATTATGTTACATGTATGATATATTTATTATTTTTATTAATAATTAATTTTTATCGAAAAATTTGATTAACCATTTTTAGTCAGATTTTTCTTTTTTATTGTATTTTTTAATTCACAAAAATCAAACTCAAAATCTTAATTAATCTGAATTTAGTATCACTTAAATTAATTTAATGCTGCATAGATGTTAATAGGATTACGTTTTTTCCTATACACAAATGTACAAAATATATATATACATATATAAAAGTTTGCTATGTCATCAATTTAATCAGATTTTAAACTGCACAATTTTCTGGTAATGTTTTAATAGAGTTGAATCAAATGGTGGCAGGATGGAGGAATATACAAGAAGCTGATCAGAGACGCAGAAACGCCTCGACAGGGAATGATGGCTTGGTCATGCAGGAGGAATGCTATGCTGAGTTAGGCTTGCCTAAGGAGTGGACGTACTAACGCAATGTTTTCTGGCATAGTAATATGCAACGAAGGTGAGGAGGACAAATGGACAAGTTCAATCAATATATTTGCTCTTATGTTGCTTCTAGAATGCAACATATACCCTGTTATTCATAAATAAAAGATAAAATTATTTTTTGATCTTTCTATTCTGTTTCTCTTTTATGTCTTGTTACTAAATGGATTGACATGCCTCAAAACAACTCTCCTTTGCTTTTGGTTTGATCAATGATAGCATCTGATAAACAGGTTTAAATGGTGGTGTGTTTTAAAGAGAGAATACAACAATACAAAGATTAAAAAAGAAATATATTTGATTGAATTAAGATAAATAAATAAAAAATGTAAATCGCTACATATGAATACTTGTGCGCATAGACTCCTATAAACCCGGGTTACTGTTACATA
Organism: Mucuna pruriens; assembly: GCA_025330945.1. NCBI lineage: Eukaryota > Viridiplantae > Streptophyta > Magnoliopsida > Fabales > Fabaceae > Mucuna > Mucuna pruriens. Next base: position 5,045,351 of record JAENHJ010000528.1, read on the forward strand.
AATTTACTAAATGTGAGGCCTTATCAACAGTTAAAAATAGTATATAAATTTTATATAATTTTTTATTCACAAAAATTGGTATAGAATGTGTCTTGTTTTGCAGACAGTGTAATTCCGAAAATTATTAACAATGCATTTTTTATGATTGAGTAAAGTTTATGTAGAGCCTCAGTAAAATTATGTATGCGTTACTTTTTAATCTCATTTTTATTTAATAAATCTTAAACAATTATTAGAGAATATAATGAATGTGTTAAAGGAAAGCATAGTTAAGCCAGTTCCGATCTGTCAGTTTTAATTAGTTATGGGCTGGACTTACTGGACTGAGCCTAGTTTTATAAGCAGAAGCAAACAAATTAGTCGGTTAGGGTCCAATTGTTTAAATAAAAAAAAATGATTTTATGGTAATTTTATTTTAGATTTTTTTAGAAAGTACGATTTTTAAAGTATATATTTTAAATATTATAAATTTTTAACATATATTTTTAAAACATTTCTTTTGATAGATACGAAATACCCTACAAATGGTCTTGAACTTACAAATAATTAGAAAAAATTAAATTCAATATCCAAAAGATTTAAGAAAATCTTTAAGCCACCTAACTATTTCACAAATTCAAAAGGCCAAAACATTGAGAAAAGAAAATTAACTACCTAACTACTCATGCTTTTCAGAAGAGTTTTTAATAGAACAAAAATGTCATATACACCCAAAACAGCAAATCACAATATGCAGCGAGGAAATCAGTTACGAAATGCTTAATCATTACGATTAATGTATCTATAAACCCCAGCAAGCGCACTAAAATTAACCTCTTTCGGAAATATTTTAGTTGTAACATTGTCAACATTAACTGATAACGACTTAACGCCTTCCTCGTTCCTTTCCACAAGTGTTGATATTTAATGGCGATACATTTAATTTTATCTTAGGAACATCACCATCCATCACATTCCTAGTTTTCCCCAATTTAAAATTCAGTCAATCAAAATCCAAGCATGTCACTTTCAACGCCTCAAGTTGAATCAAGAATCCAGTTCTCGTCTCTGCCCCAAGACGTTGAACAAAATGAGATTGAGGTCAATGACCACCACATAGTGCTAGAGCCACGCCAAGAACGATTCGATTGGGACGCCGTTGTGATATTGCTACGCTTGGCCTTGGTTGGAATTTTGCTTCTTGGGCTTGCCTTTAACCAAAGCCAATTACACGAACCAACGTTTGATCCCATGACCCCACCCAAGGTATTCCTCGAGTCGCTCCACGTTACTCACCTTAATGTCTCCGAGGGCGAGGTATCATCCACGTGGGAAGTGATCTTAACCATCTCCAATGTGATGAACGACTCTAGCATCAAAATCCTAAGTCTGGAGGCAAAAGTGAGTTACAAGGAAAATGAAACGCTAGCGGTGATCAATCACATTATGCCCCAATATACGTTAAAAAAAGAAGTTTTCTTATTGAATGAGGAAGAGACGGAGAGGGTGTATTTGAAGTTGAGTACGACGGGGTGGGAGAAGAACCAGCCCATAGTGGACGACACTATCGTTCAGGCTATTGCCCAAGATATGCAACGAGGAGTCACGAGGTTTGGTCTTCATATTACCGTTACGGGGGAGGTTGGGTTGGGTGATGGCTGGACCGAAACTTTTACTATGTATCCTAAATGTAGTAATTTGGAAGTAAAGTTTGTAGCGGCAGATGAGGCCGCCACAATCGACTCCAAGCCTAGAGAGTGTGTAGGTCTTGTTGAATGGGGACCTATCACAGACTAGTTATAGATTGTCATATACTACTATTCTTTAATTCCACATATTGCCTTTTGCACGTCTTAATTGTACTACAAAAGGAGTCGCAAAATTTCATAACCCTTTAATTCAAACGTATTTCTTTTTAGAAAAAACTTGTAATCGTTTTAATTAGTTTATGGTTGAGCTCCAAGTATTGAATTGAATGTGAAGTTTAAAGTTTAGTCTTGCTTGTATATATTTATAGAGAGATGTTCGACTAGAGTTACATTGACGCTCCATGTTTCTAACATGATTATTGAAAGAAATTATTAGATGAGATTAGTTGAGATCACAAACTGGAAAAGTCCCGCACTACCTAATAATTTTCGATTATTAGTGGCTATCACGATGAAAGGTCCCTTTATCAATGTTGATGGTGTAGGTAAGGGTATGATTGTCAAGGAACTATTCTCTAACTAGCTGTTATAAGCTTAACTCGATTCAAGTTTATGATCGACCCAATTCTGGTGTGTGTTTGGCCTAGACTTGGGAGGGTGCACAAGCTCTCCAGTTCTAAATCAAGAACGCGAAGGAGATGAGTCGATATAGAATCCGTACTCTATTATGTGGTTGAGTCATTATAGTATTCAATAATCACCCTAATGAGTGTTCCAGTGAAGCCCACTTCATGCTTCAATTTCACAAGAATTCACTCGTTAGTGTGCCAAGAAAGTAGACTCTGTGCTTCATTTTTGTAATTTAGTTTTGCAAGGAGCCAAGGATCTACGTACTCGTACACGTTATAGAGAAAACAACCTTATGCTTCATTTTTGTAGTCCAAGGAATGAGATAAATCTTAGAGAAAATGTTAGTGTAACTGCGTATCTCAACCAGATAATTCATGCTGGTATATATATATATATATATATGGCAATTTTTTATATTTACATATATTTGTTATTTTTTAATATTAAATATATTTATATAAAAAGATTTTGTATGTTTTGTAACCACAACATAATTAGTTAAAAGTATTTATGAATTGAAGAGTAAAAACTATTTATGAATATCTTCCTTAGGCTTTACACTTATTTTTCACACTATTTATATTACTAATAATCGTATCTACAACTTTAATTTTTTTTGTACATATCATGAATATTTCTTTACTAATTAATGAATATTAAATTATTTTAAAACAAAAGTTAATCCTGAAAATTTATTTTATAATAGGAATAGATTAATTATATTATGTTTTTTCTTACGTGGACTTACAAGTAATTTAAATAAAATCTTCATTAATAATAAGATATTTATTGTAAATTGTAGCATTTTGATTTGTATATGTTGAATTTTCCCCCTAAAGATATTTTATTGACATATATATAATTAAAAAAATTTGAATTAAAATTTCAGTAATTTCCAAATATAATCAAACACTTCTTAATTTATTGTTGATGCTCTCATATAAAGTAAAATAACATAAAAAATTACATTTAACTATATTAATTCATATCCTAAAATATATGGGTATGATTTCTTCAGTGTCCACGACTAGTAAAAATATAATTAAAGAACAAGAAAATATAATTAACGAAAAGTTATTTAAAATTATTAATAAGCATAGTTTAAAAAATAAATCTATGGTCATTAATTAATTAATAAAAATACAAAGGGAGAAAATATGAGGTGAATTGAGGAATGATAATAATGTTAGTGATCGAAACTTTCACGAACACGTCGTAAATTAACTTAACATATGAGAAACAAATTTACGTCATTTACAACACTTCTCATAATTTATTTTAACAAAGACTAATTTTATCTTAATTCTCTGCAGTTATTATAACGAGTTATATAACACATTTTATATTATATTTTCTCTTTATTTATTTTCAACAAATCACTCATTTTATCTTTATCTTTCTTTTCTTTTATCTCTCTTTCAACCGAATGCCATCTTGTCTTGTACTTCATTCTCTTCTTTATTTTCTTTTATCTCTCTTTGGCAGGCGAACCAGTCTGTCGCATTGTTTGAGGCAATTTTATTGTTTTATTTTTATTTTATTTTATTTTTTTTATCTATATTTGACAAGGAGAAAAAACAAGAAATTGGCTGTTAGGAAATTCAACATGGTAATTTCCATGCGAATTTAGTGTTGGTTAGGGCCTGAAATGACATTTACATATATATAAACCTGGGAGGCTTGTCTTCTCTACCCACCCATTCCCTTCTCCTCCATAACCTAGCCTCGCGGTTCTTCATCTGCGGAAAGGCAACGCACATGGCCTCCTCATCCATATCCACTAACATGGAACCCCAAAATGAGCGAGGCCACGTGTACAGGTTTTCCCCTCTGCCCCAATCCGAAACCGAAACTCATCGCGACAACCAACCCCTCTCGGTTTCCGTCGAATCCACGGGCCCAAGGCCCAATATCTCCGAATATGATTATTCAGAAGAAATCTTCAGCATCAGCGCACGCACATGCGAAATTATTCAAGACTTTATCGGCCTCACATTGTTGTTGATGCTAATCTTATTACCTTTATACAAGCGTTTGGGCTCGCCAAACGAAGACCCTATTCCCCCAGTTTTGGTTCTGAATTCAATGTATGTCTCCAACTTCACCATAGGGACTGGAGGAGGACTTGTTGCCACGTGGGATGCTAAGTTTACGGTGACGAACACCAACGTGTCGTGCATCTACTTCCGAAGCATTGATTTCAGTCTGTTTTATAAACAGAACCCGGAAGATGCTCTTTCTGTTACCTCTTCGTACCCGTTTTACTTGGACAAGGGGGAGTATGTGAAATTGCATTTGAAGTTCACAAGTGGAGGGGAAGGGTGGGAGGATGTTGTGGAGAATCGGTTGGTGGAGGAGATGGGTAAAGATAAAGCCAAAGATGGGTCTCTGAGTTTTGGAATGCAGGTGAAGGTCAAAGCGATTTACTATGGGGAAACATGGGTCTCTGATGTGGTCATGACCCCTCATTGTGAAGACTTGACGATTCAGTTTCTGCCTCATATGAATTCGGGAAGGATGGCTAAACCTAATAGAAACTTCTCCATTCCTATACAGTGGAAGCCATTCTCTTTCTTTTGAATTCTTTCATTCATTCCATACCTTCTCATTAACATTTCTGCTAATGCTCTAGCTACCTAGGTTATTTCTCTCTCAGATTTAAGACTTCTGTAAATTTCACTACAGAAAATGTCAATCTAATTGAGACAAAAAAACGCATGGTTCTCAGTAATTCAATTACCTCTTTGGCTACATGCAAAAGCATGCGACTCCCGATCAAACCCTATATATATTTATACTATTTTTTCCTCTCTCAGTGGGTTTTTAATAACATTTTTGAGCGTCTAAAAATTATTTTTTATGTTTTTTCACTCCCTTGAAAAGTTTTTACATCTCCAGAAGGGAGATTGCAATACAAGAAAAAAAAATTGATGTGAAAAAGAAGAAGAAAGAGATAAAGGAAGTTGTAATGCAAATTTTGAATGAAAAAAATATTAAGAATAGTATATAACTATAAGCAATTTAAGGGAAAGAAAAGCATGGGACCCTACAAAAATATAAATATCAATAATTTGATGATGAATTAATTTTTGTTGGTATAACATTTTATAATAAAAAAGAATTTATTAATATAAATAATAAGTTTTAAATGTTTTAACTATATGCATATGACTCTATTTGATTTAGTCATTATAAATTTTAATAAAATAAATAATTAATTAAAATAAATAAGGTAACAAACAATATTTTAAATTAATATAATTAAATTATTTTTAAAGTACATATTTCAATTAATTAATGTATTTATTATTTTATATAGACAAGACAATCACATATAATTTAATTTTATAACTTATTTTTTTTAATATATTATAACTTATTTTTTATGATATATTTTTAATTTTTATAAAATAAGTAATTTTGATCATCATAATTTTTTTCAGTTTTATTTAAAATTTAAAATCATTATTTTTAGTCTATTTAAAATGAGTGAATTTTTATTTTAATTTTAATAAAATATTTTTATTTAATTTTCATCTCTTAAAAATTTTAAATTACTATTTTTTTTATCACTGATATTCATTTTAAGAATTTAGAATTTTAAAAAAAACTATATATTAATATGATACTACAAACATTAATGAGTATTATCTAAATGATTAGTTAATATTTTATTGAATATATAAATAATTAACGAGCTGTGTTACATATCATAAAGAAGAAAAAAAAATAATTTCATATTTTTTTAAGGATCTTCGAAAGAAAAATTTATATAATAACTAAAATCAATACACTTATTTTATAAGAACCTACTGAAGTTTTATAGTTAATAAAAAATTATCTAAAATGTTAAAATTCTCGCTCAAAATGGCATTTATAGATAAAGTTTGATTTTAATATTATAAAATTATGAATATTATGTTATTTTTTGTTATTATATTATGTTAAAAATTAAGTATTATTATTTAATTATTAATTGATTCAATCACAACTAGACTATTAGACTTTCATTCGTATCTTTCACTGACTAATCTAGTTCAAAGGAATATATACCTGTTTGAATGCCCGTCTGGAAAGCTGAAATTGACATTAAAGTCAATCCAATGAGAAACTTTTCTATTCAATTGTATTGGAAAAGTGTATGGAATAAGTGTATTTGGTTTAGAGGAAGAGAGAAAAATAAAGAATTCCCCAGTCTAGTTTGCATAGAGAGAAAAAAATATAAATAATATACTATTATATCTTTATAAATGTATATTAATAAAATATCAAAGTAAATGACATTATATTGGACATGTAAATAAAAAAAATAAAAAATAAATTATAATTCTACCATATTTCTTCCTTCAATATTTTAAATTCTTGAACTAAACTAAACAAAATTATAAATGCTCTGCTTTTTTTCTCTCTTTCTTTTATTTCGTTCCAACCAAAATACTAATTTATTTTTAAAATCAGAGTTAAATATGCATGTAAATATATTTTTAAAATCAGAGTTGAATGTATGTAAATATAATGTTTGATATTAATCTCTAAAAAATATCATCTCATCTTTGTTTCTTTTTAAATTAGATTAATGACACATTTTTATAAATAATAAATCAAAAGAGACAAATTGTTTTATTGAGAACTAAAAGTGAATATAACATTTTTGCAAGAACTAAGGGCTGTTTAGTGGTCCCCGATCACAAGAGGATAAAATATGATATAAAGAGTTATATTTTATAATATGAATATGATAAATTAGGATATGAGAATTGGATAAGTTTTAATTATATCTAATATTTGTTACATACTAGATAATATTATTGTGTTATATAAAATTATTTTTTATTTATATAGTTATTTTTTTTATATTTATATAATTTTTTAATTATATTTATTATTCATTTTAAAAAAAAATTGAATAACAATTATTTATTTTTTAATATTTTAATTAATAATATACTGTAAATTTATATGTAAAAAATATAAGAAAATATGTTGAATGTAAATTTATAATATATATATATATATATATATATATATATATATGTATACATATTATATTAATTAATATCTATGTAATTAGTTCAGAAATATTTTAAAAGAAAATTTAAATTATGACATTATTAATTAAAATTAACTATCTTAATTATTTTTTTATTGATTTTGATAAATTATTTTTTTATATAAAAAATTGAAATAACAAATATGTATATTATGTTTTATAATATTATTTTATATTACATATAACATTATAATTATATAAAATACATACTGTTCTAACTATACTGAACTAACCTGATAACATAAACAGTCAGATAAAATAACATTATTTTATTAGCATAAAAATATAATTAATTATAAAAAAAATAAGATAATTATTACATCATGGAGCTAAAATCATATTTAACTCAAAATAAAATAATTTTAGACGAACATGGACTCATCTCTTTTGCAAGGTAAGGGCATTGGGATGCTAACACGAGAGTTATCAAGCGACCTTTTGTCTTGATGAAACACTCCAAAAAGGATAGGTTAGTTACGTCGTTAGTCATCCCCTAATCATGCTTTCCTCGGACAAACAACCTCCGAGAAAAATGTAACCACAAAATTAGAATGTAGGTAAATGAATCCTTGTCAATTATACCAAAATTACATTCAACATATCTAGCTACATAATAACTCGTGTATTCATAATAAAACATTGTTGCCCCTCTCTTTCTCTCTCTCTCTCTCAAAATCAGCATTGGGAGAGAGAATCAGAGAAAGTTTCAGGATGGATCCATCCCACGATGGAAGAGGACATAAAAAAGATTCATTCTCCGACCAGTCATCTTCGCAGAAGCATGGTAATGCACCACCACCGATGGCGGCACCGCCCATGTATTACCCGCCGCCAGCAATGGGGTACCACCACCCAGGTCCACCCATGCCTCACCAAGGTTACCCACCAGGATATGGCCCATACCCAAATGAGTACCCTCCACCTCCTCACGCATACCATTACCCTGCAGCTCCATACCCTAATGCTCCACCAACACATAACAAAGGGGGTGGAGCTAAAGCCTTCGTTCGTGGCTTCATAATGTGTTCCTGCCTAATATTCACGTTCCTCTTCCTTGCCACCTTTATTATGGCGCTACTGTTACACCCCCAACTCCCTATTTATACCGTTGATTCCCTCTCCGTCGCGAATTTCAACACCACCCCAACGTTAACCGCTGATTGGAACACCAGCATCACAATTCACAACATCAATGACAAGCTTAATGGCTACTTTTCCGATTTAAAGGTGGATTTGTTGCACAAAGATGACCTGCTAGCCTCGAATTATGTACCCAACTTTGTGTTGGACAAGAACGAATATAAACAATTCAATACAAAGCCCTCGTTAAATGGAGTGGCGTTCCCGAAATGGGACTTAGATGGCATGAAAAAGGAACAAGCCAGTGGTTCCCTCACGTTGTCTCTGAGGATAACTTCCATGGTCGCGTTCAAGTCTAACACAATGTCCACGAGAGACACGTTGATACTAGCCCTTTGCGAAGACTTGAAGGTTGTGTTTCAAAACAACACCGGCATCGGCACTTTGGAAAATAAAGGAACGCCCATTATATGCCAACTTTATATGTAAAAAATGCAATGCCTGGGTTTAATACTTAAAGCACCAGGGTAAGAAAGGATTTTTTTTGGATGATCTGTGGGGAACAATTAAAGGTTATCTCTCTTTTTTTTTTTTAGGATAATTGGAACAAAATTAACTTTTCTTCCTCCCTATATTTTGTTAGAATGATATTTTGCGTAGCTGGTCTCATGCATAAACAAAATGTTCCATTGAAATTTATCAGCGTACATAAATATCAGTAGTTTGTAATTTATTTTCCTAAAAAAATTATAATTTATGCATTATTTCTAGAAGAAAATTGTATGAAAAGTTATCATTGTATTTTGTTCAAAGTTCTTAGCTTCGAAACCTCATAAGAATATGAGATACAACTACAAATTTCAAATCCATCAATCGTTGTAATGCAATACAGTAAACCATTACAAGGAACACGCGCGTGTTTGGAGATAGAATACAAAATCGGTAGACATTATAACCATGTCAGACAAAATTTTGAGAATGGCAAAGAGAAAACCTAGTAGAGTTTATCATATGGTCTGTTTTGTCATCACTTAATGAGTTGTACCATTGCCTTGATGTTTTCTGCTCTGTAGAGCGTGTGTTGACGAAGATTTATAAAATTGATTTTGACAGAAAAATAATTTTTATATAAAGTGATTTATATTTGAATATTTTTATCTTAAAAGCAAGTTTATTATAAAATTTATTGTAACTTTTCCAACTCAACTTAAAAATTATTTTATATCATTTCTAGTGAAACCGAAATTTAATTTTACCTAATAATAACTAAACATTCATATTTTTATAAAATTAAGTTTGATTGTGGTGGAAAATCAATTCTTATTATTCTTACCTATCAACGATTGTGAGTGTCAATATTTAAGAATTGACAAGTGAAATGAAAATATAATATTTATATTTTACTATGAAATCAAATATTAGAGAATATATCATATACTCTACAGTCTAAAGTAACAAACTATGGAAAAGACTCATTATGTTTGTCGAATACATGAAGGCCATTTAAGAACGTGATATTATGGAAATGACTCAAATAAAATAAGTAAAAAGTTAGTTGCCTAACATTTAAGCATTGTAGGAAAAATAATATATAAATCTAATATTAATATCGACATTAATATTATTCGATAAATATGTTCTCCCTCCTATATGATTCATGTCACGTTACTATTAAATTTAATTTTTCTAGAAATACTTTTTACTTTAACATATTTTTTTGTATAATAACAGAGTGACTAAATAAAATAACAAATTAAAAAATTATAAAACATAAAAATAAGAAATTGTAAATTATTTTTATTGGTTAATTTATCATTTAAACAAAACTGATTGTCGATTAATTGAAAAATTAATTGCCATCATTTAAAGGATATCCATTAAATTTATCATTTTTTTAATTCCTACTTTACCAAAAAAAAACATTAGCTTAAATTTTTGCATAAATATTCAAGAATCCTAAATTTAACTAAAAATTAATATTTTAGCATGTGTAATTTTTTTGTTACATATTTTAGTAGGTGAAATACAAAACATAAATCTTTATTTTATATAATTAAAATTTATAGTAAATAAATATGTTAAATATATAAAATATTATAATTAAAATTCATAATAAATAAATATTTATAATAACATATATTAGGTGTACATTAAACATAAATTCATATCGTGATACAAAATTGTTTTTCGTTATTAATTTCTTTGCAAAAAGATTTGAAATTCAATTGAAAAAATATGAAAAAATTAGAATATTGCAAGTATTAAGAAATTCAGAAAATAAAGCACACGGATAAAGATAGAAAGAGGATGATTTTAGATGGTTGGGAAAGAAATATTTTGAATTAAATGTTGAATAAAATTAAATTTAAAATTAAAATTAAGAAATATATTTAAAATAAATGAAAATTTTAAAATAATTTTTATATAAATTAGAATAATTATCTTAAACAAGAGTATTTATAGTTGTCATTCTTCAATCATAATAGTTTTAATTATTTATCTTCCATCTATCATTTTCATTCTAAATTGAATTTCAAAATTTTTAAAACAAATTATCAACCATTAAAACAAATTGTATCACAATGTAATTTTTTATTATATATTTTAAATATAAATTATATATTAAAATATTTATTTATTATAAATATCAATTATAATATAATTTATATTTTTAAAAATATTTTTTTATTATAAATTTTAATTATATAAAAATAAATGTTAATTTTATTCAATACACGTATTAAAATACTAGTTAATAATGAATATTAATTATCATCTAAAATTAATATAAGATGTGTATAAGTTATAAGTAACTGTAATAGTATTTGAGAAAATTTATGAAAATATCTTATAATTAATCTATAAAATATTAGTAACCTATTTTTTATAAGTTCTCTAGGATAAATTATAAAAATAGGTTTCAAGTCAAATAATATAAAGCATGCTATTTTTATTTTTGTTTTTTTCTTCTCTTAAATTAAATAATTTTTATACTAATTTTTTTTATCTAAATTAATATAAATATTAAATTCTACACGAAATAAATTATAATTATTTGTTGTTGGTAAAAAAAATCTATATATCTTTCCTTTTTATTGAGAACATAATTTAACTAAATAAATTTATATTTTTATATGTCGTTAATAATTTTTTTTATACGTTGCCAGTGATTTTTTTAATATGTTTCTTTCTTCAAGGAAGTGTAGTGGTGAAATTTTTTATAATGATATAGTTATTTTTATATATTTATATTTATTTATACATGTTAATGGTAAAAATTTATAGTTTATATATGATTTTTAATATTTTAATTTATATTTTAATATTGTTTTAATTACTAAATAGTTTTACTTTTAAAATTATTGATAAGTGTATAAAAAAACTTTTTTTGTACCACATAATTTTTTTAAATCTATATGATCCTTAATTTTTTATTTTTAAAAATAAAAAAAGATAAATGGTGACTAATAATTTTTATTTCTAGTTTTTGTATGATATATATAATGTAAGTATATTAATTATTTCGTTAGTTTTTAAAATTTCAATTTATTTTAATAATGGTTTGATTTTTTAATTATTGTACATTACATTCAAACATTTCAAAATTATATAAATATTTATGAATATATATATATATATATATATATATATATATATATATATATATATATATATATATATATATATATAAATAGTTTGTTGAATTTTAAATACTTATAACATAAATTCTTATATAATATATAATAATTTATTAAAAAATCTTAATTAAATTTTTTTTTAAAACAAGCCCAATAAATAACTTTCTAAAAATAGTTTTTATTAAGAATGAGTATAACCATTGTCCTAAGAACATCACCAATGAAAATTGCTTAATTAGATATAATTAATCTACTTTATTTATTTAAGTAGTTTATATACGTAACCTCAGTTGTAAGAAACTAAATTAATTTTACTCATATGACAAATTTTGTAAACAAAATGTTTAATTCATAAACCTTTCATCTCTTTTGACATCTAACATTCTCTCTCTTACTTGTACACACCAATGTTAATTGTTGATATCCAAATTTGTCCTCCTTTAAAATAATAATAAAATAATAAAATAAAAAATAATAAAATAAATAAGGGTTGAGTGCTGAAGAAGTTTCTCTCTACTGACAATCCCTCCATTTGCATATCTGTACGATCATCAAATTGCCTTGAGCGAATAAATAGCAACTAACAGCCGACTGTTATTCCTCTACTTTTCAGAAAAAGCAATCTTAGGTCTAACCCCTCATAGGCAACTAAAGCAGCAAAGGGCATTCTTGATCCAAAAGACCAAAAGGGAGACGCAAGGGGTCACCTCATATTCAATGAAGGTTCCGTTGCATTTATTAAAAGAACACCGTGAAAGCATTCCTGCATTAATAAAGTTCTACAAGGAGCCACCACACTAATGACAGAAGATCTCTTTGAAAGATTTGGAGAAGGTGAAACTGGTCTATAAAAGGGAGCAGTGGTAACAGAGTGACACGATCTAAATCGTGCCGTGAGGCGTTTTTCTTTATGTTTTTAATTTTTGTTTTGGAAATATCCTTTTTTAAGTAGAGATAGGCTGAGGACCAGATTCGCTCACTGACTTGGTGTCGAGTCAGTATTGATTCAATTAAACCTGGGGAATCGACTGAACATGTACTAACCCGGATTGGAGTCGCCACAAATGTTTTAATGGTACATTGGGAACCTAAAACGGATAAGGCAGTCAAGCAAATTTGAGATCCAGGTAAGGGGTCGTTTACGCATGAGAGTAGCACGCCATCCCATCCGTCTACCACCTGGTAGTTACCCAACGACTTGTATATGTAGCACAACCTTCACTTCCTATAATTTGATTGGATCGAAATATGTGAAATAATATATGGGTGATTTTGGACTTGACTAGAGTGTGTCTCTTACTCCTACGTACCCCTCCTAGCCTGGAGGGATCAAAGTCGACGTAGTTCTGTGAGTGTATGCAAGATTAGACTTTCCATTAGGCGCCTTTCCTTAGGAGATCAATTTTGTGTTACAACTAGTAAGAGGGGACTTTCACTTAGGCATCCCCGACACGGTGGGGCCCGAGTCTGTGGGTACACGATTCAATGACCAAGGTGCCAAAGCTGGACTATCCCTTGGGCGTCCTCTGACTATGTGAGAATGAGCTAGGATGACTCAGACAATGTGTGGATTGACCCGGATGTATGAAATACTTTGTGCTTGAGTGATTGAATTCAAGGATTGGCTATAGGCCGTCCTATGAGCCGGCACGTGCGGCTAGGCAATGGTATGTTGATCACTTAGGGTGTAATGTATGTTATCTAGGCAATGACTAAGGCTCACGGACCATCTGGAGTGTGATGCACAGTGTTTGTGAGATGAATGAACAATGGCTCACTAGCCATCTAAAGTGTAATGCACACTATTTATGAAATGAATGACGGCTCGCTGGCCATCTGAAGGGTAATGCACACAGTTTATGAAATGAATCACAGCTCACTGGTTGTCTGAAGTGTAATGCATACTGTTTATGAAATGAATGACAACTCGCCGGCCGTCTGAAGTGTAATGTACATTGTTTATGAAATGAATGACGACTCGTCGGGTGATGCGTAAGATTCGACCAAGAACCTTACCTGGTATCCAAAGAGACGGTTGGTACGAGTAATTGGGAACTTGCACAAGCGTCTTACGAATTTCTTCGGACAATGTTTTTTCAGTGGTTTTCTTTGATACTCAGTGATTCTTGGCCCCGAGCTCTTCGCGATGAGACTTTTTATAGCCTTTGGGGAGGCGCTGGGTGGTGCGTCTGATTTCGCCACCTGCCCCCTTCCCAGCTTGTTGATGCAATTTGTTATTGCCAGCAATCCCAAGGCTGATCTTCATGGGGCTCTGCACTCAATCGTGCCACGATCTTCCATGATTCTCGGCGCATTTCATGGATGGTGGCTGAGCTGACACTCCTGTGTGCTGTGATTGGTGAGGATTGTTTAGTCTGTTTAGACTTGCTATTCTGATGTGGCTTGATCAGGGGCTCTACTTCCTCGCGGAGCCTTACGACCTAGATGCTCTAAGCATGATGGGGCCGGCGTCCTTTCTCTGAGGTGGCGAACCCTGTCAATGTTAAGCTAGGCTCTTGGATCCTGTTTGTGTCTGGGCCTTTCGGCGCCTAATGCCCATTCTAACTCGGTCAAGTTTCCTTCCTCGTGGTGGTCCGGGACAAGCCCTGCATTATCTCCATGTGGCTACCTTGGGTTGCGAACCCTTTTCATCTTCCTTTTGCCAAGGTGTTCTCCTGAGCCGAACACTTTTGGGGTCTTACATGGAGCAAGGGAGATTTTTTTTGCGGGAGGAAAAAGAGTGCAGGGGAGAAAAGAGAGAATATAGAAGAAACGAATTCCCTCTATGACAACGACAACATGCTCGGAAACAAGGTGAAATCCTAAAACATTCTTTTGTTGAGAATATCATATCATACAACCCTCCTCCATCACCAAACACTCAACCAAAAACTTAATAAGAGGTTGGTATTTCCTTGCTACCGACATTTTTGCTTAACCCATAGCCTCGTTCATAACTACCATCAGGTGATACATAAGAGCATGAGGCAACTCTTTTCAAGTTCAAAAATCCCAAAAATATATCCTCTTCCCCTCCTTAGTCAACCCTACTTTATTTATTCTTGAACGGTAAATATTACAGTTTGGAAGTCACAACAAGTTCCACGCATCTAGTTAGGATGACCGTCTTATGATAGATTTTGTATGGTGTTAATACCTTTCTGACACGTAATTGACTCTCGAACTTGAACTCTAATTCCAAAAACCAAGTCCTATCCTTTCCAAGGTTTTTTGATGCTTTCCTTAAAAGCGTTGATAACAACTCCATTTCTCCTTGTTGCTTCCACGGAAGAGATTTAGATTCTAAAACTAATAGTTTTCGCTGTTCACTTTCCGATTTAGGTTGCGATATCAAGCAATCCCACAAGGAATGATTGTTAGCCTCTCAGAATGTTCTTAATGTTTTTATTAATTCTTAACCATTACAATAAAAAGTTTAGGTTCTTATACAAAAAATGACAGCTTGTTTAAGCAACTAATGAATTTTTAACAATAAAAATTTATTTTTGTGCCTAATAAATTCAATGAAAAAATTAAGTTAAGAACTCAATTAAAATTTTAACATTGAAGAAAATTTTTCTTGAAGTTCTTAAATTTAACCTGACATTATAGAATTCAAAAGTAAACACTGGATATGATTTATAAGTAACTTTTTCCAATTTTAAACAACCCAAAATGACATGTGTTACATCAAAATATTATTTTAGTATTAAACAACTCATCCCATATAAATATAAGGACACTTCGTTAACTAATATTAAATATCTATTATACTTTATTTATTTTATTTCGAAATAAGTGACAGTTAATTATAATATAAAAAATAGATCTGTTAAAGTTTTTTTTTAAAAACTAATCTACTCTTACCCAAACGAAAAAATAAATGTAAAACTACAGTCCTCCGCATAATTTTTTTTACTGTAAACAAATCACATAAAAGAATAATATTTTTTTATGTTGAAAAGTTAACTCAATTTATATTATAATAAACTACTAATGTATCAAAAAGTTTCCTGATGTACAAAGCTCATAAATAATAATTATTAATCAGTTCTTTTATCTATTAATTTGTATAATATATTATTAATAAGTCTATTCTTTCAAACATCTCGTTACAAGAAAATAAAGAGATACTAATAAAAAAATTATTAGTCTTTAAGTTGGTTTTAGGTGTCATAAATTTTATCTACATGAAATTTAACTATTAATATATAGCCCATGGTGGATCCATTCGGCATGGGTAAGATTGCATCTGGATAGAGCCATTTTATTATTAATATCATACAGAGTAATTACTAATATAAATTACTGATAATATTCATCCTAATAATTCAACTTTTCTTTAATTATATAAGGTATAATACAAAATGAACTCTAACCATTAATATTTGTTAATATTAATGTTGGGGAGGGAAAAAGATATAATTTAACAGGTTTTATGGAGGTAACAATAAATTAATCTTAGAAATTATATTAGACATATATTTTATATTTCAATTATTATAATTAATTATTACTTATTTTAAAATAAAATAAGTGGAACCAACGATAATTTATTAGCCTTGAGTTCTTGTTAGTATTTGGTTAATAATAATTTTATTTACATAATTGTTGGATGTCTTTCTATACAATTAACGGATAAATTATGTATGTGGAAGGACAATTCGTAATAATAATTTTATGTATGTATTGAGATATAAAATTTATATTGACTCTTGTTTTATGACTTTTACTAAATTATGGGGATTGACACTTTTTATTCTAAAAGGTTTATGAATATTTACGTTGAATTAGATTATTAAATAAATGAATGTATATATTCTTTTTATAATTTAATATAAATATTAAAGATCTATTTGTTGTGTTCTTTTCTTATATATTTATTTTCTGCCTTTTATCATATTTTTTATTGATTGATTCAACTAATGTAATTTTCTTTAGAAGTTAATTAATTTTAGATATTTTGATCCTTGTTTTCATTTTTTTTTTGCCTAATAATAATAATAATTTCTAAAATTTATTCAATGTTGTAATTAAGTTATTCCTTTTGTTATTTTGAATATACATTTAATATTTTTTAACTAACCCTTAAGGTATTAGCATTTGCATCTAAAAATAGCTACCAAAAATACTTTAATTGAAGAACTAGAATTCATTGTATAATAATATAAGAGGAGATTTACTTTAAATTGACAAATTCATTTTTACGTTGTTTTAACTTTTAAAATAAAAAGATAAAAACCAAAATATGATTTCGCTCTATTTATATGGATTGACTGCTTCTGTATGTAATGAAATTTAAAATTTATTTTTAATTTTACTCATAATAAATATTATTGTCTAAAAATATAAATAGTGTATTCATAAAAATTAAGAAGAGTAAGGATATTTTAATAAAATTGATTCCTAATAAATATTATTATTGTTTTAATCTTTAAAAAAAATTTAAAGACGAATAATATGAAGGGAGGGAGTAGTTCATGTACTACCCTTTCGTAAGATAATAGCGGTCAACTCTTGATCTTTGACATTATCCAAAATCAAACCCATTTATTAAAGCACAGAATAGAAAAATTAAGATTTCTGACTAACAGTCAAAAGTCAAATGTTTTCATTTTTAGAGAAGTCATAGTAAGTATTTAATAATCCGTGTAAGAGTGCTATAAATTTTCCATGTACGCGTCAATCAAATTAACTAAGGACAAACACTCACACTTCAAACGCTCTCTCCATCATCGCTTTATACTTAACCTGATGGCAACGCCTGGCCACGACCACGACAAAACAACCACCGGCTACGCGCTTCCGCACAATCCACCCCCTGGCGGCGCAACCTATCCATTTCCGGTTGCTCCGTCACCCACCTCTTACTCCACCTTCTATCAACAACCCACACCCATCCACTTCTACGAGCCCCCGCCGCCGTCTTCTATCTTGCGCGTCATTGGTTTCCTCGCCGTGATCGTGGCTTTAGTGGTGACGATTTTCTTCATCACATGGTGCTTCCTCAAGCCCCACCTCCCCGCGTTCCGAGTCGACTCGGCCTACGTCACCTGGCCCGACTCCATCGGTTCCTATCTCACCGCCACGTGGAACATCACGCTCGTCGTCACAAACCCTAACCGCAATATCGGCATCACCTACGACGCCGTTTCGGCCGATGTACTGTACGGCCAGGATGGCGCTCTCGCGCACACGCGCCTGCCACCTTTTATACAGCAAGCCCGTGGCGAGACCACGCTTCCAATTGAATTCGCGGTGATCGACGAGTTCGTGGATGAAGGCATGGCCATGGGCATTGCTTTGGACCGGGCCGATGGATCGGTCCCATTTGGGCTAACGTTTAGGGCTCAGATTAGGTTTAGGGCCGGTTTATTGGAGTCGAGGGTTTATCTCTTGAAGGCTGATTGCAAGCCTTTGAGGTTTGCTTTTTCGCCCCAAAACGGTACCGGTGCTTTGATGCGTAGGTTCCTCTGTGAATAATGCACGGGGTTCCTCAATAATGCGTGAACATGTTTATCAGTATCATAAAAGTTACTTTATGTTTTGAGAGAATTTAGTTGTTAAACAGTAAACACCGTTATGATATATATATATATATATATATATATCAGTTGTACATTCCGCTGGGTGCTATCTAGCTTGCTTTTTTTTTTTTTTTTTTTTCAATTTAATCTTGCGTTTAAACATTTGAGTATGTATTTAGATTTTTATCTATCTTAGTTGATTTATTAAGATGCATAAGTATAAATTTTTTGGAACTCTCTTTGATTTTTATGGACAAATTTATACATAGTAGAAAATTCAATGAAATGAATAAGACATAATAGATTGAAAAATAATAAAAAACTAAATGATAAGTTAAAAACATGAAAAAATAGGTTATACACAGAGGTATCATGCATTAAGCTCTAAAAATATTACTTTATTTTTTAAAATATTTTATATTGTATCTTTTAAAAAAAAATCAAATGAATTATATTTTTTAATTTTTATATTATTTTTAATTTAAAAATATTATACTTATTTTATATCTTTACTTTTAAAATTATTTTTTAGAAAATAATATTTTGTAAAAAATTAAAATATTTTACAAACATGGAAAATTATGTTTTAAGAAAATAACATTTTATAAGAAAATAATTGTTTCTCTATAAATATTTTTGTTTATATTTTATAAGACCATAATGTTTTACAACTAAAAAAATTAATGTTTAAATAGATATCTTGTGTCTCTATCCAGAATAGTACCTGCTTGCCTTTATCGAATTCCGGAACTAGTTAATATGTCCACTTCGTCAGAAAAATGTGTAATATAAGTTACAAACATTAAATTGCATGAAAATTCATGCAGGTAGTACCCCTAAAAAATTAACAAACAGAAATTACTTTCCATTTTATATGCATTTCGTATAAAAAAAAAACATTACATCAGAAATCAGTTGGCATATTTTTGTGTACAAAACAGAAACTAGTTTATATTTTCTATTCAAATACAAGGAAAACTCATTTCCATCTAATCGGGAAGAAGCAAAAAAAATAAATAAAACAAGAAAATTCGATGGTGCTCAAGTAGGATAGAGTACAACGAAGAAAAAGGATGAGAAGCAAAAGAAAAAATAAAACAAGAAGACTTGGTGGTGCTAGAGGAGGATAGAGTAGGATGAAGAAAAAGGCTAGTAACAAAGAGAGTGGGTAAGAGGAACAAGAAAAAGGTTAAGAGGAAGGGGGAGGAAAGGGTAGAATAGAAGTTTTATTAGATCAAACCAGGAGTAAAAATCATTGCCTTAAATATGAATTACTTAACTCACTCCACCAACAAGTTCCAACCCAGTTAGTAGATGATTGGATTTTTTTAATATATTATTAAAAGTTTAATTCTTGACTATGTATACAAATAGAACTTTGTTGAGAAAAAAAAAATTGAGTGATTCCTACCATTCAAAAAAAAAATTGTTTTCAGATATCAAATATCAGTTAGAGAATATTTTTAGTGCATACATGTTCAAATATAATTTTGCCAAACAAGCAAGAAGACCTGCATGTTGTTAATGTTGTCGATGATCTCAAAGGTCTTCATGGGTTCTGGCTACAATTTTTTACCTTTTAATTTTGGGCCGAAAGTAGCCTCAGATTCAAGTTATTTTGTTTATATGAAAATTTGCTTATCCGGGTTCACAAACTTGGGCTAATAATGAGATGAGGCCCAAATTGACAAGGCCGGTTAGGGATGAAGTCTGGCTATTGAATGGCCCAACATAAATGTTTTAACGCTAATGTTTCTGTGGTTGTCCGTGATGACACGTGATGGGTTTGCTACTTTGCTTAGAGTGAAATTCTGCACGTGGGCAATCCATAGGTAGGACGGTGCCGATTGGTTTTGTTTTCTTTAGGTGAGAGTTTGAGTATCTCGAGTTCTTGATTAGCAAATTAAATCTTGCATCACTTTTTAGGCATACCATGAATTGCTGCCACTATATGCAACTTGCGTGAAAAATGTTTGCACATCATCACTTGAAAAAACATTTTCTCCATTTCTTTTTTTCTGTCTTTTTTTTCATTACCATGATTTTGAAAAAAAAAAGTAATACTCTTTGTTAATATGTCTGACAAATATTTATTTTATTTATTTTTCAAAATAATAGTAATAAAAAGAAATAAAAAAATGGAGAAAATCTTGACCCACATATAGTATTGTGGTAAAATTATTAATAATTTGTTCATAATCAAATTTTTTTAAAAAATATTTTCATTAAAATCAAAACAAAAATTTTTTAATCTAAATTGTGATATAGTTGATTGCAAATAAGATTTTAACATTTTTAATTTTGAAAAACTTTTTTCAATAGATGCAATAGTAATTAGGATATATAATAGTATTTTATAATATCAAAAGTTGCTAACATGAGTAGTTTGGTGTTTGTATCCTTTAATTAAGATCTGAAGTTTAATCTTTAACTTGAACATAAAATTGTAATAGAAGGTATCGCTTTACCCTCAATGAAGTTGACTTGATGGGAGGTGTGTTTTCTAACTTGTAAATTTTATTTTATTGAGTTATATATGCATTAGGAAAACAATTAAATATCTTCAAAAAAACCTCAATCGCTATCCTCTACTATTGGTCTACGCTAAGTGACAAGATATTAAAAAAGTAAGATACAAATACTAATATTGAGAAAACATGATTGACATTTAGAGATATTTAAAGTTGTCATTTACATTAATAATGTGAGAGGTTTTTAAAGTCATTATTTACATTAATGATTATAGATAAGTTCATCATTAGAGAATTGAATAGAAATAATATACCATAATTTTTTTTTTATGTTCAATATTGTTCAAAAAAAAATTGTATTATTACAAAATCATTTTCCTATAATTGTGGGTAAATTTGTATTGAGAAGTGGAAATATTACTCATTAATTGACTAATTATGCAAATTGGCGTCCATCTAAAAATGGGACCCTAAACGACTCACCTTAATTGTCCTCAACGCCACCATCGATGCAAATAGTATTGTCCTCCTACCCATCTGTATTTGTATGATATTTGTTAAGTAGGTATGTATCTATGAAATATATATATATATATATATATACACACATTGTGAGTCTCCGTAGATATTTGTTAAAATATAATTTGTTTAAAAATAAAAATAAATATTTTTGAAACATATTACACTAAAAATAATATTATAACATATATTTATACTAAAAATAAATAATTTTAGAATATATGTTTTTATTATAATTATAACAATTTACTTTATATATAATTAAAAATATTTAAATAATTCTAGAATACATGTACCATTAAATACAAGTATTTTATTACTTGTCTCAACCCAGTTAATATAAATATATTTATTTTATTATTTATTTTTAATATATAGTAGATTTTACTTGTAAATATTCAAATTCTTTTGTCATCTAAATTAAAGATAGATTATGAATGAATGCATTAGAAAAAAAAGTTAAGGTAACAACTATTGTATAAAAAGAAGGTAGAATCTCACCTAAGGTTTGAGAATTACAAGGCTTGATTAAAAAAAAATGGAATGAAGAGTAATCTATAGATAAAAAGAGAAAAAAAAAAAAAAAATACAAGTGAAATCATAAAAAAAAATAGAGGTGATTGATATATCTATGTATAGACATAATTTATAACTAGAGATGAAAACAAAATGGGTAGAATCGGCTGTACTCCCTTACCCTAAAACTTGAGTCTTTGTTATTGATTGATTCTCAAGAGAAAGGATTTCTCTTAATATACTCTCATTCTCAACGTGTTGGGTGGCTTATCCCTATACCAAATATTTTATATATATCTTATTTCTTTCTTCTCAAATGTTATCGCTTAATTTAATAAATCCTAATTTATGCAGTTGTTAAGTAGATGATTCACGCAATTTATTTCTATAATTTAATCCCACATTCGTATATAATATCTCAACAAATATGAATAAAAACAACTCATCATCTTTATTTCACTCTATCAATATTTAGAACTCAAAGTCATTTTCCTTGCGAATTACTTATAGTAGTCCATTATTTTGATTCAATTTTAAAAATTAATTTAAAAAGAAAAGTATTAACTAAAAAAAGAGTTATGGTGTAAAATTAATTAATAGTGCATCTATTATTATTGCTTCGTCGTTTTCAATTGCGCTTCGTTTTAATACAGTG
Organism: Mucuna pruriens; assembly: GCA_025330945.1. NCBI lineage: Eukaryota > Viridiplantae > Streptophyta > Magnoliopsida > Fabales > Fabaceae > Mucuna > Mucuna pruriens. The sequence goes on from JAENHJ010000528.1 coordinate 5,068,065, forward strand.
AGGAGAGAGAATAAGGTAAAGAAACAACGTAATAAAATGAATTTATCTTAAAATAATAGTGGCCTGTAGGGTGTATATATTTTTAATTTATTTTATCAAAATTTAGATTGATGTCTGTATTTATCTTGTTTCAAGCTAAAGTCGTCAATTGTTGTCTGCCTTCAGTAGGTAAAGATGCTCTCACGGGATTGCTTACGCGGCATAACTTGTCTAAATAAAAATAATTGCCCTTAGAGGAATTTTAAAAAATAAAAATAAAGTAGGGAAATGAATGATCCCTCTTCCCCATTTTTTTAATAAAGATTCTTGAACATCACTATTCTAGTTGATAAAAAAAAACAATAGATAAAGATTGGAGAAAAAAATATAAATATAGTATATAATAGATAATACAAAGTAATAGTAAGAAAAACAAAAAAATAATAAGTATTAATAAAATATTTAAATTAATATAGTATTGATATATTACTAATTTTTTGTTCATGTACAGTGATAGAAACCACGAGCTCTTCACTTGTTTCTTTCTACCTTCTTTTAAGTTTGGACTTTTCAGCTATTCTAGAATTTTCACATCTAAGCCTCCAACGTCTTTCCTAGCCCCCAACGCTTTCCTCTCCGTTTGCCTCTTTTCAGTGTCTTTTTTCACATGGTATACATCATGTGCCGACGAAACTAACGTTTAAAGAAAGCCAGAATATGTCCCAAAATCAGAAGATATCTACAAATTAGAAGGAGAACCTTCTCTTGCGTGTATGGTCCTTGTCGTTTTGCATTTTAATCCTGTCCTGGGCTTAACTGATTAGGTATTTATTTTTTAAAAATATTTAGTACTTTAAAAATGTTAAGTTAATATTATTTATTAAAATAACATTGTTTCTTCCAAAATATATTAAATATTTTGTATGTATATATGAATATTTTATTTTTTTATTTTTATTTGAGTGTTGAGTGCTAAATGTCGTCGTTAGCAAATCTAGATAGTAAAAAGTAAGGTGCTAGTTAAGTTCAGGAGTTTTAGAAGTCCCAAGAAGATCTTGTTTTCATAAGGTCAAAAAGTTCAGAATACATCCTAAATGTCAGTGCAAGTGCATGAACGCACATCTTTTAATGTCTATTTGCAGTACTAAGCCATCACTTGTATAATTGGGGTATATACTTTCGCTTCAGTTGAAAGAATAGTTCTGACTTTTTTTTATATAAATTTTATTTATTTTGTATGATAAATATTAAATACTTTTTACATTTTAAAGATATTAAAGATATTTATTTTTTATTTAATATTCTCTTTAAAAAATATAAAATAATTTAGAGAAAATTTATAAAAAAAATATATTATTACTGGAAGTTCTCTCATTCCCTCGTACCAAATAGAAAACTTATTCAGCTGTACAAATGAAAAGAGAGGGAAAGATATTGACAAAAAGAAAGATAGAGGAAAGATGATAACGATAATGGCCAATAATATATAGCAGCAATTAAATTAGAATACAGTTGAATTGAAATCTCCCTAGACATGTGCAGCATTCGTTTTGAACAAAAGAACTTTCCCTTGTCAATATATGTACCTGCCCCACGGATTGAATGAGCTACTATTCTTAAAGAAAGAATTGAAAGAAGCACTGTTAATTAATGAAAGAAGACAAAATAAAGCGTTGTTAGAGAGAAGAATATATAATGGCAACAATAGGATTACTGTAAAGTGGCCTAAAGAACGGGCAATTCTTATTCTCTGACATGAAGGCAAATAGATATAAAATACTGCATTGTGATTGTGAAATGCACAAAAAGTATCATGTCCGATAAAAAAACTTACTTTCTGGCTCCACCCACCTTTTGGAGGAATTCGATTAAGGGTGCTCTCGTGATCCTCGTCTCCACTGTGTCATGGCAATAACTAGTGCCCAAGTAGGTTGCTGGCGTCACTGGAGGTGCTGCTGTACTGTCCACTGACAATTTTCTTCTATAGGAAAAAATATTATACACATATAAAATCACATAATTACTTAATTTTTAAATGATAAAGATGAATATTTAATAATTAATTTTAATTCTAATTTTTTATATATGATTAAATATTTAAACTTTCATTTTATTTCTTTTATTATAAATACTGATTTAGTTTGATATATTTTATTTTCTCTCCATATAAAATAAGCCAGAAGGTAAGATTAAACTACACATAGGATTAAGTCTTATTAATTAGATGACCCATACTTAGTTTAAGGGTTGATTCAATAGCGAGCGAGTGAGAGATTTCAAACAAATTTTAATAAGGTTTTTATATTTATAATTTTTAAATATATTTCTTTTTTTATATTTGTTATTAACAAAAATATCTTTTTGTATAAAATAATAAAATATTACTTTTGTATTGATCATCTTAATTATTTTTTAAATTTTATATATATACCTCTATTTTCATTATTTTTTGAATTCTAATTTTACACTCTATATTCATTATTTTTTAAACTTAATTTTACACTAAATTTTCATTTTCATTACCTTTTTAAGTGTTGGTTTTATATTTCATCTTAATTATTTTTTAACATATTATATTTTCCAATATATATGGTGTGCTTGTTACTTTAAAAGACACATCTTTAATATCAAGACTTATTTGTATTTTATTGAGATTGTCTTTCCAAAAATTTATATTTGTTTCAAAAAGTAAGCTCTAAATTATGTTTTTAGTTTCAAAATTTAATTTTTGAAATATATATAAAATTTTTAAAATGTTGTTTTAATATTTTTTTAATTTTATTATAATTTTTTTTCTTTCTTGTTCATAAAGTAATCTAACATGCATAAACAAAATGTTATTTTTATTGCCATCAAGTTACAAACTTATCTTTATTGGATAAAGTATGCTTGAGAAGAAAAACACTAGTGAGTGAAATTGAGAAAAGTCGATGAAAAGAATGTGTTCAAAAATGAATGTGAGGAGAAATAATGAACTTCAATAAAAGATGATTTCTAGAAAATAAAAAGAAATGAAATAAATGAAACACAGAATTATTTGAAAATAAAAAGATAAGAGTATTTAAATAAAATTATATAAAAAAAAAGAAAAAGAAGGTGTAGTAATTTGAAAATTGTAAATAGCAATAGCCTTTTAATATATTTTTTTAATTTTAAATGAGATAGCTTTATACGATGCCTTTTATCAATATTTGTGAATTTTTGTTTCATAAAAAATTAATAACAAATACATTTTGTTGATAAGATTAAACTTTAGTAACATTGGCTATATTTAATCTTAATAATAAAAAGTCAAGCTGTCTGTATTAATTGCAATCTTACCGTTTTAATTTTAAATGTAAATTTAAAAAAATATAAAGTAAATTAGATTTTTAAAACTTATAACTGATAATCATTATAAATAAATCCTTAGTGAATGTTTGGTTCACCATAATTTGAAGATTATTTTTTCAGTTTTTATAAGAAGATTTAATACATGAGTACATCTTTGAACTTTTGCTGGATTTGTAATTGAGTTATTGATTTTTTATAATTAGAATTTTGGAATTAATTTATAGCGACTTTAAATGGTTAGAAAAATAATAATCTGTAATAGTTTTACCAACTTCAGAAATTTAATTAAAAAAATTATAGACAATTAAAGATTTAATCATATTTTTTAACTTAAAGACAATTAAAAATTTCTAAATGATTTAAAGATCTAGTGATATATTAAACCTTTAAATAAAAAAGTAGTTACAGTACATTTTAAAATTTAAGTTAACACAAATATAAATTTATACTTACCAATTATGTAAAACAAAATTAAAAGTAGATTATAACATCATGATCTCATCAGTGGTGCATTGCGAATGGTTATCGACCTAGATAATATCAAATTCAAATCCTAAATATTTGAGCAGGTTGGAATTATATTCTTGTCTAGGACTGGGACTAAGTCCAACTCCTTTTATCCGTCTCGAGTTAAGTAGTAGTTATAAACTAATATCAATATTAAATACACAAATTTTATATAGACTTGTGTATATTATATCCTGACCTGAAGCAAAATTATAATATTGTTACAGTAAACAAAAAATTATTAATTAAGAGAAGTGTTGAATGTCATGTCCAAGAATTAATCCACTTAAAAATACTATAAATATAGTTAACATTACTTGTCATAAATACACACTTAACATATATTTTTATTATAGTGAAATATATTAGGACTTGAGTATCAAAATATTTTTTTGTTATCCATTTTTCACATAACCTCAACCTTGCCCGATGACATGTTGAATTTAGAAGTTCTTGAGACTCGATCCACTCAATAATTCATTTCAACTAGCTTCTTTCAGAACTAGGTACCAATTAACGATCAACCCAGGCACATCAACACGGTCCATATATATAGGACAAATAAGTTCTTAATGTAATATTCATGACATATTAATTCATTATCTTAAAAGTAGGACTGCTAACTATGTGAAAGGGCACGTCGACAAGTATAAGTGATAATCCGTTCATGAAATTGAAGAAAGTGAAATGAAGTTGACTAACTGGTATGTTCTTTACATTTGCTTCTATACTTTGAATTTTCAACGAAGAAACTGGGAATAGCTTCTTAATTAATTAATTAATATAGGTCACATTTTGAAAAAGGTTTAATTGAACTTCATGATTTTTATGAGTTTTTTTTTATAAATTTAATGAAAATATTTTCTTTTATTTTAATCAATTTCATGATCAAACCTATGAATAGTCTTTCATTTTATAATTATCAAATAAGATTTAATTAAGTTACTTTTGTAGTTGTGAAACCGGCTGGTGTTGCTTTCAATCCTTTTATTAACGGGTTAGTTACATTTACTTCTATACTTTGAAATTTCAACGAAGAAATAAGTTGTTTCTTACTGGTGAGTTATGAACAGCGGTTGCTTATTTATAGTTTGTAAATACATCAATTGGAGAGAGAGTAAGAGTAGTTAGAATGTCAATTAATGAAAGCGACACGGTTGATCAAGATGTAATATTGTATCCTACATTTCTTGGATCAGTTTCTCTGTATAGTCAAGACTCTTGTGGAATATAGATTTGCGAAAAAACTATGTATAGCACCAATTATACCTAAAAGCAAACAAAAAAGATTTAGATAAATATATTTTTAGATAAATAATTTGCTGGTACATGTTTATATCTCGTAGATAATTAGAGAATATCTAAAAGCCGTACCTAATTGTTAAAATTATAAGAATTCAACTTTAAGTCTTTTGGTAGTCAATGAATTATTGTAAAATTTAACGTTCAATTTCAATTTAATTCCCAAGAAAATAGAGGTTGGTTTAGTTGAGAATGGTTCTTGTATCCATTAATTATAATAGAGTAATTTACTCTCAAAAGAAAACTCAATCTTAATAATTGAGTTACTAATTTGGATTTGTTAATTATCACTGTAGTAACCCAAATCCTGAAAATCATTTTTGATATTGATCATTTTTTTCTTGACATTATTGCATTAGTCATTTATTTTTAATTTCCATTTTTATTCTCATTATCTCTCAACTTCTTTATTTATTTTATTAAATTGTGATAAATTGATATTCATAACCTACTGTTTCTATGGATTTAATATTTTGTTATTCGACGAAAATTATACACATGTAGTAAGTAGTTATCAATTAAAGAAAAAACATTAAATACATATAAAAGAACTCTAATAATATGAAAGTATATGAATGTAGAAGAAAAAAAAGTCTTATTACAAAGAGTTAAAATTAAAATTAATCCTACATTACCCATAAGAAATTTATATTGTTAGGGTTATTCTCTCAACCACTCGATTTTTTTTAATTTTTTGAATTGCGATAAATTGATATTCATAATATACAATTATCGTGGATTCGATATTTAATTTTATTATTCGACGATAATCATATGTTTATGTTATTGTCCATTAGTGATTAATCAAAAGAAAATATTAAATAAAGACTTAAAAACTAATCTTACTGGAGATGATAAAATTTAGGAAAAAAAAAATCCAAATATAAAATTTTCAAATTGAAGTTCATCCTAAACTAATTTTAAAAATTTATAAATTCACGTCAAGAGAAAGAAAAACACATCTATAAGAGATAGATGAGAGAAAAACCATTCTTATAATGAAGAAGAAACTGTGAAAACTTCACAATCCCAAAAATTAGAGACATAAGTAAATTTTCTCTCTAAAATAATGTTTTTCGTAAGGATTCGAATAAGAGATTTCCTTAACTCCTTGTAAAGTATATTTGTACACAATCTTTTTTACTTTCCGGACCTAGCATGCATTTATTAGGCCAAATTCTTTTGGGATGGGGAAAAAAAAATTAAATCCTCAAAAAATTGTTCTCAATCTCTTCTTGAAGGTTGAATGGTAGAAAATATTTTCGACACTCCGTAACTTCTGCTTCCTTAAAGAGTCCAAAAAAAAAAAGAAAAGAAGCCCTTGTCATTTTTTATTTTCACTTTTATAGGTGTTTTGACGCACAGTTCCGACATTGAAAATGACCCTTCTGCTGTGAGGGTAGAAAGTAGGCGCTAAGCGTGTAATTTTTCATGATACAAGCTAGACGCCTAATTTGACTCACTGGATGTGTAGATCTAGGAGCTGGGAGCGTAAAATCTTATTTACTCACTTTATCTAATTCAAAACTCAAAGAAATTAGTGTATTTATTTTAATTTATATTTAACAATTTTCAAAACATAAATTGTATGAAAATAAATATAATTAAATTATATTTTCAAATTATTCCAGTAAATGAATAAATCAAAGCATATCAAAAAATTCTATAAACCTACGTATGTGAAAGATTTATTATTTTCAATTAACTTTATAATTTAGTTAATAAAATTATATGAATAGTGATTATAACAGCTAACATGGGTTTTTACTTTGTAAACCACTCTACTGAAGCGCCTTTTGGTAGTACCGGCTACAAATAAAGTACTTTTCTTCTATTTGATCAACCGTTGAAATATTTTAATGGATCCACAAGGGGGAAAACAGTTTCGGTTGCCACGTTTTATTTACTCACGACAAGACTCTTTCTCATATATAAGATCTTTATTAAAATAATTATATATTAAATAAAAAATAAAAACATCATTTTATTGAAAATAAAATATTATATTATATTAAATAAATAATATAATTTTAACAAATTTTTAATAATATATTATTAGCAAAATATTATTGCCCATATATTTAATTTTTATTAATATATTAACTTTTAGTTTTAATTAATATTTTAATTTTATCATATATAGAATAAATAATTATTTTTATATAATTATAATTATTTAATAATAAATAAATCTTTTTAAATATATTTTAAATTTATAATAAATAATTTAAACTGTGACATAAAATTATTTTTAAGTTAATATTAATAGAATATATATATATATAGAGAATAGTTTGAAATTATTGAAAAAAATATTATCTATTTAAATGTGAATGTATGTAAAATACACGTTCTAAAAAAAGAAAAAAATGCTAATAATATTTTATTAAAGATGATAACTTTATTATTTAAGTTAGAAATTTTAATTTATAGTATTTATTTATAATTTTATTTTTGTTTATATTTATCTAGTTAAAAAATATTTAACATACATCTACAAAGAAAACAAATTAAAAAAATAACAATGAAAAGAATATATTATATAATTATATATCACGTTTTAGTTTAGATATAAAAAAATATATGATATAAAAAATAATACAATTATTTATAAAAATAACATAAAAATATAAAAATTACCCCATATATATATATATATATATTTACTTATTTATTTATTTATTGTTTTCTTTTTGGACCCTCTAGCTTTAGGCCCAGGCCCAGGCCCAGGGCAATCGCCCTTACTCACCTACTCTCAGGGACAGTCCTGGGCAAGCGAAGAAAGAAAATAGTTTTGTAACCTCAACTTTAGGTCTCAATTACCGCTTTGGTTTGTCTTCTTTCTTGAGTTACCCACAATTCATGTAACCATAATACATAAAGGCTTTAGGCTTTTGCTCGGGCCCTATGCTGCTTCAAGTATGTTCTCGAACCCCATCAAGAAAAACCAAAGGATGGTCGGTGTGGCTGAGCTGGGAGCATTTCTGTCATGACAAGTGGGGCCTAATATAACGTGTCGCTGGGATGTTCTTTTCCCAACTCAAACATCCATATGTGATCAAGGAGCTCAAACCAATTATCTACTTCTTGTTTAAAAATTAATAATTATTTTTATTTGGTAATTCAAGTGTACGAAATGATAGACAATAATAGAATAATAATAATTTTCAGTATAATGATTAAAGGTGATAATCTAATCCAATATAATCTAATATATATCTTTTTGGTAATTGAGATTTAGTAAAAAAAATTATTCTCTTGAATAAATATTTTAAAAAAACACGATTAATGACTTGTAGTTAGTTTATCAAATTCTCACATCTTTTCCTTCTTTGTCTCTTTCTAACATAGATTATTTTACAAAATGTTAAGCATCCCTTTGTTGACTTGGCAAGCATAAACATTAATGAAATCAATATCATCATAGAAATGGACGAAAACTATCTAATATTACAACTCGACGTAGAATCATTTAAATTAAGAATAGTTATCTCTAGCTACATGCTGGAATTATAAAATTGGCGCAATAAATGTCGAATCAAATGTTGCTGTGAGACAGTAGATAGGTCGAACCATCAAATATATTAAGCGAAGACAAGTACGAGATTTGTAATTACACAATCACACGTATAATTCTGGTTTATTCGTCACCTTTTCTTAGTTTAAGTGAATAGAATTTTTCACAAAATTTTAGAAGAGAATTGTTATTCATCACAAAATACATATATAGGAGTACTCTTTTTTTTTTTTAATACGGAAACATGTATATGCCAGGACTGTAGGGTTGTTTCATTTAATATTTTTATCAATGATTCTTTTAAAAGAAATTAAAAGAAAAACCAACATAGATGTTAATTGGAAGAATTAAATTTGAATTTGGTGTTATTAATTATTTCCTGTTTTAAAATTTAGTTTGAATAGTCTATATTTAATCCAACATGTTATACCTTTGACGCTAGTTTGCAATAATGTAAACAAGGATAATAAATTCACACGCACACAGATATAAAAGCATAACAAGTGAGAGACGGGAGTAAAAAAATTAATGCTAATCATATAATTAAATAAAAATTGATTTAAACAAAATATTCTTAATCCTTTATATGCAATTGTATAGTCTGATTTTACAGATTTTGGTACTCATAATTTTACTTAATACGCTTAATCCGTGATACACCAGCACTGTACGAAAATAAGTAACATACACCAACCAATTGACGAAGCAGGAGGGAGCGACATGCATTTATTAAGTGGCAATTCAAAAACATGCAGCCAAAGAGACATCGTATGCAAATAACTCGCTAACGAGTCAGCAATATTCTGATTCCTCTCTTGTAGGCCATGGATGATCATAATTTCCCAATTATTTTGGCATAACATTTCTATGGAACGAACAATGTTATCGTAAGGGTGGGATATAGAACAGCCGTTATTGCGGGCTAATAGGACAAAGGAGGGAGCGAGTCACTTTCAGTGCAAAGCTTGTTAATAATCTCCCTTTCCTAAACCCAGTCACAATGACAATAAATAAGCTTAAGTTACGCACAAAGCCGTGAAAGAAAGTTGCTAAAGAGTCCTGAAAAATAATCCCTCCACAATATGTTCCACTTCCACCATACCGAACCGAGCCATGTAATGCCATTTAAGTTTCAATTGAACAGGTATTAAAATGATGTGACATTTTAATTGACTTAAGAAGTTGTAATAAAAAAAGATAAAGAATGCAACATTAATTAACCTAAAATAAAAAATCAACCGCGCGCTGACTAGGTAGCAAATTAATTAACCTCAACCGTTAATAATCATCCAATATAATAATCCTCTCTCATGTAACGCGATCTTACCATATGATTTCATTTCAAACCTAACAATATTATTTATTTAGAAACAATTAAGACCTCCAAAGTCCAAAGTAACAAACTTGTGTTCTCTCTTGTCATTTGCTCGGAAAACCAGTGTCCGTCCGTGACTGCAACGATGTCGATGAAGGAGTGTCACCACCACAAGGGAAAGAAGCACAAACTGTTGAAACGCATATTCTGGGGAATAGTGATATTGGCGTTCATCGTGTTGGTGACAGTTCTAATAATATGGGCAATACTAAAGCCTTCAAAGCCAAGCTTCATCCTCCAAGACGTCACCGTATATGGGTTCAACGCCACCATCCCGAACTTCCTGAGCTCAAGCTTTCAGGTGACGCTGTCATCGCGCAACCCGAACGACAAAATCGGCATCTACTATGACCGTCTCAACACCTACGTCAGCTACCAGAACCAGCAAGTGACGTACCGCACCACAATCCCTCCCTCGTACCAAGGTCACAAGGAAGAGGATGTGTGGTCCCCATTCGTCTACGGCACCAATGTCCCCGTCGCACCCTACAACTTCGTTGGCCTCAGTCAAGACCAGTCCAACGGCAACGTCCTCGTTATCGTTAAGATTGACGGTAAGGTCCGTTGGAAGGTCGGTGCCTTCATCTCTGGCCACTACAATCTCTATGTAAGGTGCCCTGCTTTCATAACCTTTGGCCCCCGGAGCACTGGGATTGCCCTTGGCAATAACGCCGTTAAGTATCAATTGGTCCAGCGCTGCTCCGTCGGGGTTTGATCTCAACGCCGTTTGTCCAACATATATCGTGTCTTCCTCTGCTCTGTCTATCTATATACGGCCTTTCTCATTTCTTTTTTTTTTTTATATATACGTATTCTTCTTATCTTCTGCCTATTTCTTCTGTATTGATGGATCACTTTGTTATTAGGTATACGTGCGTGTCTTTGTTATGGTATTTGGAATTTGTACATTTTGCTATAGAATAAAATTGCACTCGAAGATATATGAAGCGAAATTACAATTTGTAACAAAGCCATTTGAGATAAATTAAAATGTTTCGTCCTGGCCTCTTCAATTCTCTTAAGAATGAATATTTATATATTATTCTGGCTTTAATTCTCTCACCTTTTGGTTTCTCTCTTCTTAATTGGTTTTGCACGTGAATATCTACTGCGTGTTCTGTATATTATTGGATCAACGATGAATTGTATGCATGATATTTTCGAAATTAATTAGGGTCTATATTGTTGGGCCACTTTTCTTTTCTTATTTTTAAATCATGGACACTAAAATTCTAATTAACACCTATAGAGAGTAAGAGAGAGAAATATAATGGTGTGATAAAAAAATATTAATGAAATATTTAATATATAAAAGTATTTATATATCATTATTCTATTTTTAATTTAGTGATTCATTTATCTGGGGAAGTACCTACACCCAGATTCAACGTTAGATGTGTATTATTCTATATTAGATAACACCTCCCCTAAAATAAAAGTGCAAGTGAACCAATTAAACCAATTTATTCATTCTAGCGTGTCATTGAATTGGATGGAAATGGTTCACTTGTAGGATTTCTTGTTTGGAGAAATTTCTCTAATTAGCCTGTATTTAGAGGTTAATTAAGGTCAATGAGTGGAGGGTTTGTTCACATTTCTTCCACATGGCATATAGTGGTGGTGGTTGTCCTTTTAAGCTCCTTACCTAACTTGCCTACTACTAATGCGGTGAAAGAAAAGGGCTTTGCTTATGTCATGCCTACAAATGGACTCCAATTATGTTGATTTATGCATATTCTATTATGAAATCAGAGACTTGGACAACTCAACAGAACACATGCATGCTTAGCAACAACTAGTGTTTGAACAGATTTAGTATTGAACACCGTCAAGGTTGTGCAAATTAAAGGAACCTTCTTTGATTCGTCAACATTCAAAACCGGTCGCCATGTGCATGTGGTAGGATGCAACTTTGATAACAACTCACGACTCTCCATACAATACTCATCAAGCACTCTGAATTTAGCACCCCCATACATAGGAACGTTACTTACTCGTATATTATTGTATTTTGCTTGCTTCTAACAGGACACAATAATCAATCACATGGTCTCTCTGTCACCACTATCGAATTGACTATAAGTCTCATCTCTCTCTCCTTTATCCGTTTTTTTGGGCTAAAAACAAGTGTGAAATATATTCGAAAATGACATAAAATTGGTATCGCAAAGCAGATGACCTATATAATGATAATTTAAATTAGATGATGATGTATTGTAATGATATTGTACTGTGTCCAATTCTTTAAAGAGTTAAAACAAGGTACATTGTTTGATAACTATTTTTTTCAATTGTAATTATGAAATTAACAGAATTTATAAATAATATGACGTGGCAGTATTTGAAAATAAGATAATATTGTGTGCTTCTAATTTTTTCATTTAAAAAATAGCAGCATAAATAATAAAAGTGTAAGAACATTTTTATAAATTAATTTGTTTATTTTCTTAGCTAAGCTTATGTGGGAAATTATCATTAGCATAAGTAATACATGCATCTACTGCTAACATAAATTTATATTTCAACCAGTAACGAATATAGGTGGTAGCTAGAACCTCATGATTTCTTGACATTTTTTTTTTTTGTCTTTACATGTGAGACTAAGTTAAGTTGTTATCTCTTTTTATAAACAATATATAAATAAATGTTAATGGCTAGATTTTGTAATGCATACATGTTTAAAAGTTAAAACTTTTATCTATTTTATTATCTACTTTTGGGCTCCTCAACGGCCCAATTTTCAATCTTGCATCCGTTCGGGATTTCAACATCGTTTAGTTATTGAGTTTTAATAACTAAATATTGGCACTCAGTGCTTGGGATTTTGAAAATTAGAAAACAATAGCTAATAATGTAAATAATTTAAGAGTTTAATTTCTATATGTAGTTAGTTGATTATCATATAATCGGAAACATTTTTAAATATAAATTTTGAAGTAATCATTATAGAAATATGAGTAGATGATAGTATAAATTTTTTATGTGATTTTAATTAAATTAGTAAGCTAAAACCATATAAAAGCTCATTTTATTGTCTTTTTCATCTCTTCTGTGCACATAATTAATTAAGCCGAAAACACTTCAGTGCACACAATCATGTTTTCTTTTGGGTCAAAAGGCGAGAGAGGGGATAAAGAGTATTTCAGTGGAAATTAAACCCCAGTATTCTTTCTGCATGACCCAACTCTTAACCACTTGAATAACCATGACAGGACAATTGAATCAAGGTGTGCCAATTCTTTTATTTCTGTAAGAAGAAAGCCACCGTGAAATCTAATGAATGGAAATAAGAATACCAGTCCACTAGGCCTCTGGATGACCCAAATTGAGAGAGGTCAGGTTAAATTTTGGCCTGGTCACTGTTGCACATTGATTTGGTCTTAATCAAATTGATGCTGTTGTTGTGGGGTCCAATTTGTGGATAAATAGGCCTCACCAATTTCTGCCTTTTAGCCCAATCCACTAACCCACTAGCGAATCCATAGATACAGTAAATTTTAATTTTGGAATTTGAAAATATTTTGTTTTATATTATTGATCTAGTGCCTTGAGTTGGGTCAAAGGAAAAAAAAAATCCTCTGTGAAAATTGACTAAAAATTCGCAAAGACGGCGGTATAAGTAGAAAACAAATAAGCATTCTGCATCAAGTAAGTACTTAAAAAATTGAAAATATTGATGGTCTTTTTGTTATTTTTTTTTTACCTGCAAAATAAGTACAAAGTAGCCGCTATCAAATACTATATAAGCTGAGAGTATTCTCTTCCCAACATGTAATCTCCATCAATTAAGCTAGAGATAGGCTATGAGTATTTAAGAGTGTGTTCCTCCAAAGTTCTCTCCATGCCTTATATATCTTGCCCCTTCTTCAATCTGATCGTGTCGCTGATATATATCTTTATTTATATTTATCAATATTAACTATTAAAATTTAATTTGTAACATTGAAATATGGTATAACATGTCAATTTAGTCAATTAGGCTAAAATACTTTTTAATCAAATTCATAAAAAAAGTTACATATATTCTAAAACTAAATATTAATTATATGCACACAAACTCAAGTCTACAAACTACTGGAATAATCATGTCCAAGTTAAATAACTTCCGTAGCGTGCAATTAATAATATGATTAAAAAAAAGATATAATAATTTCTATCATTTTTTTGAAATTAAAATTAAGTAAATCATAATTGCAATATTACTTTTGCCATCTCTAGTTCTTGCTGTAATCATTATGTTTCAATATTTATTGTTCAATAATATGTGCACAAGTATCATGATTTAACACTTCATATAATGACATTAATTTTTGAATAATATGCTTAACTTTTAAAGATTTATTAGCAAATTTTTTAAAATTGTCCATGTAACACTTTAATAATTAATAATGTAACAGTCCACATAAAGTTAAAGTATATATCGATAAATTTATAAAATGATAAAATTTGAGATTGAAGTTCATGAAACGTGTAAACTGTTAAATCAGTAGAAGTTTCGTTCTCATATAAACAAAAGCACACCCATAATCTTCTTAACAAACTTTTATAAAAATATGCGTTCGGATTGCAGCAACCACTTTGAACGGTTCAATTTTTGTATCAATGGCATATTGCCATATATGTCCATGTAAAATTCACCCAAAAAAAAATCCACTAAGATATTTTTATATACAAGTTTATAAATATAAATACCAACGAGTATATAAATATAAAAACGCAAAAGAATATAGTTAACTCGTAATGTGTTTGCTTGACAAGTTGACATAAATATCATGTCAATATATTTGTAATATAAATATCAACTTGTAATGCGTTTGCTTAACACATTCCAAGAATTAAAAGCATTTCTTATTGAATAAAACAAAATGCATTTCTTCCGCAGCAAATGGTTGTTCGTGGTTGTTGCTGCCGTCAAACTTCGCAGCGGTAAATACAATACGCGGAGTAGAAATGAAATTAGGCAAATGAGCAACATGCACAGGTACCCACAACCGCGTTGTTCCATAGCATCTTCAATGCCTTTCCTTTCTATATATAAGCATTGTTACTCCCTTCTCCATTCTCACAATTCACCACCTTCTCTCCATCGAGTCCCCTTTACAATTCACAAACTAATTGTCTTCATAATTTCTTGGTCCTGTTAATTAGTTCTAAGCATGGTCGATAAGCAACCCCATTTGAACGGTGGCTATTACGGTTCCGCCATTCCCCCGGCGGAGCAACCACGCTACCGCCATCACCACGGAAGAAGCTGCTGTTGCTGCCTCTTGGGAATATTCTGGAAGATCATAGTTACACTAATAGTACTGGTTGGCCTCGCAATCCTGATATTCTGGCTGGTGGTTCAACCCCGCTCCTTCAAGTTCTACGTAACGGAAACCGACCTAACACAATTTGAATACGACACCAACAACAACAGCCTTCACTACAACATGGTCCTCAACTTCACCGCACGCAACCCCAACAAGAAGCTTAGCATATACTATGACAAAGTAGAGGCAATAGCATTCTACGAGGGAGCGAGGTTCGGTTATTCCGAGGTGATAACGCATATGAACTCCTTCCGGCAGTACAAGAAGAGCAGCAACCCGATGAGCGCCGTATTCTCGGGGCAGAAAGTGTTGATGCTTGACAATGACCAAGTCTCTAAGTTGAACCAAGACAAGAGTGCTGGGGAATATGATATCTATGTTAAGCTCTACTTCAGGATTCGCTTCAGGCTCGGGGATGCCATATCCAGTCACTACAAGCCCAAGGTCAAATGTCACCTCAAGGTTCCTTTTAGTAAAATTGGCACCGTAACTCTGTTTCAGACCACCAAGTGTCACGTCCATTAATTTCTAGGGACTGCACGTTTGATTTCTTTGATTGATATTGGAATTTTCTTTCTGTACCCTTTATTTTAAATTCTAATTATTCATTATGTAACTTTTTCCATTATTTTATTCATTCTTTACCCTGTAAACGTTTTCCTGCAATAAATTTTTTTCTTCTGGTACTCTTCTATATGGAGTAATGTTTGCAAATATACAATTTGATGACCCTAATTGGAAATTGTTGCCACAAAGCATATATATGTTTGAAAATTGTTATTGTTTAAGTTTTTTACGCCTTAAATTAAACCCGGTATTCACTCAACCACTTAAAAAAAATTATTTTGTTACTAATTTTAGTTATTATTTAAATTAATAATTAAATTTTAACTAATTAATTATCAACTAATTAGAATATTATTATTTTTAGTTAAATTTAAATTATATTTATTTATACTTCTTATTACTACAAATTAACTAAAAAATAACTACAAATTAAAAAAATTTACTACAAATTAACTAAAATTATTTTCTTAACTAATTTATTACTTATTTCATGCTACCGATTAATATTATAGTAATTTTATAACTAATTATTTTTACTAAAAATTAACTAAAAAATAACTATTAATTTTAAAATTAATCATAAAATTATTTTATAACAAATTTTAAATTTTCTAATAATTAACTCATAAAATACTTAAATATCCATCACAGGACAATTGAATCAAGGTGTGCCAATTTTTTATTCTGGTAAGCAGAAAGCCACTTGAAATCAAATGAATTGAAAGAATATTAGTACGCACTAGTCCTTATTGGGGTAGAAATAATTCGTTGAGGAGATGCTTTCCATCTTTAATCTAAAAGTTTGTTAGATGGAAATAATACAATTACAAAAACAATTATATTTTAATAACAACTCTTTCTTATCCTCATAAGATATGTATCATATTAGATTACTAAAAATAAGAATTTAATGTTAATTTAATAAGATTTTCTTTTAATGTACCAACACTTGTATATGCTTATTTAAATCCATATAATTTTATTTAGATAATTTGATTATATAAAATAAAATTTACTAATAATAAATAGTTAATATAATTATTTTTATAATGTTAGTTCACATTAATTGAAATACATAATTTCAATCTTTGGAACTTGATTTGGATCAGGTTAAATTCTGACCTAGTCATTGTTTCACATTAATTTGATCTTCACCACCTTACTATTGTTGTTGTGGACTTGCGAATGATTATCATGACTCAATTTGTGGATAAATAGGCTTTGTCTTATTTCATTCTTTTAGTTAAATCAACTAGCCCACGAGCAAAATCATAATTATAAAGTAAAACTTAATTATAACTTGATAGATTGTCGTAATGACTCAAGATACTATTACATTTGGATGATTGAAAGTGATATATCTAGTAGGAATACCTAAGATTGATTCCCAATGTGCGTAAAAATTATATCAGAAATTGAGAAAAAAAATTAATTTTAAAATTTTTATTTTTATTTTATTTTATTGATATAGAGTCTTGACTCGAAAAGGGAAAATGTTCTTTAATAAAATTGCATAAAAAATCATAAAAATAACATTTTAAGTAGAAAACAAATTATTAAGCATTCTCTTTTAAGTCAATATTATTTAGCAGTCTAAAATGCGAAGATATTGATTACTTTTCTATCTCAATTTATTTATGTTTATCAATATTAACTTTCTAAATTTGATTTGTAACATTGAGATATGATATAAGACATCAATATCATAGTCAATTATGCTAAAATAATTTTTTAATCAAAATTTATGCTAGTAATAAAAACATTTTTGCATAAAAATTTATATTGATTCTTTAAAAATTGATATAATATCTAAGGTAGTGACATTTTAGTATGCAATATTAGAATCAACATTATAAAATGATTGTTATAAAACCAATATGGAACGATAATGTTCTTTATAATTTTTAAAATTTTAACAAGATTTTCTAAATAAATTGTACTAAAAAATTTTTAAAATACTTTCTAAATAGATTCTTAATACAGTTGATTTAGAAAATTCAGTATAAGTTATTTTATTTTAGTAATAACATATTCATATTTTCATTATTACCACAAATTTCAAAACTTTCATTTATGGAAGACTCTTAGAGAATATAACATTCAAGAGGACACAATAGAGACACCTTAGCAACATTGATGTTTCCTTTCATATAAATATGACTTTCATCTTTGTTTTTCTTTTTGTAACTTCAACTTTGTTTTTCTAAAAGTTCTTTTTGTTCTAAGTGTGTTCGATAAAAACCCTAGTTCTCCTTTGCTCCAACAAATTTTCTTAGTTGTATTTAATCTCTCTTTCAACTTTTCTTGTAGTTGTTACTTCATTTCTATTTGAATATAACTTGTTATCTTTCTCCCTCTCTCTTATGTTTTAGGTTATGTGTGATTTTTTCAAGACACCAAATAGTGTATTTGAAGGATCCAATTAGTGTTGTAAAATTGCTCAAGGTGTCATAGTTTGTGTTGTGTAACAAAGAAATCACAACTCTTTCTACATGTGACAAACCTAGAAATTTTGACAGTTACAACAATTGAATTATATTCATCCATATCTAATAAAGCTATCATTATTTCTATATAGGTGTTTGAGTGTATAAAGCAATTGTGATAGCTTATTCAAACATGAATATATATAATCTAATTGAGTTTTATGATAATAAAAATGTACTAGTATAAAAATATAACATCCCAAAATTTAGGTTAACTAGTGTTAAGCCCCAAGTATTTTGAGTAATTACAAACAAATGAAGGTTTAACCTGATTTAATTAAGAGATAAATATTTTTTTTAAAAATAATGAATAAAAAAAGTGTTTTAATATCTAAGATGAAGCAAGGACTTTTTATATAGAAGATAGGTAAAATGAAATGTTTTGAATATTGCATGTATCTATCAAAATATTTATGTGCATTATCTTATCATTTTACAATAACAAAGAGCATATACAATCTAAAGACTCAAAGATAAGTGTATTAAGTAAGATCCACAAAGTCAAAGTGAATCATCAAAAGATAAAATAAGATTGTCCTCACTAGTTGGTGAAAGATAATTATATAACATTAAATGGGCTAACCTTCACTTGATCACCTATTGAAGATTTTTTTTTATAAAATAAGAAAATATAATAATGACATCAAGATTAGAGAACCTAAGACTTTATGCATCCTATAAAACCTTCTATCGTGAAGCCAACCCTACTTATTAAAGATTTTAGAAAATAAAGACTATATTACTCACAACAATTCAAGAAGCTTAAGAAAACTTTAAAGAAGTATATTCATACAAATCTTGCACATGAAATTTTGCTAACCTCTTGTTCTACCTTTCTTTAGTTCAGTTAGAACATTTAAGTCAAAGTAAAAAAAACTTTTGTATTCAATCATTTTTATTTTGTCAAGATAAAATTGATGTGACGATTTCAATTGAAATTATCAATTTGAATAGATTTTTTTTTTTTGCAATTTATTCCGTAAAGTGCAATATAACTCATGTTTCACATTTGGACCTACTACACTTAAGCTAAACTAAGAACTTTTATGTGGTATTTAGGAATTAAAATAATATATTTAATACACTAGGCCTAGTTTTAAAACATAACTTTGATGCTGTATTTGGGGACTAGAATTAGATATTTAATACAATAGTTATAGTTTTAAAAAATGTTATTTAATTAGTAAGCGCTAGTTTTTCAAATTTCTCCTATAAAAATAAATTTTAAAATAGAAATATGTAAAGTTGTTTTTTTTTCAACTCTTTTTCTAATTTTTTTTCTTTCTCTTTGTTTTTCCTAGCTTACTCTTTCCCTTTATTTTCTATTTTTTTAAATATATCTAAGAATAATTATGAGTGCATATACATTATTAGAAAATTTAAAATTTGCTACAAAATAATTTTGTGGCTAATTTTAAAATCAATAGTTATTTTATAGCTAATTTATAGTAAAAATAATTAGTTACAAAGTTACTATAATATTGAATGGTAGCATGAAATAAGTAACAAATTAGTTAAGAATATAATTTTAGCTAATTCGTAGTAAATTTTTAAAATTTGTAGTTGTTTTCTAGTTAATTTGTAGTAATAAGAAGTATAAATGAATATAACTTAAATTTAGCTAGAAAAAATAATATTTTAGTTAATTAATAGTTAATTAATTAGGATTTAACTACTAATTTAAATGATAGCTAAAATTAGTAGCAAAATAAAAAAAATCTTATAGTGATATTTGTAAAGTTCATTCATTTAACTAAATTTTCTGTAAGCTTTTTTTTTTTTTTAATTTTGGATAGACTTAAAATAGTTCAGCAATAGTTGATTTAAAAAATATTTAATCGAATTATGTAAGTTTAAATTAATTTTTTTACAAAATAGCTTGAATTGTAAACCAATTTTGAGAGGCGTCAAACTACACTCAGTGACTAGATAAAAAAATATAATATAATCTAAATTAGTGTTATATGATTGATAGATAATCAAATTCTTTAAGCATGTAGTCAATAAGTTGATCTTCAAGTTTGTATTATGAAAAAACATCTTTTATAGGATAAATCAATCTTTAAATGGATATCTATTTCTCAAGGTTATCCTCTTAATCAAAGTTGAAAAATGCTCTGGACACACAAAAATAGAAACAAATATACAACCTAACAAAATGCAATTAATAATTTTTGTCATTCCGTGAATTTATAATTTAGAAAATATTTAAATATATTTTAAGTCCCTACAAATTCAATTATGTTTATTTTTAATCCTTATAAATGCTTTTGTTATTTTTAAATTCTTGACATTTTTTTAATGTTCTCTTTTAGTTTTTATAATTAATTCTTTAATACCAACATGACTAATAAAATGAAGAATATCAAATAAGATAATTAGATTAGTAATTTTTAAAAAAAAAATTACAATGTTAATAGCAATAAAAAATATAAAAATATTGTTCATAATTTATTAAAAAACTAAAAATAAATTATAAAAATAAATTGTATGTAATTATATTAGTTATATAAAATAAAAAATAAATTACTTAATTGAATTACATATATAAAAATAATATAATTATCTTAATTAATATAGTTTTTTTGGTTTCCTACAATTTTTTTCCAGCCCATTAAATCAAAGTTTACTAAAAAAAATAAAAATATAATAAAAAAATATTACAAGAACTAAAACTAAAAAAAATATATTTATAAGAATTTAAAACATATTTAAATTATAAGAGAAAAATAGTTACAATATTACGATATATATGATTATGTTTATTTGGATAATGCTATTAGTTGAAAAAGTAAATATATTCTCTTATAAAAAATTATATTTAATATTTTTTAAATATATAAAATACTTAATGTAAGAAGAGAATTATAGGATTCATTGAAAATGTTATAAGGGATTTAGATATTTATTTATTTAAAGAGATGTGATAAGGTTACATCGTTCTTGTGTAAACAAAAACACGCATAACCATTTGGACTAAGTTTTATAAAAACACGCATTCGGATTTTTGCAACGATTTTGAACTGTTCAAGTTTCGTATTAATGACATATTGCCGTATATGTCCATATAAAGTTCATCCCAAAACAATCTACTAAGATTTCTTTTTATAGTATATACAAGTTTATAAATATAAATATCAACAAGTGTATAAATAGATATAAACTTGTAACGAGTTTACATTACATGTATTAAAACCAACGAGTATATAATTATAAATACGTAAAAGAAATTATACGCCCACATAATGAAAAGATCAAATGTCGTGGTTTTGGATAAGTATCAGCATCATCACAGCCATTAACAAAGAGGAAGCTAATTAAAATTGCACTTATTTGGTAGGAGAGTTTCTTCGTGGTTACTGTGGTCAATCTTGTACACGAAACTTTCCAACAGTCAATACAATGAGATGATGATCAATTCCTTTAATGAGTAAAATTTTAAATAACACGGACACGTACTCATAACCGCGTTGTTCCCATATTTAATATTTCCTTGAATTTGTATATATATACGCACCATTCCCATCTCATAATTCACCACATTTACAATTCCCAACTAATTCACTTAATAATTTCTTGGTCCTGTTAATTATTTCATATTTCATTCATGGCCGATAAGCATCACCACGGACGAAGCTGTTGTTGCTGCCTCTTCGGAATCTTGTGGAAGATTCTGGTTGCACTCATCGTCCTCGTTGGCCTCGCAATCCTCATCTTCTGGCTGGTGGTTCAACCTCGTTCTTACAAGTTCTATGTCACGGAAACCGACCTAACCCAATTTGAGTACTACACCAACAACAACACCCTTCACTATAACATGGTCCTGAACTTCACCGCACGCAACCCCAACAAGAAGCTCAGCATATACTACGACAAAGTAGAGGCATTAGCATTCTACGAGGGAACCAGGTTCGGTAATTCCGATGTGGTAACGCACATGAACTCCTTCCGGCAGTACAAGAAGAGCACCGATCCCATGAGGGCCGTATTCTTGGGGCAGAAAGTGGTGGTGTTCGACAATGACCAGGTCTCTAAGTTGAACCAAGACAAGAGTGCTGGGGACTATGACATCTATGTGAAGCTCTACTTCAGGATTCGCTTCAGGCTCGGGGACGTCATATCCCATGACTACAAGCCCAAGGTCAAATGTCACATCAAGGTTCCATTCACTAAAATTGGCACCGTAACTCTGTTTCAGACCACCAAGTGTGATGTCCATTTCTAGGGAGGGACTACCTACATATTTGATTTCTTAATTCCATTGTTTTTTTTAATTTCTTTCTTTGCCCATTATTTTATATTCTAATAAATAATCATGTTGTCATTATTTTATTCATTCTTTGTCTATAATGTATATGTTTTCAAGCAATAAATTTGTTTTTGGCACTCCTCTATAAAATTCTCTTTTTGGCTTTTAAGTTTAATTCTATATATAATTAGTGTTTTTAGATTGGGTTGAAATTATTTTAGAAAGAAAAAAAAAATTGTTTTTTTTAATTTATCATCTGACACTAAATGCATAAAATGCATAGAGTGTGATGCCAAAATTTATTTATTTTTATATTATAAATTAAACAGAATATTTACTTTTTTTTTATTCTCTGTAATTAGACATTTTTCCTCTCATACCTTTGATTATATTTTTCAAGCACTGCTCTCATAACTAAGGAAGAAATTAACAAAAATGTGCCTGTCGATCCTCTGATCTGTAAAGAGGCACACATCTATTCCCTAGCTACTTCAGATGACCAGTTATACACCCGTACAAATAGCAAGGACGTTCTCATCCAGAAGAGTCATCATATTCTCTGGGTAGAAAATCTTGGCTGGATCATACATTTTACAATTTAATTAAGATCAACATTATAAAATTTACTTATAAAATAAGAATTGACCACTTATTTATATATTTATGTTTATCATTTCTATTGGTTTGTGAACTTTTGGGAACGCAATAAGCAGTCTGCGGTGCCGCTCTATCCGAAACTTCGTTACCGACGGTTAAAAGTGAGGAAAAAATTATGTGGAATTTTTAATTTTGCGTCAATTTATAAGTGGAGGGGCAGAGGAAGGCAATAATGCTACTACACTTGTCTATGACCCTGACTAGTATTTAAAATTTTCAATTTACGTAAAAAAAATATAATAATATTTAATTATATATTAAATAAAAATTAGTTGAGACTATGGATTACCTCGTAATCCTAGCTCACCAAGTAATTTCTCCACACCTGAAAAATAATGGGAGACATAATCTCATGTCCTGAATTGGAAAATATCGAGATTAAGAAATTGTCTTCGTGGTCTTGTTAATATCGTCATTAAGATCTTTAGTGTATTTGATTTCAAGAATATGGTTACGTCCATACAAAGACAAGATCAAGTGGGTAGTTTTGGATAAGTGCATATCATCATGACAACATTAACTAATAGGGGACACCATTAAAAATGCATTTGTCGAACTACGGGTCATTTGAAGAAATTGAATTAGGCAATTGAAGAAATTGAATTAGGCAAATGCGAAACGCGGAAACATACTCTGAACCGCGTTGTTCCCATAGAATCTTCAATGCTTTTCCTTTATATGTATACGGTTCACTTCCTTCTCATACCTCATAATTCACCAGCTTCTCTCGATCCGTTATTACAATTCCTAACTAATTTTCTTCATCTTTGCCTTCATAATATCAAAGTTCATTAATTCAAACAATTGCAAGCATGCCCGATTACGGTCCGAACTTGATGGGTGCCTATTACGGTCCCGACTCGAACACTGCCTATAATGATCCCGCCATTCCTCCGGCAGAGCAACCACGCAAGCGCACTCGCTACAGCAGAAGTTCTTGCTACCTCTTCCCAATCTTCCTGAACATTTTCATTGCACTCATCTAGAATTATTTTGGTTTTAATGCAATGAATTCTGTTTTTGTACTCCTCTACAATTGTCTTGGTTCTATGCTTAGATTTAATAGATCTATATCCTCCTATCAAAAAACAAAAAAAAAATCTCACTTGGTTTATGGATTTTTTTTGTTTTTGCTTAGTACGGACCGTTTGCAGTTTTTTTTTTCAGACAGCTATTTTTTTTTTATTTTCATTCTTTTCTTGAATTTCTACCAATTTTTGAGTAAGACTGAAAGACAATATTCCGCCTAAATAATATAAATAGATAATAAATAAAAAAAATAGAATAAATTTTTGTTCACATATATATGGGAGGGATAATAATCCTAACCATTGAGTGTTCATAGAAGATTCTTTATCTCTCTCCTCTCCTCTAAGTGTTTATATATACAAGTTAAAGAGAATAGTTACTTTTTTTTGAGTTACATGCTCTGACATATGTCCTTATCAAATGATTTTTTATATGAACAATAAATGTGAAATACGATCCTTCAATGTTTGGTCGATGACTTGACCGGATCTACCTATGAGTTTGATTCTGACTATAAATTTAGTTTGTTGTTTTTGCTGAATCTATGATATTTTACTGGACAACCAGCTATGCATATTAGTACCAAATCAACTAATTATATTAAGGTCAGTTTACAGTCTAGTCTATTTAGAGCGAACAATTCAAACGGTTGGAACAAAAATCGGCCAGTTAAACTGGTTCCAAACCAGAAAATCAGTAAAAACCTGAAAAAAAAAACCAATAAAATCAATGGTTCTTGTATTTAAGCTGGTTTGTTGGAAAAACTTTTAATAATATTTAATATATTATATTAATAATTGTAAAAAATATTATTTAGTTATTATCCATTCAGTCATAATTTAATGACTTTCTTAAATCAATTTTGTCATCAATTTTATTACCAGTCCAATTTTCAAAATATTATTATTTACTGGACCATCGATTCTTAGAAAATACCTCTAAAATTTAATCAAGATCTGCTAACCTAAAAAATGGTGAAGATATCTCTCCACTTAGCCTACAACATATTACTTTGATGATGCATTAATGGAAACCTCAAAAAGGCCTATTGTTTGTGGAGTGAAGCAATTTTTTAAGCTAGTTCAAAGACAATTTTTTTTTCTTCAAATACACTGTCTGGAGTTTAGTCTTTATGGATATCACTTTTTAGTATGGTTTAATTATTATAAAAATATAATAATAATTAAAGTTGAAAGGTAAGTTACTTTAAAAATAAATTTATTTTTTTTAATTTAATAATTAAAAGTAAGTTATTAATTAGAATTATTAGATTAAAAAAATAGAAAGTAACTTTTTTTAGAGTTATTTAAAGTAACTTAATCCTTGATTAAATTATATAATATATAATATATAATGATACATCTCTTATTTTATATATATATATTATATCACAACAAATACAATGGATACATGTTTGGATCAAACTTAAGGAACTATTTTTTAAAAGTTAGCTCTCTTAAACTTATTAAATTTAATGACCTCAATGGCACCCATCCTTTTAGCACCGTACAAGCATTGCCAATGGATAAGAAACAAAACATAGAAATGACTTGACAATAAGAAATGTTAGAGAATAAACCCAAAACAAATGTCAAAAACCATCTAGGCAGAAATTTCCATGCTACTTGGTTCAGATACTTGGTCTGTTAGCTATGCTAATATGCTATACTGGGGCTTGATCCTAATAGGCAACGACCATCACTGGATGCACTCATTCCCAGCGTACCGGTCACCAATTCAACTAAAAATTTTCCCAAAGCTATAAATGTCATAGGCACAAACAAATATTAAACCAGTTTGACAGTAAATGAAATTCGTGTCAAAATTCGATGGCCTCTTGATTGATGAAAATTAATTTTAAAACCTCATTTGTGAGCTAAGATGTGATACTATAAAAAGACACATGCTTGGTAGTAATTTGATGTCCTGCCCTTAGTTTTGGACCCCCAATGTCTTTCAGGATTTGGAAAAAAGCGAGCAATCTTCTTAGCTTGTGCCTTGCTAAGAGATGCTACCGCTAGAGCAAAATTTTCCTAAAAAGGACATAGACAAGAATAGTTTAAGCCGCCATCACTACACCTGATCATAGGCGAGGCCGAATGCGAAAATCTGAACAATGGGTATAAATTACACAAAAATAAATGGTCATATCTTTATTATTTTATGGTCTTAATTAAAATATATTTAAAAACTTATCGGAAGATGTTTGTGCTGAAGTGCTGCTTAATGCTCATTATTAGAACACTGGTTTTTGATGTGCACAAATGACTTAGAAGCTGCAAAATGTATATAATCTGGTATATATGGTGCTGTAAACAGTGACATTGTGAAATGGAAATTTATAAAATAGTAGGATTAGTTATAAGGAGAGTTGTGAGTGTCAAAACTATGCTAGCACACTCAAGAGGAACAAAGGTAGATATAATCTAAGGTCCTGAATTGGAAAATAGTGAGATGAAGAAATTGTCTCGGTGCTCTTGTTAATATTGTTATCAAGATCGAAGATAGTGTATTTGATTTCAAGTTTGTATAAATTGGTTACGCCCACACATTGACAAGTTCAAGTGTAATGACTCAACCATTAACTAAGGGGGATGCTACAATTAAAAAAGCATTTCTTCGGGACTTGGAATGTTTCTTCGTGGTTGCTGCGGTGAACCCATCAAACTTTCCACAAGTCAATACAATCCGCTGTCGACACGTGCTCACAACCGCGTTGCAGCCACAGCAACTTGGATGCCTTTTCCTTTCTAGCCTCTGCCAATTCTAGCCTTTACCCAATAACTTTACTGACCCGCAAGTCCTAAATCAATCTTAAAGAGTTATACAAATTTAAGAATTGCATAAACCCGCAAGGTAAGATGCACAGTATAAAAATCAAATATTATTAATATATAAAGTATAAAACTACACAGAGTTTTCAAGAAATTTCATCATCTCTAGCCTAAAGAGTTTTAGTTACACATGAGAAATATTGAAAATAAGACAATCAATGGCTTCGTCAAGTCTTCCAGCCTCTTGGCTACAAAGCTGCTCCAGACTCCAGAGATCGTTCTTCCACAATTCCGCTCTAAGCTCCAAACATTAATTTTCTGGCTCTCGATCCAAAAGCTCCATAAAACCATTGTTCTTGAGCATTTTATATAGAGTTTCAGTAGAACCCTCTCAAAATATCATGAATTGTCCATCCATGGGTGCCTAGAGCGAAGTGCATTGGGGTGCTTGACGTTGAGTGCTTGGGTAGCTAGCGTGAATTTGCCAAAAATCTATAAAAATTAAATAAAAATATTAAAAGGTGTGAACTCGATCAGCTAGTGTTTGTTGATTTACTGATTAACATAGTTAAACAATAAACAGCTTGTATTCGATCGACTTTTGCTTATTAAATTGAGGTTTGTGTGTGGTTGAATAACTTAATGCTCGTGTGAAGTTGTTTTAGATTTAGTATTATTGTTTAATTTTGGTGTGATTGTGTATATAGGATTTGTTAACTGATAGGTGAATCCATAATCCATAAAAATGACGAGACAGAGGTGTACTTTTATGTATAATTCATTAGTTGATGTGAACTTATTTTACCTAACTCAGCATCTTAAAAGGTCATTGTTAGAGTGAGATAGGTTCGCTCATCAAATTTTATTTTTTCTTAAATCTGTTGTTGCTAATATATATATTTGTATACATTGATACTTGATTTTTAAGAAGTCAATATGGTTGATAATAATTTATTTATTTAAATTTTAGTATTTTTTAAAATATATATTTATTAATTATTATTGTTGTTAAATTTTTTAGAAAATCAATTCTTTTACTTATAAAAGTTATTTTCAAATTTAGGTTAAGATATTATTAATTTAAGTTTTCTAAATAAAAATTCAAGTTAATATTAAAGAATAAGATAATTTTTTCTATTTTTTCTTTTTTTATTAATTTTGGTCGGTTGACCCACTAGCTCACTCATAAGTAAACTGGTCTACAACTTTCAACCCATTCAAATAAGATAGGTCAATCCAACTTGGCTCGTTTTCAGCAAATTGCTAGTAGGATAGGCCAAAACAAGATGGGTGGACTCGATTTGCCATCTCTTGTTTTGGTACCCTACTGTATGAGGTTTTAACTCAGGGTTAAGTTTTTGGTAGATTTTTGTTTGTTGATTTTGCAGTTTTGTACACAATCTTCTAATGTTTGGTTATGTAAGACTTATTTGTTACCCAAAGATTTATGCTTAGTTTTTTAGTGCCAACTTATGTAAAACTTATTTGTTACTTGATGATTTGTGCTTCGTCTTCTAGTACCTACTTGCTGAATGTTGATTTGTTTCTTCAAAACTTATGTTCAATATGTAGTCAGTTGACTTACTAATCAAAGATTAATTGACTAAATTGATAGACTTTTTTTTAAATTCTATTTTTTTTATTGGCTAGTTTATTATTTTGAAATAGATTGCATATTAACTAAATATTGATATACTCATTGTTTAAAGACTTTAAATATTGATTAGATTTTTTTGTAACAATTATCTTATTGGTTTGCTTGTTATTTAAAGGTTAAATAATTTTGTCTTTAAAAATTTTAAACATTGAATTAATTGTTTGGTGATATAACTATTTGGTGACATGTTTCTAATAAGAACATTTAAGAGTATGCATGTGTACATTTTTATAATAGAGTAAATGATAATGCTTTGAAAATAATTATTGTTAATATCAAAATGAAAATTTACGCTCTGTAATATGATATTAATTGGAAAATTCATCCGAAACATTAGTTAACCAATCGATATGGGTAATTGGCAATGAGAATAATAAATGTGAAAAATAACGTTTATAAAAATGATTAAGATGACGCTTTAAAAATTATGAGCATTTATGATCTATAATTAGAGAAATCATAGTGATAAATTGACGTAAGATGTAGATTTATAGAGGCTTTTTTATATGATTAATGTACTAATTTGATGAAATTTTACGAGACACGTGCTTGCTAGTAATTTGGCGTCCTGCTCTTAGTTCTGGAACCCCAATGCCTTTCAGGATTTGATTGGAAGAAAGCGGCAACCTTTGTTAGCTTGTGCCTTGCTAAGACCTAATCATAGGCCAGGACGAATGCCAAAATCCGAACCAAGACCATGCTCAAATATGCTTAAAGGCCCTATTGATGGGTATAAATCATACAAAAATAAATGCTCATATCTTACTAGCTATTTTATGGTTTTAATTAAAATACATTTAATAACTTATTGGAAGATGTTTGTGCTGCTTAGTTTACATTAATTGTTCATTGTTAGAACACAGATTGGTATTTGAGCTGCACAAACCACATTATTAATTAGAAGCTGCTAAATCAATAAAATCTGGTATGGTGTTTGACTTAAATACTTAATATGGTTTATTAGATATAAATCATTTAAAGTTTGAAACTACAGTGAGTTTGACACTGTGAAATGGAAATTTATAAAATAGTAGGATTAGTTTATTCACTTTCATGAGGCTCCCTTAAATGTTGGATTCCCAACATTAAGGTCTGTCTCATTGAGACATTTCATGAGGAATGGAGGATCAGATGAGGGTTTCTCTCTCCATCAGATACAGTATTTGTACCAAGTATTGTTAGTTTTTTCTGCACTCTGTAACCCAAATAACAAGCATTATCCTTAAATGAAAATTATGATGGCAATACTATTCAGATAAATTTCACAAATTTAACATATTATTATATTATATACCTGTAAATTTTCTTACTGATATAGGTACAGTACAGGGCTGTAAGCATGTAACAGGTGCATACTACAAAGGTACATTAGGAGGCATGCTAGTCTACGACATAAGTAGAAGGCAATCGTTTCATCATGTTGCTAGATGGGTTGAGGAACTGCGTACACACGCGGACCTCTATTGTGATCATGTTAGTTGGGAACAAATCTGATCTTGTGGACCTGAGTAATGGTGCCCACTGAAGATGCAGAGGAGGTAGTCTCTAAAAAAGCATTCGAATTTGGTTATGGGAAGGAGAATGGTGACAACAATGCTACCACACTCAGGAACAAAGGTAGATATAATCTCATATCCTGAATTGGAAAATAGTAAGATGAAGAAATTATATTCGTTATTAAGATCCTAGTGTATATGATTTCAAGTTTGTATAAATTGGTTTTGTTAAGACCATAATGACAAGATCAACTGTCGTGGTTTTGGACAAGTATATATTATCATCGCAACCATGAACTAATAGGGGGCTACAATTAAAAATGTATTTATTCCGTACGAATGTTTTTCAGTTGTCGCTGCGGTCAATTATATACAACAAACTACCGGTCAATACAATCCGCCGTTGTTTGATTCCTTAAAAGAAATTGAATTAGGCAAATGCCCAACTTGGACACGTACTCACAACCACGTTGTTCCCAAAGAATCTTCAACGTCTTTCCTTTGTATATATATACGCACCACTCCCTTCTCACAATTCACCACCTTCTCCCAACAAAGTTCCCTTATAACAATTCCAAACTAATTTTCTTTATCTTTCCCTTCATAATTTCCTCGTGACATCAAAGTACGTATCACTTGTTCATTCATGGCCGATAAGCAACCCCACTTGAACGGTGGTTATTACGGTCCCGCCATTCCCCCGGCGGAGCCAGCACGCTACCGCCATCACCACGGAAGAAGCTGCTGCTGCTGCCTCATGGGAATATTGTGGAAGATTGTGGTTGCAGTGGTGGTCCTGGTTGGCCTCGCAATCCTGATATTCTGGCTGGTGGTTCAACCCCGCTCCTTCAAGTTCTACGTGACGGAAGCCAACTTAACCCAATTTGAATACTACACCAACAACAATAGCCTCCACTACAACATGGTCCTCAACTTCAGTGCACGCAACCCCAACAAGAAGCTCAGCATATACTACGACAAAGTAGAAGCATTAGCATTCTACGAGGGGGCCTGGTTGGGTAATTCCGATGTGATAACGCACATGAACTCCTTTCGGCAGTACAAGAAGAGCACGAACCCTATGAGCGCTGTTTTCTCGGGGCAGAAAGTGGTGTTGCTGAACTATGACCAAGTTTCTCAATTAGACCAAGACAAGAGTGATGGGGTGTATGACATGTATGTGAGGCTCTACTTCAGGATCCGCTTCAGGCTTGGGGACGTCATATCTCGTCGCTACAAGCCCAAGGTCAAATGTGACATCATAGTTCCCATCGATAAAATTGGCACCGTAACTCTCTTTGAGCCCACCAAATGCCATGTCGATTTCTAGGGACTCCGCACGCATTTGATTTCTTAATTCGATTCATTTTCGAATTTCTTTCTTTACCCATTGTTTTAAATAATTATTTATCTGTGACTTTTGTCATTATTTTATCCATTCTTTGACTATGTGCTGTAATGTATAAGTTTTCATGTAAAGATATTTTTTTGGTCCTCTAGAATTGTCTTTTGTTTCTAAGTCTAGGCCCATATATATTGCAAACCTTACATGTTTTTCATATAGTAATTTTTTATAACATTCTAGAGACTTAACTGGCTGAATAAATATCTTTAGAATTCAGTCTAGAGAACCCTTAAAAATTGGTGAAAATGTCCCTATCGATCTATTTACAGTATACTTGGTTGGGAGGAAAAAAAATATAGAAAAAAAAAACAAATACAGAGACCAATGTATTTTCTCTTGTTTATTTAGAAAAAAAAAAAAGTAGGGGAAAATTTCTTTTTTAGAAATAATTTTTTTTAATTTAAGTTTTAAAATTTTCTTTCTTTTATTTCTTTCCACTCAACCAAACAGGTAATTAAGATCTGTTCGATAAGATAAGGAAAAAAAAAAGATTAAAAAAGAATTCAAATTCAAATTCAAATTAAAGAAAAAAAAAGAAAAAAAAATGAATTTTTACTTATAGAAATTAATTTTTCTTTTTATCTTCTAGTTTTTTCAATCAAACAAAATAAAAGATATCTTTGTCCATAATTTTCTCTCCTTTATTATTTTTTTCCTCTCACGCACTATATATACCATTAGCCTGCAATAGATTTATCCTAGTAATGTATTAATAACTCCTTAGAAGAATCGATGTGAGGAAATTAATCAAGGCTAATCTAGAGGTTGAGTGGAAAGGTAATCGCAATTTGGGCAATTGACGAGATTTCTATGATTATGCTGACTACTTTAATATTGGATTTCATTTCCCGTGATAAAAAATGAAGGATTTGATTCCTCGTGATAAAAAATAAAGTAAACAATTTTAATAGTTAATGTTAAAAACAATCATCAATATTATAATATGTGAATTTATAATTTATTATATATCAATCGTTAATAAATATGTCTCACCCTATCATTAATTTTAAACAAATATTTCATCACAGCAAAATAAAAAAAAAATTACTTAATGAATAAGATGATACAAATCGAAGCTGTATATTCAAAGAATTTATCAAAAGTAACTCAATATGATTAATGTAAAAAAGTGACGTTAATAGTGAATTATATTCCTGAAATAATTTATTATTGTAATACACGACGTCAATTAATTATTATACTTAAAAAAATTAAAATGAGAATTTGATCAAAATAATTGATTGAAGGGACACAGGTCACTCGAGTGGAATTTGATTTAATTTAAAAATTAATCTAATAAAATATAATTAAATTAGATTGAGTTCGTTGTTAATGGAACTAACTTGATTTGATAGGTTGGATCGTTAGGTTAACTAAATAAAGTAATAATATACTTAAATATTTTTATAAATTAAAAAAATAAAATATCTAATTAATTTATGTTATTAAAAATCATGACATTCAAATATATAAAACTAGCTAATAATAATAATATACAATCATATCATAAATCAAAATGACAATATATATTGTATAAGAAATTAAGAATCACTTACAAATATATCACTTTAACTCAAGTACAATAAAAAATTTATGATGTCATCAAATATTTTATTATATGTTTAAATTAAAAAAAAAAACAAGTCTACTTGCCTAAATCAAAAACTACCAATAAATAATTATAACTTTGTTAATAACATTAAAAGACAACTTAGTTGAGTTGTGTTCATCGAGTTGAAAATTTACCAACTCAATACTCAACTTAATTATAATTGCGTTTGTTAAATGAATTAAAACCAATTTGAGAACCCAACCCCACTAGCTAAAATGTTGTTGAGTTAGATTGGGTTGATATAGAATTCCTATATCAATCACAATTCACTTACACTTCTACTGAAATGATTGATTATTAGGGATCAAAATTTTATTTGGGGTCAAAATTTTATTTTCAAATATTTTCTTTAATGAATGTGACATGAAAAGTTTGTAATTAATTTTAGAAAATTTAGATAAAATTGTAGTACATGTAAAAACTATTTTTATGTAGATTAATCCATCATAGATCATCCCAAAAAATTTTACATATCATTATATATAAGATAGTTTGGAATGAAAACTACCTATAGTAAGAAACTTAGATATTCAACAAATTTTCATATGACTAATTGAATAATTCAAGTTAGAAGAAAAATGCTTCTATATTTTGATTGTTGTCTTTCAAATTAAGAAGATAAATAGATTATTTATAGGAGAGAATGGTTATCAAAGACTCAAACAACTTTAACATACTTCTTAATCACCGTTAATGATAAGTCAATTTAATTCTTATTATTAAAAATTCTTAGATAATACTCTTCATCATGTAAAATGTTGAAACACTTCCATCCCCTCGAAAAAATCTAGGATCTTTTATATTTAACTTTTATAATATACTTACTTTTTATTTAAATTTTTATAAAATATTTTTTAAATAGTACTTTATTTTATTATATATATATATATATATATATATATATATATATATATATATATATATATTTATTTATTTATTTATTTATTTATTGGTATCTATAATTGTTGTAATCATACTTAGCATGTTGAGGTGGCCTTTAATAAACCGCCTCAACAATTATATGAAACAAACCAACATTAGTGACCAAAACAAAACAAAAATTATATTATAAGGATGTTTTGAAAATAAAAAATAAAAATTAAAACTAAAAATAAATATATTACGAGAATAAAAAAATATGATATTAGAACCTTTTTTTTTTTTCATATAGTATTGAAAGTGAAATTTAAATATAAAATCTTGTGAAAAATATCCAAACTCTTAATTACTGGCCGATCGTAATGATATAAATCTGAAGTGTTTATCGTGCATAAATAAGAACGACCAAAATAGTAAAATGACACTTTTCCTCTCTTTCTTTTCTGTTTTCTATCAGCAATTCTCGATCATTCTTTGTTGTTTTTGCTTTTTAAGAGTATGATAACTAAAGATATGTTTAGTTTCATGTTCAGCTAGTATGATAACTCAGTTTGGTGATATGTCTGATTTTCCGTTCAATAATTTTGTACATCATCTATATTTAACTTCAAATCAAGTTTCAAAAGAAAATAACATCAAGGTTTTGAAACTAAAGTGTACAAATTAAAGTTCATTCTAACTTAGTATTGTATAATTTAATCTCAAGTTACACTAACTTTTCGCTTTCGAAAAAAAACAAGGATTGATGTCCTATAGCACGTAACAAGACGTACCCACGTATAACAATTTTTGTGAGATTAACTATAATAGATAATTAATAATATGATAATTAATAATAACTAAAAGTAGTAATGATAATAATATGATAAATAATATTAATGATGTGATATTATAAAAAATATTTATAATTAAGTTTTAATTTAAATTATTTATTATTTTAATTTTAATTTAAAAATTATTATTATTTATTATCGTATTTTCATATATAAGATTTCATAAAAGTAAACCATACTCGTACACTTACCGAACCGTAGAAACATAAAAATCAAACTCTTACCTACTTAAGTTGAATAACAAAACAGTATAAATATGAAAAATTTATAGATGAGTTTGTTTCTATAAACATGAAAAATTTATACATGAGTTTGTCATTATCTTAAGGGTTTACCAGTGTGGGCACATACTATTAAGAGAATAGTGTGGGCACATACTATTAAGAGAATTTTTTTCTGCTATTTTTCGATTGGTACCTATATTTTCTTTAATTATAAAAATTATAGATTTAACTCTTCTAAGAGAAAGAAAAAAAGTTATAATCCTCTATTCAAATAATTAAAAGTTAAAATTATGATAAAATTCTTGATACACAGCTTATGCTACGTGTAAATGACACCTATGATCGATCGCAATATAATTCATCCTCCTGCCATAAATTTGAAAAAAAAAAAGTCAATTATCATGACTTTGGTTTAGAATTTATATTTAATTATTAGAAATATTTTTATATTTAATTAAAAATAACCGCTATACAAATTGAAAAGTTAAAGCTTTCATGAAAGATTGGTGGTTGGATGAAAAAGTACAAAAGGCAGGGAAGACTCTTCCCTCTTATTATAAATTAGTTACTGAGAAAAAGATTGCAGCTATTGAATTTTAAATTTCAGCATGAGGCGTTGAGAAAGACTGACATGAAATATATAGTAGATTACAAAATAAAAAAAAATGCTATTGCTACAAAATTAATTTAATTAGTCGGCCTATTGTTAACGTCGATTATGGAAAAAAATAAAAGAGTTTGTTGCTTTTATGTCATTAAGTTGTATAGGTTCTTTTTTTCTTACTTTAATTATATTTATTTTTTTAATATTAAATATATCTAATAATTTTTTAAAATATTATATGAACAATTAAAAGACAATTATCGTTATACGAGAAAATAGTTAACATGTATGATTCAAAATTACTAAAAAAGGTAATGTAAAGTTAGAAAACATGCAAGAGTCAACGAGTTTGAAGGTGTGAAGGAAGTTTCCAAGAACCTGCACAGTGAACGCAGAATTTTCAATTTAGGACGCACACGCCAAAATCGCACAAATTCATATATGCCAATTGCGCGAAAGCAACCGCGTTTTGAAACTGTTCAAACCAAAACTAGCATACTACTCAGTTCTCACCTCCAGGAATTTTTTTTTAATAGAACACATGTATCTGGGAAAAGTAATTATAAAATTATTAATGCAAAATAAATTAAATTATTATAATTTTCTTATAACTATCAAAGAAAAGAAAGAGACATGTATAATAACATAAATGATATGATAAGAAAAAAAGAATAATAGAAACATAATAATATAATAAATTATAAAACATTGTATTAATGATTAACTGTTGTTGCCGCAATCTTTCGTGGCCGGTTAAGTTTGTAAATTATTACGCGCTTTTCCTATTCCCCTACCCCACACCAAACATCCTATTGTTATTATATATACTGTTCCCCACACTTGGTTATAAAACCACATTGGAGTCTTGGATTGATTCCATTCTTATAACATCTTCCACTTAAGCGTTTTCTTTATCATATTCATATTTGTCTATCATTCACTCGTGTTCAGCCATGTACCAGAAACAGCCGGAGTTGAACGGAGCCTACTACGGCCCCTCCATCCCGCCGGCGAAGTCATACCACCGTCCAGGGCGAGGAAGCGGGTGCGGGTGCTGCTGCGGGTGCCTGTTCAGCCTGATCTTCAAGCTGATCATGACGGTGGTCATAATCGTGGGCATCGCCGCGTTGGTCTTCTGGCTCATAGTCCGTCCCAACGTGGTGAAAGTTCACGTCACCGACGCCACGCTGACCGAGTTCAATTACACGGGCAACACCCTAAACTACAACCTGGCCCTCAACATCACGGTCCGCAACCCGAACAAGAGGCTGGGCATCTACTACGACTACATCGAAGCGCGCGCGTTGTTCCAGGACGTGAGGTTCGATTCCCAGTTCCCGAGTCCCTTCTACCAGGGCCACAAGACCACCAACGTGTTGAGCCCCGTGTTCCAGGGTCAACAGGTGCTGGCACTCAACGCTGACCAAACCACGGAACTTAACAAGGAGAACACAACCGGGGTGTACGAGATCGATGTGAAGATGTACCTGAGGGTGAGGTTCAAATTGGGCGTCTTCAAGTCCAGGAGGTTGAAGCCCAAAGTTAGCTGCGACTTGCGCGTGCCTTTGAAAGGAACCCCCACTGTCTTTGAGATCACCAAGTGCGACTGGGATCGCTGATGGATTCGGATCCATTGGACCCGACCCGGACCACTTTTGTGACTTTCCATATCATCATATTTCATATTTGTTTATTGGTTACTTTTGGATGTAGTCCTCCCACTCCTTCTTCTCGAGGGTTACTTTTCAGAGATATATGTTATTTGTTATATACTGCATGTATGTATTTATGTTGACTATATTCTCCGATTCCGTTCGGTGGAGGGGATTTTTTGGTTTATACTTTATGTCACACTTGTTATTTGTTCATATATAAATAAATTTGATTTTCCCCTCTTTCATTTCAATACCTTTGTTTCGCTGTTTCCCAAGTTGCCTGCTTCCCACGCAATATAATAATTTACCTCTGGATTATGCGCGTAGCCGAACAGAAAACAAACGGTGGGTTTGGATCACCTTTCACAACATTTTCACTTTCTTAAAAAGGAAACATAATAAAAATAAAATGGAGTGTCATTGGCTTTCATGTTGAAAACAAATTAGTTTTCAAATGTACACTAAATAATAAATTATAAGCATTTAATATTAAATAATACGTAAAGAGAAAAAACGGGAGAGAAGTCTTTACTAAAACTTCTTAACTCTTTCACTTTTTTTTCTTTCTTTCATTTATCTCTCTTTTTATCATGTCACTTATTGTATTTTTCACAAATGAATGTATGAATATTATTTTTCATTTTACTTACTCTTTTTCACCCGCCTTTTATACAGCCATAACATAGTATATTAGTTATGGCTCTTACTAACATATATAGAGATTATAACAATGGAAAAATGAGACTTTTTAAAATATATATCGCAGGACAACTGATTACATAACTTTTTATTGTGAAAATTTTAAAATAAATTATATTTGTATAATAGTTAATATAATTTTTAAACAATAAAGCGAGAAATAGGAAAAAGTTATATACAAAAGTATTATATGTAACACAAGTCAAACTTAAATGATTTTTCTATGCCTATCATGTCTGTTTTTTCTTTTATTCTTAATTTTTCTTGCACGATAGTGTAATAACGTTGACATATATGTGGAAATTAAGTTGGGGAAAGAAATTCCCATATGCTCTCTAACGATAAGAAAGAGTTTTCCTTCTTGTGCGAATATTTCAATGATTGGATTTAAGTATTTTTTTCATCAGTACCATTACCTATATAAATCTAATGGTTGCAATTTTGTAGACAAAAGTTATTCCCCGCATAAGAAAATTTATCGATGGTGGATATATACGGTGACTGACCTTTTCAATACTCTTATTCTAATCTATCATGTGTTTGTTTAACTGCATCCAACAGATGCCCCGTGTTTCAATTGCTAATTTATACCTGTGGGTTGGTAGTTTTGGTGATCCTGCTCCTCAAGTTTTCGTTTAGTTAAAGTACAAATTTCAAGTATAATATTTTAAGCGCTTATATATATTAATTTATAATTAAATTAGACTTTTATTTTAATAAATTCTGTAATAAATATTGACATTAATTATTAAAATGAAACTTTAATTTTAATTGTTAATAGAACTAAGAATTACAACCAAAAAAAATTAACGGTGCGAATAACAAAAAGGCAATGCAAATAGCTAAACCCTTGATGAAACCATCTAAAAAAGCCCAACCCGATATTGCAGTTTATTTCACAACAGTAGAAGATCTTGAATTCTTGATCCATATAAAAATACGTGCAACATTAATACTGTTGTACCTAAACGGACGAAAGGATAATTCACAAAGGGCCTTGTAAACCATTTTTTTTTTTTGTTATTCTCATACTTAACTTTTTTTTTTATGTTTATAAAAAGATTAAATTATTCTCAACCATTTTCCTTATCCCTTCCCTTTTAAAAATCCTTACACCCCTACCTTTTTCTCTCTTCTCGCACTCCTACCCCCTCTCTCGCACATATGTAACACTTTAGTTTTCGTCACACCCTTCTCTTTTCGTTTCCTTGCATTCTTACTATCATTTTGGATTTTTTTTTATTGATAGATACAACGAAAATATTTTTTTATTGTGTATTACGAAATTATACAAAAAAAAAATAAGTTTTTGTTGTGTATTGTACATAAAGAAAAACTAATTCGGACAAAGATATTTTTTGTCAATTTTCTTTTAAATTTAGGTAATGAAAATAGAAAAAATGGATGTGAGAATATCATGGGCCTTCACAAAATCAAAGAACAATGTATAAACCCAAAACCCGGTAGGCCATCAAATAAACCATGACATGGGACTAGGGCTTAGCTATATAGGTCAACGCAGTTTGTATTAAGTTGGTTTGGTTCAACTGCGAAATAAAACGAATCTATAAAATTATTGTTCCACGCCCAATTCCCTTGACCCACGAGTTAGTGAATTACCATTTAACGAAATAAATATATTAAAATGTTAAAAGCGTAAAAAAAAGTGAAAAAATATCAATTTACGTATACATTTCTTTAAAATATGATAAAAAAAGATAAAAAGAATATAAAGTGGATATAAAAGTTGAAGTGTAAAAAAATTTAGGACTGATTTAAAATTAGAGTTACATTTAGCTTGCTAGCTAATTAAATAAGTAAAACAAATTAAACCTAAATTTTCGTACTTAAATTTGAATACTCGATTATCATATGTATTTCCTTCTCTGTTTTAAGTTTATCTCTCTGTTCATATATCGTATACAGCCTTTGAGGGTGTGAAAGAAAATTTTGAAATTGCAATTTAATTAGTTGAATAAATTTTGTGAGATTGCAGCTGTGTACTGGGAAAGCACCTTCCTCGGGGACCTAGGGTAGGCAGAAACTGTGGGATAGTATTGATATTGAACTAGGTCACCTAGGATGACAAAATACAAGATTAGTTGAAACAAACCGAACTCTGAAATCTCAATTATATGTAGCGTTGTAGGCCAGGACAAAAGAAGTAAGGACACACTCCCTTAGCTCATGCACATGGTAAAAGCAAACAAAACCTCCTTTCTTTTTTCCTTGGTAGTTGACTTGTACGTACTGCTTCTACGGATCTGATCTGATCTGATCTCTTTGTAATATTCTCTTTCTTAATTTTCTTTACGCCGCAGAGGGATTTACATTATTTGAGACAGCTCCATCATCACTTCTTCTACGACTTTTACCTCCCCAGGATTGTTATGACCATTCGTGAACACGTGCACTCGATCTACACCTTTAACTCCAAGCTTGTTTGTAGGTGAAATAAGCCACCAAGAGTCAATAACGTAACTAATAAGCCATGTGCAAGTGGTTAACGATCGGAACAAATTGGATTGGTACTACTACTTCGTTATATATGTAGTATGTTTCTAATTTTCACGTAGGGAAGCCTCGTCCCCTCAATGTCTCAGGCCATTTCCATTTTCCTCCCCCTCAATATCGGCTTTCGTTAATTCCAACGAAATCAAATAATCAGGGTGTGGGGTGGGATGGATATCATTTGTGTGAGATTTCCGCCTGATTTTATAATGTGAAATTAAATTTTGTATCTTACGATGAAATTTTCATTTGACCTTTATATAAAAATGTATAAGGAAAAGATCCATTAATTCCCGTCCGTATGCATGTACCTTTTCCATTTGTGTTTCATGCTGCGGAACTCCTCGATCAAATGACATGTGCCGGACGCGCCTCAGCCACGTTACTGTCCCTGTGTTTGGATCCACTTTGGTTACGCGTATTTAACTATAATAAAATCACGTCAAATCTTAAAGATACTTCAAATTAATGTGCGTCTTCTCCTTCCAGTGTAAGCAAACAGACAATATACCTAAATGGAGTTCAATTATGTACCTACCTATAATCTGGGTAGGTA
Source organism: Mucuna pruriens (assembly GCA_025330945.1). Lineage (NCBI taxonomy): Eukaryota > Viridiplantae > Streptophyta > Magnoliopsida > Fabales > Fabaceae > Mucuna > Mucuna pruriens. The sequence continues at coordinate 5,109,283 of JAENHJ010000528.1, forward strand.
TATATAAAAGAAAATACTAATAAGTTATAACTACATGTATAGTTTTCGTAAAGAGTTTAATTATTCTATATTATTAATATAAAAATTATATTATCAACTAATAAAAATTATCTTTATAATAATATCGTGACAGTATATAATTAGATAGTATAAAAAAAGTATACTACATGTAGATTTAAATCATTTACAATTTCTCTCAAATATTGTTTTACATTTTTTAATTTTTAATTAAGATTTATTTTTTAAAAAAGTATTGATCCACGTTCTCAATTTATGCATTTTGTGTTTTTTACTTCTTTAACATATAGCATTGCTACAAGACTGGTCCTAAAATAAATTTTGACAGAATTTTTTTATTTTAGATAAAAATAAAGTTATATTATTTAAGTTTTTTTTACTAATATACGTATTTTTTATTTTAAAAAAATTAATAACAATTTTTTTTTTGTTAATTAACTTAAAGTTTCAACTTTGTTTTATTCTTTAGTCAAGCTTGCATTGTGAGAAGAAAAAATATCATTTCACGATATGGGTGTAAACAGTGTATATAATTGAAAGACGTAACGTTAATTAGCCAGGAAAAACAAATAAGTTATTTCTTTCATTATTCTCGCATTTGCTACCTGGACTGAAACGCACGCACATGATTTCAAGCCTCGCAATTGAATACTTGATTGAACTGAACAAAAAGGAGTTCGTGAACTTAATCAATACAAAGGAGCCAAATAAATACATCCCAATTCATAGATGCACCATTTCGCTCTCACAGTAATGGGTGGTGGTCCAATTAAACCTACAACTCATTAAGCATCAACGTGTGTCCCTTTGACAATATGTGGATATTCCAACCTTTTACCCATTTTAGTTTCTTTCACAAAGTCGATCGATCCCTTCTATGAAAGTTGTGTAATATTATGTTCTAGATCTTTTGTCTATCGTGTTTTACGGGAGTAATTAACTTCTTGGAAGCAAATTACACGCAAATTTCCAGCATCTATTGAAGCGACTTCTTTCCCCACTCTTTCTACTAATGCACGTTCCACTTCTTTCTAGTCAAAACAAAATTATTGTATATAATAAAATAATTTTTTAATATTTTTGTTGCGTAAATCTTAATTATGTGAAATGGATTTTTAATTTTTTTTTACCATGTTAATTTATTATTTAGTAGTTAATGATATATTTTTAATGGTATCATTAATACTTCTAACATTCTCAAGGTCATATTATTAATCGTATTATTATTTTTATCTCTTTTTTAAATAATTCTTTATTTACCTTTTCCTTTTTTTTTTCTTTGTATTACTCACATCATGCTTATAGTCTTTTTTTTTACTTCTTGTCTTAATCTCTTCAAAATATATGCACTTAAAAGAAAGATAAGTCATGTTATATAATTCATAATGTTGTGTATAATAATTATTTTCAGAAATTATTATATAGATAAATTCCCTTGTAATTTATTTTTAAAACGTGATTGATTTTCTTCTACAAATATTCTATATGTTTAAATATTGTTATAATGATATTTATAAAGTGAGAATGACTTAATTTTTATTTATGACAGAAGATTAAAACCTATGTAACAATTTTTCGTGTCAAAACTTAATATAAAATATTTATTCAAAAGTAATTAAAAAATTAGTAATTGTGTTATAATTATTTTTAGTACTCTTATATTTTACCCTAACAATTTATTTAAATACAAATAATCTTTCATTATAATTATAATTTTATTTTTGTTAATTAGTTTTTGTGGTAATACCTTTTCAAAAAAATTAAAATTATTATAATATAATTTTTTATTTTTTGATTATTTTTATTTAAGTTTAGCATATACTACTTAACACTCTACATAATAATAGTGTTTTTTTTTACTACTGCTTAATTAGAATGGCAAATAGAAAAAGAATTTCTAAAACAAGATCTTGAGTTTTAATTGTGAATAAAAAAATATGATTAAGAAAAAATTTCATAAATATATCCAACTAAAATTTTAGTAGAAATTACAAATTAGTTGACAAAGTTATAGTAGATACATTATACCTATAATATAGTAAAAAAAAAAAAAAAAGAGAGGGGAAACTAAGACAAATATGCTAGAAAACAAATAGCCTTTTAAGTGGTCCTGATTTTCATTGTCTCGATTGATCTTTAATAATCAAAGTGTTTCATTCCAGGCACTTACAAATTACAATGCAATTAATAGGATAGGATTGTCCGTCTCTGTATTCCTCTCGCACCTCGTGTCCCTTCTTGAGTCATCTAATAGTAATAGAGGAATATTATTACACTAATGTTTTTTTGTGGTATTACTTATTTTATCTTACAATATCTCCCTCCTTTTCTTTTTTCTTTTTTCATATTTATAAAAGGAAATTATATAATCTTGTTGTATAAAAATGATTTCTCAATTCAATATATGTACCATTTTATTTTCATCAGTCAAATAAAGAATTTAACTATTTTAACCTTGCACACTAAAATGGAAAATGTTTTATAATAATCATTTATTGAAAAATTAACTTGTAAAATATATATATATATATGATCATATTTTACAAGTTAATTTTTTAATAAATGATTATTATATCCGGTTGTTAAATTTAGCTCTTTTGTGTTTTCATTTAACAATATATGATTTTGTGTTCTTTTCACCGAAAGTATATTACTTATTTTAGACTAGTCAATTTCAAAAAAGAAAAAAAAATGCTCTTATAAGTTAAAATGTAAATTTTACAGAATTATAAAATAATAATTATTAATTGAATTATTTTAAAAAATTAAGAGAGTAAACTTTTAGAGTTTTATATATAATTTGTTATGGATGTATTCATATTTTATCATATCACTAATGGTTAATTTTTTAATTAATAATTATAATATTATACTTTAATTTCTAAAAATGTACACTTTATCGTAGAGGAGTTATTAAAAAAAAATAAGTAAAATAAGTGCTATGGACTTATTAACTCTGTGTGTATTGAGAAAAATTACAACGAATATTTAAGCACCAATTATGGTTAAACAATCTATCGTCATTTATTAAGATATAACTTATTTATTTAAAATTATATTTTTTAAAATAACACCTATCGTCTTTAATTATATTTTAATATATGTTCATTTTATAATTAAATTTTAAATTTATGCATTTACAATTATTTATATTTTTCGTATATATTTATTTTTTAAAATGGCTAAATCTAAAAAAACAGGTATATTATATATATATATATATATATATATATATACACAGCAGTACTAAATTGTATATTGATCCCTATCTGAAGTTAAAGAGTAATAGATAAAATCTAATTCATAGACAAAACTTTAAACATAAATGGTAGGATGATTAAATTTTTATTAGATTTTAATTACATTATTATAAAACAAACAACAAGTCTCAAACTTTTTTCCTATATATTAAACTTAGAAAAAAATAAAACAATGACACAAACTTGGAGTGTAGGACTAGGGGAATTGATGAGAAGGACTATAATTTGGTTGCCTAACTGTAAATATAATAAAGTCTTAAAAGCTCAATCTAGACCACAATACAATCCAAATAGTAAATTATGAGATCTCACGAGAGTTTTTTATTAAACATCTCAAAATGGAAAATAAAGCTTAATTTAATTAGTAGTTTAAGACGAATAGAGAATTTTATACAATTGTTTTGATGTACGTAAAAAATAAAAAATAAAGAATAACTTAAGCTGCTGTTTTTCTATAATAATAATTAAAAAAAAAAAAAAAACTGCATGCGGATCATGTATTCGCAAAGAGAAAGAGTCTTGAGCGACCTACCTCCAATTATGGCGTGCGGTTTAACTTTTACTGTGTCGGTGATCATCCACAAAATAATATTATCACTTGGGCAAGGCTGCTCTCGTTGTGCTAGAGGACAAGAACCGCAAATAATGCAAGAATAAAGAACCCAACGCTTTACCTTACCCTTACCCTTACCCTTACCCTTACCCGAACATGAAAGACAACTTTCTCAAACAACATGGCAAGGAATCCATCCCATTCTCACAATGCTCTTTCACCTCAAATCAGAAATGAACAATGCAACAAGAGGTTCAAATAATACACCGCACTTGATGAACTAATCATCTATATATATATATATAATTATTTAAAATTATTCTCAACATTCATTATCTCTTTCAGCTGCATTATGACCAAAAAAATCAATGTTTTTTCAGCTGCATTAACCAAATAAATAATAATAATAATAATAATAAACGGTGATCGGTACACTGTTATGGGAATTGGGAAGCCCTCGTGTTAATTCACAATTACTAAACTAAGCTTTCCTTTTGCAGTTCTGAGGGCGGAATCCGAACCTCTCATTCTCCAAATCATATTCAACGTAGAAATTCTGCTGCTGATAGTTCCCCAAGATGACTGCCGGACCGGTCGTCCTCGCCGGACCGGCACCTCCATCGGTGACAACGGTCAAACAGAGCACCTCCGAATCTCCGAGGAAGGAGAAATAATTGGCGTCCGGCAACGTCATTTTGGCGCCGCCTTTGAAGTGAAAAGTGAACTCCGGGAAACGAACGGTGGCCACGCCGGAAACATTAAAACAGGGACTCAACCCTGTTTGGGCCTCCACGTCCTTGGCCCGGGAATAGTTCCCCAACTGCTTCACAAACTCTTGGGCCAGCAAATCATAAATGGGCCGTTCCATGAACGTGAAGGTGCTGCCAGAGTCCACGATGGTGCCTCCATTGCCCTCGGAATCGGGTTCCAAAAACTTAAACGGAATCTTAACTCTCTCGCCCCCGACAACAACCTTGCGGAGGGTAAGATAGTAATACTCGCGGAAGGCGGGGTTACTCGCGGAGGGGTTGAGGCGAAAGGGCGTGTAGGTGAGGCCGTTGGTTTTGGCGCCGCCGGTGGAGGTAATCTGCAAAATGAGGTCGCTTTTCTCCGGCGAGTCGTCGAAACGGTGGGAGATTAAGCAGTAGGAGAATCTCTTAAGAGCCATCTGCGAGGGAAGGGACTCTTGGCCGCGACCGAAGCCGGCGATTCCGGAGGGTTGGCGGATGGAGAGGATGGAGCAGCCGACGAGAAAATCGGGGACGGTTTTTCCCGGGAAATTGAGATTGTCGAAGAGTAAGAAGCCGGCGGTGGAGCCGGAACCGTACTGGATTATGTAGGCGGGGCATGTTTGGTTACAGTTGTGGGATTGGGGTTGGCATTGGGGGCATCGAGATTGAACGTCGGAGCCGAAGAGGTAGCCGCATTTGGGGTTTGTGCAACCGAGTAGCTTGACAGTGGAAGAGTTTTTGGGAATGAAGGTGGGGATTTTGGTTGGGTCAATGTTTGGGAAGAGACAGTGGGAGCAGAGGTAGTGCGAGGTGCAGGGGAACCATACCAGGCTACTTCCTGTGTCCAGAACCAAGGGGGAGCTTTGGGGTGGGCTTCCCAACTTGAGATCTATGGAGTATCCTCCGTAGCTTTTCGGGTACACTGCTGTTGTGGCAACGGTGGGTGACTTGTTGTTTTTGTTCTTGAGGTGGTGTGCTCTGTTCAGAGAAGCTGAAGCCCCCAGTTTTATAGACTCGAATGGATCTGAGGATGTGGGTTTGCTTAGTATTGGGGAAAGTGGGAGAGTGATGGTTTTGGGGTTCGGGTTGCAAGAAATGTATGCTGTGTGAGAGAGAACAAGAGCGACTAAAAACACAACGTAAGGAGCTGCCATTGTGTGTTGGGAAGTGAACATATAGAATTAATGAATGAATGAATGAAGCTCATTCTCTATGAGGTTGTTTCTTTATAAATACAGTGGCTGTGTGGCACTTAACGGCCAAACCAAAGGGGTGGATTGGGTTTTGGGCAATAAGATTTGACCTTGACTAGGATATAATTTAACAAAAATTGCCATCAATGAGTTTTGACGCGGCAGTACATTGCCTGTGTGTGAACTCACTCAACTGCTGACACTCTCATCCGTCATCTCTCTCCTACCGTTACTCGAGTCTCTACCAATACTTTGACTTCTTTGGCACTCACATTCACTTTTACATATTAATAATCACACATTCAATTTTTATTTTTCTATATTTTTGTACAAAATATACTCAAAATCACGCCAAAGTAATCAAGACACACACCGAATACTCACTCACGAGGAAATGCTCGTTAAGCATGTATATCAAAGGAAAGTAACCAAGGTAAGCAAACATATTGAAAAAACAAGAGTAGAAGGAGATTCCTAACTTTTGTTTGCATGTATCCTCCCTCTCACTTCGCTAACAAAGGAGTGGAGACGGTCCTACGATGTTTGAAGCAACCATCCATCCAAGTTGAAATCATTCAGTACACCTAAAATTTTTATTATATTATTTAACATATATCAAATTTCCCTTCCTCCGTACACCTAAAAAAATAAAATCACCTTTTATAGTTTTCCTTTTAGTCATATCGTAACCTGGAATTTAACTGTTCCATTCAGAGTAAAACATATTTATACGAAATATTATATTTTTTATTTGTTGGTATATATTATAATTCACGTCGACTTATATATACATATGTGTGAACTTTTAAATGATTAAATTTTTTTTTACATAAAATGCAATTTCAAGGTTGAAGCTGGAATAATAAGGCTAAACTCCGAATTCTCTTATACATTATTTGGTAAGGAAAAGAAAATAAAAGAAAAAAATGAAAAATAAATTGAGAAAATGTGTTTCTTTTAATATTTTTAGTTTAAGAGGGGGCAAAATGACTTTTTTGGGCTGAAAATAACATTATAAAAAGGAAAATATGTAATAGTTTTTTCAAAAAAATAATATTTCTAGCAGTTGTATTTACATACAACAAGATTATGACACTATTTGGATAACTAATTTTATAAGTATTTACAGAATTAAAAATATATTTTTTCACAAGCAAAATATTGTCGAGAGAAATACAAGAAACATTCCAACTTATTAGCGAATTAAAATTAATTTATTTACAGGTTAAAATCAAAATACTTTATCTATAACCTCTAGTATTACCATCTTTATTTCCATAAACAATGCAAGTATTTTGATAAAAAAAATTAATATTTAACTACGTATTTGTGTAATATTCGTTTGTTTAGGATTTTTTTTCTTATAAAAATGATTTTTGTTATAATGAATAGGGATTTTTTTCTTATAAAAATACGTATTTGGGAAAGCTTTTAAAAAAATTCAAAAACTTAGTATTTTGAGAAATTATAATGAATAGCTTTTTAAAAAAATCTAAATAAAACCTTTTTTCTATACAATCTTAAAATTATGTTTTAACATAAACAAACAAACCCTTAACTGTACCCAAAAAAAAAAACCTGAATATAAAAACAGGTGTTATAATGCCAACTTATGGAACATGGAGTTGTCACATGGATGACAGTAAATTTTGGGCTTGATTGGCATTTATAATGAATCTTTGGGTGTCCGAACAGTGAGAGGGTTGCTGCTGGTAGGGATGTCCGAACAATGGACAACAATTATTAATTGGGTTGCTCCACAGAAGGTTGCATGCATTTTTAGTGCTCCATTTTTGGGTTTAATGTTTGATCATTTGTTCAATTTTGGGGGAAACATATCCAATTTTCAATCAATTTTTGTTTCACTTTGTTGAGCTTGTTCATATCCCTGTATTTCTCGTTCAATTTAATTTTATTCATACATATAGTGTTCGATTTCTGTTTATTATTGTTTTTTGTTCCCAATGTTGGAAGTAACCATTCATTTTATACTCATTTTTTGTCATAAGATACGATACCTATTAACAATCGTTCTTTAATTGGTATGGCACTTCAATGCACTCTAACAATGCATTTGTGTTAATATAGGAAAAGCAAATTAAGAACCACCGTTTAGAGTTATTCTTAATGTTAAAAATATATTCATAGGTATACATTAAAAAAAATTGTATGTTAAAAGGAGTATAATAACATGCCAAAATATAGGATTTAAATCAACAAGGGATATTTTTTAAAACTTAATATAATAAGGTGATTAAAAAAAAGTATTAGTTAGTTTAAAATAGTTTTTACAATTTTTTTATGACATCAGTTTTAAGCTAACCCACTCATAACAGCCCAAAGTTACTAATTATAATTGGCCCAACAAATATTAGGTCCAACAGCATCTTTAACCTTACACCTATACACATAGTAGTTCAACTCGTGGAAAAATCTCACATAATCATCGGTGAGAATCAAGAAGAGGGAGGATTACCAATCATTCTGATATTATAATGATTTGCATCATGATGCACATGGCAATTAACTCCGTAGATAAATAAGGGGGGAAACTCTCACAAAAGTATGTGCAATTCTCCATTTTTCACCTTTTGATTTTGATTTATTCTAGATATTCTCTTTCGCGCAAACAATTATGTTTGACACATATTTTGACACTAAATATGACATCTCTTCTGTCGTATAAACTTGTGAAGAATAACAAACATGTATAATTTCACGTATCATTAATATAAATACTAAATATTTCATTAACTATAAATATAATTTAAAAAATGTAAATAAGAAACAATCTTCACTTTACATATTAATTTTATAAGATTAATTCTACCTAAACTCATGTTATGTTAATTTAAGAGGTTATTCTTTTACTAATAGTTTCATTTATAATGCAGCCAAACAACACAGCCGAAAAAAAAAATGTAAACTAGAACTACTCGTAGTGTTAACTTTTAACACACATGTTACTTGTCTTTTCTAAGAAGAAAAAAAAATCATTCTTAACCCATATAAATAATGAAATATATTTATATGAAATACATAATTGCTTGAATATTTGTCATAGAAAGATATCACGTACTATGTACTATTATTTAATTTTGTAATGTTCAATTTACTTTTATTTATTGAAAATTGAAACTCATTGTATATATATATGTAATTGGTTGAATTTTTTATTTGAAAGAAATAAAGATAATTATTTGCACTTCAATATTTTGGGGTTGATAACAACATTTTTAACAAAAAAAAAAATATAAGTGACACATGTATTTTTTTAAATTATTTTTATGGAATTAAAAAAATAATGTAACTTCACAAAAAAAAAGTGAAGCCACATCAACGCATATACCCGCTCAATGTAATATATAATAAAAAACAATGTTTTGGCATCGGCCAAAATGCTTAAACAAAAAAAAAACTTGTGCTAATTTAACGTTAGCGTCAATACGTTGACTTTTGGTCTGATACTACAAATTTTGAAACTAAGCAATTGCACCTACATTATTTTTTTACTTTTAAAATAATTTGATAAACTTTGGGTGAGAAATTAATCGGTGAGTAACATAAAATTGTTTTTAAAAAAACAGTTTTAAAACCAAAAGATAAAAAGAGAATCATACAAGTTTTTTTTAATTATTATTAATTTTTTTATCTTCTTTCTAATATTAGGAAAGTTTAGAACGAAGAATAAATTATTTGCAATTTTTTTAAGTACCTGAAAAATTATCTTTTAAATTTTATTTATCTTCTCTCTTTTTTATACTTACAAAAATATAATAGTATATTATTATTATGTTTCATTTTCTTCCTTTACTTATCAAATAAGAAAATTCCTCTCCCCCTTTTCTCCCATTCCCAACAGAGGTCATATGGGCCAGGGAAGCCACTGTCTGTGGGCCAGTGAACGGTACGAAAGAAAATCACGCTTTACTCGTATTAGCTGTCTGTGGACCAATAAAAATAATCATTTTAGTTATCTTAATCTACAGTATATCATACTTTGGAAGATCATTTTGAGCACTTACTGCTTATACCAATTTACAACAGCTAAAAAACAAATAAAGTTACAACTTATCCAAAAACTATCTTAGGTTAGGTGGAAAGTGGGCGCATATTTTGTTAGCCAAACATTTGGGCCGGACCTATCCTTTTAGTGGGGCGTTTTTAAAACGAGTGCTTACTCGTTTGTCAATCCACATTCCTCAGAACATCACAACAATAAACATTTAACACGTACTTGTCTCAATTTTTTCTGTTGTCTTTTACTTATCTATATGTACGGACACTGTATATAAAGAAAACAAAAGTTATTTCTCTCATTGGGCAATTTCCTTAGGGCTTCTTTGAACGTTGGGGGGACGGGATATAGAGTTGACATTGGCTCAAATTATAATTTCTTTAATTTTTCTATAATCAAATGAAAAGAAATATATATACCAGTTTCCATATTGTCTTTTTATACTTTTTTTTTCCTTCTTTAACCAAACATAATTTTAACCAATTTTTTTTAAAATTTAATAAAATTAATTTAAAATATCAAATATAATTAAAATGTGTATCTAAATGAATCTCAATTAACCACTCGTTTGAAGATTGATCTAGTAGTAAAAGATTTAAAAAAATATTTATAAAATTTTATATTTTAATTTATTGTTGTCATTTTATTTTTAAAATAATTAATCTCAATTATAATTTTATATTAGATATATGTTATATTAAAAAGTTGGTATTTTTCAAAATAATCAAGGCTTCAGGCGGACTTGCTTTTTATTTTTCAAAATTAAGTGATAAGCCAGTTAAAAGTAAAAAAGTTACTAAAAAATGATAAATTAACTTATTTAATTATAAGTGTTGGAAAAGTTGGTTATTATATTAGCTAAAAAGAATATTTACTAGTTTAAATTAAATTAACTTATTTAATTATAATTGTTGGAAAAGTTACTAGCTAAAAAGTTGGTTATTCATATGATTTTTATATAAAATTTACTTTTTAGATAATTATAATTATAGTTTAAAAGAATTGTAAAGATTAAATATTTTATTAAAAACTAGAATGAAGAATGTAATAACTGAAAGCATAATATGAAAAGTAAGCTAAAGATATTTTAAAATAAAATAATAATTAAAATATTTTATATATATTCTTTTACTCATATTTGTACTTTTAAATAAAAATAATAAGAAATTGACATTGTATTTTTTCGTTTAACTCTAATGTAAAGAAAAAAACAAAAAAAAAATTAAAGACCACGTATTAAAGAAAAATATGATTAAAAAAATAATGTTAGCAATTATAAACTTGATCGATTATTTTTTTTTTCTTTTGTGGGTTTTTCTCGATCCAATGACTAATTCTTTTTTAGAAATGGATTTGTAACTCCAACTTTTAAGAAAATATTTTTACACTCCAAATATCAAACAATGAGTATTTTCACAAAATAAATCATCCTAAATGATATTAACATAGTGGTATGTTAAATCACTATATCAATCCATCATATTTTAGTATTTATAAACTAACCTAATTAAAAAAATTTATTGACCACAAATTAGCTATCGAATATGGTATAAATTAACTTAAATGTGACGTCAAAAACACCATTAGATACTAATTACAAACATATGCAGGGTAAATTTTGAGAGCAGGTGGACGTTAATAGAAAATTAATCATTGCCAAAGTTATAAATACATTCAATATTCAGCCATATTTATACTGAATTTGATATTTACAGTCAAATTATCACACTCTGATTAAAATTTGTGTTGGATTAAGTTCCGACAGATTTATATTTTATAGATATACTATGATATAGTTGACAACATGGTATTTATGTATCTTTCTATAAGCTTGGCAATTTGTCTCAAGGTTTCTGAATCTTAAATATATACCCGAAAGAACGTGGATTCACACGTGACAATGTGACATGCATGCTGGATAAACTACATCTTCGGCTGTTTCATGAAAATTTAAGGTGATCTAATTAATTTTATATTTGGTGTATGACAACACAATTGGATGGTATTCTATAAGTTATTAAATTTGTGATAATTACAGTATTACTTCTGGCGATACATTTTTTGCAAAAGGATGGAATAAATTTGTTTGTAGTCTGTGTTCCAAAATATATTTTTGAAAATTATAAAAAGGACATTTAAAGTGGGAATTGAACCCATTACTTTATGCTTTAATATTGCAAATAAGAGTCACTTAATTCACTAAGAAAAATTTATTATATAACTTAAATGTCTGATAAATATAACATTGTAAAATTGAATAAATAATCATTTGTATTCTTTTAGTAATATATATTATAAATATAACTTAATCGTTCTATATTTAATTTTTTTTATAAACTATGTTGTTTAAGTAAAGTAAGATATTATATATAATTGATGTAATGACTCTTTTTTTATTTTACCAAAAGAATTCTAAATATAATTGTAATTATATAATATATTTTTTACAATAATTTTTTAATTTAATATTAAATAAATTATTTAATACTAAAATTAAAAATTATTTTAATAACTAAATATAATATTATTATTGATATAATAATTTTTTAACAAAATATAAAAAAAATAATGAAAGTGATATGCTATTGTCTCTTCATTAATATCACTGTTATTGAATTAAAAATCACAAGATATTGAAACTAAAATTTAAAAAATTAAAAATTGATTTTAAGTTAAAAAAAAAAAAAATTTAAACTAATATCTTTGCAAAACAAGTTCTTAAATAATATATTTATTTATCGTCAAAGGTTGGGTCTAGAAAAAGAAGCTAATATCTTACAATATGGTGAAATGTTCGGATTTTCGCTCGAGAATAAACACATTTAGGAATGAGAATACCAGGGCACAATTTTTTTTATATTAAAATTATTAACTTTTTAATATGACATTTATTTTTATCTCTGTCGTATTTATGATAAGTGTAAATGTTGAAGAATTAAATTAGGTAAAAGTATAATTCAAAATATAATAATTAATATTATTCTCAAATTTTAAATTAACAAGTAAATATAAATATTTTTTAATAAATTAAAGAAAGAAAAAAATGAAAGGAGTATTTTTCATTATTCTTTTTTTAAAATAACATGTTCTATTTTTAATATTTTAGATTTATTTAAATGATTATAACTTTAATTATACAAATTAAAAAAAGCATGCATGTAATATACGGCAGTTAATATAATATATTTAAATATTATTGTTTAAATGAATGATTGGTGGAAGGAGTTGGGATGTGAGTTTGAGGGAGCAGGGTGAGGGTATATGTACCTATACTATATCCACATCAAAATACATTAAACAAATAGTCACCTTCTTCTCATTCTCAACCCTCTTTTCTTTGTTCCTTCTCTCTCGATTGTAGCCGAGCAAGGCCACACATAATAATGGAAGAGACCAAATCCAGGTTCAACAGAATTTGCGTCTTCTGTGGGAGCAGTTCAGGGAACAAACCTACCTATCAACAAGCTGCTCTTCAACTTGCCAGGGAGCTGGTAACATATATACCCACCTTCTTCTCTCTCTCTTTTCTTTCCATTTATTCTTTCATTACAACATTAATTCTAATGCTACGCCATAGGCACGTTTAATTTTCTCCGTCTATCAAATTCCGCTTTCTTTTCTTGCCTCATTTGTTTTTTTCGATCTCTTTTTCAAAATTTGGTCTAGCAAAAAGCGAATTCAAATCTAGAGGAAGTGATGAACGCTTGAATCTGAACCCCACAGAATTTTGGGTTCCATGCCACTTTATTTGATATCATATGGATTCGTTCAACGAACTTTTTCCTTTTTCTCCAGCCACTTTTTGTCCCTTCAGCCACATTGCTATCTGAACCTTAATTTCCTTTTGTTCCATTCTATATCTAATCTTTTCTCTCAATATTTTTTTTTTACCAATTAATGATTCGTTTTGATTTCTCACACATTTCTTCCTTTCATTCGTGTTCTTATGGTTGTTTCTTTTCTTTTATTTTAAGTAAAAACTAATAAAAAGCTATCGAATGGCAACTCGGGCGTATGATTGTTGAGGAATTAATGAGTGGATGGTTTAGGGTTTAAATTTGGCATGAGAGAGAGAGAGAGAGATTGCTAGGTTGCTAGCTGTAATCCGGCTGTCAGTTGAGCAGCCTTCTTGCATGATCTTTGTTTCACCCTACTAAACTGTTTTTTATAACGCTAAAAAATGTTTCTATCTTGGAATGAAAATAAATAAAATAAATAAACACCCAGAAACACAAATATAGCTTTTAATTATTTTTCTAGGAAACCAAACGTGCTACCTAGGTATCATCATTACTCTATGACGCGTGTTATTAGCCTTTGGCATTCCCCACAAGCTTCCATGACCGAACCGAACCTCCATGATTTTTCATATGCCCGGAAGTTGTCACCAAAATATGGTCATAACTCTTACCATTCCTTTCGTTGTTTTAAATTTTAAAATATATAAAAAAAAAAATCGCATCTTACCCCTTTGTTGGTTGCTCCCTCCACTAAACGGTTATGATAAAATTTTATTATTTTGGCCATGTCCGAACATTGGGTTTAGTTTTTGTTTATTTGTTTTTCATGATGAATGTTGTGACACGCGTCTACTTGGTTTTGTTTTCGATGTGTTTTTTGAAGGTGGAAAGAAGGATTGATTTGGTCTATGGAGGTGGTAGCGTGGGGCTGATGGGTCTCGTTTCTCAGGCAGTTCATGATGGTGGGCGCCATGTTCTAGGGTTTGTTCTCACACACACTCCCATTCTGTGTTGTGCATGTGTCTATATATATAATAGCCCAGCTTAATCATTTTTGCCAGCCTTATTGGTTTTTTACTTGGTGTTATCAACTTCGATGTTTCGTGCTACTGGCTCATGCGCGTTTCCCATGTTTTGTGAGAAATAAACATCACGGGATCAAATGCTGCCGATGTGGGGCATTATTTTCTTAATCAAATTAAGGTTCCGAATGTAGAAAAGGGAGCATCTTGGATACAAATAATAATAAAAAAATCACAGTTGCTGGAATTTTAAAAAAGAAAAAAGAAATAGAAAAGTGTAACCTTTACCGGTAGTTAGAAGCTTCTTGAACAGCTTTGCTCTATTGGATAAAGTAGAATCCCTTTTGGTTTTGGCCCTTCCAGAAAAGGACGGTAGAAAGTTTTTGCGCAACAATTGGAGCCAACATGGTTTTTCTTTATTTTATTTTATTTTATTTTCCTTTTCTTACACTTCGAAGAAAACATAGATTCCTTGTTCCACATTCAATTAGTTTAATTAAGATGGTTAAGTTTCCATATGTTCTTTTAAATATATATATCAAGAATAAATAATACATTATGATATTATAAAAATTTTAATTTATATTCTACCAATTGTACTAAGTATTTTAAAAATTATACTATAAATAAATTTTTATTGGTTAATGCATATCTATTAAACTCATGTCAATATCGTTCACCAAAAATAAAAGTAAAAATTTAAAATATTTTGCTTTTCTAACCTTGGACAGCTGAAGCGGGGAATTTGTTTTGATTCTAATTCTGACCATGGGTTTGTTTGTGCAGGGTTATCCCAACAAGTCTTATGCCAAGAGAGGTACATGTAGATCCCCTTGTCACTAACTATTTTACAGTTCATTTCATTATTATACGGTGATAGCATTATTAGTTAATTTAAAGATCAAATAATGGCTAGTGTAATTAGACTAGATATATGGAATGGTCGATGAATGATGATATAAATATTCATATAGTTATGTTGCAAATGCAGATAACAGGTGATCCTATTGGGGAAGTGAGAGCCGTATCAAATATGCACCAAAGGAAAGCCGAGATGGCCCGTCAAGCCGATGCCTTTATTGCCCTCCCTGGTAAGAATTTTAATCACTCATATGATGTAACCATATAACAAAAACAGAAGAGAGTCTTAATTATCACATGAAAGGGGATATTAATTTGTTCTTTGATCTACACATAGAGCTAATTCTAATTCTAATTTTCAACCAACAGGAGGATATGGAACCCTTGAAGAATTGCTGGAAGTCATTACGTGGGCTCAGCTTGGAATCCACAGCAAACCCGTAAGCTCTACTCCTCAACAATTTAGTTGACACATATATGGATAAAGCATATACCAATCAATATCATTGTAGTTACAAACTGTTGGCAAAATAATTTTCTTAACCTTTGGTATTATTTATCTTTTAAAACAATACATTAATCTAAAGAAAATTATTAATTGCATAAATTATTATAATAAAATAATTTTCATTCAAATATATATTTCTATTAAAAGAGTTAAACTGTAATCGTAAATTAGTTAGTATTTAAGTGAGATAATAAGAAAATTATTTAAAACTTAATGTTTTTTATTTAAATATTTTGAGATAAATTGAAACTACTCAGATTCTAGACATTCCCTTTGTCTTGTATTACTAACATTCTTTTAATATTTTATAAAGAAAATATAAAATTAAATATATTTAATATCTTGAAAATACAACAAATATTTAATATTTTCGTTTAGTAAGAATTAATAAAAAATGTTGTAGTAGAATTTAAAATAATTATATATATATAGCTGATATAGAATAATAGAAACCTATATATGGGGAAAGAGGCCCGAAAGATGGGAAAATAAAATATTATAGCTTTTGACATGGAACAAAGGATCTTCATTAGCGTATTGTGACTCTGGATTAAATTCTACCGCACACAAAATATAAACTAATCAAACCCCTTTATTATATATATTGTTGTTTTGCCTTTGGTTTTTGGTACAGCATTTGCCTTAAGCAACTTGTTTTAACACCGTTGTAGTATGTGTTATCAGTTGTCATGTTACTTAGATATATTTTTTTGGTTGATTAGCCAAGTTGACTGGATATGATTCGGTAAAATAAAGTGCTTCATCAACTTCAAATTGTATCCATCATCCATGTGTGTATATATATAATATAAATATGTTTAACAACCAGGAAGCTTCAATATGTACATAACCCGATAAATGTGGGCTATTTAATTCGGATTCATAAGAGCGAATAGTCTCAGATTTAGCTTAGTTAATCATTGTCACGTTTGAAGGTTCTCCGTTTGAATGGGAGCACCTAATATAAAACGGATTGAAGATTGAAGAACAAACGCAAAATAAAGAAAGTTGTAATTGGTTAATGAAAATATCTGGTAATTGACATAGTGTTTGTTTGTCAAATTTGTGAGATGCAGGTGGGCCTGTTGAATGTGGATGGATTTTACAATTCCTTGTTGTCTTTCATTGACAAGGCCGTTGATGAAGGTTTTATATCCCCTACAGCACGTCGCATTATCGTGTCAGCACCCACAGCCAAACAATTGATGCTAGAACTAGAGGTGCGTAAATATAAAATGATCAATGTTATGTGGTTTAAGTTGAGCCAAGCAAAATTATGATGATGATACGAATACTACTAGTTAATACAAGTTGCTAATTCAAGTTGTTCATGATATTCGATGTCTTTGCTTGTACTTAATTATATCGTTAATTAAATATTTTATGGAAGCAGGAACATGTTCCTGAGCAAGATGAGTTTGCGTCCAAGTTGGTGTGGGAAGAAAGACTCAATTACGTGCCTGAATCAGAAGTTGCCACGTGATCGATCCTCTTTGTGACGATTCATGATCCACGGTTTGGGTTTTTACATTTATAGCATTTTGGGTACATAGGATAGGACTCATCCATCATATACGGGCATAGGGACCGTAGGTCACAGTTTTTTTTTTTTTTTTTTTTGCCAACCTTTTGTTAATGGCCCTAGTATACTGGAAACGAGGGTAGTTCAAAATGTGGAAAATCTCAATTGAAATTTATGTTTCCATCGGCTTGGCAATGAAGAAGATCCGAATCATTCACGGCAACCTTTGTCCTTCAGTTTTTCTCTTTTTTCTTTTAGTTCAGTCTTGTCTCTTTGAACCAACCATTACTTTTAGATATATTCTTTAATAACAACTTGGTCAAAATTGCCAGTTGAAAAACACTAGAGAATATGTACTCTTAATCAAATGTCACCATCTAACTCCTTCAAGGGACAAGGGGAGATATATATACCTCAATTATGTTATTCCTGAATTCTTAACATGTTGATTAATACGTGTTCATCCATAATCATGGTGTATAATGCACAACTGTCTACAAGCAATCTTCCGTTATTCTTGGGGAGATGCTTACACAACAGTATAGCATTAATTGGAAAAGAGATTTTCTTTTTCATAAAAAACTAGTTTGACATTATATTATATGTCTAAAGTGTCTGTCAAATTGACTACCTGGTGTTGGTAAGATAATAAAATTTTAGGCCAAGTGTTTTAGGTTTTGTTTCGATCGGCCAAGTGTTTGAGGTTTTGTTTCAAGAATGATCGAATCGCTACTTTCAAAGAAATAATGACACTTGATGTTAAAGAAGGAAATTTATGTTCAGATTGAAGAATCTGATTCAAATAGAAGAGAATTGAAAGTTTAAGACTAATAAAAAAAATGTATTCGAAGAGTTAATTGATTGAAGTGATCAAGATGATCCAAGATAATAATCCAATTTGTTACGTGTAAAAAAGCTTGAATATGATTTTAATTCTAATAAAAAATAAGTTTTAGTTTTGATCTCGTAAAAAAAATTATTTTTTTTTCCATTCTTATAAAATTTAAAATTAATATTTTTTATTTTTATAAAATTAATAAATTTTAGTTTAGGTAAAAAAAGTTATTTTCATAACTCAAAAATTTGATGATTTTTAATTTATAACGTTAATTTTAAGGTATATAAATAATATTTATTTTGATATTTAATATTTTTAACAATATAGTTATCTCTTTAAAAATTTAACAATATAGTTTTTTAATCTCCCGTTAAGCATAAAATCAATTATTTCATATTTTTAAAGAACAAAAAATTTAAAAAAAATATAAGAATTAAAATCAAAATTTACTTATTTTATAATAATTAAATATTTAAATTTATTAAAAAAATAATTCTAATGTAAAACAATTTAGTAGTTATTTTTAGAAATTAAAAAAAACAATAGAAATTAATTTATATTATTTTATAATCATAAAGATCACTTTTTAAAAGAAAATCTGATTTTACGAGAAATTATTTAAAATGGCTATTGATTTTAATTAATTTTATATTCTTTTCAGATTTTGATTATTTTAAAACGTTGAAAAAAAAAACGTATAAACAACTAAAAAAAGTGATTTTTCTTTAAAGATGGACTCAATAATCAATGGTTATATTCAATTATTTTAGCTCACCCTAAAATACAATTAAGAATTAATCAAGAGAGAAAAACATTTATGACTATTTATCTATTCAATCATTAATTATTTATTTTTAGGTTTAACCTATGCATCTTTCAGAGTAATGAAGAACTTAGTTACGTAATTCTATTTGTATATTGTGTTTGTTATTTTTATTAAAATTTAAGGTAAAATATGACTTTGATCCCTCGAAATATTTTGAAAAGTAAGCACTACTTATCAAAATTAGAATCGATCACAATAATCACAATTAAATAGAAGTAAAATAAGAATCAATATCTCAAATTAACGTAAAATATCAATGAACTTGTAAATTTTGTTGTCTAATAGCAAACTACCGTGAAATGAATTTCAACCTGAATTTTGAGTTTAGACGTATGAGGACTTTGAAATATTTTTCATTTATTTTTGTTGATTACTCATAGGCCAATCTCATTTTCCTTTTTTATTTTGTTTTCTTTCCTTAAATATTAAACAATATATTCCACAATCAAAATTCTTTCCTTTCTTTAATTAAGCCTAAGAGCTTGTTTGGTTAGAGGAAAATAAATGCGGAAGGAGGAATTTTTATAAAAAAAAAATCATTTGATTCAATTTTTTTTTTTTTTTAGGAGAGCAAATCACTTCATCTTCTAATTTATTGTTCTCATCCAATATCCAATAGATTTAAAAAAGATGAAAGAATTTAAAACATTTTAAACGTAAAGAGTAAAATATCCTCACTTATATTTTAAATTTTAAAATTATAAAAGTACAAAAAAAAATATTAAGACTAAAATATTATTATTTATATTTTAAAATTCAAAACAAAAAGATAAAATAAAATAAAATTCCCTTGTGTGTTGATGAATGGCAGAGGAGGTCTGTGTGTAAGAGAATGATCATTAGCGGAGGTTAAATATAGAAGGTTTGCGGCTATTGCTAGTGAAGTTGTGTGGCTCTCCTCTCACAATTTGAGATTTGCATTTCATCTAACATGATTTATTATGACAAGTCAAGTATTCATCTGACTTCAAACCCTGATCATCACGAGAGAGAGAGAGAGAGAGAGGTGCAAACACAGACATTGACATTCACTTAATAAGATGATTAGTCCAATTCTCTAAATTGAAACTGATTGATGTCAAATCTGCCCATCAGATTGCTTACATCACGAGAGGTCCAAATACATCGACATTGACATTCACTTAATAAGAGAATTAGTCCAATCCTCTATATTGAAACTGGTTCATGTCAAATCTGCCCTCGGTTTGCTTATTTGTTAACTATGCCATTACATTACCTAATGCTCATTTTTAGACCTTACGTTCCAAGTTGGGAATCCTTGATCTGTACTTCCCGCCTTGAGGGGGTATTGCAACTAATAATTAGTTAGTTAGCCATGTGTTAGTTACTCAATCAAGTTAGTTTCGATTTCAATTACTCAGTTTTTCATTGCATATATTCTCCTCTCTTGTACAAAGTACATACAATTCGATGAATGAGAAATTAATCCCTTTCTCCCTGTATCGAGGATCAAAACCAAAAAAATAGTCCTCATTCAACCAGAAACTATAGTATTCCTAACTGGCGGCAGGTCAAGACCGGGTTTGGCTGCTAGACTTCACTATAGTTGATTCAGTTCTCTACTACACTGCCCATCAGAAATAAAATAAAAAAAAAATAGATAAGTAAATAACATGGGTTTCTGGACTGATATCATAAAAGGATCATATAGAAAGAAAGACACAAAAGTAAATTTATCAAGACCCTATATAATTTTGGATTAAGGGCATCGGAGTTATTTTATCATTATGAACGGTGAATTCCTTATCATTTCTATTTTAGTTAAATAAAGTGAAAAAAAAAGCTAGATGCTATTACTATACAAATCGAGTCTTTGATGTAGGTACATGCTTAATTCTCACCACCTCTCCTTCCACTTGTGAGCAGTGTGGTACCCTAAGCCATGAAGAAGAAGATTGTCGATTGAATAACTTCTTCACCAAAGTCATAGAGGAGGCAAACTTCATCGTCTAGAACCAAAATAATCTTTATTCCTTATACTACAACCTTGACTAGAGGGAATACCCCAACTTCTACTGGAGAGGAAAAAAGGCCAAGCCTGTAGCACATAATAACTCAATACATGACCAAGAATGATGAAATACTCAAAGCAATGGAGACTCAAATCTCTAACTTGGCTACCCTTATGTCCAACAGGTTCAAGGCTCTTCTCCCACTCAAACAAACCCAACTCAAGGAAAGAAGTGAAAGTCATTACTCTTAGGAGTAGAAAGGTGTTCAAGGAGTCCCAAAAGATAGAGAAGTAAGTAGCACCTAAAGGCACTGGTAAGACAGCTAAAAGCATAGTATAGAACAAAGGAGCAAAGTCCTGGGCCTCCACGGGTTTATGTCCATTTTTAGTTTGTTTTCCTTCTTTGTTTATTTATGTCTATTTTTAGTTTGTTTGTCTTTTATTATATATGAAGGTAGCTAAATCGTTTTTAGGGGTTTTGGTATATTTTATGCTTAAAACCCTCGACTATTCTTTTGAATGCAATTTTTGTGTTCTGTTTTTTATTGTCCAAATTATCATTTTGCTTTGACTATTCTTTACATGTTTAATTAAATAATTAGTGACAATCGTATCTTAGTTGGTTAGTTGGTAGAACTTTAAGATAATTGGATTTAAGAAATTGCATCATCAACTTCTTCCCTTATAAATGAAACCATAACCCTTAATTCAAAAATACTAAAACCAATTATTTTCATCTATTATCTTACTTTTCTGTTTTATTTGTTTCCTTTATTCTGATTTCGTGTTATTTGGTGAGCTGGACCGAAGACACCAGGCAGTATCCCAAAGACCAAAGTGTAGGCTGTACATTTTGTGCACATAATCTGACATCCAGAATGTGCACCATTGATTTTGAAATAAAAGGAGACGAGAGAAAGAGAAATGGTTGATAGCAGTGAGAAATATATGAGAAAGTTTCATGTGTAAGTACAAATAACATGCAACAAAGATAGCACAATAACAAAGATATTCCCATAGTGATTATTTCTCAACAGTTTCTCATCCACACTAAAACAGAAGAGTAAAGCAAAAAAGAGCAGTAAGTCGTGCTCGGTACCTTAAAAATTCTCAGGACTATCATCCAATTGTTTCTCGTCTTCTATATCAACCTCTAGAATCTCCTGAAACCAAAGGATGCGTTGGAAAAATAGGAGAGTATAATTTAGTGGTTATTACAATTATAATATAGCAAACTAAAGGGTTGTATATAAAAAAAGAAGCAGAAGAGACTTACAGGGATCCTCTGTTTGAGATAATTACCGACCCTGGCAAGGACCATGGAACGCTGGTGCCAAAAGCGACCCTTAAGGCTAATCTTCACAAAAGGCCCATCCAAGTCAGCTAGTTCAACCACTCCTGAAATTAGATTACGTGTCATTATACACTGACACGGTACTACCAACCAGCATAACACCTACCTTACCTGTCATACCAACAGAGGTGTCAAAGATCTGGCCCAGCTCCTGTCTAGCGTCGTCCAAAACCTGTCTCACGTTGTTTTCTGTCAGGTCGAGCGGCGGTGGAACGGGAAGAGCCGCTGATAGAGGTTTCAACGTCCTCCGTCGCTTGCCACGTGTCGTTGATTGAAGTGGAGAATTAGGACTTGTTTTGGATGGCGGCTTTGGGGCATTGTAATTGGTTACAGCACCTGCTGACAGATTGAGCGAGCTTACATTATGGTTACGGATGTGAAAGCCACCATACAGGCCATTCTGGAGTAGGGACATAGTCCTTCAATCTGCGCCTCTTTTTTTCCTTTATAAACCTAAGTTTGGAAGATGTTCAATTGACTGAATTTGAAAGGAAAGAGTCGCAGAGAATACTACTCAGTAGTGGCTATCTAGAATCGGATATGGATGGATAGACACACCACCAGTGCTCCCCATAAAACAACTTTCTAAAAATAAAATTATATATATATATATATATATATACACACCCGAAACCAAAGAACGAGGTTTTTTTTTTTTTTTTAAAACATGTTTTTGTCACATAAAAAAGAACTTATTTGACATAGCCTAAACCTTTTATAAGAAGAGTTCCTTATATTTTAAAAAATTACAATAATTAAATAATTAAAAAATAAGTTTATTTTTTTTTCAAAATTACAAAAGTTATTTAAAAACTGTACCGTAAAAATAAATTTCATATTTTTTTAGTAGAAAGAAACAATTGTGTTCCAAAAAAGTTCTCCCATCCCAATGGTAACTTCGAACACTTTGGACAATGAGAAAGTAATGGTAAAGACCAGCAAACATTACGACGATAGTTACCTTGTACCATTCTGAGTACATCTAAAATCAGTTTCATTAGTCACAGAGTTAGACTGGTTTTGAATTTGGACTTCAATTAATAAGCGAATTTGGTTTTATAAAAACTGGTTAAATGGATAAATGGATAGATCCATATAAATTTGTGATATGTTGTGAATTTAAGAATCTCCATGTAAATATTTCTGTGTTTATTGGGTTAAAATTTAATTGGTAAGCATATTAAATTATGGTGTAAGGCCGTGTAACCTAACACTGATGATGGGTGAAAACTAGAGTTTCCGAAGAGAAGAGACTACTCCAAATGTATACAAGTATATTTGCTTCAGCAAATCGATAGGACTGCATTCTTAAGAGAATGTCCTCAAGAAATTGGCAACTAAGGGTAATTTTTATTGGTGTCCCAATTCTTAATATAAATCCAAGTAATTATTAATTCTTACGAATACATCCTTGCTTGATAAAGTTACTTAACTATGACTGCTTATAGCTCCATTATCGATAAAAATGCATTTTCCATAAACAATCATGATGTACATCTTAAACAGAAGTAATGGTAAAATTAATACATAATCCGTTCTAAAATCATGGAACAACAGTGTGCATTTATAATCATTAATCAGACCCTGTCAGTACAAATTTTAAAAACTTGCATTGCATAAAACAAAATCCTTTTACTCCATTAATTGATACATATGAGCAATTGCTACTCAACTATCATCCTCCCTACACCGCAGCAAAGTACTCTTTGCTAAGTTTAGGGTCTGGTTTCATGGACTTCTCACCAGGCTTCCACCCAGCTGGGCAAACTTCATCTGGGTTATCCTGCACATACTGCAAGGCCTGCAAGACCAATGCACATAAATAGAGGCAAAGAATTCATATAAATGATAGAAGGGTAAAAGAAACAAACAAAAAGATGGGAGATATATTAAAATGTGTTCAATCCTGGTGTTATCCTAATTGGACGAATAATTACCTGGAGTGTTCTCTTTGTTTCATCGACACTTCTACCAATTGCCAGGTTGTTAATGGTAGAATGCTGAATAACCCCTTCCTTATCAATAATGAACAATCCTCTCAACGCAATCCCCTAAATCATTGGAAACATTTGGAATCGCTGTCAGAAGTGCCCTAAAAAGTGGAATGAAAAGCAATAGTTTCACAGCCAAAATTTCACCACTTGACACAATGCTAAAGGCATTACCTAGGAAGCATCCTACATTTTGGTTCCAGGGAACATATTGAAACTAAAGCACAAAATACATTGCGGTTGATAAGAAAGGAAAATGAATAGCCATAGTTTTAGCCCATGATTCAAAAATACCTGATCAGGAATGAGAACACCAAAAGATTTCGAGATGGATTTGGTGATATCAGAAATCAAAGGATAGTTCAAGTCACCAAGACCACCTGACTTTCTATCAGTTTGAACCCATGCAAGGTGCGAAAACTACAATGATAAGAATAACACCACTAATCAAGAAGAAGCAAACTTTAGAAGTGCCTTTGGATAAGGCTACAACAAGATAATTGTGAATGTAGAGAAAGGAATAGTAATAGATAATAACATAAAAAACTGTGTTTTCTTGGGCATGTACACATCTACGAGTGGGAATATTGTGTCTCACTCCACAAAATCACACACATCCTTTACAAATATTAAGAATAACATCGCATCTGTCGTCTGTAGGTCAAGAAAAACACATTTCAATTATCAAAGTTCAAATGAAGTAGTTGTCCAATATTTGACTTTCCATTATTTATGAAGTGATTTCCTCTAACCATACTCTTCAATACATTCTAATTCTTTGTAGGAAGTTCCAGAAAAAAATAAAAATACGGAACCCATGCAGTATTGCCAATTATGCTAAAAACTCTCAGCCATAGCTTCTTCCTACAAAATGAATCATTAAGGCCTTAAACTATGTGGAGACTGTAAGTTGGCAAGTCTTTGCACATCCTTCATTTTCTTCAGCAGCTTATATATGCAGGCAAAAGAATGCCATATCAATAATCAAGAAACGTATACAATAACCAAAGCCTTTTCCCCAATTATTGACGTTACATTGATCAAACAATATCATATCAAGAAAAGTATGGGAAGAAAACTATATAAGGGCCAGTAGCAGAGAAAATAGTTTAAAAAAGGGGGTCAAAACAAACCACACTGTCAACTGAAACAGCCAATATCTCTGTATTTAGTTCCTCAAACTCTGCATACCGGTCGCTGAAAGCAGTGATTTCTGTACACAAGTAATATTATTTGGGTTAAAAAGGAGAAAATTTAGCATCCACAACAATCTCAATGGGACTATAGTTTACTAAAATGTTAACTAACCTGTCGGACAAACGAACGTGAAGTCCAATGGGTAGAAAAATAGGATAACATATTTTTTCCCAATATATTCAGAGAGTTTGACCTGAAAAGACAGTGTTTTAGTCAAAATAATTTCTAATCACAAAATTTTCCAAACAGCATTGTATAATAAATACCTTGATAAACTCCTGATCAAAAACAGCCTCTGCTTCAAAATCCGGTGCTGTGTTCCCAACTAATGGAAGTTCACTCTTTTAAACAAAATAAACAAAAAACAAAAAAGAATAAATAAATTACTTCAGAGATCAAGCTGGAGAAATTACACTCTAAAAACTTGAGTTTTCAGCTTCATCAATAAAGTTATGACTGTCAATGCTAATAGAAAAAGACTCCCACACACATGAACATATATTCTAGAAATTCCAATACAATGCTCACAACCTTCAAGGAGGAAGAGTCTAGAATTCCCATATTATTTTAATTTAAAGCAAGTTCTTCTAATTACAATGAATTTGTGCTTCACTGCAAACAACTATCATATCTATCAACTAATAAGCTGGACAATGCAGCAAACAGAAACTCAACCATCACCACAATCACCAATGTAGTTTATTTTCACAGTTCAGTCATAAAAGCCCATAAAATTCAGCAGGTAAGCAAAACCAGTGAGAGGCCCAAACAAGAGAGTTGGAAATGAAAACCAAATCTTGATGAGCTGAGAGCCAAATGCATAAAACAAGAGGCCAGCAAACAAAAAGTAAAATCTTGTACAGCGCAATGTATCAACTTTGTAGAGAAACAAACAATAACTAGAACGAAGAGAAACTTACCGAAGCCCTGACAAGGAAGCTTCTGAGAGAAGGAAATGAGCGATTGAGAGGAACAGAGAGAGAGAGGGGAGAGGTGCATAGAGGTTTGCAAAGAGAAATGGAAGAATTGGGAAAGGAGACAGAAGAAAGGGAAGAAGGGAATTTGGGAGAGAAGAGAATGTTAGGATTGGAAGAGATGGCAGAAGGAGAGAGAGCTGAGCAAGCCATGAGTGAGTGTGAGGGAGAGCAAATAAAACAAAATGGAAGAGGGACAAAACAGTAACTAAGACTGATGCTATTGCCACCTACCCGTTTTACTTTCTTTTTTTATTAATAAATAAATAAGTATTTTTAAGATTTTCTTATATCTTTGAAATAGTATACAATGTTTTTATTATATATTTTTTAATTGATTGCTTAAAAACTAAGATGCAAAAAATATTTGAATATTGAATTTTACTATTTAAATATATTTATATTTAATTCTTTAGTATGTGCGTTAAGAACTTACGTTGACAACACACTAGTAAAATTTTCTCTATCTAATTTAAAATAATATTTACAGGGGATTGCTAACCTACTCTCCCCTTCTTTTTAGTTTGAGGATATTAACAATTTACACAAAAACTTTTGAACTAAAAAACAATGGATTGTGTTGTTTTAGTAAATTTAATTTAAGGATATAATAATAATTTATTGTTTCAACTTTTTTAAAAAATAAACAAATTGTTTCTCTTTCCTAATTTATTGATTTCTCTCTCCTCTTGTCTTTCACTTTCCATCATTTAATTTTCAAAGTCTTATTACATTTCCCTTTTAAAGTCTCCTCCTTCCCTCTTTTTCAACTTTTTTCCTATTATTAATCCTAAAATTTCCTCAAACTCAAACATCAAACAAAACTCAAACATCAAGCAAAATATAAGTTAATTTTTCAAGTTCAAATTAAATGTCAAAATTAACTATAAAATGGTGATTATATATTTTCTTCCTCGATTTTCAATGACACCTTAATTTAAAAAAAAAAAGAATTTAAAATTTGTACGTGATATAAGTAAAGTCAAGTGACCTAAAAAATAACTTTTGGAATGTGTATCTCAATATCTCTTCTCATGGTACAAAAGATTATCAAGATTAGATGTTTACCGGATATTGAGGATGGATGGTCGGTAGAAGAATATTCACTTAAAAAGAAAAAAAATTCAACCAACAAGAGTTTGAGTATTGTACATAAAAATGGTGAGAATTCAATTTTGGAGATTTCATTATGGAATAGAGTGGTGCAAGGATACCACGTTTGTCGTCTTGTGGTAGTGAAATGTTAGAGATGATGAAAGAGGTATGAGAGATGAGTGACATAAGAGAGAGAAACCATTTATTTATTTTGTTAAGAAAATTAAAACAATAATTACTATTATATCCTTAAATTAAATTCAGTAAAACAACAAACTTGTTTTTTGTTCAAAAGTTTTGGTGTAGGTTGCTAATGTACTTCAACTAAAAAGGTGGAAGTATGTTAGCAATCTCCCATATTCAAAAATGTAACATAGAAGCATGTCACGCTATATATGGAGTATATTTGGCATGTCATTTTAAAAGTCTATAAGCTAGTATGATGGGTATATAAGTTTATTTAATTAAAATCAATTTATTTGATATATGAGATTATTTTAGTAATTTTAATTTATTTTCATATGTTACTTATACTAGTTTATAAGCTCTTAATTTTTTTTTCATTATTATCTTTACTAATTTACTTGAAATATTTTTTATCTTTTTATTTTAAAAGATATTTTTATCGTCATATTTTAGGAAAGATTAAGCAAAATTATCAAATCTTCGTCATTTCTTTAAAATATAATATTTCAAAAAGTTTATAACATTTTTAATTCAACTAATTAGTCTTTTACTTCTTAACTTATACTACTAATAAGTCTCAGTTAGTTTATCAACTAGCTTTGTCAAACATGTAGATATTCCTACACTGAGATTTAATTAATTACTCATGTTTTAAAATAAATATATTTCTCTTTTAATGTATCTTATATTTCATAAATTAGTTAAATAATATGTTATTATAACATGAAAATTAACTAAAAAACACATAATAGTAATAACATTGTTGAAATTGTCTCTTAGTCTTATGCCTAAATAAGGACGACATGAGATTCAAATTTAATGAATACTTGTAATATATTCAAGGTGAAAAAGATAATTATTCATTAAATGAATTTAGTTTTGGTAATATGTACAATGTATTAGGTTCTAACATTGTTATCGTCATTATATTTACTTATTTTATTAAAAAAATGATTTGGTTTCACATATAAGTATTTATCTAAAAAAAATCAAATTACACTTTTGGTCCCGTGTAATACCAAATTTATAATCCCCTCAATTTTTAATTGCTCATTTAATTTTCTTATTTTTTAAATTAAGTGATTTTGATCCTATCCTTAAATCTCCATCCATTGATTATGTGGTACTGATGTTAACTATGATATGGACTTAATTGAGATGTGGTGACAAATGATTTATGAATATTTGAAACTTTTTTAGCTAGTATATTAATTACTTGAAATATATTTTAATTAAAAAATGAAACATAAAATGAAGGTGATTGTCATGGTTGATTTTTCCCAATTTGTCAACCCTAACACGAATCTTAAAATGTAAGATCAATGAAAGGTTCATGTTTTCCACCTTCATCTACCACACTACCTTATTTCACCATCGAATTCCATAACTCAAACCATACACCAAACCCCCAACATAGCCTATGTGTCACCTTAAATAGAACCATCACAACCACCACATCAACATCGTGCTACCAACTATTATTCCTGCACATTAGTTATGCACACAAAAACTAGTGAGATAACAATTTCTTTAGAAGCATATGTATTTCACCCTATTATCAAAATCAAACAATAAGAAAACAAATCAAGCAAAAAAATCAAATTGAAATCCAATAATAGGAGAGAGAGGAATAGAAACATAGAAAAATATAGAGAATAAAATAAATAAAACCAAAAGAGGGTGGTGTTGTCAGCACCACACTGTTATTTGAACCCAATGAATAGAACAACTAAGAAAAAAACAAAATCCCTAACCTACACCATCATACTACCATCAACAACCCTCCAACCACCACGACTCAGATCTACAACATTAGATCTCAAATCAACATCACTCTTGAGCCAAAAATCACACCAAGGATGAAGACTCAAAATCAGAGAAACCTGACCTACAAAAGAAGAAATAACAAATAAAAATACATAAACAGAGGACCAGTGATAAGAATCTTGCAAATTTTTAATAATAAGGTTGAGATCTGATTCAATTCATGTTGTTACGCTTAACAACAAATTTTCAAAATGAAATCAAACAAAATACACAATGAATGAATTTCTTAAGTAAGATTGATAGATCCATCAACGATATATGCAAATCTCGTGTAATAAGATTTGTAGATCTCATTATTTTACAAGATTTGCATATCTTGTTGATAGATCTAGCAATTTTATTCAAGATTTTGTTACAGATAAGATTTTCCCCTTTTATTCCTTTTTTTCAACTTACCCACGTCCTTCCTTGTTCAAGCAACAATTCTTCTCACCTAATACATTGTTGTGGACCACCTTGCGCTGTTACTCGAGGCAATTTCTGACAGTGGCATTTCATTTTCCTTTTTTTCTTTCCTTGTTTCTTCAACACCTTCCTCCATTCATCTCTATTATTTGACACCATGTGTGGATAGTGATAGCGCTTCTTTCTTGCTTATTAGTTCAGATCTTGAACTTTTTTAATAACAGGGTTGAGATCTGATTCAATTCATGTTGTTACACTTAACAAAATAAATTCCAGAACGAAATCAGATCCATCAATGAGATCTATAGATCTGCATATTTTGTATGTAACAAAATTTGTAGATCTCACTATTTTGACTGTATTACATACGAGATTTTTAGATCTCGTTGATGGATCTATGGATTTTCTTTTATTTGATTTCATTCTGGAATTTTGTTGTTAAACATAACAAGATTAATTAAATTAAATCTCAACTCTATTGTTAAAAAATTGAAAGATGCAAGATCTCAATTAACAAGCAAGAAAGAAGCATTACCACTCACATATAGCACCAAACTATGGAGATGGAGAAGGTGATGAAGAATACTAGGGATGGATTTGCAACGTGTATATGAATAGAGATGGAGAGAGGAAGGTGATGAAGGAAAGAGGAAAGAAAAACAAAAAATGGAATGCCACTGCCAAAAATAACCTCGAGCACAGGGACAAATTTGAGGTAGGCATATACCTTGGTCTCCTATCCCTCGATTCTTCTTCTATATATATACACATATTCAAGCGTTTTTTTATTTATATAATTTATCTACACAATCTCCTAATGTATTTTTTGCTTTTCCCATAATAACATGGGTCAATCTAATATATTGGATTTTTTTGAGTGCATGTAAGGGACCAAAAAGGCCCAAACTAAAACCCATAAAGAAATAGAATAAAAGAGTTACCAGTTAAAAGACTACAAGATAAAAAGTCAAGAAGAAAATAAAAAAAAAACTCAAATTATCAGGTTGGATTTGTTCATACTTTATGCCATTCTCATATATTCAATATTGATATTAAATTATTGTATTAGCTCGTTGTTCTAAGCACAATTAATATATTCTCAAGTTTTGTTTGTATCGCAACGGGATGGCAAAACAAAATGTAGAAAAATAGAAGTTCAAGTTATTTTCAAAAGAAGAAAGAAAAACAAACTCAATGGAGTCGCTACTAATGTTTTAAGGAAAACCTTGAAAAGGATATGGTAAGTCTTTGAAAATATATTTGAGGTTCAGGAGTCAATTACGTGTAGGAAAGATATTAGCATTTTACGACGTCCGTCCTAAGACGGTTACCTTAATCAATTAAGAAAATCAATTGAAATTCTTTAAAGTATTTACCTCACCTAATAAACAATGAAATTGTTATACAATATTTATCTTTTATTATTGAAAAAGAGTTTATTATTTTTGGAATTTTAGGCTTGACAGGGGATGATTCCCTACTCCTATATACTAAGTGCAATGAAGAAATAAGAGTCGCGTAGATTTTAAATATGGAATGTTATGTGTGGTGGTTTTTGTTTTATTGGGTTTTTGATTGGTATATTAATGGACAAAAGAGTCGTCCAATGCTCTGTGTTTAATGAGTATGGGTGACAACAAAGAACAACAATGAAAAGTGATAGTAGGTATGGACAAAAGAGTTGTCAAAGGCTCTACGTCTAATAGGTATGGACAGTAGCATAAAGCAAAAGTAGAAAATGGTAATAAGAAGGGAATTGGTAGTAGATATGCACAAAAGAGTCGTTCAAGACTTTACGTCCAATACGGGTGGGTGACAATAGAGAACAACAATGGGAAGTAATAATAGGTATGGACAAAAGAGATGTCAAAGGCTCTATGTCCAATAGGTATAGATAATAACATAAACAAAAGTAGAAAATGGTAACAGGAATAGAAATTGGTAACAGATGTGGATTGAAGAGTCGTCCAAGGCTTTACGTCCAATAAGTGTGGGTGACAGTAAAGAACAACAATGGAAAGTGATGGCAAGTGTGGACAAAAGAGCTATCCAAGGCTCTACGTCCAATAGATATAGATAATAACATAAAACAAAAGTAGAAAATGGTAACAGGAATGAGAATTGGTAACAAATATGGACAAAAGAATCATCTAAGGCTCTACATCCAATAGATGGTTGATAGTATAGAGTAGTAGTAGAAAATGACAACACGAATGGACAGAACAGTCGTACATGGCTTTGCATCCAATGGGTGGATAAAAGTATAGAATGACAGTAGAAAATGGTTATAGGAATAGACAAAATCGTCCAAGGCTCTACATCTAATGGGTAAATGATGGTATAGATTAGCAGCAACAATTGGTAAGAGAGTTACTGCGTCCAAACGCATGAACGCAGATAGCAAAAAAAATAAACTGAGTTGAAAGGGGTCATTGTGTCCAAACGCTTGAACACAAGTAATAGAAAATATAACAAAGGCAAGAGGGGAGCTACTGCATCCAATTGCATGGACGTAGGTAGCAAAAAACGTAAATAGGTTGAAAGGGAGCTACTACATCCAAATGCATGGATGCACGTAGCAAAAAACATAAAATGAGTTGATAGGAAGCTACTTCGTCCAAACGTGTGCACACAGGTAGTAAAATACATGAAAAAGATTGATAAGAACTACTATTTCCAAACGCATGAACATTGGCAGCAGAAAGCACAAAATGGGTTGAAAGGGAGCTACTACGTCCAAACACATGGACACAGGTAGTAGAAAACATAGAAAAAGTTGGGAGGAAGCTATTGCTTCCAAATGCATGGAAGCAAGTAGCAAAAAGTATAAAATGGGTTGATAGGGAGCTACTATGTCCAAACATGTGATGTAGATAGCAGAAAACATAAAAAAAGATTGACAAGGAGCTATTATGTCCAAACGGATGGACGCAGGAAGCAAAATATAGAAAACAAAAAGGATAAATTCCTTCGAACGAATCCTCATCTAAAGGAAACTGCAAAAAACAAAAAATGACAAATCCTTTTGGACGAGCATTCATCCAAGGGAGAATGCAGAAAATAGAAGGGACAAATATTTTTGGATGAATCCTCATCCAAAGGAAAATGCAGAAAATAGAAAATGACAAATCATTTTGGACCAACTCTCATCCAAAGAAAAATGCAGAAATAGAAGGGACAAATTCCTTTGGACGAGCCCTTATTCAAAGAAAAATGCAGAAAAACAGAAAAAAAAATGATAAATCTTTTTAGACGAACCCTCATTCAAAGGAAAATGCAAAAAACCAAAGGGACAAAGTCCTTTGGACGAGGACTTACAAAAAACAAAACGATAAATCTCTTTGGACGAGCCCTCATTGAAAGAAAAATGTAGGAAATAAAAGGGACAAATCCTTTTGGACGAGCTATCATCCAAAGGAATGTAGGGGAGTGATGCTCGTCTGTGAGTGCAGAATAGGAATGTTGTTTCTTTAGGTGTGAGTCCAAGGAATGAAAGACAACAAATAGAAGACTCCTTTGGGCAGGACAAGTCCAAAGGAACGAATGCAGAACAAGGTTGTTCCTTTGGACGTAGGTCCAAAGGAATGAAATGCAACATGAGACTATTCCTTTGGATGCTTGTCCAAAGGAATTGCATGTAAAATAAGCTACCCTATTAGACGTTGTCTAGGGGAGAAGTGCAAGAGAGGAACTACTCCTTTGGATGCAGGTCCAAAGGAACAAATGTAGAAACAAAAATACTCCTTTTAATATGGATCCAAAAGAACAAAATGTAGCAAGAACTGCTCCTTTGGATATGGGTCCAAAGGAACATAATGCAAAATAAAACTTCTCCTTTAGGCGCAAGTCTAAAGGGACAAAAATGAAAAAACAAAAATGTTCCTCTGGATGTGAGTTCAAAGGAATAAAATGTAGTAAGAATTGCTTCTTTGGACATTGTCCAAAGGAATATAATGCATAACAGAATTATTCCTTTGGACGTGAGTCCAAAGGGACAAAAATGCAACAAATTGCCTAGGGACATCCAATGGGTCTGTGCAAGGTTGTGGAATGTAGAAAACGACAAAATCCAATGGATTGTCCAGGGAGCATCCACAGAGCTTGTGCAAGGCTATAGAATGTAGAAAACAAAAAACTACAGTGGACTTCCTAAGGGGCGACCAAAGAACCTATGCAGGGCTTTACAATGTAGAAAATGACAAAATGCAATGGATTGCCTAAGGGACGTCCAAAGAGTCTGTGCAAGACTATGAAAGGCAAAAAATAGCAAAAACGTGATGGATTGCTTAGGGGGCATCCAATGAACTTGTGCAAGGCTATAAAATGTAGAAAAATGACAAAACATAATTGATTGCCCAAGAGGCGTCCAATGAGCCTGTACAAGGCTACAAAATGCAGAAAGTGACATAATGTAGTGGACTACCAAGGGGTGTCCCAATGAACCTGTGCAAGGTTATAAAATGCAAAAATTGACAAAATGTAATAGATTGTCCAGGAGGACGCCCAACGACCCTATGCAAGATTATGATCATAGATGAACAATGTAGAATCAAATGACAACAAAAAGAAGAAAGAAAAATACTAAATGTTATCTTGTCCAAAAGCATAAACTACCAAACAACGCATGACAACTTAGAAAAGGAGAAAAGACTAAGATATTTTTTTTTATAAGTTATATATTTATTTTATTTGTTTTGTTTTTTAATATTTTTATATTAAGCTATTTATTTTAATTATTACACTCTTTATATTATTTACTCTATTATTTTTAACATACTTCAATATAATTTTTTAAAATAAATATTTCAAAATATTTTAATCACTATACCAATTAATATAAAATAAAAATTAAAAATATAAAATATTATTTAAATATATTTATTTATATTATTTTATATTTATCAACTACTTCAACCTATCATTACTAAATACTCGTATTTTAATAAATTAGCTTACCCGCTTCTAGGTTATAAGCATTTTTTTTAACTAATTTTAACAAACACATGGTCGTCCAAGTATAGAGCATTAAATTTAAATATCTAATCTTTAAAAGTTATTCGGCTATATCACATCCAGAGGTACATTCCTTATCTTCTTTACATGTCTAAATATATATCTACAGTGTTTAATTTTAATACACGATTAGGATAAAAAAAATTACATTAAAAATTAATAAGAAAATATATTAAATATGTTTTTTAAAAATAACTTATTAAAAAATAATAATTTTAATTATATAATAATCCATAATTAAATCATAGTATAAAAAAAAAGAAGGTAAGTATATTCCAACTAAATATAATTATAAAAGTAACGCATTTTTTTTAAGCAATGTAGTATATTGCTTTACGATGCATGCTCTTTTAATCATAACATGTTACGAGATTATCTTTTTAATGTTATTATCATTTTGCTCATCTTGATAGAAATAAATATATTACATATAACAAAATTATGCACTTATTATTTGGTATCTTTCTTTTAAGAATATATTAATTGGTACTCTTTAAAGTCTGTTCATGGTTTATTTACCCCATTCATAAAGTTTGACGGACTTGTTTTAATAAGAATTTATGAACTCAAATTCTGTAATTTATTATTAGCTCATTATATATATATATATATATATATATATATATATATATATATATATATATATATATATATATATATATATATATATATATTAATAACTTGATAAATTTGTTTCTTATAAGTTTTTTTTATTTGTTCGGTTCAGAAATTAAAGGTAGACACAAATAGTTAAGGGCAATTTCTAGCAAGATGAATGCAACGAAATATCTCTACTAGTAGTCACTTGTCACGACTCTTAACATTCAAATTAATGAGAGAAATGGAAATAATATAAAAATGAGAATTAAATTTATACTTGTTATAGAGTCCTTCTTATACAGCAGTAGTTTTGACAACAACAAAAAAAAAACTCTTAAAATACATTGGTTTACGTGGCAAGTTATAGTCACTATGTGATGAGATTAAAGACTTGACAAGGTGGAAAATGCTAAATTGATCCTGGCACATGCTGGGCTTGGAAAGAGGTGAAAGAATTTTAGAGCCAACTCGTTCTCTGTTAAGTGAATTGGTGGGACAATTGGAAAGATTGGCCTTCTCTAGCACAAAATTGGCCAATATGATGACAGTCAAGATTGAAACTGGTCTAAAAGACTATTTAATATTTATAAACAAGTTTGATTAAAAAAAAATTAGCATAAGAGATATGAAGAAATAACAAGGACAAACTTAACACAGCCGTTTGGTTTAATAATAAAGTAAAAAAAATGGATAGAATAAATTTTCAACAAAATTAAGAAAAAAAAATGACATTGAAAAGTATAAAAAATATATATTTTTTTTTAACTATAAAACAAACGGAGTTAAAACTTTTGGTATAAACTTGAATGCATATGACAGCAAATTCAAGACTAAGGATTGAGTGGACTGGACAACATCGTACAAAATTGTCTCCTTTTCTTTTGTTGAAAAATGAGACATTAATTCAATCATTGACAAAAAAAATATATGACATGAAAGAATATAGTGCCTAACTCGAATATGTGCATCATACATTTAGTCTTGAGGGTAATTTAGTTTTATTTTAGAGATTTCATCAAAACAATGTATTTAAAATAGTAAAAAATATTAACCACTTGCAATTTTTTGTGCATTTATAAAATAAAATGAGATTGAACATTAATAAAGTAATACCATTTAAAAAATAATAAAATATAATTACGTTTTAATTAATTTTATTCAATAACTTTCTTTCTTTTTTGATAAATATCGTAACTGACAGGTGAAAAAAAAAATGGTATCAGTTAAATTTTTTTAACCAAATACTACATGCTTGATTGAAAATCTAAGAAAAGAAGTGAGCCACAGCAATCAATCAGTAAGATTCATAAACCTTGATTTGGTTCAACTTGGAGCGAAAAAGATGATCCGAATAAATAATATGAGCCGATAAAAATAAACATAAAATAATATTAATAAAGTATTTAAAATAATAAAGTGTATGAGCGGATAAAAATAAACATAAAATAATATTAATAAAGTATTTAAAATAATAAAGTGCTTACATGTATTCTTTGAGAAGAAGATAAAGACAAGCTAAAAAACATAAGCAATAATTGTAATAATGTAGCCTGTTTCTATTTGATTTAATTTTAATTTTTGGTGCACATTGGATCGCGTGTTATTTCTCCGAGTTTGTTTGGTCCAAGGCTCCGAGTATTTCCACCGCGTGTTTCTCGCTACTAGTCTACCACAAGTCACAACTCACCAAGCTCTACCAGCATGGCAGAGTCCACCACCCACATGCCGCCAGAGTCGCCACCCCTCCGCCGCCGCAACTCCATCACCGCCACGTCGGCGATCAAACTCTCCCTCCCCGGAACGCCGCCACAGCGCACGACGAGCCTGGAACTAGTCTCCTTGAAATACCCTCTCTCGGCCTCTTACACATCCCTCCGAGACGTCCTACCTTCTCCCAACGCCGCCATCAACTCCCCCACCGCCTCCGCCGGCCAAGAGATCTCCATCCGCAACCGCCTCGTCAAGCAAGCTGCCTGGGCCTACCTTCAGCCCATGTCCGCTTCCCCCGGCGGCTCCTCCACCCCCCACTTCCTCCGCCGCCTCTCCGCCGCCTGCTTCGGCTTCCTCTGCCACCACTTCGTTCCCGTCGTTTCCCGATTTTTCTGTACAGTGTTCCACGCTCTCAAGGTCCACGTGTGCACTCGATGCTTATAGTCCAATAATAATCACTGCAAGTCCTTTGCTTTGTGTTCGATTGAAGAATAGGATCAAGATATTATCCTCCTATTTTATTTTATTTTAAATTTTTGTATAGAATTTTGTTAGCTTTGCGCTTGCCTCTCAATTGTTGTGGCCTCAAATTCAAAGTATATACGAATGAATAAAAGAATTAATAATCGATTAAAGTGTTTCAAAAGAGAGGGGGACAAAAAACAAAGCATTCTTTATATTTTACAAGCACAATGAGACTAATGGGGTTGACGTAAGTATGTACAAAAATGTTATGTGGTGAGTTTGCTTTTTCTAAAGCGCCTCGTAACCTGGTTCGGATTCCCATCAGTCCCCCTTCTTGTTCTTGCGGCCTGGGAAATTGCTTTGGTTGTTATCAAAGAAAGTCGCTCGAATTGAAGACAGTGGTGGGGCACTTGGAGTTGGACCCAATTCGTCCTTTTTCTGCAATGTAACACTATCTTTCAGTAACAGTACTAGTATTAAAGATGTATTTACAGTATAATTTATTTAAGGGTAAATATGTTGTCGCCCTTGTGAATTTGTCTTCAATCAATACATTATTGTTCTCTATTAAGAGTGCTTAATTTTTGTTTCACGTGTGCTAGCTACTATTTATTGGTACTAGGTGATTAGAGAGTTCCATTCCACGCATTTTGGAAACTATAACAGTAGCCTTTTCCATTGCAACTTAGTTGGTTAACAACGATATAATAGTCAATTTAAGAATGGTTCTGAAGTTAGGATGTTACTATGGAAAAGGAAAATTCACCTTAGTGAAGGATTTGCTGGAAAATTTTTTAGATTGTGCAGCCAAGTAATCGAGAATCTGGAAAGTTGTAGCTTGCCCCAACTCTGTGCAGTTTTGCCAGTAAAAAATAGCCAAATCCCATGCCCTAGCTCGCCACTCTCGGAACTTTTTCTCTATGTCATTTTCATGGCTTGATACATAAGGCCGCAACAAAGCGTTATAAACATATCCCGTCCCCTGCATTAAGCAACATTTATATCATCCAATTGGTAATCAAACATGTCTTTCACCTTTCTTGGAGAACAAGTTCCAAATTGGCAAGTTAGAAACAAATAAAATGAGATGTAAGTAAGAAGGCCACGAGTCTAAACGGTAAAGAAATTTTGGACAGAAAGGTCGCTCAAACTAAATTCTTCTAACTCACTCTTCTACACTCTTGAAGCAAGACTCACGCAAATTCTAATAACCTCTCCACACTCTTGAAGCATGCTTACACGCAAATTCTAATAACCTATCTTACTAAACAAAAAGAAATTAAAAGCAACAAAAGAAAGTGTTGCGTGTTAA
This sequence comes from Mucuna pruriens, assembly GCA_025330945.1. Taxonomy (NCBI): domain Eukaryota; kingdom Viridiplantae; phylum Streptophyta; class Magnoliopsida; order Fabales; family Fabaceae; genus Mucuna; species Mucuna pruriens. Next base: position 5,148,474 of record JAENHJ010000528.1, read on the forward strand.
AAAGAGCCGAAGAGACATCCTCCTCGCTTTTATATTCTTACCTTAGTTTTGGGATACCACAAGTAGATAAAGAGTGCAAGCTTCAACTCTCCGTACAAGGGCAGCCTACATAAATGTTCCGCGTTAGTTTATTGCACAAATCTAAATCAATTATACACACACAAACCTAAATCAAATTCAGCAATATACAAATGGTTAAATAGTTAAGCACTCACCATCCAATAACTACATCCGCAAAGTTCTCCACTACTGTGAAAAGTGCTACAATGATCCTGCAAATTGATGATGCACAAAGACGATAATCAGAGACACTACCACTTAATAACAATCGTATGGGATAATTTAACAGAAATTTTGACATGGTATCACTCGAAAAGATATCTTCCCCCAACTTTACTATGACAAGCTCAAGTTCAACATAAATCAGCAGCAATATATCATTCTCATCCTACATTTTTTCCTTTGAAGTCCACTTTCTGTGTAATTCTCAACTCCATTGGTAAGAAAAAGCACGCCCCATTAAACTTCTGATGGGATGATTACATATACCGGACACCAGTATCGTACTATCTATACAACTGGTACAAGACTTAAAAATAAAATACTACTCATGTTCATAAAGGTGCACATGGTTTGGTTCTCTGTTTGCTCCGCCTTTCAAGGTATTGACCTCCCTTTGTATATTACTAAAGAAGATCCCTTCCTTGACAAAAACTCAAGCACTTATTTTTTAATTCTTAATCCTTAGTAAGATCTAATGCTCATTTCTTCTCTATCATCCCACATCTTCAAAATCATTATGTAATCACAGTGACCGAAATTGTAACAATCATACAAATAATCAAAAGTCAAATAGGACATTTCAGAACCATATTGACAAACAAAAGGGAAGATGGATTCTCGTACCAGTATTGACACCAGAAGCGAAGTTCCGCATTGTCACCCCGGTTTTTCTCCACAGTTTTGTAGCATTCAAATCCAGGATACGCATACCCCAGAAGAAGTCTGAAATCCAAGACATAAGAATGTTGAACAGCATAACAATCACTCCAACACGAAGAGAAGAATCATAAATTGAAACAAGAAGAAAAGGTTTACACTTACATAAGACATCGAGTGATGAATTCCCCTAACATTTCCGATCCCTGCAGTATCAACAACCACCGCAGAAACTCCGAAACCAAATCAAGCAGCCTAATAAAATTATGAACCGGTAAAGCATTGGTTTGGGACTTGGGGCATTTGCAGTTGCGTGACACAATGTCTTTCTTTCTCCTTAAGAAAACAAAAAACACGGGAACTTAACATTGGTTCAGCAGTTACCTGTTATTTTACAAGAATCCAATGAACCTGCGCCTGGTTTCTGAGTCCCACGTTTGACAAAGTCAAAGACACCCGAAGTTTAAACTTCAAACCGCTTCTTATGAATTGGGGTTCCCGTAACCGCTAAGGAAAATGAACTATTAAGTTTAAAAAATAGGTGGGGTTTAATCCTCTGGAAGAATGACCCTGTTTCTCTATGAAAAACAACAAGCCTTGCGAATATATATATAGGAAAGGAACGCAGTCATATAAACGAACTATCGCAGAAAGATTAAGCGGGATTTCTTGTCAGGTACGCAATTTTTTAGGATGCTTCTAAAAGTAAAACAGATTCACCCTTTGGCAGTTTGGCCACGCACCAATAAGGCCATTTACGTCATTTTCGATGTTCAACTGATTAGAAATTATTTTTATAAAATTCAATAAATTTATTATATATATAACAATATTTGATTGAACGAGCGTTGCAATTAATTCTTATAAGATTGTGATTTGTGTATCGTTGTTTCCTTGGTTGACTAGGTCAGTCAAAAGTAAAATGTTTGCATTTTATGTACCAAACGTGGTAGATAATATTTTTTTAGAGACAGAGAAGTAAAGAAAAATAGGAATTAGATAGATTAGTTAATGTTTAGTTGTAGATATTATAATGAGTGATGACTATGAATGATGGTTGTTGACCCAACTAATTAACTGATATTCAATAACAAAACTGTTCACTGGCTCTTATCCTTACATGTTCGTCTCACCCTTATGCAATTATGCAACAAACGGATCGGAGAAGACAGATTCGTTGAGTTATTATATGATGCCTAGTATTTTTTATTGATAGTTTAACCTATTCCAGATCACTAAAATGAGAAAATAATGAGGAATTAATATGATAAATATCAGAGTTCAATTAGTGATTTAACCAGTTGAAGGAGTTAATTTTCTCATGAAAATATACATAGAAGTGCACGAAAATTTAATAGGCGCATGTATATATTCATCAGCACACACACAAACCCAGCACAAGCTGTGTAAAGTTTTTTCATTTATGATTAATTTAATAGTATTGGCTTAATTGTTTTATGGCCATAATAAATGTCTCATAACAGTAGTATTTACAGTAATTTCTTAATGTTTTGTGCTTACTGTACAGATGTAATGTTTTATTATAAAAATAGGCACGTGATTTTTTATATTAATTTATACATAAAATATAACCATCACTAAAATAATATTAGGTTAAACATATTATTAATTTGACTCATTAGTTCCCGAATGATTTGTGATCAACTATTAATCATATTATTAATTTTTTACATAAACTACTATTCTTGTTTTAATTAGTCTTTCATTGCATTATATTCATTATGAATTCAGAAAGATTTTGATCATTACAACTATAAAATAAAATACATATGGGTTAATAGCTTAATTAACGAAACATCTAGGTTGATAAAATTAGTTATATAATTTTTTTTATGAAAAATAGATTTTGTGCAAAAATAAAGTAAAATAAAATAGTTTACTCGTTTAAAAGTCTTAAATAGTCATGAAAGAAGAATTTGTCCATAGGTAGCTGACCATTGAAAGTTGACTAAATATTGGTTGAGTTGTGTAGTGGTCAGAGAGACAAGCAGCAGACCCTCCGCTTTCGCGTTACTGAATATCTATTCTCTTGACATATGTAGACGGAACACAAACATTTAGTTCTAGAAACTAGAAAAAAGGTGTTCAGGGTGTCCCACCAATTTATGTCATTTATCCTTGTAAGTTCCTTTGTTAGTCTTTTCTGGTGAAAGACTTTAGGATTCCTCAACAGCTAATCTCTATTTTATTTCCCTTATTCCTTCTCCCCGAATGAATTACTGGATCTGATGATGATTTTTCTCTTAGAAAAATGTTGAATGTACACCTAATTGTAGAGAAAAAAGAAAGTGAAAGATTAAATGATATGATGAAAAATAAAGAAAAGAAAAAATAGATATATGAATATAATTGTTATTTCTCTTATCAACCCAGTTTATTAAAAGCAACAACAAAAAAAGTTCGTAGTGTTATAATTATTTTTTTACATTTTTTATTGTATAATTTATTTTAAAAAATATTTTACTTCTCATTTCTCTTATAATTATATAAATGTTTAATAGAATTTTACTGTAAAGAAAATTCTCATATGTAAAAACATCATTGGTGTTCGTGTTTTAACTGTTTGTCAGTGTCACAAGACAGTGATTAGCAAGTATGTTTTCGTCTGATTTCTATTAGAACCCACAATGCAGCATGTATTTTTCTTTTTTCTGTTTTTTCTAGTTATTCCAATATCCCTTTAGTCTATGCATAAAAAAGGGGGGAAATTACATCGTCATAGTAAATTTGATCTAGTGATCTTAAAACGTAATTTAAAAAATAACACGTCGCTACTTAAGCTTGATAATTGCAAATACACACATTTAAAAAAATAATAATGAAAAACTTCTAATCTATTATAAATTTATAATCAACATACGCATCATAGTAAAACAGAACTAATCAGAAATCTGATGTAAATTCAAAATTTATGAAATTAAAAACTAGTACTTAAATATTTGGAAATAGTATGATACAAATATTAATTAAAATAACATAAAAAAATAATAAATGTAATAGTTTTATTAACCAGCTTAGACATTTGTTTGTTTTCAAGTTGTTATGGATTATTATCAATGTGACACAAATTATAATAGGTTTTTCGTTGGATCAACGAGGAGAAATGGAATTGAGTTATACTAAATTGATTCCTTATGTGAACTGTATTTTTATTGGTTTAGATTACTCCTTGAATTATACACATTTTAAGAGTCCAACTCAACTTAGTCTATCATATCATACCAATTTTATTACTTCTAATAATAATTATTGATATGAATCATATAATATTATTTTAACACCTCTCTTAACATTTTCTCAATTTTTTCATATATAATAACAACAATACAATTTAAACCTAAAAATTTTATATAAATTATTCAAACTTCTTCCTATTAAGATAATCTCAATGGATTAGTCAATTATTTTCTTATTAGAAAGTATTAAATAAAGATATTTAATAGTTTTATTACTTTAAAATTTTTTAAATATAATTATTCAACAAACATAGAAGGAAACCCTTATTTCAAATTACTTTTCCAAAAAATTGTCAGCACATTGTATAAAGAAAAAAAAACTACACATGTTGGTATAATTGGGTTGATTTTAGAAAAAAAAAAAAGTTATTTAATTCAATTATTTTGATTTTATTATTTGGTTAAATTAGTTGATAATTAAGCTTATTAGAAAGTTTTAAATTGAGTTTAAAATTGAAAAATTAGTTGAAAACTAAAAATGTGTATATATAATATTGTTTATTATTTTGACTAATAATTTAAATTTATTGTTTATTTATTATGATGATTTTGGTGATTAATATTACTAATGTTTTGGTGTTGAATGGTTAGATAAAGTTAAGAGTGACAAAATAAGCCAACGAAAGACTAATTATCAACCTGCTTAGAGTGGAGTGTGGTGGGTTGACCGGCCAATGAAAAGTAAGGTCTAAAATATAGTTTGTCTTGTTTTGAGATGAGTTTATAGGTTATGAAATTACAAGTTGACTTGTCAAAATTCAAAAGAAAATCAAAATAAACAAGTAGAAAAAATATTTTAAAAAATATTAATTAATTTATTTCGAATCACCTAATCATCTTGTCATTTTTTGTAGGTTGACAAGTTGGACATATTTTGTTACTTCTAAATAAAGCTTTTAAATTTTAAAATTTATGATTAAATAGTTAAGTCATTAAGTATATATAGAGAGATAGTCTTCATCTTCATCTTTTATTTTCATGCAATTTAATAATCCTAACAAGTAAATATATATAATAATTGTCAAAAAAATTATATTCTACTTCTATTACAACTAAATATTATTGGATCTATTAATATATACTAAGTTATGATTTACTAATTATTATAATCTTAATATTTTAAACTTTTCATGATTATTATATATTTTATAAATTATTTGTTCCATTCTTTTAAAAGAAGAAAACTAATTTAACATTTTCAATTACTTTAAATTTAATTCAATTATATATATAAAGAAAAATGTTAGTTGGATTCTCCTCCTTCTAAGATTTTTTTTTTACTATTGAATAAAATTTATTTGAAATCTTAAATATAGATGAGATTCATTTTTATTTGATAAATTTTTCTCTTAATTTATTGATGAGTCTCACCAAAATATTCTATTTCTTATAAATTTTGGTCAATAATAATAAAAATCTTAAAAGAATAAAAATCTTAAAAGAATAATATTAAAAAAAGTTTTACTAACATTCTTTTCTATGTAAATTAGAAACAAACTGAATTGATGGCGAAATAAAAGATTAGGAAAACTAAATCAAATACTAATTTTTTAAGACCAAATCAACTCAATCCACGAAACACTCAATATTTATTACTCTTTGATATTACGTCATTGCTTATTTCATGGAATGGATAATTATACAAGTGATAAATAATCAATCTTCTGTTTTTAAATAGAGCAACTAAGATTAGCCAACAATTTATTGTCCCTGTCTGTAAATTTGAGTTTTATGCAAAATCATACTCGTGGAGTCATGGATTGATATAGATATGCGACGTAAGCAAACACGATGCCTTGTTTGGTCAATTTTAGCCAGATAACAACGTTATTTAAAATGCTTTAAATTTTGATGCATTTATTTCAATTTCTTAAAGAATATTAGATATTAAATAGTATACATTGATTGCTGACGTAAGGAGTTTAAAATAAATTTATATCGATACTTATTAATATTTCAACATATTATTAATTGATATTTTCACTTCAATCAATGAGAGAACGAGGAGTTAGCAGATATATACCATATATAGTTAATTTCTTAGTTTTATATTAACACGTTACTTAACAAGTTTAATAATATTAACAATGAAAATACTTTATGTAGTGTGAGTGTAAAAAGGAAATTATATTGTCATTTAATAACATAAGATGATAAGTTAGTTGATGTTAACTTTTATAATATATATTTTTAAAAATTATATTTATTTTAATTTTTAATTAATTTATAAAAATTTTTAATAAAAATGTTATTATTATTGTTATCATACTATTATAGTCACTGTTTCCATCACCACATCTGTTAGTGTCATTGTTATCATTGTAGTGGTGGTGGAGACGACTATAATGATAGGAATATGAATGGTGATAAAGCAACAAAAGTGAGAATGATGTTTGTCTCATAAAATTATTTATAATTAAATTTTAATTTTGATGTAATAGTTATTATATTTATTTTCATATTCTTAAAGAAAGCTGTTTGAGTTTGATTTTCTTGTGATTTAATGATAAGACGTGTCATTAATTAAAAGTATTAAATTATTAGATTATAAGAAAATGAAAAATAATTATGAGAAAAAATAATTCTTCTAGAGTTATTAAAGTTACTTTTAAAGTAAATCTTTCCTCGCATATATATATATATATATATATATATTAAAAAATATAGTAAAGTTAAAGAAAAAAAAAACGATTGTGACGTTAGGAGACTGATATTACAAAGGATTGAATAAATCTTAAAAAATCTGATAGTTACAAAAGAATACTAACCCAGTCAACCACCTTAAAAAGAAGATTCTATTTTTACATTTTCACTCATATATATATATATATATATATATATATATATATATATATATATAATTTTAGATTACGAAAGATTAAAATTTAATTGGGTAAAAACATAGAAAATAATACTTCAATTTAAAAAAAAAAGTTATAATAACGCAAAACAAATGGGTAATATTTATTCAAGTAGCATATAAACCAAATATAATTTATTATTAAGCTTTGTTTTCCTTTCTTAGTAGCGTTTTTCTTGTAATGACTTATAATTCTTGCACCCAACTTGAAAAATAATAAATTATGAATGGCCAAAGTGAGCAATGATAACGTAAGGGTGTTGATATTTGTTTTGGATTGCACTCATCCATTTGACTCGATCCTTGTGTTTCCGGCATGCGACGCTTATACGACTTAATAATTAAGTAATTTCAAAGCGGAAAGCAAGTCTAATGTAGGAATTTTGTACAACGTGGAATCGGTCGGAATATTGACGATGTCATTAGCGGAATTGAGGAACGAAGACGATGCTTTCTCTTTCCAAGCAATTGCAGCGAAGGTAGCGAGTTTTCGTAGTGTCCAAAATTAAATGTCATCAAGAGGATTAATGGTTAAGGTTGATTTTATATTCTTGGATGAAAGTTCTATCATAGGCGAAAATTAGTTATTTATTCTGATGTTAACAATAAAACAAGGTTTTGCGTAATGTATGGTCAACTAGACCATTTTTTTATGGTAATAAATTAGTCTTGGCCTTCAAGTTTTGAAATGAATAAGAAATAAGAGACTTTTAGGGGAAGTGAGAGTGTAAGATCATTAAAATAAAATAAAATCCTCACTGACAAATTAAGAGTGATATAGTAATATTTTTTTTGACATATTTTTCTTAATACATTTCTTATACGGATTAAAAATTACTACAAATTATAAAATTATGAATAAAATTTATTAAATAAAGATAAGATTTATACAATTTATAATTTCTAATAAATTTTAGTTAATAATAAAAAATATATTATATAGTATGTTGTTATTTTTTATTTTTTATTTACAAAATATAGAACAATACCACCGAACCAAGTAGCAGTAGTGCAGCATGTTCATTTCTGATTAGTGAATCAATTAATAGGACGAGGAAGAGATTAATTTATAGTTTCTCTTTTGTTTAATCAAGATTCATTCGTAACTAAATTATATTCTAATGTTGTTTTTTATAGTTGTCATGCCACTAGTTTTTATAAATATAAAGTTAATATATTAACTTTTTTTATTAATTTAAATTTATAAAATTATTAACAACAACAATAATAATAATAATAATAATAATAAAATAAAAATAAAAATCTTCACATGACATAAATTGTCAAATATGAAAATATAATATAAAGTACACAATGAAAAAAAAAACACAAATTTAATATGATTTAACATCATTTATTTGCATCCGTGAAAATACCTCGATAAAAGATCATAATCTTAAATAAAATTATAAATTTTCTTCACAAACTTAAAAAAACCTACCCAAATATAATATTTTTCTACAAACCTAAGTCTCTCACGCAATTAGCTATGATTCTCACCATTGTTGGAAAAAAAATTGTGCACAATAAGGACAATTCACAAAAACACACTACATAAAAAAATAAGAAAGACATAATTTAACATAGTTTAATAACTTCTGCATATGTTTATGAAAAATCCTCAATAAATATATACATTATTTTGAGTAGAAATTACAATTTTTTTTAGCAAACTTAAATCCTTCAAATAGTATATTACAAACTCGAGTCTCCCACTAAAAATTTACAAGAGATATGATAAACAATTATCTATTTCTTATAAGATACTTTTCACATATTTTCTGCTTTGATACATGACTCCTTTAGCCTAGGATGTAGAGTAAGAAAAAGTCTTCTGTACAATAAATGAAAGGTTTAGGCTCTAATTAATCTCTTTAGAGTGAGATACATATATGTCAACATATATATATATATATTAAAATGGATCTACTTGCTCTATGATTATTTCATTTAATAAGTTTTTATATAAGTTATTTTTTATACTTGTTGAGTATATAAATTTTCACCGTGGACCACTTAAAAATTATTCTAGAAATGATTTTTAAAATAATTATTACAAAAAATTATTGATTCTTAATTATATAAAAAATAATAATTAGATGATAATGTAAAAGAAATTGTATATAAAATGAATATGACTTTAAAAACCACAAATACTTGTAACATCTAAATCACTTAAAAAGTAACAGCCATTATTCAATATTAAATGCATATAATGAATTATTGTATATATTAAAATTACCCTTTTTCAATTTTATAATTTATAAAAAATAATTAACACACAAATAATCCAAATTTAAACTAAAGAAGTAATATATATACTTATATGGAAAGTGACAACTATTGATGTTCTCACCTGATCTTTTTTCTTCGTCTCTTAATTACTTAGTAAGCAACTTCTTGTATAGAAACAAAAAAAAAAGGGTAGACGAGAGGGTATTTTTTTCATGCAAGATTTTTTATATAACTATAAAATATACATTTATCGTTTATTTAATTTTCTTTTCAATGTGAACCTTTACATATATAAAGGTGAAATACAAATCTTTCTTTTATTTTTCATTATTTTCATTGTAAAATTTTAGAAATAGAGGTGAAACACTTATTTTCAATATGGGTGATATATAGTTTTCAGCACTTCTTTTTCTTTACTTTTTAAATATTTTTTATCTACTATTTAGTTTGGACAAAATTAAGTTTTTATAATTATTAAATTATAAATTATTTAAATAAATTTTTATGAAAAATATGTATAATCATTTTTTTTTATATTCAAGATTGCTAACTTGATACTTTGTAGATGTTCTTACTTAGACACCATCCATAAACTGTGACACACCACTCAGAATGTCTGCATGACCATCCAACCATTCAGATGCAGTTAGTTGAGCGCGACATTCAAAGTCCGCAGCACCTCGGCCTCGAATCCGTCAAAGGGAAGGGTCATGTTCAAATCCTAAAAAATGGTCTCATACATATAAATGAAGTCTGACTCACTGCCTGGCAGCCCCATGAAGACCCTTTCCTTAGCTAAGCACAGCTCCATCGAATACTCTTGGCCTCTTCGATTGGAGTGATAGACACCTACTTAACCAAACTCACCACCGCAGTTGAAGTGGTAAACCTCGAGGGGTATGTCTCCACCTTCCCACTTAGCCACTTGTATCCCGACACGTTGGTGGGAGGAAACGTCCTCCTCTGTGGAGGGACCTGCTGCGAAGGAGTGGCGACTGTCGACTCTACAAGTGTAGTCGACACAACAATGACCTAACACACGTTCGTGGGGGATGAGATTGGCAACACCACCCTCGACACACCTAATAGAAGAACCACTTGTGGATGTGGTCTCTAATGAGCTAACATCAAGGGGCTCCAAACCTGAACTCGACATCTCGCTCAACGATGTAGCGCCTATCGAGTGCACCTCAACCTTTATCATTTGGCCTCCCTAGTGCACAACTTGTCATAACTCATAGCAAGAAGGAAGGAGGTTATGTACCTAGAGGGAAGGAGTTCGAAGGTAGGAAGATTAGTGTTGGGAAGGCAGACAGTGAGAAAAAACTGGGTAACAAAGAAGTGAATGTAAGGAAATGTGGTAGTGTGCCTCCCTCGTAGACCATCATGCTTTTATACAAGAGCTGGCGTGCCAAAAGTTATGTGCCTTGATTGGCGAATACCAAATGACCCCGATACTAGAATCCATGCAACACGACATGCCAGCGATCATTTGCATTTATTGGCACACAAACCCAAGCGCTACCTCGCATACACGCTTGATTTCCAAAGATGGCGCATTAATGCATGTGACTCTCGAGACAACCAACGATCATCGTCTCCACCTAAAGGACGTCACCCAAAGGATGTTGCCCTACACTAAGAGATAAGTCTCCGTGTCCCCTCATAGCAAACTTGAGACTTGGGGGGTAACTATACTCGGGGCACACCTTGGACCCTTGCCCGATCCGGGAACCTGATACCTCTAAAGCATCCCACGCTTAGGCACCCATCAAAACATCGGCTGAGATTCCCGATGCCCCCTTATCCCACTCGCCACGAGATACAGAGTGTGCTTCAAGGACATGACTACTATAGATAACATGTCAAAAGCCCATGACATGTTATAAAAGATAACTCAAGTATCAAACACTAGGTATGTTTACTAGCTTAGAGAATGATCCATAGGAGAGATAGCTAATTTGGGCATTAGAGTGTTTCTGCATGTATCCCATCCCATACCTGAGTGAGGTGAGATAACTCAGAAATCCACAAGCAAAGCTTAGAGGTCAACGAATATGACACAAATGTCGTCAAGGAGAGATCGGAGGTCGACTACGACTCTTAGGAAAAAATTCCAAATAAGAACAATAAATATACCTAAATCAAACTCTAACATCTAGCAAGGCATTTAATATATATTTTCATGAAAAAATCCCTACATACTATATAAAAGTTAAAATTAAATTCTTACAAGTAATAGTATATTTGAATAAGATTTCAACTTATAAAAAAAGCTTAATTATACTTTTAATTCATAGTATGGTACAAGAGAAAATTTTGTCATTATAGTTTAAACAGTTCAATTTTAGTCTATAATTTTAATATTTATATTTAAAAGAATGAATAATTTTGGTCCACATATTAAATAATTTAACTTATAAAAATTATATAATTAATGTTAATCATATATTTGTGTATCGTTGTTTAAATTAAAAAATATAATTGATGAACTAAATAATAAATTAAATAATAAATTAAGGATATAACTAAATTTATTCATTTATCAAATATGTGAACTAAATTTAAATTATTTAAACTATAAAAATATAATTATCTATTTTTTAAATATATAAACTAAAATTATCCACATACCAAACTAAATGAGCAAAAAGATACACCTATACTTAAAAAAAAAACTAATTTACTTATAAATACCAAGTGACAAATTATAGTAAGATTAAGTCTCCCACTATCATCCTATAAAAATACTGTTAATAAGTGAAAATAGAACTGACAGTTTCTCAGGAGGTTGGGGTTCGTCTGTTTGATTTAATTTGACATGTTATTAAAAATATAAAGTTTAAAATTATATATATATATATATATATATATATTTTTTTTAAATAAAAAATCACATTTTAGATTTTTTTTAAAAACACTTGATCGACCGCTCTCTCTGTATAATACATATATTATAATTTACAAATAATAATATTGTAATTTACAAATAATAATCATAATATAAAATATATAATAATTATTAATAGTTTTTAAAAGCCTATTGAGTTATTTATAACTGACAGTTTTTTTTTAGTAGGTTAGACTTTCAAACAAATTAAAATAAGTCTTAAAATTAGCTTGAAATAAATAAATCAAGTTTAAGTTATAATTATGAACCAATTGAAACTTAATAAAACTTCACCTAACTTATTTCTACCTAACTTTTAGGTAACCTATATAATATGAACATGAACTAATAAAATAAAGTGAGGTCATTTTAACTTGGAGACACACACTTCACAATTAGAGTGACACAGAAAAATAGCTGTACGAAGTTAGAAATCAAGTTACAGACAAAAATTACATATTAGGAACAATAGTTCTAGTATATAAAATGTTGATTATTTGGTGTTAATATTCTTTTATTTATTTATTGGGTGCATGCGCATCATATAAGAGAATAAATTTATTATTTGGCGCAACTTTTTTTAATAATCTTTCTAATTATCACGTGAGTTTTAGATATTTTCTTTTATTTTTAAATTATTAAACATGTTTATTTTTAAGTACATTCTTTGTATATATATATTTTAAAATAATCAAAAAAATATTATAAAAAAATAACATTAGTCATTATAAAAAAGAGTAAAATAGTAAACCCTCAAATTAATTTTCTAAAATTACATGTCATTATATTAATTGTTTGAATTTTGCGCGAACTAAATTAATTATTCGAATTTTTAGTAACTAAATTTGTCTTTAGCATATTTGAACTGTCGTTACAATTATATTTCATTTATTTTATCATCAAATCAGTTCTTAAAAAAAATATCATTATATTTGTCATTATAAAATGTTAAAGCTGTAATACAAAAATATTAATTTGATAAAATTTGATGATAAATTAAAATTTCAGGACTAATAATGATTTTTTTTTGGTGGGACAGGACTAATTAATGATAATTCTTTTAAAAAATTATTGTAATATTTTATATTATTTAGGTACTAAAAAGAATTGGTTTGATATGTGAAATATATTTTTATATTTTTATAAATAGTTATAAAAATATTATAATATTTCATTTATGTTATTTTCACTATTTTAATTCAAATTCTCAAAAAGAGAAAATAAAATAAAAGCAGATTTATTTTTTCAAAGTCGAAATCAAGGATGGCCAATTATTAAAAGGCGAATGCAATGACACGTGTAACTAATTTGATAACTGTTAAGCAATATTCAGTAATGAAAGCACTCAAATGCTTCCTCGTCTGGCTTGTTGGACTGCTCGATCCCTCTCTCACACTTTGCTGTTCCCTCGTCCCAGCTTGAGGTACCTTCCCTTGAATCCCTTCCAATGCACTTCAATCTTCCATTACCCCTTCCTCCTTGCTTTGCACTGCATGCTTTCATTTTCTTTCTATACTGTTTTCAGTGCCTGTTAAAATATTGCACAGCTTCAACCTCGCAATTGTTGCCTCGCATATGTGCATTTCTGTTACATTTTCATTAGGATACGATATGCAAAACTCCATTAATCCTAAATTTTTCTCGATTTTCGGCTGTTCGGATACACTCAATTTGTAATGCATTTTTATAAGCAATTTCGTTCGTAGTATTTTCTCTTCCAGGACAAGGTTTAGTGCCAAGTGTTTGAATAAGAACATGAGTGCGGACAATAATTTGCTTGCCAAACCTAGAAGGCGTGCTAATTTTCGATTATGCAATCTGGCAAGGTATGTAACGTAATCTTGACATATTTATCTCGAACCTTAAATTTGATCACGATTTTATTTATTTATTTATTTATTTATTCATTTAATCATTTATGTGCTCTTTTTGTTTAGTTACACTTCTGAAATATTGGAGATTCGGGCTGATGCTCCTACTCTGCATGTTCTGTTTGTTCCTGGGAACCCAGGTGTGGCCTCGATTCTGTGTTTGCGTGCTTATGTTTCCATGTTGTATTTGTTTAGCTGAGGCTTTTGGTATTGCCGGTTGTTACAGGTGTTATTTTATTCTACAAGGACTTTGTGGAATTTCTATATGAGCTGCTGGAGGGAACTGCTTCTATTACAGGTAAGTAATGGCAGCTCTTTTTTTCTGGTTACTTAATATAGATATTTCATTAACAATTATGCTTACTAGTCATGTTTCTCTGTGACCTACTAGCTATTGGCCATGTTTCTCACTCTAGAAAGGTACATGCATTTTGTTTTGTTTGATTTGCCTGGGTGCATTAGAATGTCTCTCACACAGAGTTCTGTTTCTAGAACTTGGAACGTGGATGCTTGTTTTCCTTACAAGAACAGATCGATCATAAGGTAATATAATGCTTACTATTTCGATCTTAACAGATCATTGGCTGGTTTTAGTGTAAGAGAGACTGATAAGTGATAAGTAATAAATGGTTTATTTTGATATCCATATACAAGTTGGTTATACTTGGTGTGCAGTACTATCCTTTGGTTTCTACGACTGCAAAATTGATTAAATTTAGGGAATCAGGATAACTTTGAATCTTTCATGCTTTTTGGAACTTCTGTGAAACATTATAGATTTATCCAATGTACTGTTGAATGGTATGAAAACTGTGGTAGAATTGAGTATGTAAACTTTCATTTCTATTGTAGTCTGCACAATTGTTGACCAGAAAAAGAATTATCATCATGGAATTGTTTCTAGTATGTCACATGCTGGCTTTTGTGTTACTATGTTGAGATTTTGTCATATTTAAGCCACATGCATATCTCTCTTTCTGTCTCCTTTCAGGTTTAAATTTTTCATTCGTTTCTTAAACTTCCATGCTTTTATGATTGACATTCTTCATTCTTGATTTAGATAATTTTACTCGAACACTGTATTAATGTGTGATAGTAGTTTAAGTCTTCACTTTTCTTGTGTGTTTGTAGATTGACTTCATCAGAGAAGAATTGCAAAATATTGAGATTCCTATATTACTGGTGGGTTCTTTTATATTTCACTTCCATTATTCTTTTACATTGTCATGTTGATTTTCGGAGTTGTATGTACAGTGTAGGAAAAAACCAAGTTGCTGCATACTGACAAAAAATTATTATTTTCTGGAAAATGATAGTCACTTAATAGCTCAAGATGCAAATCTTTTCTCCTTGTTTAATGATGGTGTTTCAACATTTAAATTTTGGTGCAAATACTTCATTTATTTTGTACTCACCTGCCGCTATAGTTGTGCTGCAATGCAACAGATGTCAGAGCAGGTGTGTTGACATCTTACACAGATTTTTTGTTGACCATGTTGTATTCGGAGTGACATTTAATGTGCAGTTAAAGTAGGACAAAAACAAGTGTCTGCAGTGGCTGTTGTGCATGGAGAAATAATTTGTTATATTGCTGTTGATATTATAGTCTGATTAATAGTGTCATATCGGGGTATATTTCTTGTCGTGAATCAGTCTCCCTTCCCCTTTGACAATAAGGATGATATTACAGATACTGAGTTCAAAACATGTTTGCATATAATGCCAAACATCCTTTTATCCGCTAAAAGTGAACAATTTTGGAGGGTCATAAATGAATCAATTTGTCTAGTTCTTAGCTAAAGTTATTTGCAAGCAACTGTTATCTGTGTTTTCATAACATGTATGACTATCGATTTGGGAAAACAGTAATCATATTGCAAGAGGGTTTGATGAAATTCTTGAAGTAAAAATTGTTATCTGAAAGCTGTTCTGCATACAGAGAAGTTTAATTTCATTTACTGAAATGAAATTTTGGTAGCTAATTTAGAATTCTCTCTCCAGGTTGGGCACTCTATTGGTTCATACATATCTATTGAAATGTTCAAGAAGTCTCCAGAAAAGGTGATGGGAACAGTGCATATTTAATTATTAATTAATTGTGAACACATCATGCCATCTCCATCACTTCTGATCTTAGTAAATTGTCTACTTGCATGTTCTCCTGGGCTCTGTAGGTGAAATATTGCATTGGACTTTATCCATTTTTGACGTTAAACCCGCATTCAACAGCACAGTTAATTATTGGAAAAATTGCAAAGTAAGTCTTACCCCCCTTCCCCAAGTCAAACACCTTTGACACTGCTATCACTATTTCATTCCTCATGGGATTCAATTTACACATAAAAACAATTTTTATATTTTGATCTGAACATAAATTTCAGATGAATTAAATAAATGGTAATTATCTATTTATTATTGCTAAAAATTTAGCATGAAAACTCAGTATTGCTAATTTTCTTTTGAAAATCTTAGACTAAATTATGTGAAATGACTAATGACGGTACATGGGGTTCCAGATCCCAAGTTCTAGCTGCTGCTCTTAGTTACCTGATAGCATCATTAGGGTTGTTACCTGTCCAGGCTTTGAGATTTATTGTCAGAAAATCCCTTGGGAAGTCATGGTCAGCCAATGCAGTTGAGGCTGCATGCTCTCACTTGTCCCAGGTTAGCTTTACTGTTCAAAGAGGGCTTCAATGATAAGTCACATTAAACTTGTAATTTAGTTCCTTTTCTTTTGGCCTTTCTTCTTATTGATCCATTATATTAGGAATACCAATACAAAAAAATCTACATTTAATTGATACTGACTTACAGCTCTTTACTGTGGGTTGATCTGCACCTTTTTTTTGTATTAACTCTAACCTTAATAACTCACAGTACCATACCATGCGGAATGTCCTCTATATGGCCATGACTGAATTCAGAAAGGTAACAACTGTTCCTATCTAAGAATATACCTTTCAAATTTTATAAATTATAGTAAAGCTGTTTCACTTCTTTTTTACTATTTAGCCATTTTTTCATTTACATTTGACCTTATTTTCCCATGACCCCTTTTTTTCCATTTAAAATTAAATGCTGGAACTATTTAATCAATGGAGGTATTTAGTTGACCCCACCTAGTGGAAAAAGGCTTTTATTGTTGTATATGATTTTTGTAAGAGTCATTTTTTCATACTAACTTAGAATGTGTTTGGTTTGTGGAAATATTTTCTGCTTTCACTAATAATTACAAAAAAGTTACTTTAATTTTTCTTTGTTTTTTGTTTTCAAAGACTTGCACGGAAAATGGTGAAAACACCTCGACAAAATGAAAACAGAAAATAGGAAATGAAAACAAGGGAACAGTTCCCCCAAAAATAAAGGAAACAAAGTGAAAACAATGCAACATTTTAAAACCAAATGCACCCTTACAAATTGATTTGCATTCTCGATCTTGAGGGGGTTTAAATACAAAATTTTTCATCCCCCTACCTCCAGTACTCTGAAAAATGATTTTACCACTTCAACATGGAACTTCTTTCTTGTATTGATGTGGAAAAATATTACATGTCATAGAAAATTGTACAAAGATACAACAATCTCATGAAAAAAAATTAAGTTGAAATTGAGAATTTAAAAAAGAACAAGTAAATTGACTAGGATAGAGGCATGTTTCATTAGGGTATCAAAGGGAAAATATCCAAAATTTTTCAATATTGAAATTCAATGATATGCTGTAAATTCATCACTGAAGTTTCTAAGTAGGCTCTCAACACTTGTAGCTGCTTGGTCTGGCTGATACCTAATCTGTACATTTAGCTATCCTCTGTCCTCTAGAGGGGCGAAATTCTCTTTCCAAAATTTTGTGGATTTTTCATGTTTGATTGTAGCTATATAACGAGGATGGTGGGCCTATGGGCTTTCTAATCAACCTTCTTGTAGACTGGGAGATCAAGCAACAAGCACCTCCTATTTTGAAGTTGGAATAAAGTTTTACTAAGATTATATTATTCAATGTTAAACTGCATTGATAATCATGTGCTTACCCTGCTAGCTTGCAGAGGCACCAGATTGGACATTTATAAGAGAAAGGAAGGCCCAATTGGCATTTTTATTTGGTGTCGATGATCACTGGGGCCCACTTCATTTGCTTGATGAGGTATCTTATTATTTATTTTAAATATTTAATTACTGCTATTATTATCTGGAAAGCTTTTGCATCATCTGAAGGTATGAGACAAAGATTTGTACCTCAACCATCTAAGTCTGGAAGTGCCTCCACTGGAGAGCACGTGCAGGATAATTATATGCTTGAGATTCTACCCTAGTCTACATGATCATTTGTGGTCCCAAAATGGTGCAACATAATGATTAAATAGATGTTCAAAGTTGAATTCCCTCCTTTTATCATCAATGAAAGATCCTGTATAAAAATTTGCAGCAATTTTTTTCTCTATAAATTAAAACAAGCAAGAAGAACCTTATCTTTGTTAGTTTTTGATAATTTTTATAGCTGAAAATAATTTTTTTAAGGAAATCAATATTGTTGTAATTTTGGCAAAGTCATTAAGCTGAAGGTTTGTATTTGTGTTCGAAATTTCGAATCTCAATAAGAACTACAATATGTGATTACCTCCTTCCTCTTTCTCTATCCCCAGTTTATGTTGTGGACCTTCTACTCTAAATAAAGCAAATAAGTTTACTAAATTTGCTCTAGTTTTAGTTTAATCAAAAGAAAACAAAAATATATCAAATTGGGAGGTAAAAAATTGCAACACCTTGATTAGAAAAATATGATACTTAATTTAACCTTCAGTGGTCCTTTTTTCTCTTTCTGATATTAAATTTTTTCATTTCTTGACTTATGTTTTAGTCAATAGGTATTGTGATAAACTGATGGTAAAATGAAATAGATTATGATGTGACTCATCAATTGCTTGGCTTTTAAGATACCCAAAGCACACTTTTTTCTCTCATTCTCTGACATTTCAAAGCAATGGACTATCTAACATTTCAAGTTTTATGTCACTTTTTTCTCTCATTCTCTGACATTTCAAAGCAATGGACTATCTAATATTTCAAGTTTTATGTCATTGTCTTCATCACTCTCATTACAATTAGAATTGTACTCTTCCTCCCCTTCATCTTGACTTAATTCATCTGCATCCTCTTCTTCAACCACTCCTTCTCCTTTTTCCTTGTTAGATGTAGATGCAATCACTGTCCTTTGCATCTGTGTTTGTCTCCTAGTGTACTTCAACGGTTCAGCAGCCCCAGTTGCACTAGCAACATCTCTCTAAGTCAAAACATCATCATTAAAAACCAATTCATCTTCGGAGAACAGACGACTGGCCGAAGAAGAGACGTTGTCAAAGAAGACGCTTTGTCGAAGAAAGCGCGTCGCCGGAGAAAGCAAGTCACTGGATAAGAAGAACGAAGGAAAAAAAGAAGAACAGTGAAAACGAAGAGCAAAGAAGGAAGAAGGAAAACTGACTGGAAAAATTATTTAAATTAAAATCCTAAAATGCAAAAAGTCAAAGATGACCTCACTAACATTTTAAACAGGAGAAAATTTCTGACTTTTCTCTTTCATGCGGACAGTAGCAGCCCGCTTCGCCGCTATTTCCCACTATCGCGGCCGCTCCGCTCCGCCTCGCAATAGCCGCGACATTGAACTGCGCCGCTATGCACGTTCTGTCGCGCGCCACTGCCACTCCGCTCCGCTATGCCGCTATAGTGACCGCTATGGCCGCTATTAACCACTATAATCCTAAATGGACTTGGAATACCACAAATTCTTTATACCGTTTTTAACATTAAATTACGGAAAAAAGAGTGGATAAGGATATTGATTGAAATACTATAGCTAGCCATGGTCAAGGTTTTCTTGTTTCTTTTTGAAGTTTCCCAAGTAATTTCCCTTGTTCTTCTCTTCCTCATTTGTGGAACATTGAATGATTATTCTGGCTTAAGTTATGGTTTCTTATGGTTACAGATTTCAAACCAGGTTCCTGGTATTGTCATATCTATCGAACGAGAAAACCACACCCACGGTTTTTGTTGCACTGAGGCCGGCTCATTATGGGTGGCTCAGCATGTGACAAACTTGATCAAGAACCAGACGGCTTGTACAAATCAATAAGGTCTGACTCTTTTGCTATTCGCTTGTGTTATGTGAGTTTTCTAAGCTAATCACAGAAAGGATTGGACTCCTAATAAATTTGAAACAGTGATACTCCTAATAAATTTGAAACAGTGATAGCTGAAAAATAATCTTAGTTTCATTTATTTATCAATGCTTCTAGTGCATTTGACAGTTTTAACATCAACTGCATTCTATGACTTTGTACCACCCATCTTCCAGTAGTACAAAGTAAACAATCGCTTTGTACCACCCATCTCCCAGTTATAAAAAGTAAAAACAATGGCCAACTGCGTTACTTTTGCCTTCCCCTCTTTGTCGCGAAACTTAATTTGTTTGGATGAGCATATGCAAAATTGATTTTGAATGTAATTGATTTTGGTTAAAATTAATTTTCAGGTGAAGTGATTTATGTTGGATGCTTTTATCTTAAAAGCAAATTTGTTATAAAACTTAGTGTAAAATTTTCAACTCAATGCAGAAACTAACTTTGATCACTTCTAGTCAAACCGAGGTTTTGAAGCAAAACCAATTATATCTAACACTAATCAAATATCTATGTTTGTATAAAATTAAGTTTGACTGCATTCAAAATCAATTCTAATTAGTCAGACACTCTTAGTACATGTTCGTCACGAACTCATCGTTGATGGATAGGGGATGAAGTGGAGTGAAATAGAATGTAGACTTTAGTTGTTGTGTGGATTGTTTAAAATAAGGTAGAGATGGAATCAATTCCATTCTATATTCCTCTTTTTTCTTCTCTCATAATTTGAGGGTGTAAAATAGACTCATTTTATTTTTTATCTATATTATTATTAGAAAAAAAAAGGCTATGCATAGAATATAAAAAATAATTTATGCTGTTATACAATCACAAATTATAATATACAATAAATGCATTAATTTTTATTATAATTATTTTAAAAAATATACTAACAGTGATTAGTTTATCATGTAAAACTATTTTTTAGTATCGGTTAGCATTAAATTTAATTATTAAATTACTTTATTGCCCTTTTATTTTTCACATGTTTTTCTATTTCCATGTTACGTTATCAACTTTGGTGCGAGGGCATCAACTTTCAGAAATATGTAAAGCTCTATCCAAGCCGCAATTACCAAACTAACACTAAATGGGGTAACTAACGTTAAAGTTCTTCCACTAAATGTTGATGAAGTTAGTTGAACTTCTTTATCATATTCAAATATTAGTGCTTTCTTCTCCAGTATATTGTTGAACCATTGCGGTATATAAATCAATCCTTGTTTATAATTGAACGTCGACCGTCGGTTACATCTTGTGCTTGTTTATAAATAATCTTTTATGAGCACTAATGTACAGGGGTTGTGCTTGCCTGCTAATATTAATTTCTTCTTATTACATATGTTTGATTTGAGTAACTATTAATTTTTACAAATATTCTAATAAAATTTTTTATTAGTATATTGAAATAGTAGTTTTTTTTTTTGTTCTTTTTTATTTATTACTTTAAAAATATTTTTAAGTAAAATAAAACATTACTTGGGGTAATATTTTTTGGAAATACAAAGACAACAATTAAAGTTTGAACTTAAGATTTTGCACAGTATTTTATTATATTACTGTTTTGTTCACTTAATAAAATAAAATTTATTCTGTTATTATAATTATTTAAATAATAGTACAATAATTTTATTTATTCTATTTCATTTTACTAATTATTAAATCCCAAACTGCCTTTAAATACTAAGAGAAGCAGCGGATGTTAATTTTTCTCCCCGGGGACAATAACGGTGAAGGCTGCATTTTACCCATCTCAATCACATTCTACTTGACCTTTTGTGGGTCTGCCACTCTATTTGTCTGGGCTGGCCTGACAAATAAATATGGCCCAACAGGTTAGCGTGTTGTTTTTTTTTTACATGTATATAGACCAAGCATTACAGGTTGGGCCATCAATTTTTCTTTTTACTGTTTTATTGATGTACTACAATGGGTCGCAACATAACATAAAATTTATTTAATGTTTGACGTTAACGTAAGATAAAATTTACTTAATGTTTAACGTTAACGCAAGATAAAATTTATTTAATGTTTGACGTTTTGAAAATAGAAAAGAGAACATAGATGAAGAAGACAATACATTTTTTTTTTATCCATATGAATTGAAGACAATACCAGAGAGGTTAGGCTACTCACTTATCCTACTCAACTATACGGTACATTTTGATTTTATTAACAAGGATAAAACTAAGGAAAACAAAGGTAGGATGTCACCGTTAATTCAGTTCATGCACTACATTAGGGATACAATTGAATGATTCACTTAATAAATATGATTAAGAGGGGAATTGAATATCAAATAGGTATGGGAATAAGTATTTATGGTAATATTTTATGGGGTTGAATGTGGATGAGTATTTAATGATTTTACGATTTAACCTTCCTTGTACATGCGTACTATTTAATATATTACATAAACAATTATATATAATAAATGAGTTTAATGGTTTGATAATATAATTTTTAAGATAATTATTATACAAGTTAACAACTTTATTATATATAATTATTTATAATTTGATGACAGTATAATAACTTATTTTTTCAATAAATATTATCTAAATTATTATATAATACAAGATTGTGTATTATTTTGACTCTATAAATCATTATATATAAGTAGTTAGTATTGGTATATGATTTTTTAACGTATCTTGGAGAATCAGGCACCGAGCTTACAAAGTCATAAACTATTCATTTCATAAGTTTCTTGTATTAGATTTGAATGTAAATTTAATAGAATATTTTGTTTGTTATGTTCTATACTTAAGAATATGAAATAACACTTTTGTTTAATTAAAATAGGCTAATAGATTTAGGCATGAGTATCCATGTATTTATAAGGTGCGAAAATAAACACTAAAATTACTATTCACACTGAGTTTTTTTTTTAACATGGATATACAAATAAGTATTCTACTTATTGTCATCCACACACTAAAGATTAACTTTGGGATTGTTTTGGTAGATTGGGTTGGCATGACCTAAGTCAATTAATAAAATCTTAAAATTAGTTAATTTCATACATTTTATGTTTGGATAAGTGTTAAATTAGCATGATTCTGTTGATATATATGAATTGACCTTATTAATAAATTAACTAAACATTATATTTATTTATCTTACGCTATTTATTTATATTGCAAGGCGTTTGATTAATATTTTTAGAAAAAGAGATATGAGAATAATATTTGTTTATGTTTGTAGAAGAGAATAAAAATACTTGTCAAACATAAGAGATTCTTAAGAATGTTAATTTGTGAATAAAAACTAAATTTTTATATTTCACTTCATGGTTAAAAATATTATTTTCTTCTGAGTTAGTTGTAAAATTACAAGATTATCCTAATTTATATTTATTCCATGAATCTTTATTTATTTTTAATTTTTCACCACTATCATCATTGTAATTACTATCATTTTTATTATTATCATGACTATCATAATAACTATCATTATTGTAGCCACCATTATCATCTCAATAACCTATTTATTCAATATCTATTTTTTTCAATTAAGAGTATTTTTGAAAAGGTGTATTATTTTTTTGAAAATATTTTATTTGAGTTAAATATGAGAATTAGACTTTCTTCAGCATGAACATATTATTCTTAGGAAAGATAATTGACGATTAAATATATATTATGAATTTTTCTAAAAAATATTCTTAATAGTTTTTAATAGTGATTTAATTAGAAATAAAACAATTATTTTTATCACAAGTCACTTAAAGAGTGTCAGGTTGGACAAATTGATTCCTAAATCACCTCATTTCTGTGTGAGGCGGGGAAATTGGTCTTGGATGTGATTATCAAGCCTATCCTTTACTACCTTCCAATCCCCACCAAAGTTAAAGCTTTAAAAGACTAGGAATCAGAGGCTTCCACTTTGTGTTTGATTAGAGTTAAGATAAGTAATTGTCCTCTATTTTTTAGGGGAAAAAGAATTGAAAACCGAGCCGGTATCAAAATTTTCTTTCTTTAAATTAAGGGTATTTTTTTTTGGTTGATGATTGAAGATTATTTTTTTGCTGTTTGTCTTAACAATTCTTTTCGTACAAAAAATCAGAAATTAAACTCTGATTACCATGTTCAACGGCTGGGAAAAAGCTTTTGCTTCTAGACTCATGTGCATTATTATATTTCGTATCAGTTTTCCTTTCGAATATATGCCATTTTAATATTTTGACACCGAAAAACCAATCTGATAAAAGTATGAATTATTATAATAATGATGAAGACAATGTCATCAATGACAAAGGTAAAATCGGTGAAGAGGATCACCGAAATCACGAGTGTCTATCAGAAACGTTAATCTAAATAAGCTTGTAACTGCCCCCCGTGAAAACCGATGTGGTTTTAAAAAAAATTCTAAATATTAACAGAGGATTCCCTTCTGAAGCCAATTTCTTCATGCATGCTATTAACTATACTCTATGGTGTTTCACAAACTATAGTGCTTTTCAAGGGTAAATTCGAGTTTGCATTCACAAGTAACTAGTATTTAATTCGTTGTCAGTTGTTTACGATGAGTGTAGTTTACGTTGCCTTCGTTAATTGATCAATAAAATTCGAAAACTTTAACCTTTGAGAAATGGTAGGTGCTTACTTTCTCCTCAGCTTTTCCGGTTTGAAACAAGCATCCAATGACAGTACGTTGGGTACACCATTGGCTTTTGTTTCGACTTTTGCTAGTACAAGAGATGGCTAGCTAGCTGCCATTGAAATTGGAACATATTGAAAACCTTGTTTGCTATTTGCTAGTTACTACCAATGAAACAACACCAACGTGATAATAACAATATAATTATATCGAAGAAAAAAAAAAAACTCCTCGTAATTCCTCTTCGAATGAGGAAAAGACTCCTCAAATGATCTTTTTCACGTTCAACGTTAAAATACTATTATTTTACTATTTATACAGCTATTGTCACTAACTATTCTAATTAATTCAGAGCAACTTGTAACTAATTTAATTATATAACAACGTCTAATGTTAGAAAGGTATGATAGTTGAGGTGTAATACTATTAATTTCATGCATAATATTTATTTTTATTCCTTTATAATTTCTATTTAGAATTTTTTTTGGGTCGTGATTTCTATTTAGAATTTAGAAAATTGTACAAATGGTATAAAGTTTTTTTATTTTATTTTTGTGCGTGAAATAAGTAATAAAAATTACCTTCACTGATGAATTGCAAATTTTTTTATTTAGTTTTTTAACAAATGAAAAGTAGTAGATATGATTCGGCGAGTTAATCTAGATTCACAAACAACCCAAATACCCAACTATAATGTTTTTTCTTACTTAAAATATGGTCACACGCTAAAATGGTGCCTCTTCTCAAAGATCCTGTTTTATATACGTAAGTAAGAATCTTGAGATCAAATTCAAGACCAAATACTTAAGAAATCGGAATTTCGTTCATTTGGACTAATATGTAACAGTAAATTAGTATTCAACTACATCTTGAAAATTGTAAATCGGAACAAAAAGAAAATTAAATTGTAAAAGGACACTCTAATTTGTCTTCCAAGAGATAATACATACTTAGCCGAAACAAAAATGGTCGAAGGAAAGGGTATTCAAAACTTGACCATTTCACTAACTCGGTTTGACAAAACTAATTTTAACGAGTTTAGATGTTAGAGAATAAACCAACATATTTTGAAGACAAGAGGAAGTTTTACTTTGAGTCAGATGTCTAATATTTTTAAAAAATTATACTTTATTTTGATAGTCATACATTAACAATAAGACTTATCGATTTAATTGATAATATTCAACGTAACATGAAAAGATATTTATATTGGTATTATTATTTTGATATTATATCTTAAATTTGTTTTCATACTTATTTAATTTTATAATTTAACTATATATAATGTTAACATTTATATAACATGTCATCAAATTAGGTTGATCTGAACCTATCTTATATATTATCGGATATATGTTATAGGTTGAATTTGAATCCAAACAAATAATCTTATTAAAATTTTAAGTCAATTTGGGTCCAAATTAAATGTAATTCATCTTATGAATACTCCTAATGAAAGGCTTATACTATATTTCTTGCTATTTTTTTTTACCCATTTCTTTCTATTGATTTTTTAATCTTAGTCATAATTGGAAATCCATGTCAACTACAGTTTGGTACCCATGTATGTCCAATATGCGTTCAAATTATATTGTTTTCAAAGAAAAGTTTTTTAATTTCATTCGAGAAAATATATTATTTCTTTAAAATCATTTTTAAAACATGCTCAAACTCACTTATAAAATTATATGATGTTTTGTATTAATTGATCTTTTGTAGAATAAATTAATTACCAATTTAAAGATCAAATTTAATATCTAGTTAAATTGATGTTTATTTAGAGAATTTTGAAAACAAATATTCTTTTAAATCCAACTTAATATAATTAATTCCTCTAAATGAGCAGTTTTGATATTTTGTACCTTGTACAATTGTTTGTATTTTTGTAGGTTGCACTACAAGTGTTGCTAGAATAGATTATGCCTTTCATTCGGTCCTAAATTTTGATTGGGCTAATATTTTAGACATGAATTTGTTTCTAAAATTGAACAAACCTGATATACTGTACAAGTCTATTCAAGATTTTTTTTTGGGTGGACAAGTCTAATTAAGATATGGCCTAAGTAATGTGGGATCCAGTTAATTGAGGCATTCAACAAATAAAACAATAAGACATATAACTAATATTAGTTGTTTCACTTAAACTTAAAAATGTAGGTGAATAATTGAGTTAACTTCAATATGTAGTAGTATTTATTTTGAGAAATGCTAGTTATATATCATTTTGTATAAAAAAAAAAGAAAGAGGGAAAAAAAGGAAGAGAAAATTATGTAAAAAATGGTAGTATACTGAAGATAGATAAAAACAAATGATACTATAAAAATATTTTAAAAATATTATGTGAATAATATAATTTATTTTTCTCTCATATTATCATATTAATAAATATCTTAAAAGATATCAAAGTAAAGGCATATTTATATGCTTAAAAAAAATGTAATAAAATTTGAATCCGTATATTCTTGATCACCTGTCATGTCAGCTCCTACTTGTCCTTCAAGATCGATCTTCCAAATCTCTTATTTAATGCATAATTAAGCAAGCATTTTGTCTCTTTGATTCATCCCCATATACAATACATTTCACAACCAGACAAATGAACAACTTGAATATCCAATGGCTAACCCTCAAATGCCTCTGATTCTCAATGCATGTGATCGGATGGCCAACCTTCTAGATACCTCCACCAACATATTTTTACCCTAAAACAAATCTGCGGTCCAGATCACTCTGCAGTTAGTCAAATTAAGTTCATCACATTCATATTCATACGAGTAAGATTAAGATCGAATTAAAAACATATATATATAAATTAAGTTCGAATTTTTTAAATTGTAAACTTGTAGATGGATAAAATATAATTAAGAAAAGAAATCTCATAAAAAATATTGTCCATGTTATATATTAATTAAAAAAAAAAAGTAATTTGATGATGACAAGTTAAAGCATAAGTAGATGTAGGTATGTAGGGACCTCTTAACTCAAAGTCACATGCAAAGCCAATTAAGAGGTCCTCATCCAAACCATAAATAAAAAGGCACACCATCCTTTGACCAAGGCAAGCAATGAAGCTTGTTCCCTTTCTTTCTTTTTCACGTTAGCAAGTACTCACGGAACGCAGCAATGTCTGGCTCGAGAAAGAAGCTTCTTCTCAACAGCGTGTCCGTGAAACTAGGGTGTGGCAGTTGCAGAAGACCAAAGCTGTGTCGCATATTCCACCCAAAGCCAAAGTCAAAACCCAACAACAACCCCACTTACCAAAAACACAACAAACATTACAACCATTTTTCTTCTTCTTCCTCGGAGAAATGTGACAGCACCAGCAGCACCACCCCCACCAACACTGCCACTACATTCTCTCCCTACGTTGATTTTTCTGACTCGGACTCGTACGTTAAAGGATTGGGCAGAGCTGGCAGAGAAGGCGTGGCAGTGGAGAAAGACTCCGATGACCCTTATCTGGACTTCAGACACTCCATGCTGCAGATGATATTGGAGAATGAGATATACTCGAAGCAAGATCTCAGAGAGCTTTTGAATTGCTTTCTTCAGCTGAATTCGCCTCATCACCATGGGGTTATAGTCAGAGCTTTCACTGAGATCTGGAATGGGGTCTTCTCTGTCAGGTCCAATTCACACAACCATTAGCCACGTGACTTCTATGTACTGCACGTGATCTTCGGTTGTTAAGGTTAATTAACAAGTTTGTATATGTAGCTGCTAAGTGCTATGTTCTTCATAGGTTAAATATCTACTCCAACTGAGGCACAAACTTTGTTGTGCTATGCTAATTAGGTTGCTGACATTATATTCTACTAGTACTACAACATTTTGGTCAACCAAATGTAAAGGGAAATGTTATCTGATAAGACTTCAAATTCCTGTGAAGAATGCGACTTACCGAGGTTGGAGGTTGGAGGTTTTTCTTATAGGAAAGGGTTGGCTAAAGTTTCTTGAATCTTTAGCTTTAGATTTATTCATTAAGCCTCATCTTTCGACGTGAGCAAGTATTATTATTATTATTTGGTTTGATAGCCCTTGTAATTTTGTCTTTAGAAGATGCGTATTCAATAATATAATCAAGTTAGACCTGAGTTGAGATTCTTCTTTTTACTTCTGGTTACGAAATTCACCCCACGATGAAGTTAGATTGAATTTCCCTAGAAAATGACTGGTTAATACTCAGTTCATAAGAAATAATTGCTGCGTTAATTTCCATTTGTCTTGGACCATGTCATGTGTTGGTTTGAGTGTGAGAGGATTTGGTCAAAATAATTCCCAAGTTTTGAGTAGTATGACACTATTACGATGGGGGTGGAAAAAAGAGATATTGGGATTTGAATTATAATAATAAGAGTGCTTTTCAATGAGATGAGAATAGAAACTTTTGTGACTGACTCCACTGCATTTCCCAATGTTGCTATTCAACTTCGCTACTCTGTTTTCAGTAGTATTAGGATACAACTTGCCAGTTGGCACAATACGTGCTAGATTATTTTAAAAAAACAAAAAAAATTGGTTAAATAGTTGCCATTTGTCACTATTAAAATACTCCGTATCATTTATTGAATAATGTTATTTTTTATTCTTTTCCTTATGATTTATCTTATTCAATTCCTTTTACTTTTCTATTTATTGTGAAATGTGTTGTAAAAGTATGATGTTGAAGTTGAAATAGTCTTTCTCTTATTTATTTCATTAATGCAGCTTTCATCATTACTGCATTCAGTTTTGCACTCTGTATTTACTTAGGCATTCATAACATGGCTGGAGGCAGTTTCAATTTGTATTTAAACCTCTTAATGGAGATAGGCTCTGATGGATGACAAAAGTCAGCAAGCATTTAAATCTGGCAGAAAAATAACTTATTTTCATCATTAATTAGCTATGACTTTACATTAACTACAGGAATACTTAAAAATATTTCCTTCGATCTTGACAGAAGATCACTTGCTGGAATTTCATATCAGAAGAATGACCCCCTCCTTCTTTCCCATAAAAGCCAATAGTATATACATAATTCAGCTATGAACCATAGTTTCACACAAACCCTGTGTTTGGTTGAGAGAGCAAGGAAAGTGAAGGAGGAAAAGAATTTAAAATTTAAATAAAAAAAAGAAAGTTTATAATATTTGTTTTAAAAATTAACTTCTCTCATTGAATTTTTTTTGAATCTTTGACGGAAATATAAAATAAAAAATTAATTTTCAAAATAAAAATAAAAAATTTATTTATGTAATGGTGTTTTTTTGGACACTGATGTGGAGTGAGTGGGGCCTAAGGTAGTAAGAGGTGAAGTGCTAATTGTCTAGGAGGCGTGACATAAGCTCGCAGAAGGCTTGCACCTTGTGTTAGGAGAAATGAATTTAATAATAATAAAAATAAAAATAAATTTAATTATTAATTATTTTTTTAAAACTTACTATAAATAACATGAATTTAATAATAAAAAAATTATATATATAATATTCTATCTAAAATGAAAAATATAATAAATAATTGTACACAAATTTAATAATTATAAAAAAATTATAAATTAAACTAAGAACATCAAAAGTCATATTATAATTTCTACCTAAAAGTAAAAATAAATAACAGAAAATTTTTAATTATTAATTTTTTTAAAAAAACTTACTATATATAACATAAAAATGGTACTTTTAGAATACATTCAATATAAAATGAAAAAATAATAAATTCATATATCTCACTTTAACGTGAAAACATAAGAATTAATTTATCATGTTAAAAATGATTTATTTTTTTATATTATATTTTTATAAATAAAAAAATATTAAATAAAATAAAATAAAGTTGTTACAAATAATTTATTGAGATGATAAATGAATATGTTTACATTTACTTATTTAAATATTTATGGAGAAAATTGTCAACCCCTCTCTTATAATATTCTACCTAAAAATGACAAATATAATAAAAAACAGTACACAAATTTATTAATAAAAAATAAAAAAAATAATTATTAATTTTAAAAAATTACTATAAACAACATGAAATTGTAATATTTCTACCTAAAAACAATAAATAGAATGAAAAACAGTACAATAACTTAATAATAATAAAAATAAAAATTATAAACTAAACTAAAAACATCAAAAAATTATATTATAATCTATACCTAAAAATAAAAATAAATAACAGTAAATAAATTTAATTATTAATTTTTAAAAAAAGCTTACTATAGAATTTAATAATAATAAAAATATAAATATAAACTAAACTAAGAACATAAAAAGTCATATTATAATTTCTACCTAAAAATAACAATAAATAAAAGTAAAAAAATAATTATTAATTTCTTTAAAGAAAAACTTACTATAACAACATGAAATTATAATATTCTCTCTAAAAATAACAAATATAAGAAAAAAAGAAGTACAAGAATTTAATAATAATAAAAATAAAAATTATAAACTAAATTAAAAACATCAAAAATAAAAATTATAATTTCTTTTAAAAATAAAAATAAATAACAGTAAAAAATTTAGTTAGTATTATTTTTTAAATAAACTTACTATAAACAACATGAAATTATAATATTCTACCTAAAAATGATAAATATAATAAAAAAATAGTACACAAATTTAGTAATGATAATAATAATAAACAAATTTAATTATTATTATTTAAAAAAACTTACTATAAATCATGAAATAATAATATTTTACTTTAAAATAACAAATATCATAAGCAAATAGTACACAATTTTAATAATAATAATAATAATAATAATTAAAATTATAAACTAAACAGAACATACAAAAATTATATTACAATTTTCATCTAAAAATAAAAATAAATAACAGTAAAAAATTAATTATTATTATTTTTTAATTATTATAAACAACATGAAATTTTGTATTAATCCAGCGTATTCACTCACCCACTCAAGCTCACATCTCTTACTACTTGGATCCCACCCATTTCATGGTATCCTAAAGGACACCGTTATGGTAAATATTTTTTTTTATTTTGAAATAATTAGTTTTTTTATATATTTCAGTGAAAACACCCGCCATTTTTTATATATCCTAAGGTGGAATCTTGCTTCATTATTAAAAAGGATGACAATTTTTTTAGAAAGGGGATAAAACTGGAAAAGCATAGATGCAGATTTTTTAGAAGAAGTTTCTGGGAATTCAAAAATCTAGAAATAACAAATAATTTTTTCTTTTGAATATTTGTCTTGTTTGTAGGCTCTACAATTTAAATTGGTGATGGATAGATATGGATTCAAAATATGGTGTACTTTCAGGTGATGATAAACTCTGAACCATGACAATGGAAATTGGAAACACAGCGGGCCATCATAGAGAGCAAGTATGAGACCACACCTCAATCTGTGATAAAGGTTTGTAACCAACTTAGCAAACTGTCCAACTCAGTCTCCTCAAATAATTGCTATGAAGATAAACTACATGTTTGTTGCTTTTGGGGCAACTATTTCACTCATGTTCAAACAAATTATGTTTATCAATTATATTTGAAGACTTTATCACCTGGCACACAAAACAGTGTCCTGGATTAATTATATTATAAGTTTTTCTTTTTCAACATTAATGATTTTATATTTAATATCTTGTCACACAATAATCTTAAGGATTTGAAGCATAAATAATACACAGGTCTATCTTACTTTGTATTGAAATTTATTTATTTTATTTAGAACATTAAGAGCAATAAGGATTTAACTCTAATAACAGATCCACAAAGCTTCTGATCCTGTTATGAACTAATTATCTCAAAAACTTAAATTTAAAAGCTAATGAGTTTCAATTTGAAAATACTTAGTGTACTTAGTACCCATTTAATTTAGTATTAGAGTAGAGTTAGATAAAAAAAATTTTAATGAAAAGAAAACACACTAAAACGCATGTTTTATATTAAAAAAAATGTAAAAATTAATTTTACAACGTCATAATTTAGGTAAATTTCTTCTTATATATTTATAAAAAAAAAATTTATAAATTAAAATTAACTTATGTATAAATTAATTTATATAAATTTTTTATATTAACTTATTTAAAAACTATTTTTATCTTATAAGAAAAATATTTTATTTTATTATTATTTTTCTTATAAATTATTACGAAAAGTTTGTTTCTATGTACTCTGAGTAGAATTGGTGAGTGTGGAGAAGTAACATAAAACCAAAGTTTACATGATTTTTAGCCCCACCTGAATTTAAAATTGTGTTACAAGTTATCATCAACCGTGAGGGCTGAAAAAAATCTCAAAAAAGACGTTGGTTTTGTCCACACATAAAGAGCAAATACCCTGCTAATGTATCTGTTCAATGAGTTGGCATTTGGGTTTTGACAAAAAAACTGAGACGATTGCTACATACTTCCTAAAGATTCATTTATGTGTTCCTCAATCTTTGTTTATAGTTTGCCAAGAAAAATATCAAATGTGAATTCAAATAATGTCTACTTCGTGTATAGAATATAGACTAACAAACATATTTTGCAAGATAGAATATGAATTTATTGTTATATTTTCCTTTTATTTTTAGTTATTTTGGTCCCCAGGGTTAGGAGCAAAGGTTGTCATTTACTAAGTAGGGGACTAGAGTAATCAATGTGACACTATCGCACAGCTGACAAAAAATTACTGTAACTTTTACTATCAGTTATTATCACTAACAATTCAATTTCATGTAAAGAGGTCAACATCATCATTTAAGATATATGTATGTTTTCGAGTAAAAACTCTAGAGAAATGTATACTTGTCCACACACATCATCATTTAATATATGTGATTGCAACTTTAAAACATAAAAGTGAGTTGAAAGTGATCTTATTTTATTTTCTTAAAGTAACCATAAGTTAAAATATTTTTAATTTTATTATAGTGACACTTCGTGTTTTTTTTATTTACTTAAATATATATAGAGACTTTTTGTCTTAAACAAAGAAAAAGGAAAACAAAAATAATGTTTAAAATTGAAAGGTGTAAGCTAGACTACTATAGCAACCTATGTCGCGACGGAGTCTGCACAAAAAAAATTCGAAATTCAATATTTTTCTTGAGAGAAGAGAAATAAATTTTATGAAATTGTGACCAATGTTTTTAAGAAAAACGCTAGAAAAACAATGATGGGTAAGACTGGTCTTTGAAATCATAGTTCAAGTTCAAGAGTTCATTATATGCAGGAAAGGTATGAGTACCTTACAGTATCCGTCTTAAGACAATGTATTTTAACTAGACACGTGAAATGGATTATGACTTCTAAATTATAGTTTTTTTACCTTCCAGTCGTAGATAGAAGTTGACGTATTTACAAAAAGGGAAAAAAGTATATTTTTTTGGTTTATTCAACTTGACAAGAGTAGTCTTTTGCTCCTACGTATCTCCTAATGCAACGAAGAAGTCAAACTTACGTAATTTTAACTGAGGCTTATGCGCTAAATGGGAAGGTCGTTACTGAATCAACTGTAAGGAGAGGCCGACTAGGAATCGACGGGGATAAGGTGCCAACTAGGAGTCGGCAGGGTGAGACCTATGGTCCGACTATGTGTCGGATAGTCTAGAAAATGTTGACTGTTTGACTCGAGATGGGGATTCCGAACAGAGGAAAAACCGATCCGAAGTTGGCTAACCGACTAGGGGTACTGATGGCTTCTTTCAAGTATTTAACTAAGTGTTTGATCGTGGATTTAATCAAAACAAGATACAGCTTAGATGATATATTCAAACTAAAAAGGAGTTTCAGAATTTCACCTAGTCTCCAATCACGTGGTCATTATCACATAAGGAAACTAACTTCAACCACTTTTCTCTTGTGTTACCACTATTTCTTTCTATTATCTTCTTCTGTTTTTCAAAAGTCAACTCCTTTTCCTTTTAACACTATCCCTTTTATAGGCCAATTTCTTTTCTTCTCAATCTTTTAGAAAAATCTTTCACCATTAATGCGGTGTCTCCCCACAAGATTTTATTAATGCAGTGGTGCCCTCCACGGGTTCCTCCTAATAATGCGACAACTTCTCATTTAATACGGTGGTAACTCCTTAGGTTTCTTCTCTGATTACTGTGGCGGAAAGCCACTTTTCGATCTCGATTTCTCGCAAAATGTCAAGATTGAAACATCTTTTCTAAAAAGCAAGATATCAAGAAGTTATCTGCTGCTGTCACTCCAGTCACTCAGCTAACTTACCCTATTATCATTTCTCTCTTTCATTTTCTTTCCTTCTTTATTTTATTTTCTTTTTACATTTTGAGGATGCCAACAAAAATATATGTCCCAACCACACACATAATTTTTAAACTTTTCATGTGATACTTACTTAAAATCAATACCCATTTTAAATCTAACTCCGGTATTTATACATAAAAGTCTTATTTCTTATGCTTGAGAGGGTCCACAGTCAAAATAAGAAAAAATAAAATTAGAAAACTGTTTTATAAAACACGTTTGATTTTTAAAACTGTTTTGAAATCAGTTTGATTTTAAAATTAGTTCATAACTAGTTTACTTAGAACCGGAACCAGTTTGCTCAAGCGGTTTAAATGTTTGGATTAAGAAATAAACATGTTAAAACAATTTTTTTATTAAAATTAAGTGCTACTATTATTTTTTAGGATATATTTACATGAATTTTTTTATAAATATTTATTAAAAAAATTAAATAAATTTTGTATAAGTTAAAATTAACTTATAAATAAGATAAAAAATAAATTTTAAAAAAAGTTAATATATGAAAAATTTTATAAATTAGTTTCTATATATGTTAATTTTAATTTATAAAAAACTTATTTTTTTGTATTAATACTAATGAAAAAAATTCCCAAACATCCTCTAAAATTGAAAGATTAAAAATTTCCACCCTATTAGAACATGCTACTGGAAAACATGGACATTTCCATCAAATTTACAAGTTCAGACTGTTATCAGATTCTCGATTTTGGATGCTACTCTTGATGTTCTAAATGGAGGACAATTGAATTTGGGAAGAAAGATATCATTCGGTATAAGTTCTCGTCAGATTCTGCCAACATTGAAGAAAGATGGTGATTTGTTTTACATAGGTAAGACATGAACCATACAAGCGTCATTAATCATAAAATCAAGCAAAATTACTTAATTCTTTATTTAATAATTGCCAATTGAATTTCACCTGATATTTTTTTTCAATTTAAGTATTTCTTCTCTCTAATAATTAGGATTCAAAGTTTATCTGGCATGGTAAAAATATTGTTCAAATATTTGAATCAATTAAATTTGACTCTTTTATTTTTACTTGTATATATATTATTATTATTTTATTTACTTAACATGAGACTTTATTCTAACACCAAATAAACCATATAATTTGTCTTCTATTTTTACCTAATGGTACAACTCTACTTGTATTTTTTTCATTTTTATATTTGGGATGTCAACTCACACCACACCAACCATTAATTCTTGTTTAAAAAGTATTGCTTAATAATAACAATAAAAATAAAGTTATACGAACAATCCATTATAAATGTTTTAAGCAGCCAATTTTCAATTATTCTTATTCAGCGTATGGAAAAGCTTAGACCCAAGAGCCCCACGAATCCTATTATTTTCCTCCAATTTCATTTTAAAAATATAAACAATTTTATTTGTAGATACAAAAATCAAAACATACTAATAACTTCATTGCGAAAACTAATGAATTAATCAATCATGTAAGGTGAGGAAATACGCGTTATCTTTACCATTTAAATTTAAATTAATTATATAAAATTAAAACTAGTTTGTAAGGTATTATTTTAAAATCTAACTCTATAAAATTGATTTGTAGAATCTTTAACACATCATATGAAAATTTAGTATAAAATTTGTAAATAAACTCTTAATTTTGTGTCTAATGAATTATTCTCGCTCCTACTTATTTTTTAAATATAAGAAAATAATAAATACTTTCTAAAGTTCCTTACATTAATCAAGTTAATTAACATAATCATTTTAAAACTATTAAGTATTAAGCATATTAATTTTCATTTAGAATTATATGATTATTTCTCGTACGTATTTTATTAATAATTTTTTATCTACTAAACTGATTCAATTTAGTTGATATAATAATTAGCTCTAAATTTAAAATTTTTTAACTCTTAAAATTATAACAATTTCATTCTTGGATCTCTAAATTACTTGGTAGTATCTCTTTCTTTCTACAATTATCAATGTTAATTAACATTTTTATTATTATTTTTAATATCTTTATCATATTTTAAATATTTCTTATAACATTATTTTATTGTTATTAGTAAATAATTAAATCGTTCAGTAAAAAAAATGTTAAAATTGATTTCATTATTTTAGATGGATCAAAAGCAGAAAAATGATTAATAGAAAGCAAAAGTATGTCTTCTAAACTAACGTTCAAATGATGAATAATATCATACAATAAGCATAAAAGTTAGATAAATAGTTAAAAGCATGCATTATAACTAAATGTTTACATACTGTTTCACACTTGTCACAGTAATACCTAGAGGTTCTTTATTATTTCCATCTTACTAGTTTATTAGCCTATGCATTGCACAAAATAAAAATATATTTTATATAACAAAAAATTATAATTAATAAATATTTTAAAATATATAATAAGAATATTTTTATATGACATTATTTAACTAGAGTTTTTTAGGTATTTTTATTTGTCGAGCATGTTTTTAGTAAAAAAAAAATTAACCTCGTACCTTTTTCTATCTTTTATTTTTTAAAATATACAATGAGAGTGTTTTTCTATCTATTAAAAGAAAATATAAATTAAAAAAAATATTTTATCAAATATAAATTATTTATTATAAATTTAAAATATAATTTATATATTAAAATATTTATCTATTAAGAGTTTAAATTATAATATAATTTATATATTCATAAATATTTATTTCATATAATAAATATAGATGTTAAAATACTAGTATAATTTATCGTGCAATCATGTATTTATACAAAGCTAAAATCCCCTCTCCGCATAAACTAGAATAATTTTTTTAATCGATGGCATTTTTAGTTATAATTATTCAATGAAATTATGTTTAGTTATTTTTTTTTATGAAAATATTTTAAAATATTTTTATAAACCTCTTATTTCTTTCGATTTTTCATTTTTAATATTTTTAGTTTTCATTTGAATTTTAATATTTCTTAAAAAGAAATATTAATAATTAAAAATAATATTGTATTACAGTATAAATTATTTATTATAAATTTAAAATATGATATATATATAATATTTATTTTTTTAATAATTTTAATTATAATATATTTTATATATTTAAAATAATTATTTATTATAACATTGTTTTTATTTTGTGCAATGCACGGGTTAATAAATTAGTAAGCTTAGCATGTATGAAAATAATAAGGAATACTTTGTCTACGTTAAAGAACTTTGTACGGAAACGTCCAAGTGCACTGCATGCTTTAATCTATTTATCTAATTTTTAATAATACTGTGCATACTTTTGTTTTCCATTAATTCATTTTTTCTCTTTAGTGCATTTGGAACATCAATGTCAGTTTTAACATTATTTATTAAACAGATTATTAATAATAATAAAATAATACTATAAGAAATATATAAAATATGATAAAGACATCTAAAATAATAATAAAATACAAATCAATATCGACCTACAAGTCATTTAGAAAATAAAAAATGAAATTGATGTATTTTTTAAAATAAAAATATTTTAAATTTGAAACTAATTATTATGATGACTAAATTGAAATACTCTAATAGAAAAATGACTATTTATAAAATAGATATGAGAAAAGATTATCTAAAAAAAAGTTATATGTTTATTTTGCACTCATCAATAGTAAAATTATTTTACTAATGAAAAATACTAAATTGATGAATATAATTAAACTTTACGGATTACTTATTCAGAGAGAGAATGACACTTTAAAGATAAAATTAAGGATTTACTCAAATTTTGTACGCAATTTAATAATTATCGTGTATCATATAGTGTAACAGTCTTAATAATAATTAATTATTAAGATAGATTGTATCATTATTTTAAAATAATATGTTTGAGTCTAATTTAATTATATAAAATTTATTTATAAAATGAAGTTAATTTCACTTACCACTGGATCACCGAGATTGAATCTCAACTGTTATCCATGAGCTCCTAATGCAGAATTCGAAAACTACATTGCTTTTTAAAAATTACCTGATAATTCAGTTTATACTGGCCTATTTAATCTGTTTGGATTATCATACAATGCTAGAAGCCCATTGAAGGTAATTTATTTATGAATTCCTAATGTAGAATTCTCAGCAATATATATATATAAAAGAAAAAACTAAAAAATTGTCTGTCTAAAATATAAAAAAGATAGAATTTTTTACACATATCTCTTAAACGTGATGGAACAATTGTGAGTAAGTCTCTGGAGAATATTTTTTTTCCTGCAACTTATTGTAATAGCAAAATGGCAAAATCTAATATTAAGCACCTTACTAGTAAGTTTAAGATTTTAAAAGATGAAATGTAATTTATATCAGTTTTGAGACCACACATTTTAAACTCCTATTATCATGGTACAAGTGACAGTAAGACATATTTATAAGTAAATTTTTAAAAGAGACAAAGATCATATAATTGAAGTATATTTCTGACAGTGTATTTAAAAACAAAAGGCACTTTATCCCTAGAGCTTATTGTTTAGTGAATCGCATTTCTCATGAGCAGTAATTGTATAATTGAGGAGGATTACATTTGGTTTGGGAAGCGAGATTTTCAACTCTTGAGCACAGGTCACCATCGGCATGACTTGAAAGATCACTATCTATCTTTATCAAGCAAATTAGCAGATGATTAACTTTTGTATTCTTCCTTTTCAGAAAATTTTATGGATAGATAGATCACTGTCTTCTATGAGAAACAGATTCTTAATAGATGCTAATCTAGGCATGGCTTCGTGTTCCTCATACTTTGGCTGACTGAAAGCTCTCCCTGCATATATAAGTCTCATTCAATGCAAGTGGAATCCAAGTGTTCTCTTTTTCATTTTTGAATAAATTATCCAAATAGATTGTCTTTTGGTAGACTATTAAGCCATGATAGTAGTGATATTTATCAAATTATATATGAAATTTTGTTTTGTGCATTGCATACAAGTGAGTCGTCAATATAAAAAATGTGACGTCATTTTATTTAATTTTTTTTTAATCACAATTGTTTTATAGGATTATAGTAATCCAAATGTGTGCAGTATAGTAATTCAACAGCTGAGTCAAAGAGTTGTTGAAAAAGTTCCATTCAGGGGAATAAGAGTTTTGTTTATACTAACTGATTGAATAATTTACGTGAGCTGTTAGATTCAAACTTTATTATAGTTTATTGTAAGAAAAACTTAGTTTTAAATTTTTTATAGTAAATTAAACTAATTGTAAAGGAATTTTTGTATGAGACGTATCAGTATAACCAATTGTCCAAAGAAGTAATTTTATATGAGAAAATGACAAACACAAAATGTAAGTTTCTATTGTAAAAAAAATGACTTTATTGCTATTTGGAAGCATCCATCTCAATGTAAGAGTTATCTACAAGATACTTGTGGTCCTTGAATCTTAGGTAGTTGTGAACATGGCTACTGAGCAGGGACATCCACAAAAGTTCAAGGCAGGAAAGTGTAGTAAGAGTATTTTTGTTGTTGTGTTTGTGGTTCCTAATATCATGTGTTGTCAAGGACCTTTCAAGAAATTTAAAATAAAATAGACAAGTACTTAATATTTTAAAATTTTTTAATAATTAATTAATATTTTCTTCATGTAATAGTTAAAATTTTTATTTGGTTGAGTTTAGTAATTAAATGAATGATGATAAAAAAAAGTAATTAAAATGAATAATAAATGTTATTTTTTTTTGTTTAATGTTTTAAAAGCGTACATTAATATTAATTTATTATAATAATGATTAATTAAGAAATTGAATTTTAAAATCAATTGAAAAAGTATTTGTTTCAATTTTTTATTTTATGTCTAATACAATTAATGATTATTTTTATTGATAAAAGTTCAAAAAGTTCTTTTAGGAAATTTATCAAATCCAAATATGTGTGAATTACTTGATTTCACTGCATTAGTCAATTAAAATTCTCAACTTTAGTACAAAATTATCACATTTATATGATATGACATTTCTTAACTTGTCACCAAGAAATCAGCTTGCTCTAACGATACATCAAATCAATGTCTAATCTTTTAAACTTATAAAACCAAACTAAAAAAATAAAGAAGATAAAAAATTAAAAGGATATTTTTATTTTTTATTTAAAAATGTGAAAAAAAAACTATTACTTGATTATAAATAATATTAAATATAAATAATTTTATAAAATAAGTCACTAACTTTATTATAATTTTTCTTTTTTCTAATTAATAATTAATTAATTTAAATTTAAATATATTTTAAGTTCCCGTAAATATGTTTATATCTAGTTTTACTTTTTTTTATAAAAATAATTATTATTTTTAAATTATTGACATACATTTTAGTATTTTTTTTAATCTTTACTATTAATTATAATTAATTTAATACTAATACTAACTAATAAAATAAAAAATATTAATTAAGATAATAAAAAATATTTTAAGTAATGATAGTTAAATTATTTTTAAATACGTAATTTAATTAGATAAGATATTTAATATTTTATATAAATAAAATAATTACGTATAATTTATTTTAATTTTTAATATATTATAACTTTGTACTTTTTTTATAAAAAAAATTATATTTTACCCGGTTGTAATTTAGTCTTAATATATTATTTTTTATGTTTTTATATTTTAACTTAGGTATTTTTTTAACTTAGTTTAATTATAATCGAGTTAAATTAGCTCTATCTGCCAATAAATGAGCTCGTTACACCAAACATATTTTTTCATGTTTGTGATATTTATTTACATGTAAATATATATATATATATATATATATATATATATATATATATATAATTAAAAAATATGATATTCTTTTATTAATTATGCATTAACCAATTATGGAAATATGATTGTCTAATTACATCTTATTATTAATATGATTTTTAAAATATTTATAATAAAATTAATAAATTTATTATGCATAATAAATTATAATTAAATGAATATGTAAAATTTATTTATATTGTTTGTACATGAACTATTTTTTATTTTTTGAGTTATTTGCATACTGTGTGTAATGTATACGAAATTTCTGAGAATTTTTTCATTATAGAAAAAAAATCAAAAGTTTAATGCAATTGACTAAAGAATTAAAAAACATGGACAGAAGATAAAAAAAGGTCAGTCTGATATATTTATATTTTCACTCAATTATGTGAAAAACAAATAACAACGTTACACGTTTGATAGTCAATTACTAAAATATGAAATTATATTATAAATTTTATAATACAATTCGATAAAATTTAATTGATTTAATAAAATTGTATTATCAATTTTGTTTTATAATATAATAATTTATTATAATATTTTAGAAAGTACTTGTTTTAATTAAAAATTATTACTTTTTTGAATTTTATTTTATTTTTTATTTCTATTCACTTTTTTTACTAAACATACTTTTATTTGAATTAATATTTGCTTTAATTTAATTAATAATTTAAATTTAAATCTTAAATATAATTATATTAAATATTTAAAAATAATTATTATCCACGATATTTTTACGAACAAATCACTAATTTAACATTTGAAATTATAATGTTTGGTTAAATTGGTCCTTAAAATTATTAATATGATAAAATAGTCATTAAAATTATACATTATAAGATTATATCTAAAATTAATTTAGTCATTAAAATTATAATAGTTGCTCAAATTAATTTTTAAAATTTTAAATAATTAATTGTAATTTTTACCTCATAATTTTTAAATTTTATTTCTCAAAATTTTTTCATACATTTTTTTTCCAAAACTTAAATAAATTTACTAAATTTGTTTGATTCTTTTAAATTTTCATGACCATCAAAGTTATTATTTATTAAAAATTTTATTTTAATTATATAAATTTATTTAATTATAAAAATTATTATTTATAAAGTATTCATACATATTTCACATTTTTATAATATAGTATATAATTTAACTAATAAATTATTTTATATGATTTAATGAATAAATTTATATAATTTATATAGTTAAAATAAATATATTTAAAAAATAAATTTATTATCTTAATTTTAATACTTTATATAATAAATATAAATATATACTTAACAAAAGTAAAATGCAATTAACCAATATAATATTTGTATATATATTCTTCTATATAAACTAAACAAGTAAAATGCGTAAAAAAATTATAACATAATTAGTAAAATTTTAAAGTTTTAAGACAAAAATAAGAATTTTTTTTATTTTATGAACCAATATAACTAAGTATTACAATTTAAAAAATTAAATTGATTGATAGTTTATTATTTTAGAAATTATTTTATTATTATTTAAAAAATTAATTTGATTATAATTTAAAATACTAAATTAATCAATGATAAAAAAATTTAAGAACTAATTTTATTAATTTTAAAAATAAATTTAAATATGCATTTCAATTTCAAAAATTAAATTAATAACTTTCTCTTGTTTTTATCTAATAAAATTACCTGAAATAAAATAGATGTGTAATAGGTACCAAAAACAAGCAGTAATGTAATGAGTGAGGTATGCTGTGCGTGTTTTCCGAAAACACAGAATGGCCAACCTGGGATAATTAATTGGCCTCAGCTCTGAGCTGCATTTAATGCAAGCTAGACCACAGAAAGCAATGAACTACGGGCTACACCCCAGAAACACCAACTTCCGTAAATTTTGTGTTTGGTAAGACTTCTCATGGAAATTAAATTTCTCGGAAAATGAGGATATCACTGTAAGGTCATTATCCCACTAAATACTGAACAAACATTGATTATGGTCTTAAATTTTGCATTCCCTATTGGTTTCTCCCAAGCTCATAGACAACTAATAACCTGCAGTGTGTCTGATATTGGTCTAAAATAGACTTAAAAAAAAAAACGATTTTACTGGAGGTGATAAAGTAAAAGACAAAATTTAGATGTATTTTTATATTTTTAATTAAACTTTTAGGTCATTAATCTATGTAATAAAAGTTTATATTAAAATTAACATAAACTATTAAGTTCAAACTTTATTTTAATTAAAAAACACTATAAAAAATATCTATAAGAAAGTATCTAAATTCTTTTTCTAATGTAAATTTCTTGTGTTTAAAAAAGTAATTATTTGTAATAACTGTTTTTTATAATAAAAAATATTCCCTATTTCTA
The DNA here is from genome assembly GCA_025330945.1 of Mucuna pruriens. Taxonomy (NCBI): domain Eukaryota; kingdom Viridiplantae; phylum Streptophyta; class Magnoliopsida; order Fabales; family Fabaceae; genus Mucuna; species Mucuna pruriens. Next base: position 5,192,615 of record JAENHJ010000528.1, read on the forward strand.
ACCACTAAAAATCAATTCTAGGGATTGACGTTGAAAAAAGAGGACAATTTTAAATTAATTTTTTTCTATAATTTTAAATTAGTTTTTAAATTACACAAGTCCCATAACAATAACATAAAAGAGTTGTATAGTTTTTATTTCCTAGTTTTTAACGACTCGTTAAATTTTACTTTATAAAGCACAACATAAATATTGGGATGGGTAATTAATTGGTTTAAGGTCAATAATTTTTTAGAAATGTTTTAAACTTCAATGAGATTGTCTTAGACTCACCTACTGCGTGCATTAAATTACTCTAGTAAACAATTCAATAATCAGCTATAAAAGTGGACATAAAATATTAAAAATTGTGTCTGTCTTACTGGGTACTAGTATAAGCTATTATGCTATAAGCCTAGATTTACTTTGTTAGCCGGGAAATGAAAATTTAAAATATGATAATGTTCAGGATTAGAAGCTTCGATGCAAGACTAGACAAAATCATAAGCCAGCAATCTATACTTAATTGTTATTAAGCTCCTTTTACCTTTGTAAAATTTGTTTTACATAAAAACAAAGTTGGGGCAGTTATGAATTAGGGACATGAGAGTTTGGAATTAGCAACCTATTGCTAGTGCAAAGTTTGACGGCTCAAGATTGATCCAAACCCTTCTCATTATCTAAGTCCGAAGCAAAAGTTTCTATTTTCTTTCTCTCATAAGTGATCGAACAAAGTGAAGATAGATAATCAGAATCCAATTGAACATCCTAATCGTTTCTTTATAACATGTTATTGAGGTATATAAAAGTGACCATATTTACTTTTTAATTTATTTTTGACATTTTAGTGTATTTGATTACAGAAAGATGTCAAACCAAATACACCAACAGCGCAACACCATGTAGGGAAAGAAACTGGTGAGATTTGGACGGACCTAGTCGCTCATCATAATTGAATTTGAGTTTTAGGTATTTACATGTACAAGCAAGCTTTCAAGGTTTAGCTTAGTTTATTTAAAATTTTTGGACTAAAAGGGTATTTACTATGTCTATTTTAAATAAAATTTATATACAGTGTAATAAATATATAGACTTAAAGATATTAGCAAATTATATTAGATTCTACTGTAAATCATGATTAACATTTTAAAAAAAAGTAAATTTCACATATTACATAAGAGGTTTGCAGAAGAAGCAAACTTCACATATGATACATGAGATTTGCATAAGTGTAATTCAAGACATATGTAAAAATGCACCAAAGTGCACAGAGACACATACAAATAGATAGAGATTCATAATAACGAAATACCTTATCAAAGAACTAATGATGTATGATTAGTTATTGCTTGTTTTAATTCACTTAAGTTTTAATCGTATAAAATGTAAAAGTATAATATAATTCAAAAAAATATTTTATTAAAAAACTTATTATTAATAATTATATGAATTAAATTTAAATATTTTAATATAAAATAAATATATAATTTATAAATAATATAATATAATTATATATAAACAAGTTACTGAGATTAGCCTATGAGACTTAATTTTTTTAAAAAAAACTTAAAGCATATTCTTTTTACTTAATTTTATCAAAGAAAACTTTAAGTATAATCTTTTTTATTAAACAGTTGAGATCATGTCAAGCATTATGTGTGGGTAGTTTATTTCCACTACTCATATACACAAAGTAATCATATACTAAACGCGAGTAGTATATCCTTATATGTTTGTTTGAATATTAAATACAATTATAGGTTTTTGAAGTGACATTTCACTGAATAATAGCAACGGCACGCATATGGAATCTTTTATTAGTTCACGGCAAGTTATGTCATTGTTTTAATCTCTAACATTATAATAATAAGAATTAAAATAACTTGCATTTCTGAATATCTATAAAAAATATTTTTTTTAAATTATACATTTTAAAATTAAAAAAATATAAGTAAAATAACAAATTAAAATAAATAAATTAATTTTAACTTATCAGATAAATTCAATTAGTTTTCTTTCTTTATTATAAATATTTATTAAAAAAATTATCTAAAATAATCTTAAACGACTCATCCTTATAAATTAAAGAATTAATTTAATATATTAATTATTAAATAATTAAACGTCAAAGGTGATTTTTTTCTCTACTTTGTATAATCATTGCAAGGTACAAATCCTCTCTTCTTCTCTATCCCTCCCTCGAAATCACGGGCGCACACAGAATCAAGAATCATATTCGTAAAAATACAATTAATATGTGTTTTATAATATTAATTTGTTTAATATATTTAATTAAATATTTTAATAATCTAAAATAAAAATATTAATTAATTTTTATATAATATATTATTTAAAATTTTTTAATTAATATTTGTTGACATTATACGTTACTAATGAAAATTTGTTATTCTCTTCTAATTACAAAATTATACGTGGTTATTTTTTTCTATTCATTTTTTTTAAAAAGTTGGTTGGTATATTATTTTTAGTTAATAAAAAAGGTAACTTGATTACAACTTGCCATACTACTTGCCTATTTCTGAATTCCAACGATGCTCATGTTTCTCTATTTTCTTTTTACCATTTCGAGGAGGATGGAGACTTGGAGAGGGACTTGGGTAGTACCCTGAATTAACAAACGATTTTTCATTTGTTACTAATAATTCGTTAGGCTTGATAAATTGAGGTGTATCCTATTCTCTTCGTCTTCAACATGTCACCTCTCTTGTTTTTTTCAACAACCACTAGTATTGTTGAAAGTGAGTGACAACGATTTAAGTTCTTCGTGCTATTAGGTGGTTTATTATGGATGATGATGTCCAACCAAATTACCGCAAACAATAATAATAATAATATATTAATTGTGATAGGGTGAAAATTTCAAATGCAGAGCTTGAATCTCAACAATTTATTTTAGCCATTGCAAAGCTGAATTGCATTTTTTTGTACTCTTTTAGAATCTTGCAGGCAGCTAATATTGGATTCGAAAACACAAATTACATTCCAAAATTTAGACATATAATACAAGGGTCATATAGAGACAATGTTTTCCAACACAAGCATATGATATGTAGATAAACATACATGTATTCATGTTCTCAGTTTCTCTGGCCAAACACCGTGATAATGCAGCTTGGTGCAGGCACACAGGATATGAGTTCAGGAGGACCACGCCAAAATTCTGCGCTGGATTTGTACCCATCATTTGATAATGACTGCCTAATTCAAAAACTAACGGCTCTGATCTCCCTCACCCATGTCAGCTCTGATGAACCCAACTGCAATGTATCCAATGGTAGATATCTCACTAGAGGGCAAACTATACACGTGTATACCGGGTTGCACTGGATAACATGTACTTTTTTTCACAAAAGCTAACGAATATTATTTGACGAAATGAAACATAAGTTTTATTTTATAAAAAATTATTTAACACCTATTTTTTAAATAATTAATATATTTACTAAAGGTAAGGTAATATTTTACAGTAATATTTTATACAAAATCACATCAATAACTTTCAGTGCAAACAAACTTCAAATTCAATGACTAACATAAAAAATATGAATTTTTTGTATCTGAAATTTGTCTCCTTTTAGCATTATTTTTGCCAAATTTAATTATTGGTCCCGATAAAGACTGTCTTCAAGATAGTCACTAAAAAAAATAACAAATTTTAATAATTTTATTAAAATTTAGATGAAAGCATTTTGATAATTTTCATTTTTATTTCAATTTATTAATCAATATACCCTAAAGTTTCACGCATGGAACACTGTATGTCATAAATTTGAAGAATGTCCTAAAGCAAAGCCAACCTAACCGGCTAGTCTCTTTCTTTTAGTGTGTTCATGAATACTATACATTTATTAATTACTTACTATAAACAATGTCATGTTTGCCAGAAGAAACTATGTTTAGATTGAGAAAGAAAGAGAGACTGTCTATCTCAGTGAAAGCAATAGAGGATTTGATGTGATTTAGCCACATACATATAGATTAATAGAGACTGTCGATCTCAATGAAAGCTATAGGGATTTGATGTCATTTAGCCACATACATATAGATTAACAGAGATAATGACTTTTCAAAACTATAAATTTCCACTTATTGGGTTCTCAGTGAAATCATTATATAATTCAAGACAAATATAGGAATTTTCACTTATTGGCTTCTCCTGTAATAAAGGAAACAAAAATTGACAACCTAGCTCTATTTCCTGGCACCGTTGTATTTCCTCCGTACGTGTGACCCCATAAACACAGACATTATGCAAGAGAAGAGAGCCATGAAACAAAAATGCTACTAATTATAAACTACTAGGTATAATACAGTACAAATACAGTTAATTAATAAGTATTTCCCCTCAATCTGGAATCAAGTATTTAGTTCAAAGACGAAGAAGACGATGAAGCCTCGTCTTCTCTAACCTGTTCTAACAACAAAGAGGAACTAGGAGTGGTTATATCAACCTCGTCCTCGGCTTCCAAACAAGAAACACAGCGAGTGCTGCAAGAGGAAGAGAGAGAGGAGCTATAAAACGATAAAGGGGAAGAAGGAGAGTGGGAATTGGAATTAGAAGAAGAAACGGAGGATGAAAAAGCGACCAATAAGTCAATGAAAGCACCAACAATATAGCCATGGTTGCTTTTCCCGTTGACTTTCAAATACCAACACAAAAGCTCTTGAAGACCCTCCCAGTCGCTAACGCACTGCGCCTCCACCATCTCCTCCATGGACTTGCGAAAATCAACGTAGGGGTCTTGAGACTCGACAGACATGACCACGCTGTCTTTGAAGGGCAAGGTTGTTCCTGTTTCTGTTTCTGTTCCTGTCTTAGCCTCTAATATGGAGCTTGTCTGGTCGGGCTCGAAGAACAAACGGTCAGAACGCAACCCGCGAATGACGGTCTCGAGCGAGTCGACTGTTCTAGAATGTTCCTGGGAGGCCGTTGAGAAGCTTCCAGAGTCGGGGGATGTGTCCAACGTGGCATCCAAGTATGCAGCGTTGATGGTCTTGAATGCGGTGTCGTTTTGAGCTCTGAAAGAGAGTGTTCGTGGTTGGTGACAGGAGGGCCAGGGCCAGGAAGAGGAAGGCTTGTTGAGGAGGGAAGGGAGCTTCATTTTCTTGCCCATGGGAAATGAAATGCAGATTCAAATGAATTTTCTGAATGGAAAAGAGATGGGAGTTAAGTTTCCTATATTGGGGGCATTAATGGCAAGTCAGATGTGCCTCCTGCCTGTGGGGGGAAGATTTTAAAGGAGTGGTGGGTCAATTTCCAAACTTATATTGCTGCTGGGTCACCTCACTCTATCACCTTATTCAATTTTTACACCCTATGTAAATAATCCAAATAAATTAGTTTTTTTTTTCCATATGAGAAAGGTTCATTGTAAATTCTTTTAATATATTTTGGAAAATAAAAAATTATTAGATCTTATTTTTTATTTAATAAATTTTTTTCATAATTTTTTTTAATAAATTCTATAATCTTATAAAAATTATAATTAAATTTTTAGAGTTAATTTACCACAGTTTGAAATCACATAAAATTAATAATTTGTCACGATTACGTTAATTTTAGATATTTAATTATAAAAATATATAAAATTAAAGATTTAATTATAATTTATTAGTTTAAAAATTTAATAAAAATAAATATTTCAAGAACTTACTTGTATATTAAACTCAAATTTTAATTAACAATAAATAATATGTGAAAATATGTTATTAATATTATTTTTATAATATTTTATTTTTCTTTCAACTTATTTTTTATTTTCTCTTTTTAGTATATTATATTTTTTACTTTTTATCTATCTATTTTTATACCTCAAAAATAAGATTTAGAAAATATTACACAAATACCTCTGAAATCTGTCTCTTCAATGTCTACAATAGACTTTTCTTATTTGTTTAAACCATATTACCCTATATTTAAAAATTACTTTCTTTGTGTCGTATACTTTTATAATAGAAATTATTATCACTACGTTTACCCGAAAGCATCCATATTTGATATTTGGAGTGTGCACATTTTTTTTTAATTAATGACAATAGTAAACATGCAAAATATGATTAGTAGTCCTTAGCTCAATAGATTTGAGAAAAACTTGTAAGAAAAAAAATTACTGCATACATATAAATATTAAAAAGATAAGAATATTGTGTGAAAATTCAAAATTATTATGTGGATGTTAATGCGATTTTTTCTAATATTCATACTCGTTTTCTAAATAAATTTAGTCTAATTTATTTATTCCCTTGTCTTCCTCTCTTTTACTGATTTTAATTAACTGTTATTTTATTTTTACGACTGTGATTTTACATCTTTTAAAATGTTAATGAATGGCAAGTTAATTATTTTTAAAATTTTGTATTGATTATTTTTTAAATTAATAATTTATCAACAATAAATTATGAAAAAATAGATTGTATACTGATTCTATAAAACAATTTTATTCAATTATCTAATAATAAATTATTGTGTATAATAAGTTTATTAATTTTTACAATAATTATTTTAAAAATCATACTAATAATTATTTATAATTGAGTAATAATATAAAATTAATTTACCTAGTAAATTATATAGTTAATAGTAATTAGTATAAAAATGATATGATTATTAGAAAATATTCTCCTTTTATTGCTTCGGGATTACATTTGCCTCAGTCATTTTCCCAATTGCGACGATGGCAATTGTAAAGGCTTCAAAACTTTGAAATTGTAAATAGATAGAATTGATAAGATTGTAATTACAGTCGCAGTATACATGTAATAATCTCCAAAACATTAGTGTTGTAGTCCTAATTATAGTTACAAATAGTAATTTTAAATTTTAGATCAAGTCGCGACATCTTTTCCATGCTTTAATTTGTTAAATAGATTGAAAAAAATAAGAATGATAAAAACAGAAAAAAAAAATCATTTGGATGGATAAAAGAAAAAAAATAAGTAGAAATATTATTTCCACTTATTTGAATAATCATAAGAGAAGATATTTCCTATGTTTATCTATTTTCATTTTATCATTCATTATATTACACATTTCTCTCTTTTCTTTATATTTTTTTCTTTTTAACGTATAAATTTTTGTATAAGTATTATTTCTCTTCTCTTAAAAAAATACTTACAACATATTTCGTAATACATATTCATTATTCATTATGATTTATCAAAAACTATAAAATCACAAAGAATACTCATTAAATAAGAAATAAAATCCATAAAAGTATGTGATTTAAAAAAAAAAATCAATAATAAATATATTTAAAAATTATGTTAAAGCTGGTATTTTTTATTTCTCCTCCTGTTACCATAACACTTTAAAACATTTACTTATTGGCGGCAATAAGTTAATTAGATGTTCAAATATAATTATATGAATTAGATCGATTTACAGCATTTTAATAAGGTATCATTACACCCATAATATCATATATAACAATTGATTTAGGAGCAAAGATTTTAATGAAAGCTTTAAACCTTAATTTTTGGATCAAATATCCCTCACGAAAGGGTCATCATTTAAGAATCAGTAACTTAAACGTAACGATATTAAGGGTATCTTCATTCATGTCCGGGTTAATTAAAATGGAGCGTTAAAAACTTTATTATTTTTAATATGAAATATTTTGTATTTCACTTTAAATTTTATGGTTTGTTAAGATTTTTGGAAGAGAGTGTATAGGATTGTATTTTATTTGAAAAAGTTTTACATTTTTAATGTAACAAATAATTGTAAAATATTAATATTTGTTTTTTATTACAATTTTTTTCATCTTTTAATCATTTAAATAAACATAGCTAAAGGTTAACAATAAACCGGGCTAGATAGTAGTAAAAATTAAGAATAAAAGCATAATTCAGTTTGTAATTGAAATATATATTTTATGATTTTTGTATTTTAAAAAGAATTTAATAATTATGCTCTAACCGTATAAAATAATATTTTATTATTATTTAATTATAAATAATTATTTATATAATTTTTTATCTTACATAATAATATGATAAGTTGTAATTAGATAATAGTGTAAAATTATTTTATATTGTCGGTATATAATTTATTTTCTTTTTTAAAAATTAAGCTGTGCATATAATAATTTATTATTTTTGGGTAAATATAATTCAAGATTTCTGTAATAATTAACAAGCTAATTCTCTTTTCACTTGATCTTTTAAAATCTTACATAACACATTTCTTTTTTTTTTTCAACCTTCCTCCCTCTTTGTTACATGTTTGTTCTCTATTATTATATTTTGAAGATTATATAATTTGGGTTTGCTTTCATTTTTGTGTTTTAGAATTTTCTTTTGTGAGAACCACTTTTGTTTGATTAAATTCTCCAATGAAAAGGTTTGTCCGATTCTTGTAAGATGAGTTTAGACTTTTATGTTCTTAATAACATTACATTAGGAAAAACATTGTATGTGTTTCCAATTTGTCTTTGAAAAATAATTGATATTTCACGATATAATGTAATCAAGGAAAAAAATTATTATTGATGGAATCACAAACAAATATACATAACCTTTGCATATTGAGTATTTAGAGATTGATGGCTAGTTAGCGGTTCACAAAACTATTAATAATAACCAACAAATAAGAATTTGGATTTGAGTGTTGAATAGCAATTATCAAGATAAAAAAGGTAATAAAATTATTTTTTAGAAAAAAAAATTAATATTAAATAGAGAACGCAAAAAATGATATTTATTTCAAATTGGTTACAACGTTTCATTTATAAAATTTGAAGTGGAATTAATATAATATGATTCTTTAATTTGTTTATCAAACTCATTAAATTACTAAAATCTCAATTCTTTATGTATAAAACTTTTATTTTCAATTAAAAGTCCTAATTTCTTATGTGAATTCAAAAAGGAACAAATATAAAAATAAAAAATCTTAAAAAGTAGCGAATATTCAATCATTATTGATAATTCAAAGAATTGCAAAGTTCATGTTTTAGAGCATATTCATATATCAAACTTTCATTCAACATATAAAAGTCAATAATCATTTCAAGAATGATCAATTCTTAGAAAACATAAAGAACATGAAACAATGACAGCGAAGATTAAAGAAATTAAATTTTATTAATAAATTAAATTAATAATCTATTAAATCCACTAAACCCCAATTGGGTATGGTTTAGTTAAAGAAAACAATAAACAAAAATGAAAACAAAGAAGAGAGGACAGACCGATGAAGAAATTTGAGTTTACACTTCCAGCCTCATTGTTTTCTCGTTTTTGTAGAACTCAAGAGAGACAAAGAAAAAAGATAAATCCAAAAGCATGATTTGAAAGAGGCAAAAAGGATTCTCTAGAAAATAATCAACAATTTTTTATGCAGTTTGGGACAGCCAATACTGAGTAATGTGTTGAGGTTATGAGCGTCTAGCGCCATATATTGGGGCACCTAACAATACATTAGTGCCCAGCTCCAAGGTTTGAGCCTTTCAAGCATGTTCAATATGAGCACTCAACATCTTGCTTTGGGCACCTACTACATTATTTTTAGCATTTTGGGTGTCTAAAGTTAGAGATTGTGTGTGGGACATCTACAATAGTATTGACCTTTTAGGTGTCTGACGCTCATTCTTGGACACTTTGACTCTTTGTTGGAAATTGAAATGTTGTGCGTGTGTTTTATCATTTTGATCTCTACTCTTTCCTTCTTAAACATCTATCATAGAAGCATTATAAATGAGATAAAAATAAGCAAATTTTTAACTAAAATTTTAGCAAATTTAATCACGTTATTTCTTATACTCTAGCACCATAAAATTTACTTTCTTAAGGTTATCTAAGAAAAAAAATTGCAATAAGTGACATAAATCCCCTCTAAATAGTAGGAAAAATTAGACCGTCGGTGGGATTATCAATTTGAGTAGAAAATAATTATATTTTTTTAACTAAACTAGCTTTTGAAATATAAGATATAGATTAATTAGTTTATTTGCTTTTGAAATTATTTAATAATACTCTTTAACCATCATATTTGTCTCCTTGTATTCAAAACGATTTTAACATAAATAATGTGTTTGTTATTTGTTGAACTTAATTTGCTGATGTGAAAACAAGTATATTTTGTCATGCAAACTCTCTCTCCCTGTATATTTTCGTTACATTATTTTGATTATGATCTAGTTGGTGGAGTGTCTTGACTAATTATCATATTAATAAATAAAACTCATATATGGAAAAGTTTTCACAAATTAAGATGCTACAAGGAACTGATTTTATTATAGTTGCAACTAAAGTGAATAACTATATTGAATTTGTCCAATATTCTAACTAAGCAGCTCAAGTAACCCAGAAAATTTTAATTATATTTAAAGCTTCAGCAAGATAATTTCATGGTAGGTTGCTTTAATTTGAGTGACTTGAGAACTATATACTTACTTCTTCTTTTTTTACTATTTAATATGGGTGCTGAAGGCAAATTTGAATATTAAATAATTGACTCTGTAAATAACTCTTTGTTTTTTATCTTTTATATATGCGTATTTCAAAAATATTATAAAAAAACCAAATGATACGATAAAGCTATCCTCTTTCAATTGTATAAAAAATATTTTCATTGCTTATATTGTCTCTTAGAAATTTATAATATCCATGTATTGCATGTAGGAAATAACTATTGATGCTTATAAATTTGCTAATCAATATTTTTAGGATAATTTTTATTAATTTATTTTTACTGTGATCTTTAATAAAAAAAAATATTTTGTTACTTTTTAGTTTCTATTTATCGTTTACTTTGAAAAAAAAATGTTTCTGTTTCTATGTCATATTAAAATTTTAAGATAACATAATCAGACTAAGAACATATTGGAAAATTTAAAAAGGTTCCAACATATTATTAACTATATTTCTCGATTTATGTAATTTTTAAACAATAAATGAAAGAAATAGAGTTAATATTTGTTAATTCTTTAGAGTTTAATTTTAATATATTCTCAATGTAATTTTTATCTTGTCAATTAATTAGAAAATTACCAAAACATAATTTTAAATTAATTATTATAAAATTAATAATTTAACTTATATGATAATCCATAATTAATAATAGCATATGTTTTTTATATTGTCAATATATTTTAATTAATTTTTAATTTTTAAATTATTATCCTAAAGAAACTATTACTAAAATAATTATTTTTATGGATAATAGCCCGTTATTCATGTATATCCTTAAAAATATTTTTCAGTGAAAAGGGTATTAAATTCTTTATAATAAGTTTTGTAAACACGTATACACATAAAATTCCAGTTAAAATTATAATATTTAAAAATATATAACTATTTTACCATGTTAATGTATAAAATTTAAAATTTAAAATTATGCAAATTATGAAAAATTTCCTTTTTTTTCTATCGGATATATTATTGAATGAGTCTGGGGTGCGCTGCATTCTCTTTCCAACAATTATCATAAAAACGAAAATAATTTTCTTTATTTTCCTTCAAAAGTAATCTTAGTTGAGTAAGATGACTATAGAAGATAAAAAAAAATTTATAATATTTTTTTCAATGACTAAGTTTTACTAGAAATTTTAACTAATTATTTTTAGTAAGATTTCTTCTTTTAATTACATATTTTTCATTTATAAGACTTGAACGGAATATTTTGTCTAAGATATTCAAGTATAATATCGTATAAATTAACACAATATTAATATTTAGAATTCAAATTTAAAACTATTAATTAAGTTAAAAAAAAAAATTCTTCCACCTTTGTCGACAGATTATTTGAATTTATTACGCATCTCATTAATGATCACATTTAATGTAAACTCACAAAACGGTTCAACAACCCCGTATATTTTGCGCGGGAAGGAGGATATTGGTGCAAGCGTTTCAAGTTCTAACAGAAATTTTAGGAATATACTGGTTACATTGAAATTTCACGTGATAAGACTTAGTAAGAAAACTCTATTAATTTATCCTTTAATAAAGATTATACAAATAAGACATAATCAAAATTTACAAATGTGTAATAAAAAATAAATAAATATAAAACTTGGTCATGTAAAAGTTTAATATAAAAATATAAACTTAATAGTGATACACCGAGGATTAAAAAATAATTTAAGAAAATTATCTTAAAAGTTAAACACAGTAACATATGATTGGAACAGAGTATAAAACTATTTTACTAACTATTTTACATCAGTAGTATATGACTTATTTTCTTTAGAAATATATATTTGTAAAAAAAAATTTATGCATACCCTAATCTCAAATCACTGAACATAAGAATTAACTTGTGCAGGTTATCTAACTTCATAAGTAATTTTGAATTTTAAATATATAGGTACATTAAATAGGTGAAAGAAAAATATGCTCACTTATAATAATCTTATTTAATTTTAACATGATTGTCTTTTATGAAAAATACATGTAAATTATACCAAAAAAATTATTCATTACCATCATAATTAAAGATACCGAATTAATTAATAATAATAATATAATTAAAAAGCTTAGGATATTACTTAATATTATTAAGGGTCGTGACTAGAAACTATGGTACTTATTCAAATCTTAAATTAATATAATATTTGTCAAAAAAAAAAATCGACAATAAATTTACACGGCCTAATATAATTGACTTAACACACATCGTTTATATACTTCAAATATAAATAAAATAAATTATATTGTTCATGCAACACATTATATAATAATTTACACAACAAAATTTCTCTTTATTTTTCCCTAACATTGTCCAATGATCACATCTCATATTTCTCTTTTTCTCTTGTATTAAAATTTATTATAAAAATTACTTTATGAATAACATTATTTAGTTATGCATATTTTTTATGGGTCCAAAAAATTTAATTAACAAAAGAAAGTCAATATTTCTTATTTCACATTTTACATGAGAGAACATTTTAGATAGCAAAAAGAAAGACAAAACTAATTATGCTTAAATAACCATCTATTAATATTACGTTGAAATTGAGTGGAATTGAAATTGAATTATTTTAAATAAGATTTTGATTTTGAGTGTTGTAAATAAAAAAATACAGTTGAATGAAAAGATCATTTAAAAATTATCGGTAAAATTTTTCCATAAAAATTAAATATCAATAAAATTGATGAATATTTTACATCTATAATATGATAATCTAAAAAATAACAATCTAATACCACAATAATATTAAAAAAAAAAATGAAATTGAGTAGAGACATATACTCCTGTATCAGCATGTAAGTTCCTCCGGTCTTCTTCCCCCGAAAATTCCCCATTAATTCCCCTCCTCCTTTTGGATTGGAGTACTGTCTCTAGATCACACAAATACTGCAGTAAGGAAAATTTTAATGACTACAAAATATTTCTTAATTATAAAAAATAATTTTGTTTAAAAAAAAAAAACTTAGAGAGAGCATTGACAAGAAAAGATATTTATAAGTAGTGGGAGGTTAATTCTGGGAGGAAGGCAAAGTAAGTAAAGAAATGAAAAGGTACCTGTTCGTAAATATGATACGTAACACACGTGGTATGTGGGGATGCATAATATTGTGTAACTTGTTAAGATAGAGCTCTCTTCACGTGCCTCGCGAAAAAGGTCCAGAGAGAAGATGGAGACCCTTGGGACACAGTCACAGAACTACAAATAGACTAACTGATTGATACTCAACCAGTAGATATACAGAAAGGTTTCGCCATTTTCTTCCCTTCATTATTTTGTTCATTGTCTCATTTAATTGTGTTTTTGGTGTGTCCAAAACCTCCAAAAGTCCGTCACAATCAAAATTGTTGAAGTTGATTCTTTCCCGTAGTCAAATTAAGTGTTTAAGATATATTATAGTATATATGTTTATGGGGTTGACCAATGCATGCCAATTTGACGTGGTTAAACAATTACTAATGTACATGGGTTGGTAATACTACCATTTCTCTGGACAATTGGACGTGTAATGAATGTACTGGGACCATGATTCGGCCTATGCTTGTATTTTGATTAGATTATATTATTCCCAGCTCCAACAGAAATAAAAGATGGGGACCTTGTTTCTTTCCAACCCCTACACGGAAGAACATGAATCATAATATTTTTATGGAATCCTATCCACAGTGCAATGAAACAAACGTAAAGAGGGATAAATATGCAGTCCCCACCACCTCACGAAAATTTTATGGATACTATTATTTGCAACTTGTAGGGTCGATTTTGAGGGCTTATATTTTAACCTCCTTTAATTATTCAATCCTAGAATAGGAAACATTTTTAAAGCTCATCCCCAACCATAATATCTCATTCCTTCTCTCTCATTTACCAATTTTTGTAGTGGTTAAAATGAGTTTAAATTAAAAAAAAAACAGATATAAATTCAAACAAAAATGAGTAGAGTTCTAATTTCTAAACCAAGAGGATAAATTTCATACAAACAGTGTCTAAGATTTTATCCTGTATAAGATGTCACATCAGAGGTGCCGGAGCATCGGGTGTATACATACTTTCATCCGCTTGGCTACGCATTTTTAAGGATCTTCATCTTACTATCTCAACAACGAAAGACCGTGAAACATTCTCAAGCTAATGTCATCACATGGTCGGGGTGTGTCAAAATAAATACAATGGGGGGAATAAAAAGGTGGACCGCATCCAACTGGATGGGCCACCAGCTATTGATATTGAACAAAGGACCCTGTCACACTTCGTGGAGCATGAGGATTGATGAATGCTGGATTATGACATGTTGACCCACACTGAAAGTGACATGCTAATATCATTTTCAAATTTCCTTTTTATTCCATACATGAATCTGAGTTCATAATTCATATTCATATATAATACATCTTATCTTAGCATTCATGCATGCAATGCAAGATCGTCTTAATCACAACCAATCAAAAAGTCCAATCAAGCTGTAGCCGGATTTCCAATCCCAAGTGCAGCTTGACAAACAATAGCCCCTTCCAGAACTGTTGCGGTTCTCAGCTTACCAAAAAAAGAAGCAATACTAGAGCCATAAGCATAAGAAAGATGATACCTGTTGATGTATAACCTACTGGATCCTCAAACATTACAATCAGATTTTGAACATAAAAACACTTTCTGATTAGCCATATCCCATCTAGAGTTTCAACAGGTAATGGTTGTGTAATTATATTCATCAATCGTTCATCGATTCATACTCAATAGGAAGTGTCAAGTTGTACTAAACTTCTCAAGAGATCATCAAACAGTTCAAGTTCAGTAGTTTAGCACGAACTTACATGATGATTTGATGTCTAATTAGAGTGCCGATTGACCATTTCAAAGATAACAGAATAGCAGCTGAGATAAACATAGTAAAACAAATTAGTACAGGTTTTGTTAGGATAAGAGGGAAAGTGGAATTTAGAATATCAGTTAGGAGGCGAGATAAATAAATAAGAGAAAATAAAGGGGAAAGACAACATTCAACTGCCATAGTGAAATTTGAACAGAAAATGAGAGAAAATATATTCCTTTTCCTGCGAGGGTTTCCTCCATCTCGAAGGTTTTCTCCTTATAAAAAAAAACAAAAGATCAATCTCCACATAACAGAATAAAATGCCACCTTCCCCTTTACATTCTCTTAATTATCTCACTAACCCACTAACTAGTTAACTAATATAACTTTGAAATCTGAAATTCAACCTTTTTCCTCACGGTTGAAATCTGAGAAGTTAAAAATATAGGAAATACTTCTATGGGTTTTACTCTAGGCTCCAGGAGGATGAGCAATTATTTTCAATTTACTGCCTTCCATAAAAACTCTCATGCTCAATACCGTGTATAGATTGCCCCTATAATTTCCAATGTGAAATCCTGATAATAAACAAAGGCCAACTTTAATGGCAGCAACCCAGTAATCATCTATGTTGTCTTGCTATTTCTAGAACCACAAAGGAGTGATTGTGGGTACTCTGACCCATTAAGTCCAAAAATAAGCTTGGTTTGCAGATTTTCACATTTACCCATCCTCAATGAATCCAATAACTCAAACCCTTTTGGTCTTGGCCTGTTAAGTCAAGAATCAGAGCACCCTCCATGTCAAGCCTTCCCTTCTCCTATTCTCTGGCAAAAGTGCATTGTATCTCTCACTTGTGCACATCTGTGGTACCCACAGGATGCCACATATGAGCTTTTGTCCAAGTCATGGCTGCAAACTCCAGCTGTTGCACCTCAAACTTCACCTTGATCATCTCTAGAATTTTATCATACTTGTTGATCTTTTGTATCAGTTCTAGTTCCTCATCTGACAGCTTCACCATGAAGAATTCCTGCAACTCATTCCCAAGGATCATTATCCTTGAAATTGGGCAATTTGATCTTCCTTGCCCAAGAATGGGATTCTTAGCAGATGTAGATGAATTCTGCTTCACTGTATCTGAACAGCTATTGGAATTGGATAACGGAATCTTCTTTGTCAAAGAACAGCATTCTTGGTGTTCTGCTATATTCATCAATCATCATCCCCAAACCCTTGTGACCCCTTTTCTCAAGGGTTTTCAGATTTATGATCTATATCCCATGTATAGGACACTCGAAGCTTTTCTTTGAATCAATTTCCATTTGCTGCCTATTTAGCTGCAAAGTCAAATCTAATTGGATGGGTTGTTTGTCATCTTCCTCTGACTCAAGACAGATGCCCTGTTTCTTCAGTTGTGGCAGCATTTGTTTGATCTCTTCAGTTCCCTCAACGTTTCACCTTCTCGAGACATTCCATTATAGACTCAAGGGCTGTGATTCTTGACTCCATAACCTTCATCCACGGAATTAGTTTCCTTCTTGCCAACATTTGGATCCAGCAGGTTGGACCAATTGTTACAAATCAAAATACTGATTTTATAGATATAGATGGAGTGAAATTGAACGCAAAAGAGGAGAAAGCATACTCCTCTTCCAAGGGTTTTTCCCTTCACAAATGCAATCTACAAATGATAACAAAAGAGAATGCCTCCTCCCCCATTACATTCTCTAAGTTATCCAACTCAGTACTCACAAACCCACTAACTAACTAAAATTGTAAATTTTAGTTCCCCTTGCATCCTAAAAAGTTTCTAGTTAGCATAATACAAATACAAGAAAGAGTAAAAATGATATCCAAGACATTAATTTTCAACAACTAAATATTCCAATAATATCAAGGACCACGATGCCCTTAGCTTAGGGACTTACACCCACCACCATCCTTCAATACTTCTACATGATGTAAATACATACAACTACAACAACAACAACCAAGCCTTTTACATTAAGTGAGGTTGACTACATGAATCAAACAACATAATTTGTAAATTATGTCTACAGACAAAATATTCATCTTTAAGTCCTTAATTGTTTCACTTAAAGTTTTCTTCAGTCTTCCTTCACCTCTAAAGATTGGATTACCCCCTATTTCATCAACTCTCTTTATTGAGACTTCTACATATCTTCTCCACACATACTCAAACCATTTAAGGCAAGATTCTACCATTGTCCAACATTCTTTTGAAAAACTATTCTAGCTCCATTCCAACTATGCGAATGTGTGTACGTGTGGGAGAGAAAAGACTTTCCCACAGTAAGAACGTAAGATATGAAACATAACATAGGAAACAACAACAGAAAATAGCAAAAACAGTACAGATTCATAATTTTACAACCTGCCATCCATTCTAAGTTCTCTTATATAATATCTGCAACCCAATTACAAGTCATTCAAATAGACTTTAAACCAAAATAAAAGAAAACTAACGGGAAACATCCTTATCCTAACCTTTTGAGAGAAATGGTTGATACTTGAAATTTTGCAACTGAATCAATGTACAACAAAACACACTTTGTACACAATAATTTTTAGTAATCATCAAAACAACTATAATAACAACAATAGTGAACAAGGTGGGAGAAGCAAAATTTTCATTTTGTTCAGAACTCGAGACTTGTATATACTATCTAACCAAACACCATATCCTAACATTCTAACTCTGTGTATTAACACGCTCTCAGTCAACAAATGTGTTGTCCCCTCTAAGTTACTATCATGTGCAGGTGCAATAGAACCCATCAAATTAATAATCCCTAGTACCATTAATATGGGGGAATGTGCAAGCTTTACAAATAAAACTGAAAAATAAACCTAGACCAAATTGATATATTATTTTGATAGGAGAAAATCAGAAAACTTCTAAACCATATAAGACACCAGCATACTGGACAAGCCCATCAGCTTTGCCAAAGTAAGCCTCTCTGATATTTTGAAATGCGTGCAGAGTAAGCAAACTATCCGAACCAGCCTGATGGCTTTTTCCCACAACCCGGTCAACCTTCAGCGATTGGCAAACTCGATCAAGCCCTCCGTGCAAATTCGTACAGAACCTCATCATATGCTTCACGTCAAAAACCCTATTTCCGAAAAACACATTCACGAGACGAAGAAACTCTGTCAACTCTTCCGGCAAGGCGCGCTGCGTCAACAGTTTCACCAAATACCCGAAATCGTAAGCACTGTGAAAAGTCACCCAGCTAACGGTGTCGTTGCAGACCAAACCGGACGACATCATGAGTTCGGCGAACCGGACCGAGTCGATCCCAAACTCGCGATTCTTCTCGAAGTCGATGCCCTGGCGACGCAACAACTCGACGGAGTCGTGAGCGTGGGCATCACGCGCCACATCGAAATCTTTGAAGTTGAACTCCCATATGAAGGAGTTGGAAGTGCCGAGGGTGGGAAGATTACCGACGTGGTCGGAGAGGGTGAGTCCGATCTGGATCAGGTGAAGGCGGTCAACGTTGGCTTTGAGTACGGCGTAGTGCGCGGCGGGTTGCCGGTGCCGGAACGAAGGGTCGCCGGCGTCGGGGCGCACAACGACGCCGGGGAACTCGGTGTCCATGGAGATAAGAGGGAACGAGTCGATGACGGATCTGATTAAATCGAACTCCGATTCGAGGTTGGAGGACCACACAGAACGCGTGAGGATGGATCCATGCGATCGAAGCATGGCTTTAGGGTTTTGCAGTTACAGATTCTGAGTGGCCACAATTTAGGGTTTGGTGAAGGACCGAAGAGGAGAAGAAAGATTCGGAGGTGAAGAGAAAACGCCACTGCTATCGATAACTTTTATACAACACAGTGACGAAAAGGTTCTTTCTTCTCTTTCGTCTTTTTTTTTTTTTTTTGTGATACCGATGAAATGAGAGTAACACGAATACAGGAATAATTGCCAATTGCCATTTGATTTGGACTTGTAAAGCAAGTTAGGTTAAATTTTGGCTCCATACATGGAGGCAGTGCGCGTTCAAATTTGACAAATTTGCATTCATTATATTTTTATTTACCAAATTAGTTATCTTCTAAAATACGACATTAAGGAATCAAATCGCGAAATTTCCGAATTGTAACAATAATTATCTTTGAGGCTAGTAGTGTAATTTTATTTCAATTATTATAAATTTATAATCTATTTTGTTTGAAATTTAAATAATTAAATTACCTTTTATATTAGTTTTTTAAAATATTTTTTATCAAATAAATCCTTCAAATTTTATTATTATTAAATTAATTCCTTGATAGTATGAAGCATCACCATATTGATCTTTATGGAAACTAAAAGTGATAAAAAAAAATGAGAAAATAATTTAGTGGTTGATTAAATCTTTAAGAAAACTATATAAAATATAATAACTAAATAAATATTTGATGAATTAATATTGTAACGTATATAAGTTTATCCTTATTTAAGTTTTTGTTAGCTAACTTTACCTTATCACTTTTTTTCTTGTAGGAATTTTTTTTAACTTTTCCTTTTTATTCACTCATCTTGTTTTTTTTTTCATTTTCTTCCTCGAAATTTTAAAAAAAAAATGTGTTCATCTTTTAAAGTATTTAGGTTAAACTAAACTGATTTTTTTATTAATTTATTATATTAACTTTATTAACTTACGCTCGAAAATTTATGAAAAATATTATGTTAATTGAAATAATCGTGATTGGTATAGTAATTTGACCAAATGATTATTTGGTCTAACAAAAATAATATAAGAAAATATAGTAAAACTTTCCATAAGGAACTGAACTAAAACTAAAAAAAATAAGATTATGAATTAAAAGAGTATTTTAACCAAAAAAAAACTATAAATTAATATTAATATGTAGAAAATAGAGAAAGCCTAACAATACACTTTCTGTCATTATTTTAAATTTATTAAAAATTATAAAAATAGTTGAGTCTCATTTTTATTTAATAAATCATATTCATAATTTTATAATTTTTAATAAAACTTAATTAATAAAAGTGTTAAAATGAAGAAGTGTGTTAAAAATATATTACTAACTCTCCACTGAAATCTATATAAACTTTTAAGATATGTATTAAGAAATTGTAAAACTTATACAAATCCAATAAACTTTAATTAAAAGTAAAAAGTGTTTCATCAGCTAGATTATAAAAAAATGGTGGGATAAATAAAATTAAATATCTTTTACCTGACTTGTTTAATCCGACCAACCCATTGAGTTGAGGTTAAACTGACTTGTAAGTTGTTCGACTAGCTTTTATGATGTTGGGTTGAATTAGTCTCACTTTGGGCTGGTTTATTTGAAAGGATAAAGTGGTATGTTCAGTTGTAACTCTATGCTTTGGTTAAAAAACTCCAAACTTTGGTTAAAAAACATAAGTGTTAAATCATTTGTGCCAGCAATGTTCAGTAATGTAATATAATTTTTTAATTGACAAGATATTGGCTATGTTTTACATCTCATTCTAGTCAATTTATATTTTGTACTGTTTCTTTTGATCTTTCTTATAAGATTAAATTAACCACTTTATCAAAATTAAGAAAATTAATTAATTAAAGTAGTAATATTATATTTGTCATAAATTTATATATTTTTATAAAATTAGTTATAATATTAATAAGACATACTCTTATTTTTTATAAATATTTTTTACTAGTTTTTAAATTTATGTAGTCATTCATCATTAATATATTTATTATTTTAATTTATATTGGCTAAAACACGTTGTGAGACCCATTTTCGGTCCGACGGATCCAAACTGGGCTCAAGGACAAGACCAAATAAAGTTGGCCCAACGTCAAATCTCACCCTAGGTAGAATCAATCTCAGGTCAGCCAAAGATCAAAACCAAGACCCATTTTTCTGTTTGACGAGCCCAAATTGGGCCCAAGGCCAAGATTCAATTGTGGGACCCGCCTTAGCCTAGAGAACGACGTGGAAGGCCAATGATCCCAGCTGGACTTACAACTGTAAAGAGAGAAGGAAGTCAACTTAGGAAAAACTGGAAATAGAGGGACAAAACAGAACCTGGCAGGGGGACAAGATAAATGTACCCCTGAAAAGAGAAAAAGGATGAGGGGGCATTAAAGAGGCAGAAGCAGAGTCTCTACGTGGAGCGTAACGCCATGAAACAAAGAATGAAAACATGGGGAAACATGCTCGACAAGATGACTCCTTTGCTAAAGAACGATAGAGTCCGCCCTTAGATGACCACGCCAAACACTACGCTCTGATCCATTGCCACCACAATTAATGAAAAGTGCTCCGAAGAGAGGAGAAGGAACATCGCTGCATTAAATGAGAGTGGGGAAATCGCCACCGCATTTATGAATGAAGATTGCCTAAAGATATTGTCGATCGAGACAGGTGAAGAGGAAAACACCTATAAAAGGGTACAACATGGAACGAACAAGGAGGTCACGGAGAGAGCAAGAGGGAACTACGTACAATCCAAGAGAAAGGATACTTGGTTCGTGGCTACTAAGAGTTTACAATCAGAAGATACCCCAAAACTGTGCTGGATACCAGGTAAGTGATCTTAGCAAACTTCTTAAACATTCTCAATACCACACACTTCACTTCTATCCCACTTAGCTCACATAAACCCTAGGTCATCATGCAATTGGACAGCCCTAGTCAGGTCACATAACAAAAAACCAAAGGGCTCAAATCCATGGCTTCTTTATGTCTAACTCAAGGTTTGAGCACATTTAAGTTGACCCCTATTTAGTCTCATACCCAAGCCAAAATCTATTTAAATTCACACTAAGGTCGGGACCCCTTCAGTTTTACCTCGAAGCCAAGACCCATTCAGACTCGTCTCAAAGCTGAGACCTATTCGGTCTCATGAAATCCAAACCTACGCCGGACTAGTGACTTGAATAGATACCTTCACGAGAACTACGTAGACTTTGATTTTTCATAAAAGAGATACGTAGGCATGCAGGAAAAACTCCTTCATCAAGTCTATCCACTCACACACTAACCTTAGCCCAAATCCCACTAAGATTTTTACACCCCTCTTCGCCCCTAGAAACACGATGCATGAATAAGTGTCACTGTAGCTATGCACATAAGTAAGGTAACCATCATGTGATGGGCGTGAAAGGGCGTTGAGCACCCCTTTACATAACAGACCCCCGAACTCAATTTCTCTAGTCCAAAGCCCAGTCTTATCCAATCCATTCCATTTCCATGGCTTTTTTTTATGTTCTAAAAAAAACATCGGTGACGACTCCTAACCCTCCACTGTGAGGTCCGAGTTGATCGCGACACACGTGAAGAGTCAAAGTAAAATTCTTATAATCATCTTTATACAAGACAAAGTTGGAATTTCAAACAACTTAAGACAATTCACTAATTATGTATTTACCTTAAAAAATTACTCGCAATTAAAGATGTTTTGTGAAAAAAAATAATTAATGCATGAGATATTTTAAAATAATTTTTATAAAAAAAATAATAACAAAATTCAATTTGAGTCTTACAAGAAAAATAGGAAAGAATATTTCAAAAATTTATTTGTTTATTAACCCTGTTAAATAATTTTTTTACGAGCTTATAGTATCTGTTGAAACGTTATTTCAGATAGTATTTATTAAAACATTAACTTTTAACTCAACTTTTCATATCTATCCTTAAAATATTATTACACATTTTTATTCTTTTCCATACAAGACATTTTATTATATTTTTTCCTTCTACTCATAGAGTAAGCTTTTATTACTTTTATCCTTTTTAATGTAAAGAAGAGTTTTTTTTATATAATATATTAATAATGATATATAATAAATTTATTTTATTTTATTTTTATTTTCTAGATAATTTTATATTACATTTTTTATTTTAACTATTATAATATTTACAATATTTATTTTATTATTTAAGTAATATACTTAAGATATTGATATTAATAGATTATATATTTATTTTATTTTTATATTGTTTTAAAAATATTTTTATATTATATTACTTATTTTAAATATTATATTATTTACATTAATTATTATGTTATTTTTAATATTATACTTCAAAATATTTTAACTATTATATTAATTGACAAAATAAAATTAAAATTTATGTAAAAATATTATATAAATATGTATATTTATATTTCACATTAATTGTTTCAACATATACTTTTAATAATTACGTATAATTTAATAAGTTGTCTTAATATTTTTTTTTGCTATGGTTGGTAGGGTGAAGAGAAATAGAATGAAGTAAAAGTAAATAGTAAAGAGATAAATAGGTAAGAAAAAAAATAAAATTCAAATTGTTTTGTAGAAAAGAAATAGAAAAAAAAAGAAATACAATATTAAATAAAATTACTTATTTATTCTTTTATTATTCTGGATAAAGAAATTATATATATATATATATATATATATAGTATAATAACAACAAAAAATAAATATCTATAATTAAAAATATTTATAATATATTAAATATATAATTAAAATACATATAATCTATTATATATATACGCACTCGATTATATATGTGTTTTGATATGTACAATGGATTAAACATTATCTTTAATCGATTAAAGTTTTATTACTTCAACCTATAATGTGTAAGGACAATAATGTAATTTTAATTATTTTATTTTATTTGGTTAATCGACAAAACAGGTCTTTTTATGATAAGATACCAATTTTTAACTTTCAGCAATTTTTTTCCAAACACAATAATTATAATTTGAAATAAATAAAAAACAATTGAATTCATATATTGTTATATAAAAAAAATACTTTGCAGGTGAAATCGAAATTATTAGATACAATTAACTAACCAGTGATTAAAAAGAGTAATTTTTAATTTTAAAATCATGTTATCATTAATGTTGTTAAATTCTCTGTATATCCAACCAAATTTTATATAGGGGTGGAATATTTACTGCAAAACTATTTGATCATGGTAATAGTTAAAATTAAATCTATATGAACTGTGAATGTAAAAAAACTGTATACTTATCGACTTATAACAAATTGTTATTGAAATGACTTTTAAAAATATTTTTTATAAAAATCAATCAATTTATTATATATTATTTATTCTTATAATTAGTTAATTTTTGTTGTACAAATCATATGTATCCTCTACTAAAACAATTGTATTCAAATCAAATATGACTACGAGATACAAAACTTTCTTATATTATTTAATGTAATTATATCCTTAAAATTTAAACTTGAGACCACCAAGTAAATTAGAATAACTATGTGTCTGATGATTCACGTGCTTAGTAATTATAGATAACCAAATTATTTAATCTATCTATTTTAAAAAAAATTAATAAAATTGGTTGCATTCAAATAAGGAAATATTCATCATACTATTAATTAATTATAAACATACAAATGAATTAATAGTTATATTCATTGTGTTAATGTATTTATTAATACTATTATAAATAAATATAGTAAATGATAAATATAAAAAAGATAAAAGTTGATTTTAAAGAGAAAAATAAATAATAATACTATGCGACATTGTTTTTATTTCGTATATTAAAGATCAGGACAAGAAAATTAAAAATATTACAGGGAAGATATTCCATATACAAAAAGTGTTAAACGAATTACTAATGATAATAGTTTACTATCACGTTCAAAAGTTGTATTTATTGAATAACAATATACGTTAAAAATCAAAAGTATAACTTTATTGTGTTTTAGATTGGGTCTTAAAAAAGGTCCAATTCAGATAAGATTGATCCAATCTATGATCCGCAAGTCCCATATTGAATTGAATACAATATCTAATTTGATTAAAGATAGATTAAACGATTTTTGAATTCAAGAATGTCAATCAAAAGATGTGTCACATTCTGAGAATTGTAATAAAGGTCTATCGGTCACATCTCATTAATAACAAAAGACCTTAGTTACTCCTTAACTACCAATCCCAGTCGTCTAATAGCCCCTTCTACAAGAAGGTATTGTAGTCGAGGCATTGTTCGACTCGAGTATATATTTACTTTAATTGCACACCCACTCGACTTGTGCTTATAAATCTCTCACACCTAAGCTTTAATGTAATCTCTTAGAACCTATTATTATATTATCCCACCTTAAATCCTTGCTTACTCGAGCCTTAGAGTATATGCAGATCTCACTATCTCAATTATTAGAGCACCATGACTTCCCAACAAAATCACCAAGAGCCTTGCACAGAGTTGAGGATGGACTCTCCCCACATTTGACCTATTAAACAGTCCATGCTTTTGGCCCACCATCTAACAGATTATATTTACGATCTCAAATGGATTCAAACCAATTTGTAGACCCAAATAATTCACGAAAGACAATTTAGCTATTTAGACTCCTTGTAAATGAAAGAGTAGATGACTTGCATTTTTTCTTTCTTCGTTGATACTTGTTTTAGAATAGAGAAATGTTAATTTTATATTAATTTTGTACCAACATTTTTATTAAAAAAGAAGAGACAAGAGTTGTGATGAAAAAAACATAAAAAAATATAAAAAGTATAATAACAAATATTGCATGTATAATATATCTCTTCAAAATACAAAATGCATACTTGATCCCTAACTATACTGGGGAAGTTTGGTCATCGGGACTAATGGAGAGTCCATTTGACGAAATCTCCAAGAACAAAGAGAATACACACACACACGCTATATTACTATATTAGCAAAAGACTCTACAGATTATAAAGAGCCTATCAAACAAATTAAAATAGGTGAAAATAACATATTATACAGAATTGTCGCATGCACTAAAAGTCATTCGGTTTCAACATTAATGATTAACTTAACAATTGTAGTGCTGTTTCAACTTATAGATAATAGCATTTGTAATTTTGTTAAACAATTTATAGACAATATGTATGTTTGTCTAGAAAAAATTACTTATTTATTTAATTTTTATGGGATTTTTTTTAAAACAAGTAATTATTTTTTAAAAAATAAACTGTATTAAACATGATAAATGCATCACAGTAAACATTAGAAATAAGTCACTTTCAATTTGACAACGTTGGCGTCAAGTAAGAAAGTCAAACCTACAAGTAAGAAAGTCAAACCTACTAGAAATTACGGTTAGCCAACTTATGTATGTATATGCATCATGACTCAACCTACTTGAAATCAAACACGAATGAACGAAGGTGAACCTTTCGGAAAACACAAGCTAGTTAAAAGATAGATAAATAACTGCTGCATCATGTAATCCAGGTTGTGAATTTTTTGGTTAACGATCGCAACTATTTTTTCCCCTCCAATTTATCCTATTCCAAATAAAATAATAAACAAGGATGTTTAAAAAAGTTATATTATTCCTACACATACCTTCTAAATAATTTTTTATTTCTATCATACTTCATCGCCAGAGCACTACAATTCAGCACAATTTATCATGCGACATCTTAAAAGGGAGTCTCCATTCCTTTGAAACACGATTTCCGCATAGATAGTATTGATAGTAGTTTTTACCGCTTCAGGTTGTTCCAGCCAACAAATATTATGCCAACCGAACTCGGAACTGAAAGGAGGGTACCCGATGAAAATTGGCAAAATTTTCTTCGAACATACTACTGGTTTTACACAGGTGCTGATCCAAGATATCAATGGGATAATACTCATCTCTCAATCAATACCAAAATTGAACAATGCGAGAACCTCAAATCCGGAGAGAGAGAATCACATTAACAAATATGGAACATATCAAGCACCAACCAAGGACAATGCACACATCCAAACAGCATTTGTCACTTTTTTATATAGCCTCCCGTTAAATTAAAAGTCAGAAAGCAAGTGAATAAATAAAAGAAGCAAGATCAAAATTGTAAACACTGTTATAATTAGAATAGAACACTACTTTTAAGAGTTACTTTCAATATTTAGCATCAATCAGAGAGCATCCCTTCAACACAGTTGACAATGTAAGGCAATAAAACAACTCTGAAGCTATGGAGGTAAAGATGAAGCTCTTTTGGGCATTCCCCAGTTTGTTCTTAAATTTAGAAGGATCCAAAGTATTACATACTATATATTGCATACTGCAAATGCAATATGATCCAATATCGGTATGATCTTGGAGACTAATAGTAAGTACCTTGAGGAGGCTGGACAAGCTTGCGGTTATGAGAAGTTGCCATTTCCTTCTTCAGCTGGGTCAGTATATCTTCCATGGTAAACCTTTGTTGCCAATTTGCAAGAAGACCAAATTTCTTTGATTCAACCTGTTTCAATACCAAATCCATAAATATAAGGTAATTTATTATCAAGTTTGCAAAATGGACTAATGATAGGATGTAGGATGAAAACATAGATGTGTGTATTGGGAAACTAGTTCCTGAATACAAAGGGAGAGCTGTGAAAATGCATAACAAGGACGAGAAAGAATTGATCCAGAGAAAGATAAGAGGGTCCCAATCGCCAGAGCACTTTATACTTTCCTAACCTCTCAAACCTGTTAAATATATTACCGATTTCCTGTATCTTTTCTGATATGATTTTTATTTGGTCTGTATTTTCTTGATATAGTTTCCTTATTTCCTTTTTTAGGCTTAGATGTTTACCCTATAAAAGGGAGATTAGAAATTGTATTAAATACACCACTCAAGTTCAATATATTTTGTCCATTTAACTTGGTATCAGAGCAGAGCAAAGCTCTGCCTGTGCTCACAACTGAGGCTCGTCGTCTAGGGTGTTGCCGTCGTCGTCTGCCGCCACCTGCCGCCGCCACTGCCCGCTGCCACTGTCTACCACTATTTGCCGCCGTCGTTCTGTTCGTCGGCCTCCTTCCTACCATAATGAAAGGTGATGGTATTGCTGCTGAGAACTCTGCTATGGTAGCCTCTCGTAGAGGAAGAAGTGGTCGTGGTACTAGAGGAATGTCACGAAATGGTAAAGGTGGTCGTGGTAAGCTTATCTGCTCACATTGTGGAAAAGAAGGACACCTACAAAATAGATGTTATGATTTGATTGGTTGGTCAAACAAAAGTGCAAATATATCTTCAAGTGATATCCTTTCAAATGAAAGAACTGATTTTCAATTAATCTCAGATGAAGAGTATTAAGAGTTCCTAAGGCTCAAGTCCAACAACCACACCCAATCATCTGCATCACCAAGTGTTTCAACTACCTGCATTTCTCATTCCATGGGAGTCAAGGTCCATGGATAATTGACTCAAGTGCTTTTGATCACATTTCTGGTAATGACTCTGTGTTCTCTTCTATCTCCTCACCTAAGTTTCCTCACTTCATTTCATTAGTCAATGGTTCCAAAATGGTATCTCAAGGAGTTGGTCAAGTTTCTCTATCCTCATCAATTAGTTTAAACTCTGTGTTGTACATTCTCAAATGTCCCTACAATTTGATTTCTTTGAGTCAATTGACTCGTTCTTTGAATTGTTCAGTAACCTTTTATGCTGATTTCTTTATTATACAGGTCCGGAATACGGGTCAGCTGATTGACAAAGGATATGAATCAAGAAGACTTTATTAACAACCCCTCTACAACCCCTCTACGTTGTGTTTTGCGTCTGTATCTCCAAAGCTTTTGCATAATCGTTTAGGACACCCTAGTCTTGCAAAGCTAAAGTTAGTGGTTCCTAGTCTCAATAAACTGTCTACCTTGGAATGTGAGTCCTGTCAATTAGGCAAACATATCAGATCCACCTTTCCAAACCATGTCAACAAAAGATGTAATTCGCCTTTCTCTATTGTCCATTCATATATTTGGGGACCAAGTCGAGTAACATCTTTTGGTTTTAACTACTTCGTCACATTCATTGATGAATACTCACGATGTATTTGGGTCTATTTGATGAAAGAAATATCTGAACTTTTGTCTATCCTAATGTCTTTCTTTCTAAAGAAAGTGGAAAATCAATTTGGAAAAACCATTAAAATATTGAGAAGTGATAATGCAAAAGAATATTTTTCTTTCGAACTAAACTCCTATTTGTCCTCAAAAGGAATCTTACATCAATCTACGTGTCCTCATACTCCTCAACAGAATGGTATAGCTGAAAGGAAAAATAGGCATCTGGTTGAAACTGCCCGCACCTTACTCTTAAGTGCAAATGTCCCTACTAATCATTGGGGTGAAGCCATTCTTACTGTCTATTTTTTAATAAATCGAATGTCATCTGCTTCACTTGAGAATCAAATCCCTCACTCAATTTTATCCCCTAACGATAAAATGTATCATGTGCCTCCTAAAGTCTTTGGTTGTGTATGTTTTGTTCATAATGTTTCTCTAGGTCGTGATAAACTCTTTGCAAGAACAATCAAATGTGTGTTCCTTGGATATTCTCGTCTTCAAAAAGGGTACAGATGTTACTCTCCATCTACAAAAAGACACTATATGTCAGTTGATGTTACATTCTTTGAGGAAACTATGTTCTTCACCAAAGATGATTGCGACTCTATCCAACAGGCACTACCAATTCCATATCTTAGTCCACCAGAGTTGTCATCCCTTGAAACACATAATCAAGACATATTCCAACCTTCCTCTTCTGTTCATTCTCAAGTTGAACTATCTCCACTTTCAATGTCTACATGTCAAAGCAGGACACAAGAGATGGGTACCCCAGTATGTGAAGATTCACTTGATTCATGTCCTCTACCCTCAACTGACCCCACACCGGATCCTCTTCCATCCTCACCTTCCCATGATTCTGACATTGATGGTCCATTGCTCTTCGGAAAGGTATTCGCTCCACTCGTAATCCTCATCCTATTTACCTTAGTTATCATCGTTTATCTCCTTCGTATTTTTCTTTTGTTTCCTCTGTCTCGTCCATTACTATTCCTAAATCTTTCTATGAAGCACTTAATCATCCTGGATGGCAACAAGCCATGATAGTTGAAATGCAGGCACTGGAACAAAGTGGTACTTGGGAGTTAGTTCCTCTTCCCTCAAGCAAGAAGGTAGTTGGTTGTAGGTAGGTATTTGCTATTAAAGTTGCACCTAACGGCACAGTTGATCGCTTCAAAGCCTGATTGGTGGCAAAAGGGTATACTCAAGTATATGGTCTTGATTATGGAGATACTTTCTCTCCTGTTGCTAAAATCACTACTATCCGCCTCTTACTTGCAATGGCTGCTATTCGTCATTGGCCTCTTCATCAATTAGACATCAAAAATGTTTTTCTACATGGTGACTTGGATGAAGAAATATACATAGAGCAACCTCTTGATTTTGTTGATCAGGGTGAGTCTGGGTTAGTATGCAAGCTCCGTAGATCCTTGTATGGACTTAAACAGTCTCCGAGAGCTTGGTTTGGGAAGTTTAGCCAAGTTGTTCAAAACTTCGGGATGACAAGAAGTTGCGGATCACTTATATTTTATTGTCATTCATCTTCTGCTAAATGTGTGTATCTAGTTGTATATGTGGATGATATTGTCATAACAGGAAATGATGATATCAAAATTTCTCAGTTAAAGCAGTACTTATTCAGCCACTTTCAAACCAAAGATCTTGGTCACCTGAAGTACTTTCTTGGCATAGAGGTCGCTCAATCCAAGGCAGGCATTGTTATCTCTAAGAGAAAATATGCTCTTGATATCTTACAAGAGACTAGTATGAGTAATTGCAAGCCAGTTGACAGTCCCATGGATCCAAATATAAAGCTAATGGTAAAGCAGGGTGAACCTTATTCTGATCCAGAGAGGTATAGAAGACTAGTGGGTAAACTCATTTACCTCACTATCACTAGACCTGATATCTCCTTTGCAGTGGGAGTTGTAAGTTAGTTTATGCAGGCACCTTGCGTTGATCATTGGACAGCAGTCCTCCGTATTCTTAAATATATCAAGACACACTGGACAAGGTTTTTATATGAGGATAAGGGAGACACCCATATATCATGTTATTGTGATGCCGACAAGGCGGGATCTCCCATTGATAGACGATCTACTATGGGTTTTTGCATATCTATTGGGGGAAATATGATCTCTTGGAAAAGTAAGAAGCAAAATCGTTTTTCGTTCTAGTCTGAAGCAGAATATTGGGCTATGACTTCAACCACTTGTGAATTGATATGGGTAAACAACTTATTCAAGAATTGAAATTTACTGATGTCCAACCAATGAAATCAGTACAGATAATCAATGACTCTTCACATTCCTTCTAATCCTGTATTTCATGAGAGAACCAAACACATTGAGATTGACTATCACTTTATACGGGAGAAGTTGCTGGCCAAAGAAATAAGTACAGAATTTGTCAACTCAAGTAATCAACTTGCTGACATTTTCACTAAGTCTTTAAGGGGACCACAGATACAAGTTATATGTTCCAAGCTTGGAGCAAGCTTGGAGTATATAATTTATATGCTTCAGCTTGAGGGGGAGTGTTAAATATATTACCGATTTCCTGTATATTTTCTGATATGATTTTTATTTGGTCTGTATTTTCTTGATATAGTTTCCTTATTTCCTTTTTTAGGCTTAGATGTTTACCCTATAAAAGGGAGATTAGAAATTGTATTAGATATACCACTCAGTTCAATATATTTTGTCTATTTAACTAAACCCTTGATCCCTTTCTCCCGAAAACAAACATCTGTGTCCCATGTTCTGGTGCAGATCTCCACCCCTTCCCTCTCCTCAAGCCAGCCAATTGTCTAACTGCCTCCCTTATTTCTCCTTAAGTACATGTGTGATTCAACCACGTCCATAGGTCTATTCAAGTTCAACCCATGCTCACTCTTCCAAGTTCCAAACTTCCAAATTTTTTCAATATACTTGGAATAAAGATATATCAACTAAGTTTTATGTTATGATTAAGAAAAGTAGGATGGTAATGGTATGTAGATGAAGCAACACTATATTTTTTCCATCAGGGCCAGGATGAACTCAATACATATATTCCTTTCTCAGGTTACTCTCCATTTATATATACTATTTTGATTATATAACTAGTTAATATCATATCTCTAATACAACCTTCTCACGCTAAAGATTGGACATCTCGAACATGTCGTTTGCAGGATTAAATATCTGAGGATAATTCGATAATGGGCCCAATAACAAGTGACCAATAGAACCAACAACAACCATTATCATCTAGAAAATCTTGATTTGAACTTGATTCAACTCCAAAAACTAGCTTATGGCATGAGGATTGTCCCTCACTTATATATACTATTTTTGCCATACACTAGTCTCGAATACATCTCTGCTAACATACATCTCTTTTATTCCCAACAATTGAGAAATAAAAGTGAAAAATAGCAGTCAGCATTGTGTATATCCCTTCCCACCACTGTTCTCACTGCATTGAAACATATAAAAGCTGAAAACATGTGAAAAACTATGAATTGTACCACTCCAGTTTCATGATTAACACAAGTCATATTGATCCGTGAATGAAACCGAACACTTGGGGGCTTTTCTGGGTAGTCTTTATCACAAAACAGCTTCAATTGATAAATTCTTCCTTCATGTACAGTCTGATGGAAAAACAGAAAAAACACAATTACGGAACCTGCAAACAACGTATCATTTACACACAAGATAAAAATAGAAGTACATTATCTGGAAAAGTGATAATAAGCCTAAACTTCCAATTTTAAGGGTAGACCAATTATCATACTTAAGATTTTTTTTAAAAATGGTGCAAAGATGCCATATTGATCAAGTCAGGTAAAGATTCAGCAGACTATGGGAAGGGGATACCCCGAAGATAATTGCAGAAGTATAATAACATTTCTGAGTATAATTTTAATAGCTTTCATTATTATGCCTCAGTGAAGTTGTATAACGATATAAATGCACATGTATAAAAATATATGGAAGCTTGTGCTATGTTCTCTAACTTAATTCTTCAAACTGGACAGTCTGGACATAAACTTGGACACTATACTGGCATACATATACTGAGATATGGAAGTCTGTTTAAGGAAATAAACATGCTTGGTTGCTATTACCCGGAAAGTGAGAACTTCATTTTAGAATGCATAACTTCCACTATTGAAATTGTTCTTATAAAGTTAAATCAATTGCTACCTGAAATTTAACAATTAACATGCACATGTTTGAAAAAAATATATATTTACATTATAGGGGCCAATAATGGTGCCAGTCCAAGAGCGCATGTAAATATCATCACCATCATCCATTCCATAGCTAACCGTGCCATCTCCAATTCCTTTTTCTCCCTTTTCAAGTTCCTCCAGCAATCTGAAGTTCCTTGGAACTGCATTAAAGAGCAAACACCTTTATCTACACACTCATACTGACATTGTATCTTCAATAAATGTCAAGAATGGCTACATATATAATCATTCCACCAAATTTAAGTCACGATTTAGTAGTTAGAAGAGAGAAGGAAAAATTTGTTAGCAATAGTTAAGTGTTTAGTTAGTTGGTTAAAGGGGTTAATTACATATAAATATGAGGATGCAAGGTTGGGGGGGGGGTCATTCTTTTGGTTATCAAATGTAAACATGAATATTAGCTACGTGAAAGGGGAAACTCTCCTTAGAATTTGGATTTGAGCCAACTCTACCCCAAAAGTTAGATCATGAAGTAAAGATTTCCCCCCTCTTATAAACATTATTTTGACAATATCACTAGTTAACGTGAAATCTACAACACACATTTACAGGTGGTCTGATAATGAGTGACCCAATAAACCCAACAACAACCACTAAGATAGGTTCTAATACCATTTTAGAATTTGGATTTAAGTCTAACTCAACCACAAAAACTTGTCATAAGGTGAGAATTGTCCCTCACTTATAAATACTATTTTGACCATAAAATAGTCAACGTGAGATTTTCAACAATCCTTAAAGGAGAGATTTCTCTCATTAGTTCTGTCTAATTCATTCAATCAATAAAATATTTCTTTTCTTTTCCTCATTTATATTCTAGGTTTGTAACAAACAACTTTATAGTCATGAACACAAGGACCAGAGCCAGAGCAAGTGTTCCATATTTCTTCATCCAGCAGATGGCATGGCCTATTTCTTTGTTCAAAAGGCATCTTCATCCAGGAGCAGTACAAAAGAATATAATATATAGTTGCCTTATAACTTCATAATTTTAAGATATCTTATCTAATTTGTGTAGCTTCTGTTCATAGGCAGTATGTTATGTCCGATTTATGCTACTACTTAAAGAGCACTAGTGTTGTATTTATAAGTCCCAAAAATTCCTAAAGGGACTGGGTTAAGAGTAAGTATCAATGATTACATTTTGATAATGGTTGAGTAAGTTGCATTCTAGCCTCTAGGAAGTTGTGTGTAGGAATTTGGTAATTATTATTTGAATTCCCTGAGAAGAGATGTAATCTGAAAGGACATAGCTTAGTTTTAAAAGCTAAAACCAAGCCTTTGAATGTCAGAACTTCTTTACTTGAATATTAAACCTAGAATTATCCAAAAAATATTTCTTCGTTCATGATTGGTCATACCAGAAGAACCAACCCATTGGCTGTGTTTGACTCATTCTCCTCACAATCAACTGCTACTCCTCAGTAGAACACTATCTAGGACCACATCAATATATAACTTCAAATTTGCATTATATCTAGAACAAAAATATTTATAACCAAAGCATCGGCTGGCAACAAGAATCACCAGCTGTGGTACAGAGTTCTTTTTTCCCGATGATAAGAATAGTCACATGATAATCATGCTTAGGAATAAAAAGAAGTGTTTTGTGTTATTATCTTAAGGATTCGGCTACTCTAAGGTGAGCAACTTACTTTAGAGAATAAAGTAAGGTGTACATGCATAACAAATTATGAATTTGTAGGAATAACAACAATTAATTTTCTCATAAGCAACTAAGATTAGTTGTTAACCCTTACTTTAGAGAAACCAAATTTTTATCTTAAACAAACTTACCACATGCTGGCTTAAGCTTCAACACATTGAGAAATAGCAGAGGACATAGCTAAAACAGAACAAATCGTACCAAGCGGTGACTATTAGCCAACTCACCTGGGCTCTCAATTAAAACAACAGCAGAAATGAAACATGCATTTCAGAGACACATACAGATACAATGATAAACACAGGATAACAAGGGAAAGTGATCTAGAATACAATTAGGGTATAAAAAACCACAAAAACAAAATCAATAATTACGCAAAATTTGCCATCCGAAACTGCAGGTTCAAAACCCCACGCCGTTTCCATAATCAAAGTCACAACAAAAAAATAACCACGATAAAATGGAACAAACAAGAAATTTTTAAGCTCATCAGATGCTACAGGTCAAGGCAACAAGTAACGAACAGAAAATATGCATATTGATGACATGATTATCGGTTTTAAAAATGAAAATAAAAACACCAAAATGCGAGGGACTGACCCACGACAGTGGATCCTGCAGAGCCAGGCGTCATGGATGAACAAGTGCTGTGGATCTGATCAAAGTATCGAATGTCTGAGGAAAAGGAGAATTGGCAACCAAAGCAAAAGTAGGAATAACGAAGAAAAGGAAACGGACGCAACAGCGATTTGGACGAATGGGGAAGACTAATACCGTAATCGTGTTTTCGGACACAGTGACGACCAAACGCACCGTTTTAATCATTTCTGTAAAAACAAATTACATTTTATCATATCTCTATAATTTCATACTTTTTCAAATTATTAGAACTCCTTTAGTTTGGGATAAAATTAAAATATTTAATTTAATTCATTTTTTAAAATTTTATTTCGATTTTAACCGTAATTATAATGTTTTTAACTTTAATCAAAATATTAAAGAATTTGGCTACAAAATAAATTACAAAAATATTAAGAAAGTGAGAAATTATAAAGATAAAATTTAATTAATATTTTTTTTAATTTATAATTACGTTAATATTTTAATATCATTGTGTATATAATTAAAAGATAAATAATATATTAGAGATAGTAATTTTATTTATTTATTCTATATCACATGTATTTATTGTAATTTCATATCCAAGATTTAAATTTGAGTACGAATAGAATAACTTCGTACCAATTAATATACATATTTATCAAATTTTTTTATTTATTTATTTTTAAATTATAAGTTTTTTAAAAGTGATTTTATCTGAGTAAAAAAAGTTACTATATCCTAAATTTTTTTAATATTTAACATAATTATATATTTAAAATTTAAATTTATTAATTAAATTGAAACAACCACGTATAGTTTACTTCGGCGCCCGTCATTTCATAAAAAAAAATAAATTAATTTTTTTTGGAGATAAAGTTAAATATTAATAGTTTATAAGTTGAATAACTTGTAACAGAACTTGAGTCACCTCTATCTTAATTTAAAACGTATAGAATTTAACATTTTATTTTAATTTAAACTTAAGAGGGTTATGTATTACAAAAATATAATTTATATATAAAAGCTACAAATAACTTAACTGTAAAGGATATTTTTAATTTGTCATAAAAATTTAGGAAAAGAAATTTGTCATCTAAAACTTTATCTCAATAACAAAATTGTCATAATTTTTTTAAAGTTTAATGATTATGTAATAATATAAAATAATTTTTACATGATTGTCTAATCAAATATTGTGATTAATATGATTTCTAATATAGTTATTTTAAAATACAGTTAATTTACAAATAATGTGAGTTTGTGAGTTATAATGAGATGATTTGATAATTTTTTTATTAATAATTAATTAACTACCGTCATCTATTTATTTTAAAATAAAGTGTAGTATGTTATAATAGTAAGTTAGTGAACAAAAACGATAGTTGTATACTTAACATTTAATTGTCACAAGTTTATTGGTGTTTAGAGTTAGACAAATAAGTTTTGGTTGTTAAGTCGTATATTAAACCCCTGCAACAAATGTGAGTCTGCATCTAAAATTTGTTCAACCATTTAAATGTGCATCAAGTCATATAAGTTCATGGGTTAAATGAGTTTGATCCTGTGGACCAAATAATTTGATCACTTAATTTAAAAAAAAAAAATCAATCTAATAAAAACTAATGAGAAGATTCTGCTCATTTCTTAGCTATGACGTTTAAAAACTAGTTGATTTTTTAAAAAATAAATTGAATTGAACTATTTTTAAAAAAATTATTTGGTTAAATGAATGGTCAAGAAGTTGTTCGATTTAATTTTTTTAAAAAATAAAAAAAAATTGAATTGATTTGATTTGATTATCTATTTTTTTAATCTATGTATGATTTAATTTTTAAGAATCAAATTAAACCAGACCATTTTTATAAAAAAAATATTTAATTTGATTTTTCTCAAAATAATTCATTTTTTTAATTGATTTGGTTCCATTTTACAGCTTTTTGCACAAAATTATTCTCAACTCTGGTAGTCCATCTTTCCTTTCATAAATTTTACTTGTCTTACACAATCATCCCTCCCCTTATCACTTCTTGCCTTCTCCACACCAATTCTTTGGATTCTCTCCCTTTCCTAACATTTTATGCCTACTTGATTTTGTTAAGTCGATAATCGTTAATGTCCACAGATCCTTTGATAAAGTCACAACATTAATGAAGTACCTTTAACACCATCATTTATCTTTATCTTCGCTTTCTCACTATTTCTGGTGCTTGTCACTGTTGGTTAATGTTTTATTATGCATAATTTCAATAGAAAACTCCATCACTCACAGTGACTAGTTTTTAAGTTTCAACCGTTTTTTGTATTTGATCTTATTCATTTTGTATAACTAAAAAAATTACATTTTTTTCACTATTTATCCTTCAATTTGCATTTGTAATTGCAATTTTGGATAACTGAATCTTGGTTTGTAATAAATCTCATTTCAAGGTTCTATATATGAATTGAAAAAAAAAATAATAAATGGCAGGGCTTCAGGCTGGTATACGATCTATGGTGCAAATATGGGCCCAAAATTAGTAAGCTTGTTTTTTTGTAAGCTTATGCAGATTGAGCTTATGCAAACTAGACTTATTCAGACTAATCTATATACCTAATTCCATTGGTATTGTCAAATTGTCATTCATAAGAGAAAAGGACAAAAAAATAGGTTGGCGTTTTTAAGTCTACCACTATTTGCATGGTGGAATGGGTGACTTAATTGCCGATGGTAGTCCCATCACAGTACTATTCTCCTTAATGTAGATGTAAAATATTAATATCTGTTTGGATGTTTTTAATTTGTAAATTGATTTTTTTTAATTGTAACCAA
Source organism: Mucuna pruriens (assembly GCA_025330945.1). Lineage (NCBI taxonomy): Eukaryota > Viridiplantae > Streptophyta > Magnoliopsida > Fabales > Fabaceae > Mucuna > Mucuna pruriens. The sequence goes on from JAENHJ010000528.1 coordinate 5,230,990, forward strand.
TTTTAGTTTTAGTTTCAAAATAAACTTATTTTAAAACTTTTATCATATAAAAAATATATATATATATATATATATATATATATATATATATATATATATGGTGATTACAATAGTAACTAGGATTGTATATAGAGATTCAAATGTCTTAAGTCAATTTTTTATTTGAGTTACACTCCAATATAATTCAATAATTTTTATCTTATTCTTCTAATTTTTTATATTACAAAATTATTAATTAAATTTTAATAATCAAACAAGTTCAACATCTTTTTAAATGGTAATTCATTTAACAACAGACAAAGCCAAAGTAGGTTTATAGGAGGCCACTTATAAAAATTTTGTTTCTTATTTGTTTTTATTTGACGAGTAATATTATTTATATTCCATGTTATTTTAAAATATAAAAAAATTTTAAAAAATTAAAAATATTTAATCTCTATATTTATTTTAATGTTATTTTTAATCTCTATGTTTATTTTAATGTCTTTTTTTTCAATTAAAAAGAAATATATGTTAATTTTTCCTATAACTTTTTAAATGAATAATAAAAATTCTTAAATAATATACAACAATATATACACACATAATCTTACTAGAAAATAAGCCACATGTAATATAATAAAATATATCACTTAATTATTTAAATTTAAACGATTTTAAAAAAATATAAAAAAATTAAAAATTTTATTTAAGGCCTAAGGCAAAAATCTTATTCACCTAGCAATTTAAACAACCTCAATAGAAGGAGTGACAATGATGGTAATAATTACATGAATGACCTATATCAAATGTATCGAGAGTATTTTTTTTATAAACTAAAAGTCAGATTCTTAAATTATTTTTTTTTAATTTTAAAAATGAATATAAAAGTATTTTAAAATTAAGTTACCAGTCATTTTAACTTCATTTTAGTCAAAATGCTTTATTTTAAAAATTATATTTCAAAACTAAAAACTCACTACCACTAAAAATAAATTCCAATACAATGTTTTTTTTTTTATTATATCAAGTTTAAAATTTGTATCAAAAAGTGGTTGGTTTGAGTAATATTAGACTCAGATCTTTTAAGTATGTGATATAATGTTTGAATTTTAAGGGTGTGTATGGAAACAAAAACCTTATTAGAAGGAGAACAACCAACCTGTGAGTGCTAACAAATCTCTCTCGAAGATTAACAATCTCAACGACCAACTAATATATTTATTTGTAATCATATATATACTCCAAAAAAAACTAAAAATTTTAAATTAACACGAGATTGTTTCACCTTAATTAATAATCTTGAATTCAAGTTTTATACATGTAACTATACTAATATTCGAAAAGATAATTTTTTTTGCTAGTAATAATCCTTCTTAACTTGAATAAGATTATATTTCATATATAATATTTATGATTTCTTTAAAAAATACTTTAATTAATGCAAGACCCAATATTCATTGGTTCGACAATTCATTTTAATATGAACTAACATTTTGTCAAAAAATTAATTTTTATTTATGACTCATTTCATTAACTATTCTAAATAAGGATGTATTGAAATAGATTATGTTAGTTTTTTTTAAATAGGTATGACTTGTTTTAACAAACTCTTAATTTTAGCATTCCATCTACTAAATATTTTTTTTTAAGGTCTATTCTATTCTTTTAAAAAGTCTGGTATACCTTTTTAGTCTACTTAAAAGTTTATTTATATTAAGACATTTAAATAAATTAATAAAAAATTTTAAATGAGTCAACAAATTAAATAGATTAATAGGCTTATTTTCAAATAGGCTAAAAATAATAGTTTGTTTTTAACAATTTTTTATTTTAGTATGAGAATATTATGTTAAATATATAAATGTAATATTATATTAAAATTTTAATTATATAAAGAGAGATAAATAGATTAACTTGTTAGATTTAATAAAAAAAAATTAAAAGCACGACCTATTTAAATAAATAGACATTTTTAAAAGCTTAAATATAATTTTTTTTTTAATAAACTAAGTTAGGCTAAGTTTTAAAGAGACTAGATCATAGACTCGCCAACTTAGCCTATTCTCATTCCTATAAACAAGGGACAAAACAAGTTAAAGGAAAAGCAAATATCATTGGACCAATAGGAAACCCTTGTATTAATCATTCAAACACTAAGAAATTATTATATTACTCATTTTGATTTTTTTTTTACCAATCGGTCCATAAAAAATACATGATGAAGTCTAATTCTTGTTTATCATCAATTTAATTATTTGTAAAAATAAAGACAATAATACAGTAGATATATTTTTAATATATTGAAAATTTAATAAATTTATCATATATAACGTTTTGTGATTGAATGACTACGTAAATATTTTTATATTTTTTAGTACATAAACTATTTACTATAAAAATGATGGTTAAGAATTAAAATTACTTATTTCAAAATTTGGAAAGGTAAAACTTAGAAATAGTTTCGTAACAAACTAAAACAAAATGAAAAAAATAGTTTATGCATTGATAATTGTCATTTATTAACAAATAATTATGTAATGATAAGTTTATTAACTTTTACAATAACTATTTTAATGTCATGATAACTGTGATTTTTTGATTGATTGACAATATAAAGTTTTTTATACTAATAATGCATAGAAATTAAATTAAAACTTTATTTTTATTTTATGAAAATTAAAAATAATAATTTTAAAATCTAGAGAGAGATCAAATTAGATTGGAAATTCTATTTACATAAATCATATATACAAACTTAGAGAGGAGAGAGGGGGGAGGGAGAGAAAGAGAGAGAACAAATTAGATAGAAAGTTTTTTTTACATAGATCGCATATACAAATTTTTATATTAATCCAAAATTATTTAACATCTCTTTCATATTTATCAAATTAGCGAAATCTATATGACAAAATATACTAAAATATAAATAATTTGATTGTCGTTTTATTGTCAATTTTAGTAAAATTTGATACAAATAATCAATGTAACATAAAGTTATGATTCAATTGTTAGATCGATAAAATTTTGTATTTTATATAGTTATTGGATAATGTAATAGTTGATATATGTTACACCAGTGCAAATATATATATGTATGTGCATGTGTATTTTTTTTAAAAGAGTAATGTTAGTGAGATTCTCTTTATTGAAATTTATTTGAAATCACAAATTTTGGTATAAGTTACACTAGTGCAAATATATATTTATGTACATATGTATTTTTTTTTAAAGAGTAATGTTAGCGAGATTCTCTTTATTGAAATTTATTTGAAATCATAAGTTTTGGTAGAACTCACCAATAATTTAGTAGGGAGTGAGTCATACTAAAATTTGTGATTTTCAATAAAATTTAATCAATGATGAGATAATAGAGAATTTTAAAAAAGAAAAGTGACACAATTCTAAGTTAATATAGTATGTCATTCTAAAGAATATAAATAGGTACACAACCACTTCATTAACACTTTGTGGTTTTCACTATTGTACTAAATTGTTTGATGCACTTTTTGAATCCTATTTTTACCTTCTAATTATGGATTGTTATTAAAATGTTTTCTACACGTGCTTTATGTGTTTGAAAAAATTCCTTTTTCAATAAATTCAAAAAAGGGCACTAACATGATCTCAAATTTCCAGTTTTCACTAAACATCCTAGACATTTTCAAAGTTTGTCAGCGATAGTATAATCTAATACCTATGAGTTTCAACATGTAAGGAATTTTGACCAATTAGGCTATACAAAAAAAGAAAGTGAACTTCAATGGATAAAGGAACTAAAGCAAGAGTAATGTTGGAAGAGGCAAGTACATCACATACCTATGTATTTTAGAGACAGAAGTCCAAATTATACAACGATATCATTAAGTATTTACTATTATGTCCAAATAAAATGGAGTTAAATTTAGAAAGCTTGTTCATTAATGCTACTACTATTGAATATGTAGATCATTCAATTGCATGGAAAGAACATATCATAGTAAAGTATTATTGGAGAATAATCAAAATGATTAATTAATCCAAGGATTCAAATATTTTTGTAAATGAAAATGTTAGATTCACTGTACAACATAATAGTGGATACCATTGAACGAGATGAATATGTATAGCAAGATAATAATGAAAATCATGGTGTTTTAACCTTATTTGATCGAGAGACAAAGTTAACTAAAGCACTTGCTATTAAGAAGTTATCTTTGAAGATGGTGAAAGCTAATTCCCTTCAAGGACATTCAATAATCATATTCATTGAGGAGAATAAATAATTATAACACGGGAGGATAAAAAAAATTAATAATGGATGTCTTCCTTAGTTCTACTTGGTTTTTTTGTTGTGTTTACTTAAATATGAGAAAAGGAAATATTTTAACCTAATGACCTTGTTGTCATTAACATTAACATTTTGGAGTTTGACCTTGTTGTCCAAATCTGTTTTCAATTCTTAAACACAAATACATGTTTTGTTATATTTTTTGTTAGTTGATTTTTAAAATTAGTTTTGAGAACCACTAGTTTTCAAAAAACAAAATCACCAAAATAAATTTGTTATTTGATTAGTTTGTTAACCTTTGTTTCTAAATAATTTGTTTCCATGGTGGCAGCGATCTTGTAATTGGCAAATTCATTATTAGCAATCTAGTAGGAAATAATTGCTATTATTTTATCTTTTATGATGGATTGTCAAGAAAATTACTGCAAATAATTTAGCTCTCATGATTCAGGTGTCTAAATACCAATGCTTCTCTTACATTTTCATGGTAAAGAAAATGATAAATTCTTGCAACTTATAAACTTATAACTCCTTGAAAAGTCAAATTCTCCATCTCACTCGTTGAAGTTATGATTATTTATTAGTTATTACAACTTGATAAAAATACAAATAAAAGAAAAGGTAGAAAGATAGATATTTAGCTACTTGTTAATTAAAATAATACCAAGTATGAATATTGTTAGATTGGTATTTACACATATGCCTAAATAGTTTGGTTGGTCTATTTTGTGCATAGCACATCAAATCGAGTTTCAATGTAAGTCATTGTCTAAGTGGATACTATGACCACATGGTAGGTATTTTGACCAAATATGATTTTGTTTTGTTTTCTTATGTTACATTTGTAAGTTATATATATTGTTTAATAGTTCATAACATTGCAATTAATACATTATGGTTGTGTCATATGAAGGTGCAAATTTTGGGTACAAGGTAGTTTTGCCTTTTTACAAAAATATATGCACATATGTTTTCCCTCTCTCAATAATGGTAGTGTCTAACAAATATTGAACGATCACATGATCAAATTTTATGTTATTTTGAACTAAGCATTTATTGGATATGTCTTCGTATAATTTAACTACAATTGAAATTTTGACTTATTTTCACCCTTAGTAAACATGGTGTGTTAGACATACTAATTTATATATGGCTTGATTGTATTTTTGCAAAATATGGTCATGCATTTATTAAAATAAAGTAACATTTAGTTAGCTTTTGCTAAGATTTTTTCACTACTTCCAATCATTGTTGAACTATGGATTATTATATATGGATTCCAAAGTTCAACTTTGCCCAACTTAATATGTATTGTGAACTTGTAACTAACATTTTAAATTGTAATTCTAATCATGGTTTTGTTGCGATCTTTGACACTATGAAAAACTACAAGAAAATATGACTATAATTGTAGTAGTAGAGAAACCTTGTAACCTATCTTTGTTCAACGTTCCTTGTATTCTTATTTAAGAAATGCTATTAATATTATGTGAGACATGGGTCAACTGTAATATTGGTAATATCTATGTTATTTTAAACCTTCTATCTATTTTTACCATAGTGATAATGAATCATACTTAAGATGGAAGATATTGAATTGTGATCAATGTATGACTAATTTTTGAACTAGCTCGTTTAGTAATAGATCCATATAAGTTCAAGCTGATCTAATTTTGTGCTATTTAGTCAACTTGTATTTCTTTCTTTTTATTTTTTCCTCATTTTTTTAGAGTGTTGGAGTTGGATTGAAACACATTTTGAGTGTTGGTATGTAATGCATACATATCCATTCTTATGAGAACATAGTCAACTATAATGAAAATAGGAATAAACATTATGACTAATTGGTTATTTTGATCAATGTGATGTAATGTTAGATAAAAAGATATGGATGTCATTGCAAGCTGAAAAAGAATAAATAGTAATTATGATAAACATTGTATTATATATTGATAATCAATTCTATTTTTGAGTTTAAGAATTAGTCTTGATTTCATCTCACACTTCTAAGTGTGTTTGGGTAAGATAACTCTTTACAAAATTGATTTTGGAAAATGTTTTAATATTTTTATTTTAAAACAAGTTAATAAAAAATTCAATATAAATTTTTTGATTTAATAAAAAATTAAATACAATTACTTTAACTTAAAATATAGTTTACAGTGAAAATTAATTTCTTAACGTAAGATTAAACATATGAATACGCACCCCAAAAAAAATTAAACATATAAATATTTATTTAAAATCACTTGTATTTCAACATAATTTTAGACAAAACAACACGAAGTCAAACACATTTTTAGTGAGGAAGGTTTAAATAATGATAAAACCCTACTAAGTAAAAAGGATAAGTACACCCAAATGCAATGCTTGATCTTTACCCAAAAAAAAAATACAGTGCTTGAATTTTAGATTTTAATTACAAGCTACTCTTCAAAATATTAAAGTATTAGCTATTTTGTATTTGTAATGGAAACGAGAGTGCAGGTAATGCCTAACCTCTTTTCAGGGTACTCCTTAGCTTAGACCTGGTTTAAGATAATCGAACTTAACATTTCTTATTTTTCGTTTTAGTTTGTTCTTATCACACGATGTTTTATTTTGATATAGTTTCTGTACTGATTGATTTAAGGGGTTGATGACCCTAATAGTAATATAATATTTTCCTCAGTTTCGATTCTGAGTCTTTGGCCCCTCATCTTGATGACGGATCCCTTTCTGTCCATGAGCTGTGTTCCTTGTTCAACTTGCTCTTATTTTATTGATGACACACAGAGTAGTTATTTCAATTCTCACGACCTTCTCACCGGATTCAACATATAAATTTACATATTCAAGTCAAGGTTGAAGCATAATGATTCTGATTTTTGTTTTTAATCTAATGGTTATAAATTACGGACTAATACTCTGTCACACCTTAATTATGCTCTCTGCAAAAATGTAAGGAAAATAGATACGAACACAAACGGAAAGAGGGCCTTTTCGTTGAGAAATAGGTAAGGTGAAATGCAAAGATAAGGATCATGAGCAAATAGAAGCTATTCATAAAATGGGTTGAAATAAAAAATTGAGCATTTATCATCTGACGTAATATCTCCACATTATTCTCAACCGTCTCAATTACTCTTGCATTTATGTGATTTAAATGGCCTTAATAGAATGGCCTTTATTTTTCAATGCTCGGAACTACCCAACCCACCCTCTACCATCCCTTGATTCACTCATCCTTCTCGTCCTAACCCACAACATAATTTTCTTATACTACACGACATACGACTTTCACGCCATTGCTCTCATTATACTCGTGGACACTTGAAATTTGTAACATGGAAGTTGGAACTATCCCTTTTTTTTAATTAATTCATTATCGCATGCAAACTTTCCTTTCACTACCTTTGATCGTGTCAGGGGATCTGAATGATATTAGAAAGCTGAGTTTATAAATATTAGCCATTAGATTTATGTATTAGTAGATTAGTAGATACCATATCCCCAGTTGTTATCATGCAATCTACAAGAAAGTCAACTAGCCAATTTAACTACTTAAATTAGGTGTCAACCATTATGCTCAGATTTAACCTCACACCTTTTTTTTTTTTTTTTTTAGGTGCACATGAGTGGTTCAACTTCAAAGAGTGCAGTAGATGGAGCAGTTAACACCGGTTTGGTGGGCCTTAACTTTGAAACCATTTCGACTGTTACCAAGTACAGAGGATCTACATTCTGTCACACAAGTTTGCTTTTGTTGCCGCTATTTTTATTGGCCTCTCTTTACTTTTTATGGTTGCTAAGTTAAAAATACCAGCATGTGTGCCGGGTTGGATGAAACAGTAACATTAACAAGACATCATCGATGCAGAGAAAAGAGAGTGAGTCAAGGAAAACTAAGGTTGGATTTCACTTTGCAACAAGCAAACTAACAGGGCACCTGAGGTTATATTATAAGCCCTATTACACTTTTTTAACCGCTAAAGAGCAGAAAATCTGAACCCAGCCCCTATATAGATACCTAACATTCCCGAATTCCCAGTAACTTTCTTTCTATAGATGATTGAAATAGTGCTATTCACGCTCCACTCTCTGTCTCTCTCTGTTCTGCATCCCCTGCTTTGACAAAATTGTTAGGAAAGAGGGTAAAAGTGGAGCGCAGGTAGCACTACTCAGAGAAGGGGGAATAGTTAAAATTAAAATAGTAAAAAAGGAAAAGAAAAAGGAGATTAATTCCTAGGATTACAAGCTAACATAATATATCCTACTATTAGGAACAGAGGAAAACAGAGGTAGGAACAGTGGAAAACAGAGCTAGAAACAGAGGATCCTAACTCTATTACTCTAACTCCTCCTTATGGTGGGGTTTTTGGTATCATGGAGGAAATCAAGCAAAACGGTGCTTTTGCATTTGGGGCACTTTGGATCATCCTCAGAGAGCATCACGTACATGAGGCAGCGAGGGCAACCCACAAGCACCATGGAAGTGGCTTCAGGGCTGTTAGAGTAACTCTTGTCCTCTTGGTTCAGCTCCGACGAAACGCACGAGCTCGGTGGCGAAGTCGGTGACGCCGTCGCCGATCGCGTCGGCGACGCCAGTCTCCGGTCAACCCTCGGCGGGGAGAGGTTCAGCTTCAGGTCAAGCTTTGGACCACTTCCATTTCTGCGGCTCATGGCTTTCTTCTGTTTTCTACAAGCATAAAAGAAACATAAATAAATAAATAAATGAATAAATAATAGACAAAAGGGTCGGTCCAATTAGATGAGCAGAGAGAGAGAAAAGGGTGGTGGTGATTTTGATCACTCACACTCACCGTTAAGGTTGATGGTGTTTTGAAAGAGAAAAGAGATGGTGAGAAAGAGTGACACCAGCAAAGTGTTGGTGATCTTTGTTGTTGCAAGAATGGGTGGAGGATCAGGGGCATTTTATATAAGGAAAATGAAGGGGAGTGATTTAAGGCTTAATTTAATTGAGAGAGAGAGGTGGAGGGTGTAGAGAGAGGAGAGAGAAAGGATTGAATTGAATTGAATTGAAGTATTGGGTAGAAGGAGAGTGTAAATTGAGGCCAGGAAATGTATTAATTGTTTGGAAAAATCCCAAGAAGTATGCAGGAAGGGGAAATTTGGAATAAATATTGCAATTACAAAGTGCAGAAGGAGGGCCTTTCTTCATTCATTGCTTAAGGGAGAGTCGGTGTTTTAAGACTCTCAGAGCAACACAGCGCAAGAGAAATCCAACGGCTTTTAAAGCTAAACCCCTTATTTAAAAATCCAACCCCTCACCAACAAAATTTAATACCACGTAGTTATAAGCCCCATTTTTTTTTCTTCATTAAATTGTAGCAAAGGAATTAAAATCGAGTGTGTCAAACAGCCATGCCTCCATTTTAAATATTCAACAGTGCCCCCAAGAAAAGGATACCAAATTAAATGAAATGACAATGTTCAATGCTTCAATGAGAGCTTCATGACAACACGACACCTCATTAGCTGAAATTAATTCATAGTTTTTGTGTTTCAACGATTCAGCTCACTTCATTTTGCACTTCATAAAAAAATACAGTACTACTTAATTTAGTTTCTCAAAGTAAAAAAATAAATAAATACTTGTCTCCCATTTGGTCTTTTATCTGGCTGCACATAGCAGGTAGTAGCACCCCTTTATCTGAATATGATGTTCAATGAAGGAAATTAAAAAAGTTTATTTGGCTAGCCAAGGACTCGTGTCATGATGGTTGTGCTAGAGAATTTCTCATGTTCTGAATTCAGAGGACTAAAGTCTCTCTTACTTCGGAAAGTACAACTCTTGTCCATCGTCCAACAGACGTTACGAGATCTTGTGGTGTTATTATTTCACGGCACCATTGATTCTTCTGAAAAAATTATTTTCACCATTAAAACAAAATAAGTAATGCTTTCTGTCATGAACTTGATTTTTGATTTGACAATGCAACGACAGAGGCGGGGAGAGAGTTGTGGAACATTTACCGATACTAGGAGGGAATTTTCCACTTACTTTTTCAGATTATATGGAATAATTGGACATTTTAACTCTTACACTAAGATTTAAGAATAAAGTCTTTATTATTCTTCAATTTTATAAAACATAATTTATTTTATTTTAAATTTAATAATCATATATTATAAGTATAAAATAATTTTATACAATCACCTAATTATAAACATAGTATATATTATGAATTGTGATTAAATAATAATATAAAATAATTTTATATCACTAATACAACATATTTTTTCTTCTATTTTATTTAGAAAAATTAAAATGAATGACCCTATGTGAAACTAAAGAGTAATGAAGATTTTTGAAATCTAAGAATGAAAAACTTGACTTACAGAGTTTATGGACTAATTTAAGGTTTTGCTCCAAATGTCATACAACCTGATTCCAAATTTGTGTGCATGTTTGAAAAATTGTATTGTAGTTTTTAACTTTTTCATTGATTTCCCTGCATGCAATCAGGTGGTAGACTACGAAATATTCAAATATTGTATTTTAATTATATTAATATATTACCTATGTTTTCAAATTTTAAATAGCTTCTCACTTCATTCTTATTATCAGATTATTTTAAAGCTTAGAAAATGGGAAAATAGTTTTATTTGAAGCCAGAGCAGTGATATTCATTCATTCTATTATGAAAATAACTAGGGTGGAAGAGGAAAAATGTAATAGAAAAAAATAAGAGAAAAATAAAAAGTGAGATGAAAGATAAAATAAACATATATTGACTATTACTCTTCCAATGAATGATAGAAACTTCAAGAAATAATAGTAATGATGTGAATATAGTTTTATTTTTTGTGGATTAAAAAATAAATAACTTAATTGTAATTTTTATTTTTCGTATCACAATGATAAAAGTTTGATTCTTTTAAGTTTTTATTATATCAATTAAATTTTCAAAATATTACAATTGTATTTTTTTTTAAATTCTAATAACGTAAATTGGATTCTCTAATATCATTATATTCATCTTTTATTAAATATTTAACATATTTTTATTAATTAAACACTAGCGTACAACACAATAGATAATACGTACATGTATAAATATTAAAATTAATATCGTTTGCCACATTAATGGTTAATATTATATTATCTATCATATCAAATACTAGTATTATGTAAAAAAAATCATTAAATATTTAATTGAAAATTATACCACTATTATCTTTAAAATATTCAATTCACACTATTAAAATTTAAAAAAAATAAAATGATATAATATTTAAATGACAAAAATTATATAATTGTAATAAGTAAGAAATCAAATGTGTAATTGAGTCAAAATAAATATATAGAGAGATTTATTTCTTCAAATAAATGAATTCACCCATTCTAGTTGGATAAATTATGAACCAATTGACTTCTAAATAGCAAGGGCGAAACTTTGCTTCTTACGTAACGGGTCATTGAGACTCCAAATCAAAATTGTCCTTTAAAGTTAGGTTTCTGTCTATTAAAGACGACAAAAGATTACATGTGAATTGTTGTGAATTATTTGTTTTCCACAGACATGTTTCCAGTATTTATTATATTTTAAACTAACGAAAAAAACCCTAGGTCAAAGAAATGATGAAATCTGGTGAAGAGAGAAAAACAATTTTAAAAGGGGAGTATTATTTTCCATATGTAGAATATTTTGGTCAACGTGGCATAGGTTCATGAAACATGCTTTAAATGTTGCCTTTTCTACTTACTATAAATAGACACTCCCATTCTTTAAAAACTCAGCTTGACAACAGATAAGAAGGATGCATATCTCCCTTTGAACCATTTGACCAAACGTGCCTTCATTCATTAGAATTGAAAATTCAGCAACTCATTAAACAAAAATCACTTATCACTTTCCTACTTTTAAACAGAAGTTTGTTGATATATTTATTTTCTAATATTTTATTTCATGCATTATATAGAATAAATATTTATTTTTATATAATTAAAATGTATAATTAATAAATATTTTTGAATTTACAATTACTAATTTAAACTATAATATAAGATTTTTTTTAACTATTGACAATTTTTAAAAAATAAAATTTAATTTAAAAATGAAAATAAAATATAATAGATTGAAAGAGATCATTAAAGAAATTAAATACATATAAAGATAAAATAATGATAATTTAATAAGTTGAGAGAGAAATATTTTACTAACTAGGACAATAATGTGTGAAAGAGACATTTAAGAGATTAGAAAGAGAATATTAAGAGGTTTTTTTTATGAAAGTTTTATTTTGTATATTTTAATTTATAATATAAAAATAAACTTTAACAATACTCGTGCCATGTAAATATATATTCATATATAAATAGTTGATTAATTTAAGTCATACATATTTAAAATTTTTAAATAAAGTAAAGTCCAAATTTTATGTATATAAAAAAAAGTCATCAGAGAGTTAATTCATCGTATTATCATTATTCTTAATTCAGATAGAATTAACTCATATCAAAGAGATCAAAATAGGTAAAAATTCACAAGTAATGTAAGGGGAGATAAATAAATACTTCCTATTAAGTAAAGATTTGCTAACAGTTACGCAAAATATTAATTAAAGAAGAAAATAATATATTAAACAAAAATACTTATTTGATATCCTAAATTTAAGAATTTACAAATATTTAATGTTTTCAATATTTATCAGATGTTTCAAAGAAATATATTTTTACTTATTTATTGTTAAAAAAATTAAATAATATTAACTACTATTTTTACAAATATATCGTTGTCTTGTTCTTTATCAAGAAGAAGAAAATAATAACATATGAAATGTTGGAATAATAATAATGTTTAAATAAATAAAGTATAACGGTTATATTTTTTTACTATCTAATCATAGTAAATTGATTGATCTTTAATTATTATCCTAAAAATATACATTAAAAATAAATTTTGATTCGTTGTTAATATAAAAACTTTTATTTTTAACAATGTATGCTTATTAAACTTGATGGTAAATAGAAAAAAGCTAGTATTGAATTTATTTTAACAATATAGTCCAAATGTATTGTCAATGTATATATTTTAACTATAAATAATTATATAATTATATAATTATAAATTATAAATTTTTATAATAATTATTTTAAAAATTTTAGGAAAATTTCTAATCGATTAATAGAGTAAAAAAACTTCATTTGTATAAAGAATTTACTTTTCATACAACGTAAGCATGAGAGTGTCATATTGACATTTAATAACATGTTGCAACTTGATAAATTTGAAATGTCATATAGTTGTTATCATAGTAAAAATTATTAAAGGAAGTATTAAACATGACTTGCCGACAATGTATACAAGTGTTCTAACCGCACTCAATTGCATAAAGATTATATAATTATTATTAGAAAACTTCATTTATATAAAGAATTTAATTTTCATATAACGTAAGCATAAGAGTTTCATATTTACACTTAATAACATGTTGCAACTTAATAAATTTCAAATGTCGTATAATTATTATCATAGTAAAATTTATTAGAGGAAGTATTGAACATGACTTGCAGACCATGTAAAAAAGTTTTATAACAGCAAAATAATAAAAAAAAAAGTTTTACAACATCAGTGTATTGAAATTAAAATTATATACTCTCTTCGTCTTAATTCCTTTAAGATATTATTATAATAAAATATTTTTCTTTGACTAAAATGTATTTATTAAAAGAACTAAAATATAATTATAAATTAATTAAGATTCAAGTGAAATAATAATGAATAAAAGTATTGTTAAAAAATAATTAATATTATTTAAATATTTATAAGTAAAAAATATTTTAAAATAAATTAAAACTCCTTAAATTACAGACAATTTGACATGAATGAAGTAAAAATTTAAGTACATTTAATTAAATTATCTTTTTATTAAAATACTGAAAATATCATCTTCCATAATGTTCTCATGTCATTAGGTAAAAATACGAAAAGGGAATAACAGTTAAAAAAATTATATTTTTCTTGATTTTCTAAAAGGATAAAAAAAGAGAAAACAAAATTTCTAAAGCAATATACATTCTAAAAGAATTAAGTAAATAAATAAGTTAGTCTTTAACCTTCAACTAGGATTATGGTTTATGCAATGTAATGGATAGATATTTATTTTATATAACTAAAATTTATAATAAATAAATAATTTTAAATATATAAATTGTATTATAATTAAAGTTCATAATAAATAAATATTTTTGAACATATAAACTATATTTTATATTTATAAATAAATAATTTATATTGTGATATATAGTTATTTTAAACGGTTATTTTTTTTAAAAAGTATTAAAATTTAATTTATAAATAAAGATGAAAATAATATATTAAAATTGATATAAAAAATTTAAAAAAATTGCTGAAAAATCATGCTTAAAAATATTTCTGTTGAAAATAATTTCTAAAAATACTCTTATTTAAAATAGTGGTTCTAATTTATGTAAAAAAAAATGTAATTCATTTGTACTGATTTTTGCTTCTTTGTGAAATGAGAGGTTTTTTTCTATTACATAACAAAAGGGAATAATAGTTATTATGAAATCATGTTACTTTATATTTATACTGATTCGAGTTCGACCATGATTTTGGATCTTCTGATCCTTTTCGTCTCTCCAGTAGAAATATCAACTTTTTATAATCAATCACAAAAAATTATGTTTATCAGGGAAAAAAGAGATACTCTCCCTTGCCTTTCTGTATATTTTTAAAAGTTAAAAATAAAACAAAAAACATAATAAAAGTTAATGAGTGATTTACAAAATAGTTTGAGAAATAATAAATAAAATAGTAAATATCAAATAATTGTTTATAGAAATAAAATAGAAATAGAAATATGTATGTCAACTTTTCCTTGTCCCTTTTATATATGATTATAGATGATTTTACTCTTTGCAACCAACCTTCCCTGTTATTTTATATATTGATATAGATAATCTTAGGTATAATATATTGTTATTGATAATCCTATCCTTTACCACCCTTAGATATAAATCTGATGGTGAATATCTTTGAGAGAGAGAACGGTTGGAGAGTTCCAAGGTGTTCAAAATTTGATTTGAGCTTGTTCCGTCAATTCTCTTACCATAAAATTGGTGAATATTTCAATACTCATGACATAATGATAAAAAAAAAAGAGTAAAAATAATATATAATAAAATATCATTCAATATTTAATTCGGACCTTGCTAACAAGTATATTAATTCTTTCTTAAAAAAAAAACAAAACATTAAATTTTCACCGGCTCTTGTTAACAAGTTACCGTATAATTTTTCCTAAAAGACATTTGCACATTTACGGTTTGTTATATGTGATGATGATCCAATATTAAATATTATCGTGTGATGAATGTATATATATATATATATATATATATATATATATATATATATATATGCAGATACTATCCATTATTGCGTGTTGCAAAATTAGATGTCCCAATCAGGATTGAGAGGAATTAAAAAATATTTTTTTTAAAAAATAGAGTCACTAAATAAGTTTTTTAATATTAAAAAGTATTTTTAGAAAGAAAACAGTCTTTAAATTTCTTTTAAAATAAAAAATTAATCATCCATAAAAAAATATTATCATCCTATAATATTCATCCTAAAATAAATTTTTCTAATGAAATGTATAAAATTATGGTAAATTTAAAACATTTTTATATTTATTTTTTAAATTAATATTTTTTTATGAATTTGATTTTTTATTTAAAAAAAAAATCATACTCTCACTCTTTTCATTGTTACGACCGACATTGTCTTTATCAACATCACTCCACCACAATGATTTTATTTTGTTTTGTTTTCATCAATTTCTTTAAAATATATACAATTATTTTTATTTTAAAATAAATTTAATAAATTAATCTTTTTAAAAAATTAAAATTAAAATTTTAAATGTACATTACTATAATATATATATATAAAAGGAGAATGTGTTTTTTAAGTAAAAATAGAGAAAAGTGTAACCCTTATATATATGAAAGGATAATAATGTAAAAATATATTTTGATAATATTTTTTAATTAAAAGATAATAAAAAATTAAAAATTAGAATAAAGTGTTATACAGTCTAATACGTAAGGAAAGACCTGAATAAATTTTAGCATAATAGTAAAAAATAATCTAATATTTATTTCTCTTAAAAGAATGAGAGTGTAGTTCATTCTTATATTTATATTTTTAAATATTCATGTATTATTAATTATTTTTAATTTTTTATATTAATTTTTTGTTTTACATTAAGATTTAAAATTTCTAATTACAGCTTTAAATAAAGACTTTTAATTTTTATGTTAAAACACTTTTTTTGTTTCAAATCTTAACTGGGTATGTTTTGAAATTATTTATTTTTCACTTTAAAATTTGTGTTTTTCTCTAAAATTTAATCTATTTATATTTTTATTTAAATTAAAAATACTCTTGCAACTAAGGAATAAATTCAAATACTGAACATAACATGAGGTTTCTAATAAAACAATTTAAAAAAAATGTTAAAGTGTTTTATGAACATAGCGTTTCACTTAATAGTTCTTTTGAAGGTTTAATTAATAAACATTGTTATTAGCAGTTAAATGTATCTTTATATATATATATTTATTGAAACTCATGTAAAAATACTTATTATTATGACACTACGAGAACAAATAATAATTCTGAATCAAAATTAGAAATAATAGATTATTAAAATTAAAATTTGTTGTAATTGTTATCACGACGAAATCGGTAAAAATTGAGAGTTTAATATCTGAGTTTCTTTCAGGAAAAAAAACACGGAGTCAAGTCTTTAAGAAAAACCTAGAAAAACCAAAGATTGAATAAGGCTTATTTCGGAGTCAAATTTCATATTCGGGAGTCCATTAAACATACGGAAGGTGTTAGCACCCCACGACATTCGTCCTAAGACGATTACTCTAATTAGATGTGTGAAATTTGTTATGACTTCTAAAATGTTATTTTTACCTTTCAAACGTAAACATAAATGAATTTTATTATGGGGAAAGAAGATATGTATTTTTTTTGTTTTTTTGAACTTGACAATAATTGTCTCTTGCTCTTTTGTATCTGGGTGATGATGTCTATAAGGGTGTTTGTTTACTCTACAAGTTGCTAAGGCAGACTAAGTGCCGGTGGATACAAAAAGGGGAGGCGAGGCTCACTAGGAGTTAGTAAAAACAAAGGGAGAAGTAAAGTCGACTAGGTAAGACCAACTAGGAGTGAGTGGATGCAAAATGGAGAGGTAAGACCGCATAGGAGTCAGCCAACAGAAAGAGAGGTAAGATGAAGAGGTAAGGCCGACTAGGAGTCGGCCAACAAAAGGAGGTAAGACCGACTAGTAGTCGACCAGCTAGATGGGAGCGTTCGTCGATTTGAAGTCGGTTAAGATTCTGGTGAAACCTATTGTTGACTGGGTGTCAATGCTTAACTAAAAAGATATTGATTAAGGTAAATGTCAACTTGTTTGGTTGCTCTATCGTTACGAGGAAGATTATATTCCTTTAGACTATATGTTTCCTTCCTTTTGACTATTTTTGAAACTATGCTAACTATTTTTTTTTCTCCTTTTTAATGAAAATTTCTTAAGAACCTCTCAACATTTATTGTTCTATCTCTCTGGATCTCTTTTTTTCAACCCCTTGTCACTATGACGCTAGAGTAGTTGATGGGATAACTTGCGTCTCCTGGATCTGTGGAACAATAGCGGTGTAGAGCAGCTGAAGTAGGATTGATAGTGGAGTGTGCAGGTGGGGTGCAGAGAGTGTAAGGGGCACATAGAAGAGTCAAGAGAGAAGCTTTTTCGATACTCTTTCCTTTTCTTTTATTTTTATTTCATTTTCTTTTATTATTATTTTTATTATTTTTATTTTTTTGGTGGGCGACAAATTTGGATATCTAAAAAACACAATTATAAATGCATATTATAAAACTGTTGATATTGTTGTCACCACCATTTTCTTCCTTCCATAAATATAATAACAACAACATAAGAAATGATAACAATAATAACGAAAATAATAGTAAAAATAGTGATTGCAACATGACTGATATTAAAAATTATGTTTTATAATTAAATTTTAATTTTAACTATCTATTATTTTCAAAAGGCATGAATTGGGGTGTATTATTTAAGTTTGACCCCAGTTTTATGAATCTATCAAACTTATTAGATATATATTATACATATATTTGATAGATGGAATTTAAATTTCTTCCTTCGTTGTTATTATCTTTTTTAGGAATGTGTTTATATAAAACATAATGCGCCCCTATTTTTTTATCGAAGAGAATATTGTTTGGGTAAAAAAATTATTATAAATAATAAATTTATTTAAAATATTTAATACAACTGTATATTCAAATAAAATTGGAAAGATTATTAATTAAACTAAATCAATTTTATATTAATTAATGTATATTTAGATGTAAAACGGCAATACTAAATGCAATGGTCAAAGATTTTCTATAAACGACTCCCAAGTAGAATCTTCAAAAGGGGAATTTGACCCGTAATGTTCCTAAGAGGAAAGACAGGACAAATAAGAAGTTCAATTTTCGTGGTTACGGATAAAGAGGATAAAGAGGTTTGGATGGTGAATAGCGTCAGTGATGCACAAGAATTGGGACTTGAGAGACATTATTTATGTTATAAAATTACAAAAATATCCTCCTCATTCCTAACTCAATTTTCCATTCTAGCATTTTATTGGTTTCCACTCCCTAGCAATTGTACTGCTCTGCTTATTCCTTCGAACGTTGCAATGCTACACGTGCAACAAAGAAAAATATTATAAATAAATAAATAATTCTAATTCCTAATACCTAATGTGAAGGGATATCAGATATGGCTTACAAATATATTTTCATAGGATTATTTTTCCCTGCGCATAAAAAGCACACTGGAGAAATGTTTAGAACACGAAACGTACTTAAATACATTACGAAATATCATAAATTTACAAATAAATATTATAAAATAAATTATAATTATATATATGAAGAGGAATGATGAACTTATTTTCTAGGAGTAAGTCATACTTGAATTACTTTACTTAATATTTTTTTTTAAATTAAATTTTATTAACTTAAAGTTAATTTGAGACTTCATATTAAGTACATTAGATATGCATAATTTTATATAATTTAGAGATTATGTCATATTTCATTGATCAATTTTATTTTAACACATAATATACTTTTTAAATTGACAAATGTAATTGATAAAATTTGTCAAAAATTACAAAGTTATGAGAAACTGATTGCAGAAATAGAAAATGTGACTTTAAGAAAAATGCAATTAAGAATTAGAGAATGAAAAACGTGTGAATTTTGCAAAGATATTAAAAGCATTTTGAAAATAAAAGAACTAGGAAGAGGAAAGAATGCAAGATTAAAGTAAAGCGGTTAATGTAAATGACTTGTAAATTTAAATTGCACGAATGTAAATTGAAACTTCAAAGAAAAGGGAACAAGTGCTGAAATGTAATGGAAAGCAAGTAGATTGCAAGAATGTAGATGATTGATTGGTAAAAAAAATATTGAAATAAATGGTTGGAATATAACTTCACTCATAAAACTAGTAGTCCTTATGCTGGTGTATTTGAGGTGTGATAGATGTTTAAGAGTGTTTAATATAAATGTTTTAACAACTAAAAATGAAATACAAATATCTTATTTATAGATTTTCGCTTTTATGATCGAGAAATATGATACATACATGTGTTAAACATACTAAATATGATTTTGGAATTTATCTCAATTCATGTTATATTGATAATTGTAAGTAATTTCTTCTTCACTTGAACTCTTGTTTTAAATTTGTCTCGTTTTTAACCTCTTTAAATTTTGATTTTGAACTAAATCTTGAATTCTTAAATAGCTTGTTAATATTTCTTGAATAAACTTCAAATTTAATGAGATGATGTTCCATAAATCAAAATGGGTCCAGTCCAAATGTATTTTTCAAAACATACAAAAATTCCAAGTTCACATCAATCCTAACTAAAGCTAAACAATTTATAAAAAAAAAAACACTTATGGTAATAATATATCTGAGAATGTGAGTCCAACAAATATAATTAGCAACATTAGCACAAACACTTCTCAATATGACAAAATATGCAGCGAAAATCCATTACATTATTCATCTCAAATAGAAGCTTCTCAGTTTATAATGATATAAATAATAATTAGCTTCACATTTATGGAAACACCTCGTCCAGACGAACCCATGTTAAAGATTTATTTATTTATGCTGGTTTTCTAGATATGGCACTCACGATCGCTATTACTAAGTCAATGAGAGAAAATAGAAATTAAGAGGGACAGTAACGTTGTCTGCTGTTTGATCAAATCTTTATAGCAATTGAACTGTCGTGCCTAAGCGAAAAAAGAACAATTAAAGTTTAAGAGAGCGATTGCGTAACCATTCTATCCGAATCATCAATTACAGGCAGGTCTAAAGTATAGTCCCTCATTAAAAGATAATTGGGAGTTCATCTTTGAACCAAATGCATATGTGATTTTTTTAAAAATAAAATGTTCTTAATTGAAAAATATATTTAATTTTTTTATGATAATTAATTATATAAAAAATCTCTAAAAATAAGCAACTTTGCTGATTTTCTTATAAGATAAAACGAGTAATTTTAAAAGAAAAATAATTAAAATTATGCCATGAAAGTATGTTCCAAAGTTGTTTATTTGAAGTTCAAATGCATCTTTAGAGATGCACTCCAAACTTCATTCATATAAAACAAAGTGGTTTGGAATTGAAAGTGCTTTTCAATTTAGTAATCATTTATTAATTTATTTAAGATTATTAGTCCTTGGCCAAAGTAAAACCTTTTTTTTCTTCTTTTCTGCTTGGATAGGATTCAGCATATGCTCGATCAGCTGTATTATGTGCAATGATATTAAAAGCAAAGGAGAGTTAAGAAAAAAATTAAATGGAGAAATCTGAAATTGATAAAATTTAGTCATTATTTGTGGCTTATATATAGTGGAGCAAAGGAATGATCTTTTACACTAATCACATGTGTGCTAACTAATTGCTATTTAACCTCTAACTAATCACATATGTTGTATTGTAGTCCCGTTTACACAAAACGTGAGTACAAATTAACCAAAAGAAAACTTAAGTATACAAATAAATCCACAATTTGTGTGTATATATATATATATTATTATTTAAGAATATAATTACTATGTATCATTTAATTTTTTGTTCTTTCAATCCCAGACTTTAAAAATCAGACCACGTCCTAAAACTTCTATGTTCTGTACGTTGTTCAAGTACACTTTAATTGTGGTTGGATTATAAAGTTAATAATTAATTGAAGTGTGATTTCACAAGATTAATCTCCCATTAACTGGTTTTTAAAACATTGGACAAATGACCCTGCATATAATGATAAAAAAATAAAAAGACTCTGCGTATATTATTGATCTGTCATCAGTGCAAGTTCATGTCTAATTATCACATGTACGACTCATAAATATGTACCAATAAAAGAACGTGAAATAAATATTCAACAAATGCATGCGCAGCCAGCCTGATACGGGTACTTAATCAACCATGTTTTTAAAATCGAATTGGTATTGAATCAATTAGGATATTGCTGGATGGTTCAATGATTAAAGCGGGTTGAATGGGTATTAGTAAAATAATAATAGTAATAATAATAATAATAATATATTGAATAAATATAATATTATAATTAAAAATTAAAAATTAAAAAAAATATTTTAAATACCACTTTTCTACACTGATTTTTAACTAGTTTGACTAGTTTTTAATGAGACGGTGTGACTTTTTAGAATAAACAAATTAGTCACTAGACTGGCTTTTTAATTATATTGGTTAAACTAGTTAGTTCGGTTTAATATTGAAAACAATAGTAATGAAAAATATAATTGTTTTTTGTTTTTTAATTTGCTTCAAAATATATATTTATTATTTTAGAAAATCAAGAAAATATTAATTATTTTTTGTTACTATATTTTTCTCATTTATTAATATTTTACTTAAATATTTAAATAGATTTACAATTATTTTGTATTTTGTAAAAAGTATTTTCATTAAAGATAATTATGTTTTCTTGTAATTTGTGTAATTAATAATTATATATATATATATATATATATATATATATATATATATATATATATATTATAAATAAATAAACATATATTATCTTAAAAAAAACAAAAAAGTTAAGATAGAGGGAATAACGAGCAAGCAATCAAACTCGTTTGGCACTTATTTTATTTTTGCAAGTAGTTGGTATAATTAATTGAACGGCCAACGTTTTGGTGTGGATAAGGGCAGATTGGGTGGCAGCTTTTAAGGGAGGATTTAGGGGTTATTGAATACAGATTGATCATGAACCTGGCTTATGGGTCGCATCGCAGTCTTCACTCTCTAAAAAACACCTCTTTTATTACTCTTATTTAATCTTACGTATGTCTTGGTATCTATTTATCAGTAGATTATACTCTTGTTTAGGAACTCTGACAGCAGAAATGTATCCACTGTCACCACTCTTTAACCGAAATAAATTACTTTCGCAAATAAACTAGGTAAAGATATAGTATGTCAAACTCGTGAGCTTTATATAACTTATCACAAAATACGATATACATGAAAAGAATAAAATAATTTTATATGATTATTTAATAACAAATTATTATATAAAATAAATTTATTGATTTTATAATAATTATCTTAAAATTTATATCAATAATAATTTATATCTTAAAATTATTTTACTCAATTAATTGATAATCATAAAAGTTATAACTTATATACATACCAACGTATAGGTATCCACAAAAGAAATATATATGAACTAATCTACCATGACACATATGATTTCAGAAATTGTTGTTACTTTTAATTTGGAGGGAATGTTATTTCTTCGTTTTGAAAGAATTAAATTTTATGATGAATGACCAATTCTTTTACGATGATGATATTTTACTGTAAATAAACACCTCAGTACTATTATCAAAGGTAGAAATAGTTTACGTAAAAGTTTATTTCAATTTAATCAATAATATTAAATTTAAACTATAAACATGCAATTACAATAAATATTTAAGAATTTTTTGTTATTCCTCGTAATAGTCGTATTTAGCTTTAATAAAATTGTTTTCTTTAAAAAATTTGTAATTTCTTACAAAATAAACATCTAACTTATATATTAATATTCTCTAATTAAAATTACAATTTTCAAGTTAAATTAACATTAATATTAAAGATTAATGTAATTCATTTAATTATAATTAAATAACAAAACTAAAACATGTAGCTAAGCTTTGTTTTATATTATATATATATATATATATATATATATATATATATATATATATATATATATATATATATATATATATATATATATTTGGATTGTGATTATGAAAAATTGCATGCATTTAATCTTTCAATTATTTAAATTAAATAATTTTAATGTCTCATGTTTGTGATAATGTGATAATGTTAATGATGTTTTGGACTATTGATATTGATCCTAATACTTATGTGACACAAAATGGACAATCATTGTCATATTATAAGTTTGTGTTTTTTGTCTTTGTAGAGTATGACAATGGTTATCATTTGATGCATGTTAAGGAACTTCACCTTATGATTCCACTCTAGGTAGTTTAAGTAAAATCTAAGATTCGAGAAAATGATGTATAAAAAGTAAAACATAATGTTGACAACTTGCAAAGTGGTTTTAAAATGGACTTGTCATTTCAATTGAGAGATTTTCTTGAGTTCCAAATTTTTTCAAACCTCAAAGATGGAGTAATAGTTGTAAGCAAAGACAAAGTGGAAGCGAGACAAATATGAAAGTGTAGAACTTTGATCTTTATTAAGTATAACCTAAAAGTCGTTATAAATCATAAAGACAATTAAGATGTCAACTAGAATTCTTTATTGTATATAACAAACATGAGCTAGTATTGAACTAATGATAAGGATAAAATACATATATAAGAACTATTTTATAATTTCATCAAATTTAGGAACTAATATGATAGTTGATGCCAAAATTTAAGAGGTAATATAAAAAATATCATTTTCAAGGATTACATTGAAGAATCTATAATCATCAACATGTAGTCTTAAACATTTCAAATTAATTCTTACATGCACGAGGATAATATAAATGTGTCACATTTTTATCACGTGAACACTTATGTGTCTTGTAGGATGCTTCATTAAATTTAAATATCAATTAAAAGGATAACACTTATTAAATTTAGGGGGTGAAATTGAAGATTTACTCTCTAAAATGATAGTGTTCAAGTCCAACTTCTAGGAAGCTTTTAACTTGAGCAACAACATTAAACATATATCAAAATTATTGCATTCCTTTATAGTCTTTTTTTCGATAAATTACTTCATAAATACTTATAAAAAATATAAAATAAAATAAATTAAATTTCTTTTATAATTTAAAATAAGTTTATACCCTTAAACTTTAAACAATTTAGATGATAACTTTTGTATAAAAATTGAAGTGTATAAATTAATTTTAATTTGTAAAAAAATTAATATATTTTACTTTTTTTTATTCTTATTCTCCTAAAAATTTCAATAGAAAAATTTATTCAATCATAACTCACAGACAATTAACATCTCGATTATATTTTTACGATTTAAGTTTTTTAATATAAAATATTTTGAACTTGGCTCCCATTCAACGATTTTTTTGTTGCTTCGGCCGCCACCCCTTACAAAAGTGTTCCACTCTAACATGTGATAGCCCAATTAGCAAATTCCGAAAATCAGTTTCTTCTATCGTATTACATGTTCTAATGTAAAATTTTTGAGGAAGATTAATTTAATTAAACACATATCTCAATTATGTTGAACAATTTAAAATTATGTATCTATTTGTTCTAAAGGTACGTGAATTGATTTTAATAAAACTAATTGTTAATCATTATATAAATTATATTATAAATTAATGTCAGTAAAATATTTTCCATTAAAACATGTATATGGTATTAAGAATTAATTTTTTGGAGCAAAATAAATAAATTATTAAAATCAATTTTGTCCAACATTAAATAAATGTATCTTTAGACCTTTTTCCTATCACCACTCATTATTCATCACGTTTACATGTTTGATAGTCAATCTTACGTGGGAAATGTGAAGATTTTCGTATATGAATCTATCAATTTTTTGTGAGAAAATGCGTTGTTTAAATTAATGTCAAAACAGGCATGGCCTACCAGCTTTCAACTTGGCATTAGTATGCTAACCACGTTTGTTTATTTGTGTGAGCCATGTTTGTTTTGACACGATAGAGTGAAAATTATGGTTACATATTTCTAACTCATTTAATCCAAGAAATTGAACCTGGTCACTCCTTCCGGCTCATGTGCCTTTTTTCTTTAAATGATATCCTAAAAATTTTATAAAAAATGCAAACGTTGACTTTGAAGCTAATTTTAAGCATTGATTTAAAAAATAATTTGTTACTGGAAAAGAAAATATTTATTATATTTTTTATTTTTAATACAATAAATATTTCTTTCCTAATAAAATTTTATTATTTTTAAACGCTTTTTTTACTTAATTATTTTTAAACGGTTAAAGTCAACCTTAAAGTGTTTAAAATTTTGAGTCATTAAGGAGATTGTGTCATGTAAATGGTAAAAAAATGTTTTTTTTTTTCATCGTTATAGATATAAAATATTTATCTGTTATAATGATAACTAATTTCTATAAAACAAATCTAATTATCCATTTTTAATCTTCTCTCAACCACGATTTTTTATCTATTATTTAAAAAATTTAATTAGTTCTATTTGCACTGATGTAATGTTGTTTAAGAAATGTTGCTTTGCTTAGTGGTATATAATTATATGCTGGGTAGAAGTTCCAAATAGGTTTAATTTTTAAGTTAGTCATTAACAAACATCATTGAGGAAAGAAAATAGAAATAGAAATACTTCTAAATTTTGAAAATTTTCATTGTCTGATTGAAAAAATATCTGAGAAACAATTTTCTCTTCAACTTTTTATTCAATTCAAAATTTAAACCAAGTTGGATCAGCAAAAGTCAAACACGTGGGTCTTAAGCTCATAGCCTCATTGATTTTGTTAACTCATACTTTTGTATACTGGATTAGCCATTTGCTTTTTCACATACCTTTCTCTATTGCTGGTAGATGAACAATTCAAATTCAGCTTACCACATTTGGTAGTTTTGTTTATGTAAGACATAGGAAAACTATGTACCTCTATAAAGGTCATAGACTCAGTTAATAATAATAATAATGAGTGTGAACAATTTGGTGGATGGAACTTTGAAAGAAGAATTTTGAGTCAGTTACTAGTGGAAGGAAGCTGACTTTATTTGCATAACTCCCACACCAAACATAGCTTTCAGAGGAAATAGAGCTTTATATAATGGTGGAGAGATTGTCAAAAGAAATTAATTTTCATTAAAAAGAGTCAAATGGAACGTAAGGAATAAAAAAATCCAGCACTTGTGGCTTGCTGCATTTACACAGATATTATATAGTACAATCGAAGCAGATCCAAGCCATAAATTTTAATACCCTATTGATGAAACTTTGAATTGAATTCTCAACCCCCTCATTGAAATGCATGCGAAGCATTTAGTTGCATACCTACAGATTAGCCTCTAAATATGGAGCCACAGAGACTTTGATTACTCTTACGGAGCAGAGTGCAGCATTCAAACGCCATTAACGGATCCATTTCATGTGCCAACCAAACTCACCAGAAACTTCTCAGCAAAATCAAATGCTTCTGCTATGTAGTATTAAGATCCCATTCAAGATACCCCACTTTTAAATCTCCCTCCAATTTCTTCTTAGTATATATTTGAAATTGTAATTTTTGGTGTGGAACGAAGCTACTACGTAACATTGGACTTTAATTGAAGTTGCAGTTTTCAATGAGAAATCCTTCAATGCTCACATTAAACACCGGAAGCACCAAAGAATTTGACAGATTCCAAGATCCATCCTTTCACGTGACATTAGATTCTCCATCTTGCAGATAGTATTATTATTATTATTGTAGACAACTTAGCCTACGCCTAAAAAATTAACTGCGATTTTAGGTTGCTCGTTTTTCAGTACATTGAATTAGTGTTGCTCCGTGTCTTGTGTGTATAATACGTCTCTATGTATTTATTTATGTATAATTGTATATCATACAAAATTCATACCCGCTCTTTGCTATACCAAGGACGGAAATATGTATATGCAATTGGGCCTAGCTTTCCTATTTTTTTCTTTTCATTTATATTATTACCTCTATGTTATTTTATTTGTCTTTTAAAGGTGTTAAACAAAAGTTAAGGTAGTCACTATACATAACCTCAAGTATAAGTCCAATAAGTCCATCTGATTCAATTACCCTTCATTTATATGCTCAAACCATTATTATTATTATAATATTTTTTACTTATTAATATTAAATTAAAATTAACTAATAGTTAATGGGAAATAATTTATAAAGAGGAAAATAAAAGTTAAAAAAGAAAAATATAATTTTTTCATCAGGAGGGCTATTCAATAATCAATATGAATAGACAACGCACGAATAACATATGTTGCTTAAAATAAATATTAATTAATTTAATTATATATATATATATATATATATATATATATATATATATATATATATATATATATATATATATATATATATATATATATATATATATATGAGTATGAAATATCAAGATTTTGCTAAACGAGTGCCGTAAAGAGATAAAGACATATAATAAAAAATGTAAATATAAATTACAAATTCTTTATTCAATTTAATATCTATGCATTGGCTATATATAAAAAAATTACATTATTAGTCAATAAATATTATTATTAGCAATATTTTTAAAGTAATTACTATAAAATGTATAGTTTATAATTTGATCATTATGTATTTTGTTTTAAGTGAACTTTTTATTTTATTTTAATTTAAAATTATAAAATTATAATAAAAACTTTATTATTAAATTAGAAGTTTTCTTATCAATACAAAAATTTAGAATTTATGCTTATTTAATATCCATGTCATTTTTTATTTATATAAAATATATTAAAATAATGGTTTTTTTCTTTAACATTACAAAAATGTTAATGTCTGACTTGTCAGTACTATCTATGTAACTTTTCTTATTTTTATTTTAAATCACAATAATATCATTTGTGGTATAATTTATTAGTGTCATAATTGGACCTTATTCATCTTGGTCAATTATTAATGTTACAATTAGATTTTATCTCACTATAGTCAATAATTGATGTTATTCTTGAGTCTCATAATACTTTGACCTAATTGGACTTTGCTTAATCATTAGTGTGACTTGTGTCTAATTGGGCCTTGGTTAATTACTAGTCTTGCATGTTGGCCTAATTAGACTTTATTAATCATTAGTGATGCATAATTAAGTCTTATTCAATCATTAATGTTATACTTGAGCGTAATTATGCCTTATTTGATTTTATTGAATCATTGGATAACACTTCCACGTAATTATGACTTAATCAATCATTAATATTATACTTGAGTTTTATTAGGTCTTGATTATAAACTAGTGTATCATTTCATATTTATATTTTTAACTTTATATGTGTATTGTAATATAACATTTCGTATTTATATTTCTAACACTTCAAATTTATTATTAGTAATATACATAAAAAATATATTATATCACTAATATTATAGAATTATTATTGTTGTTATTATTTATTATTTAATATGTCTATATTTTAACTTGTTAAGTGTGTTCAATTATTCTTTTTCTTGAAAAAAAACTAAAATATATCGTAAGATCCTTACGTTAAATGTTTCTTGTTTTTAAAATAAAAAATTATTTTTTTAAATATATCATAGTAATTTTATAATTATTATGTTATTATTATTTTATATTTTACTATATATGAAATATTTATAGTACCACCTTTGCCCCTTATGTATAAGTCTTTTTTAAGTAAGTTGTATTATGTTTTTAAAACTATCCTTATAATTATTGAGATTTACCGTCTATTTCTTCCTATGTAATTATTTTACACTTAATTAATTAATATGTATTGATAATCTTTTACAATTTTTACAAAAAAAAAATGAATTTATTTTATTAATTTATAATATAAATAATATTTTAACATTTTCTTTTTAATACTCTATCTATTGTTGATTGAAATTGATTAGAACTCACACATTTTAATAGGTATCACTTATAATTCAGAAAAGAGGAACACTTCTAAAACACCTCAATAAAAAAACAATTAGAAGTTATTTTTTATAATTTTTTTAATGACATTGTTTTTCAATTAGAGGTATAAAAAAGAACAATGTCCCGATCCACCAACTCAAGGATAGGCCCAAAACAGCTTGCTTGTAATTGGGCCAAGTTTTGCCATGAACAAGTGGGCTTACCGCATTTAAAAGACTAAATTCTTTGAAGATCACGTCCCCGCACTAGATTCTAGAATTTTAATCTAGTTTTACTATTAAGATGACAAATTGAGGTTGATTTTTTATATATATATATATATATATATATATATATATATATATATATATATATATATTTAATTGATATATTTTATTTTTCTTTTATCCCTATTCTCACGTTATATTATTTATTTCTTTTTCTTTCTAAATATAAATTGACACAGAGGTATGTGTAAATATCTTTGTATGTAATATAAAGATTAGTGGACACCCCAATCTTGTTTTACACATAGAAAGAGAAAGAGATATGAAAAATACCGATATAATAGTTTATATAATGTGATAAGAAGGGAATGAAAAAAAATATTATCCGATGGATGTTTGTAACATGAAAAATTTTAATCAATATATAAACTCAAGTTCAATTTATTTAGGTATGGATCTTCAACTTTGTATTTTGAGTGTTAGGATATTCATGTAGTTGTCTTGTCGCAACACTTGTGTACTTGCATCTACCAAAGAAAAAAATATTCCTATTTTTTATTGAAATAATTTATAAAGAATAAATGACGTCCTAGTCCAAAAGTAGAAAATTTTATGAGTTTAAAGTACTTAAAAAATATTTACATTTATTTCATTCTAAAAATAAATGAAAACTCTAACCTATGCACCAAATACAAAATTCGAGTAGATTGGTTAATAGGAGTGCTAACTACTTAGTCTTTTATCAATATATCAGAGGTTCAAAAAATACCATAATTTAATGAACTTACGGTAACATTTTCTGTCCCTAATCCAATTTACGTTATATTCTATTTTAGTTTTATTTATAAGTTACAGATATAAAGTAATCAGCCTTTCAGTGTTTATTGCAGTAAGTTGATACCAATGGCGTATTAAATATTATTAATTTACTTATCTAAATTTATTAGAAGAACTATAATTTGGAAATTATGAACGATGAATGCATGATTAACGCGTTAATCAATTTAAAACATTATTTTTGTGTTAATAATTTTTTTCAAGGATAGATGATAAATAACTCGAATTAATTAAGATACATAAAAACACATTATACATCCCATACGAAAGGAATTACCGAGATTCAAAGTGACGTTGTGGTGAGATTATTCCCTTATATTTGAGATTTATTCTGGAAGAAAAATATTTGTCAATATACTTTGTTTTTTTAAAAATTATAATATTTGTAATTAGAAAACCTATTTTATTTTACAAATTTAAAATTTTTAAATAATGAAATATGAATCTGTATCACAAATTCTTTCTTCCAAACTTAATAAATGAACCCTAACTTATTCATAGTTCCAACTAATAAGAAAACAAAAGAAAGTTTAACAAATTAAAAATTCAGAGCATAATTTAATGCACCTGATTATAATTTAATCTTGTATTATTTTTCATTTATTAATTTAATTATATTAGTGATTAAACATGATATCAAATTTAATAAATAAAACAACATATTTAAATATCTTTTTTTATTATTGATCTCCTTTACGATAATAATTAATTATTCATAAATAATGTTTATTAAGTTTATATTAATAATATTAAAAGTAAATAATATATGTACTAACAGTATAACAGTAACTTAATATTATCATCTAATTATCTATGAAAAATTTATTATTTTTTATATGGTGTAAACTCTTTTTTTAGTTCTTATGCCTAAAAATTCTTCATTTTAGTTTTTATTTGAACAATTTTCCATGTTTTAGTTTGTAGCCGTACATAAAAATTGCTAACAACATAGACTGAAACATAAGAAAAATATTTATATAGAGGCTAAAATTTACATTTTTTTTATTTGCATAAGAAGTATCTATCAATTAATAGTTAAAAAACTAATATCTTTTAAAGCATAAATCACTTAAATGAATTTTATTTTTTCAATAAAGTATTCTCCATATACATGATAAAAAATTAAATAACTTAAAAAATTTAATTATCTATCAATTATATTGGATCTATTTGTAGACGTTGAATTTTTAAGTATTTAAATAAAAATAAAAATAAAAATAAATATAATAGTTAAATAGTTAATAAAATAAACTTGTAAATCAAACAAATTTAAGGTGGTAAAATAATCTTATGATTAAATTATAGCTTTAATTCTTTATTTTGTTAATTATTTATTTTAAAAAATTTATTTTAATTTTTTAATTCTTAAAATTGAGTTAATATATATTTTTAAAACAATGATTATTTATTATTTTTGAACATAAATATATATATTTTATTAATTCATGAAGTAATATTATATTTATCTACTCAAAATTTGATATAGAATTCATTTAATGTTGATAAAAAAAAGTTATATTGCGCAAACATTAAACGGATATCATAGTTGAATGGAGATGAATATAATAAAAAACAAGTTTCATATTTAAGTTAGTAAAATAAAAGTTAAAAAAAGACTTAAAAATCTTTTAAAAATAAATAATAATTTTTTTTTACAGTAAGGTAAATAAAAAAAATTATAATTTATTTAAAATTATAAACTAATATAACTAATTACAATATTTGTGTTTATTTATTTTACTGAAACTAACTTACAAATTAGGCACGAATGAGTATATATGAAGAATTCTAGAAACTTGATGATGGGGGAAAAAGAAGGACGTGGTAGGAACTTTGCAGAACCTACAAAGTCTGGACCGAAATCGCAGTAATATTGGAGGCGAAGCAAGCAATGGGCAACGCTCAGTCACCCCCCAATAAAGATCTTCGATATGTTTCAGCAACCAGGTTTCTCCTCTCTTTTTCTTCCTTTCCCCACACTTTCCCACAGAAAATCAATTTCCATTGATTAATCTCGAAAATCATTGCAGAGCTTTTACTCAAAAGGAACTTGAAGACTTGAGGTCTCTCTTCAATCATCTGGCTACTCAATCTCAGAGCAACGCCAAATACATCTCTCCCTCCGTTTTTCAGGTTCTTTTGGAATCCACTGATTAATTCCCTTCATAACCCACATTTTATTATCCTCTTAAAACCGTAAAAGTCTTTTTTTTTTTTTTCGGGTTGTAGTCCTATTTTAGACTTCATGGCCCTCTTGGGGAGAGGATGTTTGACTTGGTTACTCAAGAGCGCAAGGATCAGAGGTTAACCTTTGAAGACCTTGTTGTTGCTAAAGTGAGTTCTTTGTTTGCATCGTCATTTTTTGTTGGTATTGTATCAAAATTAGGACATATTTAACATGGTGTTGACTATCCAATATATATACTGGTTTGATTTTTCATGTTGCAGGCTACTTATGAGAAAGGAACAAAAGATGAAATTGAAGAATTCATCTTTCGCTTATTAGATGTATCTGGAGATAATTTTGTAGGGAGGTAGGATGCGGGTCTGATCATACACAAGCTTCCATTTTGTGCAAAATAATTAAGCAATTTAGCTACTTTGAATTCATTTATTGTTCTTCATGGAGAAGTGAACATTAGTCATCTTATATCTAGATATCTCTCGGTCTATGGAATTGTTCTATGTGGATACTTTTTCGGGTAGTGGAGTTTCATTCCTTGGATTTAAACATTTTTTTAGTTTAATTGGCTGAACTTTGGATTCGGTTCTACAAGTGATACTTCTTTAGAAATAGTTGTCAGCCTGGTTGATGTTCTGTTTATGTTCCTAGCAAAGGACAAAGGATTGTAATAAGTTGGAATTTTTAGTTTATGGATATAGGTTTATCGAGTTAAAATGCCATGTTAAAAAATATTTTGCTTTTCTTACCCCCCCGCTTACATTCATGTTAATATAGTTACATTCGATATGCAGGTCTGATTTGGAAACTGTTATGATTGCCATCTTTAACAATATATTATGCATAGAAGGTTCTGAGGATAGGTCAAGTTCACATCAGGATATTTCCAACATATTTCTGAATGCTGCAAAATTCTCCATGCATGATGGAGGGGGCACTGAGGGTACAATGTCTTTTGAAGATTTCAGAAGCTGGTGTAGTCATCTCCCATCTGTGAAGAAGCTTCTTGGAAGCCTGCTTTTGCCACCTGGTTCAGGTATTGCTGCACTTAATTTCCAACATTTTTGTTATTGACTAAATTTCTTCCAAGTTTATCTGAAATATGGCATAACAAGATCATGATCATAGAGTTATGAGCAGATGAACTGCAGAATGGTTGGATTTGAAGTTTCATGCTTATCAAACTTTGCCTATGATTATGATTTTTTCTCCCCCAAATTTTACTTAGTTGGTTCCGTAGTGGGATGCAGGAGGAAGCTGTGTTGGACAGTCAACAACCAATGTAAAACTTTATTTAACCCTTTGTGGCATGGTTCAACAATACTACTATGCTAATGTTGGTTATTACTTTTAAGTATGTATTGTATGGCTCAACCTCAGGTTAGTTGATCCCATGAATTAACTTTATATGCCTTCAAAAAATCATGCGGGATGACAAAAATGCTACGGAGTTAGACACTTCAGGAATTACAATTTAGTGCATAGGTAAAACTAGAAGAAGGCGAAATAGGGTGGGTATTAACAATATTTGACAGAATAATGTGGTCAATGTTTATGAAGAAAAACCATTGGAAAGGTTATTACGATTAACTGAAATTTTGGTGTTTGATAGAGCTCAATGACATTTATTGTTTCATGTGACCAACCCCATTTAGTGGGATAAGGCTTGGTTGATGTTGTTTTTATTGCTATTGTAGTAGTTGTAGTAGACTTTGTAATTTGTACTCATCAATCAATAGGTTGGTGTTGTTGTAGGCTTCTTATTAGCAACCAAAAATAATTTTACTGCAATTTATTTGACCTACTTAAAATGAAAACATTCTGACTAAAATAATGATCTTTCTTCTAATAGAATAATTATTGAGTAATATTAAATTTAAAAAGCAATTGATGGTGATTATCTGTGTTGACTAAATGAATACCAGTGACCTAAGAATAATTCTTTGCACGATATCGAATCTTGTAAAGTATTCTGCTAGTTACCAAAAACATATTTATGTAAACTGTAAATTTCTTTTTTTCTAACTACGTTTGCATTGAACTCAATATGTATCTGGACCGTAGCAGACATGTAATTTCATTAAACTTGTGCTTCACATTTTGACGGTATTCATTTCATGACCATTTTACAAGATAAAATCCTACTGAATTAGTTTTGAGTAAAGTTCAGGGTAAATAATTAGCATATTTTCTTATTCCAATGTTTTACTTTTTTCTAGGACGACCTGGTTCTCAGATTCCCAAACTATTGACCTTGAAGGCCATTGATTCTAACATTATTCTTTTGAGAAAGGAATATGCTTGGCACATTGGAGGTGCACTTTCTCAGCAAGACCTAGAAGATTGGAAGCTTTTGTATCATAGTTCTGTTAATGGTCTTAGTTTTAATACATTCTTGGGCAACATTTCGTAAGTACATTTTTTTGCCTTTGAAGCATCCTACTTCTCTGAATTAGTAGATTTCTGGCGAATTCACACATAAAAACGAAATTGCAGAAATTAGCCCTAGAGGAGATTGTGAATTGCTTGCCTTTTAAATTAATCAATGCGGTTAAATCTAGAAGAAACAGAACACAATATGACTTGTAGGAGACACGTTCTTTTTACTATAACAATATCTCCAGTATATTTAAATATTGAGTACCCTCTGAAGTGTTGCAGGTTTCATGGGCTGATTATAATGCTGTTTCTGTTTTGTGCTTTTAATGCATAGTTTATTCCTCAAAAAAAAAAAAAATGACTGTCCATTTGATATATCTAAATCTTAACTAGCATTTGGTACTACACAACACATGGACTACAATTGGGTTTATTGTTTGTCGTTAGTTTTACAAGCCAATAGCTATACATAGGTTTAACTAGATGTTAGGAGCTTTGTTGTTACAATACAAAGTTAAAAGCTTGTCTATCATAATTGTAAAAGTTGGACGTAACTTGTAACTAATCAGTTATCGACTTCTGTTGTTTTGAGGTTGTAAACGCAAAAAGCCAGTTAAATTCATTTCAGTTTCTTTTTATCTACAATTATATTTTTCTTTGTAGGATTGGAAATTCGGAATGCATATATAACTCTTTATTTTCACTGCAGAAACCATGCAGGACCAACTGTGTTAATTATTAAGGATAAAGAGGGTTATATATATGGAGGGTATGCTTCTCAACCATGGGAGCGGCATGCTGATTTTTATGGAGACATGAAATGTTATCTTTTTCAACTAAATCCAGTGGCATCAATATTTAGGCCAACCGGAGCAAACAATAATCTACAATGGGTAACTACTGTGTACTTGTTTTTAAGATTCCGTAGATAGCTAATTGGTAATGCTAACCTATTTATTAGAGTGTTTTTTTTTATCGTTTTTAACCCTTGAATGTCCATGTATTGTAGTGCGCTATCAACTTCACTTCAGAGGACATTCCAAATGGCATTGGTTTGGGTGGACGAGTGAATCACTTTGGTTTGTTTGTCTCAGCAAACTTTGATCAAGGACATACATTTTCGTGTTCAACGTTTGGTAGCCCTTGCCTCTCCAAGACTAACCGAATATTGCCAGAAGTAATAGAATGCTGGGGAGTCACTCAAGTTACGACACAAGACAAGAATGATGCGATCAAGGGCACTATTCTCGAGAGGTTCAAGGAAGATCGCCATATGCTCAATATGGTAGGCCTAGCAAATTCCAGCGAGTAACATCTGATATAATCCCCACCCATTGCCCTTTTAATCATTGTTCATATGCCATGAGAATAATTACTTTATGTACCACTAATCTTTGTTATATAACATATAGTGTCAATCCTTTTTTTTTTATATAATTCTTT
This sequence comes from Mucuna pruriens, assembly GCA_025330945.1. Lineage (NCBI taxonomy): Eukaryota > Viridiplantae > Streptophyta > Magnoliopsida > Fabales > Fabaceae > Mucuna > Mucuna pruriens. The sequence continues at coordinate 5,267,529 of JAENHJ010000528.1, forward strand.
TTGGTATCTTGAGAATAATTAAACACACATTGGCGCTGTACCCACAGTAGATACCTATATCACTTCCACTAAATTTTTTTCACCCACTTTATGCTAATTAAAAGAGTGCAATTAACATAATAATCTTTTATGAGAAAAATTAGTAATACATTTTCTAACCTACTCTTTTGTATACAGTTTTTATTATTAGCTGAAAAATTGTAAAATATTGTAAATTTAACTTATTTAATGAGTATTACTTACTATTGTGTAGTTTTTAATAAATTTTAATCAATAGTAGATATTATGTAGTGTTATTAGTATTTTTTATTTTTAATATACTTTCTTAACATATTTTTATTATTGATTAAAATTATTAATTATGATTTTTAATGATTTTTTATTAATAATAAATAGTATGTTGTCAACGTTTCTCTTCAAAGAATTAATTATTTAGGTCCAATATCTCTGCAAAGTCCAAAGCCGAGTCACCCAATAAGACATGAATCCTGTTCGTGTAAAATATAAAAGGGTTGGGCTTGGAACTGTATTTCAGAGGCTTAAACGTGGTTATGAAAAAAAGACGGAAGTCATAACCAAGAAAAATTGCACTGCAGCCTTGATCCGGCTCCTCTATGGCGAAAGAAGTAATGGATCTAAACAAATCAAATGCAGACCGTGTTCATTTACTTTCTCTTTTCTTTCTATGAATAGCGTGAGAGATCTTTTCTAGGTGAGAAAATGAGAACAAATCATTTGATCAAAAATTAAAATTAATAAATCGTTTAGATTAAAACTTAAATATAAAACTTATCTTATAAGACCATCACTATTATTACTGATGCTATCCTATCACTATTGTTGTTTTCACTATCATCGTCATGATGATAGTGGTGGAGGCGACGACAATAGTGATAACAACAATATTGATGAGACATCAACAGTAGAGGTAATGATGGTAAGAATGAAGGTGGTGGGGATGATGATAATGACAGTATAAGAGCAACAATGATAGTAGTGATGATGATGGCAGTGGAAATAACAATGATAACAGTAGTAATGATGCAAGTGGAGGTGACGACAATGACGATGGTGTTGGTAGCAGTGCTGACAATGACTGTAATTGTAGTGACACTAGTAATGGTTATGGTTGTGGGATAGTAATGACGATAGTGGTGGAGATAATGATGATGTGACATTGATGATGACGTAACATTGATGATGACGTAACATTGATGATGATGTTTATAATTAAGTTAATTTTAATATTTTATTATTTTAAGTCTTATTCCAATAGTTGTTATTATTTGTATTCGTGTTGTCAAGCAAATGTTCTCACTTTATATACACATATATATATATATGAATCATGATGTATTAATACCTAGTATCAAAATTAATCAAATTACATATTTAATAACTTTTTTTAACATTAAAATTTAACTGATTCAACTGTTGAATATGATATTCTTATTAATTAAATAAAGTATACAAAATTTCATACAAGTATAAAATTATTTCAGTTCATCTATCACTTTATTTTAACGAATAATATGATACTCAAAATATATATAAATATTTATTGTTAGATAATATATCTATAAAAAAACTTTAGGTTATTCAAAATTTAATATACTTGATTTGACTAATAAGATCACCATATCCAATAGTTAGATCAATAGTTAAATTTGAATTATAAAGAAAATTATTGAATATTTAATTTAACTAAAATTGACATCTTGTGTTAGTAGATCTTGATCCTCTCTCCCTTTCTCTCTCTTTGAATGTGTGCGTGTGTATGTTTATATATATATATATATATAACTTACTCTTATATTATAAATTAAAAGACATAACTTTAAAAATAACATTCTCACTTTTTAAGTAATATTTTAAAAAAAATTTATGTGTCTTCTATATGTATATCTAGTTAAAACAATTCTCTCAATATTTTTAACTTTTTTTCCTGTGCATTTGAGCTTTTTAATGACCTATAACTTTTAATTTATTTATTAAAATTAAATTATAATAATTTTTAATATTTAAAATTCGTTCATTTAATATTTAAAATATATTAATAAAATTTAATTATCATATCATTTATAACTTAAAATTTTATTTATTATAAAATTTAATATATAAAAACTATTTATTCTATAAAAAAAAATACTAGCTAATCTTTGAATATGATATATAAGTTATTAGTGATATATCAATTATGTGTTGAATAGAAGAATTAATATAGGGATAAAAGTATCGCAATATAAAATTATTTTATATTACTATCTTATTATAAATAATTATTTATAAGGATAGTCTAAGGATAAAATAGTCAAAGCATTTTCTTCAGGCTTCCAAATTTTTTTTTATAAAATTTGGCTGAAAGAAAAATTAGTTTTATTTTTTTTACAATCATAATTTTTCTGTTATTTTCTCTCACTTAAAAAATAATTAGACATTAATTATTAATTAATTAGATTATCTTTTAATTAACTATATCACATGCTACCCTGTAAAATTATCTCAAAAGTTACTTTCTAAATATATAAATTATTATCAAAATTATCCAAAGACTACAAATTACTCTCTAAATATATCACTTCTTATCGATATCTCAAAAGCTACTCTCTTTATAAAGGTCTCATATCAAGATTTACTTTTAGGCTTATAAATGTATTGTTATTGTGAATGTTAAGTTTTTTAATTTTATAATAATTATATTATATATATATATATATATATATATATATATATATATATATATATATATATATATATATAATATATAATATAAAAGCAAATATTTTTTAAATAATAAATAAATACATCGTTATAAATTTTGTAAATTATTTGAAAACCTATTGTAAATGTAATTTAAGGTTTAATATCAAATTAGTATTTTAGAATGTGTGTATTGTATAAGATAAATATTCATTGTATATGATTAAATTTTATAATAATTTTTTTTAAATATATAAATTATATTTTAGATTTTAATGAATAATTTAAATTAGAATAATATTTTTAACTATTAATAATTTCTTTTAAAATTGTTATGGAAATTTAATTTAAAAGTAAAGATAAAATAAAGTAAATTAAAAAGTATTGACTGTTATAAATATAGATAAAAGAATGGTTAGTATAAAAAAAATATAACCTGAGATAATTAAGTGAAAAAAATTTTGACTAATAAATAATAATAAAAATAATGTATGAAATATACATAAGAAAAATTATAAATATCTAATTAAAAAATTTAGAAATTTGCCTAAACTTTTGTTTAACAAAGAAAAAAAGTCTGTAAGAAAAAAATAAATTGAACTCTCTAATACGTATAAGCATTTTAGTAGACATATTTACCAAGAGAAGTATTTTTATGAGAGCAAAAGGGATACACGTGGATCATATAATTATATATGAGTTTTTAAATTTAAATTATTGAGTTCTTTAAATATTGAATATTTATATATGGTTATGTAAATGTGAAGATAATATAAAGTGACAAGATATAGTTAGATATGTATGTATAAGATTTTACATTTAGCACATTGCACAACAATTATAAACTCACTAAGTAAAACTATAAAATATAATTATAACTTTACAAAGTTTCCAAAACTTAACGTGGCATTTATATATTTGGACAGTTTTACTGTAAGTTTAGACAAGGAATTGTTTTTTATTTAATTATTTTCTTCACATAATTTGTTATACCTTTCAATTAGAAAAATAATGCGTTAAAAATGTATTTTTATGAGGTTCATCTCAATTTTCTTTTTCCTTTTTAGCATATGCAACGCAGACTATTTTATTCATCAATAATGATATTTATTTTTAGCTGGTTGAATCGAATTCTCACGAAGTAATAGCTAATTTGATTATGGGTTAATTATACGTTTGAAACCTCCATATTATAATTCAATATCAAATGTTAAAAAATTTACTTATTTAAAAGTATTTTTCTTCCATATGTATATAGTGAGAAGAATTAAATAATGAATGTTCTAGTCTCTTATATTATGAAGTAGTGGATAGATGATATATTTTTTTTTATTTTCTGTTCTTGAACCCTATATACAAGTGATAATAATTTTATCATTTTAAACTAACTTTTAAGTTGTGGCAGGTGTTAGCTTAAATTATAAGATTTTATTCTATACTTCTCTCTTAGCTATATATCAAATTTTTGGTTTTCTTTCTTTGAATTTTCTTCTTTCCACCTTTTATTTACATCTTAAGAATAGAATATACAAATACCCCCATTTTCCTTTCTACAGAATGAGTGTCAAAATAATATCAGATTGGTGTAACATTTGGGTTCTACTTCAATAATTGGTTCAATACAAAAAAGTCTACATCAAAAGGTGTGAATGACAAATCATGCCGAAGAATAGGGAACAACTTGATTTTAGTTCAGATTCCAAACCCAACAGCTCTCCGGACATTATCAACATGTGCAGTAGGTGACACAATCATAGTAGGAGATAAGGGTCACTTTAATAAAGTCTAGCTCCGTAAAAATTATTTAAAATTTGTTTCGGTAATAAAAATATTTAATTAATAATAAAAACATATAAGTTTATAAGCATTTAGAACTCTTATAAAGTCTTAAAATTTAATTTAATTTAATTAATATAATATTATTTTAATACTAATTTATAAATATTTTATTATATTTAATGTGGATGAAAGAAATTAATGAAAAAAAGACTAATTTTTCACATTGTACTAAACTACGGTTCAAATTTTTACTAAATGTTGCAATCAAGATTGTGAATGTTGAAAAATTTAAATAGAAATTAGAAAATGAGTAGAAAGAGATCAAGTGGTTACTGATGTTTATTAAAAAAAAGCATAGGAAAAATTTTAAAAGGAAAATATGATATATGTAATCAGATTTTAGATTTTGGAGTTGATTATGTAGGAAAGATATTAACTTTGTATAATTTTTATTAAAAATAATTATCTTTAATTATTTATTATTTTAAAAGTATTTATATCATATTAAAATAAAGAAATTATTGCAATAGGAATAGATTTTATTATTACGAAAAAGGAAGAATTTATTATTTTTTAGTTCGACAGTAATGATTTCCTACTTTTACGTATCCCTAGGTATAATGGAGAAATCAAAATAACGTAGTTTTTTGAGGTACAAAATACTTATGTGTTTGATTTTGATTTTTTTTTTTAAATTTTTAGGATTTTTCAACTGTGACAATTTATGCATCCCATTGATATAAGTGTACTCATAAGCCAACCCGTTATTTATGTTTGGTTCCTTATGCTAGTGGAGAGTTTTTAGAGACATTTAGTTATTACCACTTGTGCCTCAAAATTTCATAGTCAATAAGATGTCACATCTAATTTATCACTTTTCCTATTAGTAAAATGATGTTACTATTGAATACTTTCTATCAATGTTAATGATTAAAGGATCTTTGAGATTATTAAGGAGAAAACAAGGTCCAACAAAAGACGGTTTAGGTAGACTAATTTGGGGGGTGAAAGAGTTGTCCAAAGACCATAGAGAAGCCAACAAGGTGAGTTAACAAAAAGGGAAAAGGAGCCGTCCAAATGAGGTATGCGTCCAAAAGGTATGGACGAGTCAAAAATCCAAATAATAGCAGACAATAAGAAGGGAAAATGAGCTGTCTAAAAGCTCTTGTGTCATGGACAAACAAGAAAGACAAATCCAACAAATTGTAGAAAGAAGGAAAGGAACTATTCGAAAGCTCATGCGTTTAAAGAGTGTGGATGAGTAGGAAAGATATATAACAGTAGTCAACAAAGGAAAGAAAAGGAACCATCAAAAGGTTCCTTCGTCCAAAGAACACGAATGTACAAGATAACTAACAACGAACAATAGAAAGGAAGAAAAAGAACCATCCAAAGGTTTCCACGTCCAAGGAGCATGGACGTACAAGACAGATACGTGACAATAGACAACAAAAAGAAGAAAGGGGTCACCTAAAGACCTTTGCGTCCAAAAATCATGGACGTACAATAGATACATAATAATGGATGCCAGCAAGATGGAAAGAAGCCATCCAAAGGCTCCTATATCCAAAGTTATGGATGAACAACATGTGGACAATAACAGACAATAGAAAGAAGAAAGATGAGTCATCCAAAGACTCATATGTCCAAAGACTATAGACAAACAACATGTAGATAATAACAGATAGATAATAGTAAGAAGGAAAGAAGTCATCCATAGACTCATGTGTCTAAAGGCTATGGACGAACAACAGGTAAATGACAGCAGATAACGGAAAGAAGAAAAATGAGCTATCTAAAGGCTCTTGCGTCTAAAGGTTATGGATAAAAATCATGTATATAATAATAGATAATAAAAAGAAGATAATAGAGTCATCTGAAAGCTCCTGCGTCCAAAGGCTATTGACGAACAACAGGTAGATGAGAACAGATAACAAAAAGAAGAAAAAGGAGTCATCCTAAGGCTTCGACGTCCAAAGGCTATGGACGAACAATATGTAAATAAGTGGAAATGGAAGGGATTGTCCATATGGGCGTCTAAAAAAAGCCTCTGTGTCAAAAGCAAGACTATAACAACAAGTAGATAAATGGAAATGAAAAGGAGTGTTCGGATAAGCATCCAAAGAAGCCTTTGCGTTCAAAGCAAGGCTGAAACAACATGTAGATAAATGGAAATAGAAGGGACTTCCCAGATGGACATCCAAATAAGCCTTTACATCCAAAGCAAGGCTGAAACAAAAAGTAGATAAATGGAAATGGCAAAAACTGTCTAGATGGGTGTCCAAAGAGCCTTTGCATCCAAAGCATGGTAGGAACAAGTAGATAAATGGAAATGGAAGGGACTGCATGTATGGATGTCCAAAAAAGTCTCTCTGTCCAAAGCAAGGCTGGAACAACAAGTAGATAAATGAAAATGGTAGGGATTGCCCAAATGGGCATCCAAAGAGCTTATGCGTCCAAAGATAAACTGAAACAACAAATAAGTAAATGGAAATGACAGTGACTGCCTATATGAGTGTCCAAAGAGCCTCTATGTTCAAAGTAATGCTGAAACAACAAGTACATACGTGGAAATGAAACGAACTACCCATATGGGCATCCAAAGAGCCTCTAAATCCAAAGAGAGGCTAGAATAATAGGTAAATAAATGAAAATGGAAGGAATTGCCTAGTTGGGCGTCTAAAGTAAGGTTGAAACAACAATTAAATACGTGGAAATGACAATAACTGTCTAGATGGGCGTCCAAAGAAAGGCTGAAATAGTAGGTAAATATATGGAAATGGAAAGGATTTCCCATATGGGCATCCAAAGAGGCTCTGCGTCCAAAGAAAAACCAAAACAACAAGTAAATAAATGGAAATGGCAGAGACTGCCTAAAGGAGTACCCGAAGAGCCTTTACATCCAAAGAAAAGCTGGAACAATAAGTAAATATATGGAAATGGTAGGGACTACCAAGATGAGCGTCCAAAGAGCCTCTGCATCCAAAGCAAGCCTAGAATAACAAATAAATATATGGAAATGGCACGGACTATCCAGATGGGTGTCCAAGGAGCCTCTACGTTCAAAGAGAGACTAAAATAGCAAGTAGATAAATGGAAATGGAAGGGACTTCCCAGATGGGCGTCCAAAGAGAGGTTGGAACAACAAGTAAATAAGTGAAAATCAAGGGAATTGTCCAGATGGACGTCCAAAGAGCCTCTGCGTCTAAAGCAAGATTGGAACAACAAGTAAATATGTGGAAATGGAAGAGATTGTCCAGATAGGCTTCCAAAAGCCTCTGCGTCCAAAGAAAGGTTGGAATAGCAAGTAGATAAGTGGAAATGGAAGGGACTGCCCAAATGAGCATCTGCATTCAAAGAAAGGGTATGAACGCGTTCAAAGAGACCCCACGTCCAAAGGAGGCTATGGACACGTCCAAAGGAGGCTATGGACACGTCCAAAGGGACCCCACGTCCAAAGGCTATGGACATAGTCTAGGTGAAGTGAAACAAACTACTTAACAAGTTTTGCAAACATAAATGTTCAAACGAGTTTAAGTTTGAAGGTTTAAAACAATACCAACTTGTGCCTTTACATGGCCACTTCCACATGACCTCGTTTCTCTGCAACTTCGTTAAAGCTCCATGAGATGTTATCCCTCTCATGTTTTGTTTTTTCATAGTTCCTTCTCCTCTTTTTTCTTTTCAGTTCCTTTCTTATTAGTTACTTACGAATCACCTTCTTCTCTCAGGATCTTTTCTCGTACTTTTTTTTTTTTGTTCTTTCTCCCTTATCTCTCATTTTTTCCAAAAAGGGTCCCCATAATCTTGATTCAATTATGGTATATATAAGATTTTCACGGATCAATTATTTAATTCAACTTGTCTGATTCCTTTTGCAAGTTAACCAACTACAATAAGCTTCTTAGCTGCAACAAGGAGTGGAGCAGTAGTACAAAAGAGTAGAGCAGCTTTTGTAGACGTATGATACATTGAAGAGTCGCAAAATAAACTAGAAGTGCAAGTTTTTTGGACGTTCATCACCCTACCTGCTCATTATTGATTGGTTTACTGGTGATGAGTAAAATTTACACCAAAACATCTCCTTTGAACGTTCCTTTAGACAACCAACTACAACATAAAGGTAGTGCAAAAAAGGGAGTAAATCTGACTTTTTTTTTTTTTTTTAATTTTGCCATTTTTACTTTTGTATTAGACTAAAATTTTAATGTAAAAAAGGTAAGGAAAAATCCAATGTTCACACTCATAATTTTTTACAATTAGCATATAAGAGTATTTTGTACTTAAAAAAAAATGTTGATGAAAAGAAATTGAATATTGATTAAAAAATTAAAATATTTATTTAATTTGATAACTAATTAAAAAAAGTAGAACTATTAATCTAATTTAATACAAAAGATCACAAAACATGTATCATGAAAAGAAAAGATACGTAATAAAAAATGATAAAAATGATTTCCCTTACGGGGATCCGATCCATAAAATGTATGAGCTTTTTAAATAGGGTTTTGCATTCCGTGTGTATTTAAAATGGGGTCTTTCTTTGGCAGCTAAGTACTATTTTTTTTAGTGTAAAAAAAAGTTACTGGTAGTAAATAAAATATTTATTTATCAAAAGCTTAGGCCTAGACTTGAATAATTACCTTCAAAATTTTGGTAACCAATGGACACACGTACTTGATTCTTATGTTTCTCAATTGAGATCAGAAACTTCTTTTTTTTAAATTTTTTATAGTTGGATTTTATGTTACAGTAATTAAATTTTTTGTTAATTTTCATTTATTTAACTAATTTATAAAAAAAAATTACGTTACAACATTTCATTAAACTAAAATGTAGGTAATAAATTTATAGATACAAATGAAGTTGTTACACGTGTGATTGTGGGTTATGATTTGTTTTTCTTGTTAATTGTGACAAAGGCACAAATATTACTACCTACCCAAATTCTACTTACTCAATTTCATCCCTAATTTCCATGTGTTGCAGAAATCAACACCCCAAATTAACTGTCAAAACTGTTTACTCTAATGACTTCAGAGTTTCTAAGGACACCTCCGACGGGAGGTTTTTTTTTTTTTTTTTCTTAATAGGAACCAATGCTATAAGAGTTTCCATTAAAGCTTATCTAATTAACAATTTTGTAAGCATGGGGTGCGTGTAGAAGTACCGGTGTTATTTTATTGTTTGTTTAAACACGAGATATATTTTTTATCAAATAATAATAAACAACAATTAATAGTAATTATAATGTTAATGAAATGGAAGAATATGTAGTTATATGTGGCACCCATTTTGAAGTTATTAAGTTGGAGAAAAGAGTTGCTTAAATTGTAAAAAATAAAAATAAATAATGTGTAATAGTGTGGCTGTATAAAAAATAAAATAGATGGATACCATTATGGAGATGGCCTAATTGGATAATACATGGTAGTAAATTGGTAAACAATATGCAGTGTACGAAGTGTGCACAGAAAAGTTAAAGACAAGACGAAGATCACAGGTTTCTATAATTTATCGATAGAGTATTACTAAATACGGCAAATCTGGATATGATATAATGAAAATTTCATTGGCTGTTGTCTAATGACAGGACTTTATAAAGAAGCGGGACATATTTTGACAATGACAGGTTATAAATTGATAATGACTAAAAATATTAAACTTTTAAAAAACAATAATTTTGAGGACTAAATTTTATTTTAGTCCTTATATATAATTTTTTATCAACCTTAGAAGATAAAATTTTTTACCATTTCATCCATAAAAGTAAACAAAAGTAAAACAAAATCACTCCATCCAATTACAAGTAATTTTTTTTATCAATTACTTGTCAACACATTTAAGTTTAAATATTTGAACATTTTATACTGGGAAATTACTTGTCTTCGTTGCTTTCAATTGGCAAATCCAAATGGAAATTAATTAACAGCCCCACAGGCCAATTTTAATCAATTTAAAAAACAAATTCATGTCACTACAACTTGTATTTAGATTTATATTTAAAAAATAAATTCTACCAAAAATGTGGTAGCTATGGCAAACTAGAAACTTGAACAACGAAAATCCAGTATAATTTTTATTTAAATTACACGAGTTTGGAAAATTTATATATTTACATATCCAATACAACTTTTGTTTTTAACCGTGACATTTTAAAGAAGTTAGACAAAAACAATCTACTGATGGCTTAGTAATTAAAGTGCTGTGCCCTGTTTTTAAGGGTTGAACCTTAAGATAACACATTTCTTTTTCCATTGAATAAATAGACCAAATCCTTTATATTCACATTATTAAGTTCTCAAATAAAAAATAACACAAATGCTTCCCAAACATTAGAAAATCTTCCTTAAAGTAAGTAACAGAATTAAAAAAAAAATCAAATGTTATTATATAATTTGAAATGATGATGAAAAATATATAAAAAATTTAATCTATTTTTTTCCTTTCTAATTATACTAGATCAGTTTGAACCACCCAATTTAGGAAAGGGATTATCTCCAATGACCTAATATACAAAAGCTAGCTAAAGAAGCCATCAATGTATTTAGAAAGATAAAATTAATTTAATACAATATCAAGATAAAGTTCTTTCATGTTATTATCTACTATTGAATGGGATATTATTTAATGAATTTGATTTTGTTAACTATTCTGTCAGATGTCAAATTTATTAAATAATATAAAAATGTCACTAAATAAGTAAATATAATTTATAAAACATTTTTTAACAATTAATACATTAAAATTAAATTCTTAAAAAAGGAGAGATAAGTTTATAAGTATGAATATTTTTTTTGGCACATTTGTTTTTTTTTTGGGTACATAGTTTATATGTATGAACATATCATAACTTAAAAATGAAAATTTTTCTTATGATAAAAAAATGATAATTATAACGTAGATTATTAAATTATTTTTAAATAGTTAATATTAAAATATATATTTAAAATAATCGTGTAATATTAACTAACTTCTTGACCATCCATTTATACTGCATGACGAGAACATAAAATTATCAATTATTACAATACAAATAGTTGTTACATTATAAAAATATTTATAACAAACATTTTAACTTGTACAAATATACCTGATAAAGGAGCGTTCCTTCCCTGATCTAAATGTTTATTTATTTTTTGGCAGAAATTGAACCTTACAAGTTGGGCTTAGCAGAAAACATTTTCAGAGCTTTTTTAACAGAAACATTGGTGGTACTATAACCTCCATCCACAACTAGATTCACTCCACTCACGTACTTTGACTCATCACAAGCCAGAAACAAGGCTGCTTCCGCCACATCCTCTTCCCTTAGAATCACTCCCTTCAAGTTCGCGGCCTCCGAATACACTTGCTCTGTTTTCTCCTTCGTCATGCCCGTTCCACGTGTCATCAAAGGAGTGGCCACCGCGTATGGCGAAACGCAATTAACTCTTATTCCATGCTTCCCCAGTTCCACGCACAAGTTCTTCATCAGACCCACCACCGCGTGCTTCGACGCCGTGTATGCGTGCGGCGAAACCGCGTGAGTCACCGAAGCAACGCTAGAGGTGAACACAATGCTCCCTCTCTTTTTGGGAACCATTACCTTAGCGGCGTGTTTGGCAGCGTAAAAAGCGCCGAAGACGTTGACCTCGAAGACCCTCTTCAAGCCAGCGGGATCAAGGGCCATGATGGAAGGGCTCACACGGCCAACCGTGCCGGCGTTACTGAACATGATGTCCAGCTTGCCGTGTCGCGAGACAACACCGTTGACGGCTGTTTGGACGTCGTTGTCGTTGGTGACGTCGCAGTGAACGTAGGAAATGTTGTCGGAGTTGAGGTTTTGGCAAAGGGAGTGTCCGAGGTTGTCTTGGATGTCGGCGATCACCACCTTGGCACCGTGGCGAAGGAAGAGCCTCGCGGTGGCTTCCCCGATGCCACTGGCTCCTCCGGTTATGAGTGCTACCTTGCCTTCTAACCTGCATGCTTGGAAAGGGCAATTACTAATTAGTTCTTCAAAACTATAGTCATGTTTAGTGAGCGATATATGAGTAAATAGTCCAAGTTAACAACGGTGTACATGTCTTGTGTGTTTAGAGAATAGATATGAATTTGAATTATGGTTTGATCTACCTCTTAGCGATTGGAGTGTGTGTGGAGGAGCACCCTTGCATCTTTCTTCTTGAGCCTTACATCGGATAAAAAGGCAATACTTTTATAATGGGCATTCATGTAACAATAGCTGACCTATCTTATATCTCTTTTCTCTTAACTTGTTACTTCTTACTATTTCTTTCTTTTTTAGTAGTAATAGTACAGTTGTATACAAGCAGAGAGAACAAAGAAATAATAACAAAAGAGAAAAACCAATAGCTTCTTAATTTTATGGGTTGATTAAAAAATTGAAAAGAGTTTTTACATAACTAATCATTCTTACGAGATGTATGAGAGAAAGTATAAAATATTTGTATGTTAAAACATCTTGGCGATAAGATCTTTTATATATTAGAATAAAACTTGATTTTGATTTGGTTATTTAAAGTTGAAGAAATATATATAAGAACTTATTCAAAAGAGATGAAATGAATTATTTATATCTAGTTAAATATTTCTCATTAGAGATGGTCGTAGAGTGAAAATAGTAAATACTTTCTCGCCACTCAAATGTAAAAATTCATATACTAATTAAAAAAAGTTAATTAAAATCATTTAATTTATTTAAAAATATTTTTTCAAACTAGCATTTATTGAAACCTGATATTTAGAATAAAAATAACCATTAAAAATATAATCTTAATTAAATGAAATGTTTTGGAGATAATTAATATAATTAAAAATGGTAAAATTTGTTAAGATTTCTTTATATATTAATATTTATGATTTTTTTGGGGCTTATATTTAGGTCTAAGAGCATAAGTGTTGGTCCCTATTTTTATTAAATTTTTTTAATTAGGTCCTTTTTAAAATGTTAAATTTATTCATCTAATTTTTAAAAAAATTCAATGTTTCTCACATTAGTGTAATTGGACATGTGTCTATTTTTACACTTTCCAAGAAACGCTAATAATGAATATACATATAGTAGTATTTTTTAATTAATCATCACTATAGTCTTTTTTGATTAAATTTTTAAAAAATATAATTTAATAATTTTTACTAATATAATAATTTTATTTTTTTAAATTAAAAATTATAACAAAAAATTATATTTTAAAATTTATTTAATTAAATTTTAAGCTATAATTATTTAAAATTTAATAAAATAAAATTATTACATAAATAAAAATTATTAAGTAACAGAACAAACTTTTGAAAATTTAAAAATCTAATAGCTACTTTAGTTTTGATCAAACCTTTGAAAATGACATTTACTTAATTTTAATTAACAGAACAACAACAAAAACTAGACGTAATAATGATAATATATATCATCAAATCTATTTACAATTCAATACTTGACCGACGTACACAATTTGGTTTAGTTGTCCATGAAATAAATAGATTTTACATGGTATGTAACAGGAAAAATAATATAACTATATTAAAGTTGTAGTTCAGATTGGTTTGATTCAATTTTAACAATTAATAGAACTCGAAAATTGATTTTAACATTTTGTGTTCTTTCATTATCAATATTTGATTATAACATGTTTTTATTCAAAAAATTGATTATTGTTAACAACAAATACATAGTATTTTATATTTTCCTGATTTATTATTATTAGTAACAAATAATAATAGTAAATATACATAAAATTGCAACACAAACAACAAAGAAACAAATAATTTATTAATAAAATATAAAAATATATTATAAGTATAAATAAAAAATGGAAACAAATTAAAAAAATATTTTTGCAACAATATAACATAATAATTATGTAAATTTAATTATTAAATATTATATTGTTATAATAAATGATATATTTTTAAAAAATACTACCAAATCGTACCATACAAGGTCAGTTTAATTTATTTCAAATTTAATATTACAAGAACTAAATCAAATCGTATACTAATTTTAGCATAATGATACTTGGACACCGATAAAAAAAATCCCATAAACACTCATTAAATAATATATTTAGTTTGATTACTCGTGAGTCTAACATGATTATTAAAAAATAATTGAATTTCACAAAAACAACAATACTTGGAGTAGAGGAAGAAATACAGATGAGGAGAAGAAATACAAGGAAGAGAAAGTAGGAAAGGAAAAGGAAAAATAAACACAAGAAAGAAGGAGCCAGAAAGAGAGATGAAACACAAGAAACACGAAGGAGATATAAAAGGTTTGCTTGAGATGAAGGAGCATGAACAAAGAAGGCATAGAGGAAAACTTTGATTATAACCAAAGGAAAGCTTTTTCCTAGAAACATCATTTAAGTGTTCCATGCAAGGTCTATGATTCTACATTTAGAATACGCTTTGAAGCTCTAAACTTGTTCTTCTTTTCTGATTTAATGAGTGATTAGTTGGATTGTTTTGTACGAGAGATTATTTGTCCAGTTGGGTTGTGTAGATGGAAGTTGCATTTTTTTGGATTAACAGAGCAAGGTTGAATTTTAATAAATGTAGGCCAAAACATTTTGGGGAACAATATTAGAAAAAAAGGAGTCAACCACATCTAGTTCTAATTAACTTTTTATTTATATGTAAATAACCACTCAATTCTATTTTTGACAAAATTTGGATTTTATCATAAGGTTCCTAGATTCAATTCAAGAACAAGTATGATATTCATCAAATATCTTATTTAAAGTCATTTTGTGACTAATTCCTTATAGTTTGGATGCAATAGGAAATGAGGTTATATTTAACTAAATGAAACAATATTGCACAATCTTAAAAAAAAGTTAAAAAGAGAAGTTTGAGTTTTGGTCATATTTTCTCTTTTTTAGTTTACAACATCTTCATTAAACTTGTAAAAAAAATATGGAATTCCTTGTTTCAGTTTCAATTGTTTCTTATTAGTTCTTGTTCTCTAAAGTTATCAAATTATCAAATTCTTCCTTAAGAGCAGCTCATAAGGTAAGTTTGGTGGTAAAACGCAAGAGTGGTGAGACCATTAAAAAAGCTAAATTGAGTGAAACACAAGTGACTACGACATAGTTTGAGTGTAAACACGTGAGAGAGTGTTTGTGAAAGAATTATTTTTCTAATTCGATTTTTGCAGTATTTTAATCATGAGTGGAGAAGGAGGAGAACAAGAAGTTGATTTCAAATTATTCATCAAAGCTGTTCAAAAACAATTCAAGGCTCTAAATGTAAGATTGAATGATTTACAATCTACACCCAATAGTATAAGAGTCCTACTAGTCGAAACAATGAGGAGGAAGAAGAGGAGGAATATTTAGATGGAAGAAATAATGAAAATGAAAGTCCATACATTTCAAGGAAAGAATGATCTTGAATTGTACTTGGAGTGAGAGAGAAAAGTTGAACATGTGTTTGATTGTCACAATTAGTTAGAGGAGAAAAAGGTAAAATTAGGAGTTGTTGATTTTACTGATTATGCTAGTATTTGGTGGGATCAATTTATGATTAACAGGTGTAGAAATGGAGAAAAACATATTCGTACATGGGAAGATATGAAGTTTGTCATGAGAAAAAGATTTGTTCCAAGTCATTACCATAGGGACCTATATAGAAAATTGCAAAGTTTAACACAAGGGTCTATGAGTGTGGAGGATTATTATAAGGAGATGGAAATAGTCATGATTAGAGCCAATATGAAAGGAGACCGTGAGACAACTATGGCTAGATTCATTGAAGGCATAAAAAAAGAGATAGCTGATGTGGTGGAGTTACAACATTATATGGAGATCGATGATTTATTGCACAAAGTAATTTATGTGGATTATTTCCTTTAGGGGTGTTTCTTAAACATTGTACTTTAATGAATATCACATCGTATACAAAACACATGAATTTTTGTTAAAGAAATCTAAAGTTAAACTAGCTATGGTCTATAGATTTCTAAATCAATTTATAGCTTTTGCTTTAAACACCAAATATTCAACCAACAAAAATTAAGTAAATTATAGATTCTCTTTAATAACAATAAAAGAATAGATCTAAATAGTGATACCGAAGAACAAAAAATCTTAACTACTAGACCAAATATTTAATAGCAATATCTATAAACTTATCTATTAATCTGTAAATAAGTTCATAAGTCTGACTCATCTTGTCCCTCAAGATTAAGGCAACATGTCCCATGCGACTATTATTAAGATGCACTAACATTTTTTAAGTATGAAAGAGGAATCACACTTATTTACCAAATGGTAATATTAAAGGATGTTTTATTATCATCCCCCATCAACATTGGGAGTAATTCCCTAACCAACTGATAAACTAATTTTTTGTATATTAATACTACATTTTTTTGGGTAAAATTCTTAATAATTTTTACATATATCACGTATAATTCATCTTTTTCTTAATATTAATACAATATATGCTTACATACAGGAAAAGGGGGAAATGCAAAAAAAAAAAGGAATTTTGGCTCAAAAAAGGAAGTCATAAAAGACTAGCACAACCATCCAACTTCCAACATGCCTATGCTTGCCTAAGAGTCACGCAACATAGTCCTACAATGCCAAGCACACTCATGCTCACTCCAAAATCATTTAGTACGATCGTGCAACTATAAGCACGCCTGTGCTTGTCCTAAAGTCACACAAAATGGTCTTGTAATGCCAAGCACACCCATGCTGACTCCATAATCATCCAGCATGATCATGCAACTGTAAGCACACTATGCTCGTCCTAGAAGATATTTAGCACACCCGTGCCAAGCCCAACATGCTTGTGCACCTACATAAAAGGTAGAAAGTTTGATTGTGCTCAAATGTACACGCCCATGCAAGTGGTTAGGAAGACCCCACTTCGCATAGTATGAGAGGAGGCAACCTGGGAGCTGGAAAAACACATCCTGACCAATGTCATTGCATCTCATCATTATCTTACACTCCACAAGTCATTATCTCCATCTTCTAGTGTTTTTCTCGATTTTGAAGTTCTTTGAAAGGCACCTAAAGGCGTTAGTAATGCTAAAAGCATAGTATTGCATGGAGGAGCAAAGTCCTTAACCTTTATAAGTTTTTGGTTTTTCTTCTTTGTTTGTTTATATCCATTTTTAGTTTGTTTGTCTTTTATCATGTGTATGAGTAGCTAAATTGTTTTTAGGGATTATGGTGTATTTTGTGCTTGGAACGCTCGACTATTATTTTGAATACAATTTTCTGCTTCTTCCCTTTTATTGCTTAAATTATTTTATTTATTTTACTATTCTTGCATGTTTAATCATTAATTAGTAGCGACCATATCTTAGTTAGTTGGTAGAATTATAAGATAATTGGGTTTAGGAAACTACATGACCAACCTTTTATCTTAGACTTTTGATTCAACTAGTAACAATGAGCTTTTATAAACCTAAAGCTTGCTTAAATATATGTTTCTAAATGACCAAATAGGAACCAACCTAAGATAAAAATTATTAGGATACTCGACCAAGGTCCTTAATAAAATTAGGAAGTAAAATCAATAATTCATGGAGGTAGGATAAAAAAGTTGCATAAGACTAAGGTTGAAGGAGAAAATCATAAACAAAACCAAAACCTTTAATTCAAAAAGACTAAAACCAATTCTTCTCATCTACTATCATGTTTTTTTCTTTATTTGTTTCTTTTATTCTTTTCGCTACACATATTTCCTCTAAAATTAATTATTTAAATTACATAATGAACTTTTGAAATTTGACATACTAATATCTTAGAAACGATATTTGAATTCATGTTCTTGTTACTATTACGATACGATACATTTGTCCTTAAACGTTTACGATATTATATTATCTACCTAAATAAAAAGAAAAAAAATTAAAAACATATTAAAACACATTTCAAAATTTGGACTAAAAAATAATAAGTTAAAATGTTTGTTGATTTTCTATACAACAGAAGAAAATGAAAAAAAAATCAAATGCACGTTGGGTTGTAAATATAAATCTAACAATTAAACTAGATGAATTTGTTTCTACTTGTCCTTATAGCTATTAATAACAATAACACAATTGGGAGGAGAAAAACTTGTCATGAATGGACTAAAAAATTGTCATGAATTGACTAATATGCATTAGAATTTTGGTATTCACCCATCCTCCTTCTTCAAATTGAAATGCACTTAAAGGAGAAACAAACAAATAGATAAATACAAATTCTTAAACACATTTTAAAAAATATATATTTATATACAATAACACAAAAGAAGCATTACATAAATAGAAAATTATCAATAAATTATATCAAAGCTAAATAAAAGATAATAATTAAATAAATAAATAACTAAAAAATAGAAGAAAAAAAAACAACGATCATCAAACAAAAACAAACACACGAAATTGGTTAAGTAAACGATCAAAGTCATGAAACATAGTGAGAGGAAGGAACAAACGAGAGAAACATGAAAAGAAAAATATAAGGGTTAAATTGATAAAAATATATTACAGAAAAGAAAAAGTAAGAACCTCAGTGGAAGTAAGGAAAAAGTAACAAATTATTGAGGGGTGAGTTCTTGTCAAGGATAACCTTCAACTTTCTTCATCTTTGAAAGACTTTTAATTGTGCCTTTTCTCCTGACTGCTAAAAAAACAACACATGTAATGAACAACACGGGTGGGAAGTGCGTGGAGATGCTTATCCGAATTACTTAATTAAAGTTTTTTTTTAAAAAGAAATTTAATTTAATGTTCTTAATTTTAAATAAAATAATATTGATGTAGATAAAGATTTCAAAATAATTTGAATTTGACTCCATTTAAAATGAGTTAAATTATATAATTCAAAGCTTCCAATTACAAAATTAGTCAAAAAAATATTCGTTAGTTTAATTTTTTTAATTGAATATTGTAATAGATTGTTTGATTGAATATTATTTTATTTAATATAATATTTTTAAATTATTATAAAATTTACGTTATTTTTATTTACTTAATTCATTATGATAAAATTTTAAAATATTTAGGTTAAGATAATATTTTTTTTTATAAAATTATCTTTAAATTATTTATATTTATTTAAAAAATTCACTTATGAGTAACTTATTTTCATTTTCCCCTATCAAACTAACCCAACTTGATTGATTGAGAGTTGGGAAAATTTCAAATCTTTAACCTAATTTGAAAATGGTTTAACGAACTCAATCTTTTTTTTTTTTTTCAAATAAAAAACAGGTTGAATTAAATTAACAATTTTTACATCTGTAAGTGTGGACCACCTTGTTTAGGAAAGGAATTATTATCTCAGTGACACAGTACGAAAGCTGGTTAACATAATTTACAGGGTAAAATTTAATGTTAAATATTTGCTAGATGTCAAATTTATTAAATAATATAAAAGTATATCATCAATTATAATTATAACCCTAGTTTAACAATACAATGCATTAAATTAAATTATAAGAAGAGAGGGATAATTTACAACCAGAGTATCTGATAGAAATATTGAAGATGAATATTACAACAGGCTTCAACATTTTCCCTGCAATTCAATGAATTCATACCCCGAGACATCCATTATTGGGACCATTTATGCTTAAAAGAAGCATAAATTTGCACCTTATTTTTCTGGGAGAAGTACCTGTTTTTCTTAAACAGGAAAATAACCACTTGGACAAATGACAAAAGTTCACTTTGGGCTTAATTAGCAGAGGACTTTGCAAAAGCTTGTTGGGCAGAAGAATTGGTGGCACTGTGACCTCCGTCCACAACAAGATTGAGTCCACTAACGTAGTTGGACTCATCACTAGCCAGAAACAAAGCTGCTTCGGCCACATCCTCTGCTTTCAGAATCACTCCCTTCAAGTTCGCGGCCTCTGCATACACTTCCTCTGTTCTCTCCTTCTCCATCCCCATTGCACGGGTCAGCAAAGGAGTCGCCACCGCATACGGCGAAACGCAATTAACTCTGATTCCATGCTTCCCCAATTCCACGCACAAGTTCTTCATCAGACCCACCACCGCGTGCTTCGACGCTGTGTATGGGTGAGCCGCACCCGCTTGAATCACCGAAGCAACGCTAGAAGTGAACACAATGCTCCCTCTTTTTCTAGGAACCATTACCTCAGCAGCGTGTTTGGCGGCGTAGAAAGCACCGAACACGTTCACCTCGAAAACCCTCTTCAAGTCACCACTATCAAGGGCCATGATCGAAGGCTCCAAACGGCCTTCGATGCCAGCGTTACTGAACAGGATGTCCAGCTTGCCGTGCCGCGAGACGGCACCGTTGACGGCGCTTTTAACGTCGTCGTCGTTGGTGATGTCGCAGTGAACATAGGAAATGTTATCGGAGTTGAGGTTTTGGCAAAGGGAGTGTCCGAGGTTGTCTTGGATGTCGGCGATCACCACCTTGGCACCGTGGCGAACGAAAAGCCTGGCGGTGGCTTCCCCGATGCCACTGGCTCCGCCTGTTATTAGTGCTACCTTGCCCTCTAACCTGAAATTAAAAGGGTAAGGACAAATTATTACTTGTAAAAGATTATAATTGCTTTACGAGCTGACACTGGTGATTTTTAACAAAGATTGGTTTAAGATTAAATTCATATTTCATGTAAACGTATAAAAATTTTGTTAAAAATTGATAAATACTTCCTTGAGATCTGTCCTGATAATTCATGGAAATTTTTACAAACAAAAAGAGACATGGTGACTTTGATTACCTGTTGGAGAGTGGAGCGTGTGA
Source organism: Mucuna pruriens (assembly GCA_025330945.1). Taxonomy (NCBI): domain Eukaryota; kingdom Viridiplantae; phylum Streptophyta; class Magnoliopsida; order Fabales; family Fabaceae; genus Mucuna; species Mucuna pruriens. Next base: position 5,288,738 of record JAENHJ010000528.1, read on the forward strand.
GGAGGAACAGCCTTGCATCTTTCTTCTCATGGAAAAGGACAGCCAGAGGGGTTGCCTTCAAATCATTACCAGCCTTTCTTGAATCTCAACTTGTCAACAAACCAAGTCTTGTTTTGATGGGTCACATCGACACATTGAGTTGCGGAATCTTTTATCGTTATTCTAGTTTTTCTTCTCACCTTAACTTCACTGAGAACTACTCTAGTAAATATTTCTTTAGTTATCGGTTTCCTTTGTCCAGCTAGCAAAACACGTGATAATATGGGCTAAATCAAATTCCTTTGCTTTCAGTGTATATTATCTAAAAAAGTGTTTTTTACTCTTTGCCTTTTTTATAATGTTTATGGTGTTATACATATTACATTTTCTTTTCTTTTCTTTTGTAATTTTTATTTTCAAAAGTACTCTTTCATATGAAAAAGTTATAAATCTTATTTTTTACTTCCATCTTCACTGTTATCTTAACTATTCTTATTTATTTGCTCTTTTTTCTTTTTTTTGTCTAATAAAGATATTAGATTTTTACCTTAATCTTCCTCTATTAAAATCCTATATTGTTAATGTAAAATGGTTTATCAAATTCTCCATGCGTTAAAGTAATGACGTATTATTCTTTTAATTCCAAAATAATTTCATAAATTACTTTTTTGACAATTTCAAAAAGTACTTTTTTTTTGTTAATTTTAAAAAATATTTTCTAGAATTTTTTTTTTCACGCTTGTTTCTTTTTAATTTATTTTTATTTAACATAAAATATTGGAACAATTAAAGTGGATAAAGCATAGAATTGATATCAGTCTTTTAATTTGGATGAGTTCAAGAGGTGTTCCATGGCAACTTGGAGAAAATTAAAGGGAGTGTGATGGAAGAGAGAGGGTTGTTACCAAAGGGGAGTGTGTGTGAGAGAGGGGCGAATGTTTGAAAATTGTAATAAAAAGGTTATTTAAGAAAAATAACTTAAAAAATGGAAGGGGGACTATGTTTAGAAAATAGGAGGAGTGTAAATAACAAAAATCAAGTTTTATTCACCTAATTGGGGCAATTAAATTCACGCTAAGACCCAATGAATGACAACTTCAACAAAACCAAGGCCAGAAATAGTGTAAAATCGTAGTCACTGGATTTGAACTAATTGAGTCTAGCTGTGTTCCATTGCTCGGTCATTTCTTTCCTCCTCTAAACACAAACTTGTTCCACGTCTCCACTCCTGACGAAACGCGTTTCCACATGACAAGACAACCTGCGAATTGCTTTCATTTTTTCCGCACGTTTTGGCCAGCTAGCGTTCATACATTCTCAAACACCAAAATATTTTATTTATGAAACTGATCGACGAGAGTATAGAGGGCAAAGCAAAGCTCACTATAACCATCATTTTCACTTTTTTATTTTATTTTCAACACATTGGTTTGGTAATAAATAGGAATGGATCTAGCTATATATATTCGCAACTAGAGTTCGTCTACTCCTCTAGGGGGAGTCATTATTCCAAGCCTTTTCTGGTTACACTATTTTCTCCCACTGGGCAACAAGTAATCTAAACGTGGGAACATTACAATACGCTTCAACATCTTCCTTACAATAAGGACATCCCTTATTCAACATACCCGTTCAATGAAGTATATATAAATTTGAATTTTATGACAGAAATACGCTCTTAGACAAACCTTCACTTTATTTTCTAAAAATAAAAATAGTGCAACTTTTGGTCAAAGCAACTCAAATACTGAAGCTTACAATTTGGGCTTAATTACCAGAAAACTTTCTTAAAGCTTGTTCGCCAGAAGCAGTATTATTGACACTGTAACCTCCATCCACAACTAAATTCAGCCCACTAACGTACTTGGACTCATCACTAGCCAGAAACAAAGCTGCTTCGGCCACATCCTCTTCTTTCAGAATCACTCCCTTCAAGTTCCCCGCCTCCGAAAACAGTTCCTCTATTATCTCCTTCTCCATGCCCATTCCACGTGTCATCAGAGGAGTGGCCACCGCGTACGGCGAAACGCAATTAACTCTGATTCCATGCTTCCCCAATTCCACGCACAAGTTCTTCATCAGACCCACCACCGCGTGCTTCGACGCCGTGTATGCGTGCGGCGAACCCGGATGAGTCACCGAAACGCCGCTACAGGTGAACACAATGCTTCCTCTCTTTCTCGGAACCATCACTTCCGCGGCGTGTTTGGCGGCGTAACAAGCACCGAACACGTTCACCTCGAAAACCCTCTTCAAGTCCGCGGGATCCAGGGCCATGATGGAAGAGTCCAAACGGCCACCGATGCCGGCGTTACTGAACAGGATGTCCAGCTTGCCGTGCCGCAAGACGGCACCGTTGACGGCGCTTTCAACGTCGTTGTCGTTGGTGACGTCGCAGTGAACATAGGAAATGTTGTCGGAGTTGAGGTTTTCGCAAAGGGAGTGTCCGAGGTTGTCTTGGATGTCGGCGATCACCACCTTGGCACCATGGAGAAGGAAAAGCCTCGCGGTGGCTTCGCCAATGCCACTGGCTCCCCCGGTTATGAGTGCTACCTTGCCTTCTAACCTGGAAGGGTAAGTGCTTAAGGAGTGTTCTTCAAAGTAAGCAGCATTAGCTTATATATATATATATATATATTATATTCAGAGAATTAATTAATAGTGGTTCTGAATCTGATTACCTCTTGGAGAGTGGAGCGTCTGAGGAGGAGCACCCTTGCATCTTGCTTCTTAAGCCCTATGGGATAAAACTAAAAGGCAATTCATACGGCTTCTTAAGCTTGTGAAGTTGTTTTTATATCAAAATTTTCCATGGACACTTGTGCTTATATAAAAAGAAAGAAAAATATTTATATGATAATATAACGTGATTTAAAAATATAGAGAAAAAAATAAATAAATGTTGTCTTATTATTTTCTATAGTTTCACTCTTCGAGTAGAAAATCAAATTTAATCACAATTCTTTTATGTGAACTTATTTTTTAATGTCAATTTTTTTAATTTCTTAATTAATATATATAAAGAGAGAAATTTGTGAGATATATTTTAAATTTTTTTAAGTTATATTATTATAATAAAAATTGTTAAAATTCTTAATGCGGACATGACCTAATAATCCTTATAAAAGAGAAATTAATCAATTTTAACGATGTTCAGGTTAAAAATACTCTTATATTTCATCAAAAAAGAAAATACTCTTATATGGATTTGAGTTTTTCAGTTTTTATTTGAGTTATTAGTAGTAACACATATACTTTTTCTCTTTCATTTTCATTTTCGTTTTATTTCTTTTTTTATCACATTACTTTTTATACATATAATTTCTTTTTCATTTTTTTCCTTTTCTTTTTTCTTTTTATCTCTCATTTTCATCCATCTCATTCAACGTTTGGCAGTATCCTTAGCCTTCTTATTTTGGAGTGTCCTAAGGGGCAAGTATGGGTCTAAATATACGAGTCAACAAGTAATACATAAATCTTCTTAAATATTTTTAATTGCTCAACAAAAATATTTAATATAATTTTATAGTTTTAATATAATAAATATTTTTAATGTCTTCATATATAAAGTTACTAACCTTTACATATTCATGTGTGAGCATCTTTTTGGATGAAAAACTCTTTTTTTTTTCTTTAAATTGTGAATAATAAAGTTTTTATTATTATTTATTATTTTTAATTATTTTAATTATATTTTCTCTCTCCTATTCTACCCCTATTTTCTCTCTCACGTATTTTTTTGGTGGGCACTCTCTCACATGTGTTTACCCTAGTTAGTTTTTCTTGGTTCATAAATGCTGATTTACTTTTGGGTTGTATTTGTTGTTTTCTGTTTCAAAACATCCAAAACTAAAACTTGAAGCCCACTCTTCTTCATTTAGTCATTTATGTATAATTAAATAGGGTACATGTGTATGAAAATATAAATGGTAAAAAAAACAAATAAATTTTTAGTTTTTATAATATAGGATTATTTTTATTTTTTAAATTAATTTTCTTGTTTTGCTCTTGCTACTATAAGGGATCTAGCTGGAATTAGAGGAGGCTTTGATAACGGGGTTGATGACATCGATGGAGAGTGGTATCACTTACCGTCTATGACGCCCAAATCAATGAACCAACAAAATAATGATTAGTAATGGAAAAGCGATTTTGGGGACTATATATTAGTATCAAGAAGGCGACTTGTTAGGTAGTCAAGTGACATCGTTCTGGCATGGGTCATACGTGTAGTGGTTCAGGAGATCCTAAGTTAAATGTTTTTTTTTTAACATCTTTCATCGCATTCACCAAATTAATTAATAATATTTATTTAATTTATTATTATATAGTAAGTATATAAAATAGTTAGTTAGATTATTAAAAAATAGTGACTTTATTAAATAATTACTTATGTCCCTCCAATATAAATACATCTAATTATTATGAAATATATATATACGACAAAATGTCATGATTTAACTTCAAAATATACATATTAAGAAGACTGTCCTAATCAAAGTAGTACAACTATATATCAACACTTGTTTCATGTTTATGAATATATATATAAAGACTCCAAATGTCTAGCGATGTCTTCCTTCAATGGATCATTCATTAGAATTCTCATTCTCCATAAAATAGACCTTGAAAAGTAATTTTTTTGAAGTACTTGTTAAAAGACAAAAGTTTTCAAAGTCATAGAATCAATTGCTACTCACCACATCATATCAAGCATGTAACATACAAAGAAAAAAAAGAGAGAAAAATGAGTGAGATAAACTAATCATTAACTTATAAGTCAAGAAATATAGCATCTGAATCAACAAACAGAACAATCACAATTTTTTTAGTGATAATCTGAAAATGATGTGTAAGAGAACCTATGGTTTCTTATAAGTTATCCTAACTTCTACATGTGGATTCATTTTCTCTTGATGTTCTTAATCAAGAGATTTATCTTAGATTTTAGGGAGATAATTGGGAGCTCATATTCCTCTAATGAATATTTCATTTTACATTTTGAGAGACTTAGACAGTACTTCACTGCTCGGAAGGAATACTCTCTATCAATTATGGTGATGCTTAGCAGTTGTCAAGGTTATTGAGTCAGATATATGAGTCTTCTAGCTCAAGATTGTAAGTCTTGACTATTAGGATTTCACAATTTAATTTTATTAACTTTAGACTTGGCAAGAATCCTTGCTACCATCCCTCAAGTACCATACTGTAATCTTCCCCATCCTCTTTTCTTTTTATGCATATGATGCATTATCTTAATCGAACCAAGGTCTCTAACTTAGAGGAATTCTAGTAGAGTTTCGTATGTTTTTCGATACTTTTCTTCGTACCTATCAATAGATATGGTATGATCAACAAATAATAGAAGTAAACTTATCAGATAACTTATTTCATAATCTTTCTACAAAATCAATTATATAATCAAATTTCAATCTTTCTCCCACAATGGCTCACATGGCTAAATATACAAAGCTTTCAAGCTCACCACCAATCAATTCAATTTATTTTAACTTCAAATTGAATTCAACATATTCATAATCCAATTTTTCCAATTTTCAATTCATTATTTAAATAAAATCACAAAATTTTCCTCATTGAGGCACTTTGGATGAATCCATGGAGTCAACATGCTTCCAATTGTCAATTTTATTTTATACCATACCAATTCTTATTCTCAATCAACTCAATCAATACTTTATCTTACTCCATGTAAGCAGTTAAATGAATCAAATCTATCATCATTGATTCTTGTAAAAACATAATAATTATTACCATTAAAAATTAAATTCTACTAACTATTATCTAATAATCAAACTTTCTAAATAAACTTGATTACTTATCTAAATTGATTAACTCTAACTTTAGATATTAACATAAAACTTTTAGTAAATCAATTTCTTATTTATTTGACCTTTTAATTATATAACTATAATTTTATAAAGTATATATATTACACTCCATAGCTTAAGACTCATCCTTTATCACAATATTTCATGTCATCTAAATCAAATATTTCATTCATCAAAGGCCATTTAAGAACACAAAAATAGTAATCATGTATCTAATAGCATGACAATCTCATCATTAATTATCATCATGCACTGAATCACAATTATTCTACAAGTAAGAGGGATTAGGGGTTTTTCCTTTACCCATCAACTCATTTCATGACTAATAATGAAATTAGTGTCTGCTTCCCATTACTTCAAAGAGAACCATGAGTAAAGAGAGAAGAGGTTAAGTGTTTGCCCTATGTAGTTCCCAAAGTCTCTTGTGGTGATGGAAGAGAAGAACTCCATTCAAACTTGAAATTGGATCTAGGATGTGTGTGGGAAGAAGAAAAAGGAAAATGAAGAATATATTGTGTGTGGGAAGAAGAGGATTCGTCCAGCAAACAAAGGAGAGTAAGGAAAAGTTGTGGTATTGGATATTTATGAAGTAAATTTTAATTTAAAACCAAAATTGTCATATTTTTCCATACTAATGATGCTTATGTATAAATAAAGAGAATAACATCTAAATTTGCTCCATTTCTGCGGTTACCGAAAAATAGAGAGAAAGGGGTGAAAAAGATGAATTTTTGTCACCTATTTTAATTAATAGAAATATTTATACATTTAATTTTAAATAATATTTCTAGAGTTTTCTGTTCGTTAAAATAATGATAATAATATTCTCATATTTTTTGGAGTATGTTTTTAATTATTCTCTTAAAGTTATCCATGTGCACTTAGGTAAAAAAAATTTTAAAGGAGTCTAAAAATCCTAGAAATTTATCAAAAATTTAAAATAATGTTCTAAACATATTTCTGTGCTTAAAATATAATTTGATGAATTTTTTAAATTATTTATAATTTTTTATTCTCTTAGGAAAAGTATTTATTATAATTACTTTATTTTCTTATCCAAACAATCATAATAATAATTTTTATATTTCATATACCATTCTAATATTATTCTAGGCATAAAAATAATTTTTAAACTATTTTTTTTCTATTTATTATACCTCTGTGAGTTGAATTAGTTATTTCTATTATTTCTAATTTATAATTAAAAATTATGAAAAATATAAATTTAGATATTATTTATTGTTCTGGTTTGAATTCAATTTCTCAAAACTTTCAAATTTTATCTAGATTTTAAATAATAAATACGTAATATATAGTAATAAACATATATAATAAGATGAGCGTAAATAGTGGATATATGTTGCATTTTTTACATGCAAGCTTCATGTCTCTTGCCAGGTATACTTGAGTGGATTGGAGACCAAGTAAGCTGACTAAATAGAAGGAATTTATATAAAAAAATTATAATTTTTCCTAAGCTGAAATAGTAACATTAGGAACTAAAATGAAGTAGAAAAAATTATAGAGATTAAAATATTTTTTTAAAGAGGACTAAACTGAAATGAACTCTGGATTATAAGGAGTAAAAAATTTATTTAAGCCAATGAAAAAATATAAATATGATCTCTTAAAAGTGACTAATCATATATATATATATATATATATATATATATATATATATATATATATATATATATATATATATATATATATATATATATAACTTTTGATGAGCTTGTGATCTCAAGAAGTGAGATAAGTAAATTAAAAAAATATATGTCATAAAAATAAAAATATAAATACAAGAGATGTAAGGTAAATATATATATATATATATATATATATATATATATAATTATCTATAACTATTATAAATATTTTAGTTTCTACTTATTTTTTTAACACTTTTACCCTTCTACCACTGTTATAAAAGAAATTAAGTAATATCATGTTTGTCCACATTTCATTTTTTATTTAACTTTCTCTTTATACAATTAACTACGCACTTATTTCCTTTTTAAATTTTATCACATCTCTTCTTTTATTTAAAAAAATAATAATAAAAAACTACGGAGTGCCTCTTTATCTCTTAATAATAAGAAAATGTTTTTTTTAACAATAAACAGTGAGATAGCATTTGTTGTTGTTTTTATTTTAAAAACTATATCTATTATGTGAGTATATATAAAAAGTTTAAAATAAAAAATAGAAAATAAAGATTATAATAGAAAGATTTAATCTCCTATAACGTGCGAATTCGAATTCAAATTCAAATTTTTATTAAAAGAAGTGCTTATATCTAATCAGTGTTCAATGTCTAGAACAAATTTGTTATATATAAAAATAAATAAATAAAAGTGTGAAAACGAAGTAGCATATTGGCGTGTTGTCCGTTCAACGGTCTAACGAAGGAAAAATGTATCCTTACCCACGTGGTTAGGTTAGATGGGCATAGTAACCACTGTTGGGTAGGAAGGCGGACTTACTTTAATGGGTGTCACATGCAACCTTTTAGCAGATTCTCGTGAAAAGTTTCAACATTCTTCTACTGCATCTGGATTCTCGAATTCACACTTCAATACCGGATCTGGATTCTCGAATTCACACTTCAATATTGCATGATGTTTGATAGGAGTATGATTTTGGGATATTTTTGGGCTTTTTACTACTGTGTGGACAAAAGTCCAATACTTTCAAGCTCGTTAGGTCTCCTTTTATAAGAGGAGAAGGGGTCAGATTTGGAGATCGAGATAGAGTGGATTTCTCATAGAGAGAAAGAGTTAAATTTTCGAGAAAGTGGCGGAGATCTGAGAAAATAACTCTTTGTCTTTTTAATGTAATCATGATGAATTAATTTAACAGTGCAGACGACCCGTGGTTTTTATTCCTCACATTGAGGTAGTTTTTTCACGTTAAAAATATAGGTCTCACTTGTGTGATTCTTCTCATTGTTACTTTCATTTGCATTTGTGGTTACTCTTTAAGGATTCTTACAAGTTAAGGAAATTTTTATCCGCTACATTGTGTCACTACATTGGTGGTACCATACTATCTTCCCATCATCAAAAGGATGACTTTTTCCGCATTAGAGTGGTATCAAAGCTCTTTGGTTTGAAGGGTATTCTGTTTGCTAGAATAATGGAGGTTAATACAAATAGAATGGTGAGTTTGAATGGTACTAATTATCACTTGTGGAAAGGGAAGATGAAAGATTTATTATTTGTGGGAGAAGATTGAATTCTTGTATGCCTCAAAGTGTGGGAATAACAAATTATTTTTGTTAAATTCTGTTGTGAGTTTGAAGTTCAAGGGAGGTACTTCACTGTCAGATCACTTGAATGAACTTCGAGGGATTATTGATCGGATGTCGGGAATGGGCGTCAAGTTTGAAGATGAGATTTTGGGATTATTACTCTTGAATTTTTTTTACACGAGTCTTGAGAGACTTTTAAGGTCTCTATCACAAATTCAAGTTTTTTAATGGTGTTGTCTCTTTCAAATGGTAAATGGTAATGTATTTAACAAGGAGATGAGAAGAATGAATGAGTTCTTCATCTCAATCCGATCGAGTACTTTGTCATTTGAAAATGGGGGAGAAGTCGAGGAAAAAAGAAAGAGAAAAGAGTAGAAGTAAATCCAAGTCAGGATCTGAGAATGTGGGTGTCATTATTGTCACAAAACAGGGACATATCTGAAGATTGTTTTCGTGGAAAAAAGGAGAACAAAGACAAAAGAGGCAAGTCAAAAGAAGGATGATGATCGTGTCACTATTCTTCAGGTGATGATCGTGTCACTCTCTTCTTTCAAAGTGATGATCTTGTCATTCTTGAGACTTTAGTCGATTAATTTTGTATCCGATGAGAAGCATGTGGATTATTGATAAGCGGTCTTCTACATTTGCATGTTACACCAAGGAAGGAGTTCTTTACATCTTACACTGTAGGTGATTTTTGAGTGTTGAAGATGGTAATGATGGTGTGACCAAGGTGATCGGTGTTGGTGATGTTTGCTTGCAAACCAACACAGGAACGCAGTTGTGGCTTAGAGGAGTCAAACATGCTCCAGATGTTCGTTTTAATTTGATATCTGTGCATATGGTTGATGATGGTGGTTATGATAATCACTTTGGTCATGGAAAATGGAAACTCACCAAAGGTAACTTGGTTGTGGCTAGAGGGGAGAAAATTTCTAAATTGTATTGGACAAAAGCTTTGGTTGCTAAAGACAGTGTGGATGCCATGAATATGAAGACATCTTTATGGCACCGAAGGCTTAGTCATATCAGTGAAAAATGGTTGACTTGTTTAGCCAAAAAGGACATGCTTCCAGGATTGAAGAATGCAGAGTTGGAGAAGTGTTCTCATTGCATGGTTGGTCAGCAGACTAGAGTATCCTTTAAGAAGCATCCTCCCTCAAGGAAGTCAGAGTTGCTAGAATTGGTACATTCTGATGTTTATGGCCCATTGAAGGTAAAGTCATTTAGTGGTGCACTTTATTTTGTTACCTTTATTAATGGTTGTTCTAGGAAGCTCTGGGTCTATGTTTTGAAGACAAAGGACCAAGTGTTGGAGAAGTTCAAACAATTCCAGGCTTTGGTTGAGAGACAATCAGGCAAGAAGGTGAAATGTATTCGCTCTGACAATGGTGGTGAATACTGTGGACCATTTGATGTATATTGCAGGCAGCAAGGTATTAGACATGAAAAGACTCCTCCTAAAACTCCTCAGTTGAATGACTTAGTAGAGAGGATGAACATGACATTGATTGAGAAGGTTAGGTACATGCTTTCTGAAGCAAGGTTACCTAAGCATTTTTTGGGTGAAGCACTTTACACAGCAGTACATGTTATTAATCTCAGTCCTGCAGTTGCTTTGAATACTGAGGTGCCAGACAATATTTGGTTTGGCAAAGATGTCAAGTATGATCATTTACGAGTCTTCGGTTGTAAGGCCTTTGTGCATGTTCCAAAGGATGAAAGATCCAAGTTGGATATGAAGACTAGGTAGTGTATCTTCATTGGGTATGGACATGATGAGTATGGTTACAAGATGTATGATCCTGTTGAGAAGAAACTTGTCAGAAGCCGTGATGTGCAATTCATGGAAGATCAAATCATTAAAGACATTGTTCAGAATGGTGAGCAACATAATGTTGGTGATCAGCAGCTTGGAGATGGCTTTGATGTTCCTCTTGATGATGATGCTGAAGAGGAGCAAGAGATGTCACAAGATGAGAATCTGGGTAATGCTCCTGAATTGCCTCCAGTTCAACTCAGGAAGTCTAATGGGCAGAGACAATCATATACAAGGTATGTGACCTTAACAGATGGAGAAGAACCTGAATGTTACCAGGAGTCCATGGAGAGTGAAGAAAGGCAAAAGGCTTGGCAATCTAAATTGCAAAAGTATGTTGCTTTGTCCACTACCAAGGAAGATGTTGGTTTTGTTCAAGACGAACATTGGTTATTCTGTTATAGTCAGAGTACAATTCATCTTGTTCCAAGAGGGAAGTTTGAAACTTGCTATGAGATCGCCAGACTGGCGATTACCTCCACATAGTTGTGAAGGGGAGATATGTTGAGTTATTTTTGGGCTCCCAACTATGTGGACAAAAGTCCAATACTCTCAAGCCCGATAGGTCTCTCTTTATAAGAGGAGAAGATGTCAGATTTGGAGATCGAGAAAGAGTGGATTTCTCATAGAGAGAAAGAGTGAATTTTTCACAGAGTGACTGAGAGATACAGAAAATAACTCTTGTACTCTTAATTAATCATAGTGGATTAATTTCTTTGGTCTGGACGACCCGTGGTTTTTACTCCTCATGTTGAGGGAGTTTTTCCACGTTAAAAATATTGGTCTCTTTTGTGTAATTCTTCTCATTGTTATTTTCATTTGCATTTGTGGTTACTCCTTAGTGATTCTTGCAAGTTAGGGGAATTTTTATCTGCTGCGTTGTGTCACCACATTAGTGGTGCCTTATTGGTGGTACCGTACTACCTTCCCATCATCAAAATGGTGACTTTTTCCCATCATCTGAATCTGTCCGGCTCAAAATAGACATTTTTGTGGGAAACTGTAGGAACAAAGAAGACTCAAGCTCAAAAAGATCGGGAAGAGATCTGTCGGAAAAATTAGTCGACTCGACCACATCCAAGAGGAAGAACTCATAACATATCTGGTTTCAGCCAGCGGGATAAGCCCAGTAAGAATGCACACAACCCGGCCCACAACTCGGACGAAACCCAAGAGAACTAGTGGCCCGAATCAGGTGCGCAAGATTTCACCTCAACGATGACAAGAGTCATCCAGCTCAGTAGAACCAAATGGAATCTGCCACTCAGCACGAACATACAGCTTCGCCAAGATCAGAGCAGTCTGAGCCGCACGATCCTCCAAAAAGAAAGGAGAAGTTGTTGATGAAGCTGCACAAGCGTACTAGGGGCCCCCACCGCTTTCAACAGAGTAAGATCCTTGCCAATCACAACAAAGGAATGCGCCATGTCAGCTACTACCCGCGAGAGGTGCCATAAATTCAGGGAGAACGTGTCACGATCAAGCGCGGGATCCAACAAGCATCAACCTGGGGATTGCTAAGGCTAACGAAGTGGATCAAGAGGCTAGTGCAGCTTCATGTGGCAAGATCATACACACTCTCATCACATCCTGAAGGCTATAAAACGCCTTAGCATGAAGAGCTCAGGGCAAAAAATTGAAGAAGAAAAGAAGAGCGAAATCGCTAAGGAATTACCACGCGAACTGCTACCTGAAACTCTGAAAGGATCAGTTGCAAGCGTCAGCCTCAACCAACTCTCTAGATAGAAAGTAAGTCTTTTGGCCAAAACTTCACTTAAGTCGTAGGCATTCTCCCTAGACACACTTCAGATGGTGAACACGTAGTTCACCACGAAGGAAAGTCGAGTCGACCTCGGCTTCCCTCTTCCTCCAAGCTCAAATCCCTGCATCCTCGAGTCCATACGACCTAAGCACTCCAAATCTCTAGCGCATAGCCTATTCCAATATCAAACCGAGTCACGAACACTTTAGATGGCAGACTCGTAGATCGCCTCAATTTAAAACCGAGTCGGTCTCGACTTTCACGACCTGACACCCAGTACATTTCACTTGATCTTGAGTTAGTATCTGCATACTCGAGTCAACCTAGTGGGTAGACTCACGGACATTCAATCCAGCGTCGAGGCGGGATGCTTAATGGATAGTCCCTACTTCGGGTTCAAACCGTGATGGCTGAGCGCCTAACAGAAAGCTCAGTCCCCGCACCCCAAACTCCGGCAGACGCCTAAAGGAAAGTCCAGTCGTACCAACATCCATACCCTATAGAAAACCTCGTTGTTCTCCTCCCAAAGGAAGGACACCTAATGGAAAGTCCGACTTTGTCCCTCACCCCCTGCACCCTTGCAGAACTACGTCAACTTTGATTCCTCCTGGTTGGGAGGTACGCAGGAGCAAGAGGCCTACTCTTGTCAAGTTAACCATTCTACCAAAAATCTATCCCTATATCATTCATCCTAATAATAGAGGTTATGTGACATGTAGTTCATAGGGTAACTATCAAATGGTAGGCAGATGGGATGATCCGCCATTCCCATGCATAATCGGCTCCTTACCCGGATTCTCTGTCCCGAGACTGTGCCTTATCCACCCCCGTTTCTAGTGTACCATTAAACACTGGTGGCAACTCCAATCCAAGTCACATCGGCTTCAGCCAGCCTTCCCTGGAGTAGCCTAGCAGATGCCGACTTAGCACGCCGGGTCCTTGCGGGTTCTCGACAAATTCTCAGACTTCGATCCACCAGTTCGAACCCGCGGCGAAGCACCATTCAATTTCGCTCCATCCCATCCTCTTCTAAATTCATCCCGACGCGATTTAGGTCGCGTCAATGTTAAAAACAAAAAAATCTTTTTATAACTATCTTTGATTTATCAATTTCATCTATGCACAAAATCTTCAACTAACAATTGTCACATGTTTTTTTTTATATTTTATTTTTTTTATTGAATTTATTACTTCTTTTATATTTCTTATATTGTTTTTTTTCCTTTTTCCATTTATATCATTCTAAATTTCTCATTTTTTTAACTATTTTTTTTAATTCACAGGTGGTTGGTCTAAATAATACTAAATTCAATTTCTTTGAGTCTTTGTTAGGACTTTAAATCTTACCTAATGCATATAGAAAAACAAAATTATTGAAAGGAGGCTACCCATTCATGAGTGCTTTTTTTGATAGGTTATTAAAAATCTTGATAATAGATCAATATATTCATTTATAATCATATGTGTTGATATTTTTTTATTTTCTATTTTAATAATAAATAACCATTAAAAGTATACTATTTTTAAGAAATTAGAAAAAAATTATAACATATACTAATCTTAAATAGACAAAAATAAAAATATGTTTTAACATAACATAAAATTATAACATTCAATCACATGGTAACGTATATGATAAATTTGTTGTCTTTCACATTAACTATTTTAAAAATTATATCAACAACAATTTATTATTAGATGATTGTAGGAAACTAATTTTTATATTATAAGTACATGACTATTAAATTTATATTTTAATTTTTTTATGATTTGTGATTGAATTGAAAGCCCAATATTAACTAAATGTTCCTAGTGGTAAGTTTTCTATCAAGCTTTTTTAGGATTACATTCAATCTCTCATGGGATTACATTCAATCTCTCAACCCTCTTATAGTAGGCATCATCTAACATGACACAACAAGTTTATTCATCCATGTTCATTTATTTTTTAGTTAGCCATTCAAAAAAAAAATTGTCTACATAAAGACCACTTACATAGTCACGACATCATTCAAGTAATAAGGTTTATATTGCGTGATGAAATGGAGAAAAAATTTTACCATTTATTTTTCTATTACAACTTTTATGATTGGATAACAACTTATTGCTATAAATATACTAAAAGTTCAATTTTTAGTCTATTTAAAGTGTAAAAGTCTTATTTGAATCTTTTTAAATATATAAAAATTTAGTTTTAGTCTCCTTCAAACATATCACCAGACATAATATGAATACTTAAATCGAAAAAGATACATAACAAAGGATGATGTGACAACTTATTAGTTATGATAACATTAACCTAACAAAGTTAGCCTAAATAGTTAAAACAAGTCTATTTCTTATTATAAAAGATTAAAAGGCTATGCTTTATAGTCTATATACTAAAAGTGAACATAACTTTATTATTTTGAGAGATTAAAAATATATTTAATTTTAATAAATAAAAACAAAAATTTTCCTCTAAAGTATTGTCAAATAAAAACAATAAATTTAAATCCCAAAAATATGATGATATTAGTAATAGTTAAACAAAATTATTTTCATAAATAATCGTGACAATAACAATAAAAAAAAATAGTGAGACTAAGTGGTGGTGAACAAGGATAGATATAATTTTAAAAAAATATATTATATTTATATATAATTTTTTAAAATTTGAATAAAGAAAATATTAAATAAAAATATATATTTAATGTCTTGAAAGCTTTAAAATTCAATATTTTATTTATATAATAAGTAAGAAGATTAGTAAAAAAAACTATAGAATTAAACATAATAGTTATTACGCTAAATAAGATATGGGAGTGATAGGAAATGGTTAGGCACTGTGCTGGAGTGTTATTTGTTGGGGTTTAGTGGTAGTTGACCGATGATAATGAGGTCATTATTCGGTGGTTAATGAAGTGATAGATATAATTAATGCGAGAATGATATTATTAGCGGAATATTTAATGTGTACATCCAACATTAACAAGGCACATACCAATTAATTTTGTCCGCTACAAAATAAGAAGTGGAATGACAAAAAAATAATTATAAATCATCTTACAATATTTTTTTAGCACAAAACTTAAATATTTTTTGGTATTATTTTTTCAATTAGAATTAAAATTTTATTTCAGTAATTTACAAATAAAAATTTACATTAAGAATCACCATAGATCGTAAAGGTAAAACTTTAGTTCTAATTAGAAAAATATATATTAAAAGTACATAAGAAATTATACTTAATTTTGTCATTTTTTATTAATACCCTATTTATTTTTTATAATAAAGTATATAATGTTTTTAATTAATCTAAAGTATTAAATATATTTACTTTTTGTTTATTATTTTATGAAATATTAAAAAATTATAAAATAATATAACATTACTCTAACCATTTTTTCAATAAAGTAATCAACTGAATTATTTAAATTAAATGTCACTAACAACGTCCAAAGACATTAATGCATTCGGTCAATAGCTTATTAAATATGATTCTGACTTTTGTTTATGTATATATATTTTATAATATGTTTATAATAAATGATATATTAATTATAAAGAATAAGGATATTTTCAACAATACGGTTAATTGATAAAATATTTCATTTGATCTATTGTATCACAGACTAATTTAGTTTACCACTGACACTGACATGAGAAAATTCTTTAATGTTATAGAGAGTATTTCTATTAGTCGTTAATTATTAGATAGACTGTTTTCAACCACTAACTCAAGAATACATTCTAATGATTAAACACGATACTTTACTATATATAATATATATCGTCTCCAGTCAATGGTACTTTAAGCTATTGTACCAACTGATCCAGTTACAATACTATTAATTTGTTATCGACTTTGCGTATTTCTTAAAAAAAAAACTAAAAATCTGAATATAATTATTACGAGACCAAATATGATAAAAATCACATTTGTCAATTTTACATCATGAATTAATTTAATTCGAGTCTTATACTGCTGCGATAACTACGATGAAATTGAGCTAAATAATTGACATGTGAAATTTAATTTTAATTATAAACAATCGAGATGTGTATGTGGGCTAATAGGCAACATAGTATTACAATAACAAAAGTGCTATTTATATGTCATATTTCAAGACTCTTTCTTTACACCTTTCCCTTTTAGGAAAGAGGGAGAAGGCGAAATTTACCATTAAACAAAAAGATGAAAAGAATCATATATATAATTATCATTGTTTGTTACTCTAAATCGTAATATATACCAATCATTACAATTTTCATTGTTTGCACTTCAAAATTGCATACCTTGTGTTTGATTTTGCGTCAATACTTTATAACGTGGATAAGAAACGTGAAAAATATATAGTCGATATAGCTTTTTACTTTATCTGTATCAATTGACAATACACAAAACAATATGCTAATAGCCTCGTTCGAAATCTGATTTACAATGTCGTTAATCATTTCATTATTACAACGGTACGTTTGTTTTAAAGTTTGTGGAATTATTTATAAGAGATATTTTTAAATTATTATTTTAAAAAAACGTGTATTCCTTTTTTTAATGATGAGAAGTGACTATTTTAATTTTCTATAAGAATGGAAGATATTTTTAATTCGTCCAATTGTTAACTTTGACTTTCATTTTCTTTTTGATTTTTTTAAAACAAATAAAATTCACAAATATTTTAAAAATATTAAATACTGACTAAGTATTTCTCTAAATTTATTAAATAATAATAGCTTTAGTTTCTGTATTTTTAAGAATCAATTTTAAAAACAAAATTATGTATATCATGGGAAAATTTTCCTAAATAGTAATACCAATCCTCGTAATTCAAGATTTCTGAAGTTATTATTAGTAGGTAGGCCCAAGCCGGTTATTGATATCACGTGGTTATGTTGGGCCTTTTAAAGAGCCATTTTGTTAGGTATAAGTTATACAACGCAGGAAAATAAGGACTTAATTATTCGATTCATTTTAAATGAATGAATGATATATATTCCAGGCCCAGCACAGATATGGTTGTTGTTCCCTCTCTTCAAATGCTAAGGGTACTTTTATAAAATAAAATAATTGGCATGCATAGTTTTTCTAATTTAAATTTTTTCTTAAACAAAAACAAGACAAAATTTCTTTAAAAAATAAATAGAAGACAGTTATAAAAACAATAATTATACTCATACTTTACTTTCTATTTCATCTCATTTTTTAATTTTATTTTATAACATATATCTCTTATATATATATATATATATATATATCTTCTTTTACATGTACATTTTATTTTGGGATGTACATTTCTCAGGATTTAAGAAGAGTATAAAAATTTACCCTCCTTTTACCCAATGTCACAACAATTGTTTAGCAAAAAAACCGAAAAGGATGCACAGGTTGTATCTGTTTTAACTTTACCAACCTTAAACGTCCGTTAATTATACAAGATTCATAAATTGTCCTCAAATATGCGTTGAAACGCACAGCACGATGCTGATAAGCTAGGTGCTTTATAATGAAAATGAATTTAGGCACGTTTAACTTTGGAGAAATGTTTTTTTTTTCTTTTGAGACATTCGAATAATTATCTTTCAATATTAAGAAGCGTTGAAAAAAATATTGTGCGATAAATTGTATTATACATGTGGTCATTTTGCTAAATCGAAAGATTATTCGGTAGATTAATTAGGAGGATACAGTGTAATATGTCCAGAAAGAAAAAATTATATATGATTAGTGTAATGTTTTTTAAATTATCATCTAAATAAAATAATTTTTAAAATAATTAACACTTATATATATAACAATTTATTATTAGATAATAGTGTAGAAAATATTTATAGGTCAGTATATTCTAATTTACATGAATATAAATTAAATCAATTTTTACATTCTTAACGAGTACTTTGATGTAATATGATTTTTGTTAATATAATTATTGGAATTATAAATAGTCATTCAATCTTGTAAATTTTCAGTACAAATAATCTGCTGGCAATCGATTAGTGGACCCTTAACTAATCATATCCCATTAAATTAAGCGCATTAATTGCTTGTGTTTGTTCAAATTATGCAGGTTAAAAATCTTGCAAAGTATACAAGAGTCTTATGGGTGTAAGTTTTCTTAATCTTTTGGAAGAGACGTTTTTAGTAAAATAGTTCAAGTTGGACCGAATTTTTTTAGGTACTATTTATTATTTAATTCACAGTTTGAATTTCAACCACGTCACTTTTGTTTGCAGTTAGCCTTCTATTTCCTTTTCCAGACCAGGTCATGGGCCTTCTTTATTTCAGGAATGGTTGTACATAATAAAGGAATGATTACCCAACAAAACAAATCAATGCATGTTTAACACATTTGAAGAAAAATGTGCATAGATTAATTGAGACCCTTAAAAGAACATTGCATCAATTAATTCCTATTAACTTTTCGATCCCAGAAGAGCTAGTGCAACACCTCCCTTGTTCAGAATTTCATTTATATCGCACCACGGCCAGAAATGTCCTCTTTCCTACAAACAAGTACAACTACGGTCCAAGGGGAGTATAGAAATAAAAATAAATTAATATTGATATGATAAAGTCAGATATAAAATTTTGAATGAAGCTAGAACATATATATTTTACATTCAAATGTATTGTGAAGTCCGTGTATATGCATCACTAAAAAATGTTATATTGACTTTAATTATTTCTATTATTAGTATAATCTTTCTCTAAAAAAATTAAACTTATTAATAAATATTATAAATTTACGTTAAAAATATGATATATCATAATGCATCATATTATTAGTAAAAATTGATAGCCTTTATATTTATAATTAAATTTTTGTTAAACAAAAGCTATCCCAATAAAAATAATTTGAACGTCGTTCTCCAAAATAATAATAACAATTTGTCTAATTTTTTATTTAATTAATACATGAGAATTTTTTTTTTCAAAATGTATGCATACTTCCACTCGATTATTATTAGAGAAAATAAATAATGTCTAGATAATATAAAATAATTTATATATATTTAATTACAAATTATCACGTAAGTAAGTTTTTTTATTTTCATACTAATTATTTTAAAAATTATATTATTGACAATTTTCATTGATTAAAATTATTTTATAGTTATCGTAGTTTTAATTCTTACTATTTTATTTTGTAAATATAGAATACATAAAGCATTATACCATACAAGACACATTTTTAGCTGGTTTTACAAGCAGAAGCGAGCTGGTCCTACATTGTTGCAGAAGAGAGGGAAATTTAAAGTATGGTAGTAGGAAAAGGAAAGCCAGAAAATAGAGAGAAAATAGCAAGGGTTATTTATTTCTGCATAGAACTGGGGACATGCAGGAATGGATGGAGACATGATAATATATATAGGAATTACTTAGCATGGTTGTTGGTGTGGTGGTTATTGGCGAGAGCGTTGAGTGCGGAAGTGAATGACATATTGGTGGTGCTATAACCCCCATCCAGCACAAAGTTAACTCCACTAACGAACTTGGCCTCGTCACTGCTCAAATAAAGCGCGGCTCGCGCCACGTCCTCCGCCTCAAGAACCGTCCCTTTCAACACCGCAACCTTACGCAGCACTTCCTGCGTCTCCTTCTTCTTCATCCTCAGCGCGTTGTTCAGCAACGGAGTGGGAACTCCACCTGGACACACGCAGTTCACTCTGATCCCGTGCTCCCCCAGCTCCACGCACAGGTTCTTCATCAGCCCCACCACCGCGTGCTTCGAAACCGCGTATGCGTGCGTTGTCTCGCCCCCGACAACCGAAGCCACGCTCGACGTGAACAGAATCACCCCTCTCTTCGCCGGAACCATCAACCTTGCCGCATGCTTCGCGCCCAAGAAAGCGCCGTAAACGTTAACTTCGAAAACCCTTTTGAAGGCTTCGTTGTCGGAACCCACTATGGATCGGGTTGAGTCTCCCGAGATGCCGGCATTGTTGTACATTATGTCGAGCTTGCCGTACTTTGTCACTGCCACATCGACAACGTTTTTAACGTCTGAATCGTTTGTTACGTCGCAGTGAACGTAATGAATGGTGTTTGTGCCGAGGGTTTTGCAGAGAGAATGACCTAACTCGTCTTGCACGTCCGCGATAATTACGTTCGCGCCGTGTTGGACGAATAGTTTGGCGGTGGCGGCACCAATGCCACTGGCTCCTCCAGTGATTATCGCCACTTTACCTTCCAGCCTGCGAGATTAATTATATGAGAGATTTATAATTAACTTGTCGTTAGTCAGATTTGATTCGAAGAAAGAAATCTATTACCTTTTGGCAATTGAAGCCATGGAGGTGGACTTGATCATTAGGACTAGGACCAACACTATACAATCAAGTAGTAACGTGTAAAAGGTTGAACGAATGGTAATATTTGTAATGTATGTATATATGCACTTTATAAGGGTTTAGTTTAGTTACCATATGTCAGACCAGTTAGATAAATGAACCCCACCGACCAGCATAATCAAACAACTACTCCCATTGAATGCTGTCAACTGTCATAGTCAACTACGTGGCAGAAGCTAAAGATACTCTCAAACACACTTTTCTTTTTTTTTTTCAACACAGGCCTTTTATCCTAGAAATAATTTTAATTAAGTCGATTAAAATTATTATAAATTATCAATACACTTAAAGTATATTATTTTAATATATATTTTTATTTTTAAATAAAATTTATTAAAAGTTATATAATTATAAATCATTAAATAAAAATCAAAAGTCACATCATTTTATAAATTTTAACTTAGTGAATATTTCATGTATTGCTTTTTATATTGATATTGGTCGAAGGTGGTAAAATGAGTTAATTGGCATGCCTAGCGGGTTAAAAAAGAAAATGAGCCAAATTCTCTAGTTTAGTTTGATTTTTATTTGAATCAGAATTTTGTTGAGTTGGTTTAATAGTTCACTAGGTTGAGAATTTTTTTTTACTTAAACATACTTAAATTTTAAAAAAAATTAAAAAATAATAATAAGTTAAATAGACATGCTTTATTTCGAGATAATTTTTTTGGAATCCAACTAATACCTATGGTCTAGTAGTCGAGTCAAATTAGGCTAGTTCTAAATAATTATTTACTAATTATATAAAATAATTTACATTATTATTTAATTATAAATTATTATTGTTATAATTTTTAAATAATTATTATAAAATTAATAAATCTATCATACATAATAATGATTTGTAATTAAATAATAATGTAAAATTATTTTATGTTGTGAGTATATAGTCTACTTTTTCTTATTTTAATACATTTTTTATTTTTAATTAAAATTTATTAAAACTTATATAATTATAAATGAGATCCACTAAATAAAATATAAAATTTATATCATGTTAATAAATATATATTTTCTCTCTACTCCGGTGTAAATATCATTTCTGTAGAAGGATAATTCTATTTTCACAATTTTTTTTTGTTTTAATGAAGTTTGCAAGAAATATAAAAATAGATAATAATATAATGAAGAGAGAGAAAAATACTATAAAAAATTTAAGTTAGAATAATTTATCTTTTAAAATATTTTAACTTTAGTATATATTTTTAAAATAGAATTATTTTAACTTAACTAATAATCTTAATTTTAAGTACTAAAAATACAATTACATCAACAAAAATTAATCATCTATCATAATTTTATCAAATTCAAGCAAAATTGTTTCCGGATAAAATAAACGTGACCTGTATATATAAACTTTCTCTTTGTAAAATTTTGCTAGCCCCTACCCCTTTCGTAGACACAATAGTTGAAAGCAAAATTTTATGTTATATTTATAAAGCAGTTGATCGACAGACGTTAATGACCAATAAAGTTACAGAGATGATCAAATAACTATATGGTTCTTCATTTACATGTCAATTATTTACGTACACGTTTGGTCACTTCATTTATATTCATACATCAAGGACAGATTCAGTTGTTTCAGAACATTACGTTTTTTTTTTCTTCTTTTAATAGTTGGTTAAAATACAGAGTTTACTAATAATTGGTTATATAGAATGCGTAAATTTTAGCGCAAGATTATATTAATTTAAAATTTAAATATACGGTTATATTAAATATTAAAAAAAAGAACTTTATTGTAAATAATAGTTATATTTTCTTTGAGAATGATTGTCTTCCATAAAAGTCACACATGATCTATAAAAAAACATTGATTATTATTTTTTTTTAAATACTTGTTAATCTAACCGTTAATTAAAGTGACAAAATATTAAAGAATAATTTATAATTGAGTTTGCGATTTTTATCAACATGACAAGCCTTATGACATTGAAATATATAATTTGTAAAAAAATAAAGCCAAAAATAATAGGCATCTTTAAATAATCTATTCCTATACGCTCCCTGATTTGGAGACCAAAATTCTAATCGTCTCCGTTAGAATTTCTCAATTCTTTCTCATGTTTCTGTTTTAGGGAAGCGCATCTCATCTCCCATCTTTTGCAGCTAACAAAAAAAATCCAATTTATCCATTATTATAATATAAATTATTTTTTATAAATTTAAAATATTGATTTTTTAAGAATTTTAATTTTAATTATAATACAATTTATAGAGTTTCCACCAATATTTTTATAAATTTTAAAATATTTATTTATTATAAATTTTAATTATAATTATATAAAAATATATTTATTTTATACAATGTAAATGCTAAAATGCCTACCAAAAAATATATTGCTAAAATATTAGTTATTTTTAAAATAATATGTTTTTGCAAATTTCTAAAAGATTTTAAAAAAAGAATAAATGATATATGCATTGATAATATGAAAAATTTTTACACTCTTATTCAATTACAAATTATCATTATGAAATTGTTTATTTTATAATAATTATTTTAAAAATCATACCAATAATAATTTCTAATTAATTGATAATATAAAAATTAAAAAAAAATCTAAATTTTTTAGATTGTCATCAAATCATAATTTAACATATATAGTAAATTTGTGGACCTTTTATATTAATTATTTTAGAACCTATATCTATCATAATTTTTAGTTGTTTAACGGTTTTTTTTTTTTTTTTACAATGACCGAGCAAAGAAATTAAATTATATAATTAAACTCTTGTAATTTTATATCATTTAATTATAGATAACTTCATTTTATTTTTTACGAACTTAGGATATTTTGATACTAGCGCTTCCATCTTGATAAAAACTGATGGATAGCTGTTATTCCCTCCAAGTTACCTTATATACATATTACTAAGGAAACAATTATTTGCCCAATGAAAGGTAAGTTTCTCATCTTATGGAAAATATTACTGAGGCTCAAAATATAATAGAATTGATTTTCTTTTCAATCCATAATTTGATTGAGGAGAGTAGAGTTGGTGTGTAGAGAATTTTGATATATATTTTAGAAGAAATATTTTTATAAAGAAAATTAAAATTAAAATTGTTGAGAATATGAGGCTAAATACCGAAAACTCTATTCATGTATCATAATCCAATTATAAAAATAAACTTGAAATCATAGTTTAACCCAAAATTTTAAGGTATTATATTTATATATTATTCTCTTATGTTGTTATATGTTGTTTAACTTGTTATTTTTTTTTTCAATATATGTGAGATTTCTTTCTTGTTCTATGATAATAATTTATTAAAATATTTTTTTTAATAAATGATAACTGACTGTAGATTTCATCACATCCTTAAATTTCGAGTGAGTTGTGTTTAATATGTTGAAATTTTATATTCTAATAATTAATGGAAATTAATATTATAAAATAATTATATTAATTATTTATTATTAGTGAATTTATTTTATGTTATTAAATTAAGTGAGTTTATTATACTACTAAATAACATGATATTAACTTAAATGAGCAGATGTCAGTATTGACTTCATTAAGAGATAATGAGAATCATATTAGGTTAACACATTATAAGAAGATTATGGTTCATAATATACCAAATTATTAAAAACTTATACTCTCTTTTTCCATATGTGGAGAGACGAGACGGACAAAAATTTCATTAAAATCTTAAGAGATTCGATTGAGCAAAAATCATAAAGTCATCGTTTAATTTTGTTTGTATTCGTGATTAATTGTTTTGAAGATTTATCAACATCCGTTAAAGAACGCTTAGATCAATAACCGTCAATTTAATTTATTATTAATAATCCAAAATCTTATGGGTATAAAAACAAATTTCTATCCGTAATAATTCAACATATATGATGTAAATATAAAATATGTTTTTCTTATAAATATCCTCTTTGTCATTATTGCTTTCGTCTGAAAATTCTTTAAATTAAAAATTAAAAATATGTACTTAAAATTTTATTTTTAAAATAATATCCATCTTCTTATTTTTTTTTATCTTAAACTCCTGTAATTTATATAATTTATATCTCTCCCATTAAGATTGACATCCTCTAAATTGTAACTCAAACTTTCTAAAAGATCAAATGTAATTCAATCTTAATCTAGGAAATGCCTAAGTAATTTATCCAACAATATATAGTTTTAATCTTTCTATAAGGTTAAAATATTAGTTTGTAAAACAATTTAAAATAATCGATCAAGTGTTTCTCTAGGGACCCTTTTGGTTTTTTCTCAATTTATTTTGTAATGATTCGGTATTTTTGTCTTCTTCATGATTCATGAGTAGTGGATGCATTGTCTTTTCTTACTCTGTTCCCTTTCATGACGAATTCTGTCGCCTAATTGGCAACATTTCCTTTAAAATGAACAGCGTGGTTGTTAATAAATATAGAATCTAATAAATGCCCACCCACAATGGGGACTAAATTGGTAAGTAAATTGACTTTAATCGTCATGGCGTTTTCAATGTTGAAAAATTGAGCCATATATAAGAAAGTATTTATGGGAAAGAATTTCGTAAAAAATAAATAAATTATGGGAAAGAAATACTCGCAGTACGAAAGAATAGTTCATTTACTAACTTTAAAACTGTATTTGAATAAGGTTGATGGGAATGGATCTTAGAAGGATAAAAGATGAAGGAAAATGTACATAATATCTTAAGGTGTGGACAAACATTTTTTTTAGACTTGTTTTGTTCTATTAATATCACCACAACTTGGGTTTACGATGAATTTTCTTTAGGAAATAATGAAAATCATTGAGTATGTTTCTCAACACAAATCATATTATATCTAATGATAAAAAATTTATAAATATCAAATTATATTATCACTTATCAATCTGATGCTTATTTGAATGGAATTGAATTTAAATCTTTAGCAATGTTTGTAGTTTTATAAATGAAAAAAATATAATTGAAAAAAATAAATCATTAAAAATAATTAATCAAAAATTTCAATAGAAATTTATTATAGACAAATTCTACCAATACTTTATGCCTAATAAAAAAATTATTTTACTTCACAACTTATCAGGTCAATATTTAATCATAAGTATTTAGTCATTCTCTCTCTCTTTTTTTCTCTATCCGTATTTAAAATCTCATAATTTCAACTAAGTAAAAGCTATAATAAGGATTGGAATAAGAAGCATGTAGAAAATTTTGACAAGAAAATCAAAGAAGCCAAAATTAATGTAAATGAGATTTACATTAAACACGATGTTGGAAAAAGAAATTGAGTTAAAATGATATAAGAAGAAGAGTAAAAGTTTCTAAAGTGAGCTTAATAAGAGAGTATAAATTAAACTAGAAGAAGTGTAAGTCAGTCTCAAAAGTCCCTGAGGTCTTTTTTTTTTTTTCTGTCTGTTTGGTTTGGAATTAGTCCTTTTAGCTTTGGCTTTGATATCATCTAAGAGCTTGTATAGTGAGTCCAATAAAAGAGTAGGATTTCGGTCCAGAAAGAAGTATTGAACAAAAAAATTTGAACTAATTGAATTTAATTTTTTTATTTTTATATATATTTCTATTTATTTTTAGTTGTACACGTTTAACTTGTTTTTCAAAAAAAAAAAAAAGGAAAGCTTATTTTGTTGAAAAAGTATATTCAAATTGAGAAATGAGGGAGATGCAAAGACAATATTTCATTCTTGCATAAAAAAGAGACAATATTTCATTCTTGCATAAAAAAAGAGAAGATAAATGAAAATTTAAGCTTAGAGTTCGGTGAAAACAGGGTGGGAGAGTGGATCAATTGGCGAAGACAATGAAAGCTCATTTCTGCCATTTCTTCTTAAGTCGATAAAAGTGCATGCCCATTTTTTTGCGAGGTGAATTTTAGAAAACTAAAAGAAGACGAAGCTAATATTCTCACGCCAGAGTTTTCGAAGGAGGAAATAGAAAAAAATGCAGTGTGGAATTGCGGGGTTTGAAAATGTCGTGGCCGGAGGAAGCAAATTTTATTTTATCAAAAAATTCTGGAAAAAAAAATCAAGAGTCATTTCATAAGATTTGTAGTTGAATTTGAATTTCATTCCATTTGTAAATTGGTTATAAGGTCTAATACTTCCTTTAAAGTCTTCTAAGATGGAGATTCTAAAACAGAATATATATATAGACCAATTTCTTAGTTAGATGCATGCACCAAGTCTTAGCAAAATTACTGGGGAATAGGAAGAAAAAGGTGTTGGATTCAGTGATGTCAAAGTATACATTTTGTCAAAAAAAAAAAGGATGAAAGAATATATTGGATAGTATCATAATTGAACTTGTCGATAGAGGAGGCAAAAAGTGGTAAATAAATTATTTCCTTTTCAAGATAGATGTCAAAAAGGCTCATAATCAAATTGGAAAATTTGAATTTTATGATGGAGAGAATGGAATTTATAATTAAATAGAGATATATAGGAACACTTGGATCTAACGTATATTTTAATTATATTATACTTTTTTTTCATTTTATTATTAATTACATTATTTTTTATTGTATACATTATTATACAAAAAACATTTTTCGATTAATATTGGTGAAGGAAAGTCTCTGGAGACTTTAGTATTTGAAGGGGATTGAAATAGGACAATCTCCTATTCCCATTTCTATTTTCTTGATACTTGCCTGCCTAAGGTTGAAGCAAAATGATGAATCAAGTTGTTAATATAGAACTATTTATTGGATTCAAATGCACATTTACAATATGTGGATGACACATTAGATTTTTAATGTTTTTTTATAAGTAAAAATTTAATTAAAAAAACATAATATAAAGATACTCTAACCTACATACAAAAGTCTTACAAAATTATTTCAGATGAATAAAAAGAAACGCATTATAATTAAGATCAATACACCAATTAAAAAAGTGCATTGAACATTTACAATATGCGGATGATGAGGGAGATGAATATGTAAATAACATGTAAGCATTAAAAGCAATACTAAAGTAGTTTGAATTAGCTTATTGTCCAAAAGTGAATTTTTTAAAAGTTAATTGATTCTGTAAAAAAAAAAAAAGAAGAAAGTTAATTGATTGGGTCTAATATGGATGAAAGATGGGTGAAGAAGGCTGTTGGTTTTTTAAATTGCGAAATTGGGGTATTCGGTTTTCCATTTAATTACCTTCGCATTCTAACGAGTTTATGATATCAACCTTTCACTCATACTAGATTTCTCTAGTTTATTTCCTTTTGATATCTTGTTTTATTTATAATATTTTTTTTATTAGATACCATGCTTTATTCATGAGCTATCTTGATATCAATCAAGCATTTTTTTTAAAGAGCAATGCTAAATGGAATGGAAGTTTATGGGACAAAAAGTTTTATGAAACAGATGTTCTAACATAATTGTTGAATTGTAAATTAAAAATAAAATAAAATTGATAATTAACATAAATCATGACTGATTAGCTATATGTACTATTCATGCTACACCAATTCGTTCTAGTAAGCAATTTTCTTTTTTAAATCATAAGCTTACATGATTGGTATTTCATATTGTCCAAATGAGTTATCCCTTAACAAATAATGAAGTGTAAATAATTCTTTATACACGAAGACTCAACCAAACAATTTCGTATGACCAAACATATGTTTCAATACAAGTAGGTGCACATGCACTCCACGCACCTGCCACGTAAGCCACATGTCCTATGACAATCTAAAAGATTTTTTTTGTGCAAAATTCTTTGTATAATTGAACTTCATGTTCTGCTGTATGAGTATTAGCTTCACCGTCATTTCACTCACTCCTTTTGCTACTCTTACTTGAGTGTTGGTATTTATAGGTAGTTAGTTATTACTGGAGTTTATTAACCATCGTAACAGTTGTTTCCTTAGGCATCATTGTGGCTTATACTGTATAGAAGTTCATTATTTTATCTTCTCTTTTGATCTGTTTTATTTCCATTTTCAACATTTAAGTCTCCCTTAGGCATAGGTTTTCATCTGGAATCTCTTTTCAGTAAATTTTTATAGGGAGGAGGAGAGGATAAAAAGAAATTTCAACGGATAATATGAGACTGAATTTATTAAAAGCTATATCAACGCATCGTTACGTAAATGGAGGTGGTTGTGGAGGGTTGAAAAAGATTGTAAAATCTGTAAAATTTTAGAGTCAAAATAAGCTGAGGAAGACAAAAAAGAGTCTTTTGTGAGAAATATGGGTTTAAGATAGTGGAAAAACTTAGGTAAAATAAAAGAAAGTGGTGGAGTTAAATATCAGTGTCGGTTTGAAAAGAATTACAAGAAAATAATAATAGATTGGCCAGAAACTATTTTGGAGTGATACTCAAAAAAGATTGATATATGTACACTTATCATCTATTATATTTATATTTCTCTTTCTTACTTTTTAGATAGATGTCATCTATATGTTAGGTGGCTATGTATAATTATTCTACTTAAAATATAGGGAGATTCCATTAAAAGATATGCTCCTAAATTATATAATATTGTTTCAAATAAAAATGGAAAACTCATTAATTAATCATGGAGGATTGAAAAATGGAAGTTAGTAAGAGTTTATAATTTTGTATTATTATTCTTAAAATTTGGATTTGAGTTTAATTTAACTCTATTTATATACTCTATTCAGGTTATCTCACTCAACACATATTTTTCATGCAAAAATTGAGACATTTTAAGGATAAAGTTGGTTGAATTGAATATTTATGAGTGGTTCAATAATTATCTAATTGTAGGTGATTTTAAACCTAATAATAATCATTAGGATATGTTTCTAATACTATTTTAAAAATATAAGTTTAGACATAATTTAACAAAAAAAAAAAAACCTTTGTAAAACGAGAATTTCCTCCACTTATATCTTCTATTCAATTTTTTAGGACAACGATTGAATGAGTCTGAACACCAAGAATATCAAAATTCTTAAATTTCTTAGTGAGTAAAATTTCTAATTAGTTAATCACATTATAACACTTGGTAACATATTTATAATGCAAAATCAAAATGACGTGGAGGTGGAATAGAAACTTATCCAGTAATTATTTGGTAAGATCTGCATACAAGTTGATAATTAATTCAAGACGGCAGCCAGATGGTTCTTTCTACAAATTATTTTGGAACAGTTTGGTCCCTTTGAAGATCAATGCTATGGGTTGGAAAGTTCCACAGGACAGAATCCCTTCAAAAAGCAATTTAGCAAAAAGAAGTATCATACAAGAGGTTGAGGCCATCGTCCCATATCATATATGCGGAGAGGACTAGGCAATTTCAAATCACTTGTTTTAGAATGCAATCGGTATAGTGGTCTTCGGAGAGAATGTTGTAGATGCTTTGGTATATCCACAATGTTGAAAAATAATTGTTTGGAGTTTGGACCTTAGAGGCCTTCCAACATGCAAAGAAGAAACAAGGAACCAGTGGTAGGTGATATGGTTCGCAATCATTTGGACACTGTGGTTGGATATTAATCAATTGTTCTTCTTCTTAAAGAGCAGTGTGCCATAGACGGTCATATCAAATTGGTAAAACTAAGGTCTTGATCTTGGTTGAAGGCAAAAAATTCCAATTTTTAATTACTCTTTGGTTTATCAATCCTGAACTTTGACCATTCAGAGTAGGTGAAATCTGTATATATAGGAGTGAACTTGGATGTGTGAGAGTAACTATAATTCTCTAAAATTAAGATACAATTCAATGGGATCAGAAGTCAGAACACGGGGGCAGGGGAGGAATATAATGGATCATAAGAGTAGGAATTTTGATCTATTTTGATCATTGCAGAAGTACAAAATTTTGTCATAGTAATCCATGTTAAAATACATACAGCAAGCTATTTCCTTTTGCTGCAATCTCGTTATTTAGCAGCTGACAATATCATAAAACATCCCCTGTAGATTTGGTGATACAGTTATTCTGGTTCTGATTTAAGTCTGCCATATGGTACCTTTACGATTTGATAAGGCAACGATAATTTAATTGAATAGTTTTGGTTTGATTATGAAATAGCGTGATAGGATGTTGGTCTCATATTACATGTTATGGTGCTGGGTTCGTTGTGGTGGTAATTTATTGTAATTAGTTTGCGGCAAAATTCACAAGTAGAGTAAAGGAGCAACATAATATTTCATAATAAAGAACCAATCCAAGACACAGAATAGCTCAATATATATGAGCCCTTATTAGTGACTCAACTCTTACTTATTGATAGTGTAGACAAAATCAAGAGTGGGAGTACTGGAACATGTGAAAGGAAGGATTAACAATGCTGAAGCCTCCATCTATGAGCAAATTATGGCCACTCACATACCTGGAATCATCACTAGCAAAATAAAGTGCCGCATTAGCCACATCGTCAGTTTTAAGGGTGACACCCTTGAGGTTAGCGAGCGAGCCCATGATATTCTCAAACTCGTCATCATTAGCACCAACGAACTTGGTCGCCAAGGGTGTAACAAGAGCGTAAGGTGACAAACAATTCACCCTGATTCCGAACTGTCCAAGCTCAACCGCTGCATTTTTAGTTAGACCAACCACGGCATGCTTAGCACAACAGTACGCATGCGAGGCTGCACCACCAACGTACGAGCTTATACTGGCCGTTGAGATTATGCTACCACCACGCGCTGGGATCATCGCCTGCGCCGCGTGTTTCATCCCAAGGAAAACACCTATCCCCGACGACAATACAATGCGCATATGGAAATAAAAAACATCCTTTTAAAAATTATTAAATTATAAAAACAGAGAATTGTCTTCTAATTCTATTTATATACTCTGTTTATGATATGAACGAGGGTAGTTTGTACTAAATTAATTACCTGTGACATTGACGCTGAGAACACGTTCGAAATCTTCCTTATCGTTGTCAATGATTCGGTTCTTGTTGGGATCAACTATGCCAGCGTTGTTGAACATGATGTCTAGCTTCCCGTAAGTTTGGACGGCTTTGTCGACGGCATTTTTGACTTGGTTCTCGTCAGTGACATCGCAATGGACATAAAAACATGTCGATGTCCCTATGGACTGAACAAGGGAATGTCCCAGTTCGTCTTGGATGTCGGCGATCACTACTTTGGCTCCGTGCTCAGCGAATATTTCTGCGCTGCGTTTGCCAATGCCACTAGCTCCTCCTGTTATCAATGCAACTTTTCCTTCCAGCCTGCACAAAATAACACTTTATTCTTGCTTCTTCACAACTCTTTATTTCATATCATATTCTTTCTTCTAATTCTAAAATGACACCTAAACCAAAAACAACATCAGTAATAAGAGAAAAGTTACTTTTTCACTATACATATGACTTTTAAATTAGGAAAAGGAACGTAACACCAAGAAGTAATTTCAATTTTTTGACAACTATATATTAGATTAATTTAAATTCACGATCTAATTAATAAAAAGAAATACAAGAACAGAAACACTGAGGTAGTTAAGAAAAGTATAATTTCTTTTTTAAATGCACTCTTTTTTTTATTTTTTGAGACCGAAAGTAAAAGCTACCGGTATGTGGTTCTTATAAAATTTTCATGGTCATGTCATATGTGAATAAGAATATGGAGGGATGTTTTACCATACTATTAACACATATGAAGGTACAACACAAATATTAGAATTTACTTGGAAGAAATTTCACATCATGCTCGGTTGTGTACTAGTACATCCTCAAATTCTCATAACTGATCAAGCATTTGATCGTGGATACGTACCTTCTGTTGAGTGCAGAGGTTGAGCTTGCCATTGATATTTCCCAAGAGAAAAAGAAAGGGATAGATAGAAGGAACAACCTGTTAGTACGAAATTAGAGACAAGCTTTATAGCAAACAGCAATGAGGTAGGCCGAAATCACTCATATTTTATTATTAGTTTTATAGAAAATTACGATGTGGCTTGGGTTCTGATTCTATAAAAAGACCCATAGGTTGAATTATTTACTGATTTGTTTTAATTAGGATATCAATAATTTAAACAACGAATGGTTAGTATAAAGGGATTAATTTATTTAAGTAAAAAACGACAAGGTCAGCTCCCGCTGCGGACTACGAATAATCAAGTTGGAATCTTATCCTGGAGAATTTGTTTTACATCTTTCACAAGGTTAGCTCCCACTTGCTTCATTTGAAATAATTGAAGTATATAGAATTAAAACCATTTTAAAAGAAATATGGCAGTAAGGATCGTTATTTTGATCAATGCTGGCAAATCTTTTATATAATAAACCCAAAATATATATATATATTAATCAGTTCATTTTTATATATTCTATTTATTATTTTTAATTATATATTAAATGCATATTAAATTTTAAATACACATTTTTAATTCTTATATATGTATCGATAGGAATGCATTTAATATGATGATATTTTAACTATTAATTAGGTAGTTCAAAATTTTTATCATTACTTATATCTTATAAAATTAATAAATAAAAGAAATATGATAATATTTATAAATACATATTATTAACAAAACTTTTAGAGTAAATATTTTATATAATAAAGAAATAAGTTTTGGCATAATTTTTTCCTGCTTAAAAAAAAATAGATTAATTCATTCATTCTTATATATTCTGTTTATTTATTTTAATTAAACTATATATACATAGTGGAATTTTATATATACCCTTTACACATTTAATTTTTTTAATTCTAATATATATATTGGGAGAAGCACATTTAATATGATGATAATTTAATTATTAATTAATTCAAAACTTATATCTCTACTTATATCTTATATAATTAATAAATAAAAATATTTTATTTTATTCAATTAATTGTTATTTTTATAAATATTATACTTCTCAAATTTAATTTCATAATTAAATTTTTTATAACTTTATTTTATTTTTAATTAAAAAATTAAATCAAAATAACGATAACTTACAATTCAAGAGACTCAAATACAATTACTTGGTATTATAAAAATTACTATTTTATTTATTCTATTCCTACAAATTACATAGTTCATGCAATTACTATTTTTTTCAATTAATTTGTTCTAATAGTTATGCTAATAATATGTAATTATAAATATTATTTTATTTTTTTTATTTATTAATTTCATAAGATATGTGTAGTGATAGAAGCTTTGTACTAATTTATAATTAAAATATTATCATATTAAATGCATTTCTCCCAATATATATATATAAGAATTAAAAATATAAAATTTATAAAAGATGTATTTAAAACTCACCATGCATTTAATGTCTAATTGAAGAAATAAATAGAATATGTAAGAATAAATTGAATAAAATATTCTTATTTTGGAAAAAAAATTGCAACAAAACTTCATTACTTTATTATATAAAAGATTTGTTCTAACAATTATGATAATATTCTATATTAATACATACTATCACATTTTATCTATTTATTAATTCTATAAGATATAATTAATGGTAGAAGTTTTGAACTAATTAGTGATTAAAATATTATCATATTAAAGACACTCCTCACAATATTTATAAGAATTAAAAAATTAAAAATGTTAAAAAATATATTTAATACCCACAATGTATTTAATGTTTGATGAAATAAATAGAATATATAAGAATAAAATGACTAAATTATCATTGTTTTTGAAAGAAAAATCTACCCCAAACTTTTCTGTTTTAGTAAGTGAATCTTAACCTATAAACACACCTATTTTAAAGGTATTTTTTTCTCTACCTAAGATACAATATTTTTGAGCTGGATTTTCAGAAATGATTATTTATTAAAAATGTAAATTTCTTTAGTCCAATTATTGTCATTGATAATTGGTTGAAAGGCATACACTAATTGTGGTGCACTTGACCTATGTTGTGAAGCAACCTATCAAATTCCTAAATTGTATTATAAGAGATATAAGATGTGTATTCTGTGTAAAACTATTGAAGATAAATAGGTTTTGTGTGTGCGTTATTTCTCAATTCACATTTCTTGTTTTTGTTCTCCCCCTAAACTCTAGTTTATCAAACACACATCACAGATAAATTTATATTCATCAGATCTTATTAGTCTATAAATTGGCAGCGACAACGGCAAATCTTGAATTAAAACCATTGCATACAGCTTTTGGCCACTGATTTCAACTAAATCAATGACAAACTAGTTTTCTGCATTGCAGACTACTGCAATTTAAACCCAAGACTTAACAAAATCCCTTTTACCGCCATGCAGACAACTGCAGTTTAAATCTGACCTTGATAATCCCTCCAGCCAGAATTGCATCCCAACATGTTTGTTTAGGCGCATAAAAAATCCAGCGCAAGAAAGAAGTTGCTTTATAAACACCTGTATTGCAAAATTAAGACCCAGAGCTTGGCTGATACATCACAGTATGTAAGTGAAAACAGGAATAAACTTTAGTCCTGTCAACTCCATTTACAATTTAATAACCAGGCGCAACTGCTAAGTTTCCAGACCAACCGAAAACGAAGTCACATCAATTTCCATGTTCTGCAACCAAATTATCCAATTTAGAACTTCATACATGGAATTGTGAAAGCTCAAAATACCAAAAGAACTCAGCCCTGGACTAAATTTTACTGCAACCAGGTATCTTCCGCACTCTCCTTTCTGTCATCTTACTTCTCACAATGGCAACATCAATCCATCGTTCTGCTGCTGCATAGATGTCCGACAACAGCACATAGTTAGCTGCATTTCGAGGCTCAAGCTCAAAAAGTCGATTAGCAACAATTTCTCCCAGCTCTGAATCACCATATAGTTTACATGCCCCAAGAAGTGCACCCCAGGCACCAGCATGAGGCTCCCCTGGCATTAACTGTACAAGTTCATATGCATCCCTTATGTGCCCTGACCGGCTTAGAAGATCCACCATACACGCATAGTGATCAGGTGAAGGCCTAATGCAGTATTTTTGCTTCAAGGACTGGAAATACTTCCGGCCCTCATCAACAAGCCCAGCATGACTACAAGCTGTGAGGATGACTGTGAAGGCCACCTCGTCCGGAGTTATCCCTTCCATCAGCATCCTGTTAAACAGATTCACCGCCTCTTCCCCGCGCCCATGAATTGACAACCCTTGCATCATCGAACAATACAAGACTAGATCTCGTTTAGGCTTTTCCTCAAACAATCTCAGTGCCCTTTCCATGTTTCCACACTTAGCATTCATATCCAGAAGCGCAGCAATTACATGGTCCTGCTGAAGATCAATTGAGCTCCTGCTTACATAAGAATCAACCCACTGAGCCAGTTCCAAATGACCCAACTGCGACGAAGCAGACATCAAGCTAACCAATACGAATTCATCAGGCTTCACATTCATCGATTCCATCTCGAGAAAAACTCTCAACGCCTGATTAGGCTGGCCATTTTGGACATAACCCGATATCAAAGCAGACCAGGCAACAACATCCTTCGCCCGAGAATGATCAAACAAGAACCTCGAGGCCACCATGTCACCCGCCTTGGCATACCCATCAATCATGGTGGTGAAAGAAACAACATTCTTCTCAGGCATAGCATCAAACACGCCTCTGGCGCCGGTCATATCCCCTACCTTCACAAAACCCAGCATCATGGCGTTCCAAGAAGGCACATTTCTGTGCGGCATTTCATCAAACACCTTCTTGGCCTCCACAACATCTCCAAGGGAAGCATAGCCAACAAGCAAAGCAGTCCAAGAAACCACATTCCTCTTAGACATTCCATCAAACACCCTGCGAGCATCAACAATAGCATTACACTTGCCATACATGTCAATCAAACTGGTGGCCACGTAGAGATCCTGGTGCACGCCGCACCTGAGCGCGGACCCATGAAGCGATTGTCCTTCGAATAGCTTGGACATGCTGGAACAGGCTTTAATGACAGAAGGGTAGGTGCAGGAATCGGGAAGAGACCCATGCGCCTTCTTCATGAGAAGGAAGGCGGAGAGGGTATGGGAAAAGAAACGGTTTTGGCAGTGGGAATTAATGAGGGTGTTCCAGAGGAAGGTGGAAGGGGCGAGAACGCGGCAAAAGACGGAGACAGAGTAGGAGAGGGAATGAACGCGGGAAATGAAAAGGGAAACGAGGAAGTGGTCTTGCTCGAGGCCTCGGTGGATTATGCAGGCATGGACTTGTTCGAGATGTTCACTGCTCTTGCAGGCCTTCAGGAGGGTGCTGATGCTCGCAGCTGCACGACCACCACACCACTCACAGATTGAACGCATGGAAACGCCTGCATATGCATTTCTGCAATATGCTTTCACTTTCACCCTTCCCCTCTTCTTTTTCTTGCTTTTTTTTTTCAATAAACATTCTTTTTTTTTGTTGATAAAAATTTTATTTTAATTTTAATTATTTGAAATAATTAGTATTTTAATACATCGTAAAACAAAAATATTTGTTTTTATATAATAAAAAGTTATAATAAATAAATATGTTATTATATTCATTATATTTTATATTTACACTGAACAAATTAAATAGTAATATAAAATTACTTTAAATTATTAATAATTTATTTTAAAAATAATTAAAATTTAATTTAGATATAAACATAAAAAAATTATAAATTAAAAGGAATAAATGGTTAAAGATATTAAGTATATAAATAAAGATAAAATAAAATAATAATTTGTTATGTTTGAAAAAAATAACTTTTTTTAGTTAGTTTTGGAATAGTACGTAAAATTCATTTCTAAATTGTCTTTTTTAATTTATATATAATATAAAAGTAGATGTTATTAAGGAATTAGGATCCTTTTGGCTAAAAAGGTTTGCTACGTAAGTATTAATGTATAAGTTATTTTTATGATCAAAGAAAAATATGATAATATTTATATAAAGATTTTATTTTTTCAAAAGAGAGTTATAATACATCCTAGAAAGAGAGACCAGAGGGAAGAGAAAGAAATAGAATGCATTATGAGTGAGTGATTAAATTCATGCGCCTATAATTTAATATTGCAAGTTAACCAAATTTTTCATTTTAAATTTGAACTTATGATATTCTTTTTTCGTTACTGTATTATAAGTGCAATTTAGGCATGCTATCATCAAAGGATTTTCTGAATTCAAAAAAAATAATGACAAAGAAAACATTTTGCATCATTTGTCAAATTTATCGGACATAGTTTTTTTTTTTTTTTATACTTTTACATAATAGAAGCAAAATGAGTTTCATGAAACTAATAATTGTTATAGTTCCCCTTGTGCTGGTGTAACATGTCTCAAATTTCCGAAGTGGTGAAAAGAAACAGAACCACTTCGGCTAGGAATAAACTAGACAATCCAACCCGATTATAGTCATATTTGTTCAATTTAAGTTGACACTTAAAATTGGGAAAAACCCAACCTACTTTTTTTTTAATCGATTTACAGCCAGAATTCCTCTAAAGCTGACCCAATCCGTCACCACCCTCTGCCAATTGGATCTTCCTCGTGGGAGACAGTGGTAGTAGTATCCTTAGATAGACAAGGGAGAAAATACAGAATGTTCTTAGTCACCTTCAGCATATGTTACAGGAGAAAACAAAAACTCGCCGGTTATACTTATATAACACATGTTCTGAACTCTACAAACACGACCATACCTAGTCATAGGGTCAAATGAAAATTTAAGCAGCAAGGGCTGCAACTTTAGCAGCAAGGGCTATTAACAAAATAAAACTTAAAAGGAGAATAGTAGCTGGTGGATATATGATATTTGCTGTCCTGCATTTCTACCAGCCATCATGATAGAACAAGCAAACTTGTGTCAAGATATGAGCATTAAGTCACCTTTTGGACTTCCTTACACTCTGGCCCTCACCCCTGGCTTCCCCTAACCTTGATTTTAGACCATTGCCCTGCGCTGTACCCGGTCTTTCCTGGAGATCCCGTGGTGGCCAAGGCTGGGAAAATTGTCTAGTTGGACTGGCATAACCTCTGGAAGATCCAAGCCTGGAACCTGCCAATATCTGATCTCTTAGACCCTTTACTGATTTATAGCCTTGCATTTCATCGCCGTAACCTTTTCCTTGTGCTTGCTTTTCCAGTTCATAAAAGCTTTCCCAGTCTATCCCATCTCCTGAACTTTGAAGCTTCTCAGCTTGGACTCCCCATTCCATTCCATCTGATATACTCCTTTGCAGAGATGTGCTTTTCCTTGAAGGTCTCCCAGAGGTAGACCTCCTACTACCTTTCACTTCTTCCTCAATTGGATATCTTCTTGTATCCAATCTGCTTTCAGAAGGGTAGGTCCACTTGTAACTCTTGTTGTTGTTGTCCATATTTAATTCTATAGAATGCAGATCACTTTCACCAGATTCCTCCTCACATTCTACTCCATTGTCAACCTCTCCTCCGTCATCTTCTTTATCCTCAATGAGATGGGAACCTATTCGGCTTCTGCCCAGATATGCCGCAATTTCTTCATCATTCAAGTGCGTGGAACTGCAACCTTTCTCTCTCACTTGTTTGCTTCCTAGGAAAGCTTCAAGTTGATTCCTGAGCTTATCAACGGCTGCATTCTTTTCCTCAAGCTGATATTTTGCCTCCGAGAGTTTCTTTTGTGCTCTCTCCTCTCGTAACCTATCAGTCAACTGCATTATTTCCTTTTCTTTCTCTACCTCTTCACAAACTTTTGTAGATACTCTCTTTTGTTTCTCAATCTCAGATTTATCTTCATCGGCATCTCTTGCTAACTCATCACATACTTGCTCAATAATTTCTCTTGCTCTCTTCTCACTTTCAAGTTCCTTCACCACCTTGAGAAGGGATGCTTTGGTGTCGGCCAGTTCTCTGCCAAGCTTCTTGTTCAAGCTTTCAGACCGTCTCCTGAGCTTCCTCTCGACATCAAGTTCTCCAGCAATGGATTCAATTGCAGCTTCAACAATTTCTTGCTCCTTGTTTTTCCAAGCAGCCTTTTCTTCAGCAAAACACTTCATCAAATAATTTATCTCATTCTGATCCGAGCGCTGTTCCTGGATAAGCTGATTGACCTGTAGCCGAGCCCTCTCCAGCTCTGTATGCAAAGCTGAGATAAGGGACATACTAGATGAAGGACGATCTTCATGGCCCCACATCCGGTTTATAATTTTAAGTAGCTCTTTGGATGTCGTTAAAGCATTACTAACATCCTTTAAACGTGCTTTAACTCCAACAGCAGATGAAGCAGGGGTCTGTGATCGGGATCTGGTTTCAATCTGCAAGAAAACCAAGATTTATAAGGAGTCATGCACATCATGTATTATTCTCGACAATTTAAAACTATAAAAGTTAAGTGATATGAAGAATGCAATTACATGTTAAAATAGGCAAGTGCATGACAGGGTGTTTTGTGTTTTTGCAGGGTACATTTCAAACCAAATAAAAACAATAAACAAAACTAAACCTCCATTCAAAGTAACAGAAAATTTGTAAATTAACTTCGGTATGCAGTTTGGCTATTCTGATGTGAATAGAGAATCTTGGCATGCTAAACTTATAATCTGTTTCAGTACAGGTCTTCTATTCCCATATCAGGAAGAAATCATATTAATCTGCCAGCAACCATTGAGCTACTAGTTAGATGTACAGTAGTTGAACCAGGATTCAAATTTTACAAATTCATTCATGTATTGTAAGATACAAAGTCATTTAAGATTTATCTTGGTATACGAATCGATAGGTAGCCAAATTCTATCAGATAGTAAGATTCGAATAATGAATCATGAGATTCTAATAACTATGGTTAGATGCACTAAAAATATAATTACTAGCAAGAGCATCAACAAGGGACCGTGTGCAATTGTGCATACATATCATAGCAACCGCACCCACACGACGTTTTCATTGAAAGAAATTCCTTATTTGTCCAAAATAATGAAAACATATAAGCAACCGAGTTGTCAAAAAACAGTGCTAACATGGCAGAGGAATACAACACCCAAAAACAATACAAAATGCAGAAAACCTCTACCCAAAGTAAAGAAGAACAAAGCATAAATTATCTTGAATGAGAATGGATATTCTCATGTGACATTTTCACATGACAAGGTCATGTAAATTTTGTAACTCTCTCTCTGTGGGAATGGATCCTCACTTTTGTGTCTATCTCTCTCTTTACAGACATCAGATTGCAGGTCCCATTCATCATCTACGAAGAGACGAACAGACACAAAATTTTCATGTAACATTTTTATATAAAAATTAACGAAAGGGTCCATTCCCCTCTTTCCATAAACAATAACAAAGTTCAATAGGAGCCCACCTATTATGTTTATAAAGAGAGATAGACACAATTTGGCCATAACCTTCCTCATAGTATAAAGACATATATTAGCATTGGAATTAGATTAGATACCTCCATGAGACTGACATTGCTAAGAGAGTCCAAAGGGTGTTCAGTGATCCTCGGCCTGTGAGAAACAGACGGAGTTCTCTTCTGGCGACTCCCAGTTCCAGATCGATCCATTCTCTACAAGAACAAAACTGTGAGAAACATATATATAATTAATTTGTAGTTAATTAATAAAAGAAATTGTTGGGCAACCAGTCCCACGTCGGGCAAATAAAGAAAAATGAAAATGCATAAAAGGAAGAATCGATTGTTATCCAAGTTAAATTGAAGGGAAAGTACCTCGGACACAGGACTGTGTGATGGATCGGACAAATGGGGAGGCAGAGAACCCGAACGGGTGGACCTGGCGACCCTTTCTCTTGGTCTGAGGTCCTTCTTGGACCTGACGCTGGGCGAAGGAATCTCGTTCATCTCCCACAGCGTGGCCGCAAGCTTCCGCGCCGACACCGGAGCCTGGCGGGGCTTGGCGCAGGTCTGCGACGGCGGATACTTGGGGGAGCCCAATGTCCTTAGGGGAGATCTTGAGCTCATGAGCTTCCACGTGGGTACGGGCGTACTGGATCCGCCCCGCTTTCCCACCATAATAGTCCTCTTGAAGCGGTAGTTGTGCAACACAGAGGACGAGGACGACGCCGACGAGGAACACCCTCGCTTTCGGATCTTCCCAGGAATCATGTCCATGCCGCTTAGGTTTTGCCTCAGCATCGGTATCAGTAGTTTTGGTGCCGCGAGATTTGTCTTTGATGAGCACACACCAGGGACATAGCAAATAGCAAGAGCAGGAGGAAAGTGTGATCGAACACGTGTCTGGTTTTGAGTGGTGGGGTGGAGCAACGTAGGACGGTGATTGGGGTTGGAAGGAAAGTAGAGAAGAGAAAGAGTGTAATGTAATGTAGTATTAGCGAAGATTGGGTGGAGTGGTATTATAGCGACACCATGTACGCCGCTTTTGGCAGTTGGCACCCTCACTCACATCTCAATCATCATCACCACAACATTTGACTTTGACATCTACCATTGATTGGATTCTTTTGCGACCAAGTTTCAGCCATTTAATTCTCCTTCTCCCTTTTTTCTCTTTTTTCCACAGACAAGTTAATTCATTCTCATAATATTATTTTATTCATTCAAATCTTCATTGCCGCTTTTTATCAAAACAAAATATTATTTTATTCATTCAATTTAAAATCTAAATTTAATTTATGTTCAATTGATCTTTTTTATTGAAATTTGATTTACAAATTCACAACAATTCATAAAATATAATATTTTATAAAAAAATTAATTAAATATATGTTTGAATTAATTCATCAAAATATAAATCAAACTACCAAAATTTATTTTATAAAATAAAAAAAACACAATAACAACTGTCATTAGCCAGTAATTCTGTCAAAATTAAGTTTGAGTCGAAGATATAAAATTTCTTAATAAAATTTTATTTTTAAAAAAATGTAATGCAGAAATTGTGTTAAGTGTAAAATCAATTTATTTTAAATTTAGACAAAAATTTAATCACAACTAATTTAATTTATCAAATATTTTTTAATTTCATCGGATATTCTATTCACTCGTGTCAATTTTCTCCAAATGATTGTTATTTTCGTTTCTTTTTATTTGTTATTTTTAAAGAATAATTTTTATTTATATAATTATTTTCTTAATTGTACCTTGATCAGAAAAGAAAAAATAGTATATAAAATATAAAATAAAAGAAATAAAGAGTACACTAAAAATTATAAACAATACAAAATAAATAAAGTTTTAATATGTATGCAACAATCTTAAAAGTTAAAACGACCGATTACAAAAAAGGAAGACGGTATACGACAGATCACGTGGTCAACTCATGTCACAAATATAACCTCGCGCAACTCCTCTTCCCCACCTCCACTCCAACTCCAAAGTACACTAACAAAGCCAATTACAGAATTAGACAAAAAAAGAAAAAACAATTACATGGAAAACGGAATCTTGAGAGGTGGGGGCATGATGATCAAGATCACATTACATCGCCTAATTTGAGCGTGTCAATATCACAAACTACCAATGGCACCATTTATGATCTTCCCCTTCATTTAAGCTAGGGGTCATGACTTTTAATTTTGGTTATGTTTGACCACCCCCTCCAGTACCCCAAATACTTGCATCGATATTTTTTTTTATTATAAATAACCTTAATTCAGACCTTGACGATAAGATCGTAGAGTAAATATTTTTCCTTTTCAAAAATATAAATAGATAAAAAAAAAAAAAGAAAGAAACTGTTGACAAGATCACGAATCTACTATGTATATCATAGTAACAATTAATCTGTTTTCTTGTTAAACATTATTGGTAATTTTACTCGATCATATACATATAAAATTTTAATTAATGAATATATAAATTGAAATAATCCATTAAAATCAGCCTAGTTGGAAGAGGCCGAGTAATTTATATAAGATTTTAGGTTTAAATTTCTTTTACACTGTTGTACAATAAAAATATATAAATTAAAATAATCACTTTCATATTTATTTTAAATTTTTAATATTCAGTATACATATATTTAATAACTTATCTTTTTTGACAGTTTAGTATTCAGCAAATATATATTAAAGAAATCTATCAATTAAAATACATCAATACTTCCATAAATAATTACTGAAATTTCTAAATTAAAATCATGAAACATTTCATGTAATTAAGTATTATAATAATTTTAAATAAAATAAATTTGGTTAGAGTATTACCATAATCAATCAATTATTACGTACATGTAATAAATTGTAAATAACTTATAATCTAATTGGTTAAAAAAGATATTTCGGTCAATAAATGAAAACTTTACTGCATTCCAATCACCAAAGCATGGACCACAGTCATAAGAAAAATAATTAATAAATTAACTTCATTGATACATACTCCACAAAATTGAAAACTCTAATATACATCAAATTCAGATTTTGACCTAGATAATTTATGTATTTAAGCATCATATTGATTTAAAAATAGTATGGAGAATACTTTCTAGTGGTTTGTTTATTCCACCCACATATACTGAGTACTTGCCACACTCGGCTATGATGAAAGTAGTGCACACTGATTTGGACTTACATGTATAGAGCTTATGAGTACTCTACGCTTTTTCGCAATGATTGAATCCATATTCATTGTCACAAACTTTAAACAAGGAGAAATTCAAGGAGAGAAAAAGGCAAATTTGATTTAAAGCAAGTAGTTCATACTTCACCGTTTCATGTCACATGCATCATGTTTCGATTTCCCTCACTCTCTCTCCTTTTCGGGTACCTTACCCTTCTTTTTGTATATTTCTTCCTTTCTCTTATTTTGTTTTATGTTTTTTTGTTTTTGTTTTTAGAATCTGCCCCTTTACTATTTCTATATAGTTTATTTACCCCTCACAGAGTTCCCACTATTATTGCGACCCAACAGTTTGGGTAACAACTTATGAAGCCCACTGAATTCCTCCCAATCAGATTATACGGCTTTAATATAATTTGGCAATGTCAGTTCATGATGTTTGGAAATGAGATCAACATTGTAAATAAAGGAAGAATTTATTATTATCTGTTTGAGG
Source organism: Mucuna pruriens (assembly GCA_025330945.1). NCBI lineage: Eukaryota > Viridiplantae > Streptophyta > Magnoliopsida > Fabales > Fabaceae > Mucuna > Mucuna pruriens. The sequence goes on from JAENHJ010000528.1 coordinate 5,333,546, forward strand.
CCTTTATTTTAATTTCCATAATGAATAAACACGGGGTTGTTCACCTTCATCTGTATTATTTAAGATAAAAATAGTAAAATACTCGTAAGATTTAAAAAAACAAATTAATTTTATTTTCCTTTGGTTATTACATTTTTATTCATTATAAAAAAATAGTTAAATTTTATTGCAAAAATAAAGCACTTGCAATTTGTTTTAATAAAAATAGAGAACTTGACTTTATTATTAACTCTACGTTGTTATTAGTAATTATTTTATTTATATTGAAATTACGTAATGATATTTAATATATAGTTTTATTTTTAAAATAATAAATAGTATAATTTCAATTAATCTATTGGTACATTATTAATAACGTGTTATTTAATAAATTTATGTGTAAACGTATAATTTTTAATTAATAACAACATATTTTTTTAAATATATATTATATAATATTTTTAATTGATTCGTAATGTATCAATTTTTTAATTTTTACAATTTATTTTTAATTTATACATTATATTTTTATTTAATAAATAAATTGTGTATATGGAATGTTAATAAGTGATTTAGTGAGTCTTAAAAAGAAAAGATGAATAGTGACTCGTGAAAATTTTAGTCTAACCTGTAATAATTAAAACTCTTACTGATTATTGCTTGAGCTTTACAACTTGGCTATCAGAAGAAGATCCTTAAGAAGCTCAATGTTAAAGTTAAGCAAAATCAAAGATACAATTAGACACTTTGAATAATTAAATCACATTGTTACAAATATGGAATATGTTCAAAAGCAATATTCAATTACCTTCCGAAAGCTATTAGAAGCAAAATAGTATCAATAGATATTCCTGTAATGTTTAAAAAGGGTTAATTCAATTTATTTATTTATTTGTAAAACTGTACAATTTAACTTATAAGCTTATATGGAAGACCTATAACTCAAAAGATACAAGTTAATCAATATGTGTGCAGAAAAGTAAAAAATAAAAGACATGAATACTGCTCACAAAAATTTATGCTAATTTTCCCGCAAATCTTTCCGATTAGACATAATCGATCTCTTCCTCGATAGGATTTCTCATGAGTAATCAACTTTGATTACTTATGTATTTTGTTTTTCTCAAGTCTCCACAGGCTTAACACCAACACCATTATTCTTTCATCAAGTCTTTGTAGGCTCCACACAAAAACTTTATAGTTTCTCAACCAATACTATCTCTCATTAGTTAAATTCGAAGAATTTTTAATAGCACTAATTTTCACTTATTAGCTTTGCAAAAAAAAATAATACCTTTCTTCAAACAAAACAAAAAAAGAGAATGATTTTCTCAATATTTCAAATAGTAGCTAGATATATACTTTACAACAAAAAACTTTCAATGCATACATTCCTTAAGAGGATAAAGTGAGGGGGACAAATTTTGGAGTGATTTTCTATGAAGGACTTTTCTTCAACGGGAGAAAATGAGACTAGAAGCATTGGTTACAGAGAAAAAGACTTTATTGAGTTATATATTGTATGTCCTCTCCTATAATAAATGGTGTTTATATAGTGCTTAAGTCTTCAAATTAACTATTTTTAGCTGGAGAGACTCAACCAAAGAGGTTTGAACACCGTATGACTTGTCTTTTTCATGATTAATTAGTGTATAAAGTAGTTTGACAACCTCTACTTCTAAAAATCTCCTTATAATGGTTTAGATAACTTCTTTCGTAAAATCCTTTCAACTTTAAACACAGTTCAAAGATGTTAGCCCTAGGAATATTGCAATTTTTCACATTGGATTAGATGACAGTAAATAATTACAACATGATCTATTAAAATTTGTGCTTCTATAGCTATTGTCCTTTATGCAAAAACTTCTAGTTCTGCTTCCCGAGAGTTATAGTATACAAAACAATTTTCCTCCATTATAATTGCCTTGTTTGCATTATCACAAGTCAATAATAAAGCCTTATGATGTTGTCGAGCAGACATGTTTAAGCATTTTCCACTGGTTGTAGCATTATTTCAGCTTCTATAACATAACACTGATTATTGTAGCATTTTTCATAGAATTTTTTTTTTGTCTAGATGTTGTTTCATAGGTCTTTGGGATTTCAAAAAGGGCCCTGCTTTTCCTTTTATGGTAGATTTAGTGAAAATTATATTGTTATCTGAAAAAAAAAAGTGAGATAATTTGGGCTCTAGGAAATTTTACCTTGCATATCAAAGAAGGAATAAATTTCTATTTCAATAACTAAGATATTAATATTGATTATTTTAATTCTAATTTTATAAAAATTTCTTATATTAGTTTTAACTTTACTTAACGTCATTTATTTAATATTTTCACTAATATGAAAAATTATAGTTAACAATGTTTTATAAAACTAAAATTAAAATGACTAAACTTATGATTTTAGAATTAAAGTAAAGATTTATTTATTACATAACTGTAACGATGCTTTTACATAAAAAAAAAATAGATATACAAATTAATAATTGATGGCACATGCTTAACTAATTTTTCAAAATATTTTTTTAGCACATGTAACTGCAAAAAGATATCTCGGGTTATTATTGATATTTTTAATTTCTTCTTAAAATTCTATTAACACTTATAAATGAGTTTTTCTTTCAATAAAATTATCAGTCAAAATTTGAATTTCTGACTATATATGTAAGAGATCTGAATCTAATGCCACTACCAACCACTTGTTAGTAATTTTCAAAATATTTACTGTAATATAATATATGTTAAAAAAAATTTAGGCTATTTTTTTTTTAAATATCACCTATGTCTAAATACCACATTAGGAATCCGACTAATTCATGTCAAGATAATTAGTGAAACTCTTTCTCTTAATTTTTAATACTTTCGTATTCTCATAAACACAAACTCGAAAAATTGATTAAGTTGAAACCGTCACCGCAGGAGCACAATTTTGTCTCATAGCAGGTCTAATAGAAAAAATTGTGATAGAGAATTTTAAAAATAAAACAAAAAAGCATCAGCCGGGTCTTTATATACTAGGGATGCTGGTTTTCTTAGACAAGCCAAAAGTGGAGAGGACACTCATAACATTGTAATGCCCGTTGCCGGAAGATGCTCAACATCTTGGACTCTAGTGTATCAATAGAGTGTGCCCTAAGCTAGATCTAAAAATAGCTTTTTTATTAATTACTCCTATATTAATTTTTCAATCCTTACATTTAACTAAAAAATAGTTTTTTTTTTAAATCTTTTAAAATCATCGCAACAAGGATTAAAAATATGCAAAATTTTAATTTTATGAATTAAAAATGAAAAAAATAATAAGACAAAAAAAAGCACAATTAAGTCTTAACCTTTTGTTTATCTTTATATATATGTTCCCTTGAAACAAAAATTGTGTGCCGAATATGGAGATATAAGCCATATTGATTTAATTAAACTTAAACTACACGTAACAGGAAAAATGGCAACGAGGTTCCAGTTTACAATTATATGGTCTCTGGTCTGCTTGACCGTCACCTTTGCACATATCATACCAAGATTTCCTTCTCCATCGCTAGATCTACGCTCTAGTTCTGCCCCAAATGGGCTTTACGGAACAAAGTTCTTCACACAAATACTCGATCACTTCAATTTTAATCCCCAGAGCTATCAAACTTTTCAACAAAGATATCTCATCAATGATACCTTTTGGGGTGGTGCCAAGAACAATGCTCCAATCTTTGTCTACATGGGAAATGAAGGGGACATAGAATGGTTCGCACAGAACACAGGCTTCATGTTCCAAACAGCACCTTATTTTAAAGCCCTTTTAGTTTTTATAGAGGTATGCCTACTTTTTTGAATTTGGCGAGGGATACGATGTCTTTGACTATTTGTGCTTCATAACCCAAAGGGAAACCTTAAAATGCAACTTTGCTTAGAATGTTTTAAAAATAAACTGCAGCATAGATTCTATGGAAAATCATTTCCATTCGGGGGAAACGAGGAGGTTGCAAATGCAAATAGCAGCACACTTGGATACTTGAGCTCCACACAGGCATTGGCTGATTATGCCACTCTCATCATTGATCTGAAGAAGAATTTATCAGCAACAGATTCCCCTGTTGTAGTGTTTGGAGGATCCTATGGAGGAAGTATACTATACTAAATACTCCATATACACCTATCTATATTTTATCAAAACTTAATGTCTATTTTTTATATATGATATGACATAGTTCAATCCCCTTCACCCTAATTTAGATAATTAATCTGAATGGATATTTTGCAGTGCTAGCTGCATGGTTCAGAGTGAAGTATCCGCATGTTGCCATTGGAGCCTTGGCATCCTCTGCTCCAATCCTCCAATTTCTGGATTTGGTTTCACCGTATACCTTTACTAACATCATCACTCAAGACTATAAGGTCTCGTAACCTCTCTTCATCATTATGGCTCAAATTTAACCAAATACTAATCCTCACCAATCTTCAGATTGCTGATAATTTGATATTATCATTTTGTGTTTCTCTTTCCTTTATAAATGTCTTTCCAAACTTGATAAATTAATTATTATTTTCTTGTTCACTTTTAGTGTAAGAAAACGTTTTCTTTTGTTTTGATCCAAGTATTTAAACACCTGAAATAAAATAAAAATAAAACAATATATAGTTATAACTATTTGTGTGACAGACAAAAAATAAAGAAAAAAAGAATCCTTAATTACATTCTGTTCGTCTCCATTTTTAACTCAGTACACAAGTAATTAACTCCATGTACGCCTGATTTTGTTTCTTTATTGCATATAATATGATCTTTAGAGCGAGAGTGAGAATTGTTATAAAGTGATTAAAGGGGCATGGAAACAAATAGAAGACACAGCTCAAAAACCCGGAGGACTAGAACAACTACGGCAATCGTTCAGAATATGCAAGTGAGAGCATGACTTATATATCCCTTTAAAATTTGTAATTTTTTTTATTCAAATTAATTTCCATCTATAACATGATAGTTTATTTGTTGTTGTTTTTTGTGAAGGAATTATATAAGCGCAGGTGCTCTGAAAGCTTGGGTTGAAACGGCTTTGACTTATGCAGCCATGACAGATTATCCAACACCTTCCAATTTCCTAGCTCCCTTGCCTGCTTATCCTGTGAGAAAGGTGCTAATATGTATAACCTAATGTAGATTGGTTAATTAGAAACCAATTCATGAAAACACAAACGAATTTATAGATGTAACAATTTTATTTAAAAAATGCACACATTGACGTGGTGAGATTGAATTAGGGTAGTCCAGATGTGCGAGGCGATTGATAACTTATCAGCTGGAAACAAAACGTTCACCAAGTTGCACGCAGCAGCTAATATCTTCTACAACTATAGTGGGACTGCCACATGTTTTGTTTTGGTCAATGATTCCGATCCTCTTGGAGGATGGGATTGGCAGGTACCAAATATTCTTGTCTCACCACTGAGCCATATATATATCCAACGATGAAGCTTTAATTTGTGTATGCAGGCATGTACGGAAATGATAATGCCCTTGGGTGGGAACAATGAGAGGAGCATATTCCCCCCTTACAAATGGAAGTTGGAAGACATAGTGTCTAGCTGCAAACATACCCAACATATACACCCCAGACCTCATTGGATTACCACTGAGTTTGGTGGCCTTGTGCGTAATGTTACAATTTTGCAATGGACAAAACTTAGATCTAGGCTAGTGTTGATGTTACTTTTCAATCAAAATGAAAATAATATTAATTTACCGAGATGAAATGTTGATTTTGATTAGAAAACATTAATAATTTCATTACCACATATATATACCATGTACTAACAATTTAGTGTTATATACATTAGTTTCCATTGTTGTAACATTTATTTGTCTAATGAAAATTTTAATTTTAATATAAAAAATTATAGGTTTACATAAACAACATGACGTAACTAACACAGGATTTTGTTAGTATAAAATATTGATACATGTTTTTAATACATCAAATAATAATATAATTTTTATTTATTAATGCTATATTAACATAGATAATTCAAATGTTAATTGATTTTATTTATTAATAAATGGTATTTTTTTAATATACATGCATATATATAATATGGTGTGTAATTAGTTTTATCCTTTTGAAATTTGCGAACACTGCAAAGCAAATCCTTTTGAGCTGGTAGTGATTAATTGGTTCTTCTCTGCAGGACATTGAGAGAGTTCTTAAAAGGTCTGGGAGCAACATTATCTTCTTTAATGGTTTAAGAGACCCTTGGAGCGGTGGAGGGTGTTACATCTATTTCTATCCACTTTTGTTTTTTCTCATTACTATTACTAATACTAGTATAAATAGCCATTAAGTATCGATGTCCCATGTGACACCAGCTAACTATAACGTTGTGATTGCAGGGTGTTGAAGAATATATCAAAAACTATAGTTGCTATAGTAGCAAAAGAAGGTTAATTAATTTGAAGTTTTGAACCAAATTATTATTATCTTATTTTTTTCTTGTTTTAATTTCTCCGCATATTCGTGTTTTGTGAGCAGGAGCATGTAGACCTAAGGTTCTCAACTAAGGAAGATCCAGAGTGGTTAAAGGATGTAAGAAAACAAGAGATAAAGATCATAGCAAGTTGGATCTCACAATATTATCAAGACCTACTAATTCAATAATGTGTTTTTGCTCAATATTATTTTGCTTTGGAGTTTCGAGGACCCATATTCCTTTTTCAATGTCGTCATTTAGAAGAAATTTAAGATTTCTTTAGGATTACTGAAGACAATGCTGCTCGATGCTCATATTACTCACAACTAGCGAATTCCCATACATAATACAGGTTCATTTAAATTTAATTAGACTTTATAAAAAAAATTAATTGCACTTTTATTCTTCGCACCTTAATTTATATACATATGGTTCTTCTAATTTTAATCGTTAACATCGATCTTGACATCAAATAAATTAACTTATAATTTATTTGACTATTTGATAAGCTTATTTTACCAAATGAAGATGGTTGCTAAACAAGTTTATTTTACTAGTTTAGATATTATAAACTATAATACTTCAATTAACTATACAAACTTATAAGTTCGTAACGTATTGTTTTCTTGTATTTTTATTGTTGTTACGCTTTTTTTTTTATTTTTTTTTTACTATGTTTAGGCTTTTTATATATAATATTGTTTATTTTAATTATTACACTGTTTATTTAATTTTTTAATAAGATATTTAATCTTTAAAAATCAACAAGGATTTCAAATTAATAAAAAAAAACTAGAACTATAATCACCTAAAAATATTTTTATTTAGAAAAAAAGATTAAAATGTATATATGATTATATATGTTCTTTTATATTATTTTACATTTAAGCATACTTAAAAAACTTATTTTGATAAATTTCTTCACAGATATTTATGAAAGAAAAAAATAAGAAGATAAAATAAACTCTTGAACTTTATAGAAACTTTCATCCAATTTCTCTAAAATCTGAGATACAAATTAAAGTTGATTTTAACTTATAAAAGTAGTTTGATTTACTTTGCATAATTTCACAAAAATATAAAATAATTGAATAAAAATAAAAAAATATTTTTGTTACATTTTATTTTTATTTAAATATTATATCATTTTTCTCTATTAATTTGAAAGACTTAACTTAAACAATTGAGAAATTAGGAGAACTAAATGCAAGCAATTAAAATTAGTAAGACAAAAATTACTCATAAGATAAAATAAGGAGATCAAAAGTACAGTTAATAAAAAAATAACTTTAAAACTATAAATAGTTGAAAGGAAATTTAAAATTAAATTAAAAATAAAGAATGGCAGGTCAACTTTTCAAAGGAGAATAAAACATAGAATGATGTATATTAGTTTTATAAATTAAAATAAAGAGTACTTTCGAATAAATATATGTTAACATAATTGGTGAGCGTAAAATGTAAGCTTTAATATATTTTTGAACCAAATCTACTAGCAATGCATTTGCTCAAATAAATATAACGATCAATTTATTTTATTTTATTTCCGAAATTAAATGTAAAAAAAATAATAATAACATTGAAATTTACTATAATTTCATTTGTGAACAAAATATTCATTATGCGTGCAATCATGTGTGAACCGATTCGTATTCAAAAACAGTAACACAAAAAGTCGTGTAAAAAATTATGAATTTTGATGTTATGATTATGAGACGTCTTAATTAATTAGTTTACATTCAATTTGATTAAAAAGGTTTATTTACGTCTTATATTATATCCCAACCAAAAAAAAGAATTTACATTTTATATTTTATAATATAATTTTGGATTAATTTAAATTTTTAAAAAGTTAATAAATGTTTTATCAGAACTAATTTAAAGAAATTAGTAAACACTTTCTTAAAATAAAGTCTAAATACAGGCTAAACTATGTCTTTATACACTCCATGACTGGCGCAATGCCGCAATCAAAGAGGATTGAAGTATAAATACGATATTAGGACCCTTGATTGTGATATTATATTTGGACAAAATTAAAAATCAATACTGTATGGATTTTGTTTGTAATATTTTTTAATTAAAATTAAAATTTTACTTCGATATTGCATATAAGTTTTGTTTTTACCAGAGATTCTCCTAATTGTGATTGCTGATCTCCCCGAGCACAAGTTTTGTCCATTATGTTTATCATTTTGCACTCAATAGGTGTAAGTGAAGGAGGAGAAGAGAGATAAATGAAAAGAAAAAAGAAATAGTGATGTGATAAAAATAAATAATAAAAATGATTTGAAGTGTATAAATATCAACGTCTCTTTCATTGAATGAGTATAAATCAGTTAGCTTTCATGATATGGGAAGGTACAAACCACAGGGGATAGGAAGTGAATGTAAATTGGATTTGGCATTTTGGTTATCCATTCCTTATATAGTTGCAGTTTCAAAAGCTGGATGGCTTTTTCTTTTTCAAAAAATTCCAAATTTAATTTGGTAAGAAATCTATACATGTCCATGTCATTAGGTACCTTGATTGGGATAATTATGATTGTACACTCTACAAGTGTGCAGAGGAGAAAGAGAAAGAAAAAAATATCAGAAAAAGTTAAATGTACAATTCGAGTATAAATGTAATTGATCGTTTATATAAAATAGAAAAGTTTCTTATACAGAGACATTCGTTTTAAAAAATTAAAATCTTCTAAACTCAGGTTACCACTTTAAAATATAAGGTGGGATTATATTTATTATTTAATTATTTAATAATTCAGATTAATATATATTTAAAATTTTTAAAACTTAATATATATAAAATTTGAATAAAATATTTTTGTTAAAATAAATTTAATCTAGAATATCATAATCTATGATATTTTTTTAATATTTATTTTCATAAAAAATAATATTCTCATTCTTCCCCTCTCTACCTCTCCTTTATTTTATCTTTTTGTATATATATAATAAATATTTATTTTTTATAACTATAATTTATAATAAAAAATATTTGTGAATATATAAATTATATTTTAATAAAATTTGTAATAAATAAATATTTTTAAAATATAAATTATATTTTAAATCTATAATAAATAATTTATATTATAATGAAGTGTTATTTTTAGTCATTGATATTTAAAAAATATATTAAATTTTAAATTAAACTTAAAGATATTAAAAAATAAATTCAATAAATAAAAATTTAAAAAATTCTTAAATTATTTCGTCAAAAAATACTTTAGTTGAAAGAATAACAAAAAAAAAAAATGTCTACATTCATCCACCAAAATTATAATTATAATGATAAATTTTGTACAGTAACAATGCAAGAAATTATGTCTACATTCATCCACCAAAAATTCATACATCCATGTGTTTATTAATAGGCAGGGAAATAATCGAAATTTTCTTGTGTACATAATTAAATGATTGTTTAAACCGATAAAACAAGTGCACTTATTAATATGCAAAAACAGAAATGGTAAACTATTGAATTTGTGTATATAAAACTATTTATGAAATTTATAGATTTCTATTTTAAAGACTACAAATACAAACTATATTAATCTATTTTAAAATTTAATGTATTTACCGAAAAGAATTAATATAATTTATAACTGTGATATTTTAAAATTATTATATTATTAAAAAATGCTAAAATATATTTTTGGTTTTATTAGAGTGCCTCATAATGGATAAATATAAATGTGTTAAGAGACATATAGATGATAAAGGTACATGAATACCTTAAGATTTTATATTAGAAGTGATGTCAAATTCAGTTTGACTCGTCATTTATTTGGAGTGTTTCCCGATGTCTCTCATTCTCATATTCATATTCTCGTATTAGAGTTTATGACTGTGGACGTGTGAAAAAGACTCATAACATAATTTTAAATTATTTTTTAATTGATTCAAGATAAAAAAATTTGTTCTATTAAATTATTTACATTAAAATTATAAAATTCAACAAATGTTTAAATTAAAAAAGTTATAAACAAAATAGAAATTATGTGAAAAATGAGTATCACGAACAAGTAAAAATTTAATTGAGTTTGATAATTTTTATGTAAGTAAATATAATAAAACAAATTTTTTACATCTTGAAGTAGTAAAAAAATATTCAAAATTGTATCCCAAGATTAAAAATAATCATTATTTCAAAAGATAACATTAAGTTATATGTAAGAGAATTGAAAAATTAAAATAAATATTTTAAAAAATAAACTATCAAGATGGTTTTTTGGTTAAAATAAGAGACCAAAATACTCCCTTTCTCCTATATGTCAAAAATATTAAAAAAAATTGGTTAAAATGAGTATATGAAGGTTTTTTAGGCTTATTTTTTCACCCCTCTCACTGGTCAATCCCTTTAAAGACAAGTAGTACTTTTAGTTGAGACTTAATGCTCAAGTCAAACGTCAAACCTTATACCTTGTTTAAGAAACACAAATATATCGACAATATTCAATTTATAACTTTCATTTTAAGCTATATAAACAATATTCATTTTAATGATTTTTTAAAAAATTTATAGGTATCACATATTGACATACCATACACACATAGACACCAATAAATGTCATATAGGATTATCACTTGATATTTTGTTAAATATATAAATAATTAATAAGTGTCATAATAATAAAGACCAAAATTAATTATTTCATATATTTTTAAAATAAAAATTAAATAAATTTTATTATAAAGACTAAAATCAAAACTCACTTATTTTATAAAAATTAAAAATATATTTTAAATTTAATCCAAAGTTAAACTAAAATTACATGTATTGCACTAAATTAAATATGCTAATCATAAATTGTAACTTATTTTTTATGTACAAAATTACAATCATAACTTAATTTTCATAATTGTTATTTAACCACATCCAACTGTTTTAAAAAATAACTAGCTAAATTTTAAATTAAAAATAAAGAATTAAATTTTATAACCAAGTTTAGTTAACGAGTTATATAATAACCGATTATACATAATTAAAATTATTTTTTTTTTATATTTTATAACCTATTATTATCCAGCTTATGAATGAAGAATGTGGATGAACATATTATAATAATTGGCGATGGTCCACTCATTGTGGCAGTTGCAGTTATAGTATAGCCCAACCAAGGAGGCTTTATTCTGCGGATGCTCTGAATTTCAGAGATTCTCTTGTGATTTTTGTGATCTTTAAATATACATCTCATCTGCAGGCACAGTTCATTAAAAAAATGTCAATGGGCTTCCAATTCACAATCATACTCTTTTCTCTATTTTCGGTACCGCCAATCACCTTTGCTTTTGCCCCTATCATACCCATATTTCCTTCTTCAGCAGTTCGTGCAGAGCTAAACCAACACTCTCCTTCTGCACAAAAAGGCCTTTACACAACAAAATTCTTCACCCAAATACTCGATCACTTCAATTTTAATCCCCAGAGCTATCAAACTTTTCAACAAAGATATCTCATCAATGATACCTTTTGGGGCGGTGCCAAGAACAATGCTCCAATCTTTGTCTACACAGGAAATGAAGGGAACATAGAATGGTTCACACAGAACACAGGCTTCATGTTCGAAAATGCTCCTTCTTTTCAAGCCCTTTTGGTTTTTATTGAGGTAATCTTTCTTCTTTTGTAGAGCTGTAGATCTCTTGATAAAAGGAACTTTTTGCTTCAACTGTCATAAACTGCTGAGATCTCTAACTAGAACTGTTAACTGTTAACATACATACCCTATTTCATATATCACAAATTGAACTGCAGCATAGATTTTATGGAAAATCAATACCATTTGGGGGAAATAGGACGGTTGCATATGCAAATTCTAGCACACTTGGGTATCTGAGTTCCACGCAGGCATTAGCTGATTATGCCACTCTCATCCTTGATCTGAAGAAGAATTTATCAGCAACTGACTCTCCTGTTGTGGTGTTTGGAGGATCCTATGGAGGAAGTATAAACCTATCTCATGACTCATCATCACTTTTTATGTTTTTTTAATATTTTAAGTCTTCTTCACCTCTATTGACTTCAATCCCCCAAAATCTAAATGGGATTTCTAGTGTTGGCTGCGTGGTTCAGAATGAAGTATCCGCACGTTGCAATTGGAGCTCTAGCATCCTCTGCTCCAATCCTACATTTCATGGATTTGGTTTCGCCAGATATCTTCAACAGCATAATCACACAAGACTTCAGGGTTTCTTTCTCCCACAAAACTCATATTCACTTTTACGAGTCTTTTTCTTTTATTAAAGTTTTATCTTGGTTAAAGAATCAATCAATCAATTTATTTATTTATTTATTTTATACCATCAGAGCACTCTTTAACCTTTTTTATTAAAAAAAATACCACCAAAAGTGGATCTAAAATCGTTATTTTGGCAATTAATACCCACGTGCATATGTGAACATGATTATTGAAGAACAATGTTTAAATAAAAATTTTCGACTCATGTACCACAGAGCGAGAGCGAGAATTGTTACAAAGTGTTAAAAGGGTCTTGGGAGCTAATAGACGAGACGGTGAAGAAACCGGGAGGACTGGAACTTCTACGGAAAACATTCAGAATATGCAAGTGAGAGCATGATTTAATTGAATGTTAAGATCAATTAATTGATGTGACTATAGTTTATTTTATTATTAATGTTTTTCAGGAGTAATGATTTTGGGCCAGGTCCTTTGGATGGTTGGCTTCGGACCGCCTGGACTTATACAGCCATGACAGATTATCCCACACCATCCAATTTTCTGAATCCCTTGCCAGCATATCCAGTGAAAAAGGTACCAATTATACACTCTTAAAATACTTTTTATTTTTTTTTAAGAAATTATTATATCTTAGTGGTGATTTCTTGTCAATTGTTCTTTTGGTTGTTGAAAGAACGAACCAACTTTAAATCCATTTTTAAAGTATTTATTTAACTTTTTTTTTACTAAAGGATTGTCATGTAATAAAACAATCCTAATTTTATTTAGAAATTGTGATTTTTTTCTTAATTATTTTATTATGAAGAATTATTATTTAGTGCATAATATCAATTTTAAAATATATACTTTTAGCTAAAAGAAGTTTTTTTAGACGTGTGGTGGAGGGCACTTCAAATTTTGATGATAATGACAAAGAAATGAAATATCAAGATTTTTAATGATAATTTTTTATGATAATGACAAAAAAATGAAATATCAAGATTTTTAATGATAAACACAAGAAATATATTATTATTTTGATTAATTATTACATAGTTTTATATTATTAGATTTAGACATGTTAAGATATATATTTTTATATTATTATCTAATCATATATGGTTGAATAAAATAAATTTATTGATTTTGATAATAATTATTTAAAAAATTATATAAAAATTATTTTTAATTAATTAAATATATAAAAATTATGATGGTATATATTTATTAAAATTTTATTTTATTAATAAATAAAAAAGGGAAGAGAGAGTGAGAGACCACCGAGCAGAAGAGCGAAGGGGCAGAATAGACGAATGTTTAAATTGTTTGGTTATTTATTATTGAAAGATTGAAAAGAATATTTTGACTTGGCTTAAAATTGTGGAAAGTTTAGATGTGCGAGGCTATCGACAGCTCGGGGACGGAAAATAATACATTGGCAAAGTTGTATGCAGCAGCGAATGTCTACTATAACTATTCTGGTACTGCAACGTGTTTCGATTTGGATGACGATTCAGATCCTCATGATCTTGGAGGATGGCAGTGGCAGGTACATACCTATCCATATATGGTGACGCATAATTGCAAATATTCATTCTTCACTTTTTTCATTTCTTGTTTTTTTAACTTTAACTAAATTGGAACTTGCACATTACTAACACGGGAATATTTATATATATTGATGCCTTCAAACTATATTTAGAATTAGAATATTATCATTTTCAATCCAGGACAACAAACCTAACTACTCAAATTTCTTTTTTTAATATATGGCATTTTTTAATGGTTAGTTAATATATAGTAATTAAACACAAATTGTAAGCTTCTTTATCATAGATAAACATATGGAAAATAAGTTTCAATAAATTAAAATTTATTTTTTAAAAAAATTAATATAATTTTTTTTATAAATTAACTTATGTATAAGTTAATTTTAGTTTTATTTTTTTTTCTATTATGAATAGTTATAAAAAAAAGTTTACTTAACATTTCCTTAGAAAACAACAACGTATTTGTCTATTATTTTTTCTTCCTTCTATATATTTTTCTTCTTTAAAATGATTATCATAACTCTTATTAAATATTTAAATTGCATTTCAACACTCATGAGAAATTAACTTCTCATTTTACTAAATTTAACCTTGTCCATAATATTTGTCTTTCTTTATATTCTTGACATTTTAATCATAACAAAGGTAAATATATCTGATTTTTCACATCAAGTCTGTTGATATGGTTATAGTCCGCGAGTCACCGTATTTGAAGTATCATGTACTTAATGTGTCATTATAATTCTGTCTTTAAAATCTGCTTTAGTGAGTAAAAATATTGTATATAAACTGCTATTAATCTCTACTCATAAACAATGTAAGGTTTTTTTTACACCGAAACACTGTATAATATAATAACTTTGTTGAACGTGATATATTATTACATGTGTGGAACCAAACACCCGTTAACCAACTTGCAATAAAAAAGCCTATTATATGGTCCAGCATAAGCTAGAATAGAATCCAAGAAAACCATGTGCACGTAACAGCTTGACAAATTATTCCAATGCGTGTTATAGTGTTTCCACTTTCCATTACCCAACCAGACATCACCTTGAGCATTGAGATAAAATATTTCGGTCTTAATTATAATTTTGCCTCTTCCTGTTATGATCAATGAATGAGTTTAATAATTTTTTTGGATTTAATCTAGTAATTTTTTAATTACTGTAATTAAATCGTTTAATTTTTTAAAATAGCATAATTTTTCTCTATGTAAATTTTCAAATTCTTATTTTTTGCCATTTTTCATGAATTAAATTTATTAAATAATTTTAAACCCTTCTTCACATAATACCCACTACTCAAAACATTAGAGTAAGTGGATTTCTACTATATATCGGCTAAGTATGAACGCTCATCAGGTTTTTAGAAGAAAAAAATATTTCTTTTAATTTTTGTCCAAGTAAGAACCACCAGCCCACTAGCTTTGAAAAAAGAAAAAGAATCACCTCATAGACATAAGACCAAAAATAGTAAACCCTTTTGTTTACAAGCTTAGCAGGCCAAGCATGTAAAGAGTGATGTAGCCCTGTCAACATACTTGGAATTTGTACACTTACAATTGAGTCTCCTCCATTCTTAATGTCCTTCATCAACATTAATTTTAATATAATTTCTTCTGTCTTTATACGGAGGTAGAGCACGAACAAAACCATGTATCTGCCTATATTTAAATTCCCTCCGTCCACAATATTAGTATGGCTGCTATGCCTTAATATTACTAAGAAATTGACATTTTATTGTTTTTCTATCATGTTTTTTAGGCATGTTTCATTTCAAAATTAAGGCAACATCGGTATTGAATTCTTGTTGAACATCCCTGTCATTTTCTAGCTTTTGGATTCCTCTTAATTGCTTGAGTACTATCGAGAGTTTTTCTTTTTTATTTTATTTTATGGGTCAATAGACATAATAGAGCTTTCCCCTCTTTCAATTCCATAAACCTATGTTGGAGGCTCCAATAGTATAGGACCATATGTATAAAATGTCTTTTTTGGAGATGAAGTTATATGAATGCAGGCGTGTTCGGAGATGATAATGCCCAGTGGTGGAAACAATAAGGAGAGCATATTCCCAGAATATGAGTGGTCATACGAGGGCAGAGCCGATTACTGCGAATTTGTCTACAACGTTACGCCAAGACCACACTGGATTACAACCGAGTTTGGTGGCCACGTGGGTCTTAATTAACTTTATTCAATTAAATCTCAGATAAATACATTTTTTTATATAAGAGGATTCATTGTTATTCATGTTTATCCATTATATATGTTTTCTGCAGGCTATTAAGAGAGTTCTGAAAAGGTCTGCGAGCAACATTATATTCTTCAATGGTTTAAGAGATCCTTGGAGTGGCGGAGGGTATAGCATTTCATCTCTTTTTTTATCCCCGATTATTATTATTAGTATAATTTCACCAATTCTAAAAGAAATTATTGCAATCCTAATTACAACCACGCTAACTATGAGTTTGGTTGCAGGGTGTTAAAGACTATTTCAAAAACAGTAGTTGCTATAGTTGCAAAAAGAGGTTAGCGGACCAAACTGATATATAATTTGTCTTTCAATTCCTTTTTCTCTTCTTTCCATTTTCCTATTTTCTCTATTTATTTGGACATTTTGTGAGCAGGAGCTCATCATGTAGACCTACGGTACTCGAGTAAGGAAGATCCAAAATGGCTTAAAGATGTAAGGAAAAAAGAATTAAAGATCATAGCAAGTTGGATCTCACAATACTATCGAGACCTACAATCCGATAACTAAGGGGTTGGTTGTTCTCATTTTTTGGGCATCTTTGGAGGCACTGCAATTGTTGTCAAACCACACAAATATAATGGATTTTGAGAATATCATTAACATAAATATAAGTGCGCGCTGGTTAGTCATAGCAATCTTGTTCATTTTCACAACAAAAGTTGATTTTTGCATTGTTTTATTCTTGTGCACAAAATAGTGATTTTGGTTGGATGTTGATTTTACATTTACCACTGGGGGACTGCGTTATAAAAGTGACAAATATTTAATTTATAGAACTGAAAAACCAAAAAGCAACACTAGCCCCTGACGAAAACGACACCCATGTTGTCGATCAAGATAGTGGAGTTAATATGGGTGGTCCCAAACCGTCCTGGGCTCGTGCCTTAGCTAATTGGTCGTCACAATTGCTGTCCATCTCATAAAGTATGATCCAGTTTAATGGCCCAAACTGTATTTCCCCAGACCCTCATCTCCATTGGTGGTACCCACGCTTAATGCTATAGAACAAATTAACAAGCGTATTTCCCCAGACCCTCATCTCCATTCTGACCAAGTCCCAACCTTTTCGCCCATGATATCGAACAACCACATCAATTAATAATGTCACAGATCCCCCAAGGCAGACATAAATTTTGCATGCAATAAAAGGGAACAACATGACCGAACTGGTTAAAGAGGCTTGTTCGGTAGTTCACACTTCCAACCTCCCAATCTTGATTGCAACCTCGACAAAATATTGAAAATCTTGTTTCTGAGCTCAATATCCTGAATGACAAGGAAGCCTAAATTAATAGCGCCCCATTTTATTAGTGCACTAGATAGTAAACTTTTGTCGCTTCACTCTACCCCTGTTACATTATCCAATTGTTAGCTCAAATCTCACAAAGAGAGGACAGTAGAGAAAATCAAAAGACAGGTCAACCTTGTTTGCAACAATAATATTGTACATTATTCATCAGCTGTTTTATGAACTTTGCAAGATTGAAATAGAATCCACAACGTTACAATCATCCAACATAGTAGTTGTTCCTGCTAAAAAGGTGGTCGACACCAAGCTCTATGTCTTCTAGGAGTGAGTTTCATCTTAGAATGAATTGCTTGCTAAATAATGAAATCTCACTTCACAACCGAAGTTAGCTCACTAATCATAAATTAACCTTCATGACTTTAAATATCAATCCATCATGTGAGCATGATTATTCAATCCTCTCAAATACAAAACTTAAAAAGACAAAAGTTGATTATCATGTCTCTACCGCAATGTCACTCAGCTGGTACGGTTCAATATCAACCTTCTCTTGAGTCTCAAATCTATTGACTTTATTGTTCAGAAGTTAGGCCAAGATTATGACAGGTCGGTGGTCTCAGTTCTTCACATTTTTTTTTGACTAATTAATAAGTTATATATGATTAGACATTGTGGTCTCAACTCTGCACACTTTTTAATTAAAAGACAAAAGAAAAAGAAAAGAAAAATGCAAACAGAATACTTTCCAAAATCTAAAGGCGTGCTAATTTCATATAGTGATAATAAATTAGTCCAATGTTACAGATTACGATATCTACCATGAACATTGGTAAAATTTCTTTTTAGCTCCAAATTTTATATTTATATATGGCAATATATTACACAATACGTATGTTTGACAATTCAACTATTGACGCCGGGCTTGGCTTATTTAGAGGCGAATATGAATTCCCTCAAGGCTAGGTGCCAATGTTTACAATCGGAGTTGTCCTCAGAAACTAACCACCAACACATGCAACCCGCGTTGGCCAAAGTTTAACTTTCTTAAAATAATTTCTTTGATTTATCCCAAACAAGTTTTTATAGAAGTATAGTACTACTACTAGCTAGTTGAAACTTGACGCCAAGCACCTTTTTTATATTTTCTTTAGATATTAATTAATTATCCATTATCTTTTATTTATTTACTAAGGGTATATGAGTGAGTAAGACTTATTGACAGTGAATATAACATAATTTAATTTAGGAGTATGAATCAATGTAAATCAACCATGAAAAGTGTTATATTTACTCTTGTATGGATAATCATCATAGTCCAACCATGTGTCGTCTTCTTCGTAATTTGTTATATTGCGTAATTAAGATTACATGTATATATTTCTATAAATTTTTTAATCAAACCACTTCAATCTTATCTTCGTAGCTGATCAGGACAGTGAAGTTCGCCATGAATTAATTTTGTCACATTCCTGATTATTTTGTTTTAGTAAACTTTGCATGCATCCCTCTAATTAATTAATGAGTAAGATATACATTACTTAGTGTAGATCAACTGTAAAATTATTTTAGTTTAATTAGTAATTTTGAGTTGAAGTTTTAAATAAGTAGTTGTTTTAGCAAAATTAAAAAAAAAAACCTACCGTCTACTTGAAAAGGAAACTATTTAAAGTGGGCGGCTAATTTATTTGACAAGTCTCTATCTTTGTGGAGGGGTTGTAGATGACATGGATGTATTAATTTGTTTTTGGTACGGTGCAATTTTCATTTATTGATGAGCTGTAAGACCATAACGCATGCATTAGCAATTTACCTTTCCCTTTAAAAGGGAAGTCAAAGTTGATGTTGTTGGTTAGAAGTAAGAAGTAAGAAGTAAGAAGCAAGAGCCAAGAGGTGTGTGGTGCATAATTTTCTTTCTATCCTTCTCTCAGGAGAGTAAAATGAAAAGTGAAAAGCAAGAAATTGTGGGGTTAGTTAGGGCCTAGTGGACCATACTATTGGGCCTGCTATGTAAGTGAAAATAGTGGAATGGTCCCAAGTCTAGATCCATCCCCACTACTACTGCTACTTGGTACTACCTACATAGACGAATCACGTGGCACGTGGCGATTACCCGATTCCATGACCATTCTCTGCAACTCTTTTGTTGCAGTTTTCACACCACACAAGCAGAGAAAGGTGAGTTGAGAAAGAAATGCTCCTTTGCCTTGCCAGCCATAAAAAAGTAAAAAAGAATAAAGACGGTTTGACAAATGTGGGAAGTGTGGTGGGCCCACATTCATTTGCACATTGACATTGTGGGCCATAGCCCACCCCGCATGCCTTCCCTGACGGGTGAGAAAATTAATTCAGACAACCCAGAAAAGAGGTGACGTGGCCTCTTCGATGCTGTTTAGGTACCCACAGTATTTGTATTTCATTCTGTGTGTTTGTTTATATGTGGAGCCTTTACTTTACTGTTTTACTATTTTTGACTAAACATGATTTCTCGGGATAAAACAAACCCTCATTTTTTCTTCTCTCTTTTTAATTTCTATTATTACATCCTAAGTCCAAATGATTCCTAATTTTAATTTTACTCTTATTTATTATTTCTTCAAATGATTCCTAATATAATTTAACTCTTATTTATTATTTCCTCATATGCATCAGTGCATCACCGTCTATTAGTGTCTTATTGACGTATCAAACTGAATATAAAATTAAAATTAAACCAATTAATTCTTTTTCCTAAACCCCTCGTAATTTTATATGACAATTTAATAAAATAATAAAATAACTAACTTTTTTCCAATTTATAAAATGACATACCTCTATTTTTTTTAAGGATTTTTAATCATGCTGATAACATTAAATATAATTTTGAAAAATAAAAATTAAATTCAATATATATTTTAAAAACATACTTGAATAAACTGTTAATTAAAAAAACATGATATCGTAGAATTTTTTATTCATAAGACTTATTCATGAAGTTCATTAATGTTATAAGAAATAAAGATATAAAAAGTAACTTCTGAATTACCATTTTCTAATAATTATATTATATTTAAAATTTTTAATTACTATATATATCAAATAATTTTTAATGTGATGAGATTTATAGTTAATTTTATTTAATTTTAGATTTACATTTAAACAATAAATTTAAATTTAAAATTCTAATTCTATGTTCCACCTTTTGTATATTTCAAATATAAAATTTATGATTCAAAATCAAATTCAATTCTAGTAATTGGTAAAATTAAAATTCTGAGTGTAATGCTAATTTCGTCATCCAAACTTACGCAAAGTGCAATAGATTAAGTGACTAGACAAATTTTAAATCTCATGCAGGAAATATTCAATGGCTTATATATAAGAATGAAAAAACGAAAACAACTTTTTCATTCAATATCTCTGTTAGTTACGTGCCACAATTTACTCTGTACATAATATGTGTGTGTGTGAGAGGGAGAGTTGTGAGCCTTAATCTTGAGAGTGTTGCTTCTGCTTCTGATACACTTATTGCTTGGGAAATTGTTACTAGGGTGTTTATTTAATTCATTGAACAGATTATTGTACATATTTATGTAAGTTAGTTTCTTGCTGTAGCTAGGTATAGCCTGTGTTTCTTCCCTTGTTTGGATTCATGACATAACACACTGCCTACCTTATTATGGAGAAAAATGGGGAGCCCACATCTGTTGCTCTTTGGTTCCTCATATTTAAAATTCTCAGGGCTCATTCAAATTACAAAATTAATATTCTCTTGGGAGAAATAATTTTTGTCTATTATATAAATTGATATTTTGGCCGGTGTGTTACAACGTAGTGATTATTTTATTAGTTCATGTTGATGCAACTCCATTATCCTACTTTTGTCCTACGTAATGTTTCTCTTGTCTTTCCTAACATGTGTAGTTTTTTGTTTTACTAGATATTTCATCTACAAGTAAAATAATCTAAATAGGATATATAAAAAAAATAATTTAGTATAATTAAGTTAGAACCAAACTTATATTATAAGAAGTTTTGGGAAAAATTACATATAATTGCCGTCTGTCATCCGGAAATATGTACCTTTTGTATTAATAGTCGAAAAACTCACTATTTTAATTGGATTGTAGATAAATTCGGGAAACTAGTGCACTTAAAAACACGTTTATATAATAAATATACAATACATATTTTGTTTATGTTTACTTCAAATGAGAGGTAAATTAAGTCATGGATAGATAACTAGAAAAGTAAATTGAACGAACCCTAACAAATTTTGCTAAGATTAAAAAATAATTAAAATATAAAACAGAATATAGAGTGATAAGTATATAGTCGACTTCAAAGTTCAAAAATTCTTAATGTCCTATACTGATCCTTCGTGTATCTAAAAGAGTTATTACAAATTTAGAACTACACGTTAGAAAAGGAGGAGAGAGAGAGAAAAAAAAAAAGAAAGAAAGAAAGGAGTGGGTGTAGTGTGGGGGCAGTGGATATATTATGCCGGCATAAATATATGACATCATGCACTACAAGATTAGACTTGCATGCCTACAATTGAATATGCTGCTAACCCATGATTAGTAATCTTTTCGGTAATTAAGACAAATCATAGGTATGTATCATAATCAAACATCACAAGGGATTAAAAGGAATTTGAGCCTTTCATTATTACCACAAATAGATAGACTAAATCTTGCATGATGAAACGCATTCTGTAAACAGCTTATGGTATATTCCTTGCTTCAATGTTGTTAATTATGGATAATTATCAAGCCCGTGAATAATCAATCTCTTTCCTAAGTATGCCTGTGTTTTAGGCCTGCCATTTGGCGTGCTAAACTGCACTAGCTCTAAAATTATGTTTTCTACTTTGCTTTGCTTTTTCTCACCGGCATTGACATTAAATGTTCACATGGACTATATATTTGGTTTATTGCTATATTAGTCACGTTTCCTCCAGATTCACCAACAGATCAAATTCTACATATGTTGCAGGTTAAACCCAACTTTCCCGGAACTATTCAAAAGGATAAGATTAGCTATTAATGTCAAAGACAATGAAAAGGTTAGTCCCACTTTGGTCCCAATCTATGTAATGGAAGTCTATCATATCGCCCACTTTGCATTTGTGCACTATTTTTCTATTATCAAAGCTAATAGTATATAAACGCATTAGGGAGTCTAGTGGATAGAGTTTTTAGTAATTTGTATGAGATCTTAATTAAAAAAAAAAAAAAAGACACTAATGGTATATATAAAGACAAGTCAAGTATAGACTTAATTAAGGACTAAGGTCCCCACTATATTATATATCTTGAAGGAACAAATACAGAAAATTTGAATTGCATGAGAGAAAGTTATTGAATGTTGGCATGGACTTACTGGTGTTTGACTTGATTACATATATATACCTTTCAACAACCAGCTGCTTAATTTACCATATTATATATAATGCTTTTGTTGGAGATATAGGGTCACACAGACAATATATAATTGATGCATTCGGGATCCTTGTACTATTTTCAACTTTAATAGAGCCACATGCAAACATATTACTACATTTATAATGATTAATAATGTGATAACTTCCAAGTGAGGTGCACTCCAATTGGCCCACTTAATTAACCCTTTACCTACTGGCGTTTCAGCACATTCTAGGGGACAGATATTTGATCAATTAATCTGAACTTGTCTAACGGATATGCATGTGTGTGTTAGCAAAATTAGTGTCAATTCAAACTAATTAATTAATAAAGAATAAATTGAATGTTAATTAAGTTGCTGACAAGTGTGCTAATTATTCTGCTATAATCAAGCACAAGGTGGGTTTATATATAATTGAGTGGTTGTTTATTAATCTCTTTGTACGATAAAACTCAAGTGTAGGATGCGTATCAAGATAATAGATTGCGTACATTGTTCTTGGTCTTTTGTTAACAAGTTGCTTTTGGAATATATTACTGCTACAATATGAACTATTGCAAAATCTGGAACAGTCTCTCTGATCTCGTGCATAAGACAAAATATTTAGTTGAACCAATCATAGCATCTCTCTCACGAAACCATATATGCTTGCTTGCTTTTGTTCGGTGAAACTTACAAATTAAAACAAGAGACACAAATTCCAGCCTTGTATATATATATAAAAATTATGGCTAGCTAGCAAGGCCAAGTTATGCAGCTATGTCCCCATGTAATTTATTGCTAAAAGAAAGACAAAGACTTTAATTAGTCACCATCTCAATTCTCTCTATTGCAAAACAATACCTTATTATCAGATATTACTTGAAGAATAAGGAATAGTGGATTAATACCCAGAATTAATTGGAAAATATTCTCCCTCGTAAATCTTTTTATATTATTATTACACCTATCAATATTGTATTAATTTTTAATGATATTTATTAATAAATTAGTGATGAATCATAATATGACAATTAGTTATTAACTTTTATTAATTAAATAATGTGTTCTGTATTTTATTTTACAGTTTAAGTTTGTTAAAGATTTGTGTATATTATTATAAGATTTTTTTGATTTTGTTACTAATTTTAGTTATCATTTAAATTAGTAACTAAATCATAACTAATTAACTATTAATTAACTAGAATATTATTTTTTCTAGCTAAATTTAAGTTATATTCATTTATACTTCTTATTACTATAAATTAGCTAGAAAATAATTATAAATTTTAAAAATTCATTACAAATTAATTAAGATTATTTTCTTAGTTAATTTGCTACTTATTTAATGCTATCATTAATATTATATTAATTTTGTAATTAATTATTTTTATTAGAAATTAGTTACAAAATAACTATTAATTTTAAAATTAACCACAAAATTATTTGATAACAAATTTTAAATTTTCTAGTAATGTATCAAGTAATATGTTAACCAGTATGCTTGACAGTGCAAGACTTTAAAGTTATATCCTAATTTGATTAATTTAAAAATTTATTTCACTAAATTAGGCTTATTTTTGTAAAAAAAATTAAACATTAAAATTTTAATTATATAAACATATACAATTTTATTGATATGGAAAATACTGTTAATATAAACTCATAATATCTATATTAAACAAAAATTGTATTATCAGAGGCAAATTTAATGCATGACATTTTTGGTTAATCAAAAAATGACAATTTTTTTAGTGACAATTTGTATACCTGTATCACAGCATGAATGTATTGTATATTAATATTATTATTTGTTAAATTTCTCTTTTCCTTACCCTGGAGCTGTCCCTACCCCACTTTCCTTAAATATCTCGTGGGGTTGTCTTGTGCCCCAGTTTCCCCTGAAATAAACTATTGAGATTTTTCCATACACAACGAATTAGCATGCCAGATTCTCACCCAGTCCAGTCTGTGTCTTTCTTTATATATGGTCAAGGATTCCTGCACTTAGCCAACCAACACCTTCATTAATCATTGTGCTAATTAAATATTTCAGATTTCGGTGTTTACATTTGTAATTACTCTTATCATCATTTACAGGACCTGCAATTTTCATGTTTTCTTCTGGGAATTAATTAATTGCACGCGCCATGCATTTCTGGTTTATGGGACCGTCTCATCCAAGGTTTCGTGACATGACAGTGTGCATTTGATTTTCTGATAGAATAATGCCTAATTGATCCACATTTAGGTTAGTGTGTATCTTCTCTCTCTTAACGTGTGCAACAGTTTTTTTTTTTTTTAACTAAAAATATCACTTAACTAAATGTTTCTCACACAGTAAATATTATCGAAATGAATTTTTACCTTCTCACCCATTTACGTGATGAACTTAATTATTTATCAATTGGATTAGAAAACAAATATGGAGACTCTAGATATATCCATGATGACACTAGGAGAATTGGTTATATAATTAGAAAATGAAAATAAGAAAAAAGCTGAACAACTTTTATTAATTATTATGCAGTTGTGTCCCCTACAAGTATATACTTAAACTAAACAAATGAGTTCAACCTTTTGTAGGGCAGAAAAGGGTGTCTGAATCTACCTGGAAACTGAGGTGGGTTTTGTCTCCAACTCATACAAAAGACATAATCTAAGTAAAGAAATGATTATATATGGAATGCAACTATATATATAATATATAAGAATGGGTAGACAGCAATAGGACCATATAATAAGTAAAGAGAGAGAGTGATTATGTTATGTGTACGAGAGATGTGGGAGGTGGGGATTCAAACACGACTGCGCAGGGTTTGTGTCTTCTCTAATATAATTGGACAAATCAAATCTCATCACTCTCTTTGCTTATTGGAAATTAATTTTACTCCTCCCATGCCTTTAATTTGTTTGTTTGTGTTAATTGTTTTCTTCTTCCCTCTCTATGACGCATTCAATTTGATAAATTCCTAAATCTCAAAACCAGGAATATATATGGCCAAACCACCAATAATGAAGTCATGCACGTGACACAAATACTATTCTTTCATTATCCCCAAGGTA
This sequence comes from Mucuna pruriens, assembly GCA_025330945.1. NCBI lineage: Eukaryota > Viridiplantae > Streptophyta > Magnoliopsida > Fabales > Fabaceae > Mucuna > Mucuna pruriens. Next base: position 5,359,668 of record JAENHJ010000528.1, read on the forward strand.
ATACATTTTCAGAAGACTTGAAATGAATCAGACCATCATACAGATAAATTCACATACATGCCCATCATACAGATTCAAAACAACTTATGGAGGACGTACCTGGACCACCCTGTGTTAGTTTTTACCTCCATCCATACCAAAATTTATAGCCACAGACCAAATAATCATACAAAATAACAAAATGTCATATTCTAATTATTTAAAATTAACCTCCATTAATGTAATATTTTTCAAATAAAAACAAAATTGTTGTAAATATCATAACTCTATATCAGCAGCATAATAAATTATACCAGCAAACATTTTTATTGGTATAAAAAATTAATACATACTATAATATTAGTGTAGACTCACAATATCTATTTATAACAGTTAAATTTTTACTAAACAAATAAAAAAGTTATACCAATTAATTGACATTTTTTTGTCCATTACTAAATGTTAATTTTTTAGTAAACATAAGGACAAAAAGGGGGAGGGGATGTAACATACATCCTTGTAACTTAGCATTATATTTAAAGCACAATAATATTGATTAGATCAAAGTAAAAATCTACTAGGACCGTCTAGTGGCAGAGTATTTAAATAATACGAACAAAGTAATAAATTCTAACATCAGTGTTACTATTGTATAAAAAAATTAGATCAAAGCAAGAAATAATAATAATAAATGAAAAAGGCAGCGATTTGTGATGAAATTGGATTTTTTATTATAAAAACCCTTTTCTTTTTTCATTTTCGTAAATACCCCTCCACACTATTATTACCCCAACTGTCCCTACAGAATGGGATGTCTCCACGTGATTTTTTTTAAAATATACTAATAAATACAAAAAATGTAAAAAAAAAAAAGATTAATTACCAGACCCTTCTTCTTAACTGAGTAAAAAAAAAATTTTAAAAATAACGTTGAGAAGTCTTCCAGTGTGAACGGTATTGGGACAGCTGGGGAAATGATCTAGGAGGGTATTTACAAAAAATAAAAAAAAGGATGAAATTAAGAGGAAAAGGAAGAAATAAAAAGAAAATAAAGTGGGATGATAGGTAGGGATGGGATTGGGAATTATGAATCGTGCTTAGTCTGAGGCTCTGGTAAGGGTTGGGTTGGTCAGGGCAGGGCAGGGCAGGGCAGGGCCCCATCACTTGATTTGTTAGCCAATTTACTAACATGGGATGTCCCTAATTGCACCAAATTATTCACCTCTCTTCCTTTCATTTCTCAATACATGTTCGGTCCAATTCACTAATTATCTCATTTTTAAAATCTCTCACTTGCAACTCTTTTGTGGACTCCTCACACTTTGATTATCATTCATTAAATATATAATATTTGTACAATAATAAAAAAAAAAGATATTGAAAATTGAGGGTAATTTAAAAAGTAACCGGCAAAAAAGATTTGTCTTTTTATATATTGTTGTTGTTAATATAGTAACGCTAACGCACTTGGCAGTTGGCACATAACCTTAAAGTACTCTCGTACTGACTTGAATTTCTCTCTCATTGTCATATCTTTGCTAGGTCCATCAAAGAAGCAGTCATAATTTGTGATTCTGATCACCACGCCACCATTTCTGACCCTCCCAATGTCGATAAACCAAACGAGCCTATGGTGGCTCGACAATTCCAAGTCGAAGTCTCCCCGTTTCAACCTAAACGACGAGGATGAAGACGAGGACGTGGTGGTGATGGGAGGAACGCAAGAAGAGGAGAAGGAAGCCATGTTCGAGAAGCCTCTGACGCCAAGCGACGTGGGGAAGCTGAACAGGTTGGTGATCCCCAAGCAGCACGCTGAGAAGCACTTTCCCCTTGACTCGTCGGGGGACACAGCCAAGGGCTTGTTGCTCAGTTTCGAGGACGAGTCTGGCAAGTGCTGGAGATTCCGTTACTCCTATTGGAACAGTAGCCAGAGTTACGTTTTGACCAAAGGTTGGAGTCGTTACGTCAAGGACAAACGCCTCCACGCTGGCGACGTCGTTTTCTTCCTCAGACACCGCCTCCATCCCCACCGCTTCTTCATCTCCTCCACCCGTCGCCTATCTAACCCCCCTGCCCCCTTCTTTTCTGCTCCTCTCCCTCTCCCTCTCCCTCTCCCTCTCCCATTCCCACAACACTCTCTTCATGCACCACCAGGTACCTACCTCCCTTCTTTCATGCTTTTCACTCTTTTCCTATTTATCACAACAAATGTTGGTTAGGAACTATACTCACAATTCAGATTCCTCATCCTGTATCGTCATTTACACGCGCCCTTAACACTACCTTGTTTGTTGCACTTGGTTTAAATGTTTTCACTAATTCTATGTTTTTATTTTTTTTCTTCTTATGACATCATATCAATTATCTTATTTATATTTGTGTGAAATAGATTTGTGGTGCCCAGGAATAATTTTTGAAATGCTTTTGTTGGGAAATTTGAATGTGTTATATTATTATATCCGCATTTTTTGTTAAAAATGATGATTGAAACATGAAATGTGTATGATTAAAGCGTGGGCATTTGCACGTGTTGTAATGTTTGTAACAGGTGGAGGGTCCCAAGGACAGAAGGAAACGACACTAGCAGGGGGGAACAGTTCAAGTGGGAAGGTGCTAAGGCTGTTTGGGGTGAACATGGAATGCCAACCTGATCATGATTCCCAAACCTCCACACCAGAATGCTCTTACACGCAGACTACACTTACCCACCACTTACACCACCACCCCCATCAAACTTCTTATTCTTCTTCAAACCCTCACCATCACATGGTACGTCAACAACCATACTAGAATCTACTAGATATATATGCTCCCCCTCTATTAGATTCTCCTTTTTTTTTTTTTTCCTTTCTAGCTTGGGGTTAAGGCATGCCCTTAATTAATTTTAGTCAATGACCGTGTCATTAACATCAACCCGTGAAAGGAACCGTTCCTTATTATAAGTATATTTAGGTTGACGTTGAAGATTATAGAGGATCTTTCTTGTCTTGAATTAGGGAGATGCATGCAAATGGAAATGGGTTGTTTATTCATTTTATCGGATCTTCTTGTTCCCTGCCACTCGACCATATTAATTATCAACTAAGCTGTGAATGCCAATGGGACATGTTTTCTATCAAGTTTGGCTCTTATTATATAATATTAAAAAGGCGCAAGGGGAAAGAAAGCAAAACATATATACCAAAACTAAATCGAGCAGACTTCATGAAGGTCATCATCATCATCATCCATTTTGTATTGGAACTTTGAGCATCTCCGCTTAATTTGAGCATATGAGGTTTCATCACGATTGTCTTCAACTCATTTAATTGACTCTGCGTCTTTGATTAATATGGATGGAAAACCAGTGCTGGTTTCCTTTTACCCGACAGAGTTAGCTTCATTCTCTTTTTAATTGGAAGCAACGTTCTCTCTCTACAATTGAGTGATGAAAGGTGAATGCAAATCCATTTTCCCCCATAGATTAACCATGGACCATGGAACAGGATTTATTGGGTAAATCTCATTTATTTTTTGGCCCACTTTGCATGTTGTGTGTGTGGTCTACCAACCAATAGACACGCATTTGGAGGTTTGAAGGTCGACAAGATCAAATTATAATTAATCTCTTTCTCGGAACGAGCTTACTTGTTTGTGGGCCTTAAAAGCCTCGTAATTAAAGTATCATCATTAAACATAGCGAATGCCGTGGGTTACCTTTCCAAGATATACATGGTTGAGAAGTCGATCCAAAACTTTCCTAATGGAAACTCAAGAAATCTGTAAGACATGGAAGTCAACTATGTTAGCCTTTCCATTGTGATAAAAGCTATTCTATTTACTAATTAGTGTCTCTTCAAGTCACACTCAAGTAGTTTATCCCACTTATGAATCCTGAATTTAAGGGATTACTTGCTTCGTATATCTTTTGGTATCCGGGAAAAAGGTTCAATTGATTCTTTGAACATTTTTTAACATAATTTTTCACGTATTGAAGTTTCTACCTAAGCTTCTATACCTCTTTTTTAAATGGCACCAAAATTAACCGGCAAAATGCATTAATTAAGTTGCCAACGTGCGAGTCCTAAGAAAAAACACTGGTCGGAGATACAGTCGCAATATTATACGCTGAATACTTGCAGAATAAATATAACATGCACAAGATTACCAATTAAGATGACAATTAATGTTTTGAAAATATTTCTTTTTCACATAAATGATCAACGCCCTTTTTTTTTCTTCATTCCTTGCATTTTTATTTATTGAAAACAATGGCACATCTTACTTTTTATGGGGTATGTATGTGTCAACTATTTAAATGGTTTCATTCAACTGTAGTGAAAAACAAAGTAGGAATTAACATAATGTGTGGATCCGTGATTGCAACAGGATGTCAACCAGAAGAGAAATCACGAAGGACAAAGATAGGTGGATGCGACATCTCATAATTGATCCAATTAACCCACTTGTCAGGTTCCCCCTCAAACCCTGCCTAAAAGGGAAAGGGAAAGGGAAATGAAGGGGGAGAGGCAGAAAGAGAAAGAGTAGAAAAACTAGAAGGCAGAAAAAGAAACGAAATCCCTGATTTTCTTACCAAACTTTCACACCAAAAGAGTGGCAATGAGTAAACCCCAAGGTGGAGAGTAGTGATGGGAAAAGAAAAGAGACTGCAGCCAGAGGGCAGATTCAGAGGGTAAGGTATGGAGAGGTTTGGTGGGGCCCGCAGAGAGAACTGGGTGACGTCATCCCAGTGCTAAATGGAGAATTTCAAGTCATTGGAAATCAGAAATGAGGAATCAATTTGCTACTGTTGGGATTCTGCCTTAAGATTTTTCACAAGGGCTCATCATAGTATACGTGGGAGGTAAGGTATGGTGCCAGTGATGGTGTGCTGCTATTTGGCATTGGTGGGTATGATGGGTGGGTGGGTGGACTTTACTTGACTTGACTTGATAGATAACACAACCAAAGACGTACTACTAAGCCCACTCCTCTGATTAAGCAACACAAACCACATGCTGCATGCTTCCACCTCTTGGTAGTGGTGCTGGTGTCACTTACATCTCAATATATATTATATGGATCCTTCTATTTTAAAGTAAGCATGATATTATAATAGTAAAATAAATAATTTCAGTCGTTAATAAAAAAAAATTAATGATCAAGATTATACATACATGCATGATAAATTATAAATGAATTAAAATATCAATTATTAATTTTTTCACCATTGACTGAAATTATTTATTTACTCTTATTTTAGAGGAGCCAAATTCATTTTATATACATAGACATAGATTTGCTGCTACACCCTACAGCTGTTTGAATGATCCTTCCGAGGGGGGTATTTTGGATTTTGCTTCCTAAAGACCTAATATTTCAAATTTTGTTTCCATGCAAATTTGTAGCTATTAATCTCTGATGCATTTATTTGTGTAATGACAAGATGCTCCTCATGAGTATTTTAACATGTGGATGAAAGTCAAGTAAAAATGGGGAAGCTGGAGACACAATTAAATTTGAGCATGTCAACAGGCCATGGTCCCCCCCTCCTCCCCCCGGTTGTGGCCAGACCTGTTTTTCATTGTCTGTTGTGTGCAGTTGTAAGTTTTTGCAAACTATAAACTACACGCAATGAAATGAAAAGGGAGGAGAAAACGTTCACAACGTAACTGACTCGGGTAAAATGTTTAAACAAAGATGGGAAAATGCAGAATAAAGACCATAAACTAAAAAGAAGACAAGGATATCCTTAAAGAGCATGCAAGTAAAACAGTATATCACTCAAGGTAATGCTGTACGGCTCACATTGAATGCTGTTTAAATCTGCTATAAATTCTAAGTTGTGTAATTCACTACTTCTAAATTCTCTAATAACACTTAGTTACCAATACCCTTTGTTGGCTTATTAACTGATTAACCGGGAGGGTACAATGAGTGAAATAGTATTGATCCACTTTAGTTGATTGATTTCCACCACTGAACCTCTCTCTCTTTAAGGCTATAATAACTCCGCACGTAATTGTGTTTTTTTTATTCTATCCCATCTCTCCTGTTAAATAAAGGCTAGGCTAAGGTGACACGGATCCAAGGTGAATTTTTTTTTCCAAATTTCGGGTACAACACTGAGGTATTATCAGGTGAAGAAAGACAGTTTCACTGACTGAAGTTTTAGCTGTCGTACAATTAACTGCTTGTATAGACGACAAGCAGGGATTGAGGAAATGGAGATGTGACCCATCAGTGAAGTGTTTTTGATCAATGATTCATCACACTGAATTACCAAAACTCGAGTCCTTGCCCTTGTCTCTCACAGAGGAAGAAGAAACAGAATAATCCAACTTTTTGAGAACCTAGAGGAGGAGAGAAGAGCTTGAACTGATCACTGTGTTTAAACAGTGGCTTCAACAAAGTTTTTAGCTTTCAATCAACATGATCGATACAAGTTAATTCAAATAATTGTGCAAAAGAACGACAGGAGTGCAGAATACCTTTATGAGTAATCAAATAGTGTCATGTGATTATTAGGGGCCCATAAAGATTTACACAACAGGCCCATAGAGCCCCTGCTTGAGAAGGCGTCTAATCTCTCTCAGTGGCTCACTGGCTCTGAAAGTGGGAGGGTCCTCAGATTATGGTGTTTATCATTGACCTACACATAATGGCCGATCAAAGAAATGAAAGGCTTTGACCTGCAGGAGTGATACAGTTATGCATTAATAGTAAAACAGTGCAGATGACATTAAAGGGAAATTATGTGAGTGTGTATCTTTTATGTCACCCCACTTAGCATTACTTTGAAAGGTCAGGGATGAATCTCATAATGGTCCTCGTCTAGGTCATGCTGTACAAGAAAGAATAATAATGGGAATTTGATTTCTTCTTGAAGAATAAAGCACCGTATTGATATCAGCGTTAACACCAACAAAATCTCCCTTTGCATCTCAGTAACCTGAGCCTCAGGTTTCAGCATATGAACTACCAAAAACAAAATTAAACAGATTAATGACAGAAATTCTCTTTCCTGCATCCATTCAAATGGAAAGCTCATCAGGTTCATCCTGTCAAATTGGTTCTCACTGCAGAATAGTAAAATGTATGTCAATCGTGTAGATTATGCCCCTTAATGTCATAGTACTACTGATCCAAAACTTGTGCTTTAAAAGATTCCCAGCAAACTTTGGCCATGACACAAGACTGAAAATATTATCCCTACCTATAATGTTACAACAAAGATAAGCATATGACTCTTACCTGAAATAGTAAGAACTATTCCTCCATAATTCAGACCAACACTGTAGATGCAATCTTCATAAGGAAATGGACCAATATAGCAGGCTTATCACTCGAATGATGGAGTCAATAATATTTTGTGGGGCCTTAATTTTATGTCTTATCTTTCACATAATGCAAGTCTTTTCGGTCATCTCAATCTCCACGCTGAAGCCAAAACTATTCAACCTGGCATCTCATGACCCAATTTGTCTGCCACATACATGTTTTCAGATAAAAAAATGGCATCCCGCAGTAGAAGGGCTAACTCACAGCCTCAGACTGATAATTCAGCCCACCTGTAGCCAGAAAATATTGTAGGATGCCAAAGTAATTCTACCTAGAAGAAATGATAACATAATCACCACTAAATAGCTTTAGCCAATGATACAATACGATCCAACCCAGAAACAATCATATAGAAATCTCGCCTTATATCATCTTTTAGCAAGTGCATTTACGTATCTCCAAGTGAACAAAACAAAAAATGCTATAGTAACATTTAAGTGAATGAAATATATACAGTGATTATTTTTCTATGTATCCTTCAGCATAATGGGGAGGATCAAATTAAGAACTCCACCACCCAATGTCTTCCACAGAATAGATGACCAAGCTCAACCACAAGTTATAAGAAGACTGAAACAATAACTTGATGTGATTACTTGCAAATTGTTAAAATTTGAAACCATAACTTAACGTGATTACTTGCAAATTGTTAAAATTCACATATGGGAAGCCCCTCGTAGAATAATTCAGATTGCATTATTGCAAAACCCTTTAATTTCACCTGCATTCCTCAGTCCTTGAGTAATGACATGAAATTCATTATGTAGCCTCAAGATTGTGGAACTAATAAGAATCCTGTATCGTCAGCTAAAAGATAATACATTGTTCAAACTGTGCATCTTTAAGGAGGGGGAATATAAATAATAATAGATAATACATCATTCCTAGAACCACTAAAGAAACATGGAACCAACAAATGCTAATGCTACCATTTGCAGAACAAACATGCCAATACTATCACCGTCAAGCACACAAAATAAAAAACTGGGAAACAATTTGCAAAAACAAAACTTAGGAGTACCACTCGATATTTAGTATGCAATGTACACTAAAACCCTTTAATTCAAGACGACTGTCTCTAATTTCTGCAAATCTCCATGCCTGAGTCTAAATGACTGTTGGGTCTGCAAGAGAAAAAATAACACCCTACCCTCCTACAAGTAAGTTTAAGTTGATTTTTTTGGTAGATCAGCATCTTGTTGAGTTTTGGAATCTTCCTTCTTCTCCATTACTTGCTGAACACCCTCTTGGTACCCTTCTATGAAACTTTTAAGAGCATCCCTGTATGCAGAAGCTCTGGTCATGTACACACGCTGCAAAGCAGGTCTGAGAGTCTCCATTCCCCCTCTAGCAGCTACAGCTGTAAATTTTCCAGTAAAAAATACATATGCATGGTCAAAAGTCAAAATCACCTTCACAAACTCATTATTCAAAGCAATGGTAGGAAATTGTAACCAGAAAAAAAAAAAAAAAGGAGAGGGAGGTTATAAATGCCCCGAGTCATAGCACAAAAATCTGAAACAGAGGCTTGGAGTTGCAAAAATAGCAAGAACAGAGAATTCTACTCAATGCTGAATAAGCAAGGGGTGGCATTCTACTTGGTGAAAAAATCTTTGACTAATTGTTCACGTTCATCATAAGTTTTTATTTTTCCGAATCACTTTTGACTTGATATTCGGCAGCATCCGAATCTCTTACTAGCTTCTACAACCTCAGTGAAATTGACATGAAAAAACAAACGTACACACATTTTATACAGGAATCCAAACACAGTATAAGCAATTCAAAGAACTACATGAGTACACCAAAGAGTACAGGTATATCATAACTACTCTTCAATAAATTTACAAAGACAAGCATTGTCGTACTCTGATCATAACAATCCAAATTTTGACAAGCCAATAGCGGATAGCCATTAATTCCAAACAGCAAACTGATATTAAACTAGAGAAAAAGACGGTACCGAGATCCTCCAGTGTTGAGGGTTCTTTTCCTTTAGTTGTTTTCTTTTCATCATTTGTTTCATCAGTCACTTCATCCTTCTTATAATCATTAGGCCGAAGATCAGGACCAATGTCACGAACCCAGCTTGCAGCATAAAGCCTAGCAGCTCTCTTCAAAACCTGAAGATTGAATGTTTCAGTACAATCTAATTACTAATGATCAAGTGGCATCCCTTCAATTAACTGCAATTCAATAACTCCAAATTGCACCTTATCCCCAAACAACATCGATAATAAACTATAAAACCATATCAACCACAAGCATGCGTACATTATTCATTTTCAACTATTCGTCACTAACAGGCATGTTTTGTTTTTAGGTAAAAGTGTATTCAATTGAGATAAAGCCGAAACAATTTACATGGAAAAGAAGTAAACATTGAAAAGCCATAAGCATTACGGAAAAGGGGCATACCCAGATACGTTCCTCCAAGGTCAATTTGCGGCGCTTTTTGATGTGAGGAGGATCTGGCAAAGACGAGGGGAAAGCGATTTCTTTGAGATCATAGCGTATGTAGTCGTAAATTTTCCTGCACACAACCCTCACTTTCATTTGGCACCTCCAAAATGCGAATACAGTTCGTAGTAACTATCAACTACCACCCAGATTCTAACTAACCTTAAGAGGGCAAAGCAAAACGAGCCGAATGAATCAAGTTAAGATTTAAAATTTAAAATCATCATAAAGTAAAAAAAAAAAACATATTTTAAGTTTTTAAATTACCATTATTTTTCAAAACTTATTCATTTATTTTTTAATTAGTCAAAAAATATTTTTTATATTTCTATTAAATTTTGAATTTATCAAACTTAAACAATAAAGTTGACATTTTTTTTACCAATTTAATATAAAATTGAACCAAACTTATAATTGTTTCGAATTAAATTCAGTTTTGTAAACTCGCACAAGAAGTGGAGCTCTATTTTTCTTTTCTTTTTGGAGTGAATTAAAATTGTAATATTATTAAGAAAATTCCAAATTTTAGATGGATGCAAAATGGAATTATTGAATTTCAAACTTTTAAGATTCAAGTAATTGTATTTATTCTGTCCAAAAAATAAATAAATTCCATAAACTATTTAGGGTTGAACTTCTCATTATTACGCTCTAAAGAAAAAATTATAATCCTCTATTCCAAGCTTCAAGTAACCTAATAATAGGTTAAGTCAAACCTATTTTAAAAAAAAAATTCTAAGCTTTTTTTAATCTAACCTAACTTTTCTTAAAATCTAACTTATCCTATAGTTTTTACATTGATATAACATATCCCGGAATAGACTACTCCACTAATAGATCAATAAAAAAAAATTATATCTAAAATAAACTATAAAAATTAAAATCACTACTACCAAAGAAAAGTGATAGAACTAAGACAAAAATAGATAACTTAAACTTTATAAAAGTATGTTTTTACTTGTTTTATAAGCTTGTTTTTAAAATATAATATGGCATTCATAATAACATATTTTGTATTTTAAATAAAATGTAAATTCATTTTTCAATAGATTTGTAGACTTAACTTTTTATGTATGTAATATATTTAATATTTAAAAAAGTAAATAAATATAGGATTTTAATATATTATAAAAAAAGTAATACAATAATAATATTAATAAAAAAATAATATTTACATTTACTTAAATTTAAAAAACTTTTTCAATTACTTAACATCTAACTTTTGCTTAATTTTTAACTAAATAAATTTTTATAAAAGTTTTATCCTAGTTTACTTCATAGGAAAAGTTTGACCTGATGTGGGCTAAACCACGATAAGCTTGAACGATTTCCACCCCAAAAGAAGTCCTTGACTACATAGAATTTCAGAATGAACAAATTGTCATCAGTATGCTGATACGCACTTTTCCTTCATCCTTGTTATTATTTTTCCTTTCCTATTATTTTCCGACCTCGTAGATATTCTGCTTTACTGTCAGGTAATTTTTTACAATTCAAAGGAAATGGCCCCATCGTTATTTATGTGATATGACTCGTTGATCATATTATGCTCCTGCTACTTTGCTGCATACATGCATAGTTTTCTTGCTGCGTGTCACAAACGGTCTTTCTAGTAGTATTCAGATGACGTAAACCTCAATTTTGTCAACAACATTGTCTTCACTTAGGTGTCAAACGGACAATGACGCGTGAATCAAAATTATAAAATTGAGACAATTCTCCTCTTGCAAGCTTTAATTGTAATATTGAAACCAGGCTCGCCGTCCAATGCTCATTGTAACCAATTGGTGTAGTGCTACCTTGTGAGTGCCATACAAAGAATAGTTCTACGTGGAATGCTAATTTTGCTACAACCTACGTTCTACGACTACAAAGAATGATAATTTTGCTAGCTAAGCTGTACAAAATCTGCATTGCTTCTGATCATTTATCTTCGTTCTCTTCCTCATCAAACTCCACATCATCGATTGTCATTTGCTTCATTTTCTCAAGCTGCCTCAAGAGATCCAACCTTTCCGGTGCATAAGAGGATGGAATCTGCCAGAAAGAAGAAATTATATTCTTACAAACTGATACAGAGGATTAATATCTGAACAAAAGAAACAGATAAAAATGTACATACCAGAGCTGGTACATATTTCTTAATAGCAGCCAACATGGCTGCATGCCCAACTGCAGTAACCTGTAGGATATCAACATTGTCCAATCTTAGAACATCACTCAATGGAATTTGAGAATTTACCAAACATAAGTATATGAAATAGCAATAAGTTTATTTTACTTTCTTTCTCCTTCCTTCTCTTTATTATTTCATAAAAAACACAATAAATTACTCGGGATCATACCTCATTGGTAAGGATTGAAAAAAAAATACTATAAGTAGCAGGAAAATTAAAAGAGAAAAACATCATGACAAAAGCCTCACTAGAAAAAAGATGAGGGAGCAAGAATTCACTAATTGTATGATCATAGATACTCATGCTAGCCCTCTCATAAATTATGAAATAGGTTCTCAATCAGACATGTAAGAAAGATGATTAACATACATCTATTTCTTTAAATCTCTCTTTGTGCCCATTTTTTTGAAATTTAATGAAGTGTCTATTTTTGCTTAGGGCAGTAAATCAGGCCAGCATAACTTGGTCTGGCCCAACATGAGTTTGGCCTTCAGTGAGCTAGGTTAACCCAGCTGGCTATATAGCTGTTGAGACTATTGTATTCCTATGAATTAAGGATCGCATGGGCCATGCTCTCATTTTGTAGTGTAGAAATCTGTCTTGATCGGTTCCTTTAAACATATATGTTTTCCTTTTTAAGAGATGTAATTCTTTGATTGATGCATATACAGCTGCTAAGGAGATTTTCCTTAAGTAATTCACAGAAGCCTTCCCTTGTATATTCTAAAGTATAGCAAAGCCTACCCCCAAGGTTTGGTGGGTTAAACGACCCCATCCAAGGGCAGGGCCAGACCATATCTAGGGGGCTACAGAGAAATAATACACCATTGTTTAGGAGTGCTGTGGCCATGCTAGAGGATTATTATTTTTCAAAAAACAAATATGTAAAAGAAAAAAAGAACTTGGATAAAAAAGAATAACTTAATCATAGAAGTCACAAAAAATAAGAGCATGCCAGTTTGTATAAAAAATAATAATTTTATTTGTATATCTGTGTTACCGACATGTAGTTTAAATGGTTGGGACTCCCATCATATTGGGCCGGGGAGAAAATGTTTTGAAACCCTAACTCACCTTTAAATGGGACCTCTGAATCTATGAATAAATGGTAACCACTCTAAGGAACCACTAGAGTTGGCTTATTATTTGGATGGTATGTACAAGGTCTTAAATTTTAAGACTATTGCCGCCATTGTATTTTCTTCCATGCCAAATAAAAATGGTAACTACTCCAGCCAGAATTGACAATTAACATAGAAGCAGGACCAACAGAACCTTCCTTTGGTACACAGATATATAGCATTTTGGGGGAGCGTTGATGCTCCCCAAACAAATCTAAAAATGTTTAAAAGAATGTGCAACTTACAGGAAGAAGCATTAAAACACTAATGGGAACAACAGAAGCCATGTCAGTCAAGGTTCTTTTGAGTGTTTTCTTCTCTTTCTCAGTCAATTTGTCCCCAATCAGGGCCCTTCTAAGAAAACCCATAGCGGCAGCGGCATCAATAGCTAAAAGTTGAGTTCCTCGCCAGATAACCTGCTTATTGAGCAGGAAGCATCAGTAAAAAGATACAATTATGGACTTAACTTCAAAATTGCATTCTCTTTTTTTTTTTTTTTAAAGGGAATGCTGGCAACACACTCCTTCTAACACTTTCTTCTAACACTTTTTACTATTGGTTAAAATTTATTAGAAACTACACAATCATAAGTGAGACTCATTAAATAAAGAGTAGAATTGTAGAAGTCGCACAAATTTGTGATTACCGATAAATTTTAACAAATAATAATGTGTTAAAAAAGGTATATTAAAGAGGAGGTCACTGTTAATATTATCAGAGACCTTTTCAAAAGTATGTTAAGACAATCAATTTTATCCAGAGAAATTGGGGGAAAAAAGAGTAGTCACATTCATCTATATAGACTAAAACTAAATAACCAACATAATGTTTCAAAAGAAAGAAAAATCTTGGACTAAATCATACTATTCCTGTTTCTTTTAGCTTGCCCAAATATTTTCGTATGATATTTCCTTTCTTCTGAACCTGAACCATCTGAACAACTCCATCACTATAACGAGCACCTTTGTTCATAATTGCTAAATCCTGTAATAGCAACATACAATGATCAATCTAAAAGCAAATCCCAGGTAAAGAAACTTGATGATTAGTACAGATACATTATGACAAAGCAATTAATACCAATGAGTAACAGTGTAAGCAAGTCAAGTCAAATTAACAGTAAGTAACAGGTAAAGGCTTTGAAGTTAAATATTGAAACTCCACACTTCCATTAATAACATATATCAAGATGTGGTGTCTGTATCACTAGCAGATACAAAGATATATTAAGAGAAAGTGACTGGGAGAACACAACAAAGATTACTTGGAAAGGTTAATGAAGACGGCAAAACAAGCCATAGAGCAACAGAGTTTTAAAAAGTTATCATTATTCCCTATTGAATTGATTTTCAGCTTCAATCTTTGAGTAAATATGTTAGGAGTTAGAAAAAAGGTAAGGGGGAATTAGTTATTATTGGTAAAGATGGTCTTAGTTAGAAGGGTTAATTAGATATAACTAGGGGGAAGTAGGTAGAAGGAATCATTCAGTTCCGTTAACATTTTGAGTTGGGCAGTGGCTCAATAGTAGAAAAGAAAGGGGAAACTTGGAGGAGAAATATCTCCTTTCGTTGTGATTTAATATTCAATAATAAATGATTCCATTCTCATATTCAGTTTCTGGTTTCCTAAATTGTTATGATTCGATTGATTTTATCTCATGAGACAAGTCTAAATTAAAATACTAGTCCATTAGATGAGAAAACCTCATGGCTTAAGCATCATTGAGCTTCCTATTCTACTCAAACTCATAACATTGCCACACTCCCTCTAAAGAGTAGGCATCCATGAGAACTTCACTCTATCAACATCAACCTAGTGGTAGCCATTTGCCCTTTACATTGGTAACATTACTCATCTATCAATATTCATGACATTGCACCTAAATCCAGCCTGTAGTAGCCTTTTTTCACAGCCCAACTCTTGGCAAAAACACCAATTGTTATAAATTAAGCTAGTGAAGAGGACCCAACTCAAAAGACTAATTTTTTATGTAGGAGAAACTCATGAATTATAAGTACCACATTGAGCTTCCTATTCTACTCAATATGGGAGTCGTAACAAAATATGTAAGCTACAGGCTTACAGATCAACAGGCAAGATGATACAATAGGAAAAGTTATTAGGACGCAGAAGTAGTTTCAGTGAAGGATACAATAAGTAGTTTCCAAGTAATCAAACTACATAAATATCATAGAATATGAACTTCAGAGGTAATAATTTTCTGTGCAATATAAAATCATAAACTTGTTTGTAACTTATAAGTCATGGAATATTTCAGATGTACCTCATCTTTTTGTGATACATAGGCACTTCTTTGAACCTGTCTCTCCAGTACTATTAGCTCATTTCTCAGATGCTCAAAGCGGTTGATTTCGCTGGATTCTGGGACCATGATACCTTCATTTGGTGTAGACAGTTCAATACAATTTTCCTGGACAGAAAAGAAGTCCTAATTACTCAAAATTCTACACAGTACCCATCAACCAATTAGAACGTATAATCTGCATAACCATTTGCCAAATCAAGTGAAGCACGGGAACAGCACCACTTTGGTATAAGGGGGTTATAAACTCATCTAACTCTTTGACAGCATAAAATTGATTTTGATGATAACAAAGTCACATAATTTTTGCCTATTGGGTGAAGAATTAAAGCCCAAATGTTTTGAACAAATGTTGGGGCTAAGCAACGGCAAGGGTAGAAATCAGAGGTTTTGAAAAGTGAAAATAGGCTTTCTTAAAAACAATTCTGACTTCAACAATTAGTGAAATTCTGCATAATTAAGAATGTCACAGAAGAAATTCTCACAAGATGGCATAATCAGAAAGCAAAACATTAAAGATGTAATGTCAAGGTATCCAAATATTTCCAAACTATATTGGATAAACAAAATATGCTATGGGCCCATAGAAAAATACACAAGGTTTGCTGTAAACAATAGAACTTCAAAGTTAACTAAAGTGGCACCCAAAGACACATCAAATGCATGCTTAGCAGCAAAGAAATGATAATTGTTCACTTAATAGTCCAATTGTTTTTATGGAAATGACTTGGTAGTGGAAATGTTTTCAGTAACAAATATCCTCTTAGAAAACATTCAAATAAAACATTTTCCTCAAAATACTCATAGCTAAAAAAAATTTTAAAGAAAATGATACATTTTCTAAAAATTTCTATTGTTTGATTTGTTCAGAATAATTGGAAGTAAAAGAAACTGTATATTGATTGAGTGAATAATACAATTTCTAATCTCCCTTTTACAGGGTAAAGGTGAATTGCTAAAAGATAACAAAATAACATAAAAAGATAAAAGATAACTATAAAAATAAAATAAGATATTCATGACATCCTAATGATATTTATGATATTTACAACAAGAATATATTTCCCCTCCATCATCACTTATTTTAAAAAGCTGTCATTTATCACTTAAACTTGCACCAAATACCAAATAAAATCTATGTTGAGAAATATATCAAATGTTAAATTTTATGTGCTCGATTTGAATCACGAATTACTATTAGACACAACACAACCAAACAATTGAAAGAATATAAGTAAAACATAATTATCATAGGCACATTTAACAGAATAACAGCAAAACCAATATATAGCTAGTTTCGCAAAGGTACAAAAAGGAACAGCATTTTAAAAAATTAGGGTAAAGACAATGCATACAGAGGCACCCACATCAGAATCCAGATTAGGCTCTCTAGTGACAACTCGTACAAAGTCACTCCATAACTTGCGAGGTTTACCAACATATCTGAAAAGGATGCATGCATTTTAATAATTCTAAAAACAGAAAGTAATAGCAGGCAATCATGATTTTTTCAGAAATCAAAAACTGGATATAAAACAAATTACACCAAATTTCATTTAAAAAGTTTAATACCTTTCACTTTCACTTTCACTCCTATTCACAGTAGCATTCGTTCTGTTTTTCCTTTTAATATACTCTTGCTTTTCACCAACTGCAGTGTGGGACTGTCCAACATTAACTCCCTGAATGAATATAACAAAAGTGCCATAGAGAAAAAAAATGTAAAGATTATCAGGAAGCAAACATGTGACAAGTATAAATATGAGTCAAACCAGACAATGATAAAATGATATGCAAAGAAATTATTAAATTTAGGATAACTCCTGCAGAAGCACTCCATTATTTTGAAAAAGAAAATTACCAAGACACTTATATAGAATGTCTAGAAGCAAATTGCTATATCCCACAGAGATTTGAATACAATATTCAAGGAGTTGATAAACGCAGAAACTCAAATTTTATTTAGCCTTATTTTTTATATTTGATTAGTCAATGTATCTATTAGCAACAAAAACAAACAAGAAACATATATAACAATATAATAAAGCTAAAAAATTAACTAGAGGTTAAAAAAAGATTCCCACTTTTAGGGAAAATAAGCAAAAGACATTAACATTGAAATATGAAAATGTACAGGGGTGAAAGTCAAAGACGTCACAAGTTACGATGTTTAACCAAAATGTAGTGTCCAAGGAATTGACAACGGAGGTGGAGAAGATGAAGGCATACCTGTTGCAGAGAATAAGCTTTTGCTTTGAAAGATGCCTCCAGGAATTCAGCTTCTTTCTTAAGTTTACGTATTTTTTCCAGAACAGAACAGACTGCTTTCAAATGCTCTTTTCCAGAACTAGCACTTGATACATACAATTCTTGAAGCAAATTCTCCAGTCTTAGCATAGCTTCTTCAACACTCTTCAAAGCCTGAAAATAAAAGCCAAAAAGAAGCAGCATAAGGACCGAAGAAACTTCAAAACAAAAGTTCAAGGTCTGGGCAATGGAGTATGAAATAAGAAAACTAAAAGTATGTTTACTAAGTAATTTATTAAAACACTGTGCTCATTGAATATATTTATAGGATTGACACGCAAGGAAATTACTAATTTGACTAGCTTGGAAGTAGCAATTGGCTGAATTCAAATTTTGAAATTGGAAATTAAACCTCATCAAAAGAATCTGATACTTCAGCAGTTGAGGGAACTATAGATCTTTGTCTCTCAACAGTTTCCTTGGTATTAACCTTCGATGTCTTATCCCTGCACCATATTTCAGCAAATAAATACAAAACAACAAAAACTATAATAATCATTTTCACAAAATTGTTAGTATGATATGAGACAATGACCTTCAACTTGAAAACATCTAAATCAGCAACTTACATAGGTTATGAAGGCCCAGGTGCAAAACTAGCTCTGGGAGAAACAGGATATTTTAGTACCATAGCACAACTACAACCCCATAAGCCACATAATAATCATATAGAAGGTAAAATGCAACTCTGCCTTGAACTTCCTCTAAGGTCTTTCCTATAGGATTGTCTCAGACTTAGCCATGCTACATTTGTATACTACTAATTAAGATGCAAGGCTCAGAGGCACATATACTCACTATCATAATGATTTGGAAACATAAGTAATGGGAATAATTTCAATGCATTAGAAGACATGAGAAATATGAAAATTTAATAATTGGCACTCATCTTCAAGCTCTTTATTCTGGATGTCATTTGCCCTCCCCATGCAATCTTGCACTAGTTTGAAGAGTAATCATATGCCATATTAACCTTGTGCATGAGATTATTTAGTGGAAGCAAATTATCCACTAGAATAACAGGTGTAGCATAAAATCCAGTAATATAACAAATTTTATAAGTAAAAAGATGTCTACTGCAAAAGCCAAAATAAACTTGTGAAAATCCCCACACTCTTTGTCCTTGAAACCAGTTATACAAAAGTTAGAACAATGAAGCACATTTAATAATTCACCCAAACGTAGTATGATTATGATCTACTTACATGACTACAACAGAAGCATATGCAACTAACTATAATTTATAGTTACTCCACCAATCTCTTTCAACTGTTCTAACAACGTTTCCAGTTTTTATATCTCTTGATTTTATCTAAAAAATTGTACATAGTTTAGCAGCCTCAACCCTGGTTGTAATTAATATGTACATGTGACTATGAGAATGCTAAAAACAGTGTAAATGCAGTGCTTGCCCTCATAGCTTACTTTATAATCCCAAGTTCTTTGATGCACTCCACCAACTTCTTGTGCCTAACATAAAAGAGGATGAGACTGTAAGAGCTTAACTGAGAAACTGGTTTTTTGTTAAACAATAATTTGGGTTTTGGGTAGTTACCCTATTAACAAAAATTTAGCTGCTTTCACATTAGAAGGGCTCTCCAGCCATGTACTATAGTTTATAAAGCTCTGCATCCAATGAGAACAAACATCTAGTACTTGAGACACTGCTTCAGCATTTGGAGGACCTTCTTGTTTATTTTTATGCATATGCAACTGTTTTGTAGTGCTGATGATTTCGGGATAAAAAGGAAGCCAATCCAACTCTTCACAAACCACCTATGAAGTTAAAGGGATTTTTTGTCAGTTGACATAAGTCATAAAACTAAATAATGAAGCATATCTGTCAGATGGAATGATAATAGATACTAACCTCCACATACAATTGATATGAACTTATGGATGAGAGATGAGGGTAATATAAAACACTTCCTCCAATAAGATAGCTGAAAAAAAAAAAGATATATAAATCAACAAATACAAAAATAATAGAAATCCAAATAAATTTAAGAAAAAAAGAATATTATAGAACAGAAGTTGTACCTTGTGAAATCTTCAACTGGGTCATCGAGTGTATTGAAACCATTTGCTGAAAGAAAAGACCGTGTACTTCTGCCTAAAGCAACAAAAAACCCAAATATAGCTAAATCCTTCTCCAAAACCTGCAATATGCTAACTTTTAATAGATGCTTCACTTATAACTAAGTATATAGATGAACAAATGAGGATCAATATTTCTACCATACTCAACTCATTTCTCAATTCCTTTTATTTAACATAAACAAAGTATTGTCTTATTTTTTAATATAAAGTAATCTTAGCCTTATTTAACTAATTGTAATAAATTATTTGTACACGTTAAGAAATACTTTTCAGAAAAACAAATATCAAGAACTATATTATGGATTGCAGATATCAATACAACTAAACAAGTCAACAACAGAAAATCAGAACCACATTAGTCAATAACTAACCTCTATACTTTCAGATGTTGTCAGTCTTGACCATATTCTCTCCTTATTTATAGCTTGCTGCAGCTGCCTCTGAGCAGTATTAACCCAGAAAACAACTTCTTCTGAACCTTGCTCAACTTTTGCTCCACATACTGCAGCTTGAGGACCGAAATGAACAAGAAATTCTCTGTGCAGACCAACATACTTCACAGAATCATAAGCTTGGCTTATAGAAATTAGATCAACCAGCATGTCCATCAAATTACCAGTTATCTCCGTGCTCATGGAAAAGAATTGTGAACAGGAAACTTTGGTAGGGCCAAGTTTAGTGATTACAGCAATGCATGTCAGTGCAAGTATGAGAAATGATGCGTTATTTGGGCTTTTTAAATCCAGAGAGAGATTTTTTCCAGACCTGCGAAATCCATCGAAAGATCATCTCTGCATTGTCTTTATTTAAGAATAAATATAAGCTTGGAGGAACTACGAATTATAAAAAGCTAAGGGCCGTTTGGGGTGCTTTTAGTTGTAAGTTTAAAAATTTCCAAAAAACCAAAATCTAAGTTTTAGATTTTAAAAATGTTTTAGTTTTTTCTTTCCAATATTTATTTTTAAATTAAACTCACTTTGAAAGCTCTCTTTCCTCTTAAAATTAGTTTAAGGATGTGTTTGTATGGTGGTGATGACAATTATGGTGGTGGTAGCGGTGGAGTAATGGTGGTGGTAGCGGTGGGGTAATAGTAGTGGTAGTGCCAATGATGGTAGTAGCAGAGCCAATGGCGGTGGGGGAGGTGCAACAACAGGATGGCGATGATATTGGTAGTGGTGGTTGTCGTTATAATGGTGACGTGGCAGTGCCAATAGAAGGGGTGACGATAGTGATGGTGTTAGTGACAATAGTAGCAATGATAGTACAATAGTAGGATGATAATGACGGCAGCAGCAAGAGAAGGATCATTATTAAATATAGTGAGTATGTTTCTTTTAAAAACTAAAAAACATTCACAAATCCTTTTTTTCTTGGAATTGAAAATAAATATAAAATTGGTTTGAAATTTAGTTAAAAATCATTTTAATATCATTTTAGCCAATTGCATTTTGTTTTGAAAATTCCATTTGGAAACCAAAAACTCAACCACCACAAACGGCCATAATATTTCAATATAAACAAATTTTAAGATGAGACATACAAGGTAGAGGCAGCAGTAATGAGTGAATCCCCTTCAAATTTATTAACAAAGGATGTCACTACAGCTGGAACTTGCTTGGACCGAAACCATTCATATGCTTCAGGCTGCTTGGTTGATAATTTTTCTCCAATTAAACCCTCCAGAGGAACAGATAACCGAAGTAAACTAGATCAATGCAATATTTATCAAGTTCAAGGCCGAAATCAACTAGGGAGTAGAAGAAAATATCAAAGCTAAACTAATAAAAAAGAATAGAAAAAATAAAGATAGAAATAATAAATTAACCAAGAAACGTATAACAACAAAAGTTCGTCAAAGATCAGCAGACAGTCAAAGCAGTTTTCAAGCACGCAATCATTTTTTGTAAGGATAGCAAACTCAGCTGTAGGATTTTAAAAATTTTCCATTTGACATACAATTTTCTTATGAAAGGTACAACGCAAGTTTCTACCTTAAACACTAGACCATAAATTCAAACAATGGTTCTCATAGTCATAATATTCAAGAAATTGCAGATTTAATGGGAAAACAAAAAAAATACACACTTCAAATTTCATAATTTTAGCATTCAAATCAGATGTACACAAGCTGTATAGACACTTCAATTATATAAAACAAAATCACTACCATCATCAAGTAATAGAAAATTATAGATACGTAGTCTGTTAGTTCATCTCATGGTATCGAAGTCTGTGACTAAGAGGTCTATAATTTGATCCTTTCCTCCCCAACTCTTCTAATAAAAGTTGAATTTCAGAACAAGGTAGGCAGGCCTATGCATTGTCCATGTGTCAAACCCAAAGGACTCTTGTGGCAGGAGTGTGCTAGAGATGTAATATTTTTTTAAAAATCATGTGGCTTCACCAAATGGCTGAAGCTTTTATGAGAGTGGATTCATGAAACTAACAAAAAAAACGTTCTTCACATAATAAAGTAGCATTCAGTAAACCTATAAAAGGCAGAAATGTTTTGAACAGTCAATAACAAGTTCAAGCATGGAATCTCTATTTCCTTCTGATAACAATTGTGACGTGTTTTAGGTAAGATTAATCTAAAGGAAACAGATAAGAACTCAACCAAAACACAAAGCAACATGCTACCTCCTTTGAACAAATACATTGACATTCTTGTCTCTACCACCACTTTGGGATGAAATTTCATTAGCAGCTTGCAATAAGGAGTACACAGCAGCCTGAGAAAATTAATGCAACCTATTTCTCAGTTTTTCATAAATTATTGAAAAATGTGGAAACAATTAGTTCAAGTAAAATATTACTAATGAGAAAGCTGGAAAAAGAGAGCATCAGTGCTTGTAGCAGTAACAAGTTCACAACAGTAGAAACATTACCCAGATATTCATGAACGAATGATGAAATTATCTATGCACTAGCGATATACAATATGGCAGCACCAATAGAAATGATGTTTTTTGGATTAGATTTCTAATTTATAAAGGGAAATATGTAGGGAAGAAGGTGGTGTCAAATGATCCCAAGTCTTAAAAAGTAAAAACACAAACAATGTGCTAAGTTACCCAAAGCTCTGACAGTCTAACTCAATCTGAGCGTCAATAATAAGGGGTGTCGAGATCCTTGGAAAATTTTCGTGCTTAATAATTATAAGCATGGTCCTTTAAGTTGGGTAAAGGAAGCGAAGAGGTAAAATTTATTAGAAATGAAGTATTGCAATCATATACAAGTCAAAAAGAGATAAGTCAATGGAGAACTACCAATCCAATTATGTTATAGTAATGATATTTTTGAAGAGTCAGACTCGTACCATTCTGTCATATCCCATCAGTCACAACTGAGTCAGAATCAGTTTGCTTAGAATGGTGCCCTGGGTTGGGGGGTATTTGTATTATTCTATGCAAAAGTCATTAGGAAAGAATGATACTAATTTCTTGTCAAATTGATGCACTCTCCATCTTATCATATGATAAAGCCAATTTCAAGTTATTAAAAAGTGAGCTAGTTATTATTACTCTTGCTCCGGTCGAGATAAATCTGATCCCTTCCTCTGTTCCCGCCTAAGTATATATAGGATATTTTAAGAAATTTTAAGAAATGAACATCTCTTAATAGTGGGATCCGGGGAAAGAATAGGAAAGGTGATTTCATTATATTTCTGACCAGAAACAGGGGCTACCACAAGAATAATTTTTTTTGTAGGACGATAGTTTTGGATAGTTTTGGAAAGACAGATTACCTATCTTTTCTTTAATCTCAGGCGAAATACGATCGGGGTGCTAATTCAAAACCTTCCGATAAAATAAGAACAGCCCCCACATTCAAAGCCCCTTTTTTACCATTAGCAAGAACTTGTTTCACTTGCATGATGGAAAGGTCATAGATACATACACATGTTGTATTATGATGAATCCACAAGATCCTTCTGTCCTAGGTCCTATTACACTGGCACTAGATATAGCTCAAAGATTATGACTTGCAACGAGAAAGGATAACACGTTTTGTTGACTCTAATGTATAAGTCCTCAGGTACATGCCAAACTGTGGAAAACCTCTCAACATAATAAATATGCTTGAACGTTGCAATATATTAATGCATGTGCTTCTCGGAACACCAATACAGCCCAGCAAAATAATACTTATAGTGACAGTTCTTCGTTAACTCTACCATGTTTCTATCTAATCTCACAAAGACAACAGATTGACATGTTACAAGAAAGCCTGTCCATCAAAATTTCACATTCACAAATGCATATCATACACTTGCACATGATATGGCCCAAATAATAAATATCTACCAACAATCTTGACATTACCTGATATGACAGTTCCTTCACCCATGCATTTTGGTCTACCCCAAGCCAAGCTTTTGAAAACCAAGATACTCTTGATAACGAGTTATGCTCTTTAATTGCCAGCTCAAAAACTCTGGCAGCATCATATAAAGATTGGAGTAGTCCATCACAGAAGTCTACATCTACCAGTGAGCTATTCAGCTTCACCCTCATTTTTTCAAGGTCAGTACTAGTGCTAGCTTGGGGGCTCCCATCGACAGCTACACCATCATCAGAAGCAGATACAAATGGCAGATTGTTTACCCTCCTTCCAGGCTTAGAAAATGTTAAGTAATATTTTCTATAACCCACCAAACCATGATCACTGTTCCATAACAAAGCATGACGCATGAGGCATCCCTTTCTTGAACTACCCCATTCACTTAGTAGCTGGCAGTGCAAGTCCAATACTTTTATGCCTGTATTAGCAGAACCGCGTTGATCTTTTGAAAGCCAACAATTCGAAAAGCTGCCGAAAGAAATGTAATTAGAGACACTATATACATATAGACAAAGAATTCCATGCAAGAATTAAACTCAAAGGAAGGAAATAAATTCAAAAGGAAGACTAGTTCAAAGAAACTATTTCTCAAGGCTTAACATGTTACTTTCATCAACCCGCGACATACTACCTCCATCCTCAAATAAGTGTCACTTTAGGAAAAAAAAAACTATTTCATATTGTTTTACAATACCAAGAAAGCATCTATTATCTTTTTTTCCAGCTTTGTCCTTCTACCTTCAAGAAAGAATTTATTAATAACATATACTCTCAAGAAAAGGGCAATTTAATCCTATTGTCGCTTTTTCCCCTACCATTTGGAATAATTAATGGTTTTCTTAACCTTTGTATAATGCACGTAGGCAACTATGGTCCCTTAATCTTGATAAGTAGGAACAGGAAAGTCCAAAAACAAGCACTCGCAACATTGAAATACAATTAATTTCAGTCTTTCTTTATCTTTATATTAAATTCATTATCAAATTACCTAATATATTATTCACACACAAAATCCAATAAAATATATTAAAAAAGTACAATTCTTGCATAGGCTAAAATAATGTATTGAAAAAGTACAATTCTTGCATTGATAAAGATATACTATTTTCTATTCAAGAATGGAGATAACTCTAGTCTTACTTCTGAGCAAGAAAGAGTATATTGTGAGAGGATGAGGTAGCCCAATTCAACAATGTAAGAATTAAAGTTACATTCTAAGAAGTAAAATTAAGTTAATCTATCAGTAGCCGGAAAATAAAGCTTCTTAATGGTTACAATATAGACGGCGAAGATTCAGAAATGGAAATAAAAAAAAGAGAGTTGGATTTGGATTTGATAACCTTGACGGTAGAAAGCTGTCGTGGTGTAATCTGAGTGCCATGTGAAGAGCAGTTTGAAGATTGGAGAGAATTCACCACAGAAAAAAGAAGAGGGAAAGATTACAAGAAAGAAAGGAAAGGTCACTCACGGTGACGTAGTTGTTGGCTTTATCCGTTTAATAACTGAAGAATTTCATAACCGAATTTATAAATAATTAAAATATTTGTTGATAATAATTTTTTATTAACTATTCTACAAAATCAAAACACAGAAAATAAAATTTAAAATTAGAATCAAATTCCAAACCGTTCAAGCTTCTTTATCGGTCTAAGTTATTTCTTAAACTGTTTACTAAAAAAGACAGAAAATAAACTAGTAATTACTGATTTGGGGCAATTTTTCAAGTAATCATTTATTCACTAAAAAGTCAGAATAGATATTTTTACATAAGATGAAAAATTGTCTCCAATTTCTGTCACCACTCCCAAGAAGAACACATCACATCAATTAATGAATTTTATATTAAAATTAATTGCATTTATTCAATTTCATTTTACGTTATTTTTATGTATAAATTTAAAGAACTCAACTTAATTTATCAAATCAATTTTTCGACATGGACTATTTTTTATGTTGTTGAAGAAATTGGGGTAAAGATAGAGCCAGAAATTGAAAACGATAGATTCTCACATTTTCACATATTATACACTTTATTATTATTATTATTTATTTTATTTTTTCTATCATATTCTTTTTAAGTATTAATTAGCACCTAAGTACCCATTATATAATTCCAAAAACACAATGATGGGTATGTGTGGTTAGATCTTTCAACGCTCTAAGAATGTTGAAGAATTCTCCAATATTTTATTCCTTTATATATTGACATATTTCTTTTGAAAAAAAAAATTACGCTGTATAAATAAAAAAGTATTTCTGTAAATACTGTAGATTGAGAACGAGGATGTCGACATTATTTAAGAACTCGACAATGTAATAGTCAATTTATTAAGTTTTTTATTATTATTTGACTATGGAAGTTGAATCTGCATTATTTATTTTATTTTTATTGTCTACTTTGTTTTTTTTTTTGTTTTTTTAATAAGTGAAATAAACAATAATATTGTCTATATTTTTTTTTAGTTTAGAAATCAATAATCTCTTTGATCACTATAAATATGACTCTTTTGAGTTTTAATTTTTGAAAAAAATAATATTTTTTAGATTTGATATTTTCTTAATATTATTTTTTAGTCATTATCACTAATTCTAATTAATTTAGTGTAGTATTATTAAAATTAATAATATTAATTAAGATAATTAAAGTAAAAACAAATATTTTAAATTAAGATAATTAGATTATTTGTAGATGAGTAATTTAATTTAATTTATTTATTTATTTAATAGAAGTATATTTATTGTTTTATATGAATAAAATAATTATATATAATTTGATCTTATAATTTACTTTTTAATATGTCATGGATAGTAATTTTATTATTTTTAATATTATTTTTATTTTTAATTCAATAATTTATTATTAACCTTATATTTTTTTAAAAATCATAATTTACTTAGAAATTTATAGTTTAATTTTAATATGTTAATTTTATTTTATTTTTTACATTTCAATTTATCAATTTTGCCTGTTTGTAATATAATTTACTTTTAACATAATATACTTCAATTTATTTTTTTCTTTTAGAGATAAGATTACTACTTAGAGATATGTTTTAAAAATAAATTATATTAAAATAAATCATAATTAAAAAACTAAAATATAAAAATAATATATTAATATATTAAAAATAGATTAGTGAATTGAAAAATAAAAATAATATTAAAAAAAATCATTATTTATAATATACTAAAAATTAAATTATAAAAATAAATTATATATAATTATCTTATTTATATAAAATAATAAACATATTAATTAATTGCATTGAATATTAAGTAATTTAATTATCTTATTTAAAATATTATTTCTTACATTAATTAATTTATTTAATGTTATTTATTTTGTTAATAATGTTAATACTAAATTAACTAGAAATAATAATAAAGACTAAAAATTTTTATATGTAAAAATGACAAGAATATTTATAATAATTAAAATAAGACATGATCATATTTATATAATTTTATAAATTATTTAATTCTTTCTAAAAATATGAAATTAGACATCAATTTTTACATTGTCTAGATCTTTTTAAAATATTTATGTACTTTCCTCTATTTTCAGTATATGTGGTACCTCGAGGTTGGATCCCCTCCAGTTGAAACAATTAAAGAGTGCGCAGTTTTTAAATTTCACTATAACATTTTACCGCAGTGACATTATTGAATATTAAAATTAACCAAGGGTCTTTATTTAGTTTGGAAAATATTTAAGAGGATTTTTTCCATGGCATGTCTAACAACTAGATCCAATCCATTATTATGTTTTGGTAGTTGATAAAATAGTAACATCAACTCGTTCAAATACAGTGATTTCTTTAAGAATAGTCGTAACAATGATTAAGACATTATTATTGTTATTATTATTATTAACTAAAATATTTTACCACAATGACAAACATGTGATAATATTAAAAATAAATAAATCTTCAATCATAAAATTAAATTAATTACAAGTAAGGGTTTAACTTACGCTATAGGTGAAATTTATTAAAAAAAGTGTTATATAATAATATTTGTAATTTATATTGTTTTTTAATTATAATAATAATCAAATTACAAAAGAATTAATTGTAATATATATATATATAATATTATTGTCTATTTACTCTAACAAATATATTAAATTAATAAAATAAAAATTATTATCCTTTAAGATTTGTAACATGTAGAGGTTGATGTTTTTGCTTTATTATGTATCAAGACATAATAATAAATTCAATTATTAGCCATACGCACACCATAAATGAAGGGGAAAGTGTAAAATTTGTATAGAAACTAGATATTCAAAGTATTTATTTCAAAAAATAAATCAATATGAATGCTCAATAACAAAATGAATGATGAGTTAAAAAAAAAATGAATGGATCAGTGGATAGTGAATTCAAATAACATGTGAGAAATTAAATGAGAAATTAACTATTAACCATATTTTTACTGCAAGTGATGTATTAGTGTGTGAGAATTGAATATTGGTACAATGTATACTACAAAAGAAAAACTCTTATTAAAATATATTTTCTTTTTATACTAACTACTAGTTAACATGTGGAGATGACAAATCTATCAAGAGTTGCGAATAAATAATTATACAACAATCATCAACAAGACAAAGACAATGCAACACTAATTAAGCCTAGACCATTCTTTTATTTCATATTCTCACATTTATTAAATTTTGTACCAGTTGCTATTATTTTCTATACAACAAAACATTTTTCATACATTTAATCACTTATTCCAATGACTCCTAGTGTATCGATTGAACTATGACCCTCTTGGCCATCCAAACCTACCCCATCGATTATCTTAAAGCGACAAACATAATACAAAAATATTTAATGTTTGTAAGAGGTGTCGTCTGATAGGGACATAAATTATGATGCATAATTTATGGTATAGGAAATATCATCACCTAATCCCTAATAGAAGCAAGAGTAGATAAATAAAATTAGAAGAAAGGGGCACGCAAGTACAAGATCCATCCTACTAGTCATTTTGGCTACTAAGACATAGCCAGTGAGTATAGATAGGGAATAGATAGTCAAGAAAAATGAAACTCTCTCTCTAATGTAAACGAAGAAAATCATTATTTTGGTTTCCACATGTGAACGTCTAGAATGATAAAATTGTGTCTATCATGACTTGCACTTGATAGTTTCAAACAGGTAACATACTCAAAGTGAATACATGTTATTCACGTTCTTGAAAATGATCTTTTGGTTGTAATTATTATTGGTCGGGATTCATTCTATTTTTTTTTCCACATCTTAGAAGTTGAAAAGAGACTTATCACGCATATCAAGTTATATAGATTGAAAGGTATTTTGATGAGGAGAGAAAATAAAAATAAATAAATGAGATTAATGTTTATTTATTTTTCCAGAGTTTAATATCTATCTATTGTTTATACTACTAATTAAATAAAAATTATGTTAAGTATCAATTTTAAGATAATAATTATAGATGTCCTAAATTTATGATGAATGTCATTTTAAATAATAAAATATATTTTTTTATAACACTAATAGACAAATACTTTTTATAAAAAATTTGTAATTAACTTTTCAATTAAAAAAAAGAAATATATTTCATTAGAAATGAGATATGAAAGAGAAAAGAAAAAAAAATACTCACATCCTTTTCAGATTTATGCAATTTTTACCTCAATAATTATAACCAACCAGAGTAGCTTTTAAATTTGATCATATATTAAAACTAGATCGATCTATTAATATGAATGTTAATGAGTTGTGATAAAGTTAAATGTCTGTAAATTTTTTCAATATATGCGAATATAGTGAATATTTACTAAAAAATAAAATATTTAAAAAACATTCTATCCATACTTTTTATTATTTAGATAGTTTTTTTTAAATAGTTTAAAAATAAAAAATAAAATTATTAAAAAATTATACACTATTGTACTGATCAAAATAGTATAATTTAGAAACTAAATAAACAGTGGATACTCATAAATATAAATATTACTCTTATATGTTATTTGCAAATATCCATTAAAACTACTCTTTTTTACTCGTGGTAAATTGTATCCACCAATATTCGTACGTGCAGATTTTTTTTTCGTCGTGTAACATCCAAATTGTAACCAAATTTAGTGATATCAACTCTCTATTATTTAATTATCACATAAGTATTTTTTTTTTCTATAAAACTATTCAAACTATATCAAATACAAGTGTGAAAGGGAAGTAAAAAGACTCACAAACTCTAACATGTAATTTTTTTTTTTATATATCCTGATATGTCGAATATTGTTTCCATGTAATCAGTTTCTTACCTATCAAATTGTTAATTAAGTAAAAGATAATTGATGTTAATAAATCCCGTTATAAAGCGACTCAATTTTATTAGATAATAAAATTTTAGAATTAAGTTTACTAAATAATAAATATAATATTAAAGAGGTTGATCCAGTAAAAAAAATTAACTGAGTGAAAAATAACTATCAAACACCTCTTAATTAAAAAAAAATACATCAAAATTGCACAAATATAAAAATAAACCATAAAAATCACGGTTATAATGATTAGATGAACGAATTTGACCAGCTAGTGAGATGACGTTTCTATTGACATGATTTTTCCTCTTATTTTATTGTTTGCGTGTATAGCGTCATAGAATTCGTGTGCCTCGTGCACAAAATAATATAAAAAAAAAACGTGCATGGCCATAAAATACAATAATTTTATTATCATTGTACTACTAAATATTTTGTACATTACACGAAAATTATAAGTATAAGTAATATTTTTACATTGAAATTATTTAATAAAATTAACTTACTCAATAAAAAGATATTAAAACAATTTATAAGTATATCCCTATATTTAATGTTGATTGAAGGATTTAAATATTAATAAAAAATTATTTGACTAGATAACTAATTGAAAATATTACATTAATTAAATATAAAATTCAAATATAAATGTCATGAATTTAAAAGAAATAATAAATAATAAAATAATAAAATAATAATAATCATACAATAATTATATAAAATATTTTTATACTGTCATTTAATTATAAATTATAATTGATATTATTTTTTTAGATAATATTTTAAAAAAATAACAAATTTACTATATATAATAATTTATTATTTTTCTAATTATTTTAGCAAACTAATGACTCAACATGTTTCTTAGCGTGTGAATTTTGAAAATCTTTAAGCTATAACATATTTTTTTAATATTTTGAAGTATAAAATTTACATGTTGAAATTTTATAATTTTTTAACATAACCAATAATTTAGAAATTTGACCAATGACTTACAAACTTAATAGTTCGACCAAGTTGATAATTTGTCTGGATCTAATAACATAAATTTGATTCCAATAAAATAAACAACTCACTTTAGAGTATAAAATAAATAATTATATAATTGTTAATAAAAATAGTAGTTAATAAAATGTTAAGTGCATAACTTTGTGATAAATCATGAATATATTAAAATATTAATTACTAATTTTCTTATATATAATTGAAATGGTTTATTTTAACTTTCCAAATTCCTAATTTTATACCTGTGACATGATTTTGAAGTGTTCAAACATAAATTTAAGTATAGGCTAAGGGTTTGGTTAATTTCAAATGAGCCTGTTTAGGTACGCCAGCAGATATGTGTTTTATGAGTAATTTAACCATAGAGTCACACCGACATTTTTCAATTGGATTAAGTCCTTTAATTCATAGCTTATTTAATTCGTATCATGAGATTGTAGGCTCCGTTGAAATATTTAACTGCAAGATGAAATATAATGATGTGGCATTAAATAATATAAAATAAAATTATCATACTTTTATTTCATGTTTTTTATGAACTAAATTTTATTTTATTAATTATAAAATAACAAATTAATAAGAAATTAATAAATAATAAATTATTTTTAATTTATTCTCCTTAATTTAAAAAGAATACAAATATTAAATGTATATTTTATTTCATGTTATCATATTTTAAATAATTAAATTATAAAATATTAATTTTGTTTAATTTAAATACAATATAATATAATAATATATTTTTTAAACTGTATTATAAATATAAAATGTTTATTAATTTTATTGATAATTAATTTCGGTAAAAAATTTAATTAATAAAATATATCTTTTGGAACATTTTTTTTTTGCATTATCGTACAAGGTGAATGAAGATCTAGGTCTTGGAGTAAATTTTGCAGCTTTTAAGCACCGCATCTTTCTATGTTTCTATGAATTTATATTTCTGGTACGTACTAATGGCAAATTACAACGTCATTAACATGGCAGGTAAATGTCTAGCGTAACCCACCTTCATCTTTCGGTTTTTAAAGTTGATTTATTTTTTTATACATGGTTTTTCAAAGTTGATTAGATAAACATGTTCAGATGGCAAAGCATGTCACATTTCCATGAAAAATTGAGTCTCTCAATTTCCAGAATATTAATAATCTATAAGTAACCAATATTAATTAGTTATATAATTTTTTTGTCTCGTAGTCTTTTTATGGCGGGTAATAAATACACCACACCTATTTTATAAGTATGTATATAAAAAAATCTATAAGTCACTTCAAATGCTGAGATCAAAATTTAAAAATGAATATTTTCTTAAAATAAATACAGACTACTATAAATCTTTAATCATTGCA
Organism: Mucuna pruriens; assembly: GCA_025330945.1. Taxonomy (NCBI): domain Eukaryota; kingdom Viridiplantae; phylum Streptophyta; class Magnoliopsida; order Fabales; family Fabaceae; genus Mucuna; species Mucuna pruriens. Next base: position 5,392,454 of record JAENHJ010000528.1, read on the forward strand.
ATAAAAAATCCTAAGGAATTAGGTACTCTAATAGGGTCCACTGTCCATTATATGGAAAGGAAAACAATATTATGACATGTCAATGTTTTTTATATGAATGAATGAAAAGATGATTGACAGCACTTGAGTAAATACCGAATTGACCACAAGTAAAGGCAGTCTTTTCACGTTGAAGTTGGTAGCAGTCAACGGAGGTTGAAGGGTAGTCTTGTAATTAACACAAAACCTAGGAGAGTTTGGAATCTACTTTTGACACCTGAACGCCATCACCTTCTCTATATATAACAATTGACAACAACCAAAATCTTTCACTTCAGCACAAACTATGGCTTGCACTGATAATACGGCCACAGCAGCCGCCAACGAAGCAAGCGGAGCCACCACTATATCCACTGTCCATCCCGACGTAATCCAAGCCCACATCCTCACGTGCCTGGACGGCCCCGCACTCGCCTCCGTCGCCAGCACGTGCTCCCAACTCCACGCGCTCTCGGTGCATGAGCCTCTCTGGACCAGCATATGCAGCTCCACGTGGCCATCCACGAGCGCGCCACGCGTTTGCCAAGTCATCTCGACCTTCCCACGCGCCTCCCGCTCTTTTTTCTCTGACTCGTTTTCCTCCTTCGCCGCGCGCAGCTCGCGCCATGCGAGCATGGAGCGCGCGCCGGAGCTGATATCGGCGGTGGACCTCTTCTACCGGAGGCAAGCGGTGCTGTCGAGGGTGGTGGAGACGGAGACGGAGTCGGGGTGGTTCCGGTGCTCGCCGTTTCGGGTGGACCTCGTGGATCCGAAGGACGCGGTGGCGACGGCGGTGGAGTACCCTGGAAGCGAGGCGGCGTGCGAGAGGCTCGGCGAGGATTTGAGGCTGAGCTGGATAGTGGTGGACCCGAAGGGGCGGCGCGCAGTGAACGTGTCGAGCGGGAGGGCGGTGTCGGTGGAGCGGCACTGGCTGAGCGGGGAGGTGAGGGTGCGGTTCGCGACGGTGGTGGGCGGCGGGGAGAGAGGGTCGGCGTCGGAGGTGGTTGTGTGCAGCGTGACGGTTACATGCGGGGGTGAGATGCAGGTGAGGGAAGCTTGTCTGCAGATGGAGGACATGGATGGGATGCAGCTGAATGGGAGGGAGAGTTTGGGGATTTTGCAGAGGGCGTTGGAGGGTAAAAGGAGAACATTATCCGGGGACCCAAATCAAGGGAGGAAAAAATACGTGGAATTTGTAAATAAAAAAATGGAAAGAAAAGAAAGAAAAATGAGGCATGAAAGGAGGTTGGATATGCTCTGCGTGGCTCTCGCGTTTTTGTCCTTTGCGGCTCTTTCCACTCTCTTTCTCTTCTGATTTCTGAAAATATACAAAAAAATATCACTTCAACTCTTCAATATATACAATTTACAAACACAGAACCCAACATGGCAAAATTGTACAAAAAGAAGGAAACAGAATAAGTGTCTGTCAATGATGCAACTTCAAATAGTAGTTTAATTATTATTTATTTAAAACAGTAATATATAGTAAATGAGTTCTTCTGCTAGCTGCCAATATTTTCGCATCAGTTAAACTTTTATTTTTTTATAGTGATAAAAAATACTATTCTTTTTTATAGTTTTTCTTCAATAAATCTTCCCTTAGAAAACAGATCATGGTTGTCGGAGCGGTAACATTTTGTATGGTGTTTTTTTTTAATTGTATTGAAACATGTATTTTAAAGTTGGAAAGTACTTGAATCAAGTAAATCAAACAGGCTGTTGGTGCACTCCTTTTGGGTAGAAGCAATAAATTTTTGTTTTGAGATTTGAGAAATTGTGCACTCAGGTATGTAAAAGGAAACAAATCCTGGAGAATGTTTGCTTTAGGGAAGAAAAAAGAAAGGAAAGGAAAGAAAAAAATATATAGAATTTGACCTGATTTTGTAAATTCTTTAGTGGAAAAGAAAAAGAGAGATTTTATTTTAACTTTTTCTTTTATCGTTTAGTTGAATAAAAAGTAAAATAATATATTATAATAATAATATTTCTAACAATGAAAAGGTAAGAGTAAATTGACACTTTTAAAATGCAAATAATATTTTCTTTGCATTTCTTCGTCAATCATGAGAAACATGTGTTGAATAAAAGGTAAAATAATAATAATAATAAATTGACACTTTTAAAATACAGATAATCTTTTGTTTGCATTTCTTCCTCAATCATCTTTTCCTTTTTCAACACTCCAAACAGAACGGAAGACAGAAATTCCATTTTTCCTTCAAATAAAGCATAGATATTTGGGAGATGGAAGGAAAAAAGAAATAGAAAAAATATAATAAATAATATAATGAAAAAAAAAGAAGAGATAAGAAAAAAATAGAAACGAAACTAAAACTCCTTATGATAAATTTGATGCTTGATAGCATCTCATGTATACCGCGGTAACCTATGGTGTATGGAACCCTGATTATTATATGGTTATATATTTAATATGATATTGAATGATTTAGATCGTTTAGATAAAAAAAAACTATAAATATTTATAAAAGAGAAAATGAAGAAATAAAATAAGTTAAACTTTTAAAATCAATGTAATTCATTTTAATTTATAAAAATATTTAATTCATTTTATTTTTTAATTGTTTTTCTCTTATAACTGTATACCAAAGAAAGTGAAGTTTATTACCTTGATGAAAAATAGTTTGGCTATTAAACTGACACAAATTTTTTAGGGGGGTAGGTGGAGCTAACAAGTGCTTTGAAGGTGCATTTAACAATTTGCCATAGGTTGCGACTGAATGATGGGTAGTGGACCTCCTCCTCCTTCACGTACGCGGTGGACAAATTGAGAAATTGAAGAGGGCTTAAAGCTTCTAAATTTGAAGTCATTTTGATTTCCTTGAGAATTTATAGATCTACAAATTTGCGTGGTTATTCAGACCAAGTCGAGCAGAGGAATATGGGTTTTGGATGGGAGGAAGGGTGGATCCATAAACATGTCCTCCACACTTAATTTCCTCATACAACATGACAAACGGTTCAATGGGACGAAGGGTTTAATTACAATTTTAACAAATATTATCTCTCAACATGTACAAATTTTAAATAACTAAAAGTTAATAACATGAACAAAATAATTAGTTCGAGTCTATAACGTTTAAATTAGGAAAAATGGTGAAACATACATTCACTTTTTTTTTTTTTAATTCTATTTTTATGTCACTTATTATATTTATCCTTTTTATCTATCTTTTTCTTTCATTTTATATATTCTAAAATGGCTTAATTATATTTTAGTGTTTCATGTTATGGGATATGGTACCTTAAGTTTTAATTATGTGAATTAAAAATTTTTAAGTACATGATTGAGTGATTTTAATCACTCTAGTCAAGTAACATATTAAGTGTTACATTATTTTTTAATACAATATCAAGAAAATATGTTAAATATTTAATGAAAAATCAACAAAAGATTCAATTTTTATAATTGGAATTCAAGAGAAAAAAAATACATAATTATGATATTTGAGAGACAAAAAATGTAATTGAGTTTTCTATAATATAAAGGATGTATATTTATCAAGTTTCTTAAATTTGACATTTTTTTTAATTTAATTATTATACATCTTATACTATTATATAATAATAGATAATTGTTAGTGATTTATTAAATAATTATTGTAAAAGTTAACAAGTTTATTACACATAATAATTTATGATTAAATGATGATACAAAATAATTTTACATTTTCAATTTTTTTAAAGCATTTAAAGTTTCCCATAATGATGATGTTACCTTAAAAACCACTTTTAATACTTTTGATTTTATTTTTGAGATTATTAGTTTTATTTAAAGAAATGCTATATCAATAATAATCTTCATCAAATAAGTTCATCAAAATATAGAAAAAAAAGTTATAAAAGTACAAAATACCATATGTTATTGAAGTGTACCTTAAAACTCACCTTTAATTTTACCTTTTTACTAATAAAATGTTATATGAATAGTTATAAAAAATATATATTTTTTAATTTAATGATTATATACTGATAATGTAAAATAATCTTACATTGTCATATAATAATAATGTAAAATAATTTTGTATTGTTATATAATAATAAATCATTATCAGATATTTATAAAATAATTATAATAAAAATTAAAAAGAAACATAAAAAAAGTCATCAAAGTATAATCAAAACAAAACAAAAAATCATTAAAGTATAAAATACCATATGCCATTAGAGTGGATGAAAACAACCTTTAATTTTACCTTTAACATTATTACTTTTATTTAATAAAATGCTATATGAATAGTTATCAAGGAAACATAAATAAGTAATAAAGGTACAAAGTACTATATGTCATGGTGGTGTACCTTATAACTCACTTTTGATTCTTTAAATCTTCGACATTATTATTGTTCTTTAATATAATTCTATGTGAATAGTTGCAAGGGGTAGAAAGAAGTAATCAATCTACAAAATCATTAAACTAACAGTTGGTTAGGCAGTATGTGCTTAATTTTTCTTATTACATAAGGTTTATGCTTTAAGTCGTATAAACCAAACAAATTCTCACCAGAAGAATTAATCTCATTATTGAAAATGCTTAACCACAATATGATTATTTCTGCTGTACATGTAGTCCTAGAGGGAAAAAATCATTGAATTAGTTATAAATGAGTAAAAAAATAGGTTAAATTCAAAAATTAATTTTTGACACTTTGTTTTTTGTTTAATCTTTGTATAAAAAATCTTATATTTTAGTTCCTACATAAAAAGAACATTTACAAATTAGTTCTTATTGTTTGTCAACGTTATAACTTTGTTAGATTTGATCATTATGCTTGATATCAATTTTCATTTTAGTCTATACTTAAATAAATTTTACATTATTTTATTCCTGCACGATATTTTTTTTTACATTTTGATCCTTTTACATGTTTCTTTATTTTGGTCCTTAAAAAAAATTATAATTTGTAACATATCTTAAAAAAAATGATAAGAGACTAATTTATAAATATTTTTTTTTCGTATAAGAATCAAAGTGTAGGAATTTTTCGTATACAAATTAAAACGAAAAACAATCTCAGGTGTAAGACCAAAACTTTAATTTGACATAAAAAAGTCGTATGCGTTACTGCATAAATTTAACAACAAAGTTAACGAAGTATAAATATATATGACAAGAAGAAATATATGTGAGTTTTGTATAGGTAACTGTTTGCCAGATAACTTTACCATCGTTATGGACTCTCTATCAGAAGTTGACTTTCTTTAACTCTATAGCGATCAAATTACACTAATATAAGAAAAAAAAACTTAAAACTTAATTATTAATTTATTGACAAGAGGTAAACATTACTATGAAGTTTTGTGTTACATATTTTACGCAAAAATTAACAATACTTTGGAAAAAAAAAATAACATATTACGATCAATTATATTTAATCTTATTGAACAATAAGCTTGAATCCGTTTCCATGTATGTGCGTCTACAAAAGTCAACACCAAACTGGAAGTAATTGAATAATACTATACTAATTGATCTGCTGCTGAATAGTATGACTTGTGACATTTTTTGACGAAGATTTTGTCAACTCATACGTAAAACTTGTTTTAAAATAATTATCATTTTTATATTTTAAATAAAAATTAGTATAAATTATGAAGCGCATTAACTCTTTTAGTTTATACTGAGATAACTTTTGAATGAATTGATCTTTTCTATGCCGCTAGTTGGTAACATGTGATGTATCTGGTATATACATAAATTAGTGATAGGAAGAGTCGTATCGTGTTGCATTTGCTTGATCAAATTTATGTGTGTTTTACCTTCCTTTTTTTTATCGTTGATTTGATTGAACCTTGTGCCTAATTAATTAGACAATACTATCTTCGATGGTTTTTTTATGAGTTATCATATAAGTTAGATCTTCCTAGCATGTGATTACAATATTTTAAGACCTTCAAATTCTCTGGTGTATTTTGAATGCATGCTGACTAGAGAATTATCTATTACTTATTACTTGGACATCATAAACAAGCATGGGCTATGTGCAGTAGTTTTATATTCCATTTTCTTTGGTAAAATTAATTTTTCATCTTTACATGCTCCTGCACATAGTATTATCCTTAACTTCTATAACTTTTTAAATTATACTTACTTCTTAAAAACATTAATATTCTATATATTCTCAATTTCCTATTTTTTCTTTTGTTTATGTTTATATGATTAAAATTATATTAGAAATAAATATTTTTAATATATAAACTACCTTATAGTTAAAATTATAATAAATAAATAAATTTAAATATATAATTTATAATGGACAATTTAAATTATGACCTGAGATTACTTTTGATATTGATATTTTTTTATAAAAATATTAAAATTAAATTTTGAGATAAAGATAAAAAGATTGATAGATTCAAAATGTTAGACAAATTAAGAAGTTTAAATACACATATAAAAATAAAATAAAAATATTTTAAAATGGTTGGTAGAGAAACTTGTGGTTAATTATACACAAAATGTGTGAAATGCATGTCTAGAAAAAAAAAAGATAATATTCAAAATTAGTATTTTATCCTGTAAGGTATAATAAATGTTTATTTTGTATAACTAAAATTTATAATTAATAATTATTTTTAAACATATAAATTATATTATAGTTAGAATTTATAATAAATAAATATTTTTTGAACATATAAATTATATTTTAGATTGATGATAAACAATTTATATTGTGATACAAAATTAGTTTTAAATATTAATAATTAGTATTTTATTATGTGTAATTCACAAGATAAATATTTATTTTATATAATTAAGATTTATAATAAATAAATACTTTTGAATATATAAATTAATTATAATTAAAATTCATCATAAAATAATATTTTTGAAGATATAAAATATATTTTAGATTTATAAAAACAATTTATATTGTGATATGAAATTATTTTTTGGTTATAGATGATTTTTTTGTAAAAATATTTAAATTAAATTTAAAAATAAAGATAAAAATGATATCTTAAATAAAATAAGAGGTTAAAAAAAATCTATAAAAATACTTGTTGAAAAAAATTCTAAAAATATTTCATCGAAGAATAACTTTTAAAAATACTTTCATCCAAGATAAATATCATAATTTATATAGAAAAATATTTTTTTTAAAAAAAATTCAATGTATAAATAAACAAGAAAATAATAAATTGAAAAAGATAAAAAAAATTAAGAAAAAATTCTAAAAACGTTTTGTTGAAAAATAATTATTAGAAACATTTTAATTCAACATAACTAACCGTTTTAATTTGTGTATAGAGAATGTCTAAATGAGAGAATAAGAAAATTGAGACTAAATAAATTTGTAGATTCTTATATTACAAATTGACTTTTTTTTATAATATTTAAATTTATAATTATATATATGTATTATATTAAAAAAATTGTAAAGTCTATAATACATATATTTGATTATCTTACCTCACAAACACGTCTTTGTATGTAGAGAAGACTTTGTTGAAAAATATAAAATTTATTTTTGTAATTTTTATATATAGAAAAATAATCTCCAATTATTAATTAAAATCTACCCTTACTTAAAGAAAAAAACCTACCTACAACAGTGGTACAGTAACCCGACTTCTTAATCTCACCCTAAATGCAACATAAGATGAAATAATTTAAACCTTTTGTTTAATTAAAAATTAAATATATTATCTTACTTTTATTAATACAGAGTATTTTATTATATGATTGAATAAAATACTCCTGCACTACAGATGATTATTAAAACAAAAAAATTGACTAAAAATATTAGTTTTAAACTTTTATGAACAATTTAGTATATGTAAGCCGTCTTAGCTCAGTGGTAGAGCGCGTGGCTTTTAACCACGTGGTCGTGGGTTCGATCCCCACAGACGGCGAAATTTTTGTCTTTTATACTTAATTATTGAATGTTTCAGCCAATTTTGCATATAAATAAATATGTAAAGTAAACCAATTTCATATACAAGCCATCTTAGCTCAGTGGTAGAGCGCGTGGCTTTTAACCACGTGGTCGTGGGTTCGATCCCCACAGACGGCGAAATTTTTGTCTTTTATACTTAATTATTGAATGTTTCAGCCAATTTTGCATATAAATAAATATGTAAAGTAAACCAATTTTATATACAAGCCATCTTAGCTCAGTGGTAGAGCGCGTGGCTTTTAACCACGTGGTCGTGGGTTCGATCCCCACAGATGGCGAAAATTTTATCTTTTATACTGATGGATGATATGCTTCCAGACAATTTATTACGTGAATAAATAAATAATCTAAACTATTCCTTTAATCAAATAAATGATCCAAACTATTTTAATAACTAAGCCGTCTTAGCTCAGTGGTAGAGCGCGTGGCTTTTAACCACGTGGTCGTGGGTTCGATCCCCACAGACGGCGAACATTGAGTGTTTTTTTATTTCTTTTAAATGTTATTTTTTAATTTAATATTGTTTTTATTTTAAACTCTATTAAACATTTTTAATTATTCTTACAATTAATTAAAAATTTTCTCTCAACTAATTTTATTTTTAACTCTATTAAACATTTTTAATTATTCTTACAATTAATTAAAATTTTTCTCTCAACTAATTTCAAACATACTATAATAATTGATTTTCTTAATTGTATATTTGATTTTCTTAATTCTCTTACCTTCTTTTATCTTTATCACAAAATTTTTTTTTGATTTTTTAATAAAAAATATTAAAACATTTATATCACAATTTAATGTACCATGGAATAATTATTTATTATAATTTTTAATTAAAATATAATTTATATATAATTAAATTTAATCATATAAATTTTTTTAGCTGTAGATATATTAAAAAAATAGTCGTACATCTCGTATTCTTAAGTTTACATTACAGTTTTTCAGTCACTTTAAGATTTGTTAATATCATTTAGGAACCAACTAGTTTTTTATAATTGGAATATACAAGCTACATGTTATTGTTACATAGATTTTTTTAATTTGCAAAAGTAGTTTTTATAGCAGTAATAAACTAATAATTGCTTAAAATATTTTTATTGCACCGGGTATTTATTAAAAATGTTTTTTATTGGTACAATACTTGTTTCACACTGATAATTTACGAAAAATAGTTGAGTCCTAATTTTTGCCAACAACGATGTGGCACGAGCAACCACCCTTTTAATTCTCATTATTCGGCCTAGTATTAGTAGAACACAGCATATCACTCTTAGGCACTTGGCACAAAGACCCTAGTAAGACAGTTTATATACTTCTGCTAACGACCATAAAACCCTCCACATGAATCCTTCAACTATCACTCGTGCTGAGCAATGCTTCTAATTGTTGTGTGCATAATGCATCTATAATCCTCAAAAAACTCAGTTCTACATACTAGAGCAAGAGCTTATGAAAGAAAGATTGTTGTTATCTTATAACATATCTCTTGCTCAAGTATATTAAACATTATATATCATATTTTTTAGAGGGAAAACTAAGTATCTGCTGTTGGTTCAGGAGGTCCTCTAGCAATTGGCATTCCACCACCAGTGTTGATATTGGGTTTTGCATAATCAACAAAGACAACACGCCCATTTAATGTCTGCAAAATGTTTCTGTAAGTTCTCACTTCTAAGCCAACAAAGAATAGGAGAGTCCCAAGTTTGATGATTACCTTTCCTTTCATCTCTGCTATGGCATTCTCAGCCTCGTCTTGAGAAGCAAAGGTGACAAACCCAAATCCCTTAGATCTGTCTGACACCCTATCTGTTACAATTTTAGCTGGAAAACAGGAATTCAGCAACATTGTCAAAGGCCAGAAAAACCAGATAATGAGGAAATGACAGAGAGAGTGGACTAATGTTGGTGCATTTGATCATTTTTAAGATACCTTCAACAACTTGCCCGTAATTGGAGAACGCATCTGATAATGCTTTCTCTGTGGTGTAGAAGGACAGTCCTGAAAAACAATGAGGAACACAGTTCCATGGGTAAATAACCCGTTTTCAAAGGCTAATAACTTGATATGGATTCATGCATTTAAGCTTTTCAAAGGTTATTAACTTAAATAAGGATTGGACAAATGTAAATTTCCATTGATGGGCATAAAAGATTATGCAAGACACAAACCTAACCTTAGAGCAGGGAAAAAAGAAAAAAGAAAAAGAAAAAACCTCTTCCATTTTTTCTATTTTCATGTTCAAATTTTGTTTTCCACAAAGAGTGTAAACAGTTATGTCCAATAATCATAAACAAAAAATTTTCTGTTTTGGATAAATTGTTCAATAAACAGTTAAAAAAATTAACTTACGAATAAATTATAATAAAATTTCGAAAAAGCTAAACGCTAATTTTTTACAAAATTAGTTTATGCTAAGAAAAACTTAATTTATCATAACATCTTATTTTCTTTATTATAAGTTGAGAAGTTTGTGCAAACTAATGCTCACGTAGTGTAAAGATTATCATCCACAGCAATAAGTAACTATTTTATATCATTTGAACAACAAGAAATGGAATGAAACAATACAAAATAATTACACGGGCGAGGAAATTAATTTCGTTCACTTTGATTTGTGGAGGAACAAAACATAGAGTGGTTTGTTGAGAGAGAGATAGAGAGTGCATACCTCCAACAAAAAGCTTGTAAGCGATTCCTCGGCGAGAAGAGAGAAGAGACGGAGACAAGATTTTGTTGGCCTCAATTATTTTTCTGACGGCCGCCATCGAATTCAATTGGTGTGTCGCAGAGACCAAGTGTCTGTTTCATTGGCATATTCATAGAGTAAACGGGCTCAACCAACACCAAAAGCCCTACCCAAAGGTGGGCTTGTCTGCCACAGCCCAGCTCTACTCACCCAGCTCTACTCACCCACTGACAACTAAATAAATTTTGTTGTTTATTATAGTTATATTCAGAAAGAATTATTTTTTAGTGTGATTCCTAAAAAAAAAGAAAAAGCATAAAATGTTATTTGCCAACAAAATTATTTTTAAAACTTTGACTTGAGGTTCCAACTCTATTCTTATATCTATTTATTTTATAATGCCTTTATTTTTTTTAGTGAAATGACTATGAAAATATCATTTTTAGTATTATCAATTCAACAATTGAATAATTATCTATAATAATAATTATTCTAGTATAATTGAATCAGCACAATAAGTGTAAAAAAAATTACATAATATATACAATAAAGTTTCATCAAATAAGTTAATAAAGACAAAAAAACTAATTACAGAGAAAATATTTAAAATTAAAAAAAATCAAAATAGAAAAAATTATGTGAGAAAAGAAAAAAAAAATCAAACATCAATAAAAAATAAATTTCTCAGATTTGGGATAAAATTATTAAATTTGTGTGATATTTATACTTCTTATTGAAAAGTCACACAAAATTTATTTTATCAATAATTTATCTATTCTATCAATAATTTATCGAAATATATGTTTTTGAATACTAGATAATTTTTATAACTCATAAAAAATCTTAATTAAATATCACCAAATATCGTTATTTAAAAAAAAATTCTAATAGTCATAATTAAATACCAATAAATTGTTACTTTATGTAAAAAAATCATATTAATCATAATTAAATATAAGATTTATTTATATTATTTAAAAATTTTAATTGAATATAAAAAAATTTATCTTAAAAAATTCTTTTAAAATCCTAATCCAATACACCATAAAAACAATGGATCTGTCGGGCACTTGCAGAGAATTAGACTATCCTGCACTTCAAAATTACACAACAGGCAAACTTAAGGACTAAAGTGCCATGTAAAATTTTATTTATTTATATCTAACTGCATGTTAAGCATGGAATCGTACACGCATCTTCATTAATCGACAGAGAGGACTTGTCCGACTAGATGCAAAGAGACAATCGACAGAAGCACCATTGAATTTAAAAACACAAGTACAACAAAGGGTAATAAGGCGACACTGACATCGAAGCACTTCTCATTGCGTAGATGCAGACGGCTATTTCTACAATACACTAGAGTTACAGTGAAAGAATACACAGTACTTTCCCCATTAGTTTTTTGTGTGTACATCGTGGAGCAGTCGTTATATCAATTAAAATCATTTTATATTTTTACCATTGTTTTCTCTTGTAACTTGTCCACGTATACACACATAAATTCAGTGGTGAAGATAATAGTGTATTAATGCACCATATGATTTGTTAGTATATTGTGGAATTGGCCATTACAGATGCATCATGCAAAGTTGTGACCAAAGCTAAAGACGGACGGAGTCACGGATGTCTATACTAAGTTACACCTCCTGTTAGATGTGTCGGTGGGTAACTAATATATACAGAACTAACTTTATATGCAGCTTCCATCCAACCTTCAGAGTTTGATTACTCATCAATGACTCACCTTCAGTAATGCCTGGAATATCATCTCAATGAATTGGTCATCCTGGCACAGGAAAATTCCATTAGTACAGAAACTATTTAAAAACTTAACAAGAGGCGTCAAAATATAGCAAGCATTCAACAAAAAAGATAAAAGTAATTAACTCATTCATCGTTTCGCCATCTATGTTATATTTTATTACCCCAATTCTCTTGTAGAGTAGATATTCAATTTATATTGAAATCATAAACACAAAAAGGTGATTATAACATGAAAATTCTAAAATTGCATACTGAAAAACTAACTTTATAATAGTAACAATACAGGTGTGTTCCCATGTTAGGTTTATAAAAACCTTATTTGAAGTTTCTCCCCTTTTCCAATTATTCACAATCTTTTTCAAAATTGCATCTCAAATTTTGTTATACGAAACAAAATCTCAATATTAATAATTTGGATAATTAAGGGCACTTCCAGTCTAAATAGTAAGCTAAATATTTATTAACTATAATATTTTCCACACATTAAGACCTGACTGGGACTGCTTATATCGTCTGAATAAAATTTGGGCTCTTAGGTAGTGCCCAAACTAAATTATATATAAAAGAATGAGACTTCTCTCTTGAAGCAACTGGAAACCCCTGGGCAGTGGCTATGGCTCAAACTGGAGTTTCTGCGGTGGGGAAGAACTCCTATAATCCTACGTTAAACAATTAAAGAGGATCTGCACACTAGTAGCCCTTTATTTTAACCCACCCAACTTCAAAATAAAAGAAGTAATTGAATGACAACTTAAAAATACAATTAAATTAATAATGGTAAAAAAACAAAGGTGGCAAAATCGTGAAGTACCTGAATCAATGATAAAAGTGCATCACGAACTTTATCCCTGCTGATAAAAGGCATACTTGGAGTGGAGCTTGAAATAGGTGTAAGAGAATGAGGAGGATTAGGGGGCGGGAAGGGTTGAAGTACAGGAGTGCCATATTGGCGTGGCAGATTCAGGGAATGCTGAACAACTGCACTAGGCAGCACAGATGAAGAAATAGGTGGAACTAACAGTGAAGATGAAGAAGTGGGTGCAAAAAAAGTAGAAGGCTTAACAAGATTAATGGCTTGAATGCCACTCTTGATTGTTTCAAGAGAGTCATGGGAGAAGCCTGATATAGACGAAGTTGAATGAGAGGCAGGTGGTCTTTGCACAGTGGGTGCAAGAGGCAATAAACCACTAGGAGCAGTAGAAGTGACAGTTGCAGGATGCTGTCTAAAATTTTCTACATTGGAAGCATAATTTTCATTAACCCCTTTCAATGTCTGCAACAATTGAATTAAAAAATTCTAAAGCCACATGACATCATACAATAAAAAGTGAAACTTAACATAGACATTGCAGAAGTGTTCACCAAAAAAGCGGAGAAAATTGACATGCAACAACATTACGTACGCTGAAGTAGTTAGTAAATACAGGATCTTCAACAGGACCAGGTGCAGAAGCAACAGCTGAAGATGACTCTAGAGAGCTTTCTGGTATACTTGACACTGGCTGAAGTTCCTCCAGCTCACTATAGTATTTAAAAACATCAGGCAAAAGACATGCAACTACAAATCCAACTAGGAGAGATCATTATGTGGGAGCAATAAATAAATAAATATAGTTAGAATTTTGTGCAAGCACATTCAATGGACAAGAAAAATCAAGCAAATTAATATTATATATATATATATTTACCTTTCTCGTTAATCAATTCATTGAAGAAAGTTACTTCTTAAAGTCAACGTTATTTGGAATCACTAACATTAGGAGTGATCAACCCCAAAATCAATATAGTGGGATGGTCACCCAAGTTAAATGATCTATACTACACATGTATGAATGCTTGGGCGGAGGGGACATACTACAGCTGCTGCAAATGTAAAAATAAACCACGGTCTGAAATTTATAGTTGCCAGAAACAGTGACACTCTACTGCGATGGCGGTGTGATTCATAACTATGATTCAAAGAGATAGCAATTGAAACAACTCAATATTTCATAAAATTTACAAAAAGTCTTACCTTTTGTTAGCGGGCATTATTGTATTTGAAGGTGTCTTTGGGTAGGCATAAAGTATCCTGTAAAATGAATTTGGAAAATAAAAAAGATTTATACCACTAGCAGATAAGCATCCTGCATCTCAATTTCATGGGGTATATTTCCAGAAAAAAAAAAAAAAAAAGTCCTCACAGTTTAGACCAGATTGGTATAAATTAGCATCTTGTAAGTTGTAAACTTGTAACTAAAAGTTTGCCCATAAATAAGCAAAGAAAAACATTATATAAATAACTGTAATGGAGAAAATTAATAAATTACCATACCTGTTAAAGAGATTTGCAACTTCTTCACATTCTTCTGGACTGTAAAACCATATACCATTAACTTCTTGAGCTGCATTCCGATACAATAGGTACGGCTTTTTAAGTTCGTACTCAAAATCCAATAGATTCTCCACTAGGTTATCTGTCAGAAACATGGCAACAATAAATTTAGCATTGCCAAAAAGAGTATATGCCACTTACAACAATAATTAGCTCCAAACAAATACAGTACTTCCATATATAACTCACTCGAATCTAGCCCCTAAACCATTCTTTGCCATAATAATAATAATAATAATAATAATAATAATACGATTTTAATACAAAAATACAAATCTGAACCTGCATTTCGTCGATTCATTACGATAAACTGAAAGCGTGGTTGTGAATTCCTGAACAAGAACAGGAAATTTGATGAAGATCCAAGTGCATATGAATGCATAAAAAGAACAGAGAGAGAGAGAGAGAGAGAGAGTTGTTGATGACGTCACCTCTTGACAACGAAGAGAGATCCCTCGACATCCTTGCGACTCTACAAAGAGAAAAAAGAAGATGAGAGAAGAAAGAGCGAAGTGAAAGAAAAGAATGGGAAAGAACGAACCCACTGGTTGCGTTCGAGGTTGAAGTCGTAGAAAGAGACGTGGGCGGCGGTGAAGAGAATCTCGTCGATGAATGGATCGGCTCGCTGGAGCACCGTGAGATTCAGCACCTTCGTGCTCTCCTGATCCAGATTCGGCGTTAATTTCCTCGTCTGAGACATTTCGATTTCACACACTCACCCAAACCCTCCAACTCCAGATTTTGACTCCTTTCTTTCTTCTAAGAAATCAAGAATTGACTCTCACTCACTCCAAGCAAAGAACCAATACTCCATGTTCAGGGTTGAATCTACTCCGACCCAAATCAAATATAGAAATACTCTATTTCTTTTTTATATATAAAAATCCCTCCTCGCTAAAATTACATATATATGCAATATACTCGTATCACCTGCCACTGAATTCCAACTAATACTTTGTTAAATAAGATTATGAACATCGTCTCTCAAATTATAATTAATTAACTCACTTTTTATTTTTTTTATAATTATTGATTAATTAAAAATTATAAAAATTTGAGTTAAATTCTGTGTAACTTTTAAATTTTATAATTTGTAAATTTCAATGAATGAAAGATATAAATTTAAAAATACAGAATGTGCGGTTGAATTCCCAAGAAATTTTGGTAATGTAAATTAATTTTTATAAATATAAGTGAATTATTATAATAAGAAATGTATTAGCAGATTCTTAACTTTTTTTAAATTTTAATTAAGTTTTTAAATTAAAAAATGTAATTAAGTCCTTAAATTTGTATATATTTTATAATTAACTTTTTTATATCAAGAAATGGAATATGTACGAAGGAGTTTATAACATTCCAGTACTATGTTTACTCAATTGAGTTAGATTTTATTGATTATAATAATAATAATAATAATAATAATAATAATAATAATAATAATAATAATAATAATAATAATAAAATTAATCATTTGTGATATTTTATTAATTAATTTAACCACATATAAAAACTGTAAAAGGTTAAAAATTTAATTATATATATTTTTTAGTTTGGAAACCAATTCTAATTGAGACTTGTTAAACCTTATCAGAATTGGAATCCATTGTGCATTTACGAATAAGGGAAGATTTATTTTTTTAATGAAGTAAAAAAATATAATTATTTAGATAATTTATATATATATATATATATATATATATATATTTTAATTTTAATATATCATCTTTATATATTTTCTATTATGTGAGCTAATTAAAAATTATTAAATATATTTTTGAAATGATTATTATAAAAATTAACAATATCAAAATAAATTGAATTCGATTAGTCAATTTATCTAATACTTCAAAACAATTGGTGATTCAACTTACATAATTCAATCCAATTTGTATAATTTATTAATTCAACAATTCAAGAAGAAGGTTGAATAGGGTTAACTCACCAAATCAAATATTTTATTATTGATTTTTTTATAAATTATTTAGTTGAATATTATTATATTAAATATAAAATTTTGTGAATTATTATAGTTTTTATGTTTTTTAATTATTTTACTTTATTTTTATTTAATTCGTGATGATAATTTTTATAAAATATTTATGATACGATCATTTAATAAGATAATATTTTTAGGATTGTCACATTATATTAAATTATTTTTATTTATTTATTTAGTGAAGGAATAAAATTATAAATTATGTCTTATAAAAAAAATTAAATTTTTGACGATTATCTCGGTCCAAACCTCAATCCGTAGTTGTTAGATTAGGTTGAGTTTTTTAATCCAATCTTAAAATAAATTCGATTAAATTTTTTTTTAGTTGATTAACCTATTCGATTATAAATAATAATTTATTATTGAATTGGAAGGATACGTAAACAAAATTCTATATAAAAATTGTTAGTAACATTTGCTTTCTAATATATTATTTTATAAGTATACATTACTTTGATTATTTTACCAAAATTCAACAGCAATAAGTTATATTTACGGAGTTTCTATTTTTATATATTTTAAAAGAAATATTCTATCAATTATTTTTAATGTATATTAATGAAATATTAAACAATTTTAGATAAAAAAATTTGTAAATATAATTTATATGATTAACTCAATAATAATTTTTGAGAGAAAGATCCATTATTGTGTTTAACGGATATTGAATTATTGTGTGAAAACAATTATCTAAATTAACTACATTTTTAATTTACAACAATACCCTTATTCTGGCCGAGAAAAATTGTTTTTAGTACAATCACAAATTTCTTTACTTTTGTATATAAAGATAGTGAGTTATAGCTTTATATTCTTTTAAAGTTTATTGTACATTTATTAGATTCATCCATGTAAAGTTTCATTAAGAATAATAAGATGAGCTTCTAACAAGGATAACATAAAAATAATAACATAATAAAATATAAAATATACTTAGAAGAATACAAATATATTTTAGTCATATTTTATGTATCTACCAAACAAATATTGTATGTTAAATTCAAACTAATTAAATTCTGACTATGAAATATTGAAAAAAGAAGAAGCAAGAGGTTGGGATGAAAAATTTTAATAGTAGAGTTTCATACACGTTAACATAGGAAACTTGCCTAATGGCTAATGTTATATCAAAATAATATTTAGGTAAAAGAATTTAATTTGATGCACCGATGCTAAGGTAATATTTAATATAGCATTGAAATTTTTAGGCAAAAATATTATATTTATAAACTAAGAATATCTATAAATAATTTTTTTTATAAATATTTATAAGAGAAAAAATTAAAAAAATCAAAAGTAAAAATTTGATAAATAAATTTGTAGAAACTTTCTCTTATTATTTTTTCTAAAAGCTTATTTTTTAACTTACGAAAAGAACTTATTTCATTTTTTTTTCTTACTTATAGAAAAAATTATCTGAAGATACCCACACGAATTATTTTGTCTGTTTTCCTTTTCTTTGAAGCATATTTTGTTTGATTTCCATTTTCTTTCTTGGGATCTAATAATTGCATGTATGCAATGGGAGGATAATCTATTTGCTTGTGATATGTACCAAAAGTAAGTTATAAGTTATAAAATACTTTTGGTTCACGGCACAAACGAATAGATTATCCAACCATACCATATAATAACACATACTCCAGAAACATGAGCTAACATCTCGTTTTCAAGGAGAGATTAGAATAAGAAATAATTAAATAACACTTGGAACAAAACTATCTTATTTAATATAATTCATTTTTCATTATGATACAGGTCCTCGGCTGACAAAAAAAAAAGAAGAATGATTTAGGATTTGTGATTCAGTCTTCCATGCCTAAGTGCTATGCAGCCCACATTATTCTAAAGCTCACAACAGTAAGTTGGAAAAGGAGAGATCCAAAAATTATTGGGGAGAGAGCTAAACAACAAAATTCTATTACAAGCAAAAATTGGTGAAACTGCCTTTGTCCACTCAACCTATACAAACAACCTCGTTAGAACTATTACTAGTGACTCTTTGAATAGAAGGAAACGGCCACGGTAAGCAAGCACTCTGAAACTAAGAACAAGCTAGTTGATCTTGGACAATATTTCCTCTTCAATCCTATATCATTTATGAATTCCAACAGTTCCAAAGGAATCTTGAGGGGAGTAGGAAACCATTATGTATGGATAGTCCATCCTCGCCGAGCAAGAGCAGCAATCACTTGGCTGGCAGCTTCTGCAGTGTCATTCAGTGGAGGATAACTCCAGCTTTCAGATATCTGTAGTTTGGAAGCAAAAATAAACAAAAAGCAATATTTGTTCAATGAAACATATTTACCAGCAACAACTACAGGCCATGCAGGCACACATGGTCTGGCAGAAAAGAAGAGGCTGCTCTATTCTAAAAACAGACCACAAAAATATTTCCAGTAAGTCATAAGGCCATTTGTAAAGTTCTTCTAGCGTTTACTAGTTACTATGTATATATAGTTTTGGAATTATATCATGGAATAAGAAACCAATTTACATAATCAGCTTTCCAATATAATCACGAGATATAGATTTCCGTATTATTCAGTTAACAGGGGAAAGAGAAGCACAAAATTTAGACACACCCCAAAAAACCCAACACATAACATTACAGCACAGCTGGCAACTCACATTCTCCTTCCCAGTGAATGGTCGAGCAACCCCTTGCTTTTGCAAAAGAATATTGAAGTCAGCAAACTTCCAAGTACACAGTTCTGCTCCAACTACATACACAGGCTTCCTGTGGTAAAAGAGAGAGTCATGAAACTATGGTTTCATTTTAAGGAATGAGAAAATAAGAATTATTTTTATTTTTATTTATTATTGTGAGATGGACACTCATCATTGATCATTTGATTATACATACCCAGTACTGCACGACTCACTCAACATACTAACTGAATCAGCTGTGATAACAAAGGCATCAGCCCAGGCCAGATGTCCCATATGTGGATTTGAACCTAAATGTAACAAAAAAAAAAAATACATTAAGTGATCTCTGGTACTGGGACTGAAAACTATAAATTTTTTCTCTTAAGAATATGGAAACTACGCACCTTCACCATCCCATATTTGGACCTTCGGATTTGTGGCAAATTCTTTGACCAAAATTTTGGAGATCTAAGAACAGATATTATGAATTTACTTAAACAGACAAAGAAAGTTATAGCGGATATACCAAGGCCACCATCCCCCCAGGCAACATCATTTAGACTTGCCAACACCAAATCAGACAAATGACCAACCAGGAGCATGCTCATGGTTAGAAGCCAAAACTGATTATAACAAAACACAACTTAAGGAATAGGCAAAAGGATTCTTACTAATTGCATAGTCTTTTATACCTTCTCAGGAGTTCTTCTGGAGAAAGATATCCTGATGCTCCCACAGCTCCATAGAACATTCTGAAGCATAACCACTAACTTCTTTACAAGTTCCACACCATAGGGACAATTACCTGACCCACCCACCCAAAAAAGGCATAATGTGGTGTGTGACAAAAGACTTGAAAAAGAAACTTTGCATCTAAATATCTAATATATATATATTGTATATATAACCAAAGGTAATGAATGTGTGGAATAAAACGTTTAGAGAAGAAAAGATTGGGCATAAGGCATACAAGCATTTGAAAGTTTTAGTTTTCAACTCAACTTCTTTAAGGTTTCAAACAAGTGAGCATTGATATATGCAAAAATCAAAATTGACCTACTATACAAACATTTGAGTGTTTATAATGAGTCCAACATTGATTGTAGGGCATGCAATTTCTTTCCTGCTAGTAAATATTAGGTTAGATTCATTTCAAAGAGTCTTCAATTTGCAATGAATCATCAAATCAGACAGAATAAAGGAGTTTCCAATAATACATAAATGAAATACGCTTGACCAGAGTTCTATTTTCTCCTACAGAAATTAACAGCACTCAACAAAAATAAAGACCAACTGACAGTAGGAAATTTTGATCCCAACCAAAGGCACATTTTCAACCTTTCAAGATAAAGATTATATACTTTATACAACCATCAGGTGCGTGAGCATATATCAATACCATTATTTACATATATCAAATAACGGCAAATGTTAATTAACACAATAAAATTTTATACAATGCATGGGAAAAGCATTATAACTTATAAGTTCGTTAATGCAAAATAAAATACCAGTAGGTCCCCCAATATTAACCACGAGCAAGGGCTTTGGCAGAGTTGCTAACTTATCATGCCATGCAGAAGCAGCAACCCTAAGAGCACTGGAATCAGCTTGATGAAGTGCTCCCACAGTGAGGACCTATAATAATGTAAAATCGGCGATCTTCAAGAAAGGACAAAAAAAAGAGTATTTGAGCTTAAACAATGAGAACCATAAAATGTTTTTCTTAGGCGCAGACATCAATAGCCATCATGCAACCACTACACCTACCACATTCCGGCCAGGAGGTTGCCATGGGGTCACCCACCTTCGAAGAAACCAAGGTATTTGGCGCTGGGCATGAGGAGTCAGTGGATAATAGTCATGGCGCGGGGTAATCACAATGTCAAACCTATTCAGGTGAAATCTTGGATGTTGTATCTGAAATGGGCATCTAAGAGAGTTAGACAGAAACATACATAACGTATGCCTTCACCTAACATATAAATATAATCCGTGCACATGAGCAGTAGAAAAGGACGTATCATTAAAACCCGCAACAAAGAGAAATAGGCAATCCACGTTAAACCTCAAAAAAAGCAAAATAACCTACAGCCTACAGGTGAGTCTTTGCAAACTTGTGCCTGCAACGTGTATTTATGAGTAATGTGATCACAATTTCTCAAAAGCAACATCCAATACTTATTGCTATTGCCGTTTTCAAAGAAAAAGGGTTAATTACCAGTTAACCGCAAAGGGCAACAAAATCTGACGAGTATTGAAGAAAGAAATAATTTTATTACAACATCAACAAAAGTCCTATTACCACATTAGATTGTACGATGTCATTGGACTCAATTAAAAATCAAATCCTCACAGAAATTGATTTTGAAGTGAATTGATTAATGTTTGGATATTGGTATTCTAAAAGCATGTTAGTAGTAAAATTCAGTACACAAATTTTGATCGAACACAAAAACTACCTAATGTTGTTTCAACTCAAAATCAATTATGAACCCAAAATAAATTTCTCAACGTGAAACTAACCCGTGAAGATTTACCTAAAAAATTTAACTGATATTTCAACTTAATTTTGGATAATCCAAACATGCACATGTCACCTAAAAGTTAAAAGGGTTCATTTCATATCATACAAATTATAACGAAAGTACTTCAATAACGGACCATCTTCACATCCACACGAAGTTAATACATGCTTCAAGGAACAAGAAAGAATAAGTGAAAGTTTAACCTGAACAAGAAAAACATTTTCTGGAGCTAACCGTTTAATGGAGCTAGCAACAGAGATGGTGTCTCGTCCAGATGCAACCACCAGCAAGGGGCCATCTCTACAGATAAAGCGATTGTGCATTTTCATTAAACTCATTTTTCCTATATAACAACGAGACGAGAGCAATCACAAGACAACGTACTTGTGAAACGTTTCACGAGCCATAGTCGCAATGTGGTAAGCATCAGCTTCCAACACGTTAGATATGCCTAAACGGAACTATCATCATTGCACTGCAATTCTCAACAATTACATAGGGTGAAAGGGAAGCGGCGTTAGTTACCGGTCAAGTGAGGTGTTTGAAAGTTTGACTTGCCACAGATCATTCTAATAACGGAGTCTAACTTTTTGTGGATGGAAACCGGAAGCCATTGAAGCCACCTATTGATTCCTCCTCGAGGCCTCGTCACGCGCTACAACCAAAATTTCAATTAAATTCAATAGCTATATTATAATAAAGAAATGAAGAAGGGAAAAATAAAATGCTTACGTATAAGGAGTGGCGGTTAGAGAGACCGAGAGCACGGGCCAAACCAATGCTCTGATTCTCAGCGCCGGCGAAGCCGTTTCCGATTACAACGGCTCGCCGAATTGCACCGTCTAAAATCTCGGGCATAGCTTACATTACAAAATTCAAATGGAATGGGAAAGGAAAACATGTAAGAGATTTTCTATTTTCCATGTCCAAGCCCATTTTTGTACAAGGCCCGGCCCGGCCCAATTAAACGGTTTTTATTTTGTTCATGTGAGAGAGAGAGAGAGGAGGAGTGTTTGGTGTGGGAGCAAAATGTGGGCAAGCGCAGAAGGTGGTGCTCCGGAGGTTACTCTAGAAACTTCCATGGGCTCCTTCACAGTTGAGGTACTTTCACTTTTTCCAATTTTCTTAGTCTAGGGTCCTAAATTTTTTATTTTTTTTAATTATACGGTGTAATTGTAATGTAATTTTGGGATTAGCTGTACTACAAACATGCGCCGAGGACTTGTAGGAACTTCATTGAACTGTCTCGCCGAGGTTACTACGACAACGTTAAATTCCACAGGATCATCAAGGTAATTATGTTCGTTTTCTTCTTGTCTGTTTGGGTGCTAACCCTCTGTTTGGATTATATATTCTTACTAGGTTTTTGTGCTTTGTTGTGTAGGACTTCATAGTACAAAGTGGGGATCCCACTGGAACAGGAAGGGGAGGAGAATCCATATACGGGTATCTGCTTAAGCTTTTCGATTTTGATTATTATTATTATCAGGTTAAACTATTTATTTGGTCTCTAGTTGATTTGTTTTAAGAAGTGTAAGTTTTAGTCTTTGACAAATTTTTATAACTGTTTATCACCGCCAAAAAGATTTTGAAAATTTTCTTTAATGTTAATGTGAGGGACTAAAGCTTAACTTCTTTGTGTGAGGACTAAAAGTTACAGTTTTTATGTGTTGGGACATATGGACAATTATGAGAAATTAATAGTTTAACTTTATTATTATAATTATTGATTATTGATGAATGATGGTGATGATTTATGGCTTTGCTATTGCTCACGCTATTATTTGATGACAGTGCAAAGTTTGAAGATGAGATTAAACGAGAGTTGAAACACACTGGAGCTGGTATCTTATCTATGGCAAATGCTGGCCCAAATACCAATGGTAGTCAGTTCTTTATTACTCTGGCACCATGCCCCTCTCTCGATGGTAACATTCTGCTTCTTTCTGTTTACCTCTAGAATTTACAAATAAGTATACTGCTAAAAATTTATAATTGTGGTTGTGGATCTTTGTTGATAAGTTTGTTTTGCATCGTATAACCCACTGGAAATTGGAGGATTTTCAGCTTCAAATGCTATACTTTTCTCAATCTAGTAAATAGAAAATTAAACATGAATTGCCATGAGTAGCTTTATTGAATGATAATTTGTGGACGTAGCTTCATCCACATTGTACACAAACTGTCACACAATTGCAAAATCAGAATGATGAAATAACATCTCTTTCTCATTGAAGAGATATGAAAAGAAAATTGGATTCTAAATTGCATCTGTCCTCCCTTCTCTTATGTAAAATATTCTGTCAATATGACTGCTTTATCATTACACAATGAAGTCTGAGGTTACTGGGGATGTGATGATACTGCACTGATAGGCATAGGGTATTAGAAATTAGCAATTATATGAAACCTCATGGCCCGTCTCAATATATACTATTAACAATGGGTTGGTCTCCGTGGTTGAATCTGCATTGTAACTTGCTTGTCAAAAGAACTTTGATTACAGATATGCCAAAATGGCCAGCCTATACGAGAAAGCTTCTTGTTTATGTTTCTTATATTTTATCCTTTTCTGGGGAGATACAGCTGCAACTGCAAGCATATAGTTAGCTCATTTCCTCATCCAACTGCATTTCTCTTTTCTTCCTCTTGCATTAGTTTCTTTGACTAAATCGATAAGAAAACATAAAAAAGGACTCTTATTTTCTCTTATAAAAGCTGTTTGTGAATCCTCCAATATAATTTCTGCATCTAAGGTAAATATAAACCTACAGTTCTACTGATTAATATTTTTATTAATTACTAGAGTTGAGTTCAGTAAATTTTTAGCCATAGCCTTAGCACCAGAATCAGTTAGGTTGTTTAGTTTATGATTAATTATTCTACTTCATACCACAAAATGTCTGGAATGTCTAATGATACTCAACTCCTGTTTCTGTTTCCATCAGGAAAACACACAATATTTGGAAGAGTGTGTAGAGGGATGGAAATTATCAAAAGACTTGGCAGCGTCCAAACAGATAACAACGATAGGTATGTCAAATATCTTTCAAGATTAACCATCTAAAATATATGTTATACATAAACCAACAATCTTGCCTACAGTTTCATAGACAAATGATGACACTCTGAATGAAGTTAGAAGCAAATTAATAAACAACTGAGTTGGGACAATGGAGATCATTAACCTGCTGATATTGGGTTAAGGGTTTTGCCGGATGTCCTGAAGAATTATACAATTTACAATTTTTATTTTCCTGGGGAATGGTTTTGTCCTGGTGCATGTCACAGACTCACAACGTGATTTCTTGGTATTTTTAAAATACTTGATTACAGGGAAGATTATGGTCAATGAGTGCCTAATAGGGTCTATGTATTAAGTGTATTTTGACAATTAGATTAAGTTATAATGGGGCTTCCATGAAACACAGAATTTTATGAAGAACATCCTTTGATCAACATGTTAACTAAAACAAGGACTTCCTATGATCTTACTCTATGTACTTCCACAAAAAATTGTTCAAGCATTGATTCATTTTCTATTTATTCAGGCCCATACATGACGTGAAGATACTACGCACCTCAGTCAAGGATTAGCAATGGACCAAGCAAAACAAAAAGGCATTGAGATGAATAGCATGTCAGTGCTATGATGGGAAATGTCATGATGTTGTATTTATGTGCACTAATCACCGATACGCCAATGACAATTTTTTTTTTCAAGACTATTTTTTTGACCTGTAGTGTGGAGACGATTTATTACAGGGGAAGAAACTTGCTTTTTATATGGATAGACCAGGTGCAATTTTGTTCATGAACACAACGTAGAAAAGTGATTCCGGCATGTGAGTTTTAATTTAGGTTTAAATGTATCTTTTCGTCCTTACAAAATTATTCATTTTAATTTGTCACTATAAGAAAATATAAAAGTTTTAATTTTTATGTAATGTGAATGTAGAATATTTTATATTTATATTATCAATTAATTAAAATTATGATAAGATAATTATTATGGAAGTTAATAATTTTGTTATATATAATAATTTATTATTAAATTATAATATAAAATTATTAATACTGTGCATATATTATTTATTTTTATTTAATTCCTAATTTCGTTAAAATACATGTTTTTACTTTGTTATAATGTCATTAAATTTTTTAAAATGATAACATGACAATCAAGTTAAGTTGTATCATGTCATTAACATTTATTAGTATATGTATATCACTGCATAATGAAAATTTTCTAACTGCGAACACTAAAATATATATTTCAATAAAATTAGGAATTAAATATTTTTTTTTAATGAAGGCAAGGTAGATAACTTTTTGAAGTTTAAAATTTTTCTTAACTCTACATAAATAGGATGTTATGAGGCAGATGGTGCCCACAATAGTTCGGTTACGACTGTAAAAACAATGAAAATATATTTGATATGAATTCACTAATTTTTAATTTATTTTTGTTTTCTACGTGTATGTATACACACAAATAATCTTGTTTAAGGTGCGATCATTTTTTTTTGACGTATATTTAAACCTTAATTTATGTTGTGGAGACTAGTTTTTTTTATTAAATTCAATTTTAGTTAGTCTAATTATTTTATTTAACTTAAATTATAGACTTTAAAATAAGTAAATTTTAATTTTAATGTCCATAAAAATAAATTGATTTTATCACTTTAAAAATTTAAAATAATTTAAATTTTATAAAATAAATAAATTTTAATATTGATTCTTAAAAAAATATTTCTTAATTTTCGTCAAATTAATATTTTATTTTTAATATTTATTTTAAGATAAATAAATAATATTTATTTTAAAATTTTAGAAAATATTTTAAAAATATCACATGTATATTATATCACATATACTAATAAATATCATTTAAAATAATCATTTAACATTTCATTAAATATACAATCAATGAATGTCACAAAAGATAATATAATTATTTTAAATTTTTAGGGAGTTAAAAATCAAAGATTTTTTTTATAACAATTAAGATCAAATTTTTATTTTAACCCGGCAATCTCAAATTTATCCATTCCTACTCTTCATAGGAGGTATTGCACATTAAGGCGATAAAAAAAGAAATTCAATGTTTAAAAGGAGTAAGAACAAGCAAACTTCACAAGCTATACGCAACTATTATAATGAAGGGTGGAAATATGCAACAGGCAACAGCTACCAAAACAATGTGTTACAGAGTGCAGCTCAAGGTAGGTTCACCTCTTTGCATATCCACTGCACCGAAGGGGGATTCATAACTAACTGCCTATAGCCCCCACCCCCAATGCAAGTTAACTTTGGGTGATGCTGTGGTTGCTTCCAGCAGCAACTACAGCATACTCCTCGCAACCTAATAGTACAACTATTGTAATGAAAGTTTAACATCCTTGAACCGCTATAAAAGGATTCTCGGATGATATTCAACTTTAACTAGTCTTTCCTTGTTTACTACTACTACTGTGATTCAATGAGCCACCGTTTTCTTCGCAACTGCGTATGTTAATCTTTGAGACAGGCATTGTATTAAATCCATTGGCCTTGACAGATCCAGGACTGTCCTCCCTCTTATTTGACAGGTCACCAGTAGCAACTTCTTGTAACAATTCCATGCGTTTCAAAGATGGAACATCTCCTCTACAATACCTGTGCCACATATTTCTGTATGTTGACTCTAGACCTAAGATAAATTTTGCACCATCACAGAGTGGGGACTTGGACATGAGATCTCGCAGACTCATTCTCAAATTTTGTAGTGCGGAAATGTCAGACGCCAACTGCTGAGCCAATTCAACGTATTCGTCTTCATTTCTGGCAATTAAATGCTCCAGTCCTGGATTGTATAATAAGTGAAATATTTAAACACTTGCTGGTGAAGCGAATAATACAAAATAATATGATACTTTGCAAAATACAAACTAACTGACTGCATATCCAATACACTCCCAATAAAAAACGTGAAGAAAAAACAATCACGTGCTGATCAACAGAAAAAAAAAAAAATGCATGCACCAACAGAAGCAAACGCAAGTCCACTTCAGGTAATAGAGGAAACATTCGAACTCTAAAGCTATAGCAACCTGGCAAGATCTAGTAAAACTAAAGTTCCACTACATAAAATATTTTATGTAGATTGGATTGCTAGTTGGTTGGATATTATCTAGGGATTTTGATTTCATAATTAGGATTTTTTATTTAAGGTTATTTGTATTTTAAGTAGTGTTTGACCTAATTTTTTTTTGGGTTTCTCTTCTTAAAAGGAAAAGTTAGACCAAGCACATTTTCTGTAAAGCTCATACAGCTTAATTTTTATAAAAGGAAAGGGAAAAAGTTGTTTTCTGAAAAAAGCTTAGTGAAGTAACTTTTAGAAGAAAAAAAAAAAGTTGGTTTCTCTTCAGATATAACTAGAACCAACAGTGAAATAATGGAACAGTAAACAATGGTCAATTGAAAGAAAAACTATTGATATTATTGCTGGAATAGAGGAAATTATAGTAGAAATGAGACTCCTACTGCCACAGAGCAGTTGCTCTCATTGCATAACAAAATACTGAACCAAATCGTTTTATAACGTCAAACCAATCTAAAAAACCAAAAGCCAAACAAACTAACAACTAAAAAAACAAAACAAAACAAAAACGCTTACTATTTTGCTGTTTGATTTGGTTTTCGGCTCTTGTGATTGTGATGGAAACTAAACCAAACTGCACATTATACTTATATCTATTTTACTTAATGGATGTTTAGCATTATATACTGTTATTTTAAACTTATATAGTAATATTTTCATTATTGTGTGATCTATAAATGTACTTCTTATAAGAGGTTTGTAATATGTGATTTTTATTGCTTTATTAGTTATAAGTACTAAACTAATCTATGATGTTCTCTTTGCAACGTATGCAATTTACTTTTATGTTACAGAAATGATGTACCAAATTACCAATATTGTTAAACAGTAAAAAATATTATTTTTCAACTAAAATATTTTAATTAGAATTAAGAAAACGAAAATTTATTTTTTAAAAAAAGACAATAGGGCATAAGAATTATGTAAGTTTAGTTATTAAATTCTACATTGTATTAATAAATTCAAAATATTTAAAAACCGCTATACAGAACCAAATCGAACCACAAAAGATCAGTTTGGTTTGGTTCATATTTGATGTTACATTCAAACCAAACCGTGTGTTAATTTTATGCTTGGTTTGGATAACATTTCTTCCAAAAACAGAACCAAACCGCACCGCATAACACCCCTACCCGTAACCCAAAAAATCATGTAACCACTTTCCACAATTTTCTTTTCTCACTGCCAACTCAGCACCCTCTACTCCTCAAATAAACTTCCCAAATCTTAGGCCTATGTGACACATGATGACCCAAATGCCCCAGCTGCTCTTTCGGGCCTATTAACTCACCTTGGGCCCTATCATCTTCTCTCTCCCTGTTATCTCCTCTCTCTCCTTTTCGGGTCAACTCATTTAAGCTAAAAAAAATAAAAGTTGTCAAATAGCTTCCACTTTACTTATAAAGCTCTTATTTTGAGCTTTAACCTTAAAATAGTTTAAGTTAACAAAAAATTAAGCTAAACATAGCCTGAATAATTAAGAATTTTATCTTGGGATTTTGCTTTATCTTCTAGATTTGGATATAGATTTTACTAGTTTTCTATTTATTAGATTTTGTTGGTCTATATATATAGACTCAAACCTTTTTGGCTATTTAATAATATTGATTTCCTATTCAAAAAGTATTTGTCATTTGAGTCAGAAAAGCCCTCCGTCCTAGAGGAGTACTTTTAAGTTTATTAGGAGAATACTCTGCCAACAGGAGTACTCTTGGACTTGTTTTCCATTCTGTTCCCCATCTCGAGTTGATCAAAACAGAAAGAAATCAAAATAAACCCATATCCAAGAAATCTGCATAAGTAATTGGCTTTGCACAGATGAAATAGAATGATTATAGTACAAAATTCTGAAGATATAGAAGAATATGCATAAATTGACAATAAACAAATATTATGAAGAGTTTCTTACCAACTTTGCTAAGAAGACTAACACCAACATTGTGTGCATGAACTGAACCGGCCATAGTGACACATGGAACTCCCATGTACAAAGATTCACATGTTGTTGTTGTTCCAGCATATGGAAATGTATCCAAACTACATGAAACAAGGCATAAGTATTTACACAGGGTATTGCGAGACCAAACAAAGTGCATGGCATCCTTTTTTATCGGATTCCAGATGTATATATACATAGCATTGGCATCCATTTTTCTAGAAATACAAAATAATCAACAATAAAATTATAGAATGTTGCTTGATCAAGATTCACGAAGATCCACTGCATGTAGAAAACATATGATAAAAAAGTCATAAGCATAAGCTAAATGCAAATGCAAGTAGTTTCTCAATTATCCATTTAACATACAACAAAATAAATAAAAAGATATGTTTCTATCATCTTAAACATCTTATATTATTGCAATTTAAATAGGCTAGAAGAACGACCAAGTAACCAACAGATCACCTTGTGATCTGCATTTGTGAACAGAATCTTCACTGGTACTTTTGCTAGATGTATTCATATGATGCAGTTCCAGTATGGCATAGCCACAGCCCATGTAACATGCATAGATAAACTATGACAATAAAAGGTTAAGACTGAATTCTTTAATTTTCCAAAAACCATTCCTAATATGTCTGATAATTTAAGTGCCCATACTGTGATTCGATGAAATAATTTCTGAATTTTAGGATGCAATTTTTTTTGTAAGTTCTTAATTTAAATGATGACACGTGCTTAGTGGAGTCACTCTTTCAAGTGCCCAAGAAAGGCACATTTGCTGGATTGCAGCCATATCTAACTTACAGACAAATTATAGATAAACAAATTCAACACACTGCCAGTAATAAGAATCAGAAGAAACAGTGAAGTGAAGATGGACCCAAAAAAAAAAGGAGATTTAAAGAGGTTTAAAAAATACTAAGAACACCAGGAAAAATGGAAGTGCTACTAATATAAAAAAGACAT
The DNA here is from genome assembly GCA_025330945.1 of Mucuna pruriens. NCBI lineage: Eukaryota > Viridiplantae > Streptophyta > Magnoliopsida > Fabales > Fabaceae > Mucuna > Mucuna pruriens. Next base: position 5,423,460 of record JAENHJ010000528.1, read on the forward strand.
GCAATCAACATATAAAATAGGCAAACCTAAGAAGAATAAGAATAGAGTTTAAGCAGGATCATGAAAAACTCAAGGAATACAAAAAAGCAATATTACCTTATGTCCATCAAAGAATAGGCTTGCATGTGATCATGGTTAAGAAGAATAAGGGGCAGAAGATCAACACGTAGTGGTTCTAAACCTAACTGCTCTAGTGTTGAAAGGAATCTCTGTCGCACACTGTCACAGCAAAATGGTTTACATTTTACTACAAGACGGGAATTCGGAATTGCACACAGTATCCTCGCCCAAACCTGCAATACCTTTGGTGTAATCTGATAAAATAAAAATACACATATCAGATGATATTTGAGTTATCTTTCACAAGTTGTTCTTAGTAAACAAAAGACAAATACATAACATCTTCAACATAATTGATACCTTGGCAAGATTGTTGAAACTACCAAATGTGATGAAGCCATTGGAAAGAGCAGGAGTTGGACAAACAGGTCCAGCCTCAGGGGAAGGGGTGTAACAAAGGAAGCATTCTGGCAATCTAACTAACTCCTCGACATGCCTGTAATTTAAGAAAAGTACCATAAGAAAATATCCTATAATAATAATAGTTATATAAAAGTGTACTAGTATAGGTCAATGACAAGAAAGTACAGAAGTTCTTGAAGAGATCTACTTCTGCTTTGTTTTAGGAGGGTCTGCCAGTGAATCAGTGATTCTATAATCAATTGTAGGCAATCCTGTTGTATTGGGATAACCAATCCAAGTCACCTGCTTAAGCAACACAAGTCACAATTTTGCAGAGATCAAATAAATACTCAGCATAAAATGATAGCATAATGAATGTTGTTATGAATGATGAATACCTTCATACCACAAGATTGATAACTACAAATTTAGTGCTGCATACATACATTGAGATCACTATATGTAGCATTGAAACAAAAAGCAAAGATGAAAGACATACTTAATAGAGGATCAAAATTAATTTACTTGATGTGTGTGTGTATGTAAGCATGTATATGTATGTAAGGACATCTTCAGGATTCTGGCCTTGCAGCTCATCAATAAGTTTAACAGGTCGACGGAAAATAAATTGACAAGTTGATACTAGCTAGGACAAACTAAATACTGCTTTTAACCATTCAATTTGAAAAAAAATGAAAATCATATATTAATTCACATGGGAGAAATGGAAAATGATAAGTTAACAATAACACTGCAGCATCCAAATTTTTAGCTTTGCAAAAACAAACATCCTACTAAACACAGGTTGGAAGGAAAACATGGATAAAGAATATAGTAGCCAAGGATAAGAAGAGTTGTAAGCTGAAAAACAAAGAGATCAAATCTATACATATGCTGAAGTCTAAACTAAACACACCTGAACTGGGGCAGGTCGACATGCCATCATTCCCAATTTATTGTTTGCAGTATGACCAGTAAGTTCTACCAAAATATCAACTTGATCTTCTCTAACCATGTTAGCAACCTTCTTTTCATCAATTCCATAAATATCCTTCCAGATACCACCCTTCTGTAAAACTCTCTCTCTAAATCTAATGGTTTTTGCATCTGCCTGCAATATCACATGAAAATCAATTTCAAATTATATGGTATAAGTCAAGAAAGGAGAAGAAAACAAAGAATGTTAACAATAAGGAAATGTGTACTATTACAAAATCTATAAACATGTAAATTATGATAATGTAACCAAAGTCAGAATGTTAACCCAGCTAGCCACTAGTATTGAGCCAATTTGAAGCGTTTCTGGATAATTGGTTGTTTGGTAAATCGTAGTAACAGCTGATTCCATAGAATCCTATTCTTGTTTCCCCAAAAAGGAACTGCTAAGTCATACTTAAAAGACAAGATAATCAATATCAGCAAAGCATGATGAAACTTTGGTCAAACTAAACTAAAAAAGAGTGTATCAAAAGCAAACTAAGTGCAAACTTCAACCAAAAGAAGAAAATTGTAACTTTTTAAACATGAGATGACACAAAGGAAAAGGAGAACAAGATTTGGACCAGCAAAAATGTATTCAATCACGTTCACACCAATTAATCAAAGCTGAAATCATTCCCTTCCTGCTAAACTACAGGAGCTATATGCCACTATAATTGACAAAGCAAGTCCTCATCTAGCATGTAATTCACAATGAAGAATGAAAACCAACCTGAACGGATCACAAGTTGAAAGGCAAGTATAGCCACAACCCATCTCACCCTGTAAATGGCTTTCTTACATTATGCTGGGTGACAGGGGCAGTGACTACAAGGACAGACAGCTGGTCACTGGAATCATAATCAGCCCTTAAAAAAGATATAAAGGCAGGCAAATAAGATAGCTGAACCCGTGGCACTGGACTTGTTTCTTGGAAATATCCATAATTAAGTTTCATGGAAATATCCATAATTAAGTTTCAAGCTTCCATTCCACATTTCATTTCGTAAGCAATCAATATATCAGACTCTTGTTTCTTAATGAATATTTGCTCAGTTAAAATTCTGAATATTTTAACGTAGAACCCAATGTTGTTAGAATCACGATCTTCATCGTGAAATCGCATGATTTTACAATTCCCAGGGGGCCCTCTGTGCTGGACTGTGAGAAGGATTGCGTGGAGGTGGGATTGGAGTAAGATTGCAATCTTACACATAGGAACGTGAGGTCGCCGATCCATGCCAATCCTTGTCTCATCAAGCTGAAAAATGGGTCGGGTTCTCACAACCCAGTTTCAAAAAACCTAAAGGGTCTCAACATAATGCGACTGCAACTCCTGTTTTGTTGGGCGACTGCGACTCCCATTTCGTTTTCGAAGTGCGACTCCTTTCTGCTTGGCTTGCAACCTCTGAAAACTGAAGCTGCTCCTCCATTGCCGATCTGCTCCATGACTCCTCTATCGCCGTTCTACTCCCAGGGTCCGCCATCACCAATTTTGCTACTCTGTTCATGTACTGATTGCGCCTTTTTTATGTAGTTTTTTATAGGTTATTTTCTTTATCTATGTAGTTTTTTATGCATATGTATATATAGGTATTTTATGTTGGGAGGTAGGATCTTACAATCCCAGTTACGATTTTCATCCCTCTCCAGATCCTAGGTAAAGTCTCAATTTTAACAACCTTGGTATAACCTAACAAATCAATTATGATTGAAAAACAGAAACCAGAATGGGGAGGCTCTTTTCTGTGCAATATCCAAAATTAAGTTTCAAGCTTCCATTTTACATTTTGTTTTGCAAGCATCCAATATATCAGACTCTTGTTGCTTAATATATCTTTGCTCAGTTAAATTCTGAATATTTTAACACTAATCCAACAAATCAATTATGATTGAAAAATAGAAACCAGAATGGAAGGCTTTTTCTGTGAAATATCCCAAATAAAGTTTCAAGTTCCATTTACATTCCGTTTTGCACGCAGCCAATATATCAGACACTTGTTGCTTAACAAATCTTTGCTCAATTAAAATTCTGAATATGTTAGCACTGTATAACCTAACAAATCAATTATGATTGAAAAAAAGAAACCAGAATGAAGAATGAAAACTTAAACCAAATATTTTTTCTATAACTATATTTTAATATAATTATCTATGGATCCATCACAGTTTTAACTATTGGAAAACAGGACCAACAATGTACATGAAACTAACTGAACAGGAAAAGAAGTCCTTGCAATGTGTAGCATTAGTTCCCAAAAAGGTAACCCATAGTTCCAAAAGCAAGTATTTCTATCTCCTAGATCATAGATTGAGAATCTTTCCCCTCCTAATATTCTCAGAGGTCATCCAGAACAAAATTTGTTGGTTAATGTGAAGAAAAAAAAAAGCTCTTAAAATACTTGTTGTACATTTCTAATATTAAAGGGGGTGAAACATACACAAATATGCATCTTTGAAAACCAATCAACTATAATTTTTTAGTTCTTAGCTGGGAATAGAGCTGAATTAATGTTTGAATTTTAAGAGAACATGAGAAAATATGTTGTCAATAGCATAGAGCAACAATCAAATGCAAGGCAGAAGCTTTTGAAAATTGACCAAATGCATTAACATAGTTTATGTTGCAACTTGCACATGTTAGTTCACAATTGATACCTTGACAACTGCTGAATAAACAATCACTTTGAAATTGGAGTGGTCATGATAGACAAGGGGTGCTTCTATGAAATATGACACAGAATGAGTAAAATAATCAGGAGATACATAGCCGATCACAAGGCACCGTTCAGGATCTTTTGAGTTGTCCCATGATGTGTACTGTGGATATAGTCTCATGAATCGCCTGCCCCAGTCCCTGCATGGACACACTTGATTCTTTAGTTTCCTAGTTACATATCCTATTTTTGCACATAAAGTAAATTGCTACACAGGAACTGTAAATGTTACAAATGATGAATTGGTACTGAAATTATGCTTCATTAAAACCATGCAACAAATAGATCACATAGGAAGCATTACTTCCAAATTTAGCATAGAGTAAAATATACTATTAAATACTAACTAAGGTTTATATTCTACATAAAATAGCAAATTACAATTCAGGGTGTTATCCTATCCTGCTACTCTTAGTATCATACTAGTAGCTTCCTTCAGTGTAAATAGACATCTGAGAAACTGCCAGATACAGTTCACCACACATCGACTAGTGTAAGAGATCTCAACAAATGTCCTAAATAATGCATACAACTTTAGAAAGAACAAAAACATTTCTTCAAAATTTTGCTAACAAAGTATTTTTGAGCTTAGAAGTTGATAAGCCACAGATACTCCATCTTAAATTGATCCCTAAATTTAAAACAAGAATTTTTTTTGTCTTCAAAATTTAATCAAGGTCTGACTTTATATTACCGCTTTCCTTTCCTAATAGGATCTATCTATAAAAGCAAGTTACTCATTACTCTTTCATGCTTCCATCGTAATTATAAGGCACTGGACCACTGCTAATAAAATGGTACAAACTATGCAGCTATCAGACAATAACTTAAAAGTAATTTTTTTCATCACCTGACGAAATTACATGTCATTGAACATTTATAAAAAAAAAATCAATGAAGTTGATTAAACATTACCAATGATCAAAATTTAAGTATAAAAGAAATTCATTAGAGAAAGCTGCAACCTGTGAACCTCAAAAAGTGTGTCATCATGTCCTTCCTCTATGTAATTCATTGCAAGCAAGCGGTTCTGCATATTATGGTGCATATAAATGAGACATCAAGTACAGAGGAAAAAAGCTCTAACAATCAAAAGAGAGAAAAAATTTTGCAAAGGACAAAATACATCCATCCACCCATTGTATCAGAACTGATGTGATTATAACAAAAATAAAACATTCAAATTATGAGAAAGATATTTGAATTTGAACCAAAAAAATAAATGTTACTCTCAATACCTCTAACACCTAGCTGAAGCTGCTGAACTACCCTTCAAAATATAGTTCAAGGATACTCATGTCATTCCCTACTCTATAAGTATGTAGGCTCCCATAATCAATGAATAAGTCAAAGACAATTACAGAACAACAAAAAAGGCAGGGATTTGTAAGTTCAATAATTAGAAGGCCCGAAGGCAAAAGGCCTGCTTTGAACTCCTAAAATCCTCTGTCAAAATTTAAATAGACTAGAAGCACAATTCTGGCAGGAGAAAAGATTAAAAGCATATCAGGATTGGGACATTTAATCTTAATTGGCTATGCAGGGCAGGCATTTACTAAGCAGAACAAAAAATCATTACAAATTTACAATCTAAATTCTAAAGGGACATCCATACCCATCTTTCATGGATTCCTAAAGTAGTCAATGCCCTTCACAGACATAGCAAATAATTCTTAAAGGGTGAAGAATCTTGGAGATCTATAATGGCAAGTTGGTCATGTGTCATGAAATGGAAGCAAATATTATATACAGTAATCAAAATCATACTTCTCATAGACAAACAGACATCTATACTATCTCTGATCACAAAGTAACAGCAATAACAATATTCATCCATGTTCCCTTGCCCTTTGACAATTCAATATTACCCTTTGTCTCAATAGAGCCTTACCCTATCCATAAAAATCCTTAACTTTGTCTTTGTTGCACCCCAAAATTTTAGCAACTTTACACATTTATTCCAGGCACTTCTTCACCTTTTAATAACACTTCTATCCTATCCCTTTATAACCTAGATCCCAAGCTGCAAGAGCACTCTCTCACAAGAAAACTTAACCTCTACACTCTACATCATGGGGACCATAATATGCTTATATAATAGGCACCACCACAATTATCTAGTTTAACATGAATTCCAGTTCAGATATAAACCAACTACTAAACAGAAGACAGACGATCATAAGGTATAGTGCCATGTATTTAATGCATGATTGCATGTGTATAAACAATTTGCAGAACACAAAAGGGGCAAAACAATCACCCATTATGCACCACACCTGGCCAGCATTTCGAGAATCAGGATCAATCTTAAGACATTGCTCATAAGCATTAATTGCTCGAGCTATATCACCAGCATCCCTATAAAGAACGCCTGCACAACATAAATAGAAAAGATAAGCATACGATGAAACATGTGCTCCGCATTTCACTACCATATGCCCTGTGTAATAAATCATATTTCGTAATTAAATATAAAGGAAAAGACAATGAAAAGAAAAACCAATGAAAGCTTTTTTAGGGGAGGAGGACTTTGCAGAATCCTCCATAGATCAATGCAAAGAATACAAACACAAACAGTTGCATTTTTCAAAACTACTGCACAGAATATTATATTGCTTAGACAAATGTTTCAGTGTAAGCAAATACTTTTCTTGGGTATCTCTCTGATATATTTCCCTTTGTTTTCTTTGTTATCGTTCTCTGTATTTTCTTTCTGTTGTAATTGTCCTTATCAGTTATAGCTGTGACCATCAGACAGTTATAACTGACTCTTATCTTAGCTGAGTCCTAGTAGTATAGAGGCTTGAAAGTCGGTGACACGATGACTTCTGTACACTTTTCATCAAATCAATATAATTTCACTTTTCTAAATTCTCTGCAAATCTAATACACAGCAATTTAGGGATCTTACCCTTGCTTCAGTAGCACGAATATCATTTCAACATAAGATTTATTTTCATTTTACATAATTCACAATAAGATTTATAACCAGCTATTTGGTTAATCTCTAGGAATATATCAATTAAATAACTATTTAACTACCACAGGAAAGACCTAATTGAAGAGAAAGCAAGCATATTTTACTGGTACATGAGCATTCTTTGCCTTCATCTTCTCAGACCATGATGATAAAAGTCTAAAATGGAACTCAATTGTTATAAGAATCTTGGGAGAAGCACACCACAAAAGTTAGCAGTTGCAGTTGGAAAACCTAAGGCCTTATAAACCACACATGAAAATCTCATACTTCCAGCATGGGACTCAAGTACCATACTATGCAATTGGATCCTAACATCACACCACGCTCCATAGCCCTCATACTCACACGGGCTAGTTGTGCAGTAGCCCATTGACAAGTTCCAAGTGAACACTACAATGTCGGCATCACCACGTGTGCCACTTATTTGCTGTTGAGAGACATGGTGAAGTGAAAAGTTTCAATATAATTGATAAGAACCTTGGGAGAATGAAATCACAAAAGTAGTTGTAGTTGGTGAGTTCAAGGCCGCCTTACAAACTCTATACTAGAATCTCATCAGTGACAAATTCAGAAATTTTATGTTGTGGGGGCAATATTCATATTATGGATTAATTTTTTATACTGCATTTTAAATTATGAAGGCAATTTGTAATTATACATGTATTATACTGAGAAAATTTTAGAAGTTTGTGGGGGAAGTTGCCCCCAAACTCTACCATGTAGATCCATCCCTGAATCTCATACTTCCAATGTGGGACCAAAGTCCCATACTTTGCAATTGGATCCAAACATATCACTACAATGTTTTCAGGTTAGATTAGTAGAGATACTTGACCATTAAACTGATTCTTAGCAACCAGGAAAAGTAGAATCAAAAAACATTCACACCTTAATCATACAATCCACATCTGATCAAAGAATAACCTAGTCTAAAATTATGCTGGTAAGTTGCCATTCAAAAATTAGCACAACCTTGACTTAGACAATCACGTCTAAGTCAGTGAAACCACAATAACCAAACAAATAATAACTAAAGAAAAGATAAAAAAGACCTAGGTTATTGTATGCTTCTGCATATGTTGGATTTGCAATGATAGCTTTCTCAATCATACTTGCAGCTGCATCCACTTTACCCTGGAGAAGGAAGAAAAGATAATCACTAACTGAAGATATTTGACAAATCCAAAATTCAGGAATTGTGCAATATTTAACCTGGACAGTGTATACAACACCGAGATTGTTTAGCGACTGTGAAAATTTAGGTTTAATTGACAAAGCAAGCTGCATAACAAAAAATAATAGATTGTGATTATAAATCTATGCAATGCAGCAATAGTGAAACAAAATGACATGATCATCACTGTTACCTGGTAGCATTCTACAGCTTTATCAAGGTTTTCACGATCTTTATATATAACTCCGAGATTATTACAGGCTTCCGCACAATGTGGATTGAAGTGAAAGGCAAGTTCATAGAATACAATGGCCTAAATAGTAGATAGAATTTCCATCAATGTAATTAGTACAGACTAATATGCACGTGTGATATATCTTAAGAAAATACATGCAGAAGTGTGGGTAGAAGATAGGCTTGCTTGTCGTAGACGTACCATATCAAACTTAAGCATCTCACCATAAGCAACCCCAAGATTATACATGGCATCAGCATAATGCCAGTTGTAATACAAAGCTTTCTTATACAAAGCCACACCTCGGTTGATGTCCCCCTCCAATTTAACCTATAAGCCAAAATAATTATCTCAGCAAGATAGAAATGATCCAAAGATGTCAAGATATCTCGTTAAGGATGGGAAATGCAGTGCACAAGACTCCCACCACTGTTGGGTCTAGAAGGGTCAAATGTACCCCCCCCCCCCCCCTAAATAAGTGAAGAGGCTGTTTCGGTGTCCAAGTCACAAGGCAGAAACTTATTGTTGTGCCAAGGGAATATAGGAACATTAACTGCCAAGCAGTAATTACTGGTCTCAAGCCATAACTTTGAATTTACCAAAATTGCTACTCAATTCCCAAGGGACAAGAGACTATTTGTACTTCCTCAGAGCCCCTTTAAAATTAAGCTGAAATAAGTTAAAAGTATCAGTTCTTAAGCAACGCACCCACAGTTTCCACCCCCTACCAAGCATGCAACTTTACATTGCACCAGATTCTTTTTTTTTTTAAATGAGAATCTCCATAGTCCATAATGATAAATTTACTGCTATTGCATCAAGATATCAACAATAAATGCCCCTAGACAAGTTTTACAAGAAAACAAGGTGATGATTAAAGTATTTAACCTTTTAGATGAAAAAGAAAGAGGAGCCCAAACCAAAAAAAAAAAATAGCTATTAAATTTTGGAAAACAATTAGCATTATGTGGAATTTCAGATGAGTCACCTTTGTTCCCAAATCTGTCAAAGCTATGGCCATATTATTCTTTGCAATCTCGAAGTTAGGTGAAACAGCTAAACACCTGCCACAAAACATCAATTGATCATAAGACCCAACAGTAGAAGTCAAGTCATTAAAATAAAATTACATGCAAAACTTGGCTCAGAAAAAGAAGACCAGGCTCGAGATATATGAAGTACCTCTCATAACAAGTAATAGCTGATTCCAAATCACCACGATTTTTAAAAATCACACCCATATTGCAATATGCTTCAGCATACATAGGCCTCTCTGATGCAGCCTTTTCATAGAAACTGAGGGCCATGTCATATTGCATTGTTTCAGAATAGACCACACCAAGATTATAGTATGCAGGCTGCAAAGTCCATCATATAAAATAAAATATATATCATGCAAACAGGAAGCTAATAAAATTTAATGGGTTTATTGATAAAACCAAAGTATTTGGATTAAGAGAAAATTACAGCATAGTGTGGATCTACTTTGAGGGCTTCAAAATATTTTTGAATTCCATCCTGAGTGTTTCCTGCAAGCTTTGTGTTGGTACCGATATCTGTTAAAACAATGGCAAGGCATTCAGCAGCTGCTTTGTATGAAGGATCCACTCGTAAAGCCTTCTGATATGACTGTTCCAAGTAAATCATTTGATTAACAGTGATAAATTCCACACAAATTTCAACTTCTACAAACACAGCATGGTAGAGATCAATTTGTATCTTGCGATGAATCACAGATGACTTGGAATCATGAGATACACGGATGAATCAGTGTGATTCCATGTCATCAATGTGAATCACACGATTCACCAATTCATTAAGCTTTTCTTTTTTTTTTTATTTCTCTTTCACCAATTCTAATTCTCATTAAAAAATATATGAAAGTCAGATAAGCACAAATTGTTAAATGAAATGGAACTGGAAGAGCACTACTACATGTAACCTATTTGATTATTCCTCTGCTCTGGTTTCATTCTTCTGCAACAGGGGTTTCACTGCATCACTCACTTATTCTATGCACTCTATTTGGCAGTTTGAAATTATTGCATTGAACACTATACATTATTTACATGATATAGTTCAAGCTATTTTTCATTGTATCTTTGAATATTACAATTTGATATGATTTACAATTAACAATTCAAAAAGAATCATGGCAATTCACAAATTGAATTGCGATAGAAATTTAACAGCACAGCCAAGTTGCAGGCATATAATTTCAGTTATATTAGCAGAAACTCTTATAAATATCCAAGTTCAACAACCACCATCATTTCTTCCTGCTAAAATATTACACTTGCATTCAATAGAACTACAACTTTGAGAACTTCATAACAAGCACATATGCAAGAGCTACATTATACGCCACATTGAATCTACCACATTAAGCAGCCCTGCATATGAAGTGAGGTGGCATGTAATCAACAAATAAACCATCTACGACCTCAAATTCAGACTAGTGAAATACAGGCTCTGTAAAAGAACAGGAAAATGATGATAAAAAACGTCACATTCACATCGCCAGCACTTGATATTGAAGGGGAAAAAACTCAACAATTTCAGCATAGAGCTATTATTCAACAGTTGTAGGCATACCTCAGCAGCCTCCACAAGGTGACCCTCGTCCTTGTGCAGAATACCGCAATGAGTGAGGGCGCAAGCATTTTGAGGATCCAGCTTGATAGCCTCGGAAAAACTCTCAAACGCAAGCCTTCCTTTATTCTGCATCTGAAGGCATATTCCTTTTCCAATGAGAGCCTCTACATTTGCACTATTATTCTCCAAGACACGCTCGTAGATAGCAAGAGCATCAACAAACTTGTTCCTCGAACGTAAGACATTCGCAAAAGAAACCCTATCGTGGCTTTCACAACTAACAGAGCCACTGGACTCTGCAACTTCCACAAAACCGTTATCGCTATTTCTCGCTAATTCCCTATCACTCCCGCTCCCGTCGCCATTCTCCACCTCTGCCATCTACACAAACAAAGCATACAACGGAATTCGCAATCGAAGCGACTACACCAACAAATTCAACCACCAGTGTGAGCCTCGAGCAAAATAGTCAGAATCCGTCAACACGAAATTGATCGCAGTGGAAGGTGAAAGAACGTACCCTAGCGAACGGAGAAGCAGTGGAACTGAAATCGGGGATGGCAGAGGGAGAGGGAATGAGATTGAAGAAGCGAAGGTTTCGAGAAATAAATTAGGGTTTTGCGAGTTGGGCGAGGGAGCAGAGTGAATAGAAATAGCAGAGCATAGAGAGTGTTTTTTAGACTTTAAGAGAGTAAAAAGAAAAAAAGAAAAAAAAAAAACTAATGCGCGAAGAACAACGTGGACGTAATCAGAAGGAGAGAGAAAGAGGAAGTGAAAGTTGGGAGCATTCAATGGGAGTTGACAGTAACTCGCAAGTATCTCTCTCCACCTCCAACAAGCCTAGTTGGATGTGTGTGCCAAACCCAGAGGCCCCCCTTCGTCTCTATAACATTCCAGCTTTGTTGCTTTTTCTCTCACCCTGGAATACGCCCAACGATCACATGCTTTGTTGTGTCTGTGTTTTTTTCTTAGCAAATAAAAATCATGAAACTGCTGTGGGGATAGATTACTTGTCTTCAAGTAAATACTACCATTATTACTAGAAGCAATACTATAAATTTTTATTAAAAATTTTGGTATTTATTGTATTAAAAATATAAGAGTCGTTTAATTTTATATTTTAGGCAATCTTGTTAATGATTGTTTTAAAGATAATAATTAAATAATTAATATATAGAAATGTTGTATTGGAAAAATAATTTGTTTATATTGATACATTTTCCCTATTTTAAATTTTTAATAAAAACGTTCACTTCTAATTATTTAGTAATCTTGGATAATAATTAATAAATTCAATTTTAAGTTATTCACGATTTGTAATAAATGTTCTAAAAACAATCAATAATAGAATTTTTATCAATTTTGTAAAGAGGACAAGTTTTATCATTACTATTCATCATTGTTTTTTCTCTTCTTTTTTTTATCTAACTATTCTAATAGTTAACACATTTTATCAGTTAGATCACACAAAAAATAAAATATATAATTTTTAAATTTATTATTAAAATAAGTTTATTACTCCTCTTTTGTAAAATAATAATAATAGTTTTGCTTTGTATTGTTTGTTTTACGTATAATTAATATAATAAAACAAATATATTATATTATATATTTTTGTTACTTGAAAAATATGTATACAGTATTTTATACTCTCAATATAAAAAAAAATCCTCTCACCTCTTAATTAGTTTTTTTATAATAAGGCGAGCATATGTTATATATTTAAAAATTTTGAAGTGTCAAATCAATTGTCATTATCCACACCAAACTTTTTTAGTATCTTGTCGTAAATGTTTTTCAATTGATGCTTAGGTTAAAATATAAACAATGGTAACAGTTGGTTCTACCTAAAATTATTTATTCTTTGTTTGGCCTTTAGCTTGCATCCTATTGTATTTATGATTGTTGTATTTTTCTTTTAGCAACTTAATTTTGTTAAGGTGTATATCTAGTTGTCAGTTGATGTTAGATCTCATGTTGTTCAAAGAAATTTGTACCAATAAAGTATTTATAGCATCTAACTTTATTCAATGTTTTAATCTTATCATGTGTGATTTTAATATCTTTAAGGCATCACATGCTTTTGAATTGTACTTTAAGAAATATACATGTATATTTATGTTAAAATCATTAATAAAAATAGTAAAACAAGTGTCACCACTACCTGTTGGTAATGCATTTCAATATAAACTATCTCTAGTAGCTTTTATCCTTGGAAATTTTTTTAGTTGGTATTTGATTTTGTGTGTTTCACACTAGGTAGACAAAAAACAAATTTCTTCACTAATAAATAATTTAATCCATAATGGAAAAAAAATCCAAAATCAATCATCATTTGGTATCATATAACTTAAACACATAAAAAAAAGTTTTTATAGTGAATTTTCAAATAGAAAAATTTATAAGAGTCATTTTTACTTGACAACAAATCATCCACTCCATTCAATCAACTTGCAATGGTCATGATGAGTTGATATATTGTAACTAGAGGTGTCAATTTTGACCTAAATTGGGCTTTTTGGTCAAATCAATTTGTGAATTTATATACTCGAACACTACTAAGCTTATTTTGACATGTTATTTTTTATTTTTCTTCTTTTTATGGTTATGTATAAATTTAGAGAAAATACAAGTTAATTTAGCTCATTTTGGTCATCAAATGTACAGTCTATAAAGGAATCGAGTTAGGTTAACTCTCTTTTTAAACCTGTATTTCACCAGTTCAACTTGACACACCTGGCATTTTGGGCCAAGCCAATTTGACTCAATTATTTTCAAATCACATATTTAAGTGTTCGACCTGCCTTAACCCATTGGATTAGACTATATTTATCAACTCTATTAGTGCATCAACAACTTTATAGGTGGTGCAACATTTGTAACTCGATTTAATTGTTTATTATTTATCAAGACAATCATATCCAATATTTATTACCAATTAACAAACCCTTGGATTTAAATTGCATATCCCTATAGTTTTCTTTAAATTTTAGAGGATTTTAATCATCACTCTCTAAAGTGCCTAGTTTGCTATCCATCATACCTATATGTCACAAATTTTACATTGTATTTTACATATATTTAGAATTAAAATAATGTCATTGTCATGTCAAAAACAAACTACTATTTTTAACTTATTTTTTGTGTCAAGCATACATATTTTATCATGTGTTTGAATTCTATTTCATATACCTTGAATGAACATCTTGAAACAATTAATAGTTGTTTTTACATATATTTTAACATAAATTTTACAATAACCTAAAATTAAAATTGTTCAACCAAACATGCTGTTGGGATTTGTGAGTCATGACAAAATATGGACTTCACTTAAATGCTCATGTAACTATAGTCAAATATTTGTCCAAAAAAAACAAAATAAGCATAAGTTTGAAACTTAAGATTTTTTAAATAATCACTTTAAATTACCAAAGTGAGTGAAATACACATATATGGTAGAAAAAAAATATAGTTTCTTAATAATAGACAAATTTATTGACTACAAACAATGATTACATATGGATTTACTATATTTGTTGGTTGCACGTGTCACATGGTTGGTCATATGATTCGAGCACCCAGTATCTAAAATCCACAATTTAGATTAAGAAAACTCTTCACTAGTTATTATCAATAACATGGTAGGATAGGAATATGAATCTTTTAGAGCCACATAAGTCTCAACATCGATACCTTTATCTTGTCTTCCTTTACCATACCAACATTGTAAAACAACTCCAATTTTTATAGTTGAAACAATGAAAACCTTAGTCACTTTTGTTTCGTGCAAACCCTCTTCCCTTTTTATTTGAGGATCAAGGTTTGTCATCATTAGGTTTTGATCTTTTTTATTAGAAGACCAGTCCCTTCTAATGAGTTTTCCTTCCCTTTCTTCTATTTGCTCCTATCTCAAACTCTTTTCTTTGTCAGTTGAGCTTGCAAAAGCCTGATCCATAGGTTTGTCTATGTTTCTTTCATTCAACTTCAATTCACGAGCCTACAAAAAAATCTTATAACTCTTTAGTTTCATAGTTTCAAGATTCTTTGATTTCTCAATTGCAACCATGATATAATCAAACTTATAAGTTAAAGTATGAAAAATCATTTTTTTTTATTATGATTTGACTAGAAAGTTTCTCACCACATCTTGCCATCAAGTTTGTAAGACTCAAAACTTAGTAGAGATTTCAAATACCTTCTTTACAATCCTCCACATGATCAATTCATAATGTCTTCCCAACACTTGTAGGCGCACAACTTTCACCTTTTTTCCACTTGTATAACATTTTTCAAGTATATCTCAAGCTTCGTATGAGTTGTAGTAATCATTTCAAAATGAGTTGCATCGACACATTGACGGAAAAAAAAAACATCGCCTTGTAATTTTTTTTCTCTACATCCTTATATATTTCTTATTGGGTTTTGTAGGGCGTTTACTCAACTCCTAATATCCTTCATTCACTACTCGAGCACTTTTTGAAAACCAATAAAAACCTTCATTTGGATACATCATTTTCCCCAATTCTTCCCATCAAGAATGGGAAGGTTTATGGAAAATTTGTCATTTGACCCAACCATAGACACTTGCATATTCAATAGATACAAAATGTATAGTACCTAATTCTCTTATATGTCCCCAAAAGAACACAGATACCAACTTGTACATATCCTCTCATAGGTCCCCAAAAGAACCCACCATGGATATCAACTTATACATACACAAGATAAATTTTGTTGTAACCAATCTACTATCATGTATTTGAATCACACAACGAAAACAATAACTCATTTGTTGATCAAACAATTTTCTATCTGTTTTAAGTTCAATTTGAAATATCATGAGGTGTTTTATTGTGTAACCTACGTCTTAAAATGAAGTTTGCCTTAAAAACATTATAATAAATTAAATATAAAGGTATTGTATAATATATATACATCAAAATCTTATCATTCTAAAAATGGTCTTGAAAGGATTTGAATAAAATAATTTTTAATCTTTAAATTTTGTTTCATTTTTATTTTTGTGACATAATGATTAATTTTAAGAAGGTATTGGCTTTCATTAATTATAGTTATTTTTTAACTATGGGTCCTATTTCATTTAAAACTAATGAGTATTACCTGCATTATTCGAATATTTTTTAAATTTAAGTTAGTCAATAATTAAAAGGAAAAATATTTAAAATTATAAAAGTATGCATAATTAGTTCACATAATATATATATATATATATATATATATATATATATATATATTAAAATAAAATAAAATTATAAAGAGAGATGTATAATTAATTTAAAATAATTTAAATTTAAACAATATGAAAAGAAAAACTAGGAAGATTAATTTAAAGAATAAATCATTTTAAATACAATGTACTCTAATGAGCAACCGAGACTTGGGATACGGAACAATTTTCAATGTAATTTTAAAAAAAATTACAGGTATATTTCAAAAGAATAAATAATCGAGTTTTGAGAACAAAGTTTTAACACAAAAACAAAATAATAAAAAATATTTTAAGAGTACATGTCATTGAAACTTAAAAAAAAAAAGAGACAAATCCGATCATAATAAAATTTGAAAAGTAATTAATAATTTAAGAATTTTTAAAACATAAAAAGTAATGAAAAGTTACAACTTACAAGCATATATTAACTACTATTCCACTTTCAAGATTAAGAATTTTATTTTATTATATTAAGGTAAATATGAGAATTCAAAAGTGTAATGCATCATTGAAAAACTCCCAAATAATAGTTAAATATAGAGAAACTTTAACACTCTTTATACTACATTTTCCACCATTTGATAAAATTCACGTAGGTTCTATTTTTTTAAATTAATGAAACCCATTAAATAAAGGTAAGACATACATCAGTATGTGAAATTTAGATAAATCTCACGCTTTAAAAATAATATGATATTGAAATGTATTATAATATTTCTCTTTGAGCATATACTCCCTCCATTCATTTTTATTTATCTTCTAATTATTTATCTGCTTATCTATCTTTCTGAAAGTCTGGGATAATATTAATTATTATTTTTCATTCATATCCTTATATTAATCTTTTTAATTATTTTATGCACTTGTTAAAAAAAAGTAATGGTAGAAAGAAGGTTAAATAATAAACGAGAGAAAAATTTGGCAAAAAAGGAATATAAAAATAGAAGAGTTTATATTAGAAAACTAAAACAATTTTAATACGTTTAAGAGTATTAATTATATTTTTAATTTATGTGATATGATTTTAAAAGACAAAAAGAAAAGAATGGAAAAATAATAAATTGTAATCAAGCCGAATAAATATTTTGTATTTTTTATTATTTGTCTTTTTAGAATTATATTTTTGTTTCTTTTTATTTGTCATTTTAAAAGTTCCAAAAGGCATTCGTTATTATATTTTATATTTATTAAATACTTTACACATTTATTATAGATGAAAATCACAATAGAGTAAAATTATGAATTATATTTTAGTTTATATCTACAATTATCTTAAAAGACAAATTAAAAAAGTATCAGTGAACATCTATTTTAATGCATTGTTGAGCAAAGATTAATGAGTAAACATCTATTTTGATTTTTTTATTATAAGTATTATTTATTATATTTTATAATTTTATAACAAGTTTACTTTAGTTTTAAACTTTACAATATAATGTGAATTTTCATTTTTTTTATTTCTTACATGTTTTTTTTCAACTTTTAAATATTAATTTTGTTTCATAAATATACAATTGTTGGTGGTTAATTTTTTTTATATATTTCAAAAATTAAATAAGAATACTTCTTTTTTCTGTTACGTAAATGTAATGGTACTTTGAGCTAACGGGGTTTACAAAAATTTTCTAATTAAAAGTTAATAAATTATTTTTATATATAAAAAAAGACAAAGTGCTCCTATAAGCTTGATTTCCCTTTAAATTTAAATGTTCAATTATTGAGCTTCTACCTCGATGACCGGTAGCTTTTGCCTCTCAACAAACTTATGCTCTAAATTTCACCTAAATGAATAATTTCGTCCTACAATATCTCTTTACTGTTTTTATTTATTTATTTTGTACAGTAAGTATTAAATATATTTTATATTTTAAATGTTAATTATAATTATTTTTCATTAAATACTTTATTTCCGTAAAAGTTTACCTAAAGAATTTAATAAAAGAATGTGATTTAAGTTAGAAGAAAGGTATATTTATCAAAATATTTGAATCAATGAACCCTCTTCATTATTATATATATTTTTATTTACTTTTCTTTTGCCTAGATTTTGATTCTTAAATTTCATAGACTCAATTTTTTTTATTGTCTAGATTTATTTTTCTTTAAGTTTTGTGTTAAGTCAACTTCAAAAGTTTTAAATTTGTGTTTTTTTTTACATAAACTTATAGTTGTTAAGTTTTAATTTCTTTATTTATATATCTTTTTATTTATCTTTATTTACTTCACATAATCCAAATTGTGTTCTCACTCGATAATTTATAAGAAAGTAGAAATATATATAATATTAGTTTTGCTAAATTACCATCTTTGAATCCCTCAATATCTGATTGTCTCGCGCAATAAAGAGTTACATGTGATTGTTTTTTCTATATTTTATTAATTTTGTTGTTTTATATTAAATGTATTCTATTAAATATTTAAACTATTTTTAAAAAGTAAACATTGACCAATTTTCTATTTTTATTTAATATAATATACTACATTACATTAATTATAAATCTCCTCTGAAGTTTTAGAAATATTATATTACATTAATTATAAATTTTGCCTGGCCACATATCATGTTATAAAGAAAGCCCACGTATCACAAGTTGAATAATTAATAAGTAGTTTTTTTTTATTATAAATCACAATGAGAATGCATTAGAAATTATAGAACGTGCTTAGCAATAACATTGTGCATAAAAAGGGCTGATTTCTTCGGATAAATGAGTTTATATAAGAAGGTCCCTATCATCATTGGGTGACACCTATTTTGAAAAAGATAATGCAATAGACAAAAAGGAATTGAGTGTAAGAGAACGGTGGATTCATCCATACTGAAAGATTCATAATTATGGTTAAACATCTACTTCATATGATTTGTATAAAGTTATTTTTATATATTATTGTTTTTTTTTTACGAAACCTACTTTATATTACAGGTAAGACTACGTGTGACATATCTTTGTCGGTGAGGTATTTTGGAATTTGGACTACCCACATGAGTAAAGGGTTCGATGAACAGACAAATATTCCAACAAAATCATGGTATGTTAAATTTAAACCATATATAAAGTCACGCATCCAGAAAATTTTAGTTTGCACGTAATATTTATATATTAGTATTTTTATATATCATATATAATAAATATTTATGTTTATAGATTAAAATTTAAATAATAAATAAATAAATTTTAATATATAAATTATATTATAGTTATAATTTGTAATAAATAAATACATTTAAACATGTAATTTATATTTTAAATTATAATAAATAATTTAACTTTTGACATAAAAAATTCAAATTATTGACAATTTTTAAAAAACCATTAAAATTAAATTAGAGTTGAAGAAAAAAGATGATAAATTAAAAGTGATAAACATTTAAAAATTTGAAAAACTGTGTGAAATATAATCATTGAATTTGATAGATTAAAAGTAATAGATACTTGGACTAAAAAAAAAGTAATTTAAAATGATTGAGAGAGAAATTTTTTAATTAATTAAAAAATAGTGTGAAATTTATATTAAAAATACCCAATTAAGAGACTTAAAAGAATGAGGCTATAAATATATTTGAGGAGACAACATATTTTATGAATTAATTCTTTACTATATTTTAAATTAAAAAAACAAGTTATAAGTATACATATATATTAAATTAAAAATAGGGTTTAGGGTTTTCGTCCCTGCATTGTAATGAATTTACTTCAATTTATATTTAACACGTTTGAAATTGATTTGGTAACGAATTTGTTCACGTTCAAGAACCCAAAAACACGTAAAAGCAAGAGCTATTTGCTTCAGTCAAAACATGAAAAAACACATGTTGATTATCTAGTTAGTTTTATTTAATAATTCCTGCAAATTTTGAGATGAAGTTGTCCCTGTCTTGGGTAGTCTAAAATGAGACAGGGAATTTATCAAATTCCTAGCAACAAAAGTGGAAGTGCCTAAAGATATTAGTGAACGTGTAGATGATTGGTTGGAAGGAGAGGGAATACATTTATCTTATTGACAACTTCAGTTAATATATTCACATTCTCTCCCCTTTTGAAAAAACAATTTATTTATATGTAATCCATTCAATCCATTTACTATTAAATTCATCAAATTCTTTTATTACAAAAATAAAAATTAATAGATTGAATTCAATTCATTCATTTAATTTTATAAAAAGTAAATAATAATCCATCTACTATTTTTTTATAATTTTTGAATTATATTAAATATTTTTTTTGATAAAAACAAAAATATTGAATGAAGATATGAATACATTTATTTTAAGTACCGACTAAAAATTTTTCGAATGAAAAATTTTCAAGCAAAACCAAGCTTAAACCCGACTGAATAATATTTGGTTAAGGTGCGATAAATTTTTTTGGTCAAATTCTAATTCCAATTGAAGAATTTTTGGCCGAAACATGTACAGTGACTTTTGGATCAAGTCTTTGATCGAAAATTTCCGTACAAATTTCAACTATTTTTTTTTTGTCAAGACCTAAAAAAAAATTTTAAATAGGTACAATTATTTTATGGATTGATTGGATATTAATCCATAAATTTTTTAATAAACAAATTAGCTTAATTTTTTTAATAAATAATGAATAAATTGAATTTTTTAATAAAATTTTAATAAATATAAATATATTAATAAATTAATTTTAATCTATTCATTATTAATTAAAATAAAATTTATCTAATGCATCTGTTGTTCATAAAAGTCTCGCATTTCCTTCGGCACGAGTCTTAGTTATATTTAAGTCTTCAAAGATTGCTAAACTTAAATTAAGACATATGAAGTCATAGAAGTGATCGAACAAAGAAAGCAATAAATAACTAAAAGAGGTATTATAAATAATGCAACAATGGTTGTAGTTGCAATAGAAACAATTATTACTCCCATGACTATCACCTTTATTCATGATCACAGCTATAATAACTCTGAAGAGGATATTGCTGAAGACATAGGTCTTTAGTTTTTTTTTTTTATTGTTCTAATTATATATTGTAATAATTTTATTACAAATAAGAATATTAATGATATTATGTATGTGATCCATGTCGAAATTGCTATATATATTATTTAATAATACCATTTTTTATAATTAAAATTTGATTTGCGTTTATATATTATCATATGTAATATTATTCCATTTACAGATCAATCTAATATTATTAAATTTAATGAAACGGACCAAACGGTGAATCAATTAGAAGAAGAAATTACAAACTTTTAATTTTTAAATCATATCATATCAAGGTAGAAGCTAAACCAAATTTTATGAATCGGCAAATTTTATATAAAAATATATGAATATTACTTATCATAATATTAATTAATTGAATTATTAATTACATCTTATAAAAAACGATGGAAGTAAAGTTCTTTATAAAATTTATA
This sequence comes from Mucuna pruriens, assembly GCA_025330945.1. Lineage (NCBI taxonomy): Eukaryota > Viridiplantae > Streptophyta > Magnoliopsida > Fabales > Fabaceae > Mucuna > Mucuna pruriens. The sequence continues at coordinate 5,445,220 of JAENHJ010000528.1, forward strand.
TTCTTCACATTTTCTTAAAAGGTCCATATTTGTATTATTCTAATAAATTATATTTATTGAATATTGATTTAAAAAAATTAAACATTTCCCATTTTTTATTAGAAACTTACGACAACCGTCATAAATATTAATTTTGCATTATGTTCAATATACAGTGTCATTATTTTCCTGTTATGCACGAGTTTCTTACTTTAAAATAGCCTGATTGAATTTTGGTAAAATAACGTTTCTGACAAAATAAATCCAATTGCATATTAAATTAAAGTTTTTTCTTTGGGAAAAGAGTAAATTATAAAATTAATTTTAAGGTGAGTGAAATTAAATTTATGAAAGTATTTTTTTGTTAAAAGAAATTTTAATACACTTTTTTTGTTTGATTCTATTTATTTAACGTATTTTACATGAGTTTCATCAAATAATAAATAATATATTAAAAATATATCACTAAAATTTTTCTTTATGTTAAATAGATTTTATTATAAAGCTTATAAGATTTTTGAGAAATATGTTTATGTTTATATTTATAAGTTCAAAGTAATTATACTTTATTTTTTAAACAGAATAAATTCATTTAAATATAATTTTAAAATATTTTATAATTAATATTTAATTGTTTAAAATTAATTATTTCAAAATTATTTTTATCATTGATTTAAATCAGAATCATAATAATAATTTTATTAAGATAAATAAATTCAATTTATTTTAATAATCTGTACGCTTAATTATAAATTAAGAATTTAGTAAAAAAATTAAACTGAATAATCATGATAATATAAAAAACAGTTTTATATTATTATTTAATAATAAATTATTGTTGATACAAATTTTAAAATATTTATTATAAAATCAATCATCTTGTAACGTAGTAAAGGATGAGTTGTTAATTATTATCTTATTTTCTAAAAAAAAAGTCAGAATGCATATTGGGGCCTCCTAAAAAGATTGAAACTTGTGCCCGTTTAAATAGAAGTTCTGGTCCAACTAAATCGAAGAGACGCCCTGCCACGTTGACAGTTAGAAGAGAGTCTTAACTTTGGTGGTAAAACTGTTTGATGTATATCTTACAAATATAATATATTTGAAACATGAAAAGTAAAGAGGGGTCACTTTGCCTTTACTTTTAGTTCGTGGAATGACTTAGCATTTAAGTGCATTTAGCTTTTGCGAAAAAAAAAGAAATGTAGAAGATTAGATGATAAAATATATTTTTCTTTGAAAAAGTTTAAACCTATAAAAATTAATTTTAATTAAAGATAAACACATTCTTATATTTTAGTTTTTATACTTTGAATGAAAGAAATTTCGTCATTTTTTAATGTTGGCATTCTAAGTATTTTTAATTCAAACAATGCATTATAAGTATTTTTAATGTCATTTTTTAATTAAATATATAACTCACGATTGAAAATTGATGTAAGTTATCGAAATGAAAAGTTTTAGCCGCTAAATTTTGTGCTTGGCAGAAGTGTACTTAAAAGGCACGGAAGGTATGATAAAAAAAAAAAGTAAAACATCATACGATTATAATAATTTAAAATGTGAATAAATTCAAGTATAAAAAACTAATTAATAACCCATCTTCCTCTATTAAGGATATTTGAATCCCGTACATTATCCTATTATTGTTAGATATTCTTAATTAGTACCTATCTGGGATTTGATTTTACAAACGTGATTGAATTCTTGAACAACTTATAAAGCTGACCGAACAATCGAGAAGAAATGATTGACCATTAGCTTCACCTTCCCTTCCCTTCTCTTTCTTTGTCTGGGAAAACTGGTAGTGCTTTGATATATATATTTATTTCCCTTGCCACTGACCCTTCTATACCATTGTACTCCACACTGCACGAAGCTAACACAGGATCTTTGGGATCTGAGTCTGAGCAACGTAAGCCCCTTTTCTAACTTCTCTTTTAAGACAAAAATACTTACAACTACACTTTGCATTAGTGTTGTCTCTTCTATATAGGATCTATCTCTTTTCATGTTCTGTAGCGCCTCATTTTTTCAGCCTCCTTCCATTGTTTCTTTTGATTGTTTTGTCAAAATAATTATCTATCAAAGTTATTAAATATTGTAACATTCTTAGCTTCTTAAAACGATTTCCTGTTTCTATTTTCATTGAAGTCTAGTTATATTCTAAAACACACACAGATTCTTTTTAGGAAATCATTCATTTATTAACATTTAATATCAGTAGGTTATAAAATAAACTTTAATTGTCATTGAAAAAACAGTACTTAAATAACTATATTGAAGTTTTGTTGGCATAAAATGGGGTTAAGGTTACCATAGCATATATCTAATATGAAAAAAAGGGGTTAACTTGAAAACAGAGTTTCTGACTTGCACATGCTAATCTACCATGCAGAGGCTTCTTGGGGTTTCATATGGATTCCATTGAAGTTAACTTCGCCATGCAAAGCCATACGGAGACACAACAAAGCGTCCACACCTATGTTGCTCAGTGGCCAATTTCTGCTCTAGCATGGTCGATGCGCCGTGACAAAAGCCCCCGCTTGGCGATTGGTAGTTACTTGGAAGATTACACGAACAAGGTTGAACTGATTCACTTCAACTACGACACGTTCAATTTTACCACCGACCCTCGTTTGGTGTTCGACCACCCTTACACGCCAACAAACATAATGTTCTTTCCCTCCGAGGATGACACGAATCCAGACCTCATTGCCACTTCAGGAGACAACCTAAGACTCTGGGAAATCCACGAAGACCACATTCAACTAAAGTCCCCTCTCATAGGTAACAAAGTTAGTGAAAACTCGGCTATTACATCGTTTGATTGGGCCGCGTTTGATACCCGTCTTGTGGCCACTTCTAGCGTGGACACCACATGCACCATTTGGGACATCGAAAGGGAAGTTATGAAGGCACAGTTAGTGGCACATGACAAAGAAGTGTACGACATTTCATGGGGCGGATATAATGTGTTCGCTTCCGTGTCTGGTGATGGTTCGGTGAGGGTGTTTGATTTAAGAGATAAGGAAAAATCGACCATAATTTATGAGAACCCAGTGCAGGATTGTCCTCTGCTTCGTTTGGAGTGGAATAAAAGTGACCCAAGGTTCATGGCCACGGTAGGACTGGACAGCAATAAGGTGGTAATATTGGATATTAGGCTACCGACCACACCGTTTATGGAATTAAGCAAACATAGGACATGCGTTAATGCAATGTCTTGGTCCCCAGATTTTGGACGACATTTGTGCTCTGTTAGTGACGATGCAAGGGCCTTCATTTGGGAGGTGACAGACACGGGGTTCCCCTCAGGGAACGGTTGTGATGTGGAGCCCGTCATGTGGTACGGATCATCAGCTGAAATCAACCACGTGCGTTGGTCTCCAGTGCAGACCGACTGGATTGCTCTTGCTTTCTTGAACAACTTACAGCTACTCAAAGTGTAATTTTTCTGTTTTTTTCTTTCTGCGTTTTGTGTTGCATTGAAACTTAATTATAAGTTAATAACGCTACAAAAGCAAAGTTCCATTAGTGAACGTCACATTTTAAATATTGCATTTCAGATTTGTACATTTTTTTTATTTTTCTTTGTTTAATGTTTTTTTTTTTGTATTCACGAATTTTACGTACCAAAGAAAATTTAAAAATATGAGTTTGATCTTAACACAATTTACTCAATCCTAAAAGCTAATTTAAAAGGTGGAAATTATTTTTCACTTGCAAATTTTATATAAACTATATCTCTACCTAATGTGATACTTAATTTTTTTTCATTAATTCTTACATGCCTATCATCATTTTGTAAGTGATTCATTAATAAAAAATGAGCTATGTAAGATATCATAATAGAAAGAGAGTTAGGACCTACGTTAATATCAAAAGTTAGCTCAAAAAATAAGGATTGTCTCTCACTTGTAAAATTTATACTTATTCTAATTAATGTGAAACTTAAAATTTGTTCATAAAAAATGAAGGCGAAAAAAGATAAGTATAGGTGGAAAAATTGTATAAAGCTTTGGTAGTTTTTTTAGAAGTTTTCACTGTTAAATAAATGATGAGTTTGGATAATTTATGTAAGATTTAAAATTCAAATGTCATTATTATCATTGTATTTCATTAAATATGTATGGAAATATATAAATTTACAAGAATCATAATGATGTCATTATGGAACTTTCATATATAAAAATTTCTATAGGCAAATTAATAGGTAGAAGAAAATTCTCATTAGAAGACGAGAGGGAATTTAGAGGAAGCTTCTAGTGTTGAACAGTTTTTTCTTACTCACTTCCAAGGTCATTTGTAGAAGGAGCTTAAATGTATTTTATTTAGGGAGGAACTCTAGTAAATCTATCTTGGTGTAAATATGGTTTAAATTTGGAGATGCAAAATCCAAATATTTTTATTGCATCATTATTGTGAGAAAGAAGGAAAATTCTTTGACAAACTTCAAGATGCTGATGCAAAAACTGAATAGTAGATGATCAAGACTAACTTAAGGAATGGTGACTAAGTTTTATAAGGAGCTTTTCTTTGACGATGCCAACGGTATGAACTTTATCCTTTCTAATAATTTCCCCCTTGACTCTTAAACTTTCTTATGAGCTATTTCATGAAACCTCAAAAGAATAAATTAAGAGATTAAAGTTGTTAAAGAATCAAAGGTTCATTTATGTGTAGGAGCATGAAAATGCACATTGAACCTTAGGTGGTTATTTTCCCTCCACAAATTGGTCACCTCACCCTACCTTTACCATCATCTTGCAAAATCCACAGTGAAATAAGAATTGATACCAAGGTTGACCTATGAAAAAAAAATCAATCAACTTTATAATTCTTGGATGAATCAAGTTTTTCCCTGTGAAAAAAATGATGATTTTGGCAGAATAATTGAAAATTTCTTTTTACAAAATGGATAAAATTGTCTGGTTAGTAGGTATCTATTATTCTGAAATTTCAATTCAATTTCATACACCTTAGTGGATAAAATCAAATTTTGGCAAAACCCATTACTCTTTATCCAAATTCCTCACAAACTCATATCACATTTATGACCAAAACAACAAAATAGTTTTAGATGACTACTTTATTGATACAAGTGAAATTCTTTCCAAATGGTATGTTTATGTGCAATCTCTTGTCTCCAAATTCTTAACTAACCATCAACAAAAGTTGGTCTAATCAGGCACCATCATGTTTATATTTTACAAAGACATAAGTTTGAGTCCTATTATCAATGTGGAGATTTTGTTAATAACTAATTCATAAGTACTTCATAATCACTCGTTAGATTGGAGATGTCTTGATTTGATAAATTTTGAAATCAAACTCACCTAAATTTTTATGAATTAAAAAAAATCTTAACATCAAAGAGAAAAACAAAGTAATATCCTGTTAATCATAATGAATTGTAGAACATATATTCTTTCTTATCTTATTGTAGCAATCTAATAATAGCCACCAATTCCTAGCAAGTGGTGGTCCTCCCTTGGTACAAACAACTCCAATTATAAGTAATTTTTCATTTCTTAATATATATTAAGTGACATCTCCATGAAATAAGAAAAGATTACATAACACTATTTGACAAAATCAACTAAAGACTATGTAATAATAATGAAAAATAAATAAAGATTATAAAAGCATATTTCACATTAATTCTTAAGTGAGCCTTTAAATTTAAGAACCGTTATTAGATAAGTTCACCATTAAAAGAAGAGGACATAAAAATCATGAATAATTATTATATAAGAATTAATTCTTAATTATTAAAAAATAATTAAAAGATAACTTGTATGACCTATTTTAAAAATATATATAAAATTGTGAGGGGATAAGTAATAAGACCTAATTTAAGTCACTAAAGAATTACATCATTAAAAAAAAAAGTTGTTAAAATCTAATGTTGTATGATAAGACCAGTAAAAAAAAAAAATTGATGACCTCTAATTATATCTGCCATTAAAAATGTTATAATAAAACAAAGGAGCATACATGCTTCAAATATGACAATAAACATCCTAGATTCTGTGCATTGAGTTAATAGAAGTGATCAATCATGGACTTATTATAAACAATAGTGGTTCATGGATACTCATAAAATAAGAAAATGATATATATATATATATATATATATATATATATAAATAATACAAGTTTTTATATATCATTACTCTAATGCTAATCAGCAACAGCAGTGGGAATAACCATTACTATTATATTATATACTTAAAATCAATACCTATTAATCTAATTATAAATTATAAATATAATTTATATATTGAAAGATATTATTTATTATAAAATATAATTTACATAATTAAAATATTTATTTGTTATAAATTTAATGATAGTGAAATTACGTACTAAAATGGCAATATAATAAATAAAAAATTATGCGATGATTATAGTTAATTTTCTTAATTTTTTAATTAATGATTTTGCATCCCGTTTTTATAATGGAATCGCAGGGAAGGCGAGAAAGAAAGGGTGGGTCAAAACTCGGAGCAACTCCCAGCTCTGCACTTTATTTATTTTCCCTCGGAGAAAATCTTTGTTCCGTCGTTGGCACTTTGCAATCGGGCGAGCGACCGAGCGAGAGAGACATTAGGTCCCTTCTCAAGCATGGCGATGACAATTCACGGTATCTGCTTTCTATTTCAACTTTCTACTCACACTCCACAATTCTCTTTATTACTCCAATAATTAGGTCGCAATTACTTTCGCTTCCATCACCACTTGTTTCTCTAGAACAAACGGATTAAACCAAAGTTGCTCCCAATTGCTTAGGGTTACCGTAGCTATTCATTGGGTTTTCGCAGGAATAATGAAATTAGGGTATACAAAGACAGTCTGGACTTTCTGTTAGGTCGCTTCGCAAAGAGAAATGAAGATTAATGAAATTACTCAAGAAATATAAAATTCCACAGAAGTTTTTTCGACCAAATTGTTAATTTTAATCTGTACAGGGTCCAGGCTGTAATGAAATTCGGAATTTATGCTGCTCAAAGACATGGGTGATACATATAAAACCACAGATGAAATTTCCTTTGCAATATTGAGTTCAGTGAGTCCAAAGAAGTAAGAATGTAAAACGCATGTTGCAGGGTAGCTTGGATGGTTAGATTATAGGTCCAAATTAGTCCCCTGCATATGTGTGTGTCGCCATCGCCACCAAGGGATTTGGCTCCTCTAAAGTGAGAGGAGTGCATTTTAGAGGATAAGCTTTGAATTTGCAGTTAAAACCGGTAATCCAGAGTTGAGAGACTGTGATAGATATACGTACACATATAACAGACTATGAGTTGTTAAAATCCCAATAGTTAATTTTAATCAACAGTTGGAGAAGCTAAATCTCAATCTTGTTATATTTAGGATTTGTTTGGGTAATTTTCTCTATAAGTACTTATAGGATGATAAAATAAAATAAGTTTTTTTTGTAAGTTAAAAATAATTTTTAGAAAAGCTAATAGGAGAGAGCTTTTACAAATTTATTTATATATAAACTAATTTTAACTTATAAAGAAGTTTTTTTTTTCTATTTTTTCCTCCTATAGGTGTTTATAGAAAATTTTTCCAAACATGTCCTTATTATCATTTCATTTGTACTTTTGGAGATTATACAGCTCTGGGATGTAGCCAAATTCATGCTGCACATTTCCAACTGCGGATTTATGTTGTCTTGTCGTTTTCTTTTTTCTTTTTCTTAATTCCCCAATGCACATATTTTTCAATTTTAATTATGTTACTGACTCTGTCCTGCATCTGATGTTACAAATTGGTGCTCTGGGACTGTTCTCATCTTTACAGTGTAAGTGTAAAACTAAACTCTGAGTTTTGTATCATGATTGATTATATTGCTAAATAAGGGAAAACAATTTTTAACTTTCTCTTTCCTGGATTTGCAGCCTTGCTGGGTTGGCTTTTATGTTTTCAGCTAGCTTTCTGCTACAGATTCTGGTATGCTTTTCACAATGAGACTAATTGTGATTGCCCTAAATAAATGCTTGAAATGAAATGAGTAATCTCTGTACTTTTTTTCCTCTGTCACAAATGTTTCCTCCTACTTTGGTTTGACCAATTTTGAAGTGTTATATTTGTTTTTTTGATTATTCTAAGTTTAATTTTGATTTTTTACAAAATAAATCAAAACATATTGCTATTTGCAACTACATTCTGAAAAGTACCCTCCTAGGTATCACAATATTCCAGACCACACCAACAATTCATATACTTGTTGACATTGGCTGTCAAATCTATGTATTACAATCATCTAGTTAAACAGTAAAGATATACTATCCTCCTAAAAAATATGTCAGGTGGGCCATAAATACATGTTGTTTAACCCTGCAGGATAGCTGTCAAACCTGCCAACTTAGCTGTATTATATTTAAAGTTATGAATAATAGTTTCATTCAGAATCAAAGTCTGTTATATCCTTACAGATGTCAGAAAAACCACTTGATATTAATTTGTGTGCAATTTTTAGCTGGAAAAGAAAGGAATGGTTCATAAAGGAAAAGGGTGGGAAGTGATAGGAAGAGTTTTTCTCTTGTTTGGATGTTTGATGAGGCACAAAATGGAATGAGGAGGGTTGTAATTTTTAAAATTTAATATAGCTTCCAATTCCATGAATATAGGATGAAAAGGATATAGAGAGCATAAATATTTTTTATGATGATATGGTTGATACATGATCTAATGGAAATATTGAATGTGGATGCTGTAGTGGCTCGTATGACTTATCTGATCTGTTGAGTGCACATTTTTACTTTCAAGTATTGAAGTGTAGTCCATTTGTTTTGTATTTGCTGTGGCAGGCATGTGCAATATATAACAATTGGTGGCCCATGTTATCAGGTAAGTTAGATAGGGTCTTTTAACTGGAATGTCCTGTATATTTGTTTTAAATTTTTAATGGTCAGAACATTGCACCTGCAGCTCTGATGTATGTGCTGGTACCTATGCCTTGCTTATTCTTTGGAGGTGGATCCACTCAATTTCTAATGAGCCGAGATGGTGGGGGGTAAGTATCTGTTGCCATTACGATCTCAAAAAAGTTCTCTGATTTTATGTAGAAACAATTTCCATGCGATTGGCTTTTGGGTTACTGCTGTTCTGTTTTATACTTGAATGCGATGGGTGTTGCACTTGTTTATATAACTGTATTCAATTCAATATGAATGCAGGGACAAATTATTTAAAAATGATTTGTTTTCAAGAGTAAATGTAATTCCTGATATTATGTTGCAGTTGGATAGACGCTGCAAAATTTTTGACTGGAGCATCAGCCGTTGGGAGCATAGCCATTCCTATAATCCTCAAGCATGCTCATATGATTGAGACAGGCGCGATGCTCATTGAGCTTGTGTCGTTCTTCATATTTATATGTACTGTTCTATGTTTCCACCAAGCGAACCTTGATGATGATTGGTAAGGTAATAGCAAATTCCACAAAGTTCTGACGTCCTGCTAGTCATTAGGGTTTGTTACCCATAAAAAAGGAAACCAAATAGTGAAACTTACCACAACCATGGGAAAAGCAAACCTCTGTAAAGCTCTGCCAGTAATTGCTTTTTTGTCGTATTCTTGTTATAGCAAGATATTTGTGATAATTTTGATTCGTGGAGAACACATGACATTTGACTTCCCTGGTTTGTTTTTTGTTCATAGGGTGTGTATAACGATGATGTATAATATTCTTCTGTTAACATTGTATATTTTTATGCACGCACAAATGCTCTTGCACAGGCAGATGCACCTATCTTTATGGTGATACGGTTGTTGGTAGGCTTTTGTTTTCTTCAGTACCGATTAAACAAGCTTGGCACGATAACGTCAAGATGGGGCCATGAAATGATGGAGGAGAGGAGGCTGTGGAGGTGGTTGTGGTCATGGCGTGGTTTGAGTTTGAACGTCGTGGATTGGAGGTATAATTTGTATGGCTAGTTTGCAGCTGTGGTTCAATAACTTTTGGCGAGATACACGACATGCTGGAGAACAGCCCAATGGCTACAATGCCATTTTATTTTTTTTCAGAGACAGACAAATAAATAATTGAGGACTAAATAGAAAAATATAAGGTGAAAATTTCCTTGATAACTGGTGGCTCATAAACGAGTTAGGTACAAAAATAACGCTATTATTACTTACAACGTAGTGGCCCGGACAAGCAGAGCAAGCTTTTGAGCTTCTGATCGGGTAGTGACGGTGTTTTGGGTTTCCAGATACAGTAGGTGGCTCAGTTGGTTCTATTCTAGAAAAAAGTAGTTCCATGTTTTGAGGACTTAAGTCTCAAGTCGTCCACCAATTGATTATGAACTTGGTGTAGGACGTGTGGATCACTCTCACTTTGATCACAACCTTTGACGATACCATCATTCTTGAAGAAAGATTTTAATAGATTTTTTTTTTCATACAACGCAACAATTTAAATCTTTCAAAATATAATAAAAAATGATTATCCCTAATATTCTAATAACTTATTTTTATAATTTAAAAATACTAAAGATTATCAAGCCACAATGACTTTTTTGTAACAATAAAAATTATTATCACTAACAACTTATTTTTCACAAAATTTAATAAGATAATAATTAAATTATTTTATAAGAATTAAATTTAAAAACATAATTTATTGTAAAATAAAAAACTAAAAAATAATTAAACCTTAATAGAAATATTGATCTGACATTATTGTACTATTATGTTAGAACATTTACGTAAATATGATATTCTATAACACTGTCATGTCAACATTTCATTTAAAATATTAAATGTGAAGTTGATAGATGAATTAAAATTACATAATTAAACTAGTAAATAATTAATTTCGTTAAAAAGAAAAAGGATAATAGTAAAATGAGTGAAGTGTAATTAAGTCAACATTAAATTGTTATTTAATATTATTAACCTAAAATTATGAAAAAATTCCAAACTAAATTAATAATTTATAATTATTCGTAAACGTTCAAGCAAATATTTCATTGATCAGTAAATGTTTTTTTATTTAAATAAATATAATTAAAAATAGTGTGATTATTTGATCTATTTAAGATGGACTAAGTTAAGGAGTTCAATGTCAACCTTTGACTAGTTGAAATAGAGTTCTTATAGATGTTGGTTTAATGAGCTTTTGAATGTACTAAGTTTCGTATCATCTAGTTGGTTGACACTTTAAAGAAATCAAGATATATAAATTGAATGAATATCTATTAAAGACATTTTGACACATAAATCAATAAAAATCTTATAAAATAATGATGTATATTAAATGCTTATCCATGACCAATGTTGTTAGTAGTATGTATACTACTGTGAGTGAAGCTAGATTTTATGATATGAGACCTAAGAGTTATGACTTCTTGTATATAATAATTTTTGTTATCTTGATGCAGCAATAATATTACTTGTTGCAATCTAAAATGTAATTTACTAAAAATTTTATTCTTGACGTTAACATCTGTGAGAATATTTATTTTGGTTAACAAAGAGGGCGAAAAAAAAGGGCCAAACAAGTTTACATGAATGATATGGGCATTTACTTTAATGACGGTGCCAAAAAACAAATGCTCACGTAAAAAAATGCCGTCACATTGTTAATTTCTTACAAGAGAGCAAGAGACCAATGTATTCCCCTCACGTTAATGAGAAAGATAGTTTTGGAAATAATATTTTCATTTTGTTCTCAACTTAATTCGTCTCATAAGAACATTTCCGTCTCAGCATTTCTCCTTTTAATTTTTACATATATTAAGTAAATTTTATGATTACATATCACTTATTTTTACTTTTTACAACTTAATCAATTTTTTTTTTCATTCTAACTCAACAACTTAGATTTTTTACTAAATGAGTTGTACAAATAACTGATCATCCTTATATTTCATAAACATTAATTATTATCAATTTTTATAATTATTTTTAATAAAAATATTACATGACCTAATTATTTTAGCATCGATGCCTGTATAAACATCCAGTGCTTAATAAGATGAAGGTCCAATACAATATTCTAACAAAGATAGATACTTAATAATAAAAAATCTAAGCACCTCGCAGCAGAGATGACCTAAGTTGAGAAAACAGTAAGTTTGGACCCCACAATGTTTTCTTTATTTTCTTCCTCATTTCTTTTTTGCTTACATACTTACGGAACAAGTTTTGTTCGCTACTCCATTTTTCTTCCCTGTACTTTTTTCTATTCAATTTCTATGAAAATAAGCACACGCATGTTTTTTTTGTCCCAACATATTACTACTTTTTATCTTATATAAGAAGTAAATAATTAATTAATCAAAACCAATAAAATGATTAAGTTAATTAATTTAGTTAATAATATTATAAATTTAAATTTTATTTTTAAAATATCCATAAAATAAATAATTCAAGTAATAGTTATATTTAATGATATTATTCATAATTTAAGAGAGAATTTTTTTTATCAACGAGTGCAACTTAAATTATCATTTGAAGCATGTTTTGATCTTGTGAACTCCTAATGAATGATTAGTAGACTTTATAATAAATTAAGTATAAAAGAAAATTAATAATTAATATATTTGAAAATAAATCTATATTTTTTATAATTAGAATAAAAAATATATACTTTTCTATTTTTTTATACAAAGACCTGAGATGATTTTTTTTTAATTTAGACTGACTTGATCGTAAGATTATATTTAAGTTTTTTTTTAAATAAAATACCATTATTGCCGACCAATGTAAATCACTTTTTACATTCTGTCTGATTAGTTAATTACATATGAATGTGAGCAATATGTCTTCTTTGTCTTTAACATTCTCCTTATACATACTTTTTTTTAACATATTTTTTAAAGTTATAAAATAATAAGTGGAGTTTATTAAATAAAAAATAAGAATAACAATATTTAATAAGTTTCAGTCAATTATAATTAATTTTTTAAAAGAGTGTGTTTGAAAATTTATTTTTAACATTTGTTTTATCTAAAATACTAATATCATTATTGATTCTCAATATACAAAATTTAAAAATAATAGCTGAACAACTACCATTATGAAAATGAATTACGAAACAACAAAAATTTAGAAAATATAATTATAAACATCATTAACCACCAAATATGTAAATCAATTCACATGAAATGAATTATTTTAATTTAATTAATAATTTCCAATTCAAATTATTAATATACATACAGTTATATTAAATATTTGTGGTATATGAAAAAAAATAATTATTACATATTTCCATTTAAGAGGTGGCGACTTATAAAATGGTCCAGTGCTGTCAACAATCAATACAGTTGCAGACTCAAGTCGTATATGCAGTTACTTGGAAATTACTTAATTAAATAAGAAGAGAGAGAGAGAGAGAGAATGTGGTTAATTTATTAAATAGAAGGGCTTATGACTTGACTAGTTTGATTTGTGGATTTGTATCTTTGTTGTTATTGAGTGCAAGTGGATGATTTAAACGCGTTAATAGAGTGGCAAGTGATAGCATATTTCAAATAATTATTCCCCGAGGTTTGGTGCAGCAATTAAGTCCAGTTCCCACTATCAATTCTTCAAGTCCTGCCACACAGTAATCGAGTTGTTAATAAATACTAATACTATTACTTTGCATCTTCGCTACACTTTCCAACAATTATTTAACCATTCTACCCCTCTATTGGACTTCCTCCTAGTTTCTAAACACTGAACTCAATAACTCAATTCATTCAATTTATACTAAGCAATTCAACGTAAGTTATTCTCGATATACATACTCATCATGCCACTCACCTAAGCGACAACTACCTCTTGTTTATTATATTCTGAATTTGAGATTTATATTGTCCCCTCCATTTTTTTTATAATACTCGATTAATTAATTTATTATAATTAAGAAAATTAATTTCTTTAAGTTTATATATTTTTAAACTTATTTTTAATATTAATGATATATATATTTATTAATTCTAACTCTTTTAATCTTTCTTTTCATTAATGTATTTATTATTTTAATTTTTATTGGTCATTCATGTGAAAAAAGTCAATTTTTTTAAAATGTTCTTAACTTTCATTTTATTTAATATTTTATTTTATTCTAGTTTAAATATGTTAACTTTCATTTTATTTAATATTTTATTTTATTCTAGTTTAAATATGTTTTAAATATAGGTAAATATGATTTTATTTGATTTAGTCATTGTAATTTTTTTTTTGTTAATTTTAGACCTAATATTTTGTTAGTATTTTATTTTAGTTTTTATCACCAATTTTACTTAGTTTAGTGCTAACATAACTAACAATATAAATAATATTAATCGAAATAATTAAGATAACGACAAATTTTTAAATTAAAATAATTAAATTATTAATAGGTGCTTAATTTAATTAATTAAAGTATTTATTATCTTATATAAATAAGATAATTATATATAATTTATTTTTAATATATTGTAAACAATGATTTTTTTTAATATTTATTTTTTTCAATTCACTAATCTATTTTTAATATCATATTTTTTAAAAGATATATAATTTTATTTTGATATATTACTCACGATGTTATTTTTATATTTTAATTTATTAATTTTGACTTATTTTAATATAGTTTATTTTAAAAATATATTGCAAGCAGTCATGCTATCTTTAAAGGAAAAAATAAACTTAAATACAATATATTAAAATTATATTACAATCAATCAAAATTAATAAATTGAAATGTAAAAATAAAAATAATAAATTAAAATTAAATTATAATTTTCTAAATAAATTATAATGTTTTAAAAATTACAATATTTTAAAAAATTACAATGTTAAGAGTACAATAGTAATTGAAAAATAAAAATAATATTAAAAGTAATAAAATTACTGTTTATAATATATTAAAAAAAATTATATATAATTATCTTATTTATATAAAATAATAAATATATTAGTTCTACTAAAAAATAAATACATACATTAATTAATTGAATTACACACATAAAAATAATCTAATTATCTTAATTAAAATATTTTTTGTTACCTTAATTATTTGAAGGCTTAATTGTATTTTTGCTCTCTTTAATTTAGTCCATAGGTCATTTTGCTCATAATTTTAATTACTCAATTTTAGTCCACACATTTAAAAAATGAGAAATCTTAGTTATTGTAGTTTTAATTTATCGATTTTGGTATTTATATTTCAAAAAAGAACAATTTTGATCTACATATTAAATAATTTTTTATAAAAAAATAAATATTAATGTTACATAAGATATTTACATATCATACATTATCCAATTAAAAAAATAGTTGACTCACTTTGCCATATCATCATATTTGTTGAAAATTGAATAATAAGTTAATGATATAATTAAAATTGTTGATTCTAAAAAAATATGTGAATAAAAAATAAGCAATTAAAATTATGAAGACACTGTCTTTATACCAAACTATGACAACCAAAAGGAAAATTAAACCTCATCTTAATTAATATTATTAATTTTAATAGTCACGTTAGTATTAAACTAATTCTAAAATTAATAATAAAGACTAAAAAATGACACTAAAAAATATCAAGATTTGAAAATAATAAAATTATTTGCAATAATTAAAATCAATTAGAGTGATATTTACAATAAACTAAAAATATTTAATTTTTTTTATCTTTTAAGTTGTGTATGAGATAGTCCGGTAAGTCTTTTGTTCTTATCATTTCATTCAATTCTAAAATTAGAATGTTATAATTAAAGCGAGATCAAATATATGTAAATGAAAAGTTAAAGATTTGAAATAAAAGAAAATTAATGATAAGTTAAACTTACTTATTTTTTTAAAAGGAAGACTTCATTAATTTTTTTAAAAATATAAATCAAAGTTATGTATAGTTTAAATTAAAGTAATAAAGAAAAGCTATTAAACCAATATTTAAATAATGAAATGATAATATTATTTTATCTTATTCTCTTTCGCCCATTATTAAATACTAAACTCCGTCACTGTTTTTATGTACTAATAACGTATAACATCTAGAATTAAAAAAAAACAAAACATAACCATAGCTATATCAACCACACATTGTCGTCGAAAAGGAATATTCCACAAAATTAATATGACGTGATTTCAGCTCCGAATTTTCAATTTATGGAGTCTTTTAAGAAGCATGTTTGTTCGTTTATTTTTTTCTAAAACCTTTTAGCGACGGTTCAAGGTACGTTATAATTAATATCCCAATAAAATTTTCACTTTTTAAAAAAATATATAATATCTAAACTTATAATTACTTTTTTTTTATTTCATTTCTTAAGTTTATAGATAAAATTCATAGGACTACAAAAATATTTATCAAGTGTTTTATTTCTTTGCAATTTTATAAGAGCGCAGGAGAACTATTATTAGAATTTTCATGTTAAGTAGAAAATAAAATTTGAAGTAGTATTTAAATCAAGAATTTCTCCACGTCATATATTAATCTTTAAACTCTCTTATTATATTTAAGTATGAATAAATACTAAATCATCTTAATTATAATTAATGTTTTTCTTTACCGACCAAAAATATAATTTCTATCAATTAAAATCAGTGGTGTGCAGTGTGCTTGCTTCATCAATATATTTAAGAAGTGTTTCTATTCCTAAACATTTTAAATTCCAACAAAGTGCAAATTAGCTTTGAAGAACTTTAATTAATATGATATGTTGCAAGGTAATTACCACCATAAATGTTGAAATTACGAACAGCCATATCCAAGTCTTGAAAATACGAGAGTGAGCTGATGCATTTGGATTGTAAATTATAGTTTGAGAGTGAAATAGCTAAAGACAATTTAATTTAGACTTAGATTCTCAAATTTTATCTTCAGTTTACGCGTTACTTCACAAGTTAATGTGCGAGTTCATTGTGCAACATCCAAGGGGACCTTGATTGGGAGAGTCAACAAAGTCTTTTTAGTCATCACCTTCTACAGAGATACTGACATGATATGACAGTGTAGGTAAACTACTAAGAAATTCTTTAAAAGCGAATGCTTTTCTCGACAATGGCACGTAGCTCGTTACTATTATTTTCTTGCAGCTCTTTAATGCCTACTAATCAAATGTAACGCGTTAATGTATGATGTTGTTTCTATCCAAACACAAAACAATTTATGGCTATGAGTTATGACAGATGAGTCCGTGTTAGTTTTACATTTTTATTTTTCCAATAAACAACTTGAAAATCTTGGTTGCTGTTTTTCGTAGACTTTCGTGGTAGTTTCAGAAATCTGCACGTGGCTGTTATGCCGGGGATTAAAAATTAATTCCTCTTGATTTTTTTTAAAAGATTAAATTTTTGAATAGATATTTTTTCGTACCTACGAACTCCATGATTAAATCATGAATCACTTATTTAAGAAAATAATGTTAACTGTGAACGTTCTATTCAATTAGAAACTGCATAATTTATATTAAAGACTAATCCTAAATCTTTTTTTTTTTTCATGCAGGAGTTGGCTTTGTATGCAGGGATTGTTTTGCTAGAGGGGGTGTATTGGAGACACATTTGCTTTTGTTATTTATGGTTGCCATTCTCCTTCACTACTTCTTGTCCCGTGTTTGTATTTTGCCTTCCATTGAAAATATCTAAACCCTTTTACGATATTTTCTTACTAATTTCTCTACTTTTTTATGTGATAAATATTAAATATGTTTTATTTTTAAAATTATTTTTTATTTAATATTTTTTTATAAAACAGTAAAAGAATTAGTAAGAAGATATACCATTACTCTTTATTGAATGGATCAGCTCAAAGATGCTAAATGACGTAGGTACATACAGAAGAAAAAAAGAAAACGTGACGATAGCTAGCTCTAAAAACTTCAAAATTTAATGCGTTGTTATTATTGATAGCATTTGATTAATAGTGTAGCCCACAATTATTTTGACAGTTCCATACCCTAATTGTACCCTATTATTTCGGCCAGACAAACTAATCTGTTGATGTTTAACGTTAGCAATGCTGCTGATATTATTGGTTGTCATCATGCATAAGTGTCATCAATGGAGTCCCCACTTCATTTAAATTTCGGTGGTCCTTAAGGTGCTTACTTTTTGTTTGTGAGGAGACTTCAGCTTGGATTGTTGTCAAGTGGACGAGGAGCTACGATTTAGGGTTTTAAGGTGCACCAAGGATCCTAATTAATGCCACTTTTTATGGAGGTCAATACGGTGGTTGCTCCGATCTATATGGGATTGACGTGGATTGACATGATATTGAAAAAAAATTGTTTATAAAATAAATTAGAGAGACTATAACTTATAACTTTCTTCGTTATTAGAGAATTAAAAATAGAAAAAAAATTCAAGATCATTTTGAGGAAAAGAAAATGAATTTAATGGAGCAGCCAACAACATTTTTAAGGAAAACATCAGAAAATCTTAAAGAGGATAAGACTAATATTTTAGAAACAGATTTCAGGCTTAGGAGTTCATTATGTGTAGGGAAGATATTAACATCCTACAACACCCTTCCTAAGATGGTTACCCTACTTAGACATGTGAAATTTGTTATAACTTCTAGACTGTGGTGTTTTGCCTTTCAAGGATAAACAAAATGGGATTGGCAAAGGAGGTGGAAAGGATATGTTTTTGGGATTTTGAACTTGACAAGAGTTGCCTCTTGCTCTTACGTATCTCCTGATGCAATGAAGAAGTCAAAGTTTATGTAGTTCTGACTGAGGCTTAAAGGTTATGTGGAAAAGACCGATACCAAATCGACTATAAGAATGTGTCGACTAAGTGTTGACAAAGGTAAGATGTCGACTAGGAGTCGACGAGGGTATAGTGCTGATTAAGTGTCAGCAGGGAGTCGACTCAGAGTCGGCTAGGGAGACCTGGATATTAGGTAAGGTTTGAGGCACGATCGATCTGAAATGGGCCTGTGGATTGAGGTATGAATGAACTCTTAAGTCTTGAAGGGAAGTGTTTGTCTATGGGTTAGGATGAGACACTACAAACAGTATATTTACACTTAAAAAGTTTCTAGCGTTTCACTTGGTATTTAGGTGTCTCATTGCTGTCTTTGGGGAGAAAACTGATCTTACTCTTTCTCCTTCTTCTCAATGCTTCCTCTTTTTAGAAAAACTCTTTCAACTAATTTTCCTCCTCCAGAGTTTTTTTCGACCTCTCTTCCTTCAAGTTCAACTTCTTTTGTAGGCCAGCTTCTACTCCCATGATCTTTCGAGGAGATCTTCCACCATTAACGCGGTGACTCCCCACAATGTCTCATAAATATTATGGTGCCCTCCACAGGACTCCTTCTAATCAATGCAACGACTTTGCATTCAATGTGGTAGTGACCTCTTTATCCATTCCCGTGACCTTTGCGGTGGAAAGCATTTCCTGCACCTTTGGTTACCCACGAGATGACAAGTCTAAGATGACTTTTCTCAGAGACAAAGCCTGGCACGCAACTCCCTATCTGTTGGCACCTACCCGAGGTAGATTGGGAAACGTGGGCTTTTATCAGGGCCCACTTTTCTAGTATGCTTTTCCAATGTTCTTTGTCTTTTTTCTTTTAAGGGAGGGACATCAACCTGCCTCCTTTCGTCTGCTCCTTTTGTTCCATTCCTTTTTAAATCCTAGAACAAAATGGATATCAACACTACTAAACCAAAAGACTTATAATATAAAATATATGTTATGTATCATTATTGTAGGCATAATGTGTAAATTTAATTTTTATTTAATAATTTTTATTATTTTTATTTAAAACTAAATATTTATTATTTAATTTAAATATTACCATAACTATATTACTTTTAAATTCAAGTAATAATATTTAATATTAAATTATATAAATAAATTAATTTATGTGTATTCTAGATTAAATTTAATTAAATAGTTAAAAATGTATATTATGTATATATTGTTATAATTTAATTTAATAAGTTAATATAATTTAATAAATATAAGTGTAATTTATTATTTGCTTCCTTGGGTTATGGGTGAAAGTAAGTCAGATAGTTCGTTTAAGGCTTGACTTGGTTTGTTTAGAAAAGACTAAGTTTAGGCTTTCTAAAAAGTCTTTTTATTTAAATTGGTGAGGTCATATACTTTTAGAAAAACCTACTAAATCTGATAGGTTTATTTATCAATGATATAATTTTTGATAAAATATTAATATTAATATAACATTATAATTATTTTAAAGAAATTATAAAGTCATCCCATTTAACTATGGACTACTTTTTAAAATAGATAGTATTGATTGAAAATTTTTGACAATTACATTGTTTGTAAATTTGATAGTTGATCATATTACTTCATTGGTTAACATAATATTTATTGGCCAAATAAATATGTTATTGGTTTATTAACTTTGAGCTTATTACACACATCTTTTATCTAGAACAACATGCGAGCATGATTATTTAAGATGCGTGTATTGGATTGAGATTTTAAAAGATTACATAGGGATGTAATGACTTATAAAACTTTTTTTAGGATTTTAAAAATCTTTCTAGATCTATAAGATTTATACTTTGAATTTTAATAGATTTATATCATAAGAATTTATAAGATTTTGTTGATTCATAAGAATTTATAAAAAATGTGAAGATTTATAAGATTAATCATCTTAACTTTAAGCTTATTTAAGATTAATGTTTTTCCAGTGATATCTTAAAAAACAAGTCATTGTTTACTTTAATATTAGCAAATAAAAAACCATGTATTAAGTTTTATCATCCAAATTTTGGATATCTTTTATAGCCTCCAAAACATTATTATTCTTTTATCTATCCCTTTCTTGTTTTTTCATTAAATTAGATTTTTTTTTTTAAATTGACAACAATAATTTCAATGTTAACAAAAATGTTTTCTAAAACTTTAGTTTTATAGTTGATTTTAATAAAAGTAAAACTCTCCCTATTCTCATATCCAATTGACTTGGTTTTTTGGTGAGAATCTTCAAACATAAAGAGAATATAAAGTAGTGGATTGCATTTGTTAAATGATTAAAACAGGTAAGGTGGTAGATTGCATTAAATTTATTAAATTTATAATTTTATTATGATAAAAAAATAACTTATAAAATTATATAATATGATTTAGAATACACAATACATAGAATTTAATTTAAATCTTCTTAAAATATTTTTCCATAAATTTTCTATTAAATAAATAAAAATTAAATACATTTAATATTTATAAAATACTATATATAATTTATATTTTATATTTTAAAATAATTATTTAATTTAATAGTTATAATTCTCTTTGTTGTTGTGTTGAAGGTTGTAAGCTCTTTCACTCTGGATGTACAATTTTGTTGACGTCGTCCAAGTCACCTATGCCTTTGTCAAGCCATGTCCTTCGTCTCTAATTACTGTCATTTTTTCTTTCCTTCTATTCACCGGTTACGGATTGGTTTCCAATGGATGAGTTTTTCTAAATTCAAAATAACTATAAATTATTTCACAAAATATATATAATTTAAATGAATGATGTAAGATCGATGCTTTGAAAATAATTATAAGTTATATATATATATTTTATTTGTAACACGTATATTTTTTTTTTGAAAATAATTATGTTTAGGTTGAGTATGCCTATGATGAATGGTAAAATTCTTCTTTCAACTATTTAAATGTTATATATTTAATTAAATGAGAGAAAAAATGAAAAAAAAATATTATAATATTTTTTATTGGTTTTAAAACTAAAGTTGTTATCTTTCCAATGAAGAAAATAAAAAGTTGTTAAGAGTGAAATCACAATATATTTTTTGTGGAATAAAAGTAATATGTTTGAAAAATAGAAAAATTAACCTGCAATCATTATAACCGTTAAAACTAAGTCAGTCTGCTTGACTGACCATCATATATAGATAATTAAAGAATTTGCCATTCATAGGAGAAATCAAGTGAAAAATTACAAGCAGAGAGTTGGAAAAAGTAGTAGAAATATTACCTCTAATAAAAATCAAAATGTTGCTATTTATAATTATAAATCAATAGGTGTTACATTATTAAATGATATGTACTGTTTGTCCATGACCGACCGAAGATAAGGTGGGTGTTAAACGGTCGATTGAGAAAAAAAGTATTAAAAGACGTGATTGATGTGACGTGACATCACCCCACTAGGAGTCAGAATAGAAAGAAACACCGCCATCTAACAAGTTGTAAAGTAACCTATCTTATCAAGAGGATCTCTTTTCTGACACTTAAAAGATTGCCTTGGGACGCGAGCTATCCAAGTGGGAAAAATCTACCTATAAAGTGGGAAAAATCTCCCTATAAATAGGAGAATCACTAATTGAAGAAGGTATCAAGTGAAAATCCAAAAAAATTCTCCAAACAAGAACATGATCCCTTTCCTTTCCAGACTAGGTTGCACAAGTCATTAAATTTGTCATTAAATTTAACATATATGAGTATATTTTGTACGAATCATTAAAAAAAACCTAATTAGATACTTTCTCCATTTCAAATTATATATCACTTTAAGAGTTTTAGTTGACATTTCAAATTTCATATTTCAAAATATTTATCTTTATAAAATCAAGAAAGTATAACTTTTTCAATAACACCATATTTATTGGTGTCCATGATAGTATTTTCTAACTCTTTTAATATGGATATTTTTTATTAAAGAACTATTTTGTTATAATAGTTAGTGTAGTTAATAATTTTCTTTATAAAACACGTGTATTTTCTTAGACTAATTAAAAATTGAGATAGATGAATAGTATTTAAGACTCAAACTTTTCTATTGATTTGATAATATATGATTAAATAATAAAGAATTTACAGATCGAAACCGTAAATTAAAATTAAAAATCTAATTGTTTTTCAAACTTTGTTATTAATATACGGGTATATTTTGTACGAATAATTTGTTTATAAAAAAAATCCTTATTAGATACTTTCTCCATTTCAAATTATGTATCACTTTAAGAGTTTCAGTTGACATTTCAAATTTCATATTTTAAAATATTTATCTTTATAAAATCAAGAAAGTATGACTTTTTCAATAACACCCTATTAATTTATTGGTGTCCCACGGTAGTATTCTCTAACTCTTTTAATATGGATATTTTTATTAAAGAACTATTTTGTTATAATAATTAGTATAGTTAATAATATTCTTTATAAGACACGTCTATTTTCTTAAACTAATTAAAAAATGAGATAGAGGAATAATTATTTTAAGACTCAAACTTTTCTATTGATTTGATAATATATGATTAAATAATAAAGAATTTACAGGTCGAAATAGTAAATTAAAATTAAAAATCTAATTGTTTACCAAACTTTGTTATTACATTTATTTTAATGCAAGAATTGAAATTATGTAAACTTTACATCAAAATTTTGGAATACATGCAATTAACATTACTAGTTGTTGCGTGCAATCTTGAAGATTAATTCATTACAGAACATTTATATATTCTTAAAGCGAAATGCTAAATCGTACTAATAATTTTGGTACAAAATGGCTTAAGCATATCAGCGTCGATTAACGTAATTTTCTTTTAGTTTGATTTAAATTTTGGTTGTATAAAATGTTTTAAAATAAAAAGATGAATGTTTTAATATCTTAAAGGTAGAAAAAAATATTTAATATTTTCTTCAGTTTATAAATAAAAGAACGTTATAGAAGAATTAAAATTATTCATTCAACGTATTAATGTAAAGATTTTTACATTATTATCTAATTAAAAATTATTCTAAATATAATTTTAAAGTATTTATTAAAAAATTACAATTTTATCATATATAATTGGATAATATATAATTTTTTTTACATCGCAAGTATGTCTTAATTAAATTTATTCATTAAAACCAAATACACATTATTTACTTGGTCTGTATTTTCTACTTAAAAAAAAAATCTCATGATCATAGAGGAGGATATAAATACTAACCTTAACTTATTCCGTGTGGAATAGGCTTGGATTCACTGAGTATAATATGTTAAACGAAAAGAGAGAGGTGGATATAGGAAATGGCAATATATTTTTCAAATTCTAAACTCAGAATATCAAACTTTATTTTAATAAGATCTTAGTTTGAATCTCTACGTCAAAAAAATATGTTAAAATAGTTTAGTTTATGCCCAGATTAATCGAGACTGAAATAATTAAGTTAAAAGGATAATTTTTTTTATGCTAAAAATAATCTTAGATCAGCACATGAATGGCGAATTTATCTCAAATCTTATTGATTGCATGAAGACGGGGGATTGGTGCGATTGATGACAAGATGGAGAGTTTGTGATTTTTCATCAGAAAAATTAGTCACTTCATTACACATGTTTACAAATTAGCAAGAAAACAAATTAAACTGCAACATAATTAAGCCTTCTGCTAATTCGGTAAGTAGTTGTATAGTTGAGTCAACTTTGTTGTAGCAGCAAAGGTATTGATCAACGATTGGATCAGGTCATGGTTCCGATCCCAAGAACAAATCCACTTTCTCCCAATCCAAATAAGCGTCGTCGTTGTCAACAAGCATTTGGGTAGGTTCCTCACCGTGTGGGCGTTGGTCATGGTCTCCGGAGGATGAACTCTCTGATGAATTTGTTGCACTTCTCTCCACCATTTGATGATTATCGTAAGATGTTGAGCCCTTTTCTTGCTCTTCAGCCCCATAATCCCTCCTTGGCGGTGGTCGTCTATCAAATGCCCGCAAGCACTTTGATTTTCTGTACACTCGGCATAAACTGAATTCCTTCCTTAACTGCAATTAATTCATAATATATAATTATTTAACAAGTGCAACTATTATCTATTTATAATATTAAACTGCACTCTACCATGAAATTTCATGCTTATACTATATACGGCTTCAAACCAAATTTACTCTGACTTAATGTTTGATTAATTGTAAGTTAATTATATTATCCAGTGAGAACAATACCACGAACCATGATCAAATTTTTTAATGTACGAATTAGTTTCTAACGAAATATCAGGAGCACGGTTTATAATTTGCTTCTTATTATTTTATTGCTCGAAAAGATTCAGTGAAATGATTGGTAATATTATTTTCGTAAGAAATAACGATGGTCATTTATTTTATTTTTTAGAAGGATGTTTTATTTCTGATAGAGAAAGGTGAAGACAATCTAGAGGGTAGAGACGGTAGAACTTAATTGATAATAAATTTTTATCTGAAAATAAAACTGTGGAACCCGACCTGAAATCACAAGGTTTACGTAGGAGTATGAGTATGAGTATATATAGGTACCGTAGGAACTGTCTTATTTGAAGAGGATGGTTGAGGCTTGATGGCCGTATACTCATTCATCTTCCAATCGGTTTTGGTTCCATTTGGAGCTCTTCCACTATAAAAAACCATAGTCCTCTTAATGCCGATGATGCGATTATCGGAAGAATAAACATGATTAGGAGAGCCGGTAGCCTTCCAGTAGCCGGTAGTTGTGAGACGCTTTGGTCTCCCTCCTCGAGCTTCAGTCTCTTGCCTCGGAATGAAAAAGAACCATTGTTCCGTGTCCCTCAGACTCGCTTCTCCTGAAATTTCTGCAAACAAATTAAAATATTAATATTTTTTATTGAGCAGAAAATATTAATAATTAATGGGCTAAATTAGATATAAGAAAATATTGAGATGGATGTATACGTGGGAGTTGGGATGGGTTATAATCGTATATATCAACGACTGGTATAACTCGATTAATGTCCTCCCTCTCTCCTTGGAGTTTATTGTGAAGATAGAATGAAATGAGTTCCTCTTCCGTTGGGTAGAAACGATAACCTGGTGGCATATTCTCCATATTTGATCTCTCACTCATGTGCCGTACCAACAACGACAATATTTTCTTCCTTCTTCGCTTAGTCCGATTCTCATTCTCATGCACTACCTCTTCATCTATATATATATCAACTTGGGAAAGTTAGGCAAAGGTGCAAAAAGACAAATTACCACTGCCAATCCGAGTGAAAGTAGAAAAAATATTTGCATCAGTATCATTTCGTTTCCCAGGAAATTTCCAATCCACGCGCTTACATTACCTGTCACCTTCTCTCTCCGTACAATGGCTTTTGAAAATTCAGATGTTGCTTCTAGCATTCCTTTATTTTATATAATTATCATATTTATGGACGTTTGTTTTAAGTTATTTTCTTTTATTTCTCGGGATAAGAAATTGAAAATTTAAAGTTTGTCTCACATCAAATTATTTTATTTTTACGATAAATATCTCAAAAATACTTCATGTATATCTAACTTATTGTTTGTCTTATATATTTTTTTCTTATCTCTCTTTTTATTATATCGTTTATCATATTTCAATTATTTTTTTCACTCATACACCTAAAAAAATAAGATGTACCTTTAGAATTTTCCATTTTAGTCCCTACAACATCCAAACCGACGTGGCAATAGTTAATTAATATCGTAATTAATTAAGGCCAAGGTATCATAATATGAATAAAAACATAACTACATAAGTGTAATGATTTCATCGCGGGCGTCATTCATCTCATAAGCAAGTATTCCCAAGGAGGATCGTGCGGTTTGGGCGGTAATTGCGACGTCAATTAGCCTTTCGGAAATTATTTAATTATAAATTTTCAAAATCAATTTTTTTTTAAGAAAAATAGGTTATACACATTGACAAATCATTTTATTTAGTCATTAAATCTCATATAACCATGAATGACAAGTGAGTTGACTTTTACAATAATTATATATCTTAAAAGTTATTTGATTAAAAAAAGAGAGATAAGAAATTTGAATGAAAGTGAAGAGGAGGAAGTTCTTTTCTTGTTAGATTTATAAGGTGAGTTGATTTTTATAATAATTATATATTTTAGAGATTGTTTGATTAAAAAAAGAGAGATGAGAAATTCTAATGGAGGGAAAGAAGAGAGAGTTATTTTTTTTGTTTGATTCATAAGGATAGAGAAATATTTTAAAATTTTATTTATTTTTATATATTTATAATTTTAAATTTTAAAATATAAATAAATATATTTTAATTTTTAGAGTTAAAATATTTTAAATCTCTACTCTCTCTTTCAAATCCCCAAATTTGGAGGAAAGTAAAAATTAGATGAAAATTTTGCTCCCTTCCTCTCCCCTCCTATAAATTGAATTAAATAAATTTTTTTTAAAACTTCTCTTTCCTCTAATCAATTTGTAATTAGATGATATAGTAAATAATCGATACGTGATCATTAAACTTTTTTATAGTGTGATTTAATTATTAAGGTTACATTTAGAAATTTTAATGACTTGAAAAATTTTATATTTAAATCCTAATTTAATATAATTACGATATTAATTTTATAAAAATTTTAAAGACTTAAAAAAAGTTATGTGTCTTAATTTAATATTTTTTATAGATCATAAATATTTTTTACTTAAGTAAATTATGTTTAAATCAATAATGATTACTATAGACAATAAAAATTTGTTGTATAAACTTTTTAACTTAAATATGATATTTTAGGTATGAATATTTTTATTAGAATTTGATTTGATTTAAGTCAAAATATTATTCATTTATAGAATGGATATTTAAAAAAATGCTAAAATTTAAAAAAGTGAGAATATATAGTTAAAAATAAACAATTTTTTTGTATTGATATGTAACATAATTTATACTTAGTGAACAATATCAATTTAAAAAAAATCACATCTAAGTTTTGCCAATAATAATAATAATAATTAGTAGAATAATTTAGTAACATTATCGGTATGATTTAGTTTCATTGATATTTTTATTTGATTTATGTAATTATTAATAACATAAATAATAAATTCTAAATTGATTCAGGTTGATGTTTGATTTTATATATTAATTGAAATATTTAAATTAAAATTGTTAAAAATAAAAATATAATATAAAATAATTTAGGAAGGAAAATTGATGGATTTAATGCTTGCCACATATATCCTAGCTATTAGGAAAACATTTATTTTGTATACTAAATAATAAATTATATTTAGAGAAATCTACTTTAATATAATGGTAACCTTTGGTTTGGGATAAAAAAAATGAGTGAGAAAGGTTGCTTTTTTAGTATAGTAGAATTTTTGTTTTTTTTAATATATCTTTTAAGTATTTTTTTTATTCCAAAATGTATAAACTGTAAAAAAAAATAGCAAGTAAAATTCAAATATCATATATCGGAGAAAAATAGGTTAAAAAAATTAAAAAAATAGAGAATTAAAAGACCAATAAACAAAAAATGATAAATAGATGAGAAGTTTGAAGAAAAATAAAGAAAGAATCTGGTAAAGAAAAAAAAGTTATATAAATAAAAATTGTAAAGAGAATTAAATGAAATACTGAATCTTGTTGTAATAATACAGGAGAACTCCTTGTATTTTCTTATGTAAAACCTCTCTTTTAAGTCTTTAGTGTTATTTGAGTAATTGAAAGTGAAGAAACTCTGAAATATTGTTAGAAAAGAATTTTTCAATACTAAATATTAAATAATATATGTAAAAAGCATTCAAATAAAATTAAAAAAAAAATATCAGCAGAAGTTTGGTCTAATAAAAAAGACTAATCTATTATAATGTGACGAACTAAGTTCGAATCTTTACTAAAAGATATGTACACATAGTGTTTAATAATAGCTCAAAAGAAAAAAAAAATCCAAAGATGAGTACACGTAAAAAAAACAAAAATAAATAGAATGTAAAGGGTAAAAACTTACCTTATAAAAAGATTATAAAAATCGTTGAATAAAAAGACTGAAAAATATGTTTGCAGAATTGACTATTTTAGAAAGAAACAATAAAGATGAAAAACAATAATGTACATGTAGGTATTTATGATTGAGTAGATAAGATAGTTTTTTGTATGATGCGAGATTCTTTTAATTTTAATCTTCTGTAAATTTGAATTTAAATATATATTTGTATTATTAATTAGTTTGAATAAAGATTTATATTTGTGTTATCAATTTGAATGTTCAAATAATAAAAACCATACTTATTATAATCTTAATTAATATAATTATGTATTAAAAATTAAAATTATATTAATTTAAGTAATACTAAATTCAAATTTCTTAAACAATATTTCAAGTTTCAATATCGTAAATAAGAAAACATAATAAAAATGAGGAATCCCACTAAACCTAGTAAGCCAAGTACTCCAGAATCTCTTACTATTAAACCGACCATTTACTTCTTATTTTTCTCTTCCTCTCGTGTGTTACACGCTCCTCTTTGGTGTGAAAAGAAAATCACTATTCAATTTTTTTTTTTTCGAAAAGTCATTATTGATTTATTTTTTTTAAAGGTCGGATTTTGAATAAATGATGACATTTTACTTGAATTATATTATATAATAATAAGAATTTAATAATTAATTTTCCATGAGATAGAAACAGATGAAGCATGTAGTTGGAAAATTTGATATCGGGTTTTGGTCGTAGTGGTGGACAATAGCATTTTGTCTACGAAATTAATGATGATTTAGGTTGAAAGATTGACTCGGTAACTCTGTCGTTTCTGAATCATTGACAGACTTGTTCATTTGGCATTTGAACCATCTTGTGGAGCCATGCATATTTATGTCACTCATCAACTTTCGAGTAAATTGTGAAACAAGCTACTTGTTGCTATATTCATCTAACACGTCAACAATCTTTAATATATATATATATATATATATATATATATATATATATATATGCATTGGAATTTCAAAAGAGAAATTCTATGCGTAGATTGCTATTGTATAACTTTTTATTTATTTAAAAGAAATTGGTCTCTAATTCAGTCAATAATTAATTTAGCATTTGAATATTTTATTTTAGCGATCATTTTTAATATTTAAAAGTATTTTTTTTCTTATAATGTTAGTATATAACTTGTGTCTAGTAAATACTAAACTGTTAGTAAATGTTAAGACTACACTAATAATAAAATGTATTAGACTAATGTTAATATAATATATTATAGTATTAGTAAACGACAATTTTTTTTTAGTTTGTTGAAATATAGCACACAGATAATCAATGAAGATTTTTTCTGCATACA
Source organism: Mucuna pruriens (assembly GCA_025330945.1). Taxonomy (NCBI): domain Eukaryota; kingdom Viridiplantae; phylum Streptophyta; class Magnoliopsida; order Fabales; family Fabaceae; genus Mucuna; species Mucuna pruriens. The sequence goes on from JAENHJ010000528.1 coordinate 5,475,171, forward strand.
AGATTGACTTAAATTTTGCTCAAGCAATATCACATATTCCTTTGAATCAGTAACTCATTGATTGGTTATTCTTAAGCAAAGTTTTTAAAATTAAAATCTGATTGTTCGTTTGAACGAGGAAAAATAATTTAAAGTTGAATAGTCTAATTAATTATGATTAAATTAGTGATAATTAAATAATATTATTTTAATTAGGCTAAGATATATCATTCCTTTATTTTATTGTAAAAATTTATTTTTGTTTTTTTATTTTTTAAAAGATTTATTTTAATCTTTCAATTCTCAAATTTAAATTAATTGACATTTCAGATTAGTAATATTTTTTATTTTAAAATATGATTTTAAACTACTTTTCTATTAATTTAATATATGAAAATTTCTGCATTTGAATCACATACATCAAAAACTGTGGAACTCTACTAATGTTAAAACTAAAAAAAATTATAAACAAAATAAAAATGTGTGAAAATTGATTTCCACTGACAACTAAAAAGTAAAAAAAAAATTATATTCTTTTTTTTTTTTTACTTGTGAGATTCACGTCTTATATAATTTTTATCATGTTTATAATCCATTTTCATTCGAACATTAATTTGGGTTACATGATTTTACTAATTTATCTTTATCAAATAAGTAAAAATGGTTGAAAGTCATCTTCCAAAATTGAAAAAGATCGTTATTTTAAAAGAATAATATTAAATTATTATAATTAAAAACTAATAATTATTTATAATCTTATATTGACAATTGAATCATATCAATTATCATAAATTTTTGGATTTTAAAAAATCAAGTAAATCAAGTTTTGATCAATTTTAAATCAATTCAACTAATTTTAGTATTTTCTTTTTTGCAAAACCAATTTTTAGAGTTAAAGATATGTTTAAAGCAGTAGCAAGTTTTTTATTTTTAAATATAATTTTCAAAATAAAACATGTTTATAAAATGGAGTTGAAACAAATTTTAACTCAATTTCAAAATGTTTTTATATTCATTTTTAAAACAAAGAAAAAATAGTTTTGTGAATTTATTTTATAATTTTAAAAAAATAAACTTTCATTACATTTAACAATGATCATTCTTATTGTCACTAGTGTCGATCGTCACTACTACCACCACTCTACCGACATGACCACCATCACTAATATCATTGCAATGCCATTACTACTCTCATTTGTACTACCATCACAACTACTAGTACCCCACCAACCACTACCAACACCAACGACTCGCCATCACCACCTCCACTAGCACCACTAGCACCAACACCACTACTTTACCAACATCATTGCTACTACCACCACCAAGATTGGTGGAATGTCATCACCACCATCACTCACATCGACAGTACCACTATCCTATCACCATCGTTGTCACCCATCACAACCAGTACCACTACATTGAGATCATCACTCTCGTCGACACCATTATAATCACTTCTAGTACCATTGTCACTATCATTACCATCGAGACAAGCGATTCACTCCCACTCCCACCGGCATCGCCACCACCAGTCTCAGCGATTCGTCATCATTACAAGCACCACCATCACTATCTCTGCTGGCATTGACATCAACATCAACAATCTTCCATGACCACCACCCCCACCCATTGGCACCATCATTGCCACTCCACCAACACCACCACTCTCACCAGCTCACACCAAAAACTAATTGGGCTACTCGAGTCGGGCAAAATTGGCTCGCTACTTTTTTTTCTTCCTATTTTTTATATAATTTAAAATATAAAAGTAAGTGCGGGCCAAAATAAACCAAATGCATTTCTAAACAATAATTTTTGGACCTAGCTTAGTAACCAGACCCATTGAGTCAAGCTAAATTGACTCAATTCCTTTTTTGTCACAATTTTTAGAATCGAGGTTTGCCTAACCCATCAAGCAACTGGGTCGACCAATTTGCCGAGTCTATTTTGTGAACTCTAACTACTACCATCACATTATTACTACCAACGCACAAACACACATTTAAACTAATTTTAATAAGATAGAAAATTTTTTAAGTGAATTTGGTTTGTAACTTAAAATTGATTTTTAAATTTTGAAAAAACTAAAATTAAAAGATAATTTTATTTTTAAAAAAATTTTAAATATTAATTGGTTTCATGACCAATTATTAGTTTAACTAGTTTAATCTAATGTTCCAATTTAGTTTTAACAAGACTGTTCTACGGGCTATTTAAAATAAAGTAATATTCTTGTTTTTTTTCTCTTTCCATTGACATTACTAGAAAATTTAAAATTTACTACCAAATAATTTTGTAACTAATTTTAAAATCAATAGTTATTTTGTAGTTAATTTATAATAAAAATAATTAGCTACAAAATTACTATAATATTGGTGATAGCATGAAATAAGTAACAAATTAGTTAAGAAAATAATCTTAGTTAATTTGTAATAAATTTTTAAAATTTGTAGTTATTTTCTAGTTAATTTGTAATAATAAGAAATATAAATGAATATAACTTAAATTTAGGTAAAAAATAATATTCTAATTAATTAGTAGTTAATTAATTAAAATTTAGCTACTACTTTAAATGATAATTAAAATTAATAAAAAATTAAAAAAATCTTGTAGTACAATTTTAATGTTAACAAATTATCAATTTTTTGCATTTGAAAGTACAATAGCCATAAATGCTACTCTATGCTTTCATCCAATTAACTGTTATAATCTCCATACGGAATAAATTGACAGCATTAAGGTCATCATTACATGCTGAGAAATACTAATGTGTCCACTTAATTTAATTTTTTAACCTTACAAAATTTAAAAAAATATTTTTAAATGTGTAGTTTGATCATATTAGTTCATCCATCAAGTAAGATTCATTAAATGTAATGAAATTGGTGACATAACAATTTGGTGACTTTATGTTGACACGTTATATGCCAACATGAAGTGTTACATATCAATTTGATGTTAGTAAGACTAAAATGACATTGTCATTTATAGCAATAATATATGTTATTTAGATGTTAAAGATATGCATTTTCATAGCTATTGTAAATCCTTCTACATCAGCTTATGGTTCTCAAACGATCCTTACATGTTAAAGGTCTAACAGTCTTAAGCAAGGAAGAAGAACAATGGATTGTACGAAATCTTTTGGACGATTGAGATGGGGGGTAGAATAAAATCTTTGGGACATTCTCAATCAAAGAAGAGCAAGAAAATCTCAAATGAAAATGTATTTAAATCTATAATATCAAACTTATATTTGAATTTGTTATTGTGGGAGAAAAACATCATTACTCATGTCAAAAACTTAAAAAAAAAAACTCATTCAAGTGCTTCTATATTTTTGGGAGAGAATTGTTAACTTAAAATAGGAATTTTGATTTTGACTTCTCAATTTTTTTTTAATAATCATTCTATCTTACTAGACTCAAATTAGTCAAATGACAAAATGTAATATTCACACCTCGATGAGTTTAGAGGAAAAAAAGTAATTCAATAAAATGTTCAATATATTAAAAAAATTAAAGTACTTTATGTAAAAGATGATGAATCGATTTTTTTTTTATATTCAAAATTTGCTTATGTGCAAAATATGAGTAACAATGTTAGTATATTGATAATAAGAATTGATTAATTTATTCCAAAAATAAATAGTTTTACAAGTTATACTGGTAAGGTCTAGCTTAATTGGGTGCGTGAGAGATGTAAAACTTCCAATACTATGTTCAATTCTTATAAATAAAAAAAATATTAAAAAATTATAATTATAATTATCTTAAAATATACTTAAGTATAATTTACTATCTTACTCCTTTTATAAAATAAGTAGGTAAATGTTAACAATTAATAATTCAAACTTATATATTAATTTTTACTTAATTACTTATTCAATTGTAATACATTTTTAATTTATTAAAACAATACTTGAAAATTTTAAATAATAAATATAAAAATATTTATAAATTAACATTATATTAATTTGTTATTAATTAAAAATTGTTATCTTAAAAATGGCAACAAAAGGTTTATTAGTGTTCACATTGTTCTAGGTATGATGAATACATAAAATGGTGCGTTGCTTCTACTAATTGTAAAAATTTGAGTTCGTGAATTCAAGAATTGATAGTTTTTTATATATATATTTCTAAATGTTAAGATATGATTAAAAGGCACGAGATTAAAATTACATAATATTGAGATAAAAAACTAAACAGTTAAAAATAAAGAGATTTTACATTTTTAATTAAAAAAAATAATACTAAAAATATCTAAGATGTTATGCATAAGTTGTGTCATTAAAGAAAATGAGAATTAAGTTTTAGTGAAGCACTAAAAAAAATGATAAAAAGTATTTTGTAAAATACTTTATATATCTTCTTATCCGATTCAAAGAATTGATAGATTATTTTATTTTGAACTTGAATCGGATTTTATTAAGACTTAACTAATTTATTAATATAATATAAATATAATATTATGTTATACAAAATTTTATTTATTAAGTCAAAAAATAGTATTATTAATATATGATATTTTATAAACTTATATTTTTAAAAGAATATAGGACATTATATTAGGTTAAGATGACCTATTGTATTATCTGAATCCGTCATCAAAATAAATAGTCTAATTTCTTAAGCATGCAGTTGTCAAAAGTGACTTCGAGTTTGGTCAAGTCAAGCTAGTGAAATAAAACAGGTCATGAATACCAATATTTTTCAATCAACTTTACCATTGCCTTTTTGGTCTTTTACAATCTTATGTTGTCCATCTTATTAATTTACTCTCTTCCAAGCTGCTCAGATCTAAATCTCTCCATTACAGTTTTTATGGTTCTCACGCCTAATATCTTCCTCTTACATGGTATTTGGTTCTTTATGTTATGCATCCACCTTATGTGCTCATAAAACCAAATTTTAATCTCGTGAGAGAAAATTTATCTATGTGAGAAATTCTAGTGGGGCCAAAGGTTTTATGTTGTTTGACCTTCAAATGGGGAGATATTTTTATTGTGACAAGTTATTTTCTATAAAAACATCATGCCATTTTTTAGCATTCATGACTCTCTCACTTGTTCCAAGCTTTCCTCACATCATTGTTTTAATCATGTTTATCTATCTCCCACCTCTTCCATTGACTAATTGTTCAACAATTGACCTAACCAACCTTTTTATACTTCCACCAAACCCAAACAAATGTCTACATACTTTGAGAGTATCATTTTCATCTTGTTCATTCTTATCCTATTACATCCCTTATCATTTCATATCCTTTATCGAGCTACATTAGTTATGATAAATTTCCTCACTTTGCAAACACTACCTTCTAGTCATCTCTATCTTGATCAAACTTCAAACCTACCTTAAATTTTTCAACATAATTGCTGGAGACAAGTTATAAATATTGAGATAACTACCATCAAACAAAACCACACATGAGATATTGTAAACCTTCTTGATGACAAACAACCATTTTGATGTCACTATATATACAAGATTAAAAAACTCATTAATAGCAACATCAATAAGTACAAGATTAAACTTGTGGCCAAAGACTATACCCAACTTGAAGGGAGCAATTTTTACAAAATATTTTCCCATGTTAAACTCATAACTAACATATTAGTGCATGCCATCATTGTAGCTAAAAATTGACATTTGCATAAACTAGACATGAAGGACATTTTTCTTCACAATGAAGATATCTATATGATCATTCTTCAAAGCTTTACATTGGCCCATTAAGGTAGCTCAAGTTTGTAGATGAAGCAAATCTCTATGTTCCCTTCAGTAGACAAGAAGGAAATTGAATCAAATACTTATTTCAACATTACTCAATTTAATACGTTAATTTCAAAATCACCATCCTTTTGGTTTATATAGATGACATCATACTCACCTGGCAATGACTCACAAAAGATTTGCCAAGTTAAGGCATTCGCTTATCAACAATTTAAAATTAAAGACCTAAGTAGCTTGAAGTTTTTCCTTGGCCTTGAGGTTGCAAGGTCCTACTGTGGCATTATTTTGTCACAAGCCAAAAATGCTATGGAGTTTACTAAATATGTTGGTCTCTAAGCTTCCAAACTAGCCTCGACCCTTATGCCTCTTGATCTTCAACTCATTGGTCTACACAAATAATCATGTTTTGAACCTATCATTTATTGAAGACTCCTTGGTAGACTAATTTACCTCACTAATTCACCAACGCAATCATTACCTTTCTCATTCCCTCCAACATCATTTTGACATTGTTTCTCACATTTTTCACTATCTTAAGAGTTATTCTGACAAGGGACTATTTTTCTCATCAAAATCTACTCTTTGATTCATGTGATCTAACAACACTAATTTTTCTCCCTCCCTTAATAGTCTCAAGTCTATTGCATCTTCCTTAGTCATGTACATATCCTCTCTTCTAGTCATGTATATATGCATTTTACACAATTATGAATAGGATAGATTTTGCCTTTCACCTATTTTAACATATAAGTTAGGTTCTAATAGGGGAACCAAGGGTTCTCTATATGATTGTGAACTCTAGACAAGACTAATGTTTAGGAATTATCTTATGTCCTTTGTTGTTGGTAAGTGTAATTGATGAGATTTTATTATATTCCTTTAAACTACTAAGCCAGATGATCCAATTTGAGGTGTAAGGAGGTGTTCTTAAAGTCATTATAATACGCTTAAAATGGATATGAGATGAATCTTGATTTTAATGAATGTTAAAACCTAGTTTTAGGTCAAGTTCCTTCGAGTTAGACCTTTTTGTAATTCAATCTATATCAACTCATCTATTAATTAACTATTTCAGTATAATCCTTATTAATTACTTTAGATATTAACAATAAAATGATTAATTTTAATATATGACTTGAGTAAAGATTGTACTTTTAGAAGAAGAAAAAATATTTTATTTATAGTCTAACTGAAGAATTAATGTCATTTTACAGGCAATTGTGATACAATCGTTAAAGGAAAAAAATTATAAAAAATTATTTTAATTTTTATATAATTTATAATATAATTTCTTTAACAATAATATTTATTTCACACTCAATCAAAGAGTGTGAAGGGTGAAAATAAGCAAGATAAAAAAAATCGAAAGAGACAAATAGCTAGTTTATTAGCTAATATTACCAAACTTAAAATTTTTTAGAGCTTTTAACTTATATGTTTTTAACTAGTTTAAAGGGCTAAGTTTCCTAAACATATTTTTGGGTTAATATTTCTCTCTTTTGTCTTTTTTTTTATATATACCTTGTTAATTGTAAAAATAAAAAATTTCACTTAAAAATAGATGGAGTGAGATCATGGCTTTAAACCGTTGAAAATGAAATTGAAAGGACGACCTAGAAAAGGAAGAGGATTGGAAAGTAGTAAGAAGTGGTAATTTAAAAATTTTCATGAATGGCGTGGGAATTGAAAGAGTCCATTAGGAGAATAAAAGAAAAATGAAGTCAAGAGAGTCAAGAAAGATACTTGACCTTCTTTCAAGTTTATAAATAGGAAACAGAGAGTCATCCACCACTTGCGGGCGCGTTCATTGTGGAAGACAAGTCGTTTTTTTCATGTCGGTTTCGTGTGCCTCTACACTTTAGGACTCTTAAGGCTGAACCCATTCCAAATGCCAACGTTAACACAAGTGCTTCAAAATGATACAAATTCTCTTCTTATTTTTTTTTATGCCTGTTGGTTTCAATTTTTCTAATTTCATTTCTTTTTATTTGGTCCACAATATTTCCCCCAAATAAATTTCTCAACGTCTTGGAATTAATTGAGCAAGTAGAACTACCTGCAGTTTCACCTTTTATAGTAATCTTCTATTTGTACTGCTTCTTCGTTCTACTATATTTATACCCCCAAAAAAATTGAAAGATTTGAAAAATAATCACCTCACATCATGAAAAGTGAATATCACACCTTATTTTGTATCGGCAAATTAGAATCAAATTACATGTGATTTTTTTTAAAAAAAATACACGCTATTTTTTTTATTTTTAATAATTACTTTAATTATTTGGCATGTATTATTATATTGTGTATTTCTGTTATTAAAAATATATATTATATTGTATATCCTTACAAAGAAAGTTTTTGGAAATATTAAAAAAAACAAGTATTATATGAAATTTAAAAGAGGAACACGTGTCAGTATAATTCGTCATAGATAAATAAATAGAGAGAGAGGAATTTACTATAGCAATTAATCTTTACAAATGATACCTTTATAAAAATAGTTTAGTTAATTAATTTTATAAATATTTTTTTATATATAAAAGTTTGGTTAATTAATATCAGTGAGGATTTATAGTGAAATATTGAAATTCATAGTACAAATATTTATTAAATATATAATATTTAATGTTATTAATGTATTTTTATCATAACTTTAATATATATTTATTATTATTTTTAAGCATTACTTTAAGAATAATAATTAATAAAACTATATTAATTTATTTTGTTATTATGTTTATATCTTAATATAATTCTTCAATAACTTGATAGGTTGACGCAATAGCTTAGACACCATTATGTTCCCATGACCGATAATGATTTATTTAGTGAGAGTATTCGTGTTTGAGTTTTAGATTGTAGAAAAAAAAATCGAATAAAATACAATCACATATTCGTAAAATGAAATTAATCTTTGGTATAGTGAGATGGAAAAAATAGATAAAAGATAAAAAAATATTTTTTAAATATTTTACTTATTATAAATGAAAAATAAAAACTTTTGATCATAACTCTTTGCTTACAATAAAAAAATTAAAATTCAATTAAACCACTGATGTCATCGTCATCATCATTGCGAATAATATATAAAAAAATTACAATATACAAATTATTTTATATATATATATATATATATATATATATATATATATTAATTAATTAGTGTAATAACTTGTTCTCTATACAAGTTTACAATATACTTATTTTTTTGTTACTATTATTTTAATTTACAAAAAATATTTAAAGCTATATATAAAATAATTATGAATATTAATATATATTTAAATAAATTTATATTCATATATATCTTATATCATTTTCATTCACATGTGTGTTTTAAATAAAAATATTATGTATAAATATATTTGTATTTATATATAATTTATGATGCTTTGACCGATGAGGTTTGAGAAAAAAAAGAGATTTAAAATTATTTTACAAATTTAATCGAAAAATGTTTGAGACTAAACAGAAAAATGTTTGAGACTAAACATAAAAATATCCTACTTGTCAATCAGGACATTTCTTAGAAATTTTTTTTTTTGATAATTTTAATTTTTATAAGCACCAATAAAGTCCAATAGTCACATATAACAAAATAAGATTTTTTGAATTTTAACAGGCTTTAAGACTCATCAATAAGTGCATTTTCTAATATTTTCAAAAGAAAAAATACTAAAAAAATTCTTTATCTCCTTAAATATATTTATTCAACTTAATTCGAATTATAAGGAGGATCTAAATTAAAAAAAAAAAAATGTTCCTTCTCCTCTTGCATAAAATTAATCCTTTTATCACTTTTATATATGCTAATATATTCAACGCGGTGGAGGCACTGAGGCACATGACCAAACTCTATTGGGTAAACTGTATCAAACTCTTCTAGCAAGAGCCTGTGCGATGCAGACGTTACTTGTAGAAAAAGTTTTTAATATAAAACATATTAGACGTTGTAGATTTTTAACAGAAACATACTATAATGAATTGTGGTTATAGTACAACGAAAGAAAATATGAAGATCGCGTAATAAAAGTTGTATGCTTTTTCACTATTAAATATTAATTCGTGATTACCATTAGCAGAAAGCATGGACAAAATGGAGCAAGTAGGGCAATAGACTAGTAAATATTTTCATACCTTTCACACCATTGATGTTATATCGAAAGTGTGTATGCATTTTCTTCGGAACGAGCATGAACCTGTCCCTCTCAAATGGATTAGGAAATACTTCTTTTCTTGGGCATGTTAATACCATTTAGTGGTCCAAAATAAGAACCACATTCGCGTCTTTGAATTTTGAAAAAGAAAAGCTGACCTTTTATTTTTTACGATGCACAGACTCACTTAATCACATTCTGGATTTGACTCTTGTTAGTCAAGGGATTTTACTACAGAAAACAAGGTTTGGATTTTAGTTATTGAAAAGAACGTAACGTATCATCATACTTTTGCTTACATTTCATTTCATTGTAATCTCATTTCTTAATGACACTCAAAACTGCCTAAATAGTAAATACGAGCTCCTAATGTTTTTATATGCATTTTTTTTTCTGCTCCTAAGTTTATTTTTTATTTGCGGGAGGGGAAGTCTTTGCTTTAGCTGACATGGAGAAGAATTATCGGGCCAAACTATTTTCTAAATCATTAAGCCCAATTTGAATGACATCAATGGTTGAACCCAAGAATAACAAGGACACGGTAAGAAAAGAAAAACGTGGACTCAATTGAAACCTTATAAAAAGCACGCGAATTGTATATAATTATAATATTTTTTAACACTTTTATCTTTTTTCATATACTTACAAGCCTCACATCATAACTTTTCATACATTATTGTTTCTATTATTATTTTATATTTTATTTTTAATTTTTAATTTCTTAACCAGTGTTATTAAAGTGGCATAAGGATATTGGTTAAAATATTTTCTTTAATTTAAAATTACATGAAAGTGAATTTTTATAATTTTAAATAAAAAAATTATTTTTATTTCTTAACGAATATTTGTAAGACTTGATAAATATTTTTATTTAAAAATATTCTAAAAGAAATAGGTGGTTGTAAAAAAAAGAAGAAAGTGGCTTTACGGGATTAGAAACCTAAACTAGTCCTGGCCCATATAACTAATAAAGGGCCTACCGGGAAGCCCATTAAGGGTAAAGTCGTCTTTCCGAATATCAACAAGACTATAAATTCCCCTCATCCCATTTCATTTGATAAGGCAGTGCCCGCTAGACACTAGGGTTTATCTTTCTTTGTCTTCTTTCAGACAATTGTTTTCATTTGTGTCCGCGCCGCCCTTAAGATCGCCTTCCATATTTAACAATGGAAGCGTTTTGAGTCATAGCAGCGCCATATCAACATCACTTGAGGTTTCTCTTTAGGGTTTTCCTTCTGGGTCCTCTTTTTTCCCACCTTGTTCAAATCACTAGTCGTTGATTCCCATGCCACTGGAGTTTAGACCTCTATTTTTGTTTATCTCTACGGCATATTGGCTTTTTCCCAATTTGCCCTCTTTAGATTCAACAAATGAGGGGTTCAGCTCCTTTGGACATGTCATTTGTCAATGCCTGTGTCAGGTGGGAAACACCCGAACAAAACAAGTTTTTATTGTTAAAGAAAACATATGGCAAGGATGATGATTCAATTAGATGTATGAAAGGAAACCCCTTTCTGAATTCAAAATTTTGAGGCATATCCATTCACATATCTGACTTGCTGAAACTCTTCTATGGATCATATTGTTTCTGATTTATCAAATTTAAGCACAAAAATACATAGCCTGCACTATCTGAAGCGCATAATTTTTTGACTTTGGAACCGCGCTGCTGGCTGTACCATTTTGGATTTTTCATTTCAAAAAATTAAATTAAATTGGTTTGAAAAGAATTTTGTTGTTTACTTTATTTACAAAATATACTTTAAAAATAAGTAGACTGTTTTTGTTATCTATTGTCGCACAAAATTATTAGTTAATGTATTTTATTTTTGTGAGATTTGTTTAAAAAAAAAGTGTTTCTTAAGAGTGAATATATATTTAAAGGAGTTGTCAAATTTTATAATTTTATCTACAATGTATTGCCTATAGCCTTGTCGAAGTTAGGAGTGTGTGTAACCTGTTTTATTCTGATTTTGATTAATTTCAATATTAAAAATTATTTTGAGGATGATTGGTGTATTTTTATCTTAAGAGAATGGTAATATCATTATTTTAAAAGTTATAATTTTTTAATAATCGTTATATTACTAATAAAATTTAATTTAATTTGTAATATTTTTACTTAATTTTATCTTTATCTTTAAATTTTTACAATCTTACAAATTTTGTATTTAAATAGTTTTTCTCTAAAGATATTTTCATTCAGTTTTAAACATAGCTATTATATTTTATTAATATTTAATGGTTTTTATCATTATCATAGCACATGTTTTATTAATTTTTCATTTATAAATAGTTGAGAATAGGTTTGTCTTTGTCACACACAAAGAAAAAGACTTGATTGCTAAAATTCGACTTAAAATTAAATTTGAGCATGATGTTGGAATTAAAATTCAGATTAAAGAATTATGAATGTGAAAGTTTAATTAATAAATTAATTGAATTAAAATTTTTAAAAAGTTGCTGCAAATATTCCAAGATTGTTAATTAAAAAGTTTTAATTATATTTTTAGTCTTTAAAAAATAGTTTTAATTTTAGTTTTTGTATAACTTTTGTTTTATTTTTATTTTTATAAAATATAAAATAATTATTTTTACTTTCTGTAAAATAATATATTTTTTATGATTAGATATAATGTAAAATTGTGTTATTATCAATATATTATTTACTTTTATTCTTATAAAATTTAACTTTTTTATCTTTAATATTTATTTAAGATATACGAATAATATTTATTTTAAAAATATTAAAATGTTATTTGTTATAATGGTATTACGTTTGTAAGTGTCGTGTATATAGCCATTTGATATTTTTTAAATACATAAATAATTAAGAAATATTACGCAAAAATAAAAAATAAAATTAATTCAGATTTTGAAAAATAAATAAATATTTTCAAGAATTATAAATAAATTTTATTTATTTTGTAGAAAATACAAATAATTATTTTAAATTTTATTAAAATGAAAACTAACAACAATTATGAAGATTAATATTAAAATTTATTCATTTTATAAGGATTAAAAACATTTAAATCATTGAAAAATAAAAAAATAAAAAATATATGAAAAATTACAAAAGTATATATTAATAAGAGTTTTACAAAAAAGTCTTTAATTTAAAAATACCTAGTAATACTTTTAGTTATACCTAAAAATACCCAGTAATATTCTATAATTTAAAACGGATTGAATCAATCATTTTAAATAATTGGATTTATTGAATTAGACGAATTAAGAGTATAAAAATATTTTATTTAAATGGACTTTACATGTTTAAAAAATTCAAATATAAACCTGATTTGTTATTTGTTATATACTAGTTTTTTGGTCTTGCATGATATTTTTTGAAATTTTAACTTAACGTACATAAAAATTTATTTTAGATTAAAGCTTTTAAATGTATCTAATTTATTCCTAAATATGTCAATCAGTCAATATAATAACAAAAAAAATTATAAAAAATAAACATGTGATAGAAGTACAAATAGGAAAGTTAAATTTTATTGGTGTTGAATTTGAATTGTTTATATAGAGACATATTTTAAAGTTTAATTTGAATTTTATGATAATTTATTTAAAATTTTATTTTATAACAAGATTTTTAAAAAGGGTATAAATTTATTCTTAAATAAATTTATAGGCCACCTTGTTGAATATTTTAAAATAGTAAAAATATATTATTTTATTAAATTATAAAAATATTAATATAATAACAAAAAATGAAAATTATTATTTAAAGAAATAAAAAAACATATTTTTAGTCAAGATATTGATCCTTGTGTTTTTAAATTGATGAATTTTATTATTTATTTTTTAAAATAATGTAAATTGAGTCACTTTCCACTTATTTTTGTAGTACGAAATATCTATTATGTTTATAATCCTTAAATATGTAATGGGAAACACAAATTTTATACTATAAGACACACAAATTAGAATTCGAAAAGGAGAATCAATAAGCATATAACTAAGATATAAATGATTCAATGAAATATAGGAAATTCACTCTAACATTTTCGTGCAAAACACAATGGTTGATATGTATCAAATGTGATAAGTTGAAATATGCATAATATGTGTTTGTTGAAAAGTCCAAAAGATATTATGTTTTAAACTGTGATGTTATTAGGTTTTGCTTAATATTACTCGTTGATAAGTTATCTTGTGTCATATATGAGCATAGCGATGTTATCTTGTCTCATTGATAAAGTTTCATCATCATAAATATTTAAACACCAAAATTCATTATCCTAACAACTTGTAGGCCAACTCTATTTCATATTTTCAACATCATCAAACCAACTTCATTGAGCTACTACCATCGAGTTGCCTTATTACATGACACATCATAGAACTAGCTTTTGTACCATATATGACTCCATCCTTTAACTACCTTTTATTTCTTTTTTTATTGGTTCTTTTAATAATTCGGTGTCATTGGTGAATGATATTGGTTGTACCTTGTTAGAGATGACAAGTGCATAAGCAAAATCTTAAATGGAGCAATCTCATGATAAGTTATACAAGTTGAAGTTGATATGAATAAGAGTACTTATAAAGTAAATAGTAACATAAGGGTAACAAATAATAAGTTTAATATCACTTGAATCAACATAATATTAGTTTTGTGTCATAAATTTAATTACATGTTTATTACAATAAACTAAAAAAATTAATTTGATAAATTACACACAAAGTATTAAAATAAATAAAAAAAACACAAACTCTTTCGTTTTCATTTTTATTTTAACAAATAAAAATATGTTAGAAATGTTTAAAATACCAGTCTTTAGACCTTCTTAACCGTTGTACATAAATTAATTTTATCATAAGTATGAACTATTTTTAACTTTTAAAATAGATTTATTTCAGTTTTTTTTTCTTTTATAAGACTTATAGAGAAACTTCCTCATATTGGATTAGTAACAGAAATTTACAGTATAATGTCCAGAAATCAATAAAAAAAGAAAGTGCATCTTAAAAATATTAGTATGTCTTGGAAAGTGTCTCCAAAATTATTTTTTTGAATGCAATTGATATTATAAATATTTTTAAAGTGCGATGATTTGTATTTGAATTTTTATTTTAACAATAAGTAATAAAATTTAGTATTTTTTTATTTGATGCAAAATTTATATAAAAATTATTTAAACTCAAAATCAATTATAAAGATAAAAAATTATAAAGGTAAAATCAATTCATCAATACATGAACATTTACCTAAATCACATTAATAAATGTTTTAACATTATTTTTGGTAATTCAAAATAAACTAAACATGGAAGAACGTACTTTTGGTTCATATATAAAAGACTTGAATGCAACAACACCTTAGGTATTTAGTGTCATTGTCCAATTAAAATTATTATTATTATTGTTAAGATAACCTTTAAAAGGCAACATGGATACCAAAGTAAAAGTCAAATTTTTATGAGTTTAAATTATACCACTGGACAAAAATTATAGTCAATTAATAAAAGAATATTATTAGTATAATTTTTGACTAATTATTATAAAAGTCAGGAAATTTATCACATATCAATTTGTAATTTAGTAACGGTATGAAAATATTATACAATATCAATTTATCTACTATATTCAATTTTTATTAAAGAATAATATCTATAAATACCAAAAGTATAATACCCTAAGTTTTGTTTATATAAAAAAAACTATTGGGAGTTTAAGTATTATCTAAAAAAATGCTTTTTTTCAAACTAAAATAATGTAAACACCCTTTGGCGAGTAACTTGTGACCACTTTAATACTTTCAACCGTTGGTTTATTATGGAGACAGTATAATAGAGTTAAATTTGTGTCAGAATTTTATTCTTCTGTAGAACAACGGAATACATGTGCTTAGCTTAATTGACATTGAAACTTCGGTGTAGTTTGCCTAGTTGGTGATGAAGAAATAAAATATTTTAAATTAGGAAAATGATTTGTCCATTTTTCATAACAGATACAGGTTCTACGAGAAACTTCACAAGATCGTGAATCGATGTAGTTGTGCCTACGGTGGGCCAAACAATCAATTTCACGAAGGGAAAATAGATGAACTACCTCAACATAAAGTCAATTTTTCAGTTTTTTTTTTATTCTGAAATCAACATTTTACCCAACCTAAGTTACCTATGTGACATACTACAGGATATGACATGTCTTTCAGATGAAAACTAAGAGGGAAACAAATCATGCAAGATAATAGTTCGCCATTCAAAACTATTCCGTGTCAGAAAAAAACAAACGTGTGTGTCAACTACCAGAAATCATGGTTCTTGGCCAAGCTTAATAAGAATCTAATCCGTGATGTAATATTCATAATCAATCATGTTTAACACGAACTGGGACAACAATCTCACCTACTCTTCAAGCTTTTCAAAGCATAATTATTGTCCTTGTGCTTCACCTCCTAGCAAAGCAACTAGTAATGTTTACAATCACATGAAATGCACCAGTATCTGATCAGTATTAATTTCATCTATCTTCCCAAGATTATTTCATTTATTTACCATCAGAGATTGGAGATTCCGAGACAGTGCAACTAAAGTAAAAATAATGGCAGGAACATTGGAGTAAGTTAAACCATTTAAATGTCTCACAACTTTATCCAAGACATTAAATCCAAGGCAAATTCAAAAAAAAATGGAGAGAAAATAAAAAAGAAAGGGTCCAGCAACTTATATCATTTCCAGATTCTATAAATCACATAGAACAAAAAAAGCATCCGAAAAAGAAGTTACATGGAGAAACTAAAACATTCTCTTTAAGCTGTGCAGAGATGCTATCAAAATTTAACTTCCCCGCCTCGAAAAAGAAAAAGAAAAAACGAAATTAAATTAAATTAATTAATCGAGAAAACCGGTTTTGCGCAAAACGGCGTTTCTCACCTGACGGAGATCCCTCCCTTTGAGAGTTCTCCCGACCCCTTCCAACACAGAAAAAGTGGTTTTGGGCGAAACGCCTGAGCCCCTGGCCACGATTTCATGCGGCGGCAACATCTCCTCGTCATCGTCGTCGACCACGCGCGCAAAATCGTCGCGGCTGCTCCTCCTCGCGGTGGCGGTGGAGAGCAGAATCGGGACCTTGACGGGCGCCGATTGCTGGAACTTTCTAGAAGGCGCGGACTGCGCGAGGTACTCGGAGCCCGGTGCTGCCGGAGGCCTCGGCAGCGAGGGAATCATCATCCTCGAAGAGGAGGGAACGGGGTCCTTGCCGCGGAACACGCCGGCGCGGCAATCGGGCTCCGTCAACACGACTAGGATTCCTGAATCGACGGGGCGATCGAAGTTCCGGAGGCGTGTTTTGGGCGGTGGCGAGGGGTGTTGGGGTTCGGATTCGGAGGAATCTGTGGCCCAGAAGAGCTCGGCTTCGTTGAGCTCGTCGGCGGCGGAGGCGGGGGAAGGGGAGAAGGGGAAGGGACCGAGGAAGCGATCGGAGGAGGAGGAGGATCGGCGGTGGAAGGATGGTGTGGGGTCCATTTGGGGAATGGGAAAGAGTGGAAGAAAAGGAGAGATGGTGAATAGTGAATACTCAATGACGGTGATGTGGCGGAGGGTCGCAGAGTGGTAAAGTAGTAATGTAAAAAACTAAAACGATCAGAAATGGGGAACTCTTTTCCTGTGGGTCCCACCTTCGCCCCCCTTACGTGTCCTTCCCATTGGACGTGCTTTTCTTTGGAAGTCCTGCCTACACTGACCCTGAAAACCAGAATTGAAATTCAAGCGACGCAATGAAACATAGACTCCACCTTTCAACTTAGAGTACAGTCACCATAGGACTATAGTGTTTTTTTTTTAATTGAAAAATTACCATGTTGAAATTATATATATATTTTAATTATTAATTTTATTTTTCTGTAACTTTATATATTTTTAAGTGTAATTCTTATTTCAAATAAGTTAAATATTGTTTAAAATTTTATCCACAAAACTTAAATATAAACCTTGTTTAAGGAATTTGTGCTTAATATTATTTGAACTGATGTAATGTTAGTTTTGTTAATATAGAAATATTTTTTATTATTGTTTATCTAATTATTAATGAAAAATATGGTAACAATTTAAATATATAATATAACATTTTATTGATTTGTCATTAAGGATGGAAAAATAAGTTAATTTGTCCTATTTTGTCTGGCTAGGTAGCAGCACATCCAAAGTAGGCTGAGACTAGAAGCGGAAAAAAAAAAGTATAGTCCAACTAAATTGTTGAATAATCAAATTGAACTATTTTTATAAAAAAATGAATTAAAATGTTTGATAGCTAATAAATAAAACATAGTTCCAATTTTTCTTCTAGAAATTAATGAAAAAGAACAATTCAGTTCAATTCAAAAAATAGTTTGATTCAATTTAGAAAATAGTTTAATTTAAATTTGAAAAAGTAATTCACTTTATTTTGAAGGAATTATTTTTTCAATTCAGTTCTCATATAGTTCATTTATTTATTTTTTAACATCTCTAGTTGGGACAGATTGACCCACCTTGGAAGAGTAGGTTGGAAGTTATAATTCATCCTACTTATAGGTGGATTGGTGGGTTAGCAACCTAGGTCACCAAAATTAATAAAAAAATAATTAATTTTTTCCATTTTATATCATTAATTTGAATATAATTAGAAAACCTAAAGTAGTAGCAATTTAGCTAAATTGTTAAAACAAAATAAATTAATGTAATTTAGATGACAAATTGTTAATAAGTAGATTGAAATTGTTTTAGAAAATAATTTTAAAAACAAAGAAATGAGAAGAAAAACTAATAAATTCTCATTCGTGGTACATGTGGACTCAGATTGAGTACACGATCTAGAATTTAGAAGGGTCCATAATCTTTGGCCCTAACCATAAACAAATGTGGTTGTTTCTTTTTGGGTTGTTAACTTAAGTTGTTTTCTCGAGGGTTCATCCAGGTTAAGAGTTTACATTTACTTATCCTTTCGATTGATAAGTAAGTCCATTGCACGAATAGTCTAATAGCCCCCTACCCTTGATTTTGGAAAGTGAGGAAAAACCATGTACTTGATGACATTTGTGCTATGTTTTTAGTAATTTACGTCATACCAACCCTTCGTTTTGTTTAACTTGACCTTCGTAAGTACCAACTCTATGTTTTGTTTAGCTCGATTATTACAAGGATCAACTTCATGTCTTTATTTAACTTGATTGCTATAAGAACCGACTGTGTTTTGTTTAGCTTAACCACTACAATGACCACCACTTCTCTGTCTAGCTCAAAACATGCAAGGATTAACTCTCTAGGTTATCTACCATGACCCTTGAAATAGTCAACTTTCATACTTCTAAAGGATCCACTTGTTATGTTCTAAGGAAGCCAACCTCATGTTATTAGGTTTGGACATCTTAATGATCCACCTATTAGTGTTTTCAAAAAGTCAATCTCATGTTTATAAGCTTGAACTTCTTGAGGATCCATCCATAGTGTTACAAGGAAGTTAACCTCACATTTATGGGTTCAAACTTCTTAAGGATCCACCCACTAGTGTTTCAAAGAAGTCACTTTAGTGTTTCTTTAGCTTAAAGCTTATCTACCACATGCTTGATTGTCTATCCATCATTTAGAGGCATGATTAGTGTCCAATGACCATAACTCTAGCTCCATGGTAATTGTGAACTCATACTAAGTACATAGCTTAGAATATGAAAGGGTCTACAACCCTCAACCCCAAGCTTGAAAGGATATGATTGTTTGTGTTGGAAGATAAGTTTATGCATCCAAAATGATCAAGTATTTTAATGATAATAAATATTATGGAGATGAATAATATATTATGATTAATCATTATTCTATAGATTTCAAAAGAACTGTAAGTTATTGGACTTAAAAGTTGTAACACATCCGTTTAAGAAAACTAATTTTAAAATATAAGTTTATCTATCGCGTCCAAAATGAGCTCTTTGTCCATAGACACACTCATTGTCAAAAGGATGTACTCAACGTCCATAACAGGACTCAACATCCAAAGACGTGCTTAACATCTATAAAGTCACTCGTTGTCTAAAGGACATTCTTAGCATCCATAGCAAGACTCACCGTCCAAAGGACATATTCTGCATCCATAGAGAAGCTCACTATCCAAAGGACATACTCAACCTCTATAAAGGGACTCAACATCCAAAGAAACAGTCAAGGGTCCACAAAGGAGCTCAACGTCCATAGACGTAGTAATTGTCCAAAGAGGGACTTATTGTCCAAATGACGTATTCACTGTCCAAAAGTAGGCTTATCGTCCAAATGATGTATTTACCGTCCAAAAAGAGACTCATTGTTCAAAGGACGTGTTCACCGTCCAAAGAAGGACTCACCATCTAATACAAGAACTCAACATCCAAATGACTCATCCAATGTCCATAAAAAAGTGTAACGTCCAATGATGAATTCACTGTTAAAAGACGTTCCTGCCATCCTATGGAGAGATTGTCCAAAAAGCGGAACAACTACATTATTCCAATTAGGTAGTATCTCTTATAAATGCTTAAAGAGTTGTTTAAGTTACCTACCTTTTCACGTGAATCATTTTGTTCAAATATACATCTTGATATTATGAATACAATGTTCAAATATTCAAATTCTACATAATATATACTGTTTGAGAATGTGTTAAGCTATCAAATTGACGAAGAACAACAACAAATATTTTATATTGCAAGTCAAGTATGACACAATGAAGCTCAGATCATGAATTCATTCAGAAGGAACCAACAGAAGCTTCCTCTTTCGTCAAACAAAAGACAACATGTTAAAATTTAGAGAACAATAGTTTTTTCCTGAGACAACCTTTCTCTGTTTTCACAAAAAAAAGCAATCACATAACATTTATTGCAGATCCAACCACTCTTCATGCACAAGCAACGTTCCAAATTTCTATATGCTATAAGAAGGGATAAATCAAACTTGAATGAATGCAAAGAATGATAGAACGAAAAACTCAATAACGTGAACAAAGTGATATACTCTTATGCTCTTAACATTGCTTTGGACAACACTCTTTTTCATTTATTGTGAAACTTACTTTACTCAGCAAAGCTAAGTCTCTATGAATTGTATTGCTATATGCTCACTGTATGAGTATAGTTTGTTGTAAAAACTCATTAAATTGGTGTGATAGCCTAAAGAGATTAAGTGAAAAAAGAATATTTAGTTTTTATAATCAAATAGATCACAAGGATTATAATACATGGAAAGGTAGAAAATATTAGATAGACTTGGCAAAATTCATTCGTGTTGAAGGGACTGAACGTAACTCTATTGAAAAGTGAACTAGTACAATCTTCGTGCGTCTTTTTTTTTCTTACCCTACACTTTTTTATTCATGCACTTGTTTGGATGATCGATTTGGATGTTTCCTTTAGACTACCATATCAAATTGTATCTTAAATCCTTTAATTTTGCGAAAAGCTTTTAAAAATCACACACACATAATTCAACTCCCCTTTTTGTTGTTATATTTTCCTTCAGTTTGTCTTTTAAATATTAAATTGAGTGTTTTTTTCCTTAATTATCAAATAAATAAAATAAACTATGAAGTTATATATGTGATATTTTTTAAAATATATAAAAAAAATTTTTTCCTCATGATATTTTTTTAAATTTTTCTATAACTTTTATATTGATATAAATGTATATTTTAAATTCAAAACAAATTTCGTTTATATTAAGATTATCCCAACACATGAATAGATGGAGGGTGACCCATGAGAGCCATGGTTATCCCTAGACTTTAAAGTATACTTATATTGTTAAATAAAAATAAATTTGGTCCCCTTACTTAATATAAAAAAAATTATTGTTAAAAATATTAATACTCATGTAAAAAAATTACTGATATTTTGAACTCTCACAATGATGTAGTGATGCATTATATTCTATTATGTTTATTGTTATTTTTATTTTTATTAAATATTGTTCAGAATAATATTTAGGTTATATTCAATGAAAGAAAAAACAATTCTAAAGAATTCAGTTTTGCCATGCATTATACATGTTTAAGGCCTTGAATGTCTTGTAAATATCGGTTATAGTAACTTGAGAGTGTGTTGCTATTTTTTTTTTAATTTCTTATAATTTTATTGTCACTACTTGGTATGCGTTTGTATGTAAGTTACAATTGTTAATTAGTATATATCACTCATACTCAATCTAGTTATATATTTATTTTACACATAAAAATATTATATATATATATATATATTTATTTATATTTATATTAAACTTCTTTGTACAAACAAAATATTAAATTTCTTGCATATATTATCTACAAATAAAATTAATTTTTTCATTGAGTTATGTTTTTTTTGTTTGAACTCTTTTTACACCAAACTTTTAACTCTGCGTGAATAAAGTGGTAAACATAATATAAATATGGGAAAATATGTTTTTTATCTCTCTAAAATATGTCAAATTTGGTTTTTGTCCTTATAATTTTTTTTCCATTTTTAGTCCTTCAAAATATGAAACTTGTTATTCTCAATCTCTTGCCCTCCAAAATATTATTAGTTTTTTTTCTTAATAAACCTTAACTTATCCCTTTAGACGATAGGTCTTATGGATGACGTCTTTGGATACTAAGTGCTGTGAATGACACTTTTGGATACTAAATTTTGTAGATGATATCTTTTGACGCATCCATTTTGGACTTGTGGGATTGAGATTAATAACTTTCATATGGATAAAAAATTTTAAAGAGACAAAAACTGAATTTGATATATTTTAGAAGAACCAAAAACATATTTTACCTTATAATTATTTAACAAAAACAAATTTTATGTTACAGCTCCAGAAGGAAAAAAAACTCTAATAAAATGCTATTATGATAATTAATTATTCCACACTTTTTTATTTTTCTTCTATTCTATCAAATTCCTTACATGCTTATTAATAGGGATTCATTTAAGTAATTTAGAGGAATATACACGGGATTTCAATTAATAAAAAAATGTTAAAAAGAGAGTATTAAGTCACATATTGTTTTTATTATTTTTTAAAAAAATTGTCATTTTTATTATGCACGAACAAATCATTGAAAACCTGAGCAAAATAAAAGTAACATTGATCTTTTTAAAATATTAGTAAGAATAAAAATTTAGAAAAATATTTTCTTTAATTAAATAAACTATGAACTACATATTATAGTATTATTTGATATTTTATTTTAAATGCTTTTTCTATTGTTTTATATTGACCCGCCGCTAATAGGAAGAAATTTTAGAATATTTAATAAGTTTTATATGAAATCTCACTATTAATAATTGCTTTAAAAATGTTTATCTACCTACCATTCTAATGTTGCTATTTTATATTCTCGTTAGGCAAAAAACAGCAGATATCTGAGCTGATCTGCGTGCCCGGTAGGGGGACTATGAAAGAGACTGACGAGGCGAGTTTGGGATATCATAGGGCTGAGAATATGGTGTTTCTCAAACTTTTCTCCAGTAAAAATATTAGATTATTCACAAATGTTATGTAGATGGGTGTCTAAACTGAGGCTTATGAACTCACTTCGAATATACAGATTTGCTTTGTTTGATTCATACCGATACATCTAAACCTCATAACTAATTCGACTGGAATATCAAGTTAATCAGGTTTATAAAAAAAAAACGAGTCATTAAATTACTAATACGTAAAAATTTGAGTTTGGTCAAATATAAATAGGAAATTTTAAATTTGGTCCTAAGTTTTAACGAAAAAGGAGTTAGGCCTATTAGCTTATTAAATTTTATTAACTAAAGCATACTCTAACAAACTAACACTAAGTTTTAACGAAAAAGGAATTAGGCCTATTAGCTTATTAAATTTTATTAACTAAAGCATACTCTAACAAACTAACACTTAATCCATATATTAAGTGTTAGTTTGTTAGAGTATGCTTTAGTTAATAAAATTTAATAAGCTAATAGGCCTAACTCCTTTTTCGTTAAAACTTAGGGTTTACGTTGTTCTTCTTTTTCATGTCTAATGTGTCTCAATTTTTCAATTATATAACCACATATATCATGTGTTGTAGTGATGTCTATCTCGTTGCAAATTCCAGTCATACAACCACATGCCTTATCTTCGGTCTTTTTTTTTTTAATCCAAGAAGGAAAGCCGTGTTGAACATTCCATCGCTGAGAAATGTTTGAATGTTGTGCTGCTTAATATACTATCACTTCTCAGCATTTTGCTATTTGACTTGCTAAATTAAAAAAAAAACCTCAAATTCGTCGGTCTTGAAGAAAATTAGTTGGCCCAAGCAATTGTTTCAAGAGCATAATTGATGTAACATGCAATACAGACCAATTACCCTACTAATTCACTGTGGTTGTTAGCCAATTTGATGAATTTAATATGAATTTTTCAAAAGTTGCTAAACCCTCAATCAAACAACATTACTTTATATAAATTTATATATGTTTATATTTAATAAACATAGTCCTCACCTAATCGTATTAACTTTGGAATAACTATAATTCGGTCTGAGAAATTATTGTATTAAATATGTCCCATTCCTAATCATGATGAATTTAGTTTACCTATATCTTAATTTTTGGGTTTGTTGACCCCTACCCTAATAACAACACTGCTATCTTGGATCACATATCGAACCAACTATCGAAATTGTTCCTTAGTCTTGAATTGCGTGATTACCCTTAACATTAGGCACGAGTCTTGTGTGCGGACAATATATAATGTAATGAAAACCATTCATTGAGAACACAAATCCCTTAATGACAAATGCATTGCTCAATCTTGCTAAACACCTAACATGTTACTTTATACATGTAACAACTGGATCGCAATGGAGATCGCAATGGAGATGACGAAAAATAGAAAAAATGAAATTCAAGTTTTTTTCAAAGAAAGAAAAATAAACTCAATGGAGTCGCCACCAATATTTATTAAGGAAAATATTAGAAAAACCTTGAAAAGGATAAGACAAGTCTACGAAAACAAATTTAGGGTTCAGGAGTCGATTATGCATAGGGAAGGTGTTACACCCCACGACGTCCGTCCTAAGACGGTTACCTTAATTAGATAAGTGAAACTATTATGATTTATAAATTGTTATTTTCACCTTTCAAACACAGATATAGTTGGACTTTGTTATTGGGAGAGGAAAGATATGTGTTTTTTTTAACTTAACAAGATTTGTCTCTTGCTCTTACGTATCTTCTTGTGCAATGGAGAATTCAAAGCTCACATAGTTTTGGCAGAGGTTTGGAAGGTGATTAGAAAGAGGTGGATTGTTCTTTAATGCCTAAAGATAATTGGAAGGGAGTGGACTGTTCACTAACGTCCATAGAACCTTAAAAAAGAATAAATTATCCATTAACGTCCAAAGATTTGGAAAAGAGATAAATATTTTTATTGTTGAAGTTGTTAGGAATTGCATCCTACTCCTACATATCTCCTCTCCTTATGTAATGGAGAATTCAAAGTTTACGTAGTTCTGGAGGAGAAAAATGTGTACTTCTATTAGTGTTCAAAGATGGTTAGAATATAATGGTAACACATGGAGCAGGAGTTGCTTGTTGGCTCATCCATCTGAAAGGAAAAAGAAATGGAAATAGACATAGCAAAATGAAATGACAATCTGGAGCTCTAAATCCAAAGAGCTTTGGACGAGAAGCTGACAAAATTAAGGTTGAGCCAAGATCCAATTACCAAACCAAAAGTGCATCTACAATGACTATTGGTCTTGAAGGGATGATTTGGTATTCTTGTTCTCACTGCCATATTTCCTAGTACCCCAATTTGAAGCTTGTTTTGACCCATTAGTAGAGCTACTCTTTATACCACTTTGATTCCACTTAATTAATGAACCACTATCGGATTTTTTTCAATTAAATAATTCCTTGATCTAGAGTTTCAATTGCTTCTCTAACTCCAACCATTACTATCCGGTGTCCTGATTAGCATCAATATCTGAAGTAACATTTGAGTTTTTGACTTCCTTGACTCTACTCGTTCTGGATTTCCAACGAATCCAAGTAGATTGCAAGTTTCCTTTGTATGATCCGCTTTTAAAACCACCGTTGTCACCTCATCTAGTTATAATTTCATTTGACCATTGACCATTGACCATCGTTCCAATCCGGAGATTCATTTCCAAATGTCTTGGTTGTATTCCAATTGCTTTCACTATTGTTTTGCTATAGTCGAATGTTAACCAGAATAGGATTAACAAGAAGATTGCCAATAATTTTTCTTACTTCTTTTGGCCAAGTTGCTATGTACATGAGAGTTTGTCTATGTGGTGGATTTAAGGCTTAAAACCCATATCAAGCATTTGTGAGTCTCATCAAGCATAAGAAGTGGAACTTGCTCAAAATCAATTTTCTTCATTTCAAGTATATCATTGAGTCGACCGGGTGTGGCAACAACAATGTTTGCTGCCTTACACAGATCTTTCCCATTGAAGAAGTATTGCAACAACTGCTGAACTTTAAGAATTATAGTAGAGCCACCAACAAGGACAACATCATGAACGATGCTCTTATCCATCTTTGCATCCCTAAGACACTTCTCCATATGCTCCATAAACTTCCTGAGGAGGTCTATGTTGAGTTCCTCAAACCTGGCATGGGTGATTGTTGAATAGAAATCAAAGCCCTAAAATAGAGAATCAATCTCAATGGTGGTCTGAGCAATGGATGAGGGTGTCCTCTTTGCCTTCTCACAAGAGGTCCCTAACCTTTTGAGGGCTGTTGAGCTTCGACTAATGTCCTTCTTATTCTTTCTCTTGAACTTGTGCACAACACCATTCTATTATCGGAATCATCTCCTCCGAGATGAGTGTTTCCAGTTGTGGCCTTCACTTTAAAGATACCCTCCTCGATGGTGAGGAGAGAAACATCAAAAGTACCACCTCCAAGATCAAAGATCAACACATTCTTCTCACCAACACTAGTGGCTTTCTTGTCTAGCCCATATGCAATTGCAACAGTAGTTGGCTAATTGATTATTCTCATAGCATTGAGGCCAGCAATGACACCAACATCTATGGTATCTTGACGTTGAGAGTCATTGAAGTAAGCAAGCGCAGTGACAACAACATTTTTCACAGTCGATCCAAGATAAGCCTCTACAATCTCCCGCATTTTTGTTAGGAACATGGAAAAGATTTTCTCAACAACAAATTGCTTTTCCTCACCCTTGTAATTGACACCAATAGTGGGTTTCTCACCAGCACCAACAACCTTGAATGGCCATAGCCTTATGTCACTCTGAATAGAAGGGTCACTAATTCTCCTTCCAATCAACCTCTTCGCGTCATTTTCTCATCTTGATGTGACACAAAGTGTTTTGATCCTCCAGTTCCTTCCCATTTATCCTTGTAAGACTCATGCGTAAAGGGTATAAATATTCCATTCCAAGGTTAGCAAGTGATATAGTAGGTTCTTCTAATAACTCTTGTAGATTCGATCATTTCTACGATCATAAAAAATTTGTGGCGGCTCGGAAAGAAAAAGCAGTAGAATTAGAGTAGTTTAACTCCAATGATCACAGTGAGTGGTTTGGTGATGGAGTGAGACTAGGAACTTCACCCCATGCATTGCCACTTTCCATTCCCAAAATACATTATTACTTGAGATACTCGAGATTTTTTTTTGGTAGACTCAAACCTTGATTTTCTTCCAGTTTTATTAAGTTAAGCTGAGGCATTATTCCACTTACACTAGAAATAAAATCCATCTTTTGCATAACTTGGCAGTTCAACATTGTTATTTTCTCCACCAAACTGAAATGCTCCAATTTGTGGCTCCAAACTAATACTCAAGAAAGGGAACTGATGTTGTTGAACTTGTCACAGATTGTTCATCCGCCATTACTCACCAAGGTCATTTGGAAACATAGAGCCACCACTATTACCAAGTATTAAGCAGGTAGTAAAAGCAAGGATATAACCTTATGGGTCTCAGAGACAGAGCACATTTTCCAGCATCCCCTATGTGTCAATGTCAAGCTCAACTAAAGAATATATACATACACGTGTGCCACAGATAGGCGAGGAACTTTAGCAGTATATTGAAAATTTTGGAAAATGATTCTCCCGAGAGTGTAGACACAATCAGAGGAGAGAGAGTACCATTCGTCTAAGAGTAGATTACCAAATTTGACAAATACGAGGAGACAATAGAATCAAACAAAAAAAAGAAAGGGAATATAATCTCAGGTTTCTAACTGAGGTATAGGATGAGATAATGACAATGTATAGCAAAGTTGTTCTTGATTCCTTATCAGAAGGGGTTCGCGCATCATGAGGAACAAGAGGGGGAGCCATTCGTCGACTCTCCACTCTTGAGTCGTATTGATGGAAGAGTTCAACCAAACTATAGAATCATCTAACACAAAAGGGGAAAACAACATCCATAGGCCTTAGGGATTATGAGAAACTAAAGGGTTACCTGAGTAGAGTACGCTTCGTAGATGCTGTTGTAAAACACTTGGCTCCTTCTTCTCCTCCCTCACTCTGCGTTTGCCTATGGGTACCTAAATCCAAATCTCCTTGCTCTTTCTATCACAAATTTTCCAGCTCTAAGTTTCCAACAAATTTTACTGGGGTTGTCAGTGGGGAGCTCGTCCCATCTCTTTCAGAAAGCTGGGAAAATGAGTTATTTCTCTCGCATCTCTTTATCCAATTAGCACGACATATGGGGAAAAGGCACGTCCAATCCACAACTGACTAATCTTGATACATCATAATGACAATTATGATTGATTCAGGAGCACATGGTAATAACAAAAACATTACATAACATAACTTCCATAATGGGACAAACACTTTGACACAAATATCTCGATCCATGAAGGATTCATTTTGGTGATCCAAAAAAAAGTTGCTAAAAGTAATTAATAAGTTGATGTCATTCAACGTCAAAATGAAAAGGGTTAACAAATTGGAGGCAAAGTACCATAAATGCCCCACTTGGTCTTCACTAAGTAGAGACATCTTTGTTCACAAATTGTCCTAGCACTATAGAAGCTCTTACACAATTGACGTGATTCACGCACACTTGCCAAAGCTACCATAGAACCTATTTAGGACACGACATTAAAGGATGAAACCTAAAAGGAACCGTCTGAGATCTTTGACAAAGTTCTTACTCAACATCGTGACTAAACAAGTAATACAACATATACATTAACCTACAATGACTGTAACACATCGTGCTTTAACTCATCTCTAATAAGCTATAACAACTTCCCCCACTCTAGAGTAGTATGATGGGACTAGAGATTCACACGAGCATATTAACACGTTCTAGTTTGTCATGTCATACAAAGACGCCTAAGGGTAGTTCCATGTTAGGCTTAATAAGGAATTCATGTTATCTAAAGATGCATTATAAATAAGTCATGATATTTAGATAATTTAAAAAATAGATAAAAATAATACTTAGTAGACACCATTAATGAAAAACTATTAAAAGATTATATGAAAAATAAGAAATTATGTGAAGACTATTATAATTTTTTAAAAAATAAAATACTAAATAATTTTTTTTTATATTTAAAGAACAAAAATATAATTTAGCATCTTTTCTTACTTTCTTCATTCCACTCTTCTATGCACAAATAACAATGAAATATGTGTAAAAAAAATTAAAAATTCAGGAATTTAAACTTTAAAAGATAAATTTAGTAAGATAAAAGGAGTGTAGATAAATGTTAAAAAAATAATTTAATGATATATTTTTTTAAAAATTTTGTTATAACGATTTCTAAAATTTACAAGAGAACATAAATTTTTTTATTTAAAAAATACAAAATAACCCTAAATTTTAAAGGACCGAACCAATTATTTAAAATTAAAACCAAAGAACAAAAATATAGTTTAGCATCCTTTCTTACTTTCTTCATTCCACTCTTCTATGCACAAATAACAATGAAATGTGTGTAAAAAAATATTAAAAATTCAGGAATTTAAACTTTAAAAGATAAATTTAGTAAGATAAAAGGAGGTAGATAAATGTTAAAAAAATAATTTTATGATATATTTTTTTAAAATTTTGTTATAACGATTTCTAAAATTTGCGAGAGAATATAATTTTTTTATTTAAGAAATACAAAATAACCCTAAATTTTAAAGGACCGAACCAATTGTCTATTCTTCTGCGTCATAGTTAAACTTAGAACCAATTATTATTTTCGCAATCTATAATTTATGAGCATGATCCACTTATCATTGAGCTTATATATGGATCAATTTTATTTTTTTTTTGGAAAGGCCAAGAATGATGCATCTCATTATCTACTTGCAAATTCCAATTTCACTATTGTTTAATAAATATAATTTGCGAAAAGCACTCACAAGTGACAGTTTGGCCGAGTGGTCTAAGGCGCCAGATTTAGGCTCTGGTCCGAAAGGGCGTGGGTTCAAATCCCACAGCTGTCAAATGTTTTATATTTCCTTACATTTTATGACTAAAATTTCTTTTGTAAATTTAGGCAATATCGTTATCCTCCATTGGGCCAAGGTGTCCAAAGGCGGTATGTCCCAGCAGAACTAAAAGGCCGGTCAAAGTAAAAGTATAGCAGAGAATGGCGGCATCTCTGAAAATCAGAAACAGCTTCCACCTCCTAACTCGCTTCCTCAACTCAGCGAGTCTACCTCGTCGAAGGTGGCTGGAAACCATAGCCTACGAAGAACTGCGAGCCCATCCGGACAAGCCTCACACTTCAACGGCCGTTTTCATCCATGGCTTCTTGGGATCTGCCAGAAACTGGAGATCCTTCTCTCGCAACCTATTGGCCTCTCTCTCCGACTCCTCTCCCAATTCTAGTATTTCACGCTCGGCTCTCCCATTTTCCTTTTCGATTTCCTAGTTCTGAACTCATTTATCATTTATCAATTATCAATTTTCTTTCCCTGTAGATTGGAGGACGGTGATGTTGGATATGAGGAACCACGGGAAATCGACGGAGAGGAAGCTGAATCCGCCTCATAATATGGACAATGCGGCCAAAGATTTGGCCGATTTGGTAAAGGCTGAAGGTTGGTCTTGGCCTGAGGTTGTTATAGGTCACTCCATGGGTGGAAAGGTGGCTTTGCAGTTTGCGGAGAGTTGTAGCCGCGGTGACTATGGCCATTCTGCTCTGTCGCCTAAACAGGTTTTTCTTCTCTTCTCTATCGCAATAGCTAGTTATAAATTCAACGGTTTAATTCTATAATAAGAGAAGTTATTTAGTGGTTGATGTTAGTCTTATTGGTCTGAATGTATATGTTGTATGTTTATGTGTATGGTAAAAATAAAATGGTAAAGAAGGAGGAACATGCTATCTTGTTATTGCCAGAAATGAGAGGTCTAAAGTAATAGTATCAGCCTCTGAAGATGCACCAATACTTCAAAATTTGGTAAAGTATCAGAAATTGGTAATAGCACCACCCTTACTGAATTCTGATACGTGTATTACAGGGCTGCCTCTGTATTAGAAGTTGGGTGTCTTATATTTTAACCTCTTACATATGTTTTTTCTTCAGATAGAAATGACTTTACTATCATAAATTGAATTATAACATTCGCATTTAAATTTGGCTATGATAATGCTTTTTCAATGAATTTTGCTAAAGATTAAAGACCAATAATAATACCATAACAACGGAACATCAACTATATTAAAAAAAAAAAAGAAATCAAGAAAAGTAAATAATAAACTATTAAGACATGTATAAATAAAATTATATTTTACTTAATATACATTGTCATAGCCGTATCCTTTTTTTTTTTTAAATGATCATATTTATGTATTATATTATATCATATCCAATATACTTTATCTTGAGATGCAATATGTAGCATCTGAGAATTTAGATAGCAGAAGCTTTAGCCTTGAGATGGAGTCTGCAACTGGCAATTGATGTGGGATGGAGAGGATTGAAAGCTGAGTCTGATTCTCAAGTTGTTTGCGCATGTTTTAAGAGCAGTAAAGGAAGTCCAGAATTGCTCCTCATAGTGAAGGGCTGTATTCGGTTAGCAGAGAGTTTTAACTTTTTCTCTTTATCTCTTGTTAAAAGAGATAGCAATAAACCAGCACATGTTATAGCATCACTTGCTAGGTGCTACCAAAATTCCGTGTGGTAAGACTTGGTGCCTCAGCAAGCCTTATCCTCTGTAATGATGGAATCTTTTGTCCTTTTCTTCTAAATGAATGATTTTATTTTCAAAAAAAAAAAGAAAGAAGATAAAGGTACAGCAGTATTCATCTGTGACTGTAATGCTTGTAAAATATGCATACCTTGCAGTGCATTAAAATTGTTGGTTGAAAAATGTTGTTCAACAGATACAAAGAGCAGCCTTATGATGTGCTGGTCGCAATATACTGTCATTTTTCTCTTGTTTTGGGGATAAGTAAGACAGGCCCATCTAGAACTTATTTTTTTACCTATATTAAATGATGTCTATGCACATTATAAGATTTGTTATATGCTTTGAATTAGTATATCGTTCACTCTGGTAGAGTTTTGCATTTTGAAATTTCCCTATCCTGTGTGTTTTTTTAATTATGATGTAACGGATTATAAGAATTTAATTATACTTACCTAACTATAACTAGCTTTGACCAAAAGACATAAATGAATATAGCTTAACTTGTTTAATGTTGTAAATAGTTCAGAAACACCTCTTTTACTTTAACATTTGAGCAAAGTAAAATAAACTATAACAAACTTGTTCTGCATACAGTATGCAACCTGTATACCATCATGAATGGAAATGGTATCAATTGATAGACTTGTGAATTAACGAATGTACCATTAAGCTTTAAGAAACATACAACATCCCTAGTATATTTTCCATTTTCTTTCATCTTCTAACTTTCTGAGCTATAATATTTTGATTTTCAAGAATCATTGTATTATAGATTTTAAATTGAAGTATTTGTACTATAGGCCTAATGTCCTTTGTTTCTCTTTTTATCCCTCCTGAAGAACAGCTCTGGGTATTGGATTCTGTCCCTGGGGAAGTGAACCCTGAAAACAGTAATGAAGAAGTCCGGGATGTTTTAGCAACCTTGCAAAGTATACCATCACAAATCCCATCTCGCAAGTGAGACTCTATATCCTTGAACGTATTCTCTTCTCATATTAGTTGTAAGTTTGTCAGTGGGCTAGTAATCATTTTTGTGTACAGAGTGGACATTATCTATGTCCTGATATATGTTGCTTCCTCCAGTAGCATTTTTGGAGTAAAAGATATATGAATACATGCTAAACAATATGTATGAAGCTAGTTTTGTGTCTTTCAAAGAATCATACAGACCGTAGAGAGAGAATTGCTCATTTTTCATTTAGTTTTATGTATATAATTTTCTTCAGTCTATAAATAAATGAAGCCCGTATCAAAGTCTGGACATTTTGTGTGATGTACAGTGGAACAAGGCTTGCTAGACATTTTAAGCACAAAAACTGTAATTGTGGTCATTTATATTGCGGAAAGGACATTATAGGCTCTTCATTTTCTTTTAATGAGGAGACGATCTGATTCGTTGTCTAATGTCTAAAAAAATTGGTGTCTTGAATCTTGTTGTAAGTGCAGTGTATTAAATACCATCACAAATACGATATACGAATCGTCCTCGTGCCAATCTATACTGTAGACTTGTAGTTAGACTAAAATGTACACTATATCTCTTTCCAGGTGGCTTGTGAGTCATCTGATGGGACTTGGTTACTCTAAAGCACTGTCGGACTGGATAGGCACGAACCTGAAAAAAGTAGGTGATCATGAGACATGGATATTTGATCTTCAAAATGCTAAGGAGATGTTCGATTCTTACTGGTAAATGAAGCATTGTTTGGTTTGTGTGAACGTTTGAAAAATGATATTTTCATTGTTTTTTATACAAATATTTAAAATTAAAAATAAAAACAGAAAACAATTCTTCAAATATCTAACAGGAGTTTTGACCTCTTTTGAAATAAAAATGAATGAATGAAAACTTCATTTTTGAACTTGTTCTTTGTTTTCTTTTCTGCTATCTTCCTCCACGGCACAAAAGTAACAATCCCCAACGTTATAATTCTGCAGGGAGAAGTCCTATTGGGATCTATTGGAGAACCCTCCCAAAGACATGGAAATAGTAATTGTGCGTGCTGAAAAAAGTGATAGATGGGACCAAGATGCTATTGAGAGGATCCAGAAACTAGCCAGTCGGGGAGGTTCTGACTCTCTTGGAAAAGTTTCCTTTTGTGTTCTTCCAAATGCTGGTCATTGGGTTCATGTGGACAACCCAAAAGGACTTCTTGAGATTGTGGCTTCCAAGATATCATCCCTTTAGTTCATGTTGTAGCTGGACTAGGGGGTATCAGAGTCGAAATTCTTAACAATAAGCAGAAGAGGTTGGTCAGTAATAACATATTTGATTATACGATTTATCAACTACAAAAGAATTTACATACAATTTATTATATGTGCGAGCATATTTCATACCGCTACAAAACTAACTAAAACCAAGAAGGATTCATAATTGTCATGTCCACTTTACTAACGCTTATTTAAGGTGTGTTTAATTATTTTGATATGTATTGGGTATTGTTTTGATAGCTTTTATTATAAAATAATAGGACAAGAACTTAAAACAACTTTATGTAAGCTTTATTTTTTAATATATATAATTTTGGTTCGTTATGCTTTAAACTTTCATCACTAGAGAACAAATAAATTATTCAGTGAAATTTTTCGTTGTAGCAACTGGATAATTAGTTTTCGTTTGATAATATGGAGAAAAAAGAAAAAGGTGAAACTATTATTATTTATCTTGCTTTCCCCCCTTTATCTAATTTATTAAGAAAAATAATTAAAAAATACTTTGTACATTATATGAATATTGTTAAA
Organism: Mucuna pruriens; assembly: GCA_025330945.1. Taxonomy (NCBI): domain Eukaryota; kingdom Viridiplantae; phylum Streptophyta; class Magnoliopsida; order Fabales; family Fabaceae; genus Mucuna; species Mucuna pruriens. The sequence goes on from JAENHJ010000528.1 coordinate 5,509,889, forward strand.
TTTGAATATATAAATAAAAATCTAAGAAAATTATTTAAAACTATAACGGTAGTATGTTTGATTAATTCATGTAAATTTTTTCAAAAATTATATTAAAAGAGAAGTATTTCATAATGAATTTGAGAATTTAAAGAAAAAATTACAGTGAAATCACATATCTCAATAAAAAATCATCTCACTTTCTAAAGTAAAAAATTCTAATTTATAATATAAATTTGGATATATTAAAGTGGTGAATTTCACTTTCTTACACCTTACCTCGCGAATTTCTTCCCATGTGATTATATTATTTTCGTAAAGGGATGATGAGATTTTATAAGGCCCATGTAATTATATTATTTTCTATTTCAGTTTGATGCATACAAGACAGACCATTAAGCTTTTGGGAAAATATTTTTAGTTAGCAAATTATTATTTCCATAATTGAGTGTATAATTTATGTCAGTTAAAAGTATTATAAATTTTTCATAAGCTCGGAAATTTTCTGAATTATTTATCACCTTTATTTGTTCATGAACCTTTTTTTTCTTTTCTTTTTACTGAAATTCGAAAAATTAATCTTTAGCTACTATGATTTTATTTTGGGTCCTTGGTACAGAGCAGGGAAAGCAATCAACGACTAAAAGTGGGCGAGCAACGGGCCCATAACTAGTAATGCAGCGAAGCCTGGTGCTTTGTAATAAATAAAAAAAAATACAGGAGATTATATAGGACTTTCTTATTTGGCAGGTGAGGGACAGGATAAAAATTAGAAAGAAGAGATTTCTTTTTTTTTGGTATGAGATCTAAAACAATGTTCTTCACGAGACAAAATATTTCATTTATTTTTCTTATGGAACTCATTGAAAAAAATTCTTTTCTCATGTTTATTATTCATTTTTCTCAATTTTCTTCTCTACATAAATATAAACATCATCTTTAGACATAAAATTATCTTTACAAATATAAAATTGTATTGACACATACTCTCTACTTCTTTTTCTATTCTTTTTATGCTCAATGTTCCCTACATTTAAATAAAATAAAGAACTTTTTTTAATTTTTATCTATTTAAATAACATAACATAGCTGGACAAAGATGACAAGAAGAGCGCAGAGTCTCAAACAAGGTAAGAAAAAAGAGAGCCCAATAAGGACACCCAAGCACAATCCGTCCAACACCAAGGCCCAAGCACAGTAGTGAGTAGTGAATACAAAACCCTAGAAAGGAGAGTATAAAAGGGATGGGTATGAGGGATTGAAATTTCTGAATCGAGAGAGGGAGCGAATCAGCGGAGCGGCAAAGATGCAGATATTCGTGAAAACCCTAACAGGGAAGACCATAACCCTAGAGGTCGAGAGCAGCGACACCATCGACAATGTGAAGGCCAAGATCCAAGACAAGGAAGGTACGCAACTCATATTTCCAATATCCATTCGTTCATTCATCGCATCGCATTTCCAATTTCCATAACCTCAATAACTCGTGGCTCAATGTTCAGGCATCCCTCCGGATCAGCAGCGTTTGATATTCGCCGGTAAGCAGCTAGAAGATGGAAGGACCTTGGCTGATTACAACATCCAGAAGGAATCCACCCTCCACCTCGTCCTCAGGCTTCGCGGCGGCATCATCGAACCTTCCTTGATGGCTTTGGCTCGCAAATACAACCAAGACAAGACCATCTGCCGCAAGTATGCACTCCCCTTTTCTTTTATTGCTTTTTATTATGGGACAATTACTTAGCCCCTTTTGCTTTTCATGTGTAAAATGGGTTATACTTGTTCCCTATATTCACGTCCATCTCTACTTTGTCAACTGTGATTATTTACTCACTGTTGATTTTCAATGGCTGGTACATTCCACTTATATTTCTAATTCCTTTGCTATTATTTGCCGTTCCTTTTATTTACTGAAGTGTCGTGTTTTTTGTTTGATAGATGCTATGCTCGTCTGCATCCTAGGGCTGTGAACTGCCGCAAGAAAAAGTGTGGCCATAGTAATCAGGTTAGTATATGTTAAATTTTTGCACTTGTTATTTTTAGGTTAGTATTTATTTATTTATTTGTTAAATGGTCATTGCTCTGAATGTTGTTTCTCTCTTGCAGTTGAGGCCAAAGAAGAAGATCAAGTAAACTCTGGGTGGTATTGTTGGTCTCTTCTTCGTGTTGCACTTAGGACAGGGACTGGTTTGTTGATTTACATAATTACTGTTGAACATTTCTGGTTTTCATTAATGTTAAATGTTTTGGATGATATTTTTGTAGTGGTCAATTATATTGTTATGATGACATTATGATCTCTTTCAAGTTGTAGTTTATGTTTGGGAATCGCTCTTCACACTGTTTTCTCAAAATTTACAAATTTCATTTTCCTTACACGACTGTTTTAAAGGTTTATTAGCTCATTTTATCGAGAATGAGTCAACTAGTAATCGTTTGCTATATTATAAATGATTTCTTTTTACTTATTTTTGCTTTTATCTTAAACATCTATGTTTTTGTGCACCAAATGAAATGATTTGTAGTTTTGAACATTTATGTTATCAACTTTAGAACTTAGTATATATATTTCATCCTATAGTTTGACAATTTGGATTGTTAGGAGTTGTAAAGAACAAAAAATGAAATCATTTTAATGTTAAGATTAACTAATGTGTATTACATTTTGAGCGCAATTTTTAAAATGAAAGAAAAGATAGTATTTTAAGTAAGTTTTATGAGGCAAGTGTTATTTACGATGAATGATATGTGAACCATGGCTTAAAGCGCTGGTATTGTATTAAGCTAATACCAGACAGATTATGGCCTGTAATTCACTGATCAAGCTTAAGGTTTTTGAGCTCTGCTTCATTCGCAATGAAAATGAAGCACCGGCATTTGTCTTTGAAGCACCATGGCAGTAACGGATGTTATGTCATTTTAATTTAAGATAGGTTCGAATTCGGTTTGTCATTGACTGCATCCTTGCCACGTTGCCACTCCGTTAAATAATGTTCACAGCATTCTTGCTACTTGAAATCGTTTGGTTGCTCGTCGAAAGCTTTGGCATCTGTATTGGTAATCTTTATGAGCTTAATCTGAGGTTATCTAATATGGTTGTCGCACTTTAATTTTTGTATCCGTGTTCTACATATCTAATATGAACAACCTTGGTAAATATGGCTCTATCGAAACAACGAGATCCTACTTAATAGTTTTTTCGTTTTCGGGGTTTACTTGAGTGTCATTAATCGTGAAGTGTATTTGTGGTCCCCTATACATTTAAATGTCATTTTATCTCCAATACTATCAAGCTAACAAAGTGAAAAATAAAGTATATAGTTCCTATAATGTTTCAATTATTATGGGCTTTAGTCCAATACCCGAAAAAAATATACCAGTTATTATCCCTCAATTATCATTTGAACACAATAAATGGAAATTAAAAAAAAACTAATTGAATTATGTAAAAGGCATAATATGCAACTGTAAAGGAGCAAGCAATAGAATGTAAAATTTGGTGGAGAAAATAATATATATGAAGTGGGTAAGCTTCAAATCATTTCAATTATCCTTTTTTGCGGTCTGATTCAATTAATATATATTTTTTCTATTCATCCAGTTAATTTGAGAATTTAATAGATTTACATACCCTAAGGTGGACGGTGGAGGTGAACTAGTGGGATGGGACTGTTGTCACCTCCATTTTTTTAAATTTAAGATTTGAGAATGAAAATCAAGAATTTTTTTACAAGAAATAAAAATGTTTGTTTTGTTAAATTATTAAAGATTATTTTGAGGTTAGTCTAAAATATATGATAAAATATTTTATTTATTTATTTATTCATATTTTATTTTGTATTTAATAAACTTATGTAATTTTATTATTTATAAGATAATATCTATATATAGTAATTTTACATGTTATACATGTCAATTTTATTTTCTTTGTTAAGTCATTTTTTGTTTTCGGCCCGTGAGCCGAAGTTCTAGTTTCTTGGCTCCATTTCCGTAGATCACCCAACATATTTTTATATTTAAAGAGGTGGTGTTTTTAAAACTAATAATATTTTTTATAGAAAAACTAATATTTATTATATTAAATTTATGATATTTTATTTTACCTTTTTTGAGTTTCTTTTAGAGAAGATATATTAATAGATAATCTATTTAATTTAAATAAAATTTTTAAGTAAAAAATTAATAGAATAATTACAAACATTATAAAAAATAATAGTAATTTTCTTTCAATAGCATTACTACTTTGTGTGATTATGTATATAGTATGAATATACGTATGTGTATATATATAATGAATGATAAGTTATTCAAGAATAATTTTAATAGTTACTTTTCATTCTTAATTTTTTTTATAATTTAATGATTTTAATAAGTGATAAAATTTTATCTATTAGATGGAAAAAAATAAAAGATAGAAAACAAGAATTGCATATAGTTATTTTTAAAATAATTATATATATATATAAAAGAGTATGTTTTGTAAGTCATTATAATGGTGTCGTAATTTAAATTGCGATGCGGGATGACAAAAAATTGAAAATTATGTATCTTGAGTCCCTTTCGGGGAGAAGGAATAGAGATTACTGAGTCACCACCGATATTTTTATGGAAAATATCAATAAACCTACAAATGGATAAGGCAGATCTAGAAAGCAGAGTTAAGTCTAGGAATCAGTTACACATAGGGATCACCTAGTATTCCAATATGTTTACCACATGGTAATTACCCTAACTAGATGCATGAAATGAAATGACTTATGTGTTATGGTTTATGTCTTTCTAATGGAAGATATTTACAAGGAATGGATAAATGACATTTTTGGAATTTTTTTGGATGATTAACTTGACAAGAATTGTCTCTTACTCCTATGTATCTCCTACTGTGCGGAGAAATCAAAATTTACATAGTTCTGGACATGGATGGTCAGACGGAGTTAGCCTAGTGGTATGAGAAGGAGCTGAGACGGTTTCGGCTCCACGAGGCTAAGCATGTGTTTCAACAGTGGGAAGTGGTGAACTATCTGTTAGGCGTCCCGAGGTTAGATGAAAGTGAACTTTTCATTGGCATTCAAAAATGTTTAGATGGAGTAGACTATCCATTGGCGTCCACAAAGATAAATAAGGTGGATGAAGTGGGCTTTTCAATAGCGCCCAAAGAGTTTAGGGAATGGGTAGCTAGGAAGCTTAAGATAAGATGTTGGGGAGTTTTAGAGTAGGTGCTGGAAAGAGGGTCGAGACCGACTGAGTCCCGATAGTGCGAGTTGGTCCTAGTCACATAGAAATTGGTTCCGGAGTCGACTATATCTTGAAAACGGCTACATGATGGGTTGGTCTAGAGTCGGTCCCAGAAGGTCGTATTTTATTGGGTTATGCAAGGAAGTGTGTTGACTTAGGATTTTGGGTTTCTAAATGGACGTGCAGAAGTAGATTTCAAAATCACTTACCTCTGCAATTTTCTTTCTTTCGTTGCTTGTTCGTTCATTTATGAAAGCTTGAAATCAAATGAGGATTTTCAGACTTTCTATGCCTAAAGGTTTCCTTGTTTTCGAACTCTTTCTCTCAAAACTTCAAGACCCAACCAAAAAGGACCTCCTTTTCATTCAAACATTGATCCTTTTATAGGCATGTCTCTCATACTCGAGTTCATCACGGATCTTTAAGGAGATCTCCTTCATTAATGGTTGTTGACGTTTGCCTCCTTGGTTCTTCTTCCCAAGCTGCTTCCTTGTCTCTGCTTTCGCACCGTGGTAGAGCTAAGGATGACTTTCTACAGAAGCTAATGCCTGCCGTTTCTTTTGCATGCGTCTGCCCGAGGCGAGAAAAAGACACCTGCCACAGTTGCCTCCTCTGTTTTTTCTGTTTTTCTACCTTTTTGTCTGTTGCATATGTTCTCTTTTCTACTTTTTCCTTTTATGATGACCGGACAAAAATAGGATAAGACAAATAATTTATAATTTAGTTTGATTAAAATAAACTTGTTTAATATACAAATTTATTTTAATAATTTTTAGTTTGTTTGTGTGAGATACTTCTTTCAAATAGTTTATAAAAATAAGTTAGTTTACATACTACTAACTTTATATGTTTTATTTCTTTATTTTCATCTTCATTAGATTTTTTAAAATATCTCTTTATTCTTTTTTAATTTAAAAATTAAATATTTAAATTCTTTTATATTTATAAGCCAATTTATTAGTTAATATTATTAAACATTTTCAATTTATTTAGCTAACTTATAATTTTTCAAGTTTTAACTCTTAACTTATAATTTATAAACTAATTTTACCAAACTCGTCTAAAGTTTTATAATATACATAATACGTAAATTAAATAAAAACATTAAAGTAATATATTCTATAACTTTTATCGGTCGTTGATTTGTAATAAGTTTTCTCAACAATTTTTTTATTTGTTTTAAAATCAATCTTATTTGCCGCAAAATTGATTTTAATCATCTTAAATTTTAACGGAACAGCCTCAAATCCAGTTCAAACCATGTATTGTAGCCGTAAATTGGTAAATGTAACTTTCGTATAGGTAGGGGTCTGGTTGAGTACTGAGATCAATAACGAGATTATTTCTTTTTAATTACCTTTTATAGCAACAACGTTCTTCGAGATAAAAATATAAACTACCTGATTATATTAAAAGTTAGAAATCACACATTAATTTCTACTGCTTATAGCAACAACGTTCTTCGTAATATTTGGATATTTATTTCTACATTAATATTTTGCTCTCTTTTATTTTTATTATTATATTATATCACACATTTTCATTTCTCTTCTTATCCGTCGTTTTATTTTATTAGATATTTTTTTGTCGCATTATAATTTGAAGTTATAAGATACCAGACTCTTTAAATCTAGAACATTGTGAAGTAGTTCAAAATACCATAAATATGATTTTTAACACATTTGAGATAACGAAAAGTTATTCTTTTAATTTTGTAGGATATTTTTTAGATGTTAGATGTGTGAATATGTAAAAGATAAATCCAAGAAAAATAGAAATAATTGTATATGATAACACATAATATATTATCAACATATAAATACTCAAAAAATCAAACTCTAAAGTCATGGGTTCGAACCCCTATTATACTAAAATGAAATAAAGAAAAAGCTTAGCACACTATCTTTTAATACATTTTTTTTAACATAACTCCACTCATATTTATTTGATAGGACGGCTGCTAATTCATCCATTAATAAAGAACATGTTAAAAGGGATATTGTGTATCGAATATTTCTAGTATACAAATTGTATGATTAAGTTATATTGTTTTCTGCTTAATAATTGAGTTCATTTTATATAAGCAGATTTCATGCTCCACGCGTTGAGATTTTCCACGGTGATTGGTTCAGTACCATTGTTGAAAACAAATAAGTTTGCTTGACTCGTCACTGCTAGTTGTGGATAAATTCGAGACAGAATGTTTGTCTTCCCTCCTTCTCCAAAACTCTCCACTACCGAGTGATCAATCTGCCATTCAGTTCAAAACAATAAGCAATCATATATTAGTGTCTTGGAGCTCATAAATATTACATTATATATAAGAACCAAATGGAAAAATGGTTGCATTTCCACATACCAAACTCCTAAGAGAAAGTTTCTTTTTAGTGGTCAAATCTACGTCTACAAAGCCAGCAAATGATGGCTTGTACAAATGACTCTTCAAAGAGGAACTGATAAAAAATGCCAAAATAAAAAATAACCAATTAATAAGTTTGTATAAAAGATGTGAAAATAGGAAGAAAATTAGAAGTTGTGATCCCAATTTGAATAAGAGTAACCTTGTGGCATCGGAGCATAAGAGAACCACATGCTTATGTGGACCTTTGAAAATTCTGAAAAACACAGGAGTGAACTCCTCTAGATTTTGAGAAGCTAACGTGAGAAGCCCAAATGGACCAACCCCACCTTGAACTTTTGAACCCTTTTGGGCACACAGATCCTGCGCGTTTACCCAATTAGAATCATATGCCTCTGCCTTCTCCAAGCTTGAAAATGAGAATGTAACTTCCACATCTGCCTGTAATTATATAATATCATTAATTTTCAGATCTATTTAGTTATATTAACAATTGAGCACACCCAGTAAGAATCTGACCTGAGCAGCGGTGATTTCTTTTACTTTAACATAATCTCCCTTCTCAAGCTTCTCATTGTTCATGTTAACTTTTTTCCCTCTGAGAGTATTTAATTCTTGAACAGGCCATTGTAGTAATTGTTTCCCACTAGAATCGAGCCACACGGTTCGGGGAATAGCCTGATTATTTTAACACACACTTGCATATTTAAATTCCTTTAATAAAAAAAGGAAATTGACTTATAGGTGCATAATCTATTTATTTCCCTAAAGAAGCCTCCCATGCAAATAAAATTGAAAGTTAATTACCTGAATTCCTGCCCATCCTTTGCGAACATCGTCTTCCTCGGAATCAGACTCGTTCGCCCAACCCCACAAGATTCTTCGGTTCCTGCTTGGGTCAAAAAAGGACTTGGAAGCATAGAAATTACCATAGTCATACCTAAGTCCAGCCCAACCATCAACGGAAGTGTTATCCGGGATATACTTATCCTTATCCTCAAAATACGTTCCTAAGGTATAATAATCGAACCTAGTCATGTCCAGGCTATTCTTCAACACGTGCTTCACATGATTCCCCACCACGGACGCGTCTAACCCCCCCTTGCCTCGAACTGGAACCGGGTAAAAATCGGGGCACTCCCACATACCCGTTTCGCTCTTAGAATGGATCGGGTGTTTGGCCCGGACCCACGTCATAAAATCCTTGCTCCTATACAAATAAGCCATCCCTCTGTGCTTCCTTCTACTACCCACCAACATCCTCCAGTGCCCGTCCTTGCTCCACCACGCTGTCGTCGGGTCACGGAACGCGCTTCCGTTTACTCCTTTGCCGGCAACAACGATAGGGTTGAATTCGTCGGGTTTTACCCATTTTCTGAGAAACGGGTCGGTTGGGTCTTCGGGCACGGCGTAGCATTGAACCTGAGTGTTTTTCTGGTCGATGATTCCGGTGTAGAGGATCACGGGCCCCTTACCCGGGACTATGGTGGCCGACCCGGACCAGCACCCGAATTTGTCAAAGGGCTTCGTTGGGTAAATGGCGGGTTCCAGGGCCTTCCAATTTATGAGATCCTTTGATACTGAATGGGCCCACACGATGTTACCCCACACTGACCCTTTCGGGTTGTATTGGTAGAATAGATGGTACATTCCATTGTAGTACATGGGCCCTGTGTTGTTGGTAGTTACCAATATAAGATGCTAACTGAAATAATTATAAGTAAAATAAAATAAAATTCAGTTTCTACTTACCATTTGGATCTGCATGCCATTGATGCGTCCGTTAACAGCAATTTAGGAACCATCAAAGGATTATAGAAACGAAAGAAAGTTAGCATTGTTAGAAATTTTGGGAGAATACATTTATGATAACATGAGACTGTCACCAAATGTGTAAACAAACATGTAATATTGGGATTACATATTTTATAGAATGAAAAATATTAAATTCTACTGTTAAAATTGATACACAATGTTATCTAAAGGAATGAGACTCTGTGTTTCAAGTTAATGAAAGAAGTTTTGACCACCGGGCAAAATTTAAATAGTTTATATGAAATTATAGGTTCTAATTTTAGTATTGTTACTGTACATAAAACAACGAAAGAAATTGTGATAAATGATTGAGGTGATTGTGGGGCAAGTTTATTTTTATTTCTGCTACATACAAAATTTTGGGAAGATCATGTAATAGTAAAAGTGGTCGTTAGGTTCTCCAACAGAAATTCATCATGACGAAGTTAGCAAAAGTGTTATACCAATACCATAATAACAAAAATAATATTTATTTGAAATTTTAAGTATAATATAATTTATATAATTTTTAAAAATCTTAACATATGAAAATAAATAATTTTTTTTTTACAAAACACAGAACAAAATACTACAAATAATTACAAATATTATTCTGACTCGTCTTTAAAATATATCATACTTAATTTTTAAAAGTTGAATTAGGTAAAATTAACTTCAAACTACAACGAGTTAATAGGGGAGATCGGGTCATTATCCATAAATGGTACCATAACCTGTAACTCGTTGTTCTGAGATAACAATTCAAAAAACCAATAAATCTCCCCACCTGTCTCCACGAGATCCATGAATGATTAATTAACGTAATATTACAATTAGGGATGCATCTCCACGTGTCAATGATCCATTGTACCCAATAACATTGGCCATGTTGAGGCGGGGGATATGGAGGATTGAGTGGAGGTACCAACTAACAGACAACAATTTATTTTCTACCATTACATAGAATAGGACACGGGGTTTTTAAAAAAAATAGCAAAGTACAATGAGCACTATTTTTTTTTTTTCAAGCCATTCAGATAATATTTTCATATATAATAATTATCCTAAAAGTTTTATTTGAAATGATTTTTTATTAGATTATCATATAAAACCAAAGTTAAATACTATAAAGGTAAAAGGATGGACAAAAATATGATGATTTGCGCACTACGTGAGTGCGATAGTTCATATAGTTAACATAGGATAACCAGAGTCACTATTTTATTTTATTTTCACGATAACACATGTGTAGTTGAAATGATAACACCGTGAGTACGATAATTCATACAGTTGAAATGATATTTTTATTTTTATTCGAACAAATATTTTACAAAACATGTAATATTAGCAGGTGTCACTATCTAATATCTCTGATGTTCCTGACGAAAGAGAATGCAGTGGAAAACTATTCCACATGAAAAATAAAAACCCACTGTCCCTACCCCACTTCTCATGCGCTTAAGTCTATTACAAAGATATTATTGTATTACTAGAAAATTTAAAATTTATTATAAAATAATTTTCTCATTAATTTTAAAATTAATATTTATTTTGTAATTAATTTTTAATAAAAATAATTAATTACAAAATTATTATAATATTGATGATAGTATGAAATAAGTAATAAATTAACTAAGAGAATAATCTTAGTTAATTTGTAATAAATTTTTAAAATTTGTAGTTATTTTCTAATTAATTTGTAGTAATAAGAAGTATAAATAAATATAATTTAAATTTAGTTAGGAAAAAGTAATATTATAGTTAATTAATAGTTAATTAACTATTATTTAGCTATTAGTTTAAATGTTAGTTAAAATTAGTAGTAAAATAAAAAAAATTTGTAGTGTTAATTCCATAGTTAGATATGTTTGTAGAATTAATTTTAAGTAATTGTGAAGTAACTTTTGTTTGAACAATAAATATTAAAATATTAATTTTGGTACAAAATATTGTCTAAAAATTTATAATAAAAAATGAATTTGAGTATATAATTATCAAAATGAGAAAACTATGTTTGATATATTCTAAATTCAAGTTAAAACATGTTAAATGTGAATATAATCAGGATTAGGAGAAAGATAAAACTACTAAATTTCAAGATTTAGGCTCATTAAAAAATATTTATTATTACTTTTTATAAAATAAAAAACCACTAATGTCAACAAAAACTCAACATGTACCTCTCTTATTTAAAATGAAAACATCTCTCAAAATTTACTTTAAATCTCCCTCCTGATTGAGACAACCTAAATCTATTTAACATAAAAAAAAAATAGTTACGAGGATCGCGTAAAAATTTACCACTATCATACACACAATTATTACAAACCATACAATAACAAATCTACACAACACTAACACAAAGTGGTTTATGTACCCCTGCTTGATGTCCAATAGAAGAGTTTCGCATGCATCACTTTTTGAACTATTAGAAAGCCATGCAAAAAGGCATAACTTTAGCCCGATATATATATATTAATTTCATGGGCACTACATCACGAAGCAAATACCTTTAGACCTAATATCAGAGACCACTTAATGCATGAGAAATACTTACTTAAGCTTCAAAGTTCAAAGGGTGTACCAAAGTCATTCAAGATATTACTAAAGGATCAAGATGCCTTAAAACACAACAAATCCCCAAACCTCCCTCTACCCAAATGCCCACAAATGTAGCCGTAACCGCATAAAAAGGTGGAACAAAAAGATAGTTATTCCCATATAACCGTTTTTATCGCATCAAAGTTTTCTTTAAACACCCTAAGGAATGACCAGATCGTTAATTACAGCCTAATCCGCTATATCACATCAAGAGTATGGAATTCAAAAGCAAATAAACACTTTGTTAGGTTTTACTCAACCAAAACTCACAACCCTTTCCTTTTTCCGCAATGTAAATGTTTTTTCTTCTGTTCTTTTTTATATGTTACCATAATTAATTCAACGTGGACTCAAATTTTTCTTCAGTTTTTTCTCCATTGTTATGAAAGCACCACCTTCATTGTGCATTAATCATCACATTATTAAATACTCGTTAGGAATTAAGTTTAAGTCAAACACTCAAACTGCAAAAACCTAAGAGAAGCACAAAAGAAATTGCACTCAAATTGACAAAAAAAAAAAAGGGTTAAAATAGTAAGATACGAACCGTTAATCCAGTTCTTAGGAGGCTGAAAATGGTATGCAGTTCTGTGCACTTCGCTGACGGAAATGGCTGAAGAAGATTGGAGATGGGGATATATTTTATGAAAAGCTTGAACGCCATTGTTGATGAGTAACACGAAAAAGGAGAAAGTGAGTAGAGAGATGGTGAGACACTTGGGGAGAACCATCACAAAAAATAGCAAATAAAATGATTTATTACGTGAGTTGGTAGTGATTTAGCGTGGGAAAGAAAAATATAGAAATAGAAATTATGAAGAGAGATATGCATTGGTTCCCTTTATTTATAGAGCGAAATTCAAAGGGTATAAGATGGCTGACGTAGATAGAAAATAGGATAAGAATTACATAACCAAAACAGATGCAACAGTAGTAGTTTTTGGTCGTTCTCTCCGTAAGATAGGACCTAATGCTGTTATTTAAAACCATCTATAATTACTATTTTAGTATTATTTAAGATGAATATTTATTTTTATATAATTAAAATTTTAATGGAGAATATTAAGAGTATATCTTTATAAATAATTTAAGTTTTTCATTGTAAATCTAAAATATAATTTATATATTAAAAATAGACTTAAAATGTTTTAAGTTTTGTATGATATTAGTCTTTATAATTTTTTCTGTTATTTTTTATTTATGACCTTTTAGTGTTTTTTTTAGTCTTTATAATTAGTGTTAGTTTATTGTTAATATGATTAACAAAATAATAAATATTAATATAATAAAAAATATTTTAAATTAAAATAATTATATTATTTTTAAGTACGTAATTTTATTAAGTAATATATTTATTATTTTATATAAATAGTATGTTAGTTTATTCAATTTATCATTTTTGACGTCTATTTATCCTACTATTTCAAATCAATCCTACTATTTCAAATCAATAGTTTATTGAGTAAATTAATCTAGTAAAAATCTTTATTATTATTCTATATATATATTGAGTGAGAGAAAGATAGATATTTTATAAAATTTTATTTATATTGGAAATATTAAATTCTATTAGAATATTAAAACAAAAAAATAAAAACTTTGTTTTTTAAATTTATTACACATAATAATTATTTATTTTTTATATAATTAAAATTTATAAATATATAAATTATCTTATTATCAAGATTCACAATAAATAGATGCTTTTGAATATAAAGTTCTTTTTATTTATTAATAGTTTCTTTTAAAAAAATTATTGAAGTTTAATTTAGAAATAGAAAAAAGAGGGAGTAGATAAATATATGTGAATAAGAAAATAAAGTATATGAATAAGGAATATAGTAGTAGGTAAAATGTATCTCCAAATAAAAATGAGAAAGAATGTCTAAGAAAATTGAAATTTTCATATTATGTATTTTAATTTATATTAACAAGTAATTATGAATTTTAATTACGTAAAGAAAAATATTTATAATAAAAATTATATACTAAAAATACTAGTTATAATGAAATATAAATACATTTATAAAAAAAAATTTGTTACAATTTTAATTATTATTTTTTAATGATACTATAGTTACACTTTATGATGAATTTCTCATTGTAAAGAGTAAAATTCTATTTTAATTTATATAGTGATAATATATTGATCAAATATGACATAACAGGTCGGAAGATAAAGCAATCATATTTCTAGTACCCTGAACAACTCATTAAAGCAGTACAGGGTATCTAAGATGTCCTATTTAGCCTCCAAATAGACTTAATATATTTTTTTATGTTCATATGATTGCAAGAAGTACGGATCTTATTGTTTATTGAGATTAATCTCCTTCGAAGGATTTGAAAGTACTTAATTTGATAAATTATCTTCTTTCAATCAATACAATAGTCAGAATTAATATCTAAGCGGACTTAGTTTGATTAATATTCAAAATAATCACTTGAATGAAATAAAAAAAAGCCTGAACACTGTTATAACTCTTTCTCAAATTAATGAATGAATATCTCTCCTTTCAAATTTGCCAATAATGTTAAGATTTATTTTATAGGTAATCATTTTGTTAACACATGTACACCTTCAAAATTTTCAAAATGTTAAGAAAATATAAAAATATTACTTATTAATTTTAATAAATGTTATTTTTGAATTAGGTTGCAAAATGTCATTTATAATATTTTATATTTATAAAATATTATTAAAGATATAAAAAATATTACAAATAGAGGTATTAAAAAAACATTTTTACCAACATAATTAATAAAATATTACTAAAAATTATAGATCTAGTGTAACTTAGCTCTTGAAATAATATATATATATATATATTTATAAAATATGTATGTGTGTGTGGCTATCAACTTAAATTCACAATCTAATTTTTCCTCATTAAAATATTAATCTATCTGAATGTGTTTTGTGTATTAGATTATACACAATTCTAAATTATTGTTGCAAAATAATCTAATAAGAAATTCATACCTTATTTTAAGGTAATCCGTACTAATTTAAAACTCTTTTAACTGTATCCCAACTCAAAGTTTGGCTTTTACACTTGATTGAGCCATCATTTTTTTTTCCAAGAACATATAATAATCCATGGATGTATTATTCACATTTTTTTCCAATAGAAAATCATATATAATATTAATTATAGATATCGATCTGAATATATATAATTATTACTGTTCTTAAGCTTTAAAAAAAATTGAATTTAGCAACTCCACGGCACCGCCTCATCAACTTTTACAAACGATTAATTATGTGGACACAAAGTTAACTAACTACATGATCATAGTTATTTATATTGCAATTATTTTACTATTCCTTTAACGGAACTTCTTTATTGACTTGACTTAATTTTTATTAAGAAATGAGTGAATTATTTTAGACATCACGACATTCTCATTAGAATTTACTAACATTATTTAACTTTAATTTCACACTTGTTGTTATTGTGTATTAATTGTGATATGGCAGTAGACCTAACAATTAATTGTGTATAAACAAACACTTTTGGTTTGAGTATCATATTATGAGTTTGCAAACCCGAAAAATTCAAACTAAATCAAACGCAATGTAACATTTAATCGTTTTTTACTCATTCGCTTCATATCAAAACTCTCCGTGCTCAGTCACCCGATGATAAAGTTTAATTGGTGGGATCTCAACATGAGACAAACAATGAGATGAAGAAAAATGGAGATAATAAAAGATGTCTGATACTTCACAATCTCCTCCTTATTAGAGGAAAAAACGTGTGAAGAAAAATAGATAAAAGAAAAAAAAAAGAAAGAAAAATTCTTGTTTATAACAAAAAAATATTTTCCCGTAAATATTTCCAACTCCACAACAAAGAATAATAAAAAAACGGGACGGATAATAGTTTCGTATTCACCCATGCTTACATGGGTATTTACAATATATATATATATATATATATAAGTATATGTAATATTTGTTAAAATATAAAAATTTAAATATAAAAAAATAAATATTTTAAAAAATATATTTATACTAAAAAGTAAATTAAAATATTTTATTTTATATATAATTAAATAAACAGACATCTATATAATTATTTTTCGTTAATAAACAAACATCTATATAATTATTTATCTTCGATCCATAACATCTTATTTGTGAGTACATGTGAATACACCTTTTTTTTTTTTGCCATCCATATCTAGGACACCACCTTATTAACCGTCACAAAAGATTAATTATGTGGACACAAGTTGACTACTTGGTTATAGTTATTTATTGTAATTATTACTGTTACGCAACTTCTTGATCAAGTTAATTGACCTGATGTAATTCTTTTTAGAACTTCTCAGCAATTAATCTCATTAAAAGTTATTAACATTATTAAACTCTGACTCGTGATTGAGTATGCCAATAGACTTAACAATTAAGGACATCAAAATAACATATTGTTAGACATCCACATAAAATGTTTCTGACTTTAACTTGTACTATTGGGTTAATTTTAATTCAATGTTAGTTTTTAAGAAAATACAAGATAAGTCACACTTAGAAGAAAATTAACTAAATGACTCCTAACTAATTACAGAACTAATAGAGAAATCTTAATTTAAGCCTCATTATGTTAATTGTAAATTTTCAAGAAAATACAAATATGGGTCTAAGAAATTTATATAAAAAAAAAATCTTTTAAACCCCTTATAGATGTTAAAGGAAAGTATAGATCAATCCCAACATAATTGCTAATAGGCCGACCCCAGACAAAATCTAGAAAACTACTTATTAGTCTAATAAATTATAAATAACTCTTGTTTGACTTTTTAGTCTTTAATAAATTGTAAATAACTCTATTTTTAAAATAAATAACCCTACTATAATTGTTATAATACATTAAGGATTCATTTATCATCATGGTAAAATGTGATATGAAAGTATACTAAAATATAATAAGAATATAATATAATAAAAATATAATAAAATTTAATTTTATCTAATATTTAGTACACATTAAATTATGATAAGATAAAATATAAATTATATTTAAATAATAAAATTATTGTTTCATTAAAATCACATATATTTTTCTAAAAGATAACTTTTAACTTAATTGATTCATTTTTCAAATTATAAAATTACATTTTTTTACAATTTAACTAAATTATATAAAAATATTATTTTTTAGGATGGACAATTTTTATAGGGTGTAGGTCTCTTTAAAGGTAAAGGAGACGTATAAAGGTTTCATCGAACTAGACAAAAATTGATTCTCAAGTACATAGACAGAAGGAAGTTTGACTACAAGATTCATCCATTGTGTAAGGATGAAAGTCAAACTTAATACTTCAATAATATCAAGTAAAAGATCGTTCGTTCAATAAATAAAAATTATTCTAAGAATAGAGTTAGACCTCACAAATAATTTTGTTATTTGATTTTAGTTTACTTAAAAAAAAAACAATTTAACATGCTTATAACAATATAATTATTATTTTGTTAAGATTCTAAAAATAATATTTGAATATTTTATTTTTATATTTAATATGTAATATGCTATTATTCATGTATATTTACCTTATAATTTAAAAACTTTTAAAATTTTCGACTCATTACACTATATTTGAGATATTGTTTTATGTAATTGGTAGAAGGTAAAATATCTTGTTACCACCAACTATTTATGCTATTGCAACACTTGTCAGAACGTTTGAGTTATCTTTCTAGTTAAAGAAATCCTGAAAGGAGCTTAAGTTTTGTCCTTTAATTTGTCATTACACAATATCATCATCTCACTTGGATGTAAAAAGAAAATGGAAAGGGTAAAGGCATAAAGTATCATTAAACTATCATAGTTGTGCACTTAACAATATAGATACTCTATATATTGAGTCATAGTACATAATGATAATAATAAAAAGGATATCACATCAATATATTACACTCTATCGCATATTTGGGAATCATCATGCAGTGGAAATCAATTCGCATTGATAAAAAGTTGGAACACGTGGCAAGTTCAAAACCGTTACTGGATTCAACATAGGATGAAAGTGAAAATGCTATATGACAATGCACCCACTGACTATAGTGTACATTTGGACACAATATTGGCAACAAAAAAAAAAACTGTGATAGTTATATGAGTTAAGAAAATAAAGAACAGACACCTCGTAGCCCAATTCCGTTGAGAATTGGACACATTCACAGGCCTGAATCCACAGAGGATATGACCTTTTCAACTTTAACGATATTAATAATACTTGTCCCAATTTTATATTTATCATTGTCAACTTAAAAAATAGTTGTTTCATAACATATCGTTTTGTTATTTAATACATTTAGGAACACATAGAATATTAATTTTACAAAATAACATACTAATGTATTATTGTATCATAAAATCTTTTCGGTACACCCAATTTAAATTTGGGAAATGTTTTACGAACAATAAAATAGTACAATGAATATCAACAATATCCTTATAGTATGGATTTGATTTCCAACTTTTTAAGTGAAGTTTTATTAGAATATTGTGAATGGAAAAAAAGTTATTAGAAAAAATTACTACCTAACGTGATAGTAAAATCTTTTAGCATAGATTAATTATTGATAAAATTAATTGATATTTTGTATTAATAACATAGTAAAACATAGTATAATAAAAAATATTTTTTATTTTAGAATATATTTTTCAGATGTGTATTTGAAAACACATAAGAAAATATATGTGGAAAAATTAAAAATATATATGATGTGATATAAGTTGTTAATTTTTAATTTTAAAAAATGAAACTCTTTAATTAAATTTAAGTACAGTTTGTGATTTAAATTTTTTCCTAGAGTATTTTAGAAAACAATATAGGACTTGATTAATCTAATTTGAATTGAGTAACTTATTTCAAGAGACATTTTATTTTTCAATTCACAGGACTCAAAAAGTTGTTGTTTTTTTTTTTTGTCACGTGTCATTTGACAATATATGATGGTTGTGCAACTCGGGTATCATGTTCATATGTAAAAGTTGTGTTCCAACACCCACAACATGCTCTCATAAAGACTGCTTTAAATTTCTTGATACATACAATTAATGACGTGTAGGTAACTTTTATTGGAATATATATTATGTCGACTAAATAATTACTATAATAATACAAATGATATTTAAAATTAAAATATTTACATTAAAACAATAATAAATACATAAACACTTTTAAATTAAATTTTAAATATTGCATAAATTATTATTTTAAAACATAAAAATAAAATTTAGGTTAAATATTAATTATTGGATTTAATAATTTAATCTTTTATATGTAATATGACCTCCACAACCACGTACCATTTTCAAATTCTATTTATTGCATTATAATTATCATGTCTAATAAGTTATAAAATATCTATAATATTTTACTTGAGATTTAATTCCATATCCTTTAATCTTTTCGAAATTTCCATCTTCTTCCTTTTATTTCAAGTGCTATTTAGCAAAAAAAAGCTCAAAAGAGCACAAAAATACATTTATAAATCAATTGTAAAACTCAGTAGGACTCAAATAGGCCTGTTTTAATATTTAATTATAATGTTTTAGTTTGTGTAAATATGACAAAACGGTTGTTAAACATAATTAAATTGTCACTTTACCAAAAAAATAATTAATTTTTTTTAAATTAAAAAGATGAATAATAATAATTGAATAAAGTACAAAAAAGAGAAAGCTAATAGAATTCCTTAGTCATCTTCTTTAGGGTTGATAAACCCAAACAAGAATGTTACGTAATTTACTTTTTGTCTTAATTCAAGTTTTTATTTGTGGTTTAGCATTTAAATCCTTTTTTAATGATTTTATGAAGTGACCAAACATACATTGACTATTGAATCCTCTTTAAATCAGAAAATTTACCAATAAGTTATGCCTCTTGTTTTATTTCTCTTATCTTTTGATTATCTACTAATATAATTCCTAGGGTACGTGTCTCTCTTTTCTTCTTTTTTATGTCTCTTTTTCTTTTTTATGCCTTTTCACCTTTTATTGTTGAATCCTCTTGAAGTTAGAAAATGGAGTGCAAGGCGTCTTAATTTTTTTTGCGACAACCTTTGATTATTTACTAAAATAACCTATTGGGTATGTGTTAATTTGATATATTTTTAGTGTTTCTTCACCCTTTTTTTAATTGGGTTTAAATTAAAGAATTAATTAAATAGTACGAGTTAAAGAGAATGTTATATTTGTGGCTTGAATATAATTACATATTTAGTATATAGTTATAACTTATTATATAATAAATTATTTGTTTAATGTATATATTTATAATGAATTATTTATGAGAAGAAAATTTATAACTAATTCTTAATTAGCCTTTATTCCACTTTAAATATATGTTTATTTAGAAAATATAAAGATTCAATCCTTGGACAACACACTTTTGTTCTTCTTTGTAATTTTATTCTTTTCTCATAATAGATTTTTTGTTATACTTTTATTTTCTAAGTTATAAATTTCCTTTGGATTTTTCACTACAAATTAGCATAAGAGTTTGACATTTATGAAGTTTGACATTTATGAAGTTTGAAAATGAAAAAATT
This sequence comes from Mucuna pruriens, assembly GCA_025330945.1. Classification (NCBI taxonomy): domain Eukaryota; kingdom Viridiplantae; phylum Streptophyta; class Magnoliopsida; order Fabales; family Fabaceae; genus Mucuna; species Mucuna pruriens. The sequence continues at coordinate 5,530,423 of JAENHJ010000528.1, forward strand.
AATGATAAAAATAACTTCAACTTATGATGGGTGAAAATGCTCATTCTCTTCGTACATAAAAAATGTGAGATGATATTATTAGTAAAAAATATAGTTTAATATTCTTATCACTAGGTGACGAAGTTCTAAAAAAATATCTAAAGAAAAGACTTTTAATAAACTTTGAAAAAAGTTTGAAATTCATCACATGACAAAGATTCTCCGATTGATCAATATATAGTGGATTGCATGTGAATATTAAAAAGAAAGATGGAATAAGGTTAAAATTAATTTTTGTGACAAAAGAAATGACAAAATCATGTTGAGATAGTTGAGGATGTTAATTATAAAAAAAACTCTATCTAATAAATATATAACTATACATTTTGCTCTCTCTTGTCTTTATTATTATATTATATCAAACATTTTTTCTTATCTTCTTATCCATCGTTTTATTGTATAATTTCTGTTGCATTACAGTTTAAAGTTAGACTTGGAATATAAAACATTGTGAAGTAGTTCAAAATATGATATAACACATAATATATTCTCAACATATTAATATTCAAATAAACAAACTCTAAAGTACATAATCCACAAACCTAAAGTGGTAGCATGGGTTCGAACCCCTATTATACGACTGCTAATTCATCCAGTAATAAAGAGCATGTTAAAAGGGATATTGTGTATCCAATATTTCTAGTATACAAATTGTATGATTAAACTATATTGTTTTCTGATTACTAATTGAGTTCATTTTATATAAGCAGATTTCATGCTCCATGCTTTGAGGTTTTCCACGGTGATTGGTTCAGTACCATTGTTGAACACAAATAAGTTTGCTTGACTCGTCACTGCTAGTTGTGGATAAACTCGAGACAGAATGTTTGTCTTCCCTCCTTCTCCAAAACTCTCCACTACCGAGTGATCAATCTGCCATTCAGTTCAAAACAATAAGCAATCATATATTAGTGTCTTGGAGCTCATAAATATTACATTATATATAAGAACCAAATGGAAAAATGGTTGCATTTCCACATACCAAACTCCTAAGAGAAAGCTTCTTTTTAGTGGTCAAATCTACGTCTACAAAGCCAGCAAATGATGGCTTGTACAAATGACTCTTCAAAGAGGAACTGATAAAAAATGCCAAAATAAAAAATAACCAATTAATAAGTTTGTATAAAAGATGTGAAAATAGGAAGAAAATTAGAAGTTGGGATCCCAATTTGAATAAGAGTAACCTTGTGGCATCGGAGCATAAGAGAACCACATGCTTATGTGGACCTTTGAAAATTCTGAAAAACACAGGAGTGAACTCCTCTAGATTTTGAGAAGCTAACGTGAGAAGCCCAAATGGACCAACCCCACCTTGAACTTTTGAACCCTTTTGGGCACACAGATCCTGCGCGTTTACCCAATTAGAATCATATGCCTCTGCCTTCTCCAAGCTTGAAAATGAGAATGTAACTTCCACATCTGCCTGTAATTATATAATATCATTAATTTTCAGATCTATTTAGTTATATTAACAATTGAGCACACCCAGTAAGAATCTGACCTGAGCAGCGGTGATTTCTTTTACTTTAACATAATCTCCCTTCTCAAGCTTCTCATTGTTCATGTTAACTTTTTTCCCTCTGAGTGTATTTAATTCTTGAACAGGCCATTGTAGTAATTGTTTCCCACTAGAATCGAGCCACACAGTTCGGGGAATAGCCTGATTATTTTAACACACACTTGCATATTTAAATTCCTTTAATAAAAAAAGGAAATTGACTTATAGGTGCATAATCTATTTATTTATTTCCCTAAAGAAGCCTCCTATGCAAACAAAATTGGAAGTTAATTACCTGAATTCCTGCCCATCCTTTGCGAACATCGTCTTCCTTGGAATCAGACTCGTTCGCCCAACCCCACAAGATTCTTCGATTCCTGTTTGGGTCAAAAAAGGACTTGGAAGCATAGAAATTACCATAGTCATACCTAAGTCCAGCCCAACCATCAACGGAAGTGTTATCCGGGATATACCTATCCTTATCCTCAAAATACGTTCCTAAGGTATAATACTCGAACCTAGTCATGTCCAGGCTATTCTTCAACACGTGCTTCACATGATTCCCCACCACGGACACGTCTAACCCCCCCTTGCCTCGAACTGGAACCGGGTAAAAATCGGGGCACTCCCACATACCCGTTTTGCTCTTAGAATGGATCGGGTGTTTGGCCCGGACCCACGTCATAAAATCCTTGCTCCTATACAAATAAGCCATCCCTCTATGCTTCCTTCTACTACCCACCAACATCCTCCAGTGCCCGTCCTTGCTCCGCCACGCCGTCGTCGGGTCACGAAACGCGCTGCCGTTTACGCCTCCGCCGGCAACCACGATCGGGTTGAATTCGTCGGGTTTTACCCATTTTCTGAGAAACGGGTCGGTTGGGTCTTCGGGCACGGCGTAGCATTGAACCTGAGTGTTTTTCTGGTCGATGATTCCGGTGTAGAGGATCACGGGCCCCTTACCCGGGACTATGGTGGCCGACCCGGACCAGCACCCGAATTTGTCAAAGGGCTTCGTTGGGTAAATGGCGGGTTCTAGGGCCTTCCAATTTATGAGATCCTTTGATACTGAATGGGCCCACACGATGTTACCCCACACTGACCCTTTCGGGTTGTATTGGTAGAATAGATGGTACATTCCATTGTAGTACATGGGCCCTGTGTTGTTGGTAGTTACCAATATAAGATGCTAACTGAACAAATTATAAGTAAAATCAAATAAAATAAGGTTTCTACTTACCATTTGGATCTGCATGCCATTGATGCGTCCGTTAACAGCAATTTAGGGACCATCAAAGGATTGGAGAAACGAAAGAAAGTTAGCATTATTAGAAATTTTGGGAGAATACATTTATGATAAATGAGACAGTCACCAAATGTATCAGGCATTTTAATGTAATATTCGAATTGCACATTTTATGAAATGAAATATTAAATTCTCCTGTTAAAATTGATACACAATGTTATTAAAAGGAATGACCCTCCGAGTTTCAAGTTAATGAAAGAAGCTTTGATTTCTAGGTAAAATTTAAATAGTTTATATGAAATTATAGGTTCTAATTTTAGGATTGTTATTGTATTTAAAACAATGAAAGAAATTGTGATAAATGATTGAAGTGTTTGGGGACAAGTTTATTTTTATTTCTACTCAATACAAAATTTTGATATTAAAAGTGATTATTAAGTTCCTCAGAAAAAAATATATCATTAGTGTATACCAATATCATAATAATAAAAAATTGTTTATTATAAATTTTAAATATAATATAATATATAATTTTTAAAATTTTAATATTTGAAAATAAATATTTTTTTGTACAAAACACAGAACAAAATACTATAAATAATTACAAATTAACATTAATCTGACTAGTCTTTAAAATATATCAAACTTAATTTTTAAAATTTGAATTAGGTAAAATTAACTTCAAACTACAACGAGTTAATAGGGGAGATCGGGTCATTATCCATAAATGGTACCATATCCTGTAACTCGTTGTTCTGAGATAACAATTCAAAAAACCAATATAAGCTTGAGATTCCTTAAAAGACTCCCCCACCTGTCTCCACGAGATCCATCAATGATTAATTAACGCAATATTACAATTAGGCATGCATCTCCACGTGTCAATAATCCATTGTACCCAACAACATTGGCCATGTTGAGGCGAGGGATATGGAGGACTAAATGGAGGTACCAACTAACGGCCAACAATTTATTTTCTACCATTACATAGAATAGGACACGGGATTTTTTAAAAAATAGCAAGAACCAAGTACAATGAGCACTATTTTTTTTCAAGCCATTCAGATAATTTTTTATATATAATAATTATCCTAAAAGTTATATCTTAAATGATTTTTTATTAGTTTATCATATAAAACGAAAGTTAAATACTATAAAGGTAAAAGATAGACAAAAATATGATGATTTGCGCACTACGTGAGTGCGATAGTTCATATAGTTAACATAGGATAACCAGAGTCACTATTTTATTTTATTTTCACGATAACACATGTGTAGTTGAAATGATAACACCGTGAGTACAATAATTCATATAGTTGAAATGATATTTTTATTTTTATTCGAACAAATGTTTTATAAAACATGTAATATTAGCAGGTGTCACTATCTAATATCTCTGATGTTCCTAAAGAAGTCTGATTCACCACTGTATCAAAAAGAGAATGCAGTGGAAAACTATTCCACATGAAAAATAAAAACCCACTGTCCCTACCCCACTTCCCATGCGCTTAAATCTATTACAAAGATATTATTAATTCCATATTTAGATATGTTTGTAGAATTAATTTTAAGTAATTGTGAAGCAACTTTTGTTTGAACAATAAATATTAAAATATTAATTTTGACACACAATATTATCTAAAAATTTATAATAAAAAATGAATTTGAGTATATAATTATCAAAATGAGAAAATTATGTTTGATATATTCTAAATTCAAGTTAAAACACGTTAAATGTGAATTAATCTAAAGATAAAACTACTAAATTTCAAGATTTGGCTCATTAAAAAAATATTTATTATTACTTTTTATAAAATAGAAAACCACTGATGTTAACAAAAACTCAACATGTACCAAAAAAAAATTAGTTATGGATCGCGTAAAAATTTACCACTATCATACACACAATTATTACAAATCATACAATAACAAATCTACACAACACTAACACAAAGTGGTTTATGTACCCCTGCTTGATGTCCAATAGAAGAGTTTCGCATGCATCACTTTTTGAACTATTAGAGAGCCATGCAAAAAGGCATAACTTTAGCCCGATGTATATATATTAATTTCATGGGTTCTACATCACAAAGCAAATACCTTTATACCTAATATCAGCGACCACTTAATGCATGAGAAATACTTATTTAAGCTTCAAAGTTCAAATGGTGTACCAAAGTCATTCAAGATATTACTAAAGGATATAGATGCCTTGTTCTAAAACACAACAAATCCCCAAACCTCCCTCTACCCAAATGACCACAAATGTAGCGGTAACCGCATAAAAAAGGTGGAACAAAAAGATAGTTATTCCCATATAACCGTTTTTGTCGCATCAGAGTTTTGCTTTAAACACCCTAAGGAATGATCAGATAGTTAATTACAGCCTAATCCGATATATCACATCAAGAGTATGGAATTAAAAAGCAAATAAATACTTTGTTAGGTTTTACTCAACAAAAACTCACAACCCTTTCCTTTTTCCGCAGTGTAAATGTTTTTTCTTCTGTTCTTTTTTATATGTTACCATAATTAATTCAACGTGGGCTCAAATTTTTCTTCACTTTTTTCTCCATTGTTATGAAAGCACCACCTTCATTGTGCATTAATCATCACAGTATTAAATACTCGTTAAGAATTAAGTTTAAGTCAAACACTCAAACTGCAAAAACCTAAGAGAAGCACAAAAGAAATTGCACTCAAATTGACAAGAAAAGAAAACAAGGTTAAAAATAGTAAGATACGAACCGTTGATCCAGTTCTTAGGAGGTTGAAAATGGTATGCAGTTCTGTGCACTTCGCTGACGGAAATGGCTGAAGAAGATTGGAGATGGGGATATATTTTATGAAAAGCTTGAACGCCATTGTTGATGAGTAACACGAAAAAGGAGAAAGTGAGTAGAGAGATGGTGAGACACTTGGGGAGAACCATCACAAAAAATAGCAAATAAAATGATTTATTGCGTGGGTTGGTAGTGATTTAGCGTGGGAAAGAAAAATATAGAAATAGAAACTATGAAGAGAGATATGCATCGGTTCCCTTTATTTATAGAGCGAAATTTGAAGGGTATAAGATGGCTGACGTAGATAGAAAATAGGATAAGAATTACATAACCAAAACAGATGCAGCAGTAGTAGTTTTTGGTTGTTCTCTCCGTAAGATAGGACCTAATGCTGTTATTTAAAACCGTCTATAATTACTATTTTAGTATTATTTAAGATGAATATTTATTTTTATATAAATAAAATTTTAATGGAAAATATTAAGAGTGTCCAATTGAGAGAGGGAGGAGTGTGAAGCTCTCATCTCTCAAGAATTTAATTTTTGGTTAAAAAATTAATAATTGATATTTGCTTCTACATTATAAATTAAATCATATAATTTGAAGAGTAAAATTAAATCATTGGGATAAACCTAGCACAGACTAGAGAGGTTTTGGTGGTGCGCAGAAGGTTTTATGTTTTAACATTGTTGCTTCTATTATATTTTCTTTTTTACCAAATTGAAAAAACTCTCACTTCCTTTGTTTTTTATTAAATATTCTTAATAATTTTCTCCTAACGCATGGGCTTAGCTTTAACACACATCCACAATTAGTTTTTTTTTTTTTCAACCGTCTAAAGCTATCTTTTTTTTATCTTTTATGTATGCAATTTTTTAATATTCTATATCTTTTTCAATTGTCTTGCCTCTATTTCTAATTTGAATTTCAATAGTTTAATTTTTAAAAGAAACTATTATCATAGCACATACAATGCACAAAGTAAATGTTTATTTTTATACAATTAAAATTTATAATAAAAATATTTTTGAAAATATATAAATTATACTTTTGAATATATATATACATATATATTATTTTATATTAGATGTATAATAAATAATTTATATTGAAATACAAGATTATTTTTAACTATTTGATATTTTTTCTAAAATAATATTAAAATAAAATAAAAATGAAAATGATTTATCGAAAGAAACATATGTGATTAAGAAAGTAATATGCGAGAGTGAAAACAACTCATGAATGTTTCTATTTGAGGCAAACTCATACAAACGTTTTTGTTAAAAAATAATTTTTAAAAACACCATCATTCAATATAACTATTATAATTGTTATATAGAGATGATTATCAATAATTACAAATAATTTATACCACAATTTAAGTTGTAGATTAAAATATAATTTCTATGTTAAAATATATACTTAAATATATTTTATGCTATTATAAATTTAGTTTGATGTGATTTTAGTCTTTATAATTGTTTTTGTTATTTTTATATCTCTAACATTTCTTATTGTCAATATAATTAACAAAATGAAGAATACTAAATAATAAAAATAATTTAAATTAAAATAATTATATTATTTTAAATACATAATTTTATTAAATATTATATTTATTATTTTATATAAATTACGTTAGTTTACTCACATATATTTTTTATGTGCTTTCTCTAATTTTTATTTCTAAATAAAACTTCAATAATTTTTTTAAAAGAAATTATTAATAGATAAAAAGAACTTTATATTAAAAACATTTATTTATTATGAACTTTGATTATAATATAATTTATATATTTATGAATTTTAATTATATAAGAAATAAATAATTATTATGCATAATAAATTTAAAAACAAAGTTTCTATTCCTTATTTTTGTTTTAATCTTCATTATTTTTTTTTATTTCTAATAGAATTTAATATTTCTAATATAAATAGAATTCTATAGAATATCTATTTATATATAATAATAAAGATTTTTATTAGATTAGTTCACTCAATTTATAATTTTTTCAATAAACATATTGATTTAGAATCATATCTCCAAATAAAAAAGAGAAAGAATGTCTAATTTTTTCATATTATGTATTTTAATTTATATTAAAGAGACAATTATGAATTTTAATTACTTAAAGATAAGCAGTTATAATATATACTAAAAGTACTATTATAATGCAATATAAATACATGTATAAAATCTTTTTGTTACAATTTTATTTATTATTTTTAATGGTGACTATAGTTACACTTTATGATCGATTTCTCATTATAAAGAGTAAAATTGTATTTTAATTTATATAGAGAGATAATATATTGATCAAATAGGACATAATAGATCAGAAGATAAGGCAATCATCTAGTATCCTAAACAACTAATTAAAACTATGATGTCCTATTTAGCCTCCAAATAGTCTTAATATTTTTTTTTATATGCAATGATCGCAGGAAGTACATATCTTATTGTTTATTGAGATTCACTACAAAAAAATATCATTTTAGCCACCGAATTAGCGACGGAAATTGAAAATAAAAAAATCATACAAATTTGCGATCGTTTTAGCGACGGAAACCTGATTTTTTAAAAAGAAAGAACCGTTTATTTTAGCGACGATTTTTAAAATACGGAAAAAGTATATAAGGCATATGTTAGCGACGGAATTAGCGACAGAATTTTAAAACACCTACAACGTATGTTTAGCGACGGCATTAGCGACGGAAATCTGATTTTTTAAAAAGAAAGAACCGTTTATTGTAGCGACGGATTTAGCGACGATTTTTAAAATACGGAAAAAGTATATAAGGCATATGTTAGCGACGGAATTAGCAACAGAATTTTAAAACACCTACAACGTATGTTTGGCGACGGAATTAGCGACGGAAATCTGATTTTTTAAAAAGAAATTACCGTTTATTTTAGCGACGGATTTAGCGACGGTTTTGTTAAAATACGGAAAATGTATATAAGGCATATGTTAGCGACGGATTTAGCAACGGAATCTGAAAACACCTACAACGTGTGTTTTGCGACGGAAATAGCGACGGAAACCTGATTTTTTAAAAAGAGAAAACCATTTATGTTAGCGACGGATTTAGCGACGGATGTTTAAAATACGGAAAAATATATATATATAAGGCAAATGTTAGCGACGGAATTAGCGACGGAATTTGAAAACACCTACAACATATAGTTTGCGACGGAATTAGCGACGAAAAGTTGATTTTTAAAAAAGAGAAAACCGTTTATGTTAGCGACGGATTTAGCGACGGATTTTTAAAATACGGAAAAATATATATATAAGGCAAATGTTAGCGACGGAATTAGCGATGGAATTTGAAAACACATATAACATAAAGTTTGCGACGGAATTAGCGACGGAAAGTTGATTTTTAAAAAAGAGAAAACCGTTTGTGTTAGCGACGGATTTAGCGACGGAATTTTAAAACACCTACAACATATATTTGACTATCTATTACAAGTAATTAGGGTGTTAAAGTTGATTTTACAAGATTTCAATATAATTATCTTTTAAATCAAGTAAAGTTAGTAACTTTCCGTATTTTAAAATAGTATGTTTACTAGTTATTTATTAAATAATGGAGTTATTTGAGTATATATTACAAGTAATTAGGATATTAAAGTTGATTTTACATGATTTGAATGTAATTATTTATTAAATCAAGTAAAGTTAGTAACTTTCTTATTAAAATTAATTTAATTTTTAAATTTAACCAAATAATAGTATGTTTACTAGTTATTTATTAAATAATGGAGTTATTTGAGTATATATTACAAGTAATTAGGATATTAAAGTTGATTTTACATGATTTGAATGTAATTATTTATTAAATCAAGTAAAGTTAGTAACTTTCTTATTAAAATTAATTTAATTTTTAAATTTAACCAAATAATAGTATGTTTACTAGTTATTTATTAAATAATGAAGTTATTTGAGTATATATTACAAGTAATTAGGATATTAAAGTTGATTTTACATGATTTGAATGTAATTATTTATTAAATCAAGTAAAGTTAGTAACTTTCTTATTAAAATTAATTTAATTTTTAAATTTAACCAAATAATAGTATGTTTACTAGTTATTTATTAAATAATGGAGTTATTTGAGTATATATTACAAGTAATTAGGATATTAAAGTTGATTTTACATGATTTGAATATAATTATATTTTAAATCAAGTAAAGTTAGTAACTTTGTAATTAAAATTAAGTTAATTTTTAAATTTAACCAAAAACTTTTTAAAGTCAGTAAATTTGTCATTCAAATTAACATATATTTTCCAACTTCTCAAAATTTCTCAATTTTAGAAAATAATTTTCCCAAATTCTTAAAATTTATTATTTAATTTTCCCACCTTCTTAAAATTTTCCCATCTTTTTAATCAATTTTTTGCAAACTTTAAAAAATTATTAATTAATTTTTCTTCCTTTTAGCATTTTCTTCACTTTAAAATTCTCTTACTTTTTAAATTAATTTTTGCTTATGTTCTTAATTAATATTTCCAAATTTCTAAAATTTATTAATTAAATTTTTCATCTTAAAATTTTCCCACCCTATTTATTAAATATCCCACCTTCTACATTTATTATTTCACCTTATTAAAAGTTCCCGCACTCCTGCCATAGCATTTTCCCACCTTTGCATTTTGTTTTCCCGCACTCCTGTTGAGCTCCCCTGCTACTGGAAGAGAACCCAGCACCTACCAGCTGCGACCGGAACCGCCAGACCGCCTCCCTCCCCGCGCGACGCCAGCCCTGACCGGCTCCCTCCCGCGCGACGCGAACCGCCGACCGGCTCCCTCCCCGCGCGACGCGACCCACCGCCCCGAAGGTACAGTGCCTATAAGGATTTCTTTGCTCTTTCATGATGTATAGTTATGAAAATAATAAGACTGGTTATGTACTTCTTTGTATTATGCTTCTATTTGTCTCTGCTGTACCTATAAATCTATGGTTGCTAGTGAACATGTATGAGATTCTTCATTTTTGGTCGAAATAAATTTCGCCTTGTTGACATATATTTTTTTGTTTTATATTCTATTCTATGGTGATTTACGGATGTTCACTTGCAGACTGAGAAAAATGTTTTTGTGGTCTTCTATGCTAGTGAAAAAGCAAAAGCCAAGATTCTGAAAATATGTGAAGCCTTTGGTGCTAATCGTTACCCTTTTGCTGAGGAACTTGGAAAACAAGCTCAAATGATTTCAGAGGTTTGTATATTGGTTCTTAATTTTCCTAAGGAAAATCTTCTGTTTCTCCCCACACATCCCAAGTGTTTTTGCTGCCATATTGCTTTAATGCAGTACATGTGAATTGATTGCCAGAATCAATTGGGTAGTAAATTTGTAGGTGAAGTGTGGAGAAGCCTGTCTTTACATTTTAATTGTGGGTGTGGGAGATTTGGTGTAGTATTGACCTTGACATAAGAGTTTGGGGGTCTTTCCTTACTCAAATTACTTGAAAATGAAGTGGACCACACCCAATGAAAATATAGCCTTGTAGGCTGTAGCAGTGAACACTATCCTTTATTGTGGCCCTAGAGTGGCCAGGAGAGGATTGACTTAATTTCTAAGTTTTTCTTAGATGTCTCCCGTAACCATCAGGCATTGAGTGAGTGTATGTACAAGTACAATAGCCAAAAAGTAATTTAGATTTCAGAAATATTTCCTCAAATATGTCTTCCATAACCATACTTGTTCACTGTGAGTACTTTGTACATGTAACATGTTGCTGATTGTGATGTTACACAAGCTGCTTTTGTAGTTGCAAGCATAGTCATGTTGTTTGACAGCACAGATTAGTCAGTGCAGTTTATGATTGATTGATGGTGTAACTTGGATATTCTTCCTTTTTAGTTGCATCACTGTTTGTGCTCTTGAAATGATTTTTACTTGTGAAAGAAATTATTGAATAATAAAGTTAATCATTATAGTTTCTAGTGGATTACCTAATCTTTCCTTTTCATGTGTAACAACAACATTTATCTAGCTAATTTGTCTTTTTGTTTGTTTTATTTTGAAGAAGCTTCATCCTTTATATGTTTGTGCAATGTATTAGTGAAGTCACAATTTTTTGGCTTTATCTAGTTTTAAAAAATTCACCTGCAGGTTTCTGGAAGACTTTTAGAATTGAAGACCACTATAGATGCTGGACTACAGCACCGGGATATCTTGCTTAATACTATTGGGACAAAATTTGAACAATGGGATGTTTTGGTATGTCAAAAATAAAAAACTAGCAATGCGCTGTATTATGCATGTAATGAACATGGATGTTTATTGTTCTTGTGATCCTTTATTTTATAATGAATTTTCATTTTCCCTAGCCGGAGTTAATAATTTTGGTGTTTTTTGTAAAGTTGAGTTTATGGAACATGTTACCTTGAATTTTCAGATCCAAGATGCATTACAGCGGGCAACATTGGACTCTAATTCTCAAGTCAATGCCATTTTCCAAGTTTTGCACACTAGGGAGTTGCCACCTACCCATTTTCGCACAAACAAATTTACTTCATCTTTTCAAGGAATTATTGACTCGTATGGGTGAGCATCATAGTGCTTTCATTTTCCTTTTTTTATCCCTTTTATTTGTAGTTGCTGATAATATGTGCAGAATAAGTGCCACATTCATATTGTTTGCATGATCACATGTTTGTAACAAGTTTGCACTGTAAGTTTAATGTGCAATATACCATTAGAGTTAAGATATACCAAAAGAATACTTTTATAGTTGCAGGTCATGAATAACGAATAATTAGATCAGTCATTTTTCACGATCTGTGAAATTATTGTTGTTCTCCTACAGGAAGTGGATCCTTACACTACCAATGTTGGTTCACTTTAAGCTATTTTTGTTTTGCAGATATATTAGTATACCATCTCCAATTTGTGGTTCATTAGACTTAGTTTATAGTCCACTCTCAGAAAAATTTAACTTACAAATGTATTTGTTTAGATTGAAATATTGATGGATATTTCATGTTTTAAATATAACTATGAAATTTACATCACATTTAGATAGTGTTGAAGGTGTATTCTGCCTCCACTTGGTATTTGTCCAGCATTTTATAGCAATAAAGTACTAGGTCGAGTTGAATATGTCAGAAGCCAGCTGAAATAATTAGATAAGCAGCCACAAAGTAAAACTTCAAACAGAGAGGAGATCACGTGGACAGATTTGAAACCTGTATGGAAATTCATTAATTTATTATTTACAAATGTGAATTCTGAAGTCCATATTATCTATAAACAATTCAAATATAAAAGTTAAAATTCAATGATTTCTAACCCATTAAAGTGCCTTAATTTCTGAACATATCGATCAAAACTTATATTGGAATGTGAAAGAGAGACTGCTGCAATTATCTTAAAAGAACTTGATTCCTTATTTGTTTTTTACTTTTATTTTTGAAAGATATCAATCTTATACTTTGAACTTTTATACTAATATTTTCAGGGTTGCTAAGTACCAGGAGGCTAATCCCACCGTTTATACTGTAGTTACCTTCCCATTTCTCTTTGCTGTAATGTTTGGTGATTGGGGGCATGGAATATGTTTACTACTGGCAGCCCTATATTTCATAATCAGGGAGAAGAAACTTTCTAGCCAGGTAACCTTTTAGTTTGCCTTGGAAAATCATCCTTTAAGAAAAGTATAAAAGGCAAGCTTTTATATTTTTATGGGAGAAATTAAGTAAATTTTACCTTAGTAGAAAATGTTACGAGTATATCTCGTGCTGTGCATGGTAAATATATATGCATTGCCTTACTGGTATTCTATGTAGTTTGAATATTTGATATGACACAGGTACAGTACCATGAGGACATGGAAAAATGGGAAATTCTTAAAAATTCAATATATGATATTTACTTTACATAAATGCACAATATTTGCAAAGTGACATTGATAATTTCTAACTAATACATAATTATATCTGTGTATGATAATCATAATTTACAAAAACAGTACTTGCAAAAAACCATAGTTACATATCTTTCTATTGCCTATATCAAAATATATTTTCCCTGTATGAACATGTTACAAGTTACATGTTTTCCCCCACTCCATTTCAGAATGTGTTGGTTCTATATAATTGTCTACTGTTAGGATGTATAATGAGATTTGAATACTGAACTTAAGGAAAAAACTGCTAAGGAGAAGTCACTTGAGGAGAAAGTCGTGCAACTGTTGAATAACCACGAGGAGCAGTGAGCAGATACGACAACAAAATCAACAAATGCAGCTTATTCTAAACCACTTGCAGTTGAAATCTCTTATGCCACCCCCCACTGCACCAGATAATAGTGATGGCCATGATGATAATGCTTAGGATGATATGTTTAGCATGATGTAATAGATAATGATTTTCACAATGTTTAGGATAATTATGTTCTTAGTTATTATGAGTTTGAATATTTAATAATCATTTGGATACTTTTAATTGTTAATGTTTTCATATATAATTGTTTATTTCAAATTTGTTATTGTATGTTCTTTATAATGTGATTAAATTTGTAATTATTGATAAATATTTGGCAGGTTCATATAGTTTACTAATTAAAAAATAAGAAAAATCGGAATTTTTTAGCGACCAAATATTTCCGTCGCTAATTCCGTCTCTAACATCATAAGAACATTTACTTTTAGCCACCGAAATAGCGACCGAAAATATTCCGTCTCTAACTAAACACGCTCATAGCAACCGAAATATTCCGTCTCTAATTAAACAAGTTTGCCTGTAGATGCTAATAGCTACCGAATTTTTCCGTCTCTAATTCCGTCGCTAAATCCGTCGCTAACCTAATATGAGGCTTCATATTTTGCCACCGATTTTAGCGACCGAAATTGCATTTTCATAATCGGTCGCTAATTTTCCAGTTAGAATTATCTACCGAAACATTTTGCGACCGAAAATAGCGGTCGCTAATTTTGCCACCGAAATTATTTCGGTCGCTAATTGTTTAGCGACTAGGGTTTTACCTACCGACCAAATTCGGTCGCTATTTCCGTCGCTAAGTGATTTAGCCACCAATTTGTATATTTAGCGACGGAATTCTAAGGTTTAGCGACGGAAATTTTTGGTCTCTAAATTAGATTTTTTTTGTAGTGATTAATATCCTTCGAAGGATTTGAAAGTAAATTATCTTCTTTCAATAAAAACAATAGTTAGAATTAATTTCTAAACGCACCTAGTTTGATTAATATTAAAAAGAATCACTAAAATGAAAAATAAAGAAGCATGAATACTGTTATAACACTTTCCCAAATTAATGAATGGATATCTCTCCTTTCAAATATGATGTTAAGATTTTTTTTATAGGTAACCATTTTGTTAACACATATGCAACTTCAAAAAATTTCAAAATGTTAAGAAAATATATAAAAAAAAATATTATCTATTAATTTTAGTAACATTTTAATAAATATTGTATATAAATTATATCATAAAATGTCATTCACAATGTTTTATATTTATAAAATATTATTAAAAATATAAAAATGTTACAAATAAAAATATTAGAAACATTTTTACAAATATAATTAATAAAATATTATTAAAAATTATATATCTAATATATATATATATATATATATATATATATATATATATATATATATATATATATATATATATATATATATATATATATATATATATATTTTGTAGTTATCAACTTAAAATTCACAATCTATTTTTTATTAAAATATTAATCTATCTTAATGCATTTTGTGTATGGCTAAATTAGATTATACACAATTCTACATTATTGTCGCAAAACAATCTAATAAGAAATTCATACCTTATTTTAAGGTAATCCGTAGTAATTTAAAACTCTTTTAACTGTATCACAACTCAACTCAACTCAAAGTTTGGCTTTTACACTTGATTGAGCCATCATATTTCCTTTCCCCAAGAACATATAGTAATCCATGGATGTATTATCCGCATTTTTTCCAATAGAAATTGATATATAATATTAATTATAGATATCAATCTGAATATATATAATTATTACTGTTCTTAGAGCTAAAAAAAAATTAATTGAATTTAGAAACTCCACGGCACCGCCTCATCGACTTTTACAAATGATTAATTATGTGGACACAAGTTAACTAACTACATGGTCATAGTTATTTATATTGCAATTATTTTACTATTCCTTTAACGGAACTTCTTTATTGACTTGACTTAATTTTTATAAGTTAAAATAAATAATAAATGAGTGAATTATTTTAGAACATCACGACATCCTCATTAGAATTTACTAACATTATTTAACTTTAATTTCACATGCACTTGTTGTTATTGTGTATTAATTGCGATATGGCAGTAGACCTAACAATTAAGTATTTGAAATTAAACATGTTGCGAGGCATCACAAATATTGTTTTTTTGCTTTAACTTGTATTATTGGGATAATATAATTTACCTTTAAGAAGGGGTGTAAGTAGATATGAATTTACCTTTATACTTTAGTTTGGATAATTGATTTGGTTTTTGTTTGTATAATCAAACACTTTTGGTTTGGGTATCAGATTATGAGTTTTCAAACACGAAAAATTCAACCAAAACCAAACGCAATGTAACATTTCCATCGTTTTTTTACTCATTCGCTCCATGACAAAACTCTCTGTGCTCAGTCACCCGAGCCAAACAAAATATTAAATCTAATTGGTGGGATCTCAATATTTATTGTAATTATTACTGTTACGCAACTTCTTGATCAAGTTAATTGACTTGATGTAATTCTTTTAGAACTTCTCAGCAATTAATCTCATTAAAAGTTATTAACATTATTAAACTTTGACTCGTTATTGAGTATGCCAATAGACTTAACAACTAAGGACATCAAAATAACATATTTAGACATCCACATATAATGTTTCTGACTTTAACTTGTTCTATTGGGTTAATTTTAATTCAAGGTTAGTTTTTAATGCAAGATAATTCACACTTAAAAGAAAATTAACTAAATGATTCCTAATTAAATATAGAAATATTAATTTAAGCCTCATTATGTTAATTGTAAATTTTTAAGAAAATACAAATATAGGTCTAAGAAATTTATAAAAAATGCTTTTAAACCCCTTATAGATGTTAGAGAAAAATTATAGAACAATCCCTACATAATTGCTAATAGGCCGACCCCAGACAAAATCTAGAAAACTACTTATTAGTCTTTAATAAATTATAAACAACCCTACTTTGACTTTTTAGTCTTTAATAAATTGTAAATAATCCTACTTTTTTTCGGGGGTAAAGTAAGTAAATAACCCTACTAATTATTGCTATTATATACTACTAAAGCTAATAAAATTATTGTTGTAGTACGCTAAGGATTTATTTGATGATAGTATGAAAACCACTTAGAATAGAATATGATAAAAATATGACATAATAAAAATATAATAAGTTTTAATTTTATCTAATGTTTAATATACATTAAGTTATGATAAGATAAAATATAAATTATGTTTAAATGACAAAATTATTGTTTCATTAAAATTACATATATTTTTCTAAAAGATAACTTTTAACTTAATTGTTTCATTTTTCAAATTATAAAAATTACATTTTTTATAATTTAACTAAATTATATAAAAATATTATTTTATTTATGCAATTAATTTTAAAATTGTAAAAAATTACATATGATTTTCAAAATTATAATTATTATTCAAATATATTTGTAAAAAATATTTGTAAGATAATTATTTAAACTTTAATATTATAATTAATAATATACTTTAAATTTACACATCAAAATTATTATAAATATATAAAATAATATTCTGAATACAAATTTTATAACACATATATAGTATATATATATTACTATATATTACTCTATATGTTATATTTTTATATATTTTGTTATTTTCTATATATATACAGCATTATATATAAATTACATTATTACATATAATATAAATTACTATATATAGTATATATTATTGTTATATATATTATATAAATTAATATATACTAACTATATTTGTTATTTTGTATATATATTATTATATATAATATAGAATATACTAATTACTATATATAATATATATTATTGCTATATATATTATATAAATTAATATATATTACTATATTTTTATATATTTATTTTAAATATATTATTATATTTTATCTTTACATTTCTCCTTCCTCGATATAAGAAATACATTAAATCAATAGGATATGATAACATGTAAGATAAAATTATCATATCTTACTAACACAACAAACAACGAATTATAATATAATATGATAGTTATCTTATCTTATCATGTCTTATTCTAACCAGGTTTTTCACCTATGAGCTTGTGAGGGGTTATGGCATGTTTATAATATGTTGATTATAATTAAAATTACTTGGAGAGCATATTATGATGGTTAGGAAATTAAGTGATCAATCAATGCTATAAACAAGAACTCTTTGTATTATTTTTAATTAGAATATTAGTTTTGTTTTTTTTTATATATAAATCAAATGATATCAAGAGTTTACATCACTTTTGGACATAAAGACCTATGAAACTTCACTATTTCCTAGGGTTGACTTGGGACATTTCCTATGCAACTTAGGAAGAGGGCAAAGAAGGCCTTCTTCTAGGTGCTAGAGTCATCAATGAAATACCACTTTGGAAAAGTTATAATTCTAACCTTGTGTCGGGACTAACAAGTCAAGAGGTGATCTCAAGTAGACAGCTTTTATAGGATGTAGGCCTCCCTAAAGATATCAGAGGCATGCAAAAGTTTCATTGAGCCAAATAAAAATTGGCTCTCAAATACAAAGACAGAAGAGAGCTTGATTACAAGACTCACTTGTCTAGTAAGGATAAAAGTCAACCTTAGTGATTCGAGGGTATCAAATGAAAGGATCATCGCTTAAGAGATAAAAATTACTCTAGGGATAAAACTCGACTCCACAAGTAATTTTGTTATTTGATCTTAGTTTACTTAGAACATAAAAAAAACAATTTAATATATATAACATAGTTATTATTTTGTTAAGACCCTAGAAATAATATTTGAATATTTTTATTTTATATATTTAACATGTAATATGATATTATTCATATATATTTACCTTGTAATTTAAACTCTTAAAATTTTCGATTCATTACACTATATTTAAGATATTGTTTTATGTAATTGGTAGAAGGTAAAACATCTTGTTGTCACCAACTTTTTATGCTATTGCAACACTTTTCAAAACGTTTATGAGTTATCTTTCTAGTTAAAGAAATCCTGAAAGGAGCTTAAGTTTGTCCTTTAGTTTGTTATTAAACAATATCATCATTAAACTATAATAGTTGTGCACTTAACAATATAGATACTGTATATATTGAGTCATACAGTAGTGTTGGTACATAATGATAATAATAAAAAAGATATCACATAAATATATTACACTCCATCGCATATTTGGGAATCATCATGCAGTGGAAATCAATTCGCATTGATAAAAAGTTGGAACACATGGCAAGTTCAAAACCGTTACTGGGTTCAACATAGGATGAAAGTGAAAATGCTATATGACAATGCACCCACTGACTATAGTGCACATTTGGACACACAATATTGGCAAAAAAAATACTGTGATAGTTATAGTATATTGAGTTAAGAAAATAAAGAACAGCCACCTCGTACCCGAATTCCGTTGAGAACTGGACACATTCACAGGCCTGAATCCACAGCGGATATGACCTTTTCAACTTTAACGATATTAATAATACTTGTCCCAATTTTATATTTATCATTGATTTCGAACTTTTTAAGTAAAGTTTTATTAGAATATTGTGAATGAAAAGAAAGTTATTAGAAAAGAAATATTACTACTTAACGTGGCAGTAAAATCTTTTAGTATAGATTTGATAAAGTTGATTGATATCTTGTATCAATAACATAGTAAAAATTAGTATAATAAAAAATATTTTTATTTTAGAATATATTTTTCAGTTGTGTTTTTGAAAAAAACATAAGAAAAATATGTGAAAATTTTAAAATATATATGATGTGATATACGTTATTAATTTTTTAATTTTCAAAAATGGAGCTCTTTAATTAAATTTAAGTACAGTTTGTGCTTTTTATTTTTTCCTAGAGTATTTTAGAAAACAATATATAGGACTTGATTAATCTAATTTGAATTGAGTAACTTATTTCAAGAGACATTTTATTCTTTCAACTCACAGACTCAAAATGTTTTTTTTTTGTCATGTGTCATTTGACAATATATGATGGTTGTGCAACCCCGGTATCATATTCATATGTAAAAGTTGTGTTCCAACACCCACAACATGCTCTCATAAAGACTGCTTTAAATTTCTTGATACATACAATTAATGACATGTAGGTAACTTTTATTGGAATACATATTATGTCCACTAAATTATTACTATAATAATAAAAATGATATTTAAAATTAAAAATATTTACATTAAAACAATAATAAATACATGAAACTGACAATAAACACTTTTAAATTAAATTTAAAATATTACATAAATTATTATTTAAAATATAAAAATAAAATTTAGGTTAAATATTAATTATTGGATTTAATATTTTAATCTATTTATATATAATATAACACCTCCACAACCACGTACCATTTTCAAATTCAATTTATTGCATTATAATTATCATGTCTAATAAGTTATAAAATATCTATAATATTTTACTTGAGACTTAATTACATATCCTTTAGTGTTTTCGAAAATTCCATCTTCTACCTTTTATTTCAAGTGCTATTTATCAAGAAAAGCTCAAAAGAGCACAAAAATACATTTATAAATTAATTTTAAATATCAGTAGGACTCAAATAAGCCTGTTTTAATATTTAATTATAATATTTTAGTTTGTGTAAATATGACAAAACGGTTGTTAAACATAATTAATATTGTTAATTTATAAAAAATAATTAAATATTTTTAAAAATAAATAGATAAAAAAAATAATAATAATTAAAGAAAGCACAAAAAATAGAAAGCTAATAGAATTCATTAGTCATCTTCTTTAGGGTTGATAAACCCAAACGAGATTGTTACTTAATTGAGTTTTGTCTTAATTCAAGTTTTTATTTGTGGTTTAGCATTTAAATTCTTTTTTAATGATTTTATGAAGTGAGCAAACATACATTGACTATTGAATCCTCTTTAAATCAGAAAATGAACTAATAAGTTATGCCTCTTGTTTTATTTCTCTTATCTTTTGATTATCTACTAATATAACTCTTAAGGTAAGTGTCATTCTTTTCTTCTTTTTTATGTCTCTTCTTTTTTTTTTTTATGTCTTTTCACCTTTTATTGTTGGATCCTCTTGAAGTTAGAAAATGGAATGCAAGGCCTGTTAATTTATTTGCAACAACCTTCGATTATTTGCTAAAATAACCTATTGGGTAGGTGTTAATTTGATATACTTTTAGGGTTTTTTCACCTCTTTTTCAATTGGGTTTAAATTAAAGAATTAATTAAATTGTATGAGTCAAAGAGAATGTTATATTTGTGGTTTGAAAGTAATTGCTATATTTAATATATAGTTATAATTTATTATATAATAAATTATTTGTTTCATGTATATCATTTATAATAAATTATTTATGAAAAGAAATTTTATAATTAATTCTTAACTAGCCTTTATTCCACTCTAAATATATGCTCATTTAGAAAATATAAAGATGTAATTCTGAGACAACATATTTTTATTCTTTGTTTTATTCATCTCTCATAATAGATAGTTTTATTTTGTAAGTTATAAATTCTCTTTGGATTTTTTACTATAAACTAGCATATGAGTTTGGCATCTATGAAGTTTGATAATAAAAAAATTAATGACAAAATTAATTTCAACTTATGACGGGTAAAAATTTTTATTCTCTTTTACGCATAAAAAATTATTAAAAAAAAAATTGAAGTTCAACGACAGACAAATCGGTCACGAAATTTTAAAATTGGTAGTTAAAATATTTCGTGATGGAATTAGAGATCGATTTTTTTAGATGATTAAACGATTTAGTGACCGATATTATTTTATGACTAAAATAACAATTGAAATGTCAATTACCAACGAACTTGGTGTAGCAGTTGCCACTAGGAAAGGTTCGAAAACTAGCTATCGACAAATTGGTGTTTATTTGAGTAAAAAGGAAGTTAAATATAAAAATGGATCGCTCATTAATTTAAATAAATTTTAGAAAATAGAAAATTGATTGTTATTTTTGCAAACTTTAATTTAAAAAAATAACGGTCACTAATTAATTCTAAAATTTAATTTAATTAAAAAATTGATTATTAATTTGATTCGAAATAAAATTAATAAAAAAAGAATTGATCGTTAAATTGGTTACTAATGGACTTTTTATTTTTAAATATAAAAATATTAAATTTATTTTATTTTAAAAATAAGAAGTCTTCCTTGATTTAAAATAAACTTCATGATCATAATTACACGAAATATAAATTCAAAAGACTAATTTAATTAAAAAAAATACACTATTATTTGGATAAAGAAAGAAAATATCTAAAATTTAAATACAAAAATACTAAATTTATTTTATTTTAAAAATAATTAGGCTCACTTCACTTAAAATAAAGTTGAACACCATTATTACATGAAATATAAACTCAAAATACTAATTTAATTAAAAAATACACTATTAATTTGATTAAAAAAGTAAAATATCTAAAATTTAAATATAAAAATCCTAAATTTACTTTATTTTAAATATAATTAGTGTCACTTCACTTAAAATAAAATTGAACACCATAATTACACGAAATATAAACTCAAATGACTAATTTAATTTAAAAAATAGTATTATTTTCATAAAGAACTAAAATATCTAAAATTTCAAGACAAAAATACTAAATTTATGTTATTTTAAATATAATTAGTGACACTTGACTTAAAATAAAGGTAAACACCATAATTGCAAGAAATATAAATTCAAAATACTAATTTAATTAAAAAACACAATATCAAGACAAAAATATTAAATTGAGTTAATTTTAAAAATAATTAGTCTTAGCTTATTTAAAATAAACTTCAACATCATAAAATTTTAAGTTCAAATTTATAAAATAAGTAGATTTTATTTATGAAATTTAAGTTCAAATTTTAAATATTTTAAAACAATTATGTAGCTCTATTTATTTAAATAATTCTTTTTTATTGTTAACTATTAGTGATCGATATTCTTTGGTCTCTACCTATTTAATTTATTTTTTTTTATTAAAATTTAAAATTCGGTTGCTACATTAGTGGCTAGTTCAATGACTATTTTTTTTTATTTGTTCATTTGAACTTCAGTTGCTAATTCGGTATCTAAATAAATTTTGTTAATATTTTTTAATAATTTTTTATCGATATTTCAGTGGTTAAATGCCTTTTTAATTTTTATTTTTGTAAAAAAACAAAATTGATTGCTATTTCAACGGTTATTTTTCTTTTTACTTTTTATTTTCTAATTTGAAATTTGGTCGCTAAATTAATTTTGTTTATATGTTTTTTTAATTAAATTTCAGTTGTTATTCTAGTGATTAAATGTCTTTTTATTTTTTTACTTTTTTAAAATAATTCGATAGTTATTTTTATTTTTATTTTTTAATTTGAAATTTGATTTCTAATTTGATCGTTAAATTAATTTTGTTAATTATTTTTTAATTAAATTGTGGTCGCTATTTTAGTGACTTAATGTCTTTTAAAAAAAAATTTAAATCAATTTGGTTGCTAATTCAACGACTATTTTTCTTTTCTATTTTTTAATTTTTTATTTAAATTTAGGTCACTAATTCGATTGTCAAAAATCTCTATAGTTAATCCATTTGGTGATGGATATTTCGATCGCTAAATCACTTCAAATTTCAGTGACTATTATGAAAATAGCGATCAACTTTTGATCGCTAATTAGATCACAATTTTAATTACATAAAATAATAATTTTTATTGCTAATTCGGTGATTATTAGCGATAGAGTTTTCAATCGCTAATGATGATTTTTCTAATAGTAATATGAGATGATATCAATATGAGAAGTAAAGATACCAATCAATTAATCTAACATATGCACAAAAGAAGACAATAACGACAACAGCATATAATTCTGAACCTAAAGAATCACGTGGCAGTATTCACTGATTTTTCCCCAACAACAGAACAAATAAACAATTTAAACGAAGCAAAACTAAAATGTATGTTGAAATTTTAGGCAGCGAGGAAATGTTTTTGAAGTTCGAAAGACAACACAAACAAAACAAATAGCAAGTATGACCATATCCTTACAAGAGACAGAAGTAGATGGTTAACAGCCAAAAAATGACAAGAATAAAAATTAACCACAAGTGAGAGCCTTACTTAAACATTATTTAACCTATACTTCATATCCCAAGGTGGGATTTACATGAGTACTTTGCTCTAAATATCACATTACAATCCTATCTGCCGATGATGCATTCTTCGAACAATTAATGGGTAACACAAAAGCAATGTGATGTTACAATAGAAATACATATTTAACTCAATAAAGGACCCAACCAGCAAGTTCCTACCGCCATTATTAGTTCAGCTGACTAAGAGGCGAACGTGGAATAAGCGATGGTTTTAACTCCTTTATATCAGAAGATTCATATGGATTATTTTCCCGGAATTCCTCAAGAAGGGCTTCCATTGGCAAGGATCGAAGAGACTCTATTGTCCCCTTTGTCGGAACATCAGGTTCGCATCTTATAGGTGTTGAACCGCTAGGCTCATAGTCCTGCAAGACAAGAGAGGAAGCAACAACCCTCATACATTACTGCATCAAATGCTAAATAATCTTAAACGTGTCTTAAATAATTTTCATATTTGATCTTCCGAGAGACAAAATAGAAACCGAGTTAACCTACCCTGTACTGCTGTTGAAAAGTTTCGCTTGCCGTTTGTTCAATTGAAGCAGCTTGGCCTGAGTGATCCTCTCGTAGTGTTTCAAGTGTATTTGCATGCGTTCTCACCACATTTAATACGCCAGATATGGACTCTCGCTCTTGTGCAGATGAGACTGCAAAAAACACCCCAAGAAAAAAGGATGAATGCACTATATACAATACATTTTGGAAGAAGAAAAAAAGGTGAGATATTGGTGATTCATGCCCCATTAAACAACACTCACCATCAAACTGTTCAAGAAGATCTTCACTGTTCTTTGCCACATCTTCCTCTGCTGCAACTCGTGCAGAATTGACCTCAACGACATGTTGCACATTGTTATCAGTAGCAATCCTGTACCCAAGTAATCAACATCACATCGCATGAAGCCTATTAACTAGGCATACAAAAACACGAGCAAAAACTTGACCAATGCCATAACCATATCAGTACAAAACTCCTCTCCTCACCACGCACCTGACAAGTGACTCTGTTGCAGAAATATGCTTTGCCTCTATCTCATTTACAGCTTCATGTGTCCTCTTTGTATGTTCGAAAGCCGATTGAGCAGTATTAACACTAGGGATTTAAAAAAGAGTGTTAGTGTTAGACTCTAAGTGAGTGGATATGGAACAAAAAAACTTGGGGGAAAAACACTTACCTCTGCTTCATGAGTGCCTCCATACGACAATGCTTAGCGGCAGAATAATCAGCAGTGTCTTTTGCATCTTTTTCTGCTTGCACACAAAAGGCCTGCCATTTCCTTTTTGCATTGGTCACAATATCTCCCATTGATGATACGTGTCCATCTAAGAATGACTTGTTCCTCATGCCACTTTCTCTAAGATCAACAAGCTTTGTGTCTACCTGCAAGACCAATCATCAATCCAACACAACAATTAAATTGACAACAGAAACACAAAATAGTTAAACGGACTAAAAGAACACCCAAAACTGACCAGATCCATTTGTCGGCGAATGTGATCTGAAACTAAACTAGTCATATCAGCGATAAGTTTCTCTGTATCAGATTTTGATTGCTCCTGTACATAATAGAATAAGATGTCCACATCAGATGTCAACAACAACAACAACCATCTTTCAAACAATATATGTTAATATTATGTTATAACCTCATAAGCTTTCTTAAACTCATCAATGCTCTTCATTTGCATATGGTCAGCCTGTGATGCATAGTCTTCAAGCTTTTTTGATTCTTCAAAAAGCTTATCCACAAATTCTTGCGAGCGCTCAGAGATATCATTTATTTGTTCAAGGCTGAGATGGAATCTCTTTGATTTACAATACAAAATACAACAGAGTCAGAAGGAGATAAAGAACATCAATCAGAACAAAGAAAAATGAAGTATACAGGGGGGAGCTATAGAGAACAGATAAACAAAAAATATAAGATGTGACAAATTACTCAAAAGTTAATAAACAGATAAACAGAAGGAAAAATTGATAGCACATACATGACGTAGTTCCCCAGCAAAGAGTGCCAATTCACCGTGCTGAGTTGAAAGGGAACTCTGAAGATCATCAAAGATTGAACCAGCTTCAGTGGCCTCGGATGCAAGAAACTGATTCACCAGGAATAAAAGTCCTATATTAGTGTTGAAAAGAATGAAAAGAAAATGCAAAAGGCATAATAGTAAAAATAGAAATCACTAAGTTGAAACAGTTGAAACTTACTTCTTCAATAGAATGACCATTAGAGGATATAACAGATGTAAGTTCCTCCATCGTAGCATCACAGCTCGCCTTGTGCAAGCGCACAACATTTTGCACTGCCTCAATATGAGATATATACAAGGCCCTCAGAGATGTCACTTTCTTTCTCAAATCACCAACGGTCTACAGGAAACAAAAAGAGGAATGGAAGAATTAGAAAAAAAAAAAAAAAGAAACGTAAAATATGGGGAAGAAAAGGATTCAATAAGTTGGATGAAACCATGAAATAATTGTCATCGACAAGAACAGTATTGGATACTTGATGTACACACCTTATCATGAATGTCCAAAAAAGAATGACAGAGCTTCTTCACGCCTTCTAAATGTTCATTCTGTTCGGACAATGATGTTGCAACAGTGTTGCAAAGAGAACCAACCTGCTGTGCAAGCTCTGCTTGGAAATTGCTGACTACAGCTCTGTTATCTGAGTTCAATCTATCTTCTCTACCTATATTACCACCAGACAGATTATTAAGTTATTAAGTTAATAAATACATCTTCGATTCTTGGTCAACAAAACAGAGAAAAGAATAAGACCTACCAATTTTTGAAAATAACGAAGCGTTATCCTGAAGAGCTCTCTCCAAATCAGCTCGTAAAACACAAGCTTGATGAGCCAGAGCATTTTCTGTCGCACATAATTAACTTAACCTCATAAGAACATTACACAACAAACTATGATAGAAACCCGATCATGTATACGGCATACCTGCTTTTCTCTGCTCAGAAATGATGAAGTCTTTCTCTTTCAGTGTATACTGACATTTTTTTAATTCTTCCTCTGTGTTGTCAAGCAACTTACTAATCTTGTTCAAGTTTTTCTGCGTGGTTTATCATCATTTCTTTATAAGCAAGCATATATAATTTCACAAAAATAATGCACAAAAACTTCGATAACTCACCTCAGTACTATCAAGTTTGTTGGTCAAATCAGAACACTGTCGAATTTGGTCAATGTATTTATTTTGCAAATCCTCAAGTTGCTGGTTGGAAAATAGAAAACAAGTCAAGCATAACCAGAACAACAAGCAGGCACGCCCTGTCTTCTATACAAATAGGTTCTCAATAAAGCAAACCTTCTGTTGAGTTTCTATTGTGACCCCCATCTGCTCAATTTGATCTGACATAGCCTAAACAGAAAAAAAAAAAAAATGCACAAATGACAGGCCTTAGAAAAGTTAACAACCAGATCAAGAAAATAAACACTGAACCAATTTATATCTACCAATGAACAAAATGATCTCTATGACCCCAGCAGCTGATAGTTAAATAGAAGATAGTAATGTTCTTGATGAATAATTCATATTGCTAGAGAAGGTAATAGACAGAAAGGAAGAGAGTTTAACCTTCCGTTCACTCTCCTCCTGATAGTATCTTTCCTTTGGAATATAGACTCCGTTTTTCTCTCGAGTAGCATAAACCTCTGTTAAAGTCATGAATTCATTATTTTCATTAACAATAAGACACTTTAGCAAGAAATCTAAAGAACCCTAGTGATACTTTATCAACTACAAATCAACAGCACAACTCACCAGCCTTAAGGCGTTCGATTTCACCATAAAGATCCTTGATAAGTGTTGATTTCATCATTTTTTGATTAACCTAAAAAATATCAGAAAACAAGGAGGTGAAAAAACAATGCTTAAGCTATGGAAATCAATTATATGAAAAGCATTTCACATCCTGCATATCTTCCCTAAAGAAAAGCTGCTAAACTAGATATAACTTAATCATAACAGGTCCTTTCTGAAAATGAAATTGGCCCTAAATGCACTCAACTCGCCGTTGAACAAATGAATTGAAAGTAAAGTGAAGAATTACTAATTATATTTCATCCCAATATGGATCAAATAGAGCAACAAATCAGTCCCTCAGTTTAATAATTTTGTTATAGATGATTTTATCATATATATAGTTAATGAGCGTAAAACACAAATGCAGTCAAATACCTCATAAAGTCCTTGTGGAACTACTATATTTAGTAACATATTCACATAAAATGTTTGAAAGATATATAGTTATCACTAAAGATGCATGGTTTCATAAACATTCAGAGCCCTCCAGTCACTCAATCACAAACCTCAGGTTTATTTTTTATGTGCTTTGCCCTGTGTGCATAATCCAGCGTGCTCAAAGTTTCCTCTAAGCAATGAACAGCAGGAGACACTGTCGCTATGATGCATGTCTTGGTTCTTCCCCCAAGTGAATCACGCAGTAAACGCGTCAACTTGCTATCCCTAAATATCAACTTATCCATGTAAGCGCACAAAGAAAAGGATAATGCCGGACACTCAAAAGAATGAAGCATTGTCAAAAGCCCAGAAATAAAAAACCTGTAAGGGATGTGACCCAGGTGCTCCACCAGTGCATTGATCACTCGCCCTAAAGTAAGCAAACTTTTGTTAATTTCCCCAGCTTCCCTTGCACGACCCTAACAAATATTACAAATACTCAAAATTCAACTTACTAGTTCAAAATTATTATTTATTAGGAAAACACCTGAATGAAGAAACGATATGCTCATGATGTATTACCTCCCTAGCACCAGAACGAGATATATTTTCTGATCCTGCAAGATCCACCAAATTAAGTTTTCCACATTTTATCAGTTCTTCACCTTCTGGGGTTGCTTCCTTGATGTGGATTGTAATTGAAAACAATGAATGTGACCGACTGAAAAGAAAAAACAAGTCTTAGTAAGAGATCAAAATTTGATTTCACTACTTGTCAATTAAAGGAACAGAAAGGCACAGTCACCTTGACTGCTTGTTCAACAAAGTTTCTGCAGTTCGTCGTTTAGAAGACCCCCTCTCCAGAAGAGTAAAAATCTCACTAGCACTTGTCACAATCTCTTCCTCCAAGCCCCTTACGAGAACTCCACCTTTACCATCCTCCATGAGAGGCAGCTGCTTTTTCTGCTTCTCCTCCAAAGAAGCCTTTGAAATCTCCTCTGGAGCAAGCAAGTCAGTGATCTCTTCATTATACAATTCCAAAAAAGTGACCTTCACACTATACTCAGCATTCTGGCCCTCAAGTGTGTCAAAAATCTGCTTGACAGCCCTAGGAATGACTCCAGCTCCTGCAGGCAACTCTCCATTGGGACCACTCTGGTAGAATAGTTAAACAAATTCACTAACACGACTCATTAATGTGCGCATGCATAACATGAGAGAGATCATAGACACTAAAGCATACCTTGGACCTTTTGCATTCCCCTTCCATTGTGTAGGTTTTTCCGGTACCAGTTTGACCGTACGCAAATATAGTACAATTAAAGCCCTCTAGAACTTCATTAACTATTGGAGTAACAGCTTGCTCATAAAGATCCTTTTGCCGTGCAGAAGGACCAAAAACCTTCACAATACACAACACACAATGAACATGTTTCAGATTTGCGATTCCCCTAAAACTAACCTAACATCCCAATATTTATTCCTCAAAGTGCGTATTTCCGTAAACTGAAGCTCGGAGATTATAATATACTGAATGTGAGAAATAGTGAAACCCGCGATTTCAACAGATAAAGGCGGAGAGAAGAGTGAGAAGGACCTTATCGAAGGTAAAAACCCTGTCGATGTGCTTGCTGGCGATGCTCTGAGACACCGCAACTTCTCTATTGTATTCATTGCAAGTCACGACTTGTGGCGCGTTGCTTCGTAACTCTTCGTCACTAAACGGCCTGCGATGGATACATCGAAGTTAGGGGTTGGAATTTGAGAACGCGGAAATAACGAAGGGAAATGAAAACGAAAACAGAATACCTGCAACGAAGAAGGACCTGAACGTTGACGCCCTTCTCTTTCCCAGACATTTTCGTTGGTAGATCCGCTTGTGCCTTCTCTCTCGCTCGCTCTGTGTGTGAATGGCTGTGAGAGCGGGCCTGTGGAGTGATGTTTGAGATTTGAATTTTTGAAATCCGCTCTTCGCTTTTCCTCTTCGCTATGTATCATATATCTACGGCTCAGCGTTTGGGGATCGTCATCTAACGGTGTTCCAATCTATCATAATCTTACCGTTTTACCCCTGTCGTTCAAGCTTTTTTTAATTATCGTTTCCACGTTTGATTATTCGACTCAGTTGGACTACCCAACAATCAGCCCAACGCTTCAGGCCTGGACTCTACGAACAAGAGCCCACCTCGTGTTTTTTACTTCGGTGTTGAAAGCTTCACCTATAGTCCTTTTATTGCAACATCGTATCATATTATAAATCCCAAGTGCCAAATTTATGGATGATTAATGTTTTTAGGGAAATTTTTCTGGTATTATTTATTTAATTATCAAGATCTATGTAGAAAATTTGACTACTATACCTTTATAATGTATTATTTATTTAATGATCGACCTCTCTCTATATATATATATATAGTAAAATTACTTTTAACGCGTATTTTCTATTTTAACGAGGTATGTGACTTCTCTTGCCACGAGTGCCTCACAATTTTTTTTTCTCAAGGTATATTGTATAAAGTTAGTCAGTCAATCTTAATTTAAATTTAATTTTTTATTAAATTAGTTGGCATTCTATTCAATGTATTATTATTTAATAAAAAAATAATCTTTATTATTGACGATAAAGATTTTTTTATGATATGTGATTTTATCGTTGTTTAATAATGATGATATTTTTTATCTCATACATTTTTCTTTATTTCTTCACGACGAAAATTTGCTTTCAGTAAAAGCCTTCATAATAGCAATGTTTTTGTTGCACTGTTATTATTCAAGGCATGGAGACTTAAAACAGTTATTACATAAAGAATTGTTATTTAGGACCTAAGCCTTATAACCGTGATTCTTTATATAGTCGTTATTAAAAATACATATATAAGATATAATAGTGGTCGTGGAAAGAAACATTATTAGACAAAGAAAAAAACTGATAATAATTTGATGTACAACTATTGTCTTAACTAATCATGGTTGGTGAATATAAGTCGGGTCTTAAAGAGAACAACCAATAAATACTCAGAATTCTTAAGTTACTAGGGGAAGAAATTCATATATTAAAGACAAAATTTAGTGAAAAAAAAAGTTCTTTATTGCAACACTATTTGTTAATATAACTATCCATAATAAATATATTTTATTAAAAAATACTTATAACTGTAACTATAAATAAATAAAGTAGTCTAAAATAATATCTCAATAATATTAAAATTACAATAATAAATTCTTAAGTAAATGAATGTATTATTCTCAAATTCAAAAACAAAGTAAAAAAAAAACAATATAAATAACAACCAAGTAGCAATAATTCACCTCTTAAATGAGAGGAAAAACTAACCAAGCTAAAAAGTAAAAAAAAAAAAACTAAAAAACTAAATTTTCAAGTTTCTCTCATTCTAGTTACTTTAATGAGATTTAATGATTTTAATAAATAAAATAGATTTAAAAAGTTTAAAAATGGTATTGTTCTCTATCATCGCAATAACAATAAAGAATATCATGATATAACAAAAGTAATAAACAAAACATTTGAATCTAAAAGTAATTACAGTCACAATCGTAATTCCTAAAATCACTTAACTTGATTATTTGATTCTTACAAACATTGTGAGTTATATATTTACTTATCTTATTAGTGTAAGTCACAAACTCGTTGTGAATCATAGATCCATCTATCATTTTTATTCTCATAATCAACGTGGACATCAAACTCACTGGAAATCTCAAATACACTAAGGTTTATGAGTTCATATCTATGCAATAACATTCCATTACCTTTTATATCTTAAATGGAGATATCTCATATCTCATTCCAAATGCATATATGTTTTAAAAAGATAGATATATCATCCTAGATGGTTATATATCTCATTTTATTCTCGTAATATAATATTTACCGTCATTCCTTCCCAAAAGATAAATGACAATGACAAAAACAACAAAATATATCATTATTACTTACCATCACTTGGAATTTTAACCTCACATACTAATAACAATTTTCAAAAACATGTCACAACAATACTACAATATACAAATACTAATTAATAATACGAGACAATATATTATATATGTATATAAATAAGTACATGTATATATATAGAGAGAGAGAAAAAAAAGATACTGGAGGATTTTAGAGAAATTAATCAAACTCATTGTGCACCATTTGATTTTTGTTTCGTCAAACTTATCTTGTGTAGCGGAGGAAACATTGTAATATCATCTTTTTCAAGTTCTAATTACTCCTAACTAACGTGTGGGAATTAACACTACATTATCCATACATTTGTGAAGTAGGGTTCACATACATATGTGAAGTAGGGTTCACAAGCATTAAAAGAAAAATTATTGTGGTCCCATTATATAATTAATCTTTTTTAATCATGTATAAGTTATATTCAGTGTACATAGATATTCAATAAACAAAACAAAATTTCACTGTATATATACATATGCAATTCACAAAAGCAATTTTCCAGTCTTACACAATTAGTCATGCAACTACTCCGTGATCATAAAATTTAGAAGGTTACTAATCATAAATTCTTCTTATCAATAACTCTTAAAAATTACATTCGTCTACAAATATACCATGGATGATTTAAAAAATAAATATGTTTTACTCACTTTAATTCAGAGTTGATTGTTATTTTATATTTTCTCTCATTGTTTGACAACACTTTCTAAATTTTTCTTTCTTTTCATAATCTCTATGCATGTAACATAGGATTTTTCCTATTTACTACTATTTTTATTTTACTTTATTCTATTTATAAATTATTTACTATTTAAATTTAAATACACAAACATTTGTAATTTTCTACTTGAATTTTGTTAAACAGGAACGTGTAATACCCATGTGAATCTCTTTTTTTTATTATATATGTTTGTTATTTTTTATTTTTCTTTCTAACTATTAAATAATTTTAATAAATCTTATTATAACCATTTTCATTTTAAACTTCATAACAATATAATTTTTTACTAGTTAAAAAAACACATAACTAAATAAATATTTTTAAATTTTAAGATGTTATAACTGTTAGTACTAACCTCACAACAATTGTAATATAGAAAATTTAAAAGTTATATATAAATTATTTTGTCACTAATGATATTTTATTTTTGTAGTTGATTATTTTATTTTTTAAAAGTAAATATCTAAAAGATGTTTTTATTTTCATTTTTCAAAATCTCAATTCCCTCTTGGAGATCTTAATAAATGAAAGAATTTTTCTTTACAAGTGAGAAAATTACGAATAATTCTTATCTTGCAAATTTCAGACGGAGAATATATATATATATATATATATAATTGAATTAATTATGAAATAAATAATTTATTTTTGTCTTCACTTATTTTTTACAACTAAACAACTTCCCTTTCACGTTTTTTATTTTTTATTTTTATTTTATTTCTACTCTATCAAGCTCAAGCGAGGTTATGGAATGGGCTAGATGGGCAACATAGGTTTCCCATTAACGTATGGGATATAGTAAATAAGTCACACGTGGATTAACCATTAACGTACACATGGTGTTTCAAAATTTAGTCAAAAGAATAATATTATGACCAAATAGGAGTTCCAACAAAAACCTACATTAATTTCTTCAGTCGTAAACATGGTTAAAATATTGGAGAATGAGAAAATAATGAAAGAAATCTAAAAAATATATTGATTAAAATGAGTCAAGTATATAAATCAAGTTATATAATTATTTGTATAAAAAAAACAAATAATCATAACAAATTTTAATAATTTATAACTAGTCTTTATAAGTTGTAAGATGTTCATAACATTACCAGAGATAAGAAAATACAAATATATATAAAAACAAAACAAATACAATAAATAATGTTAGAAATATGTCAATTTAAACTTAAAAGATATACAAAGACGGTTTTACCACCTAATAAAAGTAAAAGTATCAAAACTTAACAAATAATAATAGAAATTAGATGTAATACTTAGATAGAAGTTAAAATCATATCAATGTTTAACCTTTTATGACATAAACTTAAAATAATATTTAACCATGAACAAGCTTCCAACAAATAAAAACATCAATAACCCTACCTAATTTTAGGGTAGACTTTTGAACCATCATATTAGTATCTTGAATTGTTAAGAGAAAAGTCAAGAGAGAGAAAAGATCCTTGCACTTGATACAAACCAAATCTGCAGCCAAACCTGTTCTCGTGAAGAGAAGAAGTAAATACAACATGGAACTCCTAGACCCCTCCATGAACTCAGACCGGGAGCAACAGTTTTACTTCAAGATCAAGAAAAAAGAAAAGTGAAACTGAGAAAAAAAAACTGAACAAAGAAGGTTTAATTTTCTAAAATAAAAAGAAAACGAAAAATGAAAGCAGCGAAAAAAGAATTCAAAGTGGGCAGTACTACTCCAATACCATGATAGTAAAAATGATTATAACCTTAAAAGAAATCTAAAAAAAAAGTAATAATTGAAATGAGTCAAATGTAAATATTACGTCATATAATAACTTATATAAAAAGCAAACAAGTAAATAACTTATAACTATTTACTCCCAAAATTTTGATTAATTTTTAACTAATTAATATCTTATACGTGTCTCACTCTTTGTGTGTATATATAAAGCTGACAAGTTGGGTAAGGAATTATTCAAAACCTGGGCCAATATTGTGTTATTCCTTGGGCCAATATGGTATTCCTTCAGACATTATGAGAATAAAGTTAACCGCGTGTTGAGTAACCCATATGCCGACGGAAAGATGCAGAATCAGAATCGGTAAGAAACTGGTAAGAATATTGTAACTAAAGTAAAATAAATCTGATAGCAAATTAAGGGCACTAGGCCGAGATAGGGTGAATGGGTTTTGTCCATCAGCTAATAATATCTGCAATAAATTCCATGCATGCTCTTCTACAGTTATTTTCATTTATTTATTTTGAAAAAGCAATATCTCTATATATATACACGTCTCATTTTGGTCTGGTGTCTTCAACACTGCAGTATAAATAAATAATTGCATGCTTTTAAGCACAACACAAAGATAGAACCCCCTTCTCATCTCCACTGTGCCGGCTAGCAATGTCAGACCAGACGGTTGAGGCAAAAGGTCGAACAGTTGGTGGCACAGAGTGCAGTTGGTGCAGAGCGATTCGTGGCGGCACCGGCATCGTGGTGCTCACATTGCTCACCACAAAAGCCCCCGATATTCCTCGTCTCCAAAATACACTCCATAAACTACAAAATTCCCATCCTATCCTCAGTTCGAGGCTCCATTCCACGGAGGGTTCCTTCTCTTTCGTCACCTCTCCCACTCCCTTTGTCAACGTTCAATCCCACGACCTCTCCGCCACTTCCAAAATCCTCGGAGCAAACGCAAACGACATCGTTTCACCCTTCCAACTAATCCTAGAACACGAACTGAATTTGAACACCTGGCACGCTCCTAGCCCTACCATTGACCATGACATCCTCGTGGCGAGCGTTTACGCGATGCCGAACGCCACGTGGACGGTGGCGATGCGACTCCACGTGGCCGCGTGCGACCGTACGACAGCGGTATCGCTTTTGCGAGAACTGCTTGTGCTGATGAAGGAGGAAGAGAGGAGCATAGAGAATAATGAAGGTTGGAACAAAGGTGAGGTTGGTCCGGCGATAGAGGATGTTGTGCCCGGTGGGAAGGGGAAGAAAGCAATCTGGGCGCGTGGCCTCGACGTGCTTGGTTACTCTATAAACTCTCTCAGGCTAACGAATTTGAAATTTCATGACACGAAAACTGCCAGATTTTCTAACGTGGTGAGACTGCGGCTCGATCAGAATGACACCCAGAGGGTTTTAGCTGTGAGACCATGGTCACTATGCTAGCAGTAGCAGTTTTTTATTTTTTTTTAATTCTAAAAAAATATATTTATAAAAAGAAAAAGGCATTAGCTACTTGGTGATGATTTTGTGAAGTTTTTCAGGGTTGCAAGTGGAGTGGGATTAAATTGTGTGGAGCACTGACAGCTGCGGGATTGATCGCTGCTCATAGCTCTAAGAATAGTTTCAAGAAGTATGGGGTCATCACCCTCACTGACTGTCGATCCAATCTCGAATCACATCTTTCAACTCACAATTTTGGTATGTGTGCCAACTTCATGTTTATGATGACATGAGGAATTTTGTATTTTAAATAGTTTCGTTATTTTGGTAAGTTTTCTTTTAGTATTATTTTCGTGACATATATTTTGGTTAAGGTATTAGCTATCCATAAAATCCAGAAAGTAATGAATTTCTTACGTGAAAAATAAATATTTTCTTAAATATAATTTCAGTTTTTTAAATTTAAGTATTTTTAAATTTAAGTATTTTTAAATTTGATCATTCAAATTAAAATTTTTATTTTTTTAGTCTTGAATGATATAGATGTCATTAATTTTTTTTTTATATGAGAAACAATGTTTAACATGTGTAGTTAAGTGAATACATGTATAACATTAAAAAAACAAAGACAATGACTAAAATCAATGTTTTTTAAATTTAGAGATTAAAAAATCAAAATTTTAATTTAAAGATTCAAATTAAAAAGTGGCGTAACTAAAAACATATTCGTATAATAAAGTTTAAAGTTTATATCGTTACTACTCTATACACTCCTTTGCAATTTTTTTTCCATGTTTAGGATAGTTTGATCCAAGCTTCAAAGTTAATTTTAAATCAAAGTTAAAAATAAGAGCTTAAAAAATAAATTGAAGCTATTTGTTAAATTTTATTTTCTTTAGTTTAAAAGTTTTTTTTTAAATAAAGTTGTTTGATAAAAAATTAAAAGTTTTAATTTTATTTAAAATAATTATTTCTTTTAATAAAAAGGTATATTTATAAAATAAAAATATTATATAAAATTAATTTAAATTATATAAAGTTATTCTAATAATAAAAAATAATTTAATTTAATACAAATAATTTGGTTGATGAAATTATTTTAAAAATAATTTGTAAATAATAAAAATGTCAAAATAATAAGATGTAGTACGAAGACAAGTGCGATAAAAAGTCAAACAACATTTCACGAAAAAACATAAAAATATTTTTAAAAGATTTTTTTTTAAATTAGTTATTTGTCTAATGAAAAAGTATATATAAAATATAAAATATTAAATAAAATTAATTTAATTTACATAAAATTATTTGATAATAATAAAAATATTAAAAATAAAGATATTTAAACCTGTTAATTTTAAACTATAAAAAATTATTTTTATTATAATTTGTAAATATACATAACACCCTGCACAAACTCATGTGCGATGGCAACCCGAAAAATCATATGGCATAAAGGAAAAAATAAATAAAAACATTGAACATAGCTGCCCACAGAATTCAAAGGAGGATGATTTGTTCAAAAGTTATCCCCAAACTAAAGAAATGTTTCTCTAAAGAACTATTTTAGAAGTTCCTTCTTCTTTAAGATTTCTTGATAAAAATAAGTTCCTTATATTTTTAAGAGTTTATGTTAAAAGAGTGTTTAAATCCATTTCTCCTTCTAACGATTATTCATTCTATACATACTAATTAATTAAGTAGAAGACAACTAGTTAAAAAGAATGAGACACTAAGTTTTTTAAATAATACAAAATTTTAATAATTTTAATGTTACTGATTAAATTACAAAATTTCTTAATTTTTATGAATTAGATAAAAGGTTTTAAATATAGTAACGAACTACCTGCCCACAACTTGTTAACGTTTACATGTGATGTTTATACAGAGATAAAGAGGGATCAAATCCATTCTCTTCTTTTATTTTTTTTAATTTAACAGTTTTAATAAATAATTTGTATTTAATTGTTAGACTAAAAAATAATAATAAAATATAACTTGATCTTTTTTTATATATATATATATATATATATATATATATATATATATATATATATATATATATATATATATATAAAGTAAGATACAAAAGTTTGAACTTTTAATAACCTACTCTAGATTATTTAGATTAATCAAATAAAAAGTAAATTATTTGTAGTTGTGTTTTAGGTACGATGATTACTTCAATAAATGTTTTTTCAACATGGATTTACAAAATAAAACTTCTCAATCTTGTCAGAAAAAAAAAAGTCGTCGTGCTTTAGCAAGCAATGGCTGTCCATTCTTTGAAGTAGTAGACCATTGTCCTTAATGCATTTCCAAGAGAAAGGAGTTCTCGCCGATCGCATTGAATTTGAAATGATGCCCGATTGTCAATGTTGCATTAAAAATTGCCATTTTGGGGGCATTTATTCTCCCTAGATGTCAATTTTCTGTTCTACAGTTTATGGATGGAATTACACAAAAAAAATAATTTTTGTGGTTGAAAATTAATGGAGATCATATTTTTCATATCTAACCTTGGGAAATTGCAGTCTATTGAAAATGATAAAATACCTTTAATTTCATATACAGGTATATATCCACACAGGGGAAGGAATTCTATCTCCTAACAAAATTTAGATGGCTAAATATTATGATTTATAATCTCACCGTTAATATTTATTGGATGACTAGAATCTCTTGATTATGTTATTAAAAGAAATACATATTTTCATATATATATATACATAATAACTTTTTTAGATGCTACTAGTTACTTTTTTATTTGAGTTGTATTGCTTAATTAAAAGTGTGATAATTTAATGTATTTTATAAAATTTTATTCATCATGCATACTTTAAAATATAAAATTAATGACAAGATAATTTATATAAAATCATCATCAAATTTTTTGTGATGCTAATATTAGTGATGAAAAAAATATTTTTCATTACTAATACATTAATTTATTTTTTAAGTAACACAAATGTCTTCAATTGATGTAATATATTGAAAACAATATGCTATTAACATTAATCTTCTAAAAATTTTGCTTTAACTTAATTTTGTGCATTTAGTACATGGTAATAAAAAACACTCAAAGTGAATCAAATCCAAGCAAAACTAACACTAACAAAAAAAGAAACGACAAAAAATGACATAACATAAATATCATGGAACTTTATAGCATGATTCCATAATTTTATTAAATTAATATTTCTTTGATCAAATGATTTCATATATCATTGACAAAGAATTACATTTCAATGTATAGGGTTTTATCACTCTGCCATTCTCAACGACCATACGATAAAAGGAGGGGAAAGTCTTTGGGAGTTGGCCAAGAGGACTTATGGAGCTTTTGCAGACTCTAAGAACAACAACAAGCACTTTTCAGACATGGCTGACATGAACTTTCTCATGTGCAAGGTCATTGATAATCCTAGTTTGACCTCTTCATCTTCATTAAGGACATCCATAATGTCAGTTTTTGAAGACACAATAATCGATGATTGTAGAGAGATGCAACAAGAAGTTGGCATAGAGGACTACATGGGGTGTGCTTCTGTTCATGGTGTGGGCCCATCTATTGCCATTTTTGACACCATAAGAGATGGAAGGCTAGATTTTGTATGTGTGTATCCAGCGCCATTGCATTCTAGAGAACAGATGCAAGAGTTTGTTGACAAGATCAAGCTTATCCTTATTGAAGGTGGAAATACATACCAGGAATAAGGATATGTAATTAGTGTAATGCGGACCTTTAGTTTATACATAGCTTGTGTCATTTAACATTAATTTTTGAAATTTTGTGTTAACATTCACCATCAATTCTGTACGTAGTTACTTTTTATTATTACAAAATACCAACGTGTGTCTTAATTCTAAAGGATATTAATTAAAGAATTAAAACAAATTTTCATTAAAATATTATTAATATAGATCTTATTAATTTTAGATGTATTTCTAACGTGGTTTTTAATAAAAAAAAATATTAAGACATGGGTCAAAAAAATCCTTTACTTATTTTTGCATTTATTACCATTTAGTACATTCCAAACTTGAAATCCATTAATGAAGAGTAATAACAGTTAATACATTCCTAACTTCAAAGGCTGTTTTTTTTTCTACATTGGGTTTTGGACTAAAAAATTTATGTACCAACTCATTCAAAATTCATTCATAATTATTATAAAAGTTAATTATACTTAATTATTTATAATATATAATTATATCATAAAGAAAGATTCAAATATGATTAATATTTATATTATTTACTCTTGTTTTTATTAAATATTTTTTAATTTTAAATTCTTAACAAGTATTTTTTTATTCATGAAATATATGTAAAATATTCACAGTAAAAAATAGTAATTAATCTCTATAAAAATAATGAATTCATTAAATGATAGATACAACATATCTTTTTCTTAACAATTATTTTAAAATTTTTAAAAGTAATATTACATTTTTTTCATTTTATCTTTACTAACTAAACCTATAAAATTATTAAGGTTTAGTTAATTGTTTAACCCCATATCACTACTAGAAAATTTAAAATTTGCTACAAAATAATTTTGTGACTAATTTTAAAATTAATAGTTATTTTGTAGCTAATTCCTAGTAAAAATAATTAGCTACAAAATTACTATAATATTGAATGGTAGCATGAAGTAAGTCGCAAATTAGCTAAGAAAATAATCTTAGTTAATTGGTAGTAAATTTTTTAAAATTTGTAGTTATTTCCTAGTTAATTTATAGTAATAAGAAGTATAAATGAATATAACTTCAATTTAGCTAGAAAAAATAATATTCTAGTTAATTAATAGTTAATTAGCTAAGATTTAGCTACTAATTTAAATGGTAGCTAAAATTAGTAGCAAAATTAAAAAATTCTTGTAGTGTATTTCTCTTACTATTTGAGAAAGAAAAACCTTAAAATCTAATCCCTAAACTTTAAAAATATAGTATAGATAGAATTTCTCTTTTTTAATGCTCTTCGTAAAACAGCACATATTCTTGCTGAAAAAAATCCTATTATTCCTATTATTATTTAATTTGTTTCATAAAAAAAACTGAGTTTAAGCTAAATTCAACTAACTATTACAAGTGAACCTAAATTGACAACGTACACAATGCATGGGGCGGGTTCAACAAGCAATGCATACGTTGAATCAATGCAAT
The DNA here is from genome assembly GCA_025330945.1 of Mucuna pruriens. Lineage (NCBI taxonomy): Eukaryota > Viridiplantae > Streptophyta > Magnoliopsida > Fabales > Fabaceae > Mucuna > Mucuna pruriens. Next base: position 5,571,611 of record JAENHJ010000528.1, read on the forward strand.
ACAAATATGTGTGTATAATTGAACACTTCAATTTAAAAAAATTTACTTCGAAAATTGATTCATGATATATATATATATATATATATATATATACGAGCTTATCAGTGTTATGAAGTGATTAATTTTGTGACATATGGTTAATTATATATGAAAATATTGTGAATTACAAGAGAGACACACAAAAAGAGTTCTATTAACGATTCATATCAAAACTTTAAGGTATTACGGTAGCATGTTATTTTCATTTATATATTATTCAATTTGTTGATTTTTAATTAATATAAAATTTCTTGTTTATTTTTATATTAATATTTTTTTACTAGTTTATAGAGTTAATAGTAAATATAATTAATTTTATCTTACAAGTGATTAAATATAATTACATATAATTATTGATTATTCACATGGTTAATAATATTACAAGTTTATTGAAATATTTAATATTAATTAATTTTATTTTACAAGTAGTTATGGTTGGTTTGAAGTAATATCTTATTCATTAAACGCTTATATAATTTTAAAATATTTAGATGTATTACGATATAAGTATTTATTGTATATTATTTTATTTTAAAAAAAAAATTATCCATCGCTATTTATTTATTTTTAGTTTTTATAAAACAAAAATTTAAGTATCATAAATTTAAAACAAAAAAATAGTGAAACACAATTTTTTTTTATCATGCACCTACCGATATTAAAATATTTAATAATTAAAATTCAACTAAAATATAAATTAAGGTGTTAAAATTATATATATATATATATATATATATATATATATATTAAAATCATAATATAAAAATTAAAAATCAATATTTTCATGTGTATAAATAAATATAAATATAAAATAATAGTAAATCATTATAAAAATTCAATCTATACATGCTATTATAAAAGGAAACATAAAAAATTATTAATAACATATATAAGAAATTACTAACAACATAATAAAATATAAATTTATTTAATTAAATTATATTTTATAGTAAAAAAAAAAAAAATATAAAAAATAAAAAATAAAAAATTAGTAGCAACAACTCGTCATAAATTATTTTATATAAAACTTAATATTTATATTAATTTAGATGAGTAAAAAAAATATTTAATTTAGAGAAAGAAATAAACAAATAAAAAAATACACACGATTTTATATATTTAGTCTTATCAAGACTTGAATGTGAATCTTTTTATAAATTATCCCTATAGGTTATTTTGGGAAGCTTATCAAATTAAGTTAAAAATATTTTATAGATCAATCATAAATATCTTTTGTAAGTTTTTTTAAACACCATTACTTATAATATAATATAAATTTAAATAAATAATATATAAACTTTTCTAAACAAAATCTTAATATATGACAAGGTTATATATACGTCTAATTTATGGTTAATTTTGTATTTTAAGAGATTAATATTAACCATATTGATAATTATATATAATTGTGTTTATGAATCCTTACCTACTTAATACTTATAAAACAAAATTGACATATTTATGTGTAATTTATCAAAATTGATATGTATAATTTATTACTAGTTCTGGTTGACACTAAATGGACAAATGCAGCTGTGCAAATATAATTACTCTAAAAAATAATTTGATTCCTGTGACACCACTAAAATATTGCTTAATGAACCATCATCCTCAATGAAATTTCTTGGTACTCAGCAACCAATTGAGTAGCTATAACTAAGCAAAATAGACTTGCAATTTAAGTTTATGTAATAATCGTCAAAATTAAATTTCTACTTGACAATCTGATCACGTCATTGACACTCATGATAGTATTAGGAGTGTCTTTCGGTTTTAGGGCAAGGAAAGAAAAAACTTATAAAATAATATCTCTTTTATTTCAGCATGAGAAATTTGATTTTCTCAAAATGTACCTGAGGATACGTGGCCAAACTGATAGCAGTATTAAGTCGAAATATGATATGACAACATCCATCGCATAATGTTTTTCCTCCCACTCTCATTTTTAATTAAAAATGACCAAACGAATGGGGACAAGTGAGGGACCATAGGCAACTGTTTTCTATTCTAGACTCATTCCCAACAAAATTGCCTATGTCAGTTGGTGGCACCATGTTCTTCAGTCCTATTGTTTTACCCCACTTATGAAATTGATATTTTTTTTTTCTGCCTCCAAGTAACAGAGGTTATACAAAGATAGTTAGTTAATTAAAGATGGTTAACACATTTAGTTCTATAAATAAGAGCCTCCCTGTAATAATTTTTCTTATTAATTTTAATATGAATTCATTTGAGTTTATCTCTCATTTCAAGTTCTCCAGTTATGGTTTCACTCCACTTTCCTCCTCCTTTAATTCCTAATAGCAAGCTCGTATATTTTTTTTAATAAAGTTGGAACATGACTTGATTTCAAGTCCTCACGTGAAATATTTGATGAATTTAGGATAAATTCAACTAGTTTTTATTTTAGTGAGTGAACATAGCATCCCTTACACTTTCTCTCTTCCAATTCTGATCTTCGAGTGGCAGGGCATTTGGTTTTTGCAGAATTATTATTAAATGAAAATAGAAAGTATGACAAATGCATCAAGTTTTCTTTAACAGTGTATATGTGTGAATGAATGTGTCCGCCGCTGGGCCTAGCTATGTAGAATTGTTATATGAAAGTAATAAGCATGAAATCTGTATCATATTTAAAAAAAAAAATACAGTACATTTATGAATTCATCGTTCTAGTTTCACCCTTGGATTCCATTACAAAGGAAAGTCTACTAAAAGTCAGGCTATTATGGGGGGAGAGGGAGATGCACATAATAAATGAGAACTCTGTGTCTCACCAAAACAATCAATAGGGCTCATGCTATTGAGTCACCTTCTAATCAATCATTTCCTCCAGTCTTTTCATATATCATTTGGATTTCTCAGATGAACCAAGTGATAATCCAATCTATGATTGTGTGAAAATTGAAGCTAAGCATTACTATTATCAGCTGCATTGTTCTTCTTTTTTGTTCGGTACGAATCAACTCTCTGCTGCATTCTACTGAAATAAAACCACATTTGTCTATCAGTACATCACTGATCAATAAATCAATTTGTTAGATAATTTCTTGGAGCTTCTTTCTTCACAAGTTGGGCTATGTTGACATTTGAATTGATAGTTGCCTAGACTTGCAATTCTCATGAACTGGTGCTCTTATAGTAAGAATAAGAAGGAATGGTAAAATTTTATTAATTGTTGGTAAAATTTTAACAATATCGATTGTTTGGTTCAGGATTTTATTGTTCTATCATCTTGAGTACACAATGTATTGGAGAAACCCTATTGGTACAAACAAGTTACTTGTCGACCATGGGAAGAGAATCCTTGTGGATAGTTGAAACAATGAAGATCAATAAATTGAACTATAATCCATTTCTGACCTAATGGTGATAATTTTATTGACCAATTCTTGAATTATACTTGTCTCTTCAAAATTCTACTTTTGGTGTAGATTCTACGTGATCTGTTGGATCTCCCCAGAATTATAAAAAGGAAGCTCTATTTATTTATTCATATATTTCAATCACGAAGTTCAAAAAACCTTCTGACCGAATTAAATTATAATGTATACAAGTGTTGCTACTAATTACCGAGATGATACTTGTGACTTTTTGTGAAAGAGAAGGGTTTAAACTTTAATATAGAAAAGCTAGTTAAAGGCAAAGGCTAAAGATAAATCAGTATTGAAAGTTCACTAAATGAGTATATATCATATCTATTCTAACTGAAAACTGTTTGCTACAACAACTACATGTGTGTGTGATACAACATAGCTAGAAATGGAGCCTGTGTTTTATGCGGTTGAAACAAACTCTGCAAAAAACTTTCCCAAGTCAAACTTGCCGTTGTAGGATTCTATAGCATTGACCACCTCCTGAAACGTGGAAACACTGCATGGAACTACCAGGCCATTCCTCTGCGAAAACCCAAACTCATTGTAAGCCTTCTCCAACAGCATCTTGAATAACGGGTGAGAAAGGTAGCGAGTTGGAACCACGTATCTTTGACGCTCTTCCCCAACGTAAAGTGCAAAAAACCCAATTGGGGTAGTGTTAGTGCCACATTCTTCTTCTTCATATCCCTTCAGCAAACACTCATGATGACCAGGGTCAGGGTCAGAGTCAACTCCACCTACACCCTTCACCTTTTTTGCCAGTTTCTTGAATGATACCATCTTTTTTCCTAGCATGTTGTTGGGGTTACAGATATAGGAAGAGAGCTATGTAGAGGAATTGGCTATTGTGCTATGTGAATGGATGATTTATGATCATATATATTTGAGTAAGATAACCGGCTAATCAGAGTACGAGAGGGATTAAATAAATAAAATTACATAGTCGTTTCTTGCTTTTGAATAGAGGACTGTTGAATATTTTGAATGTGGAAAAGTAATATCAATTTTTTATTCCAACTTTCAGTTATCTTGAGTCTGACCTAATCATTGTAGTTAAAGAAGGAAAGGTACTATTATCATTACTATATTAGACTTATTAGTAAATAAACTCGGAAGCCACCCAAAGCAAAAATCCGTAAAGTACGGCATGTTAAAAACATTAGCATAATATAGTTGGAGTGGTTTCAATTTCACAATTGGTGGGTAGCCATTGGCCAAAGTATACAAGCCAATGCAATGGTGCTAAACAATTGGTTGGTTGGGGCTAAAAAAATTGATGTTGCTGACATCTAATTAAACATCTGACATTGGTTCATTAAAAATGATGGAACAGTATTATACTAATGCAGGCGTATTAACTAGTGGTCCATTTCCACATCATTGTTGTTTAAAGTTACAAATGGCTTATAATTGTTTAATTTTTAGATTCTTATTATACCTACATCGATGACCGTCCTTCACCTTTAATTTGAATTTTACATTTTTATACGTGCAAGCAAGCTACACTTAGGATCGCTCTTCACGTTTAATCTCAATTTAAAGCTTAGCTAACTAAGTGACCATTCAACGAACATAATGGTTTAGTTTATTATTATGTTTTAATAATGGATAAACTTTTAGCTTAACTATCCACTAGGGATGTTTTTAACGACCATGATTCTAGAACACTCCATAGCTCCAATCCAATAATGACAAAAAAAAAAGATAACTAACTCTGTCATCGTGAAGTAACCACAAAATTGATGGAGTTAATATAAATATATTTTTTATTAAGATAAACGCAATATCAACATCCTCGCATTTGTATTTCTTTAATTTACCTTACATTGAATATTTTAGTACAGAAACACCTACCACCTATTCACCAATGACCAAACTCTTACCCTAAACACCAAGACTTGTACGGAGATATGCAAAAAAAAAAAAAAAAACTACGGATTCGACAATTTAAAGGCTAAAAAATAAAAAGAAGACTGCAAAGGATTAGAAACGGGTTTATCTGGTCAATAGTAATATACATGGTATAGTATATAGAAATCCTATGAAGTAACTTCTTAAAATAAATTAATTTTTGTTCTTACTTTAAATCTTTCCGAATTCAAAGTATTGTTTGCTATATTAGTTAATAATCGTCATTTTGTCACGTGAGCTGAAGGAAATAAAAGATAAATAGTTATGAGAATTTTCTTAGCGTAATAAAACAATTTTAATTTTATTTGTTGTTTTATTAATTTTCTTTTGATTTTACATATGAATATTTTTTATCAATTCTATGAATATCTTTTTAAAATTGAAGTTACCGAACCAATCAACTATTATATATTCTGATAAGAAGAGATGGGTTCTCTATGGAAGGGAAAGACCTTAAGACAAAGACAAGTGAGTGGAGGACAAGGCATAAATTTGTTGTTCCGTGGTGACAATTTGACCCAGGCAATGTGACGAATGTGTATTGATAGCGATGGTATTCTCGTGACCCATGGTTGATATAGCAATCTCCGTACTATACACATTTCGTTGAAGTGTACTAGTTGACCTTCATAAAAGGAGCCTTAGTCTTGTAACTAAATTAAATAAAAAATAAAAATATTACATGGTAAAAAATATTGAACCTTTTTTTTAAATTTAGTTTTTTCTTCTTGAATTTGGTCGTCTAACTTAAATTTTAGTATCGAAATTGTTCGATGTCTTCAAATTAAATTTGTCTTACCTCTTAATGAAAATGTATAATAAGATTTCTTTTTTACATGGGAAAAGGAAAGCTAAAAAAATACAGAAAAGAGAAAAGAAACACTAAAAGGAAAAATAAATGGAGCCTGAGGAAGGTGTCTCCTAGACTTTAGGAGCATCTTGCAACTTCCGATACATTATGGTAGTGTTTTTCCCATTTTTTTTAGTTACTCTTTAAAAAAAAAAAAAAAAAAAAGAGAAGACGCGTCAAACACAACTTCTGAAAAATTATTAAATAAATAATCACCTTAATTGTTACATCAGAAAAATAAGTAGTTTTTTAAATATAAATATTTTTTTAGAAAATGTTAGTGTATTTAATTGTATATTTGTTTTTATTTTATTTTAAAATAAGCTTAATTATATTTTTAATCTTTATAATTTATCAAATAAACTATTTTAATCTATATAATTTCAATCACTTAAATTAAATCATCATACTTAAAAATAATAAAATGCTTTTGCGGTCAAAATTCTAAAAATATAAGTTGCTAATGTTACTCGCTAAAAATGAATTGACAATTACATATTAACGTGACATTCAAAAATCAATTTTAAAAATTACAAAAAATATTCTAAGTGAATTTTGAACTCACTTTCTTGTACATTATAACCATAGATAAGAACCACAAAGTTATTTTATCCTGTATGAAAACTAAATTATATTAACTTAAATATGCAAAAAATAAAAATACACATGTATTTATATTACTAAATAATTAATATAATATTATAAAATTGAATAAATAATAACTTGTACTTTAATAATATATATCATGATTATAAATCAATCATTATATATTAATTTTTTTTATAAAATTATGTTGTTTTAATCTTATATATTTTTCTTTTTAATATTTTAGTAAGTGAAATAAGATATTGTTATTGACATAATAAAATTTTCTATATTTTATTAAAATATTGAAAATATAATTATACTTCTATAATCAATTTTTTATAATAATTTTTTTAATTTGATACAATGAGTTATATAGTAAAATTAAAAAATTATTTTTGTGATTGGAATATGATATTATTATTAATATAATTATTTTTTAGTGAAATACAAAATAAAAAAGTTACTATTAATTTTAAAATATTATTAATTAAAAATATTTTCATTTTTCAATATATTATTAAAAAATAATTTTTTATTTTTAATTTTTTAGTCAGTAAAAAGTATTACATTAATGTTAATATATTATTTCAATCACTAAGATATCAAAAGAAAAAAAATTAAGCTACACAATTCTATAAAACAATATTTAAAATACGAGTAAATATCTTATAATTAAGATATATAATATTAAAATTATAAATATTATTTGTTTAGTTTTACTATATTACATTATTTATTTATTATTAATAAGTATATGTATATTTTTTATTTTTTACACATTTAATTCGTGTATATATATATAGAGAGAGAGCTGTGGGTTCAAAAATTCATCCTGAACATTTTTTTTCTCAAATTTTAAACTCAATTAATTAAGTGCTAAAATGAATTTCATTGATATTAATTTTAAAAATAGAGAATAAAATTTCTAATTTGATAAATTGTGGGAAAAAAAAGACAACTAAGCCTTAAAATTATTACAAAAACACTAAGCACTTTAAAAAAAAAAATAGAAGTAAAAATGGGAGATGACGTGAAAGTATAAGAAATAACTTGAGTAGAAACTAAAACAGTTTAAACATATTCTTTTTTATTTCGAAAACTAAAAAATAGATTAATTTTAATAGTTTTCCGAAAATGTTTTATTGTTTTTTAAAATAGAAAACATTACAAAAACAATGAAAATTGAAAATAATATGGTAAATATTCTTTAGAAAATGAATTGCACTACTGAAAAAATGCGGTGGCATAAATTATCTCTTTACATGAATTATAACAACTATGTTAAATGAGAACGATTTATATTCTAATGAAAATGTTTTCAAGAGCTTTTATTTAAAATAGTATTTTTAGTTATACTTTTAAATCTTTTATTTTAATATATTATTTTTATTTTTGTATTTAAATTATATTTTAATATTTTAAAATATTTATTAATAGTTAACAATAATTTTTATTATAATATAATTTATTTATTATAAATTTAAAATACAATTTCAGACAGTGATTCCAAGTTGGAAACCGATTCTTGTGGTGTCTGGTAAATACAAGGGTACCTATGCAAGTTCTGATCGAGAGGGAAATGAATAAAGACATTTGCGATTTGCATGTGTGGAAAATTAAGAAAAAACTTCAATTAATACGAGAAAATTCAGGCATTCTGAAAATGAGGCCTGTAATTATCAAGTAGCATGTTTTCCTTTTTGTTTTTCAACACACATTTCTATGATAAATTTAATATTATTAAGGATGCTACAATAAATTTGAAAAGATGATACAATAAATTTAATATTATTGAGGATATTTATAGTAATTTATTTATAATTTATAAATTAATAAATATATTCTTATTATTAAAAAAATATGAAATTTTATTAAAAATAGTTAAACCAAACATATTTTAAACATTTTATTTTTCTGAAAATAGGAAATAGATTCTCAAAACAAACATGTTTTGAAATCTTAAAAATTTGGAAATAAGATGTTCACACAAGCCGGGAATCCAAATAGTTAAGATGGAGAGGAAGGTTATTCATAATGTAAGGACGAAGTTGCTAAAAGAAATGTGAAGAAAATAGAAAGTTAACGTTCAATTTCAGGCAGCACAGGTAAACCAAATTCCAGTAGCCAAGTTTGAACAGCACTGGCCAAAAGCGACAGTGACTTTTGTGCTTTGACTCTGTAAAATGTTAGGAAACAACCGGGATGACCTCGAACTGGTTTATTTTGCGTTGAAATCGCGTTTGCCAATTGTCCCATAAAAAAAAATGGAATTATGTAATAACCAAATGTATTTGATTACTTATTAATTATTAACTATTTAGGTGAAAACTTTAATTAAGTAAGTAGAATTGATTTTAACGGAAATAAAAATATGATTTAATGAAGAATATTAGTTTTACATCCTAACATTTTTTAGTATTGTTTTTTTTTCTTATCCTTAATTAACAAAATAAACAAATATTAATTAAAATAATTAAAGTAAAAAAAATTAAATTAAGATAATTAGATTATTTTAAATATGTAATTCAACTAAATAATATATTATTTAAATAAATAAGATAATTACATATATTTTTTTAATTTTAATATATGAACAATATTTTTATTGCTTTTAGTATTTTCTTCCTTTTCAATTCATTAATTTAGTTTTAATGTTATATTTTTCTAAAAAAAACTATATTTTACTCCCACGTTCATTATTTAGATTTAATATAAACTCTTGATGTTATTTTAACATTTTAATTTACTTAATAAAATCACTTATTTTGATATATTAAATAAATAAATTATATTATAATAAATAAAAATGAATGAATTGAAAAAAAAAAAACCTGAAAAGTAATATAATACAGTAAATTGCAAATGTATAAATAAATTATACATATATTTTAAAATTTTAATTAAAATTAAATTAGATATTGAAAAATAAAAATAATAAAAATGACTATTAATAATATTTAAAATATAAAAAATTATAAAAATAAATTATATATAATTATTTTTTATATAAAATAATAAATGTATTATTTAATTAAATTACATACTTAAAAATATTTTAATTATTTTAATTTATAATATTTTTATTATCTTAATTAATATTATTTATTTTGTTAGACATATCGGTCTTAAATTATAATATTTTTATTATCTTTAACTTTATATGCATATAAACATCAAAATAAATAAATAAATACAAATTAATGTTTTATAAATAAAAAATAAATATCTATATTAAGTACAAATGTTCTATATTAAGTACAAATGCTTGTATGGACATTTCAAAATAGGAATCATACTTAGTATAGTAGCATTTTTTTCCCTTAGCTCATCATTTGCTGTTAGTGGAATGCAGGAGAAGTGACCATAGGATTCTTTAATCATTTATTTTCAGTCACATCTGATACTTAAAACATACTTCGCCGATAGTCCAATTATTTAATTAATACGATAATTTTGTGCGTAAAGTGTGAACTCATTTATTCGGTTTTCTCAATGAAAAATAATTAAAATTTTTATAGTATATTTATTCAAAACTTTTAAGAAAATCAGAATTAAAAAAAAACTTTTAAATATTTCCAAAAGTATCTCCGAGTAATTAAAAAGATCAAAACCAAACCAAACCAACTTTTAAAGTAAAAAAAAATTCTTTTTATAATGATGGAAATAATTTTATTTGATGTAAAATCTCAATAAATAAATAATTTGTGTACATAATTTTAAATTACTTTTTTTTTTAAGTTTAAATAAACGGGTTTAGATATTGAGTTGGGCTTCCCCTAATTTTGGTCCTTGATTACGGCCATTAAATCCATGGGCCTTTGAGCAATCCAAGTTTCATTTACTGGACTTGGTTTTAAAGTAGGAAGAGAAGGGGACCATAGCTTCCGAAGTTAGGGTCTGGGGTGAGCGAAGTTGGGGTTTTGGCACTTCGCGGAAAAGACAGCCAAATTCTGTTCGTTCCTTGTTCTCTGTTGTCATCTCATCACCATGAGTAGGTCAGGGCAACCACCGGATTTGAAGAAGTAGGTGTTTCTCTCATTTTCCACTTTTTTTTTTTTTTTTAATTTTCAAGTATTGGTACACTCGCTGGATATTGATTTGCAATTGTCTTTTTTTTTTTTTTTTTTCTTTTCTTTGCGGGATGCGGCAGGTACATGGACAAGAAGCTTCAGAGTAAGTTTGATTCTGTATTTGTTGCTTCTATTATTCTGTATCTGAGTGTGTTCGTGTCTTGGTGTTTTTGCCCCTGTGAAGTAAGTTGAGTTTTGATTTTAATCTCTAGAAATTTTTTGATGGATTTTCATCCTTCTAAAATTTCTTATCACTAATTTTGGTCCAGGTAAAATAAGCAAATTTTTGGTTTTAGTCCCTATAATTTTTTTTTTTCAAGATGTCATACATTAATATTATACCACATACACTAGTGTGTCGATATGAAAAAAACATATATGATAAAATCGTAACCATAGAATACGATCCCAATAGAAATGCATACATTTGTTTCATACACTACGGGGATGTTGAGATGTTGAGAAATAATATATTTTACGCCTCAGAGGCTTATAACAACCATTGTTTATGATACAGAAGTTCCTATAAAAATGGGAAATGCCTTAAGTCATACATAACATAGAAATCACACTTGTAATGGGTGAAAACTAGTTAGAGCAGCGGGTGCTGTTGCCAAACTAATTGCAAAAGAGGAAAAATTGGCCACATTAAAATTATCTTATGGGACGTCCGATTGATATTAAAAAAAACTGCTTGGCACCAGTTGGACAAGTGGGAAATGTTGGGGTAAACCAGAAAATTTTGGGTAGAGCTGGATTTAAATGTTGGCTAGGTAAGCGTCCTATAGTAAGAGGAGGGTGCTACCATATAATATTCATCACTACTTGGTGATAAATAAAGCATGTGTATTCTTTGTATTCTTTTTTTATCTCAAGAGATTTCATAAAATGGACTTTCTATAGACCCCAACTACCAATCCTTGCATGAATCAATAGAGACCCAATAAGTCCAACATTGATTCCTTCAGACGTGTCAATTGGACAAATGCGTTGACATTTCCCTTGAAATATATGAACTAACAAGTGTCTGACTGTTATTCAAATTTTAGAGAGATGAAAATTGATAATTTTTTTTTATAGGAACTAAAATAAAAAATCGTTTATTTTATAGGGTTAAGCTATATATATATATATTTATGCACATGTGTTAAACTTAAAAACGTAAACTTATGGATTATAGAGCTTTATATTTGAAAAAACGTGTTAAAATCGGGGGGAGAAATTGTACTGAAATGCTTGGAATTACCTTGCAGTTAAGCTGAATGGAAATCGCACGATTGTTGGTACTCTCCGTGGCTTTGACCAGTTTATGAATTTAGTTGTTGACAACACTGTGGAAGTGAACGGCAATGAGAAAAATGACATAGGGATGGTGGTGAGTCCTCTTTTGCGTTGTATTTTTTAATTAAGTGGTAAAGGTATTGCAGTTAGTAGAGCATGGACATGGATTTTAAATTGATAATTTTACCCTCTTACTGCAGGTAATAAGAGGAAATAGTGTGGTCACTGTTGAGGCTCTTGAACCTGTGAACAGAACCTGATTTATTTTCTTGTAAACATTTGTATAAGTATGATTTCTGTTTTTAACGGTTGTGTATTTGAACAATGTAGCTATTGAGAGTAAATTGTAATTTGGATATCAAGAGGGTCATGTTTTAGTGTGATTGCTGTGACTTGACTCAATTGAAATGTTTACATATATCCCTTTTAGTTTATTTCTCCTCATCTTTTTATATTGCATCTAGTGTGAAAACTTCTCTTTCTCTCTATGCTCTAAAGTCTAAAATTGGGGTTGTTGATGGAGCTATTAGAACTTACACTATATTGTTTTTGTTTAAGGAATCATTTTTCTTGCTATTGACATAATTTTGACTGATTAATTTGTATGAGTGAAACTCTGTGGTCACACACATTTGAATGCTTCCAGAACTTTGGCTATTAATTCCTTATGTTTGCTCATTCTCTTCACAGGCTTCTTTGCCATAGTTTCTCTTATTTATTGTTCTGTGATTTGAGCTTTCTTCTCTGCCATTGCTTCTTTGTTTATTGTTAAATGCTCAGTCTACTTCAACACTTGAATTCAGTATATGCTTGCTTTAAATCCTTCAGATAGATAGATGGTTCTTGTTTAATATTTATGTTATTGGTTATATCATCATTGTTTTGTGATTTTACATATTGATTCATCTTGTTGCTATTTTTTTGGTCTATTTTGTATTGTTGAATGATTCATGTGTTTGAGGAGAAAATTGGGGAATGATTATAGTTGTGAAAATCTCCAAACAACTATTTCTGGAGAAGAATTGAACTTGGGTGCATTTATGGTTTATGCTTATAAGGTTTTGATAAATTACCTTTGGTACACTCACTATAGATATTATCTCTCGAATTAAGTTCAATACAACTCAATATACCCAATTGAGCTTGGGTATATTGTCTTGCTTGTTTAACAACTTGCAGGTGGTTTTCTTTCGTGTTGAAATATGTTTCTTTGGCTATTATAGGTGGAGCATGGTCTCCTGCTAGTTTGCGCAATGTTGAGGGATGCATTTACTGGTTTTAAAACAAGGTTTGGGGTTCAAAACTGGTCGTGAGAACAAAGCATGGCCTCCTGCTAGTTTGCTCTTTTTACTCTTTCAGCATAACTGCATGATTTGCACCATCTCAAAGAGGGCATCTTAAAGACAAAGCAGGTTTAGGTTTGCAAGAATTGTATTATTGTTGTGATTTTTGCATTAGTATTTGTTTATTTGACGTGTTCCTTGCTTGGGTGATGTGCTGTGAAGTCATTATGATAAATTTGTATTTATTATCTTTGTTTTTAAAATGTTATTGCAATTGTATTTCTGTGTTGTGTTCTTCAAATGAATTATCTATTTTTTGTTGCATGAGACTTGTCCTAATCTTCAAAAGTGTCGATGACCATGGGCAACCTTTGTTGTTGTTGTTCACTTGATGATCTGTTGTATGTAAGAGGGATGTTTGTAGAAATGGCTGCTATTTGTCCTTACACTTTCATTAATATTGTTTGTGAAGAGTGGTTGACTGGATGTAGACTTCTATCTGTCCCTCTGTCCCAAAAGTATGGAATTCCAAAAAATAGTGTAGCTCATTGCAATCCTCATTCTGGTGATTAATTTGTTTCTTTATTTGTTGATTCTGTTCTACCCAGCATATTATTTTGGGCACAGGACATCAATTTTTAGAGAATGTGAGACCATGCAGTACTGGTAGTTCATCATGGACATCAAATTTGATCTTATGGCAATTCATATTTTAATCTATGATAACGTATTTTGATCCATGATAATCTGGTTCTTGTTTTGATAATATGATTGTTTTCCGGAACCTGTGCCTTAGATTTATGATAACATGTTCTGTTCTAATTTGGTTTGCATGTTTCTGGGGATGGTTCTTTGCTGTCAATTTAATTTCTGCATAATTTTTATTTATGTAATGTAATCGGTTTTGAAACTTATGGAATTTCAGTTGGCCAAACTTGAGACTTTCGTGAAATTTGATTTTAGGAAAGAAAGATGAGGTAAGCGGATCAATTGAATTTGATGAAGTATGAAACAGTATTTGGTTTCAGTTTGGATGTGGTGGGTGATCCTTTATGGTATTGCTCACTGCCAAAGTTCAGCTAAAATTGGGGCCGTTTTAACTTTAAATCTGCAAAGCCATGGAAATGGCCATTTCTGATGTCAATGCTGACCCTCAGAAATTCTCAAATGAGAAAAACTAAAGTTGATAGGTGCAGCGCCTTTCTGGGATCAATTGGAGGTTGCAAGGATTTCCTTGCTAAAGCTTCAAAATTTACATATTTAATTTCTAGTATCTGAATCGAGCAATTAGTTTATTGGATATATATATGTGACAATTCATGTCATAGAGAATAGTTCGTAATTTCAAATCATGAAAGGATGCTACTCTACTCTAATATTATGCAATAACTTTTGGGGTTAATTCTGGGAATTCATTTAGTATATATAGTGGCAACACATGCATGAATGTATTGCAAGCATACTTTAGACACATAAACTTGGCCAATCTAATTGACTTTAACGGATGAAAAGATCATTGCAATCTTGGATGATAATTTTGGAAAAAAAAGGATTACCCGCGTTGACTGATGAACTTGGAAAACGAGATTAAGAATTACTTATAAAATTAGTAAATTACCTCAAGTATGCAGTTTGATACTTGATCAATCCACAGCATTTGTTGTGCTTTATTTTAAAACCATATTTTAAACGGGATTTTATATAAAAAAGAAAGACATTTTTACTTATTTTTCTTTTAAAACTGAAATTTTAAAGAAAAAATATTTAAAGAACTGGCTTTAGAAGAAAAAGAGGTTTTAAAACCAATTTTAAAATTAACTTTGGGTTTAAAACTAGTTTAAAAATCGATTTTAGGTTTAAAATCAATTTTGAAATCAACCTCTAAACCGGTTTTGGTTCCAAATTGGTTTTAGGTTTTAAAAATCGATTTTAAACCATAAATTAATTCCTAAACTGGTTCACAAAAAAGTTAAACCAATCCCCCTCAATCGGTTTTAATGGCTTGGTTTGAATATCGTAGCCTTTAAAATGTGTTTTCGTTTACGTAATATGATCCCTTTTTTTCTTTTTTCAAGTGTTATGTTTGGCATTCTAATGAGTGCTATTCGAAAAGGCCTTCTTTGGTAGAAAACATTGCTTTTTCATACGGTCTCGATTTTGGTATGGTACCTAAGCATTTTCCGGTGCACATGTCCCTGGAGCGTCTGTTACACAGCAAGTACAAATACTAAATTATCTCGTATGGTTCTTCTTTACTTAGTTATGTCATAACATTTTGGTCGTGATATAATTGAAGGATGTGCATGGATGTGCCATCATGACTCAACTGGTAAAAGTGAATTGGCGCATGAGACTTGGGTTCTAATATTGGTTGGAGACCATTACTAGGCAAACGTATAATTAAACAGAAATGATTATACAAATATGAAATAGATTGATTAAAGACAAAACCAAAAACCAAAAGTTATTGACACAGTTAGTTCGACAGTTGTATTTTTTAATTAAATACTGAGGTTCGTTTCTTGTTTAGATATAGTGTCGCAAATTGAAAAACCTTTTTTACTCTTTGAAATACCAACTTGATGAGTGGAAGAGTATTTCCTAATTGAAAAACTAATTCTTAAACATGATGTATAAAATGATAACTTTAAAAATAAAAGGCAGAGGAATATCAAACCAATCATATTTTTTAATTCAACTGCAAACTTCAGTTCGTTAAAATTTTAGCTGTTTATTTGGTTTTGTAGAAGGAATCGCTGATACCTTGTGTAGAGCATGCAAGTTATTAACAATAGAACCATGAAAGTTGTACAATGAATCGTTAAAGTATTGCTTTTTTTTCCTAAATAATTTTTAAAACAATGAAATTATATAAGTTATTTTGAATAACTAAAAATTATATTACATAATTTCTTAAATATTAAAAATATTTTTAAATTAGTCTACCAACGTTAATAAAATATATCGACGTAAATTGTTCAACTTTTAATATTTTAGATATTACTTATGTAATTTTATTATTTCAAATACCATTTAAGAGAGAAAATAATACTTGGGAAACCAAATTGATGATTTACTAATAAATGTATATTTTTTGTTTCTCAAATTTTGATCAATTTTTTTTCTTCCTCAAATTGGAACATTGTTTTAGTTCAAACATTTAAAAATAGTTGTTATTTGTCTTACCTGGACAATGAAATACAAGTTATATCGATGAAAAACTTTAAAATTAATAATATTTATAAAATTTTGACATTTTTATAGAAAAATGATGACTTGTACTTTATTTATCATATAAAAAAGACTAAAAATAAATATTTTTGAAATGTAAGAATTAAAAAATATTTAGAGAATAAAAAATAAATTTGACTTAAATTTGAAGAAAAAAGATTAAACTATTTATAAATGTTACTTAAAAAGGAGTTAACCATTTTGGTGGAATCTGAACTTGGAGAGTTATTATATATAAAAACTATGGTTGTGGCAGGCATTTTGAATTTTAAGCCGAAACAAGAATATTCTGACTACTCGCAACGGTTTTCTTCCTTAAAGTTGGTTTATAAACCCAGTACAGAAGCTTGTGCTAGGAAGTGGCCTTTTCACTTTATGCAACGACAGAGAGGTATCTGCTGTTATCAAATGCAGAACCCTGTCTGGGCTTTAAGACTCATGAAAAGTATCATGGAGCCATCAATAAGTATCTTTGCTTTACCATTATATCCGTTACGAAACAAGTCCATTACTAGCCTCTATGCACCACAAGAATATCTTAGCTCATTCCATTTTTTTTGTTTTTGACATATGTTATACACCAACGTGTCCCTGTCATATTATTTATTATATTTATATTTTTTTTAGTTGTAAAAGTTATTGCAGAATTTGTTATATAAATAATATTTTACTCTTTTTTTTTCTTGGCTGCTTGAGTAATGAGCACCACAAGCTTCATTAGGTTTCAATATACGCCAAGAAAGAATGTGTTTTTCTTCATTTCTTTTTTTCTCATCAATCTCAGTCACTGTTTTCTTGTAACGATATAATGTAGTTTGTGTTTGGTGAGAATTATACCTTCAAACTAATCAGAAAATCCAGTTTGTAATGGAATTCATCAGCCAGATTACATCTTTTCCCATCCTATGCCAATGTTTGGAAACATTATTTCTAATTCTTTGTTGATGTAGTAACAGGAAAATGTTTAGGTATAACCACACGTGACATTATTTAGTTCTTTTTAGAAAAATGAATTAACTAATGAAATTAATACATTTTTATCCAGAAAAACAATCAAACGACAAAAATAAAATAAATAAAAATAAGAGAGGTTACTGGAAGTCAAAAGTTATTTTCATAATGTAGATTAAAGTTGCAATTTTATATCTAACTTGGTATTGAAAACAACTTTATATGTTGTGTGCATTCAGGAGAATTTATTTAAAATTTTAAAAATAACATATGAATCGTATAAATTATTTTTAATTTATTTGAGAAATTTAATATTAATTAAGTTTATGATACAGACTCTCGTGTAATAAAAAGCTATTAAATAAACACTCTATTCCAATACACCCAATTTTAAAGCTTTAAACCTTTCCCAATGAATGAGAAAAAGCAACACTAAAGAAATTCAATTCCAATTTTCAACCTTCTCCTTGATTTCTCTCCCTTTCAAGGTAAGAAACACGGTAGAGCACATGTGAAAATAAAATAATATTTTTTAAGGATATTTTCATTAGAAATTTTTTTATTTGAATTATGATGAAATAATAAACGTAGATACATCCTTTAACAAGACAATCTGATTAACACACCATCCAACATTGAATTAAGTCATTTCTTTTAACAAAAATTCAAATCTTAATTAGTTACGAGAAATTAGTCTCTTTCACTAAATTTAATTAAGGTTGATAAAGAATAAAATACAATAATGCTTTTATTCAATAAGTCACTCTCTTAAACATATTAAGAAATTAATATTTAAAGCAACAAAGTAAGTACCACAGTGCTATAAGTAATTAGAAATTCACTATTATGAATGTGATAGCATTCTTATTCTTAAGATGGTTATAAACTGCTACTTTTCCCTTTTCCGAGTTTGAAAGATGATGTGGCTAAACCTTATCTTTCTCAAATTTCTCAGTCTAACAATGGCCATAACACTGAAACAATGACAACGAAGTTAGAGACACGTGGAGACAGTATTAAAGAGTGTGTGAGATGATTTAACCTCTAATGTTATATGGTGGCGTGCCATGTGGACCAGGTTGGTGGCTCACACCACCATTTCATTATTTGCTTAGGTAGTTTAGTAAGACAAAGGCGCTTCTTAATTAATTAACATGCACAGTAAAATGGCCCCTCAAAAAAGCATGCATGCATAATAATAAAAACAGGTCCCAAGCAGAGAAAAAGAAGTGACAATTCACTGAAAAAGTTAAGGGTGGATAGGGCAGCGAAGCGATTAGCGAATGGTTAGTGTACACCTCTGATGTCTTATTCACACATGTCATGATCATGGATTCTATCATCTTGGATTTTGGACTTAGATTGGTCTCCTGTGAGCAATGTTTCTCATTCCCATTGAAATGGACACACAAATTAAGGGATTCATGGTAATAACCAATACACGCCACCCTTCATTTTTGCTGCTGTAGACAAGTTGCCATTTACTCTATCTTGCAACAACTCATTAGGTTTGTATTAAATTCACCCAACCAAAATGGGCACACAGAATTCGCCTAAAACTCCCATATTCAAAAAGTATAGTTAAGCACATTGATTAAGAAATATAAATTATAATTATTGTTAAAACTATTATATTAGTTTAATTTAAATATATTTTTAGTTTTCTTAAAATAAATGAGTTTTGATTTTAATTTCTGTAAATATTTTTATTCTATTTTTATCTGTGGAAAATTTATAATAACTAATTTTGCTTATTATATACAATAAACAAATTTTTGTTTTGGTTTTTCGTAAAAATTTTTTTTTTCATTCTTTTAAAATTTAAAATATTTATTTTTAATTTATAATATTCATTTTAAGATAGATAAATAATATTTATTTTATGAATCTAATTTTTTTTAAGATGTCACGTACTAACAGAATATCATATACTAATGTGTATTTGAAAAGATATATAATCAATAATTGATACATAATAATAAGAAAAAAAACAAAAAAATAAATTTTAAAATGATAAAAATTGATTAAAACATTTTATAAGAACTAAAATAAAAAATAATTTATTATACTGCAAACATATTTAAGCTTATTAATTTCAATACATTGAAAAAGTTTTTAGAGTATAACTTTTATTTATCATTAATTTTATAGTATCAACTTCTTGACTATTATTAATATAAAATTTAAAATAATTATTAATAAATTTATTATACTTTTAAGTAATTATTAAAAATGTTCAACATTTTGTTTTTGATATTTTTTCATTAACTAAAATTTTTAAAAATAATAAATTCTTGTAAATTTTGCTAATAAATCAAGAAAAACTAATTAAATGAGAATAAATCTTATCAAAATTTGTAACCTTTGTTAAATTCTAGTCAATAATAAAAAAGTCTTGTGAAGAAAGTATTTAAAAAATTTTCACCAAAAGAATGTGACGCATGTAATTATAAATTTCAACAATCATTCGAGTTATCTAATAGTGAGAAATTTAAATAATATATATAAAGTCTTAGATTTGAGCAATAAAAATTACTTATAATTTTTAAAATAATTAATATAAAAATTAATAAATTTAATACACATACTTATTTTTTAATTAATTAATTGTATAAAAAAATTTCATCGTTAATCGATATAATATTTTCTCTAAGAAAGTTACGAGCATATTATATATTATACATTGATTCTTTAATTAAGAAGCTAAAACATTGGGTTATTAAGTTAGAGGATGTTGCGGAGAAGTGGGGTGGGTGGTTGGAAGTGAATCTGGGAAGAAAAAAAGTGGGAAAGAAAATTAGATAGGTTTCAAGAGTTGAGTTATGTTTGTACAAAGATTTACATGGTGGTGTGAGGTGGAAAGCAATCAAGCATAGCCTGTGCCACTGCCACTGTCACCTCCAAATTACTGAACAAACATAAATAACAATAATAATTCTTACATCACACACACATTTCTTTCTCTCTCTCTCTTTCTCTTCATCTCCACTTCACCCTAACCATTACCAACAACCACCTCTTTCTTCTTTCTCTCTCTCTCTCTCTCACACGACATGATTCATCTCTGAATAGCGGGTCGGGTAAGGCGGGACGCCGAAGGCACAGTAATGATGGTCACGTCTCACCTTCCGAGGCCCTTTTCTTGAAGGAAACTCTACTCCACCAAAATCTTGCCTTTTTTGGTGAACAAATTATTTACGAGAAGAATAATAACACTAATTGTAGTAATAATAATAAATATTATTATTATTATTATTATTATTATTATTATTAAAAGTGGTGAGAAGGGAAAGAATCAAATATGACGGAAGTGCTTCAGTTGCCTTCATCCTCAAGCTGTTCGAGTCGGCCATGTGGTGGTCTCACACCCAATGATGGGTCGCACCAAAGTCCCCTTATTAACGCTCCTTCTGTGGAACAAGAACAAGGGGTGCCACAGTCCCCTTTGGATTTGGAAGTTGAAGAAGAAAAAGAAAGGGATAGAGAGAGGGATCAGCTTTCAATTCTCACTCTTCTCATTGATACTTTTAGGAAATCTTTGATTGGCTGCAGTACCACTAGTGGTGACTTATCCATGGAGATTGGGTGGCCTTCAAATGTGAGGCACGTTGCTCACGTCACCTTCGATCGCTTCCATGGCTTTCTTGGTTTGCCTGTTGAGTTTGAACCCGAAGTTCCCAGGAGACCTCCCAGTGCCAGGTTTGTTCTTAATTGCACTTGGGGTTTCTTCAAAATTTAATCTTTCTTCGAATTTTGTTGCCCTTGGAATCGTGCTCAAAATGGTGTTTTCTTGGAAATCTATGTTAATGTTTTCCCTTTTTGTTTCCTGTCTGGAATTTTGTTAAGTGGACTTGTATGGTATGGAATTTCAAAATTTATATCCGGTTATTAACTAATACCGTGGAATTTTGCTAGTTCTTGTTTCCATATTGAGGTCTGAAGTTATTATGTGCTGATTATGGTTGTATCCTTACATAGACGTGGATACTTTCCCAATATTTAGTGTTTCAAAAATTGTTTTTAGTTTTTAAAATGGAACTAAATAAGGTTGTTCAGACAGCTGGTGGAGGGTGGTGCTAGACTAAGAGCAGAGTGTGGAATTGAGGGAGAGGTTGAACAAGATGAAAATAGAAAAAAGATGAGAAAACATCTCCGTTTTTTGCTTTTTAAAACACTTATTTTGAAAACAATTTTCAGATTTTAATAGATTTGGGATGAGAAATTAATTGTTAAGTAGTATGGAGCTGTTTTTAAAGACAGCTTCTGCTGCCGTGATTTGTTTTTCCACTCTTGCTCTTTAAACTTTTAAGTTGAGTGACACATACAATTGAAGGGCTCTTTACGACACATAATTCTAATTTTTCGGTGAGTGGAGTAACTTCCAACTGGCCTGTCATTTTATCCATCTATAATCTGTAGTTAATTCATACTGATAAAGTGCTACTTGTCTGTCTTGCAAATTAGTCTTCTGAACTCTGAAGTGGGTTTGGTTCATTGTAACACATTCTTTTTCCTTGTTGGTTCATAAACACTTGATTATTTTGTGACAGCAAGTAATGATAAACCCTGGTGATGTTATTTTTGCCATTGTCAGTGTAGCCATCGTTGATACAAGTAGACAAAACCCGTTTGCGCTTAGTTTACAACTTATCTATTTGGTCATCTACTTTTTGGCAATTTCTCTCTTCTTTATCTTACTCATATTACATGTCCGGTGAATGCATCCTGAATTATATTATCCTGTTGTATGTTGATATATTTTTGTTTACTGTCTGCAGTGCAAGTGTTTTTGGAGTTTCCACAGAATCTATGCAGCTTTCTTTTGATGCCAGAGGAAATAGTGTACCTACAATACTGCTGTTAATGCAAAGACATTTGTATGCTCGAGGAGGCCTGCAGGTATTTATCCTAGTTCCTATGTCCTTCCCTGCCTTCTTGGTGAGAATCTAGAGATGATTTGAATTAATGTCCCCCGCGAAGACATTCATAAACTGCTCTACCGTAATTCTTAGTGGATAACCCCAATTTAGGTTTAATAGTACATCTTAATAGGGAACGGCCATACTTGTTCAATTTATCTATGCTACTTGAGCAGATAATGTGAGTTAGTGGACGAACAATTTCTACATTTTTTTACTATGCTTGCTTTTGATTTTACCAGAATTTGTATTATTTGTTGTTTAATTTCAATTTGACTTGAATCTTGAAGTTGAAAGTTTAAATGTATACATTCAGGCTGAGGGAATCTTCAGAATTAATGCTGAAAATAGTCAAGAGGAGTTTGTGAGGGAACAATTAAATAGAGGAGTAGTACCAGATGGCATTGACGTGCACTGCTTGGCGGGTCTTATAAAGGTATTTCTATTTTTTTTTTGTTCAAAATCACTCCCTTTTTTTTTTCTAAATATTTTGAGATTTATTTGGAATTAGGGTCTTGGATTGTTGAATTTTGGTCTGGTCTCCTATTTGAAGTTGTCTAGGTGAATTTAATAAATACTCAAATGTTAATTGTTTTCCTTTTTTGACCATAAGACAGGGTGGTGGATGCATTAAAGGTATTACTATTTTTTGGTTCAAAATCACTCCCTCTTTTTTCTAAATATTTTGAGATTTATTTTGGAAATAGGGTCTTGGATTGTTGGATTTTGGTCTGGTCTCCTATTTGAAAGTTGTCTAGGTGAATTTAATAAATATGCAAATGTTAATTGTTTTCCTTTTTTAAACCCATAGGGCAGGGTGGTGGATGCATTAAAGTGGCTACTAATTCATTAAGGCAACTATATTAAAGAGATTATTTCATTAATTTTTATGTGCTTGTGTTCCTTCATAGGCTTGGTTCAGAGAACTACCAACTGGGGTGTTGGACCCTCTTTCACCAGAGCAGGTGATGCAATCCCAGTCAGAAGAAGAATGTGCTCAGCTTGTGAGGCTTCTTCCTCCAACAGAAGCTGCTTTGCTAGATTGGGCAATAAACTTAATGGCGGATGTTGCTCAAATGGAAAACTTGAACAAGATGAATGCACGTAATATTGCGATGGTTTTTGCACCAAACATGACTCAAGTAAGGCTAAATCATTTTCTGTTGTAAATGTAGCAGCCACATCTTATTGGATATAATTTCAATGAGTGGAGCAAACTTTTTGAGATATTTTTTATATCTTTTCATCTATGTAGTAAAGTTAGTTCAATTGTCTTCTATTGAAGGAAGCAAACATTTTTGGTGAAAAAAGATTCACATTAGTATCCCCCCCACCAAGGGTTCTGGAGATTTTTGAAGGGCTGGGAAAATACTGATGTAAAATCGGCAAATAGGATTAGGATTTTAATTTTGAAATTGGGGTTTCCGTTTTGATACTATTATTATTTAGGGAATTTATTGTATGTTGGATTATCTTATTCTAAGTGCCAATATTGAATAAGGTTAGGTCATTATGTTGTTTGGTTATGTGAAGTCTATCAATAGACCATCATCGTAAACATTTGGCACACCTTTTCATCATAGTTACAAACAATATTGAGATTTTCTTTTCTTCGGGGAGTATCCAATACCCTAGTCAGAGTACACTGCCCTAGAGGTGTAGTATAGGTCCATTGTTCCAAATCTCGTACTTGTTGTGGAACAATACACAATCCTATAGATAGTTACATATTTATTCAGATTGACATGATGTGTTCAAACTAGTTGTTTATAAAACTGTTTTTTTTTTTTTGTGTGTGTGCATAGTTATTATTCATTTTAATTCTGGTGAGTATTTAGAAAATTTTCCCCTTTTGTGCTATTTAAATTTGGCAGTGAAATCTTTTTCTGTTTGCCGTGTAAAATTGTTGTCTTGGTCAAAGATTATGGTTCAGTTATGGTGCAATAACAACATTTCTGATTGACTCTGGTTTGTGTGTGCGTGTGTTCCTTCAATCTTGTTTCTGGTATGTTATACAAAATTCTAGTGTTGGTCTGTGGTTATGATTAATCTATGCTGCAATAACAGCATTTCTGTGTGGCATGTCTCATGCAGATGGCAGATCCTTTGACTGCTTTGATGTATGCAGTACAAGTGATGAATTTTCTCAAGACTCTTGTCGTGAAGACACTGAGAGAAAGAGAGGAGTCTATTGTAAAATCAAATCCTGTTCCAAACCTTAATTCTTTCGACGATGATGGGCACCATAGCAATTCAGAAATGCTTGACCAGGATGGCAGTGAAAATGGAAATGATTGTAGCGATGACGATGAGGATACAGTATTTGTCACTGCAGAGCCGTCTCAACAAAGCCCTAGCCATCTTACTGAAGATGGCTGTGAAACTGAAACTGAAATCAAATCCAAAAGTTTGCCAACATCTACTGAAAATTTAATTTCTAGTGGAAATAGGTTGCTGGTTGACGCTTGTCCCTGCAATCTTGTGTCTCAAATTTGCTCTTTGGCTATTGGACTTCAAGACTGCGGCCTCACTACAGGGCAGATAAAGGGGGATCAAGCAAAAATTTGCAGGAGCAAAAGCCTTCAGTTGAGTACTTATGATATAGACGTGTTTTCCAGAAAGGTGATTGAGCTTCCAAAAGCAGGAGCTGCAGAGAAGAACCCAGGAACTGCGATTATTGGGCGCATAAATTCAAGAACGGAGTTGGCTGAAGCTTGGCGTTGAAAGGCATGATCCTTTTATCGTACCGCCTGAGGGACAGGATGTGACAGAAGAAAAATGGTAGTCCCATAATGTTTCTGCAATTGTGATTTCAGTAACTATGAACCCCTTGTGAGTTGCATAATTGCTGATGTCATAATGGAGTGCATCCATCCTGTGGGAGCACTCACATAAGCCCCTTTTGGGAAAGAAAGAGAATGGAAAGGACAAGGTGTTAAGGGGGTCTCTGTGTTTCCACATGTGGAAATGCTCACTGCTGGTTTGGTGTGTGTTTTTCTGTTGTTGTTTCTGGGTGAGATGCTTAACCATGTTTCTTAATTCTATGTCATTAACCATGCAGACTTCTAACGTTTTTCTTTTTGTTCCTCAAGTATAGAATTTATTAACGAATTCAAAGTTGTTTCTCCGCTTTGTTCAACACATTTTTGTATGGATGACTGCGTGACCTTTAAACCCTTTGTCAGTTTGGATATTTAAGGATAGCGAAATGGTTTGAACAGATGAAACATGATGGAGTGAAATAAAATAAATTTATCATTTTAATATTTGGATATTCTTATGTTGTAATCCAAATAAATAGTTTCGTCTCGTATTCCCAACATAATGGAGAAGAAAATGATGGAATTGGATGAGAAAGAACAAACTATGGGATTTTGTTTTGCGTTAAAACTGCGTAAAAAAACGTGAGAATTATGAGTCATATGGACTAGCTTCTACTTTGGACGTGGAAATTTGACGAGAGCATTATTTAAACTGTCGCAGAACCAAACATGTTATAAATGTATTTTGTCACGTTTCAAAAAACACTGAAAGTTTTGGAAGCCGGAAATATTAGGCTTCAACCAATTCAGTCAGCATCGTTCTAACTATTACCAACATTCTTGTAATTGCTTAAGTTTCAGGATAGTCAGAAGCTAAGAAAGGTAGAGAGTATAACATTGTTTGGGTACAATGTTGATCTGTTATTAGTTCGAAAACTGTTATTATGTTGGAATACATAAGAAATCATGATAAAACATGTTAATAATATTTTTTAATAAATAACATTTAATTCTGAATTAGTTATATTTCTTTTGTTAAAAAACTAATAGTTTCCATTCACTTTATTACTAACGCTTGGCAGTTTGTGTAACGTAATTATTTTTTGTTTTTATTTTAGAGAAAATAAAATTTTTCATCCCTTCAATTCAATTTAGTTGGCAAAATATTTCTAATTCAATATTCAACATTTGAATTGTAAGATCTCTCAAGTTTAAAATTGTATCAGCAAGACTTGAAGTAGAAGGAACGAAGAATCCAAGAGCATGGGTATGGAGGAGACAAGTGAGTTTTAGATAGTGTAGTATTTATTTATTTATTTATTAAAATGGTTAAATATATAGGTGCATGCCACGTTGATACAATGTTGAGTTGTGGGTGTGGATAAAAGATAGAAAGAAAGCAAGGTTGTGAGGACATGGATGCAGTAGCAGGCTCCCGCCACTTCTCCACTCTCTCCTTTTCTCTCTCTCACAGCCGAACTTTCCGCTCTTGTTCTGCCAATTCAATCAAGCTTTCCTCTCCTTCGACCACCGCTTCCTTATCCTCCAGAAACTGCTTCGCGGTAAGTATGTTACTTACTGTTTGGATGGAAGCGCGTTTGGTGCGCATGTTTACTGATAATTAATTTGCGCTGCGTGGCAGAAAGAAGTATGGGGCTGGGTGAAGTCCAAGGGCGTGGCCGTGAGAAGGGATACGCGCGGAGTGGTGGTCAGGGCTGAAATGTTCGGCCAATTGACAAGTGGCCTTGAGACTGCTTGGAACAAGCTCAAAGGAGAAGGTTTTTTAAATTTTACTTGAATGAATGACTTAATTGATTGTGTAGATTGTTAATGAGCATTGAGCAGATTTGTTTGTTTCTGTTTGTAGAGGTTTTGTCTAAAGAGAACATTGTGGAACCTATGCGGGATATTAGGAGAGCTCTTCTAGAAGCTGATGTAAGTTGCCTTTTTGAGGGGATAAGTTGTCTGGGTAAGATATGATATGTGTGTTGTCTTGGCAGGTTAGTCTTCCTGTTGTCAGAAGGTTTGTGCAGTCTGTCAGTGATCAGGCTGTGGGTGTTGGTGTCATTCGTGGAGTCAGACCGGACCAGCAATTGGTTAAGGTAAAATCGTTTAGTTGCATACATATCAGAAGTCAAGTTTTAAATTGCGGTCCCATGGAGTCTGAAAACCTTAACATTGCGGCGAAATCACAATTGTGGATCATTTTTTAAAACCTTTTTTCTTTGGCATTGTAACTGAAAACTTAGTGTACTAGCAATTTTGTCATCTTCAAATCGCCATGGCAAAGTTTAAGGTGCAAGTTCACCATTTTCTTGCACTGCTTCCATCTGTGCAAGAAATTTCAATTTCAGCCCTGCGAAAAGTTTTCAGGCTCAAATTTTTGTTTTGTTTTTGGTTGCAAATGTTGATTTGAACAATCTAAAATTTGCATTTGAGTTCGAGTGATTTTGTCTCCTTTTTTAGGGGTTTGGGGGTGGGGGTGTTAAACCGTGTTTGAAATTTGTGGCATGGAATGCACCATATGACTATTGCATTATTGCAACAACTAAATCTTGTTAGACAAGTGTACAAATCACCACATATGTATGTGTATTTTTGATTTGTCTTGATAATATGTGTAGAGTTCACATGCAGTGAAGGTGAGAGTTTGTTTGTATGAGATGTTGATCTATTTTTGAGTACTGAATACCTATATAAGAATGAAATGGGTGTTGTGCTGATCATAGGGTTTTGCAGATTGTACATGATGAACTTGTACAATTGATGGGTGGAGAGGTTTCTGAACTGGTTTTTGCCAAATCTGGGCCCACTGTCATTTTATTGGCTGGACTCCAGGGAGTTGGGAAGACAACTGTTTGTGCAAAGTTGGCAAATTATCTCAAGAAACAGGTGTCCTTCCGATCTTCTATTCTTCTTCCCAGTTACTCTATCTCCTTTCTGGTAGTTTGTAGTTCCTGCACCGTGTTGAAAATTTCAAGCAAATCACATTAATTTGATCTCAGGGGAAAAGTTGCATGCTTGTTGCTGGGGATGTTTACAGACCGGCTGCTATTGACCAGCTTGCTATTTTGGGAAAACAGGTACTGGAATTTAATTTCATTGAAGTTGACCAGTTACATTTTTTTTGAGAAATATGTGCCCTTTAAATATAGCAATCAATGTGTCATTTTAAATTTTCAATTGAAACTTTTGCATGGAGCCCTCAGTTTTTTGTTGTTACTTGTGACTACTTACTATTACAAAACTGATGAAGAAAGTGTATTGTAGCAGAAGTGATGTGTTCTATTGGTTGTTATTCTTATCTTGTTAAGCAGTGCTTTAACATCTAGCTATATTTTCTCCTCCTAGGTAATTTCAGTGTATTTAATGATCTATATTAGGCTCTTAAAATATGGGTATCTTCTAACCAAGTGATTCAGACATCAGACACCAACATCTAATTAACATTGTTTGACTTATCTCTTTTTCTTCTCTCATTTTTATATCTAGTCATATTTATAATTAGTTGTAGCTTTTATCAGGTGGATGTGCCTGTCTATACAGCAGGTACTGATGTTAAACCTTCAGAAATTGCCAAACAAGGTTTAGAAGAGGCAAAAAAGAAGAAAATTGATGTTGTTATTGTTGATACTGCTGGTAGGCTGCAGGTGATTTTTTATGGGATTGGAAATATAACAAAAAAATTATTTCATTTTTCTGTTTATTCTTGAATCATTTTTATTTTATTGATCACGGTTGTATTTCTCATCAAATAGATTGACAAGACAATGATGGACGAGTTAAAAGAAGTGAAAAAGGCATTGAATCCAACAGAAGTTTTGCTGGTTGTGGATGCAATGACAGGGCAAGAAGCTGCAGGTATTCAGAAGTGTATTTGAACTCTTTTACATGAATAGAAAATATTTCTATAAATAATAAAACGAAAAACTGTCCATATTTCTGAAATGATTATCATATTATTGATCTGTTTCTTTTGGCTTTGGTATAATTTTGTGTCTTATGTAGCTATTTAGTTATTATACTACGACAATTATAACTATACCAAAATTCTGACACTACTATTTTCTTTGTACAGCTTTGGTGACTACTTTCAATCTTGAGATTGGAATAACAGGTGCCATCTTGACGAAACTTGATGGTGATTCAAGAGGTGGAGCAGCTTTGAGTGTCAAAGAGGTTTGCTTGCATTTATCTTAGCTTTCATAAGATATTTTTATTTTGCATTTTATTTTTCAAACACTGCTGCAACCTTGCAATTTGTTCTTGTCTTGAGCAACGTTTACTATTCTATACCAGAATTTTTAACATTATAAACTCTTGAAAGTTAGTTCCATTAATTTACAAGATGTGATTAATGGATGCATGAGGATAAGAAATCCTATCATCTTTGCTGTTCTGGTCTTTGTGTGATGTGTTGTGTCAATTACGCTGACACAAGGCTAGAGATCATAAAGAACCCTGTTTGATGGTGTTAAGATCTCACATCAACTAGGATTGTAGCTAAAATACTTCTTGTAGAACTTGCCAATCCTCCCCCCTTAAGCTAGCATTTGGGTTAAGTATCAAAGTGTATCCAATCCTAATTTTGGGTCACTCAGAGATGTTTAGTCTTGCAAATTTCATGCTTTAAATGTTTGGTCTTGGGATGAAGATTGTGTGTTAAGATCCCACGGCTAGGAATATGGCCGAAGTACTCCTTAAGCATGCTATTGGGTTTAAGTAGTAAAGTGTATCCAATCCTTATTATGGGTCACTCATAAATGTCCAGTCATGCAAACTTTATATTCCAAATATCCAGTCCTTAGATGAAGGTTGTTTTAAAATCCTACATCAACTTGGAATATGACCAAAATACTTCTTACATGACTTGGGCAATTCTCCTTTCTTGAGATAGCTTTTGGGTTTAAGTTACAATGTTAGACCTAGGCTACATTTGGGTAAACAACTTAGTTAAGCATTTATTCAATAATCTTTTGTCAAATAAGAGTTTATTCATAAGAGCTTTTCCATGAAGCCTATTGAAATAGGGTAAAAAAAGTTTATAGAAAGGTCATAAGCCACTTCCATAAGCCCAAAAAAGCTCTACCAAACACCCAACTAGTCTATTTCTCTTAGATAGTTCAACCACCATCAACTATTATATGTTTTATCTCTGAAATTAAAACAATTTTTATGATATCCCGGTAAGTGTTAACCTAGTAGGTCCTGGAATGGAATGTATTTCAAAAACCATAACAGCCTGACAATGGAATGTTGACAAACTCTTCTAGGGTAAACAAATTGTGTCCGCTGCATCCTACCTCTCATCTTGTGAATGTCTGTGGCTAGGGGAAATGTTACTTGCAGATTTTCTCATGGAGATATACTCAGTAACTCCTATATCTTTGTACTAAGTACACATGATTTATTGGAGGATCTGCATTTGCAATGTATGTGTCCATGAATATATTATAACCATGTTGAATTTGGAATGAGTGGCATATATCTAAACCTGATTTATATGACTCCTGGATTTCAAAGCCAAAATGTACTACTGATGCTGTATTTAATTTGTGAATATATAGATTTTGGTATGCCCTCAGCGGCACAGCTATGGGAGGTCTTGCTATATTTAATTGATTTTTTGAAGTGACAACTTTTACACTTTGTTTGGATGAAGGAAAAATAGGGTGGAAAGAAATAAGCAAATTTGGAATTATGAAGTGATTAATGTAGTCCACCATTTTAAATCTCTCCTTTCTTTCTCTCTTATATTTTGTTTAATTGGACAGTTCAATGATGGCAGGTATCTGGAAAGCCAATTAAACTAGTAGGACGGGGGGAACGCATGGAGGATCTTGAACCTTTCTACCCTGATCGGATGGCGGGACGCATACTAGGAATGGGAGATGTTCTTTCTTTTGTAGAGAAGGCACAAGAAGTTGTAAGACTCGCTATATTTCTATATTGTTATTGGCACAAAACAAAATATAATATTCAATTATTGACCACATTCTTTATAGATGCGTCAAGAAGATGCTGAAGAACTGCAAAAGAAGATCATGAGTGCAAAGTTTGACTTCAACGATTTTCTAAAGCAAACTCGTACTGTTGCAAAAATGGGTTCTGTGTCTCGTGTCATTGGAATGATTCCTGGTATGGGAAAGGTATGAGATCCTGCTCATGAATTATACTAAATATTTCTATTTATGACAGTTCTATCTATGTTATACCCTATAGCAATTGCAAACAAATGAGGGAGTTATCTGACAACAATCTCCTAGTTTTGGTTTATGAACCTTAAAATTGAGCAGTGCTAGCATTTGTGAACTTCTCTTGATATTAGCAGTTTTGATTCAGTGGATGTTATAATACTTGTATAATAACATCCGCATGCATACAGATTACTCCTGCTCAAATTCGAGACGCAGAGAAGAATTTGCAGAATATGGAAGTAATGATAGAAGCAATGACCCCTGGTACTGACCAATGATGTCCCATCTGTTAAATAAAAATTGCTCATATCATCTTTATCTATGTAAATTTTCTTCTCAACATGGGAGTATCTCTAGTAAAAAAAATACTTGCCTTAGCGATGATAGAGGTAACATGCAGAATATGTTAATGACTTGCACTATCTGGCTGACTTATGTCCTTTGATCCATCACTTTTGCTTTTGCTAACACTGGTTAGAGTATTGTGTATTTTTCTAACCCGATTGTTTAATTGCCTGTTTTCAGTGAGACATATAGTTGATACCTGCACGCTGTCTTTACTCTTTACCCTTTAGCTTTCCCAGTTTTTCAATCAATACTTCATCCATTCTCCCCTAGGCCTCTAGTCGATTGTTGTTTTCCATGACGATTTTAGCTTGAATGAGACTGGTGTTTTTACATGTATAGGCTTGAGTGTGGTATTATTTGGTATCTTCTTCTGCTTCTTTTATATAATATATGTACTGAAAGCATGTAAGATGTATTCTGTGCTATGGGTAAGCACATCATCAAC
Organism: Mucuna pruriens; assembly: GCA_025330945.1. NCBI lineage: Eukaryota > Viridiplantae > Streptophyta > Magnoliopsida > Fabales > Fabaceae > Mucuna > Mucuna pruriens. The sequence continues at coordinate 5,603,863 of JAENHJ010000528.1, forward strand.
GAGCAAATGGTCATTACATAGAATTCTTAAAACAAAATTGACAGAAACACCCGAGGGCCCAGATTCCCTTGGGTATCAAATGATAAAAATGCTAATTTAATGCTTTTTTGTTTATTGTAAAGAGAATTAATTTTGTTATTTTGCATTCTAATGTGTTGAATCTAGATTAACTGATTTCACTTAACCAACCTTTCTTGTTTATTTCCAGAGGAGAGGGAAAAGCCAGAACTGTTGGCAGAATCCCCCGTCAGGAGGAAAAGAGTTGCTCAGGATTCAGGGAAAACAGAGCAGCAGGTATGTAGGATGAATTTTCTTTCAAATTTAACTTTCTTAGTGAACTTCGAAGCCGTTATTTCTCTACCAGCCTATACTTATGTCCAACAATAATATCAGGTTAGCCAACTTGTAGCTCAACTATTCCAAATGCGAGTTCGTATGAAGAACCTGATGGGTGTAATGCAAAGTGGATCAATTCCAACACTTAGTAATCTTGAAGAAGCGCTTAAAGCAGATGAAAAGGTGATTTCATTTTCAACATATATGAGATTTAACCATCTTCAAGTTATTTTATTTTATTTTTGAATTAACCGAGCTAGTTTTTGTAAAATAATACTAGGTATGCAAAACCCTCATCTATAGGTATCCTTTGGGCCATTCACTAGTTCAATGTAGCTGTAACATGTCTGGCGTGTTATGTCTAAACTCTAAAATGTGTAACTACCATGCATTTAATCCATGCTATGAGATGATTTTGAAATAATCCTAATCCCTTGATGTCATTTCCATGATTCTTTTATTTTGACTGGAAGTGCAAGACTTCGGGGACCTTCTACATCTTTTTTACGTAAAAATATCCTTTTTACGTAAATGAATGGTTATAATATGATTTTCTTGAGAAAAAAAGCATGGAACAAATACGTCATAATTGTGAATCTTGAGCTTTGTATTTGCATGTGCATGTGCATGTTACTTATCAAAACATTTGATGATTTCTGGTTTCTGTATTCTGTCCGAATCAGGCTCCACCTGGCACTGCAAGGAGGAGGAAGAGATCGGAATCAAGGAGTTCATTTGTGGCCTCAACACCAGCAAGGCCAACTCCTCGCGGTTTTGGGAGCAAAAATTGAAAATCTCTAAAGGGTTTAGCACTAAACAATATAATGGAAAGTTTGAATCAACGGGTCACTAGTGATTAACTTGTTTGATTTAGCTTTCTTCAGTTAAAATAATTCTTTGCCATCATTGGAGCAATTCATATAGCTCCAACTTGTTTGATTCAGCTTTCTTCGGATAAAATAAACCATCATTAGATCAATTCACATTGCAATGAAGGTTGTCCAGGAGGTCAATGTAATTTAGGCAGAGATTAGTTGTATCATATATGCGGGATATGCAAATCTAAGAAATATGTGGGTCATTCTTGTACAATCTCAACTTAATTTGTATCTTGGTGTGGGAGTGGAATGTTTCTCATAGAGATCGTCCAATATTTTTCATTTAATTTAGTACTTAATAAATATATTTATGTTAAAAAATAAAATAAAATTTTATACTCGTAAAGATGATTTAAGATTGAAGATGATTTTTTTATGATGAAAATGATGACTTCCTTTCAAAGAAAAATTATAACCATTCATGTAAAATATGATTCTTAAAAATTGACATTAAGTAAATGTTAGATATATAAGAAGATAGTAAATAAAATTATATTTTTTATGTAAATATAATAATTAACTTCTAATTATCTAGGCAATATATACACATGCAAGCTATTTCCGAGCTATTACGTGTATATAGCTTGGATTTTACTAAATAATCAAGTTTAACAATAAACTTGACTTTGTTTACACAAATGAGATTAAATGAATATTTAATAAGTTAATTTTGAATAATTCATAAATTACCAGAATTTTTTCCACACGTATAACTAAATATATTTCTTTTATTAAAAATTTGAATATTGATTTATTATGTTGTGGGAATTAGTCCTTCAGTTAGACTTAAATGTAGCAAAATGGATCATATCTCTAGGTTGTATTTTCATTAGTCTGACCTAGTCTAGTTGGCTCATCAAGACCAAATTGACTCTTTTTTTTCATGTTTTTTCTATGTATTTTATTAGAAGATAAAATAAAATAAAATAAAAATAAAACATAGGATCAAATATGCTTAGTAGGTTTCAAATCCTAGTTTTACCAACCTAATATGATCTGCTTGACAAATTAGTTTAATTCTTTTTAAGTCACATACTTAAGAGGTCGAGTCAAATCAATTTTGTTAATTCTGATAAGATCTAATCACATTAATAAATAACCTAAGTTATTGCAGAAATGTTAAATTATGTCCTAGATAGCTTGATATATTTTAGTTTACTAAAAAAAATGTGGAACTAAAATAATCTGCACCGTTTGTTCTTTAATATGAACAAACCATCATGTTTTTTTCTTTGTCCTAGTCACCGAAAGTTTAGCGGGTCTGAACAATTATCTCGGTAAGTTTGAGAACAGGAAGGACCCCATAAAACACTAACAACCTCAATATTAGGGACACTGGCACGTGTCAATTAAGTTTGAGCAACATTTTGGCATTGAATTGTTGGCCATGAAACCATGATCATGAATGTGTTCTTTTTTTTCCTCTCACTTCTCTCCAGTATTGAATCCAAAAAGGAGGTCACAGAGTATTATTAATATTAAGCAAAAGCAAGAAGAAGAATATGGGAAGCCCACCAGAGAACGCAGACCTATCGTTTCCACCAGCAGACGTTGTTGGGGAATTGAATCCTGGACATAATGTTCATGTCCATGTTGATCCTATATCATCAGAGGTGTCTGTCACTAAGGAATTGAAGGTAGTAACAATAAAAAACATCGTCATTTGAATACTGGAACCATTTTCTTTTCTCTGTATGTATATCTTTGTTATGGCCCTGTTTTGAGAAAATTATAATAAGTATTTATAAAAAAATGAATTAATTTTAAGTTAAATTAGTATGTATACAAGTTAATAATTAGTTTTTGGTGAAACTAAATGAAAAAATTTCTATAAATTCATTTTAATTTATGAGAAAATTTTAATTTATTTTTTTCTTATATAAATATTTATTGAAAAGTTTATTAAAATGGATGAAAGCATACGTGATGCTAGCACTAATTGTTGTTATATGTATATGCTTGCTTGATTGTTTGAAGGAACAAGCTGAAGTTCAAGAAAAGAAAAACGAAAGGAAAAAGAAGGATGCCTTGCAAACACTAAAATCAGCTATTATTGTTTCAGGCATAGTTGTGGCTGTGGCGGGTGTTGCCTTTGCCATAACCCAGAAGTTAAGAAAGAAATGACCTTTCCTTCCCCAAGAGATGTGGAAGATTATAGACATTGTTTAGGTTCCTTTTTTTGGTCAGGTCTCTTCCCTTTTATATAAATTAGAACACATAATTTTTCGGTTTTCAAATGCCCAACAATATTAATGTTGAAATGATCATAATGTATGATATTTGCGATGTACCTGATGATTCACATTTGAGTGCGAGTTACATGTATTTATTAAGATACATTTTTAATGAGGAATGGTTCATTATGTTATTTGCATGTAGCAGTTGTTACACTATTTTAACAACTTTCTCGTTTGATTTAAAAAAATAAAAAATACTAGAAACAATGTGTATCGAATGTATCATTGATATATTCAATCCATAAACTAACAGATTTTATTACAAAAATTTTCAAAAAGTTTATAAAGAAAGAGTGAACTATAATTGAGTATGCAAGTTTACGCATCTACTACAACATTCTTGTTCATAACTTTGCGTCCTTTCTATTTAATAAGCCAAATGCAAATAATTTTATAGTTCCAGTAAGTAAATAAACCACAAAATAAGCACCAAAGTAAACAAATTGTCATGATGGCCATTAGGATCCAGAATCTCACGAGATTAGCAGCAACAGCAACTAAAGATAAAATCAAAGCACAAGATGTCCCTGCTATTACCCTGCCTTGGCTAACTGTTGCCATAATGACAAAAGGACTAGTATTATTTTCCAGATATGGCAATCAAGCACACATAACTTGCAAAATATCTGAGAACAAGAATACAAATACTATTAAGTCATTAACTTTCAATCCAAGAGATTGTGCAATGCCCGTATAAACAAACAAATAAAAGTATCGTGTGGGAGTAGTGCAAATACCATATCAACAACAAAGCAAGTTTGAATGATAGTGTTTTCTTGTTTGATGAAGGGTTAGGTGAAATTTTCAATTTGACAAAAAAAAAATAGTTCTAGTTTTAACAAAGAATAACTCAAGTAAACTAACGATGATATTAAATTAAGAGTCTTAAATCAACAATACATTAGTCAAAGTTATACATGAATTTTTTTAAGTAAAATCTTGTAGATAAGCTCTATAGATGAAAAAAAATAATTGAATAAAGATATTTTTCTATAGATGAAAAAAAATAATTGAATAAAGATATTTTATTAAAGATGATCAGTCAAATTTTCTAACAAAAATTAGTAGATACTTTATATTTTTAACATAGTGACCAAAAATAAATTATCATAGTTATGGACTATATTTTGATCTATTTTATTTTCTTATAAGTTATTTTAAAATTAAAATTCAAAAATAAGAATTAAAGTGCCAATTTGACATATTTAACTTAAAAACTCTTCTAAAATTAATTTTTTTTTTCTTTATCCCAAAACAACTAGATTCCGATGAGAGAGAGAAAGGTTAAAGTTTGTAACTAATTTTTAAAAATCATTTTTTTCTTTTATAAAAATTTATTTTTTAAGAATTTTTCTCTAAAGTGTTCACTCAACTTCTCTAGAAAAATTTAAATGAAACATTAGCTTAGTAAATGATATCCTCAACTATGAAGTTGAGCTTGACGATCGAAAATACATTCCACATTTTTTCATTCTCCAAGTATTGTGTAAAGGAGTATGTTTTGTATCTTATTAAAGGGGGTAACTGGATCAAGTTTAAGGGGAAAAAGTCTAAGTCAATTAAAATACTATGAATCAAATCTACTGAGTTTGATGTAATTCTTTGAGATAACTCAAACCAACTTAACAAAAAAATAGATTGGTTTGAATTCAGAAATCAGATCAAATAAATTTTAACTTTTAAACAAAATATATTTTAAAAACAATAAAAGATGAAAAAAAGCCGGTGTGAAGGACTAACATAAAATAACTAGTATGTAGAGTTACGACATATTTTCTCGTGTAGGGATAAAAAAAAAAAAAAGGCTCCGCTCCCCTGTAGGGCTAAAATTTTAACTATTTAAACAATCGAAATCCGAACCAAAAGAAGAGCCCGCGCTCTCTCTCTCTCTCTCTTTCCGTGCGCTTCAGAGTTGCCGCTTTGTCTCTCAGCAATTGGCTTCTGAATTCAATCAGGTAACCATTCACAACAAACTGTGTTTGATGCTTCTTTGCACTCTCTTCCATTTCTACTTGTTGATAAATAGTAACTTCGTATTGATAAACACTGTCGTTTTGATTAATTGAACAATCCTTCCATTCTCAATTAAGTTGAGCGCGTTTTGATAGAGTTCGATCAATGGCCAGATGAGAAAATCCCCAAGCTTTGTTTAGATCGTTGAAAATGGATGAAATAGAGGATAATCAAGTAAATTGACATTACCTGTGCTTCAAAATAGGACCAAATAAAATAAAACGTAATAAAATTTATCTCGTCTCGTTTCATCTTATACTTTTATTTTTCTTCCCCTGATTTGGAGTAAAGGATGGAACTGACGAACTGCTTGCTAATTTCTTTTTATTTTTCAAACAATGAAAATGAAATTAATATTTTCTTCTATTTCATCTTAAAATATCTACACAATAGTTGACTTTTATGGTAACTATCTTAAAAGTCGTTTTAATGGTGGTTTATGATTGACTGAGTTTACACGGTCGGTATATTACTATTAAGCTCTAATTTTATTCTATACCATTGCATCCATCATTAGATATCATAGCCTCAATGCATGTCTATTATAATCTCTTGCGATTCACTAACATGATTGTCGGACATTGTAACTCATTATTAATCACGAGGCCCTTTCTTATCTTATGTGATTTTTTCTTTGCGATGTATGTTGTAATTATGAAACCTTGTGCCATTTAGAGACTCGGGACTAGTCTTTTGTGAGCTGTTAATCAGTGTAATTACCATTGCTCGCATAACCTCAAATTACTGGGAAATTGCCCGTGTTAGAAAGTCCCAGCCATCTTAACTTAAGTTTATGGTTTGGTTTGGTCACTTTGCAATAGTGATTCATCTAGTAAAGGTATATAACTTAAAGTTACATGTCTGGAATGTGCACCTTTGGCATCATGGTCTGCTACATAGTCGACAACATTCGTAGATAGTGCTAGCACTTCCCAAGGTATTATAACCTCTCGATATAGTTTTTCTCAGTTAAGGGTTATTTGAAATTTGAACCAGATAGAGTAAATTATAAGACAGGATTTGCGTAAATGAAAGCCAGTTGTTTCATTTGATTGTCAAACTGCTGGAGAAAAATTTGCACGTCTCAAGGATTGTATTGAGATAGGAACACAACACAAAGACGTACTAGAGGTAGAAAAAGCGAAAGACAGAGAATTTAACGTGGTTAGACACCTCTACCTATGTTTGCAGAAACGTTCCAACTTCCAACAAAAGTATGCTGTATCTCAAATAAAGACTACACATTTTATGGACAAATATGATAAATTCTCTCCAAATAGTGTATCACCCTACAAACTCAAGTCCCCCTACTTAAGAGTTACAGGGAATGATAAAACTTTCACTTATGAGAGATTTTCTCACATCTCTTCTCTTCACAAGGACTCCCTTTTATAGTGGTGTGGTTTGGCTCCATTCAACAATGGATAAGTGCCAATTTATTGCCTACTACTATTCCAACAGCTTTGAAAATCTCCATCTCCTTCATCCAAAGCTGAATGTGAACTTCCCAAAAGTCAAAATAATAGCTCCATAACATTACAATTCATAATGCATTGGAACCTCAAATTCAATGATTTGAAATTTTGAATTGTCTTTACCAGGGCAAACAAAATAAAGAAGACAGCTTTTTCTTACCATCAATTATTGTTCTTTGCGTGTGTGGTTTCTTTTCCGTATTTAAATCAAGTTATCTTGTTGTGTCTTTTGCAGAATATGGATACATCAAATCCTGCAGCCTTTGTCAATGCAGAACTGTTGCACTTTTATGTTGGAAGGAGGGTTCGGGCACTAATGCAGGTTATGCGATCTGATGGTGGAGTTGTCATTGGAAAATCAACGGATGAGAAGCAACTAGTTGTAAAAGGATCACCCCCACCTGCTCCTCTTACAAATTTTGTAGAAGTTATTGGTATTGTTAACAGTGATAAGTCAATTGGTGCTGAGATATGGAGCAATTTTGGTGATGCCATTGGTATTATTTTTCCTTTCTATTCCTCAAATTGGTTTGGCATATGGCTATGAAACATCTGAAATAGTTTTTATTCCTGTGATTGCTTTTAATGACATTCCTAGGTTTATGAAGCTGTGGATTCTGATGTATTTTTTCCCCTGTTGGCAGATATGATCAGCTACAATAAGCTTTGTCAGCTTGCAAATGGAGAATTTAAACACTTGTTCCTGTGAGTTATAACAAGCTCATCGGATGATACGAAGGTCTCTATCATATGGAATACTAGAAGAGACATAACCATTGTGTTGGTAACGATGTTTTTCATTTTTTTCTGATATATAATGGTGATAATGAGATTTGATCTCATGTAAAAACTACCAAAGCCCTTCGCTACTAGCCCAATCCCAGTGGCTTAATAGCTGCAACGTTTGATCGTTTGTTTAGGGTTCTCTTGGTAAATGCTTTTATTGATTATAATTAAAATCTGGATATGTTTATCTTAGTGGGTCACGTGAAATGGAGATCATATTTTGGTTTTAAAACACTGGTCTGTCTCTTCAATTTTTATGATCAGCCCCAAAATTGATTTCATTGAGAAGATATATTGAGAAGTAGATTTTCAATATGCAACTGCATTATCCGAGATGCCTCTTTTTGCAGATGTCAAGACACTGTCTAAGGTCTAGACCTAGTTAGCAGATTGCTGAGCTGAGTATATACTTGAATGAAACTGTCAACTGTCAGGAAGGCGCAAAAAATAATTTCCCTCTAGTGTGAATAAGTTACCTTATAACAAGCTAGGAACTAGAGTCAAGCACGTGCATGACAAATTTTTCAGCCAAAAAAAATTATGTATTACCATTCATTATTTTTTTTTTCTTACGAGATATTAATTACCAGTGAAAAAGTGTTGTTTAGATAACTATTAGATTGTACAATGATGCACATTTAGTTACATAACTATTAATTTTCAGTTGAATTTGAATAATAAATGAAACTACAATTGTTAGGGCAAGAAATACACACATGATTGTATCCTAGAAAATATACATTTTTTCAAAATGTACGTAATATTCGTGTGAACATGTTTCATATGGCAATATTAACTCTTTTTTTTTTCTGGTAACTTGATGCCTTGAATTTATATTTTCTTCTATTTTTATGCCTATACAAATGAGTTATGAGAATATAATAAGCATTATTCTTTTTTTGTGTTTATAATAACTAATACTGGTCATAAACATTATTTCCCCCATTTTCCTAGTTCTTAATCCTGAAACAAACCAACTATAAGAATCTTCTTTATGCCGTGTTGCGATAATTTTATATGCTTTATATTAATGTTTTTTTTAAAATGATATATATAATTTTTTTATTGTTGCATATGTTGCGTGGTATTCTATTTTACTCCTATCTTGATATTCTAAGGAATGTTGTGTATCTATATTGTATTGGATGCTCATACTAGTTTTGGGGTATTCATGATTGCCATGATCGACAAGTTTTAAAATTTAAATCTAGTATATTTTGATAACGAGTTAAACTTATATTTTAAGTGGTTTCAATATGATGTTTTATATTTCCTTAAAGCCTAACAACAACCCACAAGACACAACAGTATAATATTAATATGCCAACCTAAAACACAAAGATTGGCTACACTCGAGTTGACAAACAGACGGCAAAAGTAGGAACCAAAACTATGATTATCAATTTGTACTTTATTTGAATTTAAATTATAGGTGAAGTAGAGAGGAAAAATGAGAAGAATAAAATTGAAAGAGACATAGATTAAAATTTATTTATTTAAATAGAAATAAGAAAGAAAGAAGTAAAAAAATATCTCCACAGAGAGAGGGGCAAAAGGAAATAAATAATTTGTATTAAAATATTTTTTACTAATTAAAAATAAATAAATTTAATCCCAAAAAATTAAACTTCTTACTTTATTTTTTATTTTTTATGTTTAAAAGAAATATTGACTTAAATACGTTTTACCTATGACTTTGATTTTAGTCTAAACAAAAAAATTTGTCACTTTTAGATTTTAACATTTCTTAGTCTTTCTTTAGTAGTTAGAGTTAGATTAATATTGATATAGCTAACAAAATGAATAATATTAACTAAGATAATTAAAATAATAAAAAAATTAAATTAAGATAATTAAATTAATTTTAGATACTCAATTCAATTAATTAATATAATTATTATTTTATATAAATAAGTTAATTACATATTATTTAATTTTGTAATTTATTTTATAATATATTATGTATAATTATTTTATTTTTTAATATTATTCATATTTTTCAATTTACTAATTTACTTTTAATATTATATTTTTTAAAATTTAATTTAATTTTAATATGTTATTTTTTTATGTTATTTTATATTTCAATTTATTAATTTTGACTTATTGTAATATAATTTATTTTTAAAAAAATATCTTGAAAAGTGATTTTATTTCTAAAGCCAAAAATAAATTGAAATAAAATATATTAAACGTAAATTATATTACAATTAGTCAAAATTAATAAAGTTAAATATAAAAATATGTATAAATTATAATTTTTAAATAAATTATTATTTTTCCAAAAATTACAATGTTAAAAGAATTACTGAAATGAAAATAAGAATAATATTAAAATCAATAAAATTAATATTCATAATATATTAAATAATAAATTATAAAATTAAACTATATGTAGTATCTTATTTATATAAAATAATAAATACATTAATTCTACTAAATAAATAAAAATATATTAATTAATTAAATTATGCATATAAAAATAATATAATTATCTTAATTAATATTATTTATTTTGATAGTCACAACAATACTAAACTAATTAGAGTTAGTGATAATAATTAAAATATGACATTAAAAAATGTTGAAGACTTTTTAAAAATGACAAAAAAATTACATACATTAAAATCAGACTGAATCATATTTACATGTACCTAAAACGTATTCAACTCCTAAGTTAAGTTATTAATTGTGTTTTAATGCAAATAACATGTAAAATTTAATAAATGACAAAGATCTTGAAAACAAAAAAAAAAGAATTAAATCAATTTTTTAGTTAAATATGCAATTTTAACATTGTTATTATAATTTAAATTATTTAACTATTAAAATAATTTTTATATTTTAATCAATATAAAAATAAAAATATGAAAATAAAACCCTAAACTCATATTATATATATAGAGCATGTGGTATCTCAACCCTATTTTTGACAAGTTGAAAATTTTTTTATACAATTTTGTCTTCACTAGACCTTGACTATAGTAAAAGTGAATTTATCCCGTCAAAGTTAAGTCAAGTTAAGTGAGTACATGTGGATTTGAATTTAATTGATATGCCTACACAATAATTATATTTAATGAATCAAATATAAAGTGATTTTTCTAAACTAGGAAAACATTAAAATGTATATAAAAAAAAGTGGTGTTTCTTTTCAAAGCCTGATTATCAATAGTAAAAAATACATCTTAGTCAGAATTTATCATTACTACAATAAAACTTTTCTTCTTTAGCATCCCTCATAATTAATTACTTACATAGGTTGGTCAATTTTCAAAGGTAGATAACCAATTTTTAAAAACAAAAAGTATAAAATGGTTGTGAGAATAGTTATTTTCGCTTCATGAATCCATGATAAATAAGTTGTGCAGTAGGCTTTAGTGTAAATATAAAATTATAGGTAAGCCATCTAACGTTTATGGAGTATAGGAACTTGTTAGTTAGTATGAGAGTCTTAATACTAAAGGTAACAACACCTATATAAATTTTGATGCTCAAGTTAATAGAAACTGGAGGTGGAAATCATGCGTGGGGGATTAAGTATGTACCTTTAAGAGTGATGTTACTACTTATAGACACGAGTTGAGTGAAAACTCAATCCAAGATGGACATCTAGTTGGGTTGAATGCTGCCCTAGATCATAGTGTTATCAGACTTGGATGGTCTTAGATTGACTAAATTGGGAATTGATCATATGGCTGGTTTGAGTAACAATTCAACTTGACTTGGTCATTTTTTTAGACAAATTAATGACCTAGCAATTTTGCAATAAACTAGTCAAGTCATGCTTAAAAAACAAAATTGAAATGAAGGCACACACCAAGATAAATAACTCCTAAACTCAATATTCACAAACACATTGTGGCTTATAGCTACGGATAATCTCTTATTGATGTTGGTATAATTGATGTAGGTGTCATTAACAAACATGCTTAGTAGTGGCACGTCATGACAATTAAGAATCTCATGCATCTTTTCACATAATTGTTTGTTAACATTCACATTGAGCTTATCTATCGCAATAGTAAACCATTAGGGATGAATAGATAACCATAGCAATTGTCATATATGCAAGGAACGACACAAAAGCCAATGTAATAAATGATGGTGGTGATGATGTGGTTAGAGTTCAATGGCAATGAGATGGAGGATGTGATAAGAAATAAGAATGAAAGAAAGAAAATTGAAAACATGAAGTGGAAGAGATGGAAAATGTGATCCAATGAACTTCATTATCTCTTTTTCTCTATAATTAATGAAAAAACTAATAATGATATATTAAAAATATTTATTTACTAAGAATACATACACTAATGATGGAGAGACAATGTAATATGAATTTCAATGTATGATGGAGATATTTTAGCTATAGTTTTGGTATTAGCTTCTTTATGTATAACCATTTGATAAGATAGTAATGATTTTGAAAATAAAAAATCATGAAAAAAACATGGGAACATTGCCCAAGCTTGCAAAATAGGAAATGGTGTGAAACATTGTCCAAACACACATTCATGTTATTAAATATTGAATATTATGTTGATCATGTGATTCAATTGTTGACTTATTGGCTCTATTGGTTATTCATTGATTCAATGCCTTGATTTAGCTAATGATCAATTTGATTTTGGTAATACTTTAATACCCTAATCACAGGCTATGTTATTATGTGAGAACTACTAAGTTGTTAGATAATTGTCACTCCTAAATAGAATTAGTTTGTGTGTGCCTTAAGCTTAATCAATGAGACATAATTGGTGTCATTTTGAGGTAGGATTGAACATGTTTAGATTTTTGCGTCATTAAACAGTAATACCTTGTTTGGGATGAACAAGAGTGTCATAATTTACAATGCTTCTTTGGTTGGGTTAAGTGTTATGCTCAACTCAAAGGTCCATTAGTTTAATATAAACTCTAGGCTAAGATTTTGTGAAACCTAAAATAAAACAATTACTATTTTATTAGACCAAAATTATTAATATGATTGCCCATTTATTTTTTATATTACAAGAAATCAATAGTTGTTAAGTAAAAATATTTAGGTTGAATTTAAATTTAATCAAGAAAAGTGTCACAAAATGATTGGAGTAACTATGTCATATAATAATATTTAACTTAAGTTATACATAGTTAAAAGTTATTTTTTCATAAAATAATAAATAGAATAATTTCTCAAATTTGTAACAACAATTCATAAGTCATGACCAAAAAAAAGTTATTTTTCAAATAAAAATACAAGAAACAACGATATACAAACACCCTTTAATTATCAACACTTCATCAACATTTGTTATTTTTATTTATTTATTTCTTCTCATCACGTCATATTATCTATCATATCTATTTTTTTATTTCTTTATCTCATTAGGTATCTAAGAATCATTGTATAAATGCATATTCAATGTAAGAGAAATGTTGGTAACATTTTTTTTAATACTCTCGTGTTATTAGAATTTATTAGAAAATATATTTTTGTGGGTTCTATTTTAAATTAAAAAGATGAGACTCATCAAACAAGAAATAAGACCTATTTATTTTTTTATTTTCAATACATTATAATTGTCAATAACAGAGAAAATATTAGAAAGAAAATATTATTAACATTTTCCTTAAATGTAAATACAAATTAAAAGGGTAATATCACGTTTGATGATCCATATTCAATTTGAATTAATCAAAATTTGAGTGTATTTATAATTTATAACTATTTTACCTTTTAAATAATATTACAAACTACGCTATTATTATGTTTTAACTGTATATGAAAAATTACTCACTAACTATATTAAATTTCAAAATATTTGTACACAGTTATTTCTTATTTAGCCTCCATCATCATTTATCTTTTATTTAAAAAATATAAGGAGACACAAAAGAGAAAATATGTATAAAACAGTTTTACACGTTGAAACAATCGTAAATAAATAAATAAAAAATCTCTTTGCACAAAATATCTCTTTTCATCTAAATAAAAAATATTTATATAAAAAATATGATTTAATAATGATGGATAGGGGTGGGGTAGAAGGCCCGGCCCAAGGCAAAATTCCCCTGGACACCGCCGAACAACAGTGAATTTGGCCACCATAAGCATAAGGGCACGCGCAAACAACAGAATTAGGGTTTTGAACGTAACGATTTTGGAGGTTCCATTTCGATTTTGACTTGCACGCGATCAGGTACTTTCTTTTATCTTTCTGTAGCTCTCTTAACAATGCACGAATCCGCAGGGTTTTACCTTTTATTTTTTGTATCTTGTAATGTTGCGAAAGAGATTAAAGAATCATGTTCAGTTAGTTTTATTGATACTCCACGATTTAGCTAGGTTATTCTACGTAGCAAAATCGTTCAATGGGAACCACTTGGTAAAGGTATGGTTCTTGGACAGCACATTCAAATGCGAAATTTAATAGTCTCTATATTTCTTAGGGAGCAGAAAGATTGTTTCTTATCTCAAAAGAACTGAGATAATGTGACATATCTTAGTCTCCTATTAAACCTAGTTAAGTAGGGAGGGTTTTGGAGTAGAATGCATTGCCCTTTACTTTTAATTTCTCTCTCACTATGTTATGTAATTTTTTATGTATATTTTATATGTAGTTCAATTTCTTATTTCTTACTTTTGTTCCTTTCCCACCTTGTTCTCTGTGTGCATTGTCCTCCGACAAATAGTTAAACAACAATTAAACTGGCCTCTATTTCTGGGCAACTCTCGGCATCTAAGTATCGAGAAATTCTGAAATTCATTTCTCCGTAGTTTTTTTTGTCATTGATTGACCTGTTGAGCATTGTTATCCTCTTGATTTTTCGTTCAGCGGTCTCTCTTGCCTGTCTCTGTTACTTTTGTTGCTATGTTATGATGATCCCTGGATTAAAAATCAACCATATTGCTACTCCCTGGTCCATACCTCATGGCACAGTTTCAATCAAAATTCTTACTCTGCTATTCCATTTGGCCTCTCATATTGTTTCCCCCTTTCCATATTTGCAATCTCTCCTCCATGAATGCTTCTGGCATCTGTGCTTCCTTCACAGTTCCCCTGCAAGCTTGCTTTTCTAGATGCAAAAATGCCTGGGACAAGGCAGAGAGATGTAACGGCCCAAAATCCAGAGTCACCAGAGGGGAACAGTGAGCCTGAGAAACCTACAGATTCTGATGAGCAGGTAGACTTTGATGAGGACAATGATCAAGACGATACAATGGAGGAAGAAGTTGAGTATGAAGAAGTAGAGGAGGAGGAAGAAGTGGAAGAGGAGGAAGAAGTGGAAGAGGAGGAGGAAGAGGAGGAGGAGGAGGAAGAGGAAGAAGAAGAAGAAGAGGAAGAGACCAAGCCCTCAGACGGTGAAGATGAGACAAGAGTGGCAGACACTAAGGATGAAGTTGAGAAAAAGAAACATGCTGAGCTTCTTGCGCTTCCACCTCATGGGTCTGAGGTTTACATTGGGGGCATTCCTCAAAAAGTTTCTGAAGAAGATTTGAGGGTCTTCTGTCAATCTGTGGGAGAAGTTTCAGAGGTAAGATACATGAGATTCTTCCATCCTTTTCCCCTCCTTTTCACATCTTCCTAAACTGATTAAATTTGTACAGGTTAGGATAATGAAGGGAAAAGAATCCAGTGAAGCAAAAGGTTATGCTTTTGTAACCTTCAAGACAAAGGAATTGGCATCTAAGGCTATTGAGGAGCTGAACAACTCTGAATTTAAGGTATTTTGGTACACTTGTTATTGTTATTTTCTTCTCTTATGGTTATCTTATTCATTGATTAGGTCATCTACTCCAGTGAACCACCCATTTTTTTATTTGTTTACATTTTAATTTTTAAATATTTTATATCCTATCTGTTTAGCTGACCAGTGGCCACCCTAGCCTGTAGTATTGTTATCTGAATTGAGTCACTTTTTTCTGAGTTTCCAGGGAAAAAGAATAAAGTGCTCAACATCTCAAGCTAAGCACAG
The DNA here is from genome assembly GCA_025330945.1 of Mucuna pruriens. NCBI lineage: Eukaryota > Viridiplantae > Streptophyta > Magnoliopsida > Fabales > Fabaceae > Mucuna > Mucuna pruriens. Next base: position 5,619,544 of record JAENHJ010000528.1, read on the forward strand.
GTTGTTCATTGGTAATGTTCCTAAAGATTGGACTGAAGAAGATATGAAGAAAGCTGTTGCAGAGATTGGCCCTGGAGTCATCTCTGTGGAACTGCTGAAGGTTTGTTGATGTTATTTCTATTATATGTCGTGTGCTTTGTTTTTTTGTGTTAACTCCTTTTTAAAGTTTGATCTTGTTTTCAAAACTATGAAGTGTGTTATATGATGGGTAATTTCTGCCTGGACCTGATAAACTGTTTCATTTTACAGGACCTACAGAGTTCTGGCCGTAACCGGGGATTTGCTTTTATTGAGTTTTACAATCATGCTTGTGCAGAATATTCGAGGCAGAAGATGTCAAACTCAAACTTTAAACTTGACAGCAATGCTCCAACAGTGAGCTGGGCTGATCCAAGAAATTCTGAATCATCTGCAACCTCTCAGGTGATTTATTATATTTTTTAATTAATTTTAATGAATAACTTCCCTTAAAATTTTGAAGAAAAAATTATCTGTAGGCTGTCATATATGACTTACATTATGCTGATATATCAATCGAGATCATAGTTGTTGATAGGCTTGCATGGCTATAGTTTATATTGTATAGCATAATGCAACTATTTGAATAATGACTCATATTATATAAACAACATATAATGTATTGAATACTATTCATAATGACAACAATATGCAAATAAACAAAAAAAATCTTATATATGTAAAAGACTATATTCACATGAAAATAATGGGAGTGTCTATAATCGGTGCCACTCCTATTTAAATAAATTTCATTTAAAATACCCAGTTTCTTCTTTGTTAGTTAAACTAATAGTTCAGACTTCAGAGCAAGGCTGTTAAACTTGAGATCTTACCTAGAATCTGGAGGGGGTGAAAACTTGTAACTCAAGGATCATAACTGGGATTGTAAAATCCTACATTCCTACCTAAAATACTTATATATAATGCATATGCATAAAAACAACATAGAGAAAGAAAATAACTTCTAAATCACAACATTATACAAACTTAAATTAAAAAATTCATAATTATAATGTCATAAGTTCATAACATAATATCCAAAATTTTAATCACTAATCAGAGATCAAATGAGAGAAAAAATCAGAGGCAAGAGAATAAATTACAAAAGAGAAAAATCAGAAAACAATAAGAGAATAGAACAAATTTGTAAAGAGAAAAAGCAGAGGAGAATAAATCGAAAAAGAGAAGTAGAGAACAAAAAAGAGAAAAGAAAACCTTCTGCGAACAGGAAGAGAAGGTTTCAGTTTGCAGATTGCAATCACTCGGTCTCAGATTTCAAGTGCAAACAGAAGAACATGCGGATAGAAGAGAAGCAGTCTGTTGGCATGGCTGCACGATGCAAGGTGGATGTTTGGCACAGGCCACAAAAGGAGATGAGAATTGCAATTGTGGGAGACAGGAATCACGAATGGGGGAGATGAGAATCACAAATGGATTTTTTGGTTTTCTCAAAACTGGGTCATACAGACACAACCTGTTTTTTTGTTCCTTGCAAACCTGCAAGGGATTATCAATCCCACGAGGCCACAATTAAGCGTGGAAGATTGCGATCCCACTCATGAACAGTCCAGGCAATGATTCAGCACAGAGGCTGTTTGGCCTGTAGGATTGTGCAATTTCATTATCTGAATCGTGATTCTAACAACACTGGTTTAGAGAAATTATATAAACTTAAATTAAATAAGACTGACAATGGACACCATTTGTCCTTCACCTCTAAACCAATTAATGTTATTCCATCTTCTCTTCGTATGTACTTTCTGATCACCACAGTTATATTTTTTTCTTTTCTTCCACTGGGTAAAACACTTGCACCTTGTTTTTTAGGATTAAAAGAAATATAAATGAAATTGATTGAGAATTTAATGAATATTTTTGTGTATTAAAATTTTCAAAAGATTTTCAAATGAAATCATAATAATTTTAATAAATTATTTTCATTAGTTTAAAATGGTCTTATTTATTTATAAGCTTTTATAAACATTGGGCTGTCCTGGGTTAATCCCATAATTACGAGTTATAATAACTGCAAATAGACAATATAAAATAAAATATAATAACCAAAGATACTTGCAAAAGCAAAAATTGACACTGGCAATAAAAAGAGGATACATGTAGACACAAATTTTCTGAGCCTGCATGAGGACACCTCCGATTATCACACTAAAAAATAGAACATAAAGCAATGGCATAATCCATGCCAAAGAAAATCATCCAACCTAGCAATTAAACAGTGAAATAGCCTTTCTTGCTCCATGACCATACTTAACGCTGTATTTTTCAAATGGTGTGCTGTTGGTGCCGCATTCATCACTATAATTGTGAAATTGAACCTTCCATTGAAGCAAAGGCAAAAGCGGTGCAACCTATCCAATTTCTGTTTTTAAAATTCAAATACACAATTAAAATAAAAAACTTGTTAGGTAATTTTGATTCTCCATTTTCTGTCTTTATAGTGCAATACTGCTTCATGATCTGAGCTATAGTATATTTGTATCTGTTCAACATTAATGAACAAGGGGTGTTTTTTTATGAAAAAGGAGAGTTATAATAGGATGAGGGACCTTTTTAAAAAAAAAAAATTAATTACTCCTAATGAGCTATTATTATTTATTAATTAAGTAGTCTTTTTTAATTTTTAAAATATAATTAGTAAGTAAAATAATTTTAGGGGGTGTAAAGCAAGGGCTTTATCCGTCTTACTATTGGGCTGGCCCTGGGATTAAGTTTCCTGTATTTTTGGTTATTGTATTTCATGTTATATTGTCTGTGCAGGCGCAGCTGTTATGATTATGGGATTAAATTTCCTGTGGTTTTCCTCATCAAATGCTTGTTGGATTTTTAGTTATGCTTTACAGAAAGTTGTATAACTCAGACTTGGTGCTTGTTACAGGTAAAAGCAGTGTATGTAAAGAACCTTCCTGGAAACATTACTCAGGATCGTCTTAAGGAGCTGTTTGAACATCACGGGAAGATCACAAAAGTGGCTCTCCCCCCTGCTAAAGCTGGGCAAGAAAAGAGCAGATTTGGTTTTGTGCACTTTGCGGAAAGGTCAAGTGCCATGAAGGCATTGCAGAACACAGAGAAATATGAACTTGATGGTAGTTTTTATTTCCTTTTATGATTACCTTTTTCCAATCTGTTTTCTTTAATAATAGCGGACTGGACTGGACTGGACTGTTACATATGGTAAGCATTTTTTTTATTTTTCGGATGGACAGGACAAACGTTGGAGTGTTCACTAGCAAAGCCACAAGCAGATCAGAAGTCGTCTGGCGCAGCAAATTCACAGAAGCCAGTTGTACTTCCCACTTATCCACCTCATCTTGGTTATGGTATGGTTGGTGGTGCTTATGGGACTATAGGTGCAGGATATGGTACTGCTGGCTTTGCACAAGTAAGTTACTCTTCGCCTGGTAGTATCTCAACTTTTTAGTCTTGTATTCTAAAAAACTGCTGTGACAGGAGTGAGTTGCACTTCACTAATAGTGAAGCATGAATTGTTTTATCAATTTGCCGTAAATGATCCCTAACTTCTAGTTGCCCTGGTAGTAACAGGTTAACATGATCTTCAATTTGTGGATTTAGGGTCTCTTGACAAGTTGGTACATGTGTTGATAATTTGATAGCTATGTTAGTTATATTATATGTATCAGTAGTGGATATAGTGAATCACAGTAGTCTGATTATTGTATGATTAATATGATTTGAACAATTGATGCATGGAAAATTGTAACTCCATCTGCTCTATGCTCACTAGCTTTTAGTCAAGAGTTGCATTTAAAGAAATGAAATGCACTTCTCTCTTTGCACTTTTAAGTAACAGTGCAGATACTTAGTGCATGTACGGCTCTTTATGTCTCTTACTGATGTTGATGTCCTTAAATGTGCAGCCACTGATGTATGGTCCTGGAGCAAATCCTGCTGGCATGGCAATGATGCCAATGCTTTTACCAGATGGAAGGCTTGGATATGTATTGTGAGTGTCATCATGATTTATCTAGTTTTAGATGTTCAACCCATTTCTACACGTGCATGGTATAGCATGTGTTACCATTTATCTATAGCTGAGTTTTTGTTTGTTTTTTTTGTGGGGCTACACTTATAGGCAACAACCAGGGTTTCAACAGCCTGCTCCAACAATGCCAGTATCCAGACATGGGAGGAGTGGTGGCGGTAGCTCAAGTGGTTGGAAACACAGTAATGATAATAACCGCAACCGTGGGCATGGCCGATATCATCCCTACTAACTTAATGGACTTTAAGGAGCTAGGAAATCGAGGTATGTTCCTTGCTAGTTAGTGGTTTACCTCCATCAATGCAGCATTAAGCTTTGTGGTTGCACTGATAAAAAATTCTAGAGAACAAATCCAGGGAAATGGAAATACAATTAAATTCATGTATATTTGTTGAAATTTATACATATAAATTCCTTCCTTTTTCTTCCTTTGTCTCTGCATGTACATCAGCATTTGCACCTACCTAGGCTTAAAAAGTGTGTTGACGACTCAAGGCACGGAGCCCAACCGATTAAGACAAATAGGGCGCTGCTGTGAATGAAATTGTGATTTTTGTAAGATTAATACACATCTAAAGTTAAGCATCTAAGTCAGCTTTTCATACAATTTTATTTATCTTGCCCTTCAATTTTTCCTTAAATTCTTAGAAACCAGTGGTCTGAAGGACATGATAAATCTGACTAGATTGATGAAAATTATGAAGATGATTCAGATGTTTAGCTTGCGGTTGATATATCTATCCATGTTTCTAACCGTCGCGTTCTAGAATGTTAGAATGAGATTGGTCCAACATAAACGTCCCTTATCTCTAACATAAAATTATCTTTATTTAGTGACCTCTCGCAATACTTTATCCGTACAAACGTTGCATATTTTGCACTATTTTATCACTTGAAGTAGAACTAATCTACATTCAATTCAAGTTTACTTTAATAATTCCTTTGAAAGTAAAGAAAAAGGAAGTATGATATAATTTTATGAATTCCGTTTCAGAGAAGTTACGGACACGCGAAGGAGTTACAAAATTAACTGAACACGTATAGACCCATCGACTCAATTAAAAAATTACCTACCGAGCCGAGGTAACAATGTTACAAAAACAAGTGTGAAGTTGTTAAAAGTTTGTAATGGATATCAATCTAATCCAAACTTTATACCATGACGAGACAGTTGGCAGTGATGGCAGATGTAATCCCTCATCTCGTGGACGATGCAACCTAAACATTTTTATGAAGAAATTGTTTGCAATATAAAATTATTAGAAACGGTGTGCATGCTCCACACAGAACTTCAGTAAAGCCTTAATTGTGTTTTTAGCTTTTTTTTATTTCAATTACGAATAATTATGATTTCTTTTTTTCTATCAATAAAATTATTCAGTTTTGGTTTAATAATTATTTTTCTATTTAAAGTATTTAAATTATTATTTTCTATTTAAATGTTGAAGGATTGACTATGAATTTATAATATATAATAATTTTAAATGTTAAATTTGTGAATTTTTTATAAAACATGAGTCGAAGATTGCAGAGCAAGATCAACTTTTTATTTTAGATAAATATTAATATTTTAGTGGATAAACTTTATGTAGAAAAAGTATAAAATAATTTATTTAATTGTTGTAAAGATTGTGTAGAAATAAGTATTTGAAATAGAAAAATTAATGCAAGATTAAATTTGTTTACTTTTTAAAAATAAAGGGATATAATTAACTCGAAACAAATAGAGACAGATCAAAGCAATTTATACTAAAAAGACAAGTAAAATACAATTAAACCACAAGTGAACATAATATATTTTCGCTCTCACTTTACCACCTCTTCGTTTCAGTAGAGCCAAATCCTAATAATAGTACGGTTATATACAACTTTGATTAAATAAACTGTTAACTGATACTAATACCTGAGCTACCTTGAAGGAAATGTTGCAAGCATTGTGAAGGGCTCACAAGTGATGCACACTCTTATGGCATTATTTACACATGTTTAGTATTAATAGTAGTTTTCCGGAATATAAATAAATAAATAAAAACGTGTTTAAAAACAATAATTTCTAATTCTTAAAAAATTAAATATATTTTTTGTTTCAAATTTAATTTAATTTAATTTTTATTTCTTAAATTTAAAATTATTATTTTTAATCCTTACATTTAAAATAATTGATTTTAATCTAACTAAATGTACGTTATTACATGTATAATAAAAAAATAAAAAAATATTATGTATCCTAAACTTTTTTTTAATATTTTTTAGTTTTTAACTACACCGTGATAAATAATTATTTATACTCTATTTATTGCATAAGAAAAGAAATTAAAACTAACTATTTTATAGATACAAACAATTTTAAATTTAAAAGACAATAAAATTGATTTAAATTTAAATGAAAAACAATTAAACATTCCTAAAGTTACATATAAACTTAGAAAACTAACATGCTGATCTTGATATTCGTATACCCCCCGCCGAGGTCATCGAGATCACCAATCCTTTCGAGTTTCAACATACGAAATGTAGCTAAATTGAATTAGTAAACAAACTAAACGCAAAGATTAATAACAAAAGTAATAGTAAACTATGGATCATACCCAAAATATTAATTAATAAATCTCTTTATTGGTATAAACTCTAAAGTTCTGCATAAGCACTGCTGTGTTAGGGCAAAAAATCTTAATATTTGACGATCTGCAGAGACAAAATGACCAAAGGAGGCAAGTCTTTTTCGCTCCCCTCTTACGGATGTCCATTCCTTCACATATAATAAACTACGGATCATGCCCAAAATAATAATAAATAAATCTCTAGATTAGCATAAACTCTAATGTTTTCTGCTGTGTTGGGGGCAAAATCTTAATGTTTCAGGATCTGCAAAGACAGAATAGCCAAGGAGGCAAGTCTTTTCGCTTCCCTCTTACAGAGGTCCATTCCTTCACACACAACTTCCGTTTTATGCTTAGCCTCCTATACGCAGCCTGCAAACATAGCATGCTTCCAAATATTCACATGCTGCATACGAACATAGATATCATGTTAGGCAATGTTGATCCACCATTCACATGTAGAAGGAGGAAAAGGAACAAACAATAAAGTGAGGGAGGGGGGAAATTCCACACATGGTAAGGTAGAGAGCAGTATTCTATAATCTCATGAAACATTTCAATTTTGAAAACAAGATATATATGATCAATCAACAACTTGGTCCAAACAGTTTAACCACCCAAAAAACGAAACCAGTAATGAGGTTGCTATAGAACTCTTTCAACAACCGAATAACCATTTATGCATCACAAGGCTGGTTCAGCACAACTAGCCCTAACCTATACAAGGTTTTGCCAAGTATGTTCTTAAAATTTCCAGGAATGCATGTGTATATTTTCATCATCTTACACAAGCTGAATTAGAATAGATATGGATGGCCAGTCAGTCAAAATATTGTACTTAGTAATAGGTTTTCTAAGCCGGTCAAATTTAATTATAAGTTGGCTCTAATTAGATGAGAAGGTAACCAGGCAATACAAAGCTCACAATTTGACAAATTTAACTACCCAACTTTTATTTCACAAAAGTTGAAGCTGGAATACAAATAAATAAAATAAAACTTGTGTAAATTAGTATTAAACTTTTAAATATTAATTATAAATTCTAGTATGCACACTTGACAAGGTTTGACAATTTTATGCATATTTGATCTTTTCATTAATGTTCTAACTATAAACTAGTGCTCTTAAAATACATGCAGGCACACAAATATGTTTTGCAGTTTAACCTGTAACTTTGATCCTTTCACATTTCCATAGCCAATGATCAAGAACATTTGACTGTAATCATACTATAGAATAGAAGACTTAGCAACATGATACTAAATCAGAAACACTTTAAATTGTACTTACAACAATTCAATGTATAAGATACAGTAAATGTGAAATAATACTTCATTTGTGCTTAAACTGAAAATGGAGATGCTGCGCTTGCACATATAACCACTGGAAAAATCCAGTAAAGATTTGCATGTAACTTAACACTGACAAGAATGCATGCAGCCTGGATTAATTTGTATGGGGCAAGCATTGATAATCAAACAAAAAAATTAAGAACATTAATGAAACGTTCAAATATACATAAATTAATTAGTAAAGCATAAACTAGTTGCTCCATAAATGTCTTATTGTGCTAGCTACAAAAGCATGGATCCAACAACTATACATAGTTAAAAGCTTAGGTGAAAAGAAAGGAAAAAGAAAAAGAAGCTCTACACAATACTGACTTTGTAAATGCTTACTTGTTCACTATAATTCTTCACATGCAAGCAGAAAAGTCCTTTGGTGGCTCAATCCAGATGTTCTCAAAAGGGTCTTGCTCTCCCCAGTCATGACACTGTTTACGGGGATAGTATCTATAGTCATCAAGAGAGAATGATATGCAACGCTTTCCATAGAATCGAACTTTAGAGAAGTAGACACTGTTCCTCATTATTCCAATGAGGTCAGTCCTTGAATGAGATGACAAAAAACTAGCAAAAAGAGTTACTCCATCTAGTGTTGTCATCTCTTCCCATTTCATTAATGTCTGCTCTAACTTAAAAATAATGGGGTTTTCACTACAGCATGTATAAATTACTAATATATCTCCTTCATTCTCTGTCATAAATTTCCCCTTCCACCAGTTTTTGGCAAAAAAGTTCTCTGGACATTTGGGTGGAGGTACTGCCAGAACACTCCAAGTACATTCAACCGGGTCAAACACCCCAAGCCAACCCGTGAGGCTCAGACAATAAAATAACCCATTACAAAACACAACCTTATTCCAAATGCTACTGACAAAGGGCAAGCGGTTTTGGTAATTAACAGTGGTCCATTCTGTTGCCCCAGGATAGCATGTGCTAATAGCTACAACAGTAGGACTAACATGCTTAACAGTAAACAGAACACAGCCAGGTGATGTTGGAGCACAAGAGAAGGCAACAATCTGGTATGTCAACTCAAATCTTGGCAATTTGATCAGCTCCCGAGTGAAGGGATTAAAGAAGAATACTCTGTGAGTTCTGGGCCGGTATAGCAATAACCAACCATCTTTTGTATAACAAACTCTAGATCCATTCAACTCTGGCAACTCAAGGGAGTGTGTCTTACGCTGCACGGGGTCATAGAATTCATAACAGTCGCCAAATTTTGGAAAATACATAAGCCATGGTGATTGGTTTACTACACGTACAGAACTGGCAACAGAATGCCATCTCTTGCAAACAGCAGAAGCACGGATGTTATCAGCTAGGATCAATCGGGATAAGATCAATTCTAAGAGATCAGCCGGGAGATCAGCCCAGGATTGCAGCTCCAAATTTTCACTTTTCACCTCAGCAACTGCTCTTGTATTATCTGTGATTGTGTCTCTTAACCTGAATAATAAGTATTAGAGATATGCATGCAAGATAAAAGTGAAACAAATTCATCAAATGAACTTATGATGCAACAAGAAGGATAAAAAAGTCAGAAGCTTGTAACTAGAAACAGTTCTCCATCCCAACAAAATGCATACCAATCAAACTTCTAGCAGTTTAGGAAAATCTCAGATGAAGAACAAGAAAAAAAATGTAAATAGACCAATGACATAGACATTCAACAACTTCTCTCCCTTCTCAAAACTCGTGAATTTCTGAGGTACATAAATTTGGAGGCCAACGTGATGACAAGTATACAATACCACGAGTAGACAATATCAAACTGCCACCATTAAGGACTCTATAAATACCGATGGTATGGATCTACAGGAGCATCTCACAACCCTAAACCCTAGAAGTGGTTACTCACAGAGCCAGTCATGGTGTACCAATTACAGCTCCAAGAGAAAGGACAACATATCAATAGTAAATTTCAGATACAGGAAATAAGTGTAGATAAAACATGAAAATTTCACCGAATAAGAAATAAGAAAACATACATGTAGTAATTATCGCATAAAAGTAAGCACAACAGTATTCTAGATAGTTGAAATCAAATACAGCATATTTACAATTTACGAATTCCAATTCTCAGCAATTCAAAATTAAGTCAACCCATTCTTCATCACAATTGTCAAAATCTAACACTGATCCGATCTACAAACCCTAGCAAACATTCTCAACTACAAATAAGTCAATTAGGGCCACGCAACTTTTATATTTTGCGAAATTCAAACTCAATAGCAAAAGAAACTAAAGAAAAAACGGCAAATCCTACAAATACATATCCACACTGATCCAGCATTGAAACCCTACGGAAGCGCTTCATGTCCCTATAACTATACAAATTATTAAAATAACAACAACAATAATAAGAGAGAGAGAGAGAAATATTGAGATGCGAAGTTCAATTTGGGATTAAGGAAGAACAGAACGTACAATTTCAACTTCCTCTTCCTCTTCCCCGACATTTTGCGAAGCCTAATGAAGTCGCGTTTCACAGAGAGAGATATAGAGAGAGAGAAGGTGAAGTTGCTTGCTACACTACACAACTGCACAAAAAAGTTAAGAAGGGCGCATGAAGAACACGTGTGAGTCAGTACGCAGTTATACAAATAATAACGTGTGAACGCTTCCACGCCCAACGCTACATGCATCAACCATCACCTGATCTCTCGTGACGTGTCGGAGATCAAGTGGTACATTTTTGTCCTGCGTGTGCGTTGTTTCACACAATGCTTACTCTTCCATGCTTCTGTTCTCTGGCGTTGTTTTACACCTCGACGCTGTATGATTTTACTGTGGTTAAAGTCAAAACCATTCGCCCCCTTGTTTTTTTTTTTTAATTCCTTTCCTTATTTTCTTACCCTCTTGATCACATTAATCATTGATTTAAAAATTAAATTAAGGTTTGATTGTCGATTGATTGTATATTTTTATTTAAGTATATACTTGTTTAATTATGATTTAATCATTAATTTAAAATTTTGAAATAATTCGAAAATGTTCTCATCTTTATCTTTAAAAAATATGTATATTTTTTATTTTTGGTAATTAAGTACAATTTGACCCTCTATATACGATTTCATAGTTAAAAATTTTAATTTAATCCTATTGCATCTAAAAACTAATATTATAAGTATTTTGTTATTTATTTTGTTTATTTTATCTGTTTTTATCTTCTGTTATGAGTTCCATATAATAGGATTTTGTTAGTTTGCTGAATTAATTCAGTAAGTAGGTGCACTCCTAATTTTCTGGTCTGTTTTGATTAAGAATTTGTAATCGACTCTGAGTGGCAGGTAGTGGTGTGAGGTCATTTAAAAGCCTTTTATCTTTCTAATTGAACACTCGAATTGATTCTCTCAATTAGACTTTTCAATTGCAACAATTGGTATCTGAGCTTCGAAAGGGGCCTGGTTAGTTATTACTTGAAGCAATAGTCTTCTGTGAACTTGACAATGACGATTGAAGTATTCACAATTATGATGTAGAAAGACATGGGTGTACTTCCTAAGAGAAAAATCCAAAGTCATTGAAGTATTTAAAAAATTCAAAGCAAGAGTTGAGAAAGAGGCAGAGAAGAGCATCCAATGCATTTGAACAGATCGTGGGGCATAATACACATCTAATGAGTTTCTATTGTGAAAGTAATCGAATCAAGAGGCATCTAACCACAACAAACACACCACATCAGAATGGTGTGTCAGAGAGGAGAAATAAAACCATTACGAATATGGTAAAAAGCTTGTTAGCAAGTAAGAACATGTCAAAGAAGTTTTGGCCTAAGGTAGTTAATTGGAGTGTGCACGTTCTCAATTGAAGTCCAACATTTTCTATGAAGAACATGACACGATTTGGTCAAAAACCAATTGTTGATCACTTTAGAATATTTGGTTGCGTAACTTGTGTGCATGTTCGTTATTCAAAGAAGAAGAAGCTCAATGCCAAGGGAGAGAAATGTGTAGTACTTGGTGTTAATAAAGAGTCTAAGGCTTACCGTCTTTGCAAGCCCATAACAAAAAGGATTTGCATTTCTATAGATGTTGTATTCGATGAAAACAACTGGAACTGGGAGAACAACCATGAAGGAAAGTTAGTGGCTCTTGAACTCGAAGGGAATGAAGAAGCTGGAAGTAAGGAATGTGCACACAGTGATGGGAAAGAAACAAACAAATCTAGATTTGGTGGTGAAAATGAGGTAGCACTTCATTGCAAATTGTGCAACATCCTAGGAGAAGTCCAAGTTGAATGGCAGATTATACTAATGGTGAAGAGTTTTTAGACGAAGACACGTTGGCTTATTTGAAGGAAATGATCCTATTGCATTTGATGAGGCAATTAAAAGTTAAAAATGGAGAAGAGCAATGGATGTAGAGATTGAAGCTATCGAAAAGAATAACACATGGGGTTGGTGGAGTTACCTCGAGGGGAAAAAATAGTGGGAGTAAAATGGGTTTACAAAAGAAAATTGAATGAAAGGGGGAAGTTGACAAATTCAAGGCTCGTTTGGTAGTTAATGTTGAAAAGCCAATAAAAACGGCCACCGTTTTTATTGTCCATAAAACGGTCACCGTTTTTTTCTTTTTAATTCTTCCGTTATGCGTTTTTTTTTCTCTTACGCGGTTTTCCTTCCCTTATATAAGGGGGCGTAGGCGATAGGGAAACAGACACCACCGAGAAAAAATAACAAAGAGTCTCCCAAAGAGATTGTGGGGAAAATTCCCAAATTGTTTTCTTCTTTTCTTTTTGCAATTACTTTATTAGTAAATTACATTCTTTTTGCCATTTGGGTAGTGTGTTTTTTCATCTTTTATTTTAGTTTGTGTTCTTATCTTTATTATCCGAATCACAACCAGTGGTATCGAGGCCAGGTCGGTTGTGCTCATTTCTTTATAGTCACTAGAATAGTGTTGGAGAAAATTCTTAGTATCTTTCTGTGGTTAGGTTAATCGATCTTCCACATCGGAAAAGAGTTATTCTTGTTCTTTGGAGTGTGGTAGTGTGAACTTGTTCACGGCCTACCATTGTGCCCAAAGATGGCAATACTATTCATAAGTGAAGGTTGCGTAAATCTAGGTTTAAAAACCATGACAACGAAATATGAGATAGAGAAGTTCAATGGGAGTAATTTCTCATTGTGGAAATTAAAGATGAAGGCCTATTCTGAGGAGAGACAATTGCATGAGGCAATTGAAGGAAGAACCGCGGCTCACACGGACCCGGCGGTGGGAAAGAAATCAATGACAATGCTATTGCAAATTTGACTTAAGCAATGGCGGATTCGATTTATCCAGGTGTGGCGTAAAAGAATACGAAGGAGATTTGGGATATCCTCATCAAACTATATGAGGTAAAATCACTTCACACAAGAATATTCTTGAAGAGAAAACTCTATACTCTTCGGATGAGTGAGTCCATATCGGTGACGGACCACATCAACCAAGGTTGAACACCTTGTTTGCCTAATTATCATTAAAGCAGATTTCAATATAGTTGAAAATGAACGTGCAGACTTCTACTTGAGTTTCCGACCAGTATGATCAACTCATCATCAATATTACAAATAATAATATTGATGGGAAATTACACTTTGAGGACGTCATTTGGAGCTATTCTTGAAGAAGAATCCGGAAAGGATGAGCAAAGTGGAAAGTTCCAAACAAGCCGTGTTTTAACAATGATGAGAGGAAGATCAACTAATTGGCTCAAGTGGGAGTCAAAATCATTATAGGTCAAACTCTCGAAGCAAGAAGAATTTCAAATGCTACTATTGTGGCAAGAAAGGGCACACGAAAGAAAGAGTGTTGGAAGAGGAAGAATGAACAAAAGAACTTCGAAGAATCATCTTCACAAGGTAATGTTGCAAATACCTTAGAAGATGGAGACATTCCGGTGAGTGATACTGAGAATGAGTCCTAACAAATAAAAGGGAGTTTCATGATAAATGGATAGTGGATTCAGGTGCAACTTGGCACATGACTCAAGATCGAGATTGGTTTCACACTTATGAGCCTATCTCGGGTGGATCCGTGTTCATGGGAAACAACCATGCCTTGGAGATTCTTTGAGTAGGTATTGTCAAAATAAAAATGTATGATGGTACTGTTCGCACAATTCAAGGGGTACGACATGTGAAGGACTTGAAGAAGAATCTACATGTCCATAGGGCAATTAGATGATCTCGGATGTAAGATCCATGTTGAAGATGAAATCTTAAAGGTGGTGAGGGGAACTTGGTAGTCATGAAGGCTAAGAAGATCTTGGCAAATTTGTATATGCTTTGGCCGGAGATACGTTGCAAGAAGTTTAATGCATCGGTTGCAAAGACCAAGTCAAGAAGATGTGACATTTATGTGGCATTGCAGACTTGGTCATATGTCAGAACGTGGTCTGAAAATTCTTGCGAACGTAATCTCTTACCCAGGCTTAAAGAAGTAAGTTTACCCTTCGTGAACACTGTGTGATAAGTAAGCAACACAAATTGAAGTTTGCTAAGACGACTACCAAGAGTAAACACAAATTAGACTTGATTCATTCAGATGTGTGGGAATCACCAGGTATTATCCCTAGGAGGAGCAAAATATTTTGTATCGTTTATCGATGATTACTCCAGAGATTGTGGGTGTACCCTATCAAAACGAAGTCAAGTGTATTTTCTCAGTTCAAGGAATTCAAAGCACAAGTAGAACTTGAGACTGGGAGGAAAATTAAGTGCTTGAGGACAGATAACGGAGGAGAATATGTAGATGGAGAATTTTTAGCATTCGCAAGCAAGAGGGTATTGTCGGACAATTTTCTCGTCCCACATACACCTCAGCAGAATGGTGTAGCAGAGCGGATGAATAGAACTCTCTGGAAAGAACAAGAGCTATGTTGCAAAAAACAGCAGGAGTGGCCAAGTCTTTTCTGGGCAGAAGCAAAGAAAAACTGCCTGTTATGTAATAAATCGATCTCCATCAACAAAGAATTGGTTTGAGTACACCAATGGAGGTGTGGAATGGTAAACCGGCCGATTATTCATCCTTACGGGTTTTGGCTGTCCTGTGTACGTAATGTACAACTCACAAGAAAGAACAAAGCTGGATCCAAAATCCAGAAATGTATCTTCTTGGGCTATGCCGACAATGTGAAGGGTATCGCTTGTGGGATCCCACGCCCACAAGGTTATTGTTAGCAGTGAATGTAGTCTTTGTAGAAAATGAACTGCAAAATGAAAGCGGACAAATAACAGCTTGATAGAGGACAAGGTTACAGTGCCAATTGAGAAGAAGACTTTAAGTTTCCTCCGAGTTAGAAGGGCAAAGATGAAGAACAGAGCCAAATGAGGTTGGCAATGGAGAACTCCGACGATCAACACGAGAAAGGAGCAAACCATCTTGGCATTCAAAATATGTGATGACTAGTCATGATGCGTATTGTCTTCTAAATGAAGAAGGAGAACCTTCAACTTTTCAGGAGGCTGTGAGTGGTTCAGATGCTTTTCTTTGGATGACTGCAATGCAGGAAGAAATTGAGGCTCTTCACAGGAACAAGACAAGGAATCTTGTGGAACTTCCAAAGGGTCGGAAAGCCATCGGCTGTAAATGGGTCTATAAGATCAAGCGAGATGGCAATGATCAAGTGGAAAGATATCGTGCTAGATTGGTACTAAAGGGATATGCTCAAAAAGAAGGTATTGACTTCAATGAGATATTCTCACCAGTTGTCAGGATGACGACAATCAGAATTGTTCTAGCTATGTGTCTTTGTATTTGATTTACATCTTGAGCAATTAGATGTAAAGACTGCTTTTCTTCATGGAGAACTTGAAGAGGAAATTTATATGCTCCAACCAGGAAGGCTTTAAAACACAAGAAAACTTGGTTTGCGGGTTGACCAAATCTGCAGACGGTCTAAAGCAGGCGCCCAGGTGTTGGTACAAGAGATTTGATTCCTTCATTATTAGCCTTGGTTACAATAGACGAGCTCGGACCATTGTACTTATTACAATAGGTTTGGTAATACCGATTTTGTTATTCTCGCTATCAGATGTGGATGACATGTTGGTGGTAAGCCCCAACAAAGATCAAATCCAAGAATTAAAGGCACAATTGGCTAAGGAATTTGATATGAAGGATTTGGGACCTGCAAACAAGATTTTAGGGATGCAAATTCACCGAGACAGAAAAGATAGGAAGGTTTGGCTTTTCGGAAGAATTCTTTTATGAAAATCTTCGGCGCTTCAACATGCAAGATTGTAAGCCAATTTCTACCCTCTTCCTACTAACTTCAAGTTATCCTCCAAGATGAGCCCTAGCAGTGAAGAAGAGAGGATGGAGATGTCTCGAGTACCGTATGCATCAGTGGTGGGAAGCCTTATGTATGCCATGATTTGTACAAGACCAGACTTTTTGCACAAGCAAATGGGAGTGGTTAGTAAATTCATGGGAAATCCTGGTGGAGAACATTGGAATGCTATTAAGAGGATCCTTAGATATATCAAAGGGACCTCAGGTGTTGCTTTATGTTACGGAGGATCGAACTACTTGTCGAGGTTATGTCGATTCAGATTTTGCAGGTGTGATGTGGATAAAAGAAAATCTACTACTGGCTATGTATTTACAATTGCAGAGGGACAGTAAGTTGGTTATCCAAGTTACAGGATGTTATAACTCTGCTCTACCGTGAAGCTGAGTACATGGCAGCCACCCGGGCATGTAAGGAAACTATTTGGATTAAAAAGGTAATGGAGGAACTCGGGCATAAGCAAAGAACAAATTGTTGTGTATTGTGACAGAAAGTGCCTTACACATTGCAAGGAATCCAGCCTTTCATTCCAAGACAAAGCACATAGCCATAAGATATCACTTTGTTCGAGAAGTGGTGGAAGAAGGAAGTGTGGATATGCAAAAGATTCACACTGATGAGAACCTAGCAGATGTTATGACAAAGCCGATTAGCATTGACAAGTTCGCATGGAGTCGATCCTCATCGTGGGGCTCATCGGAAAAGTAAGCTACATGTATGGCAAAGGATAAAGAATAAAGGTGTGAAGATTTGATTAATCTAATCAAAATCTTCAAGTGGGAGATTGTTGAAAAGCCAATAAAAATGGCCACCATTTTTATTGTCAATAAAACGGCCACCGTTTTTATTGTCCATAAAACGGCCACCGTTTTTATTGTCCATAAAACGGCCACCGTTTTTTTCTTTTTAATTCTTCTTCCGTTATGCGTTTTCTCCTTCTCTTACGTGGTTTCCTTCCCTTATATAAGGGGAGCGTAGGCAGTAGGAAACAGACACCACCGAGAGAAAAATAACAAAGAGTGTCCCAGCAGTGTGGGAGAAAATTCCCAAATTGTTTCCTTGTTCTTTTGTTGTAATTACTTTATTAGTAAATTACATTCTTTGCCACTGGGTAGTGTGTTTTTCTCATCTTTTATTTTAGTTGTGTGTTCTTATGCTATTATCTGAATCACAACAGTTAAGGGGTACACTCTAAGTATGGAGTTGATTATTCTGAAGTATTTGCTCCAGTAGTAAGACATGGCACAATAAGAATGGTCATCTCGTTAGCTGCCATGAAAGAGTGGACTATTTTTCAACTTGACGACAAATCTGCATTTTTACATGGAGAGCTTGTGGAGCAAGTTTTTGTGAAACAACCACCTAGTTATGTAAAGAAGGGAAACGAGCATATGACTTACAAGCTAAAAAAAAAGCCCTCTACAGGCTAAAACAAGCTCCCCGAGCTTGGTACAATCAAACGGACAACTACTTTATTCAAGCTGATTTTTGCTAGTGCCTTTATAAGTATACACTCTGCATCAAAATTAGGGGAAAAGATAACCTTTTGATTATGTGTTCTGAAAATGATGAAGACATGTTAAAAAAGTTTAAGCAATTTATGATGAAAGAATTTGAGATGACTAATCTAAGAAAAACGAAATATTTCCTTGGCATATAAGTGATTCAATCTGCAGGTGGCATCTTAATCTATCAAAAGAAATATGCTCTAGAGGTTTTAAAAAAATTCAGAATGCATAATTGTAATCCAGTTCAAGTTCTAATAGCTCTTGGGACTAAACTTACTTGAGATATTGAATGTGTGAAAATTGACAACATCTATTACAAGCAAATGGTTGGTATTCTATTGTATATGTCAGCTACTCGACCTGATTTAATGTTTGTTGTCAGCCTCATCAGCAAATTTATGGAAACACCAACCGAACTTCATCATCAAGCTACAAGAAAGATACTTCGCTATTTGAAAGGTACTATTAACTATGGTTTGTTTTATAAAAGAAATGAAAGACATGAGTTAATTGGTTTTAATGATAGTGATTATGTTGGGGATTTGGATTATCGTGAGAGCACATATGGCCATGTATTTCTTTTGAGTAGAACATCAATTTCATGGTCTTCAAGGAAGTAACCTATTGTTACCTTATCTACAACTGAAGTAGAGTTTATAGTTGTTGCATCAGGTACCTATCAAGGTGTTTGTTTGAGAAGAATCTTATATGAGGTGAAGTATACACAGTAAGGTCCAGTCATGTTGTTTTGTGACAATAGATCAATTATCAATCTGTCAAAAAATCCAGTTTAGCATGGAAGGAGCAAATACATTGATTTGTGAGGTTTCATTCTCTTCACGATCTTACCAAGGAGGGAGTTGTTAAAATAGTTAAATGCATAATTGGTGAGCAAATTGCAGATATTTTAACTAAACCATTAAAGTCTAAAACTCTTTCATGAAGTTGTGGGTGCATTTGGCATGTGTTCCATTGAAGAGATAAACTAATTGCTCATAAGCATTTAGTTTAAGGGAGTGTTGAAGTGAGTTGCTATTGTTTTGTTTATTTATTTGACTTTATCTTCTATTATAAATCCTATATAACAGGAGTTTGTTAATTTGTTAGGTTGATTGAGTTAGTAGGTACACTCTTGATTTTCTAGTTTGTTCTGATGAGATTTTGTAACTCACTCTATGAGTGATAAGTAGTAGTGTAAGGCTATTTAAAAGTCTGTTATCTTTCTGATTGAATACACGAATTGATTCTTCCCATTAAACTTTTCTATTGCAACAATTTTTTTTATCTTTTTCTTATTTTTAATTTTTAATTAGAGACAAATATTCATTGTCATAAGTTCAAAAAAATATCTTACAAATACTTTTTACATTTTAATAACTAAGACGCAGCTAATTTAAATCGAGTAAAGGAACCTTACATATTTGACAAAATTCTCTCAAATACATATTTTTTATGAAAAATTTTCATTCTTATCTCAAAATTGATTTAACTACTAGTTATAAAAAATTAAATTTTCATAAATTATGAAGAAATATGAATGAAAAGTAAACCACTTGTGTTTTTCTTACCAAATTGATTAATTATAAAATTCACACAAAAAATTACTAGAAAAGGAGTAATAGTAATATAAATACACATGCTTACTAATAAAGTTAGATATCTAATATGTTGTTTTAATTCGTTAAATTTTATATAAAAATGTAATTAATTGGATTGACCATTTTACACCAAAAATAAATCACAATAAACCCTGAAATGAGAAATCACTTGTAGTAACAATAAAATAAAATAAAACTAAGGACTAATCATTATTAGTATCACTTAGTATAGTTATTATAAAAGTAAATAAATCTATCCTATATAACATTTTGTAAATTGATAGAATAAAAACTCTTTACACAATCACTATCCACACTATTTAGTATTTATTAAAAAAAGTATATATGTTTGCCAACATGATCAATAAGTTTGTGAACTTAATTTGTATGCGCTATGCAAAAGAGTTTTCACATTATCGGTTAATAATAACACATTTATCAAATAGTAGTAATGTGCTACATCATTAAGTGCTACATCATTAAATGATAATTTAATTTCTTAACACCGATAATGTTTTTGACTGTTTCCTTTTTCTCTTGGTTAATCTTTATAAGATTTAATTTTCGGTGATCAATCCAGTGCCATGCTTGGTGGGTTTGTAGCATAATGGGCTTAAATAATGCGCATATGCCCAAATTGTTATTTCAGGAATCATTGTGTTGTTCCATTCCCTCACTTTTTGGGCTTGAGAATGAGAATCATTCCGCAATCTATGGGTAAATTCACACAAGGAGGAAGAGGCCCACGACCTTATGCTGAACGGGCAAAATAATTATGAATGTCGCCCCATAACTATCTCCCTTCCATTGTTTTGGAAGAAAAAAAATCTTCATCTTGTTAGAAGCATGGCAAACACAATGAAAGCTTGTAAATTGGACCAATAAACAAAATCTAAAATGTTTGTGATGTAACAACAATAACAAGAGTAAATCTTTAAATCTTGTAAAATTCGTGTGTTATTATATAAGTTCTTTAATTTTTTTGTTATTAAATTAGTCTTTAAATATTTTTTATAGCTATTTTAATCCTTCAAAAACTGTCATTTAATTAGTATATCAAAGATTTAATTTATCATTAAATTAATCTTTCAAAAATATTTGTGTCGTCACTTTTTAACCATTTATTTTAATTTTTTGGAGGTTTAATTTGATGATAAATCTTCAAGATACATTTTAACCGTTTATTTTAAATTTTTGAAGGTTTAATATGATGATAGATTAAATCTTCAAGAGACTTTTTAACTGCTTATTTTAAATTTTTGAAGGATTAATTTGGTGATAAATTAAATCTTCAAGAGACTTTTTAACCGGTTGTTTTAAATTTTTGAAGGATTAATTTGGTGATAAATTAAATCTTCTAATACATGATAAAAACTTTTGAAATTTGAGATGATGACACTATAAAATTTAAATATTTAAGAGACTAATTTAGTAATTAAAACATTTTGAAGTGCCACGTGATGTATCTTTAGGGGATTAATTTAAATTATCAAATCAACTTAGTGATAGGAGATTTAAATAATATTTACATAGTTATATGTTCTGAGTCTCGTTACTATCATTGTATTCTTTTGCTTTATAAAAAAATATTAATTTAAATATTCATTCTAATAACAAAAAAATGTTATAACAAAATATTTTTAATACACTTTTTATTAAAAACTAAAATTTATTAAAAGTTACCTAATTAAATCTTACTACTTATTTAATAAGTCGCTGTTTATAATTTTATACTTTATAATAAAATTTGACTGTAATTTATAATAAAATTTGATTAAAAATAAAAAATACATTAGAAAGTATGTTAGAAATTATGTTCGTAAATACTCCTCCCAGTAACAATAGAACACTTGCACATTGCAGTACTGCTCAGGAAGAATGGTACAAACAAAATGGTAGCATTTATTTTTGCCTAAAACCAAAGAGAATGCTTGCATATGCATGAATCACTTGCGTGACAATGTTTAATTGTGTTAATTGAAACTTGTGAGCTACTTTTTAGTCTTTAGAAAGGAATATGGCATCAGAACGTGTCGTTTTGAAATGGTATTAGAATAAATCTTTTTTTTAAATTAATCTTAATTGAACTACCATATTTCCCATCAATTCAAAATTTCTCATGCCTGCCTAATTGTGGATCCATTAACTAACAACCAATTCCTTAATAGTCTATTCCATCGACATTATACCTTTCTTCACATGTGCATTTTATCTCTCAATTTCTTCAGTTTTTTATAAATGGTAATTAAAATGCTTTATTTGGTCTCCATTATGTCTATCCATTTATGACATGACAGGCTACTTTATTTACTTATTTATTTAATGAGGTGAAGAAAAACAAAGATTTACTTTAAGTACACAAACTAACTTATTCAAAACAAGTAGGTTTTAGCTCATCAAATAAACTTGAATCCAAATTTAAGTAATTATCCACAAAAAAAATTATAGATACAAGTACGTGTATGAATTGAAAATTATAATACTTATATGTGTGCACTTTTGTGTATTTACTTTTTAATAATCAAGATTTGAAAAATATTAAAATATTATTTTAATTAAGATGCTTCACTTTTAATTCATGTTTTTTGTTTTATTATTTTTTTTAATTTATTTTAATATCAACATAATATTTTTGTTTTACTAATTTATCATGAGGTGATCCATTAATTTTTTATTTAACCAAAATATGTGTAACAAATGTTATTGGCATAACATTTGGCGTCTCATGTGAATATCATGGCATCTCATGTTATTTAATTAAGTTTATTTGTCTTAATATTTTCATTGGCATAAATCCTTCAATATGTGTGAATGCCTTGTCAGTTAGTACACACCATGATTTGTTTGTCTATCATAGTGTCATTACGAGTAGACAATAAATGAGCTTTTCATTTAGGAAAAGCACTAATCAAAGATTTGAATATACCTTCCTCTTCTAATTTTACTGGATAAGTCCTCAAAAGGCTGATAAAATCCCTTATCCTCATCAAAAGTGACAGGTCCAAAATAGTTCCCTAGAAGCACAACCATGTAAAATTCATTCAACATATTTGTTGCATCCAAGTCTAGCACACTCAACAAAATGGACTGTCACTACTAGAAAGCCACTTAGATTTTGGCATACCACTATAGCACAACGTATAAGGGTTGTGCTTATCTTGCGCTCCTTTTCTATTGTTTTTTATTATTAATTTGTTTGATGAGATACAATTTTAAATTAAAAGATACATGCTGAACACATTGGTGACAATAAGGAAAATAAATCCATGCATTTAAAATCATACAATTAGAGAAGAATATAACACATCAATAGTAAGTAAAAAAAATAGGACTAACAAGTAAACCCAAGCCTGTGAGAGGCAACAACAACCGAAATGAAAATATCAAATTTGCAAAACAACAAGTAGAGTCGCAACAACACAAACAACACAGGTGGTACTACTCATCCAATTATTTCAAACAACATGTTAAAAGTAAGAGTTACCTTGACTTTTCTAGATGTTCAGAAATAGAAAATGACTTCTTTCTTCCAAGCACAACACGCTCTTGTATTCAGAAATTGAAAATAGAAAAAAATAATGGAAAAGAATGATAATAAATAGGGAGTGAATAAGAGCAACTCACCAAATAGTTGAGAATTGTGACAATGTGGCGGTATGACGGTTTTGCAAGAGTTTGACGAAGTACAAGCTAGTTGAGAGCAAGAGATTCAAAGCGATTGATGAAGCACAAAATTCCTAAAATGTGTTGTTGGTCCATTGAGAGTATAGCAAGGGATTCAAAGGGAAAAATTCAAAATGATTGACAAGCACAAACCCCTCTTATAATGTGTTGTTAGTTTGTTGAGAGAAGAGGAAGGGATTCAAACTGACTCATTTTATTTTTGTTTTAAATTATTGGCCCAATGCAAACAATGTATGACAAGCACACAACCCCCTTATAATGTGTTGCTAGTTTGTTGAGAGAAGAACAAAGGATTCAAACTAACTCATTTTATTTTTGTTTAAAATTATTAGCCCAATCCAAACAATGTATCTACTAGGTTAGGTTACACTTTTCATATTTTACCTAAGTATGTTCCTTGTTGGCATGTTAGGAAAGTTATATTAAGAATAATACAAGTGTTTTAATTTTGTTTAATACAAATTACTATTAAACAAAAATTATTGTTAATATTTTTTTAACATTATAATATGAGCAATATTAGATTCTCTTCAAAAATTTATCACTATTTTTATAAAAAAAAACCTATTAAATGTAAAAATAAATATATTTAATATCTTAAAAATAAAAAAAATCATTTTTATATGGTAAATAAGAAAATTAATAGTATATAATTTTTATCTAGTAAAATACTCATTTTTTCAAAAATAATTATTTTTAATTTTTATATGTTTATGTAGTATTTTTATTGAGTGTATAGTATATAATTTTTTAAAAAAATTATCATCTAATATTATGCATAATAATTTTATTAATTTTTATAATAATTACTTAAAAATTCATACCTATGATAATATCTTATTAATTAATAATATGTAAGTTTTTATGATAATCATCCATTAAATTTAAATTAACTACAAATATTATAAGTATTATTTTAAATTATGCATTTAACATTATATGTATTGATTTATTTCACAATAATTACGTAATGTAAATAATTTTATTATATAATAATTTTATAATATATTCAATTTAATAAATTTAATTTTATAAAATTTTATTTTGTTTTATTCAATTAAAATAGTTATTAATTTAATAAAGAACTTTTTTGCAGATGTTCCTAAAAAATTGCAAGTATTGTTTTCTATAGACTTTAAATTTGTATGAAATATTTTCTACAAATATTTATTCCCAAATAAATTTGTAGAAAACAAAAAAATCTACAAAACTTTATGTCATTTTTTATTTGCAAAAAAATCCTGCTATTGTTGAAGTAGAAGCAAAATTTGCAAGCAGTTCCTATGGATATATTTTTTTTAGCAAAATCTGCAGAAATTTCTTACAAATTAGATTGTACAACAAAATTCTCACAAAATTCCTAAAAATTTATTTTTCATAGAAAAATTCACAAGAAAATAACACATTTCTAATAATATTAATATTTCAACTCATAGCATCATCAATAGACACAACCAATTGAACTAGATGCGGTTTTAAAAAATCATTTAAAAAAATAAAATTATATCATTTTTAATCATTATAATTTTTTACTTAATATTAAACGCTTGATTGAAAGTATCAACAAATCCATTTGAATATAGCTAATCATGTAAATATATCTAATATAAATCTGTTTCGCAACTAAGTATCGACTTGAATATTTTAATATTTCACTCAATTTTTTCCTAACCTCATTCTTATATATGAAAAAAAAAAAATCGTTGGATGTGATTTAACTATCAACCATGTCTTGGGATAGTGTGAACTAAGACGATCATTAAATTTATCTTTCTGTTGTTAATCTTATCACATTTTGGGAGTAGGATTAGTATGTTTCTGATAAAAAAAAATTGCTTAAAAAAAAACACAAAAAAACTATCAACCATGGCTTATCATCAGAAGCATCGCTTTTAGTCAAAAAGCATCGACATTGGTGGTTTGGCGCGCGTAAACAACCCTATCAAACTAAATAAGCTAATATATTTTTTTGAACTATATATGACATAATGATGAAAGAAGACATCAATTGCCAACTTGAGCTAAACTAATACCATGAAGTCGTGATATTGACATAACATCATAAATCCTTCCGAAGGTGAAGTTCCCACCTCCCAAGCATGATTGAAATGTGTCTTAAGATGAGGTTTTTCAGCTTTTATGTAACATGATGTAATGTTGGAAAAAAAAAAGAGACAAAATATGACTAACATATAATTATTATTTTAACTAAAATATACTCATAGTGTGAATATATAAACAGACATGTTGGATTCTTTAAAAATTGGTATGACATAACAATTTTAGGTTTAAAGAGTATTTTAGTTAACAACTAATTTTTTTTACAATAATTAACAACTAATCACTTTGACAAGAATTGAATAAAATAAAATAAAAGCAATATAAAATATGGTCAAATACAAAATTTAACCTTCAAACCTGTTGAAGTTGTAGATTTATAAAACTATATTAGTTTTGAAATTAGTGAATTAGGAGAAATTCGTAGGAGATAAAAAATACAAAATTTAAGTATAATATTTAAAATATTTTGAGTATTATTCTTTAATTAAAATAAAAAAAAATATTTTTATAATTAATTCCTATAAAAATTTATTACATAAATTATTAAAGGAAAATTTAAATTTTAAATAGAAAATAATACTAAGAATAGTTAAAACACCATAAGTATAATTGAAATGAGACATCATAGATATCCTTCACGTTTAAGTAAAGAAGGAGAAGGGAGATTTTATTTTTATTTTCTGAAGAGAAGGGATAATTTATTATCAACTATTCAAATATAATTGCTTCTAGAAGCTAATTGGTCAACATTAGGATGAAGCTTCCATTCTTATATGAGCCAAACAATGGCAGCTTTTGGGTAATTAGGTTAGAGAAATCTAAAGATATCCAGTAGTGTATCTCAACGTGCTTTGACTCCGATGACTCCGAAACCAAAACCACTTTTTTCTTTTTAAATCAACAATACAATATCATGGTGAGAATCGTGAAAACTTCTAGAAAGTAAAGCCCGGCTGGCTCAAGCTGTTTTACGCGGCGTGACGGGAAATATTAATTGATGATATTATGATATTTCCGATTGCGGATTTACACCATTCATTCATTCATAAAATTTAATAAACTTGGATAGTAAGTAGTAGTAACTCACATTTCGTAGTTTGCTTTAATTTAGTTCCTGAAAATTAGAAAACCACTTTTGTTCCCAAAATATGAAACGCTGATTGGTTCATTTCTTTGCCAGCTATTTGTTTGATTTCAGTTTATTTAATATCGATTACCCGGATTGCAAATTAATTGTTTTCCGTGTTAAAATTACTATGTAGGAAGGTAAAATAAATAATCTTGCATTAGACGAGTTTATTTAAATATAACAAATTTAAATGTATAGAAATTGTGTTAAGAAATATAATTTTTAATTAATTTATAGCTTGTTATAATTTTTTTATTACAAACAATATTTTTGGTATAGTGAATATATTTTTATTAAGATTAATAAGATAAAATTAACAATATTTTAGTGAGATTATAATTAAAAATAAAATATATCAAAACTAATTACAGAAAGATTTTTTATCGGTGTTCAATTATAGAAAGATAGTTCATGAAACACGGATAATAAATCAAATAACCTAACTTAGATAGTTATGTAGAGTCTCGTATTTTATTTGATTTGATTTTTACAGATAAAAAAAAAAACATCATACTAATCTACATACTCCTCGTGCTACTAAATTAAAAAATTCTTAACCTCTTTTTTGTAATTTTATTGTTGATAATGCAATATATAATTAATGAGTTTAATTTTGATAAGGTGTTAATGTAAAAATGTGTACATTGTCAATCAAGAAAAATTATTTTAGATATCAATCACATTTAAAGTAATTATTACAAGATTATTAAAGTAATTATTACAAAATTTAATAATCTGATATTATATAATAATTTATAATTTGATGATAATATAAAAAAAATTTACAATATTAATTTATTTCAATTAAATTCATAATTAACTATGTATGAACATATAAAAATTAATACACTTGTGTATAGCTAAATATCTTTGAAAGATATATGAAGAATTTTAAAGTTATTTTTTAAATTTTAGTTACATTATTTTCCCTTAATTTGGTGTGCAAGTGGTTTTAGTATCCATAAATTCAATTGCTTGATTTGAGTACAGGCATTTAAAAAATATATCATTTTAGTGTCATGATTTCAATTGACCCATTTTTATTCATACATTCAAAAAAATTGACAATTTTAATTCAATCATTAAATTTCTATCTAATTTATAATGAATATAAAGACGTGACAAATATGGAGACCTATTTTTTACAATTTGAACAATTTTATAATATCATTATGTCCAATAAAATTGGATAGTAAGTTAACAATATAACTAAAATTACCCAATTTTTAAATGTGTGCATTAAAACTAAGTGTAAATTTTTTTATTTTATTAAGTCTCTAAAATGATGAAAACCAAAATGATTGATTGTGTAAACTAGGAAATCAAAAGTGTAATTAAGCTATCATTTAATTAAATAAGTTTGACTCATACCTATGTTAGATTAAGGACTTATCCGTTTATGTTTTAAAAAAATAATTTTAAGAATATATAAAAAATGTTATATTTAAAAAAATTCAAATTAAAGTAGAAGTTATTTTTATTTAGTAATAATTATAAAAATAATTTTTAATTTTTATAATTACAATTTGGTTTTCAAAATATACTCTCCCAAAATATTAAATAAAACATTTGATTTTTTTCAATAGTTAAAACAAATATACGAAATGTTTTTTAAATTTATTTTCTGAAAAATAAGTGATTTTATAATATCTATAGAAGACTAATAAAAAAATTATTTGTTTTAAAATAAGATAAATTAAGCATACAAATACTTATTTAAACATATATTGTCTTAAAAAATATCAAATAATGTTTAAAATCAAATACGAGACATTATACGTTCTAGATGTAATAGGGATGAAATACATATAGTTAAAAATAAAATAAATACGATAGAATATATATATATATATATATATTGTGTTCACGCGAATGGAAAATGAATTCATGATATTATAACATATAAATTTTGTATTTATTGCAGTTTTTAATAATACATGTGAGATTTATTAAGTTATTTGTAATAAATATATTTTAATTAATATAATAAAATATATAAATAAATTACGATGAGTAAAAAATATTTAGATTAAATTATTAACATCTAACAAAATTTTAGATAATTTTATAATTATATTAATTTATATTTAAATTTGTGTTATTTTAAAATATTTTTATTAATATAAAAATTAGTAATTTTTATTTTAAGATATATTTAAATTATGTTACTTCCAAATATTTTGATGAATGAAAAAATATTTGTTAATATTATATTTAAATTCACATTAATTCGTAATATTTTTTCATAATTAAAAATAAAATATAAATTAGGAGATAAATTATTAT
Source organism: Mucuna pruriens (assembly GCA_025330945.1). Lineage (NCBI taxonomy): Eukaryota > Viridiplantae > Streptophyta > Magnoliopsida > Fabales > Fabaceae > Mucuna > Mucuna pruriens. The sequence continues at coordinate 5,648,072 of JAENHJ010000528.1, forward strand.
AGGTATTTATAAATTTAGATTATTATATTGATGTTTATGTAAATTTTATTATTTTAAAATAATTTATAAATAACAAAATAATAATTAAAAAATAGTATGTATTTTTATATATTCATTTTACCACTTTAAATTTCATCTGCAACCACATTTGAATTGTGGAAACTAAAATATATAAGTTATTAGATCATATTTGAATAATTGAGATAACAAAAAAAAATACACATGATATTTTAAGTAACTAATTGATCACTATTTATTTTTGATTATTCATGTATAGTTATCTTACAAAAATTTATAGTTTTTGTTTCTCATGATAAGAAATATTTTTGCTTGATATAAGTGATGACAATGAGTAATAAATTTTATGAATATCTACAAAAATATCCATAATAAATAAAGTAATTACTCACGAAATTTAACAGATACGAATATAGATATGATTACCTTACTACATAACCTAACTCGTACTCATTCATATGATGGTGATGATGATAATGATAATAATAATAATAATAATAATAATAATAATAATAATAATAATAATAATAATAATAATAATAATAATAATAATAATAACAATAATAATAATAAATTATTATTATTATTGTAAAACATAAGAGGTAAATCACGTTATATTGTTTTCTTATTTCTTTATTTTTTTCTTATCTTCTTGTTTATTTGTTTTTAATTTTTTCATTTCTTTTTTTTTATTTTATTTTTTCCCTAATTTTTTTTATTTATTATGGTGTTGTCACCCCTTGAAAATACAAATCCCTAACTTTATAGTTTTTCATTGGAAAAAGAGTCCTACAACTATTATTATTTTTCAATCCGGTTCTTTATTATTGGTGTAAAATAATTCAAATATGTACAAACACATTATTTCTTATTTTTTGTATTTATTTACAGTTTTATTCTTCATCTAAAATTATTATATGTATATATATTAATATAACATTATGTATGTGTATTTCATGTTTATTTATGATAATAGATATAAAATTGGATTTTTTTAATGTTTTTTTTACTAACTAACTGATATAATTATTATTTTTTAATAAATTTCAAAAAATAACAGTTTAGAACTTAGAAATTCATAAATTTGTTATTGTTAAAGTTTATTATAACATTTTTAATGTATTATGACTAATTGTCATGTTTTGTAAATATCTTTAAATATAATTTTAAATTTTTAATATTTTATATGATTGTTATATTTCATATATAAAATTGTAATAATATTTTTTTAATTATTGTCATATTTTTAATTAATATTTTTTAGTTATCAATTTTTATAATTAATAAAAACATAAATAACCAATATATGTATAAGTATTTAAGTACTCGACGAGGAATGACATAAATATTAAAGTTACTACTCACATGATATGAATTTGAGAATTTTTTTTAAAATACGAGTACGAAAATAAGGACTATAATACCATACTATATTTGTTTTCATCCTTACTTGATATATTCTCTTTTATTTTCTTCTCTGTATATATGACAATGACTTTATTATACGAGAATAACAATGATCAATACTAACCCTGTATTCAAGTAGAAGATTAATATTAAAATATCTATTTAAAAAATAATTTAAATAATTATGATTTTCATAATTTTTTTATATAAATTATTTCCTTTAATTAATATTTTGATATAATATCTTGGTAGTTATTTCACATCAAATTAATTACTTATTGAGAGAAGTAGGTCCTTTAAACAAATTTAAATATTTCAATAAATTAATTATTAATTTTCAATGGGAGAATATCTAAAAGCTTGAGTAGATAAAAGAGGTTGGCTTGCGGTCAATCACACTTTTTACATAATTAATTATTTTATTATTTTAATTTAAATTTAAGTCTAATTCAATATATGGATGTAAAGTAAGAATTAATTTATATACTTTAATTAACTCGTGATTAAAGATAATTTTTATTGCAATTTTTATATATTTTATTGTAATTTTCAAGACATAATTTTATTGTTGTTTAATATTTTATTTTAAAATATTAAATTATTTATTTTATTTTTTTTCTTAATCATACTGGCCGTTTTATTTAATTTTTTCTTTTACGCTTAATACTCACAATTTGTTACTGATTTATTTATATTTATGAATTAATTATAAATAAATTTTGAAAAACTCATATTTTTGTTTATCAATTTAACCAAAACAAAAATGTTCATAAATAAGATTTTTTTTATAATCCTAAAACTATTTATTCGACTAATGTAATAAGAGGCAACAAACAAGCTTTTCCTGAATTATCCTTTGGAAAATTTTAAACCTAAACTAAATATAATTGTTTTAGACCATTGTTTAGTTCTATTTTAATAGACATAAGAATATGTTTATATAAAATCAAGTAGTTGATACGAGTAGTATTACTTGAATTTTGAATTATATAATTGAGGTTTGAATTATGATTAATGTATACGAAAAAAATATAGTTAGGAAGGAGACAACTTATGTATAAATGTCAATATATTTTTTAATTTTTTAAGTATATAATTAGATTTGAATTCTTATATGATTAATGTATATAATTTTTTTATTGAAAATGAGATAATTATAAATGTCAATAATTTTTTTATATAAATTAAAAATTTCGATAATCGAGCGATAACTTTTTTGCAATTACATGTATAAAAAAATAGAAAAAATACATTATATACTATATAGATAGTATAGTACTTTAAAATATATATTATGAGTGTTAATCAACTTTAAAAATTACATACATCTTTATATTGTATAAAACAAATTATATTGATATAGTACTATATAAAAAAATTATATTGATATAATTGTATACTGATCCAATGTATACACAGCGAATATTTTTTTAAGAACCCCAAGTATAGATGATTCTAAAAATTTTGTTTCTATATGAGTAGGAAGATATTATTTAAAAAAAAAAAAGATCTTTCCAGTATTTTCTCTGCTATGAAATAGAAGAAACCCCATGACAGCCCCAGCTAACAACTAAGTTACAAATTTCAAATAATAACGAAAAGGACAGCACAGCATTGTTTGAGCAATTTGAGGAAAGGTGTCGGTCTCAGTTTTTCATTGGTGGTCAAATATTCAAATGTAATGTCAAATCTCAAAAATATCATGCACTCGCAGGTCCCAACTCCCAACCAAAGCTATAAAAGAAGAGAAAAACGCTGCTATCTTTTAAACAGTGTGTTGCTTTAAACTTGTTTCATTCATATTTGGGATTATATATCAATAAGTGGAGCATGGTCTTGCATCTACCACGTTGCATATTTGAGTTTCTATTTTTATTTTTATTTTTGGGTAAATATAAGTATTTGTATAAATATTTTTTATTCTAATTTTTTTTCTATCTTAAATCGAGATATCATCTTCTCCTTCTAATATTTTCTAAATAGAAAAATCATTCACTTTATTTTCTGAATTTGTTAATAAATAAAATAGGTATTTATCTATATCAATTTTTTTATTCATTGTCCTTAAGACAATAACTAAAGTATTAAAAATAGTTTTTTTTTATAAAAGTTATAACATTTAATTTTATTAATATATTTCCATCATAATTTCTAGCAAAAAAATTATTTATTAATTTTTTAACCTAACAAAACTAATTTTTACACATCCTTTGAGGACCATGAAAAAAAAATCCACAAAGAGAGAAATATCAATGAAAGATATGTTCTCTTAGGCATCTTCAGTTAAAACATTAAGAGAGAAATATCAATGAAGGACAGGTTATCTTAGAAATATTTTTATTTTTTCATTTTTAGAAAAACATTCTCATTCATTTGGTCTTTTAAAAGTTTAAGATAACATTAATAACTATTTTTTTAATTATAGCCTTATATTAACTTACTTTTAAATGTTTTATACACTTATTATAAATGAAAGAAACGATAATAAAAATTATATTATAAAAGTTTAAAAAATTAACGTAGACGACGAACATATTAATTACATTTCTTAACTTACATTTTATATTTAAAATAGATAGATAGATAAAAAATAGAGAATGATAATATCAATTTATATAAAAAATGATAATAAAAATGGCATCATAGGTGTTACTCATAGTCATGAACTCACTTTTTATAATATTTTTAATTAAATAATTTATTGTGTTAAAATTATATAACGCCGTACTTTTTATTTACTAAATTTGTATGAGATTTGCCTAATAATTATAAAATTTATCTTACTAAATTTTTTCTTCACTGAAATGTAATATTTTAGTGAGTTTTGACGATGTGTAACTTTAAAATGTACTCCCTAAGAAATGAAATAATATTTGTTATTCATCTTAATAATCAAAACATTAAATATTTGTATTTTATTTTTTAAAATGTATCTAGGGATGTGCTTTAACGAATCCTACATATACAGTAGTTATATATTTTCATTTTTGCCTTTATTTGTTAACTGTAGTAAACAATAATTTTAAAGATGAGTACACATTAATTAATAAAGGCCTTTTTATATTAACTTTCTAATATTGGTTTCAAAACCAATATAAAGAGTATCGACTTATTCTATGTATGCTTGCAGAACCAATATAAAATAACGAAAACAAGTAATCTTAAAAATCATTTTCGCACTAATGTTCTCAACATGAGAAAATTCAAATCCCTAAAAATATATTTAATTCTTCATCATTAATAGTCACTCCATAGCGAGTGTATTGTTGCTTAGTTAGTGTTTGAATCATATAGAGCGCTCTATTCTGTTTTCTATTTTTTAACTACTATAATTAAGATATTTAGCTTCTTGGTAGGACCTTGAAGTATTCCCATGAACTTTGATAATTTGAATAGGCTATAATACTAATATTTAGTATGAGACTTAATTACAGTTAAAGCTCATAGCTCTTCTTTAAAAATATATTATGTAATAATTGAATTCAAATCTTCATCCATATAAACTCAACATGTGTTGCAATACGAGATCCATTGTGTTTATATTTAGTACTTTATTTGGGTTAACCCTTTCTGGTAGAATTAAAATTTACTACATTTTACCTTGTGTTATATTCCGTTCTATTTATAAAACATACCTAATATGAAAGAAAACTTATATGTTACCCTTTCTAACATATTTATTAAATGCTATCTTATATGGTTGTGCGGCAAGTGAGATGAAATTGGTGTTTCGGACGGTATTTAATAGGTTTAATTTGTACAAGGTATTTAATAGGTTTACGAAGAATAATATTTTAGGTGTTTGTGGTATTGTTTTTCAAATAAAATTAGTATTTTATCTTGATAATCCATGTTAACTTTTAATATATCAATTATTAATACATAACTATTAAGATAAAACTCTAATTCGACGTTGATCTCATTGGTTTTATAAAATAAGAAATTTATTTGTCTCAAATTAGTCAAAGATACAAATTAAATGAATTTCATACACCATTAGTTTAAAAATTATTAAAATTCTAACGTGTTATCAAATGTAATGTAAAAATCTCCTATACAAAAAATTAATTAGACATCCTGTGATTAACAATTAAGAAACGACTTTTCAGTGACTAAATAAATGCTCGTATATATAATTTCATAATTCATATATCTTTTCCCTCATGTCAAGCGAAAGGAGAAATTCTTATCCTACATAAAAATAATCCTCCAGGTGAGAGAGAGAAACACATATTTGTGTTAGATAAATTAAACCTTAGCGTAACATGTTCTCTTAGGTGCGTACATATCCATGTGAATGTATCCATCTTGTAATTGTAAAGATACCTCAATGAGTTGAAGTAATAAAAATTTGAATGAGAATATATATAAAAGTTTCATTATGTAAAAGCTAAATTGGCATAAAAAAATGCAAGTAACAGTTGTAAGCTTCCATCATCACATAACTAACGTAATTATTATGTACATTTTTAGATCACCCACGGGTAAGCTCTTCCTAGTTAACATCATTAAAAACGGAACATTATGTTGGACGAAGACGCCGAACCAACCAGCAAGCAATGATCGAAGAGCCAAGCCGTTAGGCGAGACATCAAACAACACCAGTTTAAGGTTAAAAATATTTACCCGAAGAAGCAAGAAGACTAGAAGAGAATAGAAGCTAGAACTTTGAAAATTGAAGCTAAAACGAAACAAAAAACAAGTTTTAACCCCCTGTTTTGAAATACGCAAACCAAGGGCTAGTAGACTAAGCGTTTGGCTTCGCCATTGCTTTCGTCTACTTTTGACGAGGACAAAAAAGATGCTTTTCTTCCTCTTTCTTCTCTCTCCCTCATCACGGATATGCATTTTTTATTTAAATATTTAACGTAGTTACGTTGTATTAGTAAAACCAAACAATCACATATTAATTAATCTACTAAGTACTAACAGTCATATGCATTGATTCATTAATAAAATATGTTTATAATTTTATTTAAAATACTTTTATTATTGAACATGAATAGTTGGCATTTCATCAAATTCAAAACGAAACAAAACCACCGCTATAGTAATAGCGTGAGCAAGCAAGTTGAAACCTCTCCCTCCAAATTATATATACTCTCTCTCTCTCACACACACACACTCTCTCTCTCATCGTCCCACATCGCACGACACCACAAAGTCACAAACACAATCCTCGAACAATTTCCTCACCCCTTCCCAGCTCCCACTACTTGTGTCTGTCTATTAATAACCTTTCCAATTCGGGACTCACGAAGTAGGATGCTACAGGTGGATTTGGAAACACTGGTATCAGCGTGTGCGGGTGGATCCAGCGATCGGAAAATCGCGTGCGAGACCCTGGCCGGCGACCAGACGACGGATCCGCCGGAGCCGCAGCCGGATTCCCCGCCGGAGTCGTTTTGGCTGTCTCGGGATGAGGAATACAAGTGGTGGGACCGGAACGCCGTTTACGAGCGGAAGGAATCCACCAAGGCCAATTCAACGAACCTGAACCCTGGGTCCAACTCCAACAATAACTCGCAGCGTTTCTCTCTCAATTTTAAGTCGAAGGCATCCACCATCATTGGCTTGCCTAAGCCTCAGAAAACCTCATTCGTGGACGCCAAGAACCGCCGCAACCACAAGCCCAGTAACATCAGGTTGTTCCCCAAGCGCACCGGCTCCATCGGAAAATCGGAGTCGGGCCTCGTGGAACCATCTTCACCCAAGGTGTCCTGCATGGGGAGAGTCAGATCCAAGCGCGATCGCAATCGCAAGTTGAGAAATTCTCGCAAGTCTTCCCCCGACGCCGAAGTAAAACCCAACACAAACGGAAAGAAACCCGGTTTTTTTTCGAGTTTTCGCGCGATATTCCGCTCCGGGCGGAAGGAGCGGAAACCCGATCCTAACGTTGCCACGAAGAGCGTCAACAACAACAACAACTACTCCAAAACACGGGACACCACGACGTCCAGCGTGAACGACGCGTCGTTCGATGAGTCAATGTCAATCTCGCGAAACAGCGTGTCGGAAACTGAACCACCCGGTTTGGGTTCCATGATGCGGTTCGCGTCTGGGAGAAGGTCTGAGTCGTGGGGAGTAGGTGATTCCGAAACCCACGTGGCGCAATAGGATTCATCAAGTTAACCACTCGGCGAGGGTAACCACGAAGTGGGTCCCTTTGCCCTTGGATGTAAGCAATTGATATAAAATTATAAAAATCTCGCCACTAGCGAGTCTTGTGTGTGGGTTTCTTGGGTGACGTGGCACGTTGGAAATATTTTACTCGTTGCTGTTTGGAAAGTAAATCCTTTTTTCTTTTGTACTGTGATTGAATTGAATTTGCTGATGTTTAATAGCGAGAAAGTTTTGTAAATATACACGAGTCATGAGTGCTTTTTGTTTTCTTTCTTTGAATTGAGCAGATGTACATTTTTGGGTTTCAATAATTGTATGAATTGTCCAAACGGTGCATGCTTTGCCGGTTCCTCTCGTTTTCAATGAAAACAAAATTATTAGGCATGCCTATTGTTTTACTGTTTCTGACTTCTATCATGAATTAAATCATGCATGGATGATGGAAGATAATATATCCATTTCAGTTTACAAACTCACCATACTACTTTTCTTTTATCTTTAACTCTCATTTTAAGAGGTAAAGAGAAATGGAAGAAATATTTTTAATATCTTCTCATAAATCTTTTAGCTAAAGAATTAAATACATTTTATGCTAATAATATATTAAATACATTTATTTTTATTTAATATCTACTTTATAAAATACTAAGATAATTAATAAAAATACTCGATAAAATATATAATATTATTCTTGATGTTAGTGTTATTACATTACTAAAAGGATTTTTTTGTTGTGTGCTCATGAACGTACCATAAAAAAATTAAATATTTTTTATCAATTACTTTAATTTTCTTTAGAAAATAAATATAAATATTGAATTTCTTATTTTTTTGTCATAGAAAATCTCTTAATAAAAGAAATTATTAAGAAAACTCAAATTTCAGGTTAATAAGTGATAAAACTTGAAAAAAATTATAAATAAATAAATTTTTCTATCTCTTCCACTAACTATTGAATTAAATTCAAATTCAACTTGAATTAAGGAAAGAATTTTTTTTATGTTAATTATATTATATTTTAATTTATCCCGTGTTACTTAAGTAGCGTGTGCTACATGCTTATGTAAGAATTGTATGACAATGGGTTTGCATTTACCGATATGTACTTTCTTTCAATAAAACCCCAAATAGTAATTCATGCTGCTGGACTACTCTAATGAACACAGTAACTATAGATATATCTTAGGAAAATAAATTTAAAAAGCATTTTTTTCACCTATTATGGCGATAGATTAAATTTTATAAGATTAACATTTTTTTCGTGGAAAATAAGCATATTTATGTCTTTCCAAGAAATTGAGGTGCACGTTAACTTTCAGAAAATTAATTTTAAATTTCAATAGATCATGGGAGAAGTTTGCAAAAGAACATGCTAGAAAATTAAAAAAAAAACAAATTTCAAGTGATATTAATTCCATAATTTGGGTTTGAAATCAAAATGCGTCAAAGGGGGTTGCATTGCATCATACGTCTGCTGATTATTATATTTCATGCGACCGGAAAAAGATCAGAGTTGAACCTCGAATCTTATCTTCCCATCAAGTCGTGTCGTGGCGTTGATCTTGATGGTAGAATCACCGTGCTACAAGACAGGGAGGGTGGCTTGCCATTTTGAATTTTTCATTCACATCCATGTGTGCCATCACGTCAAAAGGAGAATGATTATACATCAGCATGAGAAAAAAATAAATAAATTTATATAATCCAAAATTATCACCATCCATGTCTCACATAATTGATTGAATTAAACCTGACTGATTTAATTACATATTATATAAAAATAATTAAAACAAAAATAATTTTGAACCATCAATGTAACACTAGAAAGAAAGTATTAAATGGGTAAAATGTCAAACCCTGTGACACAAGATTCAACGCTTTCCATCCTAACTTGCCGTTGAATTATGTTTGCTAGCTGTAGCTAGTTTTCGGTCATCACTCCATAAAACAAACTTGTGGGTTTCTCGTTTTTTCTTGTTCTTTTTTTTAGGTTAGACGATGAAGGTTTTGACTGGGGAGACAAGAAGCTTCAAGAACGACTAAGGTTGAAACACGTTGCATTCACACATCGAATCTTTCAATAGGCTATTCTTATACGCGGTTGTTAAGACCATTAAATCAACATGATAAATAAAGGAAATTAATATTAACAAGACTGAAAGCGAAAGGCTTGGACTATAAATATTATTATGCCCTAACATCGTGTAGAAGCGGTTCAAAATCGGAGAATGACTTTTAATTATATCTCTCACCCTATTCGAGTCTCCAATATAAATTAAAAAAATTATGTACATTAATTTAATTAGTTTTATTTTGTTTATTAAAAATATTTTTAAAATATCTTTTATTTATTAAAAAATCTATTTTCTATATTTTTATTTTTAATAACAATTTTCAATAAAAAATAATTTAAGAAAATGTATTTTTGAATAAAAATAATAAAATTAAAATATATTAATTAATTTTTTTAATTAACATAAACTAAATTTATTTTCTTATATTCAATTCAGAAATAAGACATAATAATTTAAGATTTTATTTTAGTACAAGTTATAATTAGCTTGTTTTAACGCTTTTTGGACAAAATCGTCAAGAACTATTCTTATTTTTAGGTGTGTCTAAAAAAAATTGAAATGAATTGAATTGTATGAGAATTGAACTGAACTAGAAAAATGGTTCATTCGATTCGAATTGAATTGAAAAATACTTCATTTAAATTTAATTGAATTGTTTTTATATTTTAGGGAATTGTTTTCTAAAATTCAAATGAAATATTCTCTTAACTGAACTGGACTATTTTTAAATTGAACTGAACTATTTTTTACACTATTTCATATAAGAAATATTACAAAAGAAATTTTATCCTTTTATAAAATAGTTCAATTTTCATTCGATTTTCAAATAATTCAATTTAATTATAAAAATAGTTAAATTTAGTTATTTATAAAATTAATTTAGTTTTTATAGTTCAATTTAGTTTTTACGGTTTAATTCAATTTAGAATTTAGTTATTTAATAGTTAAACTCGATTTAGTTTTTTTTATCGGTACTTATTTGTCAAATATGATAGTTACAACAAATTTTTATTTTTATATGTAAGTTTTAGAGATTTATTAACGGTTTTCACTTTTATTTTTTAAGCTTTATTTTAAAAAAATGATAGTTGATTCCTTCTCCCACAATTTTTTGTTTAATATTTTATCCTTATCATTATTTCATCCTTTTTATTTCCTTATAACTTTAAAAATTATTTACCTTCACTTGAAAATATCTTCTTCTCAATTGAAGCTAAAATGATGTAGACTTTTTCACTTGTGCTTAGTTTGTAGTAATGCGATTTAAATTTTTTATTTTAAATTAATACTTGCTCATGCATATGTATTTACCTTTTCTCACATTTTTGTAACATTCTAACCCTACTTCGTTTTCTTTTTTATGTTTTCATTAAGCATTAAATTCTTTTGCCTTCACTCTAAGATAAAGATAGGAATAGGACAAGCTTAGCCTTAACCTTTTTAATAAAATGTTAGGTCTAGACTTTTGAAAAACTTTATTTATTTAAATAGGTTAGGTTTGATCTTATAAAAAAATCTATTAAACTTAACAATTTATTCTATTTATCTTTTTTATATAATAAAAAATTTAATATAACATTACATTTATATATTTAATATCTTAATACTTTGATATTAAAATAAAATAATGTTTTATTCTTAAAAATAAATTATTATCATTAATCTATTTAAAAATAAGTTTATTAATCTATTTAAAATTAAGTCTATTGATTTATTTAATTTATTAATTTATTTAAAAACTTTAATATAAAGTAGGTTTTCATGCGCTTTCAAGTAAGCTAATAGAACAAATCAAACTTTTAAAAATATAAGTTGAATATTAAAAAAAATTAACAAATAATAATCTCAATCTAAACTATAATTTTATAAAATAAGTCAAACTTATTTATTAAAAATATAGAATAGTCCGTTATACCCTATTTCCATGCCTATTATAAGATAATGTCTTATCCGGTGATGGTGAAATCATATAGCCGTGGCCTGGGACGGAAATTCATCGCATCCTATAAGTATCATTGATAAGAAAAGGTGAAGTTGTCTTCTATTTTGTTTTCCGTTTTGAATGTATTGGGTTGAGAAATTTAAGTAATAAATAAACATAGGAAAGGTATCAAAATGATACGCATCAAAATGATACGCATCAAAATGCATGATTTCTATATAATTAATGAAAAACAATTAGAATACCAATCATCGCAATTTTTTTTACTAAAAATAATAAATTACAGCCTCGTTAGCATTGAAAATGGTTTAAGTTTAGTTTAATGGATTAGTTTATTTGAACGTTGTATATTAAAGTATATTGGTGCTCATTTACATTTTCTTAGTATGTATAAATTTTAAATGTTATATAGGGGTGATTGTATCCCGTTTAATAAATGGATAACAAGAAAAAATAGAAGAAAACTGATTTTTTTTAACAATGATAGGATCGATAGATTGATATGCGTTGTTTCCAAAATCAAACCAATCCAAAATTGGATCAGTACTTTTGAATAAAGTAAATTTTTATGTGTTCTATATATAATTATTATATATTTTTTTATGTTTTATATATTTCACCGTTGTTTTTATTATGTTTTTTTTTAACGTATCTAACAAGAATTATATATATTTTATTTTTTTTACTTTTTTATTTTATATATATATATATATATATATATATATATATATATATATATATATATATATATATATATATATATATATATATATATATATATATATATATATATTCAATGCATTGACATATTTTTTAATCTTATGTATTAGTTATTTGTAAATAGTTTTTTTAATAAATCTAAAAATAATTTGCTTGTTTTAAAAATAGTATTCAATATTTAAAGATAAAAACATCTAATAATAGAAAATTAAAATGTTGAATATCTTCATAAAAATTGAATGTTCTAATCTAATTTAAGTTACATTTTATTGAATTAAATATAAAAATTGAATCTTTCAATCTAATTTAAATCACATTTTATTCAATTGAATTAGATTGATTTTTTTTAAATAATTCAAATCAACAAGTTGTTTTAATCTTGAATTGAATGTTTTTTTTTTTTTGTTCTAAACTGATTTGGGAACACATCTAATGTTATTTCCCATTGCCTGTGCATGAAAATATTGATTTTCTGTTAACACTAATCTCCTATCTCATTTCCTTTCTATCAAAATTTATGTATAAGAAACACTTAAAATCTTCAGTTTTATTATTTCGTTTAGAAGATTGTCAATAGTCAATACCAGGTAAAGTTAATAATTAAGCACACTGCATATCACACCCTTTGATTATTGGGAACATATTTGTAACATTACAAACAGATTTTGTACTTATAAGAAATGTGTTGAGCCAATGAGCCCTGTTTATGGCAGATGTTAGGTGAAAGCTTTTCGGATGTCATCATTAGCTTCAGCTAGTTAGAGGCACAATGCATAGGTTGTTCTTATATGTAAAACATGCCTTGGCAATTGAAATAAAGTGCCGAGGATGTTGTAAATATATTATTTATAATTTGGTCTAATCATACATTATCATAAAGGGAAAATTAGTTAATTTTTATAAAAATTACTTTGAAAATTATATATGCGATAAATTTTAATTAATTAATAGAATAAAAAAATTTACACTTGTAGTGCGTAAAAAGTAAACTCATTGAAATATGTTATAATACAACAATAATTTATTTTTTGCACATATAAACTAATTCGTGTGTCTTTTGATTTGAAAAAAAAATATTTTTAAGATGCATATAGAGAAAGATATATAAAAAAATAAAAAAATATGAGTAATAAGTAAAATATATATATATTGGCAGTATAATTTCTTTGATATTATTATCCAATTACATACTATTATATATATTAAGTTTGATGATTTTTATAATAATTATTTTAGAAACTACACTTATTATAATTTTCTTAACTGATTAACGGTGTAAATTTTTTATATTAATCATATATAAAATTAAACTAAAAAAATAATTATATATAAATTTTACTCAACACACTAATTATTTAATATTTAAATAATAGAAATCACAATAAAAACATGCAAACTTAAATATTGTAAGAAAAATATTACCAACACATCTTCGGATACTGTGGTTTTTAACCTTTGAATAAAATTACCTTACCATATGGTATCGAGGATACATGTTGTCTGAAAAAAGCATTATAATTCACATTTGCTCTTGTTTCATCCCCTTTTAGCCTCCTTCCACGTCCCTCATCTTGCGCAAGTTTTTCTCCGAGTCATCAATAATGGATATTTTAGGAAGAAAATTAAGTTGAGGCATTGCTAGTTATTAATCTGGTGTGCCTAGATCACTATAGATTTTTCTTCACCAACTTGTATACTGCTCTATATCTGATAGTGATTCTACCCAACGGAAATAATGAAAACAGACAAATATCAACTGCGAAACGAGATTCGATCTTCTCTTAAATAATAACTTCAAGAGGAGCTTTCTGTGTTCTAAAATGACTTTACCGTTGGTTTTTATGTTTTCTATGTAATAAAGTATTAAAATGTGTAAAATAAGAAAATAAAAATGTACTTACCTTTGATTTGAATTAAAATAATGATAAATATATTTTGGTATCAACAAACATTCTCATGATAAAATAATTTTACTTGCGTTGAGTAAGATAATTGTGAAAAATAAATTTTTTTCTTTTGAATATTTAATGGAATTGTATATGTAAAATTTAAACGCGACATTATTAATTAAATTGAAATAATATTTTCATGTTAATAGTGAATTAATGGTAAGCAAGTTTTTACTTTTTTATTTTATATATTTATTTACTTTAAAGGAATTAAATTTAAAATAATGTTAAAATTAAGTAGAAGGAGGTGATTAATATCTATTTGTAATGGTAAAGTTGTTTTATACGACAAGGACATAGTCTAACTTTTTTAATATATTAGTTATTATATTTATATATTTAACTTTTTTTCTATCTCAATTTTATTCTATTATTTTTTCATATTTCTCTCTTTATTTTTTTATTATATCATTTATCAAATTTATCAATTTTTCCCTCTTATTTTTTATATCTCTCTTCCATTCACCTATACATTTTAAAAATGAAGTATCTAATATATCAATTTAACATTTTTCTAATATATATTTGGTATGGATATACAGGACACGACAAATAATGTTCTACAGAGGAACGGAGTCTTGATAATTTATTTAAATTGTTATAGAAAGTTATTTTATAGCCTCTTATTTTATTTTAAAAATATATAACAAATATTTATCAATCTAATCTATTTCTTCTCTCATACGCTACTAATATATTACCTCTTGTATTTGGTACAGCTATATATTATTTATATAAATATTAGTTATAGAACTAAATTTTTGTGCTATATTATATAAATTTTAAAAAAAAATTATTGCATCATTTTTTCGGTCTTAACACTTGACTCCGTTAAATTAAAATTTTGGATCCGCGCCTGCTTATATGTTTGGCATCTTGGCCAGTGTTTTTAAGCCAAACTTGGATATTGCCTCATTATTTCGTCCACGTATGTTAGTCATCTTGGCCTGATAAAAACTACATGAAATGGGTCCTTAGACGCGTTAAGAATCCCCCCAAAAAATTTACTTTGTTGGTACTTAAATTCAAATATTAACACATCCATTACAAGATTAAATCTTAATGTTTTATACTTTATACAAATGTTGGAAGAAATAGAGCTTAAAAAAAGAAAGAGACATGAATATGAAACATGTTATCGGTTACTTTAGGGCCCAAGGAGCAGAACCAGACTATGCCTCGCCAAGGTACATGCTCTAATATTCATCAAAGTGGCCAGGATGTAAATTGGTCAACTTCAAAATACTTCGGAAAGAGATCTGAATCCTTCACGATGTAAATTGATCAACTTCAATATATTTCTGTTAAAGCAATCCCCAAAGAGAATTTACTTCAGTTCAACATACGAGAAGCATAATTTGGTGCGTTTGATTTATTTATTTTTATCATTTTAATTTTAATTTTAACACTTTCGGCTGAAGGCACGAGTGAAGAAAAAAAAATCAGTGATGGGTTATTTACGTTGAATCAGGTCTTGGTATTAAATATTGGACCCCCATCCCACTTTCCATGGGCTACGTCTGACTTGTGAAGTGCATAAGAGCACACAAGATGCACAAAGTTGCCACCTTCCAACATTTGGGCCAGAGTTTTTCTTATGTTTTGCTTGGTGTTTTTCTACTACTCTTTTGAAAAAGAAATGGAGGTATGGTTGACCAAAAAATTGGGTCATAGAATTTCTACGCATTTATATTTAATAACCTGATACTATTCTTTGTAACCAACTCTAGTCACACACCTCTGTATTCTTGAGATCCTCATCCTCTCAAGTCACACACCTCTGATTTTCGGTTAGAAAAAGCTTGAAACACAGTTGAGTCCAGTCATACTAGACTCACTCATAGAAGTTGAACGTAGTTAGTTTGTAATGCGTGTCAACTGAAAATTAAACACACACAAAAAGGTGTATTTGCAAAAACATTTAATCTCCATTCAACGTGAATCCATAAAAAACCTTCGGTATGTTTAACTTCTTGCACGTGCAACTGATGCTTAAGCTACGAAACAAACACACACTAATTGATTTCACTCTGGTCCATCCCAACAAAGTCAACATGGTGAAAATATGCACATTCCATGTCAAATAGCAGCCGTAACTCTTTGATAACAGCCAACATAGAGCTAATGATTTCCGATAATTGGATTGAATGAAAAACGCAAGAATAAATTGTACCAAGTGCAGAAAACGGTGACACATAAAGAAAAGCTAATGATACGTGTAAATTAGAATTAGATTAGAGAAGGAACAACCAAGCAGTGTCCCAAAATACAAGACAACAAAAGAATCAAACACAAAGAGGGAACTAAAACATGCTTTAGAACCCCACCATAGGAACATGACAAATGACAACGAACCACACCAATCGAAAACAGAAACCATCCAACACAACCTTAACGACACATAGGACATTGAACCAAACCATTCTCATTACAGTGGCCACACCTCACAGTGTTCTTGCGCTCCTCGTCCAAAACCTTACAACTTCCACTACAGTCCACGCACATGACAAATCTCACACCACCACACCCTTCACACTCACCCAACGCCTTGGGGGGGATCCCCTCAAAGAGAAGGCCCAATTTTCCCTCTTCTTCCAACTTGACAACTTCCTCAGCCCCCCCAACCAACCTTCCCTTGACAAACACAACCGGAACCTTAACCTGCGTGGTCCCCATCAGTTTCCGCAACTCTTCCTTAAAACCCGAATCCATGGACACGTCACGCTCCAGCACGTGCACGCAATAGGACTCAACGATGGACCTAACCTTATTGCACTCCTCGAAGGTCTTTCTGATTCCCCGCAGCGTGGTGGTGTAAATGACCAAAGAATTTTCGCCTCCGGGAGGGCATTTTTCCTCAAAGGCGTGAATAAAAGATTGCGAGTCCAAAGATTTTCTGATCCTTCGGGTTTTAGGGGTGGCCCAAACCATTCTCTTGATCTGCTCTTCCTCTTCGGAGAGTTCCTTTTCGTAGGACGCAAGAAGCTCTGGGTCAAACAGAGGAGTAGGACTCCTCCTCTTAGTGTCAGACCCGAAACTGTTCCTTCTGACACGAATCGGAGAAGAAAAATTGGAGGATTTGAGAATTCCCTTGGGACTGAAACCGTAATCCAAGCGTCTGATATTGGATTGGAGTTTGTTTTCCTTCCCTGAGAATTTCTTGAGGGACTTGGGGGACCCGAATTGGTTGAGGAACTTGAAGGGGGTTTTAGCGTCGCCGGCGATGAACCCACGAAGGAAAGGGTGGACTTTGGGCCTTTTCTTTGAAATGGGCACTTCTTCTTCCAGACCTTCCATGAGTTCCCAAGCGTTGATCACTTCGGGTTCTTCGCGAATCCTAGGAGGGGATGTTTTCGATTCTTCCACGGTGGCTTTCTCTTTTCATTCCTCTTTCTCCTTGTCCAACATTAGTGCTCCGTAGGTGGAGGAAGTGAGAGATACCACATGGTTCACGTAACCGCAGTCATTGGCGACAGTGACTTCTTCTTCTTCCTTCAGGTCTTTCTTGATGTGTTTTGAGGAGACGCAGCCCATAGGTGGTGATGAGTGAGTGAGGTTCTGTCTGTTTGTTAGTTTTAAGGTTTTGGAGAAGGCAACGGCTCTGGAAGTTTTTCCCTTGTCCCAACCGTTACATTGTCTCCAACGGGCCCCAACGGTCGGAAAATTCGAATCTTATTGTGTTGGAGAGGGGGTTTTGGTAAAAGCCTGTGTAAATTGGATCTGGAGCAAAATACGTGGGCCGTTTGTTCAATGAGGATAGAATTTAAAAGGAAAAAAATCATGATTAGAGTCCAATATTCAGCAACAGTAAACTTAACTTGGACAGTGAAAATATTACTATTTTAGTCAGGAATGATACAAGAGTTTTTTTTAAATATAAACGGGCTCCTTAACCCAAATTGACTCATCAGGAGGATTTCCAAGTCCCACCATACCTACTACTAGGTTAACAAATTCGGCCAAAAATAAATTAAAATTAAGTTAACAAGTAGAAAGAGTGGATTAATGGAACATTGGAACCTAATCAAATTCAAAATATAACAAAAGTAAAATAAAATAAACTTCCGAACTAAATAACTTAAAACACAGGAACACCACAAATCTAGAAGGCTGTCGATTTTCTAGTAACATGTATACTAACCCACTTATTTACTTATTAATATGAGAAAATGAGTCACTTCGTGTTTATGTATATTTTTATAAATTAAAAATTAAGTGAGAAAAAGAAGAAAAGTTACGTAATAAAAGAAGTTACAAATGAATCGTGGAAGTTACGACATAGACAAGATTTTAGCATACGAAGAAAGTACATGTGTTGAAGAAAAGTGAAGACCAAACAAGAATACTCATTTTATATATTGTTATAGATAATAATAATAAAAAATAAAAATAAAAAATAATAGTGTTAGAAAAGGTATATTGCAAATTATGTTATTAGTATTTTCTTTACAATAATTCCAATTTGCCCCTTGTTGTAGTCCAAGTGACGGGAAACAGTGAAAAAATAAACCTAAAATACTCCTCTAGAAAGCAAAGCATTTCTCTTAATCTCATCAAATACTCTTAAAATCAAAATAATAGGTAAAACTGTTTTAGATCTCAAATGAGGGATTATATACAAACTAATAATGCCGCAGCATAATAAGGCCCTGATGCAATAAAGTCCCAACCTAATAACAACTATACAAATCCAAAAGATATTGAGATAATAAACACATTCAAAAGATCAAGTAAACCAATTGTAATTCAAGACAAAATTCTTAAATATAAATAATTTAAAATAAACAACCCTAGTTGGGAGTACAATTTACATCATCAGGCCTACACTCAATATCTTTAATCTCATCCTACACTTCTAAACTAAATAAATACTAATTTGTTTAAAACATTAATAAACTCAATAATGTTTTTTTTAACTAATTTAACATTTGTTGTAACCATACTTTAGTTTATATAAATGATAAATGAATTTTAAATTATAATAATTTTTTACAAAATTTAATTTAAAATATTTGTAAATATAAAATAAGATTAATAGATTATAGATATTATTTTTAGAATTAAATATATTTTTAGTCTTTATAAATAATATAATGTCCGCTTTTAATCCATAAAAGTTAATCATCTTTTTTAAGTTAGTCATCTATATATAAAAATGCTGTATGGTCCCTATTTCTATAAATAAAATACCAAAAGAACAAGATTTTTTTTTGTGAATGACAAAGATTATACCTAACATATTTGATATTTATAAAAATAAAAGTAAAATTTTTTTAAGAACTAAAAACCAACATTTATATTTATAGAAACAATATTTTTTTAGACTCAATGTGAACATTTTTTTTACAATATCAATCAAATAAGAAATGATATTAAATATAATTTTTAAAATAATTATTATAAAATTCAACTAACTTTCAATATATATTAATTTATAATTAAATAATAATATAATTTTTTTTTTATATTATCGACACATAAATTATTATTTTTTTGTTTTTTTAGACGAGTTAGAGAAAAAAGTGAATTCTAAATCAAAGTCTTGTCTTTGATATTGCTATGTGATTTCTTCCCTTAACTTGTTTTTTAAATAAAATTTTAGGTGAATTAAATCTGAAAGAATTATTAATATTAGCATAAATCTTTAAATTTAAGAATATTTATAAAAATATTTACAAGTTATTTAGCAATAAACTTCTTATATTAATAATAGAATCCGAACCCACATTCTGTGGGATATGAGATGTGCCCATACTATTTTTGCTCTTTTCCCCCTCCCACTACCTACAAGGAAGGGTATTGCCAAACCTAAAGTATAGTCCTCTTCTCACTATGTGAATGCAAGATGAAGTGACATCTGCAAGACATGTGGCGGGGTGCATTAGATTATTTATCAGGAGTGTTGAACTGAATGAGTTAATTATAAACTGTAGAAAGATAAAGAATAGTGTGATAGGAAGACTCAGTGCTATTCAGCGGTGCCGTCAAACCATTGAGAGGCATGTGTCACCATCTTCAACTAGACCAATCACCTAAATGAAGAGGGAATGCTCCAGAAAATCTGTCTTCTCAGTATGGCCAAATGATGAAGCTTTTATGACTTTTCACCGTGAGGAAGGAATAGAATTCAATTCAATAGGATTCAAATTAGCATTTATAATAAGGTTGAAATATCAGCTTCTAAATGTTTGTGTATTTTATTTTAAGTTAAAAAATTATTTTTAATTCATAATTAATTTTAAATTGAAGTAATTTTAGATCATTTTTATGTTAGATAAAATATCTTATACTAATTTTTTTTATTAACTTACTTCTAAAATAAATAATTAAATATAAAATTATATTCCTTTGAAACCAATTTTAACCAATATAATTTCTATAAAATCAATTGCATTTAAAATTAATTTTGTAAACAATTGACCCAACCGCACACAAGTCCAACATGAAGATTTAACTCTTGTTTGACGGGGATAGTTAAAAGGAGCTACCCAATGGACAACTAGGTCATGCTTATATTAAGCGTGTTAGGTTTGTAAGGTATATATATATATATATATATATATATATATTATAAAAAAATTCTGACTGGATTCTTTATAAAAAAAATATCATTTTAAAAATTAATTAACTCACATTATTCTATCCTCCGGAAAGTTTCCCCAGTAGAATTTTTACACCACAAAAATAAAGGTCATGCTTTGCTGCAGAAATGCAAAACCCAACTTTGCATCCCCCAGACAAAAAGTGTCATTGAAAAATGACAAAAAAGGCAAAAAGCCTTATTGAATTGTTCATCGATTATAGACGTATCGAACTATAAATTTTTCTTTTAAGCTTAATTTTCATGCAAGTGCTTTAATTTATCGACTAATAAAAATATTTTTTAAAATATTATAAAATTTAATAATTTGTCATATATAATAATACGCAATTAGATAATAATATAAGAAATTACACTATCGATATATTTTAATTAAATTTCTCATGTCGATTTTAAAACAAGAAAAAATATCATCGATGGTTAAGAATAAAAGATTTAAATTATTAAATTACGTTAGTTTTCTTAAAAAGTTGGAAAAAATTTTAAAATGAGAATTTTAAAAAATAATTTAATGATCCATATATAATTCAAATATATTTCTCGTATTTTCATATAAAAATGAATTTCTTAATAAATGCATTACATTTTTATATTTTTATTTTATAATTTTTTTAATACCTAACTTATGAATCAAAACAAAAGAGCAGCGTTCCATTATTTTAGAACTATTTATCTTTAAAGTGAATTATTAATAATATATTATTTTTATTTAATTTAAAATGTTATTTCCTCCATTATTTATCCATTGTTTAGAAGAAGAAAATATTTGTATTTGCCTGTTATTTTAAAATTCGAAGAGAACATTAATTATTACTTTCTCAATTATATCCTTACAAAAAAGAAGAAAGAAATAGTTATTTATAAAATACCAAAATAATGAGATAAAATAACGTATTATGAAATTAAAAATAATCTTATGCAAATAATTAAGGATAATAGTTATATTCATATTTTGTTACTACTTTAAATAACAAATAAAAAATGGAAGGAGTATATAAATTTTTTTTGCTAATGAGCATCCTAATAATGAAATTAGTTAAGAAATGTTAAATGCACCTTATTAAATATTTTTAATTACTTAAAAAATATTTTCTATATATTTTTTTTCAATGAAACACTTTTTATTTGTGTTTTCTTAATTAGTGTCTTAAGGGCATTTATTATATCTTTGGTTAATTTATCATAATTAGCATTTTCCTAAAAGGATTTAATTCATTTAAGTTTAACTTTAAACGTATATTTGATACTTCTTCGATTGTTCTTATAAAACCTAAGTTTGAATTTTAATTGGTCCAGTCCTATCTAAAATATATCATATATTAATTTTTTATTTATAAAAATAATCTTAATTATGAATATTTTTTAAGATCAATAAATAATAAATGATATATATTTTATTTTAAATTATTTAAGAGTTTAATTTTATTTTGTACATAGAGTATTTTAAGAATTTTATTTGACTCTTCACATGATGGTCAATAAAAATTAAAATAATAAATTATTATTATTAATGATAAGAAAGACTAAAAGAATTAAAATTAATAAAAAAATATTTATAAAAGATACAAGAGTATGTATAATTTATATTCGGTTAATACTTAATAAATCACTTAATCTAAATAGTTAACTCTTTAATGCAGAGTGTATTCTTAAGACCATTCGAGGGTAGGATTTCAATCTCAATTAATATGAAATTAATCACGAACAAAAATATTTCATTGTGATAAAATTATTAAATAAAAAATTGAAAGCCTCTTAAATGAATTTCATTTTTGGTGTAACAGAAAGAAATAAAGGACAAGACTAAACCCTCAAGTATGCAACAGACATGCTATCAAATAATAGATTGAGATGAATTTTAGGGGAATAGCCGACAAAAAAACATATAGAGATGACAATAAATAATTTTTTATCTTCTTATTAAACTAATGACTAATCTTATTTTACATATTTATAATTTTTTATTAAAATAATTTTTTCTTTAATACATATAAATACGAGTAAGAGTAAATCGTAAATTTTAATTAAAATTAATATAAATACATATATTTTAGAAACTCCTCACACCCGCATGTATAATTGTAATAATAAATTAACTAATAAAATTTTATAGAGAGCTAATAAATCTTTATCTTTATTCCTTTAAAAGTTGATGTTACTTTTTTAATAATGTTTTTCAATCTTTCTAATATTTTTATAAAATATTAAATAAAAATAAACATATTTAATATCAATATAATATTTTTATTTAATAAGTAAAAAGATTAATAAAAATGTTATTGGAAAAAACTAAAATGATTCGATGTGTAAAACATTCACCAAGTGGTCAAACTCATCCGAGAAAACAATCCACACAAGTTGCTTAATTTATTTACTTTTAAAATAGATATGTTGCTTTCTCACTTTCTTACTGCTTGCTACCATCATGGCGCACAGATATACCATAATTAGATTTATCATTTTTTTCCAGAAAAGATGTAATACCATTATTAATTTAATGATAATTTTCTAGCCGGCTACTACAATAAATCAACAATCATATTCTAAAGAGAATTAAAGTGGGGCACTAATAAGATTTAAAAAAAAATACTAAAAAGGTGCATGCATCATGCCAACGTAACTAATTACACCATCTTGTATCCTAATTTTTATCAGAACATAAACCAATATCGTGAAAAATATTTTTTAAGCTTGAGCACCTTAGGAAATATCTGGCTAGATATTATTTTATGTGTCACTTAAAAGAATCTTTTCTTAAAAAGGATACATTCATATATATATATATATATATATATGAATGCTTGAAGTGGTACAACATGTGCTGTCATTTAGCAACGGTTTATCCGGTTAAGGCCAGTGGTAGTTTGCCAAGTAAACCCATTCCCAGATTTGATTTTGATGATATTTCCATCATAAACATATATAAAATATCTTAATTGGTTTGCTTTCGATCAAAGCATCTAAAGCATATAAGATTTTTTTGTGAATCTCAATGGTCTAATAATGTACGGTTTCGAATCAAAATAATAATAATGATGAACGGTTTCACATTTTAAAGCACAATACAACACATCACGAACATCTAACACAGGAGCTTCCTCAAAATGCAACTAAATATTCTTTTCGCAACTGCTTAGTCGCATAACTTATATATATCATTTGCCGCATAAAATCTCTTTGTAACCCAATCAGTAATGAATAAACAAACAAACAAACAAAAATGTTAATATCACCAGTCTTTAAATTTGATTTTAAGCATTTAATGTATTAAGTATTTATTAGAATTTAATAAGTAAAATATATCATTTTTTACAAATTCCAGTAATTTTCATATACATTAACTTTGTGAAACTTTTTTTTACTATCTCATTTCCTTTTTTAGAACTTTTTATCTGAGATTTCTATCACATCCTCTATTTATCTTATTAATTAATTTTTCTGTCATTTATTTTTATATATTATTAATATAAAAATCTTTACCCGTTAACCAATAAAAAATTATAATAAATATAACTTTCAAGGTGATTATCCTACTGTACACTTATCTCTTTTGTTATATAATATAGAGCTAGTATTTCTCAATCCTTAAGTCTATCTCTAACTAGGGAGGGTCTTGTCTATGATCATCCACAAAAGATGAATTAATGGAGGATAAATGCCCTGCTAATGATGTTAAAGTAACTTATAAGAAAGCCATTGCCTTTTCTCTGTTTCTGTAATGTTTAATCCATAGATTTTTCAATTGAATAGTCCTATTTCCTACCTCCACTAACACAATAGCCCCCGAGAAGTTTCATTATTCCAAATTCCAAAGCATGCGTGTTGACAACATCACCCTGCACTAACTCCTTTCGTTGCCCAATCTCCACTAATTTATCGTACTTTTTCTTTGTATTTCAATTTAAGGCCTTTGTTTAAGTTTTTTAATTAAAAATATGTTCACAAATTTATAATAATTATGTAAGTTTTTTAAAAACACTTGGAATAAAATCTCAACCTAGAAGAGTATCAAACCTCAACCTTTAGCCTCTCATTTGGGCACCGTCTGCACTCTAGACAACTACATTTTGTTAAAGCTGGGCAATGACCAATTTCGTTCAAAATTTTCTCAACTGGACCACCACTAGCCTAATTAAAATGACACAAGACCAAACTATGTTATATAAAGGATGATGCGATGGGTCCAGATAACGACGCTAAGGTATAGATCCCAAGTATTCTTAGATTCCTGTATCAAATGTTTCCAAACAAAAGCAAATAAAAACTAAAAACAACGTTTCTATAGGAGGCACTTGCAAATTTTGAAACGTGCATTATAAGAATATACACCACACGCAATAGGAGCTATTATCACGAGAAGAAGATAAAGAGGGCATATAGTCTTTGTTTGAATTTCATTTTTGAAATGAGGACTCATTTTTATGTTAAGACAGATCAATCATAACATTGATCAGTTTTTGAATTTAAATATTTGAAGGTATGAGTTAATTGTATATGGCCCATTTGATGTAATGATAAGTATTACTTTATTTCTTCAGGTTTACACAATTAATTAGGAGGCAGTATTAAGTATTAACTACTCGTTAGGTAGTTCTTAACTTTAATTTCCCCTACTATACTAGGATGACTCATAATTATATTAAATTAAAGTTAATCAAACTTTTTAGAAAATGCAAAATCATTAATATCACAAGAATCTTGTACTTTATCAATGCTTGTTATTTCAAGTCGTAAGGAGCCTGGATTTTCTTATGTTTTAAACTCAAGCCTTATAAATTGAAAAATAAATACTAGTAGAGCTTTATTCCTTTAAACTACTACTTCACCTAACTCAATTAAAATAAATACTCCACGATCTAAGAAAATATTACTTTTGATCTTATATATAATTAATAAATAATTTATCAAGATAAATAAAAATAATTGAATTAATTAGTTTTAATTAATAATATTATAAATTTAATTTTAATTTTAAAAATACCTAATAAATATATTTATCTTAGTAAAAAATGAATGAATGGACTCCACAATAAATAAAAGATATAAAAAAGTAAAAGTAATTAATATATTTAAAATATATTTTATTTCTTATAATTAATACTAAAAGATTATTATTTATTTCTTTTATATAAAACTAAAGTCGCGTATAATAATCCTTCATTTTTGAAATGCACTAGCTTTAACAACTGCAACTTACATGGAAAGTTGTTAGCTACATATGTTGTGTACATGTGATGATATTCATCCCTTGTACATAATTACATGTTTGCTGGTTGTGACATAAGCAACTACGTTATTCTTCTCATTTGTTGTCCTTATATGCGCATCTCTTTAGCAAATGAACAACATGCTCATAATTCATGTGATACAAGAGAGAGGAGGAAACTTTGCAACATGCTTTCGAGTTTCAACACTGTTGCCGACTTTAATGAGCATGTTTTGATTTGATGTAACAGTAGAGGATGGTAGAGAAGCAAATAGCCAAATAGTCAGTGTGGCACAGATTTAGTCAACACAACAAAATCCATAGTGCACAAGTGGTCAACCACTTGAGCTTTAGAGGGCCCCACACCATCCAACATGCTCAAGTGCAGCTTTGTCCGGTCACAACCCACTCGCTTTACAACCGCCTAGGACATAAACATAATCTAACTTCAAAAAAAGACAAAAACAATTGATAAGTAACCAAGCACCTCGTAACCACCCTTAAAACAAGTTGTCAATGAACCGACTATGTATTTTATCAAACATTTTATATTACTGGACTTAAGTGCTATATAATATCTGTCTTTATTATAGTATTATCTTTCAAAGGCGATATATCAACCATTAACCGTGACACTATTTTACGACGTTTCACTTTGCCTTTCAAGTCAATAATTTTTTTTTTTTTTATAGCCCTTCTTAAGTCGCTAACAATCAATTAGGATCTCACACACTTGAAAAACACTCCCTTCAAAGTTAAAGTTATTCCATGCGAATTGAAATATATATATATATGTTAATTAAAAAAACTAGTTAACACTATTTAATTCTACTCGTTTTATTTAAAAATAAACTACTTTTTTAGATTATCTGAAACTTGATATAAAAAATAAGAAAAAAATATTGAATATACCAATTCAATTAAAAGAAAGATATTTTAAAAATAATATTACTAAATAGAGTGAAATGAATTAATATTTATTTTTTTATTCCATTACACATCAAGTTTTTATATTTAAAAAATAAATATTAAAAAAATATTTATTTTACTAAACAATAAACATCTCATACTCTTGTGGAGAATACTTTGGTAGTAAGGATGGACGAAGACCAAAGAATTAGATGATGACTACGAAGAAATAACAATATAAGATACCAATTAAATATATATCCTTCCTTTGTTTTTATCCACTTAAAAAATGTGCTTTCAATAAATTACAATTAATATATAATTGATTATATAAATATAATCAAATAAAAGTAAAATCTAAAATTTATGTAGTGTACTTGTCGTGTCGAATACACTTTAGCCCACCTTGTTCCACCCTGGTTAGAGTCGATCATAACTCAACCCCATTCAGCGTGATATGTGTCGAAACCCTCGAGCGACACATCTGAGAATCAAGTTATATGGGTCCCCATTGCAAATGGATCCAATCTCTATAAATAGTAGGATAATACATTACTTGTATCAGATACGCTTAATTGATCCCATGTTTGTACATATCCTGACCCATACTGACTTAAGCATCAGAATATTTTTACAAGTATCACCTATTATCAGCAACACCTCGATCCATGCCAAAGGAGAAGAGAAAAGATTAGAGCTCGGACACAGGAGCTCACCCAAGAAGAAGAGCATATACTCCGCAACTTGTGAAATTCCCAATAAGATCTAGATAAAAAATTCTTAATAAGAACATGTAATATTATATTTTATTTTATCTTTTAAAATAATTTTTCAATTTTATTTCTCTTCTATTTCATTTTTATTAGAAATTTTTTTTACTCAACTCTATTTCTCTAGTTCCTCGAAAATTACATTATTAATCACCTGGTAATACCTTAGCCATTCTTCAAAAAGCAAAAGGCATTTTGGTAATATTTGAAACAACAGGAGGGTATTTTCCACCACCCATTGGTTTAAATATTGCAGGGTTCATAGCTCCTTTTCTTGCATTCACAAAACCAAATTGCTGTGTACTTCTAAACTACCATCTTGCTTACCAAGCAAGCACTAAAGAAAAGCCATGGGGAATTGCTTGGTGGTGCAAGAGAACGTGGTCAAGATCGTGAAAAGCGACGGGAAAGTTATGGAATATAAAACACCCATCAAAGTGGAAGAGGTTCTGATACAGTTTTCTGGCCATGCAGTATCCGAATCAGTCCAAGCACTGCGGTATCTGGAGCCAAACACAAAATTGCTTAAGGGGCAGTTATACTACCTAGTGCCTCTGCCACCACCGTCACCAAAATCAAACAAGAAGGTGAGGTTCGCGGATCCAGAAGTCCAAGATGTACAGAAAAGTAACGTGGTTAGGATTAAACTGGTTATTAGCAAGCAAGAACTGCAGGATATGCTGCAGAATGGAGGGTTTTCGGTTAGTAACATGTTGTCTCTAGTTCATGAGGACAAGGGTCAAGATTTGTCTCAAAAGAGTGACCATGATTTCTCTCAAGCCTGGAAACCAGCGTTGGAAAGCATACCTGAAGTAAAGTAGCAGTGTATTTTTCAAGTTCCAATACAGTTTCTTTATCCCCGCTTATAATTTTCTTTTTTTAGCTTGCCTTATACAGTGTAACAAGATATATATATATATTAGAGGAAACAAACTTTAGACTTCTTTTTCGTCATCTTCTCCTTGAGGCTAACTTTGTGTTCTCATTACTTCTAACCAAAAAACATCCACAAGTAATCCAGAACATTAAAAATGTGTGTGAGAGGCAGAGAGAAAATGATAAAAACTTAAAAAAAATAAAAGTCTACCATCGTGTAATGTTTAGTTGATATTACCAATAAATAAATGAAAGATATGATCAATGAAGAAATAGATAAGGGTCCATATTAGTTAATTTAATCATAATAATCCATATGACTATCTACAACTGCATGCAGCAAATTAAAAATATCAATGCAGACGGTATATGTAACTTTGAGATAGTAAAATGACCGCAAAAGCTTGAGGCTTAACATAGCTCGAATACTGATTCATATTTAAGAAGTATTCATTATTTTTTATTTTTTTAAAATTGTAAGATACTACTTACAATAGTTAAATACAATTGAAATACTTCTTGGATATGGTTTGGGTACGGCTCACAATGCTATATGGCTAAAATATGTATACAATTGAATATTTATATCTCTTCTTACTTATTTTTTAATTATTTTAACATTTTATAATTTTACTATTTTAATTTAAAATTTTTTAAAACTAAAAAAAATCCAAAAATTTTTCAAAATTCTTATATACATAGTTACAAAATCATTTTTTTACACTTAAAATTTTTTCCATTTTCGAATAACATCATCTCCTTCTCATTGGTTCTACACTCTCTTCTAAGGAGTAGAGTTTCTTTCTAACATTTTTTGTTTAATTTTTACTCTCTAGTTATAGTGATATAAAAAAAAATTATAATCACAAATATCTTTTTTAAATTATGATTATCGTAGTTATAAATTAATAAAAAATTATCAATGTCCCTTTCTTTACTCATATTTTGCATTTATATAAATCTTTCTATAATTTTTTTTTGGATGTATCTAGAACATCTCATATCATAAATTTTAGAAATTTGTCGCATCCATATTTGCGCGTTCACACCCATATCATAATAAGTACTCGGGCTCCATGGGATTTAATCATAGGATTTAATTATTGAAGGTGGTCTTTTGTTAGCAACTTAATGTCTCAAGCGGCTTTTGTAAATTACTCTAGCTTCAAAATGAGATGAATATTCTTGCATCTTTATAATTTTTATTTTGAAAAGGAATTAACAACTCAACTGAAGCCGCAAACTCCATCCGTTGTTCATTTTAAATTAAGATTATCTTTTCAATACATTTTTTCATAATAGCATTTATAAAAAAAAATGTTAAATAAAATGAATTATTTTTCTAAGTTAACATTAAAGTATACATCTCAACTTTAGGAAAAGTTAGAGAAAAGCTTCTTTTTAATTTTTAATTTAGAGAAATTCAATTAATTTTATCTTCTTATTTTTTTCTTTTATAAAAAGTGTTTATATAAAAATTTATACAAACAAGCCTTAAAAGAAAATTTATTTTTTAATATAAATTAAAATACATAACTTCTTTCACTCCATTTTTTCAATTATATATTTTTAATATTTTTTTCTTTTTCTTGCAACTAGCTAAAGAGATTTTTTCTCAATTGTATTCTTAATCACCTGTCTTTCAATCCACTATTTTTTATTTTTAAATTTTTCTTTAATAGTTTTTTAAAAGAAATTATTAAAAGTTAAAAATACCTGTATATCACAATTTTAATTACTTATTTTAAATATAAAATAGAATTTATATATTTAATGATATTTATTATAAATTTTAATTATAATATATTTTATATATTAAAATTAGTTATTATAAATTTTAATTATATAAAAAAATATTTATCTCTTACCATGTACAACCTGAGATTACCATCTAAAGCCCTTAAATAACTATTTAGTGATAAAGGAGGTAGGAATACAAGACAATCAAAAGATTTGTCTAAAAATAATCACCCTTAAAAGAATATAATATAATTAATAAAAAAAATGTCCATACACTTAATATGAACGAGGTTAAGCAGTCTGTCAAAGTTGTAATATATAAAAATGAATTGGTAGAAATGGATCTCACTCTCTCGATTAAACAGACATTTTCTCTCTTCTTTTCTTGAAAGTTATATTTTACACACTATTCTTGCAACTAGGCAAAAGAAAAAAATCTCTTTCAAGCATCCTAGTCTATCCTCCTTCAACATTATCAATATATTTGATTTTTTTAATCGCTTATTTATTTCAATTAAAAAATAACATTATATTACAATTTAATTTTTTATTATATATTAAAATATAAGTATTATACTAAAATATTTAATTAATAATATAATTTATATATTTAAAAATATTTTATATTTAAATTTTAATTATATAAAAATAAATATATATCATGTACATTGCACTAAAATGTTAATTATTTTAATTTAGACCATACTTTCAACGTTTTATTTTACTATTTAATTTTATCCTTTAACTCTTAATTTTAAATTTGGTGAATAACTTTTTTCACACTTTTTTTTTAATTTATAACTCTCTCTTAAAGGGATTAATTTACTAAGCTGGTAGATTAACAACACTATGGTCACAAAAGAGCCATTAATAATTCTGTTAAGATGGAGTTACTAATAAAAATGTTACGGTGAAAAAAATAAAACAATTAAAAGAAAAATACAAATTAAAATGAGATTAAAGATAGTGGAAGTATCCTTTTGCCTATAATTTAAATACTTTAAATGTTTTTTTTTTTTAAAATAGGTCTTGTTGGTTAATGACCATTTACACAAAGCAAATGAAATTTTGCGATTAACTATAGATAATTTTATTTTTACATGTTTTTCGTTTCCTAGTTTTCTATAATATTCTCTCTCGGTGGTCAAGCGTTTAAGTAAAACTCTTCCTAATAATGAATGATGTGAGGAGCACTTAATTATATAAATTTATAATTATTACAAACTTAATTATATCATAAGGATATTTTTTAAAAATGAAAAAAGATACAAACTCCATTAGAGAGTTGAAGTTACATAGATTTATTCAAAAATTCAATAAAATTATAAAAATATACTAAGTGATTTAATTTAAATTAAAAAGTAAGAAAAAAAAGGAGCAATAATAAGAAATTAAAAGAAAGATGTGGAAGGGTGGTACGTTAAGGTGTAGAGAAAGTGCATGCTTAATAAATATTAATTAAAATTTAATAATTTTGATTTTTTATGTACTGCATGCATATAAATAATATATTATGAATTAGTTAGAAATCACTCCTAAATTTTTTTATTAACCACTACGACCCAACCTAGAAGGTAAAGTGGTGCATTCACACAAATTTTCAAATGCTAATATAACTTCTCCCATGAAAAAGAATAAATGGTGGAGAAAGTATGATTGTGTTTGCCATTCACACTGGGGTTTATGGAGAAAATATGATTATAATGGTGTTGCTATACTGCTTTTGTTGTTATTGCACTGGATCAAATTCCCATTATTGCCAGTACTCCATACATATTGCTGTAATCTGTTGAGATGGGTCAACTTCTGGATAAAACGTCTATATTCGTTGAAAGTGTATAAGATCTCTACCATAGGCAATATTATCTGAAATTATCCGCACCATACAACATTAATAAAATTTTCTACTTATGTATCATATTAATCTATCTCAAGTAACCTTTATTAGGCATGGGAATGGGTTTTCGTTCAATTGAATTGTGTGAGAAACAACATAGAATACTAAAGGTTGCCATCTCCAAAGATATGCTTTCACAATAAAAGTTGTACAAATACAATGATAAAATTTTCTGCTGTTTTTTTGCAGCAACAGCTTGAAAGGCTTAGATTCGAAACCAATAAGCTAATAGAAGTGAGGACACAGAATCAGTTCCAAAAAATAGGATAAATTTGCATTTTTAAATTGCTTTTGTGAACAACCAATAAGTGTGGCTCAGTTGACAACTATGAGTTACTGTGTGGGTAGACTTTATTTGCAGTGCAGTTGTTCCAATCCCATTGGAATCACCATCTTGTTAAAGCCACCCCATTAGACCCTTGAGGGAGTGCCACGTACTAAAAAAGGTAGTAAAACTCATTGGAAGATAAAAAAAAGTGTTTTTTGAGTCATATAATAGAGACAAAAGATGTTGGAAGTGACAAGGCATAAAAGATCATAAAAAGGAGGAAGAGGAAATCAACAAAGAAAAGGAAAAGGCGGGGAAGGTTAATGGGCAATCGATTTTGACATAATCCAACTTGCTTGGGGAGGGGGGGAGGGGTTACGATAAAATAGAAAATGTTCTAGTCCAAGTAAACCAATAGCACTTGCAGGCTTGTAGCTTCAACTGTTCCTTTTTCAAGTATACTTATTCGAATTTAAGTAAATAAATTAAAAAAAAATTAAGATCGACACAACAAGCTAACACCCGTGGCAACCTGCTAGGCTCCTGAAATTACAAATCATCAATTCTTAATTAGAAAAAGTATTATTTAAAATAAAAGTCTGCGATAATTGCTACCGTGATAACATATGTTAACTAGATACATAAACAATCCGACCCTCCCGACCTGATATAGGACACTTGAGGTGAGGAACATATCCTGAAATCCAGGAAACTACACATATTCTATTTAAGTTTCCATTATCTTATATTCTGCTTTCATAAAAGAGACAAAGATGGAATAGAAATCTTCTCTCAATATAATACCCACAAATTGTAAAGCGTACCAACACGTGGCTTGTGTAAACTGCCATTCTTTATAACGATGGCTTTCACACTCTTTTCCTGTTAGTTATTTATTGATTTCCTAGGTATTCCTGCATCCTTTGGGTGTAGTAAGACTAGTCCCTTTCAGGTACGGAGCAATATGGTTTAGTCCTCTTCACAAGTAGC
This sequence comes from Mucuna pruriens, assembly GCA_025330945.1. Lineage (NCBI taxonomy): Eukaryota > Viridiplantae > Streptophyta > Magnoliopsida > Fabales > Fabaceae > Mucuna > Mucuna pruriens. The sequence goes on from JAENHJ010000528.1 coordinate 5,681,563, forward strand.
ATCTTCAGGGCTCAAACCTTTATCCTTACCTAAGAGCATAGATTGCTTACCACTATGCTTAATCCCTAGCAGGTATCTTTCCCTCTTAGTTATTAACAGCATAATAAAATATTGGTTTCCAGATTTTTTTTGCTGTAGAAAGAAACAAATCAACAATATAGAAGCATAAATGTTAACATACATTTATATCACAAGTGGACACAAAGTTTGTCGTTGCCCACCATATATATTTCCTCTCTGTTTTAATATCCACAAAAAAGAACTGGAATAAAATAAGAAAATTGACATGTTGAGTTACACATAATACACCTACTAAGTATACAGCCAAGTATTGGGTGGAATATTTGTCTTTGATTTAGTACAAACATCCTCACTTCTGCATTCTAAATGACATGTTTTATGAAGCAATAAGTTCATGAATTATTATTTAATCCCATGTAGACTGATCTAACATTTTGTGCACAAGGCACAAGGGCATTAAGGAACAGTTCTTGATAATGTAAACATAACATAATCTTTCTCTACATTGTGTTGTGTGTGATTGAGCTATATTTCTTGTGTTTTCATCACATAGCAAGGAACATTAATGCCTCAGAGAGGATTCAAGAAAATTTAAGGGAATAAATAAACAAAATAAGGAGAAATTATACATCTCAAATTGTAAAACATGCCCCTCTTAATATTTGATAAGTACAACCAGGACTAAATTCAATGAAGAATAAACCTCCGTTTGACACAAGTTCAGAAGCACAGTAATGAATAAAAGGGAGAAAAACAAAGGTGTCAAACCATCAACCAACTTCCCCCATCTCAAAACCACCAGAGAAGTATAGCAAGAAAAAATAAAAGCATAAGGTGTATGTATATATAAGTAAAAGAGTAAGGTGGGGAAATCTTACTATTGACGGGTCTTCTAGTTCTTGCTATTCATAAGTAACTTCTCTAAAAAAAATTCAAATGTACTTTCTGTACTATGTAACACCTTTACAATGCTAGATTTAAACATACATTAATTGGTAGATCCTCCATCATTGATTGTAAAATTGTCAATCTCATTATATATATATATATATTTTAAAAGACATGCATCAATATTGAGTACAAGACATTTACACAAAAGACGAGCAAGCATCAATTTTGAGTACAAAAGATCTTGTATTGCAATCTGATTTTTGATATTGAACAGGTTAACTTTTACAGCTTACAATAACAAGGGAAATTCAGAAGTACCTCAGGATTGTAAATTGGCTAATATTATTCCTACTTATTTTTCCATTCCACCTCCAATGCAATCTCATTACGGCGTTGAAATGGAAGAGTAAATGGTGGATTATACTGCAAGGAAATAAAAGAGTAATTGACATTTGAAGAAGAAAGGGATCACCGGGTAAATCTCCCTTTAACCCCAAGATTGCATTAAGATTCTTACCTGTGCAACTTCTACCGAAGTTCCCTCTTTGAATTTAAACTGACTGTCACTTTTTAAAGCTTCTCTTAGTTTCAGTTCACGCTGCTTAATTTCTTCATCATTCACAAAACCTGATTCACAAAGGAAAGAAAATTATTTGTCTGATTTAGGACTTCAAATTAAATTCGAACAAAACTTGCATCCATTTATGCTGCAATACAACACATCCAGAATGGTACACATCCAGATGAACATACACATGTAAATACATAAAAATATACATGTGATTGAAATAAACTAACTCTATTATTTGTGCTTCCTCCAGTAGTTAAATATGTACAGTAGTAATGGTTTTCTGCATATAAAACCCAAATAACAGACAACAGGGGAAAATGAAATTAAATTACGTTTGTGTACAAGTTATTTATAAAATGTATCAAGGCAAGAGCGCACCTGAAAAGGAAGCTACAGCAATTATTTTTCTGTGCACCTCTTTAATCCTCACAGAGGAATCTTTAGGCAGTGGCAAGTTAGCACCATACTTTGATGGCATGACAAAAGACATTTTCCACTTATCTTGATCTTCCATCTAAGATAATATCATTGATAAATTAGAACATCATAAAATAAATATATATTGAAAAAATAGTTCCTAAGCAAATACATGTATTAATTATTAAATATAGAACTTCCAGAAAATAATATCACAAAATCCAGAGTTTAGTGCAAAGTGACACCAGTACACTGGAAATATCATAACATAGAAAACAAAAGGAAAAAGACGACAAAAATGAATTCATGACCTAAAAGGGTATACAGAGCTTAAACTTTACATGTTAATTAGCCCATCTGTTAAAGAATCAATGAATTCGGAACAATTTTCAGGTATTAACTATGTATTTAGATAAAGTCATGAAACATCTGCCTGACAAAATATGCCAGGGTAGTCTAGCCATTGCTGAATCATTAGCAGAGCTTTATTTCAATTGAACCTGAATACCAGAAGGATGGTTTTTAAAATTGTGAATTATAGTAGGTCTGATAGAAATAGGCCTCCTATTAGACAAGTTTATGCAACAAGGAACCCGAGAAATAGTTAGGATAAGGAGGAGATTAATAAAGTTGTTATAATCGTAACTGTCAGTCATTATAACTGTAATGGCCAATAACTAGTTAGTTAATAAAGCTTGGATACCAAGCTATAAATAGGGGGACAGAAACAGAGGAAGGTCAGTTGAGACTTGTGAAGTGGTTAGGGTGATTCTAAGTTCCTCAAATTACCTAGGCTCTCGTATTCGTTCATTCTTCAGAATAATACAGATTGATAAAGTTCTTTCTCCATTCAACTATTTCTTTCTTTCTTAATCAATCTGGTCCCAGTTCTATCAAGGTAAAAAATTTGGACTATGAAAATAAATTAGACACAATTATTTCACTGCCATTATTGACAAATGTTTTAGCAAATTGTTGTGCCTACAGGGATCTTAGATCTGTCTGTTTAGCCACTAGCTAGTGTTGCCATGATATGAAAAGGCATGTTTCCATAGTTGTCTTTGTTGAAATGAATTCATATTAAATAAAATATATAATTACACTAAACTTGCTCGCAATGCATATAAAAATAAATAATATAAAGACTGTAAATAAGATATTTCACCAAATCCATGAAAAAATAGTCATAATACCTTTGCTGTTAACACAGGAGTTGTCATATCCATTTTAACCCCATCAGATTGATTCTTACTTGTGAAAACAGGTGTAGTCATCTCCATTTTCTCCTTAATCGTATTCTGCCATCAGAAACAACAACACACATCTATAACTTCTCTCTTCTCTCAAAATAGAAGGGAAAAACAAAAAGGGGTGGTGATCAAATGCAACCCAGTAAAAATTTTAAAATGTATGAATGTGGTTCAATTCTAAAATATATAACTACCTTACCGAAAAGGTACTCAGCTAGGACATTAAAGGACTGAGAAGCACCACTGAAATCAAATCCACTCCTCCCAGGCATTGTTGTCTCTGCCACAAAGTAAGGCTGCAAAGATAATCATCAGAGCAAGGAGAGACATTCCCAAGACCAGATGGTTCATCAGTGACAGCAAAGCACTTAGCACTCAATGGAACTGTTAAACCACTTGTATGTATTTTGTATGTAAGGATTCTGTAACAGCATATCAACTCTAAAGCCTAAGAATATCAGGCAAACTGAGTCCCTTAAATGCAGGAAGCATAGTACATCACACAATAGGTTCCATGAACCATCCCAAAATGGATGTATATGGTTTGGTTAATCATTGCCCTAACAATAGGTTACATCCCTAAATGCAATGATTTATATGATTTAGTTAACAATTGCCCTCCGGGCAATAGCTAAAAAATAAATAAAGAAGAAGAAGAAGAAAGAATGAATTGAAATATAAATTTATATCAAAGAAAGAAAGGGAGCCACGCACCTCAACTTCCCTAATCTCATACTGGTTCCTTCTACTCAGAACTTTGAATTCGACAGTCTCAAGGTCCGGAACTGCAACGAAGCTCCAACATCGAAACAATTAATTACGCAAGAAAAAGGAACAAATTAATAGCAATTTGTATATTAGAGGACGAAAATTAACTAACTACCACTCATGAACGCCTCCTCGAGAGTGCGGCTTTCAAATCTTTTCGGAAACACGTATTTCGAAGTCTCGGTAGCCACGTCCGCTAGCACTGCGGCACGAAAATTAATTAGGAAGATTGCAGAGTGAAGAGGAGGAAATAAAATCACGAAGAGTTGGGTGGAGGAAAACATTTACGTCGCTGGGAGAGAGAGTTGGCTTGAGAAGCAAGGGCGAAGATGAGTGAGATTCGGACTTCGAAGGGTGACACGCTTCTTCGCCGGTTGCTGATTCTCTCGCCGGAAGACGCCGAGTTGGTGACAGTGAGAGTCGAAGAGTGCTTGATAGGTTTTCCTGGAATAAGGGCCACGATAGTCGACTGCAGAGAAAGAGAAGGGTTGCAAACGGCAAACATGTTTTCTTTTGGGAATTGAATTTGATTCACGACACGCCACCAGCTTCTTCCGCCTTTTGAATTTCTGTTGCTCTCTCCGATTTTGGTCCACTTGTCGTTATGATTTTTCCCGGCACTACTATTTATATACACGTGTACCCGGTTTTGAGATACTTTTACCCCGAACGGCAACTACATTATGAGATACTATTAGTAATTAATATTTTTTCATTTTCATTATCTCCTCTAGTGAAAAAATATTTTTATTACAATAAAATAACTTTTAACCGAAATGTCTTTATAAAAACAAAAATATTAAATCTTCTTGCAATATTTTTATTAACATTTTAATGTATCTTGTAAATAAAAATAAATATATTTAATTTTGTTATAATAATTATTATGACTATTGAAGGTCCAATCCATCTATGATGTTATGTAATAGTGAGATTGTAATCTAGCTTGCTAATTATTTCACTTATAATGAAATATCTAAATATAAATATTATATTTGTTTTGTTACTTAATCCAAAAGCATGTTCATTTGGGTTTTATCAATATAATTTATATATCATCAAAGCATCAATTGATTGAACTATTATAAAAGTACTACCTAAAATTATAAGTGTAAGAAGGTATGGGTCATGGTGTGAATTCAGTTGACATTTTCATGGTTTGATTTAAATAAATTGATTTGATTCAATTTTTATTTATTAAACCCAACACTTCAGGTTGTGTTTCAAGTTATAAGTTTGTACTCAAAAAATCTAACCTAAATTAAACACATTCATTCCTTTTTTTTATTGTCCTAAGTCCATTGTCATTTATCTTTGAGTTATTGAGTCTCTAACGCTTTATAGCTCCTCAATACTACAAGCTATTGAAACCAAAACAACACCAAAATACATCATTGTCTGTCATTTTCTCATATTTTATCTTCCTTTGTAGTTGAATTCCTCTTATCATAGAGTTTTCTATCTTAGTCATTTCATGATTTGTTCTCCAATTAAAATTTTCTTATGTACTCCACGGGCATTAAGCAACAAAATTTATATTTGAATACGTAAATGTTATCATTTGTTCAACCTCCATGAACCACCAAGAAACCTCTATAGGTTAAAAAAAGACATTCATCGCTAACAACATAACTTAAACAATGGGTTTCACACAAGTTTTAGTTGTCTTTCTTGGTAAAAAAAAAAGTCACTCCAATCTTTTTCTTATAGGTTATTTATTAAACTCTTAATATGTTTTTCTCATGCCTTGTAGCAACATTGTTGAATAGGGATAAAATGAACGCTTTATTTTTTTTTTCTCATTTTGAAATCAAAATATATTATTTTATTACATGAATTAATCACCAACCTAAGTAAAATTTAAATTGATTTTGTTTGGGTTCGTTCAGTTTAGGTTACCTACTTAAAAATAAAGAACCTAAACCAACCCAACTTGATATTTTTTTTTTTTTTGTAAAATTTTCAACACCTCAAATCTGATCTAATTATACCCTTACATAAAACTTAATTTTAAGTTGGAAATTTATGATATTTATGAGTCAACTTAAATGAGAGTATTACAAATTAAATGAAGTAAATTAATTAAGACTAATAGGTTTTATTTAAATAAAAATTTCCATATTGAGAAAAAAATGAGAAAAAATACTTGAATTTATGTCATAAATTAAAATCTACTTATATTCTTTAATGTTTATAAAATATAATTGTATAAATTAATTTTTACTTACGAGAAAAATTCAATTCATTTTATTTTATTATTTTATTTTCTTATAAGTATTTATGGAAAATTTTATTACAACATTTCCTTAATTGTAGTAGTTTTCAATTTAGTTATGTCTTATATGTAGTATATATAGTTGTAGTTGGTATATTTTAATTTATTGTATATTTTTTTTAATCAACTAACAATTCATATTTGTTATTCTTAACCTGTTCTCTTTTAATTTTTTGATTAATAGTTTGTGACATTATTATCCATTTAATACACATTCAATCTAATAATAGATATGTTCCATGCAATTAGGAAAAATACGCATTCCAGTTAGTTATTTTGGACCGTTTAATGAAGATAAGATGATTCATATATAATTTCATAAATTAAACTTAAAATATATATTTAAAATATAAATTGTCTAATCTTTCACTAAATTCAAAATAGTAAATAATCTAAATATATCTAATAATATACTAATTTGACTTAATTTTTTTATTTCTGGTTGAAATGTTGAGATTGACTTTATTCTAATTTCAATGAAAATCAGTGTATCTTATAATATTAGGAAACTATTTGTTTAATAATTTTTTATTTTTAAGACTTATTGGATATTTACTCTCTTATTTTATGTATTTATTGTATTAGAAAAAATTCTTCCTAAATTTAAAATACATATATATTATTTTTTGTCAGGTAAATATTTGTTATGGTATATTAAAAAAGTAATTAGAAAAAACAAATTCATGTGATTGACCGCGTAACACAACAAAGAAAATAGTTATATACAGTTTCACAAAAAAAAAAAAAAAGAAAAATGAGTAGAAAATTGTTTTTTAACGTAAAAACATCAAATTAACTTGTAAAATTATCAACATAAACCAATTTAGTTTCTTAAATTATAAAAATGTTTCTAGTTACTAAAACTACTAACAAAACATCACTTAAAATTTATTTGTAAATTTAAAAACTAAAATAATATTTATTGAAAAACATTAAAATTTAAATATTTTATAATATAGACATTAACTAAAAAATTCTTAAATTTAAGGGAGTGGATTTAAATAAATAACATAGAAGATGAATTTAAAGTATTGTCCAAATAATAAACGTTAGTAGTATATTCTTTAGTATATTTATTTGGTTGAGTTAAATTCATTAAGAATTCATTTATAAATTTTAATTAATAATATAATGCATGTTATAAAAAAAAGTGTTTAAAATCCAAAAGCATGGTGTGAGTGTATGAAGCAGAGAATGGCTATGAAGAAGTTGGTGAGAGCAAAACCTCTTTCTCCTGAGATCCCGAAGCTTAACCTTCCTCTCCCCTCACCGCCACAAGACACAGACGTGTCCCCCGCTCAATACAGCCGCTTCCTGGACTTCCTGAAGGCCCATTGGGCCCCACCATTGACCCCGGACAGCCTCCTCCACTTCCTGAAATCGAAGCTCCACCACCACCCCTCCTTTACCCACTTGGACTTCCACCTCTTCACGTGGGCCTCCTCTCTGGACTCCTTCCGCCACACTCACTCCACCTTTGAGTGGATGGCCCGCACCCTCGCTGCCACCCACCGCCTCCCCCAGCTCCGCGCCCTCCTCCGCCACCTAGCCGCCCACCCCTGCCCCTGCTCTCCCGCCATCTTCTCCTGCCCCCGCACCGAGCCCATCTTCCACGCCGCCATCCACGCCCTCGCCAAAGCCTCCCAACTCGACCACGCCCTCTCCGCCTTCCACTCCATGCGCAGACTCATCGACTCCAAGCCAAACGTCGCCGTTTGCAACCTCCTCATTCACGCCTTCGTCAAACGCGGCTGCCACTATAGGGCGCTCGAGTTTTACCGCGAGATGGTGGAGATACACAGGGTTAAGCCCGACGTTTTCACCTTCAACATTTTGATTAGCGGTTATTGTCGAAACTCGCAGTTCGCTTTGGCGTTGGAGATGTTCAAAGAGATGGGGAAAATCGGGTGTTACCCTAACGTGGTTACTTTTAATACCTTGATTAAGGGGATGTTTAGAGAGGGGAACGTTGAGGAAGCAATTGCGATGGCTCGCGAGATGGTTCAATTGAGGTGTGGATTTTCCATTGTTACGTGTGAGATTTTGGTTCGCGGGCTTTGTAAGGAAGGGAGGGTTTTGCAGGCATGTGAATTGTTGCTGGAGTTTAAGGAAAAGGGGGTTTTGCCGGAAGGGTTTGATTGTTTTGAGTTGGTGGAGGTTTTGTGTGGGGAAGGGAATGTTGTGAGAGCCTTGGAGGTTGTTTATGAGTTGTGGAATGGGGGGAGTGTTCCGAGTTTGGTTGCTTGTATTGTTATGGTTGATGGTTTGAGAGGATTGGGGAAGATTGAGGAGGCTCGGAGATTGGTGATGAGAATGCTTCAAGAGGGTATGGTGCTGGATGTTGTGACTTTCAATTGTGTTCTTCGGGATATTTGTGATGCGCGGAGGACAGATGAGGCGAATAGATTGAGATTGCTTGCTTTGAGCAAGGGTTTGGAGCCTGATGAGATGACGTATAGGATTTTGGTTATGGGGTATGCGGGAGAGGGTGGTAGAGATGAAGGGGAGTTGCTGGTGAATGAAATGTTGGATAGGGGGTTTATACCTGATCTTGCTTCCTATAATAAGTTGATGAGTGGATTATCTAATTGCACAGGCCGTCGAGTAAACAAATTTGATCGCTGAAGATGCAAACATTTAAGATTTAACTTGGTTTTCAATTTAACCTGTTGATGGACCAAGATGGTTGTCCAATGATTGATAACTGAACTGATAAGGGAATTAGAAATGGGGATGTGGGGGTTCGAAACAATGAAACTCTTGGTCTCATAACTGCAACCCCTTGATAATGACCAGGAGAGAAGTCATTGGTGCTGTGCTACTGTCCCTTGATCAAGACCAGGACAAATGCCATTGGCGCTATGCTACAGCCCCTTGATTAAAGACCAGAAGCGATATCATTTGATCTCTGCAAAGGAATGTTGAAGTTAAAGTGTCAAAGCAAGCTAGATTGTTGAGTACGTGGATAATTGAAGTACCATTGTTGAGGCTGAAGGGTTCCATATTCATGCTTTTTGTTTGGTCAATTTAGTGGCTACTGTACTGTGTCAAAATTTGAAGGGGTAATTTCATGAAATATTGAAAGTTCTCAGTTTCTTTTTTCCCTTACATATTGCTATCCTTTTTTGTTTCCGGTCCTCATGAAATAAGCTGCCTTATTATCTTATGGGCACGTTTTCACGTGTCTTGACCAATCAAAGTGTTCTAAATTTTTTGGGCACATAAATAATTAGTGTATTAGAGGTACCTAAAAAGGGCATTGGATCATGTTCACAGAATTGACGAAGCAGGCATACTGGACGAAGGAAAAGAGAAAAAAGTATACAGTTTGTATGGTGACAGTAATTTTTTAGTGAAACCATGCCATGAAGTATTCCCGCAGGTTCGGCCAATTTTAAGCCACAGTTTGGTTTTACTGTTTTATCTTTTATTACCAGAAACATAGCATCCCAAAAATTACGCAGCAGGATGTATAACTAAACATCCATGACAGTGTTTTAATGGTTTTATCTTTATTGCCAGAAAGCGAGGATTTGATAGAACAATCATAATTTGATACTCTGTTACAATTAGGACATTTCCTTATCTATTTGCATAGGATTTATGAGAGTAGGTTTTCCGCAAACATAGTTGTTTTAATGCAATATTGCCTCTTTAGCATCTTCAACCTTATGTTGCTGTTTTGGTTTCATTGCTAGTCTACAATTACCTTTTTAATGATGTTTACCTACATTACTTTCTTAGGTTTGATTTTTGTGTTCCCTCTTTTATGCTTTAGATTCTTGTGTGAATTTTCTGGCCATAAAATCGGCAATATTTATAGTTCAAATTGTGTTATGTCACTTCATTGTTTGATTTGCAATGGTACTGGGGTGTCAGATTTGATTCTTCTAAAGTGAATAACACACTTCAGAAGATAAAATGTGGAGTTAAATAATTGTCGATTGAAAAATTAAACAGTTGAGAATATGATAAGACACATGAACATATTTAAGTATAACAAACAATAAAGTTGTTTGTATTATTCCATTAATTTTTCAATCAATGGTTATAACTTTATACTTTATCTTTTTAATGTACACATTTTACTTTGGAGGAGATAAATCCTGTAACTACAGCTGCTTAAGCTCATCTTGCTTCCATCATTGCAGCCTCCATGGTGCCTTCTTTTGATTCATTAGACGTGGCCCAGGTGAAAATGGAGCTGGATTCTGCAATCTCCTCGATGGTATTTCTGCTGATGCAGCAAAGGTGTTTCATCACGAAGTTAGGATTCAATGAACTGCCATATGCTGTGGAATCCATGTATGGCTATGCTACTACAAGTTCATTTGTAAGATTCACTTTGTTATGTGTAGTTTTATCAGTGGTTTACAAATGGATTAGAAGAACCATCCCCCCTCTCTAAAAAAAAAAAGATTAATTATTATAGGCAAAAAGATTTACCAAGGTATGTATAGTTTTCCTGGCAAGTTTAAGTTAGCTTGTGCTGCAAGCACTAATTTGCTTGTATTTATGGAACGGAAAAAAAATGCAATTTATGATGAACGAGAACATGACCAACGGGGATTGAAAAGTTTCTTCATTACACTCTGAACAAGGAGTGGATGTGCAATTGTGCATTAATTGTTTTCGCTGATACATTTTCAACGGCTATCTAAATCTGCAGGATATATCGATGGGCGTTGAGCCCGTATTTCTAACTCGAAAACTAGTTATCAAATGTCGGAAAGAGGGAGAAAAGACGTTATGTCATTGTACTTCTGCACCTATATGGTTGTAGATGATAAGCAGTGTAGTAATATGAATTTCTGAATATATATTTAAATTTGTAAATTATATTGAACAAATAAATCTTCAGATGTGTAATTAATATTATTTATTTGTCATCTCACGGTTGGAAAAATGGTCGGACATCATTTTTTTAAAAATTTTGGGTCTAGACCTAAACTTTACTTAAAAAATAGGATTAGAATATATTTTTATTCTTTACCTCTAAAAATTTGTTTTGGTTTTTTAATTTTTAAAAAATTATTTTAATTAATTTTTAATGTTTTTTTTAAATAATGTTTGTTTGAATATTAATTGAATGTTATACTTTTTATGTAAATAAATATAATGAGATAAATTTTGTCTAAAATTAGTAAAGAAAAATTAAAATCATATTTCAAAATAAAAAAAGTTATTTAAAAAAGATAATATTAAATTAAATTTAATAATTATAATATCAAAATAAATTTTTTAAAAATAAAAATGATTTTTCACAAAATAACATGAAGGAACACAAATATATTTTACCCTCTTGAGAAAAATGAAAACTCGAAACATCTACAACTCCATGGACTTATTTGGAAGTACATATAGATTTCTTTTGTTTACCATCTTTATAATTTTTTACCAAAAAAAGCTACTGGAAAGTCAAAAGTCAAAACACATGCTACAAGCTGGAAAACGAATGGGAAAATATTCATAAGGGAAAGAGAGTATGAAATGAGATGAGAAGAGAAATAAATTAGCAGGAAAAAGGAGAAATTGGGAAAGTAGAAAAAATATTGTTCAAGCAAAATACATAGCCATCTGAAGAGATTTCTGCTGGAAGCCACATTTCTCGTAGAACGGCTTGTTCTCGGTGCTGCAATCAAGAATCACCTTGTAGCATCCCACCGAACGAGCATGCTCCGCCAGGAACTTGACAATTCTCTTCCCCAATTGCTTCCCGCGAGCGCTGGAATCCACAACAACATCCTCAACGTGCCCAACTTTGCTACAATTCCTCAAAAACTTCTTCTCGATAAACACGCTCCCAGTGGCAATGATCTTTCCAGAACCCTCGTCTTCGATCACGCAGATAACGTGGTCATCGCCGAGAGCACTGAGCTCTCGAAATCGGTCCCCGAATTCCTTGTCGGAGACGGAATCGCAAACGCTGAGTTGTTGCAGTAACTCGATGAAACCTTTGCCCTTGTCTGAGATCTCTAATTTCCGAACTCTGTAATTTTGCTCCTCGCTGTTTTGCATCTTCTCCTGTGCTTGTCAAAATAGTTCAAACCGAATCAGAAAATTAAATAGAAAAAGAAAACTAAAATAAATTGCAATCGAAGAGAGATTCGGAGGTTTTCGCGTTCTTACGCTTTGATTCCAATATTCGAACAATCTCTGCTTACCCCTGCGAAACAGCTATCTATTTCAATTCACTCGTCATTTTTATTTTTTTATTTTGGATGTGTTGGTACATTGTGAACCGTTGATCCTGATTTGATGACGTGGACGAATCTAGACCGTGTGTCTGTAAGAAAAACAAAGGGAAGCAAAACCCGAATAGTTTAGAGAGAGATGCAGAGGTCGCTGATTCGACGCCTGGCTCCGCCACTGGCAGCGCGATTGAGGCTTAGAAGCAATTATTCTTTTTCTTCTTCTTCTGTTGTTCACCATGCAACTTCTTCTTCTTCTGATTCTGACGTGGAGCGCGTTCACATGACCGAAAACTGCGTTCGAGTACGTTTAATTCCGTTTGTGGTTGTTTTGTTTTCCTCGTTATTTTCCTTTTCTATCATAAATCTTAATTTTGTGATCTTGTTCAGTAAAAGAGATTTTGATGTGTAAATACCCTTCGAGGCATACAGCATAGTCTAGTGTAACTTGATTTGTGTGTTTGATAAGTGAAAAGTTGGGGGTTCAACTATTAAGGGTTTTTTCCCATCAATGGCAATGAATTTGTAAACTTGTCTGTTTGGCACATCCCAAAGCTGCTTTAAACAAAATAGTGCGAAACTGAAGCACTTCTTCCTCTTAAACTGATGGTGTGGCTGCAAGTTCTTTCCCATATTGTTAACGCATTGTTCAATTAAATTTTGCAGCAAACATGTTCCAAAATCTGTTGTCTTGCTTGAGTGGCCCATTATGGTGCATTAATTAAAAAAATCATGAAATTTTGATTAGGTTTGATTGATGAACCATCTCCATTGTGCTTGTGTTCATGTTACGTGTAATCAATACCAACTTATTGAACATGGAACAGAAAATGAAGGAACTAGAAGCCAGTGAATCATCAGCAGAACAGAAAATGCTTCGTTTAAGTGTAGAAACTGGTGGATGTTCTGGATTTCAGTATGCTTTTAATCTGGATCATAGAATCAACTCAGATGACAGGTATTACCTCTTGCCAGTCAAATTTCACTGATGATATGCTTGCCGCTTGTGTACTGGGCTTGAACATGCTAAAATCTTCTCTTTTACGAATACAACTTACTTTTCTTAGTATGTTGGCAGGGTTTTTGAGAGGGATGGAATTAAACTGGTTGTTGACAATATTTCGTACGATTTTGTGAAAGGCGCAACTGTTGATTATGTTGAGGAGCTAATCCGTTCGGCTTTTATAGTAAGTTAAACACACTTGTGAACCTTGTATAAACTGTTGTTCATTAAAAACTATCTTTGCATTCTTTCCTTTGGGCTTCACGGGTATTACAATACAGAATTTTATCATAATTTTAGCATGGTAATAATCAGGAAATAACATTTCTTAGGATGTATTTGATAGGACTCCTTACTAAGATAACCAAAGTGTACATACGAAAGGAAAAACAAAAAAAGGGTATGTGTGTAGAGAGAGTCATATCCAAGAGAGAAAAAAATGCAATAACTAACTGCTGAGTTGGCAAGGGGTAGAAAATGTGAGAGAATTCTGTTGTAAAAGGTTTATGACCCGATAGTGGGATAGGGGGAAGTAGATTGTGATTTGGCTGGAACTTGGGAGAGACTAGGCTGTTTTCTTTCTTTCTTGCTTCCGTTGTTCTCTCATTTTCCTATTTTTCATGTTCAGACACTGTTATTACTTTGATACAGATCTGAGATTTGCATTAATTTGGTGAACTTCGTTTCTCTTCTTTGTTATTTCTCTGGTACCTATCAGTATTCTCCTTGGAAAATTATTTTATGAACTACAGTAGCAATTCACATCCTTGTTATCCAGTTAATTCCTGAAACATTGAGCGTGTAGAGTAGCTATGTGAACTTGTCCATGCTCCTCATCTCCTTTCTAACTGCCCTGAATTTCATCATTTGACCATTTCTCTCTACTTCTTCACACATACACCTTCCTGCTCCTTTCCTCATCAGGCTGATATTTATCATCATGAGTCCTTACCTAACAACTTAAGCTTTTATGAGCTAGTCCTTGTCATCTTCTACAAGTTGTTTATGCTAATGACTGTTGTTGATTTTAATTAGAGAAAACCTCAACCATATCAGTTTCATATTGGAATCCAATTACAACAAAGTCGTGTTCAATCGTTCTGAATTCTAGAAATAAATATGAAGTTTTTCATATAATTTTCCAGGATGGACCTGCTCCAAGGGCTCTAAATAGAGATCACTCATTTTGCGATCGTTGAACTGTTTTCTTTAAAATTCTAGAGGATTTTGTAGTTCTGGACACATTTTAGGAGCGTATTATGCTCTAATGTATTTGCTAAATTACAGAGTAACATATTGGATCGTCTTGTTACATGGATTTTTCAGTAGCATTCCTTACTGAGCTCTCTGCTAGGGACAGCTCTCTTCCAAACACTAGTCATATTTTAGGGCACACGCACATCTCTATTGACATTAGGATAAAGTTGTAAGAGTGGCCACGAGGAGCGACTGTAGCACTACCATTAAACCAAAGCCGCATGACGGTTTTGTAATTTGTTGGCAACTTGGAGTTTGATGTGCTCCTAAAATTAGAGCCCCATAAAAATTTCCAATTTAAGGAGCATCACCCACGAACTTTGATTTTGTTATTAAGTATCCTGTGTAATCCCAAACAGCCATAACCAGCTATGATCCAGTAATTTGTGTAATTATTAGCAGAAAAGCTTCTCTTACATAATTTCACAATCATGTGTTGTCTTTGATGTTTCATGGCATCCATGCTTTGACCATGGTATTTAGTGTTTATGTGGCTATCACTACTCTTGTTACTAGGTTGAATAACATTGATAAGGCAGGTAACGGAGTACAAATTTACAGTTAGTTTCTGTTTTCATTCGCAGGTAACCGAAAACCCCAGTGCAGTTGGGGGCTGCAGTTGTAAAATTTCCTTCATGGTGAAACAGTAATTAGTTATCTTGCTAGCCACTTCTGATCCTCCACAATTCAGTCCTTGAGAACTAGATTCCACCATGAAACATGACTTTTATACCATAGAAGACGATTGATTGAACTGAAGATAAAATTTATTGCTCGATTATGATATTAATGTAAGATGAATTGTACTGGTATTAAATTATCGGGCACTTTTGCCTTGCCTGTTTTAATATCTTAGAGCTTGTGACCTCAGATATAAAATAAGGCTTGCAAATGAGATTTACAATATGCAGCAATAACAAGTTCCTTGTTAAATGCCATATAATGATGGCGATGACTTAGGCAGATTCATTCTGTCAACCAGAAACATGTGGCACAAAACTGATTGTAGTTTACAGTTTTGTTGATACAGAACATAATTTTATCAGCGAATAAGAATTTCTTTAAGAAATTGGACGTAATTTCGAATTAACTTG
Organism: Mucuna pruriens; assembly: GCA_025330945.1. Classification (NCBI taxonomy): domain Eukaryota; kingdom Viridiplantae; phylum Streptophyta; class Magnoliopsida; order Fabales; family Fabaceae; genus Mucuna; species Mucuna pruriens. Next base: position 5,697,301 of record JAENHJ010000528.1, read on the forward strand.
GATTTCGGGTGTTCATAAGAAAACCGAAAGACCAATCTAAAATAACCAAAAATCAAATAAACTGTAAAATGAACCAATCGAAAGTTGAAAAAAAAAGTTATTGGTCTGAATTTAATTTAATTTTGAAAATCGATTCAATTCAAACTAAACTTATGGACATCAATTTTTATTTATAAATTTATGATATTGTTCATGTATATCATCATAATTTCATTTAATTAAAATTAATATTTGACTAATTTGAGTAAATATATATAAATAAAATTATAAAGTGTAAATTAATTTTTAATATATATTTAAAGAGTTATGTTATTATTAACTATATAATTACTTATAGATTAGATATTTAATATTTTAAATTATTTTTATAATACTTATGATATCTTAGCATTTATTTAATACTACGTAAAAAAAAGGTAAAATTACGATAGATAATATTTACAAAGAACGTGAATCGCACAGCACACCCAGCAAATAAACAGAGGTACTCGTAATTTTTTCAAAATGTGTCATCAATTGCACCAGTGAAGAAAAATATCCCATCAAACAAAATTGAAATCAAAAGAATATGAAAAAAGTCAAAGGGGCATCAACAGTCACCAAGAATGTCTCGCATACATGTCCATAACATGAGAGGCTTCGCCCATGCTTGTATCTGAATGGAAGATATATAAATTTAAAATACGCGGATTGCGCTCCCCATTGTACTCTTCAGGTATAAGCACCTCACCTGTTTACAAGCAAACAAAAACAGAATTAAAAATGATATGGATCCAAAACAACCAAAATGTTTGCCGAATATAGAAATTTTCAAGATTCTTTTAACAACCACAAGAATCATATTTGTGATCACAGCATTTGGCAGTAATAGAACACTTTAAGATATGTTCATACTAGTTAACAGATAGCAAAAGTTGACATGCTGAGATAAATACAAACCACAACACCATGGTTCATCTATGGTCTCTTTCAGAGTGAATGGAAGATAGCTAAAAGTAGACAAAATTCAATATATTTTAATGGAATAATTTGGACACTTAAGACTTCAGTACTCAAACATTTTGAAGTGTAACACAAATACTAGGCCTCTGAACTTACATTTTGCCAGTTTTTCTTCAACAATGAAACAAGGAAATTGACACTGAGTTGTACATTCTGGAATATCTGCTTCTCCTCCATTGAGCAATTTCCAACAGCAACACCCATACAAAGAACTTTCTTAAGTTGAAACTTCACCATTGCCTTTGTTTCATTGACCTTTGACTCCAAGGATTCCTGATGAGTCACTAATGTTGGAAATTTACCTGCATTCATCCGCTCATAGAGTCATATAGATAAACACCATGGTATCAATCCAAAAACTAAAAGGACTGAAGTTTCAACCATCACAGCCACGTTAATATGCAACCTTCGTAAAAAAATTACAAGGCAAAAGAAATAAACAAAGAATCTATCAGCCAACATTCTGAAACATCGGGACAGCAATTAAAGTTTTTAATCAACATAAAATTTTCAGGTTAAAAGCTGAATAAAAAGAATTATTTGAGACTTCAGCAGTCCTTAATATTATTATAAGTGCAATCTTTAGTCTACCTTGACAAAGATGCTGGGATATAAATATAGAGAATGTAGCTGAATAAGTTCTTCCTAAACCCCAATGCATATCATAAAAGACATTCAAGAAAGCCTTAAAGAAACACCATTTCTTCCAGACAAGCGAAGGAAATTTTTGGAACCAAGCTGAGAACACAAACAAGAAAACTGAAACCATTCAGACTTGTAATGAGAGAGAATGGCAAGGGAAGCAACTTGCCTGCCTTATTTAAACCAGGGCCGAGAAGACGAGGAATTTGCTTGATGACAGCTTCAGAAGCTAGAAAAGCGTGAAACTTCTTGGCAAGCTTCTTCACGAGTTTTTTGTTTTTATTCAGTTTTTTCAGTGCTTCCACATCCATGTAGTCCAGCCCAATTTTTTCCGCCTGTGTGTGTATATACACGCCATTAACACCATGTAAATCACAAAAACTCACAACACTCAAGAGTAAGCTTCCTTTATTGAAATGAGAATTCACACATTTTTTTTCTACTACCATCTAATCTAATCACAAATAGTAAAGTTCAGTAAATTTATTAAATTTTTATAATAATTACTTTAAAAGTTATACCTGATTTCTTATTAGTTGACAGAGTAACAAAATTTAAAATTGCCGGTGCAATGAATAAAAAAAAAAAAAAAAACTCCATGATTTAGTTAGATGAGTAAGAATGCGGGTGCAGCATATCATAGGCTGTTAAATCAGAAGAGTTGCAAAAGTGTGCCCTAGAAATGTGAAGATGGTAATTGGATGAGACATGAGTTAGAATAAGAACCTCTTCAACGTGCTGAGCATCACCGAGCATGCAGATCTTCATCTTAGGGCGAGGAATATGGGGAAGCTTAACTGAACCACTGAAACGCTTATCTTTCTGAGGATCATAGTTCTTCAATCCAATTTGAAGCTCAATAGTCTCCGTGAATTTACGATTTTTCTCCTTTGAATTACTAACGACCTGGGAAATGGCCTCTCTCAGTGCATCACTTTGTAGCTTACTGTTGAACAAAAAACATAATAAATATTGACATTGTCAAGATAATTTCAGAATCGTAAAGCAAACATTGGTTAAGGGGGAAATTGAAGCACCTCATGGTAAGAGACTGAGGTTAGTCGTCTCAGATTATTCTGAAAACACAAGTGACAACCATTAGAATAAAACATTGAAAAAGAAGAAGAGTGCCAGAGCCAACCTACCTTAGCCGCCTTCACCGAGTTCCACCACAGTTACTGAGACACGGGTCATAAAAACCCTAAATATCCCCATAGAATTATAAAATAAAATTGTATTTTCAATTTGCACGATTAATACAAAATAAAGCTTTTAGTTGTTATAAATAACTTTTTAATTAGATGTCATACGTAAAGATTAATAAGTATCATAATTTCAATTTATTTTTTGAGTAAATTTTCAATTTAGTTTACTAATTACTATTTTTCTAAATAATCTTCAAAATAATTAAATTATATAAATAATTTCTAAATTATTGAATATATGTTAGTTTAGTCCCTAAATTAATATTTTTTACTAACATTAAAGCTCTAATTTAAAAAATAATATCTAAGATATTATGTAACAGAATTTTTATATTTTAAAATTTACTTACATGATTTCGATACTTTAAAAACTATTTAATAGAGAAAAATGTTTTTAAAAACTAAATTGAATAACTAGAAGCAATTTATTTAGTGAGTTTGATTATTTACTCAAAGCATTTGTTTTTTACTATTTATTATCCTTAAAAATAAGAACATCTTGTATTTTTTATTATGCTGGATTAACAAATGATAGTATAGAAATATTCATTTATTGTTGATCAAGTATGTCTTTTGGTATGATCGTAAACCCTAACTCATCCTTTGTGGAGGAATCCTTGGGTTTTTTGAGATATTAAGCTAACATTCTTACTTTTATTTTGTCCACCATTGCTCGTGCATATTTTTATATCCCATGACTCTATAAGATTAGTGACAATTGCATATCCACGAAACGAAATTAATATTTGGTCTAGTAGGGTGGGAAAATTTTGTAGGAGACAAAAAAATAGTAATTGAAGGTATTTTTTTAATGGATGACATTGTTAGTAATTATATAACTACATTAGTAGGTTATTAACTTTTGCAGTTGACTAACAATTTAAAAAAAAAGAGTAATTTTATGATTAAACTATAACTTTAGTCCTTCATTTTATACTAAAATTTTGTTCTGAATTTTTATCTTTAATTCTTTTATGATTTACCTTTTAAATTTGAGTAAATGTTATTTTTTTTAAATGACTTCTTTTATTCTAGGACATGATTTTACACTATTTTTAATTGATTTAAAATGTAAAAATTTCTCATTAAATTCATATATATAAAAATTATAAAAATTAACTAATGATTGAACTAAAATATATCATAAATAATGTAAAAATTGTGTCAAAAATAAATTTCATGAACAATTGAGAAACTAAAAAAAATCTCATTAAATTATTTTCTAGATGCTAATGTGTAATTCACTTTTTTGTGATTTTTACAATATTTATAATTTTTTTATTTTATCATTAATTGAGTCATGATTTTCATATAAATAAATATAATAAAACAAGTTTTACATATTGAATCAGTAAAAAAATAATTTAAAATCGTATCTAAAAATAAAAATTAATTATTTTTTGAAAGAATAATATTAACTTAAATTTAAGTGTTAAAAGAGTAAAATAATTTTTTTAAAAGATAAAAAATTACAATGACCAAAAGTTATAATCATCCTAATTTATTTACACCAATTTTACGTTTACATATTTAAGAACAGTCCTAGTACCTATAGGCCTTGTTCAGCTCATTCTTCAGTTAACTGTGGCTAGGTTTAAGAGTCCTAATATTTTAAGCTTATCACTTCTCTCTCCTTTCATTTTCTTTTACACTACTTGCATCAATTGATCAGAACAAACTCCCTGCAGGGCTAAATTGAATCAAGTCTCCCCAAAATATTTTATGGCCATTGCTCGTCAGCGATGTTAACTGAAACGATAAATTACACTTCTAAATGACACATTTTCTCTAGGTTGTATACATACACTTACCTCAATTATGTATTTAATAAAGTCTTAATAAAATGACACTTAATAATTTTTTTATGCAATTTAGGATAGATGAATGTATCTTAAAAAAAATAGGAAAATGTGAATATCATTTAAGAAGTGCAATTTCTCCTAAATGAAATTAATGAGCAATAATGACTTTCATAAACTTTCAAAAAACAGGCTAACTAGAAAGTTTGCGATTTGCGTAAACAATTGTCCGGGATAAATTGTTTCAACAAAATACAGAATTCTGCACTGGTTCAATGTTTAATATTTCCATCGGCCATTAAATGGAAACCACGCATAAGATTTAAGCCTGAAATAGACAGGTACAAGGTATTTATTGCAAAAATGGAAACTGCTTCCAGCTCGTAATGTTCACTTCAAATTTCCATGAATATAATAAAACTTCAAAATGGCTAACAAGATGGTCACTCTTCTGATGGCCTTTGCCCTAGCACAGAAATGTCTTCATATCGTTTCTGCAGCAGAAATATAAAATTATAGATCAAGGGTAAAATGCTAAAAAGCTTAAATACCAAGCTATCATAATAGCATCATAAAAAACAGAATTTGATGGTTTCGCAATTGGTACACTATAACTAACAAATATTTGTCTACTGGCATATAGAGGGATCGACAGAGCAAAATTGCCCATAACTAGACATCCCATCTATTTTTAAGTTGATATTCTGAATTCTGATTAACCTTCTGCAAAGTATAAATGAGGCAAAGAAAAACATTTAGAAGAAATAGTGAGTATTCATATTAAAAATGAAAATTTTAAAATGGGCACATGCTCCATACATGTAACTCCCAGAGTCAGCAAGTTAGTAAGTGCACTACCAATGTTATCAATGGTGGATAGCAGAATATGGGGAAAGGCCAAAATTCCGCCATATAAACACACCATTGAGGCCTATGGCAGAGGAGTTGAAAAACGTCACGTTAAAAGTGTTATGGCGCTATAACAGTTATTTAACAACATTGTGCACTACTCAATTTTCTCTACCTCGGACTTTTTGTTCTCCTCCCTGCCTATAAAAAGATACACCTGGCCAAGCAGAGCAAATATCTTTGCCATTACCACTTATTCAATTAAATTTTATATAATTTCTCTAAACTACTAATTTCATTAACAAAGGAGAAGAGTAGTTTACATAAAAATCATTTGAATAGGAGAGTGACAATGGACACATAGGAGTTGCAACACTCATTCCCATTAATGGAATTATCAACCACGGCATATGTTTTAATTGGTCCTTCAACCCCTAATCAACAACAGGATTTGTACTCAGTTTGATTGTTTCAAAATATAATAATGATAATGATAATGATAATAAATACCTGAAGAACACTTAAGTGCCATTTGGTGCATGGACAAAACAAAATGGAACATCCTATTCTATTCCTTTCTCCTTGGTTATGTACTTTTCAGCCAAACCAAAACGTACCATTTCTAGCTTCATGTTTTGTTCTACTCTATACTAAATTGAACAAAAAATGAAATAGAACTCATGTTATGCTCCATTCCATTCTAGCACATCTATCGAACACTACCTTATTTTGACTAATGGATTACCGATTACCACATCTTTTTCCCCATTTTTTAAGAAAGAGGTCAATGGAAGCAAGCTTACCAACAAGTGACAGAGAGAAGACAAGTGAAAGAGGTAGCTAGTGAAGTAAGAAACATCATAATTGGCAGCAAAGACCAACCTGTGCCCCCACCCCCGATAATTTTGAGTTCTCAGGACAAGGGAAATGAAAAGTTGAAGACGGAAAGGGCTACCTCTGGGTGTAGGAGAGATAGTGTGTGCACACCTGTGTGTGTTCACTCATAATAAAGAAAAAGAACCATATTTTAATCTGTGGGTAATTTTTTTGGGAGGCAGGCAACCCAAGTACAGTAAAGAATGAAAATTGATAAAGTTGTTGACAAAACTTGAACAAAACAATTAATACTGATTGGTGCAAGCAAAATTATGATATGATGTGTCAAAATTGATCATTATCCCCAAACAATATGATGGTTCATGCAAAAGTGATGTCAAACTATTTGTCAATTGCAATTGAATAGTATTCACACACGTTTAATTCAACAGCAACAAATTACAATGACCAAGTAGCATAAAAAAGTAGGAAACAAGGAATGTAGGCACCACCTAATAATGAGGCAGTACCCAAGTATGTGACATTAGTAATGTGTAAAGAATAAGTTGTGGCACACAAATTTCAACAGATCATGTATATATTTAAAATTCTCTGACTAGAACTTTGCATAGATAGTAATTACTAATTAGTATAAGCTGCAAACAGTTATGAACCAGTCAAATGAAAACCATTCCTCCTTACACTTCCACACCTTTCTGATTTTGCACACTCGGTTGTTTGTTCAGAATCTTCTTATAGAACTTCTAACATTTAGCAAAAACCTTCAGAGCAATACCAAGCTTAATCCAATTGGATATAACATACATTATAATTTAATTCTAAAACTAATAAATTATGAGGTTATCAAATCATGCACTATTTTTCTGTAACAAGAGATACTAAGTTGATTGATAGTCACAGTCATAGATACAACAACAACCAAGTCTTAGCCCCCTACAGGAGTAGCAATAAAAATCAGTCCCATTTTATGTTGGCTACAGTTGATAGTCATAGTATCAGGTTTAAACGAATCAATAATCCAATACATAGCTATAGAAAATCAGAAATCTTAAGAGATCTATTTATAACAGGACCTATAAATTTAATAAATGTAAAAACAGCATGGATATCTATCGTAGCAATCAAAACAGAAGAAATATTCGACGCTTAATCCCTCTTAAAGTTATACAATATAAAGATCTTAAAACCAATATCATTATGAAGAATGGAATGTTACGAAAAAAGCCCACCCTAAGTTTCACCATGAATACAACACCCAGTCCAACTAAAGCATAATGTCAATTTGACCAATCAAATTTACTCTTGGAAAACTAACAGTATATGACATGGCATCCACAATAAAATCAATAGATTAAATTACGCAAAGGGTCGAGAGGGTTAATTACCCCAACATTATTAGCCTCCCAGAGCTTGTGGACTCCATAATCAACAGCCTGCAACCAATAACGGGAATCTCTTAGCAAATAATAATCTAAATTGAATAAGAGGATGAAGGCAAAGGCAAAAGGACTTACCCGTTCTCCGAGGAAGGCGCCAGCGATGACAAAGGTAACATAGACAGAGTTACGACGCATAAGAACCTTGTAAAAGCTTTCGAAAATGCCTCCACCTCTTCTTCGAGAAACAGATTCCATTTTTGCAGATGCACTCGCTTCGATTCACCACTCTAGGGTTACGCTTCTCTCTCTCCCTCTCTGTGTCTTTCTCTTCTTTCACCTACGCCAGCGCAAACTAAGATCGGAAATTAGGAATTGATCACCGTTTCTAACGGACTTTACAGGCCCACTCGGACCGGACCACTGTCTCTGTGCCCAATTTGCTGTTAATGGGCTGGGCTTCACCCTTCACAGTATTCAACTTCCACGCGTATGAAAAATAAACAAAACAAACAAAAATACTGTGCTATTTTATTTATTTATTTTGTTTGGTTCATGTTAATGTGCTCAACTGTCTACTTTCTTCTTAGTTGTTTTATGTATTATTTTTTTTAATTAGTTCTATGTGAAGTTATTTTTCTTTTTAATTTGTTATAAGATCTACTCTTGTATTATATTTGATTCTCACTCTCTTAACGAGATACTTTTAATATTTTTTTCTCTCCATTAAATATACATTTCACATATTATTCTTTTTTTTCCTTATTTATATGTTTGGTTTATTTAATTTTTTATTATTTTTAATCTATTATATTTTATTTTATTTTTATTTTAAATAAAATGTAATATTTTAAAATAAATTATTAATAATTAAAAATAATATTTTATTGTTTAAATTGTTTATTATAAATGTAAAATATAATTTATATATATAAAAATATTTATTTATTATAATTTTTAATTATATAAATAATATTTATCATATGAAATATATAATTTTAAATATTAATTTACTCAAAAAAGTTATTGTTACTCTTTTTGTGATTCCTCATCGTTCTCCTCTAACATCATTTTACAATTTTTTTCGGTAATTTATAATTCAATTTTATACATTTAATTATGTTAAAACCTAAAAATTAATAACACCTTACCTTTTTTTTAATCATATTATACAGAAAAAATAATAATAAATTTGGTGAACTGAAAAATATTTAATATTAAAACTAATTATCAAAGAAAAATAGATTAAGCTTTTCACAACTAAAAAATAAAGTTTTACCAAAATTCAACAATATTTCAAGAAAGATATAATGAATCACTTCATGATTGATTAAAATATGTTAAATAAAATTTATTAGGTTATTTTAATAAATAATTTTACATCCTCAAAAGTTTTAAAGACAAATTTTAAATAAAATAATAAAATATTTTTATTCCTTTAAAAGGCTTTATAATGTATTTGTTTGTATATAAATAAAAAGAAAAATGTGAAAATAAAAAATATAGTTTAATTATATAAAAAAGAAAAAGAAAAAATATAACCCCACTCCAATAATTATATATATATAATAAATAATTTTTAAATTCACATCAATACTTCAAAATCAAGTATATATATATATATATATATATATATATATATATATATATATATATATATATATATATATATATATATATTATAAAATTACGTATGTGTAATCGATTATATATTTATATTCAATATATATTATATACAAAATTATATAAAATAATATATTATATGTTATTAAATATAAATATTTAAAATATACATATTTAGTATATTTGTATTATTATTACATAAATTATACATATAATTTTTATTTATAAAATAAAAAATAAATAGATAATTTTTTTTTATATAAATAATTAATTTTTTTTACTCTATTCTATTTCACTCCCCCACCAAATACAGTATTAGAGTTCATTTTTCAGGCCTATATATTAAATTATGAGTCGGCTTTTAACCAAAATATATCTCAACATAATTTGATAAAAGTGCAGTAGACACGCGCTTACGCCTAAGACTTATCTTATCTCTTCGATCTACTCAGTTGTCAAATGGATGTTCACGCTTTCATAATTTCCATATTCCATGTGCTGGTGTAACTGGCAGAACAAAAGCCAAATGCATCTAATGAATTCACTACTTTAATTGCAGGCTTTTGAAGGAGAAATCTCGTGAATAAAGATTGCTACACTGCGAAACTATTTGTAAAGTAAGCAAACCAACAGCCAAGGAGATTAATCATTCTGATGAGAAAATAAGTCATGTAATTCAGATGAACTAACTGTACTGAACTAAGAAAGCAAAAAAGAAAATTCAATTAGTAGACTGCTTATAAATTTTCGAATAGACTCCTTGTCCTATTACCAATCTCGCTTACTTCTGATTCCGAATCATATTTTAGGATCCATTTCGCAGCAGTTCCTGTAAACCATTGGATGCGCCAAAACCAAATACAATGCAATAATAGTATATAGCGGTTGTTAACAATTTATATTATTATAAATTGACTGCGATTAAAACGTAACTTTGGTGTGTCAATCACTTAATGGATTACCACTGTTAATCAGTATTTTCCTTTTCAAGTTAACTTGTGCATGTGCTTTAGCTCCTGAACGATGAATCCAAAGCTTTTGTATGTTAAGAGTGTACTAAAGTACCAAAAACTTCTCATCAGTTGTTAAAAGTTTTGACCTGCTCCCGTAACTTTTGTTGATTGAGTATTTTTATTGAAAATTCTTCACCAACCTATGCTTCATTGCAAGCCATATTCTTTGCATTTTCATAGAATAAGGCCACTTTGCATTACACAACAAAACATACCAACACCTATCTCCAAAAATATCTCTTCCTGTCATTGCAGTGGTCACAGCTACAGCTTCCAGCTCATCCTTTATCAATTCCACAAAATGACAGCAAATGCATTTCACATCAACCTTTATCAGGCAAAAGTATTTTGTTAAACCGACACTTCTATTTGATACATATATCCAGCATTCAAATACGTTTGAAGCCCAACACAACAAACACACACGATGATATTGAAAGAAATGTGCAGAGACATAACGGAAATAACCGATTTTGTCAAATCACTTGCCATCAAATTCCTCAACTAGTAGAACAAAGTCAAAAAGTTCTAGTTATCCACCCCTGCCATCACATGTTAAATGGAAAGTTAACTAAATAATTAAATAAATAGTGCTACTTGACAAGGAAACAAAATCAAATTCTTCCTCAGTACCAACATTAAGTATGTTTCTTATCAATCCTTCAATTCAAGGTTACTGCAAACTGGAGTATATAATACAATGAATAGCATAGTCACATTACATCGATGAAACTTTGTAAATTGAAGTTAAACTTACTGACAGTGATTAGAAATAATTAGTAAAAGACCCTAAGAAATCAAAAGTCCTCATCCATCTTGAATACATGTGCCCCTCCATTACCATTCAAGCTAGACATAACTGAAGCCTTCTGATACTCCCCAACGCGCTTTTCGAAGAAATTAGTCTTCCCCTGCAACGAAATAAGTTCCATCCAATCAAAGGGGTTCTGAACACCATACACCTTCCCGCACCCAAGGGCGTCCAGCAACCGATCCGCCACGAATTCAATATACTGACTCATCAACACTCCATTCATCCCCACCAAAGCGCACGGGAGCGCATCGCAGACAAACTCCCTCTCTATCTCCACCGCGTCACACACAATCGCCCTCACGCGCTCCTTGTTTAACTTATTCCTTAAAAGAGAGTACAGGAGACAAGCAAAATCACAGTGGAGCCCCTCGTCTCGCGAAATGAGTTCATTGGAGAAGGTGAGACCCGGCATCAAACCGCGCTTCTTGAGCCAAAATATCGCGCAGAAACTTCCGGAGAAGAATATGCCCTCAACGCAGGCAAAGGCCACCAGGCGTTCGGCAAAAGAGTTGGAAGCCTCGATCCAGCGCAAGGCCCATTGGGCCTTCTTGGCGACGCAGGGGATGGTGTCTACGGCGCGAAAGAGACGATTCTTCTCGGCAGAGTCCTTGATGTATGTTTCTAAAAGGAGGCTGTACATTTCGGAGTGGATGTTCTCGATGGCGATTTGGAAGCCGTAGAAGGCACGGACTTCGGCGAGTTGGACATCATTCATGAAGCGGCCGGCAAGGTTTTCGAGGACGATGCCGTCGGAGGCGGCGAAAAAGGCGAGGACATGGGTGACGAAGTGGCGCTCGCCTTCGGTGAGGGAGTCCCAGTGGCGGAGGTCTTGGGAGAGGTCAACCTCCTCGGCTGTCCAGAAGGAGGCTTCAGCTTTCTTGTACATCTCCCAGATTTGGGGATATTGGATTGGGAACATGCAAAACCTGTCTGGGTTTGGGGCTAGGAGGGGCTCTTCTGGGATCGAAGGCATTGTTGTGATTGGGACTTCAAGGGAAGAAGGCATTGTTGTGATTGGGACTTCAAGGGAAGAATCAAGAAAGAAATTGCTTGGAGTTTAAGGGGGAAGATTGAGGGGTTTAAATAATTGAGAGTTTTTGGGTTTCGGTTTTGAATTTTGGAAGGAAAATCGAAGAGAGCGGGTGATTTGAAAATTTTTTGTTTTCGGAAAGCTTGCCGGAGAAGAAAATTCCCGTGAGGGGTTCTTGATTTTACGAATGTGCCCTTGGGGATGCGATGAGCGTAGATTTTTTTTCTTTCTAGGTAGTAGGTATGGGCCACTTTGAAAATGACTCGCCTAAAATATTTATTCAGTTAAGAGGAAACCATAGAAATAAAATAAAATATGAATAATGGTGTTTATTTAGTTGAAGAGAAAAGTTGATTTTTAGAAATAAAAAATTAATTTTTATTTTCTTTATTTTAAAATTTAAATTTTCTTTATTTTCTTTCCATCCAAACAAAAAAAAAAAGAAGAACTTGGAAATATGATTGTTTTACCAAAGAAAATAAAAATAATGAAAAAATATGAGTACAATGTTTTAAATTGTACGATAAAAGGACAAATGAAAGAAAGAGTATGTATAAAATGAATTGAATACCCTTCATACAGAATGAAATGTGTTACAAATACAAGTATTTTTGTCATGCATGGTATATAAGGGGAGCTTGATCTTCTCGTTTTCTGTTTGATTTTGAAAGAAACACATATTCATATGGGATTTTTGTGTTATCTTTCATTTCCTTCCTATGCCAGGCTACTTCAAGCGATGGAGGAATGAAAGAGTTATATGCTAATTAACTATCCAAGAACAATGTAGTATGGGAATGGACGATGTTAACTATATATCCAAAATTCTACGTCACTCAGTAGAAAGAAATATGGGGAGGTTAAACTAAGTTAGTTCCAAATGGCACTTGACATCTCACAATGCTAGAGACAGTGCAGGATAGTTTCGAGAGTTTCTTTGCAACGTGGACAGTGTTAAAGATACCACGGTAATGACGGGTAGATTAGTTGGCAATGCATAATATAAAAAAAGTCACAAAGACAACTTTAATGCACTGTGGCACTTGAAACTTCCATATCCATGTAAAGTTATTACCAGCATGGTCAAGTATTTCTCTGTAAGTTGAGCTAGTGGAGTAGATCCCGCTACTGTTGTGAGACATACAAAAGACATCTCGAATGTCGTCACAAAGCATGGGAGGGTGGGTGTTAAACCAAGGCCCAACAACATCTAGAATAGGCATGTACATCAAAGAAAGGTCCATTGCCCATCCTTGATTACGTCTTTGAGGTGGACTTGTAACAACATCTAATTGAATGTCAACACAATGAACCTTGGTCTAAATGGGCTATCAGTTACCTAATTCTCAAGCCACAATTCTATCACTCTGCTTTTTACATCTAATTGAATATAAAATAAAATTGTAAATCGATAATAAAAAAAAAAACTTAAGCACGTTTTAAGATCGTATAAACATGATTCTATTTTATTTTAGTTAAAAAAATTATTTTTAAATTATAATATTTTTTTTATTTTTTTAATCTTTATTATTAATTATAATTATTTTAGTGCTAAGATAACTGACCGTAAATAATATGAATTGAGATAATAAATGTAATAAATAATATTTTAATTAAGTTAATTAAATTATTTTTATATGTTTAATTTGATTAATTAATATATTTATTATTTTATATAAATAAAGTAATTATAAATATTTTATTTTTTAATTTATTAATTTATTTTTAACATTGTAATTTTTAAAATATATATAATTTAATTTTAATTTATTGCTTTTGATGTTGTTGTTATGATCCAATTTATTACTTTTATTTATTGTAGTATAATTTATTTTTTAAAATATATTTCAAGTAGTGATTTTATCTATAAAGTAAAAAATATATTGAAATATAATATACTAAAAGTAAATTATAATAAAATAGTCAAAATAAACAAATTAAAATATAAAACAATATATTAAAATTAAATTTTTATAAGTTTTTTAAAATACAGTGTTAGTTAGTGAATTTAAAAAGAAGACTAATATTGAAAGCAATAAAGTTACTGTTCATAATATATTAAAAAATTATATGTAATTATATTATTTATATAAAATAATAAATATATTAATTCTATTAAAAAATAATAAATATATTAATTAATTAAATAATGTATATAAAAATAATTTAATTATTTTAATTTAAATATTCTTTATTATTTTAATTATTTTAATTAATATTGTTTATTTTAATAATTACATCAACACTAAACTTATTACAACTAGTAATAAGGAGTAAAAAATACACTAAAAAATAGTTAAAATATAAAAATGACAAAAAAATTACAATAACTAAAACTAGATAAAGTCATGCAAGAACCTAAAATGTATTTAAGCCAAAAATAAAATATTTTTTTTATATTTTTTTTGCTCAATTGAATAAATTAGTGTCAAATAAATTTTATAAAATTAAATTGATATTTTTAATACATATAAGTTATCATGTGTAATTTTTATACAATTTTTTATTTTTGGTGTTTTGTCAATATTTTTTTATTTTATGTATCCAACAAACAAACGTAATAAAACTATATTTTTTTATTTTTTTATTTTTTATTTTGAATTTATATATTCTTACCACTTTAAGAAAAAATGTTATAAAATAATTAATTGATTGATTAATATTTTTAATCTTTTGTATTATTTATTTTTAAAATGAGTTATTAATATACTTAAACCTAAACTAAAAGATAATTCATTTATCTAAAAAATATTTGAGTTAAAGATGGTTGGCAATAATAAATTAAAATATTAATAAAGAAATGTTAATAAAATCCAAATTGTCCAATTCAATTTAAAGTACATTTTATTAGGTTAAATTGGAATTTTTTTTAAAATAATCGAAGCTATTTAAAGACATCTAATAATGACAAATTAAAATATTTATGTTTTTGTTATGAATATAAAGTATGATAATTAGAGTAATTTTTAGCAAAACTGTGGTGGAGTTGTTTAACTCTTTTTTTTTTATAAACTCTATAATATTATACGAAACTTAAGAAGTTTAACGACTTTTATCTGGAATGATGCAGTTTTTAAAATAGGTTTTACAATTAGCTCATGATACTTTAGAATTGTTAAGAACCGTTGTTTTTTTTTTATATATAAGAAATGATACGTTAATTACTCTAACTATTAAATTGAGAAAAAAAAATACTTTTTAAGTTTAAGAGTCTTATATACATCTCCTATTAAAAAATGCTTTTAGATCTTATTATTATAACGAACTAATACTATGTTTGTTTTATTGTTTGAAAATAATTTTCAATATTCTCTGATAAATAACACATTTTAATACAATTTCTCTTTCGGTTGTTTTTAAATCAATTCTATTCAAAATCCCAAGCCTATGGACACAACTATATATATTATCAACGTGCTTTTTAACATATTTTTTTTTCTAATACATATTATTATTTATTAAAATTTATTAAAAATTATCAAATAAAAAACTAATGTAATAAAAAGTATGAGTAAAAATCATAAAATTTTATAAATTCTAATAAATTTTAATAAACAATAAATATAAATATTGTGTTTAAAAAAAAAATGTGTTATTTACATTTTTCTTCGGTATATTTTTATTGCCCAAACGGTCCAACAGTGCCTAGTATTTTCCCGTTTGCACACCGCTTGGTCGATTGGTGGCGGCCCAATTGGTGATTTTTGTTTGTTTGTTAAAAGTAATTTTCACCTTTTTTCTCTGACGCGAGGAAAACATTGGGCGCTATTGTGAGAAAATAGGAAATAGCAGAGTTGAGACTCAGAGAAAGGAACCAGTGCGCGTTTGAGGTGTATGCAGAGTAAAATCGATTGGCGATGGAGTTGAAAGAGATTCAGAGACTCGAAGGTCACACCGATAGGGTTTGGAGCTTGGATTGGAACCCGGCCACCGGTCACGCCGGTATCCCACTCGTTTTTGCTTCTTGCAGCGGCGACAAAACCGTTCGAATCTGGGAGCAGAACCTCTCCTCTGGCCTCTGGGCCTGCAAGGTCTTTTCTCAACTGAATTTCCATCATCATTACAAAATTCAACTCTCTACTATTCACTATTCTCCTTATTTTTTAGTTTAATTGAAGATTGAAGAAAGTTGTACTGACAATAGTTTACTTCGATTATAAACTATCATGAAAATGTAATGTAGACGGTTTTGGAAGAAACGCACACGCGAACTGTTCGATCTTGTGCTTGGTCTCCGTCGGGGAAACTGTTGGCCACTGGAAGCTTCGATGCCACCACTGCCATTTGGGAAAACGTTGGTGGCGATTTTGAGTGCGTTTCTACTTTGGAGGTAGGTTTCTGTTTCTGAATTTGGATTTGGATGTGTGTATTCTTTGATCACTGTTCTTTACTTTGAGGTGAATGTGATTTTACGGATAGGGACATGAGAATGAAGTGAAGAGTGTGTGTTGGAACGCATCTGGGACATTGCTTGCAACTTGTAGTAGAGATAAGTCTGTTTGGATATGGGAAGTGCTGCCTGGGAATGAGTTTGAGTGCGTGTCAGTGCTGCAAGGACACGCGCAGGATGTGAAAATGGTGAAGTGGCATCCCACGGAGGATATCTTGTTTTCATGTAGCTATGATAACAATGTTAAGGTATTGCCAATGCTAAAAGAGGCTCTGCCTTTTAATTTGATTTTAGTTCCTTGCGATAATGTTTTTAGCTCAATGAGTTTCCTTCCAGGTTTGGGCTGATGAAGGTGACAGTGACGATTGGCAGTGTGTTCAAACACTTGGGGAACCCAATAAGTATTACTTCTTGACCTCTCCCATCACCTCCAATTTTACAGCTTCTTTGTTTTCTTCTCTTTTAGACTTGATTCCTTTTTCAGTATTTTATGGAAAATGTATTTTGCATATATCTTTTACACTTTTCTATGTAGAATGATCATTTTTCAAACCAATGTTAATGTTAATTCATTAATGTGTAACGGTGTTATTTGTCAGCGGTCATACTTCCACTGTTTGGGCCCTTTCATTCAATCCAAGTGGAGACAAAATGGTTACGTGTAGGTATGCAAAAACATTTCTTTTTGTTCAGGCCTATAATTGTTTTGGCATTTTCAAGAACTTCTGTGGCATTCTGACACCAATCCCTTATGTCAGCGATGATCTTACCCTGAAGGTATGGGAAACAGAAAACATAGGGAGACAATCTGATGGTGGATATGCACCTTGGTTAGTATTTGTCCCTTTCTTACACTAGTTCCCCCCCCCCTCTGGCATAGAATATTAGAATATGTATTTGACAATTCATATATTTAATAGGAAGCTATTTGATGTAAATCATACACATTTATGCACACATGTTATTATTATGGGTTATTGCTTTATAATCCTGAAACTGGTTTTCCAAGAGGAATAGTCCTGTAATATAGTAGAGGACCTATTTTTTGGGATAAAACATATGGACAGTAATGTGCATATGGTATAGTGTATTATGATGTAATCAGTAGCATTTTAACTGTCTAGAATGGAGCAATATAAGTATATATATCAAGATTTTGTTTGAGTTCTTGTATACTCTTTAATGTAATATTTAATTTTATTTTCTCCCTTAACCTCCTGGCTTTTAGGAATAACCTCTTCTCTGATCTCTAGTCCATAGTAGTGTCAATATCATGCTATAGCAGAGTAGTGAAGTGGAGCAGCCCTGGGTTGCTGTGGGATTTAAATAGCAGAGATTTTTTCAATAATGGCCATTGGGGTTGCAAGAGCGGCTAAAATAGCAGCCTTTTGTGTGCTATAGTGGTGCTACCTGATATCTTGTAGACTTCAAAAACCCATTTTTACCTCTGAAACAACGTTGTTTAGGCTATCTGTTTTGGGTAAAATTGTGATTTGTCTCCTATTTTCTAACGCATTTTTTGCTTCAAAAACATGATAGGATTTGAAACTCTTCTTCCTTGACCACTCCGCAGAAAGTTACCTCTGTTTTTACCTTTGTTCCTTCACACTTTACAGGACTATCTTTTTTCCTGTGTTCCATCTTTTCTTCTCCCTTTCAAGTTTCCAGTTTACATTATGCTAATTTTTATCTAATTTGTTATGTTCCTTTTCTATTAATTTCACCATCATCTTTCATTTTTTGACTTCATTACTAAGTCTTTTT
Source organism: Mucuna pruriens (assembly GCA_025330945.1). Lineage (NCBI taxonomy): Eukaryota > Viridiplantae > Streptophyta > Magnoliopsida > Fabales > Fabaceae > Mucuna > Mucuna pruriens. Next base: position 5,715,645 of record JAENHJ010000528.1, read on the forward strand.
GCTCCTAGATTGATGGTGATCATGTGTGTAAACTGTAACTCTTATTATTTATCATGAATTTCTTTAATTTTGGGTTTTACTTTTGTTTTTAAGGATTTATGCGTACTATAAAATATTTAGTTTGTATTGTATTATTTAAAATAGTTTCCATCCCTTTATCCTTCTATAGTGTTTTTAGAGCTAGCTGCTACGTGCTGCTATTTTAGATTGATAACTAAGATTCTACATCACGACTCATGACCCATTGCTTGCTTGCTGTTGTCTCACATGTCCCCAGTCACCTTATCTTAAACTCAACTATATATTGAAAGATCTGATTTTGATATAGGATCCTTTGATGACATATAATATTCTGCTTTAACTACACAAGTCATAATCTGACTGTCAATTCTGCTATATTTCTAGTATATTTTGGAATAGACTGAAACGCTATCTTGGTTTCTTTTAGAGATTATGAAATCAATTACATAGGTTTGGGTTAAAAATCTATTATTTACTATAGCACTTCTAAAATGAGGGATAGATCATTTAATAATGAAGGCATATTAAATTATTAATCCTTTCCTTTCCAGATATTATAAAATTATTTATTTTCTTATTGGAATTTCAGGAGACATCTTTGCACTCTTACAGGGTATCATGATCGGACAATTTTCTCAGTTCATTGGTCAAGGTAAAATGAAATTTGCATCTCACTTGGTATTTACATAAATCTTTTAGTGGTTCACAGATTTAGTCTGCTTGTTATTTGGTTATCACAATTTCATATGTATGACTTTAAGAAGTCGAGTGTCAGTATTTTTATCTATGCCTATTCCTGCTGTTAAGGATGTCAAATTAAGTAAGATTATAAAGGAATAAATGTGAGCTATTATGTTATTGAGTAAATCAATGGTCGCCTATGTTTGGGATGTATGCTGACTTTCTTTATACATTGTGAATGGATTACCTTCTTTCACTCTTTGGGTCATAGGTGTTTTGAAAAAATGTAGATGTCATTTTCTAATTTTCACAGCATTTTGTGGATTCAATCATTAGTTCATTACTTTTTTCTTTACTTTTTCTTTTATGGCTTAATTGCACTTTTGATCCTCTAGGTATTAATTGTGCAGTTTTAGTCCCCCAGGTTCTAATTGTGCTAATTGAGTCCCCCAAGCATTGTAATTATGCGATTTCGGTCCCTCCCAAGTATTGCAATTGGGCGATTTTTGTCCCCCCGCCAATCCTTCATTAAATAGATTTTGTTGACATAGCACTAACAATTAGCATGACAAATGATGGATTTGGCACCGATAGCTGAGGCAGGTACTATTAATAACAATACTTAACATCAACATCCATGTCTGCCATGTCATCCATGTCAGCCATCACTGTCACATCATTTCGTTGTGTTAGTGTGCGTTAGTGTCATGTAAGCAAAATAAGTTAAATATTTAATGAAAGATTGACTGAGGACTAAAATTACATGATTGGGATACTTGGAGGATCTAATTCACGCAATTAGAAATTGGAAGACCAAAATTGTACAATTGCAATACTTGAAGGACCAAAAGTGCAATTAAGTCTTCTTTTATTGAAAGAAAGATGATGATATTGACCCATGTACTTCTTGTTTGTCATCATGTTATCAGACGTGAGATGTATCCTATATTATTTAATTTTTGTTTATATGGATCTGATATTTCTGTATCCTGCACTGTGCTGGTATGACAGAGAAGGTATCTTTGCCAGTGGAGCTGCTGATGATGCTATACGGCTTTTTGTGGATGACAACGAAAGTCAGGTATGCCAATTGTTTATTAGTTACTGCAGTTATCCACTAACATAAGCAGTTCAAATGCCACCTTATGGCCATTCCTAATGTAATTTGTGTGCCTATTGACTAATAGATAAAATTCTCTTGTCAGGATGTAGTGTGTAATTACTAAAAAATCAGGCTATTTATGATTGGTACTGGTTCATTAATTGAATATTTTAAAAACTACTGCTAAGAATGTTAATTTGAATATTCATATCTCAAACTCAGAAAAGTGTAGGCCAAAAATCTGTGTTCTCTTGCTGGAGAATTCTCATATATATATACACACATTATTTATTTAATACAAGATGATTTTCAGCCCAATAATTAGCTAAACTGCTATATATACATCTACCTACAGTTGGAGTATCCTAATTAAGGAGAGAATAACAGTTACAAAATAACAGCAGCTGGGTATCTTAATTAAGGAGAGAATAACAGTTACAAAGTTCAGCTGCTGGGTATCCTAATTAAGAAGAGAATAACAGTGACTAAGTTGTGGCTGTACAATAAATCATAGACTTTGCTTGCTTTATAGTTTAAATGTCCAGCTAACGTATGCTGTGAATTTGCTGGTTTTAATGACCAGAAAATTTGCTGATCAACTCCGTTGATGTCACAGGCTGTTGGTCCCTCACCCTAAGGCTCTCTTTTCCTTCTTTTGAATACTGGTGGGGAGAACAAGTGTCATTATTTAGCATGACATGTAGCTTTCACTCACTGAGGATGCCAGTGGGAGTATATAGATATTTTATTCTTGTATGTTTAGTCTAAAGTGTAGGAAGAGTTCGCAGAAAGGAGAAGCATCGGATTCTGTGTGTCCATTACTAGTTTCCTTTTCTGGTGTAAAATCAGTCACTTTAAATCAGACACTTGTGAATCATTTGGCTATTTGTGCATATCAATAACCTGAAATTTCTTGATCTCGTTGTACTTGCTAATAAGGACAAGAGTAGCAAAAGACTTGACAAACCAATGCCATATGTTTCTTTATTTACAACTGAAGTGCAGAGAACACTCAGTCAAGCAGTTATAATATTAATTGTATTTGCAACTTTATTTATCTGCATCAAGTTTTTTGTTTGAACTAAGTTATATTTTGAAGAGATTAGCATGATCTTCTTGCATATTTGCATTACTGTTCAAGTAATCGAGTCCAGCTGGAGCAGCTGGTTTCCAATTTTTCTTAATATAATAATCTTCCTTCTCAGTTTCTCCATATATTTTTGGACTTGCATCAGATCCTTTTGTTTAGGTGCTCTTCTTGTTGTCGGAAAACGAGCAGGTGTTTTGAACCTCTACATTTGTGCAGTTGTTATTAAGGGACAAATCCATATGTACATTGAAATCCAAGTCCCTGAAAAATTCAAACTAATATAAGATTGTATGATGGTGTTGTAAAATAATGGCCACAATTGAACAAAAAAGATTTTTCAAATAATTGACTTTGTATCTCCGTAGATTGTAGATGCATCTCACTCTATCAAGAAAAAACAGGTTAAAATTGACAATTTTATTGCTTGCTTATATCATAGGTTGGTGGTCCTCTGTACAAGTTGCTGCTGAAGAAGGAGAAGGCCCATGACATGGATGTAAATTCTGTCCAGTGGAGCCCTGGGGTAAGATTCTCTCAGACACTACTTTAATGGAATCACATTGATAATGAAATGAATATCTCTTTAGAGTGGGAGGAATGGTGGATTTCACTGCCAAATTAGATAATGCTCTTAGCTGATTGTGTCTTGAGTCTGAATAATGACCTCTTAGTTTCATTCTGATAAATTGTATATAATCAATAAAACTAATTGTAATTAGTTGGCATTCTATTACTAATGACGTGTTTTACTGACAGGCATTGACAGACTTTGTATCATGAAGGACAGAATAAATTTTTATTAGTGTTATAAGAAATATAAAATTTGTAGTTCGTACATACAGCAGCTTAATAGGTTACAAAAACTTAGGATTTGAGAAAATGTTTTCTGTTTTTACTTTTAATTACAAATACTACTTTGTTTTCATTTGTTTCCTGTTTTTAAGGATTTGTATAGGAAACAAGGAAAATAACTTTTTATTGTTCACTGTTTCTTATACAAATCTTTGAAATTAAGAGTCAATGTACAAACAAGAAACTAATTAAAAGTAAACAGAATAAAAACAAAATATTTTCTTAAATCAAACAACCCTTTACATATTTGGAGAATGGTGACCTATAGCAGCATTGTTTTTGCTTGTGTCTGTCTCTGCAACTGGTAACAGTGTTGTTTACTAAATAGGAGAAGCCGGTACTAGCCTCTGCAAGCGATGATGGGACAATCAAGGTGTGGGAGTTGATATCATAATGGTGATACTAGTTTTTCACATTTGCTGTATGAGTAGCAGAAGTTTATACTGGTGGAGCCTAATAGAAGTGCTAGATGTGCAGACATCCTCATCCTCATAGTTCTTTTTCTTTTTAGTTATATTAACCAAAAATTTAAAACAGGTATTGAATATTATATTTGAGGGAAGTCAGGAGTGTGACTGTAAATTGTAATTGTTGTCAACTAAAACTTCACATTTTTGCTGAAGAATTGCTCAAAATTTACTTACCCTAGAGTGAACTAATATCGTAAGTATGCTTTGCTTCAGTGAATTCTAGTGATAGAATGAAAAGGAAGGATACTCACTAATCACTGCGTGGCAACTTGCTGTCAGAACAAGGATTTCCATAAATAGAGCAACAGGTAATTGAATTGAGCAACCCCGTGCCCGCAAAGCTAGTTTTCTACAAGATATTCAGAACCAGTGAATGATAATGACTCGTTCCTTTTTCTTTCTCTAAATTTTGCTAGCAGTAGATATAACATTATCACTAGTATACCCCCGGAGGCCAACAATATATACTGCACAGGGTAGATTAGTGTATAAGAAATGAGCATCATAAATAATAATATCGAGATCTATGAAGTTAGATGTACATTAAGGTTTAAAATGCGAATGGTTCCTTCACTTTTTGACAAATAAAACTTATTTTATTAATTTTGATAACTACTCTACTTGAACTTTTGACAAATAACTATACAATTTGAATTAGAGTTTTGATGAATCTTGATTAAACAAATGTGCTCAGATCATATCTTTTATTTTCGTGAATAAATTTTCTTCCGTCCAAATGGGTTCTTTTCAATCGTTGTTGGAATTAAGTATGGTTGAGCTTGAATCGGTTACTTACCACAAAATACGATGCATCTTTTAATCCGAATTATACGTAACTTTCTTTTCCCTGAAAAAAACTACGAGAATTATTTGTCAAAGGCTGAAAGTTATTTACGTTGTATGTGGCCTTCTTAAGCATTGGAAGCTTCAACTTAGACATTTTGTGGTCAAGGTTTGCTGGAAATGAGCGAGAGATCATTTTATTGTGAAAAAGAAAAAGTAACAAGCGCTGAAAAGCATAATCAGTGAATAAAATATAGGGACGTAATAGTTTACAAATTTTAACATCCAAAATGTTGGTTAAAGTTTTAAAATATCTTTAAAATCCATGAGAATGAAATTGTAATCCACAAGAAACAAATGGGATTAATAATAAAACAATCCGTGATGTAGAATATATGATTGTTGTTAAAGTGAATTACAGAAACGAAAATTCTAACACCTGTTCTCTATTCTTAGTCCAGCAGCATTGGCTCTTGTACACTCTTCAACCAAAGCGTCTCGTGCGGTGGAGATTCTGCTTGAAACTAAAGGAGCATCAAATGCAGCGCAATCTATCCAATCCTTCAAGAGGTCCTCCTGGCCCCATATATCAGGAATCCAAACCCTTCCAGCTACTTCAACTCTATGCCTCTTCAGCCTCTCGCGTCCACTATCCTCTCCCACACTTGTTTCTTTTGCAACATCCATTTCAGGCTCTTGCAATGCCATTTTCTCCTCCTTGCAAACAAGGGTTTTTGAAGAAGATGGGTTTTGTGCAACACCCTCATCATGGATCAAGGAGATGGGGTCTTGTTGTTGTTGCTGCTGCTCTGTCATGTTGATGATATCTTTAGATGGATGGGGACTGTTTAGGCCCAATGGCTGAGAAGGAATCTGGTCATCAGATTCAGCAGAGGATTGGTGAGCCATGAATGAGTTATTATGTTATCTTTTCATGCAGAGAGAGAAAGAGAGAGAGAGAGGAGTGATCTTATTTGTTTGTGTGCGCTGTAATATCCTGGATGCGTTGCAATCTTGTTGTGTAGAGGAGATTTGAAATTGGAGAGGATGGGTTTGTGTGGGGAATAAAGCAAAGGGAGTGGGTGGGAAATTAGTTTACACGTCGCCCACAAGAGTTTCTTTTGAATGGTAAGTGACAAACGTACGTGTCTTGTTTGATATGGGATTCTATTTGTGTGGCTTAGTTCCCACTCCCTCTGTATTCATAAATGCCAAAATGGAATGAAAAGAAAAAGAAATACCCTGCACTCAGAAAGGACACTGGCTTGTGCTGTGGGATTCCTTGTATTGATTTTTCGAGGATTTTGTGTGTGTATGATTCTTAGATTTCAGCCAATGAGATTGGATTATCTGATTTTTTTTTTTTAATTTTCTTTTCTCTCGGCAAGGTGTTATTATCTTTTTCATTATTATTCAATCCAAATTGAAAATATAAACACTTGTATTGTGACATGTTTTTTATGATACAGATACTCTTACATGCCAGAAGAGATATTTGTGTTTCCTTTTTCTTTTTCCTTAGGGGAATATTATTGTGAGGTCTTGATTACACGAAAAATATTTACTTCATAATTACGAAATACAAGTATCAAAATTTATTATCATATATAAAAAATGAACTCTTACAAAAATCAAAATGACTATATTTTTAATGCATGTAAAAGAATATCAAATTGATTATTGAAAATTTTTTTTTTTTTAAAATGTGTTGATATTTATAAATAAATTATTTTTTCTTAATAATTTTTTTTCATTCCTAACACATTTGAATCCTAAAGTATTAGTTCATTTTGTCAAATCAAAATTATTATTAAATACGAATAAACTGATAATTCATTATCAATTTAGATAAATTTAAAATTGACCAACCGGAATATAATATAATCATTCATAGATAATACAATAACAATTTTATGATATTATTTAATCTTGATTTTTATAATAAATATTTAAAAAATAAGTGTATAATCATTAAATTCATTCTTTAATTTTTTATGAATAACATTTTTTTTCCAAGTCCCATTCTCTCCCTCAACCTCGTGTCTTGTAATTTCTTTCCTTTTCTCCCTCAAACTATTTACGTACATGAACTGCCAAATAGCTGATAAAATAAAAGGCTGTATTGTTCTTCAGCGATTCATACCGCGTTATTATACTTTGTTATCTAACATGCATCAAACTCACCCCACATCTCAATTATGACATTTGTTATTACATATGGTACATGAGTCTTTTCATTAATTCACCCAAAAAAATGTCTTTTCATTATTATATTTATATATAAGATATTTCATTACTAAGACATGCAGGGTATCTAGGTATGAATATTATATGGTTGAAAACATAGTTAATTGATTTAATTAATAAATTTGTTAAACTTCATCATCTTACATTTATTATAATAGTTTCCACAAATATATGATTTTTTTTTAGAAAATATACTACAAACTACCATGTAAAATAATTAGTTTCAAGTCAAACTAACAATGATTTGTGATTAAATAATAATGTAAAATTATTTTACATTGTCAATATATGATTATTAATTTTTTTTAAGTTGCATAATAAAAATAATTTTTATTAAATAAAAGAGAATAGTTTAATTAAATAAAATTACAAATTTATTTTTATTAAAATATTTCCACAAATATTATAATAAACTTCATTGAATTATAAATTGTAACAGAGGTTAAGATTATTAATTTTTATAATAATTATTTCATATAAAATTACTTACTTCAGAACTCAATTTTGTTTTTATCTATAAAAATAAAAAATAGTAGTAAAAAGCTTACATAACTGACGCACAGTAATAAACTTATTGTAATGGTTTTAGCTTTAATAAATTTGGTCACGTTGTTTTAACTATTATCCTATTGGTCAATAATATTACATCCTTTTATCGATTACTTCATATGCAAGTTGAAACAAAATATGGTCAAAAGAGGATCAACGGAAACAAAAACTAGTTGATTTCAAGAGGCATAGTTAATTATTCATTATAAATTGTTTCACCCATTTCATTCACCCTTCTCTTATAATTAAGTACACCATGCATGCAATTCCTTGAGTATATTCTCTCTACTCTAATACTAAACTATACTAAAATCACTATTCATTTAAGTATTAGAATGCTTGTACATGTCTATTGTCGATCCACCAATTGATGTATATGAAGCAATCCAAAGTCGTTTAAATTTCACTCAACATATACTTGTAGATTCAACATTCTTTATCAATTAAGAACAAAATTATTATGTTTGTTTATTATTCACAAAAAGTTGGATCCAACTAAAAAAAATAAACATTCAGACCATGAGTTATAATGTTAACAAAAATAAGTTTATGATGTTGAATGGAATAAATAATTGTTTACCACATTGATATTCACAATATGTACATAGTTTATATACCAGTAAATCTTGGATAAAAAAATAAAATAAATCTTAGCTGATCCTCTTATTAGGATAACCAAAAAATCTTAAATTATTGTTCTAATTAAAATAAATAGAAAATTTTATCATTATCTTAATTATAGTGACTAAAAAAGTCTAAATCATTAAACCAATGATTACAACAAATAATTAGATGTATGATTAATGATCTTGGAATAAAAGAACAAGTAAGATACAACTAGAATTTTCTTTGATAAATTGACATCATCTTATCATTGCAAAATTTGTGCATAATTATTATTATTTCTTGCTACGAGAAATGAGAGTTCATTTGGCTTTATATTAGAGTTTGTTTCTTCATTTCTTTTAAACAAAACCCTAACATAGAGAACCTTTTTTCTTCTTTTTTTCATTTGATGAGTAGATATTTTTTTCTAACAATTTTTCTGTTATATATATTCTACAAGGACGAAAGTATACATTTTTCTGTTTTTTATAGGTTAAGAATATTTACACTATACTTTTAATTCGACCAAATAGGATTACTATATGCGTCTATAAATATTCAAAATTGGTCATTTTTTAGATAGATTACAAAACTGTTAATATATATTTTTCAAAAAAAAAATATATTGATTTTTGTACAAATAATTTATACAAACTTTCTCGTACCTAGTTTGGTACTTATTTTAGGATGCACAACATTAATGCTTAAAATTGAGATGGGGTTAGTTTGGTTATATTGTCGAAGCTGAGAATGACAAGTGGATAAACCGATCAAGTTCCTTCGTCACTCAGTTGTTTTTCTTTCTTCATTTTTGGTCAATTGTCACTCAATTGATTCGAAACGAGGTTCTGATACGAAGGTGTGGACCTTCCTTACCCTCCCAATCACATGGGCGTGTTTTTGTTAGGCTCTAAAGAATTTCAGAATCAAATTGATGACGAAAGCTTTAGAGTGTATTTTCATGGGTACAAAATTAATTTTGAATAAAAAATGATTTTTAATAAAAATAATTTTAAAGTGATGTGATTTATATTTTCATGTTTTATTTAAAATATAAATTAATAATAAAAATTTCCTAACACAAAAATTATTTAAAATGATTTCAAATTAAAATTTAATTTACGAGTGTAAAACTAAACATATAAATATTTATCTAATTTTATGTTACCTGATATTTTAACGTAATTTTAAATTATTTAATACGAATTTAAACACATTAGACATGATTAAATATAAATTTTTAACGAAATTAATAATTACTTTTGTATTATCATTATTATGATTTTGTACAAAGCATGAGTATCGGAAGAGAAGCCAAACAGCCATTTGAAAATTCGGGCTTTCGAAGTGTTCGACCGACGAGACGGGATTATGGAATGCAGCCTAATATTTTGATTTGATACCTAGAACTTTCAAAGTTTTTTATCACTCATCTATTTGAGTATATATGCATAACTATGGATTAATTTACATGATATTCATTTATTGCATAGCAGTGTAAACGAATCAACTACATAGCCTTCAACATATAATATATTTCAAATAAATTAACAATAAACCAAATATCGTACACAATATAATTTAATACCATATATACAACTGAAATAAAAAATGCTTAGGGAATATATTTGTATTTCTGCACAATGCTACCAATTTTTAAATAAATACATTGCTCTACACTATAGACTAAAGCGATAATTTATGAATTAGAAAATTGGTTGGTTGGTTGTCACCAAGTCAGTAAAAATGTTAATAATACAAAATTCGCAAATAAAGCTACAAAAGCATCAACCTCGTCATGATGTACTCTTTGCATTATTGATTGACTTCCTATCTTGCAAAGGAAGAAAACTAACTTCTTTTGGAGCCCGACTAGTCACTGAACCATGATAATATGCTTCAGGTTTTGAGATTTAAGCGTTTAACTAGAATTGATCAGGGATCAAATTTAGGTTTATAATACAAATATATTAAGTGTAAATAAAATCAAGAAAATGTTGTAATATGTTTCTGAAATAATTAAATTAATCACATAAATAAGTATTAAAATAAAGTACTATTTAATATTGTTATAAGTCTTGATTAAATGAGCTGATTGGGTGACTACGAAGTGCCAAATAATGTCGACGTTTCTATCTCACTAAGTCAGTTAAGGTGGATGACAATAGGTCGGAAGCCAGTTCACATCTTCTCTCACTCTTATTCTCTAAAAATTATTTCATAAAATAATTTTAAAAAACAAAAACATAATCAAATAACCAGTTGTGATTACATTGTTTCCTGATTTTTTCGGTCACTTTCACCAATTCCGCATTGAATGTAAGGACGATATTTGAGATCCAATAGAAGAGCCCGTACACGCACATGGTGAAGTACACCGCAGTTTTTTAAACTGATTTGGCTGGAAAACCTATATAAGGACAATATTTAAGGACTGAATTTGATCTAAGCATATCCTTTAATTTGCTATTTCATAATTTTGAGCGTGAAATATCGGCAGAAAATGAGGCTTGAGACAAGTTAAATGCCATAACTTGCGATATTATAAACCGTAAGGATGTAAAATATTATTGCGGAGACCCACTTGAGTGAGTAAGAAGTCTGTCTTGGCAGAAACAGAATATCTGGCTTGTGAGAATATTAGAATATCGAATTCTAATTTACTTTAAAACCTGTGGTTCACTCGGTTTGCAGTTGTCATAATCTTCATTTGATGGTAACACTAACAACCCAAATATCTATAAGAAGCCCTGACCATTGCTGATATATTCTCTGTACAAAAATACAAGCTAATAAACTTAAAAAAATATGCCAACAAGCCTGAACTCAGAACACAATGGTTTAGAAAGTACTTTGCTTTCATGAACAACTGTATACATAATACGAACCTAAAAATGCAAAAAAGGGAAAAACGGGATCTAATACCTAGACTATCCCTAAAAATTGTTTGGTGAGGAGATTAAAGAAGTTGGGGGAAAGGAGTATTAAGCTCTTGGATAACGTGAGCGCCCCTTCTTCTTTAAGAATTCGGGGATCTCAACAAAACTACCATCAGTGAAAGAGGAAGATCGCCGATTGATACCAATGGTATCTCCTTGTGTGAGTTGACTGGCCTGCATTTTTGACAAAAATCAGAATAATCAGAGAGGAGGAGGAACTGTGACTAGGGGCGGCAGATTGGCACACCATGGGTAGTAAACCATACCTGTGTGGGCCTCCCTTCGCTTTCTTCTTGACGCTTGAATCCAGTTGCAATTAATGTTATGCTTACCTAGATGAAACCAAATTACATGGCAAATTTAAAAAATGATACGACACAACATGACTATGATAAAACATATATAGTATAAAATTAACATAAAAGCACAAATCTTAAATGAGAGAATCAATGTTTCAAAAGTTAACATTAGTTATTATAGATATAGTAAAATAGTATCATTTATCTAATTATCATAGTATTTCCATTTGTATTGGTACCAAAATTCAAAAGAATAAGGGTAAATTATACTTCTTCCTGAGATGGGATTCTATTTGTGTGGCTTAGTTCCCACAGCCCACTTGCTGAGTATTGAAAAATAATACATCCATCTCTTAGATGCTTAAATTACATTACCCACCCACCCTCCAATTTTAAAAGACACTTCCCTCCACCGATAGGTGAATATGCAATACATTTTAATCCATTTTAATATGAATGAGCTTCTTGGAGACATTTTTTTCTTGCTTTGTGATTCTTGACATTATCAACAGCTAGTTTTGAACCCACACTGTCAATTATGGAATTTTAAAACATACAATAAAGAATTTGGATGAAGTTCAAAAGCTGATAGGAGGGTGTTTAAAATTTATTAAAATTTTATTTTATCCTCTGAACTCTAAAGTCCTAAATCAGCAATGGGATGCTCAAAATTAACTTGGTGACATTAAAGAAAGAACAAATATCTCTAGGAAGCTCATTCATAGTGGTTCACCACTACTAGTGGATTTGTTTATATTGAAATAGACTAAAATGTAGCACGTTTCATCTCTCAAAAGAGTGTAATTTTGAAAATTGTTAGAATTGTGGAATTTTAGGTATAGAAGGAGGTAGAGAGATAAAAGAGAATGCAATACTGACTGATATTAACTGAAATGTATTACAATGTACTGATGTATTCATTATGTTCATAAAACCTAGAGTACTAACCCTTATTTTTACCAATCACAATCCTAACTAATTAAGAAAACAAATTATGATAAGATAAGAAAATAAAGAGACGAATCCTAACAGATATTGAGAAAATAAGGAAACTAAGAAGAAAATTTAAGATATGATAAAATATTTTTAGATATTTTCATATATTCTAACAAATTAGATGAGAGAACAGTGTAATTTAAGCATATTTCAAGGGTGAAGAAGTCTATTTATCAAAAAAATAAAAGTAAAAATTGCACAACGTAGGTAGGAGTATCTAAAATGTTTGTGAAGTATGTGACACGGGTATGGCTAATATTTTAAAGTACATGTGCTTCCTATAAAGGAAGGCATATTTGCTGTGTCTTGAACGCACTGGACGGGGGTAATGTTTTCCAATTCTTTTCTAGAGGAAGAGGAATATTGACATAACATATAGTTGTTAATATAAATCATATTTAAGGGTTTGCATAGCTTAACTTACTTGACCACTGAGTGATGGATCTATTACTGCTCCAAATATTAAATTAGCAGTGGGGTCCACAAGGTCATATATAACTTCTGCTGCAGCATTTACCTGTAAATGATAATATTAAAAGCCATAGCATACTTAATGACCATATTAAATAGAATGAGTATGATGAACTTAATAGATTGCAGATCATTAAATAGGTAGCTATTTAGAATTCAGAACTGAAGGCTAGTTTATTTATTTCTTAGCTCATGGAATGGATACAAAAGTATGCCTCAAACAATCGTTTGGTCACTTCAAAAACCAAGCTTACAAATTGCTCGCCAGAAAGATGTGACTACAGAAATACAGTAACTGGATCACTAGATGGTCGCGGATCTCTTTAACAAATATTTTATAAGCCTCAGAATGTTTGCCCTTGCCTAAATATCATGTCCATTGAAAACTGATACAACTCACAATCATGTAAGGAAGTGATATGATGGAATTGTTAAAAAAAAATCCTAACTTAATTCAGTACATGTTGCTTGTAGCAATTTCCTACAGTAATTGTATGACCCAGATTCCAAACAAAAAGGGAAGGATATTTTTCAAAATAAAAAGGAGAAAGAAAGAGAAGAAAAAACATTATGCATGATCACAGATGAAACAAATATCTAGCAAAGATAACACTAGGGAACAGAGGGATAGCTAGCTACCTCAAACAAGGTCAAATCACTTCCGCCAGTTATGTTCCATACAATTCCAGTAGCCCTTTCTATACCAATATCTAGTAAAGGTGACTGGATAGCATTTAATGCAGCATCTCTTGCCCTTGTTTTCCCTTCAATACAAAAAGAAGTCAGAAGATAAATTTTCAATTCAATAATATATGCAACTATGGATCAGAATATGCTCATCAATTCGATCCTCCTCCTCTTTCCCCATAAAAAATAGTGTAAGCCAATCAGAGGATAATATAATTATATTTTAATAATTAATCAGTTAAAAAAAACAGTGTATATGTGTATCATAGACTTGCAGGTAGCTTAGCCTACTCTCGAGGACCATTAAAGTATGTTCACCATCAATGTATGTGCTTCTCCAGAATTCTAAAGTGTGGCATAACCTTGAGAATTAATTTTATAATTCTCAGAACATGGGTTTGGGTCTAATTCAATCAAATAAAACCAGCTTATAAGATAAGGATTATCCCCCACTTACATACTCAAATTTAGTCATATTTCTAGTCAATGTGAAATTAAACTACCACCCTTGAAGCTGCAATTAAGGTAGCTCCCTAAGAAGCTGCAACTAAGGTGGGCTAGTGGTGACTGTACTTAAGGCGGTTTTCCAACAATAATCTTTCAAATTGCTTTGTTTGGATTTGCAATAGAAATTATAAAATAACAGTTTCAACTTTCAAGGCAATGCCAGCTATGCCTCTAAAACAATAATCAAATAATCCTTTCCTTATAGTTATAGACTAGTGCTCCATATGGTAAAGTAATATTTACAATTGTCCTTCTGCATATATAGTTCAAGTATCACAATACCCTCTACAGATATTATTATACAATATTCAGTAAGCAAAGCAGAGGTTTAGAAGCAATACATTGCCATATATTAAATTTGGGTACTCACTCTAGAACAAGAGGAATTTAAGGACCTACACCCTTTCTTAGTAAGCCATGTGAGATGTGACTTCTACAACAAGTACCTCACATTTTTTAATAATTTTTTATTCCTCTCAAATACCATTCTTTAAATTTAGTCATTCCTAATTTAGATTTGAATTTTAAATTTTGACACATCATACAAAATTAATAGACACAAAGATTATGTGTATTGATTGTTTAGTATATCGACAAGTTCTTCATTGGCTACCGATGGTCTAACACAACCCTCCTTTACACATATATCAATGAGTATTGATTCAAATAATTTATTTTCATAATCGCATCATTAATTCCAAAAGTCTTATCTCTTTAATTTATTTCTATCTATTAAATAGAATTCTCATTATTGAAAGTCAAGACATCCATTATACTTTTTTCTTTCTTAAGATAACTGACTTCACCATTCTTTAACACTTAACAATGATGATATTTTTATCTCTTTATACTTATATGTGTAAATTCATATTTCAAAACTTACTTAAATTTAAAAATAACCGCACAATGTACGGAAAACTAGCTAGTTTTATTTAGGTCAAATAGAAGATCAGGATTGAGGACCACCAATGCATCTCCATCTGCAGTTCCTATACATACCAGTTGCTGTTCCTATCCCCATAAGTGAAGAACCTGCATTGGCCATTATAGCTCGAACATCAGCAAAGTCTACATTCACCAATCCTGGTATCTGCAATCAATTAAAAAAAATTAATGAGCATTAATGATTTTACAGACAGACACCATCAACTTTAAACCCAGGAAACATATAATCAGGACATCTTATTAGTGAGATGACCAGAGTATGTTTTGCCTACATGCATCCAAAATTGATAACAAAAAATTATATGAATTCTAGCAAAAAATTAATGGTAAGACATAATTTTGAACCAACATATCAAACAACTAAATGAATCAGGTAGGGACTACTGAATGTCAAAATATACTCAAGGTTCCCTTCTTGTTCTTTCTTTCCTTTTTACTCCTTTTACAATCAAGATTTGGTGGGAGAAAGAAAAAGAACAAATCAATGACAGGAAGGTATTTGTCCATGTTCAAAGATCTTCATGATTCCATACCGTAATAATATCAGATATACCACGAACACCTTGTCGAAGAATATCATCAGCCAGATTGAATGCTTCAGTTACAGGGGTAGATTGAGAAACTGCAGTCAGCAGTTTGTCATTTGGAATAACTATCAGCGTATCAACATTATCTCTTAAGGCTGCAATTCCTTCTTGTGCTTGAACAGCCCTTCTCCGTCCTTCAAATGAAAAAGGAGTTGTGACAATACCAACAGTCAGTATACCCATTGCCTTTGTGATACCAGCAATAACTGGAGCTCCACCAGTGCCAGTTCCTCCACCCATTCCAGCCTGCACAAATGAGTTCTAATTTTTCAAGTTTACTGAAATATAGCAATAATGAACAGTTTAGTAGAACTGCAAGTGCCCCTACTGCCAATTAATAGGCAATAATAAATAATTAATATTCAAAATTCAAAACAATAAAGACTAGAATTTTATAGTTGTCCTAATAATTTTCCTCCTAGAATTTATAAAGATATATTTGCCATTGTAGAGGTTTCGATTTCTTTGATATTATTATTATGTAATCTAATAAGCTAAATATTGAACTTCAACATCAAAATAATAACAAATATTTGCAATACCATTTCACTGACGGTAAATTTCCAAATAAAATATAATGAATTTTTTTACTTCAAAGTATTGGTAATTACCTACAAGTGACAGCAATGCCATCACACTCACAGTATTTGAAATTGTTAATTGCTTACTTAAAAAAATAAACCCATAATTTTTATAATTCAAAATGATGACCCAGGAAAGTGATATATTTATAGCAATTTTCAAACAAGTTGACAATCTAACCATCTAAGGGTAGCAGTCCATCATGAAATATATTTTTATAGAGAAATGAATAAATGAAAAAGTGCCTTTGACCATAAAATGATAGCTTTCAATGAAAGTGGAGATGCCAGCAACTAAGCCGTATGGTGGTTGATGTGTAAACTAGTTTTTTACACAGCAAACAGCTATATTATTATTAGAGATGTTGCAATTTATTGTAAGGATTAGTTTTTCATTTATATGAATGTGCCAGTGTTCTTTTTATTCTAGTGAGGGAGTTTGGAGTGTCAAATTACCTGATAATGATATTATTCATGATTTTGTATTGGTAATTGGTAGTACAACTACAAACCTCTGTTTCATCCCCTATTAATGTTCCCCCTCCACAAAAGAACCAACAGTCGAACACCATTTAAGAGCATACATAGAAAATGAATGTGATAAAGAACTATTACTTATAGCTTCGATATCTCAAATTTTAACAGCTTCAAGAAATGTAAAAATATAAAATGATTCACAAAACAATATGCATCAAGTTGTGAAGGTCAAATAACTTAGATCATGCAGCTGAATACCCCCATAACAAATGTTAAAGAGAGCATGCAGAATAAAAATTTAAGCCACACACTAGTATAACCCCTCAGATGTAATCCCTTGATAACCTCTTTGTAGAATATTGTAGCCTATTCCTCCTTGCACAACATGTTACCCTATCCTTTCTTTTTCTATAAAAACATACATTACCCTATCCTACTTCAAGTTATGATTTTACAAACATATAGTTTGATATTACAATAGAGCATATATAATAAAGTACAAACCATGTCAACTGATGTGATGCTAACAAGTGTACTAAAAATAAAATTCATAATGCAAAACTATAAGCTGTTAGCATAAGCTATAACTAAAGAAAGGTGATCAGTTAAACATACGGTAACAAAGACCATGTCAGCTCCATAAACTGCCTCCTGTATTGATTCCTTGCTTTCCTTGGCAGCATTCATGCCAATCTCAGGGTTACCACCGGCACCAAGTCCTCGGGTAAGCTCCTGACCGATTTGCAACCGGTTATGAGGAATGACCGGTGACATTCTCATGGCTTGAACATCAGTATTAACAATCCAGAACTCCACACCATTCATGGAGCTCTCTATCATGCGGTTGACCGCGTTTGACCCGCCTCCACCCACACCAATGACTTTGATCTTTGCTTCATTGTAGTTACTCGGAGTCGTGGCTTCTAAACTTTCAGCCACGTTTCCACCTGAAATGTCCTTTCTAGGTCTAGGGTTGTTCAATGCACTCCCTCCTTCTCCTCTGAGCATGGAAACCTCAGGGTGTAGATCCAGAAAAGGATCCTTGCGACTGATGCTGTGGGAATTCGCCGAGCACTTCACTTGAAACGAACCACACTTTCGATTCCCATACAAGTACTTGCTCTCTTGAGTTTTCAAGAAGCACGATCTATTACCGTGATTCTCGGAAATTGTTCTCCCTCCAACAACAGACAGTACCCCCGCTGAATTTCTAACATTCGAAGGTATATAACACGTTGCCATCCTCACGGTATCGAAATTCGTGGCTTCTGACAAATATGCGAAAAAATTAACAGAAGTAAATTCAATACGCAAAAATTGCAATTCGCTCCCAATTATTTCTTCCTATACCTGTTCGTGGAAATAAACACAAAAAGAAATAAATAAATAATCGCCGAAATATTAGGGCAAAAGAAGGATAATTAAGTGTACTATGCCAGAGTGTAGCTTGTGTCGCGTGGTGCCGTTAACAGTAATAGTATAAGTGAATGAAATGCACGAGAAAGGTAATGAGAAAGTTGAAGGGGAAGTACGAAACATTGCAGAGATGAGAAGATAGAAGACCTGAGAAAATTGAAGGGGTATGAGAAAGTGAGAGTAGCATTTGAGTGGTGAAAACCAACTGTGGAAATGGTTTTTTTTTTTTTTCTTACAAAGTGAGTTTCTCCATTTTCACGATTCTGTTTTTGTTGATAGATGAAAAATGAAAATGGTCCGCAAAGTGGTTTTTGTTTCCGTGCGATGAGCTTGCCAACGGCATATACAGACAGGAGACCTTTGGAATTGAAAACCCCTAGTCGGCGAGGGGTTTTCATGCTCTCACTATCTCTAATTTTTTAATTTAAAGAAATTACAGTAAATATATAATTTAATTCCAAAACAAAATATTTGTGTTAATTTGATTTGATACTTTTTATTATATACAATTTTCCCATATTATAGTTAATTTGTTTTGGAATAACCTATCCAATGTCTAATTTGTGGTAAAAAAAAAAATTAAAAATTAAAGGTACATTAATTCCATAAACTTTTTTTTTTTTTTTAGAGTTTATAAGATTATAGTTGTTTGAGACCGAAGAATACTAAACTAAACTTTTTTTACATCTATATAAATATTTTTTATATTATTATCTTTTATATTTTTAAAATAATAAATATCTAATTTGGTTATTAAATTCAAGTGTAGCTAAATTTTAAAATAATTTCTTAAAATATAAAATGTTAATCAATTTGTTCAGTCCATTATTTTTAATAAAATAAATTTATTTGTATGATAGATTAAGTATCACATCAACATTCATGTAAGCATTTATATAAATTACATGTTTTACAAACCAAATTAACACTTTTAGTTTTAGGGATCAAATTAATACCCATTTCATCTTTATGTATTTTTTTTTTTTCATTTCACCTTCGCAAGAAAGTCAATTTACTCTCTAATTATATAAATTTGGTATCAATTTAGTCTTTAAATTTACTTAGTATCCATTTAGTCTCTAAAATCACATTAATAAAAACATGTTTATCCTCACATGTGCATCATTTCATTAATCATATTTGTACCAATTTCAAATTAGTATAATAGATTAAACAAAAAAATGACTAGATCAATCAATTGAAAAAAAAAAAAATCACATCAGTAGATTAAAATCAAAATGAACAAAACAAATTTCTATTACCAAAATCAACTTATCACACAAATCATCATATCAATAAATAAAACAATCGGCATATTAGTAAATCAAATGACTAAAACCAACATTCATCATAAAAAAAATTAGAATAAGGAGTAGAATTTTTGTGTGTGGTCCAATGTGTATTAGTTATTTTTCTTGTTTGTCAATGAATACACAAATAGTATTCCATAAAAAAAACAATGAAAATAATTTTGAGTGAAGCAAAAGTGAATGTGTCTGAGTTGTGAAGTGCAACATTGGTTTAATAATGAAAAAGCGAGAAGAAAATGATAGGAAAATAGAGTTGTGTTTGTATAAGTGATGAGCTATGTGTGTGTTGTGTAGTGCTCGAGGTGGATAATAATTGTGAATGTTTTAAGTAGTGTGCTTATTAGAATGAAGAAAATAATAAAAAAAAAGCAATAAGGAACTCAGGTGAGGTATCAAAATGGGTGAGTGTTTCTATGAACTATTCAAAGGGATAAATCGGAGTGATATGAAAAGTGTGAGTGTACATCCATCTACTACATTAAGTGTGTTGAAAAAGCATAAACTAGTGAATGTAAAATATGCCTATGTGTCATGTTGTGATAAGAGGAAAATTTTTATCCAACTATGAATGTTAGTGATGAAATAAAAGGAAGAGTGTGATCTATAGGTTTGCCCTCATGTGAGTTCCTAGTGGGAGAGTGATGAAAGTCTAATGTGTGTGGATTTAAGAGAATCGTTTTTTAGTGTTATTAGTGAGTGAATAATATTGGGTGTGTGAATGTGCATGACAATTGCTCCATTTAAGGATTCAACATCATATCTTCAATGGAGACATCAAGTTGTGATTAACATCTAACACAAAGTCAATAAGACAATAACACTATTTTTTGGTGCATTTTCTTTGGTTTCACTATCAAGGTCTTATGGAATAACCATATCGAGTATATGTTAATTGGAAGATGATTGTCAATTAAAGTTCTAGCACATCATATTAAGGTGGAAACGAAGGGGTGACTTTGTTAGATCAAACTCATTACAATGTCATGTGATGTTACAACTTTGATTACAAAATTAAATAAAATTTTGTGGAAATAAAATATTTTTTAATAAATAAAATTGTGAATAAATTTTCATTATTTAAAGTAAATAAACAAAATCAACATGCAAAAAAAATGCAAAATAAGTAAATATTATTAGGAAACAAAAAACAACAAAGATAATAGATTGAATACCATGTATAGCAATAAAGTATGAGAGACTTGTTAACAACATATTTCTTAACACATTTTTTTAACCACCTTATCACTTATTGGTTGAATTTTTTTGAAAATTACAAATTCAATAAAGAGAAACATTAAATACAAAGTGGGATCACCACTAAAATTTGTAATTTTCAATGAATTTCAACCAATAAGAGAGAATATATTTAAAAGAGTGTGTTGCTAACATTTTTCAAAATACAAATGTGTTTCACACCTTAACATGATACAACTCATGAGTAAAAATAGTCAAATATATGCCACAATAACATTAGAATGTTTATCAAAATATAAAATATCACAATCAATAAAAGAGATGAAAGAGTTCAACAAAAAATACATAAAAACAAATCTTAACAATAAAAGATTCATGACTCCGTGTGTTGGTTGAGGACTTTTGGTCTAACTAATATAGTGTGTTTTTAAATTGATCTTTCTTTAAACTAAACAAGTGTACAACTAGGTGTTGTCTCAAGTCACACGTAGACAAAGTCACCAAACCCTTTTGTGGCTCAACACATTCACTTTATTGAAATATTGAACACCATGATCATCCATACAATGAAGGAGAACATTGAAATACATAAGTAAATATGACCCTCTTTGTCATATCCCACATGATAACCATTGCAAATCGTTACATGCATAAGAACCTTAATTTTCTTAGCAAACTTAATGTTTAGCACACTTAAGTGCATTTTGCGCCTTGTCATTTGATATAAAAACACAACCACTATAAAACAAAACGACAAAACATTCAAATACATATACTATAAAAATATGTATAGACAACACACAAACAATATAATAATATTTTTGTAATCTATTAAAATCAAACACAATATCAAAAAGCTTACAACACTTATATATCTTGTTACTAAGTCAGACCTTAATAATAAATAATATAATAGTATACATGTTAACACTATAAAATATAAACAATTATTCATCTCAAAGAATCAATATTAATTATTTAAAGATACATATAATTAAAATTTAAGAAAAAATAACAATGAGATAAAGAAATTATTAAAATTTTAAAAAAATTAAAAATATTAAATAATAGCAAAAAGAGTAAAGTAAAAAATACAATATAAAAATGATAAATCTATTTTATTATATAAATATAAATAATTTTTATTTTAAACTATGCAGTTTATTTTTTTACGTTTAAATTACCCATAAAAAATGTTTGCTAAAATATATACAATTTATATTATTAAATTAAATAAAAAGACCAACAATACATTTTTAATACACTTTTATTAACTTTGCTACCTATTGTATTTCTTTACTTTATTAAAAGAAAATACATTTTTATTGTTAGATAAATTACGGGCTAACAGGCCGTTATGATTAGGCCACACAAGCACGTATGTTTCTTCCGGAACGTTCTACGAGAAGCATAGCCACAACGTGGTGGCCACGCGCCTAACCCAAAAAAAGAGGAAATGCTTTAAAATGACGAAATTATCCTAACGGGACAGAGATAGTTCATCTTCAATGGCTTCGAAGGCGATGAGCGTGGCAGCGGAGAAGATAGGGACGGCGGCGCGGCGCCAAGCCGTGACGTTAACGGACGCCGCCGCCTCGCGAATACGGCAGTTGCTACAGCAGCGCCAGAGGTCCTTCTTGAAGCTCGGAGTCAAGGCTCGCGGCTGTAACGGCTTATCCTACACCCTCAATTACGCAGGTCTCTCACTCTTTCCAATCATCCATTTTCATAATATATCGTATATCTTCTAGATTTGTGGAACACAATTTCTGAAATAACTTAGCTGAATTGATTATGAATTATTCGTTTTGGAATCCCCGTGGCATAATCATAGGAGAAAGGTTGATCGTGAATGAATTAGGTTCGGCTCGTTTGATTACCTTTCTTATGCATAGGATTGAATCCATTTGGTTTTTAAATTTTCATTAGGAGTATTCCGCGTACACAATCCTTTACTTTCGAGGAATCCTGCATCGGTGCTTGTGAGTGACCCATTTTTCTCAACTTTTATGATTTGCTCCTATGACGAATCTTTGAGATCATATCTTATTATAATCTGAAACTAGATGAATAGGTGATTTAGAGTTTTGTTTACTTGTTTCTGTTTTCATATTTCTTTGGATGTTTTATGCTCTTCGAGTTTACACACAATAGCATGCAAATGCTCAATTCATTTATTGGAAGTCACATTTGAGTTGATGAAATGAGTCATACCTTGAAGTTCGTCAACGAGGAAGTGACCTAAGTAACAAGGTTATTAGTGGAAGTTATGACAACAGTCAACAAGAAGGCCTTTAATCCACTGGGTGAACTATGCCACATGTATCATTCAGCACCATGGAGCTCTATTAGAACATTTTTAACTCTTGTTTATTTCATCTCCAAAATGAAACTTGCATTCCATTGTCTTATTTATTACTTAAGTTTAGAAGATACTCCTCCTCTTGACTAATTAGCTATAACTATATCATTAGTCAAAAACATGCATTGAGCCATTGAGGTATGTCAAACACTAAGGTAAATAAGTACACCTCTAAATTCACCTTTGGTGCAGACCTATTTTGACATGAAAATCTTCTGTCCCAAATATGAGTAACATCGATAGAGTTTAATCCTGTTGGGAAATTATTATTTTTGTGATTTTGTCTACTGATTATTCCTTTCAATTGTGGTGAGCTGGAGATGGATGCATTATGACTTTTTGAGCTTAGATTCCTTCCTGTTGCTTTTGACAGATGATAAAGGGAAGTTTGATGAGTTGGTTGAGGATAAGGGTGTTAAGATATTGATTGATCCAAAGGCCCTTATGCATGTCATTGGAACTAAAATGGATTTTGTAGATGACAAACTAAGGTAAATGTTTTCTTCAACACCTTTTCTTCATGGTCAACTTGTATTTATCTTTTGTTTATTGCATTGTGTTCTGGGAATGGGATGAGAAATCTGTCTATAAACAGTTGCCATATATTGGTTGGGCACCTGGGACACAGATATCTTAAGATTATTGTCTGAAAACTTTTCCATCTACATCAAATTTAGCTATTGTCTTCCCTCATGTATCTTAATAACTTAGTCCTATCCTGTTGGTTGTTTTTGGATGGAGAGATTCATCATCTCACAAATTATACAGTTTCTATTGGAGTTTTCTGAAATTGGAAAATATTCACATTTTTTGAATGATGTCTGATTTTAAGGTCAACATACAATACCAAACATTCGATTATTATAATCATTAGTGAATTTCTTCTTCATCTTAATGTCGTCACTGACATCAATATCACACTGTAATTTTTGCTACCTCTCCCACCCTTCCACACTGGTAATACCTCCAATATGTTTATGCTTGGTTCTATAAATTTTATAATAATCCATGCATTTGTTACTCGGATGAACTGGACCTGTTGTGCCAATATGCTGGCTGTAACACCCATGAATATTTTAATGGTAAGTCTCATTTAAAACTGATATTAAGGATTTCTATCTAGTCTGGCTATTAAATTTAGATTTATTATGACATGATAGCACATGGATGAAACTAGATCAAAAGTTCGAGCTTGTTATTTGGTTACTTCTAATTAAACACTTTTGGATGTATTTGTGTTCTAACTGATCTTAATGATTGTTCTGTACCCTTTATCTAATTTAGAATAACATGGCACTACAAACTGTGTCCAAGTAGGTAAATTTGAAATCTTATTTCTTAGTATTGATACTCATGGTTTGGATGATAATGTTGCACTATTTTGCAAATGATGTTATTCGATAATCATACTTATTATTTAAAAGAAACATATAGAATCATTTTTAATGGAATTTAGTTTATACAAGATATTCATCTTAGTAGTAAGAAGGTCTGCACTAATGCTTAGGCGCATAATTATTCTATTGTGGACCAATTTGGTCATATGTCATCTACTTCATGCTTCATTTGGTCATATGTCATCTACTTCATGCTTCATCGAATTCTTAATACAAGCAAACAGTTAAGAGCATGACTAACACGTGCAATCCATAAAATATAGGACTTATGATATGTAGAAGTCTGTTCATTTCATAGATTGAGACACTCCAAATCAGTAATTTACAGAGTTATTGAATAGAGACACAAATTAGTTGTGGAGGAATTGACTCTCAAAAACAAATATATTCAAAGCTTGTGACAGATATACCATAGATTAAACACATGTTACATCATATGAAATCTGCACATTAAAAAACTCTCTCCTCATACAAAATCAGCGTGCTATAGAGTTTAAAACACATGCAAACCTGTCCTTACTGCACACTTAGCTTACAAATCCAGCAAGTTTCAACTAAGAATACGATAATACAATTATTCTCAATTAATTAACTCATCCAATTGCTAAGAAGCCTACTTTCTTCTACCAACACTTGAAAGTCCCATGAGCGCTAATCCCTCTTCAATTAGCAAGTATGTAATCCTTACTTCTCTATCTCATCTTGTAGCTTTCTTAAGAGGGATATGCAAGGGGATTTGTAACACTCAAACTTCTTCATTCTCTTTCTAGGTGCTGCATGAAGGAGAAAAATGAATTATTTTTCTCTCTAACCAGTCACTTGGTGGGGTAAAAAATGAGGTAGAATGTCTCTCTTAGTTGGTCAATAAGGAGGAGAATTGGTGCTTTCTCATCCTTCCCACTTACATTATGTTTTGTGACTTTGTCACCTTAAAATCTCTCTCAATCTTAAATAACTTTTAATAATCACCACTTACCTAGGTAATTTGGGATATTCTATTATTTCCAAAGAACAAATGGATTTGATCTATTAGGAGTAGTTCCTTGTCATAATTTTTCTAACTTGTATCCTTACTCCTAATTTTCACTTAAATATTCTTGTCAGTTGATTTCCTAATACCTCTTAATTATTTTGACCATGTTATGTCTATCTTTGCTCGATTTGTAATCTTCAATCACCATAATTAAATTAATTATAAATTGGACATTTGATATTATATTTTGGCAAATTGAGGAAATTTTCACTATCTTATATTATACCATTTCACTATCTCTTGGAATTAATCCTCTAACTAATCATATTTTATCATCATTTTTTAATCCTCTCTTTCTTCTTTCTAAAATTCTCTATTAATATGATTAAACCTATTTATCTGATACGCTCATAGCACATGTTTATACTCGAGAGAAAAAATATGGGCTGAAAAGTAGTGGAGGGTAGTGGGCTGTGTGTGTATGAAAGGAGATATGCAAGGGAGGAATTAGAGGAATGGGAAGTGCTCACTCCTCATTATAGGGGAAATGCAAAAGGAAGAGTTTGTTAGAAGGGAGTGGAATGGCTGAAACAACATGGATAGCTGTCACGTGTTTAGTGGAGAAGGGAATGGTGGTACAGTACCTTATGAGGAGAAAGGGGAGTGGGGGTTAAGAAGGGGAAAGAAAGAGGTAGGTAGACAAAATTTAAGGCAAAGAGGTTCAGAAGGGGTGGGATATTCTGTAATCTGTCAGTATTACTACAGAATTTACCTCTTTGTTTTCTTTCTTTTCATGCATTTTCTTTAGTGATTTCATTCACAGAGGGATGCTTTTGATGAAATGTGGTATGAATTTGTGTTACATGTTATGCTTAGCTCTGGGGATGATTAGTGATTTTTCTATCTCAAATATATGTGGGAAAAATGTCTGCATCACTGAGGGAGGTTTTTGATGAAATGGCATGAAAATTACTGTACATTTGTTGTGTTGTGCTCGTTTCTGTTACTTGGTTCAACTGTTCTCTCTCTCTCTCTCTTTTTTCTAATGTGAACTATTGCTTTGTTCCGTTGCCCTTTTAACTACTACTCTTTTTTGCTTCTCCCATCAGATCGGAATTTATTTTTGTCAATCCAAATTCTAAAGGTCAGTGTGGTTGTGGTGAATCTTTCATGACAACAACCAGTAGTGGAGCTTCTAAGCCGTGAAATGGTTAAAATTGCTATTCAACTTGCTATGGATCCTCACGTATGAAGTCGTCCTTTCATGATTTAATTGATAGACATAATACAAGTACCAACTAATGAATTTCTATAATCTGTCTGCTGCGAGAACAAGGGAAATGAGAGCTTTGGTGCTCAGAACAAAAGGATACTAAGTACTGACATCGTCTCAATATATAGAGTGCTCTGAAGCTGATACTAATAAGGTTTATTTCAACAATTTGTATTATCATTTGCTCAGATGATTCTTATTTCTAATGTAAAATTCTTTGTATCATGAAAATTGTTGTTTTTAGGTTAACAATATCATTGCAATAATTTCCGTTAAGTTGAACATATCATTCAGCGCATTCAGAGCTGAAGAAAATTTTGTCTTAAAATTCTTTGGTGAATTTGAAGATCACGTTTTCACTAAATTATCACGGATTATCATTTATGGTTGAATGACAATAGTCTTTAGCATTCATTGGTAGGAGGAAAACCTCAAACCCAACAAGCTGGGACCGAGGGAAGATAGCTACAAAAGTTGCCCGAGGTTCTTGTATTGCACATTTAAAGGAAAAGGAAAAGGAATAATGGCGCATGATGCATTATGAAATGAAAAATGCTAATCTGAACAAGATGCTTTATGATATTGTTTTACAGGGTTGTTGACAAGTATTTGTTTTACTAAATCTTTGGCTACGTAGAGAAATAAAAAGGGTGTGATAATGATTTAAAGAAAATAACTAAATATTTAAAGATTCACAATAACTAAATTGTGTATGAATATAGGATGTTTGATTTCTTCTATTTAGTTGTTAAGATATTAGTTAATTCTTTTGTAATCTGTTTTTTTTAATTAATTGCTTGCTCTGAAATTATTAATACTCAATGGTTATCTAAAATTAGTATTCTCTATTTTTCAGTCTAAACCCCGATTAGTCACGGAAGGCAAGCAAACAAGAAAAACTAAATAATTAGCATGTTAAGTTAATAAATGACTAAAAAAAATTAGGGATTGAGCCTGCCCTTTTGCAACTCCAAATATGGTTTTTATAGATCTGATGGTTGAATGTTGTATAGGCGTTAGTCAAATAATTAACTATCTAAAGGATAGTTAATTTTATAAAAATAAGAGATGTTTTATTGTTAATAATAAATATTTTATTTAACTATTATAAAGATGAAATTTTAATAATTGGGGAAAAATAATAACAATAGATTATTTGAAATAAGATATATAATCTCAAGATTTATTAATTTTAAAATTTAATTTGAATTTAAATTGAGATTAACTAAATTTAAGTGATAATATTTAAAATAAAAATAATATAAAAATAAATGAAATGCTTAAAATAATAAAAGTCATATATAGCTGTTATATAAACACTGAATGTACAAAAAAAAAATCGGATACAATCTCATCATTATTTTATAATATTAGTAGTATTTAACAGTGATTTTTCACTAAGAAAAGTGCGAAATATTTGTGGGTCATGTGATGTGTCGGTGCCATCGTGAATGTAAAAGAAAGAAAATAATTTAATCATTCATTTGATTTTTGTAGAGCGAGCGAACGTGCATGTTTAGTTGGGATAAGTAGCTTTCAAGGATGTTTTTAAAATAGGACTTATTATCGAATCCACTAAAGATCTTATTGAAAGGTTGAAGATTTAACGGTGGTTGAATTAATATTAATAAAATAATAATAATTAAATTATATATAAAATAATATGCAATAAATATATATTATAATTTAAAAAATACAAAATAAAAAATATATTTTAAAAAAATATTTGTTTAAATTGTTTCTTTATACTGTTATTTAGTTGATTTTTATTGATTTTTTATTAGTTTGAACGTTTCTTATCAATTCTCTTTAATTATGAAATTATTTGATTTTTTAGAATAAATCAACTGATCACTTTATTAATCTCTACTTACATCGGTTTAATAAGTTGATTTGGTCTAATTTTAAAAACAATGAATGAAAACTTTTATCTAATTTAAAAGTTTAAATAATATATAATTCCATTTAATTATTTTATTTTTTAAAAGATTTTAATCAATCCAATATGATAAAATGTAGTTTAAATTAAATTAAATGATTCAATTTTTATTGACATTTAAATTTGTTATTATTAAAAATTTAACTTAAATATTAAATATTATTTTTAAAACAAACAAATAATTATCTTAGAACATTATTTTAAAATATATATATATATATATATATATATATATATATAAGTTTACTATGTTAATTTTATGTATAAAAAGTATAATAAAAATATCAATAAACCACAAAAAATATATATACAGATTAGGTGTATATATTAAAAAATATCACTGTGATTTAAATTAATTCAATTTTATAAACTTTGTTGAAAGTGAAAAAAAAAATATAAGAGATGTTGAAACTATGTGAACCAACTAGACAATAAAGTTTGTTTTATATAGACTTAATGTATTCTAAGATATAAAAATAATATAATTAAATATTTACCTGATTTGCTAACATTCTCCATCAAATTGAAGCTTACTAAGCTTTCAACTTGTTACAAGAAAAATAATTTATTTCCTTACAAATAAAGAAAAAACATAAAAATTGAGTTCTATTAAAAAAAACAATAGTTTGAAAGGTAACTCAAGAATGTTTGAGAAGTAAGAAAAAATTGTTAGAAAGATAGTTTAGCCAAATAGCTGAAATAATCATGAGCTAAAGAGAAATTTTTTGGCAAGCAAAGGTCCAACTTTCTCAAAACCACATTTAGAAGCTTCGAACTAATAATATTGTCAATGAGAAAATATTTATTGCTAGAATAATCGTCGGTGGAAAAAAATATGATTCATATGTGAACAAATAGTAACTACTACAATGAAAGTGTGTTGGAAAAAAGTCATGACTAATATGATTTATATCTAAAAAAATATTGATGGGAAAGGAATTAGAAAAGTCATAGGAAAGTCTCTAAAAATTGTTAGGTGACTACAGGGGTAGTAGATAGTGATATTTACCAAAAAAGAAACATGGTGAAAAAAATGTTACTAGGAGACAATAGGTTTCCTCGAGAAGGCACAACTTCTAAAGTACACCACGGGTGACATGGTTGACTTAAATAGCATCCTACAAGCTTTAGATACTATGTTGAACAAGATAAAAACATATATAAAGATGCTGAAGTAATGTGTCTCAACTACACATCAAAGTCCGTTTTATACAGACTTAATGCAATAAATATAAGAGATGATAATATTCCAATTTATACTACATGACATGCATATAAATATAAATATCTTAATAAAATAAAGAAACAAATAATAAAATATAAAAGAAAAATAAATTCTAAAAAATCATCCACATACTCTAAAAAATTTTAAGATATAAAAGTCATATCATCATAACTTCAAAAGCAAATTTAAGAGGTGAAGATTGTTCCCCACTTATAAAGTCTTTTAAGGTTGTGAGACTTGAATTTTTCCAATACACCCCCTCGCGTTCAACATTATCAAGGCTTAGACATGAATTCTTTTTCCAATACACCCCCTCATGTCTAATGTAATTAGACTTAATGTACACGTAATATAGTGAGTAATAATTTAACAAATTTAGGATAAATTTTAATACCATATTAAAAAATGAGTTTTGATCCTAACTTAACTTCAAAAACTAGTTCAAGAGATGATGATTGTTCTCAACTTATAAAGTCTTTTCAATTTCTATCTCTATCAAATATGAAATACACTCCATTATGCTTAGTATTGTGGAGCTTGAACTCGAGTTTTTTTTCTTCTTCTAATAAACTCTTAAAATTTGATTGGATCTGTTGAGAAAAAATCCAAAACAATTTAAAAAAAAATAATTTTGTTTATTTTTTAATCTTTAAAATATTTTCAGTTTTACTTTAAATTGGAGTAGATATTAATAACCTGGGCAAACGTGTAAAATAAAAAATGTTGAGAATAACAAATAGATTTTCACTCACCTAATAAGCTTGTGTAAGGTAACACGTGCAAAGGACCTTGCACACGATTTTCAAGACTCACTCCTATTTTACTCCCCTTGGCCTGGGGAGAGAGGTAGGTCCTCTCTCTGTCTCTCTCATTTCGGCGAGGTTTGGTTGTTATCTGTGTCCTCAGTTTCCAATATTTCTTTGCTAAGAAGACGATCCTTTCATTCTCCAAGTGAGTCCCTTCAATGTTCGTTTAATCTTTCCCCTTTCACAACTCTCTGTTTCTCCTATTTACCGATTTAATGCTAACTTGGTTACTCTTTTTTCTGACCTTACATACTGATTCACTCCTATCACTCACTGTCACACGATCCCCTTGCCTCTGATTTTTCTTTATTAAATATTTATTATAATTGTATTAATTTTGTTCAATTGAGTTTAATTTGTGAAATCTTAACATACTGCACAGGTTCTGATAAATTGGACTGTTTTGAAATTGATGGTGTGGTTCGGTATTTGATAATTCTGTTAATTTGTTTTATAATACTGCTATGGAGAACCTTCCTGTTGAAGTGATTGGTAACATATTATCACTTCTGGGTTCTGCCCGGGATGTTGTGTTTGCTTCTGCAACTTGCAAGAAATGGAGGGAAGCATGGCACAATCACCTCCATAATCTTTCATTCAACTTCTGTGACTGGCCCCACTATCACGACTTTTCCTCTGATAGGTTGGAAATGCTCATCACTCAGACAATCTTTCAAACCAAGGCACTGCAATTCTTGACCATTTTTATGGATGATGAGCACCAGTTCTCTGCCGCCCCCGTCATTGCCTGGCTTATGTATACTAGGGGTTCATTGCGCCAATTGTGCTACAATGTGAGGACAACCCCTAGTTTTAATATCATTGAAAAATGCAGCAGGCAAAGGTTGGAGGTGTTGACCTTGGCTCGCAACTCTATCACGGGTGTCGAGCCGAGTTATTTGAAGTTTCCTTGCTTGAAGTCGCTTTCTTTGAGTTTTGTTAACATCTCTGCGTTGGATTTGAGCCTTCTGCTCTCTGCGTGTCCAAAGCTTGAAACCTTGGCTATGGTTAGTCCGGAGATTGCAATGTCGGATACGCAGGCTTCTGTGGAGCTTAGCAGCATTTCTTTGAAGGATTTCTTTGTTGAATCGTTTAGTTTGGATAAGTTTATATTGGAGGCGGATTTGCTTGAAAAACTTCATTTGAAAGATTGCACCTTTGAGGTTTTTGAGCTGATTGGAAAGGGAACATTGAAGGTGTTGAAAATTGATGATGTGAGTGTCATCCATCTTGATATTGGGGATAGTGCAGAGAACCTTGAGATTATAGATGTCTGTAACTTCACAATTATGTGGCCTAAATTTTATCATATGATCTCAAAAGCATCAAAGTTATATAAGCTTCGGCTGTGGGGTGTTGTTTTTGATGATGAGGATGAGGTTGTTGATATAGAGACAATTTCTGTTTGCTTTCCTCAGTTGACGCATTTGTCCTTAAGTTACGATTTAAGAGATGGAGTGCTTCATTATGGTTTGCAGGGTTTGTCTTGTTTGGTGAATGTGATCGTGTTAGAACTTGGCTGGACTGTAATTAGTGATCTTTTCTCGGTATGGGTAGCTGGACTTTTGGAAGGATGCCCCAATTTGAAAAAATTGGTCATATATGGTTTTGTTTCAGAGGTCAAAACACATGAAGAGTGCCAAATTCTAGCCAGATTCTCTGAATTCATTCTTCAACTTGGAAGAAAATATGGGCATGTGAAGTTTGAGTTTGAATATGAGTAGTGGGTTCTGTCGCACCCATCTAATCCCTCTCAAAGTGAAAGAAGATGTTTTCATGCCCCGTTAGTTTCTTTTGTCCATTTCTTCTGTCATGAATAACGAGAATTCTTCAATTGTAAAGTTATAGATTTTGTGTATAAGAGTGAATTTCAGTTTCCATCACAACCCCCTTCTTTCTTTTATTTGTTAATTATTTTTTTTTTGGTGGAAGGAGAAAGAGGGAACCTGTATGTGGTCACTTTTATGCGCTTGAAAGTTACTGCATTCCAAATGTTTGTTCCTCGTGAATCATACAAAGATAACATCTGATTCGTACTCCACTTTCTTCTGAAACATGACGGTTAGTTTTTATTCATGGTAGTAGCAATGCATCTAAAGCTTATATTAAGCACATGAAATGATTCATTGTTTTTTTATTCATATATCAAGTATTTGTCTAACCTGGATTTAGAGGGACATTGATGATTAACTTGTTCATATTAAAGAAATCAATGGTTCATGTGTATGTTTCTAAATTGTCACATGTACATTTAAGGCCCCCTTCCCCTCCCCTTCTTCCTCTTCCTCTTTTGGGGATTTGAGATCTCTTCCTCTATAGAATGTTAAAAACTAAATATTTCATCCTTTATGTGCTTCTGAATATAGACTGCATATAACTAATTTGAGATGCATAGTTACTGTCGGTGGATCTCCTGACCCAATTGTGTTATGGCTCATCTTGTTGAGTACAACCATGACACTCTTTGAGATAAAGTTTTCTTCAACTGCTTCACTCTTCCATTCCTTGCATAATTTGGTTGATTTTTGGGGCGGTGTTCTCTGGCGAGGCTGCAACTCTTGGACCTGAACCTACAAGAGGCGAATAAGGTCATATTTGGGATCAATTGGAGAGGAACATGATTTGGTCACCATCTCCTCTCTTGGGGTGTTGGCTGCCATTGGGAGTGCTAAGTTTTCTCTATCGAAACCTGGATCCTTACGGAAGGAAATCACCTCTACGTGAAGTGGTTGATGGAGAGTTTATTGGGATTGGGAAGGGAATATGTTTATCGCTTCTCCTCCCAAACCATGCCAGTAGTTTATATGTTGCTTTTGGATCGTCTCATTGTTTTGAGCTGATGGTTATGCTCTCTAGCCTTGAAATTTGGTGATGACTTAGGCGGTAGTGGAGGTTGTTCTTGTAAGGATACACTAAATTTCAAGTTAATAATAACTTTGGCAGAGAAATAGTAGAGGATAGGTAACATACCTAGGAGAGGCTGGTTTCTTACTATTTGTAAGCGTTGAATGGGTATGGAGTTTGTAAGGGACCCATCCCACTGACATCATAGAGTTGATTGTCCCCAGTAATCACTATACTACCCTTATAATTACTTGTTACCACTCCGTAATAAGAGTATAGTGGGATATGAAGTGGTTTAGAAAATGTTGATATTAGGTCCCTTTATATATCAGATAGTGGCTTGATCTCATCTTTTGGTCAGCCATATTCTTATTGTCTATTTGTCTCGAGCCCATAAATGAGACGATGATCTGAATCGACAACTGGGACAATGTTGACCTTGCGATGATTGATTTACTAGTTTTGGATCATACGACTATTATTCTAGAGCATGATGGTCTCTCCCGGGAGGTTCAAATCAAGCTAATTAAAATAATTAATATAATCTTTTAACATGTAAGATGGCCATTATTAGACATAGTTATAATAATTAGTTGTTCCCCGTGTGTGTCTCTCTATACAATTCGATCTCAAATTTCGAATGCACCAAAAAATTCATACAACACGAGACACGTTTAAGCACTATTTCAACTGTTCATTATTACAAAGGTTGGCGATAAAAAAATTTGCTTCATTTAATAATTAGATAGATTCTGGTAATTAATTAAGGAATTCAGTTTCCGTTACTTGTACGCATGTATAGCTGGCAATAGTGACCAGCAACTAGACAAGGGTGTGGTAATAGTAAACAAAAACGGTACACACATAGTAAGGTAATTTACAAACTAAGAAAAAAGGCCATCAATAATACAACAGGTATATTGTAAATTTGAGGAACTAGTTATCATTCGAAAAGAGTCATCCAAATTGGACGATCCAATCCTTCATTGATCTTAAACTTGAGCACCCTTGCAGCTTGGCTCTATAATTAAATTCACAACTCCGTCGTCCTTTTGTTTCTTCAACTGGCTTTGACTTCCCTCTAGATTTGTTCATTGACTTTTCTTCGTTTAGCCACACAAGTAGATGCATCACGACAAACTCTTGTGCATACTAAAATCCAATGGTTTCACTGGTTACCAGGCAGTTTCTTCACAAAAGAAGACTCAATAACTCATGTTCCTTTTCAAAGCTCTCAGTTTCTCTTTTGCTTTCTGAGCTTTGGTTTGAAAGCTAACGTTCACTTCCTCGAAACACTGCACAAGGAGATCACAAGATAGTAATTTAGATGCAGTTTTAAGTTATTTGCTTCAAAGAAAGAGTGGCATCACGACTAGATAAGATCATATGACAAATTTCCCGAGTTATGGAACATGAAAGGGCAATGCTACAGCAAAGCTTTCTACCCTAGATGTGAAGTTCAAAACTAGAAGTTAATTATTGGTTAGTGATTACCTGTTGCTTTCTTCTGCTCTCGAGCTCGGCCTGAAGAATAAAAGCAAGATCCTTGTGAGTATATATATATAATCGAATTACTAATACATAACACGAATAGAGGAAAACTTGGCAGTACCAGCGCCTGTTTAAGTTGGGCATTCTCTTCTCTTAATTGGTTTAGTTCTGCTTCTAATTCAACTGTGTATGCCTGCGAAGGAAAAGGTTCCGCAAATGAAAAAGATATGTAGGCATTGCATTGATGAAAAAGAGGCAGGTACCTGTTTTCTGGCTCTGGATCTGGCAGCAGACTCTCTATTCTTGATCATCCTCCTCTGCCTTCTCTCCACTACCTTCTCCACGGGACCATCCACCATTCTCTTTCTACTTCTCATCTTCTCATTCCCTATCCCATCCGACGAATTACCCGAACTCACAGGCCCACTCATTCCCAGCCCATACCCACTACCTCCAAAACAAATCCCCGGTGCCGCATGATACCCGCCACCACCAAAAGAAGGAGCGTTGTTGTTGGAGTAATGCTGGAAGGAGTGCGAAGCTGCAGGTAGTGGTGCACATGTTTCCCGAACTACCCCGGCCTTAACCAAAAAATCCTCCAAAGTCATCTCGCTGAAAGTGGGTTGGCGAGGGGCAGTATTCTGAATGTTGTTGTTGTTGTGTTGTTGTTTGTGAATGTGGGACCAGACTTCATCCACGGTCTTGCTGCAGAGAGGTGGAGGGAGGGACATGGAAGGTTGGCGAGGGAGACTGGACTGTTTCCTTAATAATGTTGTTGGCGTAGGCATGGACAGAGGGAGGTTGTTGTTGTTGTTATTGTTGATCTCTTCGGCGCTCCAGATGCTGGTGAGGAACTCGTCCATGTTCATGGACCCGAAGTTCTTGCCGCTCTCGCATACACTCTGCTGGAACTCGTCCAGTGTCAGAGAGTATATCGATGTTTGTCTTCCCAGCGAAGACGATAAGAATGGAGAAGGATGGTTCAGCTTGTTCGCTTCTTCTTCCACTCCGGATTCCACCTCCCCTTGGAACTGCATCTCGCACTCCTCAACCACCATCTTCTTCGATTCTTCTTCCTTCAACAAACACTATCAAAATAATCAAACCAACTGCAACTAACTTACCTATACAAGTCAAATTAATAAACTAATAAAAAAATCATCATAACTATCACTTTTAAGTTTTTTTTTATTTTATTAAATAATGTATACAAATTATTTATATATATTACTTTCTCATAAATAATATATCTCATACATAATAAATTTGGTGATATTTATAATAATTTTATTATAGATTATACTAGAATTGGTCAAGTTCTTCAAATATACTCGTTTGATGAGCTGCCATGGTACAAAAATATATTATCCAAAAAAACTAGACTAATTTAGCTTATTTTATTTAAAAAAATATCACCAAGTCAAATTATGATTTTAATTAAATAATACTGTATTCTCTTTCTAATCATCCTAGTTATTCTCTTATTCTTTTTATAAAAGAATATTAAATAAAATAAATATATTTAAAATTTGAAAATATAAAATACATTTAATTAATACTTATGTACAGTATAAAGATACTCTTATTAAACTCGTAATGATAAAGAATATTACAATAATCAAATAACATAATCAACTTTGATTTGTTAATATTTGGAAGAGGTGTTGATTGAACATCAAAATGATATGGTATTATCATAGTACAAAGAAATCTACTCCATTCTTGATTATTTATTTTAAATAAATATAGAAACAGGTATATTTTAAAAACGATTAAAAACTTTAATGATCAATTTATTGTTTTTTATTACAAACACTGACGTGATGATATTCTCACAGAACCATTAATATACACCAGTGAATATTTTCCACCCTTTTAGTAGAAACTAAAAACAGCCAGATCTGAACAATTAGGTAGTGGAAGTTTAAGTAATACATAGTCCTAGATTTGTCGCTCATAAATAAATGTAATTGTAAGCCCGGCTTAATTAATCAATGTCAACTTTCTGATAATTAAGAACTTTATAAATAAAACATGTCCACGCCAGAAAAGAGAACTGCTTCCATACAACACCGCGTACATATCTGCATTCTTTCTTGAAAGAGTTACATTAATTAATTAACCATAAAAAATTAATATCATATTTTATCTCTTACTTTTTTTTTATTTTTTTATCCAAATATCTATTTAAAATACATCACAAAATTAAAGAAATATATTAACGTTTAATTTAGTTTCTCTAAAATTAATTTGCATTGAAGTATTTTATAATCTTAAATAACTTATATATATATATATATTACTGATTTCAAAGAAATGAAATCCTTTAATTTATCTAAATCTCGCTAAATAAAAATAAAGTATTTTTTTAAGTGCTGTGAATGTCATTACTAGTATATATATAAAGGAACATATATAAATCATATTTTCTATACAGCATTTGGTGAGTAATTAAGTTATTTCACGTTGGGGTTGGTGGACCCCATTCCGAAGATAACTTCATGTTTCATGTTTCTCCCTTTTTGGTGCAACCAGATGCTTTTCAAATATATTACATTATCCAAAACTAGATGAAGATATATGTTGATTCTGATTCCACTGAATTTCACGTAAAAAAATCCACTATTTTATCGCCACCAGTACTGAAGAAACTTGGAAATTGCACCACGTCTATAAAAAACGAAGCAATTATTGGTTTGGTTTTATTCGATATATACAGAAGGGCTCTGTAGGCATAGAAACTTCATGCTGCAGAGTTATAAAATAAAATAAAATAGTACAATTAATATTGTGCCAAAATAAAGAGACAGATTTAGGTTTAGCTTTAGGTTAGGGTTTGTTCATATTTTTTTTTGAAACATCAATGATTAAATTGAACAAAACAAATTGTCATTTTCCGCTTCCAATTAAGTTTCCTACAGGTTTGTTTTAGCATAACTTGAGCCGATTGCTAAAGAAAAAAAATTATTCTCTATTCACGTAAATAAATATAAAATTTTGGGTTGAAAACATCTAAATCTAATCCTTTAAAGAACAAGTTTAACCTTTGGAATCTTTCCTCCTTTGGTGGAAAAGACTTAGTGGTCCAAATTCATACCCACAACAACGTCAAGAAAGGACTCTGAAAGAAGGATGAATAAACATAGACTAAAACAAACTAGCATGAATGGTGATAAGAAAAGTTTGATGTGATGGAAAGGAAAATAAAAAATAATATCGTATAAATGTTATATAAATAATCTATCTCATATTCTCGTATATATTCTCATTCAACTCAACATAAACAAACAACCATGAAGTTTGATGCAACCAAAATGGAAATTAACAATTTACGATCAAACATGGTTGATTACAAAACAAAGTATAGGAAAATAGATACCTGGAAATTGAAATTCGAATTCGAGGGTGGTAGCTATTGATCAAGTTCCTTTTGTAGCAATGATCACCGAAGTTTTAGAGCTTAATATTTTATGATACTGAGGAGAGGATAACAAGATGTTGTTGTTGAGTTTGAGTGATCGCACATATAAGGAACACTGCCCTGCAAATTAAGGGACCACCTTCGTGTATATGATTCATTCCGGCTCAGGGTACCCCACAAAACAAAGCATTCAATAGTTAATTAAAAACAGAATCGTCAAATGCCGCAAAAGACAGAAAAATTTTCCCGATTCGGTCACATCACTCGCCACGTATGGGACAGGTGTCGCACGTGTAGCCTTGTTTTAGTGCAGCGTATCTTTTGAGCTCAACACGTATTCATCGTTCCGTTTTTAAATTTTGCGATGTTATTTATGCACCATTTTATTACACTACTTTAATATAGGAAATGATTCCTACACATTACTGTGTTTTATATTTCATGCTAGACTTCTAATTTAGGAAGGAAAAAAAATTAAAATACATTTGTTTTATTTAATATTAAAATAATACAGATATGATATTATAAAAATATACGTATAGCTATCAGCAGAATTTTGTTACGACAATGATTTTTATTGCTATAATTTTATTATATTATATTCATTGGTTTTATTTAAAATATTTATAATGAAAAATTTTAATTAATAATTTATTATTTGTAGCTAAATTTAATATGTATATTTATTTTTTATAGACTAACTTTATTACTTATGCAATATCGTATAAAAATAATATACAAATACAAAAGAAAATTAAATAGATAATGAATAAATGATAATAAATTTAAGAATATTATATAATATTATACAATTTAAGAATATTATATAATATTAGATAATGAATAAAATATTAATTTGTTTATTTTCGAAGTTAATTAGGCATATTAAATTGTCAAATTATTGTTTATTATATATACAGATTAAACAAAGATATTATTATAATCTTATCTTTAGACAGCATCATCGTTGGCATATAAGTCTTCTGAGACATAAATTTGAAAAGAAAAATATATTTAATTATTGTAAAGTGGCATATTATTTTTGTAAAACATTATAAACTTAATATCTTTGTTATTATTAATATAGTGATAAAAGGAACACTAACAATAATATATAACTTTGAATTTTATTTATGTTTACATTAAAGATATATTTTTTATGGAAAAAATAAGATTAAAAACATTTTTACTATAGAGTGAAATAAACGATGACAATTCTAATTGGATTTTTTATTTTTAAAAAATATTATTATTATTATTATAAAAATAGACAAATTTAATATATCAATATTTTTAACTTAATGGGAATGGAGAGAAACTTATGAAAGACAAAAAAAAAAAATTCATATAAAAAAATAAAATTAACATATAATTAATAAGTATGTATAATTAGAATTAATTTCAAATTCTAAAATTGTGAATACTTAATATGTAATATTATTCAAAAAAACTAAAAACGTAAAATTCATTCATTATAATAAAATTTGATAAAATA
This sequence comes from Mucuna pruriens, assembly GCA_025330945.1. Classification (NCBI taxonomy): domain Eukaryota; kingdom Viridiplantae; phylum Streptophyta; class Magnoliopsida; order Fabales; family Fabaceae; genus Mucuna; species Mucuna pruriens. The sequence continues at coordinate 5,755,681 of JAENHJ010000528.1, forward strand.
TATTTTCTCCCTCGCAATATTTTGATTGATTTTAGTTCTTATAAAAATTTTATACATTCTTAATTTTATATTTACAAAAAGATGTAATTTTAGTTTTTTATTAAAAACTAAAATATGTATTTTTTTCTGAAATATAAAATTAAAAATATATAAAATTTTATAAAAATAAAAATAATATTTTTGAAATATTTTAAAAAAACTCAAAGCATATTTTATGCTATATTAGAACCCTTTAAAATTAGTATTATCCTCATTTTTTGCTTGAGCGTGAGTCAGGGCCCTACCAAAACTATTCTGTCTTGCTTTACTTTCTGACGTAGTAAAAAAATAGTGATAAAACACCGTAGATTTATTTATTTATTTAATTATCGCAATACCAAATGTACTCTACGGGATAGCAAACACACTGTACATAAATCACATGTAGCACTTTTGACCCAATAGCAAGTTGACGTACGTACGCGGTGAAAAGTAACTATAACTTATATGTAAATTTTACATACAATGCTGATGATTCCAACTATAGACCCACAGTCTTGGGAATGACTAGAACATACGGAAAGATGACTACATTAAAATATTTTTTTTTTTTGGTGTAATAATACTTATATATTTTTATCATAATATCACAAATATCTTATACATTATAAAAAAAAATGGTTTCAAACCTTTTAATTTAGAAGATTTGAAAAGGCAGTTTAAATAATAATTTTTTTTATTGATAATTTAGAAATGCTCCATTATACCCAATGCTGATTGAAGCATTTTAAATATTAATACAAAATTAAAGAAAATGAAAATATTCCTTGATTAATTAAATAATTTAAAACTATTTTATTTTATTTTAAAAGTTTAAAAAAAAATGTGTCACAATATGAGGACACAACTACCTAAAAAATAATTATACAAAGATTCTCGTGATAAAGAATGGTTATTCAAACTTATTATATAAACTCAATTAGGTAGGGATTTAGTTTAAATTTTATCAATTAAATTAAATTTACAATATAAGTAACTATATTATTCAGGTCTTATAATCATTTAATTATTGTAAAAAATGTTATAAATATAAATTATTAGATTATATTTAAATGATCAAAATTAAAAAATATATATATAATTTTTTTAAAATAGTCACATAATTACCAACTAATGATAATTCATGTATGGTTATATCATTCTAATTTAAAATTATCATTTCTTACACGATAACCAAATATGTTTACAATAATCACCTCCATACATAAGTGATGACTCCCAGGACAATACTTGATTATTGGAAAAAATGAAAATTATAAATCTGGACCATACAATCATATATAAATAGTTAAAATTACAAGTTAGCTGGTAGTTATATAACCACTTAAAAAAATTATGTGTATTTTTTTTCTTAATTTTAACTATTCAAATATGATTTAATGGTCTATATTTACTATTTTTACATCTCACAAAAATTAATTGTTCACATGAGTCAACCTCTAATAATATACATAAGTTTAAATATGTTTTTAGTCCATATAAATAAGAAAGTTTTGATTTAGTTCTTATAAATTTTTTTTTATTGATTTTTATCTTTTTAAATTTGAAATGACTAATTTTGTTAATTATAAAATGAGCAAATTTTGGTTTTGATCATTATAAAATATTTTTATTTGATTTTCATCATTCTAAAATTTGAAATAACTATTTTTAGTTCATAATTTTTATTTTAAAATAAATAAATAACATTTATTTTAGGGATTGAATTTTTTTATGTCATATGTTAACTTGATACTACAAACACTAGTGTGTATAACATGTGGTTGTCACTTGACCTTTCTTTGAATGTATAAGTAACTAACAAGTGTTCATTATTATAAAGACAAAAACAATTATTCAATTTTTAGAAGGATGAAAATCAATAAAAAAAATTTACAAAAATTAAAATAAAAATTTACTTATTTAAAGGGAATAAAAAAAATATTCAAGCCTAATATATATAAGGGCAATTCATCAAAGAACACATAATTTGAATAAACCGGTTTGTAAAAAAAAAAGACGCAATAAATATTCTGAAAAAAGTTAGAATCATAGAAAAAATTGCATTTATCAAAAATTCATACCAATCCTTAATTTTTTTTAAAATTTTTTTTAAAAGGTCTATAAACGAAATTAACCATTTTGATAATATATCCCAATCTATTCTGTTTTAGCGGAAAGAAATTCCTATGACCCAGCGAATAAAATAAAGAACACTAAAACAAATATAGAAAATAACATAATATTGTTTGATTCATAAGAATATAAATAAGCAGCCTCTTTTAGTACCAAAATGAATAATATAAAAAAATGTTATATTTTTGATATTTTGATTAATTTGATGTTCATGGTAAGAAATGAGTTATAAATATGAAATATACAATCATAATAATATGAATAATAAGATTATAAGTTAGTTTGTTGTCATGTGACAATTTAAAAAAGTTACCTCCTTTATTTAATTATATGATAATCTAATTTGATTTAAATAATTACATAGATTGAATATTAAATTTGATATAAATGAATCGGATAGATCATGAAGAAAGATTCTTTTGCCACCCATTATAAGTGCTCTCAATGGCATAATTTTCTTTTATGCATTACCTGGCCAAGCACGGATGTCTGTACCATTGCTAGATGAGGGAGGTAAGATCGCATAAATCCTGTTCAATACTATCTGAGGAAATAAATTATTCAACAGTTCCTAATTTCACATTCCACAGCTGATCAACTAGCCAATTCATCATATGAGAAGGAATGTTGTGCACCACATCAACTAGTTTGATCTTTAAACCAACCCGTTGGTCCTGCCAGATATTTCCTAATAATTATATAGCAACTCCTCACATTTAGTACGTATTCTATAATGTGATACAAGGTTAATAATTCGTGCCACTATATATATATAGTGTTTCTGTGGGTGAGTGTTTTTAAATTTGTTTTAGATATCATAAATTTACAAAAAATGATTTGATTAAAAATGACTTTGAAATTAAACAAAGTAATTTGTTTTGTAAACTAGTTCAAAAACATATTTATAGAGTGAGTGAAACTTAATATAATTCAATCAAATGCAAAAGTTATATTTTTTTTTTCACTTTTAGAAAACAATTTGAGATATCAAAATTCATCTTTACGGATCCACTATATTTGTTTCGAATGCAAGTTTGGGGGTGTAGAATGTTTATCCACACATAGGTATTTAGGTGAAGGTTGCAAACTTGATTTAGATGACCTTAATTTTGTAAAATTAATTTAGGTTAAAAATAGTTTGAAGTAAAATAATTTATTTTTAAAATTTAGGTCTAAATAAAAGTTTATAATAAATTTAGTATAAAATTTCCAACTCAAAAAATACTTTTTTTTTCCTTTTACTCCTAAAAGCAAGTTTGCATGGTTTGAGGCAATTCAGCAAAATTTTTTATTTTATAAAATCATATTTGATTACCTCCCAAACATAAGAATAGTTTGTTTTATAATGTAAAAAAAATTGATTTGGAAAAAACTGAAAAAAATAATTTATATTTGATACTGATATTTTAAAAATGAGTTTAGAAGAATTAATTTTGTATGAATGATAAAATCCACTTTTTGAAATATAGATATAAATATATAGTAAAATTTTCATCACTATCAATATAATTTTTTCTTTTAAGTTATCATCAATTTCAAATCGTACTGCCAATGAATAATTATAAAAGTTAAAAAATATTATTAGATGAAAATGTAAAAATTTATATTATCAATACGTTGTAATTATATTGATAGATATATTTATATAGATTTCGTACCCAAGTTCAATTCTTTTAATGATGTTAAATATTTTTCATGTATCTTAAAAACAATTTTATTCAACTTAGAATTGAAATATTTATAAATTATCCAATAGCACTGTTGTGCAACGTGATTCTTCTTCCCTCAATCGAGATTTTAATGAAATATAATGGACTATATAATAACAATCCGTGCATACTTGGTTTTTATCCAAAATCGTTGTTTAATATAAAATTACAAGAAAGATATCGCAAAAACAACTGCTAACTATGTTGAAGAAACACATATGGTCAACATGAGGGAACAAGTGGATACCGTTAGATTTTCCTCTTCTTAGTTTTTTATTTTATTTTTATTATATTAGATCATTAAAGTTTTAAAGAAGGTATAAATAACTAAATCTATGATAATTGTTTAAAGATTATAGCAGAATCTTCTATAATTACGAGTAGTTGGTTTATGGTCTTTCTCAATCAAATTACCATAGTTTTTTTTAAGGACCTTCGTTATTGATGCATTAGTTTACATATATGGTTTTCATTATCTTCTAATGAACTAACATGAATATTCACTCATTAATTTTATATTGAGTACTTTTAAGAAATCTATTTGATTACTTAAGTTCGATCACTATAGATTATAATTACCTTAAATAAATAACTAATATATTCATATATTAAAATATAATATTCAAAAAATTAAAAAAAATTATAAATTTCTAAACCGCGATCACGTTGAAGCTCGTATCACTGAATCCATGGAAGCTTTTGTGCAATGTATCGTTGTCCTTTAAAAGGCACTATCAAATCTTCATCTCCTTGCCAAATATGGACCACCGAATCTTCATAATTTGGAAATGGATTTTCCAGATCCAAAGGACTAAATTCCCAGCTGCCAAATGCAAGAATTAAGTCTCTATGTACAGTTTCATGTTCTCGTTGCTGTCTTACCTGAGCCTGTGGAAGCCCCATCAAAAAATTTATAAATCTCTGTTGAGTCAAGAAATTGATCATGCTGGAAAAGGTAAAAAAATTCATGTCAATATTCCAACAGAAGCAAAACATTATAATATAATGAGAGTAATTTAATTGGAAATAAAACCATTACATAATTCTGTGCAAGCTCGATTATAATGAGGCTAGTCAGAAATTAGAGTCCATCTCAAAACAATATATCTGCCGCATCTCAAAAGAACCCATCTCACGTTTCTTTATATTGACTAGAAATATGATAAAAAAATGGGAAGAACTAGTTTCTGGAGTTAACTCAAATTCTAAGTATTACATGAAATTTAAAAGCAAGTGCCCTTACTTAAGTAAAGGGTGTTATAGAACTGAAAAGTTGCTTTTGCATTTGTCTAGTACCAAGCCGTCTTGCTTCAACAAGAATACAATGTGAATAAAAAATTATTTCACGCCTAATTTTAAAAGAACTTCTAAAACATCAATTCATTAGTTGGAGATCCATCATATATTAGGAAATAACTCTTCTTCATATAAAGGATTTTATAATACCTATGTTATGCTCACAATTCATAGGAAATTTGAGAGAGAGAATGAACGAATCACAAGAGCAATGAACCAAAGGTCTACAGCATAAACAAACGTTTTACCTCTGATAAAACACAAACATTTACTACAGAATATGCTTGCTTTGCAATCTATTGTTCTGCTTCTAAATGACAAATGTTGTAAACCAATTTCACCCACAAAGTGACACTCCATACACATTCCATGCTCCTTATGGACGCAGGCTGTGTTTCTGGTAGCTGTCACATTTTAATGATTACAAAATACATTAAACTTGTAAAATTGTTTTCAGACGGTGGTGGGTGGTGTGTATACGATGTTTTGTTTATAATTAAATAAAGTTATAATTAAGGATTCAAATAATAATAGAAATTCTTAATTTTTAGTTATATATTTTTTTATATTTTTCTATTTTGATAAAATAAATGTATATTTTTAACACTTTCCTCAAGTTGAAGCATATATGTCATTTAAATCAAGTTTGTCACAAATGTAATCGTTAAAGAAGGTGAACATAATGGAGGGGTCATCAAAGACAAAAAGAGAACAATGGAGGGTCACTAGTGATAGGGAAGCGTGACGAGGAGTTATTGGAATCAAAAGAGCACGGTAGAGGTGTTGTTAGAGTTGGAGAGCACAAGGAACAGATTATTGAAATCATAAGAGCACAGAAAAGAGATTGCTGAAGTCATGGAAGCACGGCGAAATGGTCATTGGAGTCATAGTAGCATGGTGAAAAGCTGGTCGAAGTCAAAAGAGCTCAATCAAGAAATTGCTCGAGTCATATAAAAGCACAATGAAGGGATCACCGGAGTTAAGAGGAGCACAACGAAGGCAACGTTGGAGTTAAAGGAGTGCAGCAGAGACATCACCGAAGTTTGAAGAGCACAATGGAGGCATTGCCGAAGTTAGAGGAGCGTGATGGAGGCATTGCTGGAATTGGAGAGCACGATGGAAGGTTTGCTAGAGTCATAAAAGCACGACGGAGGGATTACTGGAGTCATGGAAGCACAACAAAATGGTTGTCGAAGTCATTAGAGCGCGATGAAGAGGTTGCTAAAGTTAGGAGAGCATAGCAAAAGCATTGCCGGAGTTAGAGGAGTGCAGCGAAAGCATCACTAGAGTCAGAGGAGTGCAGCAAAGACATCGTCAGAGTCAGAAGAGCGCAGCAAAGAGGTCGCCAAAGTTAGGAGAACATAGTGAAATTACTGAGCAAAGTCTTGTATCATATACGCTACTCAAATTTAGTATTTACTCCTTTTGTATCATCAACTAAGACTATATCATTTCCAATAAAAAACTAGATTAGAGTATTTAAACTAATATCACTCATGTATTTTATCAGTATCAATTAAGGAGTAGACGCAGCACTAATAGGAACAATAGGTTTCTTAATAATCCTATTTGGTTTTGATCATTTAGTTTCTACATGTAGAATTATGAAAAAAATATGCTTGAAAACTCGTTAACCAAGCTTTATAAATTTTGAGTGTGTCTTAGGGTCACTCTTTTGACATCTAGAGTATAGGGTTTTTTACTCTTGTATGAATATTGTCAATAATTTTGTTAAAAATATGTATTTATTCTATTTAAATAAGGAAATATGGAAAATTTTCATAACTAGAAATTAAGAATTTTTATAATTATTTGTATAATTAATTGTAGGTTTATTTGATTATAAATAAAGCATCATAAACATATACAACACAATCAGTAAACATTTTTACATAGTATTAGAGTATAATCCAGCAACTCCTTTACCGCACTCTTCTAACTCTGGTGATGCATTCGCCATACTCTTCTAACTCTAGTGATGCTTTCGCTCCACTCCTCTAACTCTAGCTATGTTTTATTGCTCCAAATGATAAGTCTGGTTTGACTGAATTTTTTGCTTTACATAGAGCCCAATGGAAACCATCAATCCATGTAGCTGATCCCAGCTAGTAGAATAAGGTTTGGATGTGATCAATGTATTTTGTTTACAAGATGTCTTTTAATAGCCCTTGGTAACTAGAGACAAACTGCTAGAGTTATCGATTTCCAAAGTTATGACTGGTACTGGTTTGAGCGGGGTTCTACAGAGAAAAAGATTACAAAGAACTAGAAACTCAAACGTGACAAATAGATATAATGCTCACAAACTGACTTCAGCAAATACAGTCCTCACATGTAGCATTAAACAGTTAAACACGTTTAAGATTATAAAGTTCTGACTTTAGGCATAACAATCAACGACAAATTTCAAAATTAATTGGTATGAATCTAGCCAACAACAAAAGTAATTTATGAAGTTACATGACTTTCACTCTATAAGCCAGAGACATACGACATGATTCTTTCGATCAGACCTCGTTGGCAAAAGTTCTTTGTCTTGAAGGGAAAGAAGATCTACACTGTCAGCAATTAAACTAGAAGCTGGGAACCATGCTTGAGTGTTCCACCAGTAAGTTAGCAATGGTATGTAGCGAGCAACACGAAGTGTCCACTGATCTTGTAGTTTTTGTTGGTAGAAGACTTCATTAGTTAAATTTGTAGGAAGACCAGCCCACCAGTAGTTGAGAACTGGGGTTATGAGCACTGCACCTGCCAACCTGCCAGCATTGAAATCTTTTATTACTGTAATAAGAGATAAAAATGGTGATTGACACTTCCATCTAACTGATGCAAAAATTATTTTTAGTGACATTTTAGTGATTTTATAGCTTTTTATGGGCTCCGTTTGTGAATTATGCTAGTGGGATATTATATTTGTATTAGTGGCTGGTTATAAACTTCGGGTGTGAGCAGTAAGCTACTTGGACAACAAGTCTTGACTATCTATTGCTGATAGGTTAGTTAGTGGAATACTTAGTTAGCGGGAGTTGATTAGTTAGGGAGCTAGAATAATTAGAGAATGAATAAGAAAAGAGATGAGAGTTATCTTGTCATTTGAGGAAGGATTAGGGAGGAATTTTTTTTTTAAAATTTGAAAGCTTCTCTTCTTTGGTGGAAGAGAAAATGAAGAAAAAGATCAGAGAAAAGTTGATGTTAAGAAACAAAATTTCAATAATTTTTCTTCGTGTTTTTTCTTTAATTTGAATAACTATTTTTTTTTCTCTCATTTTTCTCTCCCACCAAGAAAATTCTATCCATCAAGATGTGTGATGCCTGAGGACCCTCGATGTGAAGTCTAGGTCCCGTCTATTCTTCTGTAAGTTCTATTTTACTCAATTCTCTGCAAATTCAGTTCCCAATTAGATTTGTTATCTTAAGACAAGCACAATTGCCTCACCCAATTTTACAATCCTAAGCTATTTATACTTAAACCTTCGTTAGGAGAAGAAAAAACTAAGGGAAATAAGAGCCTAATTGCATTGTAAACCTAATAGTTAGGACAAGAACTAGGAACGCAAATGAGATATTAGTTGAAAAGGATATCAATACTTACAAGCTCAAGCCCAAAGTGAAAAAAGATGGGGTGTACTTGATCCAAGTGGAGAATGACCAAACTTAAGGACTTATGCGGTACTAACTTATGGAACTCTAATATGATTTTGTTTAGATTTTAATTAAATATTTGGACTCATTTGATTTGTAATAACTAAGTTGATTCATAGTTGATGCTAGACATGAATTTTAGCTCTTTTAAGATTTTTTTTATAGCTTTGAATTATTAGGAGATTTGATTATATTTTAAATGCTAGTTTAAATTATAGGAGATTTGATTAGGTATTTATTGTTTATAAAGATTAAGCAAACTTTAGGAAATGAGAGAAAATTAGGATTAATAAATTGTAAATAGAGTAGTAATTCTTTTTATTTAACAAGTTGAATAATATTGATAATAAATTCCTCGTATTAGAGTGAATAGAGTATATATTGACTCATCTCTTTGGTTCCTCGATTAAAATCATTAGTTCTTATAAAAGGTTTTAATACCTCTATGATGAATCCTTACTTAGTTTATCACTCTCTACGAGAGTAATGCCATCTTTCGTCTATTCCCTTATCTTTTTATCTTTTATTTGTCATTATTTAATTCTCTTACTTGATATTTATTATGTGTCATTTTACTTTAATATTCTTAAGTTTGTGCACATTTTTATCTTCTACTTTTCGTTTTTTTTATTTTATCTATAATTCCTATAACTAAGATAATCAACTCAAGAATGATCCTTAAAAACAATATCAACATAGTTAGGATCACATACTATATCAGAATTCTGCATAATAAATGCAAAGGAACAAAAATCTTATATCGCTCACAGCACTAAAATACAAATTCAAGCAAGAAGATGCAGAGATTTCAAATAATGTTCTCTTTTTAGCCAAAAGAAATACATTTAACCTGAATACTAATGGGAAAAAGCAATAAGACGCATGCAATTATGTCACAACGCAGTAGATATAAATTCTCCTAACTTGCAAGAATCTCTAAGGAGTAACCACAAATAAGAATGACAATGAGAAGAATTACGCAAGAGACACTAATATTTTTAACGTAGAAAACCTCTCTCAACGTGAGAGGTAAAAATCACGAGTCTTCCAGATTAAATAAATCAATTCACTATAATCAAATAAGGATACAAGAGTGTTCAAGTTAAGAATAATATTTGTTCATACAACCAACCAGTACAAGCAAGCAAGCAAAACTTGCAGATGAAGAACAAGTTGAAGGAATAAGAAAGTAAAAAATCCACAAAATTGAGTTACTGTGCGAATACGATTTCTCACACCACAAATCTCCAAATTAAAATCCAAACGGTCAAGATGCATAATTACGTGTTTTGAACCTGCTTTCAAATTTCTAATCCGATCCAACGGTTAACGAAGTAAATATCTCAATTTTGACGCAATTGTTCTATGTTGAGATGAAAACATAACCCCTTCTTTTTCTCTTTCTCTCCCTCTCTCTTCTCACTTTTGCCTTGTGAAAATCTACTCTTTCTCAATCTCCAAATTCAATCCCTTATCCTCTTATAAAGAGAGACCTAGCGGGCTTGAGAGTATTGAACTTTTGTGCACATAGTTGGGAGCCCAAAAATAACCTAACATATTTCCCCCATCACAACTATGTGGAGGTAATCGCCAGTTCGATGATCTCACAACAAGCTTCAAACTTCCCTCTTGGAACTACCTTGGTCATCATGTTAGTGCTCTGACTATCACAGAATAACCAATGTTCGTTCTGAACAAAACCAAGCTCTCCCTTGGTAGTGGACAAAGCAACACACTTCTGCAATTTAGATTGTGAAGCCTTTTGCCTTTCTTCACTCTTCATGGACTCCTGGTAACATTCAGGTTCTTCTCCATGTGTCAAGGTCACATACTCATTAGAAGTATACCTTGTAGATGATTGTCCTGCCTATTAGACCTCTTAAGTTGGATTGAAAGTGGTTCAGGAGCATCACCCGGATTCTCATCTTGTGACATCTCTTACTCCTCTTCAGCATCATCATCAAGAGGAACATCAAAGCCAACTCCAAGCTACTGATCTCCATAATTATGTTCCTCACCATTCTGAACATTATTATCAGCAGCATCTAGATCATGTACAGGCATCCAAACTGGATCAATTTTAGACAAACTATTGTCTTTCTCAGGTGTAGACTTCTTTACCTTATCAATGTCTTCAATGGTTTGATCTTCCATGAATTGCACATCACAACTTTTGACAAGTTTCTTCTCAACAAGATCATACATCCTGTAACCATACTTATCATGACCATACCCAATGAAGATACGCTGCTTAGTCTTTATATCCAACTTAGACCTTTCATCCTTTGGAACATGCACAAAGGCCTTACAACCAAAACTCGTAAATGATCATATTTGACATCTTTGCCAAACCAAATCTTGTCTGGCACCTTAGTATTAAAAACAACTGCAGGAATGAGATTAGTAACATGCACTACTGTATAAAGTGCCTCACCCGAGAAATGCTTAGGTAACCTTGCTTTAGAAAGCATGCACCTAACTCTCTCAATCAATGTCTTGTTCATCCTCTCTGCTAAGCCATTCAATTGAGGAGTTTTAGGAGGAGTCTTTTCATGTCTGATACCCTACTGCTTACAATATATATCAAATGGTCCACAATATTCACCATCATTATCAAAACAAATACATTTCACCTTCTTGCCTAATTGTCTCTTAACCAAAGCTTGGAATTGTTTGAACTTCTCCAACACTTGGTCCTTTGTCTTCAAAACATAAACCCAGAGCTTCCTAGAACAATCATCAATAAAGGTAACAAAATAAAGTGTACCACTAAATGACTTTACCTTCAATGGGCCACAAACATTAGAATGCACCAATTCTAGCAACTTTGACTTCCTTGAGGGAGGATGCTTCTTAAAGGATACTCTAGTCTGCTTTCTGGCCATGCAATGAGAACACTTCTCTAACTCTGCATTCTTCAATCTTGGAAGCATGTCCTTCTTGACTAAACAATTTAACCCTTTTTCACTGATATGACTAAGTCTTCGATGCCACAAAGATGCCTCCATATCCATAGCATTCACACTGTCTTTAGCAACCAAAGCTTTTGTCCAATACAGTTTAGAAATTTTCTCCCCTCTGGCCACAACCAAGTTACCTTTGGTGAGTTTCCATTTTTCATGACCAAAGTGATTATCATAACCACCATCATCAAGCATATGCACATATATCAAGTTAAAGCGAACATCTGGAGCATGTTTGACTCCTCTAAACCACAACTGCATTCCTGTGTTGGTTTGCAAGCAAACATCACCAACACCGATCACCTTGGTCACACCATCATTACCCATCTTCAACACTCCAAAATCACTTGTAGTGTAAGATGTAAAGAACTCATTCCTTGATGTAACATGCAGTATAACACCGCTATCAATAATCCACATGCTCTCATCGGATATAAAAATTAACCGACTCAAAGTCTCGAAGAATGACAAAATCATCACCTATAGCAGTAGTAACATGATCATCATCCTTCTCTTTTGACTTACCCTTTTTGCCTTTGTTCTCTTTTTTCCACAAGAAACAATGCTTCTGTATATGCCCTGTTTTGAAATAGTAGTGACACTCTACATTCTTGTATCTGAACTTGGATTTACTTCTACTCTTTACTCTTTCCTTTTTCTCACTTTTCCCCTTATTTTCAGTGACAAGTATCTCGATTGAGGATAAAGAACCTTGTGCCTTCCTTCCCATCTCCTCGTTAAGGACACTACCCTTTACCATTTGCAAAGAGACAACACCATTAGGGGTTGAATTTGTGATAAAGACCTTAAAAGTCTTCCAAGACTCAGGTAGAGAATTCAAGAGTAGTAATCCCAAAATCTCATCTTCAAACTTGATGCTCATTCCTAACATCTAATTAATAATCCCTTGAAATTCATTCAAGTGATTTGACAGGGAAGTGTCTTCCTTGAACTTCAAACTCATAATAGAATTCAACAAAAATAATTTGTTGTTCCTACACTTTGAGGCATACAAAGATTCAATCTTCTCCCATAAAATCCTGGCATGTACCTCACTTGCAATGTGATTATAAACATTATCATCCACAAAAAGTCGGATAAAACCACATACTTGTTGATGCTCAAAGTCTCATTCTTCATCAGACATAGATTTTGGCTTCTGAGCAGCAAAAACAAGAAGATGCATTTTTTCACAAATAATAAATCTTTCATCTTCCCTTTCCACAAGTGATAATTAGTACCATTCAAACTCACCATTCTATTTGTATTACCCTCCATTATTCTGGCAAGTAGAACACCCTTCAAATCAGAGAGTTCTGATACCACTTTGATGGGGAAAAAGTAATAAGGCACATGCAATGGTGCCACAACGCAACAGATATAAATTTCCCTAACTTGCAAGAATCTCTAAGGAGTAACCACAAATAAAAATGATAGTAATAATGATAAATATCACGCAAGAGATACCAATATTTTTAACGTGGAAAAACCCCCTCAACAATTTCTTACACCACATACCTTCAAATCAAGATCCGAACGATCAAGATGTAGAATTACATGTATTGAACCTGCTGTCAAATTTCTAACCCAACCCAACGATTAACGAAGTAGATATTGCAATTTTGATTTCTCTCCCTCTCTCTTCTCTCTTTTACCTTGTGAAAATCTACTCTTTCTCAATCTCCCAATCTGACCCATTCTCCTCTTATAAAGAGAGATCTTGCAAGCTTGAAAGTATTGAACTTCTACCCACATAATTGGGAGTCCAAAAATAACCCAACAAATACATCATACCTGTGAGAGATGCTCCAAACCTGCCCACCTAGAGAGAAACCTATTAAGTAGAATTTGGACCCTAGATCCAATTTATCAGCAAGTTCTTCTATATCTAGTGCCAAGCTCTTAACTTTGATTTGGATCAGGATCACTTTCCCCGTACCCAGGTCTATCAAAAGATACAATGTAGACCCCTAAGTCCTCGGTAACATCCTGCAAAATCCCACCACAAATTCAGCCTACAAAGCCCAAACATAGTAGAGAATGTTATGAAAGAAAAAGAAACAAAAGCAATTACAGGTGATAATGTTTTGGCAACATAGGCATCATGCCTGCAAGCATCAAAACCATGGACAAAGATGATTTTATGCTTGGCCACATCTTTTGAGACACCATGCTCTTTGTATGCTAAATTCCTTCCATCTCTTAATTTGATTCTGGATGCTGTCATAGGGGTCCATTAGGAGAACCACATAAATTTGGAGGTGGAGGTTGAATAGCCTGAAAACCCCATGCCACAAATCCAATGAACAACACTGCAAGTACTGTTCTCAAAATTCCTGAAAATGCAACGTTAAAATAAAAAAAAAAGCAAAATAAAACAAAATAAAATATTATTTTAACAAGAATAAGACTATCAATTTAGTACTATCTTGCTAACAAACTAGTGTGAACAAAAAAAAAGGTGAAGAAGTCCCATCAAGAGTGAGGATAGAGCCATGGGAAAATGAATATGATAATAAATCACAAACAACAAGGGGATGGCAGAGGAATATGCCAATGCAGTGCAGATGCTCATTTCATTCAACAAACAGAAAGTGGGACCTGAAGTTGAAGTGCTTTTGTTTTGGTTCCTGGTATAAGCACGGGCGGATACTGCAGAAGTTGTTCTGTTCACTCCACTTCCCATTTCTCCCTCTTTCTTGGACAATGACCAACACGACACAACGTTTCAACTTCAAACACACTGTCACACTGATAACGGAACGGGACGGTCCACCAATCTCGTGTTTGTGGAATTGGAATCAAGATAAGGGAAAAGTTTTGTAGAATTCTACGTACTCATGTACGGATGTAAGGACAAAAATGAGAAGGCTTTGACTAGTCATAATATACTAGTATTTCAGTACTTGTAAACAAAATTCATGCTGGGATAGGAATTACAATGGATAATAGTCTTAACGGCTACCAATCAAAATTACGGAAATGATAGTTATTCAATTAATAGGTAAGAGATTCAGTGAAGATAATTATTTACGAAATTTAATGGATTGCGATATTTTAGTGTTTAACTTTATAGATACTCGTATCTGTGTATATATATATATAATATAATATTTTTGTATATATAATACTTTATATTATATTATATATATATATATTTATTATCCTACTATGTCTCTTGAAAACATGAATTTTTAACTTTATTATTCATCTATTTCAAAAAATAATCTTACGACTATTCTTGAATTTTATAGTTATTCCTTTTGATTCTCTATTGTCCATATAGAATAATTTTCAAGTCCGTACAAAATATCTTTTTTATTTTTATTTATTTAATATTTTATTTTTCATCTAAAGTTTGTATGTGTGTATATGTAAAATTCAATAGTATATATGTATATCCAATAAGATTTGTTTTAATTTAGATAATTTTTTGACTTTATAATTATAATTAAATAGTATAATGTATTATTTTTTAATAGATTTTGAAAAGTAACAATTCAAGACTTGAAAGTCCATAAATTTGTTATTGTAAAAATTTATTATATTATTTATAATTTTTTATGACTAGTTGTTATGTTTGTAAAAGATCTATGAATAAGATTTTAATGTTTGTAATGTTTTATGATTATAATTTTTATATTTTATAAAATATTTTTAAATAGGATTTTAATTTTATTATTGTTATATTTTTAATTAATATTTTTATTTATTTATTTTCATAATTAAATGAAAATGCAGGTAACAAGTATGTATATGAGCATTTAAATACCAAATGGAAAAGGTACGAGTTTTAAAGTTACTACCAAGAGGTATGTGTATGAGATTTTTTTTAAAATGTGGATATGGGAATGAAAACTATAATACCAAACTTACCTATGTTACCTATCATACATACATTTTTTTTTCTTTATCTCTAAGTGTCAACTAGCATGGTTGATGTTTTATACATTATTTTTTAATTTTTTAAAATAAATTTTAGGGAGTAATACAAATATTTTTGTAGAAATTTAGATATACTTAAATTGAGAAGTCTCCATGTCACCTTTGATTTTTTTCCTAACTTTACTTAAGAGTAAAATTGATAAAAAAAAATATATGTTAAAATTTACTCCAACTAAATTGAAAATTTATTATTAAATTATCCAAAAATAATCATACAATATTAATAATATAATTCATAAAATTATATATATATGAAGAATGAAGAAGAAGAACTTGTGTAAACTTATGTTTGGAATATCTTGATTCCTTTTCAAAAAAGAAAATACTTCATCTTATCTTGTTACTTCTTAACTTGACTTTCCTTTTAAAATAAAAAATACACATAGCAGTAAAATAGGACAAGACTATTATATTCCACTGGCACAACAAATAATGAATTATATTGATAAGATAGGATAATTATCCTCCAATATCCTCCTATATATGGGCTACCAAACAAGTTCCATTGGTAAGATGAAAGCTAATAAAAATTCATAAAGTATTCTATCTTTATGAAGAAAATACTACATAACAATTTTTTCCAACTAT
This sequence comes from Mucuna pruriens, assembly GCA_025330945.1. Lineage (NCBI taxonomy): Eukaryota > Viridiplantae > Streptophyta > Magnoliopsida > Fabales > Fabaceae > Mucuna > Mucuna pruriens. The sequence continues at coordinate 5,771,978 of JAENHJ010000528.1, forward strand.
AAATATAGTCAAAACTACACCTTGTAACAAAATAAAAATAAATTTTTGACTGTTAAGTTTGCTCGTATACATTGAAAAAAAAATGCTAAAAAGTTTAGGGTAAATTTAATTATAGATGATTTTTGTGACATACAAAAATTACGTTTTGTGTTTTAATAGATTATTAATATAATTCACATTTTAATAATCAAATTAATTACAAATTTTTGCTTAAAAATTGATAGATACATATTTGTTGGATTAATTTTATTTTTTTTATAACTAATCCCTCTCATTTATTCTTAGCTCCAACCTTATGAGAAAGAATTAAATTATTTTAAAAATAATTTTAAGAAAGTTAGTCTTTGTCATCATCCTTCATTTGCTTTAATTTAATTGCTCTAACAAGTAACTCATCCGTTATATTAAAAGAAAATAAAAAATAAAGATGATGAATAACTCTTTTAAAATTATTCTCAGAATAATTCTAAAAGAATAACTCTTTTAAAATTATTATTACAATAATTTAATCTCTTTTTTATATATAGATACAAGTATAGGGTATGATACCTACTATATTACTCATTTCCATACTTATTAAATTTTGCATCTAAATCTCCGATCTCATCCTCATTGAGAGGATATTTACGATATTCATTGCGAACTTGTTTGAATAACCGTAACATATGGGTAGGATTGAGTGGATATACTGTACTCATTACCCAAAAAAAAATTCTGGAATTTTACTCCTGAAGTGTGCATTTTAAAAGATACCTTCCCATAATAATAATAATTAATTAAAAAAGTTAATAATTTATATTGAAATTAATTTTAAATTTTATTAAACATATATTTAATTTTATTATAATATTTAACCTGAGTGTATTTATTTTTTAAAACACAATACCTTAATTTTTTAAAACACAATACCTTATTTTAAAAGATACATGTTTTTTTTTTTAAATCAATCCAATTTAAATATTTTTTTATGATAAACTAAAAAAATATAATGTTAGCAATAAAATTAAAACTTAAGATTTTATCTATACTATTCAAACCCTCTCCTACTAATACAATCTTATAATTTTATTTAAATGTCTTCTATATTTTAATGGATTTGAGTAATCTAATAAATTGAGGTCATACATATAATCAATTAAAAATAAAAATTAAGAATTATAATAAAATTTAATACTTATATAATAAAATCTAAAGATAATTTTAATATTAACTATTAATTTTCTAATTAATAATTATTAGCGTACTTTATTCTTTAAATTACATTTCTCTTATTTTAAAATGACAAGACTTAAACATAGAACCTTTAGCATGTTACACGTAAACTTCTCACTGTTAAACCGATCCTAATGGTTCATAACAATATTATTTCAAAATGATAAATAAAAAACTATTTTTGTCTAGGTATATAAACTTGCATTTATGATATGATATAATTAATAGATAATCATGACATGTCAGAAATGTGTAGTTGACATATAATTATGTATCATACTACCATGTGATACATTAAACTGTTTAATTTAAGTTTGTTAGGTAAATAGAAATGACAATAAATAAATAAAAATATGAACAAAATAATAGAAATTACCACAATTTGTGGTGGCTCTTCTATTTTGTTTTCAGATTAATGGTGCTGCAGTCCCTTATAATGTATTGAGCCCTAATGTTAAATTTTTAGGGATATTTGAATCGATTATCTCTTGAAATTTTGTCAATAAGTTTCTTTTCTTATATAAAAAAATATGAAAGATGACTATAAATTTTCTAATATGTAATTCTAGTTATGTGTGATATTTTTAGCGTGATGTAAGATCATTCTAACAATGCAATCATTCTTCTTGTGTAACAACAGATTTAGGGTATGGAATATTTCTAGCATTACAGTATTCTCTTCTGGGGACAAAAAAAAACGTGTATGTGAATTCATCCCCCCCTGCATGGTTTTCATCTTATCAAAACTGGTAGGAGCTGACAAATGTTCCCTGCGTAATTTCTACTTTTCAAACACTAGAGGATTAGATTATATACATGCATGATCAATCATTTCACTAAGATTCGATTTCCCTGTCGTGCCAATACTTCGATCATGTCTCTATAAAAAAATAATAAGTTAAATTATTTTGTGAATTACTATTTATAATCGATCTCATCGATTTTTCTTTTTGAAGAAATTATATAGTTCAAAATTCATGTAGCTCCATTCACCATTAATATTGCTGGGACTAAGTTGTTCAGTATTAAACTATTTGTTAAGAGGAACAGTTTACAAATTTAAGTTATATATAAAAGTATAAACACTGCAATAAAAATGTCATTTATTAATAAAAAATGTTTAAACATATTATAATTACTTAATATAATTTTTGTCTACTGAATATTAAACTATTAATACATATATTATGAGTGTATTTTTTCAACATGATACAATATATTGATACAAATATTTATAATATATATCATTTTCCATATAACACGTGTTTGTTAATACATAATGTGTCATATAGACCAATATATTTTTTTTTGGAAAATAAAAAAATATAATAATGATTACAAAGCCTAAATCTAAGACTTGTGCATTGATATACTTCACATTATCAGAAGATTCCACTTCACACCAAGGATTTTAAAACTCAATCAATATGAGCACAAAAGTTCAATGCTTAATGATTTAACTGTGCATGAACCACAGTTGTACTGTAATAATTAAATAATATTATTTTAGTTTTTAATATAACTAGTATATATGATAAATATTTATTTTATATAAATAAAATTAATTTACAATAAATAAATATTTTAAATATATAAATTATAATTTAAATTTATTATAAATAATTTATATGATAATAATGTTATTTTTCATTATTGATAATTTCTTTTAAAAAATATTAAGATTTAATTTAAAAATAAAGATAAAAATAATAAATTAAAAAATAAGAGATTAAAAAAACTCCTAAAAATAATTTCGTTGAATTTAAAAAAAAATATTTTCAATAAAAAATATCTCCTAAAAATACTTTCATTCAAAGATGAGAATTTAGATGTATAACATAGTAACTATATTAAACAACATAAAAATTAATATAATATTTATAATATTAAAAATTAAACTACACTTATAAATGTTTACTCATGATTCATAACATAATATTCAAAATTAATTATGAAACCAACTCAACAACACATAATAATACTTATAAACAACTAAAATTAAAAACTAAATAAATAAAATTAATATAAATATCAATCATTACAATACTGTACTAAAATTGTATCAATCGTCATAATATTAAGTTTTTAATTAAAAAAAAACACTTTTCCTGCTGTAAACTGATTTAAATCGGTTATGACTAATTTGTCTAATTTCAAACCCAAAGGATACCTAAACCAGTGCCATCAAATCTCAATAACATGAAAGACAAGAACCAAATACAACAGACCAAAACTTATATTTAAATAAATTAATGAATGACTTTGGATGAGTTAATTTGATTAAATTATATTAATTGCCTCAGAATGTATCTGCAGCTCTGAAGTCTTTCTTGCTGTGCTTACGTTTTGTTGCAGGTATGAAGTATTTCTTGACTGTGAAGTCAAATATGGGTAGTTTTGGGAGGTTATAGGTGCCTTGTTTTTGGTACATTTTAGCTACTACAAGGACCTTTTAACCTTTTGAGTTTTAGCATATATTGATTGCTATTATAGTTTTTCATCTGCCATTCTGCTGTGACATTTATAGTCTTTGTCCTATTCTGTAACATGCAGATCCAGTACTCTTTGGTAAATGATTTGTTTGTTTGCTGATACATACATATATATATATATATATATATATATATATATATGCCTGCCTATGCCTAACTAACTTAACAAAAGTAGTTTTCAGGCTTACTATGCCTAAACAAAGTGCATTTAAAAAAATAAGGTTGAGAAAGAGAATCCAAACCTGAATTCAGAAGCGAAACATGCACAGCAACGATGTTTTTCTATGCGAATGAAACAAAATTATTATTGCGAACAAGCACGGCAATTGAGAATGGTTACGGTGAAAGAAACAATTGATGAAGTAATAACTTAATTTACTTATGTGGACATTAAAAGTAGGTAACGTTGAAAAGTATGATTGGAAATGTGTAGCAAGTTGACCAAAACACCACTGGGGAAGTAGTTATTTGGTGCCTTCAAACATGCACAAGCACGTGTGAGAGTTTTATTTTCTAGTCTTATATATTTTTCATCAAGGGGTGCACTTGTTTTTTTTATCCTAAAAATTAAAAATTATATTTTTAATCCTGTAATTAAAAAATAACATGTTTTAGTTTTTTAACCTAAACAATGTTAGTGATTTTGATTGCGCGATTAAAAGATTAGAAGTCAGTACATAAGTAATGCCACTAACTCATTCACAAAAATTATTAAAAAAATTAACATGATTTTAATGTAGTTTTTTACGTAAACAAAGTTACCAACATCATTTGAGTCTATGAACTAAAACATGTTAGTTCTTAATAATAATTAAAAATATCATTTTTCAATTTGAGATAAAAAAATATATTCATACTGAAAAACATATTTAAATGTATTTTTATTAGCTATTAAACCGCTGATAATAGTGAATTTGCATAGATATTTATGCGGCTACATTATAGTTTAAACTAACATGGGTGACCTACACCTTCAACAACTTAATAACTCAATGATTAAGCATATCCACCTTTAACTCTTTCGATTCGAATTTCGTTCAAAGCATTTGATCAAACAACAAAACATAAAATAAAATAAAATAAATAGAGAAATGACTATAAACTAGAATGCTAAAATTTCAATAACATTTTCTTAACACTAAACATTAACCAAGACAATATCCAAACCACGAATAAAATTAAACAACAACACGAAAAAAGAAAATAAATAACTATATATAAGAAAAGAGATATTGACCGGAAACCATGGTACGTGTTTGAAAGACATCAATGAGAACGAAACATTATAAATAGGGGAGAAAGAAAGAGAAAGAGAGCTTTTTAGGGTTTAAGAGTAAACATACATATCACTCTACATTTAGAGGTTTCAAATATTAAATTGGAACTAATTATAGTAGCCTGTGTGAGATACAATGTATCATTAATTACGTATATAATTCACTATTTAAACAATTATGTAATTGTAATTAATGATTTTTTTGGTAGATGGTAAAAAAACATATGCAAAAAAATAACAAAATACTAAGATCTAGGAAAACAATCTCCATCTGCCATCAACAGTGGAGACAGACTTTGAGGGGGGGGATTCAAGGTTATGTTATGGAGACCCGTGTTAAACCAAGGTAACCATCTTGGCCAAGTAATGTTACCTTCTCTAAGAATGTGTTAGATTGACACAGGCCAGTTGAGACATGATTTTTCCTTAATGGCGTGAAGCAAACTGCCTGTGTTTTGTGCATAAATGAAAAGGCACCTTCCAATAAGCAAATGGCTGAAAAGGAATCAATCGAATGTGTTATTGATTTGCAACCCTTAATTAATTATTAGATTAAAAAATTAAGAATAAAAAGATAGAGTATCTTATTGAATTATAATCAACTTCCTTTTGTGACACGTCTTTGCGTGACTTATGAATTTTTATGTCAAATCAAATTTTCCTTTTTAATTAATTATCCAGTTATATAAATTTTTTAATAAATTTAACCATTTTAAGCAATATTTAATTTTTCTCAATCAACATTAATTATAATAAAATATTTTCAAATCATCATTCAAATTATTAATAGTGTCACACGAGATAGAGTATCTTATTGAGTTACTGAACATATTACACAATTTGATTCTTAGCATTAATTCATATAGCAATTTTAAACCGAATATGATCAACATGCATCATTTTGTTGAGAGAAGGTAAAATATATATTCAGATCTTGTTAAGAGAGAACAAATTTCATGGAAAGAAAAGTTGTCGGGACATTTATACGAAGGAGAGATTAGGGTTCATGGTATAAGGGTTCAAAGGGATTATCAGATTAGTAACTTAGTGTTAATAGTTTATTATACAAATAATTGTGTGTCAGCATTTAAATACAGGGTTACTCTTGTGGTGGCTCGATCCTAACCCACACAACAAGGTTGATCGGGTCATGGCCGAAAGATCCACCCATTAAATGAGTTATTATAAGATAGGATTATATTAAATACCATAATTTTATTGGTCAAAGTTTATATATATATATATATATATATATATATATATATATATATATATATATATATAATTTAATAATCGTATTATAAAAATGAAGAATTTATCTATTGATGACTAATTTTACTAAAAAAAAACTTAATTAAGTATCTTTAACGAGATCTTTTTATCTAACTATAGTCAAAAACTCATATTTTTAACTCTATATTAAGAAAAAGAAATTAAAGTATATATTTTCTTTACTCCTCTTCAGTTCGATCCTAATTAACCCACACAAACGAGATTTATAGGCTAAGGGGGAAAGATCCACTCACTAAATGGGTCATTCAAAAATAGGGTTAAACATGATAGTCTCATGGGTTAAAGCTCATATTTATAGCTCGCTCTATTAAGAAAAATATCGGCTTGCTCTTCTTCTAATATAGCAGCAGTAAAGGGCGCCCTTAATTTACTATTCTATTGGATATATATAATCAAGATTAATATTAATGCATGGCCTCCTCCTTAAACAACTCGGTTACTGTATCAATCTCAAGTCATCAAAAACTTCTCTGCAAATAAAGTCCAACGATAAGAATGTTTTCTTTTTGCCAAATTAAAGAAAAATAGATAATAGGGTTTTGGCAATAACATGGAACTCATGACTGAATGAATCCAACTGGGGCGTTAGATTTCAACTATCCTAGTACAAGCTTAAACTGTTAATTACGTGCAGGTCAAGAATGATTTTTAATTATCTCTAACAAAACAATGTAGATGCCTTATTTTTTTGTTAGGTGAACTGAGAGAGGCTGAATAGCCTAACCAATGGAAACCCGGTCCCCAAATCTCAAGTATAAGAATATCTAATGAATTATTCTATTCTGCAAGCAGATGTGGAGTAAAAGCTCCAAGTTTTACTAATAGACAAACAATAGATCATACGATATGCGTCAATGATAATGAAAATAACAATAGACATGAGAAAAGGACTATATATATATATCAAAAGATTAATACTCTGCTTATTGAAGGAACTAGAACCCTTCTTCATATCCAAACCTGCTCAATCACTGACACAGATATTCATTTGCTTGGTTTAAAGTGATAAATTGGTATAGCCTAAATTTATAAACCTAACGTAGATAAATGCATATTCTTACAGTTTTAGTGTTGTTTTTCAATTATAATTAGAATTTCACTCCAGTAATTTATATAATAAAAATTTACATTAAAGAGTAATATAAATTATTGAGATACGATTCTAATTGTAATTTAAGTTCCTCTCTAATTAAGTTTTCTCACAGATAAAAAGCCTCTATAATACTGAATTGGAAGAGTTAAACCATACACCATCAATTCCCACAATGTGAATTGTTCTAAATTCTAACCATTTATGTTTACAAGCGAGATAACCAAAGAGAATTGAAGCCTCGGTTGAATGACTTAATTGCAACGCATATGATTGCTTACCTACCACCAAATCTACTGTCCTAACAAAATCACAACATATTCAGAAGTCAGGATATAATAACTGCAAAAAATGAATTCGTACGTGTTGCACACCCTGATTAGCACTGCACTTAGAGTGCATCACCAAATCCTTCAATAATAATGCAACAAATGGTAAATAACCCAATGTCAATTAATGTCTTATGATCCCTTTTACTAATATTGTAGCAAACTCTATTATACATTATTAATTAGAACCAGAATTGACGTATTTGATCGAGTTTTTAGTTTATACTAACAAGTAATTTTTTAAATTTAATATCAGATTTTTCTTATTAGTAAGCTATTAGTAAATAATATGTAAATTCTACTATAAATTTTCGCATGGCGTCAATGATATTTAATTTTCTAGGTTTGAAAGGAGACATGCTTTTTCTTAATATAAACTTTTTATAACAAAAAATTATCTCTTTATTGTAAATGAAACTCATTAATTAACTAAGTGAAACTAAAAAAAATTATCTCTAAAAAATATCAATCAATAGTAAAAATCATATTAAAAAATGTGATGAAGAATATTTTATCAGTATTTCTCTGATTAATTTATTAATTTATGGGTAATTAATTACACAATAAATAATACTAGTATTTTAATGCACAGGCTAAAATGTAGTTAATCTCTGTTATATATTACCTTTTATCCTACTCATCACGTGTTTATTAAATAAATCTTAATCTTGAAAATTGAAAGAAAAAAAATTGCCAGTGTTTAGGTATTAAATTATCTGTTGTAACTAAAATTATTTATTTCATTTGAATTTGAGAATATTCTTATTTAAAATACAAATTACACTTAACATATACATCAAATTATAATGTGTTAACATGTGCAGCTATTTTGTATAAAAAAAATACTATGGTATGAGTTTTTTTTTTTCTTGTTTGCCTCTATATATCTAATGAAGAGACAGATGTTTTAGGATATGATCAAATGCTAAAACTAAGAATTACTCTCAATTTTTTTTAATACATATAAATCTTAAAATTAAGTTGAATATATTTAAGAAATTCAAATCCTCTTCCAATAAATTAACACGTTGGAAGGTTTATTATAATAATCTATGGATTTATTTTGGTATGATTTCCTATTATCATACACACGATGCATTTTTTAAAATATTATTTATATATATAAGTAAGTTTGAGAATTAAATTCAGGTTATATAATTATATATAAATAGTAAAAAAAATTTAAAAATTCACATAATTACTTAAAAAAATTGTGTGGCTTTAAAAAAAATCACATGAGTTATATGTACAAGAGAGAGAGAAAGAGATCGAAGAGGGTTAATTAATTTAACTTCTTCAATTTTTTCTTAATTTTTATTTATTTTGAGTATATGCATATTTTCATATATTATTTGAAGGATTTAATTGGAATATACATTGATAATGTATAAGTTTTTTTTACCTTTTATTTAATCATAGATTATCATATAATTAAAAATTGTTTACATGTATGTAATAATTTCTTTAAAAATTAAATCTAGAATAATTTCTAATTAATTGACTAGATAAATTTTTTTATACTAGCAGTAAATTAAAATTAAGCTAAATATAAAAGGTGTACTTTAAAAAATTCTGCTGTATATAATACTAATACGATTAAAGAATATTCCCTGCTTAATTGGCATCAATAACTTTTGCTCAAGTTAAACGAAGAAAGCAAGAACAAAAAGATAAACACGGACAACTTAGCATTTTAATTTAAATGATATTGAAAGTTTAGGAAAGAAAACTTAAATTATCTAAATTTGGAAAAATGAATATCAACTTATACCAAATAGGCAACTAACTGTTTCAGACCAACAAATTTTAAAATCAGGATCTCCATATGGCACATAATTAAAAACTCTTAAATTTAAACAATATTATGTTTTCATAGTGAAACGATACCTACAATTTATTTATGCAATAAACGGTCTATGTTCCACTTTCAAATCACAATATAAAATACGCACGAAACCATGGCACCACCAATTAGGGTTTTTTATTTTCTGGAACTAGAATTTGTGATCTTTTAAACACAGGACGCGCATGTTCACACACGTCAATCCCTTTACTCCAACAAAAGGAATGCAAACAGGATTTTAATAACATAAAATTTCACATGAAGAGATGAGGAGAGCAAAATGGTTTCTAGATGAAGAAGGTCCACCTTCCTCTTTTACCACTTTTGGAACTTGGTATGAATCTAAGAGTTAAGTTTTATTCTGAAATGACCATATAGGCACTCACAAACTTATAGGCATGTCTAGCCTTGAGCATTTATGGTGGAGTTCCTTTAATTATGCTCTCTTCCTCAAGAATCTTCCAACAAAATTAAAAGAAAGAATATGACGGGGAAAAATGGAGAATCACGCACCCACAAACAGAAAATTGCATTTTGTGTGCATGCAATTAAGGAAGGTTCTCTACGCAAGGCATACAACAAAAATTTCTGCACGTCCATGCTCCTATTGCCTTGTATGCTAAAGTTAATGCTAAAATGTGGGTGTTCAAGAAGCGAAGCATTTCCTAGAATTTTTGCCTTTTATGCCTTTAGTTTAATAAAACGGCAGAGGCCTGACAACTTGCTAAGGGAGAGGACCCACATACAGGATTACACATGATGCTTTTCTTGACCTGATATGATCGACCTGGGAAACAAATATTGGTAAATTATTTTTTTTTTTAATATCTTTTACAACATATTTTAGAACGTGGGATAGGATAGATATAAAAAGAGAAGTATAGTATATGAAATATTATAAGAATTAATAAAAAGACAAAATTGATATATTGTTTCTTTACTTGCTGTATGTATTATTTTTCGCTTAGAATTAGAGTTTTGTTTCGTAATTCAGTTTTTTTAAATTTAAATATTTATTATGTAAATTATTTAAATAAAATTTCAATTTTAATCGAAAACAATATAAACATAGTCTATAAAATTGTATTCAAGTTTTGTCTTTAATAAAATAAAATAAAATAAAAAATGTTGTATTGGTTGAGAAATCCATGCATCCAATCAATTAAGAACCGATTCCAAGGGACCCATTTCTGTATTCATGCCAGGGGAGAGAGAAAGAGAGAGAGAGGAAAAGGGGAAGGATAATTTGTCACATACCATGACTAATGTGATTTCAGCACAAACATCCCAGACCAAAGGCAATTGTTGAAATGGACCAAATTAAGTGACAAAATATTAGGAGTGGTGGGGAGCACCTGCTCGGATATGATGCACCTGATTTATTTGTAGGCTTTTTCGATTTTTGTTTTTCCTATAGAACTTGTATTTTCTTAGATCTAAATTATGTGTTGCAACATATTTTAAAGAGGGGAAAAAGCACTCTACCTTGAAAGACACTTTTAAGGTACTATAAATATGAAGCTCACACTCCCTTTCTCAGCAGGACCATCGACTTGTATTCCTCAGTTCCACTTCTTCTCTCTTCTTCTTCCTTGTTCCTCTTCTAATGGCAAGAATGCCTTCAGAACCTCTAATAGTTGGGAGAGTCATAGGAGAAGTTCTTGATTCCTTTACCACAACCATAAAAATGACCGTGAGTTACAACAAGAAGCAAGTCTACAACGGGCATGAGTTATTCCCTTCCACCATCAACACCAAACCCAAGGTTGAGATTGATGGTGGTGATATGAGGTCCTTCTTTACGCTGGTATATAATATCTCTTCTTGTTCCTTTTTCTTTAAAGAACAAAGGGGGAAAAAAAAAAGAAAAAAAAAAAAAACTTAAGCTGTTTGCCAGTGTGTTTCTTTGTTGTTTTCTGTAATCATGCTCACACAGTATGCCTCTTTTATTGGAGTACTCTTCACAAATAATACTGAATCATTTAAGCTAAATGTCTCCCTTTTTCGGTGCAGATCATGACAGACCCCGATGTTCCTGGCCCTAGTGATCCTTATCTGAGAGAGCACTTGCACTGGTACTTAGTATCTTACTTAATATATACATAAGCATAGCTTAAATACTTAGGCTGAAACACCAAGTAATCATTTATTACATAAATGACAAACCACCCGGATTTCTCTTAATTAACAACTCAACACAAACGAAAATTTTAGATAATACTTCAAAAGTAATAAACTATTTATCCATCTGTCATTCACGTTAGATGTCTGGGTATTTTATACCTAATAGAAGTTTGAAGTTTGGCAAGATACATGCATTCCTTTCATCACATCAAACTACAGAGGTAATCATCAATACTTATATATATCACATGAAGAAGGTACATACATACCTTTGTATTCTGAGAAAGTTGCATGTTCAATTCTACCATCATATCATACATCCATATCCACCCTAAAATCAAAAGAAATAAGCTCAAAGGGTGAATAAATTAATCTGGAAGTCTCAAACATAGTATACAAGGAAAACTAGCTAGCCATTCAATTCATAGGTATCTAACAGTGAATTTATTTGGTTGAAAATATTCTTTTTGCAGGATTGTGACAGATATTCCAGGCACAACAGATGCCACATTTGGTAGGTAAAATGTATATATATGGGCACTTACTGATGATGAGAGAGACTGACAAATATGATAATTTGTAGGCAAAGAGTTGGTGAGCTATGAGATCCCAAAGCCTAATATTGGGATCCATAGGTTTGTGTTTGCCCTGTTCAAGCAAAAGCGTAGGCAATGTGTTGCTCCACCTAGCTCAAGGGATCGCTTCAACACACGCAATTTCGCCGCAGAGAATGACCTTGGCCTCCCTGTAGCTGCTGTCTACTTCAATGCACAGAGGGAAACGGCTGCAAGAAGACGCTAGCTAGCTACCTACCTATGCTGCTAATTGCCACTGCAACCAACTAGTATTCAATAAAGCGATAAGTACACAGAGTTTCAGTACTAGAAATTCATCCTCACATGTGGCTCAAATAACTTGCAGAACTAAGGGAATCATTTTCTAGTTTGACTAGTATCTATGCTATGTTTTACTTTCCATCAGATGTTGTACGTCCTTATTATAGTGTACTACGTGTATCATTATTACCTCGTGGGTATTTTGTGGTCATCTTTATATAAAGAAATAAGAGGTTTGGTACGCTATGTCGTTTCCTTTCCTTTAATAGTTTCGACTTTAGGGTTTTGCTTTCCCTTGTGTTGGTGGGTTTCACTCACTGCCTTCTCTATTGCCTTTTTTTCTCTTCACCACTAAATTACGTTTTTAACAGAAAAAGAAAAAGGTAATTATTAGTTACATTGGACTTTATGACTGACTTGTACACACTTTTTGCCATGTTCATTATTTTTCCTCTCCTCTCATATGCCAAACCTTTCTTATTATTTTCAGTATTACGAAGCTTGCTCATCTATGACATCTGCTTTTGCTAACCTGATGTATTGATCCGGCAGGATTAATACAGTGATTTCTACACCAATTTTCCAGTATATACTCACACTTCAAAAAGAAATGTCATATGTATTGCTAATATAGTGTGTGTATTTTTTTTTTTTATAAATTGCTAATAGGGTTTGGAAACAGTTTGAACCCTCACGTTTACATGTTCCAATGCACTCAACATACAAGCTATGAAGGATAAAATGACGTTACTTTTAAATCAACAAATTTCTTAGCACACACTAAACTTTGTCATTGGGTTTACCTCTGTTCAGTACAATAAAAGAAATTTTTTATTATATTATAAATATAAAATATACTACAAGATTTTTTTTATTTTAGCTACTATTTAAATTAGTAGTTAAATCCTACCAAATTAACTATTAATTAATTAGAAGATTGTTTTTCCAAGCTAAATTTAAGTTATATTCATTTATACTTCTTATTACTACAAATTAACTAGAAAATAACTACAAATTTTAAAAATTTACTACAAATTAACTAAGATTATTTTCTTAGCTACTTTGCTACATATTTCATGCTACCACCAATATTATAATAATTTTGTAATTAATTATTTTTACTAGAAATTAGTTACAAAATAACTACAAAATTGTTTTGTAGCATATTTTAAATTTTCTAGTAGTGATATTCATATATTGTGACAATGTTGATATTTGATGTGATACTCTAAAATTAATGTGGTAATACATAAAGAATTGACATGAATAGTTAATATAACGGTAACATGCTTATGGACAATTAGAGATAAAATGTACACAATTTTTAGATTACAAAATTTTTAGATTTTGAAAATAAAAACACTAATAATGTTAGAAGTGGAAGTGATAAATGTCTTATATGACAAGTTTGATAATTGCTTATGTAACATATATGTACTAATATAGTGATAAAATTTACAAAATTATAAAAGTAGACAGCAAAGAATGAAAAATGATAAATAATAAAAATGATAGTAACATTTGAGGTAAGAATAGAAGTCCTAACCTCTTTCTTTTTTAGTTTCAACAAAGTTACTAAGTCATTTGAATTGTTAAATCTATAGATAAATATTGTTAATTACACTTTCAATTTCTCAAAAGTATGATTTTTGTATGAATTTAATTTTTATTTGATATTAAATTTTTATTATTTTAATTTAAAATAAAAATAATGATATAATTACTTAAAAAACAATTACTTATAAAAAATAATTTAATATAATATATCCTTATAAAAACACTCAAAAACAAATATTTTTAAGCACAAACACACAGGTCGATAATTTATTGTATAAAAAAATTAAAAGTTAAGATCAAAATTTTATTTATGAAATATTTTTATTTTAATTAAACAAATTTATGTAATAAATTATACAAAATTAATATTAAATTTTATAATTATATAAAAACTGTATAATTTATAATCGATGCTGCCATAATTTAAAATTTAAGAGAAGGTTTGTAATAGCCATTTAAAATAAGGAGACTATTGATGGATTCTTCAATTATTAGTTGTGACTTGTGTGACTCATATTTGCGAGAATATGGCTACGGAGTGAACCACAACACAGTTTATATGATTTAAATTAAGAATGTCTCCTTCTCATATGAATCATTCATTGCGACATTTCTCATCACATTGAAGATACATTCGTAAGTACATTTACTTTTAAGATTACAAATTGTTTACCAGTCCACTCTGAATTATAGTTAAAGATAATAATATATTTTACATATTAAATTATTTTAAAACTAAATTATATCATTTAATAAATAATTTTATATAATTTATTAAATATTTTTTTATAATTTATACATTTTATTAACTAAAATTAAAATATTTAAATAAATTTATCATCTTAATTTTTAATATTTTATACAATAAATATAGAACCCAGTTGTGTTTAAAAAAATAATTTTTAGAAAAGTAATTTTATTGTTAAGAGGGGCAATCATTTTAATTTAAATTTTTATAAATAAATAAATATATATATATATAATATTTAAAATTACATGCAATTTATTTTAAAAAAATTATATTATTATTTATTTTTAAATTAAAATAAGAAAAATAGGTTATGCACTTGTAAGGTAAAATAATTTTACATGGTCATTCAACTACAAACTATTATGTATGAAAAAGTTTTTTGAATTTTATAATAATTATTTTGAAGTTATACCAACAGTAAATTGTAATTAGATAACAGTATAAAATATTAAAATAATAAAAATTTTATATTAATTAAAATTAAATTCATACTTAAAAAGATCAATCATGTAATTAATAAATACAATTATATATATATATATAGGATATTTTATTTATAATTCAAATAAGTTAAATAGCTTAATAATTTTTGTAGTGATAAAAAAAAAAGTCAAGAATTGTAATCTCACTTATAATATTTTTATCAATATTTGTGCATATTTTTCTCTACTTTAAAATTTTTCATATATTATTTTCTTACATTTAAATTTTTTTGCATTTTATCCCTAATTTGCACATTTTAGCACGTCAGCAATATATTCCGGTGTCATGGGTACTATTATGTTTGTTATATCATCAGTCAAACTAATTATAACAAACATTCTACTAAGAGAATAGCAAATTTTTAAAAATGGAAGAGAATAGCAAAATTTTAAAAATGGAAAATAAATTATTATTATTATTATTATTATTATTATTATTATTATTATTATTATTATTATTATTATTATTATTATTATTATTATTATTATTATTATTATTATTATTATTGTTATTATTGTTGTTGTTATTGTTGTTATTATTGTTATTATTGTTGTTATTGTTGTTATTATTGTTATTATTGTTGTTATTATTGTTATTATTGTTATTGTTATTATTATTATTATTATTGTTATTATTATTATTATTGTTATTATTGTTATTATTGTTATTATTATTGTTATTATTATTATTATTGTTATTATTATTATTATTATTATTATTATTATTGTTGTTGTTATTATTATTATTATTATTATTGTTATTATTATTGTTATTATTATTGTTATTATTGTTGTTATTATTATTATTATTATTGTTGTTATTATTGTTGTTATTATTATTATTATTATTATTATTATTATTATTATTATTATTATTATTATTATTATTATTATTATTATTATTATTATTATTATTATAATAATTTGATTAAAATGCATTGTTAGTATATTAAAATAATATTATATATTTATATTGGCAATGCAATCGTTAAGTAAAAATAATGGCACAATATAGCTGCAGTTCAAGCTTTGTGGCATGCATTTGATTCAAGTGCGTGAACTCTGTAAAAATGTGAATAAAACTGGATTATAAAAAATTTTAAAAAAATTACACAATTAATTAAAAATATCATATTTTAATTTGATGTAAGGGATATCTCAATTACATTTGTACGAAATTAAAAAAAAAAGTAAAGTTGTTTATATACTGATCCAATAATACAACATAGAATCGAAAAAAAAAATTGAAAGCTTATAAAATATAAAAAGAATAGATGAATTTTTCGATTGGGTTTTATAATATTTTTGGATTTTTTAAAAATTCAATCGAATCCAAAATGAATTTTTTTTTCAACTCCAGAATGAATTTATATTATTTTATTTATGAAAATGATATATTATACATATTTGTATAAATATATATTTATAAATTTACGTTCTTAGTTTATTTTTCGTATAATATTATTCTCTAAAATATATCCTATTATTTCAATGTATTCAATTCTAAGTTTATTAATTTGATTTAAAATTTATTGTGTCTCATTTTTTGTTGTATAATCTTTTTGTTTTGATAAAACATAAGTTTTAAGATCACCTAGTGCGTTGATTAACTAGCGAGGAATTTGGTTTTAAACTTTTTGTTATCTATTTCACATGAAAGAAACTTCTACTAGGATAGAATATTTTTTTGAGTAACCTGTGTTACATAGGAGGAAGTGCTTAATATTAGGTGGGTTCAACTCGATCTGATGGGACAAGACCAATTTGATCCAACTCGAGAATTAAATGAACTATTTTTTTTTTTTGCTTGTTGGCCCATTGGCCCGCTAGACTAGAGAAAGTTGGTCCATTATTTTTTCGTATATGCCTACTTTTATAAATTAAAAAGAATAATTATCATAAATCAAAATAATAAAACCATTATATTTTAAGCCATTAATTTATCAATTTACAGGTTTAGGCTGTCCCATCAAATCGGATTAAATTCATCTAATTTTTTGAGTCTTAAATTTTAGAGTTCAGATTAACCTAGCCCAGTCTGGTAAGCCAGCAGCAGGCCCTCAGACCGAATCAATTTTGTTAGCTCGATTATCGACAGTTGTTCTGGAGAAAGGAGGCAATTTGACGTGGCTGACCAAGATTTTTATATATTGTGAAGTTTAATTTATGAAAATTTGGAAGTTAATTACCGTAATTGAGTATTTGTGCCCAAAACTAGTTTTGGAAAGTTGTTTTCAGTTAAGCCACCTTAAGCAGAATCCACAAATTTGCCTATCACCTCGAACAATTATTTTCACCTTTCGATCTCATGATATTTTTTTATTGCGCACATATTAGCTAATTAGAAATAAAATTGAATTGTGATTGTGAGGGCGATTTGCACTGCAAGTTTCATTAAGATGTTCTTAAGCTAGACGTATTTGGTTGCAATTGCTTTTGACTCAATTAATTGTGCACTTGGCAAAATTAACAGTAATTAAAATTTTGTGAATGCTTGCTTTGGTTCTTGTATGAGCGCCAAAGAAATAGGAAGTCAATAAACATGAGGTGTTAATTAATCAAAGGTCCAAACACAGAGGCAGCTTCATTCCTTGTCGTAGTGCAGAAATGAGTAGGTGACCCAACACCTCTTCTCGTTCTGATTCTAAGCTATTTTATGTACCCAGAGGTCAGAGGGAGGCCTTAGACAATACAATTAAATGTGTTTTAATTAGTTTATTTTATGGAATAAAGATATATTTGAGCAATTTCCTGAGTTATTTTAAGGAAAAAAACTATTATTTCTCTCTATTAATCTGTAACGAATAATAGGCTAAGAGCATTACGGTCTATAGGCAAAAACCACACTCAATAGGCTCGATTCTGAAAAATAACAATTGAATCAGATTAACCAAAATCGTAACATAGTCAACGGGAGAATCATCAACTTCAAAAGAATAGAAAAAAAGTTGCAACGTCTGAATATCATAATAAGGTAACGATGTTAAGTGTTTTTTAAGAATTGGCAAAACTGAGAAAAACTAAAATTAAACAATGAAAAAATCACTAATACGTAATGACTAAATTCAATTACAATTGAACCAGTGAAAAGGTCATCCTACTCGGTAATATCTCTGATTATTAATTACATCTACAAAATTAAGCTCTTATAATCATTTAATTCATACAAAGATGTTAAGTGTTGGTATCATTAGTCCTTAGCAATTTAAATTCAAAGCACAGAATCCATATTTCATACCATATCTACGCTTCTAAATAAGGGGGGAATTGTTAAAAAATATATGCTTGAACCTATCAAGTTTCATAGATAAAAATATCATGATCAATTTTGCTACGGAATTACAATCTAATGAAAATAAGATTCAGTTAGTAGGTTTCAGCAAGCTGGCAAATGAACTTCAAAATAAAATTCATTCCTAAAGATCAGTTTGCACATGGAAAACTTTGATACTGAAAATATTTATGACAATACAAGTCTCTAATGGCATGGCCATACTTGAAGCTCCTAAAACATAACGACAGAAATCCACAACTTTTCAGGATGTCACCATGCAAGTATATCCCATCCATCATATCCATGGTGGATGTTAAGACATGTCATAACCAAATGTATTCCGTCAAATAAAGTGATCAAAATGATACACCATAACACCATCAAAGAAAATAATTACATACCAGATTTAAATAGCGATAAGTCCAAAGAAGAAAGATAGGGTAAGTCCTAGTAGAGGATAAAAGAATGAGTTTCACTCTACAAGAGTTGAGAAACACCCATCCAAAGAAAATGACCCTTACAATTGAATACAGTTTTCTATTACAGTACAATTGTCCCTTTCTCCTATTTCTTCCTCATTTATACTCAACTCCTAATCACCTATTAGCTATCTTATTCCTTCTAGAGTATACATGTATTACTCCCCCTTCTTGCTCCCCCTAACAAATAGTCTTAACTCTAGCACGCAAAATCAAGTTTTGCATGTTACTTCTGAGTTGAAATCCCCTTACCCCAGCAGCATTGCTAGAAGTTAGGATCACTAAGCATTCATCTGAATCTCTGATGAAGATAAATTAAAGAACCCACTCTGTTCGACTAGGGTGCGTTACAGCTTATTTAGACTCTTCTTGTGACATCAGCACTTGTATAAGTGTGTGAAAAAGCTTATGATATTATATGAAAACAATTTGACCTCATTTCTTTCAATTATAGAAACAACTTATACATAAATGCTTACACAGATAAACACTTAGGCCCTGTTTGGATTAATTTTTCAATAAAAACTTCTAAGAAAATAAATAAGAAGGAAGAATGAATTAAGCTTCATCTATAAACTAAAATTGAAGCTAAATATACAGAACTTTTACACATTAGCTTATGTATAAATTAATTTGAGTTTATGGGAGAAGTTTAATTCATTTTTCCTTCTTATATTCTTCTCCCATAAGTGATTATTGAGAAGTTTATGTAAACAGAGTCTTACTCAATAAGTGCTTGATTAAGCTGTTTACCCAAACACACCCGGTATAATTTAGATAAGCAGACAATTTACTATGCTAATAACTTGCAACACAATCCAGTTAGACATACGGTTTTGTAGCACCACACATAGTCACATACAAACACCTTAATTGCTAGAAGATTTACCAAAACCCTTACAAAATCAGACGAAAAACGCAAGTATATATACTACTTCCACAACACACACAATGAATCAAGGGTAATAACTCCATTTCCTATATTATAATAGGACTGCACCAAAAAAATTACAAGGTTCAAAATGCAGGAAGAACTAAAACCACAAGAACAGCGATCCGAAAATCTGAGCGCCAAGGACATCCCTAGAATATGACAAGCAACGAAAAGAGAGTGTAAATCAAGAAAGACGCGTACGCTATCAAGCCGCGATGCTCATCGCCACCGTCGGCGAGCAAGACGACGAGAGCCGTGGAAGCCCTCGCCGCCCACAGCACGAAAATCGCAGCGATCGAAAGGCGAATGACCCCGCCAACCGGTAAGAAGAGCGAAAGCGCGGAGAAAATGACGACCGGCAACATGCAGTAACCGATAACACTGGTGCAGGTGTGCAGGTCGAGGTTACCGGTTCGACCGGCTAGCATGTTAAAAACGACGTATAAGAAGATGGAAGAGACTACGATCCAGCCCAGGATGACGCCAAATTGGATCTTCCCAGCGAGTAATTGGAAGAGGCAAAAGGACATGTAGAGAAGAATTGGGCCCGATAGATCCGAATCTTTGTGGACTGTATGGTTGACCCGGAATGGGTTCAGTACGGATCTGATTTTGCTCCAGATTAGGTCCGGGTGGATCCCGAGCTCGTCCAGTAGTGGCTCCTCGTCGTCGAAGTTGGCGGAGCCGCCGACCGCGGCGGGGCCGGTGTATATTGGACCCGACGAGGTGGACGCCGCAGCGGAACCTATGTCGAAGGACATGAAGGGGATGCCAGAGTTCGGTTGGAACGGCGGCGTAGGCATGCGCCGCTGCTGGAGGTTTGGGGCCGCGGCGGTGGGGTTTCCGGCGGATGGGAAAGCCACCGGCGGAACTTTGAACTCTTTATTAGCCATGGTGAGATTGAGATCTGGTTGAGGAAGAGAATTCCGTGATGGAACTAGGGTTTTGAGAAGGTTCAATCTACAAATTTGGGGTTTTCTTGCTCTGTGAATAGAGTAGCAACCACGGCGTTATTCGAACCGCTTTTGTGGCTTCGGTGACATTTACTTAATGAAAAAGGAATTAACGGATCGCGAATCTTAATATTTAATTTTAAAAAAATGTTACGTTTATTAAAAAAATATTATTTGATTTAAATACAATTTAATGTAAAACTATAGTCGAATCATAAATTATCACAAAAATTTTAATTTATGCATTATATAAAATAAATATTTATTTTTTATATAATTAAAATTTATAAAAAATAAATAATTTTAACATACAAAATATATTATAATTAAAAATTATAATTTACTTTTATATTCAGCTTGGTTAACTCAAGGCATTTCATATTCGAAATTAGGAATTAATTTTAGAAAATACTTATATTTAATTTTAAAATTAGTATTTTTTTTGACAAATATTTCTATCAATAATAATATTTTGATTTAATTGTATTTTTTTTCTTTAAGTATTACAATTGTGTGATTTTTGTCCCTTAATTTCTAATTAAATCAATTAGGTCTATAAAATATTACAATTGTATAATTTTAGTCTCCAATATCTAATTGTACAAAATGAATATCAAATTATCGTAATTATGCGATTTTAGTCTCTCTATTAAATTTTAATTAGATATTTAATGTATTTTTACTAATGTTATATTAACCTTTGACACCATAGATGATGTGACATTGAAGTCTAATATGATAAATGATGCAACACAAACATCTAAATTAGTAAAAATATATTAAATATTTAATAAAAAATTGATTAAGCGACTAAATCACACAATTATGTTA
This sequence comes from Mucuna pruriens, assembly GCA_025330945.1. Taxonomy (NCBI): domain Eukaryota; kingdom Viridiplantae; phylum Streptophyta; class Magnoliopsida; order Fabales; family Fabaceae; genus Mucuna; species Mucuna pruriens. The sequence continues at coordinate 5,793,734 of JAENHJ010000528.1, forward strand.
CTTTGAGGATTCAATTCACCCAATTAGAACTTAATGGATCAAAATCACACAATTACAATATTTGAGGACCTAATTGGCTCAATTAGAAGTTTGCAATTTCTAAGATATCAATAATGCAATCAAGCCAAATTTTGTTTATCAATACTTTTCACCATATATTTTTTTATATATTGAAATTTGGATATTAAATATAGTGGATGTAACACCATATGTTTTATGATTTGTTTAATTAAAATGATTGAGTAATTAAAAGAATAATTAAATTTAAATTATGTTAAAAATAATTAAGAAAATAGTATTTCACATTTCTTGAGAAAATCTCGATAAAAGGCTAGAATGGTCGAAATTACACATCTTAGTCAAATCTTTCTTGAAAGTGGTTATTTGGATCAAGTTGTCACCTTGAGTTGATACACATAATTCTTAATCACCTTCCAGTTGAGTATAGTCAAACCATGTTTTGGTGTGATGATACATTTTTCGAGATGGGACAATAGAAACTGGAGTTATGAAGGAAACCCCCAAAACCCCAATCGTCATTCCATTTGTTACCTCATATTATCTAGAGGATTTTCAAACCCTAATTATCCAAAGGATTTCTAAATCCTTTTGCCCAATGGTCCTTCAATTTCTTATTAACTTGATTTTCGTTTTCTCTTCAGCAAGGAATCTCCATTGTTGATAAAGAATTATATCTATTCACTAAAGTTTTTCATGCTTTTCTCTACAAGGGAAGTTCTACCTTAATAATTTCATAGGTTGAATATTGTTGATATATTGTCTAAATGTTTAAGAATTGCATGATTTTATTCTGCTTGTTATTTGGTAGCCATTTTTAGTTGTTTTGAAGTTTTAAAGTTTTTATGAAATTTTGAAGATTGGTGGTGGTTTGATGATTGCATGCTAGTTTTGTCATGATTTTAATGTTTAAATGTTGTTCATACGATGATCTAGAGCTATTGAGATTGTTGCATGTTGGTTTGGCTCAATTTGTGATAATTTTCATGAAAATGCATGTTGCTGTAATATTATTATATTGAGCAAGTCCTTGATTTATTGAGTGAACCCTATTTTCTAGGTTTCTATTTGAAGGTTTGTTGAGTAAGGGGACACTTTCACCAGGGGACCTTGCTTTCTGGCTAGATTTATAAAAAAAATGTTAACTTTTGTTGAGCAATAACCTTTTTTTCATAACAAACTCAAAGACACCATGAATATGATGAATGCTTATTGAGTGAGTACATCACTCGCTGAACAAGAATATGAATGTAGTGCGGAAATACTTGGGCAAGTTTTTGGAAAACCCAGAAACTCATAGATTCATTAAGCGAATCTTAGGTTTGGTTGGGCAAGTGATTAAGATCTCTTTATGGCTCTTAATCGTTGAGCGAAGGAGTGTCTTTGTTGAGTAAGGGAATAAAACTTAAAACATGCTAAGTCTTTGAGAAGTTATTTGTTGAGCAAAGAGACAACATCACCAAATGAGATAGATATAGTGGTGAGCTTGAAGTCTTTGTGGCTTCATTCCCTGAACAAGTAGTCTCACTTACTAAGCGAAGTTAGTGAGAATTCTTAGAGGATGCTATTTGTGGCTCCTCTAGCTTAGCGAAGACATGTTCTTACTAAGCAAGGAGTGAGGATTTTAAGGATTTAGCCACTATGGCTAATCTTGTCGAGTGAGCGATGCATTCATTGGGCTACAAAAACTTTGTGAGAGTTCTCTATGGTTTTACTCATTGATTGAGGTTAGGCCCTTGTTAAGCAAATAAGAATGTACGAGTGGTACCCTTTACTGAAGGTTAGGATTTGTTGGGTAAGCTGACCCTCTTGCTGGGCGAAATCCCCTAACAATGAGACAAATAACTTAAGTTGTGAAACTAAATGGATAAATGATTTGTATAATAAAAACCTTATATTTATGTTGTAAAAGATTGATGATGGGTAGGATGGGTATAAAAGAATAAAGTGGACCAAATAATCAAACTAGGTTTCATAAAATATGGAATGTTGTTATCTTCAAAAGATAGAACATTGGTTAATGGCTAAAGTAATGACTTTGCTCTTGAGGGACGGTTGATGAACCATACTTTTTGTTGTGATTCCAGTTTGTCGTAAGGAGTCATGTGGAGATGGTGGTTACGTGTTGCTAGTACTCGAGTGCCTAAGAAAATCAGGAGTGATGAGAGGATCACAATTGTGGTTGTTGTTAAGTCTCGAGTGGATGCTACTAATGAGTAGGAACGTATGTCAAGAACCATCATGAGTTTGCAAGGTTCACGACCAGTGCTGGATTAGGAGAAGCAGGGTTATGTAGCCTTGGGGATAGGTGGATGGGGAATCCCCCACAAATGGATGTAGTCTTTGCAAGAATTATTGACCATGGAAAGCCACTATCCACATATAACCTATCTCAACTCAAACGCTTCTTAATCTGCAAGATCACGTCCAATTTCCTTAATACCAAGAATGATGGTATGCTAAGGAAGTGCTAGGAGTGATCACTTGACCTATAAATCTCTATGGAGTAGTTGTATATTTACATATATAATTGTTAAATACAAACTGTTAATTGTTGTAGTGTGAGTTGAGGCTATTTGATAATCCACGAAATTTACAATTGTTGTATTATGCATGTTGTCTTCATTTCTATTCTTATACTTAAGGTCTTTTCTACAATAGTTTGTCCTTATGTTGTATGTGTGTATGCAACTGCGATGATTGCGACTTGGTGTTTGTAGGAGCAGATGTCAAGATTACTCTAGGGACAAAGGTTTATAGGCATCTCAATGATGTAGCTCGAAGGGTTTTGCATAAGCTTTGGGGACATCTCGGTGAGGCCAAAGGAGAGTGGTGGATTAGCCATAATTGGCAACGGATTTGGTACCAAGGAAAGGTCATTGTGGAGTTTATCCCTACTTCTACAGTTTTGTTCACCATCACATTTCACACCTATGTGAATATGTTTCTCCACATCCCTGCGATATGAAGCTAGTCACCTGACATGATGAGAGTGGAGTTGGCCAGAAACCAACGTCACAACCCCAATGCTTGAGACCTTCATCCCTATTGCTTCAAAATAGGACCTCTAGGTACTAGGGGAAATGCAAGAGCTTTAACGTCACCATTGCTGCCATCTCAATGATGTAGTGATTGTTCTTTTTTATGTAGGGGTCGACTTAATGATTTTAGGGTGTTTTATGTACCCCATCCCCCCTCTTTCCACCTTTCAATGATGTAACTTTTATTTTGGGTAAATGTTTACCTTCGACTTCAATTTATTTTTCAGTGATGTAAGTGTTTTTTGTTTGTTGAATAATGTTTGTTTTTTGATAAAGGAAAAAAATTAATCATTATTTTTAGAACTAAATTAATTAAAGATCTTATTAAAAATTAACATTTTGTCGATCATTATAACGAATATAGTTGAATTAGTTAGTATTTAAAAAAAATTATTCCTCATTATTCATAAAATAATGACAATAATTATATGAAAATTTATCTTTTCCCTCGTTATAAAATACTATAACCAGAATATAAGGACCAAGAAAATATTTAATTTAAGAATTAGTCATGCTAAATTTTTCTCTCCCTTTTTTTAATGGTCGAGAAATTAGATAATAGAATAAAATTTAAGTGAAACTTATTTTTTTTTAATTCTTTATCTTTATTTTTCTTTTTGCTCTTTTCTTGTACAAAAAATGTGTTAAATATAAGGATAAAACTTATTCTTTCTGTGTACACAACAGAATATCCATGCATTAATCTGTCAAAAGATAAAATTATAGATTTATAAACTCTTAAAAAATTATCATATTAAGATATTATGTTAGTATAATAAAAATAAATAAATTGTCATGTTCAAATATTTAGTTAGTATAAACTAACAGAATTATAATGATATTAGTTTGTGATGATTTAATTATAAAATTCTTAAATTATAACAAAATTTTTAAAGTATTTTTAACTATATAAACCTAATTAAAAACTCAAAAAAAATTATAGGATTTACTTATTAATTTAACCTAAAATAAATTAAAAGCTTTTGGAGAAAATTAAATAAAATAACTTCTATAAAAATTAAAGGATAAGAGTTGATTTTAATTTTGGAGAGAAGTTTAATTTATTTTACTCCTTTACTTTTTTTTCTATAAATACTATCCAAACATATTAACCTTATTTTTTCTTGTAGTATTCTTCGGTAGGCAAAGACTACAGAGTGGTTCATTAACATTTTGTTAGCTTTGGGCTTTCGGCCCGTTTCCTCCCAAAATAAATATTATTACAACCAAATATCATTTTTTTTCTTATTGACCACTAAAAATTATAATTAATTACATGATAATTAATAATGGTTATCATTGCTAAAAAAAAAGTAAGAATCTTTCATATTGAATACTATGTTGTTGATTGTTTAATAACAAAAGTAATAGCTATTCACCTAATAGTCAGTTAATAATATTATTAACCAGTTATTAAATATAATTCATAATTGTTGAAAACATGTGATGTTAAATATCAAATTCACCGAATACAACTTCAGATCGCTTTTTTCATTTTTACGTTCAATGTGGAAAACAAGATTAAACGATCTCAATAAGCAATTTTTATACAAAAAATAATCAATGACTGATGAAAAAAATACAAAGATTTGATAATTAAATATTTTTAATATTTTAAATTATTTTTTAATGTATAATAACAACAATAAATTTTAAACTTATTATACTTTCATTATATCAAGTGAATAATAACAAAATTTGTTATTGATAATAAATACATGTCTTATTATTATTATTATTATTATTATTGTTGTTATTATTGTTATTATTATTATTATTATTATTATTATTATTATTATTATTATTATTATTATTATTATTATTATTATTATTATTATATATATATATATATATATATATATATATATATTAAGTTAAATGACTTATTATTGTTATATTTTTCTTCTGGTAATATGACTTGTCACTGTTTCACAACTATGATATTTTTATTTCCTATATCTTATATATTTTTATAATTTTATAATTTACTTAAATTTAAAACTATTCCATCGAATGCATGAAAAATTTGTTCCTTCGTTTTTATTGGTAAATTACACTTTGTGAGATCTTCTCAAATTATATTACATTTTTTTTAACTTTTAAACTATCATCTACCTTTTTGTGTATTTAATAAAGTGATACATCTTTCATTTTATTTAATAAAGTAACAATCACACCTCCTATTTGACGTAGTTGAATGGAATGAGTTTCATTGAATAAATAGACATGATTTTTTTTTCAAACATTTTTTATTTGTCAAAAATGAAAATGTTACATAAGTAATTACTAAAACATGAATAATTCTTATTTGCTTGCTATTCCAACTCATATAGACAAGGTCAGTTTAAATATAAATCTACTAAAACTCAAATTTTAAACTTATTAACAAAAAGTTATTTATTATTAATTTTTATAAAATAAAAAGTTAAATATACGGACAAAAAAATTCAACATATAACTTGTTTATTTATAGTAAAAAAATCTCCTTCAAAATTTACTTGAAATCTCATTTACCATTAAATCAACTTTGTAAAATAAGTTCCAATATTTATACTTAAATCTCCAACATCACTTTTTCTCTTTTTTTTCTCTTTTTTTCTCTCTCTTTTAACTTTTAAGTATTCATTAAATAACTGGGCACTATTATTTCCAAGCATTTTTGTTTGTCAAAACATGGGATATTACATAAGTAATTGTTATTTGCTTGTTATGACAACACATAACAAAAACACAAGTAATGATGTTTTGCTTGCTATGCCAACTCAGGGAGAATAAGCTCTCCACTTAGCAACATCCAACACAACTACGTGCATTTGGAAATACTAACAAATGACAGAACATGCTTAACTTATTCTAACGTTATTTTCCTCATTTGACGTGATTTTCGTTTGATGTGTGTTCAAACGTGTGGTACATTATTTGTGATGAACCTGTTTCAATTGCTTCATGGATTCATAGCTGTTATGACAGTTCCACTTTGTGACATTTGAGAGTAATTCCCCACTACATTTTTATTTTTTCTTAATATATATACATATATATTATCTATATAATTTGAAATATAGTAGAGAAATAAATATCTATAATATAAGTATTTAATCAAAACAATTATATATGTAGGAATCTTAAAATTTCAGGATGCCAAAGTAGTTATGAATTTCCCTTATGAGTTTTGTTTTAGGATGATTTCTATGGTATGGTTGACGTTGTTAACACTCAATTTCTTCCGAGTAACTTAAAATAAAAATGTAAAAATGATAAAATTAAAAAAAAATAAAGTGCAAAAGAAATAATAATTAAGAAAATAAAATTGAATAAAATAAATTAATGTCACGAGTGAATACTTTTGTTAAGAAAAAAATATATAAAAGAAAATGAAAAAGATTCTAAAGAACTTGTTTATAAATTAAAAATTGTAAAAAAAAAATATTATAACTTTGAAATGTTTTTGGTATTATTAGAAAGCTTAACAAAAAGTTTATAACTCTTATTTCTACTTAAAAATTAAAATTAAATTCTATATCAATGAAAATTAATTCCAAAATAGATATTTTAATCATAATAAAAACTCAAGTTTTATATTTTCATATTTATGAAAAAGTCTCACATCAAGCAACATAAAATTGTGTATAATTTTTTTCTCCTATGTAAGGAATATGTCACAGATGAAAAAAGACATCCACATAATGAGTCTAATGCAAAGCATGAGACATATATAATAGTATAATTTTTTTTCTCATCTTTTGGAGCTTTCACTATAGATGTTTGGATTGTTTGGTTTGTTTGGTTTGTGCATTAAGCTCACGACAAATGTCATTTCAAGGTAAATTTTTTTATTTATTTATATTTTATTGGCTAAATTATAACTTTGGTTCTTTATTTAAAACAATTATTTTAGTCTTTTAATTCTCAAATTTGAATCATTGTTATCATTTTGAAAAAATAATCGTTTTTAATTTTGGGATACGATTTTGAACTTTTTTTTATTAATTTAAAACATGAAACTTATACCATTAGATTTATTTATATGAAAATTATGGAATTCAATAGTAGATCGAATGAAAAAAAATGTCATAAAAATAAACTATCAAATTTAATAAAACTTCGAATGAATAATGATCATAAATATGATGAAAATTGCGTGAAAAATAGTCTAATGAGCATTTAGAATAAATATATAAAAATATATTTTAGTTGTTTACGATCCTCATTTTTACAAGATTTTTATCTTGTTTATAACTTTTTTATATTTGAATATTAGATGATTTCTATAGTTTTCGAATCTAATAAGATAAGTTTTATGTCTTGAATAAGTAATATTTTTTTTATAAGAACAACATTGACTCAAAATTAAGAATTAAATGACTAAAATAAATTAAAAAAAATAAAGGATCAAAATTAATTTTTACTGTTAGATAAATGACAAAATTTATAATTTAGCATATTTCATTTTATTGTTATTACTATTATTATTTGTATTTTCATTCCTTTTGTGAATTTTAAATTAAAAATTATTTATGTTTTATTTATATTTTTTAAATAAAAAATATGTATTCGTTATAATTATTTGGATCTCCTTTAATTTGCTAAAAATATTATTTAGACGTGATATTTCTTTTATTATTATATTTATTTTCTGGAGACATAAATTGTGACAATTTGATTTTCTCAATACCTTTTATAAAATAATAATTCTATAAATTATGAATTATAATTAAAATCAAGTTTCATAATCTATAAAAAATAATTTATTTTAAATCAAGTAGTAGAAGAAATTAATTGAATGATTTCTTAATACCAAAGTTCAAGGAACAACTTAAATCTTCAAACTCATATCTAAAATAAAATTTAAAGTCAAAATTAAATTACTACAAAATAAAAATTTTTAAATCATAAATAAAATGTTTTAATGGATTAACTTATAGGTATAACTCATCCAATTTTACTTTTGAAACGTATGAATTATAATAGTTCAGAAATTCTATATTTAGTAAACAAAATAATAAGATTAAAAAATATCAATGCACAAATATTTAAAAAAAAAAAAAAATTATGTAACTCTTCTACTGAAAGATATATAAAAACAAATTCAAATCTTGTCGAGCTAAAAAAGAATAAAAATATATATTAATAATATTTTTCATAATAATAATCATAAAGTTTAATCATCAAAATTAAATAAATAAAATTTGTCATAGTTTTCTTCAATTATTTTTAAGTGAGATAAATATTTTAAAATTATAAATAATTTACTTAATTAATTAGGTATAATCATTTTTTAACTAACATCGTAGATGCTAATTCTGACGTGTCATAACTTGCATAATCACATGTGATACTTTCATAATGACTTGTAATACATGTAAAGTTAACATAGATCAATAACAAATTTATAATAATAAAATTGATGGAGAGAAAAGTATACCTGATGACTTTTTTTACTCTCTAACACTTACATCATTAATTCATTTGATTTGTTTGAATTATAACATAAGCAATATATATATATATATATATATATAAAATTACTGTATGATTTAATAATTTTTAAAATATTCATGTAATGTTAAATATAGTTTGAAAATAATAAATAATAACATTATATAAAAATTAAATAATTTATTTTTTATATAATTTTCTCTCTTTATATAAGTTAGAAAAAAACAATCTTAAACGTGAGTATTTTTAATTATTATTCTTTAATAAGAATAATTTTTGGAAATTTTTTCAATGATAACATTTTAGAAATTTTTTTTAATTTATTGTCTCTTTCAATTTATATTTTTATTTTTAAATTGAATTTCATTTTTAATAAAAATTATCAATAATTAAAATAATATGATATCATAATTGTTTGTTATAAATTTAAAATATAATTTATATATTAAAAAAATTTATTTATTATAATTTTAATTATAATATAATTTATATATTTAGAAGTATTTATTTTTAAGTTACATAAAAAATATTTATCTATGCAATTCATGGTTTAAAACATTAGTAAATATAAACATACAATCACTTTTGTCTTTTATATTTTTTTTATCTCATTTTTTTACCACATAACTAATTATATTATTTATTTTAATATTATAGTAATTATATATTTGATAAATTTATATTAAAATAAAAGGTTGAATATTATTTTAAAATATAAATATTATAATATTAGTGATTTAGTAAATAAAATAAGATAAAAAAATGAAAAACAAAAGTGATTGTATCTTTATATTTATTGTAGGAATAAATAAATAAAATAATAAAGTATATATATTTTTAATATTTTTATTATATTATTTATTATTTTTAAACTAAATTTAATGTTAAATAATTATTTTAAATAAAATTAATTAATATAATAATATATTAATTATATTTCTAATCAAGCTAATTTTAATCTCATCTCTATCAGTTTTATATTTTTAAATTCATCATCAAACCATGTCTGTGAGACTAAGTCGTGACATTTATTTATATATTACTAAGTCGTGACATTTATTTATATATTATTAAACAATCTATATTAAACAATGTCAAAGAGGGTAATGAAACAATTACATTGATTATCTATAATAAATAGTTATTTTATATAACTTAAATTTATAAGAAAATTTTCTAATTATATTATAATTAAAATGCATAATAAATAAACAATTTTGAATATATTTATTATATTTAAATTTATAATAAATAATTTATATTATAATATAATATTATTTTAATAATTGATAATTTTTATTAAAAATATTAAGATTCAGTTGAAAATTAAAGATATTGAAGAGATAAGAGATTATATTTTTTTTCTAAAAATTCTCTCATTGAAAAAAAAAAACTCCTAAAAATCATGTTGAATTTCAACTAAAAATTCTTTCACGGAAAATAATATTTTAATTTATATATATAGATATTTGTATAAAAAATTAAATTAAATAATAAATTATATAATTTATTTTCATTTTTTATATAATTTTGTCATTCATTATTTTAAATTATATTTAAATTTAAATATGTATTTTAAAAAACAATTAACTCATTCAATAATAATATATATATTATATTATTTATAACTAAAACAAATTAAATGATTAAAAGGGTAAAAGAATCACAAATTTTAATATTACTTTTAATAATTTTATTATTTTATAAATTTATTATTTGTTGTAATACACAAGTAACAAAGGAGCACCTTGCTCTAGTTAGTTGACTTCGATTCATTGATAAATGTTAATTTTACTTGGTTGCTAAGTGGCGGGAAGCAGGCATTTATTGAGCATGAATAAACTCAATGGCAAACCAATGGATTTCTCAAAGAAAGCATTGGCATCTCTTATCATAAGATAATAGGAGTATAACAGCACAAGAAATCATTTTGCAACTCCAAACAGATTAAGCATATCCTATACTCAAGCATAAAATATTTCATAAACACATATACAAAGAGGCAAAGACAGCTAACCATATAAATTTATATTCCTTTCTAGAAGATAACCTAATACATAATACATCCCATGTTTTTCAGAAATTCATATCTAAATCCCTAATAGAAGGCACCATAAAAGAAGAAAATAGAAGAGAAAATAAGCGGATATCAAATGCTAGTATCATCCTTTGCACGAGAGACTACAACTACTATGATCACTTAGGTTTACACAAAAAAAGGGTCTCCTCCTAGTGGGGTCATGATGCACCTAATCTATAACAGGATTAATTGCTAGAACCAGAAGGATTCTGACTGGAACTTGAGCTAAGATTCAGGTCAAGAATGTTGTTTGGAGCATTGGTTTTTGCATTCCCCTTCGAGAGCTTCTGTTTGAGTTCAGACAGAAGTGCCTGATTCTCCTGATTAAGAACTTGAGCTTTCTTCCTCAGCCTTTCATTCTCTTTGATTATGTGACAGTTCTGGAAGTACAACTCTGAGTTCAACCTTTCCATGATTGTGAAACAATTCCCTTCCCAGAACAATTCAGTGTCCTGTCCTGAAACCAGAAAAAAAAAAAAAAATATATATATATATATATATAAAAGGAATCAGAACAAATAGGAATAGGATCTTCAGATAATACTATTAACTGGCCCGGAACCATAATTCAGTAATCCAACCAAACTAACTTATATAAATCTCCACTTCATCGTGAAAAACATAAAAGATATGAGTATGATTGAAAAAAGCAAAAAGAAGGGAGCTCGTGAGGAAAAAAGAAGAAAATGCCATGATTAAAAAAATTTAAAACGAACAAGAACCTTAATAATTGATTGAAATCTAAAAGGGAAAAACAACTATTTACAAGCTTCCTTGCGAATGTGTTGCTTTATGATTTGCTTTGGTAGATATATAATTATGACCCCTAAATGAAGCCAACGACAACAGGAAAAAGCATAGCAGGTGGAAGCAGAAAATTTGAGTCTTTTGGACCACCCTGTCAAATAAATAGAGCATATGGGTTGTCTAAACAACTAAAGAAGAAGATACAGAGGTGGAATAATAGTTGTCCATATCTGCACTCACTTGAAAGCACAAAAAATGGTTTCTTTCGGCTGTCCCAAGAGGGAAGAAAAGGATAAAGCTCACCACACATAAAAAGAGACAAGCTTTCATACCAAGATCTTCTGTGTAACAAACAAAGTTCTTGTTATCACACACATATATAACCACGTTATAGCCATAGCCATTCAAATATTTAATATGAAAGTGACCAAAAGTTCGTTCCACAAAGTAACAATAAATTGGAGCCGCACTTAAACACTTCTTATATATAATATAAAAAATGAAATGTTATCGCAGAGCTAATGAAAGACAAAGAAATTATTCAGAGGATTTTTTCGTATCAAAGAAAATAATAATGAAATGCAAGGGAAAACAAAGGCTAAAGAATTCATGTAGGAAAGGGTTGAAATTGAATGCCAGACACATTTCTAAGACAGAATAACTTGGGCTCAGATATCTGGAAACAAGTTAAACCAAATACTAAAACAATAGCCTCAAATGGTTCTCAAGACACAATACGCTGTCTATCTTTATGTGTGAATGCTAAAACAAAACATGAGAGAGAGGTGGGGTCCTCTGTCTTTCTCTCTTGAACTTTTCAAAAAAGATCACCTTTTGAAGCTGAAAACTTTGATGGTGGTGGAAACAAACTGGAGTTGGAAGGGGGAGAAAAGGGAGAGTTAGCGAAGGCAAGGGTGGGACAAAGTGAACAATGTGTGTGTTAATTTATAGAGGGAATAGAAGAGAGTAAGAAAAAAAAAAAAAAAAAGAGAAGAAAGGGATATATGGGGTGGGGGACGTGTTCCTCTGTATCTGACACAACAATCATGCATGGGTAAGCATAGAAGGCGGCTGGTTAGGAGCATAAAAGATTTTTCATGTTTTGGTTCTATGATGATGCTTATGGTGTCATGTAAATGATTGTTCTGAATGGAGTTTTGTTTTTGTTGTTTCTTCTGCTCTTTCCGCATCATTTTCATGTGAGCGGTGGCAAAAGGGCATAATGGGAATACAATTTTTGTGTAATGGACATAAGAGGGAGGGATCATAATGGGTCTTCCTTCTAGGGTTTCTAAAATGATGGTGGGCTAGACCATCCCAAGATATTGAATGATGGTTTGGATTGGGTCTGTGAAACCACCATTGGTTTTCAACACCCTTCCTTAGCCCCCCTCCCCTATCATCAATTACTCTTTTGTTTTTATTTATGCTGCACTTCTTCTATTTCTAGTCCTTCATGATTCTCACTTTTATTTTGCAATTTTCATGTGTCGGGCACTGTTAGGAATAATCATTCTCATGGCCGTAATATTATTATTATTATTATTATTATTATACCTTTTTTGAAATTTTGGCGGTTTTTGTGCATTGATATTTGAGAGGGGAAGAAAATGCCAATTTTTTTGTTGATTTGCCTTCACTTGTAGTACTAGCTCTTTGTTTCCCAGAAATCTTGTCTTTTTATTTTACATTTGAGCGATCCAAAATTTTGTTGTTGGTCATATATATTTATTTATTTTAACAAACGGAATGTGAAATCATTAAAGGTACCACAAAAAGGGCGAAAAGAAAGGATGTAGAGGGTGGGATGTATTTCTTTTAGAACGAATTCCTTCTGAGAATCTAGTATTACTTGTAGTGGAATTTTGGTTTACCGGTTACTCAAATGAACCATGTATTACTGCCATTTATATCGTGACTATGTGCTAACGAGGGTTTTGAACCATTGATGGTATTTTGTTTTACGTTATTATAATGATGGTAATTATAGAAGAAGCCGGTATCATAATTAAAGCACTCGTTATCTTGCCAAATACAGGATATGAAGGGTGGAGAGTAACAGGAATTTGGATGTAACTGGGGCCAGGCATCACCATCTCCTCATGGGCTATGAGTGGCACAGCGTGAAACATCATGGTTGCCAGATAATATTTTGGATGTGTCTAATTTCCTTTCCTTCTGGGACTGAAATTGTCAACCTATACTAGACCTCCTTCATTTCTCTCCCTCTGAATTACTTTGCTTGCATCAACCTATGATTATGCTGTCTCTTGGGCTGCTTCTCAGCTCACTCTTTTGTCCTTATACACCCAAATCTCAACCAGTTAAATGAGAATTTTGTATAATTTCAAAATAGAAAAAGTATAATACACTTTCAAAATCATCATTATGCAAGATATCAAGAAATTTTTTTTTTACATATACTTAGTATATATATTAACTCAATTTATTATTAATTATAGTAATTTATTAGTTAACTTTTTTATCTATATTTATTAGTTAACTTTATTATTATGTATTAATTAATTATATGATTGACAATTTTCTTGGTATGTTGGCTGATTTCTTTGTGTTATACCAAAAGTAAAAACAATCATTTTTTTACTAGCCACTTCCTCGTGCTCCGTACAGTTTAGTTGGGCCACTTGGATGAAAAAAGTTTAGTCTATTGAATAATTTTTTGATCTTATTCTATTTGCGTGGCTTTATAGAAATTGAGTAACCGCCGCAGCTGTTTGTCCCATATCATATCATATGACGCATATATTTGAATTTGAGTAAGACGTGCTGTGCTCGACCAAAGTTGTAGCCTCATTCATGAGTTCCTATCCCATCAAGCTTATTCAAATGCTCCAACATGAGCTTGGTCAACAAGTCAACTAGCCTTATGGTATTCAGATTGAGTTAATGGTACCGTCAGAGAAAGTATAAGGAGGCAAAAGGGTACCTCCCAAAGCAAACCCATAAGCACACGGCATATAGGGTGAATGAGTGAGTGAATCAAATAAAAAGGGATATAAATCTTGTCAGAAACAAACAATGATGGCAAAGCCCAGCTAATAATGGTTCTCTCTATAATCTATTCAGCTTCCTCTTAAAAAAGCCGTTTTGCCTTTTCCCCTCTAATATTCAATCACTCCAAATTTAATGATTTAGGGAAAAACTTGTGCCTTCATCATTTAACGGAATAGTTTACATTTTTTTTTTTTCAAAAATCGTTTACTATACCCCTCATCATATACCTTGTCTGTAATTACAATTAAGCAAACGGGTAATGATTAATCTTTATTTATTTATTATTTTAATAGAGGACAAAAGAGATAAAGAGAGTTTGGGGATGATTGCGTACATCACTCTGCTGTGGAAAGCAAAGTAAACGTGGAAGTATATCACTAATCAACACACACGTGAAAGGATTCAAATTTCATTCGTAGTTACTTGTATTAGCTCATCATGGGCCAGCAAGAGTATGATTTTATCGAGACTTATCCTGTGATTATATTCATGGCTTTAGAACTAGTACAATACTTTTTAATATTTTTTATTTGTCTCTATTGCATACTTTCCTCTCCTTCTATTTCAATTTTCTCATAGTTGTGAAAGAAATTTCATAATCTTATAATACAGAAATAATTTTTCATTGAGTTTAAGCTTTTCACACCTCGCCTTTCTCGTCAATGGACTCCTAAGAGGGAGAGTACAAAGGTTCAAGTAATTTAAAATTATCAATGGACTCCAATGTTAGGTGAGTGAGGAACATTTTGAGAGCTAACAAGTTAATTTGTATTTTGGTACTTATAAACGGGCTTGTTAGAGGATTGGCTCATGACCATGAGATGAGGCCCAATTTCCCTTTCTACGTCCATGATTTTGACAATATACTTGATCTTATACCATTTTTCCTCTTAAAAATAATTTAAATTTCAAAACCAGAAAATACCTTATCTAAAAATGTTTATTTAATTAAAAAGACTCAAATTTTTTTTTGAAACCTTCCTTGCTGGCCGGTATTTGATTTTACTTAGTCTTGATTAACAACCCTTGATCTTATATTTAAACAGTTTTTTTTTTAACTTGGTCATCAGTTGAATTTGGTGTAATCATTAAATGTTCACTTAAGCTAATTTGTTCAGTTATTTTGTCAATTGACGTTAAAATTTATCTGCTAACATTTACTGTTTTTTTTTTTCCTGTAAGTATAATCCACTTCTTTATACACCCTACTACCCAGATCTAAAATTGAGGTTAACTATTATTTTTATTCATATGATATTCTAAGAAGAATACTTCTAAAATGAATCTGTTAAATGTTGGAAGATTCTCATGATATCTATTGAAACAAAATAATCATTACAGACTGTGTCTTTACACATCTTAAATTTACTGTTTGTAATTTTGGTTCATCATTTCGCTAACTTATTATTGCTTTTGGTTGACAAAATTTTATGATTCTAATCATGATTTAAACCTAAGTTATTCGTGTCATGGGTGGAAAGGTGAGTCAATCTTCCTTTTGCTTCAAGTTCTTTTTTTAGGAATAAAAATTTAATTAGAATATTGCACTAGCTATTATATTTCTTTGGTGAGTAAAATGACGAATAAATTCCTTTTTGATTGACCATTACTTGAATACATGCGCGGTTGTTGGTTGGAGTCTTGGAGACCTCTAGGATGAATGATAAATTAACGTTTAATTTTTTTAGACTAAAATAAAAGTTGAAATGTACATACATTTTTTTTTTAACTTTACCTAAGCTTTTTTTCATAGAACGAGATAACATAATTACCTTTATTAATTATGTTTTAATCATGATTGATATTTTTGAAATTTTAGTTATTATATCTTATTCTAGCTACAAGATACTTTTAGAGAACGATTTAGAGATAGTTTATTATCTGATATTCAAGTCAATATTTGTTTTTTCTTATTAAAATATTCTAATCACAAGATATCTTTTAAAGCACGATTTAAAGATAATCTATAACTAGAACATTTAAATTAGTGTATGTTTTGTCCTATCAAAATGTTCTGGTCACGAGATACTTTTGAAGAGCAATCAAGAGATAGCTTATGAGATGAGCATTTAAGTTAGTATATGTCATCTCTTAGGATTCTTTTTCTACTATTTATATCTTTGGCTAGCACAATCAAGTAAAGTACGAGCATGTTAGAAGTAGTTCCCTTAATGAGATGACATTTGACATTTCAAACCTGTAAACGTGGAGGGTACATTATCTTTAGTCTTGTACTCACTTGGGATCAAATATATAGGTCATTTGTGACGACAACTACTACTACTTAACCATACACAAAGGGTGTAATGGAACATAGTGTAATTGATAAATCTTGGGTAATGACAATTAAATGAGAGGTTATATAAAACTTGACACTGAACTTAGACGATACAGTCTTTCAACTTCAAGCTTGAAAGACAAAGAAACTTAGTACTTTAGTAATGAACTTACATTGTGTTTTCTTATTTGTGCTTTTTAGCGACTATTTGGTATTGGAATTTAGAAAAATGAAAATAGTGGAAAACCTTCTTTAGAATTTTGCCCAAAATCTTCGGAATTTATTTATTTTTTGCATGTTTGACTTTTTTGGTTTTGACACATTTTATATAATAAGATTTAAAAAATACGTATTCAAATATATCCATGACATTATTTGTTTAAAATGATAAACAATAAACTAAAATAATTCCTTCAATTTATAAATAGATTAAAAGCACTATATCTTATTAGGTCTCATTTTCTATTTCTAAATTAAAATATGACATGTGATTATAAAGGATACCTCTTTAGTTGTTCATTTTCTTTTTTATGTGTTATGTCTATAAATTTATGATAAATGAATTTGTAGTTTACAATCACATCAATATGTAGTGAACACATGATAATTTGTAAATTTGAAGATTTTCTTTTTTTTTCAACAAGATTAGAAACAAAAACTAAAAATCAAATTATGAAGGAATCTATTCTTATATTATAAATTAAAATCTCTAACTTTAGATAATAAAACTATTGCTCACCTTACTCTATCAATTAAATATTTTCAACATAAGTTCTCCTATCATTTGGGAGGGGAATTTCACATGCCTTCTCACAATTAAGTGAAATAACTCTCTCTCAATTATCTCAAATTATTTTTTTTAAGTAAAGAAATATAAACACGAACAAGGCTTGAATCTAGGACCTTGTGCATATTACCTAAATTATATATTTGTGTATGTGTGTATGTATATATTTGATTTTATTGATTACCTTTTTATTTTAATTTAAAAATAACCTTATATCATAATTAAAATTATTTATAATAAATATAAAATATAATTTATATATTTAAAATATTTATTTATTATGGATTATAATTATAATTATATAAAAATAGATATTTCATCTTATACAATGTATAAACTAAATTAATTAAAACTAAAAATTAGTATATTAATAAAGAATAGAAATATGTGTAAGATTTAATTTGAGATGGAAATATTTTGTCAAGGATAAACAAAATATAGAAATAAATTGAATAAAAAATGTGATAACATTTTTAAAAATTTATTAAAATTATGTTATTCTTTATTATAATAAAAAATATTTTAATAAAATTATATGTCTATTTTAATATAATATATATTTATATTTAAAAATATTTATATATAAAGATCTTATTCATTGTTTCATCCGGTACATAAAATGTCATTACATGCAGGGTAGCTAGGAGCATTATTTTGCTCAAGTATCATTTTTTACAAGAAGGATTAGATGAGAAACTTGTAAGCCAGATAGAATCACTAACATCCGCTTCATCGTTATCGTTCTTATGCCATGTCCAGCGTGCACTCGATGCATTAACTACCTCCAATGTACCGTGTCCAAAGCTAGCCTCCCTGAATATTGATATCGCTGGTTTCGGGTTTATGTACCTGTTGCCACACACCACAAATAATTAATTATAAATTTAAATGTGCAAAACTAATACACAACTTTATTTCGGTGCAATTCTAAGTGATCAAAATATTAAGATTGCTTAGAAGAGGGAAAAAAAAGGCAATGGTTAATTAATTACTTGGCAGCAAGGCCTTCACGGTTACCGCCATCCCCGACATTGATATACACGGGAGCACAATTGTTGGGTTTGTCTTTATAAACTCGGGTCTGACAAAAACAAGTAAATAGGTAATTAATATTGGGTGATCAAAATCATAGCAAGAAATAGTATGAATTAATTAATACTCACGAAGCGTTCATAGGCATGAACATGCCCTGCAAAAACAACATCAACGCGGGCTTGGTAGAGCAAATCTTCCATGGAAGCTTTCATATCAACGGATTCAGGCTCGCCTTGATGAGCGGTGTTGGAGTTGTACCACGGGGCGTGAATGAGCACCACAACCCAAGGAGTGGTTCCTCTGTCTACCTTTTTCAAGTCCCCTTGAAGCCATTTGTACTGTGCAGAATCAGAGTCAAAGTCGGTGTAGGAGCCAAGCATGATGACATGAACACCAGCGACATCAAAGGAATAGTAGAGGTTGGAGTTTGATCCACTCTCTTGAAATGGCATGCGCCACCTGGCATTGTATGCGGTGAATGGCGTATGGTGAAGCACTATAATAGTCTCGATCTCGTGGTTGCCCTGAGTGACCATCCAAGGACGCTGGCTAGCCAATGGCTCAACAAATCGACCAAAGGAGTCCCATAGATCTTGGTTACAGTCTGCGTAGGATAGGTCACCAGGTAGTAGCAGCATGTCGTATTTTGACTTACCCACATGCTCCAACGTTGACCTAGTCCAATCCGTTTGTCCAAGATCTCCTGCATACACATACATTAATTAAAGACACAGCAATTTGTAAAAAAAAAAATTACTATAACATTACAGTTTGTAACATTCTTCACTCCATAAGTTTCATTGCATTAGTTCAGGTGCTAAAGGATTAAAATCACGTGTTAATTAAATAAGATATTGGGCGCTTACCAACTACTGCAAAGTTGATGGGAAATTGAGAGGGTGGAGTCTTAAAGTTGTAGGTTTGGGAAGAGGGTGGGTCACCTAAACGGTAGTAGTAGAGCGTGTTGGGGTTGAGGGGACCAATTACGACGTCGTGAATTTCACCGGATTTGTAGAGCAGATAACGGTACGAAGAGGTATTCCCTGTGGCAGAGAATGCGTTGGCCGAAGGAGATGGACCGTACGTAACCTTTGCAGGAGTTGAGCTGTCTGTGATCCATGATATCCTCATCTTGTTTCGGCCCACTTGAGATATGTGTACCTGAAAGGCCCATCCAATGTCAACAAATAACTCAACTTTTAACTAAACTATAAAGAGAAAAAACGGAAATTAATTTATATAGTGACTATGTTTTTTTTTTTTTTTCCCTAAATCCCGGGAACACGACGGGAAGAAGTATTTCAAGTCTCGTGATCTTATCCGTGCTAACAACCTCGTTAATATAATCAAATTGTGTACGCCAAAAGAAAAATACAACAAAATTGTCTCCAGAAGTATGCCCTCCAACATGATATTCAAAACATCTTACCATAAAATAAAAGATCGCTCTATTAAATACTACTTTTTTGTCAGTTGTTTTAGAAGAAAAAATAATTTAGCATTTTCAAATAAAAATTTGGAAAATATTATTTTTTCTACATTTATTCTTAGTTTTAGTATTTCCATTAAGTTAAATGAAAGTGAGCACACTACAACAAAAAATTATTATATTGATTGCCGGTGTAAAAAATTGTCTCCCACAGAATTTAAGAATGAAAAACTCGTGTTTTTATAAACATTGTAAATTTATTTTGGCTAAAATCAGTGTATCGTCCAGTCTATAATCATAAATTAATCTGTTGGAGTAGTAAGATTCATTCAAATGATCGATATCTTCCAACAGATGTTATTTCATGCATAAACCTAGAAATTGAAGATATAATAAAGATATTCTAACATGATAATTTTAAAATTTAATAAGTAATAAAATAAGACTTGAACTTCATTAGGTAATAAAGCCTAAAACGCACCGTATCTTGAATAATTACAAAGCATTCATTATATAAAATTACTTAAAGAAGATATACATTTTGAATAATGTTTTTTTATATTATATTATATATTTATTATTATTATTAAAATAAGACTAACTTTCATATAAAAATCCTTATAATTTCTTTTAAAAAAATACATACCATCAAACTACTAAATTTCACTTGGACTAAGTAATATATAAAACTAGTTAATGAAACTCGTTAATTTTATATCACGTAGATAGTCAAAATCAAATTTACTAGTTTGACCAGCAAGTTCACCTTGTAAATAACAAAAATATCTTAAAAAAGATTTAGGAGAATGAGACATTTAGTAAAAAAAAATGATGCAGGAGTTGTGGAGGCGCACACCCAACGATACCCACTCGGTGGGTGTTTGGTTCTGCGTTAAAAGCTGAGGACGTGCGTATGAACACCCTTCTCTCCCAAACCCTGTTCAAACTTATTGGTTTGCACCAGATTAAGCCAATACTTCTCATTTTGGTGATCCAACATGTCGTCTTGTTCACCTAACTACTAATACTAATCAACACGTATGGACACGTACAGAGACACCGACAAATATTGATTAATACAGCTCAGAAAATCATTTTTGGATAAAACTTTACATGCTCAATCAGTTCCCAATGAGAAATCTGAACCTTAAACATGTCTATCAATAAGCTGTTGCTAATGTACGCTCGTTCGATTAGCCATGGAGGTTCAGGAACATTAAATGCCTCATAAATATGAATTTAAATTTCGTTTCGTTTCGCGTCAGATGTATCTGATCCGCGTCAATCTTAACACTAGAATTGTTGCTTCTGCCTCCTTTCATAAATTGGACGTGAAAATTTAACCATACCAATGCAACATTAAACACACACACAAACAATTTTATTTAAGTAATACACGAATTTCCACCAAACGAAACGAATAAAAACACGACCGCCTCGACGCTCGCAAGTCACAACCCAACCCAACACAACCGTTTTTGTCGCTTTGCTGGCGGGCATATGCAAATAATTTAAAATTAAGGATGCAGAAAACGAAACTTTAAATTTTGTAAAGTTGTAGTACCTGTTGAGGTGAGTCGGAGTCCTGATCCTTATGTGGAATAAAGAGTGTTTCACGAGGTGGTGGTCGAATGTAACCATAAACGGCATCGAGTTCGAAGACTCCGAAGATTAGCAAAAGGAAGAACACTGGCACACGCATTCGCACCCCCATAGTTTTCAAATTTTGCTTCTAATGTTTACACTAAACTACAACGAATTAACGAAGGTTGATTCGAAGTTGTAGGAAGAAAAAGAGGAGGTACCAAATCAGAATCAGAGTAACACTAAATATTTATTGCGTGATTTGAATACTCTAGCTACCTCCCCCGGCAACGAACTTTTTTGTGTCTGGAGTTCTTTATATAATAGCGTTCAGACTTCACACTTTGTACAGTGAACCAATGCATGCGTTAATAAATGTCAAACCTTACACGTGGACGTGTCTTGGAAATCCACCTGTTTATACGATAGTCTTCACTCCTAGTTTTGCACAATGGGTTATTGTAAGTCTTCCCTTAAACAAAATATTAATGATCCGTTTGTAAGGAAGAAAATATAAAATAAAATTGGAAAGAAAAAATTAAAAGAAAGAAAATTTTAATTTTTTGTTTTTAAAAAAAGTTAACTTCTTTTTCAATTATTTGTATTTTTTCTTTATTTTTTTTCCTTTCTTCCAAAAACACCGTAAATGTATAACTTAGGCTAATACGAAAATTGTTTTTTTTTTTTAAGTTTAAGTTGTTTGTTTATTTCGAAGTTGTATAAAATTATTTTAAACCATAACGTAATTAAAATATGTATTTAAATTAATCTCAGCATATATTGTATATTTAAATGTATTCACGATGAGAGATATTACTTTTAATAGTAAAACAAATGTACTAAATTTGACACATTGACTCAACTTTTTTCTTATATAATTATATAGATTATTCGTTTTTAGAAAAAGGTAAGTGCTAAAAATAATACCTATAAAATGAAAGTTTTTAATGATGTTTGACTATAAAATAAGAATTTTAATTTAACAAAATAAAGATGGTAAAAAAAATTAATTACAATAGTAATAAACAAACGTGTGTTAAACTTGACATATTGACTAAAGTTTTTTCTTATCTAATTAAATGAATTGTTATTAGAAAAAGGTAAGTGTTAAAAGCAATATCTATAAAATGAAACTTTTTAATGATATTTGACAATAAAATAATATTTTCAATTTTAACAAAATAAAGGTGGTAAAAAAATTAATTATATTGACTAAATGTTTTTCTTTAAGCACATAGTTACATAAATTATTTTTTATTAGAAAAAAAAAGTAAGTGTTAAAAACAATATCTATAGAATGAAACTTTTTAATGATATTTGAAAATAAAATAAGATTTTCAATTTTGACAAAATAAAGATGGTAAAATAAAATTGACTATAATAGTAATAAAACAAACATGTAGTACATTTGACACATATTGACTAATTTTTTTTAAGTATCCCATTATATAAATGATTTGTTAACACTATTTTTAAAATAAATATTAATTAAACTTTTCTAAAATTACATAGGTTTCGGTGGAAATAACCGTTAGTGCATATTTGACAAAAACCGGTTCGTACTGAATAGTATTTTTCATTATTAAACAATATCTATAAAAATGAAACTTTTTTTAATGATATTGACAATAATAAATAAATTTTGTAATTGTAACAAAACAAAGGTGGAAATAATTACCCATTGATTTTTACAGATTCCGATTAATTAAATAATCAAACCGTAAATAAAATCCTGAAACAAAGTGACCAATACGCTTTCTTAAGTGGGTAAGTTTAATTAATGATTTATTAATGACTGGCACGAAAATTCCATGAAAACTTACAAGAAAGCATTCTGCGAGAAAGAAATTTTATCACGACGATAGCGATATGATTTGGCATTTTGGCCTTATATATATATATATATATATATATATATATATATATATATGCTTGCATTGGGGCTGCCACTTATTTTTCCTTTGTCTCAGTGTATAAAGTTTATATAATTGGAACTACGGGTCGTCGAGGACATGCAAAGGATGAGTATTGAATCATGGTTCATGGTGATGTAGTCAAAAGTCAATACAATTTGTTTGTCCCAAAATTGGAACAAATTAATAACTTGATTTGCTTCTTAGTTTGTCGTTCTACATCTAACACCAATGCTTATTAATTGATTGGATCTCGTAGACAAATGTACTTATATTTGAGACAATGGAAATCGATACAAATATAATATCTTCAAAGGAATATTATTTATTTATTTACCTGATTATTTTCTAAACTTGTTTTCTGTATCAAAAAAAAAAAAACTTATTTACAATTAGGTAATACAACTTTAAACAAACTAGCATCGTACGGGGATTATTTTTATTTAAATAAAATTTAGAAATAAAAATAAAAATATATAATTGATAAGAAACGCATACATAATTAATTCAAATAAATATATAAATGATGTTGTTTTAGTGATTAAGTAAACTTTATTTGTACATGTTTTTAAAATGTATTAATTAACAAGGTACAGATACCCACCCAAATATATAAATACAGAGGAAATCACATTTTCTTTTTCAAATTTGTAATGGTGTGTTATTTTATTATTGGTTGTGTCCAATAATGATATTTCGAATATTTGTCAACTAAGTTTTGTCTTTTCATGCATATAAACAAAAATAATCATAACTAACATGGTTGAATGAATTAATTATTATTTATACATAAAAATGGCTAGTACATAAAAAAAAAAATAGGATTGGAAATGAATGAAATCAACTTGAAATTACTAGAGAAAAATTTACAGGTCTCTTAATTATTATTAGTCGAAACAAAATAAGATCAACAAAATCATTATACAAACATCATCTTATCTTCATATTCATCATTGTTTTTTTATTGGAATCTATAACTTAAAATACTCACAAATCTATTTTTTCATGATTAACGTTAATAATTTCTTTTCTTTATGAAAATAAAACTAATAATTACAAAATGTAATTTAAAATTTTTCTATTAGAAATATGTATACAATTAAATTATATATAAATATAAATTTATTTATAAAAATAATATATTTTAAAATACATATTTATATAAATTAAAATTATATAAATATGTCCAAATACACATATTAATATTGTTCATTATTATTATCTCTTATTTTATATCTTTTTGTAAAATATTTATATACATACCTATTTATGTAAAATAAAAATTATTAAAAATTACAATAATATAAAAAAAAAAACTGTAGATAATCTTAACATCCGTGCATAGTACGAGTTATTATACTAGTTATATAATACTACTATAAACAAGTTAGTTTATGAAACTTAATTCATTTTTTTAGTAGCCAAGAAGTACAATAAAAAATGTGTCGTCATCGTCTTTAATGCATTATTTTAGACATGCTACTATTAATTAAATTTTATAAAATTGATCTGAGCTTCACTCTTTGTTTAATTTTTATTCGTAGTATTTTAATTTTTAATAAATTTTAATTAATAAATAATACTTTAAAAATGTGTTGTTAGTTGTGTTCGTTGCAAGGCACTTCTTATTCTTTTACTTCTTTTCTCATAAATATATTTGTCCTTTTTATGAAATTGGCATGGCTCGTTCCAAATCAATAGCAACTTTTATTTGTAGAAGCATATTCTAAATATATTCTTACTTGTCGGCAGGAATAAGCTAACTTTGAAAATCCATAAGTCATTGTTTGCATGATTAATGTCTTACATGTTTACTAAAATACGCTTACCGAAAAAAGATAGTAACATGCCTAATGTCATAAATACATTAATTTAACAAATAAGCAACGTAACTATTACTAAGCATGTCAGTGAACAACATAATAAATAGTTAAAATGAGGTAAAGTAAAGTCGTTTTCCCTTTTTCCCCTCTTTCTTTCTATTTCCACCAAAAAGCTTAGGATTCTAAGACCGTCGAATGGTGTTCCCCTGCGTGAATGGCTTGGCTACCAATAATAACAGTGCTACTGTTATTCCGCCACCCGTTCCTTTCAAATTTCATCTTAATTTCAACACAAAAAGTTGCCACAATTTGAAATTTTCAGTGTACATCGATGGTGTTCACAACAACAAATAAAAATAAATAAATTGATGGTGTTAAGGAAAAAGTACATCCGTGTATTTCGTATTAATAGAATGTCATGAACCGTGGACGGAGGTATTAGCTCTCTTTTTTTTTTTCACAATTTATTTAACTCGTGTGTATATAATTTTTAGTTTAATTTTTATGCATTGTTAATGTAGATTTTTTATGTTGTTAATTAATAAAAAAATTATTATGTATAATTTTTAAAGTAATTATTATAAAAAATAATAAATTTATAATTAAATAAAGTAAAAATCACTTATATTATTATCTATCTTTGAATGAAATATTTTTTCATACTTTTTAATATATATGATACTTTTACATTATATTAAATTTCTATACAGAAATTTTTTTGTATGATTTTTTTATTCTTCGTAAAATCCGAATCACTCAACTTCATAAAATTTATATGTAAAATAAACATTATTTCTTATTTATATATTATTTCAATCATATTATTAATAATGTGATATTTCAACATAAGTAGTTCATAATTGCTAGAATAGATGTGATATTATCTTTCGATTTAGATTTAAATCTAATCTAATGTTATAAAATTAATTTATAAGATAAAAATTGTTATTTACTTGACGTGAAATTTCTAATAAATCAGAATTATAAGTTAATGAAAGTCTAAATATATAGTTTTTAATTTTTTTCTTAAGAATAATTTATAAATAAACAATGTATAATACTTCTATGATATTTTCATGCACTTTAATGTAGGATTAAAAATTGTTAGAGCAAAATTTAGCTTTTTATTTAATACATTTATATCTCTTTTGGTAATCATTAAAAAAATAGAATTTATAAATGTTTTTAAAATATGATACAAAATTATTTTATGTGTCTTCATTTAATAATTTAACATTTTGACATAAGAAATTTAATTCAAACGTTTTGTTCGTTTAATTTTTTTATATTCTCAGTTAATTATAAATAACTTTTGGATAAATTTTATAATAATTATTATAAAAATTAACAAACTTATTATATATAATAATATATAATTGGATGACAGTAAAAAAAAATTTACCCTAATAGTATATCTTAATTAAGTTCTTAAGATAATTAATTTATTACATAATATTATTTACTAAGTAGTCTAGGTTTTAATTTTTACTGCTTCCATGATTTTACTCTATTTATAAATTTTGTAGTAGTTTCAGAAGGCTATATATCAATCTTTTACGTGCAAACACGATTCCATAACGAATAATGAAAAGCAAAAATGATTGGACTTTCATATATTTAGGATAATCGAATAGATAAATAAAATCTAACTCCATTCGATTTTAATTCCTTAAAAATTTGTGTTAAGTTAGGTTAGATTTATTTTAAAATACCTAACTTAATATTATCTAACTATATTATTTTAGTACAAATTATTTTAAAAAACATCGTGATTAGTTAAATGAATATAAAGTAAAGCAATAAAATAATATAAAATTCACAATATTTTATAAATTATTATACTTAATAAAATAATACTTAATCAAACAATTTATCAAAATTTTTAAAAATAAAAAAAATACAATTTGATTGACCAATCTACCTCGACTTATTGGGTTGTCGGATTATAAAATTTACAAGGTTAAATCACCGAACTTAATTCATTCCGTTTGATTATAGGAGTTATATGTTAGATTCAACTTATTTTGAAGTAATATATTAGTATATACTTAGAAAGAAAAACAGAAAACAGAAAAAATAATAATAAATAATATAATATAATTATATAACAAGAAGAGATTGATAAAAATATATAAATATTTTTTATATCAAAATAAATAAAGATAATGTCTGTACTATTGAATGTGTTCATATGTAACAACTTTAATGAGAATATCAACGTTGGAGGGATGTGTACGTGTCTAATAAATGCTCTAATTGACAAGGTCGACAGAAGCAGAACTAAAGCCAGGAGGATGATAGAGGCTTCCGTGTGGTGGTAAGATAACAATTCAAATAATTAATTTCTACCACAGATCTTAATCAAGTTCAAAGGCATTATTACAATACCCTGCACCCTCCCCAAATACAAAAGAAAAAAATTGGTATTTGAAATATATTCCACTTCAATCTCATCATGTTGTGTATGTTCCGCAACCTCATTATATAATTGGCCCTCCACATTCACTCGCAGCAACAAATTGAAGGAATCAACAAGTCCAACCAAAAACAACAACAACAATATGATGGGAAAATGTAGCAAGTCCCTTATGACCTTCCCAATCCTCCTACACAGCCTGTGCTTTATTTTGTTCCCACAGCCTCTACTTTCTCAGGAGAATAATTTTGTTCGTCAGCCCGCTGGTCAACTCATCATCACTCCCCACCAACGCTCCCATTCGGCACCTCAACAGGTTCACTATAAAATAAATTACCTTGTTAATTTAATTATATGTTACAGTAAAACATTCATTTTATATTTATTTATCTTGATAATTTTATATATAGGTGCACATTTCATTGGTGGGCAAAGAGAAGATGAGGGTGTCGTGGATAACCGTAGACAAGCGCGTTGAATCGGTGGTGGAGTATGGAACAAAGGCAGGGGAATACAGCGCAAAGGCAACGGGGGAACATACCTCGTACCAATATTTTTTCTACAACTCAGGGAAGATCCACAACGTTGTGATTGGGCCTTTGCAGCCCAACACCACTTACTTCTACAGGTGCGGAGGATGGGGCCCAGAGTTTTCCTTCAAGACACCGCCACTCACGTTGCCCATTGAATTTGTCATCGTTGGTAAGTTGTTCTTGTTGGGATTTCTTTTGCTTCACAATTTGGTTTATTTGCTGTCGGTATTGGATTCTAGTTTCGTTTCGGTGGTGTGTATGCCACTTCCTAAAAACTGGTGGAGTTAAATTAGTTAGAAGAGTTGGTTACAGTGAGTTGAGGAGTTCTTCAAGCCAACGCAACTATGCGGTGGGACAGGATAAAGTGCCTTTTAAGGATTACAGGCTGCCTTGAATATACACCACTTGTTAGATACTTCCCAATTTTGCCCCCATAAATGTTACAAAATCAAAATCACGAGAATAGAACGGTGCTAGGGTAGAGAAGTAGGGTGTAGTTTATAATGGACAAATTCTTAATGATCTTTAGATTTATTTATTAAGTTGAATGCTTTAATTTTTTCTTTCTTTTTTTCCAAATATACCCTTCAAAATCTATCAAGCTTGTAAGGCTTGTTTTTTTCTCATTCCTCTTATGCGACTACTTTGCTGGTCAAGTTACAAACTCAATTTTTATATAAATCTAAATTAATATGTTTTTAATTGTATAAATCACAAAGTGTTCATTTTGGTATATTTTTCACTAATCAACCACCTTAAATTTATAAACAAAATAAGCTTAAGATATGAAATCACATTTTGAGAGTACTTGTTCATGAACAACTTCATCATTGTTGTGCTCAAAGTACAAAGAGAAACATATTCCATCAACGTTGTTGAACACCTCACCACTCATCAAAGTCATACTCCATCAACGATTTGGACAAAGAGAAACATATTCAAGAATAGAGATTTAAGAAATTTTTGCTCTTAACGCTCCTCTCTCTTTGCACCTCAAACCATCTATGTTCACCGTGACATAGGATTGTTTATGACAAGGCCATTGTGCACAATGGAACACAAGCTCTTGTCATTGATGAAAGAGAAATCGAAAGGTGAATAATCACCTTTCGTCCTTTCTTTAAAACATTTGCTTCAACGTGTTTTCCATCCTTGTGAAAGATAATCTCTAGCACCGACCAAAAAAAATATCAAATTTAAACTTGTGAATTTCTCTTAAAAACGAAACGTACAACTTCTCTAGGATATTAAGCTTAGAGGATGAGAGAGAAAGAGGAGCAATAGAGATATATTAGAAAAAAAAGGAAAAAATCACACCCTTTAATTTTAAAACTATCTAATCTAACAGATAATAAAATCTTGTACACCATAGATTAATGAGGCTTCCCCACCTTAAACACTGTCATATAGGATATACCAAAATTAATATATCCAATACAAACCAAAACAATAGTAGTATTTTTTAGGAATCAAAATACAAATAATGTTTACAACAATTATTTAACATAACAAGATAAATATATTAGAGAGAGTTTAGAGAAGTCTAGGTTAAAACATGTAAAACTTATCTTTAAAAAAAAAACCATCTCATTGAATTTATATGTTTCTCTCCTAATATATGTTAATTTACTAGATCAATATGTGTAGCAAATGACTATTAGATCGATAAATACTAATGCTCTAAATTATTTTTTAATATCTACAAAAATCTTATTTTATGTATGTATTATATTTCATTGCAAGTTGTGTCTTGTTTTTTTCAACAAGCAACTATATTTATAGATTTATTGTTCACAATGCACAACAATAACAAATAGAATAGTGATTGTGTGCATAAAAAAATAAACATGAGAAAGAATCTCCTACTTGCAAGTAGTAAAATATTCATCGTCCAAGTAACGAGACAAACCAAGCAAATTAATCCTTAAAGATGGGAACTAGCTTAACAGATTAAAAAAGTATTTATCTTAAATTTTAAAGTACAGAAATAAATATTTACCAACAAAAAAATCATTAGGCAATCATTACTTCATAATTTTTTTTTAGAATAACTCTAAATACTCTTGAAAACTTTATTATTAATCTTCTTGCTTATTTATTAAATAAAGTAGATATTAAATGTTTTTAAATTTTATAATATTAAATATATTTTATTTAATATTTTTTTATAAATGTTAATAAAATTTGTATAAAAATTTATAAGAGAATATAACATTACTTTTTTTATATAAAAAAATGACAAACCAGTACCCTAATTTTGAGTGTATAGAATTAGAAAGATCAGAGAAAGAAAAGAAGAAAATAATAAATATAATAAGTTATGCGACGAAAATGAAAAAAAAAAGTTAAAGGAAATGAAACAGAAAACAAAGCATATTTATATAAAAAAAAAAATTATCTAACATAAGTGGAGAATATAATATCAAATCTCATTCCCATTCATCACTAATTTATTCATTTCCCTCTTTTACTTCGGCTATAGTTTTTTATTCTTCCTTTTTCTATATTTTCTTTATTTAATTCTATGGATGTGATAGAGAATAGCTCAGTTTTTTCTTTTCCTTCTAATTTTCTATTGGGCTCTCACTTCAATTGAAATACATAAAAGCAGAAAATTGAATTTGGGCCTTAGCATGAAAAAAGTAGCCAGAAAAGCACCCACGTAAAATTAGTGTTAGCTTGAACAATTAGCCATAGATTTTTGCTATTTACACTTAAGGACAGTTCAAATAGCAAAACTAGATTTGGGCCATGGTAAAAGGAATCAGAAGAAATCCAACACAAAGCAAGTGCTAGCCCTTGACCCAAAAACGATGCTAGGGCTAGGCTTGACACAAATGGCCATACGTAGAAAAGCCGATTGTTGATTGCTTGTTGACCAGATATAGAAACATAAAAACAAAAGAATTATCCTTGCCTTTTAATTTACAGTTGAATTTTTTATAGACCCAGAGGCCCAGAGTCACACCTCATTATGCCAATACAGATTATTAAAATCTTAAATAACATAGAATACTAGAAGAACAATAAAGATTGATTTCACCTTTCAGATCGGGGTTTTCTAACTTATCCTCATAAATTTGAGGTAAAATAACTCTATTTTAAGCAAATTATCCTATTTATTTCAACTTTTTTTTTTTATAATTTTGTTATAATTGTGAAGTATTAATTGACTTTAACTATGCTAACATTTATCAGAAAACTTGACTAGTATCTTTAGTGTCTCCAAAACCTTTTTTTTTCTATTCACAAAATTTAAATCCAAAACCTTAATAGTGCTATGGAAACTTGAATTATAATTGAATCAAAATTTAAATTATCATACCAATCATATGTATCAATTATTTATATTTTCTTGTTATATCTCTCTGAGTGTTTTACTCTCTTTCCTTAAATAATTGTAAACATGTTATATATTATGATAAGCAGGGGACTTGGGACAAACTGAATGGACAGCATCAACCTTAAAACATGTCAACAGCAGGGACTACGACGTGTTCTTGTTACCAGGAGATCTATCCTACGCGGACTCGCAACAACCCTTGTGGGACTCCTTTGGTCGTTTGGTGGAGCCACATGCTAGTAAAAGGCCATGGATGGTTACCCAAGGGAATCACGAGATTGAGACTTACCACATTATCTACCCGAAAGGCTTCGTGGCCTACAACACTCGCTGGCCTATGCCATTCCAACAAAGTGGTTCCACCTCAAACCTCTATTACTCCTTCGAGGTTGCCGGCACCCACGTCATCATGCTAGGTTCCTACGCTGATTTTGACACCCAATCGCAGCAATACACGTGGCTTCAATCTGACCTCGCCAACATTGATAGGGTCAAGACACCTTGGGTGATTGTGCTGTTGCATGCACCTTGGTATAACACTAACGAGGCACACCAAGGTGAAGGCGAATCCATGAGACAAGCCATGGAGGACTTGCTTTATAATGCACGCGTTGACTTGGTTTTTGCTGGTCATGTTCATGCATATGAACGCTTCGTATGTCAATTCTCAAGTCTTCAATATTTTTAATTTAATATATATATATAATTTTTTATTAACTGTTTGGATTTATTAATTGCAGACTCGCATTTACGACAATAAAGCTGATTCGTGCGGACCGATATACGTGACAATTGGGGACGGAGGAAACCGCGAGGGGCTTGCGTTAATGTGAGATATTATTTATTATTCATTTTTTCTTCAGCAATAACCAATGATTTTAGTTTATATATATTTGATTAATTTCTTTTTTATTTTTCTCTTG
Source organism: Mucuna pruriens (assembly GCA_025330945.1). NCBI lineage: Eukaryota > Viridiplantae > Streptophyta > Magnoliopsida > Fabales > Fabaceae > Mucuna > Mucuna pruriens. Next base: position 5,826,138 of record JAENHJ010000528.1, read on the forward strand.
GGGCCTTGATGGATTAATATTATTGCATATTGATTGTTGAGAATAGGTTTAAGGACCCTCCAAGCCCGCTTTCGTTGTTTCGAGAACCAAGCTTTGGACATGGAAGGTTGCGAATACTAAATGAAACACGTGCATATTGGTCGTGGCATCGAAACAATGACGCTGATGCAGTTGTAGCCGATGATGTTTGGATAGAGAGTCTAGGCAGCTCCGAAGCATGCTCGACAACACCAAACCAACAAGATGTTGCTAACGAGGAGCTATAAAATTCTATTTGGAGAGGTAGTTATTATTCCTATAACATGTTTTAATTAACATCTCACTCGATCTCTTTGATATGATATTCGACCTCAATGGAGTTATACTGTATTTAACTTAATGCACTTCAGTTCGTGATTAATTCTGAAATCTATGCCTAATCAGGCTCAGAATGTTACAATTTAGAACCCCTCTATAACCAATGTTATCTGCATCCAAACAAAATCCCCGTTGTCATTTGTCAGAATTGAATTATCATCATATCGCTGGTCTAGCGCCATGTGGATAGTGTTGCTCTGAAATAACAACATTGAGGATATTGTTCTCTATTGTTGGCGTGGAAAAGTAGGATCCTTCACCAACTTGATGTGGACATATTGACATGCGTCCATTTGTTGCTTGATTATCATTCAGATCAAAATAAATATGGAACACTTGATTCTCTTATTTTCATTTTCTCTTATTTTCATTTTCTTTGTAACTCACTTTTCTTTTTTACATGTTTGCATGCTAATTTTCACCTTATTTTAAAATAAAAAAAATCCATCGTTACCATGAAGAAGAAATTTGGTAAGAATTGAAATATTGGTCACAATGGAATTTGTGGCATATTTATGTGACCAGGACAAACTAGTTGTGAAAGAAAGCAATAGCTATATCCTTCGAATCTATTTCAGATTTTGAAGAAAAAACATACGTTTACAAACAGAGATATAGCATATATACACTTTGGGCCCTAGCAACTAACTCAACTATGTTTGAAACTAACCAAAACTGAAAAAACTAACTTCTGTAAGGAAAGAAAAATTCTGAAAAGGAATTTAACTTGTGAATAATTTTTTCATATATTTTCAAATATTACATGATAAAGTAAATATATATTTGTTTAAATTTCTTATTAATTTATTTATAAACATAAAATAATAAGGCTTTATATATAAAAATTAATAAAAAGAATACAAACACAAAATATGCGCATAACCTGTTATGAACATAATTGTGTACGTGTAACAATATAATAATCTAGCATGTTGTTTGTTTCCGGTCATTCTCATTGCATTGATTGCACTAATAATTTTTAAGTGCACACTAGAAGCATCCTCCTCGGGCCATACTAATCATTATTTTTTACTAGTCGGTGGACCGTGAGATGCATGGGTCTTTTATACTTAATAAAACCTATTTTTAGTATTTTATAAATAAAATATATTATTTAACCATTAAAAAATATAAAATATAAGTATTTATTTTATATATTTTATCATTATAATTTTTTAATGAAAATTATCCAACATTAAATATAATTAATAATAACAATTTGAATCATCTTTAAAAGATAAATAATTATAAAAATAAAATGTGTCATTAATAACTTGATATTTTAAAAGTTTTTATTTTATTTCTTATCTTTATTTTATTTTATTCAATTATTGTTCTGATTGATATATTAATAACTTATAATTATAAATACTATCTTTATCAAATTTAACTCTATACTTAATTTTTATTTGATAACTTTGTTTCATTCTTAATTAAAAAAAATTAAATCAAAAGACTCAAATACACTTATTTAATATTCTAAAGGTTATTATTTTATTTTTTTTATTTTTTTATTTTTTTTATTTTTATAAATTATATACTTCATGTAACTACGATTTTTTTATTTAATTAATTTACTCAAACAGTTATGTTAATCATTTGTATTTATAAATATTATTGTATTTCTATGATTTATTAATTTCATAAGATATAAATAGTAGTCATTATACTTTCTTTTATTTTATTCAATTATTTACTCTAATAATTATGCTAATAATTTATATTTATAAATGTCATACTTCTCAAATTTAATTTCGTAGTTAATTTTTTTTATAATTTTATTATATTTTTAATTAAAAAAATTAAATCAAGATAATGATAACTTACAAATCAAGAGATTGTGTCTAATTAAAGAAATAAATAGAATATTTAATAATGAATTCACTAAACTAAAATTTCTTGACTTTATTAAATAAAATATTTGACCTAACAATTATATTAATAATTTATATTTCTAAATATTATAATATTTTATTTATTTATTAATTCAATAAGATATAAGTAGTGATAGAAGTTTTAAATTAATTAGTAATTAAAATATCATCATATTAAATGCACTTCTCCCAATATATACAAGAATCCAAAATAAAAATGTGTAAAAGGTATATTTAAAACCTACTATACAGTTATGTCTAACTAAAGAAATAAATAAAATATATAAGAATGAATTAACTAAAATATTCTTTTTTTGAAAAGAAAAATTGCGGTAAAGCTTATTTGTTTTATTATATAAAAAATTTGTTCTAAAAGTTATATTAATCATCAACATTTATAAATATTATCATATATTTTTTATTTATTAATTCTATAAGATATAAATAGTGGTATAAGTTTTGAACTAATTAATAATAAAAATATCATCATATTAAATATATTTTTATATATAAAAATAAAAAAATTAAAAATGTATAAAATGTGTATTTAAACTCAACTATGTATTTAATATCTAAATAAATAAATAAAATATTCAAGAATGAATTGATTAAACTAAAATTTATGTCAAAACTTATTTATTTTATTATATAAATGATATAAAATATTTGTTTTAATAATTATTTAAATAATTCTATAATATATAAATAGTGATAGAAGTTTTGATCTAATTAATAATTAAAATATCATAATATTAAATATATTTTTATCAATATATATAATAATTAAAATTTGTAAAAATATAAAAATATATTTTAAAATTTATTATATATTTAATATCTAATTAAAATAAATAAATAGAATAAATAAAAATGAATTGAGTAAAAAAAAAATTGCCCCGTACCCATAAGCTTTGTTATATAAAAAATTGGTTACTCAAATATTTTTATGGATTTGGATTCTCTTGGAGAGAGAAAACGGAAAAAATCTTAACGGTTGATTTTCTTTTCATATATTAAAATATTAATAAAATATAAACTAAAATTCTGGTCCCGTGAATATATTTCGGATGACAGTACTCTGAAGAATAGACAATTAAGAGAGCAGTGGGTTTATGACCCAAAACAAAAAAAGAGAAGAAAATATATTCTATGAGCAGCTTGGTAAATTAAATACAACAGTTTAACTCTGCTTTATTGAAACTTGTTTATTTTAAAGGTAACGAGAGAGAAGGAACACACGTAAGAATAATTTCTTATTGGAAGAACGTTCATGTAAAAAAGTGAAGATCTAATATATTTTATTTTTATTTTAATTGATAATTGAGATAGATAACGAGAGAGTTCAATCCTGAATGTAAATTTAAATTGCTCATATAAAACTACACATTGTATGGAAAAAAATTATCCACTTATAATATAAAACAGTTTTATATTTTCTTCTATTTGTATAGGTTAAATTTATTAATTTTTATATTAATTATCTTATAAATTATATTAATAGTTATTTTTTATATTGATTGAAAATATAAAAAAATTATATTGACGGTAGAGGACTCTAATCTTTATTATCACAATTTTAAATAGTTTATTTTTTTTACTTAATTATATTTTTTATCTCTCTATTTTATACAAAATAATTCCTTTGATCTTTTTAATTAAAAACATTATTTTGCCAATTTTCTGTTCAACCACCAATAAAAGTTAATAACATCACCACGATTTACATACATAATATATCATTTTATGATTATTTGTGTTTGAGATCACGTTTAAGTGAATTTATAACTTATTTCATTACCTTAAAAACTTGTTTGACCAAATTTAAAATCATTGATAAACTAACTTATTATAAGCTTGTAAGCTATAATTTTTTTCAGCTGATTTATAACTTATAATTGGTAATTTATTAATTTTTATTATATTTAACCTTGATATTTTAATACAGTATCACTTTCGTTTTTTTTTCTACATTAGAGTTAGGATCTCTTTTTATCTCTCCGCCCCAGAAGGTTAAAAAGTCTTATAATATCTTTCTTTGCTATCATCTTTTACTTAGAATCTATAGATCGATGAAGATGTATATGAGTGTATTTATATAACATTTCAATAAAATATTATTCTATTTATTTTGGTTATCTCATTGTTTATTTTATTTTTAATAAAACAAGTTATCTTTAGCAAAGATAATAAGAATTCAAAGTATGTGAAAAAAATTAAAATTAGATTACCAAAACATTATTTCTATCTGGAAAATATGATTTATATAAAAAATATATATATAAACGTGTTCCTTTGTACTAGTATTGTTTTACATTTGTTAACTAGTTTAACAACTAATTTTTCAAACACTTTTAATTAAATAAATTTTCGGGGTTTTGCCAGTAATTTTTGGCTTTTTAATTAACTTAACAACTAATTTTATAAAATATACTCTTAAATTTTCAAAAACCCTCTATACAAATGGTTATTAACTTAAACTTATTTAAATATCTTAATATAAATGAAAAGAATATAAATTATGCATTTGATATTATAAAACAGTTTTATTTAGTCATTTAATTAAAACTATTATATATAATAAATTTATTAATTTTTAAAATTTATAGCGATTTTTAAATGAACGAGAGAATGATGATTAAATTCATAAATAAATCTATTAAATGTAAAGAGAATCCATTTAAATAAATAAAAATTACCATCAAAATATTTAATTGATGTAAAATAACTATCACAACCACTCAAATTCCACATGCCACAGTTAACAAGAGACCAAAAATAGAATAAATTTTCAAGTCATTAAGTCCCTAATTTTTGTAAATATAAAGAGGGAAGATACTTGTTAAATTTCAAATGTTTGGAGTAGAGTCGAACTTTTGCCAATAAACATTAGCACATCTCAAAAATTGTTTGTTTTGTTCCTAAGAGGCTACTTCGGACTGGGGGAATTGCTCTGAGGCCCTAAAGTTGGATCCCAGACATTGAATAATGCGACTCATGGAGATGGAAGCTCATTTCTTAGTGAAGTGTTCCATCACATCAGAATGACTTCTCCCTCTCCTAATCCATCACATTCTTCTAATAAAAGGATGAGGACAAGACTATGACCTCACACTAATCCTTCAACAAGAATCTTCCAACCATGCAACAGACCAACTGCACACACGCTGGCTCCTAGCCTATGAATAAGGACTCAACTAGACTTACTAGCTACTCTCTTCGATCCCTACAATTAGAGGCAAACTCCCTATCTTAGGTATCTCAATAAACTCATGATGTTTGTTCCGGTTTTGAATGTAATTTTCAAAAATTAATTATAGTTTTCACATTCAAAACGTAATTTTTCCCTTCGCAATCTCAATAACGAGTTTTCAAACACTTAAAAGCAGTGAAAATTTGCTTTTGCGTTTACCACGCCCTACCTAAACTAGATGACTATAGTTAAAGTCTTACTACTACTACCTCGACTAGGCAATTTCAATTGGGCCTTGACTACATCCACTCCACCACCTTTTCGGCCCCACAGGAGAAACAGTCCAAGGCCTTTCACAACAGTTTTGATTTATCCCCACACATTTTCAACGAGGCGTTTTTCAGCCACTGTATAATATAATAATATGATAACAACATCGCGATTAAATTGAGTATTTATTTTAATGTCAAATTTAGTATATTATTTAATATATCGAGCAGAGCAGAGCGTTCCACACTTCCACTATCAAGTTTTAAAATTATATTCGAGGCGTCTATTTTGACCTATATTCGTTTTTCAAACATCCAGAGAGCACCAACAAAAATAATGAGAACGACAGGGTACAATGCGACAATTTCCCTTTCTCACAAACTGATTGCACCAGAAACGCGCCACACCCTAGAAATGCCGAAGAAAAATATTACTACTAAACTGAAGATTTTTTACATTTCAATTCAAAACCCCTCAATTTCCGAACGTGGGTGGACCTAACAAGTTCCATTTTAATGAACACAAAGCAAGCCACGAAAATTATGACTTATTCAACCTTTCCAATGTCGTCATAATAATAGATAGAATTTTACACACGCTCGATCGATTCGCACCAGCGGTCCACGACGGACGGTCCTGATCAACTCACTTAAATCGCTTCAATCAATCATCCAACGGCGCAGATTAAATCCTCCGTAACTTCTCACCTTTGATCACGGGATTCGCCCGAGCTATCTCCTCTCTTCCCACCGCCTTGAAATCGAAGCCACACGCGTGTTTCTCGGGGTACCTGTGGGCCCCGCAAAACGTGGTTCCGCACCTGCACTTGAACCCGGTCAACCCCACGCGCTTCCGACACGCGCCGCACCGGTTCGCCTGAACCGGTGCGCACGCGTCGGCCGCGGCGGCCGGAACTACCGGTTGAGGGAGGGATTCGACCGGCGCCGGCAAGGAAGCGACGGCGGCGGCGACGCTGGCGGCGGCGGAGGAAAGAGCGGTTTCGATTGTGGATTTGGTTTTGGCTTGTTCTTCCTCCTTCAAACGGATGTCTCTGTAGCATTTGGAACAGAGATCCATGGTGGCGGGGCTACCGAAGAAGCCGCAGTTGTTGGCGCAGAGTCTATGACCTTCGGGAGTTTCGCATCGGTGTTCTTCCGCCATGTTTGGATCTGTGAGAAAAATCTATAACGTCAGGGTTAGGGGGATGACGACGATGATGAAAATTCAAGCGTTTGGATTCCCAGAAAATTCGAGGAATAACTGAAAAGCTGAATCTCGTGCTAGTCGTTTCGAATTATTATTATGTTGTACAAGTATAAATAGAAAATTCACAAATTGGAAATTCAATAAAGGAGTGCCGAAAATAGGAGAATTTAGTTTCTAGAACGAAAGTTGCAGGAAAATATATTTCTTTTTCTCTTTTATAAAAAAAAAAAAAAAGAAGCGAGAAAAGTAAAGGGTATAGGGATGAGAGGAGAAGGGGTTAGAGTTAGTACCTGATTTATAAGGAGTGGTTGTGGGTTTGGAAGGAGAAGATAAGAACGAAAGGGGAAAGAATCTTAACGGAGAATGGTTAACAGAGTCGAAACTCTGAAAGGATATATAAGAGAAAAAAGGAAAAAAGAGGAAGCCACCGAGAAACAAGACAAATTGGTCTTAATCATTTTCAACTGGCCATCCTAATTCCTTAAGAGGATATTAATTACTAATAGAATGAAAAAGTTGTGTCGAGACTTGGGAGCAGAAAATTATGCATTATTGTTGATTTTGTTAATTAAATTAATAAATAAATTGTTTTCAGTTAACGTGAGATGTAAAAAGAGACAGCCTGGCTTTGACGGCAGTGGTGTGGCGCAGCGGCACATATATAGTTCTACCTATACAGAAGGAAATACTTCAAAATAACTAGTTATTGGATAATAAGTAACAAGGTTTAAATTATAAATATGAAGAGAGTAATATATTAAACAAAAAAGAGTTTCGTACACAAGTAATTATAAAAAAAATTGTGCAGTTGTTCTTTAATTGTAAAGATAAACATGTAGGAAAAAACTATGCTCAATTAATTAGGTCACTAATTAAGGAATGGATGATAGAGTTTTTATTAAAAAATTATAGTAAAGTGTATTAACACTGTGTTCTAATAAAATATTTTTAAATTTAATTTTCTAATCAGTACTAGTTAGAATTTACTTTGAATTAGTTTTTAATATATATATCTAAAGGTGTTCAATTAAATATAATTATTATTATTTCTCATCCAATTAAAGGGGAGGGACGTGGAAATGCATGAATTGAGATTTATTTTCTCCCTGAATTGATAAATCAAAATAGAGAGAATGGAAGCGTGTTTGGTGAGAAGGCGTAGCACCTAGTTAGGCTTAGACCGAGCCCAATCCACCTACAGGATAAATTTTAAAATACAGGGAGAATAAGCTTATCCTACATATTAACCAATGTGCCTCGACATTGTAAATTTGTAATGCATCCACACGCGCCACCTTTCAATTTGTAATGCTACTTCTCGTTATATCACTCTAGCGTTCTCATTTCATTTTTTTATTATTATATTATAGTATAAAATATTTATTGATTTTATGTATAACAAATATTTATTTACTTTGTCGATAATTCTAAAATTTTACTTGAAAAATATAAATTTAATATGTTAGTAATATTATACCGTGAATCTAAGGAATGTAAATGATAATATTATTTAGACTTGAAAAATAAATTAATTATGATTTTTTAATAAATTCTCGTTATATAAAAATTTATATTATAAGTATTTAAAGTTTTATAAATTATTTATATTTAGATATATATGTTGATAAGTAATTTCATAATTTTAAAGTAACTACTTATAAAAATGTTGTTTTATTTTAAATTAAAAAATCACAATTAAAAAATAAATTAAAATTTTAATACTAGCTAAATAATTAATATACTAATATTATATATATAATAAAAATCATTAGTGACCATGAACATAATTTTAATGTTTAGAAAATAAAAATATTAGTATAATAAAATTTAAATTAATGATGTGATATACTCACAAAATCATCAAACACCTATCGGTAATTTAAAATATTAAAATATGATTAAAGTACAGTATAATTATATAAAATAGTAATCATGATAAAAATTTAACTACTACTCTATTGTATAAGAAAACGTATAAAAATATATAATTATTTAAATAATTTTTTTAGTGAAAAAGGAAACATATAAAAAATTAAAAAAATAATTATACTACCAACAAATAATATATAGAAATTAATATTTATATTAATTTGAGTGAAGGAAAAATATATATATATATATAAAAGTTATTATATTAGTAAAGTTATTATATAAATATACAAAAATAAATTTATTAGTAACAAATCATTATAATTTATTTACGTAGAAATTAAAATTTATATTAAAATTTAAATGTTTTTTATTTTTATAAGATGAACAAATATTTATTTTAGTTTTGTAAAAAAAAAAATTTATCTTTAAAAATTTAATATAATTATTTTTTGTTTTTATTATCATATGATACTTATTAATTGTTTATGTATCTATTGAAAGGTCATACATGTCAATACGTGATATTTCTAAAATTTTTTCTAAATTCTTAAAATAAATGTTATTTATATACCATAAAATGAATGTTAGAGATAAAAAAATTGGTAATTTTGAATTTTAGAAGATGAAAATTAAAGAAAAATATTTTATAAGAATCATAGTTAAAATTTACTATTTTATTGGAATTAAAAATAATAATTTCAAAATTTATAGAGATAAAAAACAAAAACAAAATTTTAAATTGACAAAAATCAAAATACACTTATTTTATGGAGAATAAAAATATATTTAAGCCCTATATTAATTTGGATGGAAAAAAGTAAAATATTTAATTTAAGAGAAAAATGAAAAATAAACATCTAATTTGGATAAAGAAATAAAAAAATTAATTTAAAGAAAAAATAATGGAAGATAGATCTTTTGTAAACTCTACGTAAACTATTTCTAAAAAGAAAACAGAAAAATAAATTAAAAATATTTTATATACACTAGTTATAAAATATTTTTGTAACTTATTTCAATCATGATCACATACACTTATAATATAAAATAAATTGTTTAGTACCTCTTCAAAACAGGTATTTGTTGGATATAAGCCTTTTCATTTGATTGGTCGAAGACGAGATAGTTGAGTATAATATGAGTTCATGAACCGAGGTACCTTGTCGATTATAAGCCTCTAACCCCTTAGAAGCTTGTATCCCAACAGGATTCTAGACTAGAAAAAATGAGATTCCATACTATCAAAGGCTCAGAAATGTAAACAACCTGCTATAATCTCTCTAACATCAAGGAATTATCTCCACTCACAATTCAGGGTGAAACCACCTCTGCAAGATCCAGAATTTATCTGTTAATGTTAGCCAAAAATACAACCCTTCGAAAAGAATAAAAAACTAAAGGGCAGAACACACCCACCCACCCTCTGAATGCTTTGGTCGTTGATTATCTCTAAGTTGTCGCTTAGAAATATCTCGTGACTGGAATAATAACTTAATACAAAAAGTTAATAAGTAGGATAGTATATATTTTAATTTTGATTGATGTAAATTGCTTGTACTATATGAAACTTTTATCTCGAAAAAATTAAATAGAAATGTGTCATTAACAGTGAAATAGTAAAATAGAAAGATATTTACTAACAAAAACATTATAGTTAGAAAGTTGTTTCTATGTGATCATTGCAACCTTGCACAAATCTTTGTGTGATTGTAAAAAAATATTTAGGACCAAAAAATTTTTCATTAAAAAAGTAGTAAATATACATAGTCAGTGAGATAATTTAATTTGTACAAAAGTAAATTAGATAAATATTTAGTGTTTTAATGTAAATTTTTCATCTCATTAAACGTAAATATATATTTATATAATTTAAATATTAATATATTTTCAAGGTCAACGTAAGAATAAAGTAATTCAAACTCAAATTTTAGGTTTATCAATAAAACAATTATATATGTTAACAAAAAAAACCTAATATATAACTCTCTTGTATAACTTCAAAAATTTCTCTAAAAATCTTCTGTGTTTCACTTGTTAGGTTGACCTTGTGTGTTTTCATGTAAATTTTTATATTTAAAATTTTCAAATTAACATAACTAACTTTTTATTTTAGATTTTTTTATATAAATATTCATATAAGAATAAAACAATTAAATAAAATTATTTTAAAATTTTCTCATAAGTTAAAATTAACTTTTTCTCCTCAACTTTTAGAAAAGGGTATTGGGTGTTATTATCGGATTAAAATTAGATTTTTACTTTAATAGTTTGTGTAGTAAATAATACCATTAAATATAATTATGTATTATTGAAATAAAACTTCAATTATGTTTGGAGAACTACACCAACTCTAGTACTAATGAGTCATATTTTATAAAAGTTTAAGAGTCTCTTTGATAGTTAAGATGTGATAGGACAATATTAGATATGAGAACATAATAAAAATAAGATGATAAACTTTAATCCTATCAAATGTTTGGTATTCCAGATAACATTATTCTGTTATATAATATTATCTTTCATTTATGTATTCACTTCTCTTAAAATTATATATATATATATATATATATATATATATATATATATATATATATATATATATATATATATATATATATATATAATATTATAAAAACATTTGCATAATAATTATTTGATTTTTAATATTTTAATTAACAATTTATAAATATATAAAAACAATATGTTGAATATAAAGTTTATATAATATATATGTATATGTATATATATTGTTATATAAGAAGAGACAAAGTACTCCAAGAGCAATTATAAAATTATTTTAAGAGTAACTTTAAAATATCTATATCTTCATAATTTATTATTTTTTTAATATAACATTTAAAGGAAAGTTACTCATTACAAAATGATAGTGTGAACAGCTCTCTTAGAATTGCATTTTGAATAACCTGATTCATCTTCTTGTAATATATAATAACGAAATACATGTAATATGAGAAAAAAAAACAAAGGAAAAATAGGCTATGTTAGTGCATAGCTATTAAATTAAAAATAGGCTATGTAATAATAGTGTTTTAAAATTTTAATAGATATATATTAATAGTGTAGTACATAGTCTATTTTTCCTTTGTTTTTTTTTTCTCAGATTGTATGTATTTTGTTATTATATATAGAGAGATAAAGATAAAATTCTTTTAGGAATAACTTTAGTTATTGTTAGAGTAACTTTCGATCTTTATTTTTCATTTTCTTGTAATCCAATTAAGATATTTTAGATTGTAAGAAAATAAATAGTGTGAATGATGAATAATTATTCAACATGTAACACATTTTATCTGTTATATTTCAATAAAATGAAAAGTTACTCATCAACAGATTTTTATCCTTTATTTTCTTGTAGATAACAAAATGTGCAAGAATGAAAGGTAAAGATAAAGAGTTACTCTTAGAATAAGTAGATAATTCTTAGAGTAGAGTACATTAGACTAACATAATAGGTTAAGAGGTATAATAAAATAATCATATTCTAATGGCACAACAATATAATCAAATAATTATTTTAGTTTATCTTGATTACCATATTAAAAATTGATTTTATCTTATGAAAAATTAAATTTGTTATTCATAATTTATTTTCTATATATAATATAATATAATACAAGTATTTTTTTTTATCCAAATATAATGAAAGTAATTGAATACCAAACAATTCTATCCCCTATAAACCATTGGTGTACAAAATAATTTTAACTTTCTCATACTTTCACATATAAATAATTAAAATAATGAAGAAAAATATAATTTTTTAAAGACAAAAGAAACACCTATAAATCAATTGTTTTAAATAGCTCATTAAATATATCAATATGTTTTGCATATATAATTTTTATATATTTTTTTTAAAAATGCCTCACATTATTAGTGAGATAATATGATTCAATGTGGATATTTTATAATAGAATCATATTTATCAATTTATTTTTAACGAATAATTTTATATTTTAATCAAATTAAATATTATATATATTTACTATTTATATTATAAAACTTTAATTTTCGTATAATGCAAGTATTCATCGTTGTGATTTAGATATTATTATATTTTGATATAAAATTTTCATTTTTCATAACGTAAATATTTACCCTTATTATTTTAATATATATACATAAAAAATCCCTACTCAATTAATATAAACAATTACCTTTTATTTAAATATTATTTTCATTTTATATATTTTTATTTTTTAGGGACTTAAATATTTATTTTTATAATTTAAATATTAATATGTTATAAATAAAGTTTTCACTACAATGTGATGTAAATTTCTCTTTATAATTTAAATATTAATATACCTCCGTGCAAATTTTGAATGTTCATTTACTTTTATATTTAGTGTTATGTGTATATTAGCACGATTTTAAACATTAATTTCATTTTACATTTTTACTGTTGACAAAATATTTTAAGAGAAGCAACAAAAGTTTGAACTATTGTTTCAATTTTCGAAGTTTTGACATTCCCAACAGAAAACATAAGGGGTGAGAAAATAAGAACTTCTCAATATGAGTATCTCAATTTGATAAAAAAAAAAAAAACTCAAAAGTCACATATATGAATAATAAAAGAACTTGATTTCATCACACATGGGTGTCAATGTTGATGGAGAAAAGGTAATAAGGCACATACAATAATGCATCAACGCAACAACAGATATAAATTTCCCTCCCTTCCAAGAATATTTAAGGACTAACCACAAATGAAAGCAATAATGGGAAGAATCACACAAGAGATACCAATATTTTTAACGTGGAAAAAACTCCTCAACATGAGAAATAAAAACCACTGGTTGTTTAGACCAAAGAAATCAATCCACTATAATAAAATAAGGATACAAAAGTGTTCAGGTCATAAACAATATTTATTCATACAACCAACCAGCACAAGCAAGCAAGCAAAACTTGCAGATGAAGAACAAGATAAAAGAAAAGAACCCACAAAATTGAGCTATTGTGCAAACACGATTTCCCATACCTCTACTTTTTTCTCTTTCCTTTTTCTCTCTTTTCTCTTTTGCTTTGTGAAAATCCACTCTCTCAATTTCTATTTTTATGTGTCTCTTTCTGTGTGTGCCTCAATCTGACCTCTTCTCCTCTTATAAAAAGTATTGAGCTTTTATCTACATAATTGAGAGCCAAAAAATAACCCAACAAATATGTCCCTACTTGTAATGAATCCGATTCAAAGATAATATATTTGATTATTATAAAGTTGTTGATATTTAATTCCTAATGCTTTTTAAATTGTCACCTCTTTTATTGTTACTTGGACGATGTTAAAATGCGTGAACTTATTTCTTTCTAACTAAATCTTATAGTATCCGTAAAAAAAAAAAAGAAAATTAAAATGGATGTAATTTATTTTTAGACTAGAATGAAAATTTTGATTTAATCAAACTCCTGAATCAAAAAACGAATTAAATTGCATGTGACTTATTTTGAGATTGGAATTAAAATTTTAATTTAATCGAACCCAGGGTTTGGTTAATTTATGTGTAAAAATAAAGAAATGTAAAAATAAATAAGTTATAAATTGACTCACCGAAGTAAATAAATAAAAATAAATAACCTAAATACAATGTTGTAATTGTAAGAATATCATATTACTAAATTATTTTAATATAAATATTTTTTTTAAAACCTATTCCCATGAGTTGAATAAATGTAAAATAAAATAATAAAATAGCAAGAAATTTATAATAATTTACAAAAAAATCATATTCAATAAAATAATATTAAATCAAATAATTTATTAACTAAAAAAATATTCAACTGGACGAATTAATCCAACCTCATGCACTTTTTGACTAGTTAGGTTGATGAGTTGCATAAGCTGAATAATTCAATTGGGTTAATCATAAATACAATCCATTTTTACCTTCCCAGTTACATGCATATATAAAAAATTGAACATACTCTAATTGTTTTCTAATTCTTATCAATATTATACAAAAAATTACATATGCATGCATAATTAAGGTTTTAAAAACATATAAATGTTTTCAATATATATATATATATTAATTATAGAAAAAAGTTATATATTTTAAGAGTAATTTTAAGAAAATTACTTCTCAATCTCATTATTCATTTTTTTATAATTTAATTATTATAATATGTGACACATTTTATTTATTAAAAAATAAATAGTAAATATGATAAGTAATTTTTTTTATAATTACTTTTGAAATAAGTGAATTTCTCTTTTTTTTACTTGTTTTTATTGAGTATAATTTATCAAGTTTCATATTTTAGATATTACTATATTTACTCCTTTCACTTTAAATGTTGGTTTCCTTCTAAACACATATTTGGTTTAAATCCATTAGAAGAAAAGAAATGATAAATATTAAGATACAATTCTAACCCTATTTATTTTTGTCTTTACACACCACTATTTGTAAGAATTTAATTTCTAAAATTAAAATAATAATTTCAATTTTCAACTATAAATCAAGTCATTATTTATTTTATCGTATCTCATTGATGACACCTTTTTAAGTCACTTATCCTATTTAATTAACATTTCGTATGATTAGGTAATCAATTGTTTATTTAATTATTGATAAAACTTTTTAAACCACCTATATCCTATTTAATTAGTATGTTACATACATGACTGGGAAATCAAACCTTAAACCTATTACTTGAGAATAAGAGACTCGTCGTTGCGCTGCTTATAATATTTGTATTTAATTATCTATTATATAACATTTCACCGATATATATATATATATGCTTTAGTCTTTTATGCATTATATATATTATATTTATGTATAACAAAATATAATAAAAAAATATGAAAACTTATTTTAATAAAAATATTATAATTAAAACTTTACCAAATCATTTATTAATTTTTATATTTTTTGTATAAATTAAAATTAATTTATATATTTCAATTTTTTCATCTAATGTAACTTTCTTATGTTGCCTTTTAACTTACAGGAGCTTTTCTCTATTGGTAATTGAACAGTTACCGTTTTATCATTATTCCAAGTTTCCAACAACCAAATATCTATTGGGTAAATTCTTTGTAAATTATTTCTACTCTGTACCACTGGATGCATTTCGTATTATATTTTATTTTAATTTATACGTTTTAAATATTAGCAGGAAGCATCCGAGTATAGAGAAAGGTCACTTGAAATCGAAAGGGCATCCAGCTGTTTTTAGTGTGTATGCATGTGGCAATTTTTAATTTATAAAAAATGATAACTAAAAAAATAATTCTTAAAAATAGGAAAAATTGCATCAGTTCGATTGCACATGGATCACTTCTGACTTGGATAAATAGAGTCTAACTTCAATATATTATTAGTGTAAATTAATTACAAATAATTTTAAATATAAATTTTAAAATAAATATTATAAAAGTTCATAATTTTTATTTAAGTAAATAATTTATAATTAGATAAAAATATAAAACTACTAATATATTCTAATTAAATTTTTATGAACCGTATCATATCAGTATGATTTTATTTTGGAAGTATAGGTTGAACGTAGTGATTTTATTATAAGTAATATAAACGTGGCATGAGAAGCCTATTAATATATTGTTGTTTTAAAATTATTTCCTTCCAATTTCGTAACACTGAACGGATCACACATTGGCTGTAAGTCTTATCCTCCATGTCATCCTTAGCTGGTAACAGGTAGAAAAATGATTTTTTAAGTTATAAAGCATATAAGATTATTTTTTTTACTGCAAAGCATATAAGATTATTTTTTTACTGCAAAGCATATAAATTATTGACTCCTTAAAATGTTGGTCGGATGCCTTAATTACATTTTTATTCTTTCTGTCGCAAACAAGTAATTTTTTATTCAAAATTTGAAAGACAATTTTTTTTTATTACAAACAAATTCTTTCGTTAGTTTATTTGTGTATAAGATTCTCAAATTGTTTTTTGTTTGAATAATTTAGGGTATTTGAATAAATCTGAGATGCAAATTATTTAAAAGATATTATAAAATACGAGTTAAGATTTTAAAAAATGGGAAAAATTTAAAATTTCTATGCTTTAATTTTGATTTTTAATTTCTCTGCTTTAAAAATTTAGTTTCTAATCCATGTAGTTCATTTTGTCCAAGTTTTCATTCTTGTAATTAACTATAGATCAGTTTTATTGGTATCTCTTAAAGGGTACTTGTGATACATATCATGCGATAGAAACTAAAACTTATTATAAAGATAATAAACTAAAATTTTCGAGTATAAAGATAAAAGCATAATTAAATTAAATTATAAAAAAAAACAAAAAGGAGCTTGAAAGGTTCACAACTTTTTTTATAATACTAATTTTAAAACGAGTTTATGTGTTTTGTCACTTTTAAATAAAATGTTAAATTTAAGCCCCGTAAAAATAGATATTAAAAAAATTCAATAAATTAATCTACTCATAAGTCATTCGACGGTTTAGTAGGAAGCAAAATAACTTTGTTTGATAAAATATTCATATGAAATAAATATTTAGTACAGATTTAATTTGGAATGCGATACTTTAATAAATTACTTGTCTTTTTTTAACCGTTGAATGGAAAATTCATCTTTTTCTTCTAATAAAGTATGAATTTTCAACCCTAAAAGATGCGCGTATAGAAGAAATGGAGGGACAAAAAATAAAACAAAAAAAGGAAATAGATAAGATAAAAAGAATAATAACATTAGTAATAATTTTGTATTAAATCCATTAATAAAAGAATATGCTAAAAGTATATTTACTTTCCATTCAAGAAACGTGTCATTTATTTAACAAGAGAATAGTGGTATTTTCTGTACTTCTCGCTTCTCGTTTCTTACCTTTCTGCATTGAGAATTGTGTCTGGGGATGCTAAAAAAGGATATTCAAGAACGCAATTTGGATGCGCCACGTGTGGCATGTTGATTGGAGGGCGTTACAAAGGCAAGAAAAGTTCCGTAGCACAACACCCCATGCCAGCCATTATATTATGGTAGTGCCTATCTCTTTTTTCTCTCCCTGCCTTCCTCAGCTTCAAGTTCAACTTCCTCTCCCTGCATTTATTTCCCTGCGTGTGTATGTGTGTATGCGCTCTCAAGTACGCACATACATACGTACATAAATACACACATCTACCGAGTATTTCTGTTCTTCTTCCTTCGCCTTTCGCTTCGCAATTCGCTGAATCCCTAGCTGTTCTCCGATCTGATCATGGCCTCTCTAGCCAACAACGCTAACGGTGGCGTCAACGGTGCACTCGGAAACCCTGAAAAGCTCATTATCGATACCGACCCTGGGATCGGTTAGTTTTGTCAACTCTGCTTTTAATTGTTTCGTTCTTTGCTTTTTCCCTAAAACTCTGTCACCGCTTCAGTAAATCCGAATCAAACATTTCTACACCGTTATTCGTTATAACAACAAGTAAAAAAGGCACGAAAACTGATTAACTATATTAAAATTGACGTGAATTTGGAGTTTTTATTTGCACAATTTTAGATTAGAGATGTCAGATGAGATAATAATTTTGATGACAATCGATGTTAGAAATTCCTTATATTGATATCTGGATGTGAATGTCCAAAGGTGAAGAAATTATTACATGGTTAAAAACCTTGGTCTCGGCAATAAATGCACGATAGTCGGGACCATGAATACTTCGTGTTCCTGAACCGTGTAATAATGTTTGAAAGATAGTTTTTTCTTGATTTGTATGCAGTGTGACTGGCGGTTTTATTAATGAAATAGGAATGGCATTTTTGTGATTGTGCAGATGATAGCATGGCCATTTTGATGGCTTTTCAAAGTCCAGAGGTGGAGGTTCTGGGTTTGACAACCATCTTTGGTAATGCAACTACTGAAGTTGCCACGCGTAATGCTTTGCTTTTGGTATGTGTTTATTCTCAAAATTCCCATCGCTTTGGCCGGTGTATTTCTGTTCCCAAAATTTCCATGTCTTTCGTGTTTGCGGAAATTTGTTCTTGATTGTGGTTTTAATATGCAAAAAGGATAGTGTGAGATCGCAGGCCGTGAAAATGTTCCAGTTGCACAGGGCAGCTCTGAGGCATTGAAGGTAACTATTTTTTTGTGTACTTTTTTTATTCTCTAATGTTGATTTGGTCAAACTAAGTTTTAATTAGATGTGGGCTTTATTTTCTGCTACATCCCCTTGAACACGGTATGATGTTATTTCACTCTTTTTTTTTTCTTCCTGGTATTAATTATGTTTTATTTTCTGCAAAAGGGTGGAGAGCCTCGTGTTGCTGATTTTGTTCATGGTAAAGATGGACTAGGGAACACATCCCTACCCCCACCTAAATCTAAGAAAATTGAGAAGAGTGCTAGTGAGTTTTTGGTTGAGAAGGTCTCTGAATATCCCGGTGAAGTAACTGTGCTAGCACTTGGACCACTAACAAATTTGGCTTTCGTAAGTTGTACATTGCTGTCTTGGTCCTGCCCTTCATAGCTTCAAGCTGTAGTTGCCTACGTTTGTTGATCTGATACGTATCACTTCCATTATTAGGCAATCAAAAGAGATTCTTCGTTTGCAAGCAAGGTGAAGAGAATAGTTGTACTTGGTGGTTCATTCTTTGCCTTGGGGAATGTGAATCCTGCTGCAGAAGCAAATGTAAGTGGTGATTTCTGTTTGTTATGCTTCTTGAAGTAAGAAAAAAATACTGACTAATTTGCTTTTTTGGGCTTTTCCATTGATATTTTGTAAGTTACATGTTTGAAAAAATTTGCAGCAGAAAACTTAAATATCCAGAATTGAGCTCCTTGACTTAGCGGCTTTGCCTCTGTATTCCCGAAGATGACATTAGAAATATGTAGAACACTAATGTAGTTATTAACGATTGCAATTATTTGTATAAGTAATATTAATTTATTGCTTTAAAACTAAGCCTTAATTTCTTTCATAAAGTTTCCTAAAATTATGCATTTCCTAATTTTCCATTATTTGCTTTACACACCAAGTAAAGTAGCTTGCAACCGTTCTACTTAAATAATTTTGCTAGCATTTCTCTTGGTTGTGGGCGGCGCGCTGCAATTTATGAAAGTGATTCAACATTCTCTACTTTCAAGAAGAGAAAGCCTCTTTTGGCTTCTTGAAGACTGTACACTATCCATAACTTCAAACCATACTAGATCACACGGATATTATTTTCTAGGAGTTAGTTGTTCGACAAATAAATGGATTCCATTTTAGGCTAATCTGAATAATCTGATTTCATCTTATATCGGTGACTATTTTACTTGCAGATCTTTGGAGATCCAGAAGCCGCAGATACCGTGTTTACCTCTGGGGCAAATATTGTTGTTGTTGGAATAAACATTACAACCCAAGTCCAATTCTCAGGTGGGATTGTAATCCCAGATTTTTCTAATTTCTGGGCTATCTTAAGATATTTGTTATTATGTTTCTAGGTCAGGCACCGTAAGTTGAACATTGTCTTTTGATTTCAGATGCTGACCTCCTTGAACTGAAGGAATCTAAAGGAAAGTATACTCCTCTCTTGAGTGACATGTGCAAATTCTATAGGGACTGGCATGTAAAATCTGACGGTGTCTACGGTAATATTTCATACTACTTTGATGTCGCAATTTATGCTTCTACATCTATAGTCAACTATTAAAGTTAGCATGGGGATGATGATTTGATTTCTTCTTTCAGGAATTTTCCTCCACGATCCTGTCAGTTTTGTGGCAGTTGTGCGTCCAGATCTTTTCACATACAAGAGGGGGGTAGTGAGGGTAGAGACACAAGGCATCTGTGTTGGGCATACACTTATGGACCAAGGATTGAAAAAGTTTGTCCAAACTTAAAACTAGTATTATTCACTCTTTTTTTTTTTTCTGCTAATAAATTTGTGCTCAACATAATTGGATTCATTCATGCAGTTGGAATACGAGCAACCCATGGACGGGTTATTCTCCTGTTTCGGTTGCCTGGACTGTGAATGTCGAGGAAGTTCTCAATTATATCAGGGAGCTGTTGATGAAACCCTGAAGTATAGGCATTTGTACTACCCTTCCGACAGATATCAAAGCTTTGGAAAGTGATAGCACGATAGCCTCTTTCTTAATTGCAAAAATCATGTATAAGGTCATTTTCTTTATTTCACTAAATGTCAAGCAGAACTTTAGGTATCAAAGGTTCACAATATCAAGAAATTCATGTACCAATGAAATTCTCTTTAACATGAAATGATTTGTTTTTGGATTTCGGTACTCGTCTTTAAGAAGAAAGCAGTCATTCTTTACTTTTCCTACTTCTGATTGCATGTTGCTTCTTACTCTGGTATTGTAGAATTTCGGTTTGAACATCGCACTAAAAACCTCTTCGCTCGTTTGGCAAGAAAATACATAATTCCATTACTACCTCAGATCTGCATTCCGAGAAAGGAGAGTACTAGTAATATATGTTTTAACCCACTTCATGATTGACTCGTTAAATAAATAAAAAAAAGAGAGACTCGTAAAAATTTGTGGTTTTTTTTTTTTATAAATTTCAGTTAATATCATTTCTCTCGTAAGAAAAGGACATGAAATAAGTTGGGAGTTGTTTGGCTATGCCATCATTTTCACATGGGTATGCAGGATTCTTAAGAATGACGAAATGCATACCTTTTTTCTGGTTTATGAAGTTAACGTAATATTCGAATACGAGAATATACCTCTTGTAGAAAGACAGAGAAAATAAGCTGTATGGGAATATAAAATTCCCTAGTCCATGAATTTCACATTAATTCTTTTTCTTAAATTCCATGCAAAATTATAAACCTTCCACCAACTCAATTTTAAAATCCATTTCCCCAAAATTAGCAAATTAACACTAAACATTAGTAATTTAATTTCTTATAAAGTCATTTTTATATCAATTTCTTATGTTTCTTTCACTCACAACTAATCTCCTCATGTCTTATGGGGCTCCAATGATTACAAATGATATGCAGTCCATTAATAATGACCACAAACACTAATTATGACTTAAATTTTTTTTAATAAATTTCTTTATTAATTGTGAGACCCTGAATCTGTCTGGGGCTAGGTCCTTGGTACGCCTCCACTGACTCGCATTGAGGAGTAGTAAAGTTGGCCACTTATAGCATCTGAGAGAAAACCGCAAGATCATGGGGGGAGTGGAACCAACATCGTAGAAACATAGAGACGTGAGGGAGTACAACCAAGTCAGCCTCGAGGCCTATAAAAGGCCCCAAGATGAAGTAGAAAGGGGTCGAAAAATTGAGGCAGAGAGAACAAGAAAGAGAGAAAAGGAGAGAAACTGATGATCGCTCAAAGGAAGCCAAGCAGGAATCCCAAAGCCATACTGAGGGAAGAAGGAAGGTACTGGACGAGAGGAAGAAGACACTGGACTCCTCTTGATACCAGGTTAGTAAGGTGAATGCATGAACATCCTCTCAGGGTGAAGCCTTAGGAAGTTCCCCCCCCCCTTTTTTTGAGTAAAACCGAAACCAAACTGCCTAGTCGCCCTTCTCCCCTGTTGTCGGGGCCGAATCCATCTTGGCCCCCCCTAGACGGGATGAGGCGGCCTTACTTCTGAGCGAAACCTGCCTAACTTACCCTTCTCTCACACCTCCTTTTGCTAAAGCTGAATCCACCTCGGCATCGCCTGCTAGGACGAAATGACCTTATCCCTCTGCCCTTTACCACGATGGCCGAGTCCATCTCGACCCCACCTGGGTGAACCACCCTTTTAAACCTGTCCTCGCCAATGTTGAGTTTGTCTTAGCTTAAATATGGCTAAGCTGACACGAGTCAGCTTTGCCTTCCCCTGAACCAATAACCAGCCAGAACTACGTTGACTTTGACTCCTCTACTAGCGAAGGTACGTAGGCACAAGAGACACACTCTTGCCAAGTTTTGAAACCAAAAAAACCAAAAAAGAGACTCAACCTCTATCCTTGCCACTCCACAACCCATATCCAAGAGAATATAACCCCAAGCTTAAGCACCATTCCCATTCTTTTGTAGCTGACCAAGGGTAACTATCAGGTGATAGGCGTGCTAGGACACCCTGTGTTCCCCAACACGTAACTAACTTCCGAACTCATGCATCTGATTCTGAGATCAGCCTTTTTCACTAGATTTCCTGGCATTCCCTAAAACAAAATGCTAATGACAACTCCTAGTGGCCGAGTCGGGTTTCGACCATAAAATGGTGAGATGGTTTCGACTCGACCTACTTTGCCTAGCATCACGATTTAAGTTGTGACATTAATACTTATAACTATTTTATTTTATTTTCTTATTTTTTATTTTATAAATACTTATAAAAAAAATTATCCAAACAAATTTTTACTTTATCACTCAAGTTTGACAGTTTTTTACCTACTACGTTCACTAAAAAAAATATTAGGCTAGATGATGGAGAAGGTTACACTCCAAAAAAAAAAAATTAGAACATGATGCACTGTTGAGGAAAATACACTTATGATTCATTCATGATTCAAAATTTTTAAGAATGCAATAGGTTAACTATAGTTTTTATTAAGGATTAAAAACAATTATAATAACATCACGATAATTTATAAGAGAGAAAAATGACCCACTAAATATTAATTTAATAAATATTTAAAAATTTGTTAGGTGTTATAAAGTTGTTTAAAGAAAGAAAAACAACTTTTGGAAAACTTTACATGTGCATATGATGTTTATGCTCAAGATGAAAATAAGTATTTCAAGTTGGATTATGTATGACATTTGTTAAATGACAACAATATATGGATAAGAGAATCATTTGAAAGTTTTTCAAACAATATAAAAAATTCATCGTTATCCTCTAGGCTTGATATGTAAATAAGTTGTGTTTACAATTCAAGATTACCTATTTTGATAAAAAAAAAAACTCATAAAAGGACAAACTCAAAAATAGATGGAAAATCTTAATTCAATGATGATTTCAATATATTATAAGAAACAATTAACTCATAAATGATTATCACCACAAAATTTACATGTGTCATGGATAAAAAAAAAAAGTCAAATAAAGAAAAGTTAAACTTCAATGAGATGCTACTCTTTTTTAAAAGATACATCCTTAATGACATAGTGATAAAGTTATATTATGACATATTATGTAATATGATTTGAAAAATATGGAATAATTTAAATTAATGTTGTAACCACAATTAAACATTATTTTCATTACATAGTTATGTATTAAATATTATTTTAATTAATAAAATTTTCTATTATTATATTTTTCATACATTTTGATCATTTCTTAAGTAAGATATTTCAAGAAAAACTATTAGGACTAAAATTTTATAATATATTATATATTTTAGTTTTTATTATTTTAAAATTAAAATAGAAATGAGTTAAAATTAAAGTTAAAACAAAAGGAAAAATTAAGGATCTAATTTAACTTGTGAAAATCGTTTAGTAAAACTTTTAGAATTACACTATGAGATAAAAGAAATTTATTTAGCTTATATAAATTAAAAATAGATAACTAATCGTGATGGGACACACAGAAATTATAAACAATCGAAGTTGCTTAATTGGTGGGAAATTCTCCACAAAATTTGCAAAGTTTTATTTTTTAATAAAAAAAACTAAAAAATAGAGTCTTACGTAAGGAGTTCTACTTTTAAGGAAAATAAACAAAAAAAAAAGCATGAATAAACACCATCTAAATATGACTAAACAAGTATCCTTTTAAGGTTATGTGTTGATATGTTGAGCACAAATAAATTCCAGAATACTTTAATTTTCAAGTGCCGACACAGTGATTTACTCTAGGAACTTTACATGCAGTCAAATTTAAGTATAATAAATTCTCAATATTTCTAGTAACATTTAGTTATTTAATAAATATAAGATATTAAATTTCATAATTCCCATATTCAACTATTGGGTTCAATTAAATTTTTTATGCATTTTTTATGATTAATTAATTGCACTCTTCAAATTTTATGATTAAAAGAAAAATTGTTATTACTAAATATTGATATATAGAAAAAAAAATGACTGTAATAAAAAAGTACTATAATTCGACAATTTTCAATAATTCTTTTATCAGTAAATACTATTAACGACTTCGAAACAGTCTTTCATAATACAATGAACTAAGTTCATTGTAATCTGGGATAATTAGGTGGAAAGATTTAAATTATCAGTATTATTATAGTGAATTTTCTTGTCAGTAATTAATTTGAATTTTCCAGTACGATTTGCAATGAATTTCTTCTATCAGAAATTTACCTCTTAGCAATAAGGACGACCAAATTCTCGATAATATATATGTGAGTAAAAAGGAGGAATTAAATTTTTGACAAATTTACATAAGATTTTTTCTCTAAAATTTAGAGTGAGTTAAGTATACTGTAAATGAACATATATATATATATATATATATATATATATATATATATATATATATATATATATATATATATATATATAATTAGTAATCAATTATAAAAAAACAGAATAAAGGGAAGAATTAGAAATATAAACAATATACATATAAATAAATATTTTTACAATTTATTTAGCAATTAAAAAAACAGAAAAGGGAGAGAACCTCAAATTTATTCCGTTTTCAGATGAAGGGAGCGGCTGTAGTGGCAACGTGGCGGGGTGACGGTGGTCTAGGGAAGGTGCTGCGATGGCGCTACGGTGGCAGGTGGAGTGTGCGGTGAGGTAGTCGGCGGATTAGGAAATGACGGAAGAAAATAGGGAAGTTAAACAAGACATATTCAATTTTATATACACATTATTTAATATATGTATATAAAATAAAGTAATTATTGTATGTCGTTCTGGAGTAGTTTTAACAACATTATATTTTATGATTGCTACTTCTTCTCAAGTCACTTTATGTAGAGTTATGATTGAGAATTATTGGCGCCATCTAATTCTTGAATTGATTTTGCATATTAATTAAGTTGGAAGGACAGGTGCATGATTGTACCAATTGATAGTCACACACACACACCCTTGTCGATGAGCGATGTGGGCCCTGCTAGATAAAGAGCTCATAATGTTCAAAATTCTGGTAGATGAAGGAGGCATGCATCTGTTGAAATGATTCATGAACGAGCATCGTTCATATATGTTGAAACGTGAAAGAAAGGGTTGGCATTGAAACAAGAGAAGTCACCATTTCAAGTTCCGCACAGGACAGGACTATCCCAATTGAACAACCAGCGAAGGATGTGTTATTGAGAGGATGATGAGAAAAAAGATATGTATGTGGTGTGTTGTGGTGTTTTTCCCTGGCCTCGTTACAAACAGATACAACTCTCTCAATTCTAAAACATTATAAGAGGAAGAGCCTCTCATCTTATGGTAACAACAAATACTTGTCTGTTAAATCTAGAATCATCAAACTCCTTGCTTCCTCCTAGGGACTGCTCCTGTTTTTTTCATATTCCTTTTTTGCATCGTAGAAAAAAGGAAGAGTATAATGGATGTAAAATATGAGGAACGAAAAAATCTAAGTTATTACTTATAAGTGTAAAAATAAGGGTAATTATGAACATATATATACCTCTTTTACACCTTTCTTTATATCAGTCTATTACTTTTTCTCTATTTTTTATCCATCTCAGAATGGGGGTGAAGGTGAACGTTTACTATTTCCTCAACAAACAAACTAAAATAGTAGCACGCCTGAGTGTGATTACATCTACTTTATACTTTTATAGTTTTTTTAATTTTTATAAAGCGTTAAATCCAAGAGAATAAAAACAATTATTTTTGATTGGTATAAGTGTATGTATGAATAAGTAGTTTGATTACGTATTTATTTATAAAAATTATTATATGAAATTGTATTTATAAACTTAACCGTAAGATATATTAAAATAACTTAAAAGGGATTTAATTAGATGATTTTTTTTCTTAACGTTTATTAAAATAAATTAAAAAGAATATATAAATTACTTTCTCTTTGAATAGTTCATATTAAGTGTAATAAAAAATCTGATGTAAAATAAATCAAAGATTAAAAATAAAATACTTCATATATATATATATATATAATATCTTTTTTCAAAAGAACGCGCGACTTTATAATTAGAAAATGATATATTTTAGTCCTTCTATTCAAATGACATCAGCGACTTTGCTTATATAGATGATAGATTATAATTTAGTAAAAGCTACTATTAACTCATGTGCATCTTAATTAGATTGAGCACCGAAGATAGTTCAATATCATACTCAAATTCTACAAATTTTTGAACAAAGTGATCGTTGCTATGTTTCATGATGGTTAGTGAACTTTGAGTGAGAATTATGATTAGCTCAAATAATTGTATAATTACAAAGAATATTCAAAAAAATTGACTTAAGATTTTAGTGTAGTGTTGACTTGTAATATATTAATCACATAAGTATAATTATTAAAAATTTCTAATGCATTTATTAAACTCAAAATATATTCCACCGCAGAAACATTCTGATCTGATTTTTTTTTCATAAAGATATTGAATAATTACATATAAACGATTTGGATGAGATAAGATAATTATGAAACTTTGAGTAATATATCTTGTTGAATATAATTTATGTTCTCAAAATCTTTCAATTTTTTTCTAAGTTAAGATCTCTTTTAGTATTATTATTATTTTTTATATCAAAATTTTATGTTTTTGTTAGGATTTGAAATTATAAAATCTCAACTTTAAATACTTTTACATTTTTATCTTTTATGGTAAAGATTTCCCTTTTCAGTCTCTTATCTAAAAAGTCCTTCAAATTTTACTTTTAAGTTAAGAGATGTTTTTATATTAATTTTTATATCAAAATATTTTTTTAGTTAAGTTTTTAAATTATTACATATCAATTTAATTACTTCTATTTTTTCACTTTATGACGAAATTTTCCTTTTAATCTCAAATCATGATCATTATATACCTGTAGCTTTTATTTCTTGTCAGTTGTAACTGTTTATTTTAAAAAAAGGTAAGATACACATGTAATAATTTATATAATATATTTTTTTCATAATTAATTATATTTTACATTTCTTTTTTTTTCTCTCTATTTCTTCCTTGGTTGTACAAAATATTATATATATTATTGTACAAAATACAAATAAAAATTTTCATTTTTTAATTACTTTTCAGATTATGGATTAATTGACTAACACCTGTATTTGGCCACTATCGGGACACTAAGTTTAGGACGTGCACAACATTTTTAGTTTGCGGTCAAGAAATGAATAATAATGAATAAGTGGTTGACAATTGACCGGTCCACCCGCGTTTTCCCCATAAGCCAACAATAGAAGACCGAGGAGATTTTGGTCATTAAATTATACTGTATCAACTTATATGGTCTTTATTTTGTTTTAAAAAACTGTTTATACAAATTAACTTGTTGAGGGATTAGATTATTTCTATATTGACATAATAAACTTATTAATAATTTCACATTTTTTAGAGATAAATTTTTGAAAATTGAGAGGAAAGTCGTATTCTTCACTTGTAAACATATTTTTATGGAAAACAAAATCATTTCAAAACAAGTAAGTACATGACTACTTTTTGGTTAAAAAATATAAATTATAATTCAGTCAATACATATTTCTTACAACTTGTTCTCAATATTACTAATTCTAAGAGACAACCAATCAGGGTATAAACATAATTTCCACCATCTAGAAAAGGACGTTTTCTTTCCTTCAGATGCCATTTTAACATTTTTCCAAACATGGGATTGACTGATTGACTTTTACTGTAACAGGTAATCGTTATCCCACTATCGTTGAGGGTATGTTTGATAAGAGGAAGAAAATAATAAGAAATAAAGTAGATTTAATAGTGTTTGTAGGAAGAAAAATAAAAATAAAAAATATATTTTTAATTAATAAATAAAATAAAATAATAATTTTATTAATAAGTAAATAAATAAATTTATCTATTTAATTAAAATAATTAAATATATAATTTAATCAATTAAATAAAAAATATAATCAATTAAATCGATGAGAGTGTATAATACTATTTCGCATACAAGAGTGGGAGCTCTTTAATTCATTATAATTTATGCACAATCAATTATCATATCTTAACCGCAGGAATATAATCGAATAACATTTATTGATAATCAATTATAGTTTTACGTTTTCCCTTCACTATTTCTTTTTCCTTGAGTGTAGGGAAGAAATAAAAAAAAAAGTGATATTTATATACTTTTTCTCTTCTCTCCTCTATTAAACACATTTACTTTATATATATATATTGTGTTATTTCTTGACCATTCCTCCTCTATCATATAATGTTTAAGTGATTTATTTTTAAATTACCAAATTACTATAAATTCTTTGAAAAAATTATTAATACCGGGTAAGTCCTGATCGGCAAATATGAGTTTTTATGTTTATAGTAATTTATAAGCGTAAGAAATTATTGTTATACACTTTTAAAAATTACTTAAATAAAAAAAAGAAAATTATATTATAAAATAATCTAATTAAAATTAAAATAAATTATATTCAATAAAAATTATTATATATATAATAAATTTATTTATTTCTATAATAATTATGTTTTTAAAGTCATACAAATATTTTTTAATTACTTGATCATATAAACTTCTTTTACATTGACTATGAGCAAAAATTATTTTTGAAAAGTATAATTTATCCCTTATTGATAAAATTTTTAAAAATTATACTAATTTTTTATCATGTTAAAAACACAAAATAATTATTAATTTAATCGATGATTAATTTTTAATGAAGAATTTGATCGATTATTTTTAATATTATATTTTCAACTACATTTTATATTATCTATAAAACTAATTACTTTTAATAAATCTTCTTTTCTAATTATAATTTTACCATTTATAAAACTTAAATATGAGATTTTACTTAAAAAAAATGAAGTAAAGTAAAGTAAATTACACTGTGTTGATAAAAAATAAAAAATAAAAAATAAAAAAACCGGGTTGGTCTAGGCCGAGTGGCTATAAAATTAAAAGGCATATATGTAGTTTAACTTGGTTGGCGCAAATCTAGCTACAGAACAAGAACTAGCTAGCACGTACCTCTCCTCTGTCCATCCCTTCCCTCCAAACTAAACCTTTTTTCTTAAAACACTCCCAACATGAACTCGCACAACCAACTCTTTCTCCTCATCTCTCTTTTCTTAATTCTCTATCTCTCAGGTATAACACAAGCTCAAATAAATATATATGCTCCTTCTACCTCAAAAAACATCATATTTTTGGCCTTTTTTTTTTCCTCAACTGATTGACGAGAACCTCAAAATTGATTTATTTTATTCACCTTATTACAGGACAAAAGGTGGCGCAAGCAGAGGCTGGCCATCATCGCCTAACAAAATTGTTCGTTTTCGGGGACTCCTATGCCGACACCGGCAACATTCAGAAAAGTGTGGCAAATTCATGGAAAGACCCTTACGGCATCACATTTCCCGGCAAGCCCGCCGGTCGATTCTCCGACGGCAGAGTCCTCACTGATTTCATCGGTTAGTGCAACTCAACACTTCTCTAGTGCTACCTTTTCTTTTTGTGCTCACTATTTTATCTTTATCTTTTCTTTCTCGACAAAAGTTTTTGCTTTTGGACCTGCTTTGCTTCATTTCACATAAAATTATTATTATACTCTACTGTATTGCAATACTATGGTAGACTATTGTTTATCCATCTTCTTTAAGTGTTTTTAAAATCGATATCCAACTTAAAAAAAATTAAAATAATATGTATAAAAAAAATATGTTGCCGGCGCTAATGGTTTTATAAAATTTGTGGTTCAATTCTCAAATTTGGTCATAGAATTTCAATTGCCGGATGCAGAACATAAATTTTAAATACCTCTTGAAAAAAAAGAAAGAAAGATGTTGAATTGGTGGGGTTCATTTCTCCTCTTTTCCTTTTCTCGGGCTAATTAATTGTCTATCTATTCATTCTGACGTTGTGCTGTTCTCTTTTTGGCATTAAAATGTAGCGTTTTTCTTGTTTATGTTGTAATATGTCACTTTTTCTCCCCTTCCTTCTTTTACTCTGTTTTCGTTTGTATGTCACGGCATTTTATCTCTCTTTTCATCTCATCGAATTATTTGAGGCATGTTTTTTACTTTCTCGCGTGACACCATGCTTTAGATGTCGACACTTTTGTCCTTATCGTTTCTATTAGTAATCATTACTTTAACATTCAGTGCTCCACTCTACTTCTAATCACTTAATTGTGTTTTTCCTTTTCCATTTCCGTTTCCTCCCTTTAATTTCGTCTTTACCACCATGAAATTGCATTTTAAAAATAAAATAAAAAAAATATATATAAAGAAATTGCATTTCATGGTATGATTTAAACTTTGAATTGGACAAATAAATGCGCATTTGGTTAAGAAATAAAAACTTAACTTTTATATATTTTTTTGATTAAGTTTTAAAGAAAATGATTATTTTCTAAAAAAAATAATGAATTCCAAACACGTATTAATTATGCAGAAAAGGAATACGTTTAGCTTTAATTAATTCCATGCCATTAAAATTGAATTGATACCGTTAAGCAGGTAAGTGTTCTGAATATTCCATGATTTCTTCGGTCAAGTACGAAAGCTTCTTTGGCTTTGGGACATACTTATTTTTCTTATCCCAAAAATCGAGCCCTTTATCACTAGTGGTTCTCTGATCTACACTTCTGCAGCTTTGTCAATAAAAGTAAAAGCGTTTTCTTACTTTACCAGGATTACAACCTTAACTCTAAAAATTTAAAAAGTATTTTTGGTCCTGAAATACTAATTAATTAGAGACCCCTTTATTTTCTTTCATTTGTTTAATTATCAACCGAAGCTATTTGGTTCACTCAATTAAGCAAAGAATCTTAACAAGTTTCGCAATGCTTAAAAAATTAAAAATATTTTTTATATAAAAAGGTGTTGTCAGTTTTATCTTAATTCATCTCATCTTGTTTTTTTTAATAAAAAATATTTATTAATTTTTAATTAATGTCCTCAAAATATTCATTTATAACATCATTAAGAAAAATAATTAAAATACACTGTAAACAAATATTTACACTCATTTAATTATGGATTGACATGTACAGTAAGATTATTTATTTTTGAAATATTTATTTTAAAAATCATGTCTATGGCTTCTTCTTACTTATTGATAGTATAAAAATATTTATAAACAGTAATGGTGTATTAAAATAAAACTCTAAAACGTTGTAATTGCGGGTTACATTAACCCAAAATTACATGACAAATTAATAACCTCCTCACTAGTACCTCAGTTTCTCGTTTAATAACTAACTAATAGAAAACGTAAGTTAAGACCTGTTTATTTGAAGAGATGTCATTCCTCCCCCCAACTTTTAGAGGAGAAAATTAATATTTTTTAATTAATCTTGCCACTTTTTTTTTTTTTTTCAAATCTTTTTCCTTGACCAGCTAGGGGTAAGTTTGATATAGCAGTTTTTGAAGGTGATTAATAAAAGTAGGTGTGGTTGTGATGCAGCTGAGTATTTGAAAGTGAAATCGCCAATCCCCTACAGATTGAGCAAAGTGGTGCCTCATCATCTGAAATATGGGGTGAACTTTGCGTTTGGGGGTACTGGTGTCTTTAACACGTTGGTTCCACTACCAAACATGACAACCCAGATCGATTTGTTGCAGCAGCTCATCAAAGACAAAGCCTACAATGCCTTAGACCTCACCGAATCAGTTGCCCTCGTTTCTGTCGCTGGAAATGACTACGGTTATTACTTGCAAACAAATGGCTCTACTCAGGTATATTATTTGCTTTTCACTTTAGAGACTTTCATTCCTTCTTTTGAGAGAAAGAATCTCAGCAGGTACTATATTCTTTACACCATGTTCAATTTAGCCTCTTTCTTTTCTCCCCTAACTTTTGATTCAATCTTAGTTTATTATTTATGTTCAATATAGTCTCTCATGTGCCATTCAAATCAGAATACAAGTATTGGTGTGGCTAATATTTTATTATGGACAAGTTTGTTTGGGCCAATACACCTTCAGATGGATTAGGTAGTTACTTATGCAGTGTCTAAGGAGAAAATGGACCTTTGCTTTTGGGCCCAATGATTATAAAATTGCAACAACAGCTCAAGGGAATAAGCAAAAATACATTAAAAAAAAAATCTCCAGAAGGACTAACTGAAAATATTTGCACGTAGGGTATACCATATTTTGTGGCCTCAGTGGTTAATCAAACAGCGAGGAATCTGATTCGCATCAAAGGGTTGGGAGTGAAGAAAATTGTGGTGGGAGCTCTACCACCCCTTGGATGCCTTCCCCAGATCACAGCAGCAACCTCGTTCCAACGTTGCAACGCTACCTCTAACAGCCTCGTACTTCTCCACAACACCCTCCTCAACCAAGCGGTGACCAGATTGAACGAACAAAGCAAGGAGAATTCGTTCGTGATCCTCAACCTCTACGAAAGCTTCTTGTCGGTGCTGAACCACCCTTCAACCCACCACATTGAGAAGAAGTTGAAGCCTTGCTGTGTCGGGGTGAGCAGGCAGTACTCGTGCGGGAGTGTGGACAAGAACAACGTGAAGAAATATGTGGTCTGTGATGACCCCAAATCCACGTTCTTCTGGGATCTCGTGCACCCCACGCAGGCTGGGTGGCACGCCGTGTATGACAAATTGCGTACCATGAATGCTCTTCAACAGATTCATAACTAGC
The DNA here is from genome assembly GCA_025330945.1 of Mucuna pruriens. Lineage (NCBI taxonomy): Eukaryota > Viridiplantae > Streptophyta > Magnoliopsida > Fabales > Fabaceae > Mucuna > Mucuna pruriens. The sequence continues at coordinate 5,859,565 of JAENHJ010000528.1, forward strand.
TCCCAGGAATTGCTTCCTATTGTTGTTGGCTAGTTAGTTAGTTTTCGTGCCTTGCTCTTCTCTTTGTGCTAAATAACATACATGCCTTGGTTAATTAAATTGTTCCTCAAATACCCTTTTGTTTATTCCGACTGCATGCTTTTCGGACTCTGCCTGCAATGTGCAAATACAATATTAATTATCTTTTCGTCCATGCCACAACCTATTTGTTACAAACAAATTATTCTTTTTAGTACCCATCACTGTACGTAACATATCATGTCTACTTCCCTAGCAGCTCGTAAAATTGTAGTTTGACGGTTTAACCTACCATTTTATATTCACGTACAAAAATAGTCAAATTAAGTGCCAACATTTTTAATATCCTTAATCCAATTTTATTATCACGTCAATATTTTTATACTGCTATGAAATTAATATCTCAATCTCATACAGCTTCTCGTGACCTTTATAATTCTCCATCGTCTGGATTCTCCCAGCTGTCCAAACATAAATATATATATATATAGAGAAAGTTGCTGCGGTAAGAAAAATGGTTTTAAAATGTGAGAAAATTAAAAGAGAGTAGAATTTAAAATATTTTATATAATTTTTTAAAATTATAACCATTAAATTAAAAGACTTATATATATTATGTATAACATTAATTACCGTATGACCAATGTACAATTTTAATTTTTATTTAATTTTAAATTTTATTATTTTAATTTAGAAAGAAAATATTTATTATTTAATTTAAATATTATAATAAATACATTACTTTTAAATTAAAATAATAATTTTTTATATTAAAAAATAATGTTAAATTATATATATTTTAAATTAAATTAAATTAAATAATTAAGAAAATATTTTATTTATATAATATAATTTAATAAATAAATAATTTATTATTTACTTATTTAGGTTAGAGGTGGAAGTATATCATCAATCTGTCCGTCAAAGAGTTTACGACGTAACCAACATTAATTTGTTTGATTGTTTTTTATTTCAGAATTTGTTTCAATTCAATCAAGTTGTTTGAATTAAATTGGATTATTCAATTTTTATGTACACCTTTACCAGTATTTTAATTTGTTATTATTATATAATTTTAACTTAGATATTAAACATATTAGATTTAAAATAAGTAAATTATTTTTAGGTTTAAGTATATTAAAATTTTATTTAAAAATAAAAATAAAAAGATAAAAGTATGTCAATCAACTAATTAATTATCCTATAATATAATTTCTCTTTCTTAAAAAATAATATATATATATATATATATATATATATATATATATATATATATATATATATATATATATATATATATATATATAAAAAATAAAAACAAAATATATCCATTACATTGATTTGATACATGATAATAATAAAAATATGAATGAAACACAAAAAAAATATAAAAGTTACACGTGAAACGTATAATAATTATATTATAAAATATTAGTTCGGTTTTGCAAACATTACCCAAAAATCAATTTGATCGGTTGAGAAAAAAGTGTCCAAAATAATCTATAAAAAAATTATTGATTTTGCGATTTTACTATGGATAGGAAATTGACACCATTAAATTGCCATACTCGTTGTTTGAATGAGATGTACCTGTGTATATGTGCCTAACTAAGGAATAAGCTTAAATCAAAACTAAAAATTAGTTGAAAGTTATAAGTTAGAAGTTACCCTTTGTTTGAATGAGATGCTAGCAGTGTATGTGCCAAAACTAAGGAATAAGCTAAATCAAAACTGAAAATTAATTGAAAGTTAAATGTTATAAGTTGAAATTTGTACGTGTGTTGTGTTTTTTTTTTTCTAAAAATATTCTTTTAGAAAAACAACTTTATTATTATGTTTTCTAAAAATATCCTTTTGGAAAATATTCTTATTAAATACAATTTTGTAATATTTTATCATTTAAAATATTTTTTATTTATTATACAATAATTTTATTTTTTACAATAAAATATATTATTTAAAATAAGAAAATTTAAATATTTTTTTAATTCGACAAATATGTTTCTTGCTCTTATATATTCTCGAGTTAATGATAAATCAAACTTACATAGTATTTTTAAAAAATTGAACTAATTTTAATTAAATATTATTTTTATAAAAATACAAATAAAGTCATCTATTTTATTTTTAAAAAGATAAAATTTTCTAAATGTTCCAACATAAAATTCTCCCAATAAACATAAATAAATAAACTTAAAGCAGTTATTACTGACAACCTATTTTTATTATAATATACAAAAGTTTATAATATAGAAAAGCAGATTATCAATTTCTCATAACTCAGATATTTTACAACACATGAAAGTTTCATGATATAATTTAATAAGATAATGGATAATGATTATATTATTTTATAAGAATTAAATTTAAAAATAATTAAATTTGTATAAAGTTTATTTTTATTCTCTATATAAATTATTTTCTTTGTGTAAATTACTTAATATTATCAGTTTAATCTAAATAGTTTATATGAATAATATGTAAAAAAGAATATAAAGGTAATAATATTAATAAATAGTATATTATAATATTTTCTCATACATAAGTTAAGATATTTAAAAAAAAAATCAAATTTTAAATTTAGATAAGTCTTGTTGTAAAAATGTTTTTCATAAATTTGAAAATTACAAATATGTTGAGATATTTTTAATATTTGTTTTCATAAAATATTTGTTGAATGTTGCGACAATAATATTATGAGATGATTTTTTTAACTATATTAATTCCTTGACAATTTTTAAAAATTAAAAATAAAAGTATAATTTTTATTACATTAAAAAATAAAAGAGAAAATAACATATTTTATAAAACATTTTTTATTTGTACAGTTATAATAACTATATTATAATATTATTTATTATTATTTTTATTCATAAATTTAAATAAGAGATTGTTTAACAAATTTATATAATTATTTAAATGAGTTATCGTGATCTTTTTATATATTACAATTTTTAAATTCATGAAGATTATATTTTGACTTCCTCATGAGAACAAAATATGGGTCAAAATATTTCGGAGAAACAATATTTTTAAGGATGTCTTTTTTAAAATAATATCTAGGCATGGAAAATTAACAACTTCCTTTATACTAAAGGCACACGAGAATTTAATTACAGTTAATAATATAATAAAGGACCACATAACAAATTGTGGTAGAGTGTGCAAAAACGATTTTTTTTTTAATTTGACGGAATGGCTTTTTAAATTGGTTTGGTTAATCAAATCGTTTTTAAAAGAAGTTTAATTCATTTTTTTTATATAAAAACAGTTTCATTTCTTTATTGGTTCAAGTTGGTTGAGTTATCTATTTTTTTTCATGTATGGTTTGATTTTTTAAAAATGATTCAATTAACCGAACTGTTTTTTTAATGTGGTTCAATTCGATTTTTTTAAAAGAAAATTCAAAATTTCAAAATCAGTTTGGTTTGATTCTGAAGAGAATCGATTTAGTTTGAATTTTTTGCAGGCACTCTAATAAATTGTGTGGTGGGTATAAAACTTACATCTTTTTAGGTGAATTCTTATTTGTTGGAAATAAAAGAAGAAAACTAAAAATAATTATTGAATATTATTAAAATAAATAAATGACTATATATAATAAAAATTAATAGTTCATTATGATTTATCTGATTATTTTAATAAAATATTGAATAGTTATTTTTAACTCAGACGACAAAGATGAGTGGTTTGTGCCCACCTTAAGTTCCATCTCCTTTCAAAATTTCCAGTTGTACTTTCCTTTTGAAATATATATTCTACTTTCCTTTACTGGACAATAAAGTTGCTATTTTGGGGTGTAACTGATGTTTGCTTCTTTAAGATCTCAGTCTTCAGAGACATGTGGTCCTTAACCAGTATATCCCTTCTCTTTTCTGACTTTTATAAACTGTAATAACTTTATTAGTCATTATTCTTTTTATTAAAGTATTCTTTTGCATCTCTTAATATATAACTCTGATTTTTATTAACTACACTGGGCTTTATTCATCCTTATCCTTTTCGTTTAAAGCATTCATTTTCTCGTTCCAAATTTCAGTACTCTTAGTTCTGTCTTATATATATAGAAGTGGAAAGAAATATTAGGTTGAAAAAAATTATTATTTTGCATAGAAAAACGTAGGAATCACATTATTAAAGTTGTAAAACTGATAATTTTTTTTAATAATAAACACGTTTCAACATAAATAGGTTAATTTAAATACATATATTAATTATCTTTAAATAGTTCAAAACCATTTTCTCAAAATCATTTTCATTAAATTCTAAACGAATAATATATTGGGCACATAGTTGTTAACTTGAATATGCTACATTTTGTATATAAATATTGAACTAATCCCAGCACAGAAATTAATTAAATAGGTGAAAATTTACTCCTAAAAATAAACACGTCATTGTTCTTTCAAAAATTTACAGAACAAATATACTAAATTATTGATTGAAATGAATGGTACCACTCAATTAAGAGGTAGAGATCAAATACTTCTCTTGTTTCGGGATATCGTAAATGAAAATTCGATAAAAAAAAATAATACACTATAATTTTTTGGGAACAAATTATAATATATATATATATTAGATTTTAAGAAGATGGTTATTAATATTGAACACAAAATTTAAGAAAACGAAAAGTTATAATTTTATTTTTGTAATGTATTTTTGAAACGTATGTGTATAAAAAAATTAAAAAAACAAATAAATCATAGATATAATTACTTAAATTGCTACACACGATATCAATTTCTTCTATCCTTTTAGGTGCAACGGTTATCGTCCGATCAAGAATCATAACCTCGAAGTATAAAGATATATTTAAGTGACTAATCTTTTAGAACATATACTCTTTCTATATACATACGTAAAAATAAAAAATTCGACCACATAATTAAGTAACAGAATTATTTGCCAACCATCCTAGACATGTTGGTATCAATTTCTTCATTCTTAAATAACATTATAAATAAATTTATAAAATTGTCGTTAAAAGTTTAATAATAAATCATACAAATGTACTTTATTATTTATATTGATAATAATTAAAAAAATAGAAAATACATTCAATAAATATATAGTAATTACTATTTGAACTTATTTTACTATTATGTTTCTTTTAATTTTATTCTTACAATTTGTGATTAATTTTTAATAATATTATTTTAATTTATTATTACATGCTTAGTTGATAATAACTTTAACAAATAACATTATCTTATACTTTTAAGTTTTCAAAAAGTAAATTAGTTCTTAATAAATCATCAGACGTATTTTATCATATATATCGATCATAAATAAAAAATAAATAAATCGATATAATATACATGATTATTATTGTAATATTATTCATATGTATAATTAAAAATATTAAAAGTTACTTAGAAATTAAATTTGATAAAAGTATTATTAAATTAAAAATATAATTTATTTCATACATAGCTCTGAATATAAATATTATGCATATATTTAAAAGGAAAAACATCGAATAACCTGATGTCAATGATTTAGATGATTCAAAGAAAATATAGGTATCACAAATTACATGAGCAGTTGTATTACTAGACCTTCTTTCAATGATATCAAATTACATATTCATAGCATCTTTGTTCCAACAATTTTGTCAAATTGCTTTCTTTTGCCATGCATGCGTGTAACTTTTATTAATTATGATATGAATAAGCAATTTGAAAGCAAGATGTGAAGTACTCGATCATCATGCATATGAGTCTGATCCCCACATGCCAGAGGAGATGGGTACATGGACCATGCATGACCCATCAGCACAGAATTAATTACCATATTAATTGGTCCCTATATGGGACCTTTGAGATGATGAATGAGTTCTTTTCATGCCTTCTTTTGCTTTACCCACTTAATTTGAACCCTTTTTCTTCTTGGGTTTGAGAGAGAGTGAGGAACGAGGACAAAATCATGTGCAACATATAATATATTGTCATTTGCAATTATATGCGGGACATAGAGACCAAAAATATATTTTACTTGTGCTTGCTTCCCTCAGCATTATTTGTCTTCCTTCCCCGAGTTAATGAAGACATTGCTTGATTTATTATTTTTAGTTTGAAAATTTTAATTACAAATAAGGAATTTAAAGTTAAAGTTCAAATTATTTGATATTTTTTTTAAGTTAAACATTACTTTTAAGGTAATATTTTTTGAATAACGTGTCTAAAATCTTGGGATTTAGTTTTTTAAAAGAAAAGAAATAAAAGCTAAAAACACCTAAAACTAATATTTCTTATTTTTCTTAAAAATAATCTATTTAATTCAATATCTCCTTTTAAGGAGAGAAACGCAAAATTACTTAGGTGAAACATTACCTTAATATGTTACCTTAATGTAGTTACTAATTTATAAATCAAATACTTTTTTTTGTCTAATATATATTATTAATTTGTTAAGGTATTATATTTTTGCATAATTTTTTTATTAGTTATATCAATTACTACAATAAAATGACGTTCTTTTTTTTTTTTTTTACTAAAATGTCATTCTTAAATAAGTCAAATGCAGTTGTAAATCATTAATTAAGTATAATGTGTGTGAGATATCAATAAATAAAGATATTAGTAAAAAAATAATATCTTATTATATTTTTAAAGTGACAAATAATATACTACCTATATTTCTTTTTATCTGTCACTTTTAAAGAAATTTAATGTTTCTATTTATCTTTCATTATAAAATTTCAAAATAATATTAATTACTATTTTCTCAATTATATTCTTATAAAAGGGGGGAAATAGTATATGAAATGAAAAAATAATATATGTGCCAGAGATAAAGGACATACCATACTAATAAATTAGAATTAACTTTAATGTAAATAAGGAAATTAAACACTTTTTAAAATTTGTATGCTATAATTATAAACGACAAATAAAAATAGAGAGAGTTTGGCATACTAAATATTTTATTTTCTAATGAATTGTTTTATTTTTAACTTTTCATATATTATGTTTAAGGACAAAAAAAAAATCTCATTAATAAATATCATACATAATTTTTTTTATCACCTAGTATTTACTAATTTTGTAATTGATTAATTATGATTGTGAGATTTGATTGATATTTTTAGTGAAATTTCTCTTCTCAACTTTTTTTTTTATTTACAAAATCAAATCCATAATTTTTCTTGAAATATTTGTATCTAATTCAACTCCAACCAACGTAAAATTAACAGATATCTTGCGCCATGGTTTGGACTTTTAAATTCATGTTATATTTAAATAATATTTATAATTAATTTAATTATAACAAAAAAATATAATAAAAATGTTTAAAATTAAAAATAAGATATGTAAAATCACTTAGGAGAATTTAAATTTAAAACCAAAGCTGATAATAACATGTTATTTTAAAAGAAATTGAACTAAAAAACTTAATGAGTAATGTTCTTATTATTTTATAAAGTAAGTAGTAAATAAAAAATAAATATTTAATATTTTAGAAATATAAAATACATTTAACATTCACTGCATAAAGAAAGTAAGAGAATGTTGTTGGAGAATTTAAAATTATTCAAACATAATTATTCTTAAAATATACTTTAATAGGTAAGAGTAAATAAATTAACTAGCATCTTCTCCAAATTAGTAAATTAACTGGTTCTCATTATTTGTAAATGGTGTTGTGAATATGAGTTCAAGAGGCTACTTGATTAGAAAGAGGAGAGTAGAATAAAGTATAAGTCAAGGAAGATTTTATTAAACATCCTACATGGTTAAGAGGATAAGAAAATAAAAAGAAGAAGATTTTATTAGACATCATGTTTAGTTAAAAGGATAAGAAAATAAGAAAAAAGAAATTTTATTAGAAAACGAAGGAGAATAATTCTTTTCTAGTTAGATTCAGAAAAAATAAAAAAAAATCTTAAAAATTAATTTATTTTGATATTTTTATAATTTTATATTTTAAAATATTAATATATTTATTTTAATTAATACGTTTAAAATATTTTAAATCTTTCTTCAAATTTACTCAATAAAAGAGCAAAAATTGAAAGAAAAATTTTGCTCTCATTCAATCTTCTTTTACAAAAATTGAAACAACCAAAATTTAAAATCTCCTCAATTACTCTCTCTCCAAAATTAAAGAAAAATTTATAAAAATTCTTCGCCTTCTTTTCTCTTCCATTTCCCCCATGACAAACATTATTTGTGTAACTGCCTATAGCTTCTTGCCTTAAATGAAACAAAATCTATAAAGATTTTATGTATCAGAAAGCACTTTTCAGCATTAGTTACAACTTTACATCTCAGTGCAACTTGGACCTCACCTTACTTGAACTTGACCCCTTATTGAAAATATCGAACAGTAACTTCGAATATGGCTTCTTAAGATTGCGATGAAAAGTTAGGTAAGCGAATGACATGTTACCACAGACTCAACTTTATTGTTCCAATCAAGTAACAGAACATTTCTCAATTATTCATTATTGTTTGATAGAAGTTTAAAAGAATTATGGAATGATCTTGACTAAACTAATGACTTAAAATAATGTAAACAATTTACATTTTATTTAATTTGTAGAATGGTTCTCTTAACCCGTTATCCTTGTTGAAAATCATTATGTAAAAGCTTTTAATGGAAATCATAGCATTTAATGCATTGGTAATATTACAATCACACTTTATAATTTTTTTAAATATTTTTTTAACAATGTTCTTGGAATATAATGTTCAGCAATATTTTTAAAAAGACTAAATATATACTTTCATTTTTATTTATTTATCTATTTTGAAAGATAATATACAAACTAAAATTGTAATTAATATCTTCATTTACATTAACATTATTTTTAACTTCATAATATTACTATTACTACTACTACTTAACTATTTCTACTACTAAAATTGTAATTATTAATAATAATAATAATAATAATAATAATAATTATTATTATTATTATTATTATTATTATTTCTCTCTCATTTATGATATGTATATAAAATATTTAAAAATTAAATAAAGATAAAGACGTAAAAAAAAATAATTAATATTATCTTAATTTTTTAAAAATAGATAAAGAACAATAATTGTCTTTTAAAAGTAGGAAAATAAAAGGAATAAAATATTAAGTATATATATATATATATTTACTTGTTCAAATCTATTTAGAAATAAGATGATAGATCAAACTTTTTATTTTAAAAAAGGAAGAGAGTAGTTTATGTACTTTTTGTTATATAAAATGCTATAGATAAAACTTTCTTCATATTATGTGTAAGATATATCTTCTAGTAGTAGTAATACATGAGAAACAGAATTTTATAATTTCGTATACTGTATTTCAACTAAAGTTCCTTAAACGAATTTTAAATTTTTGGAACATATTTTAATTGTTCTGATTGTTTAGGAATAAGAATTCTTATATTCCAATAGGTGAATCACAACCTTATCCCCAAGTGAATTTTGGGAGTAAAAAATGGCGAGGCTCGAAACTTTTGGAGAGTATGATTGAGTTCTCATGTTGCGAAGTGTGTGGCAATGAAATCTCTAGAATATCTAACGTATAACTAAATAAAATTTGACTATCTTAAATAACATACCGTATAAGAAATTAAGATAAAATTCGAAATAGGAAATTAAGATAGAATTCAACTATCTTAAATTTTCTCGTTATCCTAGACTCGTACTTCTACCGTGGATACGTAACGAACGAGTCATGCATGACTCATGATTTTGCAAGTTTGCAACCATACCGTGGGACTCATCTGGGACCAAGTACTGGGAAAACAAAATCAATATATACTTACGTATAAAGGAAAAACGGGCCCAAAGGAAAATTACATGTGAATAATGGAAAAGTACTGATGTGTTGTATTTTCAAGATTCGTAAGATTACGCAAGAGAAATGCGTGCGTATTTGTATTTGCTAAATTTTGAGAAAGATAATATTTTTTTTAATATTTTATAACATCTGAAAAAAAAAACTAATTCAAATATACATACAGGCCAAGTAAATTAATTAAATGTTAATTTCAAATGTTCTTTTATATATATATATATATGATAAACAACTTTATATTGGTTTAAGTGAAACTGAGTTCAAATATCTTAAGCAAATCTTAAGTTTGAGTTTTGTAAATAAAAAAATAAAATTAAGGAGAGAAACTCTATTATAGATAATCAACCAAATTCTTATGCAAAAATTAATCATCTACAAAATTAATAAATATTTCACGTATATAACATAATATAAAAAAAATTCTGATATAATTAGATATTTCAAATTTATAATTCTGATGTAATTAAACTAATAAAATTTTCATTATACATGTTTTCTTTAGTTTAGAGAATTATTAATGTGAGAAAATCCTTGGTTGTTATGAAAATTAAAATGGAAATAGTAATTAATATAAACTGGTAAATATTATTTTAGATAGTTAATATTAAAAGATAATTGTATATAATATTTTTACGTGGTCATACTTACTTTGAATCTTGATTATATATATATATATGTATGATCCAATTTATAATTATCTTACTCAAATGATAACACTTGGTTATTGTAATCAATATATATCAATAGATTTTATTTGGATAATCAAGTTGGTTTAAGATAAATGGTGGAGTTTCACATGACAAAAAAATGTTTTTTAGCGACCGAAATTAGCTACTGATTTTCACTGTGGCTAAGTAAAAACGGAATTAGTGACGGAAAAGGATTTTTTAAAAAAAAAATTAGCGACTGAAAAAATATTAAAAAAGAAAAATATATATATTAGCGACGGATATAGCGACCGAATTTAAGAAAAATTAAAAATAAAAATACATTAGCGACCGCTTTAGCGACCGAAATTAAAAATAATAAAAAAAATAAAAAAGAAATTATTAGCGATGGAATTAGCGACCGAACTTTTTAAAAATTAAAAAATAAAAAACTAGCGACCGATTTAGCGACGGATAATAAAAAATAAAAAAATAAAAAATATTTATTAGCGACGAAATTAGCAACCGAACATTAAAAAATTAAAATTAAATAAATACATTAGCCACCGATTTAGCGACCAAATTATTTATAAAAAATCAAATAACCGCTGAATTAACCACCGAATTATTTTAAAAAAATAAAAATAGTGACCTAATTAGCGGCGGATTTTTTAATTATACAACTAAAAATAAAAAAAGTCACCTGATTTTTTTAATAATATAAAATAGCCACCGATTTAGCGACCGAAATTTTAATATATTTAGCTACCAATTTTGTTTCAGTCGCAAAATGTTTAGCGACTCGGCTTTTTGCAACGGAATAATATCGGTCGCTAAACCATTTTGCGACCACAATTTTACGTTAGCGACCGAATTTTCAGCTTTAGTGACCGATTGTTTGCAGTCGCTAAAAATGACTTTTTTTTTAGTAGTTGACATAGGAGATGATTATCAGCTTGACATTCCTCTACTGGGAAGCAAGCAGTTCAGCTAGCTTTGCTATGAATAAGTTGGATATATTCCCACTTTTGAATATTTTATAAAATAATAGAATGTCTCAACTCAATAGTGGGGAAACATGATATATCAAATTATTGCCTCATTGTTCTAAAAAGTAGTGACAACTTGAATTGGGTTCATATTTAAACCATCCTACTTCAATAATTGATGAATTCAACATTTTGGTTTTGCAGGATTTCTTTCAAAAAATTGGGTAGAGTTGAGGTTGAAAATTGTATGCTTTAGAGAATAAATTAATGTTGTTTAAGGAAATGATTAAAGGTTGGAATAAGAAAGTATTTTGAAATTTAGATGTGAAATTGGAAGAGCATGTGTTCAAATGTTGAATACTTTGGATGAGAAGAATTACAATAGAGTTGTGGCATATGTGGGGGATGAAAGAAATCCTCATGCCCTAAAAGTCACAATCAAGATGGTTAAAAAACGAGGATACAAAAATTAGGTATTTTCATGCATGTATTTGATCCCCATTAGATGCAATCAAAGTTTAACTTTGTTATATGATAAAGGATGGATAAAAGGTGTGCAGGAAATTAAGCAAGAAGTCCAATCGCATTTTCAAAAAGATTTTACTAAGTCTTCATTTCCTCAGCCTATGTTAGATGGAGTTCAATACAATTAGTTGATGAGCTTCTTATAGCTCTTATTACAGGAAGATGTCAAGAAAATTGTGTGGAGTTGCAAAGGTGATAAAAGCCCTTATCCAAATGATATTAATTTAACATTCTACAAAAGGTATTGGGATGTAGTCAATGTAGAGGTATGTGAAGTTATTAAATTCTTTGTTAATTGTACCCTTCTTAAGAGCTTTACTCCATCATTTAAAGATCTAATACCCAAGAAGGATCATCCCATGATTGTTTCATATTTTTGGCATGTTCTTTTGATTGATATGTTTACAAAATTATTTCTACGATTTTGGCTACCCATATATAAAATTAATGTTGTCACCAGTTATTTTATCTTGTCAAATTGTCTCTTTTAAAAAAAAGATGTATTTTTGATGGAGTGATTATACTTAATGAAATTGAAGATTTTACTAAAATATTTTAAAAAGAGCATATCGTATTTAAAGATTTTTAAAAAATATGACATACTTAATAAGGATTTCTTGGATTATATGTTGGGTTGTTTAAGATTTTGTTGAAAAAAAAATGGAAGGGTGGATTAAAAGTTATATTTGTTTGACTTTTTACTTTAGTTTTAGTAAATGACAACCTTATTGATGAATTACAATTTGAGAAAGGCTTAAGGCAATGCGACTCCTTACTCATTTCTTGTTTTTAGTAATATCCAAAGTGTTGGTGGCTAATGAAAAAAGCTATTATTATAGGAAGATTTTCTAGATTTAAGATTGGTGAAGGGATGGAATACTCTATTCTCCAATATGTAGATGATACCATTATTATTGGTACGTTGAATTGCTTTGAACTTTTATCAAGATTAAAGGCGAATTGTTATAAAAGTAATTTGTTTAGGATGAATATTAGGGAACCGTTTATGGAGGCAACATCTAATTTTCTCCATCGTAAAATTAGTGTTTTTTTTAAATCTTAGGTTTCTCTATTGAAGCTAATCATAGAAGATTGAAAACATAACACTTATTGTTGACAACATGAAGGATAGTTTGGTGTCTTGAAAGGGTATAAAAGTGTCTTTAAGGGAACGAGTGGATCTCATTAATTCAATGTTGACTAGTCTCCCTATCTACTTATTATTTTTCTCTTTTAATTAAAGCTCCAAAAAAAATTTGTATGTGATTATTAGTTGGAAAAGATCTTTCCTGTGGAGTGGTGGCTAAGACTCTTATAGATAAGGTTACTTGGGTGTGTTAGGATAATGTTTGCCAGCCTAAGGAGCGAGGTGAGCTTGAGATAGAAAATTTAGAAACTCTCAATATTAGCCTTTTATCTAAATGGAACCGGAGGTTTCTAAATGATAAAATGACAATTTGGTATTACATTCTTTCTTTTAAGTTTGTCTTTTTGATGAAATTGAACCTAAATAATAATGTGCCTTACATAAATGCTTCTATATGGTGGAAGAATATATAAAAAATGAAGGAATTTTATAGAATGTTTCGTTCCTCATTCACTCCAAAATTAGTAATGTTAAATTTAACTTTTGGATAAAATTCTAACTTGCTATCTAGATTAGAAATAGATGCTTCATGAAAAATTGTTTTCATTTTTGTTCTTACTCTCTAGGGATAAGGATGCTTTCATTGTGAATCCAGTGAAGTAGGTTATGAAATATAGAGATGGAAGTAAAGGTTGAAAAATGAACCTTTAATGTGAAAGGAACAAATGTTTATTGAATTTTCTAACCTTTTATCATCTATTTCTTTAAGTCATGGAGGAAGTGAAGAATGAGTTTAGAAATTGAATAGCTCTCAGATCTTTTCGAAACAACTCTTTATCATCTATTTCTTTCATACAACTTTTTGTTGCCAAACTTTTCTAATTATTTTGTTATGGAGATTTTTCCTAAGTTCTAGAAATGTATACTACCTTTTAAGGCGTTGATATTTTCCTGGTGACTATTGTTGGATAGATTACCAACTTAGGTGGCATTTTGTAGAAAAATATTATCCTTAGCATGCTTGATACTAATTGTGCTTTCTAGAACCCAGTAAATAAGGATTCAAATCATCTATTATTTTTATGTTTTGCATCTCAAAATATTTGGACTATGTGTTATGCTTGAAGTAGCCTAGCTGTTGTTGTTCTCCTTTCTATAGGTTCAACACATTATATGCAAGACAAAGGGATGATAGACAAAAGGTTGAAAAGGTCTTTAGATGTCTCTTTTGTTGGGTTATTTTTGGACTCCTAATTATGTGGACAAAAGTCCAATGCTCTTAAGCCCGCTAGGTCTCTCTTTATAAGAGGAGAAGGGATCAGATTTGGAGATTGAGAGAGAGTGGATTTTTCACAGAGTGAGAGAGACAGAAGAGATTGATAACTCTTGTACTCTTAATTAATCATAGTGAATTGATTTCTTTGGTCTGGACAACCCGTGGTTTTTACTTCTCACGTTGAAGGGATTTTTCCACATTAAAAATATCGATGTCTCTTACGTTATTCTTCTCATAATTACTGTCATTCTTATTTGTAGTTACTCTTTATAGATTCTTGCAAATTAGGGGAATTTTTATCTGCTGTATTGTGTCACCACATTAGTGGTGCCTTATTGGTGTTTCCAGTATCGTATTACCTTTCCATCATCAGAGTGGCTTTTTCCCCGTCATCTACTGTATGTAATGGTAGAGAATGGATCCTCGGTAGTGAAAAAAAAACTTGAATCCTCTCATGTGATCTCACCATTTATTTTTTGTAATCTTAATTTTAAAATAAAATATATTATGTTGATAAAGTTGTTTGGATGGTTAGGATCTCATGCATTGTTAATATCACTACAAAAGATCCATTTTCTTAGTAGTATGATTTTTTTTATGATTGATGAATTTAATCAATTTCATTTTACTAGGTCTAGTTTAGATTGAAATGCCACAATTCAAATGTCATGTTATTGACTGTATAGTGGATGTTGTTGGTTCTGCAAATTAAAATAATTATGTGATGAAAAGTAAAAATCCTGATCTTGCATTGAATATATGGTGTGAATGTTAAGTTATCCTATCAATTGGCAAATATGAAGCATTGTTCAAAATACTCTTTTGTTGTTGATGTTGTGCGACAATATTGATATTATATACATTACGTTTGCTTTTTAGTTTTTTTCTCCAAAGGTAGTCTTTCGTTTATGTATTTTGAGAACAAATAGGTTAAGGGTGAATTTTTATTATAAGTGCTCCTTATATTCTATTGTGATGGTTTTAATCTTTATGTTTTATTTTTAGGGATTTATACACTGTTTTGCCTTATTTATATTGGATAATCATTTTTATCACCTTAGATATCCTTAAGCTTAGTGATAGTAAGGTTGTAATAAAACAATTCCATTATAAAAAAATAATTTTATGATTCAAATTTATAATTCTATATACTTAAAATAAGAAGCGTTAAATAAAAAATCATATTATAAACTTAATAATTTAATAAAATAAAATATTAATAACTTATTATTTATATATTATTTTCAAAATAAATAAATAAAAAATAGATATCATATGTTATAAGGTGAAAAAATAATGGCAACATAATAAGCATGCAGTAGGATAGGGAAAAAAAACTTCATTTTATTTAAGAAATAATAACTAGTATCTTTGAAATTATGCTTAAAGAATAAAAATAAATTTATTTTTTGTTTAAATATTTTTTTATTCCTTTATATTTTTTTGTTCAGAAAATAATTTTATATTTAACATAAACCTAACACGTGACTATTGTATTGCATCACACTTACAATGAGATACTTAACTTTCTCTTTATTTCGAAGGAAAGAAAATGAAGAAAAAAATAATTTAAAAAGAAAATGAAAGTTTTTTTTTTAATTTTTGCTCGTAAAAATTATTTTTTTTAATCAAACAAAAAATGTATCATTACTAGGAATTTTCTCTTCACTATTTTCCCCTTCTCAACCCAATAAACTGCAATGGATAAAAATTATCTTCCATATCTTGAACAAGAAGGAAAGAAAATAAAGTAATAAATAATAAGTGACATAAAAAAAAGTAAAAAAAAATATTATTGAAAAAAATTCAACTATCATATTAACTAAAGTTAAAATCTAAAAAATTATAATTAAAAAATAATCATTACTTCTTAACTTAATTTTTTTTGGATTAAGTTTGATTTAATCATACTTTTAAGACAATACTAAAAAAATATCTTAAATTTCTTAAAGAATCACTCATTATATTTTCAACACACAAAAATAATTACTTAAATTTAATTATTTTTGTTGTAAATAATGTTATTTTTATTTTTTATTTTTTTTCATCACATTATTTATCTTATTTCAGGTCTTGTTATTATAAAAATTATTATATCTCTTTAATTATTGCTATGTTCGTACGGTAGTTTATTACATATATTTCTTTAATTATTGCTACGTGTACATATTTTATTGGTCGTCAATAAAATGGTCAATTTGTTGAATATCATAGAATAGCCTTCGTATACAATTTCGTACAATAGTTTCTCGTAACAAACAGCTTTTTTCACTAAAAAAAGCCTCAAAGAATCAACGATCTTGGGTCTGTATCCTCAAAATAGAACACGTGAGTTTATGTACGTACCGACAAGTTACCTTATAGGTAATAGATTCCGCAATATTTACTCATAAAAACCTTGCATTATTTTTGCACCTTGTTTGATTGAGAAAAAATAATTTATTAAAATGTGTAATGTTCATATATTTTTATTATTTAAAAATAATTAGTATAAGAATAATGTAAAATTTTTAACATACGAATGCCATTGCCTTTTTTTTTTTGTAGGAATTATCTACCAGTGAACTTACGAAGAGTGCATATAAACTTTTTTTTACACCTTATTTGTTATACTTTAACCTATCCACTTTCTTTATATAAAAAAATAGAAAAAAAATAAATTTAATTTTTTTTTCTTTTCATTAATTTTTTTCTTAAAAGGAGGCGTAAAATATAAATATAAAAATATAGTGTGAAAATAATATTTTTAAAATATGTATTTGTTATTTCTTCAGGTAGTCCCTGTGCCTATCATTTTTGGGTTTTAAAATAAACCCACATCCTTTCTTCTTCCTCTTTCACTTTGATTTAATTTAAGCAATTATGAGCTTGTTTGTATAGAACATGAAAAAGAATTTGGAGTGCAAAAATACGTTTTAATACCTTTTTTTTTGAAAAAAAAAAATTATTGTAGTTAAACTCCATTTCCAACCATAAATAATCTAGAACTCAATCCCAAATTAAGTTGTCATGTAAATATTGACAAATAATTTAAAAAAAAATAGATCATACATTAATAGAATAAAATAATTTTATATTATTATTTAATCATAATTATTTTTTATAATAAATTTGTTGACTTTTACAATAAATATCTTAAAAAACATATTAAGAATGACTTGTGATTAGATAATAATGTAAAATTATTTTATACTTATCGGTACATATTATTAAATACTAGTTTTAAATATATAATTGTAGAACCCATTTCTGTCCGAGTAGAAAAAGAAAAAGACAAAAGAGGAAAAAGCATAAGGAAGGAAGGAAATAGCAAGTGACTCCAGATTAATGTGTCAGAAAAGTGACCTAAGAAAACACAGTCTGACAACTTTACACTTCCCAACACGCCTTGAGTAGAAGCAGCTTGAGATGGGGATTCGAGCAAGTCACTTCTTCCTTGAAAAGTGGAGGGTGTGGAAAACATGTGCGCCACGACAGGAGGAATATGTCACCACTACATTAATGACGAAATCGTCGCATTGGATGAGGGAAAACCCTTCTAATGGCATCAGAGCATTAATGGGCCTAGGGGAGAGCCACTGTATTAATGGTGGAAGATCTCCATGGGAGATCCGGGAGGCCAGGAGCGAGCCTATAAAAGGTCCCAAGCTCGAAGGAGAAATGGTCGAAAAAAATTCTAAGAAGAGGAGAGTGCGAAATTTCAATCCTGAGTATTCTTAGAGAACATTAGAGCTAGTAGTGAAAGGAGGAGTCTGGAAAGGATTTTCAAAAGAAAGATACTAAAGTGGAAAAAAGGAAGGAGTTCATCCATTCTTCAGGGAATCAACAATCCTTGGATACAATGTAAGACCTTCAAAATATCCCCTTGTGCATATCCATTTAGTGGCCCCTAACTCTAAGCCAACACACTTCCTTTGTTTAGCCTAGCAATATACTATAGCTTTTAGGCACCATGTAACTAAAATCGAGATTGACCGAGAGCCGACGCTCTTCGGTCTGACTCAACATTCCACACTCGAATCACACACACAATTGGCATCCCGACTCGGCCGAGACGGTCTCGGCCCCTCCTGACATCTAACCTTAAGATTCGCAGCACCACTTTTATCCAACCCTTAGGACGCCAATGGATAGTCCTTCCCATCCAACTCTTAGGATGCTAACGGATAGTCCTTCTCATCCACTCTTTGAATGCCAACGGATAGTCCATTCCATCCAACTCTTAGGACGCCAATGGATAGTCCATCACATCCAACTCTCTAGATGTTACACTGAGTGCTATCTGAAACATAGCCTCGCCGACACCTAGTTGGCACTCCAACTATGCCGAGTCGGTCTCGGCACTCCAACTGGGCCAAGTCGGTCTTGGCTCCTCTTACTATCTAACCATCCATGCTTCAAACTACCGTAAACTTTGACTTCTCCATTGTAGTAGAAGATACGTGGGAGTTAGAGACAACTCTTGTCAAGTTCATCCAAAAAACCTAAAACATCCCTCGCTCATCTTTTGTAAATATCTCCCATTCTTAGAAAGACATAAACTATAATGTAGAAGTCATATATCATTTCATGAATCTAGTTAAAGTAACTATCTTTGGATAGACGTGATGGGGTACTTTCCAGACCAACCTTATCCATCCATAGGTTTCCTAACGTTTTCCATAAAAATGCCGGTGGCGACTCCATATTCCTTGTTCTTTTCCTAGAAGGGACTTAGATTCCAAAACCAAAATCTTCGCCGTCTCCGTCGCAATACAAATTACTAACAATAATGTTTTATGAATACAAAAATTAGACAACAAAGAATTGTTCCTTTTAATTTTAGAGAACATTTATATTTTATAAGATGCTTTTATATACAGAAAAGAAAAGTAAAAAAAAAAATTATATGCAATATCATCTACATATCAAATTATTAATATTTACACAATAATACAAAAGAAGAACACTAATAACACACTTTTTAAAGTTAAAAATAAAATTTATTAAATAAAAAATGATACCCACAAAATAAAAAAAAACTCAAAATTTAATGTGCATAAGGCACGCACAGTCTTTCTCACAAAAATTTATTGTATTATCCGGTCAGAATCACTGTGTAATCATGATTTTGGCCATTTTTTATGACACGTCTTTCAATTTTAGAGCGCATTTATATTTTATAAGATTATTATACACAAAGTAATAAAAAATGCTTATAAACACCAAATTATTGAAATTTATTCTATAATAATACAAATTAATACATATGCATATGAGTGAGCGAAGTAATTAAAAATTAGAGCTCAAGTTAAATTATAGTCTAATAACAAATAATTGAGATAATTTTTAATATAATTATAATTATTTATCAAATACAATAGATTGTCTAATAACAAATGATTGATATAATTTTTAACATAATTATGATTATTTACCACACATGATAAATCATAATTGGATAAGGTATACTGTAAATCCATTGTTTTCTTTCTCTAAAAATATTAATTTATATAGTGCGTAACCATCACTTATTTATAATTATGAATAATCTCTGCATAATTACGAATTTGTCAATTTATTAAAAAATAATAATTATATATCAAATTAAAAATTGATATAAGATAATTTTAAACCATCGAATAATATTTACTAATTGATATAAAAAAAATCATTACATAATACAAAATAACGCAGTACCTAAGTGGAATATATTAATTCTTTCTTTAAAAATTTCAGTTTATATAACCATATAATAATTTCTTCTGTTACGTATACATATAAGATAGATATATCCTGAGTGCCCCTGTTTTATCTTTATCCATGGAGCCTGAACCCTTTACCCTGTGCTCTCTGATGCAGCTCTTCACTAACGTCTCCTTCGGCACACTGTGTCTGTCACTGGCCATCATCACCGTCGGGATTCTCACTACTTTTTCATCTCTCTCACTTCGCTGGCCCAAGATGAAGAACATGTTCTTCTGCAGCTGCGAAATTTGCCAGGCCTATCTCACTTCAAGCTGGAACAAAAACTTCGACAACCTCTGCGACTGGTACGCGCATCTCCTCCGAAACTCGCCGACCAAAACCATCCACATACACGTGCTGGGAAACACCATCACCGCCAACCCGGACAACGTGGAGTACATGCTGAAGACGAGGTTCGACAATTTCCCCAAGGGGAAAACCTTCTCGGCGATCCTCGGCGATTTCCTCGGCCGAGGAATCTTCAACGTCGACGGAGAATCCTGGAGCTTCCAGAAGAAGATGGCGAGCTTGGAACTCAGCAAGAGCTCGATAAGATCCTTCGCCTTCGAGGTAGTGAAATTCGAAATCCAACAGCGCCTCGTGCCTCTCCTTTTGTCGAAGCAAAACGACGGTGTTTTGGATTTGCAGGACGTTTTCAAAAGATTCTCGTTCGATAGCATTTGTAGATTCTCCTTCGGGTTGGACCCTATGTGTCTGGAGCTGTCTTTGCCTATATCGGATTTCGCTCTTTCCTTCGACTTGGCGTCGAAATTGTCCGCGGAGAGAGCCATGTCGGTGTCGCCTCTAATTTGGAAGATCAAAAGGTTGTTCAACGTAGGCACGGAGAAGAGGCTAAGTGAAGCGGTTAGAATGATCAACATCTTAGCCAAAGAGGTCATAAGGCAAAGAAGAAAAATGGGGTATTCATCTAACGAGGACTTGTTGTCACGGTTCATGAGTAGTGTCAACGATGACACATACTTAAAAGACATTATCATAAGTTTCTTACTAGCTGGCCGTGACACAGTGGCTTCGGCTCTAACAAGCTTCTTCTGGCTATTGGCAAAACATCCAGAAGTGGAGTCCGCGATTGTTCTAGAAGCAGAGCGAGTAATTGGAAGGGAGAATAACAAGGAGGTAACAAGCTTCGAGGAGCTTCAACAGCTGCAGTATTTACACGCGGCGGCATATGAGAGCATGAGATTGTACCCGCCAATTCAATTCGATTCAAAGTTTTGCTTGGAAGATGATGTGTTGCCTGATGGGACGTTAGTGAAGAGAGGGACTAGGGTTACTTACCATCCATACGCGATGGGTCGTTTGGAGGAAATATGGGGTTGGGATTGGTTTAAGTTTAGACCAGAAAGGTGGTTGAAGGATGGGGTGTTTAGCCCTCAGAGTCAGTTTAAGTACCCAGTATTTCAAGGGGGGATGAGGGTGTGTTTGGGAAAGGAAATGGCTCTGATGGAGCTCAAGAGTGTGGCTCTTTCGTTGCTAAGACGCTTCCACATGGAATTGGTGGCACCCCATGATCGCACCCCACGTTTCTCGCCTGGCCTCACAGCCACTTTTAGTTATGGCCTTCTCGTAAAGGTATGTGAACAAGGAACCCACCAACACCCTCACCCTCCTCATCAATATTCATCATCTTCCTAACTATCCCACCTGCTCCACTGCTGCTTCACAAGACACAAAATATAAAAACTATTTATGTCTTTAAATCTTTCAAATAAACCTCCATTTTCATAATCTAATCATACCTCAATTTCCACTCTTTTTTTTTTTTTAATTTTACTGAGGATACCATGACAGAATTTTCGCTATTAACTGATATACATGCACTTCGGTTCTATTTAATAATATTATGATTAAAATATTTTTATATAATTAAAATTTTATTTTTAATAAATATTTTCTTGATATTAAATTTTAATAGAAGACGATGTATACAATAAATATTTTTAAATAATATTAATAAAAAATTAAATGATTTTAACTAATTATACTTTAGTCTTAAAAGAGTATTAAATATTAATATTGTTAGAAAATATCTTGTAAATGGTATATTTGCAGATATTAAGGAAAATATATTTCCATGATTTCTTAAATATTTGGAACTATATAATTACGCAAGGCTCTTTTAATAAATAAGAATTTAATTTTTATGTATATCAACTAATTAAAAATCATTCTAGTATAATTTTTAAAATAATTATTATAAAAATTAACCATTTAATTATACATGATAATTTATAATTAGATGATAATATTTTTTTTATAATATCAATTTTTTTAACTAAATTTTAAAATAATCTGATATATTTTCACCAAGTTTGTGTGTGTGATCCTTAGCTTCTTCTACTGTAGATCTTGAGATTGTTTGAAGAGTATAAAAATACAAGATAAAAAGTAATTTTAGACCTTCAAAATTTTATTTAACACTTAATGAATGAGAGATAAAAGAGAAATAAAATATAAATATAATAAATGATAGGAAGTGATAGAAATAAATAAAACAATATATATTAATAAAATATTTAAAAAATAGAATGTATAAAAATGATTGGCTTGGATCTTGATAACTATAGACTATATTGGTTAATGTATCGTTAGTTAGGGTCAATGGGAAAAGAAAGGGACGCCATATTTTTGGCGCACTGCTATTAGGTAAGATGATAACTGCAATGCAATCAATGGCGGACAGGTGCAGAGCCTTGCACCACTAGAATGGTGTCCGTGTGTTCTGCTATTCTTCTCTACTGGATTCACAAGTAACCTTTAACGCTTTGGATAACTGTTTTTGCTTCTTCTTCTTCTTCTTTACTGTGCATTTGGATAACGCTTTGTGAAATCAATAGTAGATCAGTGCGCCACAAAATTTGCCACTGACTATACATCTAGACTTGCATTGTGGACTTAATTGACGTACATGTACGTGAAAAAATCCTAAAAAAAGAAACAAAAATATGATAGGCATATTTATGATAGGCATATTTATATCAAATGTCTAATGTAAAATTAATAGTATATATATATTTAGTGTATCCAAAAAATATTATTATAAGAGAGGTGCTAGCCATCTAATACATTCTTTCTATTGCATATTTTATTATTGATTGGTTAATTTATTAAAAACTATAAAATTTAAAAAATTTATTTAAATGAAAAGTGAGACTTAATAAAAAAAATGTATGATTTTCAATAAATTTAATAGTAAAATATGTTGTTTAAAAAGGTGTGTCATAAAATATGTTATTATACAAAACTTTAAATCAATTGATTTTATTATATTATCTAAATGCTAGTGTCATACTCTTTAACTCACTATTTGTTGAAATCTATTAAAAATATTAAAATTTTTGTAGATTTCACTCTATTTAATTATTTTTTCTCTTAATTTTATAATTTTTAATCAATAATAAAGTATATTAAAAGGAATAATGTGGTAGATATTTTGTTGCTACGTTCTCCTCATTTTAATCATCTTTCTAATTCTACTAAAAAGCAATGATCGATGAAATATATTTTGAGAACATAACAAATATAATCTTTTCATTTAATATTTAAGGAAATTAATTTTTTTTTCCAATTTAATGTAGTGCACGGATAGTTCGTAATATTCGGCAAATCTTTGTTTGTATTAGAAAGAGGAGACGATTTTGCATTCTCTAATAAGTCTCTGTGCGCATAAATCTTAGCTTCATAGTGAATTGACAACTAATTTTTTAGCGTGTGTTTAGTTAAATTCTTTTACAATAAATAATTATTTTTTTATTTTTTATTTTAAAATAGTTAATTATTTTAAAAAAATTTAAGCATTATAAAACATGTAAATATATAAAAGAAATTAAGAAGAATGAAATATCAATTACTAATTATATGGAAAAAAAACCAACTTATTCTAAGAGTAAGTTTTTTTTATACTTATTCTCTTTAATAATTTTTTTTATAAAATACGAAATTTGTAAATCTAACCATTCATTATATAATATCAACTTAACAGGCATGCACGTAAAGTTTTAGATAAATCAAGTATTCACATGTATGTAATATTATACTCAATATTTACTAATACTTTAAAAAAATATAGTGTAACTTAAAATAAAATTTACTGATAAAATATTAAATAATTTTAAATTACATAGAATTTCATATAGATGATCTACTTACTTAACGTGAGTTCTCAAATCAACTAAAGAATTAATAAAATTTATATCAACTAAAGAATTAATAAAATTTATATCAACTAAAGAATTAATAAAATTTAATATTTATGAAATATCATTATGTGATGCAAGTAAAGTATGAATTACTATATGCTTTGGTTTAGGGAAAAAAAAAATAAATGAAAGAATGAGAAGAAAAGAAAAAAATTAAAAGATGATTTTTAAGTTGTCCAGTGACATAAAAGTGAAAGAAATATTTATATAAAATAACACAAATATAAAAAAATGTTAAGATATTATATTTTATCTTTATACTCATTTATCATATTATCTTTCTTTTAAGAAAGAATATTTTGATAGGTTCCACCATTTTTTATTTTTTTATTTAGGGAAAACTTTTTGATAAATATGTAGCTTATACCAAATTATTACATCATTAATAACTTTATATAAATTTTGTTGATCTAATCATTAAATTATAATTGTGTAATATTTTAATTTTGTGTTAAAATTAAATAATAAAAAATAATAAATTATTCATATTTTGTATATTTAAAAAATATATATTAAATACATTTAAATTAACATAAAATTTTGTAAATATAATCTATGTAAAATTAACTTTTAATTAAATGATAAATTTAAAAAAAAATAATTAAAATTTATTAAACGGTATAATAATTGATATATTTTATATATTTCAAAAATATATATTATATCAATTTTACTTGGAATGAAGTATCAAATAATTTTAAATTGATATAAATTTTTAAAGATATAATCTATATAAAATCAACTTTCAATTCAAAGATAAATTTTGTTAAAAAATATTTAATTAAAATTTATTGACCAAAGTTATATACGTATATGATAAATAGAAAACAAGATTTGAACTATAACTTTGTATATATTGTAAAACCCCTACTAAGTCGATTCTGGTGGTGGAGTGGTAGGCTTACGAATATAAAAGGTAGATTGATGTTAAATTCTAACATTAATTTATAAAAAGTCTAACAAATGAGCTAAAAGCTAAACTTCAGCGAATTCAAATCTTAAAATTAGAATATAATAATATATAATTCATATCTCTCTAATTAATTATTTACATTTATATAGTATATTAAATATAAATTCTATGCACGGTAAAAAAAAGTCATGTATTAATAATGGTTAGAAATTATTTATATCTTATTTGACGATATATATGTATATGATTTTTTAATTAATTTTCAACTCATTTAAATGGAGCAAAAAGGAAAACAATGAGATTAATTAACATCAGTTAGTTAAACGAGAAAAATAATAATAATTCGACTTGCCAATCAAGTTGAGTATTTAAATTTGAACGTCTGGCCAATAATTATTTTAATTGATAATTTATAAAATATATACTTAATGAAAAATTTAAAACATCATTGTCTTTTATTAATAATAAATAAATTACAATACAAACTTCTAAAAACATTTTCAAAATGTTACAAAAATATAAAATGTTAATTATAATATAAAATGTTATTAATAATATTTATTAAATAATAAATGTTACTAAAAAATATAAAAAAAATATTATTAAAAATGTTAAAAATAATTTTTGGATAAATATTATTAAAAATGATAAACGTAGTAGGTGAATACATGGAATAATGAATTGGAGAGAAAAGTAACTAAGTACAATTTGTGTCCCAAGCCAAACAAAAGTAATTATTGTGTTATAGATAGCATCGGCGAGAGACAGAATAAATACTTGTTTTCAAAATTACGATTCACGGCATGGTATAATTAATTTGTCTCGTTTTATTCTCAAAATTGAAACTCAATTGGCATCACCAAAATGGCCATGTGCCCCTATGTTGTGCCTTGTGCCTGCTTTTTATATAGTTTCATCTCTGTTCCTTAGATAATAAGGACCCTTTTAGTGTTGTAGCAAGGGACTTCAATTTTTACCTCTTCAAATAAAGAATGCCAACAAACATAAATATGACATGGGAAAGTACTACAATAGTAAAACAAGGGCAACGTTAGCACATTCTCTCTAATATTTTTTTATATCTTTATTAAAAATAATTTTTTAATTTGATTCTTACATATTATTCTCTCTCATAAAATAAATAGTATTTAAAAAACAATTCATTAATATTAAAAATCATGCTACATAGTTTTTCAAGTATTAACAAAATTTTAAATTAGTCTCTCATCGGTAAAATATATCAGTGTAAAAACTAAATTGATAAAATTTTAAAACGTTTATAATTTTATTACTTTAAAGGTTATTTAGAAAAGAAAAGAGAGTAATACATGGGATTAAATTGAAATTTACTCTTATTTTTAGTATTAACGACTGAAATTTATTGAAACAAATTTTTGTGTATTTCACTCATAAATAAATGAATGCTCGTTAAATAGATGTAAAACCAAATTTACCTAACTTGATAATTATATTTATATATATTTGGTCAAATAGAAGTTACCATCAATTAAATATATTTTTCATAAATTAGTGTAAGCTATCTGATAATTTTATAAATATATAAAAAAATATAATGTGAACAGGGATTGATATCATAAATTTCTAAATAAAAGTATATATCTATGTAGAAGTTCACTTTCGATGGGATATATTACATATTTTCAAAATCAAATCAAAATCTGATTCAATCGAATATATATATATTTTTTAGTTTTGGGTTCTTTTGGTTTTCGTTCTATTCAAATGTGGGTTTTTTAGATAAGTTTTTTTTTTCATATTAGATTGGATGAATTTATGAACATTCATAGGTTTATTAAAAAATACACTTAAATATCTCAATTAAACTTAATCATTAACTAGTATTTTATTCTATGTAATATATAAGACAAATATTTATTATATATAACTAAATTTTATAATAAGTAAATAATTTTAAATATATAAATTATATTCTCTCAATCTATAAATTAGAATAATTATATTAAATGAAAGTTTTAAACTATCATTCTTTAATGAAAATCTTTTTAGTTTTTTCTTATAAAAGTATTTTTAAGGATATTTTTTAATCTTTTATTTCTTTCAATCTATCATTTTCAATATTTTTACTAAATTGAAAATGTTTTTTAAAAGTTATCAATAATTAAAAATAACATTTTATTACCATATAAAATTTTTTATTATAAATTAAATTTTTTTCTATATATAAATTAGAATAACTTTTATTAACGAGAATATTTTATTTTTCATTTTTCAACAGAGACATTTTTAACTATTTTTCTTCCACAAAAATATTTTTAAGATTTTTTAACCACTTATCTTTTTTAATCTATCATTTTTATTATTTTTAGATTTAAATTATTTTAACATAAATTATCAATAATTAAAAAAATAATATTATATCACAATATAAATTATTTATCACAAATTTAAAATAGATTTTATATGTTAAAAAATTATTTACTAAGAATTTTAATTATAATATAATTTATATATTTAAAAATATCTATTTATTATAAATTTTAGTTACATAAATAAACATTCTATTCGATCTGTACCATGCATAAACTAAAATACTATTTATAATTAAAAATTTGTAAGGAGATTAAAAAAAAACCTAAAAATACTCTCATAAAAAATAAAAACTCAAAAAATGCATTCGTTGAATAGTTACTCCAAAACACTCTCAATACATATAGTTATTTTAAATTATATATAGAGAGATTATTATCTCAAATTACTACTATTAAGATATAGAGTTAACAAAAATGACTTGATTTAATGGGATAGATTGAGCTAATAAATACAAGGCTAAAAATATTGGATCAATTTATCTCCACTTAATGAGTTAGATAAATTAAGTTAGGCTGGTGAAATGAAAGTCTAAAAGTTACCATGTCTATTTGGTTTGGTATTTTTTTTTATTTTTTCACATACAACTAATAAAAAAATACAAAAAATTAGGTTTATTTGGATAGACTTAACATGCCAAGTCAAACCATTAAAAACACACCCTATATGAACTTCAATCTAGTCTAACCAGTTTTTCATACTTTGATCCATCATGTTAGACATCCATCATGTTAGACATGACAACTTATTTTACTAACTCTACTCATATGGAGTAAGTAAAATTACTATTTGAATTATATAGATTAGTATTTTAACTTATACATAAAATAAGTGTTTACTTTATATTTCTATAACAAAATTTGTCATACATAAATATTTTCAACATATAAATTTATATCATGATGCAAGATTATTTTTAACTATTGATAAATTTTATTAAAAAATATTAAAATTCAATTTACAAATAAAAATAAAAAGGATGGAGAAAGTAGGAGGTTTTTTTTTTCCCCTAAAACTGCTCTTATTAAAAAATAACTTCTAAAAAGAAGTTCTCATTCAAAAGATTTATATATAAAAAGGTTTCTCAGTCCTATTTCCATGGTATGTGAAAAAGGAAAGCATTTATGAAAGCGTTAATTATTTATTACAATAAAAAAAATGCTAAAAATATATCTTAATACGTTTTTATTAGAGCTTGACATATGAAGTGAGGTTCCGAATCCACCTGTTTGACTCGCAGTTCGCACTTAAGACGTGAGTATTTCAGAGTTTGATTCCTTTAACCTCCATTTAACCTTCAATTTACGCGAATTTGTGAGCACTGTGCGCGGAACTTTGACTTCATATTGGAGCATTAAAGTTCAATAACTTAGAAGTCGCGGCTGTAATTAAGTAATTATGCTCATTCTTTTATTGTTCCACATATTATTGTCATCTTGTAGGTACAATTAGACCCCTTGATATATGTCAAAGCATTAAAAGTCAATAACTTATAAATAAGAAACTTGAAATGGTTGCTTTCAATTTTTACTTGGAATGTAACATTTTGGGTAATTAAATCAATGTGTTAGAAGACCCTGGTTGTTGTGCAAGCAATAAAACCATCCCTTTTTCTACTTAAATTCAAGCAGGATATACTACTACATTTTAGACAAAATCTAGCATATAACCTTGCTTTTAAAATTGGATTGGAATATGAATTTGTGTAGTCTTGACTGTTGCGCCTGCACTGCTGCTACATTTTCTCATTCTAATAGGTTCGCCAACAAAATCTATTGTCTCACTAATTTATGGTTGGATCATATTGGATTATTGTTTCTATTTTGATTTATTGACCTTTTTTATATAGTTTTATTTTTACATTTTTTAAAATATTGTTTGTTTTTTATTTGCATACTGCAGGCTGACCTGTAAATCCATAAGTAATACAGTACAAACACAGCCCTATTTATGTTGTAGTGCAGCTCGCCCTGTTTAAATTGCAAGCCTTTACCGACAGGATTGACTCCTATACTCAACTTTATTTTTATTTCAGTTGAAGATGGTTGTTTTCATGTGTTGATTGTAATATGATATTTTTTTTGTAAGCGTTTAAGGCTAGAGAAGACTTTTCCAAGAAGTGGAAGAATTTTATATTTTTGTTATAGAAAAAGGATTAATCAAATCAATTACAGAAAATTATAATGAATTTAAACTCATTTTTTCAATCAATTTGGTCCGATCACTATTAGAAAATTAAAAATTTGTTATAAAATAATTTTGTGACTAATTTTAAAACTAATAGTTATTTTGTAACTAATTTTTAATAAAAATAATTAGTTACAAAATTATTATAATATTGATGGTAGCATAAAATAAAATAAGTAATAAATTAGTTAAGAAAATAATCTTAATTAATTTATAGTAAATTTTTAAAATTTGTAGTTATTTTCTAACTAATTTATTGGAATAAGAAATATAAATAAATATAACTTAAATTTAGTTAAGAAAAATAATATTCTAATTAATTAATTAGGATTTAGTTATTAATTTAAATGGTAGTTAAAATTAATAAAAAAATAAAAAAAAATCTTATAATGAATTGTACGATAGACTCATAATTCATTATCCCTGTGCAAGCTTAACTTGTGTTCATTATTGGGTTACCAATCCCCACTTCTAGAAGGACACGTTCTAAATGTTAATAATCAAATACAATATGATTTCTCTTGTTTAATTTGTCGAATGGTTTGGATTGTTACCATTGTAGATCATTAAGTGGTTATAGTTTGTGCATATCTATGAATTGTGCTCGATGATGATGGAGAAAAATGTATTTGAATTTAAGGTCATTTTCATGATCGTGACAAAAATATTGAATCCCCCTATTTATTTATGCTTTCGCATATTTCATAAACTTGACAATTAGGATCAAAAGGAGAATGAGTGAATATATATATATATATATATATACTAATATGTTTTCATTTATTTTGTTTAAAAACAAGATAATAAATTGTAATTTTAGATTTATTAAAATACTCAATTTGTATAATTTTTTAACATATTTTTCTAAAAAAATTAAATAATTTAATTAAAATACATCACTTGTATAAAAGAATTTTATACTGTAATCTAATTATAAATCATCATATATAATAAAAGTGATTATTTATAATTACTTGATAATGTAAAAATTTTTATGGTACATAAAAAAATAAATTAAAAAACAATTAAGAGTATATTAATACTTGTGATTTTTAATATAATCCCATTTATTTTATAAATGAAATATATGTTAATAAAACAATAATGTATCTAGGTACTATACAGCCGTTCTATATTTCTTAATGTTTAAGATTAGTTTACACAGATTAAAAAGTATTTAATAGATGTAAGTATTGTTATATTTAAATTAAAATATCCTTATTTAATATTAATATCTCGTTACTGGTAATAAATTTCTATTATGCTAATTGTTAAATAAAAATATATGTGAAAAAAATTAATAAGACTACTTCAGATTTGTAAAATATCAATAATTTTGAAAAAGAAAAGAAAAGAAAAACATTAATAAGTATGGAATAGAATTAAGCAACTTGATTTATTTTAACAATAAAATGATATAACTTTGATAACCTCTTAAATTGTTCATGTTTCTGTGTGGATCGATGTTATAATTAATGCTCGAGAGCATATTAAAATTGTAAAAACGAATCCTATGCCATATGTTGTGCATCATGATATCACATTTGAGGAGACAAACTTAAGTGGATATGTTAGGGGAGAAAAAAAAGTGGATGAAAATTATGACCTTGAAAGAGTGAACGAAGAAAATGGCTTTGAAAAATTAGAGAAAATACAAAAAGAATAGTCTTGTTCATGCTGAAAAGACATTATCAATGTAAAGAATATTTAAAAAGTCTCTCTGCACATTTAAATATATATATAAATTTAGCAACATGCATGCAATCATAGCGACTATATGATTTTAAAGTCGGCTGACGTCTTGATGCAGGAGAAATTTCAATTCAGATCTTGAAGTATAATTTATTATTATTATTATTATTAATTATTATTAACATATTGAAAGCTAATTAAGGTGATATTTGATAGAAATTATGAGTGCTGTGCTAGGGTTTACCCCAATGAAGGACGCTTAATACGGCTATATGAAAACACAGTTGTTGGGTTTGAATAGATGGATACTACATGGTTAAGTTTAATTAAGAAGACAAAGATAAGGTGGTTGACCCTAGATTCTAATTGACCATTATTTGCCAGTTAGTTTGTGAAATTCGCATTTCAACTCCCCTAAGCCAAGGTAGACAAGACTATGGTTTGGTTCATTTCCCAAGTCTTAACATGGTTTATTAAGACTAAAGTTTTCGCAAAATGATTAAGACTCATATACTACAGTGTTAGTATCACGCCACTACATATATGGTTAAATCGTCAGGTTGAAAGTCACGTTTAGATATCAATATCACAGAAAATTTTGTTAAAAAGTTAACAACAAATTGACAAAGAGATTTGCATATTCAAAAATATTATGGACAAAAATTATGTGATTAAAATAAAAAATTAAAATTACACAAGATACTGTAGGAATCAAAAGTAAAATTAAAAATTCTTAAAAATAGAAAAGAAAGTGATCGAAAACAAAATGACATTTTTGTAATTAAAAATAAAAACAAGAAATATTTTTTTCAAAATAAATAGTCTCTACATTTCTTTACTTATTAATATAGTTAAAGTTAAAAGTCATATTATGTTTTATCTACAAGAATAAAAAATGACACGAAAAAGCTTACAATACTCAGATACTCAACGAGTTGAACAAGATTTTTGGTAGTAGTATATTTTATTTAGTTAGCTGTATTAAAATTTAAGATAATTTACATTAAAACATTTAAAATTATTACTTAAAATAGATTAAATATTTCATATTAAAATAATATTTAGAAAAAAAATCAATAATATAATAGTTTTTTAGCACTCATTCAAGCACAAAAATATAATTTAAAAATAGTGTTGCCTAATTATTCTTTTTGGTGAACCTAGGAAAAATTATTTAATAACTCATAGAAGAACGGAAACGTGTGGGAGTGGTAGCTCACCGTTTTGGTGAAGTGATAAGGAGTAAGGGTTTGGTCAGTTTTGGGCTTTGATTTAAGTAAAGTTTGGGCCGAGGAATGAGACTGGGCTTTCTTTCATTTCTAATTAACTGTTACGCTTCAATACATTGATTTATGGAAGCATTTTGGTAATGGTCGTTACTTGACTAAGATCCAAAATCCAAGCCACCAAATACTCATTCCTGCACTGTCTTTCGCTGCCCTTTTACTCTTCCCTTTAAAATGTAACTTCTTTCACGTTCCTGCATATTCTGCGCCCCTTCCGCTTACATGCAACAACTAGTTGTCAGTTTCTAAACTATTTGATTTGTTCATCATATTGTCATCATCTTCCAACATATATACTTTTTCTTTTACGCTAAACATTGTCTGTTGGAGAATGAATAATAACACAATTAAGATGTTACACAATTTGTTACTGTTACTTCTACTACCCCTCTTCTGTCTTTGTCATGTTCAAGGATCAAATCAAAATGAAAGAGAGGTATGACAATTGGGGAGTTTCAGTTACCAAACTTATGGAGACTATTTTTTTCAGATATTGATCACTGTCCTGAAAAATATTTTTGCTGTAATATTGATTTATGCTTTTTCTATTATCCTTTTTTTAATCGACGTGAATTTTGTGGAAAAAAAAATTACAACAGCTATATATTGTATACATGGGAAAACTACCCATGACTACAACTTATGCCGTGGAAGACCACCACCACAACTTACTGGAGGCTACAATTGGAGAGTAATGATCTCTATTATGAAATAGAATTGCATTTGATTACAAGCCTAGGAAGTGGATCTTGCATACTTTGTTATAATTCATTTACTTTTTTATTATTTTTTAATAAAGTAAGCAGATAGCAAGAGAGTCGAAAATATATAGCTACGGAAAGAGCTTCAACGGATTCGTTGCACGACTTTTGCCACACGAGGCAGAGAGATTGCGAGGTACTCTTCCATTTTACTAAAGTGGAAAAAGTGATATTTCCTATAGAGAGACACAAATTAATGTTGTTAATTTTATGCAGAGGAGGAGAGTGTGGTATCTGTGTTTCCAAACACCTACCGCAAACTACACACAACAAGGTCGTGGGATTTTCTAGGAATGCCCCTAAACGTGAAGAGATACCCCAACATAGAAAGTCATATCATTGTGGGCGTTTTGGATACAGGTATCGAGAAAACATTTCTATAATAATAATAGTAAAAAAACAGATGATTAATTGTTCTTATATTTGTTAAACAGGTATTTGGGTTGATTGCCCCAGTTTCAACGATAAGGGGTATGGACCTCCCCCACGTAGATGGAAGGGCAATTGTGCAACGGGAGCAAACTTTACTGGCTGCAACAAGTATTGTTCTTTGCATCCCTTATATTTCTCCAATACCACATAATCAATAACTCTTCTCATTAACAACCAAGGATAACTTTATATCTATTCTAAAATAATTTAAAATATTTTACATAATTTATCTCAACTCATTCATAGATTAAAAATCCCTATTTATAAATTAGATCTACACAATTTTAGATTAATTTAAGATTATTTAATATCTTGTTCTACGTTAAAATTAATGTAATATATATATAAAAGATAAATACTAATAATATTTTAATATATTTGTTTAAATACATTCATTATTATTAGTTAAAATTTATTAGAAATTACAAAATTTTATTAATCTCACTTTACACTTAATAAACTTTACTCACAATTTAGTAAATTTTAATAAATTTTAACTTATATAAAAATATACTAGAATAAAAAAATTACTACCCAATTCAAAAATATTATGGTTCCAACCATTTTTTATGTAACATATAACATAAAAATTGGTCATAACCATGATGATTCAGATCCTATAATAAAATTTTTTGTTAGAAGGAATATATTACTAACTCTCATAATAATTATGATTCAAGTATTAAATAGATGAAAATAATATGTAAAATTATTGATATTATAAATGTAAGGGAAACTCTTACCAACATAAATTGGAACTAACAAAATAGGTTAGCCTAGGCTAAAAAATTGGTCCAAATAGAATTGGGCTAAACTAACCCTATCCATAAGATTGGATTGGACTTTAAAAAAATTTGCCTGAAATGCACTAGGCCTAATTTTTTTTAAATTCTTTACAAATTTTATTTTTTTAAACAAAAAATTAGACTCAAACTGGTTGGTTGGTGAGTCACTAGGCTAGGCCATGCCACAAAATGCTAGTCCATATAAAAATTAGGCTAAGCTAGTCAAGTTCATTTTTCTTCCTTGTT
Organism: Mucuna pruriens; assembly: GCA_025330945.1. NCBI lineage: Eukaryota > Viridiplantae > Streptophyta > Magnoliopsida > Fabales > Fabaceae > Mucuna > Mucuna pruriens. The sequence continues at coordinate 5,894,510 of JAENHJ010000528.1, forward strand.
TTATTAGGTTAAGTTGACCATTTGAGCTCTAGCATAAATGAATCCCTCACCTAAATATTTTAACAAAAGAAATGTTAGCAATACGCATTTTAACTTATTTCTTGTTATTAGTTAAAATTTATTAAAAATTATGAATTTATAGATCTCATTTTTTGTTTAATAAACTTCTCTTGATTTTGTATTTTTTTTATAAATTTTAACAACAGTAAAGTATTGTTTTAAATATTGTATGGTTAGTGTTTCTTGTTTTAACAAATATAAATTGGAGTTCAATGGTGAATAGTTTAAAATAATATTAAATTTTCATCCAATTATAATTCAATGTTAGTATAATTTCAACTTGTTAGGAGATTGAGTTTATTTGAGTTTTTTTTTTAATTAATAATGTATAAATTATCAAAGAAAATAGTTTTGAAAAAATAATATTGAATCAAATTGACTCGATATTTTTAGGTCAGCTTTTTTTAATTCGTCGATCTCTGATCAAATTGATATAATTTTATTTGGATATTTTTTCAAGTTTGATTTAAATCTATTTTTGAGCCAAACTCATTTTATTACTTTTGTTATTATTATAAAAATCAACAAACTTATAATATATTGTTAATCTCAATAAATTATGTACTTTAAGGTGAAGAATGAGAGTATAATAACAAAATATATATATATTAATAAAATAAGTTATTATACATATACACTTAAAATTTTTCTTTTATCTCTCCATTGTTGATATTACATGCATAATGAAGTTAGAATATTAACCGTATCCTTAACTTATGTACTTTACTGGTGTTTACTTTAAAGAAGACAAATCTCATTGTTTTCTTCCTATCTCTTCCTTTATCGTCGTCTTATAGCTTATCATATTTAACATTTCTCTCTGTTTTTTATTTTATCATCCTATCTCTCTTTCTTCCGGATGAATTCAGCGGAAATGAAGGTAACTTTGGAAAATATTTGAACAAATTTAAAACTATAAACAGCTAAGGCACTCCATATGGCAAAAGTAATACATATATATCAACCTGCCTGCAAGGTTGATTTGATTTGATGAACTGAATTGCAGCAAGGTGATCGGAGCAAAATACTTCAATCTGGGCCAGAAAATCCTATCCTCGGACAGCCTGAGTCCAGCGGACGACATGGGACATGGCACTCACACGGCGTCGACGGCGGCGGGTGTGGTGGTGAAGGGTGCGAATCTATACGGCATTGGGAAAGGCACGGCGAGGGGTGGGGTCCCATCTGCCCGCGTGGCCGTGTACAAGGTTTGCTGGTCCACCGGCTGCAGCGACATGGACATGCTCGCCGCCTTCGACGAGGCCATCTCCGACGGCGTCAACTTGCTATCCGTCTCCATCGGAGGCCCCTCCCGTGACTTCCTCACTGACCCAATTGCCATTGGTGCATTCCATGCTATGGCCAGAGGGGTTCTCACTTCTTGCTCCGCTGGTAATGGTGGCCCTCGCCCCATGTCCGTCGAGAACGCCGCTCCCTGGATTTTGACCGTCGCTGCTTCCTCCATTGATCGCCAGTTCACAACACTTGTTGCTTTGGCTGATGGAAACAACGTCTCTGTAAGTAAAGTTAACTACTTTCTTGTGTCAGTCGTTTAAACTGAAACAACTCCTTGCCATGTTACCATAATTTAATTAAATACATTGAATTTAAAGATTTTTTATATTATCCTTGAATTTTGTTAGTTTATGATAATTTTGTTAATAGATAATTTATAAGTATTTTTATAAACATTAATTGAGGTCTGTCTTAACTGTCATAAATTTTAAAAATTTATCTCACTTAAAATTTTTTAAATAAAAATAATAATCATAACATTAATTTATTACTGATGACATATAAAATAAACTTGTTAATTTTCACTCTACTCATCCTAAAAATCATAAAAGAAAAATTGGGCATGGTCATGTTGGCTAGTTGGTCAATTTGTCCATGTACAAGATATGTTGGTACTTGCAGGTAAATCTTTGTACAATTACGATAAATTTATTAATTTTTGACATAATAACTTTGAATGTTATATTTAACATAATTTTATATATTAGTTTTGTGCATAAAAATAATTTGTTGCGACAAGAATGCATGGCTTATTTGGTTGGTATATTGTAGGGAATGTCTATTAATACCTTTTCCCCCAAGAAAAAGATGTATCCATTGACTAGTGGGATCCTTGCGGCGAACCTAACTTATGATACCTATGGCAGTGCTCGGTATTGTTGTTGATATTTGATCCTGATGCGCTTGCAAAATTTAGTTTATTTAAAGATATAGTAATGATTATGATTATGATTATGGTGTGGCAGTTGTGATTATGGGAGTCTAAGGAAGGACAAAGTGAAGGGCAAGATAGTGTACTGCGTTGGGGGAACGGGCTCTCAGGACTTGACCATCAGGGAATTAGGGGGAGCTGGGACCATCATAGGCCTTGATGACCAAATAGACGCCTCCTACACCATGGTTATTCCAGGGGCCTTTGTTGAAGCCCAAACTGTGGGCAAAACCATAGATCTCTACATCAATTCCACAAAGTAGGTTTGTTTTTCATTATCCTTTTCACCATGGTTAGATGGGTAAATTGATGAGTTTATCAATGGAATTCAGGAATTCAAAAGCGATAATTTACAAGACAACAACTAGAGAAGTACCAGGTCCATTTCTTGCTTCATTTTCATCGAGAGGTCCTCAAGTGGTAACACCAAATATCCTGAAGCCTGACTTGGTTGCCCCGGGAATAGACATACTAGCTGCTTATTCCAAACTGGCAACACTAACAGGATACCGTGAAGACACCCGCCACGACGTTTTTAACATAATATCAGGAACATCTATGTCCTGCCCACATGCCACTGCAACCGCTGCCTATGTCAAATCCTTCCACCCTGACTGGACCCCTGCTGCAATTAAATCTGCTCTCATGACCACTGGTCAGAAACCCACTTAACCAATCAAATCCTTTTTATTTTCCTTTCATTACAAATTCAGTAAGTAAATAGTCAATTTTTGGATCAATACGACTGTGAATAACAATCTTAGGACTAAATTGGTATTTTTTACTCTTAGAAATTAGCATATTGAGTTATGCTAAAATTGTAGGTGGACGAGAAAATTTTCGTTTTCAAATCTAACATTTTGGTTTGCACTATTCAGCAACTCCTATCAGAATCAGTGACAACTTCACGGTTCTGGGATCTGGGTCCGGACAGATTGACCCTGTAAAAGCATTGCATCCTGGCCTGGTTTACGACATGAGATTGAACTCCTATATTGCCTTCCTTTGCAAGCAAGACTTCAACAGCACCAACATTGGTATACTAATAGGCATTAAAAATTTCAACTGCACAAGCATTAAGCCTGCGCCAGGCACTGATGGAATCAACTACCCCAGCATGCATATCCAGCTCTTGAGCGCCAGTTCTAGAATTTCTGCAGTTTTTCATCGGACTGTGACTAATGTAGGATATGGAAATTCAACTTACAAGGCTAAAGTTAAGGCTCCCAAGGGTCTTTCCGTGAAGGTCATCCCAGATACGTTGACGTTTACTCGGTTGCACCAAAAACTGTCATTTAAGGTTGTGCTGAAGGGGCCTCCAGTGCCCAGTGAGACATTTGTACTATCTGCATCACTTGAATGGAATGACTCTAGACACACTGTCAGAAGTCCGATAATTGTCTTTAAGCCAATGTATTGAACCAAACCCCGTAGAGGAATTTACAAAAAAAATCATCGCATAATCTAGGAATTTGAGTTCAGAGTTTTTGGATTTATAAAAAATCAGGAATTTATTTGGTGACAAAAGAAAAAGTTCGGAACTTTTATTTTTTTCCCCATATTGTGTACATTTTAGTTACCTGCTTTAGCCTAATGAAAAAGGATTTAATGCACGCACAATCAGTTCATTCATTATTTCATTACCTAGATCTAATAATCATTCTCACCTTTCTTTTTTCTTTTAATAAATCGTGCTCCTTTCGTAATTAAATTATCGGATCAACCATAAATGGTTATGAGCATCAGCACCAACAATGTAATATCCTTTCTGGAATATAATTTGAGTATATGGAGGAGAAATGAGAGCATCCATTTTAAGGTGGGGACATGTCACAAAATTGTGGATGAAAATCATCCTTAAAATGAAGTGTTGCACCGGTGACAGCAGAGTTTTGAAGTTCAGTCATATCCGACTATCAAGATGACATAAGAGCTGAACCTTGGGGCTGCCAAATGTAATAGGATCCACACACAAGGTATAAAAGTCGTAGTGCGCATGCACTAAAAAAACCTGGTTTAACTGCATTAAATATCTCTACCTCCGCTGAAAGATTATTTCAGTTCTGAAGGATATAGAAGTACAAACATAGTCCTAAATTTCTCTCCGTCCGTTCCACAAGACATAACACAATTTCTAAGATTAACTGATCAAGAATTGAAAGTTTAAGAATCCGGATCATAATAACTACCAATAAAAAATTTGGTCAGCTTCATCACTTAAAAATCCAACTTTCCTCTGTCCCTTTCTCCTCCTCGGGAGTAAAAAAAAAAAAAATCCTAGAAAGAAGTAAATTAAAAAGAAACATGCAAAATGATTGGAAAAAAAATTTAAATCTTCAACTATGTCAGCGCTATACACGATTTGGAATTCAGTTCTTTATCTTCAAAGGTCCTCAATGGATATTGCATATCAAGAAGTCGAACAGTGCATCCGGGACTGGCGGTTATGGATGCTTTTCTGCTTTGTTAGTTCCTTTCTCCTCTTTCTTGCTTCTGCCGCAGCAACTGCATCCACTAGATTTTTCCCCTGGTAAATGAACTGTTCTTGTTTCTTTTCCAGCGAAGAAGTAGTATAAGCTGTTGAAGATACTTTATGAAATTCATGTTCTTGCTTGACAGCAGAAGCATGACCATTACAACCAAGTGTAATGTGACATCCTGTTTTCTTCTCACCTCCATCCAAAGAAAATCTTGGAGCAACGCAACCAGGGTCACTGGTAGGCCTGGCCTCTGTCCAGCCAGAAGCTTCTGTCTTAAGTTTGAAAGGTAGAGCTGCTTGATAATCTACATGTGCCAGTGTATTCAAAGATGAACTAGAACTACATTGTTTATCTAGAGAAAGATTATCTTGTCTATGTTTCAGGCTACTGGAAGGTGAGGGTTGTCCATTTCCAAACTGAGTAAGAGGGAATAACCAAGGACATGGAAACATGTAAAATGGATTTTGTGTTCGATTATCATTTATAAGGTTATTTTGCTTGTGACATGATTCAGGCACGGAAGAACATGGAATGGATGGAATGGCGATGGAATTAAATGATGTATTTTGTAAATGAACTGGATTAGTAGGCTGAAGGATGGAAGGCCAAAATATCTGTGGAACTGGGAAATGGTTATAAAGATACCATGGACCGTTACCAGACAAAGGTGTTACCTCAGCCACAGATGACTCGGGCTCAGCAAGAGTTTTCTCCACCTCAGTGTTTATTGACTTGGCCATCTGCAAATGGAAGATAATGTTGATTTTCCTGTATTGATTTGATATATTTCCTTTGCAAACAAGAGTTATACTATGCTTAAAGATTTCTACCCAGCAAAACATCTTACTTGTGCCTTTAAGTGCTTATTTGTAGTCTCCAAAGACTCATACTCTTTCAAAGCCAACTCTTTCTCCTTTATGCCAGAAATGTCACAAAGTGCAAATGAGTGAATGATCAGATAAACATCAAACAGGATAAATAATTGAGAAATGAAAAATATCTTAAATAGATGCTTCATACAAATAAGTACAACAAAATAAAGAGGAAGTGGAAAAGGGAGACATTAGAGGAGGATTAATAAAAAGATATCAAATAAGGGATAGTACATACCCTCTTTAGGTTTTCATTCTCCACCACCAAAGTGGCAGCTTTTCTGGTTAACTCCTCACAGAGAGCCTGAAACATTTTTATACATACAATATAAAAAGAGGAAACTTCTCAATATTTCAATGAGAAATCGATCAACCAGAACAAATAGACAGCTATAAAAGAATCTGAGTTTTTTTTATAATAGTTCATTTTATGTATCAGGTTTATTTTTAATTTACTCATTCACATAAGTAATATGGGATTGAAGTCTGCAATGGCCTTTACATATACATTCATAATTCAACTGTAGATTTGAGAGTCTTTTGGTCCAGCAAAAAATATGTTGTTATGCAGAATAATATAGAAACAGAAATCCTAATCTGAAACTTTTGCTTCAAAGATCTTGCCAATAAAAAAGATAGATTTGATATCTTTTTGACATAATATGTATTAACTTTGATTAGGACAGAAAAATATAGAGTACCATCTTTAGCTAGAGAAGCTATCAATTATGGCAAACATTAAGCTTTTATTTTTTAATAAGAAATAACCAAACATTGCATTTATTTGAAGAATGGACATAGCAATGCAGGCATTGCTGGTACTTGGGTCACAACCGGTAGGATTGAGGCTTTAGATCATAGTTATCAATCTCAGGTAGCTGCATGTAGCAACTAACTTTGAAAACACTGTAGTAGGAAGCAGGACAACCGCTATTTTAAATATTATAATACAAACCAAATAATTTATACTACACTTATAAACACTAAAGAAAACAAAAACCCAAAATTAAAGAAATTCATGATAAATAATAAGTCACAGTTTACACAATCACCATCAATCTATGAACAATAAAAAAATAGTAATGAAGTCAAAAAATGAAAGATGATGATCAAATTAATAGAAAAAGAACATAACAAATTAGATAAAAAAAAAATTAGCAGAATGTGAACTTGGAAGTCTAAAAGAAGAAAGAACGGAACACAGGGACTGAGACTATTCTACAAGTTTGAAGGGCATTACTACACGAACAGTTTAGACCATCATCCAATTACCAAGTATAGTGTGCTTACGCAATGTCCAATGAACAACTGTATCAGGGAGAGAATGAATAATAAATAAGTTAATCTGCAGATCCATAAAGTGGAACTGATGATTAAAAGGCACAAACAATAAATTTGACAGACAAACAAACCATGTTGTCAATTGAAAAAAACGAAGTCAACACTGGCATTTCTGCAAAACACATCAAGCATGTGCTAAGTGTCTTTGGTTTAGATTTTGGGTGACATAAGCAAATCTAACAATGGTGAAGTAATTTGCCTATGTAAATACCTGCCTACGGCGGATTGTCTGCCTAGCTGACTCTCTATTTGCTAATATCCTGCGTATCCTCCTTGCTTCTTTTTCTTCCTGAACAAAAAGACCATTAAAAATTACAAGTATCAACTATACCCAGAAATTGCAGAAGAAAAATTTCACTCTCTTATACCTCAGTTAAATTTCGCCTTGACTTGCTGCATCGAACTAAAGAGTAATTTGTGTTGGGTAATAAATCAGCATCCTGTTCCACCTTCATGTGTCTCAAACAGTCATCATGCAGAATCCTTTCTGTTTCTACAGACGTAGTAGTGGATATTTTTTCATCTAGCTGCTGACCTGTAATAGCTTGACCCTGCCATAAATTAAACCATTTCTAAATTCCTGCATAAAATGTTACAACTTGGTGATCCTCTCTTAGTTATTGGACGTGAGCTTAAGTTAATTGACTTTATCCAATTTTGTACCAAGAAATAAAAAGGATTTGACCATGTTAAATTTTATATTTTTCTCCACAAAATGCAGGGACATAGATGTTAATAGGTAGTATGCAAAGTGAGGAAACCAAAAGGAAGTGAAGAAAATATACATATGCATGGATGTTACATAAACAAAGTCTCGCACTAGGTATCCTGAATATTACCAGATTATAAAATAAAATGGAAATTCAAGCAACAAATATTAGACGTGTTATTAACTTGTTTTATTCATAGGCACTAGCATTACCATAAAATTGCTATTGCGGGCATGGGCATGAATTTTATAGCGGGAATATCAAATTAGTGTACCAAAAATAGTTGTATACAATGTAATAAGAATTTGGCTGTTCTAAAGTGGGGAAGGATAAAATAAGTAATCTAAGTCATTGATAAGAAAATTAATTGTTGATATCCAAATACTATGATTTATTATGCATGTTCACATAAACTGTTAAATTTTTTTATCAGATTACTTACTTTACTCTCTAAAGTAATCTATTGTTGATTTTCTTATCAGATTACTTACCTTATTCTTTAGAATGAATTGCTAACTGTAGAGAAGGCAAGTCCATGTAATAATATTTTCTTAATAAAAAAAAAATATCACTAGCAGTGACTTTTAGTCCGGCTAACAAAACCAATAAAATTCGAAATTAATTTCTATGGATTATTTGTGTAAAAAAATTTACAATGTCAAGTCAATCAATTAGAAATCATATCAGGTATGATTTTTAAGATATTTAACCTAATTGGACGAGGGTGTAAAATCTATTTACATTGTGGCCCTTTATAAACTATTTTCTCATAGACTCAACCGGTCGTGACAAAAGAATGTGGGACTCTCTTTCTCTGTTTCTGAAAAAAGATACAAAAATGCAACCCAGATGATCGATGAGTCTTAAATAGAAAAACACTGGTCCCTACTACTAAGCTATGGTTAAAAACTGCGGAAGAATCATTATTATTTGTTTACGGTTCTGATCAATTGTGAAAAACTAGTGTTATATAATTTGATGCCCTATATCTAAGTTGAAATTGAAATAGGTATCTGACTCTCGCTTCTTCCCCACCGATATAAAAAATATATATACACATACTGTTGCGCGACTCGAGTTTGCATTTGCAAAAAAAAATATAATATAATTCAACAGTAAAACAACTATTTGCGATGGTTAAGTCATGCGCGTTGAAATTGGGGTGAAATTATGCTATTAACTTAAAGAAGAATAGTAAAAGAAAACCAACCCCGAGGCGAAGGGGAGAGTGAGAGAGATCCGAGTCAGGAGTCGGTGACTCGAGCGTGACTCGGTTGGTGCACCATTTATCGGCGGAGTGAGTATCGCGCATTGCCAAGTGCGCCAGAGTCTCCGCCGCTTCAATCTCCTCAGTGTCGAGTAAGCGATCCAAACGGTCGCAGGAAGACGAATAAGAGGAAGATGGAGAAGAAGATGAAGAGGTGGATGCACGGCGCTTCGGGGATTCCGCATCCATCATGGTGACGCTCGTGCCACAACCAGAAAGAGCAGAGGGAGAAAGAGAGAGAATATTAGAAGTATTATTGTAACGGTGGGAAGAGCGAACCGAACAGAGAGAGAGAGAGAGAGAGAGAGAGAGAGAGGGAGGGTATCACATCACTCACTGGTGAGCAGGAGAAGCACACAGATTGTAGATGAGTGCCACGTGTCATGCCAATTCACAAGTGGACATCTTTGATAATAAGCAACCATGTATCTTCGCTCGCCACGTCTCGGGAATTTGACCACGTAGGCGATTTGCCGCACTGCAAAAGTCGGCCCCTTTTAAAATTCATCCTTACTCTAATTAATTATTTAATTAAGCGCCTAATCAAACACCACCACAACCCTTACCAACGACCACATTTTGACCAAACAATTCAACTCACATTATTTTTTTATTCAATTCAAAATGTAAACATTTATTTGTAATAATTCTATTCTAGTATTTTTATTACATAGAATAAATAATTATTTATATATAATTTATATTTTAGTTCGTGTAATGAATGGATAAATCTATTATGTAAATTTTATAATATAATCATTTATCATAAAAAATCAAATTTTACTCGTATTATAAAATTAAAATAAATATATATTAAATGATATCGATAAAATTTAATAAATTTATTTTAAAATACATATTTTTAAATATAATAAGTTTAAATAATTATAATTCAATAATAATTTTATTTTAATATGTTTTAAGATGTGATCAACGTGGTTAAAATTATAAAATATATCAAAATTAAATTAGGTAAAAGATAAAAAAATTAAATTCATATATAAGTTAAAAAATATAAAATAATTAAAAAGATAGTGATAATTTACTTTAAAAAAATAAAAAATACTCATAAAATAGAAGATGGGAGGAGCAAATTAGTTTACATAAAAAAATTGAAAGAATTGTAGAAGAATGAAGGAATTTAAATAAGATAAGGAGAGAGAATTGAAATCTTAGAAGAAATTTTTTTTTAGAAAGAAGAATTTAAACAGAATCGAATGTAATTATAGAAATCGAGGAATATAATTATAATCTATAATAAATAAGTATTATAAAGTTTATAAATGGTATTATAATCAAATTTTATAATAAATAAATGTTTCTAAATATATATAATATATTTTATATTTATAATTAATCATTTAAATTTTGATATAATTTTTTAAAACTAAAATGGATAAATGGTTAAGAAATCAAGTATAGAGATAAAAATAATGATTTGAAATGATTATGAGTTATATTTTTTTTGTTAATTACGAGAATAATATACAAAATATATATCTCAAGGAGAGAAGATAGGGTGTTAAAAATCTTTAACCACGTGGTAAATATGGAGAGAGGGCTTCATTTTCTAAATTACAAGAATGATTTTTAATTAATTAATCACATAAAATTTTATAGTGTCAAAGTAAACCCAATTCAACATAATTCACATGGCAAAACAAATTATAAAAGTATCAACTAACTTTTCTTAATATCATCAAATACACTTATCTCACAAGATAAAATAGGTTGAGTCAAATGAATTTGGTCAATTGAGTCAAATATTTTTTTTAAAATATTTATTTTTTATATATTTCTTTGATACTTTTATATTTATTTTATTTTATTTTATTTTCTTATCTTTTTAGTTTTTTATTATAATTATTTTATTAAAAATTTATTTTTATCTTATTTTCCTATTTTTTTTAAGTTTGTTATTGTAAATTAATACATTATTGAATATTTTATTTATTATTTTTTAATATTTTAAATTAAATGAAGAACCTTACGAATGTTTGTTAAGTTAAATGAGATTATATATTTTTAACTTTAGTGCAATTAACTTACTTTTTAACAATTCATTGTGAGCCGCATTGGGTGAAATTTTTATACTTATTATTAATATTATGTTAGTTTGAGTATAATTGCACTCAGATTATTTTTATAAGGTTTTGTATTCATTATTAAAAAAGATAATTACTATTTACAGTCGTGTTTTGTATTTTTTTTTAGTTTTTTTGAAATATCCTTTTTTCATAATAATTATAATAGAAATTCATTTGGGAAGCATTCGAAATTTGAAAAGATTTTTAAAAGTGATATTTTTAACACTTTGGGAAATGAATTTGCGGAAGCCAAAAGCCAATTTTTTTTATACATTGAATAACTCACTTTTCATTAAGGACAACACTTTCATTTTCGTCTTTCATCTCTAGTCTCAACAAGCACACACTCTCTCAGACGAAATGTAGCAACCTCCTTTTATCAATTGCTTAGTGGCTCTTTCTGCGGTTTCACTTCTTTCCTTTGTTAATATAGAACAAGCTCCAAAGAATCGTTGGAATGGTCCATCACGCTTTTCTTTTTCTCCACACTCCCCAGCACGCCTGTTGTAGGGATCCCATTGTTGAACTACATGCATATATAGAGACTCCTCGGAGACTTTCATTGTCATGGTTTTGATCAATAGTGATTCTTTAGTACACTCACAACATATACTACAAGTAACTAGTAGTTTGGGTTATTTGCATGTGTTAGAAGTTTAACTTTTTACTATGCAAATTCAACGACACATGAAAAAAAAAGGTGTCCCTAATGATTCTTCAGGATATTAGTTTCATAACCATCCACAATAGGGTGCCTTACTTTTGGCCAAATTTTGGTACACTTTAATTTTGTTTGTAGTATGAAACATTCTCAATTGAATAAGAAGTTATTTTCCTTTAATATTGTTGCAATTGGTATAACTATTGTTAAATACCACAACTTTCAAGAAAAAAGAAAACAAATTAGACTAAAGATTATGATTGAATGTGTGAGAATCTTAGGTCAACTAATGTTGGGTGCAAGATGATATATGAAAGAAAATCTAAGTTTTATATTGGTTATCGATAAAGTCTAATTAAAATATATTTTCTTATTTTACAAATAATTATATATTATTTAAATTATATTTAAATACATTTTAAACTTAATTGGAGCTTGTAAGCCTATGTTTATTATAAATATGTTATTTTAGAAGGTTGGAATATATAAATAATTATTTTTCACAAGAGTAATAAATTAGTAATTAAATTTAAACTATAAAGTCTTAATGATGTAAACTTTGTCCCCAAGTCATCTATATTTTTTTTTGCCGTAAAAAGTAACCTATAACTTAAATAGATTACCTATCATTCCAAGTGTATTTTGATATTATATTTTCATTTTTTATTCGGTCTCTCTTGCACTTCTTCGAATTTATCTATTTTTGATAAACAATAAATTTTTAATAAATAATAAGAGAAAATAGTATAAAATATTAAATTTTACAATTTTATGTCATACTTATAAAATAAAAAAAATATGGACAGATATTATGATGAAAAAAGCAACAAGACACGTACAATGATGTCATAAGGTAGCGGATATAAATTCCTCTAACTTACAAAAATATCTAAGGAGTAATCACAAATGAGAATGAAAGTAACAATGAGAAGAATCACACAAGAGATATCAATATTTTTAACATGAAAAAACGCCCTCAACGTGAGAAGTAAAAACCACAGGTCATCCAGACAAAAAAATCAATCCACTATAATCAAATAAGGATACAATAATGTTCAGGTCAATAATAGTATTTGTTCATACAACTAACCAGTACAAGCAAGTAAGCAAAACTTGTAGATAAAGAACAAGATGAAGGAACAAGAAAGTAAAAAAATGGTTGGTCACTGGTCGACTTAGGTTTTTAAACTCGAAATTAAAAAAGAACTGGGCCAAAAACATTCTAGAAGAATGAATTAAGAAGAAATTTAGAGTATATGATGTTGAAGTGTGTGCTTATGTTTATTATGAATAAATAATTTTAGAAATTTAAAATATATAAACAGTTTTTTTTACAGTAGTAGTAATAAAATTTAAACTATGAGACTTAATGATTTAAACTTTTTTTAAGTAATTTATAACTTAAATCAATAATAAAGGTGAGATCTCAATTTAACTAATATAAATTAGCTATGATATTACTTTGTATTTACCTAATTTTGATAAATAATGATTTGTAATAAATAATAAAAAAAATAGTATAAAATATCAAATTCCATGTCATATTAAAAAATAAAAAATATATGGACACACGCTATATTTTATACAAATATGTAGAGTAGGGAGAATAAATTTTTTTGTTATATTTATAATTTTAAAATATATAAAAAAATATTTTTACAATAAAATTTTACATAAATTTATAAAAAAATATTTTTAAAAAATGATTTATGTACTCGGAAATTTTTTATTAAAACTAAATGCAAAAAAACTTGAATTTCTAGAAAGCATATATAACCCTTCCCAAGAACATTTACGACTAACGTAACATTTTATTTATTCCTAATAATCATAATTTATATTCCCGAAAAAATTGAAGGTTTAAACTTTTGTTCCTATACTTGAAAATGGTAAAGATTCAATGTCATAAATTAATTATTTAAAAAATTTTAATTATTAAATAAAGATACATGAAGTTTTATAATATATTTCTTTAACAAGTCTCTTTCATATAAGATTTTTAGACTTAGAAACGTGAATAATATATAAAAAAAAATGGGGTGATGAAGATTAAAATTTAGACCACTTATAAAAGTTTTATACCATGCCGGAATTAACTATATCAAAAGTTTAATTAGTTATTATGTAACTAAAAGGACATGATTTTATAATATAATTCTATGATGCAGAGAAACTGCAATATTAGAGTTGGCAATATTGTGTAGTCACTAATGACGCATGGAGTTTATATAATTAATCGATTATATCCATCTAGCCACTGCAAATTATTGGCGTTAATCTAACAGCACTTCATTCCTCTTTTCAACTACAGAACCCCGCTACAACCACCAATTCAAAGGGCTTGGGCCTACCGTAATATTTATATCACTATTGTTTTATTAAATTTAATTGAAATGCATTTTCATCCCAGTACCAATCCTCACATATAATTGAAATGCATTATATATATATATATATATATATATATATTATATTTATATTTATATATGACCAAATGATAATTAAACTGTTTTATTATATATCTGTATTTGATTTTGTCTTGCGTGTGCCCTTAAGCTTAGATTAGAATCGTATATGAAGTAGAGAAATTATATGGTATCTATATAAATTTGAGGGGTTTCAAAACAGTTGATTTTTAAATAATAATATTTAAGTTGATGTCATGTTATTATTTTATTATATCATAATAAAATTATTATATGTTATAATTTAGTTTTTATTTAATTAAAATATTTTTTCTGTTTAAATTTTTAAATTACACTTATTTTAATTAAAAAAATCATTATTACGGTGACGAAAAAGATTAAAATATTTTTAAAACAATATTCAGATTTTTAATTGAATTAATTATAATTTTTAATTTAAAAATATTTTAAAAATTAAATTAAAATAAATCCAGCCCTCCCAACCCGTTGAGTCTATCCCAATCAGTCGAGTTTATCCCGACGAGTTCATCTCGGCTGGCCGAGCCACTCACGACTGATTTCACAAAGAATGTCCAACAAAGTACAATCTAGAGTGTGTATAAATAGAGAGTATGAAGTAATATAAAAATGATATTATGTATACTCATATCTAACATACACTTTGTTATCTCGATTTAGGAGCAGACGTAAACACTATCTATTCCAAAATAATCATTAGGATACATAGTGTTCACATTGTGAACAAGTTCTAGTTCTCATTTTCTTTCCATCTCTCTATTTCTATATCTGTCTTCTTCCATATGATATTCGCTCTTTATACCCATCATTCTTCTTACCATGTGGGTTTCCTTTTATGGGACTCATTGGTCCAGCCTCTCCCATCCCTTACTCCTAGCTTTTGAGTATCTATTCGTAGGGTAAGTGAAGTCTTGTATTCAAGTCTTTTCATGCTCCTGTCACGTGACGTCCTTCACAAGTAAACATTAAATGGCATAGTATACTTTTATTAGTTACCCAGACCAACCGACCGGTTCTTCTTCTTGTCGAGTTCCACGTATGAAGTATCAACCGGTACACATAGTAACTCCTTATAAAGCAATCTTCATGCTCTAACACGGGAAATGCATTATATTCAACACATGAGAGAAAAAAAAAACTTTTTAACAACCATCAACCATCATACTAACTTTTGAGTTTTGTCTTTTAACAGAAACCATCTACAGGATCATCAACTTATTGGTGGTACTGATGGCACAAAAGTAGTCACAAGAAACACGACTGTCTCTAGTCCTGGCCATGATTGATCTGTGCACAGTTTCTTAGTCAATGACAAAATATATAATAAACTTTATTTCTTTGTCGTTCCACTTTTAAGTTCCTAACTTTTATACTCTTTTATTTTCTTTACGTTCCCTTTTCTTATCTGTTTTTGTGGTTTGGTGAACAGGACTCGCTCCTGCTGAATCAGAGACTCATGGTTATGTCGTTTTGTAGAGTTATTATTATTGCACCTGAGTCTTTCCTAGCCATTTTTTTAATTCTGAAATTCTTTTTGGCCGTTGGCCATGCAGCTGGAGAAGGCTATCTTCAACATATATATATATATATATATATATATATATATATATATATATATGCAGGCCAAGCAAGCAACAATTTCAGGAGAGGAAGCACATTGCTAAATCTAACTAGGTTTTTTCTTTTATTTATTTTACTAATCTTGGAAGAATAAGTATTATGGATCTATAGTGGCAAGGCCAAAAGTTTTTCCTTATTATGAACTTGTTTGTAAAAACCTTTCCAAGATACTTATTGAAAAAAGAAAACAAAAAATATTTTTTATAAATTAAAATTAATTTATATTTAAGATAAAAATTAGTTTTTATAGAAATTAATATGAATATTTTTTACAAATAAATTTATGCATAAATTTATTTTAATTTATACAAAATTATTTTATTTTTTCTTATATAAATATTTTTGAAAAATAATTATCAAATACGTATATTTTGTGCGTAGTTCAGGCGAAGTGCAGAAGACACTCAAGATCTAGCCACCAACTATATATAGTAGCATGTCACTAGAGCACGTTTAGTTTAATAGTTTAATTAGTACTTGTTGAACAATACCTTATTCACGAGTTTGTTATAATTGAGTTAAAAAAAAATTATTTGGATAAGCTTTTACATGAAAACCTTTTAAAATATTCTAATGTTATAAACTACTTTTATAAATCCAAATAATTCAGGTCATCTAGATGTCACCTTATTCACGACTATTGGTGGTCATATCAAACATCTCTTCACGTTTAATGGAAAGAAAAAAGCTTGAGGCAAGCGAGATCGTGACGACGATTGGACCTTAAAAGATAACACAGTCCTAAAAAAGTTAAGATGATATAAACTATCAAGAACGGGTATTTTTCAAAATTAATTAACCAAAGCATCTTTAAGCTTGACTTTTAAAACCTAAAGTAACAACAAGCACAAGCGTTTACCTAAGGTCATTAAATATAAATCAATTAACACAAGTCCCATCAATGTTACCGCAAGAGGCACTAGGGGTTGGATAAGGTGAATGCAATACAAGCCCGGGTATTCGCATGTATGAAGAAGGGGTAGGGGGGATTTTGGGAGAAAGGTTAAGCATCTCCAAGGCCTGTGTTCTAAGCTCTATAGGGTAGTCAGCAACACAGCCAATTCTAGGTCCAGCTCCTGTTGACCATTTAAGCGAAACTCGGTGTCCTAATTGGTAGGACTTGGAAGCCTTTTTGGAATTGATTCTTTGCAATATTGCAGTCTTGGGCACCACAGCTCTCGGACTCTGAACACCACCTGATAAAGTACTTGTATAAGTACACACACATTCAGGTTCAGGGTCCTCCTTAACTGAGGATGGAGTATTGGAAGAAGCTCCCTCAGATATTTCAGGCACATACACTTTACCAATGCTTGACACTTCACATGTTGCTGTTCTTTCACTAACATTGCTTCTCTCCTCATATATATCTGAGTCTTCATTTGCCTTGCGCAACTGAAACCATGAATCATAATTATTAAAATATATAAGCGACTGCCACCTAGTCTTCACTTATCTACAATAACAGATATAACTCAAATCAGCAACAGAAAATGCTAAATGATCAAGGTATTGAGTAGCCTTTTTTCAGGTTAAAATTTTTGCTACATACAACATTTTGGCAAAATCTATA
The DNA here is from genome assembly GCA_025330945.1 of Mucuna pruriens. Taxonomy (NCBI): domain Eukaryota; kingdom Viridiplantae; phylum Streptophyta; class Magnoliopsida; order Fabales; family Fabaceae; genus Mucuna; species Mucuna pruriens. The sequence continues at coordinate 5,911,852 of JAENHJ010000528.1, forward strand.
ACAACTACTATAGTTTTGTTGTACAGAAAATATCATGATGCAGATCAATTACCTCAACTTCATCAAGCTTGACGCCATTTTCCCTGAGATATGATGAGAAACCGTCAAGAGTGTCATCTGTTGGCCGGTAGTGTCCGCTATAAGCAGAGATGGACTGAAAAGTCAAGTCATTGTGCCATTCATAATCAGACATTTTGCAATGCACATAAATTGGACTTGTCAGATTTGTTAGTCAATATGAGGCCATGGACATTTATGCAAACAAGATATCAGTCCACTATCTCCTTGTCACTGTAACAAGTTTCATTAGCACAATAACTTAATTATGCAACATATGAAGTTAATTCACCTTAAGAATTCCATGCTCGGCCACTAGCCTTCCAGCAGCTAATGTAGCTCCTCCAGCCAAAAAACTAGAATGATGAAATAATCCCTTCTTTTTCTAGAAGGTTAATGCAATGTATTAGTGATGCAAGAAGAACATGGCAGGTTTTCTTTAAAGAAAATACGTAACTTTAAATTGTAACTGAGCTTGAATTGGACCTTATAAGCATAAAGTTTCTTAGAGGTGCTCATTACAAATATCCATTTTGCATCTTCAGAGTTTTCATTTGTATGAAGCAAATCTCCATGTTGCTTGTTGATAATTTTGCCCTCGCGCACAATGTATTCATACTGTTCTCTCTCTTGCTAATTTAGGAAAATAAAAACCAGTAAAAAAGGAATATAAAACATGGAGCAACATGTCAGAAAAGCAGGAATGCCAACCTCAACTACACTTAAAATATATTATACACAAATCCAAATCAAAGATGCACATACAGGTCCAAGATACTTAATACATTGTTTTTGAAGCTTTGATCGAGGGCATTGTTCAAGATCAAGATTTTTCCCATTTCCTAAATCCAACCTGCAGGAGAAGATATAAAAAATTTCAGTGACACAAATCAAACTATGTCCTCTGCACCTTTATGTATTATGATAAAGCCGTTTGTTAAGATAAGAGACAAGAAACAAAGTTAAAAACCTTTATCATAAACTAGATATAACTATCTATTTCAATTTTCAAATTCCACATAAGTAATTTGTAAATGAAATATCCTATTTGAATACAAAAGCATAATTAGTGATAGTAGGGTGTGGAGAAACTTGAGGGGATTAGATCCTGAACCGTACAAAGAAGATTCCCCTGTTCCCACAGCGGAAACATCAAATAACATCATCATTATCAATTAGATAATTATTGTTTAGACCTTGTTTATCCATATAAAGCTTTACTAATTACCAAGAGACCGGCCAGACATTCAACTTATTGTACTGAAACAACATACAATATTTGTGCACATAAATACACGGCCAATTAGAGACCAGAAACGGGTTCCTGAATGATAGTTTCATTTGCCAACACAAATCACCTACAACCGGTTCAATTTTAACCCAAGGGTAAAAAGTAACATCAACAACCTTTCTTTCACTGAAGTAAAATAATCTTACCAATAAAAAAACGGCTGACCAGCATCAGTTTTACACCATTCTTTGTAGTAGTATTGTAAGTTATGCCCATAGCGATGCCGTGGATCAATCTACAATTCGTAGTTACACTAATCAAAATTCAAATATACAAGCATGATTCGTCAACCACAGAGAAGCATAAATAATTAAATAATATTTCAATAAAAAATAAACTAATAGGTCGAAAAATATATCAAAATAATAATATGCTCACAGCTTCGATCCAATGCTGGAAAGCCAATTTTTGTGCTTTGGCGTCCCTGGACAAACCTTTACCGACCTGCGCAAATAATTGAAGCTAAAATCATAAGACCCGCGACAGCCCAGAGTATTTGAACTTTGGCTTTATTTGAATAAGATAAGATTCTCCGTGAGCACTTTTAAAAAATAAAAAATAAAATATAAATTACCAGAATTATTAACTATAAGATATGAGGACACGGTTTTTATTATTTCACAGAGAGGCACGATGTGATACCTTGGCAGCGTTCAATTTAACCCGAGTCCAGCGCGATGCAGCAGTTTCAGGCAAATTAAAGAAGGAAATGGTGCTGTGGTTTAGCCTTACATAGTCTATGGCTTGCCACCTTCAAAAGATATAAATTGATGAAAATAATATGACTACTCTGATAACATGAGCATATAATAATAATAAGGGAGATGGAGGAAGCATATATGTGTGTGTGAGTGTGCATGCAGAGCGTACCATAGCTCCTCGGCGACAACGGCGGAGTCGGCCAACCTGCGGCGGGTACGGTAACTCCGGTAGACCTTTTGCAGCTTGAGCGCGGCAGTGGCGTGGTTGGCAGCATTATTGGGAGGCAAGTAGGTGTCGGTGAGAAGGTGGAATTCAAAGGTGGGGGAGAGGGAGTGAGTTTGAACCTCCATGGGAGAGGGAGATAGGAAGAAGGGATCACAGTAGTTGGCTAAATTCAGTGTGGGAGAGTGATCATAAAAGGAGTGCTTCACTCACTGCTCACTGGACATGAATTCCTACACTTTCATACAACCTGTACCAGGGACACTTCATTTTATAGCCATTCAAATCAATCAATTATCGGGGGCTTTCTTCAAAACTGTGGGGTTATGGAAATTATTCCCTCTTGTAAAAACAACTAAATTACGTATGCTTAGATAAATTTTTCCGTAATTTACAAAAGAAAAATAAGAAAAATAAATATTTTTTATTAGGTTTTTATATTTGTCTGTTCACATGTATTATTAGTAAAAGTTAAAGTAATAAATATATTATGAAAAAATTAATAAAATATTAAAAATAAAAATATATCTTATTAAAAACATTTGATATAATATATATAAAAAATAAAAATAATATTTGTAACTAAATTAATTAATTTCTTTAATCTTTAACGTAACTTTATAGCAAATGGTAAGATTGTATGCACTTTTTTTATAACAGTTGATCATTCTTGTCTTTTAAATACGTTCTACTTATGTACGATAGGTCATAGGTGTGATGATAAGTTTCAAATCATTAGTAATGTGATAGCTCTCTTTTTGGAAATATTATTGAATGGCCGGAATCGTCTGATCGTAGTTAGATAATGTAATAGCATTTTTTTAATAGAAAAAATTAACAAATTTAAAATAATTTTATACTGAATATTCAATCACAAATTTTTATTTATTATTAAAATAATTATTTTCAAGTTATGTTAACGATGATTTATAGTTAAATGATAATATAAAATTATTTATATAGAATATACATAATTATTAAACTCTTTTAATATTATATAAAAAAAATGGTTCAAACTATAATTAATTTGGAATCATACAATAATTCTTTTTTTTTTGTATATATATTTTTATTAATTAAAATTCATTATGTCGTATTGGTTTAGCAATGATATTCACGCTTACATAAATTTTACTCGATAAAACATGTGCCAAACACAAGTTATAAGCTGTATTATTAGTATTTTCTGTTCTATTTATCTTTATATGTTTATTTATTTATTTTAAATTTATAAAAAAAATCCCAATTAATAACATTTATCATGATTGTTATTATGCAGATTGCGTACAGTTTTTAAATTCTGATCATTTTAAAATTTTAAATTTAAATGATATATTATCATTATTAAATAACAATGAGTTTATATATTTAAAGAAAAATAAAGTATTACAAATATATCTATTAATATATATATATATATATATATATATATATATATATATATATATATATATATATATATATTACGTAGTATGTTATGTAAGTAACCAAGACCGGGGTTTTATTTTTTTTTTAAGTTCATGCCATATAAAGTCTAACATAATTCAGTCTATTTCAAGAGTCAAATAATTGTTTCAATTTTGTCAGTTAATTTAAGAAATGATTAGGGTAGCGACGAGTTTTTAGTTTTTTTTTATTTTTAAATGTAAATTTTAATGACTGACACCTTCCCACCATCATCGCCTATGCTTGGTAGCCATATTCCACACTTACAACAATCATCGCCTCTACCTGGTTGGATTTTGTTGTCTGATGTAATGTGAATTGAAAACTAAAACAAAACTATTTTTAGTTTTCAAATTTTTAAAACTAAATATTACCCTAAACAGAACCCTAGTTGGTTAAGTTACATTATATAAATTTAGTTAGTAGATTTGATTCCTGGTAATGGTTTTCACCCTTTTCTCATTATCTTATTTGTCTTCCCTCTCTCTTATAAAATCTATTATGAGTCTCTCCTTGTAATTTTTTTTTTGGTTGAAATTGATGAGTAAAATTTCGAAAATAAATTAGGTAAATTAACTACTAATTTGATATAATGTGTCAAAAATTCAAATTTTATAAATTTCCATTTTTTTATATACGGAATTATTTTTGTTAACGAATGAATATGTTGAATTTGACTATTTCAGAAAATAAAACTGTAATGTTTACAAAAAAAATCTATTCAATTTAATATTATAGGTTAAAATTTAAAATATAAATTCCAATTCAAAATTAATTTGGGATACCTAATTTAAGTAATATTATTTGTGAGAAATAACAAAACATGAAAAAAAAATTAATGCATAAGAAGTGACATGGTTTAATGAGAAAGATAATATCTCTTAAAATCTCTCTCACTCGAAAGTAAGTACTTAAATTTATCCTTGTGCTCACCATAGTAAATCCCTTCTCATTGTAGCAAAATAGATGTTTGATATAAACAACTAGGTACAACATCACATTTAACACCCAAGGAAGGTACAACCCAACTATAACGTACTTTAGCTGGTGTTATAAATAATACATAGATGAATTTTGGCTGGTACAACTACTAATTGTTTAGTTATAATAAATGTGATCGACCCAACTCTAGAAAATCTTTTGGAATCGTATAATTGTCAAAAGTGAGTGACTATTCATGGAAGTTGTTATAATATATGAAGACTAGTAAGTTTGATAATATATGGATCGATAAGTTCTGCATGTACTCTTCAGAAATTTTTGTACATTGTATGAGTATATTAAATTAAGACAAAATTTAAAAATTATATATATAACATATCTTACCATGATTAAATAATAATAATAATAATATCACATATTTTAAAAGGGAATAAAACATAATAGGATTTCTACTTATTATTAAAAAATAAAAATAAAGGTTTTATTTTTTATATATGAATAAATAATCAAATTTTTTAAAATTTAAGATGAAATGATAAAATTTATATAAATTTATTCTTAATTTTGTATGATGTATCAAAATTAAAATTTATACACTTCAAATTTGCACATATGGAACATTACTATTATTAAGCCTCGAAGTAGTTGAGATTAACTACTGTGATAATTTATAGTTTTTTAGCCTAAGATTATATGTATCTTTTATATAAAATAATTTTGTTTGAGTAGTAGAGTTATTTCTTTTAATTATAATTTTTCAAACACAAAATTTTATCTAAAACGTTGTTTAAATAGAATCAGATATACATCACTTAAATCAATTATCTGTCAATGATTAATTTATTGTTATTTGATGTGACGTTGCATTTCTATAAAATAATATAATGCGTTTATAATATACAACATTTTTTGCAATTTCGAATATAAATAAAAAAGTTATGTTGATTAAAAAATTAATTAATATTACTTTATTTAGAAATATTTTTTTATTGAAATTTAATATAAAAATAATTAAAAACATAATTTTTAATATGTAAAATTTATTTAAAAATAATTTTATTAAGTAAATGAAAATTGATTCATATTTAAAATTAATATATATAATTTTTTAACTTATATTCAAAATCCCAGCCAATATCCTTGAAATCAAGTAGTAACTAATTTGCTTTTAATGTGAGGGCCCAAACTCTCAAAAAAAAAAACGCTGCAACTTTAGATGAATGAGATCCTTGAAATCAATTACTCCCAATAAATGTGCTTTTAATTTTGAGGGCCCAAACTTCCGAAATAAATGCTGCAAAATTAAAATTGACAATGGCTTCTTCAAAAAAATCAGTACACATTTACTACTATTTGAAATATTTGTCCATTTTAAGTTTTAAAATTAAATTAATTTTTTTAATGGATTTCATCTTTCAAATTTTAATAGTATTAAATTTTATATTAAATAAAACTTAAATGTTGTATTTTAGGTATATGTAAGTATTTTATTTTATCAAAATTAGAATTTCATTCCACTGATTCCTATTGAATTTTAATGTCAACTTTCAATATATAAATTACTTTTATAAGATTCTAATTTTAAATAAAATTAATATCACAAATGCATAAATTATTATACTTAAGTATTATTCGTTTCAACGATAGGGAATACTAGGAGGATCTTTTGTCAAAAACTAATGGATTTAATATACTTGCAATTCATGTAAATAGGGTAATATTTGTTTTTAATTTTTTAGAAATAAATTACTTTTTAGTTTCTTATTTATAAAAAATGTCTTATTTAGTTTTTTTTTTTAAATGAGAGATCAAAAGGAGATAATTTTTTTTGGGAAAGAACAAAAATCATATCTAACACATTTTTATAAATAAGAAAAAAAAAATATTTCCCTACTTACAATAACTAAACATTTTTACCTCGTAACTATATAAAAATCTTCTAAATCGTATCTTCTAAGAACCAACATGAAACTGCAGATGGTATCACATATTTTTAAATTTAGATAATTTTTTATAAACATTTATAATAAAAAATAACGTAAATGAATTAAAATTTTTATATAAATTAAAACCTTTTTATGTATTTTAACTTGCACAAATTTTTTCTTTTTAGTTTCTTAAAAATTGACATGCATAAATTATTTTTGACTTATGAATTTTTCAAATTTATTTTATTTGTTATTCTCTTCTATGATATTTATATAAAAAATTATCTATACATAATTTAACTAGAAATTGAATCCTCATCGTTTATACCCTTTTCTATCGGTTTTAACTAAAAAACATTTACATGGATTTTATTTTAGTGAAGAAGGCCCATAATAGGCTTATCAGGCCAGCATGTTTGAGGCCCAAAACACTTGTTGGATCCGATCTAATACAGGACCCGTGATACAAGTACGGGTTAAAAATAAAAACCCTAGAATCCGATGGTTGAGCCGAAACGAACCCTAAACCCTATTTTTATGAGATTACAGAATACATAACCCATATTCCTTAACCTTCACTTCTCTCTCAAATCGTCCATTCTGCTACACTCTTACAATCCTCTGCAAAATGAAGGTAATCGCCGCCTATTTGCTCGCCGTCTTGGGAGGCAACGCAGCCCCTTCCGCCGATGACTTAAGGGACATCCTTGGCTCCGGTACACCTTTTTTCTTTATCATCATTTTCTTAAGATTCATTTTAATCGTTTTATTTGTCCACCAAGGCGAATTTAAATTTTATATTGATTTTCTTTGGCTTTGAATGTTTTATGTTCAGTTGGAGCAGATGCCAATGACAACAACATCAGCAATTTTCTGTCTGAAGTGAAGGGAAAAGATATTACAGAGCTTATTGCCTCCGGTAGGGAAAAGTTGGCCTCAGTGCCTTCTGGCGGTGGCGGCGCCGTTGCCGTGGCCGCTTCTCCCGGGGGTGGCGGTGCTGCTGCTGCCCCTGCCGCCGAATCAAAGAAAGAGGAAAAGGAGGAAGAGAAGGAAGAATCGGATGACGTAAGTTTTTTTTTTCTCTAATGCTTTTTTTAACCTATCGTGATAGTTTGATGTTAGATTTAAAAAAAAAATTGAACACGAATATGTAAATCTCAGAAATCCGAACCGTTTTCAAAAATCCGAACCTGTTTCAGAAAACCGATTCCAAAACAGTTAGGCTCGTTAGTTCGGACTTTTTCACGGTTTGTATCTTTTATTATCTCTTTTTTACTCATGTATTATGTTTTTTTCTAAATTTCATTTTTTCAAAAATTGAACCCTTTTTTAAAAGCTGTTGTGTTTGGTTTTTTCTAAAAATGGTTCGTTTTTTTTTCATTGGTTCAATTCTAGAGCAATTCGGTCTGGTCTTTTGTACACCCCGCCGCAAAGGCTTTGATTATTTTGAGAAGCTTCTGATTGTTTCGTTTTCTGTTTGTTTTGTGATGCAGGATATGGGTTTCGGTCTCTTTGATTAATTGGTAAGCTTTTTTCAACCTTTGGGCGGAACATATTATCAACTTAGAGTTCCTTGTTACAGTTGAAAGATTTTGGTTTAGTATTTATTACTTTCGTGGTGTTGTTGAACTTCCTTTTTGGATGAGATAGATGAGCTTCTTCCATGATTTACTGTTATTTATATATAATCCTTCATTCACTTATTGCGTACCTTTTATTGGAATTCAGTGTTTCTACTGATTTGTACCCCATGTTTGCATAGTATCCCCTCATGAAAGCAGCCATAGCAGTTGTGAAAAGTCGTGGCATTACAGCATCAATGATATCGTTCGAATTTAAAATTACAAGTTAAAAATTCATAATAAATATTTCAGCAACCGTTGCTAACATCAATATTTTTAGCCTCAATAATGTGCTAAGCTATCATTCCCCAACAATAACAGCTTTTTGAAACACCTCTACTAGTAAAAGATGTTTTTAGCATCACTTCCTTGTACACCAAACTCTGCTAACCTTGTAACCTGCAAAACTATAAGACGAATTAGTATGTGAAGGAGAGGAAATGTGGACAATGAAGTGCTATCTTTCTGTTCTGATGTCCGAAAGGATCCGTACTGTTGAGCCATTGGCAATAATCAAAGGTTGGTAATTGATTATTTCTCCTACAGCAGTGATCTGATATTGCCCTTAAGGTCTGCGTTAACTATTTCTGTTCGAAGAATTAACTCTATCACTGCAATCGTCAGTTGAATTTGCAGGTTACTTTTCTCCTCCGTTCACTTGACTCAACAGTCCAATATTTGATTGATTCCTAAAATCGTGCAATAATTATGCTGTATCAAGATAATGGATGAGAAACCAAACATCATCTTTTATTAAAATCTATAAAATATAAGCCCCAACCGCGATATCCAAGCATGAATAAACAAAAAATAGGTTCAGGTGAAACCAAATTTACTATTGCAGAAGAACTATTTGTATCGTCATTTTGAAGGAATGCTCATCGTGAAAAGAAGAAAGTTACAAAAGAGCAGTAAATGAGAAAATTGTCTAAGTCATGCAATAGCTTTCTGCGTATATTAAAGTCTAGCGCATCTTTGGATATTATTGGCAACTCCGCGAACTAGAGTCCCTCTGTTTGGAACTCCCCGCTGCATAACCCTGCGATAATGATAACATGTTAACTTACGGCATGTTTTATTTGACTATTTTTTTCAAAATCAGTTCAGATTTTTCATATGGAAGTTGTAATATAGACTTGTTTCCGGTTTTTCATGATATTGCTGCCATTTTGAGTCTCTTACCTTCAATTTAAACACACTATTGTACTAACTACAGCATATCTGAAATAACAAAATTCAAGGCAAATTAAAATACGAGATACTGAATTTTTTCTAGGTGAAGCAGCTAATCATAATTATTGGAATTTCTAATTTTATTAATTTACGTCATGATGACAATTAAAATGTGAACAGACAGAAGAAAATCATACCACGCATGACAGTTTTCAATTTTCACCAATAAGAATTCCAAGCTCACGATGTGGAGAAATTTTCCAATTGAACCTAACAAGTACTAGTAAAAAAAACAAAGTAGTTAATTACATTTCATAATATTGATATATATATATATATATATATATATATATATAAAATTCAAAAATGTTAGTCGATGTACCTAACCTGACACCCGTCATTTTTCAAGAATAGAGTTTTGTACCCTAGAAATCGCCATCCGTCTTCCATCAGTTTTTGTTTTCGGGTCATTAGTTCCCTTCCCATCAAGGTGGCCCATAATTGATATTGGGCCACCTGAGATAACTTGAATAACTCACACCTACATCAATTCAGAAACAATGAAGAAGCATGACCGATTCTTTTCCAAAGGAAGGGAAAGAAAATGAATGATTTTTTTTTATGCACACAAATTTATCTGTGTTGGTTTCGAGCACTTAATTGGATCTACAAAAAAATTATGTATTACTAACCAATAAAATCATTTTATTTGATGCACAATTTACTCACACGTTCTTGTGAGTTATGAATTCAAAGAGATGCAGAATTCACTCACTCGATCTCGTGAGATATGAATTTAGTTATTGGTAATTATATTATTGTTGATAAATAAAATAAAATAAGATAAATAAATAACATGTTTGTTTCTTGCCTAAATTATATTTTTGATATTTTATGATTAAAATTTATTTTTATTATTTATCTTTTAAAATATTTATATTAATTTTTAACTTTTAGATTTAAGTTAATGTTATCTTTTCAAAATTATAATCATTTTCGAGTCTTAAATGAAACAGGTTTCACGTCTTAAATTAGTCAATAAAATAATTTAGAATGATGTTCCAAACTTAAAAGATAATTAAAATTTTAAAAGGATAACATTAACTCCAATTTAATAGTTAAAAGATAAAAAATAAAATTTTCAAAAGATAAAGAATTAAAACAAAATTTTCAACCAAATAAGAAATAAAAATATAATTTAGTTTTATTTTTTAAATAAACATAAAAAAACTTATTTAATAAGAGTAAAACTTACTTAGTTGTTTTAATTTTCTATTTTTTGAGTATTTTATCATGTTTCTCCTTACTCGTTGTTCATGTTTGAATTAGAGGGTTGTACCAATAATAGAGTACACATACAATTTCATGTCTACTGGTCCTTCCTCACGAACTTATATATTGTATATTGGGAAGAAGTTTTTTTCTCAAGCTTCTCAGTCTGACCATGGAAGGTTCATCTCCTGTTTCTTGCCTTTGTGTCCCATTTTCCCTAATCTCAGGGTGGCTTGTATTAGTCTTAAAGCAAAATGACATTTATCCTAAAACTACATGTTCTATTCCCAGCTTTATGTTGCCTTGTCGAGTGACTTTTCTCAAGACCATAAATGAGGGGAGTATGGATATTCTTCACTGGATTCGTGGTGTTTCACTGGCCAAGTAGTTACACACATCACTATTGGGTTGGTTAGTTATATCGAGGTTGGTTGACTACTCGGTCCATTTGTCAAACTTGTCCACTCATATTCTCCAAAAAAAAAAATTAATATTATTTTATAAAATAATTCTCAAAAACTTAAAAATAAAATTCATACAAAATAGAAGTTGGATGCTTGCAAATTGCAACACGGCATTGCAGTATTGAAATAAGAAGCTTTCTGACACGTGGTATCGCCCTCAGTCCCAGGACAGCAAGACACGTTCACACCTTATAGCAAGGATGATTGCATCGATTCCAATAAAAAAATATATATGAAATCGATTTAAAAAATTAAAAGTCGATAAAAACCAATTTTTTTTTTAGATTATTGTTTTATATAACTGATCGGTTCATTTTTATTTCCAGATGGTACTTCTCAAACCAAACCAATCCAAATCTAACCAATAATTTCTAATATGCATAAAAGCAGTTTGTCTACCCCCTTCTGCTATGAGCTACCAAGCAATTGATGTTGAGAATTAATGTTCTGTTTGGCCTAGCACTATGTTCCTCGGCTATCTTTCCACATTGTAGATTTTCTACGCTCTGAGATAATTGGCCTACTTTATTTGTCCAACAAAGGAAGAGAACTGGAATTTGGATATGTTGGATTGGCTTAGAGCCATGTTTGGTTCCAGCCATACTTTACAGTCACATGTTAATTTTCTTCCAAAAAAAAAAAAAACAGTTTGTTAACAAATGTTATCTTTTTTATACTATTATTTTACAAGTTACACTGAATTATTTATGCAGAAATTAAATAAAATCATATTTCAAACCATAATATTGATCGGTCATTGTAAAAATATAAATTTAATCTAAAAGAAATTTAAGGTTTCCAGTTTTAAATTCACCAACTAATCCCTATCTCCGCCAAAGGAATTAGTTCACGATCATAAACTCAAGTTAAATACCAGAAGTAAAAATATCGTATTTTAAAAGAGTAGTATAGGAAGCAATAATCCAAAACATTACACCTTGTGCCTTTTTCCGATTTTTTCATCTGAACGAGACAGTTTCAAGGGGCAAAAAATCCTAGAAAAGACTAATGTTTATTTCATAATTGCTTTATTGCTATTTCTTTCATGTAGAATGATTGTGACTATGACTGTGAAGAAGCAAAACAGCCAACCTTGTATGAGAGGAGGGGGGACTACGAAGGACCATCCCCATATTATTTTCCACTCAACTTTTCCTATAAAGTTGGTAGTTAGATATATTAATTTCTTGATCGGTAACATTTTTTTATTTAAAATTTTAGATGAATTAAACCTTGGAAGCTCGTCATGATCAAAACATGTTTGAAAACTCAAAAAAAATATTTATAGAAATATTTACAAATTACACTCAATCTTACCAATTTTTTATTATGATAAACAAATGGGTTCCTTGCCGATTGAAACTTTGCTATAGATAACATATATATATCTATTATTTGGATTTGGATAGACAGAACAATGTGATGACACAGTAACTAGGGAAGTGAAAAGCTCCAACAGCTTGAGACGAGTAGAAGGCCCATGGAGTTGTGGTTCTTGTTTCTTGTGGAGAGGGAAAGTTGGGTTGCTTTCGAATCCAACTCTCAAGTTGTGTGTACCTTGGCTTTAAAGACAACCCTGCAACCATCCCTTTCACCGTAACTAAAGGTTGCCCCAACACACCCATGTGATATCCTACTACATTTGTTCTTATTCGAAATCTATAAACCTATGTTGTCTCATGCATGTGTTTCCCCTTTTTATTAGTGTTTTCAAAATAGATAACATGTACGTAACTGGTAATAAGTAATACAATTTTATAAAAAATATTTATAATAATAATAAATAAGTTATAATTCGATATATAGTATTAAAAAGTATAAATTATTATTTGCTTTTGTTATACTATTTTATTTATTTACTACTAATAAGTATTTGTATTTTTATTTCTCACATGTTTAAGTAATTTGATAATTGGACTATTGATATTCATATAAGGTGGTAAAATATAAGTAGTGAGCTCAAATTTTTTCTTTAATATTAAAATTATATAGTATGAGTGATACTAAATTTAAATTTTTTAAGTAAAGTTTTAAGTTTGAGTTTTAAATATAATTGGAAAAAGAGATTTAACTAAAAGTAATTAGTTAAATTTCTGAAAAAAAAAACTAGGGAATAACACGTTGACAAGAAAAAATATCTTTCTATGATTTTTTTTTTAATTTTTAAACTCAACTTTTAAATATCATATAAATGTGAACATCATATAATATCTTATCCGAATTCATGTTTGAAAGATATTTATCTCCCTTAATATCATTAGGAATTTAATAGTAAATTATTTCAATAATGTTTTTTATGTTGATAAAATAATTATTTCAATAATGTTTTTTATGTTAATAAAATAATTATTCTTCTTGATTTCATGAAAAAAAACATATAAATAATATTTTTAAAAATTAATCATTAACATGTGTTCATTGTACAGCATCTGAATTCAAACCATAAAATTAAAACCTCATAAGCTATCCCAGTTGCTCGATTGCTCCATTATTGTGCTAAGCTCAATGGCCCACTTCCATTACTGCATATGCCTACCTTAATGGTACTGTTGTTTGTTTGCCTTGGCCCATTGCCCATCACTTGGTGTAAATTTGGATTCCAGTTTTCTAAAAAAAAAAAAAAATTAAATTTGTAACTTTGATTTTAAACTAACTTGATTTTAATAAAAAATGATTTTATAATAACACATCTTATGGTTGAATTCTTTTATTTTAAAAGTGACTTTGATAAAAAAATGTATTAATTATTTGTACGATACTAATCAAAATCACTTTGGATATGTAATTAAGATGAGTTTCATGATATAATGTTAAGTTATTTTTAATAGTTTTTTATGATTAATTTTATAATAAATGCAAAAGAATAAAAACATGCATGATTTCATTATTTTTAATTAATTATAAAATTTTATAATTTTAAAACTATAATGTCATGTTTTATGTATTAAATGAAAAATTAAAGAAAAATAATAACAATAATAATTAGAAACTAAAAAAATATCTATCAACATAAAAATTAATCAAATAATCTTAGCTCGATTAAAACAGATACCAACATGCATTTCAAACAAATCGATCTTTTTAAAATATAAAATTAAAGATTCACGATGAACGGATTAAGTAGAAACAAATAATGTAACAATGAATAAAAAAAAACACTAATAAAACGACGAAGAATAGATTGAAGTTAATTAATAAAACAAAAGGTCATTATTGCATTAAAAAAACATGTTGAAAGCTTCACCTTGATCGAGGATGTTCAGATTGGCAAAAAATAGATCTATGTTTAAAACATAAGTGGGTTTCTTCCTTTCATTTCAAGCAAGCATCTTAATGTTTGTAAGCCATGTTTACTAAATTTATTGGTATATTTGGATGGAAAGGAAAAAAAAATACGAATAACAATATTTTTTTATTTGATTTAAGAAAAATAAAAAATAAAAAACGATATTAGAAAAGAAAATTCATTTTTTATTTAATTCACATATCAAATATTTCTCTTTTCTTTAAGTTTCTCTGCATATGTCACTTTGACCGTGTATTGAGAAAAAGATGAATGTAAGTGTGGTAAAATTGTTTGAGGATAAATTCCACGTAGGTGAGTGGGAAAGAAATAAAAGAATATATATAAAGGAGATTATTTAGAGTGTTATAGTATTTGTAGACAAATAAGTTACTTAAAGTACATTTTAATTTGGATTTTTCAATAAGTATTTATAAAAAAATTAAATAATTAAAATATCTTTCGTAAGTTAAAATTAATTTATATAATTTAATTTTCATAAAAAAATTGTGTATTTTTTTGAAAAATTAATATACATAATTTATTTTTAACTTATAAAATAAATTTAATTAATTTTACCTTATCTTTTTATAAGTATTTATAGATAAATTTATTTAAATTAACCTAATTGATATTCCCATTACATTTTATTAGATCCCACCAAGAACAAAAATTACATTTTATTAAACTTTCGGTGTAATATGATATGCAATGTTGCTTTCTAAATTCAACACAACCATGCACTGTCGACCATGAATTTAAAGCCAGAAAAATAAAAATCTTATAGTAGAAAGATTACGGTCTAACTGGCCCACCAATATAACACATCACTCAAAATTAACTTACAAGAGACTTAAACTAAATTTTGATCGAAGTGGATAGTGTGAAAACATGACAAATGAAGAAACTTGTGATACCATTATATTCCGAACCCAAATTTGAAGGAAAATTACAATGAACAAAACATGATTGGAATTTTAACAAAACAACCAAATTTCTCTTCATATGTGATGTTGACAATACTTAATATGCAGTTGACTTTTTCCCCGAATGAATAAGATATACTCTTAGTGTTTTTTTGGTTTAGAATTTGATAAAATTAATTTAAATTAAATTGATTTAAAATCATTCAATGTATTGATTTTGAATCACATATTTACGTTACATGTATTTTTTTTTTCATTATAAAGTATACAAATTCGTTTTTAACTCACTTCATCAAATATCATATAAGGGATAAAAAATATATATATAATAGAAGAAAAATCTTTACATTAGTGATATGATTCAATTTTGATTCATATTGTGGCCTTCTTTGATCTCCATCAAATAGTTTTTCTAATGCTAGAAGTATTTTATTTATTGTTATAATTTTGTTTTTAGTTTATGCAAAGCTTGTCTATATTTTATTTTATTAAAAATTATAATAGTGAAGCCTAAACATAAATCAAATGATATAATTAATAAAAAGTATAATATATAATTAATAATTTTTTTTAATAATAATATATAAATTTACACTATCATTCAATTATATTATTAATATGAATAATTGTGATAAAAGGCAACCAACTTAATAACTATACACATACAATATAATTAATTATTATTTTATCACACATCATTCATAATATTACGAGTAAATGAAAGTTTAAAATTATTTTCCACTATACTATTTTCTCTCAACTTTAATGCTTCAAGTACAAAAATTAAACTTGAAGATGAATAAACCTATTTACAACTAATTGCTATAAGCAAATTAAAGTTGGTCTTGGATTCAGGGCCATTTATGGAAATTATTTCACAGAACAAATCCAAAAAATGTTCTAATTCAGAATTTCGCTTTCAACCCCTTTGTGTGGTTGGGGACACAAATAGCAGAGGATCCCAACAATCAATTTATTTTTGGTAGCAATCCTGCTCCCACTTTCAACAATTATTGGGGTGATAACTGAAGATAAATAATTTTTATTTTTGAATATTCTATCTTATTCTTATCTAAAGGCTCACATAGTCACATGATCGCTCGTATAATCTTCACGTCCTGATTCTGTTCCGTTCTGTCAAAAGGTTTCGGTACTGTTCCATAACATGATGGGATAAACAAAATGATTGGTCGGTTAGATTATATACTTTTAGATTTTCTGATTATGTTCTTTTCCTATATAATCAGGTGACCTATCATTAGGCAAGATTTCAGTTTAATCACTTATACCCTTAACTTTTAAGTTTATGGGTTTGTTATTTGTTTATATCTATTCATTTAAGGTTTGTGAACTGATTAGTATTTTAAAGGTAGGAATTAATTTCACTTCAAAAGATTGGTCGAGTGAAAGTAAAACATACTCAAACAAGAATGAAATCCCAACACATGATTAAAGTAAAGAGAAAACTCCATCAAGGGATTATTATATATAAGTTTATTTGGGCCAGATTTAATAATAATAAATTTTAAATTGATTAAATATAATAAAATTGAATTGGGTTGAATTAACGCAATCAAACTTGGATCAAATAATTTAATAGAAATATATTAATGAATTTGTTTTTAAATAAATTATTTATAAAAAAATAAATTAATAATGAAGAAAACGATGAAATCTATATATATAGATAGATGTTTGTTTCAAGTTATTTTAAGTTGTTTATTTTTATTTCTGAGAATAATATTCTCAGTAATTTAATTTTTTTGGAAAATGTTAAACTTACATAGCACATTTAAAAGATAAAATTTCGTTTTACATATAATATTGTCGTCACTAGTTGAGAATCAACTTATCTATATATTTTCTAGGAATAAAAACATGTTATTGTTTTTCTAAGAATGTTTTATGCTCAGGAATAGTTTTTTTTTTTTTTAATATTGTAGCAAGCATGGAATACACACTTCCTACAAATATATTCCCATTAATATGTCAAGATAACTTAAAAAGAAACACCTTCTATATACTTCTTAAATTATTTTTAAAAATATTAATACAAGTTACAATAAAAAATAAAAAAGAATAAAGATATATAAATTAGGAGGGTTGAAAACTTATTAATAGAAGTAGAAATAGACCACATCATTGAAGACCTGTGACCTAATTCATTTATGGTTTTACTTGACATTACATGTCTAGCACAAATATCAAGACTTTTTAATTTTTTTTAGTTAAATAGGTTACCCTTCAGATTTTTAGAACAACCTACTAAATTTGCGAGAATATCTTGTTTATGAATAATATTATTTTAAAAATATCAATATTTAATTATAAAATAATACCTTTTTTAACATTCAAACTTTAGCTAGTTTTAACAACTATTAAATGCAATATATTTTTATAGTTTTAACTATTTTTTAGTGTGATAGATCAATTAACGTATAAATTGATATATTTTTATAATGATAAGTTCATTAGTTTATAATATTATTGATTAGTTTAAAGATATATTCATTAGTCTATAAATTCATTACGGAATATGTCTTTAATTAGGCCAGTAGAAAGATCATACTTATATCAATCTCATATTAGACCTAAAATAATATTTAACAAATTAACGAACTAAGCTTGAATTGTAAAATTATAAAACAAGTAAAGATAGATTAAAAAAAACTTGATTTAACTTATTTTTATCTCTACTTATTAATTAATTTATAATTAATATTTACTAGCATTTTAATCCATACAAATGAGAAGAGTATTTTTTTACATATATAATCATTTAATTATATAAATTTAAGACATTTTATTATATTCTTTTAATGAATCAAATCAATCAATATAAAATATAAATTAATATTTAATTTTTAAAATAATAGTATATTATAATAATATTATTAAAAATTTAAGATAATATCATTTTCATAATAACAATAATTATTTTTCTATTTTTTGTAAAATCATATAAAATCAATCTAATTTTTTTTTATAAATAATGCGTAACCAAGGAAAAGAGAATAAAAAAGCGAACGATTAAAGAAGTGGAGAGAATAAGAAACTCACTCTCCCATCAAATAAGAGGGAGGAGTAACTTGGTGAGAGTAATGATCACTTAAGTTTTTAAAAATTTTAAATTATTATAAAAATTATTCTGTGGTCCCTTAAAATGTATAAAAAAATACTTCATCTATTTAATTGATTTTCTTTCTTATATACTATTTTTGTTTTCAATACAATTATATATATATATAGACTATCTTAAATTAAAGTTTTGTCTTTTCATCTTTGAGTACTTAAATTTGTAATATAAATTTTTTTTTTTAAATTTTTTTCACAAGACTTGCACTAATTATTATAGTAGTACTAGTTTATTAAGAGTAGATATTTACGATAATATATATATGAAAGGCTCGAAACACTTGATAGTGAGTTGAAATATTTATGATATGTGAGTGGGTAAAAGTGTGTATCTATAAATAAGAGTTCTGGCAATGTGACATGTAATTTTAAGATTTGGGAATATGTAGTCACAATAAGCATAGTATATAGTAAATTAATAATAATGCAAAAGAATTATGGGGAGCAGTATGACTAACACGATGATTCAGTTTTGTCTTGGGAAAAGGAAAAAACGGATTCTTTACAGCTTTTCATTTCTCATTTGACTGCAAATTGCCTTCTCATCATTTCTTTGAAATTACGGCTTTCCAAGAGTGTGAAACCAGGAACCAACCACTTCATTTTAATTAATTCAAACCACACATTGCTTAAATCCAACCAGAAGCCAATAAAAAACAAGTTTACCTCTTTTAAATCCACTAAACAATTTCTAATGCCCTGTGCGTATATAACAGGGGTATGAAATTTGTTCACGACATCGACTAATTTGTCTACTTTTTCTTTATAATAAAGTTATTCGTTAAATGAACCACATCGGATGCTATGGATTTTTATTTTTAAACTGTTATTTATTATGCAAGTCGTATATGAGATTCAAATAAAACTGTGCCAAAAGACAATTATCAGAACTGAGATAGGCTATTTTAAAGTGGGAGACATTATTTAAATAAAGACAGCGTGTAGGGCTGAGCCAAAACAAGCATGGGAAACGTTCATTCATATTTATTTTTTTAAATTCCCACAATACCCTTATAATTACTCCTTCACACAGGAGTACATTCTCCATGTGCCTTTTCAACATTTTCGGTTTCATAAATGAACAATTTATGTAGCATTTACACTTTCGAAATTTGATTTTATTGTAGTATTCTATTCTCCGTGGCGAGGGTGGGCCCTGTCGGTACTAAACAATCAGTGCCATTGCTGAAAACGGAACAGAAACATACTACGTTATGCGTCTCTCTCTATAACCTTTCTACTCGAGCCATTCCTCCGTGGCTTCGATGCGCGCTTAGGGTTTCTTCTTCGTTCCAGTTTCTGTCAGTTCATTCTGCAGCGTCAATGTGCCATTCTCTCTTCACTTTTGCTTCCATTCCCTGGTAACTATTCCCGTTTCCGATTTCGTTTCTTTCATTTTAATGCTAACTCTTCGAACCAATACGTATGCATATGTACAATATACACACGCACACTATCTCTGCTGAACACTGTTAGCTTATACCGTACATCTTGCCAACTTTAAACTCCGATTTCAACTTTTTTTTTTCTCTTTTGCGGTTTGAGTCGTTTTATTGCTTTCAGCTGCTCTGGATTTTAATCTATGAAAACTGGATTTCTAATTCTAATTCATCCACTTATGTGTGTGTATAGATTTTTTTCTTTAATTCTTATGGTGAGTTTTGGTATTTGGGCCATTTTTTTGTGGGAAGGAGATCCTAAATTCATACGACTACCCCTTCCTTTCTTAATAGGGTAATGTCGTTTTGAACAAGAATAAGAACTGGCTTACAGCTTCGCGTGGCTCTGCATTTCTCCTGATCTGCTGTTTGATTAGTTTCATGACTACTTTTAGAAAGACAAGAGAATGGTTCACTCTTTTTTATTTTGAGTCTTAATGGTTTAAAGAATAACAAAGGCCCTCAATTTGGGTGTTTATACTTGATTCTGGCGTACAATCATGAACCGTAAGAAATTTTGTTATGAACAGAAGCCTTTGCATATAATAAACGGCAACGGAAATTGTTGTCTTTATCTTAACCTGAATATATTGTTATTTGGTCCTTATTATTTGCTTTTTAGGGTTGGTTTGGTTGGGGAGGGTATTTGTGGGAGTTGGGAAGTGGATGAATGAAAAGAAAACGAAGAGAAGGGAAAGTAATGGGGTTACGGGAGGTTAAGTAATAAGTTTCTTTACGCCTATTTGGATCTCACATTATCTGTTAACTCAGTTTTCTTCCCTGTTTCTTACTTCAATTATTACATTTTCATATTATATTTTTGGTTTACTGATGTTTTCAAATGTTGGCCATTATATCAGGGTTTCAAATGTCATATAGCTGGTAGAAGCAGTGGATGTACCATTCAGGCTTCAACTTTGATTTGTCCAAAGAATGGTTGCTAGGTTCTGTTTCCTTTAATTGTGATCTTATGGTGTCTGATACACTATACGTGAAATGAATTAGTGTGTAGACTTGAGCATTGAGAATCAACGTTTATGTGTTTCCTCTACTATGAGTAATTTAAGTTAGCTGAGCAATTTGTCTTGTAATGGGTTCATTCTCTGGCACTTGTGAAATAGTTGAAGCAAGGGAGGAGCTAAATACAAGGAAAGCTCCTGGGATTTATCAGTTCAATTCCGAGTGTAGCAAGTCTGAGAAAAATCAGAAACTTTCGGCGCTGAAACTGGCATACAGGGATGATCTAGATGATGATATTAATAAGCTGTTTGAATCAATTGCTCTTAAATCCTCTTCAAGGGATTTGGGTCTTTTACAAGATGGTACAAGTCCTAAGCTGAAAAGTGCATTAAAAAAGCCAATTACAATGGGTGTTCCTCGGTCCCCAAGAGTTGGGACTTCTGATCCTGTTAATTTGAAGCAAGCATTAAGAGACCTTTGTATATCTAAGGCATCAGAAATGGCAGCTATGAAACGATTATCAAAGTCAACAACAGCTTCTCCAAGAATATCTGAAGGTGGGAAGATACAGACATTGTACAATTCAGTTGTAGCTGAAACCAGTCGATCTGGGCCTTCCTTTGTTGAGAGCAAGGGGCAACAAATTGGAGGATCTCTTGTGCCAGAAAAAAGCCAGTCCCTTTCCGTGGAGAAAACCTCTCAATCTTATCAAACTGCCCAAATCGCATCATCGAGCCAAAACATTCATTCGTCTCGGGAAATTGCTGTTGCAACTACTCAATATGATGCTGGGACTTCATTGATACAAAGTGATTTGGCATGCTCATCAAGTAAAGTTGGGATTCAAACACGAGTGGTACCTGTTGAAACAGAAGAGCAAGCATCTGCCACTTCTCCCTCTCTTTATAATCTTGGAAGCAAATCAGAGGTGCCCAAAAATGCTTCTTCCCCTAAAAAGTTGGGAAATAAAGCATTTGTGTCAAATACTGGGAAGAAAGGTAGGTTGCAAACGGTATCTTCAACTACTTCTGTAAATGGCAACAGAGTTAACAAACTGCCACGCCATGCCCCCCGCACTGTTAAACCGGTCATCAAGAACAAGAATCTGAGTAAGAAGAAAATAAAAGAGGATTCAGGTTCTACTTTGCGTGGTCCTACACCCAATGAAGTTAATAAGCCAGTTCCTGGTACACCTCGGTTAATTTGTGATAGGTGTAGGTGTGCTTTAGAAAATACAAGTGAAGAAAAAAACCAAGATATTGTGGCGTTGAACTCTACCAGTCCTGGAAATGGTGTAAACTTGAGTAGTGTGCACTCTGGTTCAAATAAACCTGGTTTGGTGTCAACTAGCGGTAATAAAAGCAAAACAGTTGCAAAGTTGAAGAACACCAAGTTGAAAGAGCAACTTGAATTTTCACAAAGTTCAAAGAGTAGTCAAGGTGAGTACAGTAGTAGTACAAGTACCAGTGACGAGAGCAATGTCAGTGGCTCAAGTCGTAGGACTAGGCCTCACATGTCAAAGGATGTCAGGTGGGAAGCCATACGGCATGCTCAAATGCAGCATGGAGTCTTGGGCTTGAGACACTTCAATCTTTTAAAGAAACTTGGTTGTGGAGACATTGGGACTGTGTATCTTGCGGAACTAACTGGCACTAGCTGCTTGTTTGCTATTAAGGTCATGGACAATGAATTTTTGGAAAGAAGAAAGAAGATGCCTAGGGCTCAAACCGAAAGAGAAATATTAAGGATCCTGGATCATCCTTTTCTTCCCACAATGTATGCACAATTTACATCAGATAATCTATCGTGTCTGGTCATGGAGTATTGTCCAGGTGGAGATCTTCATGTTTTACGGCAGAAGCAGCTTGGTAGAAGTTTCTCGGAGGCAGCAGCAAGGTAAGATACTAAGAGCAAGTGCCCAGTAATATGTTAGCATTTTGTTTTGTGTTAGGTCAGAAGTTATATGCAACCACCCCCTACTAAATTTTAGGCATGCAATAAATGATATGATATCTCAACTGCTCAAGTATTTCCTGGTATAAACAAATATATCTAATTTATTTAATTATTCTTGCAGTACTTGTGCTTATTCTCATATTTTATCGTGCATATATGTTCTTATCTGGTTTATTCAATAGGTTTTGGACATGATTCTTCTGTATGGTATATACTTTGTTGCTGCACTGCACTGAATATGATTCTATGAATTTTAAGTTGCTGCATTAATTAAGAATACTTCTGCACTGTTGCAGCTTGTTTAAGTAGTAAAATCTATTTCATTGTAATTTGTAAATCATACCAGTTATGAAATAAAGTCAGTAGTTTGTTTTTCACTTTGATTGTGCTTCATGATTACTTGGGAATTATCCACTCTTTGTCGATAGAAACTTTGTTCCTTTTATAAATTTGATAGATTTGAAACAGTTACATAATAAAATCATAGCCATGACTCGGGGGTTACTGATCAACAAATCTTTTACAATCGTGCAACTTGGTTGTGCAATGTGTCACATATTTCCTTTGCCCATGCTTCAGCCAGCAATATAATATTCCCCGTGTATTCACCTACTGAGTCTCCAGCCTCTTACTGCCACTGCACCCTGTATTTCTAAAACCTTGCAGTATTCCCCAGTAGTCTGACCTCTGTTCTTGATTGCCCTTTCTTTACCGTTGACAAAAGAGATATTGTTTGAACTACTTACTGATTATTTTGGTAATAGTTTCTTTCCAAATCATATAGTGGAAGCATCAGGTGGCTGTTTCTGATACTTGCATACATTCATTGTGCAGGTTTTATGTTGCTGAAGTTCTTCTTGCTTTGGAGTACTTACACATGCTTGGAGTTGTTTACCGTGATTTGAAACCCGAAAACATTCTTGTTCGGGAAGATGGCCACATTATGCTCACAGATTTTGATTTGTCCCTGAGGTGTGCTGTTAACCCAACACTTCTGAAATCATCTTCTGATGTTGACCCTGCAAAACTTTCAGGGCTAAGTGCACAATCAAGTTGCATTGAGCCATTCTGCATTGAACCATCTTGTCAAGTGCCATGCTTCAGCCCAAGATTCTTACCTGCTGCTGCAAAAGCAAGGAAATTAAAAGTTGATCTTGCTGCCCAGGTCAGATCATTGCCGCAGCTCGTAGCTGAGCCCACTGATGCAAGATCAAACTCATTTGTTGGTACACACGAATACTTGGCTCCTGAGATCATCAAAGAAGAGGGACATGGAGCTGCAGTTGACTGGTGGACATTTGGTGTGTTTCTCTATGAACTTTTATATGGTAGAACACCCTTTAAAGGTTCAAACAATGAAGAAACATTGGCCAACGTAGTGTTGCAGAGTCTTAGATTCCCTGAGGGCCCATTTGTCAGTTTCCAAGCAAAGGATCTGATTAGAGGGTTGTTGGTTAAAGAGCCTGAAAACCGTTTGGGTTCAGAGAAAGGGGCTGCTGAGATTAAACAGCACCCCTTTTTCGAGGGCCTTAACTGGGCATTAATTCGTTGCGCTGTCCCACCAGAACTTCCAGAGTATTGTGATTTTGGTTTTGGAGTTTCAGACATGATGAACTTACAGGGCAAGGGTGTGAAGTACTTAGAGTGTAAAGCAGGAGAGCATGTAGAATTCGAGTTGTTTTAAAGACACTGCTATCTATCAAGAATTACATTCATGTGGATTCCCATATTTATGGCCCCATGTCTGTGTCGCGAGATGTAATCTATATGTAAGCTTTATAGCCAATATTGCAAATTAGATTTGATTATGTATCACTGTATCTTGCATTAGGAAGTTAGGAACTAGGAGGTTCAGGTCATATGGCAACTCGATGGTTAATAATCGCAACCTGGAAGAACAAATATTCCCGAAAATAAAAAAATCCCATTTTCGGTGCTGTTGTCTAGAGGGCAATACAAGATCCTGCCTTAACATCAGACTCCAATGGATTGAGACGGAATTAGATCCTCTCCATTACATTAGTCCTGAGATGCAGATGCTTACCAAAATATAAGTTCATTGAATAGAGCAAGTATAAGGATATATGATGACTGGGATTTAGATTTTAGCTGAGTAAGTAGAAAATATAACCTCGGTGGTCCATGAATCTTGAAGCATTAACTCCCGATGACTAATGTCACATTCAAAAGGAAAAAAGATGAACGTCCACCTCATTTTCGGAGTGTATGAGAGGAAAGATAGAGAAATAAGTATGCAAGATGATGCGATGGAAATAAAGAAATATAGAAAAAAAAAGTAAAAGTAAGTAGAGGAGAAAATGAGTGTATGATAATAATTATTCTGTCTAAAAAGAATGATATTAACTATTTTTAAATTTTTTTAGCAATAAAAAATTATAAGCATGTTTAAACTTTTGTCTTAGCTCTTTTTAACAAGTGTTTTATAACATTAGTAATAAAATATGAATAATATTATATATATCTCATAGGTGATTAATAACATTATTAAATTATTGAAATGTGTATATATTATTATCAATTTATACTTATAAAATTAAAGATAAAGTATGTCTTATAAGTAATTAATAGTGTTAGAAGGTGTAATGGTGGTTATTTTTTTAATTGTATTTTTTATTCCTATAATTTATTAAATGAAAGATTTCATTTTCTATAATTTCAATTGTTCAAATCCTCATATTTTTAAAAGTAATAAAATCTACTTCAACACTTAATTTATTATCAAATTTATAACTATATTAGGTGACGAAAATTTTATTTAAATACGATTTAAAATTATGTAATACTAACATGTGACATAATGCTAAAAAATAAGATTTGAAAATCGAAAAAAATGTTTAAAGTTGGAATTTGAAAACACTATGATCTGTTTTAAACACAATAAAAAAAAAACACTACAACATTTAACTTATTTAATATGTGTAAAAATATATTAATATATAATTTAAATGTGTGGAAAAAAAAATACACATATATTTATTACTACTAAATGAGCAATATATTATAAAATCAATTAAATGATAACTTATATTTTTAATGCTATATATCTTAATTATAATTTAATAGTTATCTATTAAATAATTTCTTCTTTTATAAACGGTATTGTTTTAATTTTTTTATTTTATTCTTTGAATACTTTACTAAGTGAAATAAAATATTATTATTGATACAATAAATTATTATTTTTTTATTTCACAATTTTTTTCTAAATATAATTATATATTTGTAATTAATTTTTAAAATAATATTTTTTTAATTTAATACTAAAAAAGTTATATAATACTAAAATTAAAAAAAAAAGTTATTTTAACGAATAAAATAAGATATTATTATTGATGAAATAATTTTTAATATGATACAAAAATTTAAAAAACAATTCGGTTCAATTTCAACGAATTATTTTCAGTTTTGTTTAAAAATAACTAGTTTTTTTTTTTTAATCCAATTCAATTTGATTTCACTTCGATTTGGTTCAGTTTAGAAAACTGGAACAGTTTGGTTAAATAGTTCTAAACTCGTTCAGATTGAATTTTAAAATATAGTACAACCAACTTAAACACAGTTAAGTAAATTCAAGAAAACTATTTTTCCAACTTGATTCCGTTTGATTTTCTCCCCTATAGCGATAAATCAAAATGCCGGTTTGCTCATGATAAAATAAATATACTCTTGCTTCGTAATAAAATAAAAAGTTTAGCTATTTATGTTCTTTAATTAATATGTTAGAAATTCAAACTTAAAAATTTAAACATATTAAAAGGAACCAAATAAAAAGCGATTCTATTTCTCCCTTCCTTTCATATCGCGGCAACGTTACGTGTACGATTTTAGTTTCTTCACTTGTGGCTTTCTTCTTACAAGAGTGTATGATTGTAGACATCATTTTTCATAAATTTCAGTTCAGGCATCGAAGTGAGTAGTGAAACTTTCCATGGAGCACGTTATCCTGCTTTGCACTAACACCGATCCAATCGAAACAACGCAAACCCTAAACAATGAGATTCTCGTGTCCACCACAGATATCCACGCTTGGGATCTCCCAACGATTCTCACTTTCCCGAAGATTCAAATTCAGGCAAATCGCAATAGGTTTGTCGCTTCCTTCTCTATACTTTCTCATTGAATTCAATTTGACTTAACTTATGGCTCAAGTCTCGATTAACTTGCAATTGTTTTCATTCCGTGTGCGACTAACAGGCTCATCGAACAATCTATGTATTTCCGCGGCCTCCTCAGCGGGAGCTTCAGGTACAAAATATGTTAACCTTACACTTCTGTTTTTCTCTTTTATTCATCATTGTGTTTAATTTAAATTGAACTTAAGAACTTGCGTGCACACACCGTGCTTCTTATTATTCCTACAGTGAATCATGCTTGAGCTCTATCACTATCAATTGGAATGTCAGCGAATTTTTGCAAATTCTTAAGCATATATGTGGCTGCGTGTTGGATATTACGCTGGATAATTTTCTCCCTCTTTATGAGGTACACTTTTTTTTTTTTTTTTGCTTTTTAGTTTACTGCTGTTGGTACAAGTGGAGCTGTTACATTGATCAGGCAATCCGTGACTGGAATGTTCGGATTCTTTATTTTATTTGACAATGTTACATTTTGTAACTAATGTGTTTGTCATTTTGACAGTCTATTGGCTGATGCTGTTTGTGTTTTTGTTGTATGTCTCAGGGTGCGCTTTATTTTGGAGTGGAGACACTTCTCTTTAAGTGTGACACGTGGCTTTCTGAGGTCCTCTCACCCAAAGGGTTTCAATCAACTCAAATACAAATGGAGGACTTGATCCAAATTTGGAAATTTGGCTCCGATCGTGGTAAAATTTTGTTGTTTTAAATGGCAAAAATGATTGACTAGTTACTTCAGTACTTTCTTTTCACTTTGGTTATAACATCGCATTGTTCATTCTAACAGTTTTATTTTTTTTTAAATTTTATTTTTATTTTTTTATGTATTGGCTTTTGCAGCAAGCGACTATATCCTGCACTTATGTATGGGCTACCTAGCAAGAAATTTTGTACGTATTCAACTCTTCTGCTTGAGCTTGTGCAATAAACAGTAATCTCATTCTTTGGAGTGGTTGTTCAATTGCTAATCATGCATTGTTGTGTCTCTGCCTGCCCATAAAATAAATCTTGTGAGGTGCTTTTATATTCTTATTGATTGGACTCTTGTTAATTCTGAAATGTTTGTCCAATTGTCCATACATGATTACATTGGTATCCCTTTGGTGGCGATTTCTTTTAGAGTGACTTTTCAGGATATGTGGATTCCAAAAACATGATATCACTAAGAATTGAACTGACATCTATATGCTTTATATAATGATTTGTTTTATTCATGCATAGTATTGTCTTCTGTCTTGTGTCTGTTTTGTTTACTTTGTATCCTCACGATATGGTGCCATCAAGTGACATTTGCTTTTCGTACCACTGTTTGAGACTTGAGAGCCATATCTTGTATTTGTACATTCAAAATGGGGGTGTAGTTATAACATTATAGATGCTTTTCCTTTTATTTTCTTGTTTTAGATGTGGGCAAAGCATAGCAAATTTTTTGGAGAACTTCCATATGACCTGCTGTTATCTTCAGTAGAGCACCCTCATTTGACTGTTGACAGGTTGACTAATTATTTCCATACTATGTAATTTACTATGTAATTTAAGATTCTAATGTTATTGTATTTTTACAGTGAGCAGCATCTTTCTGATGCACTTCTTCTCTGGCTTGAGAGTAACTTGGAAAATTTGGAGAGGCCAATCAAAGCTGAAGACAACTGCAATGGAATTTTGAAACAAGTGAGTTTATATAGCTCATTATCGTTATAAAGGCCAATCAACCCTAATTCTCCTATTAGTACCAATTAATCTAGGTCAAATACTGGTACAGTACAATTAGTTCAAGCTAAGCCAATAACACTATTAACATAATAATAAGAATCATAAAACATTAAGAATCCTAATATTCTAAGGGTCTGACAGTTGCCACTAGAGATTGATGGAAAATACAGTTTGTTGCCATTTGCGATATGTGGTTGAATATAAAAGGGAATTTTCCTACTTCGTAAGCAACCATACTTACATGCTTTATAGTTATATGGAGGGAGCTCAAGTGCTCAACTGATCTTAAGTTGTAGTTTCTGTAATGTAGTTGATGGGTAAGTCACACAGGCTTATGAAAAAGAGCAAACTACTCCAATCATTACACGTTTAGTAAAAATTACATCCATCTCTCTTTTATTTTACAAACCTATGACAGCCAAGCCCAATAGTGAGTGATAACAGCCATATTTTACTACGAAAGAACCATACTCATAAAATAATAAAATATGATTATTACATAATTGTTCCATTCAACTGTCAAAGATATATACAGGCTTTTAGAACAGAAGGGTGGTTTGTGCAATACTGTAATGTAATTTAAATCAGGGAAAATTAGTGTATTTTAAACTCATAAAAACATTTGCCTGAAATATATTCAAGACTGTGCTGGTGTAATGATTATTTACTGATGCATATGGATGATAACAAGCATTGGCAGAAACTGAGGGTTCAAATGGTGCAACTGGCTCCTTCACTGCCTCTCACCTCTAATGCTTACTCTGAAATGATACCCTAATGTCTCCAGTCTCCTCCCATTCTAATACCACTCACCTTTACTTAGTTATCCCACACGATACATATTCATTGTCACACATTTTAAACCTTGCTCAAACATACATCAAACATCCCAAAAATTTGTGCTGATTTTTCAATAATATGTAGATAAAATATTTCTACATTGATCCACATGTAATTATATTATCATCAATATGATACAAATATAAGTATTATGTTGTTTAATTTATTTTGAGAAATAATTATGAATTAATCAAGATCTTAATTTTTGTTTAATATTTTTTCCATTTGAATTTTGGCTTTGCCATTGATGACAATTTTGCCTTATGCTTTCATGTCATTTATGCTTAAACGTTGTACAACTTTTTTATTTTTGATTCTTAACAGATTCGTGTGGGCCTTTTGCCTTTGTGGTTTGCTCTAGGTATACCATTTTCTTGAGCTTTTACATGAAGCACCGAAAAGTCTTTATTCTTCATGCAGAAATTCCTAGATGATGTAAGGTAATTTTTGTATTTGTTTAACAGGAAAAAGAAACTCTTTTTATTTTAGACAGCTGGCTGAGGAAAGCCTTGATTCAATTTTCAGACTACTAAATATTGTTCCTGTGGGTTCACTAGATACTTTTGAGTATAATGACTTGCATCGTCTCAGGATTAGGCTGACAGAATATTCGAAGGTATAATACTTGAAAGCCACTATGATTTTGGCTTTGTTGATTATATTTCTTAGCTTGAGATTAGGAGCCTTTAATGCTTTGTATTTATAATATTGTCTGATTTTTCAGAAAGTAAGAAAAAAAATAAAAATAATTGATTACTATTTTGTATGTATTTTGTTTTATTAATTATTGGTTAAGAATTAAGATTGCCTCTATATGAACATTTTAAAGTAGAATTAGAAAATGAACAGGCAATTTCTCTCCATAGCCCATACCAACTTAAGTGCAAAAGATATATATGTCAAAGATGATACTATCTTTTATTTCTTTTGATGATATGGACAAATATACAATATGAGCACTGTGAGGTCATTACTTCACTGGATAGGCATTGCATAGGCATAAGTTCACTTTTCTCTGTTATCTAATAATGTCAAGAGATCCATAAAACATTCTAATGATGTGGCTCTTAATTCTTCTAGTTGTGTAACTTCCACATCTTTGGCGTTTTGACTCTTTGTAAATCAATTTGTTGAAAGTATCGATTGGTTCCTTCTGATATTTGGTTTCAGTATTTCTGCAAATGCTATTCAAAGTTTCAAACTCATCATTTTGTATTAATATCTTAGCCAACTTGTCTTTCAGTTGTTTGCAAGGAATCTGTGATATTATATTAGGAGCTATCATGCTTTTGTAACGTAAATTTCCATTGCATGCAGAAAGTGAACCTTTCTGGTTGTCCGCAAATAACATCTACAATACTTCTTCTGTCACTCATCCCTCAATCATATTTAACATATCCCACGCAAAAGAAGATTATAGAACAGTTATTTATTAATTGTGGACATCCTATAAGAGATAAACGTGTGTTCTCACAAAAACTGTCAGAAACCTTTACCTTTGAAGTGGTTCAGGAGGTGGATATCTCTAAGTGTCGAAATTTGCTTATTGAACATGCTGTTGATTGCTTCCGCAAGTCCTTCCCTTCTTTAAGAATATTGAAAGCAGCTTATCTTTTGAACATTGGGACAATCAGTTTCCTTCAATTATTGGAGAAATGTCCTATGGTCTGCGAAATTGACTTGACTGTTGATATTACTCCACTGATACCAGCATTAGTTACAGTTTTATCCTCTTGTCCTGCTCCAATACCACCAGTACCAGAGAAGACCTATAAATGTAAAGGAGTGGAAATCATGTCATTTATTGAATTTGGACCTCCTCTTTCTAATGTTACAAAACTCACATTGGAAGGAAGAACTGATGTCAGTGGTAGGAGGTTTTTCTGGTGAAAATATTTGTGTTGAATCTAAATAATTTTTTTCTCTAGTTTATATGTTTTCATCCATGTTAACATCGAATAATTTTTTCCCTGCCAGATTTGGTTCTCCACTACATCTCCGAATTATGTGTTTCATTGCGTCACCTGAATATTAAAGGATGCATTTCTGTCACTGATATTGGCATATCAGATCTCATATCCACATGTAAAAAACTTAATTCCATTGTGGTTTGTGATACTTCATTTGGGATAAATTCAGTTCAAGCTCTTTGCTCAGCTATTTCTGATAGTGGCAACTTCCCCTCTCTACATTCTAGAGATAAGCATTTGAATTCTGTGGTGTCTAAATTTGAAATACTGCATATGAATGGCTGCAGGGGTAAGTTGTATTTCTTTCTTTCGGTTTATTTGGGTGAACTGCCAAAATGAATCTGTAAATACTTGGGTTGTATAAATTTTCAATAAATACCTTTTACTGGCTGCATATGTTTTTAACATTCAGAAGTTACTGGGGCATTGCGTGATAAACCTTACCTCACTTAGATCAAGTTTTATGTGAACAGAGCAAAGGACTGATAAATGAAAATGGTTTAACTTACCTTTTTCTGTGGTATGGAGAAAAATCCAGATTTTTCTTGCTGTATGTATTTGCTTTTGATGTAGGCATACATTAGTTAATTAATAATAATGATGCTACTATTGCTCTGGATTACCCTTATGATCTCTTGATATGTTAGGCCTTAAAATTTTGATGGCATGAAGAACTAGGTGTTCAGCCCGGCAATATTTATGTTTTATTTCAAGCTTTTGCCTCACTTTTGTTGTGAAAGAAATCACTTAAGTGATAACCTCATCAATCATTTATTGTTTAAATGTAATTAGGGACCAAATCATGCTTTATAATTGAAAACAGCTTGTACAGCACCAAGTACTGTTGATTTGAGAGGAATGTTTTACATTTTTATAAACTTCAGTTTACATTGAAAAACATATGATAAAATCATTTTTTTTTGTAGGTGTTTGTGAGTCATCTCTACTAGAGCTTATGTCTCAAACACAAGTTTTGAAGAGTTTATCCCTGAGAGGGACTGACCTGGTTGACCAGGCACTGTATAATTTTGTAGGTTCTTCCTTGGAGATGCTTGATGTTTCAAATACCAAGGTTTGTTGTCAAATTTGTGGAAAGTGGGAACTGACATGTTTTGTCTTTATTATTATAGGGGGAATGGAAGTTGTTGATGTCTTGTTATTTTATTGAAACTTTAATGCTAGTTGAAGTTTAAGGACGTGTGGTCAGAATACTTGCTTCATTCTAATGTACAACAGCAAGTTCTTTTTTTTTTTTTTTTGTTGGTCTGATAGATGGTAGTTAAGACTTACAGGGCAAGTCTCCACCTAAAATAACCAAGCATTATTATGTCTCCTTTAATTGCATACAGATTAGCCAATAAACAAGTTATATCCTTTTCCTGTTGAATCCTAATTGTTGTTTTGATGCATTAACTACTTACACATAAACCTTTATGCTTGCTTTAATTATAAAAGCTAGTCAAATTTTATACTTTGTAGTATGTTGTTCAATTTCATCACCTCTAGTTCAAATTCTCCTTGTGTGAAAATATCTTCTATGTGCTTAACTGATATATTTTATGCATATCATTGTACAATAATCTACCATTATATCATACAACATCCCCAATAAAATTTATTGATATGCAGAGACATTTTGGGCAACTGTGACACCATGGAGTATATATATCTAGTATTTTGCATCCGAATTGTCATTACTTTCATGATAATTATTTTTTACTTTGGTTTTTCAATTTTATTTATTTTTTCTTTTGTGAAATTGCAGATTTCTGGGGCTGCATTAGCTTATGTTATTCATGGAAATCCAAGTTTAAAGTGTCTGAAAGCAAGAGACTGTCCAAATTTGTTTCTAGGAGACAATTGTATTGAAAATAGAGAATCTAGCTTTTCCTCACTGCATGAAAAACTACATGCTGAGTTAGGAAGAATGTGTAGATTGGAAGAAATTGAATTTGGATGGGGCTTTTCTTCCTTCTCTTTGAGTGTTCTGGAACCTGCACTGATGTCATTAAAGACCATCAATATAGGTTTAGGTGGAATGTTAGGTGAAGATGCTTTGAAACGATTACATGCAATCTGCCCCTTGCTAGAAACAATAATCCTTCATTTTCAGGTGATAATTATCTTCCCTATGATTTGAGGTTCTTTATTGCTCCCTAAAGAATATCGAAAAATTATTTCAATTGATTATAGTATGGAAAAACAACGGGGAATCTTTTTCCTTCAATTAATTTAGTAGTTAAACTATTCCATTCAACATCTACAGTCCATGAAGTTTCATCATCATTGCCTCCTTAAGTATTCAACCAGATGAGTCAAGGCTTATACTTTGAATTAGTTTCATCAATTATAGCTGAATTGTTGTCTTTCTGATTCTACTCATATCAATGTGTAGGAGATGCATGTTTCTTTTTTTCAGCTATTACTTGTGCTTTACTCTATGTATGCTTCTGCTTTCAGTTCTCAGATGTTGTATCACATTTCTAAAATTATGTTCGTGCTTTTTTTTTACAGGTAATATCTGATATAATTGTGATGAACATTGTTACATCCTTGAAAAACTTGCAAGTATTAGCTCTGTGCTATTGTTTTGGTGATGTATCCATGTCAAGCTTCAAATTCCCTATGCAAAATCTAAGAAAGTTGAGGCTTGAAAGAGTAACCCCATGGATGACAAATGATGATTTGGTTGTCCTAAGTCGAAACTGCAGAAATTTGGTTGAGCTTTCATTGCTAGGGTGTCCTCTTCTTGACCCAGGTTAGGATTAATTAGTTGTAATGATTATTTTGTGCACCTGACTTAATTCATGACATCATTTTGTATCATATGCCTCTAATTTAATCAAGTTGAACCCTCTAGATAATAAAATATTACAAACAGGAACAGCCACTGTGTGCCATTTCGATGATTGTTTTGTTATCTATTGCTACCTAGAATTCCTTGGTGGTCAGGAAGAAATAGAAACAAAGAGAAAAAAGGTTAAAGAAGGGAGGGGATAATAGCAATATGGTGAATTTTCTCTTGTGCAATTATAACACTGGTTGACCACTGCTAAGTCTAATCAACTGGTGATAATTTATGCTTGTCAATGTTGTTATTTCTCATTGCAGATTCTCTACAGATAATTTCATGTGGATGGCCAGGCTTGGTCTCTATCCATTTAGAGGTTTGTTAATTTTCCCCTTTAGAAACACTTATAATTATCTCACACATGGTTATAACATGTCGAACAGAACTTTTGTTTTTTATGTAATATGAATATGTTGGCTTAGTGAGTTTCCTAGAAACCAAGCAATATATGTAGCTTGCAGCTGTCATCTTCTGACCTTGAGAAATTTTATAAGAATGAATAATTTTTTCTGCTGGGGAAGGGGAGGAAGAAATTGGTCTGTTATTGGGAGCTCAGAAATTGTTCTGCTTATGCATTTGATGTGGAGACTGAGTGCTAATTCTGTGATTATGGCAATTATTTCTTTTTAATTTGTTTTTATACATCAAATGCTTATTGTATACATGATGCATATGATCATAGTTCCTACATTGTTCACGAGTATGAGGAAGAGAGTCCTTTCATTTGTAATTACATTTAACATGGAGGTCTTATTTCCTCTGTAATAGGGAAAGAATAACCCAATAATAGTACAACTGTAGTAGAGCTATATACTGAAGAATAATAAAGATAACTAATGCTAATAACTCAACAATCAGATTCTTTTGTTGTAAAGCTTTATCATACTATCGTCTAGGTTTCTGTATGTAAATCTTAATTGCAATGATGCATATTTTTTAGGACTGTGGAGAAGTAACAGCTAATGGGGCTTCTGCTCTTCATGACTGCAAAGCTCTTGAAGATATCCTGCTGCGTCATAATGTGAGCTTTCTATAATTTTGTTCTTTTTTTACTAAATGAAATGGTGCGTTTCAGACTCCTAGTGCAAGACATGGTATTTAAGCCCTGTTGTGAATTTGTTGATTGTTGTACACATTATTCTCCCAGCAATATTCTTTATTTATTTCTATTTTGAAGACCTAAACATTTCAATGATGATTACGTGATAATTTGATTCTGATGATCAAATAGGACTGCATATATAATTACAATTGAAAACACAGATGTCATTCTTTCTGCTATTTCAGACACCTTTTTTAACGCATTCTCAAGTATGAAATATACTTAAGCGTCTTTGACTATTAAGATAATACCAACTTATGTTCAAGATCTCAATTGTATTTCCCCCCACCTTTCTGAAAAGGAGAAGCTAACATTTGCTGCGTGGATCCCTCTGGAAATCATATATTGAAACTGTCATTTACCATGCAGGGCTCTGGGCTACACAGAAACTTCATTTGTTATGCTGCTTCAGAGGTTGCACTTCGCTTATATTTATTTATTTATGGTTTTGTAAATGTTGGAAACTCGATACTAGATGTTGTATGTTGTGTCATAACTAACAGATGCCATTGCTTCGAAAATTGTCACTGGATATATGCGATGCAAGTGAAGGTGATTTTGACATTCCAAATGTAAGTCATTGCAGCACCATTCCTCTTCAGTAATTAGTTATTTTACCAGTTATTGAGTTTGTCATCCCAATCTATGAGGAATTGTTATAAATGTGCAAGTCTAGTGGCTATAGTTCATCCTCTCATTTTTCATCCATTTTATGATACAATTTATATTACGTGGTAAATTTGAGCCAGTCTTATCTTTTAAGGATCAGCACATTTTCTAGGGCACCATGGAATGAAGAATATGTTTAAACCGTGGGATGTTCTAATATATTTTTTATGTGCTGCAGTATGCAGACAGATACTCTTTGAGTACTTTGAAGATAGCTAGATGCAAATCTCAAAGATGTGCATTTAATCTCCTAGCCCCTGCCCCAGGGGCTCGTAGAAGATCCGTCCACGTCGAAACGCTGGTGCTTGTGTGGAACAGCAGAGATCTCATCAGAACAGTGGTGAAGGAAAGACTTCAGTAAATACATGTTTGAACATTAATTAGATGGGGATCTCATCCTCCTCCTCTCAAGATAATGGGTTAGTTTTACAAGTGATTTGGTGGCAGGAAATAAAATGCCGATTAAGATCATTTTTAATTAGTAAAACATCTGACAAAACGATGCTAAGTTGATTGACAATTCAGCCACTTTGATAACAGTCCTTTATGTTGTTCACTTTTTTTTTTTTTTTTTTTTTTTTTTTTTTTTTTAAATCTTCAGAACCAAGCGTCTTTAAAATGATTTACTTGCATCAGTTGCATGTTTGTTTTCGATTGTTTTGGAGAAAGTTCATGTATATTTTTTAATAGATTTTGAACAAGCTTTTAGTTATCTGTTTTGTACATAAAACAAGCTAATTCAAACATACACCAGTTTTGGATCTTTATAGGATGCTTGTTAATCATACAATTTGACATTTTCCATATTGAATCGAACTTCTATTTTCACGTGCAACATGTTTGATCAGACTTAAGTTGTTTCTTCATGTACCTGATTGAAGTTGGAGTGCCTAGCACAAGTACTTTTAGTATTAATGTAAAATTATGAGTCGATGTTAAAAATGAGTTAACCTTTAAGTTGATCAATTAAAGTTACGTGTCCTTATGCTACTTTTCTAAAATTGTTATTAAATTATTCTTTTAAATACTTACTATGATCTAATATGTTATTAGTTCTTTAAAGTTTCATTATTAAATTAGATCTTAGAAAAATGTGATTATATAGGCTTTTGTAAGGATGAATGTTGTGATACTTTAGATATTTAAGGAATTAATTTGGTGATGAATTTTTTTAATAATTGATATAATGATATTTTAGGTTTCTAAAGAATTTATTTGATAATCATAATTTTTAGAAAATTAATGTAGTGATGATGCATACAAATTGGAAGGTTTGTTGCATACATTATTAATCAACATTAATTGGTACTACTTGGGTTTCTTTAACACGAGGTTAGGAATTCGAATCCTAGTAATGAATATGGAAAAAATCTATTCATCTATCTTATGAGAACAAAAACAAATTTCTATATATACAAATAATGTTTTAATGGTTATCAATTATTAAATAATTAAGAACTACTTAAATTTTTATATTTGGCTATATATTTGATTGGTAGGTTCATTTTACTTGAGGCAAAGAATAGGAAATTTTTGGATAGGTATTTTTAGAATATTCTCTTTTTAAATATTCAAATTACTATTCAATATGTGTAAAATACTTTCAAAATGTATTTTGTTTATTACTTCCACAATTTGTACATATCAAATAACTTGAATACCTAGATTTTGCCAGAATTAATGCCCTCCCATAAAAGCAGCTTGAATCTTAAAGTTTAGGATCTTCTGGCGCTGGCCTATTTGTACACAACCCGCAAGCACACATACACAGTAGGCGATTCCATCATTTCTCTACCCTTAATCATACTCGACTTTTCCCCCCGGGGAGAGGGTATCGATTCTGCATCCCCTAACTCTACTATCTGAGGTATGCCAGGAGGATCTCAATCACATTCCACCCCAATCAAATTAGCTGCTCAAACCAAAATCAGACTTATATTATAAGTATGTTGGTATAAATTTTTTTTATAAGTATTTATGAGAAAAATAAAATAAAATAATTTCATAAACTAATTTATATAAGTTTTGTTTTATTAATTTGTTTAGAAACTTATTTTTAATGTATGCATAAGGTAATTTTAGCTTTTCTCTTCTAAAGAAAAGTTTATGTAAATATACCCTATGTTCTATTAAAAATATAATTATTTTTTATATTGTATCTTCTAAATTCTTTTCTTATTAGAATTCAATTAAAAGTGTATAAGTTTTCACATTATCATTTAATCATATATTTTCATTTATGATAAATTTATTAATTTTATAATAATTATGTTAAAATTTTTAAAATAATTTTTAATTAATTAAAGATATATAAAATATAAACTCTTCTTACTATCAAGGTTTTTCTGGTTCGGCGTCAAGGCTAGTGGCAAAGTGATATACTGAAATGAATAAAATGATCTTCTGATCAAATTGACTAGTTTCATGCTGCCAATGTGCCTCTTTTTTGAATCTTATTCGGCTTCAACTTAGCTCATTGATAAAGAATAGGCCCGTGAATCACATGTCACTGATTTAGAATGGTAGCACATAAGAGCTTCACACGCATGAAAATGGTTTGTTCTCTTTAAAATATGTTAAATTATATTTTTTAAATTTAATGAAGAAGATACTATTATAAAATTTCTAACAAAATGTAAGATAAAAACTCAAGTAAATTTCCACTTCTACCGTAGACTATTCTTTTTTATATTATAATACGTACATTAAGCACGTAAGTTGTAATTGAATTTCGTTACATTGTTAAAGTAAATATCTTTATACCGTTGATAAATTAAAAATTATTGTAAATATAAATTTTAAAATAATTATAATAAAACTCAACACTCTTATCATATAGGACAAATTGGTAATCTATGATTAGATGAAAATATGAATACCTTTACTTTCTTTAGTGCATTCTAATTAGATTCATATATAAAAAAAAAAATATTTTTATTAAAAAAATTATTTATTACATTTTAAAATAATCAACATCTATTTTTAAGTACTTAAAAGTATTTAAAACTTTGTATTTAAGTCCTTTAACTTATGCATCAAATATACAAGATAAGAAAAGTAAGCATTAAAGTTGATTAATTAGATTTTATCCAAATACCTAATACAAAATTTCTATTTTATGTATATAATTATTGTATGTATAATCAAAATTATTATTTTTTTAATAATTTCACCAGATTAATTTTTATAATGTAATATTGACACATGTATCTAAGAAATATCTATGAGTAATTACTTTTTCAACTAATTAAATAAGTCTAATGTTTATAAACATAGATTAATTAACTTTTAAATACAAATTTTAATCATTTTTTTATTTTACTAAAATATTTTTCACCCAGTAAAATAATTTAACCATAATCAAATATTTAAAATTTTAGGAATAACCTCATTATATATATACTATATATAAGATTTTTCTTCAATGTATTATCTTCTATATATTTATAGAAACTTACTTATAAAATTAAAATAAACTATTAATCTCTCATTCGGTACTCAATGCCCTCATTCCGTGCTCACTGATATGCAATAATGATCATGTATCTCTAGTAACAAGATTCGATAAAGTTAAACAATAATGCTCTCAAAATATGATTAAATATATGAAGAACACGTTTTTCTTAATTACATTTTCTTTTTGTGATACTATAGTTTTACAGTGTATATAGTACTATTTTGAATCGCATGACAACAATTTTCATCTTAACTTTATAAATAAATATTATAAAATTTGAAAGGAATTAATTACATGTTCAGAAAATGTTTTTATGCTTTGCTATATTGTTTAATATAAATAGTTCCATGGCACGACATTTTAAATTATATATTAGTTTTTTTTTTCCTAATAAAAGAGTCGAAAACCCCAACAAAATAACAATACTAAATTAATAGAAACTAGACGAGGAAATGTTCCCTGCAACATCAACCTGAAGATATACTCAAATTAGTTGACCAAATTGCCGAGTGATTCTCTTCCCAAAACACATGCATGCTATATTTGCACAACTCTCAACGTTTTTTGAGTCTAACCTTATTGAAAAGAGATCTTTCTTGAAGAGATTCGTTTAGGCAAAGACAATTCACAATTGAGAAGCACGTGGAAAGTTTTATTATATCTCTAAGAAACCAATACAATTAGTATTCAAATTAATAAATGCATTATATACACTTGATGATGTAATGATGGAAATAACCAATGTATTGTAAATTAATTAGTGGGGTGCAATCTTTTTGACGATAGACGATAAAGATTTATTAGTTGCAATCCACTCGCTCGCGTGAACTATGACATGTGTGCGTCTTGAAAAGGAAAAGAAAAATACTTGGCATGTGGTACCATTTGTCTTAAGGAGCAAAAATGTCTAAATAAAGGGATGTACCAACTACCATCGCATTAAATTATGATACTAATAAATACACAATTATCAAAACTCTTCCAATTATATCGCTTAGCGAATCCAGTGACGTTGCATTATGTCCAGTATTTAAATTCGGGATTGAATATATACTGGGATATTGAGGGAAAAACAAGTTATAATTATTATTGAAAAATCAATAAATTTTAAAGTATGTAAATTTTTTATTTATCGATAAATCGTCAATATTTATTTTTTATTTTTATATTTTTATATACAAACAAATTTTTAATTAATCATACGATTATTAACTATTTTTTTTAATTTTACATAATTTATTTAAAATAAGAAAATTTCTCATATTATATATATATATAGAGGGGGTATGATTACCTATGTGTTTTTTAATTAAAAATAAAATAGGGTATGAGTTATAGAGTTACGTATGAGTTAAAGAACAAAATATGCTGTGATTTTTTTTAGTATATAAAAAGAGTATAAGTATATAAATAGAGAGACCAAATCGGGAATATTCTCTTTATATAGATATATGAATAAATATGGTATGATGCATTAATAAAATAAAATAGTTTTTCCTTGTTATCTAAATATAAATAATTTTTATAATAAATACTTTAAGAATTATATTAATTGTGAATTGTGATTAATGATTAAAAATAAAATTGTTTTTCATTATCATTAAATTCTCATTCTATATTTTCATAATATTTTTTATTACATTTTATTTGATTCCATATTTTTTTTCTCTTATCTTCTTATATCTCTTTATTGTTAAATTATTAATTATAAAAATATGAAATGAAAATAATGTTACTCTTTAGGTCTAAATTAGTTGATTAAGTAGCGTAAATTCCCTAATATTGATATTTTATTCTTCTAACATAAAAAAAAAAAATACTTGCATATAAATGGTTTTGGAAAGCATTATAATTTCATTTAACTTAATTAGTGTTTGGCTGCTCTCTTCTTATATCTCCTCCAATTCAAATAAGTGCAACCATTAATTCCTTCACATGCGTTTTAAAGAGTGATTATACATAAATAATAAAAAAAAAAAGAAAAAAGTTATGTATTTATTATATAAAATAGTTTTATATTTTTATCTAATTATAATCTACCATGTATGATAAGTTTGTTGATTTTTACATTAAATACGTTAAAAATCATATAAATAATAATTTGTGATTAAATGATATTGTAAATTATTAAATTCTATTATTATTATTATTATTATTATTATTATTATTATTATTATTATTATTATTATTATTATTATTATTATAATAAGGTATGTAATTAATATATAATATTAAAAAAATAATATTCATATATGCTTGGTGATTATTTTCATTTTTCTTCTACTGAATTCTTTTCCCTCTCATTTTAACACATTACAACATGTATTATATCTTTTACTTCTTTTTCTTGTCTCTCGCTAGCATAAGCATCTATAGAGTGTAGACCACTCATTAATTTTCTTATGTTGATATTAACGAATGAAAGAAGAGATTTCTTATTCAACTAAAATATAAGATAGTAGAGATAATAATAAACAAAGAGCTTGAAAGAGAGAAAGAATCAAATAGAGGCCCTGTAACGTAGATACACAAGCAATTACACATGATTGTGATTCCAATTCCAGCATTTCAATAATCGTAAAAAATAGGGCCATATATGTTCTTGTGAGAAGTGATAAACAATCTACAATAAATGGGAATCATGCGTAGCTATGTATAAGAAACGCTCGTTTTGCTTATTCTTGGGGAATCTGACGAAGAGATCGCTTTGGCATCTTTATAAACCTTATTTTATAAATTTGTGTAATAGACATAAG
The DNA here is from genome assembly GCA_025330945.1 of Mucuna pruriens. Classification (NCBI taxonomy): domain Eukaryota; kingdom Viridiplantae; phylum Streptophyta; class Magnoliopsida; order Fabales; family Fabaceae; genus Mucuna; species Mucuna pruriens. The sequence goes on from JAENHJ010000528.1 coordinate 5,954,182, forward strand.
AAAGGATGGAATATCCTGACATGGTCATTGTCACGTTATTAATTGTTTAATGCTGCCAACGTATCTACTCTAACTAAAATTAATAGATAATGCTCAGCAACTACAGCATGTGGGAACAAGTAAATTGAGTGAAAACTGTAAACAAAATAAATCTTTTCTATGGAAACACATAATTAAGCCATCCTAAGCAGCATTCACCAACTTAACCATTAATCTATCTCATTTCATATTCGATAATGGGTACACTCGACTCCATCTATATATATATATATATGAATTTTTTTTTCCTATTAGAATTTTAAGTTATTAAAATATTACACAATATATGATCAAAGGTGTCAAAGACATGTCAGGTACAAAATGATATTCTTAAGCTCTACTCCTTGACATGTCAGTTACAGTCCGCCTTTTTCAGAGTGGTGGTACAAGTCGTTATGCCACCTCGTATGTGTCATCTTCCGGTCAGACCGAGATAAGACGAGAGGTTAGGATGATCTTGACTATCGGGTTAGACTTAGTTGGATCCGACTCTTTAATGCAGAGTGGGCTTGGCCACCTGGAGTGGAGTCAGTTGGCTGAGCAACTGGTAGAGTGGAGTTAATTGATGGAACTAAGTCAGTTGTCTAGGAAGGATTCAATTGTTCGGTAGGCCCTAGGGTCGACCAGTACATAATTTATTTTAATTTTATTTTTATTATATTACATATTATATTTATCATTTTCTCTCTATTTCTATTCTTCTTTCTTGGGTGGACAATTATAATTTTTCATTTTGGATAGAAGGACTTCTAGGAAGGAATGAAAGAGAAATAGAAAAAAATAAATGAAGTGACATATATGATGGTTACAATAAATAGGCTCGCCTAACTGAAATTTTGGCATTTTCAAATTAGTGAAGAATATATAATTATATAAATCAATTAAGATTTTTTATTTAAAAAATAGACACTGAGTTTAAATATATTTTAAGTATATACAAGATTACTGTTTTTATATATTAAAAAATAAATTATATTATAATCAATAAAAAATAATAAATTGAAATGTAAAAATAACATAAAATAATATAAAATAAATTATAAGCATATATATATATATATATATATATATATATATATATATATATATATATATATTAGAAAAGTACAATATTAAAAATAAATTAGTAAATAAAAAATTAAGAACAATAGTCAAAGCAATAAAATTACTATTTATAATATATTAAAAATAAAAATAAAAATAAATTTTAATAGTAAATTATATGTAATTATCTTATTTATATAAAATAATAAATATATTATTTAATTGAATTATATACCTACAAAAGTTTAGTTATCTTTATTTAAAATATTATTCTTTATATTAATTAATAATTTTTATTTTGTTAATTAAGTCAGAACTAAAATAATTAGAATTAATGATAAATATTAAAAATAAAAATTAAGAAAATATCATAGGTCTAAAAATAACAAAAACTTTTACAAAAATTAAAACTAGACAATAAAATCATATTTAAAACAAACCTAAAAACACATTTATGGTTATATACTATTAAAACCTCAATAATAATTTATTAATTTAACACTTTTCCTCTAAAATATTAGACATTAATTACTTTTGAGCATTGATAGATAATGACCAAAGGAATATCAGCATCCAAAAAGAAAATACGTAGTGAGATGTTAATTCTCGAGTGAACTTTTACTTAGTATTTTATTTACCCTTTGACTTTTTAAAATATTACTAAATATAATTTAATTATTTTATTTTTTTTACGTTTATTAGCAAATGAAATTCCGTTACATTTGACTAAAGTTAAGATTAAAACAAAAGTTTTATAAAGTCAAAAGAACAAGGTGTGTCACAAATTTAAAGACTTGACCGTACAAAAAAATCAAGTAATCCGAAATTACTGGGTATCCATGATACTGACTAATATCTGCATAAAATAGACAATAATGAAAAATATTTTTAAATGCAAGAAGATAACACTTACAATATGGAGAATACAACTGTATAAAATAAGAAAAACACTAGAGACGATAAAACTCATAAAGAAGGTTGCTATTTATAGGAATAAAATGGCTTCCAAGTTTTGACCACAGCTTGCACAAGTGAGTAAAAGATTTACTTGAACATAATAAACTTTTTGACTTTACATGGCAGAAAAGTGGCTTTACCGTTGGTGGTTTCACACCAGATGTCAATGAAAGCGACCACTTCCCTTTCTTATATATATATATATATACACACACAGGTATACATTGTTTAACCACAAAGTTTCCATCACATTCTCCTCCTTGCAAACTCGAGTTATGTTACACCAGAGCAGATAGTAGCTATAGTGTGACACAGTTTTGGAAGTTCAAGAAATGGCATCGACGCTGGCGAGGGACGACACGAGCAGTCGCCGGAGCTGGACGACGGCGAGTTTCAGGGAGGCGTGGACGGGAGGGCCGGACGTGTTCAACGTGAGCGGGCGGCACACGCACGAGGAAGACGAGCAAGAACTGAAATGGGCCGCCATAGACCGCTTGCCAACTTTTGAACGCATGAGAAAAGGCGTCCTCAAGCACGTGCTCGAAGATGGACACGTGGTCCTCGATGAAGTCGATGTTTCCAATCTTCGCTTACATGACAAGAAGCTCTTGATCGATAGCATACTTAAGATTGTCGAGGAAGATAATGAGAAATTCCTTCGCAGACTTAGAGATAGAGTTGATAGGTTCCTGCGTGTTTAATATTAGTTTCTTCTTCTTATTATTGCCATTGTTCTGACGTGGTTTTCGTTTGTTATTTTACAGAGTGGGGATTGAAATTCCCCAGATTGAAGTCCGCTGCGAGAATTTATCTGTTGAAGGAGATGTGTATGTTGGTAGCAGAGCTCTTCCTACCCTGCTTAATGCTACTCTCAATGCTTTTGAGGTACTTGTTTTCAGAATCAAAACTAGATTATTTATGTAACTCATTTTTAGTTATATTTTAGAGTCCTACTGCTACTATACTAATAATGTCTTTTCTGATTATTTTGTTTATACACGGCAGAGTGTTCTGGGAATGTTCCGCCTTGCACCCTCCAAGAAGAGGGAGATTCAGATTCTTAAAGATGTTAGTGGAATCTTCAAACCGTCAAGGTATTTCACCAGAATAGCTTAAGAGAAAAGTGATATTAGTAGTTCCAAAGATGGATGAATCTTGCTTGTGCTGTATTTAAAACTGTTTTCTTTGGAAAGTCATGTTCGACAATTTTATGATCTTTTATGGTATTTGACTTATGGTGTGGTGATCTCAGGATGACTCTCCTTTTGGGTCCTCCATGTTCTGGGAAAACAACATTGCTTTTGGCTCTTGCAGGGAAACTTGATCGTGATTTAAGGGTTTGTTCTCATTTTCTGTTTACAATTCAGTTTACTTCAGTCATATCTCCTTATCATCCTATGTGTATTTTTGTGTTGACATGTGATCAGGCATCTGGGAGAATCACTTACTGTGGCCATGAGCTAAACGAATTTGTTGCACAAAAAACCTGTGCCTATATTAGTCAACACGACATTCACTATGGAGAAATGACAGTGAGGGAGACATTAGATTTTTCAGGACGTTGTCTAGGTGTTGGTACTAGGTATGAAGCGTTGGTGGAACTCTCAAGAAGGGAGAGAGAAGCAGGAATAAAGCCAGACCCTGAGATTGATGCATTCATGAAGGCTACGGCTTTATCGGGTCAAAAAACCAGTTTGGTAACAGATTATGTTCTCAAGGTTTGTGTCTTTCTATGTTTCAACTTCAAATTATAAACATTACCTCTATGCTTCTATTTTATCCACTTGTATGTAAGCTAACATCTATTATATTGTGACAGATACTTGGGTTAGATATTTGTGCTGAAATTATGGTTGGTAATGAGATGAGAAGGGGCATCTCTGGTGGACAGAAGAAGAGAGTAACAACAGGTTAACTTTTTCTTGAGTAGATGCATAACCAACAAACCAAAGTTACTAAATGTTTAATCGCACACATCATATGATTAAACTAACTCATGTTGTAGGTCAATTTCCTTATAAAAATATATATATCTTTTCAAATAATAATAATAAAGTACTAACTATAAGGGTGGCTACTTATGGTACATAATCTTATAACGACTTAGAATCTTTCCAAATAATGGCTTGTAAATAAGCATTTGTAAATATCTATTAGTTTATAACATCTTCTTTAATTGTAATTGAATGTAGGGGAGATGCTGGTAGGACCGGCAAAGGCACTATTTATGGATGAAATATCAACCGGATTAGACAGTTCCACCACCTTTCAGATATGCAAGTTCATGAGGCAAATGGTTCATATAATGGACGTAACCATGGTGATTTCGCTTCTACAACCAGCACCAGAGACCTTTGAACTCTTCGACGACATTATCCTACTTTCAGAAGGTCAAATTGTATACCAAGGTCCACGTGATAACGTGCTACAGTTCTTTGAATACATGGGTTTCAAATGTCCAGAGAGAAAAGGAGTTGCTGATTTTTTACAAGAAGTAACATCCAAGAAAGACCAGCAACAATATTGGTATAGAAAAGATGAACCTTACACATATGTTTCGGTTTCTAAATTTGTGCAAGCCTTTAGTTCCTTTGACATTGGAGAGCAACTTGGTACTGAGCTTGGGGTTCCCTATGATAAGAGCCGAACCCACCCAGCTGCCTTAGTGAAAGACAAGTATGGTATGTCAAACTGGGAACTATTTAAGGCATGCTTTTCAAGAGAGTGGCTACTGATGAAGCGCAATTCTTTTGTTTATATTTTCAAGACATCACAGATAACAATCATATCTATTATTACATTTACTGTGTTCCTTAGAACAGAAATGTCAGTGGACACTGTTCAAGATGGACAAAAATTCTTTGGAGCATTATTCTTTACTCTGATAAACATGATGTTTAATGGGATGGCAGAACTATCTATGACTGTTTTTATGCTCCCTGTCTTTTACAAACAAAGGGATTTCAGGTTCTTCCCTGCATGGGCATTTGGTTTGCCTATATGGATTCTCAGGATCCCTCTCTCCATTGTGGAATCGGGGATATGGATTGTCCTTACATATTACACAATTGGGTTTGCTCCTGCTGCTAGCAGGTAATATGAGTTTACAATTCGACATTGAAAAGCAACTTAAACCAATTTTTCAATGTTTTATTTATTTATTTCTTTCTTTTTTGACTGTAATACTTTTAGCTTTTAAAGACTAGAATGATAACAATTTCTTAATTCACACTTGACCCTTTGTTTCATCAGATTTTTCCGACAATTCTTGGCATTATTTGGCATTCATCAGATGGCTCTGTCTCTATTTCGGTTCCTCGCTGCAGCTGGTAGAACACTAATTGTTGCTAATACACTGGGTACCTTGTCCTTGCAAGTGATATTTGTGCTAGGAGGTTTTATTGTTGCCAAAGGTAAGTCGTTGATCACTTCTTGATTTTGGATAGATGTTTAAGTTTAAGGAACCTTTAAAAAGATCATATATGTCGAGGTTTTCTTACTCTTCTTTTATATATAGTTCAACTACTTAATGCAACATATTTTCTTTTGGTGCTTGTAGATGACATTCAGCCATGGATGATATGGGGCTATTATATATCTCCTATGATGTATGGTCAGAATGCCATAGTGATGAATGAATTCTTAGATAAAAGATGGAGTAAAGTAAGAAATCAATTTTCTCATTCTTGTTTCTCACCGCTTGTGTGACACACTAGCAAACAGCAAGATAATTTTGTTTCATGTTAGTTACTTTTATTGTATAAACTTCAATAATTGTTAAACATCCTTTTTATGTTTTACAGCCAAATACAGACCCTAGAATTAATGCACCTACACTTGGAAAGATGCTTCTCAAATCTAGAGGCTTCTTTACAGAAGAATATTGGTTTTGGATCTGCATTGGAGCCTTGATTGGATTTTCTCTTCTCTTCAACATCTTATTCATTCTTGCTTTAACTTATTTGAATCGTAAGTTATATCCTTTTGATTTCCAAAGTCATTAGTTGAGTAAACTTTTCACATCTGATAAACCCTTCTAATGTAAAACCAAAATTTCAGCTTTGGGTGATTCAAAAGCAGTCGTTGCGGATGAAGGTTACAAAAAAAAACCAAAATTATCCTCTAGACAGCATATCCTTGAAGGTTTTCATACCTATTTACTTTTCCTTTATTTCTTGGTGATTCCAAATGCATCTCATTGTTATTTAGAGAAATGTAGTTTATAACTAATCAGCAGCATCAATTTTGATTCTGAAACATGCATGTTTATAGTAATTTAGTTGCAACAGTTCTATCAATTAGATTTGAGTGTTTCAATACACATTCTTTTTTTCATTTTGGTCTGATATTTTTAGAAAATTTTGTCGCATGTTGTTTTGCAATTCAATGACATCATTTACTTTCACGCTGCTAATCCTTTTTGAGAAATTAGCAGGTACAGACATGGCAGTGGGAAGTTCTTCAGAAATTGCTAGTTCTTCGAACCAAGAACCAAGAAGAGGAATGGTTCTACCGTTTCAACCACTTTCACTTGCATTCAATCATATTAGCTACTACGTAGATATGCCGGCAGTAAGTCAATAAATTCTAGATAGTGCATTTATATATGTGCTTTCCTTACATTGACATGTTTATGGTTACAAAATATTTCCTTCCTGCTGATGTCCATCGCTCCAATGTGTTAACCACCACTCTGAAGTCACTAAGAGCTTAGCTTTCATGAATACATAACAGAATAAATATAAAATCTCTTGTTCAAATCTCATGTAAATTGTTCTTATAAAATTCAATGCTTTTATATGTTGATCAAAATTGTTAGAAAAAGTTAAATTTAATTCAAGCCTATTTATTTTCCTTAGTAGTGAATCTTCTGTTTTGCCTTTTGACTTCTATTACATCAGGAAATGAGGAGCCGAGGAATCAATAAAGATCGACTTCAACTACTACAAGATGTTAGTGGTGCTTTTAGACCAGGCATATTGACAGCACTTGTCGGTGTTAGTGGTGCTGGGAAGACAACCCTTATGGATGTATTAGCTGGAAGAAAAACAGGTGGATACATTGAAGGAACTATTAGTATCTCAGGTTACCCAAAGAACCAAGCAACATTTGCTCGAGTTAGTGGTTACTGCGAACAGAATGACATTCATTCTCCACATGTTACTGTCTATGAATCGCTCTTATTTTCGGCATGGCTTCGTCTTCCTTCAAATGTGAATACACAAACACGAAAGGTAAGCCTTGTCATCTTGGCCATTAACAATTAAACAAATTTTTAATGCAACTATTTTTCAAAATAATTTTGATGAAATTATATTTCTATTGGTGGTGCAGATGTTTGTTGAGGAAGTTATGGAATTGGTTGAGCTTAACCCGATCAGAGATGCTATAGTGGGCCTTCCCAGTGTGGATGGTCTATCGACAGAACAAAGGAAAAGACTTACTATTGCTGTAGAATTGGTTGCCAATCCTTCAATCATCTTCATGGATGAACCAACATCTGGCCTTGATGCTAGAGCTGCTGCTATTGTTATGCGAACTGTGAGAAACACAGTAGACACAGGGAGAACTGTTGTGTGCACAATTCATCAACCAAGCATAGACATTTTTGAAGCTTTTGATGAGGTAAATATGGACTCCATAGACTGTATATATAGTTACTATGTTATTTCTTAGGTTGATTACTGCATATAACTCTTTTTTTTTTTGTTACTGTAGCTTTTGTTGATGAAAAGAGGAGGACAAGTTATCTATGCCGGGCCGCTTGGTCGCCACTCATATAATCTAGTAGAATATTTTGAAGTGAGTATTGAAAGCTTTTCTATGACTATGTCGTGCTAAAACCTTGGCTTCATGCTTTGTGCACCATGGGCTACTATTAATTTTGACGGATGAAGATTCAAATGTTTATATTTGTTGTGCATATATTTTAGGCTATCCCAGGGGTTCCAAAAATTAAGGATGGTTATAATCCTGCCACATGGATGCTTGAAATCAGCTCTGCTTCAATGGAGACTCGTCTTGAGGTAGATTTTGCAGAGATTTATGCCAAGTCTACCCTTTACCGGTATGATTTTTTATGCTATAGTCATAGTCATGTTACTTCTTTGAATGTTTATGAATTTATGCAACAAGAATTCTGTTTTTATATATAACTCTTGTTTTCTCTGTACTTTCTGCAGGAGGAATCAAGAACTTATTGAGGAGCTCAGTACCCCATCACAAGATTCAAAGGACTTGTACTTCCCAACCAAGTATTCCCAATCGTTTTTTGTTCAGTTCAAAGCTAACTTTTGGAAACAATATTGGTCCTACTGGAGATATCCTCCGTATAATGCTGTCCGATTTTTCATGACAATAGTCGTGGGATTAATGTTTGGTGTGATATTCTGGAATAAAGCGCAAAAGACGTAAGTCATTGACATTTTACATATTCATTGAACTTGTCTATATATTAAAGAGAGAGAAGGCTTTGCCTACCACTCTTACCAATTATGTTTGGTATTCCATTAAGTCATAGTCCTTCACATTAAAATTTGCATTTCAAGTTACTATTCCATTTTGATGTTTGCTTAACAAATTTTGTTGGCAGCCATAAACAACAAGATTTGATGAATCTTTTGGGAGCCATGTACGCGGCTGTGCTTTTTCTAGGAGCCATGAATGCTTCATCAGTGCAACCAGTTGTTGCCATTGAAAGAACTATCTTCTATCGTGAAAGAGCAGCAGGGATGTACTCTGCATTGCCCTATGCATTTGGCCAGGTACAAAAGCAAAGAAAGAGTGACATAAAGGCACCCTTTTGATGGATTTAACAAAAAACTAACAAATTCAATTTGTTTTAGTTTATGCTGTTTTTGAAATGAGAAATCTTCGTTTGACAAAGGCCTGGTTCCAATGGAAAAGAAAATGAATCTAAAAACACTTAATTGATTGTGCAGGTGGCAATAGAGACAATTTATAATGCAATTCAAACAGCCATTTACAGTCTTATTCTTTACTCAATGATTGGGTTTGAGTGGAAGGCAACAAACTTCTTTTGGTTCTACTACTATATATTGATGTGCTTTATCTACTTCACGTTGTATGGTATGATGATTGTAGCACTAACACCGGGTCACCAAGTTGCTGCAATTTGTATGTCCTTCTTCTTGAGTTTCTGGAACTTGTTCTCTGGCTTTATCATTCCTAGGACGGTAAGTGATTAATTTGTCATTTTGACATGTAATGCATAATTTAATTCTAGAGATGTTAACTCTTTCTTTTGTCTCATAAATGTTACACAGCAAATTCCTGTGTGGTGGAGATGGTATTATTGGGCTTCTCCTGTTTCTTGGACACTATATGGTCTTATTACCTCACAACTGGGTGACAAGAATGTAGAATTGGAGATACCAGGATCTGGAAACATGGAACTGAAGGAATTCCTTAAACAGAATTTGGGTTTTGACTATGACTTCCTACCAGTTGTTGCTGCTGCTCATGTAGGCTGGGTTCTCCTCTTCTTGTTCGTTTTTGCCTATGGCATCAAATTCTTCAATTTCCAGAAAAGATAGTCTCAGCAAAGTCATATCAGTTTTAGGATTACATGTAAATTTTTATTAATTAGCATAGGAGTTCATGTGCTCAATAGAATACTTCACAAATCTCCACTTTGAGTAAGTCCAACCAATAGGAACTATGAGTATATAAATAGGTGAGCACGTAGTTACTTGTTAAAGAATACCGAATAGGAGTCGCAACCTTAAAAATAATGTGACGAACTAACAATGCATGCATGATGTTATCAGAGAATTTGTTTCAATTTCACTTTGAAACCTCTCCTTTCTAATATTTTTGATAATTTTATTAAGGAGTAAGTTTCACTGATCCTTGTAATCTTATTTGATCCAGGTCATTGTAATATATAAATTATTTACTTAAAAGAGTATAATTCAATTTGTTGGTTTCAACATCCATTAAATTATTAACAACGAATATCATTGCTTGGAATTGTCATGGCTCTAGCAAGAGTTGCTTCCTTCGATTAATAAAAAATATTTGTTTTGGCCAAGATGCTAATCTGATAATTCTATTAGAGACCCATTCTAATCATTAACAAGTGGATCAGTTTGGTTGAGGCAAAGGGTTAATCTGGATGCATATGGTGACTTTGAAATGATACTAGTTAGGAGAAGTTAATTTAGAAAGATGCAGTAACGCGAAGAAATTTGTTTTGTTTTATTTTATTTTATTTATTTATTTTTCTTATAAGTATCTATAAAAAAAAGTTTATCGCCGTACATCATTCAATTTCTAGCCCTCTAATTTTTCACATGCAAGTAGAAAAATCTTGGTCGTTGAATTTTGTTAGCCGTGTATCGGAGCACCCGTATAGTGCAATACGTAAACCACGTGTATTTTGCAAAATTTTTCCGACACAAACTTATATTTATATTCATTTTTATATTAAAGAATGAATATTATTTAATATTTATAAATACAAAATATATATAATATAAGTTTCGTGCATTTTATTCATAATATGTTTGGTACAATGATTTAGCAATTTATTTTAAAGTGCTTGAATACGACGTGAAGTTTAATTTGCCACTTTGTTAATATTTTATTTTATTTATGTTTGCCACGCCATGCTAACCCAACATTACAAAAGTATATTTAATAGACTCAATCTGTGTAATGAACTTAGTGAACCAAAACCACACATAACAATGCTTAAAATACTAAAAATATAATTAAACTTATATTGGTTTCATTCTCTATCACAAATCCAAACATATCATAAATCTTTGAGTCATGTTTGTTATCTTAATCTCATGTATTAAGTATTTAATTTAATTTTTATTTCTTGCAATATACTTCTTAATTTTAATTTTATATATAATTTAGTTTAACTTTAGTATGTTTTTAGTGGTTAAAAAAATGAGTTTTGATTTTGATGATGTAAAATTATTTTTCTGGTTTTCATCCTTATTGAAATAATTGTTTTTTTATCTCTATGGTTAATTATGTAATAATTATTAACTACTTGTATATTTAAAAAAAAGTCAAATGATCATCCTATCTTATTCTCATTGGTTTTTTAGGATATTATGTAAAATTTTTAATTTTTTTTCTAAACTCTTAAAATGAATGTTATTTATATACTTTAAAATGAATGTTAGGGATTAAAAATAGTGATTTTAAATTTTGAAGGGATGAAAATCAAAGATTTTTTATTTTTGTAAGAATATAATCAAAATCACTAATTTTACCGGGAGTAAAAACAATGAGTTTAAATTTTATAAATATGAAAAATAAAGAAATATTTTTTTACCGTAAACAAAATCAAAATTCACTTATTTTATAATGATTAAAAATATATTTGAGCACACATTCTTTCTGGACTATCTAAAACCACTTTCCTTTTATTTTTATCCAAATATTTAATTTGTTCTATCTTCTTATATATTTCAATTATCTTTTTCATCTTTATTTCTAAATTAAATTTTAATATTTTTTAACAGAAATAATAAATAGTTAAAAATTAAACTTAAATATATTTCAGGTTTTCTGTCTAGTTTTAATTTTTACAATTTTTTTTTGTTATTTTCATATTCCTAACTTTTTTAAGTGTTGTTTTTTAGTTTTTTATTATTAAGTTTAGTTGATTTAGTGTTGACATGACTATCATAATTAATAATATTAATTAAAATAATTAAGGTATCAAAAAATATTTTAAATTAAGATAATTAGATTATTTTTATATATGGATTTTGATACCTCTCAACTCTCGAAAGAAAAATGTACTAGTAAAAATACTACTACATTTGTTACTTTAGTAATATTTATTATAAAAATATTTTCAATATTTTTTATTAATTTTTTTATATTTTTAATAATATTTATTAAATATAAAATATTATTAATGACATATTACGACATGATTTAAATATAATATTTGTTAAAGTGTTACTAAAATTAATAAATAATATTTTGTATATAATACTAAAAAATCATATACGTTTCAGTGAAATCCTAGGACGAGGCTGAAGTTACCTGTGGTTGTTGTTCATGTAATATTCGTTCTCATTTGCTTATTTAGTTTTGCCTATGGGATAAAATTCCTGAACTTCCAAAGAACATAGGCAGGATCCTTTTGTTTAAATATTTTTCATTTGTTTTCAAAGTATGGTTTATGCCATCTAAACAATGGCAAACCCTAGCAATTTTTTTTTTATAATTTTCACATAATATATGTATGTAAACTTTATTTAGTAGTATGTGGTTTCTAAAATTTTGTTAATAAATTTTAATTAAATTTTATTGTTATAATTAACAAGCAAGATTTAGTTAAATGGTGAAAGTTATAAAAAAATAGGATAATTTTAATCATCATAACAGTTCTAGAATATACAAAATATTAACTATGACTGAATTTATTGTTTATTTAATTATTATATTAAGAAAACAATGAACCTGGAGTTGATTTATTGAATTCATTTGAAAAATATGAAACTGAAGCTGAAAACTAAAGAAGATTGCAAAAAGAAAACGTTATATTATATTATATTATATATATATATATATATATATATATATATATATATATATTATGTCTACATATAATTATGTGTTAAACACAATTGAATGAAATTGACCATCTTCATAACTCTGTCCACATTGAGTGATCAGACATAAACTAGCAGTACCACCGACAACATTAAATGAAAAAATTTATAAGACACTACATGTACAGAACTATAATATAAGGCATAAGATTAATATAAAAACACATTTTTAAAAAAGGAATGAATGTCTTAAAAATTAGGATTAGTCATCATACATACAAAATACTATTATTATAGACATAATAAAATTACTTTCATTAAACAGATGAATATAAAATAATTTTAGTAAAGCATTCTTTATTATTAAGTGATTTTTACATAAATTTTATGCAGACACGTTATTTAAGTAGTTAGTGATTTTATATAAATTTCATTTAATAATAAAAGTATGTTAAAAAGTATATGGTTAAAATTTCTTCTTATTTAAATTATGATTATCTATACACTGCTATAAAGGTAAATTTTTTATTTTACAAAATATAAATAAAAATATTCAGAATGGTTAGCATTTTAGGACTGCTCATTCTTTTCTTTCGATTCCTCTTATGGGTGGCCTAATTCGTCGTTCGATTTATCATTGTGATTTCTAATTTTTCTGGTTGTGGACTGATGCCTGTTTCCATTCAGAAAGAAAAACAAAACAAAACAAACGCGTATGACAATGTTAAAGTAGGGTTTCGTTCCTTAAATGTATCTATCATTAATTTAATTAGAAAATGTATGGCAATCAAAATTTACATTTTTTTTTACCATTATCAAAACTTGCATTTAAAATCCTAATAAAAATATCTTTATTTACTCCTTTTACAAATAAACGTAATGTGAGATTTTTAAAATATAAGATATACATGTACGAACATTGACCAAGACGTAGCCAAATTATCATTGTGTCAAATAGTTGAATGAACCGATCGCTCATCATAACTGCATCTTAGACACGTATGTATGCATACTACACGCTGTCACACACCCTTACAAACTTTTCATTATCTTTTCCATACTCACCTCTCTCTACTTTTAAACTTGAGTGCATATACATAACTCTTGCTATTCATTTGAAGTTATTCTCAGTGAGATAGCTTTAGAAACTATACATGGCATCCAATTCAACAGGTTTTAGGGCAATGTTGATGACATCTCCATCTACAGACATAATCATAGAAGATAACGAACAGGATCTCAAATGGGATGCAATCCAACGTTTGCCTATGTTTGATCGCTTGAGAAAAGGGTTGCTGAGGCAAGTGCTTGACAGTGGAAAGGTTGTGCATTACCAAGTTGATGTTACCAATCTTGGGTTGCAGGACAAGAAGTTACTACTAGAGAGTGTACTAAAGTATGACAATGAGAAATTCTTACATAAATGTAGAGAAAGATTTGACAGGTGTTTATCTATCATCATCATCATCAGTTTTAGGAGATCAATATTTTCTATTGCCTTTAAATTTTACTGACTGTGTTTGCCGTTGTTGCAACACAGGGTGGAGATTGAACTTCCGAAGATTGAAGTCCGATATGAGAATTTATCAGTGGAGGGAAACGTGCACGTTGGAAGTAGAGCACTTCCTACCCTACATAATGTTACTCTCAACACTTTTGAGGTACTTGATTACATTTTTTCTTTTAAAAATCTATACTGGTGTTAGAAGAAACATTATTTTTTCTTGATGTCAAAACAAGAATGCTTCCTGCCGGCTATAACCGTACTGATTACTATCATACATGGTTGGTAACGTGTCTATGAATTTTTTTTTGTTAAATTTAAGAGTATTAATGTTGTTTCAAATAACTATTTCTGTTTCATTTGATGTGCATGATAGAGGATTTTGGGAATGTTTAGGTTCACACCTTTCAAGAAGAGAAAAATTCATATTCTCAAAGATGTCAGTGGAATTGTAAGACCATCAAGGTAGCTTATATTAATTGCACAAGAATATATTGAAAAAAAATATTATTATAGCAGTTTCAAGGATGGTTGAATTTTGCTTTCTTGCATTTATGATAGTTAGTTCTAGAAGAAAATAAACTACATTTGCTGGTAAATGGACAAGATGGTTGTTTATTTTCATTTAATTATTTTATTAATTACTTATTTAATGGCATTTAAGATTTAATATTATTTTATTTAACATGGTAATATCAGGATGACCCTACTTCTGGGTCCTCCAGGTGCAGGGAAAACAACATTGCTTCTGGCACTCGCAGGAAAGCTTGATAGGGATTTAAGGGTTTGTTTCCCTAAGACAATTTCTTTTCATATATTTTTAGTTCTAGTTAAATAATTTTTTCTTAGTTCTTATTCTCTCATGACTAGGTTTTTGGGAGAGTCACTTATTGTGGCCATGACTTAAATGAATTTGTTGCTAAAAAGACTTGTGCCTATATTAGTGAACATGACCTTCACTATGGAGAAATGACGGTGAGAGAGACCTTAGACTTTTCAGGACATTGTCTAGGTGTTGGTGCCAGGTATGAGATGTTGGAGGAACTCTCAACGAGGGAGAGACAAGCAGGAATTAAGCCAGACCCTGAGATTGATGCATTTATGAAGGCTATAGCTATATCGGGCCAAAAAACCAATTTGTTAACTGACTATATTGTCAAGGTTTGTAACAATAACGTTGGCTCAAACCTTTGTATTTCTATATATTCATTTTTTATTTACATTATTTTTTTATTTCACATTTTTGTAGATACTTGGATTAGATATTTGTGCCGACATAAAGGTTGGCGATAACATGAGAAGGGGTATCTCTGGTGGACAAAAGAAGCGTGTCACAACAGGTCAATTCCTCATTAATTATTGTTTAACCAATTAACGGAAGTTATAAAATAGTTTATCTCGCAGGTCTTAAAATTAACCTTTTAAGTTGGGTGCTAATTAAGGTTCAATTCCAATGTAACCATTTTTCTAAAATAATAATAATAAAACAAAAGCTCCAGCATAGAAACGCCTCAAGTTTTAGTTAGTTATCAACTTAAAAGGAAACAGTAGTAGAGCTTACATAATTTTAGAGTTCACATCCTCTTTTTTACCCCACTAATCACATTTACTATTTTTCCTTCTATCATATTTATCATTTTCTCTCTCTTTCTCTTCCTTCTCCCTATAATTGTATTCTATACACCATTTAGGTATAATTAATATGATTATTTTCTACATTAATATTTTTTGTTTGATAAAGGTTGAGCTTAGGAGAATGTAACATATATTTTAGGATTTTTTCTTTCAATTATTTTATTATTAAATGAAATTTTGTATTGGAGTCGCTAATACGTTACTCTTTATTGACGAGGCTCATATAAGATTCACCGACTGAATAATATATTATAAAGATAGTGCTTTTACTAGAATTTTTCTTTCTGAGGTTTTTCTTCTTATAATTAATTAAAAGCCTAGAATCTTTCCAACAAACAATTTCATAAGCATTTGTAGTTATCTATAGTATATAAATACTTACTATTTAAGTTGTAACCGGGTGCAGGGGAGATGCTAGTAGGACCGGCCAAGGTACATTTTATGGACGAACTATCAACCGGATTGGATAGCTCTACCACTTTTCAGATATGCAAGTTCATGAGGCAAATGGTTCATATTATGGATGAAACCATGGTAATTTCTCTTCTACAACCAACACCAGAGACATATGAACTATTTGATGACATTATCCTACTTTCAGAAGGTCAAATTGTATACCAAGGTCCACGTGAGAATGTGCTAGACTTCTTTGAAAACATGGGTTTCAAATGTCCCCAAAGAAAAGGAGTTGCTGACTTTTTACAAGAAGTAACATCTAAGAAAGATCAAAAACAATATTGGTTTCGAAGAAATGAACCTTATAGATATGTTTCAGTTCCTGAGTTTGCAGGATCTTTCCATTCGTTTTACGTAGGAAAGCAACTTGCAACAGAGTTCAAGGTTCCTTTTGATAAGAATCAAACCCATCGACTTGCCTTAGTGAAAAACAAGTATGGTATATCAAATTGGAAACTACTAAAGGCATGTTTCTCAAGAGAATGGTTGTTTATGAAACGCGACATATTTGTTTATGTATATAGGATAGTACATTTAACTATCTTAGCTATTTTAGGCTTCACTGTGTTCTTTAGAACCGAAATGTCAGTTGGTACTGTTGAAGATGGACGAAAGCTTTTTGGAGCACTATTTTTTACTCTAGTGAATATGATGTTTAATGGGTCATCAGAACAAGCCATGATTGTTTCTAGGCTTCCTGTGTTTTACAAACAAAGGGATTTCATGTTCTACCCTGCATGGGCGTTTGGGTTACCTGTATGGATTCTCAGGATCCCCATTTCTTTTGTGGAATCAGGGATATGGATTGCCCTTACATATTACACAACTGGATTTGCTCCCTCACCTAGCAGGTAATATAGTCCTTACTTTTCCTACTCAACTCAGTACAAAAAATGTCTTATACTAATACAAAATGTTAGACATTAGGATTGTCTTTATTGGTATAGTCTTTATCTAATAAACATTAAATAATTATTTTAAAAAATGTGGATCTACTTAATTATGCATTACGCAATATTTATACTAACAATTTTATTTTCATTAGATAAAGGTTACGCCGACAAAGGCAAACAAAACACCTGATCATTAGTATGGGACATTTTTCTTGTAATAACTTAAGTAACCTTAATTACTTTTCAAAAATATTTTTCTATTTGGTTTTATGGTGATAATAGCTTTTTTTAGACTAAATGAAAGCAATTCTTGATTCACACTTGTCCTTCTATTTCATCAGATTTTTTCGACACTTCTTGGCATTATTTGGTGTCCATCAGATGTCTCTCTCTCTATATCGATTCATTGGTGCAATTGGTAGAACACACGTTGTTGCTAATATTCTGGGCGGCTTGATTTGTCAAGTAATATTTGTGCTAGGAGGATTTATTGTCGCCAAAAGTGAGATTTACTGAACACTTTCTAATCTTTTAGAGATCTAGTAGTTTAAGGATGATTTACCCTACTGTTCTTTTTATAGTTATATTATTGGTATATTAACTAAGTACTTATTTAATCTATTTACTTTCTTTTTATTATGCCTACAGATAATATTAAGCCATGGATGATGTGGGGATATTACATTTCTCCTATGATGTATGGTCAGAATGCCATAGTAATAAATGAATTTTTAGATGAAAGATGGAGTAAAGTAAGAATTCTGTTTTGTCATTCTTATTTCTTATTGCCTATGTTACCTACGTTCAAAACAAAAATAAATTTGCCTTGAGTCTAAATTATTTCCAATAAGTCCAAGCATTGTCAAATACGTTTCATATATATTTTACAGCCAAATACAGACCCTAGAACTGATGCACCTACAATTGGAAAAGTGCTTCTCAAGGGTAGAGGTTTTTTTACCGAAGATTATTGGTTTTGGATATGCATTGGAGCCTTGTTTGGATATGCTCTCATTTTCAACCTTCTCTTCATTGTTGCATTGACTTATTTGAATCGTAAGTTATTTGTTTGGTTTTAGTAATTAATTGTCCTTATTTATTGAATGAAATTTTCAGCACTAGTAGTAAACCTTTTTAGTCCTCATAATGTCAGCTTTCAGTGATTCAAAAGCATTCATCATGGATAACGACGACACGAAGAATAAAAAGTCAACATCTAAACACCATGTCATTAAAGGTTTTAATATCTTATTCTCTTTCCATATAGTTTCTAGCTTATTTCAAGTGATATCATTGTTGTTTATAGAATTGGAGGGTTTAACTAAGCAACAACATTAGTTTTGGTCAAGAAACAATGTTAAGTAATTCACTTACACTAGTTCTATCATACGAATTATAGTTTTTGAAGTTCATAATAATATATTCTTCACGACATTGCAACATTTTTAAAGTATAGTTGCACATTATTCTCACGCGACTGAACTTATTTAATAACACTATCATTTGATACTCTTCTTTTCTGACAAATAGTAGGTCCATGTAAAGACATGGCAGTGAAAAACTCTTCAGAAATTGCTGGTTGTTCTGATCAAGAAGGAAGAACAAAAATGGTCCTTCCATTTCAACCTCTTTCCTTTGCATTCAGTCACGTGAGCTATTATGTAGATACGCCTGTTGTAAGTCACTAATTTCTTATCGATGCATGATATGCATCTTTTGGTGATTAAGAAATATCTTTCTTGTATATCCATACCTTCTTGGTACTGTAATATTACTTTCATTATGCTTATTTACTTTTCTCCCATGCTTCCCAAAGCAAGTAGTATGGAAATGTGGTTTGTTTTATTCCAGACAACACTTCATATTAGTAGATTTTCAACATACATAATAAGATGACACAGTGTTCTTAATTACCACTTCGAATTCACTAAGATCTTAGTTTTCCTTACTGCATATAATAAAAATATTTCTAGTCTTTCACTTGGAGTAAATTTATTGAGTTATTTATTCTTCATAACAAAGCTTTTGATTTTGTTTCATGGTATCAGGAAATGAAAAATCAAGGAATCAATGAAGATAGACTTCAACTATTGCATGATGTCAGTGGTGCTTTCAGGCCAAGCATATTGACAGCACTTATGGGTGTTAGTGGTGCTGGGAAGACAACCCTTTTGGATGTGATAGTTGGAAGGAAAATAGGTGGGTACATTGAAGGAAGTATAAGCATCTCAGGTTACCCAAAGAACCAAGCAACATTTGCTCGTGTTAGCGGTTACTGTGAACAAAATGATATTCATTCTCCCTATGTTACCGTATACGAATCGCTACTATTTTCAGCGTGGCTTCGCCTTCCTTCATATGTAAATACACAAAGGCGAAAGGTATGTGTAGTCTGTGTGGGAAAACTGTAATATTTTTTAATCTAGCTTTAGAGAACTTAGCTATGTGTGCTTACAAGTATATGTGTTATGTTAAGCGTGTGCATGTTATTTATTTTTAATGTGTGTGGTGGTGTGTACACATGCATGAGTATTTTAATTTTTGAACAAGTTAGTTGTGTGTGCATGTGTGTTATTAGAGACTCGTTATTATAAAAATTAGTTTAAAAATGTAAATATACTTCTGATATGACTTTATTTTTTATTTTAAGATTTCTTTTATAAAAAATTATAAATAATGTCTTTTAATTAATATTTTGTGGTGAAGCTCATTATCGTAAGAAGGATGTAAATATAGACGATTATGCAAATAATCTTGTGTGTGCGATATCCTATGTTTTAGACATTAACCGAGTCACTGTCTTTGTCGTGTCATATCCGTGACAGGGTCCGTCTTCATAGTTTCTTAGTCATGTACGATTGATTAAATTTTCATTGCTAATGTTTTCTATTTAGATTCTTATTTTATTTCTGTTGGGGCTGTAGAAGTTTGTTGAAGAAGTTATGGAATGGATTGAGCTTAAACCAATCAGAGATGCAGTGGTGGGCCTTCCAGGCATAGATGGTCTATCAACAGAACAAAGGAAAAGGCTTACTATTGCGGTAGAATTGGTTGCCAACCCTTCAATTATCTTCATGGATGAACCAACATCTGGCCTTGATGCTAGAGCTGCTGCTATTGTTATGCGAACTGTGAGAAACACAGTAGACACAGGGAGAACCGTTGTGTGCACAATTCACCAACCGAGCATAGACATTTTCGAAGCTTTTGATGAGGCAAGTGTGGAATATGAAAAACCATTAGAGCCTATATTAGTAATGTGGTATTTCTTCAGTTGATTGTTTCTATATGTATGTTGCACAATACATCTTCAAATTTAATTAATTTGTGTGCAGTTACTGTTGTTGAAAAGAGGAGGACAAGTTATCTATGCTGGACCCCTTGGTCACCACTCACAAAAGCTCATAGAATATTTTGAAGTGAGTATTCAACCTTCTACTTGTCTGTTATCTCAATACTTCTTGATATCTCTACTTTACAGCATAATGGGAAACTTATAATTTTAGTGGTAAATGTTTCTTATGGATCTAATATAATATACATATTACATGTTTTGCTTCAGGGTATTGCAGGGGTTTCAAAAATCAAGGATGGTTATAATCCTGCCACATGGATGCTTGACATCAGCACTCCTTCAATGGAGGCTCAACTTGGCATAGATTTTGCTGAGATGTATGCTAACTCTACACTTTACCAGTAAGTTTTTTCCTCTGTTATTTGCGTTCTTAATATGCATGGTTATGTGTTAAGATAATTCTGGATTTACAACAAACTATATTTTCTTTGTACCTTCTTCAGAAGGAATCAAGAGCTTATCAAAGAGCTTAGTACTCCAATACCAGGTTCTAAGGACTTACTCTTCACCAAATACTCTCAATCATTCTTCGTGCAATGGAAAGCTTGTCTTTGGAAACAATATTGGTCATATTGGAGAAATCCTCCGTATAATGCCGTTCGGTTCTTCTTCACATTAGCCTTTGGTGTAATGTTTGGTCTAATTTTCTGGAAAAGAGCAGAAAACATGTAAGTTATTTAATAATTTACATGTCCGTTCTCTTTGTCTATAATATTGAAACCAAAGATGGTTTTTCTCTCAAGTCTTAGTAGTGCCTTTGGTATTCTTATGATCTTGGTCATTTAAATTCCATTTCAAGTTACTAATTAATTATTTTGCTGCACTAATAATTTGGTTGGCAGGCAAAAACAACAAGATTTGTTTGATCTTTTGGGAGCCATGTACTCTACTGTGATGTTCCTTGGAACCATGAACGCTGTGGGAGTGCAGCCAGTGGTTGACATAGAAAGAACTGTATTGTATCGTGAAAGAGCAGCAGGGATGTATTCGCCATTGCCTTATACGCTCGGTCAGGTATAAATGTGGAGACATGCAAATCAATTGTTCCTAATTATACAGACTATTGAATAAAAGCATAATGTTTCTGAATTCAATAAAAGAAAAAACCAATAAATTGATTATTTGTTCAATGAAATTAAGTTTATGATGTTTTAAAATACGGTAGTGTGCAAGGTGGATCGGTGGAGTAGTTGTTTTAACCGTTGAATCGGTTAAAATAATTGGCCTACCGTGGATCACTTAATATATGGTTCACCTTAGAAACTACCTTAAAAAAATGTAAGCTTGTCAGATAGCAAGATTCTCTTGGTAGATCACTAGAAAAAATTGTTTAGTAGTTAACTAACATACACTTGATTGATTGTGTAGGTGGTTATAGAGGCAATGTACAGCTCAATTCAAACGATCATGTACACTATCATCATTCATTCCATGCTGGGATTTAAATGGAATGCAGGGAAATTCTTTTCGTTCTACTACTACATGCTAATGTGTTTTATTTACTTCACATTGTATGGGATGATGATTGTTGCACTAACCCCGAGTTACCAAATTGCTTCCATTTGTATTTCCTTCTTCTTGTGCATCTGGAACTTGTTCTCTGGCTTTTTCGTTCCTAGAATGGTATGTTAATATGTTGCTTTGATATTTGGTCAATTCATAAGGTTCGTTCTTTAATTAACATATATATATCGAAACTTATATATATTTCTCCAAAATGTTACAGGAAATACCTGTATGGTGGAGATGGTACTATTGGGCTACTCCTAATGCTTGGACGATCTATGGCCTTATTACCTCTCAACTGGGCGACGAAATTGTACAAATAGATGTCCCAGGAGCTGAAAGTATGGGGTTGAAGGAACTTCTCAAGGAAAATATGGGTTTTGACTATGATTTCCTGCCGGTGGTTGCTGTTGTTCATGTAGGTTGGGTTCTCATTTTCTTTTTTCTGTTTGCCTTTGGCATAAAATTCCTAAACTTCCAAAAGAGATAGCCAGAGATACTCTCTTAATTTCATTTTCCATTTTGTTTCAAAAGTATGGTTTATTTCACCAAGACAATGGTAGAGCCACTTCAACTATGGATGATTATCACAAAAGATATTGTTTTGTTTTGTAATACATATATATCAGTTGCTAAATAAATTATAAAATTGTTAATGTGGAGTTAGAATTATTGAGAAGTTACCTTCACAAATGTATCAGGTGATGATGAAAGGCAAAAATAAAATAAAAAAATTATGGACATAATCGATCTCTCTATATTTTTTTAAACTCCAAAGGTTACATGTGATGATTTTAGGGTTTTGTTGTTTAGTGTTCTTAGCTGTTAATTAAGGAGTCAATAGTATACAAATTTTAAATCATGCAGAAATAACTTAAAAACTATAGTTGAATGCATTAATTTTTTTTAATATATTTTTATTTGACTTAAATATGTTTTTAATCTTTCTAAAATAAACAAATTTTTATTTTAGTCTTTATGTAATTTTTTTTATTTTTCATCTTTACAAAATTTGAAATTATTGTTTTTTATTTCAACCGGTACGTGACACTTATTAACTTCTTATATATTCAATAAAAAATTAAGTTTTCATCTCACGTTACATCTACTTGCATGTTTTACCATTACAATATGTGATATCTTTAAATTTTTTTAGATGTCTAAAATGAATATTATTTATATGCTTCCAAATGAATATCAGAAATCAAAAATAATAATTTTGAAGGGATTAAAATCAAAGAAAAATATTTTAGAGGAACGTAACCAAAATTTATCATTTTTACAAGAAGGAAACATAACGATTTCAAATTTTAGAAGAATAAAAACAAAGAAATCTTTTACCAGGGACCAAAATCAAAATTTGTTTATTTTACAATAATTAAAAATATGATTAAGCCTTTTTTATTTTAATTTTGATTTCTTTACTAGTATCATAAAGCAATGTTAGTATTTTTTTATTTTTTATAGCTAGATTTAACAACTCATTTAATAGTTTTGCTTCAAACTTAAGTAATAAAATTTATGGAGTTATACATTAAAAACAAAATTTATAAATCAAATGTAAAATGTAAGGTACTAGCATCTACCTCAATTAGTTGAGCTTTAGTGAGATCTAGCTCAATTAGTTGAACAAAGTGAGTGAGTGATATAAATTTTTTGTGTCGTCATTCAATTATAATCACTTATTAAGATAAAGTTGTTGACTTTTATAATAAATATCTTAAAACACATGTTATTAGTATTTTGTGATTAGATGATAGTATAAAATTATTTTACAGTAAATGCATGACCATTATATTCTAAAATAAAATGTATAATATAATTTTTTTATCTTTGTACTGTCCAACCTTAAAAATAAAAAACAAACTTATTTTTTAAGCAATTAAAATATTTTAAAAAGACATTAAATACTCATTAATTATATTTTTTTTACCCATCAATATTGAACACAATACAAGAAGATTTACAACACTTACACACTATGATCAACCAACAAAGTTAGACACTACTCCTTCATTATATTTCTTTAAAATATTCCTTACTAACACTCAAAATTAAAAAATAGGTATCTTCATAAGTTCTACATAAGTTATCTTAAAAAACTTATAAAATAAACTAAAAATAATTTCTGAATTAATTGACCATAAAATATTTTTATAAATTCTTTTAAAAATTTTCACAAACACTTATAATATAAAGATAAGTCTAAATAAGTTATCTATTAGCAATTAGCTATTTTAAAGCTGGCATAATCTATTTCGAGATTTTATTTAAATGTGTGACGTTCAAATAATGTGGTATCAATAATTTACGGTTTTTGTCATTAATTTTTTTTTTAAAGAAAATTATTTTTTTTAAAAATATTTAACTAGTTTGACAATTTTTAAAAACAGGTCTAATTTTAAAATCATTTAAAAATTTACTTTATAATATAGTCTATTTTTTAAAGTAAGTTAATACATTTACATTTTAAAATAGAGTTTAATTTTAATGTATTTTAGGATAAAAAAATTTATACTATCAATCATTACTATAAATATAATTTTTAAAATATTATTACAAAAATAAAATCTTACTGTACATTACCATGTATGATTAAATAGTAAAAAAAAAAAAAAGCATTTCTAACACTATTACTGCATTCTAAGTAAATACTTTAAATACAATCTACATATTAAGCCAGGCTGAACAACCCTAAAAGATATTTCAAACTTGACCTAAAATGCATAAATTATAATTCTCATATACTCATAACTTGAATCCAATCTAATTAACTTTACGCCAATACTTATTGTGAATGCTAGCCTAATATTTTAAACCTCCCTAAATCTTAAAATCTTATAATTGGAGTTTATTAGGGCACCATATATACCATTCAAGTATTGTTAGCTTTTTTAATATTTATAATTTTGATTTTATTGATTTATTCAACTAAATATGGTCAATTCAACAACCAAAAAATTACGTATACTTAATTGGGTTCGCAAAATTCAAATAAGGAAAGTAATTATTAATAAGTTGGTATTGAAAAGGACTAAATTGTTTTGTACACTAGGAGACAAAATTTTAAGAGAAAATATTATATGTATTAAAGAGTACAAATAATTTTTACAGTATCTTCGGATGACAATTTGTCATTTAAACAATAAGTTAATCATATTTTTATTACTTTTCATTCATATTATTGTAAAGTTTTCATTATATTTATAATTTTTTTTATTTAAATATTAATTGAACGAACTTTCATGTAAATAAATCTAATAGAACAAATTTTACGTTTTTAATTAGTAAAAAAATAGTTCAAAATTATTTTTTAAAATTAAAAATAATCATTTTTAGAAAGATAATATTGACTTAAATTTGAGAGTTAAAATAGTAAAGTAAATCTTTTTAAAAGATAAATAAGTAAAACAAATTTTTATCATAAAATAAATGATTAACATTATAATTTAGTTTTATATTTATATTTTTCTCTTTCTACCTTTTCTTTCTAATGCTTTATTTTAACTATCTCACTGGTCTATGTGAAATTTTTAATAAACTTCTTTCACATTGAGAACTAAATATCTCTGAATATCTCATACTAGACATTTATAGATAATCTAATAAGTTTAACAATCAGTAGGATAAATTTACGTATCATATTAGAATATTAGTTTGAACCTAATTTATCCTCACAAAAGTAGTTCTGTAAGATAAAAGTTTCCTCACTTAAATACTATATTTTGGTCATCTCATTCGTTAATATGATATTTTCAACCATTATTCACCAAAAAAAAATAAGATGGATGTTAATAATTAAGTAAAAATGGATTATCAACTTACTCGGATAATAACTTTAAAAGAAGAATGTATAAAATGAGAATAATTTTTAAAATGTGAAAATTTTAAATTTGAGACATACAACTATACATAGATAACCAAAATTAAAAGTTATTTATTATTCACATTACCACTTAAAATAAGTCATGTTCATTTGTGTAATCTTTGTCATTTAAATATAATCTAATTGTTTATATTTATAGGTGTGTATGTGTATTGTTGTTAGAATAACATATTAAACAAAAATATATGTGTGTAAACACCTAATTTAGTCTTTATTAAATCAATTTGTATACTTATAAACAATATTAATTTGGTTGATGTTGTCATGATATCGTCTCTAATGATCTTACAACCTATTATATATTTTTAAATTGATTTTCATACATGTAGCACATTTTTAATCTATTCTATATATTCAATGCATTATTAAGTTGTTCCAATATTAATAGTACATTCTTAATTTTTATAAAGACAAAATTAATAATACATTTATCTATAAAGGAAACATGAATTTATTGTAGTCATTTTACAATAACAATTGATTAGATACAATTACATTTATTCATTAATTGCATTTAATTTCTCAAATTAATATACCTAATTTAATTTAAGAGACCTAATTGTACTAAATATAAACAATATAAAATGGTAATTTTATTATTAATCAAATATCCAAATAAAATAGGAAATAACATGACTCATGAAGTAAATATAATGAAATTTAATATTTCTAAGTAATATAATTTAAATAGTAATACATATTTATGACTATAAATACTATATTTAATTACTAAAATTTTATTCTTTTTGTGAAACTTTGTCTTCCATTACTTTCAAAATTATAAAGAGTAATATATATTTATGACTATAAATAATAATAGCATTAAATATTATAAAAAGTTAGATACATTTCAAAAAAAAATTATAAATATACAGTTAAATTTTAAATGATTCAGAATATTTTATTTTACTTAATAATTAAAGATAAAAATTAAGAAATAAATTATCATATGTTTGTTAATTTTATTTTTAATTTTAGTTACTTAAAAATATATAGTATGAACAATAATAATTAAAAATGACAACTTTATAGATAAAGTTAGATATATAAATACTATAATAGTAACATCAACTCTTATAATATTATAAAAAGATTTATATATATATTAAAATTAATAATTTTATAAATATATAGTTAAATTTAAGATTATTCGGAATATTTTTTAATTAATAATTAAGAATATAAATATTTAATTAAAGCTGCACATTGAAATGATGCACAAGAAGATCATGAAATTGGAAGATGTCTATTATATTTAAAAATTGTTTTGTGATAAATAAAAAATTTAATAATTATAACATACTAATGGGTCTTAATGATATTAAAAATAATTACTAATACATGAAAGATAAAATTGTAATTTTAAGCACAAATTACTTTTTTTTATCGAGTATGAAAAAAAAATTACAAACGCAGGTGCTGCACTCTAGAAGGATCAGCAGCTAGATGTATCTTCTTCAAATAGTTTTCATTTGCTGCCCTAATTTGGCGAAATAATGAACACAAATTGCCCTAACGGAGAGTATGTCTGTCTCATGCACCATTGATGCCAACTGATGGAAAGAAGAAACAGAATTCCTTAACATATCATAGATAATCAGAGAATCCGTGTAGCAAGTGATTTTCTGCTATCCTGCATCCCAAGTCAACTTCAAATCGTGAAACACAACAACAACTTCAACATGATTAATACATAGCCTGAAAAACCAGATAACCAACGAGAGTTCATCAATTTTTCCTGTAAATTGTTATTATAATTTCATAATAATATATTTTTTTATTAAATTTACATCTAAAATATTAATTTAAATTATTATTACTATATTTAAATAAAATATATTTATTTTAAGATATTATGTTTATTATTTAAATAAAATAAAATAAAAAGTCAGCATAATATAGCATAATTTTTCTTCACTAGTGTAATTAATTTTTTACTATCTTTCTAACATTTTGTACATTGTTTTAGATCTAATTAATTTTCTATTTCAGTTTTATAAAACTGAATAAACGCTTGAATCATCCTATTAATTTCTTATATATACTCCTATTAAGTTTTAGGGTTTAGTAAGGTGTGTTCTTTTGTTATTTATCTTTTCATTCCTTATTTTTTAGTTTTAACTTAGCACTTCTTTTTTTTTTATTTCACTCTCCTCTTACGATTTTATAAAAAGAGAATCTCACTTATCTCACCCAAAATTACGGCTTGAACTTTTTGATAAAAAAAAAAGTTTTAATAACATTAATGTATTATTCAATGAATTTGGCGATGATGGGTAGTGAAGATAGGGAATGAACACACTTTTAACATCACATAATAACTTATTATATATTATTTTTCTGTGTCTTTTATTCTTTTTTCTTTTTTCTTTCCAAGTGTAACTTTTGTGCTTTTTTTTTTCTTTTGGTTCTCATTTTATTGTTACATTACTTATATATGTTCTTATATTTTTCTTTTTATTATTATATTATAAGTAATGTATATATTTTTAACACTTGTCATTTTGAGCAACAAAAATCAATAACGTAACTTTTACTTTATATATCTTCAACTTACGACAAAATTTTTTTGTTTAACAGGAGATCAAAAGAGCCTATTGCGGTAACAATTTTTCTTCTTGTTTGTTAATTTTTTTATTTGTTATAATTTTTTATCTATGCCTAATTATATGTTTATATATGTTGACTATATAATTTATTATATACTTTAATGTTTATTAATTAATACAAATGAACTATGATGTAAAAAATAATTAATTACTTTCATAAAATAATTTTTTTGTGCATCACACAGATTTACAAAATATATATATATATATATATATATATATAATATAAAAGAAGACTTGATTACATTGTCATTGATACTTGTGTTCACATTAATTATATTTATTATATAATTTTTATAATTTTAAGTTATAAACATATATTTCAAAAGTTAAAGATGCAAAAATTTAAATATTTAAATACTATTATAATAATAATAATAATAATAATAATAATAATAATAATAATAATAATAATAATAATAATAATAATAATAATAATAATAATAATAATAATAATAATAATAATAATAATAATAATAATAATAATAATTATTATTATTATTATTATTATTATTATTATTATTATTAAATATTCTATCAATATTTTTGCTCAATTTTTTTCTTCAAATTAACCAGTTTAAAATAAATTGTATGAATAATAATTATATAAATACATGTTTTAATTTAAAATAATTTATAATATTTTATTTTAATTAATAAGTAAGG
Organism: Mucuna pruriens; assembly: GCA_025330945.1. Taxonomy (NCBI): domain Eukaryota; kingdom Viridiplantae; phylum Streptophyta; class Magnoliopsida; order Fabales; family Fabaceae; genus Mucuna; species Mucuna pruriens. The sequence goes on from JAENHJ010000528.1 coordinate 5,983,282, forward strand.
ATAAAAATTAATAAATAAATTATTATGTACATATATAAGTATATTTTATTATTTAATTAATTTATTAAAATATATTTCACAAACAATAATAATTAAAATAAAATATTTTATAAATATGAATTTAAATTTAAAATGATTCATAATATTTTATACATATAAGTAGAAATTATTTAATTAATTTATTAAAATATATTTTAGAAACAATAATAATTACAAGTAACGGTTTTATAAATATGTATTTAAATTTAAAATGATTCATAATATTTTTTTAATTAATATTTAAGGATATAAATTAAGAAATAAATTATTTTATATATACATAGGTTGTTTTTAATTACTATTGTTTATAAAAAAATATTTTAAAATAAATAAATTAAAAATAAGAAATTTGTAGATATTTAATTAAATTTAAAATAAAAATTAATAGATAAATTTCTATTATATATATATATATATATAAGCCTCAATTTCAACATTATAAATTTTATTTGTATAAATTCAAACTTTCGTAACAAAAACAACAATAATAATATAGTAGTAAGATTCTTTCATATCGGTGAGTTAAAAGATATTATATATTTTTTTCTTATAAATTTATTCCTTACAAAATAATAAATATCCATTATGTATAATAATATAAAACAGTTTTTGAAGTATGCAAAGTTATTACTATTAATAATGTTAGTACAATGTAAAGTAGCATGTAATAATAGTAAAAAATAATAACACATAAATAATAAATAACTTTTATTGAAGAAATTATAAATTAATAATTTTAAAAGAAGTATTAATTATAAACACACATAACATGTTAACATAATATTTATAATAACAAAGATGAAAATCAAATTTATATGTACCAGTCGGACCTCCACTTTATCCAGTCGAGTCCACTCCCTTCCAATCTGCTGAGTCCCATCCTGGCTTGACATCCGATTCAAAGTGTTTATCACTTTACTAGACACTTTGGGACTGTGTATCGATCGGACCTCAACCCTATCGGACAGTTAAGTCCACACCCAGGACAGCCGAGTCCACTCTACCCAATCAAGTCTACTCCCTCCCAACAGGCGAGTCCTTCCCAACAGCCGAGTTCATACCCGGCCAGCCGAGTTCATACTCGGCCAGCCGAGCTCATACCCAGCCAGCCGAGCCCTCCCAACAACTAAATCCACATTCAGACAACCGAGTTCACTCTGTCATCTGAGTCCATCTCGGCAACTGAGTTCATACCCGGATAGTTGAGTCCACTTCGCCAGCCGACTTCATTCCGCCAGCCAACTCCACTCTTTGCCATCCTACTCCGTCTTGGCAACTAAGTCCATCCTAACCAGTTGAGTCTGAACAAATCATACACTAGCATTTAATGCCCTGTAAAAGATTACGTGCTACTGGAACAGCAACAAATGTACCCTATGCACAATGTTTTGCCTCTAGCATAATTTGCCTCTTTAGATACCTCTAGCATAATTTGCCTCTTTAGATAAGACATTGGACTGGAAAGAGAGAAAAAAAAAAAAAGACTTTTATATATATATATATATATATATATATATATATATATATAAAGTTACAAAAGAAAACAAGTTGTTGGTATTATATTCTATTTACATACCACATCATTATATAATTATATATTCATACTTATTATAAATTAAAAATATAATAACATATGCTCAAATAAAAATACAAATATAAAAATTTATAATTTAAATATATACTGTGGGCTGTGCAAATTTAAAATCTAGTTATACGCGTAAGGACTATATATATACTAAATTAATTAAAAATGTAAAGGAGTATGTTAACGGTCGGTGAAGATGATGTCATGAATACAAGCAAACTAGTAACGTTTTAATAAGTTTTTACGTATAGAAATTAAAAATTTGTTACCAATATAAAATTTAAATTATGTGTTTAACCTAAAAAAAAATTATGTACATAGTTATATTGTTAGAGAAGAAGTCTCACACATGTATATCATTATTGATTATCTAATAATAAGGAGCACAAAGCATATTTGGTGAAAGAATATTTTTTTACGTGAGAATGAGATAAATAAATTTAAATTATTATATCTTATTTTAAAATAATAAATTAAAACACATAAAAAATGTTACATATTTTTAAAAAAATAATAACATGACATTAAATATCCAGTCAAAAAGAAAATATATGACATTAAACATCGACCTTTTATATATAATCATATAACTAATATGTAGTTACGTGACTCTCATATAAAAATCTCATTAGATATGCTTCATTTACACATATCTATATTGAATAATTCAAAATCGTCTTATGAATCTTGTTACGGCTCTTACATCATACATATTAAATACATTTTCTATTTTCAATAACTTTTTCATTTTTTTTCTATAAAGACATTGAAGAAGATTTGTAGTAAATATAATATTACTTCTTTTGTATTTTGACCAAGTATAGTCATAATATCAATCAATATATTGAAACAATTGAATGAACGGTCAACATTCTTCATAATAATACCTTCAGACACATGCATACATATATACAGTTTCATCCTTTGAAGCACAGAGGGCTCAACGCTTGTCATTGATTTTTCAGGAAGATCGATTGTGTTGGAAATCAAATGGCATCCATATCAGTGAGAAATAACCGGAGCGGGCCGTCTTCGAGTTTCAGGGCGGATTGGACGGCGCCTGCAAACGTGTTCAACGTAAGAGGCGGACGAAGTGAAGAGGATAACGATGAGGATCTCAAATGGGCTGCCATAGAGCGTTTGCCTACGTTCGACCGCATGAGAAAAGCAATGCTCAATCTTATGCTTGACAATGGAAAAGTTGTGCAGTGCCAAGTTGATGTCACGGATCTTAACTTGCAAGACAAGAAGCACTTATTGGAAAGTCTACTCAAATTTATCCACGACGACAATGACAAATTTCTTCGTAAACTTAGAGACAGAATTAATAGGTAATATCTATCAATATTTTTCGTCGACGTCATCATAATAATATTATTATTATTATTACTAATAAGTGGTCAATATAGTTTATCAATTGACACTCTTTTTTTCTGACTTCATTGACATTTGTTAAATACCAGGGTAGGGATTGAAATTCCAAAAATAGAAGTCAGATACGAAAATTTATCGGTGAAGGGAAATGTGCATGTTGGAAGTAGAGCACTTCCTACCCTACTTAATGTCGCACTCAATAATTTCGAGGTACTTAGATCTGAATGTTTCTTTAAAATCTAGAGAAGAGACGTTGGACAAGAACTCTTTTTGTTTTTCGAATCATAGTTATACTGTTATTTATATAATATTGTAATTTTTTAATTTTTTTACAAAATGACTTTTTTTTTTTTCTTTATAGCACGTTAGTTATTTTATCATACTTTTTTTCTTATTTTCTTTTTGTTATACAAACTTTTATCAAAATAATTATTTAAATACAACTATTATAGACTAGCTTTAACCGTTCGTCTTATATCACTACTAGAAAATTTAAAATTTACTACAAAATAATTTTGTGGCTAATTTTAAAATTAATAGTTATTTTGTAGCTAATTTCTAGTAAAAATAATTAGTTACAAAATTACTACAATATTGAATGGTAGCATGAAATAAGTAGCAAATTAGCTAGGAAAATAATCTTAGTTAATTTGTAGTAAATTTTTTAAAATTTGTAGTTATTTCCTAACTAATTTGTAGTAATAAAAAGTATAAATGAATATAACTTCAATTTAGCTAGAAAAAAATAATTTTCTAGTTAATTAATAGTTAATTAGCTAGGATTTAACTACTAATTTAAATGATAGCTAAAATTAATAGCAAAATCAAAAAATTCTTGTAGTGTATGTTGTTACTAACGTGTCTATGATTCAGTTAAATTTGATATTATATTAATTTTGTTTTAAATAATTGATTTTTATTTATTTGTTGTGCTTGATAGAGGATTTTGGGATTGTTTCGCCTTGCTCCTTCCAATAAGAGAAAAATTCATATTCTTAAAGATGTCAGTGGAATCGTCAAACCATCGAGGTAGCTCATTAATAATCTCGTGAGAATATATTAACTGAAAATATTATCAATTAGCATAGTTTTCAAAGATGGATGAATTTTGCTTTTCTTGTATTTATGGCAATTAGTTCTTAAAGAAAATTACATTTAATGGCATTTAAGACTTATTCTTATTTTATTAATTTAACATGGTAATATCAGGATGACACTACTTCTAGGTCCTCCAGGTGCAGGGAAAACAACTTTTCTTCTAGCACTTGCAGGGAAGCTTGACCATGACTTAAAGGTTCACTCATTCAGATTTTTGTTTGGTTCCTATCAATTTACTTAAGTAATTTCTTCTTAATTAGTTCTTATCATCTCACATGTAATTCTTTTTCACAACAAATTTATTATGATGATCAGGTTTCTGGGAGAATCACTTATTGTGGCCATGAACTAAATGAATTTGTTGCTAAAAAAACTTGTGCCTATATTAGTCAACATGACATTCACTATGGAGAAATGACAGTGAGAGAGACATTAGATTTTTCAGGACGTTGTCTAGGTGTTGGCACAAGGTATGAAATGTTGGAAGAACTTTTAAGAAGGGAGAAGCAATCAGGAATCAAACCAGATCCTGAGATTGATGCATTCATGAAGGCTACAGCCATATCGGGTCAAAAAACCAATTTGCAAACAGATTATGTTCTTAAGGTTTGTAACTTTGGTGGCCGATCAACTTCAAATTAATTAATTATATTATATGTATAAATTTTTTAAGCTTAAATATGTTTTCTATCTTTGAAAATATAATGATTTTATTTTAGCTCTTATAAAAATTTTATTCTTTAGTTTCTTCTATTGATAAAAAAAAAAGTTAATAAAAGTTTTATAAGAATTAAAGCAAACAAAAATCATATTTTAAGGAATAAAAAGCATATTTAAATTCATTTTTTATTTACTTTGATTTCTCTCGTATTTTAACAGATACTTGGATTGGATATTTGTGTTGACACTATGGTTGGTGATAACATGAGAAGGGGTGTCTCCGGTGGTCAAAAGAAGCGTGTCACAACAGGTCAATTACAATCTAATTTTTCAGGGATAGAAGAAAAAATAAACAAAATTACTAGGTTAAAAATAATTTAGTTCAATTAGTGTAAAAAATAGTGTTGTTACCAACATTTTTTTCTTCTGATTTTTTGTTTTTATAATTAATTATAATGGCTTAGAATCTTTGCAACTAACAAGTTGTATATTTAATATATACTTACTGCTTCAGTTGTAACTGGGTGTAGGGGAGATGTTGGTAGGACCGGCAAAGGCACTTTTTATGGATGAAATATCAACAGGATTGGACAGTTCCACCACTTTTCAAATATGCAAGTTCATGAAGCAAATGGTTCATATAAATGATGATACCATGGTGATTTCTCTTCTACAGCCAGCACCAGAGACATATGAACTATTTGACGACATTATCCTACTTTCAGAAGGTCAAATTGTATACCAAGGTCCACGTGAGAATGTGCTAGACTTCTTTGAAAACATGGGTTTCAAATGCCCTGCAAGAAAAGGAGTTGCAGATTTTTTACAAGAAGTAACATCTAAGAAAGATCAGCAACAATATTGGTTTAGAAGAGATGAGCCTTATAGATATGTTTCAGTTCCTGAATTTGCAGAGTCTTTCCATTCGTTTTACATAGGAGAACGCCATGCAACAGAGTTAAAGGTTCCTTATGATAAGAGCCAAACCCACCGTGCTGCCTTAGTTAAAGACAAGTATGGTATATCAAATTGGGAACTACTGAAGGCGTGTTTCGCAAGAGAATGGTTGCTTATGAAACGTGACTTGTTTGTCTACGTATATAGGATAGTACAGTTAACAATCTTATCTATTTTAGCCTTTACTTTGTTCCTTAGAACTGAAATGCCAGTGGGTAATGTTCAAGATGGAAACAAGTTCTTTGGAGCACTGTTTTTTTCTCTAATGAACATAATGTTTAATGGCTTCTCAGAACAAGCCATGATTGTTTCCAGGCTTCCTGTGTTTTACAAACAAAGGGATTTCATGTTCTACCCTGCATGGGCGTTTGCGTTACCTATATGGGTTCTCAGGATCCCCATTTCTTTTCTGGAATCAGGAATATGGGTTGTTCTCACATACTACACAATTGGATTTGCTCCTTCAGCTAGCAGGTACTGTGAGTTTGCTTTTTCTAGAATATAGTCCTTACTTTCTAGGCTAAGTTTAATTTGTCAATTTAAAAGATTTTTACCGTGAAACAATTAGAAATGGTAATAAATATAACTTTTGAAATAGTTATTATAAAATATAACAAAATTATTATTATTGATGATAATTTATAATTAAATGGTAGTATGTCGGTGAATTTGCTATTTATTCTTTAAAAATATTTTTCATTTTGGGTTTGTGGCTATAATAGTATTTTAGTCTACAACGAAAATTCCAAAATTCACACCCATCTTTCTATTTCATCAGATTTTTCAGACAGTTCTTGGCACTGTTCTGCGTTCATCAGATGTCCATCTCTCTATTTCGGCTCGTTGGTGCAATTGGTAGAACACATGTTGTTTCTAATATAGTGAGTGGCTTGAGTTATCAACTAATATTTTTGCTCGGAGGATTTGTTGTCTCCAAAGGTGAGCATCATCGTTCATTTCTTATCTTTTAAAGATATTTTGTTTATGGAAACTTTAAATTTTTTAACATTGAGATTGAATTTGTTATGTTTCCTACTCATCTTTTATTGTTATATGGTTTTAACAAGTACTTATTTCAGCAAAATTTCTTTTATACCTGCAGATGCTATCAAGCCATGGATGATATGGGGCTATTATATTTCTCCTATGATGTATGGTCAGAATGCCATAGTAATAAATGAATTTTTAGATGAAAGATGGAGTAAAGTAAGAAATATTTTTTTCTCATTCTTATATCTCACTACCTATATATGTTACTTATGTTCAAATACAAAGACAAATTCACATTGAGTTTAAATTAATTCCATTAACTCCGAGCATTGTCAAATATGTTTTATATATTTTGCAGCCAAATACAGACTCTAGATTTGATGCACCTACAGTTGGAAAAGTACTTCTCAAGTCTAGAGGCTTTTACACAGAAAATTATTGGTTTTGGATATGCATTGGAGCCTTGTTTGGGTTTATCTTTCTTTTCAACCTTCTTAGCATTATTGCGTTGACTTATTTGAATGGTATGATATATCTATTTGATTTTAATAGTTTGTAAAAGAATGGAAATTTCAACACTACTAAACCTTTCTTTCGATCTAACCAAATTTTCAGCTATTGGTGATGCAAAAGCATTCATCACAGATGAAGATGACAAGAAGAATGAAAATTCAATCTCTGAACATGTCACTGAAGGTAAATCTTGCTTACTCATTGTTATTTATAAAAATGAGGGGTATTTCATTATTGCTCATTCAAGTTTTTAGTTGCTATTGTTCTACTCTACGAAATCGAGATTTTGAACTGCATATTATATTTTCATGGCATTGCATCATTTTTAGAAAAAGAATAATGGCGCGTTATTCTCATGCAATTCAAATTATTGATTGACACTATCATTGCATACTTTGTCCTTCTAACGAACAGGTATAGACATGGCACTGATGCAAGTGAGAAATGCTTCTCATCAAGAACATAGATCAGGAATGGTCCTTCCGTTTCAACCTCTTTCACTTGCATTCAATCATGTGGACTACTATGTAGACATGCCTGCCGTAAGTCAATGAATTCTAAACAGTGCATACCTCCTCGATAATATTGTGATCATTGTCATATCACTTTCATTGTGATTTTTTCTCTCATACTTTCCAAGTAGATTGAAAATGTGGTGTGCACTATATTATAATTAAGATTTTCAATATCAATAACAATTATAATGGAATATCTCATTTTGTTTACATTTTTTTAGTATTATCCTTAATTTTTGTTAAGTAATTATTGTACTTCTTTTGCTACAACATGACTTTTTATAATTAAAATATGTTATGAAAATATAAAAAAAATTACCTATTTATTTTTGTAACATTTTAATAAAGATTATGTTTAAGTTATATTACAAATAAAAATATAAAAAAATATTAATAAAAATATTGATAATATTTTTATAATAAAATATTACTGAGCGGTCTTAATTACCAACCACTTTGAATTTACAAGGATATATATTACCTTCCTTTTTTTTTCATTTTTTCACCTTGGAATTATGAAATGATCTAATTGAAACCAATGCCTTTATATGTTTATCATAATCATTTTAAGTTTTCATAGAAACGTTCCTTCTCTGAAAATTATTGCGACTTGTTTATAGTAAAAAGCTTTTGGTTTTGTTTTATGGTATCAGGAAATGAAAAATCAAGGAATCAATGAAGATAGACTTCAACTACTGCATGATGCCAGTGGTGCTTTTAGACCAGGCATATTGACAGCACTTATGGGTGTTAGTGGTGCTGGGAAGACAACCCTTATGGATGTATTGGCTGGAAGAAAAACAGGTGGATACATTGAAGGAAGTATTAGCATCTCAGGTTACCCAAAGAACCAAACAACATTTGCTCGTGTCAGCGGTTATTGTGAACAGAATGACATTCATTCTCCCTGTGTTACCGTATACGAATCACTATTATTTTCAGCATGGCTTCGCCTTCCATCAAATGTAAATGCAGAAAAGCGAAAGGTGCGTGGGGGGGGGAACAAACTTGTTATATTTCCTTGTCCATTATGAATAAAATAAGTTTTAATGCTAATATTTTTAATTTTGATTTTTGATTGTGATTTTGTTCTATTTTTGTTTGGTGATGCAGATATTTGTTGAAGAAGTTATGGAATTGGTTGAGCTTAAGGTAATCAGAGATGCACTTGTGGGTCTTCCAGGTGTGGATGGTCTATCAACAGAACAAAGGAAAAGACTTACTATTGCAGTAGAATTGGTTGCCAACCCTTCAATCATCTTCATGGATGAACCAACATCTGGCCTTGATGCTAGAGCTGCTGCTATTGTTATGCGAACTGTGAGAAACACAGTAGACACAGGGAGAACCGTTGTGTGCACAATTCATCAACCAAGCATAGACATTTTTGAAGCTTTTGATGAGGTACGTTTGGAATATGAAATGATGAAAGTTCATATGCCAAATGTGTTATTTGTTTAGTTGATTGTTTCTCTATATTGCATAACATGTTCAAATTTGATTTCTCCGTTATTGACTTATTGCAGTTATTGTTGATGAAAAGAGGAGGACAAGTTATATATGCTGGACCTCTTGGTCACCAATCACAGAAGCTCATAGAATATTTTGAAGTATGAAGTTTTTTTTTTTTTATAATTTAGTGGCAATTCTTTTCTTTATATTTAATACGCATATTTTTCTGCAGGCTATTGCAGGGGTTCAACAAATCAAGGATGGCTATAATCCTGCCACATGGATGCTTGAGATCAGCACTCCTTCAATTGAGGCTCAACATGGCATAGATTTTGCGGAGATTTACGCTAACTCTACTCTTTACCGGTAATTTTTTTCCTTTGTGATTTATTACTACTATGCACGTTACACGGTAGAGTACAAGAATTCTAGGTTTGCCAATTATAATTTTATTTTTGTTTATACTTTGTATAGAAGGAATCAAGAGCTTATAGAAGAGCTGAGTACTCCAGCACCAGGTTCCAATGACTTGCGCTTCCCAACCAAATATTCGCAATCATTCTTTGTGCAGTGCAAAGCTTGTTTTTGGAAACAATATTGGTCATATTGGAGAAATCCTCCGTACAATGCCGTTCGATTCTTCTTCACAGTAGCCATTGGGATACTCTATGGCCTAATCTTCTGGAATAAAGCCAAAAATATGTAAGTTAATTAATAATTTACTTATTCATTCTATACGTCTATAATCTTGAAATTAGAAGAAGGCTTTGCTCTTAACTCCTAACTCCTAAGCGTTACGAGTGTATTTGCTAAATATTCTTATGATCTTGCAGATTTAAATTGAATTTCAAGTTAATATTGACTAACAATGTTTTCTAAACTAATTTGGTGGGCAGGCAAAAACAACAAGATTTATTGGATCTTTTAGGAGCCATGTACACTGCTGTGATGTTCCTTGGAACCATGAACACTATGGGAGTGCAGCCAATTATTGACATAGAAAGAACTGTATTGTATCGTGAAAGAGCAGCAGGGATGTATTCAACATTGCCCTATGCAATTAGTCAGGTATGAATGTAAAGCAAGAGAGACCTAAATCATTTGTTCCAATTTATTTACAAGGTTATATATATACAAGTGAATAAAGGCATAACTTTGTTGATTTTAACAAGTAAAAAATTCAGTTGTTGTTTGTTGAATGAAGTTTATGTATCTTTGTTGGACAGATTTCCTTGATATCCTAATGTACTTGATTGATTGTGTAGGTGTTAATAGAGACAATCTATAGCGCCATTCAAACGGCCATCTACTGTCTCATCATCTACTCCATGATAGGGTTTGAATGGACGGCGGCAAAATTTCTCTCGTTCTACTACTTCATGCTCATGTGTTTGATCTTTTACACATTATATGGGATGATGATTGTTGCCGTAACACCGAGTTACCAAATTGCTGCCACTTGTAATTCCTTCTTCTTGAGCATCTGGAACACGTTCTCTGGCTTTGTCATTCCTAGGATGGTACGTCTATGTGTCATATATTTTGATATACTAATTCATAATTTGACGTTGGAAACAGGGTTTTCTTTTGTTTGGCAAATATATTGAATCTTATATTTCTCCTAAATGTTACAGCAAATACCTATATGGTGGAGATGGTACTATTGGGCTGTTCCTAATGCTTGGACACTCTATGGAATTGTTACCTCACAACTTGGTGATCAAAATACACAACTGCAAATCCCAGGAGCTGGAAACATGGGGCTTAAGGAACTACTTAAGGAAAGCTTGGGTTACGACTATCACTTTCTCCCGGTGGTTGCTATTGTTCACATAGCCTGGGTTCTCCTTTTCTTGTTTGTTTTTGCCTATAGCATAAAATTCCTCAACTTCCAAAAAAGATAAGTTCGGATATATCCTCTTATCCCCCAACCCTTTGGATTCAAATGTATGAGTTGAACAGAAATTTGGTTTGTTTTCATATAGCATATATATATAATTTATTTTGTAATCCAACGTCTCTACAATTTTTGCAAATCATAAAGTTGTCAAATAGGGTGTTAGAATTATTAAAAAGTTGCCTTCACTTGTGTAACTCGTGGAAGATGATAATATATAAAAAAATGAAATTTATAAAATGTCAAAATTAACTAAAATTCAATCATTCTATTTTACAATTTAGCATTATAGTACACTGAATAAATAGTTTTTTACACAATTAAAATTTATAATAAATATATTTTTTAATATATAAATTATATTATAATTATAAATTATATTATAATTACAAATTATAATGAATAAACATCTTTGAACATATAAATTATATTTTAAATTTACTATAAGTAGGGATGAGTTAGGTGAAAAATTCAAACCCAAGAAACCTATAAATAAGGAAAAGAACTGCCATTACCAACTGGCTTTTACTGTTTTAGCTAGGAGTACGTGACAATAGTATAAAGTTTTGTTGTTTGTTCAGTTGTACCCAAATTAGTAGGTAACATGTGACACACCTAGTTACTGGCTTGGAGGGATGAAATGCAATATTATTTTAAGTCTGTTGCGCGCGAAAAGTGACAATAAATCATTGGTATTAATTGCATGCCCTTTTTCAAGTAGACAACTTGTTTTGTAACCAATTCACATATATAAATTCATAGTGCAGAAATAAATCAAACAAAATAAAATGTTAAATAAAAACATTTTTTAAATAATAAAAAGTTGATAATGTTGGTAGTAAAATTTTGTTTCAAGAACTCAGCTTCTCAATTTTCAAATAAATGACTTTTTACAATAATTCTAATCAATAAATATATTTTATATTTATAAAAATTAGAATCAATTACCACTTGTGATTTATTCGAATTGACAATATAGTGTTTTTGCCAAGAATATGAGACAGATTAAAAACTTAATTCAATTGCAATTAAGATTTTAATTAGTGTGCAAGATGTTTTGTTGGATTTGTGAAGGCTAAATAAAAAAATATATATACTCATTTTGTCCGTTTTTATCACAAGTAAAAAAAATTGTAAACAAATCATTGAGTCTAATCGAATATTGAATTCGACAAGTAGATCAAACAAGAAATCAACGAAATGCAATGACTGAAGACTTCTCAAAGAAACTTCAGAAATTTAAAGTTTGCAAATAACTTAAAATGTAAATGAAATTTTTTTATAAAGTATGCAAGAAATTTAAAAATAATCGAGAAATAATCAATGTGCAGAAATATAAAGAACTTAGAAAATAGAATGCTTGAATATGAACAGGCGTTGAATTAAAATAAAAGCAATTAAAGTGCATAGAAAGTAGACGATGCTAAAAGATAAATGTGCAAGAATCTTAAAGGGCTGAAAAACATATTACGGACAATGTAAATGACTGAAAAATAAATACATAATTTAAAATAAAGCAAGTAAATTGAATGTAAAACACCATGCGAAAAGGTAAGTTGCATAAAGGTAAATGAAAACAATAAACCAAAAGATAAAAAGATTTGGTAGGTAAATAATATGTCAAGTAGTCTATTAACAAATTTAAAATAAATTTTAATATTATTTAAAAATATAAATTCAAACATAATTCAACTAAAAAATTAAAATTATCCTTAATTTATTTATAAATTTTTGTCTAGCTGTATTTTTAATTAGCTGACTATATATCAAAGAATCTATATTATATGCGTGTAAAAATATCTAGTACCGATTATATAATTATGTAAGATAATGTCATCTGTCTAGATTTGTGCACCTTCAATAATTATTTACAATTGTCACCCCGGATATAGAGTAATTTTAAAACCTTCAACTTACTTACCAAAGTTTTCAATAATTGGCAATTTTCGTCGCATTATTTTTGTCACATGTACTCGGTCTTCGAAATTCTAAAATTCCTTATCATCTCTGGCTAGTAGAATTAATTGAATCTTTGAATAAAAAAAAGGAATTAATTGAATCTTATCTTTACATTCTCAATACTTCCAATTTCTTCCAGATGCGAAAAACTCAAAAAACTAACATTTATTATTAGGTTTGTTATACTTGAGTAGTCTTGATTTTTTAACATTTATAAAATTTTCTAAATGACACCAACAACAGATAAATAATATTTTATTTATAATTTCATAATTTAAATATTAAAATATTGACACTAGAAATCATATTATATATAAATTTTATTTATTACTTTTTATTATATATATTTTGAAAATAATTATAAAAATAAAAAACAATTCATTATTATTTTATTTCAAGATTCATGAAACATTTTTCTTCTAGCCGGTTTTGAAAAGTTGCTTATTTTGATTAAAAAAAATATTTTAACAGTTTTTTTTTTCTTAATTTACTTAATTATTAAACTTTTGGCATATTTATATTAGTTTTGAATCTAGGAGTTTTGTAACTTATATATTATATTATTATTGTAATGTAAGTTACCATGTCAAAGAGTCACTTCACTACTGAGTATATTTGGTAGGAAAAAAAAAGAAAATTAAAAATTAAATACGGAGTATGAAAATATGTAAGAAATAAAATTCAAATAAAAATGTTTAGTTTGAAAGAAATATAAATAAAATTGAGAAGAAATAATATTAAATTTTCTTCATAACTTATTTGGTCTATTACATAAAAAAAAATATAGATAATAAGACTATATATATTACCTCTAACATATATCAAAGATATTATTATTATATAAAAATTAATTATAAAAGAAATTTAATTATATCCTAGGATGGGGGCTCAAAATTGATTAGAAAAAAGGGCTGAGAATCTATTATAAAAAAATTGGTTGACAAACCATTATATAAAAAAAAATTCTTATAAGAAAACGGTAGTAGATAAAATTGATTATGAAATGAAAATCTGGCGTATTATATGAATATTCAATTATAAAAAAATGATTATCATCGAGTTGAGACACGATCAATTTTAGTACTCATACTACTTCCCCCATTTTATTACTTCTCATATTTTATTGTTTTTTTTTTCTATGTGCACTTTTTTTAAGTGAGACCTTTTCTTGTCTCTCAATTTTTATGCTATTTCGGTTTTAGCATCCTTCTCTCCACTCCGCATGGAGAATTGTTTCTTAGGCGAGTCTAACTCTTTCTATTTTTTTTATTATTTGGAGTAAATAATAATTTTTTTTTAAGTTAGTGAGCACTATTACGATTATTTTTTTATAAAAGAATATATAAAATAAGTTCATAAAATATTAAATAAGTATATTTAATTATTTAATGTTATTTTAACCCTTAAATATATATTGCTTAAATGACACCATTTTAAAAATTTTATATTAAAATGATTGTTAATATATTTTTTCTTAAATATTTTAACTTCTTTGAATTTAGAAATGAATAAGAATTTGGAATACACACAAAATAACGAGTAAGTAATTACTTTAGTTCCCCGATTATTTTCTTCTGTACTCCATGAAACATACAAAAGTGTGTATTCATTGAGTGAGTGCGGCATAAATTTTCGGTTTATTTCTTTGAGACAGTTTTCGTAAGTGTGACCACTGTGTATTGACTCACTCTGTAGCATGCCTTGGAGACAGCAGACAGAAGGAGGCACATTTTTCAGAAGATCTTTCTTCATAACACTTCACCATGCCTCGGATGAATCGTGGGGAGACAGCACTAGCAGGCACCAGGTCTTGGGTTGCGAAACCAGACACCAGCCATTGACATCAACCAATAAAATCCTCTCTCCAAAATTTAATATTATTAATTAAGTTCAAAGAATCACATACATGATTTATTAATGCAATGCGCTTAGACGTTTATAACTACTTATCCGACATAGGAGTGCTTGGTGTAAGTCATATTTGAGATACATTCAATGGCATCCACACCAGTGAGAAATGAATTGGTCACAGGAAAAAGAAATCACCGGAGCTGGCCGTCGGCGAGTTCCAGGGTGGATCGGACGGCGCCTACAGACGTGTTATACGTAAGGGGCGGACGCGGCGAAGAGGATAACGAGGAGGACCTCAAATGGACTGCCATGGAGCGTTTGCCTACGTTCGAACGCATGAGAAAAGTGATGCTCAATCTAATGCTTGATAATGGAAAGATTGCGCATTGCCAACTTGATGTCACTCATCTTACGTTGCAAGACAAGAAGCACCTATTGGAAAGTGTTCTCAAATTTGTCCATGATGACAATGAGAAGCTTCTTTGTAGACTTAGACGTAGAATTAATAGGTGTTTGCCAATATCTGAAATCATCATCGTCATTTACTCCTTAACTTTTAAAATTAACACTTTCTTTTTATATATATAAAGACCACAGTTTGGATATTTCAACAAATTATAAAGACTAAAATTAATATTTTAAAAATCAGAACTAAAATCAAAATTTAGAAACTTTTTACCACTAAAAATTCCATTAATCTTTATTATTATTAAGTGATCAATATTGTTTATTTCCACTATTTTTTTTTTGTTTTATTGATGTTTGTTATAATACAGGGTGGGAGTTGAAATTCCAAAAATAGAAGTCCGATACGAGAATTTGTCGGTGGAGGGAAATGTGCATGTTGGAAGCAGAGCACTTCCTACCCTACTTAATGTCACTCTCAACACTTTCGAGGTACCTAGGACATCTACCATCGAAAAGCTTCCATAAATTTTTCTACTATATTTTTAATAATATTTTATAATTTTCTATAATATTATATTTTCTTTATTACTTTCAGTAAAAAATTTCAAATGGATCCCACACTTTCCATTGGAGTGACCCTTAGTTTCGTTTGATTCTCTAAAATTTAGCGTACAAATGATGGAAGAAAATTTTATTGTAATATTTATATGATACTTTTATTTTTTATACAAAATTAATTTCTTTTTTATTTCTTTATATTACCTCAATTATTTTATCACATTTTTTTCTCTCTTTTTCTTCTTATTTTTCTATACAAGTTTATAAAAAAAATTGTATAAATACAGATTTTTAGACTAGCTTTAACCATATGTACGTTATTAACATATCTACGATTTTGTTAAATTTAATATTATATTAATTTTTGTTTTTTATTTATTGTATTTGGTAGAGGATTCTGGGATTGCTTCATCTCGCACCTCTGAAGAAGAGAAAAATCCATATTCTTAAAGATGTTAGTGGAATTGTCAAACCATCAAGGTAGTTTATTAATAATCTCATAAGAATATGTTAACCGAATATAACAATAGTATTAACTAGCAGTTTAACGAAATGGATGAATTTTGCTTTTCTTGTATTTATGACAATTAGTTCTAGAAGAAAATTACAATTCGTTGACGGATAAAATAGGAAATTTATTTAATTTTTATTATTTATTTAATGACATTTAAGACTTATTCTTATTTTATTAATTTAACATGGTAATATTAGGATGACGCTACTTCTAGGTCCTCCAGGTGCAGGGAAAACAACATTTCTTCTAGCACTTGCAGGGAAGCTTGACCATGATTTAAAGGTTCACTCTCATGTCATATTTTTGTTTGGTTCCAATAAATTTACTTAAATAATTTCTTCTTAATTAGTTGTTATCATCTCAGATGTAATTCTTTTTCACAAAAAATTTATGTTATGATGATCAGGTTTATGGGAGAATCACTTATTGTGGCCATGAACTAAATGAATTTGTTGCTAAAAAAACTTGTGCCTATATTGATCAACATGACCTCCACTATGGAGAAATGACGGTGAGAGAAACATTAGATTTTTCAGGACGTTGTCTAGGTATTGGCACAAGGTATGAAATGTTGGAAGAACTTTTACGAAGGGAGAAACAATCAGGAATCAAACCAGATCCTGAGATTGATGCATTTATGAAGGCTACAGCCATATCGGGTCAAAAAACCAATTTGCAAACAGATTATGTTCTTAAGGTTTGTAACTTAATTCCATGGTTGATCAACTTCATATTAATTAGTATTACTTCTAGGTTTCTATATGTGTACAAATTTTTAAGCTTAAATGTTTTTTATCTTTGAAAATATGATGGTTTTATTTTAGTTCTTACAAAAAATTCATTCATTTTTAGTCTCTCATTTGATAAAAATTATATGGCTTTACCAAGCACTAAAAGCACGTAATTTTTATAATTTTTAAAGGTAAAAAATGAATAAAAGTGTTATGGGAATTAAAACAAACAATAGTCATGTTTTAAGGAATAAAAAATATATTTAAAATATATCTAAACTTATTTTTTATTTACATTAATTCTCTCGTATTTCAACAGATACTTGGATTGGATATTTGTGCTGACGTTGTGGTCGGTGATAACATGAGATGGGGTATCTCCGGTGGACAAAGGAAACGTGTCACGACAGGTCAATTATATAATTATTTGTTCACAAAAGAATAGAAGAAAAAAAAAAAGAAATCGATGAAAGAATAGAAAATTAGAATTGTTAGAATGAGTAGATCAATAGAGCTTTACAATGTAAATATGTAATTTATATACATGAGAGTCAAACTAAAATATAATTAATTATTTAACTAATCATATTAGTAACAAAAGAAAAAGTTATAGGAGTGGACCTTGACTGCTCTATGATGAGTTAGAGCAATTAGAAAGCATATTATTCTTTAATAAATTAGTTAGATGACCCATGCAGTATACATATCATGTTTATTTTTACGCATGTATTAAAATGACTTGTAATATACACGTAGTATATTAATTTTTTTCTTTAATATTAAGTAAAACATGTTGACATGTAGTCTATATATAGAAACTCAAATGAAAAATTATATTTATAAGGTAAATTAAGTAAGCATATAATTGTGTATGTAAGTTATCGGTCAAAGTAATTTGGATTGATGATTTAAATTTTCTGTAATATTTAGCTTAAAATCAAAAGGTAGGTTGAAAGTAAAGGTAATTAGAATGAATTCAGTTGGAGGAAAATGAAGAATTTGAGAATTACTGTATAGTCAGAAAACAATATTGTCTAAACAACATGTATTTGTTTATTTATAATCAACCTTCAAAGAAGTTTCAGTCATACGATTCCCCTCGTCATAGCAACTAAATCGATGAGAGAGAATTAATACAATCAAATACCCATATTATAAACGTATTTATAAATATAAATGAAATGTTACAAAATTAAATATTTTTTAAAAAATATTAGTTCAATTAATAGAAGATTATTTTATTTGTTATAAAAAATAAAATATAAGTACAAGAGTTTTGAATTTTTATTTTTAATTTTTTAATATTTTTTAATTAATAAAATATTATATTCATAATAAATTATAAATATACTATTATATTTAATTTGATGTTGATCGCAGAGAACTGAGTATTGATTTAAAAAATTAAAATATTTTTATTAAATTACTAATATTCATTTAATATAATATAAATAAGATTTAAATATTTTTGATAGATATGGAAGTACTAAATTAGCTAAAGTTAAATTACAAGGAAAAAAATATAGGACTTCGTTAAATAATTTTTTATCATTAGAATATTTTTAAATAACTAAAAATAGAGAAAAAATATCTTATCATAATGAATAGTTTCATTGAATCATAAAATATAAAAAAGTTTTGTTAACGCAAGGATAATTTTAAATAATTAAAATAAAAAGTATATGAAAAACATTTATAAATTAAAAATGTGCGTTGAGAAGAAAATAAGTTACAAATCTCTATCCTAAAAAAAAATTACAAATCTCGATTGTACTTTAGTGGAGTAGGATTTTGTATTTGAGAAAGGGGAAAAACATGAACAGTTATCAGCGTCGTAACGAGATAAATGTAAATAAATATATAAGTGTTTTTTCAACTATAATTTTTTTTTTTTTTACCTTGAGCGACAGCTGCGTCTCTTTTTTTTTCTAATTTTTTACCATTATAAAAAAAAAAAGGAGCTTAGGAATATCGGCGAAGCTGCTCCACGGGTTCGGGAGTTACCTAGTGAGTGTACAGCAAAATATAATAGAAATAATAGATTAGAAGAAGTAAATTTGGGCGGAAAAATAATATGGAAGAAGTGGATATGTATTTTTTTAATTAATATTTTATAGACAGGGAGTATTTATCAATTTTGTGGATAATTTTTATTTAAAATTTTGGTTAATTATATAATTTTTTTATTTATAAAATTTAAATTTAAAATTTTATTTAAAAAATAAGAATCAAATTCTACTCGACCGATATAATGGCCATAATTATTACGTGTTTAAATAAGAATATTGTTGTTTTATACAAAGTAAATGGATTTTCAACGGTGAGTATGTAACATTTTTTTGACATAATTTTAATTTTTTATGAATTTAATTAAAATATATTGGCAGTATATTAATTAATTATATATAATAAGTTTGTTAATTTTAATAGTAATTAACTTAAAAGTAATCCCAATTATAATTTTTAATGATAAAAATTAAAATTTTATTATTTGATAAAACACTATATTGGACACACTAGATAATGGACCCATACCCAAATTTATTGAAGAAATGGTGTTGTTACCAACTATTTTTTTGGGATGCTTCGAATTTTTGCAACTAACCACTTGTATATAAACATTTGTAGTTATCTATTAATATATACTTACTACTTCAATTGTAACCGGTGCAGGAGAGATGGTAGTAGGACCAGCAAAGACACTTTTTATGGACGAAATATCAACAGGATTGGACAGTTCCACCGCTTTTCAAATATGCAAGTTCATGAAGCACAGGGTTCATATCATGGATGAAACCATGGTGATATCTCTTCTACAACCAACACCAGAGACATATGAACTATTTGATGACATTATCCTACTTTCAGAAGGTCAAATTGTATACCAAGGTCCACGCGAAAATGTGCTAGAGTTCTTTGAAAACATGGGTTTCAAATGCCCTGCAAGAAAAGGAGTTGCAGATTTTTTACAAGAAGTAACATCTAAGAAAGATCAACAACAGTATTGGTTTAGAAGAGATGAAGCTTACAGATATGTTTCAGTTCCTGAATTTGCACAGTCCTTCCATTCATTTCACATAGGAGAGCAGCTTGCAAAAGAGTTGAAGGTACCTTATGACAAGAGCAAAACCCACCCAGCAGCCTTAGTAAAGGACAAGTATGGTAAATCAAACTGGGAAATATTGAAGGCATGTTTCTCAAGAGAATGGTTGCTTATGAGACGTGAATTGTTTGTCTACGTATATAGGATAGTACAGTTAACAATCTTATGTATTTTAGCCTTTACTTTGTTCCTTAGAACTGAAATGCCAGTGGGCACTATTGAAGATGGAGAAAAATTCTTTGGAGCACTATTTCTTTCTCTAATGAACATAATGTTTAACGGCTTCACAGAACAAGCCATGATTGTTTCCAGGCTTCGTGTCTTTTACAAACAAAGGGATTTTATGTTCTACCCTGGATGGGCGTTTGGATTACCTATATGGCTTCTCAGGATCCCCATTTCCTTTGTGGAATCAGGAATATGGGTTGCCCTCACATACTACACAATTGGATTTGCTCCTTCGGCTAGCAGGTATTCTTGTTTTGCCTTTTCCAAATTTACTCCTTATTTTGCTGCTTTTTAGCTATTATTTTTCAAAAAGTTTAATTTTTATATAACATCAAAGTATAAGATTTTACACTGTTAAACAATTAAATTGTTGAAGATTTCACAATAATTCATGTGATAATTTGAATAGTGTATATAAATAGGTCAATATTTATCATATTAAGAAAATAGATTTAAATCTAATTCAATCTTCCTTATAAGAGGAGAATTGTCTCTCACTTATACATAATCATGATAAGTATGATTTTTTAATTATGATAAAAGTTAAGAAAAAATTAACTATGGAAATGCGTAGACTATTTACTATTTTTAAAATATTTTTTATTTTTCAGTTTGTAGCCATGATAATTTTTTAGTCTACAATGAAAAAATATGAAATTCACACCAACTCCTTCTATTTCATCAGATTCTTCAGACAATTCTTGACACTGTTTGGCGTTCATCAGATGTCTATCTCTCTATTTCGGCTAGTTGGTGCAATTGGTAGAACACACGTTGTTGCTAATATACTGAGTGGCTTGACTTTTCAAATAATATTTGTGCTAGGAGGATTTGTTGTATCCAGAAGTGAGACATCATCATTCATCTCTCAATCTTTTTAATTTATGAAAACTTTAAAATTTGTAACATTGAGATTGAATTTGTTATGCTTCCTACTCATCTTTTATAGTTATATGGTTTTAACGAGTACTTATTTCAGCAAAATTTCTTTTATAACTGCAGATGATATCAAGCCATGGATGATATGGGGCTATTATGTTTCTCCTATCATGTATGGTCAGAATGCCATAGTAATAAATGAATTTTTAGATGAAAGATGGAGTGAAGTAAGAAATATTTTTGTCTCATTACCTATGTTACTTGTGTTCAAATACAAAAACAAATTTATATTGCATCTAAATTAATTCCATTAACTCCGACCTTTGTCAATTATGTTTTATATATTTTGCAGCCAAATACAGACTCTAGATTTGATGCACCTACAGTTGGAAAAGTACTTCTCAAGTCTAGAGGCTTTTACACCGAAGATTATTGGTTTTGGATATGCATTGGAGCCTTGTTTGGGTTTATCTTTCTTTTCAACCTTCTTTGCATTATTGCATTGACTTATTTGAATGGTATGATATATCTATTTGATTTTAATAGTTTGTAAAAGAATGGAAATTTCAACACTGCTAAACCTTTTTTTTGATCAAACCAAAATTTCAGCTATTGGTGATTCAAAAGCATTCATCACAGATGAAGAAGACAAGAAGAATGAAAATTCATTCTCTAGACAACACGACATTAAAGGTAACTCTTGCTCATTCAAGTGTATTTCGTTGTTATTTATAAAAATGTCGGGTAGTTCATTCTTTCTTGTTCAAGATTTTAGTTGCACTAGTTCTACTTTATGAATTTGAGTTTTTGAACTGCATATCATTTTTTTCATGACATTACATCATGTTTAGAAAAGAATAATAACGCGTTATTCTCGTGTAATTCAAATTATTGATTGATGCTATCATTGATTACTCTGCCCTTCTGACGAACAGGTGATATGGCCGTGAGAAGTGCTTCTCATCAAGAACGAAGAACAGGAATGGTTCTGCCATTTCAACCTCTTTCACTTGCATTCAATCACGTGGACTACTATGTAGACATGCTTGCTGTGAGTCAATGAATTCTGAACAGTGCATACCTTCTCGATAATATTGTAATATCACTTTCTTTGTGATTAGCTTTTCTGTCATACTTTCCTAAACAAGTAGACTAAAAATGTGGTGTGTACTATAAGATTTTCAACACACTTAATAAGATGACATGGAGTGGTCATGGTCTTACCAACCACTTGAATGCATATAATAATACAATATTTCTGGTTTTTCACTTGGAGCTATGCAAAGATATTCTAATTGAAATCAATGGCTTCATATGTCCATCAAAATCGTTTTAAATTTTCATAGAAACGTTGAACTTCAAGCCTCTTGAGAAAATTACTAGGACTTGTGTATAGTAAAAAGCTTTTGGTTTTGTTTTATGGTATCAGGAATTGAAAAATCAAGGAATCAATGAAGATAGACTTCAACTACTGCATGATGCTAGTGGTGCTTTTAGGCCAGGCGTATTGACAGCACTTATGGGTGTTAGTGGTGCTGGGAAGACAACCCTTATGGATGTATTAGCGGGAAGAAAAACAATTGGATACATTGAAGGGAGTATTAGCATCTCAGGTTACCCAAAGAACCAAGCAACATTTGCTCGTGTCAGCGGTTATTGTGAACAGAATGACATTCATTCTCCCTTTGTTACTGTATACGAATCACTATTATTTTCAGCATGGCTTCGCCTTCCTTCAGATGTAAATGCACAAACGCGAAAGGTGTGTGAGGACAAACATTGTTATATTTTCTTGGCCTTTATAAATTAAGTAAATTATAATGCTAATATTTTTATTTTTAATTTTGATTTTGTTCTATTTTTGTTTGATGATGTAGGTGTTTGTTAAAGAAGTTATGGAATTGGTTGAGCTTAACCCAATCAAAGATGCACTTGTTGGCCTTCCAGGATTAGATGGTTTATCAACAGAACAAAGGAAAAGGCTTACTATTGCGGTAGAATTGGTTGCCAACCCTTCAATTATCTTCATGGATGAACCAACATCTGGCCTTGATGCTAGAGCTGCTGCTATTGTTATGCGAACTGTGAGAAACACAGTGGACACTGGCAGAACCGTTGTGTGCACAATTCATCAACCAAGCATAGACATTTTTGAAGCTTTTGATGAGGTACGTTTGGAATATGAAATGATGAAAGTTCATATGCCAAATGTGTTATTTGTTTAGTTGATTGTTTCTCTATATTGCATAACATGTTCAAATTTGATTTCTTCGTTATTGACTTATTGCAGTTATTATTGATGAAACGAGGAGGACAAGTTATATATGCTGGACCTCTTGGTCACCAATCACAGAAGCTCATAGAATATTTTGAAGTATGAAGTTTTTTGTTTTTCTTTTTTATAATTTAGTGGCAATTCTTTTCTTTATATCTAATATGCATATTTTGCTGCAGGCTATTGCAGGGGTTCAAAAAATCAAGGATGGCTATAATCCTGCCACATGGATGCTTGAGATCAGCACTCCTTCAATTGAGGCTCAACATGGCATAGATTTTGCGGAGATTTATGCTAACTCTACTCTTTACCGGTAAGTTTTTGCCTTTGTGATTTATTACTACTATGCACTTTACACGGTAGAGTACAAGAATTCTAGGTTTGCGAATTATAATTATATTTTTGTTTATACTTTCTATAGAAGGAATCAAGAGCTTATAGAAGAGCTGAGTACTCCAGCACCAGGTTCCAATGACTTGCGCTTCCCAACTAAATATTCGCAATCATTCTTTGTGCAGTGCAAAGCTTGTTTTTGGAAACAATATTGGTCATATTGGAGAAATCCTCCGTACAATGCCGTTCGATTCTTCTTCACAGTAGCCATTGGGATACTCTATGGCCTAATCTTCTGGAATAAAGCCAAAAATATGTAAGTTAATTAATAATTTACTTATTCATTCTATACGTCTATAATCTTGAAATTAGAAGAAGGCTTTGCTCTTAACTCCTAACTCCTAAGCGTTACGAGTGTATTTGCTAAATATTCTTATGATCTTGCAGATTTAAATTGAATTTCAAGTTAATATTGACTAACAATGTTTTCTAAACTAATTTGGTGGGCAGGCAAAAACAACAAGATTTATTGGATCTTTTAGGAGCCATGTACACTGCTGTGATGTTCCTTGGAACCATGAACACTATGGGAGTGCAGCCAATTATTGACATAGAAAGAACTGTATTGTATCGTGAAAGAGCAGCAGGGATGTATTCAACATTGCCCTATGCAATTAGTCAGGTATAAATATAAAGCAAGAGAGATTTAAATCATTTGTTCTTACTTGCAAGGTTATAATATACGGGTTAATAAAGGCATAACTTAGTTGATTTTAACAAATAAAGTTATGTATCTCTATTGGACAAATTCCCTTTATAGATATTTCTGTTCGTAATGTACTTCATTGATTGTGTAGGTGGTTATAGAGGTAATTTATAATGCCATTCAAACAACCATCTACAGTGTCCTCATCTACTCCATGATGGGGTTTAAATGGAAGGTGAGGAAATTTCTTTCGTTCTACTACTTCATGCTCATGTGTTTGATCTATTACACGCTGTATGGGATGATGATTATTGCCCTTACCCCGAGTTACCAAATTGCTGCCACTTTTAATTCCTTCTTCTTGAGCATCTGGAACACGTTCGCTGGCTTTATCATTCCTAGGATGGTACGTGTATATGCCATTTTGATATATTAATTCATAACTCCATGGTAGATACGTGGTTCTTTTTCTTCTTTCTTTTTTTGCATATACATCGAAACTTATATTTCTCCTAAATGTTACAGGAAATTCCTATATGGTGGAGATGGTACTATTGGGCTACTCCTAATGCTTGGACACTCTATGGCCTTGTTACCTCTCAACTTGGTGATGAAACTGCACAAGTGGAAATCCCAGGAGCTGGAAACATGGGGCTGAAGGAACTACTTAAGGAAAGCTTGGGTTATGACTATCACTTTCTCCCAGTGGTTGCTATTGTTCATTTAGGCTGGGTTCTCCTTTTCTTGTTTGTTTTTGCCTATGGCATAAAATTTCTGAACTTCCAGAAAAGATGAGTTGGGATCCTCTTATGTATCCCCTGACCCTTTGGCTGCAAATGTATGGATTATGTCATTTGAACTATGGTAAAGAAGTTTGGCTGATTTTCATATGGAAATATAAAATTTATTTTGTAATCCATCACGACCCAGGAAACGGAGAAGCCTCCAGCTTCTTGTTATTGTTGTCGTGGTGGGGGATTTGATAAGTAGTTCATGGACCCATTTGTTTGGCCCACAACTTGCTAAAGGCTAGATTGAGCTAGGAATTTTTTGACCTGGTATTCAATTGGTCCAGTTCGACCCAAAAATGTATTTGATTCATTTATGTGTTCTTCCGATAGGAAGCTTGTCCAGAGCCATTCTTGTTAGTGCCTCATCTCTTTTGCACAAACGATCAATTTTCACCCTCCATAGCTCCCAATGTGTTTACAATTAATGACAAGAAATGATACAAGTATCTTTTCATGGTTTCTTTAGGCTACCACCAATATTGTTTGACAAACTAGTCTCTACAAGCTAAACTAGTATTTTGAACCTCTCCAAGTTATCAATATTTTAAACCTTTACATGTTACCCTCAACCACAAACCACATTTATTCTTAGGAGGAAAACAATCAGTTATTAACTTCTGCAGGTTACTCTCAACCAAAGAACTACTCCTATTATTGGGAGATAAACAACCAATATTCTTAACCTATGCAGGTTACTCTTAACCACAGAACCAAATTGTTCTTCGGAGAAAAATAATAAGTATTTTCAACCTTTGCAAGTTATTCCTAACCATAGAATATCACTTGTTCTTGGGAGATAAACAATCAGTATTTTCAACTCAACCACAAAACAATAAATATTTTTGAGAGATAAACATCCAATATTTTCAACCTTTATAGGATTGAGTCAATGTTCTTTTATCCCAGGCTCTACAAGTAGCTTTTTGAACCTATATTCTAAGCTATCAAGCCTTCGGCCATAGGCTTCACACAACACTTCTCTCTCAACGAAACCTCAAACTTATTTGGTTTGGGATAAATATAACTTACACAATATAGTAGGCAGTGCTTTTGGCGATATTACAACATAAAAACACATTGAGTGAATAATCTTGAAGCTACAAGTTAAACACGCTCCATATGCAACCTTTTTGTAGTTCAAAAGGCTTCTAAAGTAGGAAGGAAGAGTTGAATCACATTTCAGCAAATTGAAGCTCTCTGTTTCATGTATTGCAGTTGTCTTTTGTCATTATATAGAGATCTAGTCAATATAGTCATTAGATGACTGTTAGAGACCTTTTCCACCTTTAGGACAATCGCATCAGCTTTCCGTGCTTTGTAGAAAAGTTATTAGCTTGTTTTTTTACTTTACAGTTGTCACAATGTCTCTGTTAACTAATTATTATGAGCATACATTTTGAACAAACTTTTAAAGGAAGTATTTTGAGACACCTTCTAAAGTGGCTTGTTTTTGAAGAACTTTTTCGAAGAATTGTTCTGAAGTGACATTATGTTGTATTTTTTTATGCTCTACTCTGAAAGAGAAATGCTGCTTTCTAATCAAACTACCTTCAAAAGCTTTCAAAAGATGGGGTTTTCTAATTATTTATTATGCAGTTTATACTTAATTCTTTAACAACATATGAGCACTCTAATGCATCCATCTGATGATATGTCCTGTGAAGATTTTATGATGTAGATGGAAAGTAACTCAAGGATTCTTCTTGTAGGAATATTTTGATGATATATCTTGATAGTCTTGTATTCCAGTATTCTTAGATGTAGCTTACTGATGTGCCACCATTCTAATATAATTGAAGCATTAGAAGATGAAGTGCTTCTAATTAATGTATTCCATCTTGAACTTGTATTAACATTCTGATGTCTTGCTCCAAGTCTTTTCTTAATCATCATGGAAGACATTCTTGCGATCATATTGTGTTGGAGACATATCTTCCTCGAATCATTCAAAGTCTATTAGTGATGAAGTTTCATTATGAGTGTGACATCTCTCTAATCACACTATAGCTCTAAAGACATGTTCTTTCTTATATAGGCTTAGTCTTCTAAATGTGTACCAAAATGCTTCAAAGCTTTTTCTTACTGAACTTTCTAGTAGGTATTCCAATCCTTCTAATATTTCATTCTAAAGAGCCTTTATGAGCAGAAGATGAATATTTTTACTTGTATATTTTCCTACACATGTTTCTTCATAATTGCTCTTCGAGAACACTATTTCATTTGTCCTTGAGTAATGATTTCTTTACTTGGCTGAATCATTCTTTGCATTAAATGTGTTTTTTGAGTTCATATCAGTATTCAACTTAGGAAATTTGGAATCTGTTTTTAGTGTTCTTGATTCAAGTCTGTTAGCTTTTCTAAGTAACGCATATTAGTCTTTCGAATTCATCTTTGTCAACTGTTGTTCTAAGTTACTAATTGCATCTTTCTAAATACACTTAACCAAATTCATTAGTAATTTTTTACTTAGAAGACTTATAGTTTATCTTCAAAAGTTTATCCTAATTAAAACATAAGGACTTTGAACTCAACGAAATATACTATTTAATTTATTAAAAAAATATTCTTATTCATTTTTAAAAATTAGAAAATAACTATAAAATAAGCTAAATTAAAAAAATTTACAAGGTTAATTAAAAAAATGGAAAACAAAAAAATAAAGGAGCGAAATTAATAATTAGATAAAAATAAAAAAGCTAAAATTATAATATATATATATATATATATATATATATCATTTAACAAATTTAGTAAATATTTTTTTATTTTATTCACTTTTAACTTGTGTGTAAAAAGAAAAAAATTTCAAAAAACATATATTATAAAAAAAATTTAAAATATAAATATAAAAATAATAATATATAGATGAAATAAAAATTAATTTTCTTTTAACAAATTTAGTAAAAGTTATATATATATTATAAATAAATTCATAGTTTTTACCTTTAACTTATACATCTTTTTATTCAACATAATCAAACACAATACTAAAGAGTCATATTCAACTAACTATGTTAAATTGCATTGATTTACCTTTAACTTAAATATTTCCACACATGTAGTTGCACAAAAATATATAATTTTTTATTATTATAATAAAATAATATTTAATTATCATGTGATATTTTTTTTAAGTTAAAGATAATGGGAAATCTTCAAAAATTCATGTGAGATTTTAAATTAAATATATAATATGAATCATTAAATTATTTTAATTAAATTTTATTATTCTTATCTTATAGTTCGTGACCTATAGCCGGCAGATAGGGGCGGAGTTTGCTTGCTCTTCACTCAGGGGCTGCTCCTAAACATGCTCTTCTTCTTTCCTTGGGTGGAAATGAGAACCTAGTTAAAGTGCCTCATAAGGGCGATTATCGCAAGTTTTTATCTAATCTTTATTACATTTATCATTTTTAGTAATATGTATTAGAAAAATATTATTAATATTTTTTTTACTAACATTTTTTTATATATCTAGTAATATTTATTAAATATAAAAATATTACTAATAATATTTTCAACATGGTTCAAATATAATATTTACTAAAGTGTTACTAAAATTAATAGATAATATTTTTTAAATATTTTTATAACATCTTTTAAATATTATTAAAAAATCATGTATATTGTAGTGTACGTTTTCTCTTTATATAAACACTATAATTAAATATTTTTATTTCTAATAATAATAATAATTAGGAGCTTTTACCTTATACAAAGAAAAATAAGAAGGAATGAAATTAATAGTTAGATAAAAATATAAATATATATATATATAATTTAAAAAAATAAAAAGTAAAAATATCATTTTACAAATTTAGTAAATATTATTTATATATTATATAAATAGATTCATAATTTTCACTTTTTAACTCGTGTGTGGGATACGTGGAACCAAAAAAATGTCATTTAACCAAAAATAATATAAACATATTATAAAATTTTAAAAAATAAAAGTAATAAAATTTAGACAAAAATAAAAGTTATAACTATAATAATTTTTAAATAGATATAAAAGTATTTTTTTAACAGACTTTTATATATATATATATATATATTCTACTTACATGTGGACGTGGACATATGTATCAACCCCATTTAGTTCAAGTCCTTTAAGCACGTAGTAAAAAATTAAAATTCTGAACATTGTGTATGAAAAAAAATATTTTAAAAAAAGAGTTAGCACATAAGATTAAAAATTTTAGTGATCAATTGAATTTTTTTTAATTATATGTAAAAAAAAACTAGTATACTTTTATGTGTATATATGGTACTAAGTGATAATTTTAACTATTGTGAGAAAAAAAAAATTAATTACACATATTAAATTATAATTAATGGTCTGAATTATGTATTTAATTATAAATATTGCGTAAATTTTTTGAATTAAAGACCAAGTAAAATATTTAAAAATTACGTCAGACTTTAAATTAAATACATAATCTAAACATTAAATAATTGTAATTAATTTTGTTTGTGTCGCATAATAACTAAAATTCTTATTTAATACTCTCTCAATTAAAATTTGTTATCTCTAAAAGTAATTGTTTTTCACAGTAGCTCATGGTATCTAAGCTATAAATGAAATAAATAATATGATAAACTGTCAATATCATACCAGGATCAGCATGTTGCAATTTTTTACCTTCCGAGTTCCAACATCTCAGACAGGAAGGGACTCTCGAACCACAAAAACATTTTTATATTTTTGTAATAAAGCGGTGCTCGTAGGATACTTTCTACATAAGTCAAGTTTGTTGTCCCTTTATCCCTTGTTGGTATGTAATTATTAGTTCATTCAGTAGCCTCTCTATAATTATTATATTTTGACAACATAGAATAGATTATCTACAGAATCTAAGTTTCCAATTTAATTTAAGGGTCTGATACGAAGAGAACCGTTAAAATAATTTAAGGAATTTATGCGTTCCCTGCATAATCATGTTTTATTTTCTAATATTTTCGTACAAATTGATGTCAGTAATATATTCTTTCATATACTCGAGTATTCTTTTATATACTCCATTAAAATTTATAAAATTATATTTTATATTTTTAATAAAATTTAGTGAATAATAAAATATTTTAAAAAAATATATTATTATCCTAGTTACATTAATCCGAGTAAAACTGATCTTGAATTGGTTAGGTAAAGTCTTGATTTTGAATTTTGTAGATGAAAAAATGTAATAAATAAGAAAATTCACTAAAAATAATTAATTAAAATTTAAAAAAAATTAATCATACAAAAATTAAATATTTTGTAACTATATAATACATTTAGAGATATTATTTTCTTGAACATATTTGATTGATATTAATAATTTTAAATAAAATAATTTTAATTAAAAATTAAGAAAAATAAAAGTGGAAGAGACCATGCGAAAGAAAGAAATGGAGAGAGATAGTTATTGTAGAGATAGAAAAATATTAGCGAAATTCTATCTAATCTTTTGTATCATTTTTATCATTTAGTTAAAATTTATTAAAAATAACAAATTATGTAAAATTTATTCTTATTTAACGAATTTTTCTTAATTTATTGTTATTCATCTAAATTTATAATTTTTAATCAATAATAAAAACTTAAAAAATATATATAACATACGCTAGTATCTTTTTAAATTTTATTCTCATAAAAATATAAGATATCCACTCTTTTAATATCGTGAGAATAAAAAGAAGACACATATATATACTTTTAAAAAACTTATACCAAACTTAAAAATATGATATTCTTAGTACACTTTCCAAAAATGTTTTTAATACCGTGAATGAAATACATCATTTTGTAAAAAATAAAGGTAGATATTTGAGCTTGGTAGTGAGCATGAGAAAGGGGACACAAAGCAAGGCATATACTTGTCACAACGCAAAAGATCCTTTTATCTTCCGTGTAACTTTTTCCTTTCCTTTACGTTACACACAAAAAGAAAGAAAGAAAGAAAGAAAAAATCAAAGAGGCGCGTCCATAGCCAGACATTTCATATCCTGGAGGCCATCCTAAAAAGGCCTTGTTATTTGTTTGGCCGAGACAATGGACGATCAGAATTAAAGAACTGAGCCCAGTGGGCCCCATTAATTCCATCACCATGCTATTTGGACTGTAAGCACACGTTGCAGCAGCATCACTTGCAGTCACGTTGTCACCTCAACCCAGATAACACCACCCTTCACCGTACAATTTCATTTTCTTTATTATTTAAATAAATTCGTTTATTGCCTCAAGAATTCAATATATTTATATATAATACCTCCAACTCATTCTCATCCTTCTCTTGGTACTTTGGACTCAATACATTCTCAACTGTGGATCTGTTCTCCTTGCACCGAAAGAGCATTCTCTTCTTCTGTTCTTCCTGAATCCCAATCTCACAGAAACTAAACCCTAAGCTTAGAGAAAGATGGTTTACACCATCTCGGGAATTCGATTTCCGGTTGTTCCTTCGCTGCACAACTCGAGCTTCCGTGGCGATCGCAGGACTGCATGTCTTCCCATTTTTATCAGAAAGAATTTCTCTCGTAATGAACCTCCCTCATTTTAGACTTTCTGCTTTTACGATTCCGTTGCATTCCTCTCTTGGTGAAGTTATGTGAGTAGTACTTGCTAATTCTGGATTTGATTGGTTTTTTATTTTTTATTGTCGTATTTATCATCATCGGCGTCATCATCATAATAATAATATTTTTCATTATTATTATTATTCTTATTTTTGTTCTTTGCTTTATTAATTATTAATTAAAGAACATGCATCGACTGAAACTTGTTCGTTTGGTTTTGATTCCATGTTAGAAGCGAACGGTAACTTAGTGAAGCTGAAACGTGAGATTCCGGTGGTACTGTTCGCTTCGTAGGTTGGACTTCGATTATGTGTTCAATTTCAGAGCATTTTGAGGTTAAAGATTTTGCCGTAGCTCTGTTTTGTGACGGCGAATACATCTGTTACGAACTGAGATAATCGATTTTTATTTTATGACTTTGTGTGACTGTGACTGTGATTGGATGAATTATAAGGTTTATCGGCGTTTTCATAATTCGTTAGTCAAATGCAGATAAAGCAAAGGATGTAAACTTTGGTTGTTTTTACATTGTAAATTAGAGTCATACGTTGCACAACAAGTGCTACCCTGTAAAATTCCAATGTGTTGATGTAATAATTATATTGATTAGATTAGAATATGATCGAACATGAATGTCGTTTTTTTTTTGTTGTTGACAATTTATTTATGCATTAATATAATTTTTTAATATGTGAAGCCACTGTAAGTTGGTAACTGATAAACCAAACATTTGAAAAATTCTGGATTAGCATTTTATAAACTACAGAAAGAATGTATAATATTAGCTATTGTAATAGAGTCATTCTTTTAGATTCAATGTAGACAAAATCTGTTTCATCGAGTTGTAGACTTATAGTTGCAATGCAGGGTAAAGTAATCCGACTTTCATATATGTTTCTTTTAATTACATTACTTCATATAAAATTTGTAGTTGAATCCCATTACTTTACTCTTTTTTGTTTGTTCAGAATATGAATTGAATGATTGAATCATAATTGTATAAGGTTTGATGATGAAAGGGAAATGATCTGTTATCTGAATGGCTATGTTTGAACAAACCATCATAGTGTGAAATTATGCATCATTTGACTTGTGAAACTGGCTATCAATATTTATTGATTGATATTTGATAAGTTTAAATTACTAATACATCAGCATAATAGTGATAAAAATAGGAAAGGCAAAGAATGTGATATATCTATTTTACTTTGGATGAACATAAAGTTCAATCTAGTTTGTGTGTGGCACTAATAATTCTACATGATTGAATTTAAAACTCCCCACTGTTATAATTTAAATTTATGGCTTCTTTCAGGGAAAATCCTTGCTTTAAAATCTTCCCATGATTCTGATTCCCTGTCTTCCGCTATTGCCGAATCTGATAAAGTACTTATTCCTCAAGATCAAGATAACTCTGCATCCTTGACAGGTCAACTTGAAACTCCTGATATAACCTCAGAGGATGCACAGGTGCTTTTCTCTAACTCCATATTGAATATGATTATATAATTAATTTTTCATTTTTGTTGTCACTTGCCTTTCTTTGTACTAGGTTGTGGTTTTCTTGCCAAATGCATATGGAGAATGTGTGAAAACTTTGTGGCTTTTTTATTGCAAAATCAATAGTGTTTGTTAGCCAATTGTAACTATGAGCAAGAAAGAATTTGGAGGTTGGAAGGAAAACAGATATAAAAATTATGTGACCTCAAATCTTCTAATGAACACATTTAATGAGAGTTATGAGTTCTCTGTCCAAATTACAAGACAACAACAAATGTATCTTTCTATTCACCCTATTACACACATATTTAATAATGTATTGATTGTTGTGTGTTCAGTACCCACTCAGGCTTTATTTATCATCATGTATTAGGTTACAATAGAATCAATCATGGTTGCAAAGAATCAATCTAAATTCCTAATTTGTGGTAACAAAATATTTACATATTTACATTTAATAAATATTCTTTTCAAACACCCCCTTAAGCTAGAGCATATATGTCGTCATACGAACCAAATTTGTTATAAATGTAGACATGTAGTCAACACGAGAGCTTTTGAGTGACTTAAGTGAACATGTCAGCCAATTTGTTACTAGAGTTGACAAAGTCGGTTGTGATTTCCCCTAACAACACCTTTTCTCTTACAAAGTGATAATCTATCTGTGTTTAGTCTGTTAATGGAAGAATGAATTTGATGCAATATGGAGAGCGACTTGATTGTTACATATATAAGTTGTGTTTTGAATGTCTTCAAAGTTTAGCTGTTGGAGGAGTTGCCTACGCCATGTAATCTCACATGCAACTGCTGCCATAGCATGGTATTCAACTGTGGTACTGGATCTAACAACTATATTATGCTTCTTGCTTCTCCATGAGATCATATTTCCTCCAATAAGAACACAATACCCATAAGTGGATCTTCTATTTGATGATGATCTTGCCCAATCCGCATCAAAATAATAAATGATTTTGGCATTGCCTTTATCTTCATATAATACTCCACGACCTAGTTCATCTTTTATGTACCAAAGAATACACATGACAACATCCCAATAACTGTCACAAGGGGCATTCAAAAATTGACTTTTCATGCTAACTACAAACATGATGTCAAGTCTGGTGATAGTGAGATAGTTTAGTATGCCCACAAGACATTGATACTGGGTATCACTAGGACGACAATCAAGCATACCAATTTTAGTCATAAATGTCCATAGCATACTTTCATCGGGTAGTGGCAATGCCAGAGGAGATTGGGCAACTTTAATCCCTCAAAAGTATTTAAGAGGTCCTAGTCATTCATCTGAAACTGACTAAGGAAGTGCGACTTGACCCACTAGATACTATTTGTGTCATCAACATAGATGACAAGATAGATGCACTTGCCAAACAAAAAGTGAATGGACAACACAAAGTGATCAACCTCATAGCGTGTCATGCCAAACTTTATCAAGGCAGAGTTAAAATGGCCAAACTAGGTATGAGGGGATTACTTCAAACCATAGAGAGAGTGGCTAAACCAACAAACAAAGCGAGAGTCACTTAAAACTGTAAAATTTGGGGGTTGATCCATATAAACCTCTTCTTGCAATTCACCATACAAGAAGACATTCTTAATATCCAGATGGTGAAGAGGCTAATGACAAATGATAGCCATACCAAGAAAGAGATGAACAAAAGTAATTTTGGCCACAAGGGAAAAGGTATCCCCATAATCGAGACCAAAAATTTGTGTACAACCGTTATCCACTAAGCGAGCTTTAAAGTAATCAATATGATCATCTGGTCCAATCTTCATCATATAAACCCAATGATAGTCAACAATAGTCTTGTCGAGAGGTAAGGGGACAAGTTTTCAAGTGCTGCCAGTGTGTAAAGTTGTTATTTCATCCAACATCACTTGGGAGCAGTTGGGATCAGCCATGGCTTCACCTGTTGACTTAAGAATACAAAGAAGAAACAAAGGAGAAATAGGAAGGAGATAAATGGTTATAATTAAAAATACAAGCATATAAAGGATTAGGATTGCGAGAGGACTGAATACCTTTGTGTAAAGCAATTATAAGTTCAGGTGCAGGTGACATGGGTGGAAAGGCAGTTGGAGTAGGAGATGATGTTGGAGGATTAATGGATGGAACCGTATGCAGAAGTTGTGTCTGTCGTCGGTAAGTAAGTAGTGGAGGTGGAGCAGAAGCAACAATTGGAGCCAAAACACCTGGTGGAATATTCAGAGGGTTATCTTGAACAATGGAAAAGAAGAGGAAAGGGCAAGCCTAAAATAAGTAATGTCAACAGAGACAAGATATCGTCAAAGTTCAAGACAAAAACAACGATAGCTCTTTTGGTGGTGAGTATCCTAGAAAACGACATTTGAGAGATTTGGTAGTTTATCTTAACCTAGAGTGAGGTCACGGACAAAAATGTGCAACCATCCAAGACATTGAGAGGAACAAGGTAGAAATCCTGTTAAGGGTACAAGATTAAGTAGGGAATCAGATATTTAGGACAGACGAAGGCATGTGGTTGATTTGATAACATGTTGTGAGAAGTGCACCACCCCAGAAACGAAGAGGAACATTATAGTGAAGGAGGGTTTGAGCTACTTCAACCAAGTGTCTGTTCTTTCTTTCGGCAACACCATTTTGTTGTAGTGTGTGAGCACAAGACATTTGATGAATAATTCCTTGTGAGGTAAAGAAAAGACTGAAATTGAGAAGACAAATATTCATGAGCATTATTAGTGCATAAGACTTTATAAGTGCCAAATTGATCTTGAATTTCATTTGAGAAACCTTGAAATATAGGAAAACATTAGATCGATTTTTCATTAAGAATGATCAAGTACAATGGAAAAAATCATCAATAGATGTGACAAAATTCAAATAACCTGAAGTTGAATAGACATGATTAGGATACTAAATATCAGTGAACTAAAGCAAAAGGTGATGAGACACTTCTACTGACTAGATGACTATAAGGATGACGAGTATGTTTTCCTAACTGACAACTCTCACATTGAAAAGATGCAAGTTTAGAGAGACTAGGAAACAAAAGATAGTTTTTCCAAACTAGGATGACCTAAGCGTTGGTGGGCAAGAACTTGGGAGGCAATAAAAACACAGGCAACTGGTGTGAAAGTAGATATAATTTTCGAGACTCATGTCCTGCTCCTAGAAGCTCAGCTCAAGGGGGGCCAAGAACAAAAAATATGACTCAGTAAAGAAAATTTCAATTTTTACATATATAATACATGCAAAAATTAGTATAAAACTAATATTTTATGAATAAAAAAGAGATAGTTATATTAAGTACAAAATTAATATGAGAAAAGATTGACTAGAAATTTAATTTAAATACATTGGCAATATAAATGACTTTTACACTATTATTCAATTATAGATGGTCATGTATGGTAAAATCATTAACATTTATAATAATTACTTTAAAAATCATACTATTGTTGTAGTCCTCTACCCTTCCCATTTGCTTTAACTCAACCAACCTCTCATATTGATTTTCCACCTGTATTGTGCCAAACCTTGCAATGAAGGCTCTTTTAATATTGGCCATGTAAGTTTATACTTTATACTACACAAATACTCAAAAACAAAACAAATTAAAGAAATTCATGATAAATAATAAATCACACTTGACACATACAATCATCAATTTGGGAGCAATAAGAACTTAGTAATGAAGTCAAAAAATGATGGTGAAATTAACATGGGTAGCATGGTTACAAAAGCATTTCATTTGTT
This sequence comes from Mucuna pruriens, assembly GCA_025330945.1. Lineage (NCBI taxonomy): Eukaryota > Viridiplantae > Streptophyta > Magnoliopsida > Fabales > Fabaceae > Mucuna > Mucuna pruriens. The sequence goes on from JAENHJ010000528.1 coordinate 6,020,519, forward strand.
ATTTTGTTTGCAATTTTTGGAAATCATAAATTTCTTTGAATGTTCTTTGCTGAATGTATGTTTTAATCTTTTCAGAACTTAGAGGATTTAACCATGGAAGATGAGGATAAATACAACATTAGTGAAGCAGCTAGCAGTTACAGACAGATTGAAGATGGGCAACGTTCTGTTGTATCATCACCTCTAGACATGAACATTCAGGCCAAGAAGACATCAGTATCTGTTGGCAGGAAAGTAAAGTTAGCAAGTGATGAAGCTAAACCTAAGATCATTCCCCCACCTGGCAGTGGGCAGAAAATATATGATATTGATCCATCTTTGCTAGCTCACCGTGAGCATCTTGATTTCCGGTAAGTTAACCCTGATATAGGTGAAACAAGTACTTGACTTTCTAAATGGAAACAACAATCACTGTTGAGATTCCAGCAAACAAATAGAATAGAACAGTAAACATAGAGAGAGGGAGAGAGACGGGGGGAGAGAATATGATGTTTTTATTCCTCAAAAAATGTGAGTGAGTACAAGAGGTGGAGTCTATTTATAGACTTAGTTACATTGGACTGTTACAGAATTCTCTGTATTACAACTACCTATCAAATCCTTACAGATTATCAGCTGTCACCAGCTGTTGCACTACAGTTGTCAGTTGACATTAGTTGTTCAAAACTGAAACGAACTAACTAGAATACTATGTATACGCTGACACACACCCCTGCAAACTCAGCAGGGATGGAATGCAACAGTGCAATCCTGAACTCTGAGTATGTCCCTGAGAATATGAAATCTGGCAGGAGATAAGGCTTTGGTCCAAAGGTCAGCCAGCTGGTCTTCTGCAGGATTAAGACAGACAGGAAGCTGCTTGGTGTACCTTACTAATTTTGAATCCAGGAAACAAATTAATTATTCATTTTCATTTTTCTGCTTATATAGGTAGTTGATTAACAATTTAACATATTGTTCCTTATGTTACTCAAGTGTTTTCCAAACTCTCTACCTTCTCTACTTTTGCACTTTCGATACCTACTATACTGTAACTAAATTGAAATCCTATTTTTTTAAATGCTATTTCTTAAATCACAGTTATGGACAATACAAAAGATTGCATGATGAAATTAACAAGCATGAAGGTGGTCTGGATACATTTTCTCGTGGTTATGAAAAATTTGGTTTCACACGCAGGTATTATGTTACACTTATTTTTAGAGCTTACTATCTCACACGAGCATGCATATATAACTTTGTTTCATAAATTATTGATGTCATATTCTTAAGACAGTAAATAGCTAAATCAATCCAACATATCTATTGCTGATCAATAAACAATATAAAAAACACTAGATTGAATACCCTGAGAGACTAAGCCTTCTATAATTGATGAATGCTACAACTCAAATAACCCTGATTCAATTACTAGAAGAAATCCAGCAAGTGGCAACTAGTGTAAAACTTTAATAGGCAATAAGCTAAAATCCAACTAATATTAATAATTGGAAATTATAAGACTCAAATAACCAAATTAAGGGCAAGAGAGGCTGGATCTGACCAGAGATGACTAGGGAAGAGAATTGGAAGCAGTGGTGGCCAGAAGAGAGGCAGCATGTGGTTCCAAGCGCACAAGAAAAACTGGTTGGACAGATTCCAGCAACCAGCACATGGTGGCACATATGTGCTCCGATGCGGCAAGCTTCCAGCAAGAGGCTACATTGAGGATGGTGAACAAGGTGGTGTGGGATTGCTTGGTGAGAAACATACTTCAGATCTTCAAAACTGAGATTGCAGCCATGAGAGGGGACAAGAAGTGAATGAGTCAGTGAATTACACCTCTAGTGTTATATTTTTAATACTAAGTAATGGTAGTACGGGTTATATTCAATAGTACAACAATAAATGTACATAAAAAAGGAAAAGGAAATTATGCACATTTCTCTACACCCTAATTTCCAGTTGATGAATAAGGTCTGTAATGACTATAAGCTTTTGTTTGCAGTGCTACAGGCATTACTTACAGAGAGTGGGCACCTGGAGCAAAGGTATATTTCTACTACTAAATTTTTGGTATTAGTATTGTTTCTAGTTTTTGAGTTCAGAGTCCTAAAAAACATGGATATGACATGGAATATGAGGAATCAGTCATTGGAAACATAATTATTGCTATTATTTATCTAATTATTGTGGCATTCCTATCTGTATTAGTATGAATTATGAAAGTTAAACAAATAAAAGAAAAATATAAAATGCAGCTAGAGGTATCTCAGGTCTGGACACTGGACGAGTGCTAGCAACACACCCTCTACCACTCTTAACACACACTCTCTTATTGGTTAGAAGTTATTGAAAATTACAAAATCATGAGTGTAATTCATTAAATAAAGAGCGAGACTCACAACTTTGTGATTTCCAACAAATGTTAACCAATAGCATAAAGTGTGTTAGAAAGAGTATATTATAGAGTGTGTTGCTAGCATTTTTCAAATGTCTGATGTGTACAATTACTATATTGGAGCACCCCTGCTTCTTCGGCAGAGTCACTTTGTTTAAATTTTAATATAACACTGCTTAATTATACATTTGGCATGAGTGTTGTAGACTTATAGCAGGTTTTCGGTGCATTCAATCAGTGTGTATTGCATTGACTTTCAACCTACTCATATATCTTAGAGTTGATTTAGGACTTAATGGACTTCTCTAAATTGCTTGAATGGACTATACTCTTTTAAACTTTGTCATTCATACTGTGGTTAAATTCATGCATTTACTTGCGTTATGGAATGCACTTATGGTAACTGACTGTCAATATAATAATAATAATAATCACTAATTACCTGAAGGTGGAAATGCATTCATTTGGTTAAATTAGAAGGATCTAATTTATAATCTACCTGGGGGCACATCAGTATATGTTTTAAGCAGTGGTCTCTATCTCTTTCCTCACTCTTCTTCTCCTCTTGCATTCTATATCATTCAATATTTTCTAATAAAGTTTGGAGAAAATCTTGTTTGGATGTTGTGTGGTGTGTCTTTAAACTTGAAGACAATTTACTTAATTTCTATATAGCTGTTTTTTATTTCCTCTGCAAATCATTATGGATGTTATTGATTGCTTTTTCTCAGTCAGCAGCATTGATTGGAGACTTCAACAATTGGAATCCAAATGCAGATGTAATGACCCGGGTATGTTATCCTTAATTAATCTTTAAAGTTCATACATGTGAAATTCAGTATACATCTTTCATTAATAAAGCCCTTTATGTAAATAAAAAAGTTGAACTTATTGTGGTTTGAACTTCCAATTTTTTCCTGTCTGTTTGACCTAGAATCTAACCTCCTCTCCCCCTTGTTCATTTCCTTTTCATTCTCTGTGACTTAAATTAGATCTGTATTTATAAAGAGATCTGTTTCTTTCCAGTTCTATGGAAACCATGTTGAACTGGCAGAGGTATAGGATTATATGAATTTGTTCAAGATCTGTGATTCATAAAGGACCATGATAGTGGGACCATTTTGATGTCTATTTTAATCCTTGGAATTGAGTATTTATTTAAAAAAAAGGAAGAAAGATGGAAACTTCCTTGAAGGATAACTAGGAATGCAGCTGTGCTGCTCAATTCTTTTCTTTATGGTAGATGGCATTATGGCAACCCCCTTGAAACAATGATAGGTAGAACCGTAGAATGAATTTATTAGGAATTATAATTCAAACGAAAATTTTTCTTTTAGTTTATTGTGATGGTAAGATTAAGAATTATTTGCTGTGTGAATATATTATTAACTGCTGAAGGCTGTAATTATTGCTTTAATTATGCTCAATATAATAGTTATGCTGTGGTAATTATTTTATTCTGCTTCATGCTTGGTTTTCTGAAGAATCATATAATGCTTTATTGTCAAAGATATAAAAAAACCATTCATATGCTTCTACCTAACAGTTTAAGGTTTTCGGGGAGTTGGGCTTTGCTATGGTATCAAAGCCCTCTAAAATCAAGTGGTCAATTGTTTGATTCTTCTAATTAAATTGTAATTTCAGTTCAGCTCCAAATTTGACTGGGCTTGTGCTTTGTCCATGAACCGAAGGACTTTTGTGAAAGGAGGCATGTTAGAGATATAAAACCCATTCATATGCCTCTTTTCAACAGATTGAGCTTTTTGGCAAGTTAAATCTTAACATTAAAAAATAGAGTTTGTTAGGCACCCAGATTGCAAGAATAGGTAGAGAGAGAATAGAGAGAAAAAACAAAAGAGAGAGAGAATCAGTAATGCACTCAAGAGACAAGTCTCCCCAAAGGAATTGCTCAAGGTTACTTCTTTGTTTAGTTTAGAAAAGAAAGATAGAAGAAAGAAAGTGAAAGAAAAGAAAGAGTAGAAAGTGAGATGATTTTTTTTATTTGGTTGTATAAAAAATGAAAGAAAAAATAAGTGATATGTATATAAAATGACACAAATATCCAAAATAAAAAAGAAGATATGTAATATGGGTATTTCTGTCTTCACACCCATGTAAGTTCTGTCTTACTATCTTTTCCAAAATGAGAAGAAAGAATATTTTGGTGGGCCCTACCATTTTTTTTTCTTTCCTCCATTGTTTTCTTCTATACCAAATGAGAGAAAATCTTTTGATCACTTGTACCCTTTCCTTTCCATTCCCCTTATTTTCTTTCATTCCAAACAAAGTGTACAATTCTGATTATTTACCCCCTGCCTATCACTGTGGTAACAAACTGTTTCTATACAGATTTAACTACTATAACTATCTCTTCCTACAGGTGTAGACCCTTAAGATGCTATCCTTATTGGGCTGGGCCCTAACAGAGTTGTAATCAATACCCAGCATACAATTACTAAATTGTCTTAAAAAAGTCTTATTCAGAACTTAAGAGTTATTTGAACAAGCTGATGTAACAGGTAATACATATTGATGATACTTGGATAATCAGTATGTTAGGATCCAATTGCAAGGTATGGGATGTGAGTCTGACATTGAAAGTGTGGGATTTTAGTGTTGGAATTCCCTCCTTAATTGTGGTTCACAAGTCGCAATGTTTGGGGGATGAACATGTTGGGTTACTTTTGGGCTCCCAACTATGTGGACAAAAGCCCAATACTCTCAAGCCCGCTAGGTTCCTCTTTATAAGAGGAGAAGGGGTTAGATTGAGAGACACACATCCAAGTGAAGAAACCCTAAGAGAATTAGAGTTCTTTTTGTATTCCTCTTTGAGAGAAAGAGAGAGATTTATACAGAGAAGTTTGTATACCATCCGAGAGGGTGAGATTCATTGAGAGATCCTCAGAGATTGAGAGAAACACTTTGTAAATACTACTTTTATAGTAGAGATATTTTACTGGACTAGGTCCCGTGGTTTTTCCCGAGAGGGTTTTCCACGTAAAAATTCTGGTGTCATCTTCCCTCTACTCTTTCAGTTATTTTTTCTTACGCTTCCGCATAGTGCCCATTTTGCGTTCACAGAGGAGGGAATTGGTATTGCTGAATCCCAACATTTAGTGTGGTGGCTCTTGAACTACATTGGTTATCTTTGGTGCTATGGTGCTATGGTTCTCCCAAGTTCTTATCACAATATATCCAGAGTCTGTTTCAAAGTTTAGAGAATTAAAAATATTTTAAAGAGAAAAATGAGTGTGAAGGAAAAAGTGAGTCCTGGGTTATTATATTTCATGCTTACATAGGCAACATCATTTGGAAGGCCTGGCCTTGCAGGGTAATGATTGATTCATTTAATATGTAATACTCTTTGGAATAATAGGTCTCTTGATACTGGTGAAAGTATAAGGTTTAGGTAAAGGAGGAGGAAAAGAATAGCATTCTATTAGATTGATATGGAGTTCAATGCTGAGTTCCAAGCTCCACTCATGACCCATCCAACAATACCTCCACCACCCTGCATCACCTACTTCTACTTCGGCTCTAGTTTGTCATTTCTTGTGTATTAAATGGGCAACTTGGAGCAATCAAATTTGCAAATGAATCATGAATTGGTATGGACAAACTAATTCGTGGTTCTTAGAGGAACCAATCATGGTAGTTAGAATTGCATGAAACTCGATACGATTCATGCGATTCGATATGATTCGCAAGAAAAACGATACGAATCTTAAGCTGTATCGTTTTTGGTTTTGAATCGTAAAATGAATCGTTCGTATCGCTCTAGAATCACATGAATCACGATTTGCAGGTGAATTGCGTGATTCTGCTTCATCCGGGTTGCGCACTGGGCGAGTCTGGTCGCGAGCGATCCGATTTCAAAAATCCTAACAAAAACGTGTTTTATTTTCGAAAACTGAGGGAAAAAAACATGGGAAACATCGATCTTCCTTCTTTGTATGGTTCCATGCTGGCCCCTCCTCTATAGCACGAGTTTCCTTGTCTCCTCCTTCGTTCATGCTCTGTTTCTGTTGTACGCTGGAACATGGTGTGCGACTGTGTATTCTTTTGTTTTTATTTCTGTTTCTGTTCGTGCTTTGTTTCTGTTCTTTTGTTTTCATCTTGCTAGAACATGTGGGTGTGCTACACTGGGTGCGCTGTTTCTGTAGCACGAGTTGTTTCTGTTTCCACTGCACTCTGTTGCTGTTTCTGTTTCCACTGCACTTTGTTGCTGTTTCTGTTTCTGCTTCTATAGCACGAGTTGTTTCTGTTTCTATAGCACGAGTTCTTCTGTTGCTGCTTCTGTTTCTGCTGCACTCTGATGCTGTTTCTATTTCTGCTGCACTCTGTTGCTGTTTTTGTTTTTGCTGCAGTCTGTTGCTGGAACGTGGTCTACATTTGCTACTGGTTTTTTTGGTTTGTTGACTTTGTTGTTGCTGACTTGCTTTTTTTTTTTTCTGTTGGATTGTCTTGTTGGTTTGTTGTTACTGGTTGTGTTATGAGCGAATGAGTGAAGCAAAAATAAGTTTTATATGTCTTGTATACATGTATATATATATATGTTATGTTTTATTATTGATCATGAATCTTACAATTCACAATACGATATGATACACGATTCGAAAAATAGGCTTTTCGATTCATGATTTGTATCCCGATTCAATTACCATGGAACCAATGAATATTGTTAGAATGATGGAATTTATTGTTTTAAATGGAAATCCTTCCCTGTACTGATGATGGATGTGAATGGGATTGTCTCAAATCTTGCATACTTCTGGTTCTGGATAGTGGATATCTTTGCTTGAACATAACTGACAATTGTAATGCTATTGGCAGTCTTTAAATGCTCTAGTTTTGTCTTAACAGAATGAGTTTGGTGTGTGGGAGATCTTCTTGCCGAACAATGTGGATGGTTCACCACCAATTCCTCATGGTTCTCGAGTCAAGGTAATTTATCTCCTGAACAAAATATTATTTTGATGGACTTGGATAGTCTTAATATGTTCATACAATCATTGATAGTCATTGTATTTATTCTTTTAATCAAAAAACTAAATTTTGTTTTTAGTTGGCATCTTTGAGTATTTGTATGGGTAATGAATTCAATATCACATATAATGAAGATCTTTCTCATATTCATTTCTTATACATTTTTCAATTAGTGTTTTGTCCTTTTAATGAAGAATTACACTGAAAGAAGATAAATTCCTTGCATGTATAAAGAAGAATGCTCTCTGTTTTATCACAAGCAAGTGACATAGGATATCTGAAAAATTGTCCTTTATAATTTCCAAACTTAAAGATATGTTTTGCTATTGTATGCATTGTATTATTGCGAAGTGTGACTGTTCATATACAATGGAGTGATGTATTGAGAAGACAGTTCAACTAAAAGAGAACAGTGAAGAGTTTGATTGTCTTCTTAAACCATCCACCTTTAGGAGTTACGTTTTGATAAATAAAAAACTTCATTGCAGAAGATTTAAGATATTTCTTATTGACATTCAGAGAAGATTGGAGGGGGGCTTGTACTGATTAGTTAGTTTTTATAATACAGTATTTCTTATACTTCAAATTCTTTTGGTACAGCTATGTCATCTTTAGGAAATGTACTTAGAAAATCCTCCATCCTGGATGAGAGCCCAGTTATATAAGTTCATTAAAAATTATGCTTCAAATGTTGTGTAGAAACTTCTGACTTGGATTTGTGTCTTATACGGATATGACTATTATTTTTAAATATTCATGCTTCCTTGCAAAACACACCAATTATGAAAAGATAAGCGACCTTTGCTAGTTATCTTTCTCTTTATATTTGGTATTTTTAAGTATTAATTGTTTTGTTTACCAGGACATCATATCCTTGACTACTTTCTTTCTCGTTATATTTCTTCTACAAAAGAATAAGGATGACTTTTAGCTGGGATAATCATACATGTTAAATGTTTCTAAATATCTTGAACTAAGCCTGTGGGTATTCTCTGTGAAGTGTGAACTAAATATTTATACATATATTTTTAGATCCACATGGATACTCCCTCCGGAATCAAGGACTCAATTCCTGCTAACATGTTTCTAAATATCTTGAAGCCTGTGGGTCTTCTATGTGAAGTGTGAACTAAATATTTATTGAACATATATTTGTAGATCCGCATGGATACTCCCTCTGGAATCAAGGACTCAATTTCTGCTTGGATCAAGTTTGCTGTACAGGTTCCTGGTGAAATTCCATATAGTGGAATATACTATGATCCCCCAGAAGAGGTAAGATTCTAGATTTCCTACATGTAGGTTACATTTAGAAAAAAGAGATGACAAATCTAAATATCTCTTTTTCCCTTACATTTGTTATGGGATAGAATTGTATCTATCATGTAGGTTACTACACTTAGAAAAAGTGGCGACAAATCTAAATATCTCTTTTCCCTTACATTTGTTATGGGATAGAATTGTATCTATCTTGTAGGTTACACTTAGAAAAAGCAATGACGAATCTAAATATTTTTTTTCCCTTACATTTGTTATGGGATAGAATTGTATCCATGTCCTCTCTTTGTGGTCTACTCCTGGTGATTTCAACTTTCAAGGGAACTTGTATTACTGATATGCAATGATGCTGACAGCTTTATAATACTTTTAGGTCATTGCCCTCTGGTCTTTTTCTTATATTAGGAGGAAATATCCCCCCATTCCTTTTCCCAAAAGGATAATACTATAATAGAAGATGTATGTGAGAATACTGCAATATTTAACAATGTTTCATAACTGGCAGAATGCAGAATAATACTGAAGGTAGTTCTGTTAAAATATTAGCTTATCAAATGAAAAAAAAATTTGTTGATAGCAGCAATTCCAGTTATCTGTACAAAATGGTATAATTCAAAATAACATGTGATGGCTACGTGTATGTTTGATTTTTCTGTCATGCACTACTATGTTAAATGGTTTTAATTTTTTTCTTTTACAGGAAAAATATGTATTCAAACATCCACAGCCAACGAGACCAAAATCACTTAGAATATATGAGTCGCACATCGGAATGAGTAGTCCGGTGAGCACATTTTTCTTTCTTTATGTGATATCAACAAGTGATCAATTTCCTTTCCCTTTCCTCGCCATCTTATTTTAAAGTCAATGAATCTATTACATCATAAAGTTTGGTCATTTTTATCATGAATGGCAAAATGTCAAAGGACTAAACTCCCCCCACCACACACACACACACATTATAATCAACTTACAGAAACTAATAATCAAATCCACAAGTTAAGGGAAACTTAAATGGAAAATAACAGTCACGGAGGAAGAGAAGATAATGCAGGTTCTTTGAGGGACCTTGTTTCCTCTCAAGCCCATATCCGTCTCAAGCCTTGCTTGTCTGTCTCTTTTCCCCTTCTTCCCTTTTCCTCCGAGCCTCCTTACTAATTCCTTGTTTTTCTTCATGACCCTACTACCACATAGACAGGTGGTTATAATTAGAGCCCCATCACTGTGAGTCATTGCTTTCAAGCTATGCCTCTCTTTTTACTGTGCACCCTAGTAATGGGTGAGTTCTATCATATTATTTTCCTAAAAAATTCAGTATTGTAGGAGGGAGTTAGGAAAGAAAGGGGGAGTTAGGTAGCAACAATTGGAGAAGTTAGTTAGAGGGGCTAAGTAGATACAAATAGGGGAAAGAAAGGGTGGAAGGATTTATTAATAGATTTAGAATATTTGTTAGGAAGGAGAAACCCTTTGTGAGTAAACCATTGGAAGAGAACTTTTTCACCTATTATCAATCATTTAATAAAATATTCAGTTTCTTTGTCAGTTTCTGTCAATTTCTCATATTTCTTTCCTAGGTTTGTAATAATTGGTCTGATCTCTAGTCGGGAAAGAAATGCAAAATGCAGCACTGTACTTGAAAGAGGTGACCAACAATTCTGGATACAACCTAGTGCATGGTAGTCCAGCATTTCCAAGCCCAAGAAGATACTTAATCGGTTGATGAAGATGCAAGTACTCCATTATGACGAAAAAAAGGGTGGAGGTGCCACCTTCAGATGTGAAGAAAAGTATCGAAGAGGAAGGAGAAATCAAGAATTTGTTGGGTCAAGGGTTAAAGAAATAGGGATTCAATAGTGAGGAAGAAAGGGTGGCCGATGTCGTCGTAGAGCTATGTGAGGCTATGTTAGAATCCAATTTCAAGGTATGGGACTTGAGTCCCACATTGGAAGAATGAGATTCTAGTGTGGGGTTTGTAAGGCTTTGGGCTCTCCAATTATAATAGTTAGCTTTTGTGATATGGTTCTCCAAAGGTTCTTATTAATTGGTATGAGAGCCTTCCACCTTGTATCTCGACCACAAACGAGCAGTGTCGGTGGTGACGCTAGCACAGCCAACCTGTGTGGGCGCCAAGGCCGTAGAGTGTGGTGTAATGTTAGGATCCAATTTAAGGTTTGGGACTTGAGTTCCACATTGGAAGAATGAGATTCTAGTGTGGGGTTTATAAGGCTTTGGGCTCTCCATTTATAATAGTTAGCTTTTGTGGTGTGGTTCTCCCAAGGTTTTTATTAGGCTGCGAGATGGTAGAAGAGATTGTGGTGTAAGAAAATGACATACCACCTGTTCAAGTGTCATGGAAGAATACCATTCTTGAGGAAGAAATATATAGGTTGAGGAACGACAATAGTTACTTGACAAAGCCCATATCCAATGTTTCAAGTTAGGCACCCAGGACGTGTGGTGGCTTCAAGGTTGTGGAAACATGTTATGGCTTCAAGGTTGTGACTTACAACCACAATTAGGACTTTGTCATCAATGCAATTCAAGCAGCGAACCCGCATATGCTTACATCAACATTCCTTCGCCACTCCCAAACCCACTAAATTTGACCATTGTAGCAATGTTCTACAAGATGTGAAATGAGCAAATTGAGGCAGAAGATGAAAAGGAAGATGCAGTGATGTTGCTTATGGCAATAACCATGGAGATCGGGATTATATAGAGACTGGTTGCACCCACACCATCACCAAATATGAGCTTGCATGTGGTAGCGAGTGGGTTGTGTTGAAAGAGAGAAATAAATACAAGAGATACTGAAACTGTACTACACAACAAAGTTCATTTTATATAGACATAATACAATAAATACAAATAAATATAGGAGATAATATTCTTATTTACATGATCCAATATGCCTATAATTACAAAGATCCTAATCAAATAAGGAAACAAATTATAAAAATATAAAAGAAGAATGAATCCTAAAAGATCATCTAGGATACTCTAAAATATTCTAAGATATAAAAATAATATCATAAAATATTTCTCAAATTTTGTAACACTTCCCCCACAAGTTGAAGCTTATTAAGCTTTCAACTTGTTACAAGAAAATAATTTATTTCCCTACAAATAAATAGAAAACATAAAGATTGAGCTACACCAAAAAATAATAATTTGAAAGGCAACTGAGGGATGCTAGAGAAGGCAAAGAAAGTTGCTAGAAAGATACCTTAGCCAAATAGTTGGAATGATCATCAACATGAGAAAAATTTCTTGGCAAGCAAAGCAAGGTCTAACCTTCTCAAACCACATTTGGAAGATTCAAACTAATAATATTGTGGATGAGAGAAGAGTTATCATTGAAATGATAACCAAGGAAAAGAAGTCACCACTAATATGATTTATATGTGGGAAAAGAGTGACCATCGGAATGAACATCAATGGGAAAGAAGTCACCACCAAAATGATCGTCAATGAGAAAGAAGTCACCACTTATATGCATGTTGCCAAAAAAGTCAATGTCAAAAAATGGAGACTATTGGAAAGTGGGTGATTAACGATGGTAGGAGTTGTTCGAGGTAGTAGTCGATAGATGAAAAGGAAAATCGGATGTGAAACACAATTTGACAACACGACCAAACAAAGGTGACTAGTTGGCAATATGAGTTTTTGTTTTTTGAGAACTCGATAGCCTAATTGTGACCGAATAGGTCACAAAGGATGATACTGCTTTGAAACCATGTTGAAAGAGAGAAAAACAAATACAAGAGATACTAAAACCGTGTGTCTTAATTGCACAACAGAGTCCATTTCATATATACTTGATGCAATAAATACATATAAATATAGGAGATAATATTCCTATTTATATAATATGATATGCCTATAATTACAAAGATCTTAATTGAATAAGGAAACAAATTATAAAATCTAAAAGAAGAATAAATGGTAAGAGATCATCTAGGATACTCTAATATATTCTAAGATATAAAAAAAATATCATCAGATATTTCTCAATTTTCTAATAGGTTGTTACCAGTAGAGCCACCAATATCTCAATTTTCTAATAGGTTGTTACCAGTAGAGCCACCATGAGTGTGCATTGTTGTAGATAATTCAGTTAGTAGTTATATGTTTGTTAGTTAGTGGATTGTTAGCTAACTACTTGTAACTATGTACTATAAATAGTGTTTTTGAATGTGATAAATAGAAGTGTGCACTGTTGTAGAGCCAGTAGAGCCACCATGAGTGTGCACTGTTGTAGATAATTCAGTTAGTAGTTATATGTTTTTTAGTTAGTGGATTGTTAGTTAACTACTTGTAACTATGTACTATAAATAGTGTTTTTGAATGTGATAAATAGAAGTGAGAAATATAGTTTTTCTATTCAGTATTCATATTTCTAATCTTGTTTTGTCACTCTTTTCTTCTTGTTTTTGAGTGTGTTCTAACAAGGGTATCTAGAGCTATATTGATAGTGGACCTGTGTGTGAAATCCACTAGCTTGAGTCTTCCTACTGTGTGAGAAACCTGTTCTTGTGTGGGTTTTCTATCTGTGAATCTTTCTGGTGTGGAATTCTGAAAAATTCAAAGGGTGAATCATGGTTGGTTCCAATGAGACTTTTCCTACCAACATGCTAGTTCTTGATAGCAAGAACTTTGAGCAATGGTGTATCAAGATGGGTGTCATCTTTGGTTTCCAAGAAGTGCTAGAAATTGTAAAGAATGACATTCAAGAAGTGGAGGTAGGGGCTATATAGGTGTAGAGGACAGTTTACAAGGAGTCCAAGAAGAAAGACTACAAAACTCTCTTTTTAATCCATCAATGTGTGGATTCTGTCAATTTTGAAAAGATAGCTTCAGCCAATTCAACTAAGGAGGCCTGGGATGTTTTGAACAAGTCATATGGAGGTGCTGATAAAATAAAAAAAGTAAAGCTTCAATCCCTTTGTAGACAATATTAGCTACTGTCCATGATCGATCAAGAATGAATAAGGGATTACTTGACCAGAATTCAAGTGTTGGTCAACTCAATGAAGGCTTGTGGTGAGTGTTGGAACACAAGAAAAACAGAAAGGAAGAAAGGATAGAAAACAAGCTGATCAAAATTTTGAACTGCACTCTATTTCAATTTCATTTCTTATCACTATTTATTACATTCACAAGTAGTTAGCTAATAGCCCACTAATTAACTAAGTACCAAACAACCCACTAACTAACTCTTTCAACAACCCACTAACTAACTCCTTCAACAACCCGTGAACTAACTCCACAAGTAGTTATAACTAATCTAATTTATTTACAATACTATCTCTTAATTCATATTAGTAATGAGTTGCATCCCTATCATGTCTCTAGCCATCTTGAACTGATCACCCTTGAGAGGTTTTGTTAAAATATCTGCCACTTGTTCATTAGTACTACAATATTTCAACTTTAGCTTTCCTTTACTAACTTGATCTCTTAGAAAGTGAAATCTTGTCTCAATGTGTTTACTTCTTCCATGAGCAACAAGATGTTTAGCCAAGTTTATAGCTGATTTATTGTCTATTAGCATCTTCATAGGCTCTTTCCTTCTAATCTTCATTTCTATCATCAAGTTCTCAAGCCACAAGGCTTGACAAGCTCCCATTGAGGCTGCAATACTAGAAGAGCATGGAGCTGTGATCCAGAAGCTTCTGTCTCAACATCTGGTGCACAAGATCGCACAGGATTTTAAAACTGATTTGTGGGTTCAGAGTAGCGCAGTTTCTGCGTTGCAGGAAGCCACAAAGGCTTATTTGGTTGGTTTGTTTGAGGACACTAACCTCTGTGCCATTCATGCCAAGCGTGTCACCATCATGCCCAAGGACATCCAACTCGTGTGCAGAATTAGGGGAGAGAGGGCTTGAGCCTTTTCGATTCTTCGTCACTGCTAGGTTATGTTAAATTAACCTCATACAGGTAGCATTTTAGATCCAATTTGTGTGTTCGTTTTGATTTGGTGATTGTTAATGGACTTTGAAACGTGTCAGTTGGATGTAGATGAAAATTGTTAGGTGACTCTTGTTGAAATTGCATCCATTTCTACTGCACTTTATTTCAGTTTATTTTTTACCACTATTTATTACGTTCATAAGTAGTTAGCTAACAGCCGACTAACTAACTACCAAACAACCCACTAACTAACTCCACAAGTAGTTATAACAAATCTTATTTATTTACAACAGTGAGATGTTTTTAGATCAGCAAATAGTGGACAAGATTTTCAGAACTTTGACCCCCCAATTTGACCACATTGTGGTGGCAATTTAGGAATCAAAAGATCTAGAAAGGATGAAGGTGGAGGAGCTGCAGAATTTCCTTGAAGCTCATGAACAAAGGCTTCTTGAGAGAAGTGGTATGAGAGCTGTTGTTCAAGCTTTGCAGGCACAAGCCTTTCAAAGAAATGATGGTGGGGGCAGCAAGAACAAGAAGGGAAAATGGAAGAACAAATTGAAAGATTCTAATGAAGGCCCAAAGGTCTCAAATCAGAATTCTGGTGGTGACAATCACAAGAAGAATGGAAGTCATGAAAAATTTAGACAGATTGCTGGGTTAGAGAGATTGCTTCAGAAGAAACAGAAAGTAGGGGCAGAATGACATTCTACAAAATGGATCTTATTCTTGGCCCAATGGGCCAAGCCCAACCTTGTCTCACTATTTGGGTTTGTGAAGAAGGAGGTGGGACATTACAAATCAACAAACTAGGGTCAGCTTTTGAACTAATAGGGCAAGCCCAAATGGGCAAACATATCACCATTGGAAAATAGTACAGGATCTCTATTTGGTCCTCAAGCAGATGGAGGCACTTGATGTCCAGCTTCTCATCTCAGAACAGGGCCACATTTATGGTGTTTTTAACCTCTCCTAGCTGAATAGGGCAATAGGAAAACATCAACCTTAAGGACCTTGTTGAATTTCAAGGGGGTGGTATTGTTGGGAGTTAGGAGGGAAGGGAAAATTAGTTAGCAACAGTTAGAAAAGCTAATTAGCTAGTTAGAGAGGTTAATTAGATTTAAAGAGGGGGAAGAAGGGTGGAAGAATTCATTTAGAGATTTAGAAGATTTGTAAGAAAGGGGAAACTCTTTGTGAAATAGGTTTCTCTTACTATCAATCATTCAATAAAATTGTTCAGTTTCTTTGTTTGTTTCTATCATCAATTTCTCATTTTCTTTCCAGGGTTTGAAATAGATATTCTTGGGCAAGTGTGACTAGGCTGACCTAATGACATTCACAGGACCCCTTTCTGATTTGGTGATTCTCATTTCTCAAAAAAAATATAACCTATCTAGAAATGTCAAACTGCAAATGGTTACTTGTTTCCAAATTCTTTTAATCTTTGCCATAAAGTGTAATTATCTTACCATTCACAGAAGCAACACTAGTAACAGCTGACTCCATGTCCAATAAATGCTAACCAAAATGTATTAGTTGTAATGTGCAACAAGACTTTAAATTTTGTAAAGAAAACTTAATTCTATATTGAATGACTTATTTGCAATGAAGACATTGGTCTCATTTGTACAGTCAGTGTCAATTGAATTCAAATAATAGAATATTTTGTTTAGTATTAGAGATTAAATCTATTAAGTTCAAAAAAGTTCCTATTTAGAGTTTCAGTTCTTTTTCTATTATTATGTTGTGAACCATGCGGTGCAGGAGCCAAAAATCAACACATATGTCAATTTTAGAGATGATGTACTACCACGCATTAAAAGACTTGGCTATAATGCTGTCCAGATTATGGCTATCCAAGAACATTCTTATTATGCCAGCTTTGGGTAACTCTTCTGTTGTCATTATCTTTTCCCTGCTCCCAATATGCTGGTGTTTCCAATGTGATTCAAACAATAAAAGGCAGTTCTGTGTGCTATATTTCTTGTTTCTCGGTGCATTAGTGTTTTGCTCCTAACCTTAAATGTTTTGGTTATAAAAATGTTCTTCTGCATAACACAGGTACCATGTTACAAATTTCTTTGCACCTAGCAGCCGATTTGGAACTCCTGAGGAACTCAAGTCTCTGATAGATAGAGCTCATGAACTAGGTCTGCTTGTTCTGATGGATATTGTACACAGGTAATGGTTATACTTTATAGTTCATACATAATTATTCTTTTCATTATTTTGGCAATATCTCTATTTCTTTCCGTTGAACCTTGTCCTCAATTGTCATTACCTGAATGATATCATTTATAAGGTTTTATACATGGTATTTTAAGTTTCTGCTTAGACCTGATTATCAATATTTTATGAATGTAGCCATTCATCAAATAATACATTGGATGGGCTGAACATGTTTGATGGAACTGATAGTCATTACTTCTATCCTGGGTCACGAGGTTACCATTGGATGTGGGATTCTCGCCTTTTTAACTATGGAAGCTGGGAAGTAAGTACTGGCTCCACAGAATTCATTGACATAGTTCTGACAATATTTTCCATAATGACTCTTCTATACCTTCTGGTCAAGTGAGTGACTTACTTTAATTCTTAATTTAGGTACTAAGGTTTCTACTTTCAAATGCAAGATGGTGGCTGGATGAATACAAGTTTGATGGGTTTCGATTTGATGGTGTTACATCAATGATGTACACTCATCATGGACTGGAGGTACATTTATGTTTGGTCTTTAAGTTTCTTGGTATTTTAAGATAAATTGGCTACCTTTGTTCTTAGTTAAGTGATCAAGGATTATTGGATTTCTAATTGAAGTAGAAAGGGGTGAAATTTTAAAAATCGTTATGTATTTTATCAGAACATTGCAGAGAATTGGGCAGAATTATTGTTTTCATGAGCCTGTTTGTTTTCTTATGCTGCCTGTGTTGTAGCAGATATCTTATCCCCCCCTTGTATACTTCTTTCCCATCTATAAAATTTCTTCCTTGGCCCAAAAAGATTTCTGCACAATAACTGTTTACTTGATTCCCAAAGCTATATTTTATTCATGTGGTTGACCATCTGACAGTCCTTTTTGGTGTAATCCAGTAAGGACTGAGTCTTTCTAATCATGGTAACTTTTCCTGTTATGTATGCTAAAATTTTGATTAGGGGATTCTACATTATCTTAAGCTAATCACAGATAAATTTCTTTTTCCTTCTTTGGCTCCTTGGTTAGCATAAGATATCTAGAGCTTGGTGGTTGGTATTTTTTTAGTGGAAATGAGCCTTGTTTATAGGATTGTGGTTCATTTAATTATAATTAGTGTAATGCTAGAGCTCTAGATCAACATGTCTCTCGGCTTGTTAGTTGGACAACTTTTATGAGATAGGTTGGTTCACCTAGCTTGTAATTATCTTCTCATGGTTTCCTGAGGCAGGTTTCTTGAATGCATAGTCAGTGGAATTCACCAGTACATTTGTGCTTGCGTTCCATTTTTGTGTTGTTTTTTTTCTCTTTGTATTCGCATTCTGTGTCTCAGATTCTTGTTCTTGACTTTTTACTCCTTTTCTCAATAAAATTTGATTTAGAAGAAAATGAAAAAATCAATTGTATCATGGAAAACTCTTCATATACATATGCTTGAAATTCCATTACCACATAGGGTGGTAGAGTGCCAAGCTAATCAAAATACCAAAATTGGGTTCAAGTTACAGTACAAGGCACAATCCAAGTCATCGCCCAAGGATCTCCAAAGTGATTCAATCAAGTTAGGAATGGTTACATAGGGAAGGGAATTGAATGGTTTCATGTTGCAAAAGACAATTGAATGCTAAAAGAATGTAGTTAAGAGAACAATCAACCCTAGAAATCCATCCAGAATTGTTCTATCACAAATCATAAATCATGCATCAAATCTCATCCCCAAAGGCCAAGTTCTAGCAGTAGCAACTCTGTTCTGGATTCTCCCCACCCCCTCTGGACATTCGAATAAACCCAATTATGCTGAAAGTGCAATTAAGCCCAAACCCATAAAACAAGGGTGAGTGCAAGACCTACAATTTAAGGGCTACTGAAGTATAAAACTTGTTGCATGTTAAATGGGTGAAAGTAGTAGGGTCCACCAAAAAGTAGGAAAAACAAGTTGATATCAAAATTCTCTAATAATGCACAACGTAAACCCATTATTATTAGATTTCATCTTAAACTGGTGATACGTGAAGTTGCTCAATAGGTATATAAGCTACACCCCAAGGATTAATGCAAGCAATGTTGGACTTCCCAAGGATTAATGCAAGCAATGTTGGACTTCCCAACACCCTTTCTCCTTCCGTAGATGCCTTTCAGAATAAGCAATGCCTATCAGAATAGGTAATTCACTAAGATGGGCTATATGTCCTGTACCATGTTAGATTTCACCTTAAAATCAATTAGTGATAAGTGAAGTTGCTCAATAGGTATATAAACTTCACCCCAAGGTTTAGGGTAGGCGATGTGGGACTTCTCAACACCTTCCCTCCATAGCTACTTGCTAGAATAGGCGATTCACTAAGATGGAGATTTCATCTTAAAACCAATTAGTGATAAATGAAGTTTTGCTCAATAGGTATATAAGTTGCACTCCAAGGATTGAGGCAGACAACATGGGACTTCCCAACAATTACAATTACAATTCCATCCAAGGTTATTTTTGTGTGGCAAACTCATTCCTTGTATCCTTGATTGCCTTGCCAAGGCTGGTTTTAGACTGCCCACAATGGCAAAAGCTATGCAACTTATACAATTTGATGGATCCACGGGAATGAATGCATCATGAGCATGGACATGACCTACTTAACTGAAAATGGTTTAATTGTACAGTTGGATAACGATGAAGATTTTCACCTGTCATCTCCTACTCCCCCTCTTCAGCTTAAGGTGGAACATTGAACTTGGAATTGAGAAGCCTCCTTTAATCTTTGCATTCTCAATCAAATTGATTTTTACCATGTAACTGATTTTCGTTCTTTTTTAAGATAATATAATCTAGAGCCAGTTTACTATAGAAGAAATTATCTAGAACTAGTTGTTGACAACAGTATTAATATCTGATTCAGTCAACGAATATGAAAGGGGGAAAAGAAATAAACAAAGGAAAAAAAGGAAAAAGAATCAGTGTTAAACAACTGATGAAATATATTCTAGCAAACTTTGAAGCAAAGGATTCTATTTCACCTAGATTCTCAATCATTTAATTTTTTATTTTTTTTTGCATTGTTGAATCTTGCTGCAGGTGTCATTTACTGGAAATTACAACGAGTATTTTGGCTTTGCAACTGATGTTGATGCTGTGATTTACCTGATGCTGGCTAATGATGTCATTCATGGGCTCTTCCCCGAGGCTATTACAGTTGGTGAAGATGTATGTTGCCTTCTTGAAAGTTTTAAATGTACTTCTGTTACACTTCATTCAAACTGTTTTAGGAGTTGAGTAGTTGTCATCTCTAATTTGATTTGGCTCTCCATGGTCAAGTATATAGATGGTCCCGTAACTGTTGTAAAGAACAAAAAGACAATATGGAGGTTGAACCCTCTATTTGATTCTATGAAAACTGGCAGTTGACAATTCAATTTTCTTTCCATTTCCAGGTGAGTGGAATGCCAACATTCTGCCTTCCTACACAAGATGGTGGGGTTGGCTTTGATTATCGCCTGCAGATGGCCATTGCAGACAAGTGGATTGAGATTCTCAAGTAACCTTTTGCTTTTATTCTGGAGAACAAATACTGCAAGTTATCTTATGTTTCCTTTTATAGAGTCCTGATTATGGATATGTAAAATATATTATATAAGGCATATGCATAAAGTAGACATTCTTGCTATGCAATTTTGACCCCATATATCAAATCCTGAAAGCCATGGCATGATGCTGCAGAATGATTAGAATTAGAATAATGATTTATCTAGAATTTTCATTATCTTTGGGTTATAAATACTCTTTAGGTGCCGTATGTTTTCATAGCTTTTCACTAAACAGTATTGAGATTATTGTTTCTCCCAAGTGTCTGAAACCCAAGTTAGAGGAGTACTCTGCCCTAGAAGAGAGTAATTTAGGTTTAGTGTTTTATTGTTCTACATCAACTATAAAATCCTATATAAATCCTAATTAAATATAAAATCCTAATAATATGCTTCTCCATTCTGCATCAACGGGCCCAAAAATATTGTATCAATCTAATGTTCAATAGTATAAGCAAGTCAAATATGACAATTTTTTTGTTCTCACATTAGTTACTACTGTAGTATGATAATAAAATATGTTAGTCCTTTGGAAAGTGGGGGCTTTGAGATGACAGCTTCAAAAGGATGCTAAATTGCGAGTCTTAACTCATTACCTCCAAAATGTAAGATCTAAGTGCAAATGAAGAAGAATTCTGTTTGGATATACTATATGTAAGGTAGTCCTTCAATTTGATGAAGCTTGTTGGTGTGCTAGCTAACACCCAACAATTTGTGTCTTAACATTGCAAGTGTCAATCAAAATTGTGTGTCCCTTTGGTAACAAGTCGTTATTCAAATCCTAAACCCTTTTAAACTACAACTCATCATTTCACCTCCATAAACCACTGTCATTCATTCTTACTGTTTGCTAGGTAGTGTGAAAAGAAAACCATGTGTGATTTCAGTGATGTCCTTTTTTGTGTAGGAAAAACGATCAAGACTGGAAAATGGCTGATATTGTCCACACACTTACAAACAGAAGGTGGCTGGAAAAATGTGTATCTTATGCTGAAAGTCATGACCAGGCGTTGGTTGGTGACAAGACAATTGCATTTTGGTTGATGGACAAGGTGTTTATCTCGTCAATATAGTGTGTTTCTCATCCATTTGAAACTGCATGCTGCAATGATGTTCTTATTTACAGTATATAAATAAAGACTTGCTCTACTGTTATAAATCTTAGGGAAACATCTCAGGCATTTGCAAACATCTTCTGATGCTGAGTATTAGTTAGAAAGAATGCCTAAAATAGCATTCCTCAATTTTCTGGCTGTTTCTTTGAATTCTTTTAGTTCTTACTTTGTTTCTGTCAAATCATTTAAGGACATTTTTTGCTTTGTAAGTGTATTGCTGCAGTTTGCCATTGGACATATATATTTTAGTAATATTCTGTTGGCTGCTTCAGGATATGTATGACTTCATGGCTTTAGACAGACCGTCTACACCTCTTGTAGATCGTGGTATAGCATTACATAAAATGATTAGGCTTATTACCATGGGCCTTGGTGGTGAAGGGTATTTGAATTTTATGGGGAATGAATTTGGCCATCCTGGTAAGCATGTTTAATTTGTGTCATGACATTATTTATGTAGAGATTTAATAATGATATGACCAGTCGTTGGATTTGATATTATCAAGTTAAGTTTAGCATTGCTCATTCATTGTTGCTCTGGTCAGAGTGGATTGATTTTCCAAGGGGTGATCAACATCTTCCTAGTGGCAAAGTAATTCCAGGGAATAATTACAGTTATGATAAATGCAGGCGTAGATTTGACTTGGTAAGTTTGTGGTTCCTTCATTCACCACCTATGCAATTACTAATTTATATTCCCACTGTAGTGTTTATGTTTTATGAGATTTCAGTTAACTAGCACTACTTTGTGGCAAAATGCGTTCATCTTATTACCAATGAATTATAAACCTACTGATCAGTGTACATGTTTCAAGATTTGAGGAATGAGTGCCATGCAACTTTTTCTTTGTTGATCCTTATTCTTTCTTCTGAATATAAGGATAAAATTATCTTCTGTATTGCTTAATCAGGGGGATGCAGACTATCTACGATATCGAGGGATGCAAGAATTTGATCAAGCCATGCAGCATCTAGAAGAAAAGTTTGGTGTAAGTCTTCATTTTTTCACTGCTTCTCCTATTTTCTATGTCAATGAATTGTCATAATTAAATTTCTATTGGAAGGTTATCTAACTTTGTTTTATGGCTATTACTCATCATTGGAGATAACATGTGTAAAGTTGAGTACCATGATCATCATCATAATCATAATAACAATAATAGACACTTGTGAAAGCAGATTTTTTATTTTCCTTTTCTTCGGATACAGTTTCTACATGCATGGTTGTGCAACCTAACTTTCATATTTCTTTTAGAGAGTACTAATAGCATTTAACCTAGGTTCGTTATACCCCACGGGTAGAAGCAGTTAAGGAAAAATAACTGTACTTACTTTTTTGCTGCAGTTCATGACTGCTGAGCACCAATATATTTCACGGAAAAATGAAGGTGACAAAATGATAGTCTTCGAAAGGGGCAACCTCGTCTTTGTCTTCAATTTTCATTGGACCAACAGCTATTCAGATTACAGAGTTGGCTGCTTAGCCCCTGGGAAATATAAGGTATATCTTTTGTATCATTCTCTAATATAAGGGAAATAGAAGTCCTCTATAACAATGCAAAACTATCATCCGTTACTTGATCTCAAAAAACATCATTTTCATCATTGTCTGGTTAGTCTCCTCCCTCAGATCCCAATTCAGGAAAGTGCAATATGTGGATTAAGTAATTCTAAATCATAAAACCCTTCAGTGGACCAAGTTAATCCTCTCAATGTAATTGCATATTATTTTTTAAATGATTGGCTCTATCATCAAATTCACTTCTTTAAGTATGGTGTTCAACATTCATACCTGTCATTATTGGTACTCATTCTACTTGGAGTTATTTAGGCAAAAGTGTCTTCCCCTGTCCGCAAAATTCAAATCATCAATAAAGTAATCTGCCCAAGTGACAGCTAATTGAAGCTCATCTTAACGGAAGTTTAGTCAAGGACAATGAGCAAAAGGTCCCAAAATAAAAGTAGTCTAGTCTTGGCACTCTTTTCTCCAATTCCATCTATGCATGCTCTGGTGCCACCGTGCCATCATCCGTATCCACATCTGTTAATTAAATCAGAAATGGCGGTGTACTTGTTCATGAGAAGACATCTACTTTTGATACAAGAGTACTACTAACACTGGATGTTAATGCTTGTAACAATATGATCAATACTGATATTATTTTCTTTTTCTTTTCCAAAGTTTGAGAATGTTTTAATCTTGTGTAATGGGTTATGCTTTTCCTTTTTCCAGATTGTCTTGGATTCAGATGAGGCCTTGTTTGGTGGCTTCAATAGGCTCAACCACGCTTCTGAGTACTTCACCACTGTATGGGACTTCTCTAAACTTATATCTGAGTGTGCACCATGCATGGCATGGACACAAGTGTGTTGTTGTGTTGTGTCTTGTTTGTATTTTTCCTATTCATGTGCTTTTACATTCTTGTGGACGTAATTTTATGTTTTGACCATCCCGATGGAATAAACAAACTCATTGGGTAATTTTACAGGAAGGATGGTATGATGACAGACCTCGGTCCTTTCTTATATATGCACCTTCTAGAACAGCAGTGGTGTATGCCCTTGCAGATGATGTTGAAGTTGAACCAGCCCTTGAAGATGAAGTTGAACCAGCCCTTGAAGATGAAGTTGAAGTTGAACCAGAGCCAGTTGATATTTGATGACAAGTTTCTGGGATGAATGTTACAAGTGCACAATGGCATGGATGCAATAAATCCCTAGTCAAACTAGCCAACCAACGACTGGTGGTTTAACCACACTGAAACGACAAAGAAGCAGAATTAAAGTGGAATAAGTGGAGCGCCAGTTAATGTGGAATAAGTGGAGCGCCAGTTAATCTTTAGTGACGCAGGAGACTAGCGTCGAAATCTTGTACATGTGCCTTGCTAGGTAATAAGTTGTGATAGCACACCAAGCTTTCTGTTCTTACTTTTTAGTTTTTAACGTCTTGACATATGTAAGTTGCATCGCGATTGAGAAATGTGAAACAACAAAGCTTATGGTCCGCGAACCTGAGACTCAATGTACCTCTCTGCACATGTCAATCTTCATAAGTACATTTTCTGTTAAGACTTGGAAGCTTCCAAGGGGCTTTACCCTGGGAAATTTTGCAGGAAGCGTTTGTAGAATGTCTTCTTTAGATTATTTTCGTTTTTTGGTCAACTGTTACCTTTATATTTAAAAGTTGAGTTGTAGCAATACAAAGTATTCTATGCTGTGTAATAAAGTAATTATATACGGTCATAAAAAAGAAAATACAATTATTGCCTTGCTGTATGTATATAGGGTCGCCTTTCACTTCCTCTTGCCATCTATTTTTTATAATAATAATAATAATAACCTGTTTATATTCATCATTGATAGTTGTCCGTTTCCTTTTTATGCGGTGACCAAGCGGCAAAAATGATAATAATTACGAGTCTAAAGCCCGGGAAGGGAATATTTGTGTTGACTCAATGGTTAGTTAATGGGTGCAAAGTTCAGAATTTCGAATCCAAGAGTTCACTTGGTTGCTGATGCTTCGGGAATTAGCTTAAGATCACACTAGTTCTGCCTTATTTTCTGTTTTTCTTTCTTTCCCTCCCTTTACCAAAAAGAGAAAATGACTTTTAAGTTTGAAATATATTGTACATACAATAATTTTCTTATTACTTGATTAATTACATTTCATACTTTTCTCTATTTTCTTGTCACTTTCTCTTTTATTCTTCTTGTACGAACTGCTGCTAAAAAACATTTTTCTTGAAGTTTTAACCAAGTGATTGGTGGATATTGGAGCAAGCAAAGCTGTTTTCACTGTTTAACTTTGAACATAAGAAATTAGTAATATAGTATTTTAAAAATGTAAGAAAAAATTGGAAAAGTGCTATTCTCAACCAAAATAAGCCTAAGTTATTATCGTCTTGACGATTTCGCGCGGAAGTTCCAATATCCCGTATTTGTGAACACTGGCTGCATTGGAAATCATCTTGCTTCCTTTCTGTTTTCTTCATTGAGAAATAAGTTTTTTTTAAGTATTGCTCTCTTTAGCCATATTGTCGAGTATTTTTGTAGCTTCAATCTTTTTAATTACTTCAAATAAGGAGCTCAGATGTTTCTCCTTTGTACCCAAAAAAATACAGGGAAGGAAATCAGGAAACAAATACAGGTGATTTGAATCCATTTTGACTAACTAGTAATTACTTACGGAATTTTTAGGAACCGAAGTAGTTTAACAAGACGTAAGCAATGAATGCCTCAGAAAACGTTATGTTAATGGGCAACCCAGTAATGCACGCGCCAAGGCGATGCAACCAGGAACCATCCATTTCCTTTCATTGCCGACTTAGAAACAAAAGTAGTCCATAGGATTGATACGAACATAACCGTTGTCCAAGAATGCTCCAAAAGTGGAACTTAACCTCAAAACAAAAACAGGAAATTAATTGGGGGCACCAACTAACTAAACTTAGGTGCTAATGAAGCTGGTCTCAGATCCAGAACCACGAGGCAAGTGATGCAAAACACTAGTGGGAGACGAGGTTGAAGTAGATGATCTGAGTGCCTCGGCAAGTGGGCCACCCATTGAAGCCACTTGATTAGCCGAGGCCCATCCTCCGGCCCAATTCAACTGCAGTTGCTCCGGCTCGAGGTCAAGATTCCCATTTCTTGGGCCCGGGTCCTCCCCATAGCCCGTGGACAATTTCAACGAGACATCAGAGGAAGTATTTCCAGGCATTGAAATAGAGAGGCATGTGGGCGAGTTGATCCGGGAAGCATTGTTTTCAACGTTGTCAGAGTCTTGCAGTGATCGTGGCCAATCATCAAAGAAATGCCTCAGCATATGGCCACCTGATCTGCCATCCCCACCCACATGATCTTCGTTTTCAAACAGGCTCTTGTCTTCATTCTTGGTCCCAGAGGAACTACATGTGGCCCAGCAACAAGACAGCAAAAATATCAACTAGGGGCTTTGTATCAAAACGGTGCCAAAAATATAAATTGCGGTCGTGGAACACAAGGACAGCATTATTTCTATATTTAGTTTAGAAAGGAACGGTTGGGGATTACTTGAGTCAAATCTAAACCACTGTGTTTGGCTTTGCCATGCACTTAACGGAATATAACAAATTTTTTTCTCCTTCACTCTTTTAACAAAGGCAAATGCATACTAATTCAGGAATAAAAATAAATATATATATATATATATAGTAGAAAGTGTTATTAGTCCACTCAATAAAAACCTTTTTATTTATATACTTAATCATTGATTTTGAGACACTAGCTTGCAATACTCTTCAATAAAAACAAAATGTATCACCTTTCCCCTATCTTTTACATTGAAAATGAAAATACATGAAATAGAAAATAGATCCCAGTTGATGATATCTTGTTCTAACCTACTTTATATTTCCCAAGTACGAGAGACATAGTGGCCAGACCCTCGTTGGGGTCCCTATCCAAGTTAGGCACCAGTACAGTAAGTCACAAGGATATATATCTCCTTAGATTACTTGTTCAAATCGGAATGCATCAAATTCAAACTTACTTTTTGAACGTCAATGAATGAATCTCAAAAACGACATTGACGGAAAAGGGAAAAAAAAAAAAGAAACGACAGAAGCAAAGTATGCCCCACCATATTAAGTTGAAGCTCAAATAGAACTAACATTTAGTCACACTTTTCCAAAGCAAAGCACACTCGCCGGTTGCCTTTTATTAGATACACATCATTATTAATAGTCCAAAGTAAAATCTTAACGGAACACTTTAGGCTGCAATAATCTTGGATAACAAATCACATAAGCAAAGACAGTGAGAGAGAAGGGACAAAGGAATTAAGATTACCGTTCATTAAGATGAAGAAGATCAAAGGGGGATTTGAGTGAAGCAGTAGCTAGAGGCGGCGAAGAAATGGAAGATGAAGGAGCTAGAGATCCAGCACCACAAGCGCTACTTGGTGTGGGTAGTTCCACAGGCTTTCTTGAACGGTTTCTTCCACGATGCATGTGGCGTTCACAGTACTTTTGCCCCGCCACCACGTCCCTCGAGCACCGCCACTTTTTTCCGTCGGTTCTCCGGCATCGCCCCGGCTCCGGATCCATGCCTCCTCTACCCCAATACCCTGATTGCAATACTGATATGCAACAAACAAAACATGTTCATAAATATCTACCCTTCACCTTCTATTGGTAACACTCATGCAACAACCATATAACACCAAAAACCTTATTCCATTACATAAGATCAACTACATACATTATACTATGTCACTCAACTCTATCGTAAATTATCCATATTCCATATATAACAATCAGGTTTTTTTATGGGCTTTAACTATTTTTCATAAGAAATAATCCTACTTAAATTATCGCAATTTTTTTCTTCAAATATTTAAGACAACATTTTTATCGACACTCGAGATCGATGCATCCGTTTTATTTTAACTACGAAGTCTAACACAACCATCTTTCTTGATTCGTACAAGACTGATGCAATAAGGATGACTTGTCCAAAATGTAAACTATTTATTTTATCATGAAACTTAACGAACATCTTGCTTAAAGAAAAAAGGAAAGTTTTGGGGAGACGTTGAATGATGAGAAAGCACGAGAAAAACGAGGTAATAGATGGAGAAGGTGTGTGACAGTAAAAAAAAAGAAAAGAATAGGGAGACTTACAAGCAGAAGCAGGTTGGTAATGTTGGAGAGGGTGATGGAGGAAATAGTGAGGGGAATGAAGAAGGCTTTTCCTGATTGGTTGAAGGAGTTCAGGAGGAACAGCAGCACCAGCTAACATGTACCTGAATATCAAAGCCTGCAACTCAAGCTCCTGCCACTGAGACAAGCTGAAGTAGCTCCCCATCCCTGAGCAGGTGTAATAAAGAGGAGACCAACCCAGAAAGGGAAAAAAAGAGAGAAAACGTAAGAGCCAAAGAAAGAAGGGTTGTGGTGGAAGCAAACTTAAAAAGTAAAGACTATTGCCCTGAAGTTAATCAAACTTACTTTCTTTTTTCTGTCAAAAGGAAAAGAGTAAAATAAAAATCTTACTGGGAAATCTGTTAGTGGTAGTAGCTAATGTTGAATCTGACAAGGTGCTGACTTTGCTGTTGGGTTCAGGTACAAACAAAGGGAGTGCAGAGGCAGATGATTGAGTTTGTGGCTCTTGATGAGATTCAGGGAGAAGTTTTGGCATCTTTGTAGAATGTTGTTCCTCTGACTCATGCTGGTTTCTCCATTGCTTCAGATGGAAGTCCATGGAGAGAGAGAGAGAGAAACCACTTCTATTAAGTTTGGTTTAGTGTGTGGCTAATTAACTTCGTTAGGTGTGTTGGATGTGTAAAGACCAAGTTTGTAAAAGGCTTTTGCAGTGTCCTCTGAGGGTTCCTTTATATCTTTGGCAGATACCAACCTGTGTCTGTGTGAGAGAGAGAGAGAGAGGGTTCTTTCTGACAACAAAGCCTGCAAAGTTTGTTTTGAAGGAAGTGGGGAAGGGTTAGAGCACTTGAGAAAAAGACAGTGAGACAAGACAGTTGAGAGGAAAAAGAAGAGGTGAAAAATAATAAAATAATGAATAGGTAGAGAGATGAAAGAAAGAACCTGCGGTCTTTGTCTTTCTGCTTTGCTTTGGAAATACCACTCGAGGGAAGGAGTAGCAGCATAGGGCTTGTAAGTGGAAAAATAAGCTTTTTAGTATTATATTATCATGATAACTACTACACCTCTACAACACTAGAGTGGCATACAATAATATTATATTCATCTGCCTTTTTGTATTTTTTTTATTTTTTATGAGTTGGTTTTGGACGAATGTGGTGTCTGCAACAATGCTAAGGCAGAGGCACATCAATGAAGCCTGACATATAGAGGTTTGATCCGACACTGCAGTTCTATTGCAGCTGAGTAAGGTGAATAGTGATGAGAGGATTTTCGTTATTCACTTTCTTTTATTTATTTATTTATTATTGTGTCTGTGACTGTCACTCACTAATAAAAGGACTAAACATCAAGGTTTATTGTAAGCTCAGCATTTTTAGGAGCCATATCTCGGTTTTCGTCTAACCTATGTCATTTCCATGTAGCATCTCGAGGGATTTTCAGTTCTATAATTGGAGAGTTAACTAATCTTTTTATTATTATTTTCTATCATACTATAGAATATCTACCATTTATATAACTAATACTCCCTGCTATCTCTCTTTCTTTATATAAAATAGTAAATGAATGTATTATTTTAATTGTAGATATAAGAAATAAAATTTATTAATAGTCATGTCCCCGAGAGAATAAAATAGTTCCAACATTTCTTTAACAAAAAATTATTATTAGTGTAATTTTTAAAAAATTATTTTATTATAAATAATAAATAGTATAGTATAAATTTATTATTTATTTTTTTTAAATATAGAATTATTTTTACATGTATTAATTGTTAATTTTTTTATACTCTTAATTTATTATAAAGTCTATTAATAAAACAATCGTTCACTTTTTAGGTAAATAAATGTATTTATTGATTAAATTTGTTAAAAAAATATTTTTTGAATTATAAATAGTGTGGTTAAATATAAAAATTATTTAATTATTTAATTTTTAAATATTTTTATAAAATTTAAATTTATGATATTAATAATTAAAATTAACTAGAAAATTTTATTAGTCTATATAAAGTAATTAACTAATTCTTATATAAGCTATTGAAAGTAGTATGATATACGCTCTTTTTTACCGTATGATATATACTCTTTTTTATGTTTTGACTTTTAAATTTTATTTTAAAATTATTAACGTTTTAGACATTTAAGATCTAATTATTATTTTTCTAATTATACTCTTAATTAAAATAAAGAAATAAATGTTGTCTTAATAACATTTTAATGACATTAATTGAAGTAATAAAATTTAATATCACATAATTTTAATAAACTTGTGGATAATAAAAAATAGAGTATGTGGATTATTAACCTCCACTAATCTGTCAAAAATACCTCCACACCTTCACATGAAGATTAGTAACCTAAACATTTTTTTTTAAGAATAAAAGTTTCATTGTGAAGTAACTTAATTTTATGGATATATTTTATTTAGAATTATCATGTATAATGAAAAGGAGAGATTAATAAAGACTTATTGCTTTAATGAACTTAATTTCAAGTTTAATGAATAGAGAAAATATATCTTTACTATTTCTAAAATTTTATTTAAAATTTCATGTATAATATATTTTATTTTAGAGTTTACTGATTTAATTATATGTTATACACTAAAACGTGTTAAATATGTAATATGTAAATATTTATCAAAATAATAAAAATAAAAATATAGCATAAACAATGAAAAGGATAAGTAAAATATATGACGGTGGTTCGGTAGGTAAATACTAGTAATATTTATTATTCATATTATGTTAAACTTCTCTGTAACTTCATATAATTTTGTTGAGTTTTTAAATAAGCTTTTATAGAATTTAAAAGTTTTTAAAGAGGTTTTATATCAAAAAAAAATTGCTCATTGAATAAACCCTTCATACAATGTTTTGTCCTGTTTTATTCATTTTTATGTCACCCTTTTATTGAAACCAAACTATATTACATCCAAGCATTGTGTATATTTTATTTTTCTATTTTTAAAATGAATTTAATATATAATAAAACTCTGTTAAGTTTTATTTAATTACATGAACTTATTTTTATTTACTTTAAAAGAGTCAAATTGATAAAAACAAATAATAAGTAGCTGATAAATAATATGATTAAATATATTCTTAAACTTTATTTATATTTTTAATAGATTTTTACAATAACAAAATTGTTGACATTTAGTGAGTAGAGACCCGATTAAAATTTTTGAAAAGCATAATGGCTCTGTTAGAAGTATTTTGATTATGGGAACTGATTTAAAAGCTCAACAAAATTATAAGGACCTACAAATTAAATTATAAAATATTAAATCTTTAATTCTTCAATCTTTTCAATTTATTGATAATAATTAAGTTTTGCTCATATTTTCTTTCTTTATACAGTATAGTTTTGTATCGAATTTTATTAATTTAATAATTTTAAATCACGAAAATAACTTTTTTTGGTTCATAAAAAGTGTGGAAATTGTGCAGTAGTACATACTAAGATGATAGATTATTTTTATCTCCTATCATCCTATGCTATGCCCCATCATATCGTTTACTTTAATATGTTCGATGTAATAGATTCGATTCATATATTCTTTTTTTTATTTTATTTTCACAATTCCTCTCTTTCGTTTTCCAACAAACCAAACGAAGCCGTACGTAAATGAGCGTCCTGGTGAAGCTCTAGGCCCACTTTTGATGAAAGACAACACCCATCCTTCAATTATCGATTTTTCTTATTTTAAAGGGACAGCCAACAAAATGAAAGTGAAAATACTTTTTAGTCCACACCTAAAATCTGCCATGTCTTTAGCTTTATTAGACGCTTCAATAGCGTGCATATACCTTGCTTTTAACTCTCAAACTCACTCTTTTCTATTTATCAATTGTTTTTTTTTTCTCTTCCATCTTAATTCATTTTATTTTTATTAAAAAAAAAACTATGCACTTATATCGCTAATATAAGATAATTTTATATTATCGTCCAATCTTATTTCATTATATATATAATTTAGTTTACATTTATCATAACTAAATATTTATGCTATTTTGGAATATATTTAAAGACAAACATATTTATGGCAATAGTGTCATATAGATGAATTCACATGTAATACAACAACAAAACTAGTGTGTGATTACTATGATTTGGGCCTCAATAGTTAGGGGTCCAACCATATTATGCATCTACAACCCACACGGCGTTATCCAGAAGACATGGATGTGCACGATTTGGGTCTCGGCAATTAGAGGCCCAATCTTAATGCGACACACGCAACACGTACAGCACCTAGGCTAATCACGATCCAAGACAAGCACATTTTAATCCTCTTGTCATTACGTGTCCAAAGCATCCACGAAACCTTGTTGATCCAAAATATAGGAAGAGAAAAGGACAAAAGGAATGAAATTCGAATCACATGACATAGTAGGAGATCAACAACAGAGGAACGTGGATTTGCTAAAATTGGCAAGTGGAATAGAGAATAACATATGAATGACGAAAGGGAATATGTCAATATATTCTCTCCCAATCACCTCAAGTAGAAGTGGCTAGCATAGGGATCTATGTGCTTTCACCTGAGCCGTAATTCCTTGAGCAAGTGGAGAGCGTGGAAGATACACGCACTACAAAAGGAAAAAACAGTCACCACCACATTAATGGCGAATTTGTTGCATTAAATGGAAAATCTCTTATGAGTGCACCATAACATTGAATGTGTCTAATGGAGAACCACTGCATTAATGGCAAAGATATTCAAGGAAGATACAGGGCACCACATGCAAGCTTATAAAAGACTTCAGTGAAGAAGATAAAAAGATCTGAATTTTCACTATTTGAACCTTAAAATTCAAACTTGAGAGAATTCTTACACCCAAAAAAGACTTACGAGAAAAGAAAGAGAGTTCTTAAAAAGAGAGAGAGTTCTTAACATACCAAAGAAAAGAAAAGAGATAGTGCAAGTCATTTTGAGGAAGAGAGTCATAATAAGAAAAGTGCAACAGACAAAAAGAATAGTCTAGACGAAGCGATAAAAGAGGAAGAAGACGCTAACCTAGAACTCATTCGAAAACAACTACTGGATATTAGGTAAGAGTAATTAGAATCTCTGAATAAATGCATTTAAGTCCATGTACATCTTTTGTGAAGAGTCCAAACCCATAACTCAGGTGTCAACCTCAGACCAGAGTTAGAATTTAAAACTTAATCACTCATGTAGATAAAAAACATGCAAGGCTAAGAGTTAATGCTCTCTAGTCCAATCTTAGTTCCTTATCTGTCAACCATGCACTCGTCAGCCCCTAGTTTGGCATGTCACCCTCGCTGACATGCACAAGCCGACACTAAAGGCCTATACCTACTAAGCTGAAATTATTTCAGCCTTCCCAAGTCATATGGGCAACTTGGTTGACACCTAGTCGGTCATTACTTGCCCGTTATGGTCTCGAGTTTTCACTTTACATCCTGTAAACACATGTTTAGAATCTTTGCATGACCAAAGGCAACCTCTTGTGCCCATGATTCTGACAACTTATAAATAATGCTTAGGTGGGACCAAAATGGTATGAACCCTCTCTAACACTTAACTACCTCTCTCAAAGCAACTACCTTTGGCCGCCAGTGGAAAGCCCACCTCTATCCAACTACCCATTGAGCGCCCACGGATAACCCACACCCAAAGTAACCATAGTCGAGCATCAGCGGAAAGTCCACCTATGTTCAAACCACCCCTGGGGCACCTATGAACAGCTACCCTCTTATCCACCTACCTTAGGGCATCAATTGATAGCTCATCTTTAGCTAAACCACTATTGGACGCCAATGGATAGTCCACCCCTGTCAAAACACACTCCAAGCCTCTTGTCCAGAATTACGTAAGCTTTGACTTCTCCATTACTCAGGAGATACGTAGGAGTAAGAGACATCTTTTGTCAAGTTATTCCCTCATAAAACCAAAAATAAAATGTTTATCATCCATTGAAAAGCAAAAAGTTATAGAAAGGAGGTTATATCATGACTCATGCATTTTGTTAGGACAACTATCTTTTGGCAGACGTATGGGGGTGTCTCACTCCCATGCGTAATCGACTCCCGAATCCATGCGCTGTTTCCAAACTTGCCTTATTCACCCAAAGGTTTCATGGTGCTTCCCATAAAAATATCGGTGACAACTCTTGTTATCCTTGTTCCTTCTTCGAAAGGAACTCGAGTTTCATCCATTCTAAGCCATCGCCGACACGATCGCGTTGCGTGTTGCGACAATTATTAATTTCTAAAAATTGTTACATAGTTTAAGCAAATCAATTTAGTAATTGTACCTTAGAAAGAATGGTAAAAGCAAATAAAGGAAGGAAATAAATTTAAATTAAGTTTTATGATTTCGTCTAGGGTATTTCTTCTCAATCATAATTTCATGCAACTTTCTAAATCTACTATTTCACTATCATTAATTTTACTTCTTAATTATATCAGAAGACTTTTGTCTAATATTCTCAATATTAGTCATATAAAAATACGCACACTCAAGTAAACATAAAAAATATAGAGCCTGATTAATGAATAATTGAATCATAAATTTAAGGAAAATATTTGATAATACAATTTTTCTAAAACCAATTGTTTTATAAGTTAACTAATTAATTATGGTACGGTCGACACTAATTAATTGATTTAAACATGCAAATAATAATTACTACTTCAAAAACATATCAAAACAATAAAACAATTTAATCAGAGAAAAATGTGAGATAGAAAATTACATTCAAAATTAAGTTTGAGAGTTCAATTCATAAACTAACTCAAAAATCTTTGGTATTAATCTACAAAATTATGGTTTATAAAGTATATTAAAGGTTATGCAAATAATAATTTGTGATTAAATTATAGTATAAAATTATTTTATACTTTCAATGCATCATCATTAAACTCTTTTAAGGAGGAATCATTCGATATTATCTTTAAATTATATAATATTATTTTATAAATATATATTAAATTTTGTATAAATTATAAAATTGTGATTATATATTATTTAAAAATAAACATTTATTTATATTTTAAATAACGTTATTTATCAAATAATGAAATATCATTAAATTTTTAATCTACTTAGACGCAATGTAAAATTATAAATAAAATTTTAAGTAAAATAAAAATGTCAAGTGGAATTTAAAGGATAAAAAAAATATTTGGTACATAAAAAACTCATTTTGGAATGCAGTTTACAAAACATACGTTGTTATAAATATTTCTTTGTGGTTCAACATTATTTTTTTATAGGTTATCACTATTTTTGTTTCATCCACATATATTAATAATACACCTTACAATTTTCTTTAAAAAAATGTGCTTCACAAAATTTTTTTTATCTTGGAGGAATAATTATTTTTTAAAATTACCAACGTGGGTAATTTAAAAAAAAAATACTCAAAGTAGAGTAAGTTGTGTTTTAGAAATACGATTTTATAATTTATTATTTTAAAAAAATTTAGTACAAGTAGTTAAAACAAATACGACTTCGTTTTTTTTTTTTACGAAAATGTAAATTAATGAAAAACTTCAATTATTTTTTATTTTTAAATTCAAAAACTTCTATTCGTAAACGTACATACCAGTTTCAATTATCTTTTATTTATAAATTCAACTTTTGTTATTTTATTTATTTTTTAATATTTTATTTAATTTATAAATTTTAGATTTTTATTTTTTGATTTGATTTAGCTTTTATTATTTTCTTTAATTTATATTTTTATTATTTTCTTTCATTTATAAATTTATCTCTTATTGTCTCATTTAATTTATAAATTTATCTTTTACTATTTTGTTTCATTTAAAATTTATATTTTATTATTTTCCCTAATTTAAAATTTTTTATTATTTTATTTCATCTATAAATTTAGTTTTTATTTTTAAATTTATCAATTTAGCTTTTATTATTTTGTTTCATTTATAAATTTAGCTTTTATTATCTTCTTTCTTTTAAAATTTAGTTTTTATTATTTTCTTTCATTGAAAATCCACTATTATATTCTTTCATTATAAATTTAGTTTTTATTATTTTATTCAATTTATGAATTTTTATTTTATTATTCTATTTTATTTACAAATTATCTTTGGTTATTTTATTTTATTTATAAATTTATCTATTGTATTTAATTGATTGATTTTGTTTAATTATTTTCTTTAAATAATAAAATTAATTCATATTTTTAATGTTTGAAAATTTTAAACTAAACGTAATCAGTTAAAAACAAATTCAAAATACTTTTATATTAAAAATAAATATATAAAAGTAAAATTACATTTCACGACTTCTATATTTAAAAAAGAAAAAATAAAAAGTGAAATCGTATATGATTTCACAAGTTTTATTAAAAAATAAAATTTCAAAATTGAATTAGTATTTCGATTAAAATAAAAGAAAGCAAAGTCGTATATCACTTTATGAATTTGGTTAAAAAATATATAAAATCATAAAGTTAATCACAACTTATATTAAAAAAATTAAAAATAATAGAATTTAAAGTCGTATGATTGTATATGACTTTTTATTTTTGAAATCGTGTTTCTAAATCACGAATTATTTTAATTTGAGTATTTTTGTTTTCAAACTTATCCATTTTTTATCATTTCTAAAAAAAGATTATCCCACCGAGGCAAAAGAGCCCCTTAAAATCAGAAGATAGGAAAAATATTTTTCATAACAAAACTCTTTGAAAGAATAAGTAACTTATTTTCATTGAAAAAAACTTAAAAAATAAAGGAACTTATAATTAAGATTTTATTTTATTTTATTTCCAATTCATGTGGCACGTATTCACTCACCTCCCTTTTTGAATATCAACTCATTTATGTAATTAAAATCTTTTATATTATTGTTCAGTAACTTTTAATTTTTTATGTTTTGAATTTAAGTTTTATTAATTAGGATAATTTTTTATGTTTTTAAAATTAAAAGTGTTAATATTTTTATTTTTATACTTTTATGTATTTTGTTATCAATAAGAAAAGTTATATTGATTAAATTAATTTTACATAATATTTTTATAAATATATTTTTCTATTGAGTGAAGCAATTAGTTTTAGATAAATTCATTTTTTATCAAATAACTTGTAGTTTAAATTGCAATTTAAAATTAAAAGAAATGAAAATTATCAAATAATTTATATTTTATTTTTAATACTTATATTTTGAGCCTAAACTTCAAGTGATTTTTAAATAAAAAAAAAGTTGGATCAAATATGAACAAACTATATACAAATTTGAAGTTGCAGCTTTGTACGAATAAATAGGTTACGCCTTTTATATAAATATATTAATAAGTCTCAATTTTCTTGTTCTCTTCTCTACTTCTAATTAAGTCATTTTTTTATATGTTATCAGTAGCATGAAATTATATTTTCGCATTCACTTTTCAAAGTCACTTTTTTTTTTTATCATTGTCGACTATTAACTTAAAGAAATTAATAAATAATTAATTGATATTAAACGTTGATATTGATTTCAATGAATTGTCAATTATAACGTAAACGTAATAAATATTAATGTAAATAATCTAATACTCAATCAATATTAATATTGATTAAGTTAATATTAATTACCTCCGTTATAGTTGACGATTCAAACTTATTAATATCAAATTTAATATCAATTTTTTTACTTGTTTTACATTAATATTAATCAATATTAATATGTTATTTTTCACAACTTGAGTCGCGACATGTTTGGTTAAAAAAAAAAAATTGTTTCATCTTTATTTTAAAAAAATAAAAATAAAGAGTTATTTTAAAAAATAAAAATAAAGAGGAGTCACAACATGTGTTTTACTAGAAACACTGAAAAACCATAATATAGGATAAAACAAATATGTAAATTAAAGTTCAAGTTCGGGAACAGATTATGTAAAAGAGATATAAAATATAAAATCTCTAATGTCTACTTTAAAAGTAATTATCCTATTAGATGGATGGAGTAAATGGATTTTCATACCATGTGATTTGCATGTGTTACAAGAACATATTTGCGTAAAGTCACATACATGTAAGTAAAAGAAATCAATGTACAAAAAAACTTGACAAGAGTCAAATCTTGCTCCTACCTATCTCCCAGGATGCCGAGAGTTTACGTAGTTCTTCATGCAAGGAAATGAACAAGCCTAAATCACAACTAATTTTTTTTACCAAGACTCTGGTAAGAAATCATCTATGGTTTCACTTGGATTAGCGAATCAGAGTTTAATTTAACCTTTGATTGAACGAATGTTTACCCAAGAAAGATTTATTGCCACATAACCAACGACTCGACCATTTTGTTGATTGCAGTTATAAACTCAGATTATTCAACCAACCTGGTATTTAGGGATGATACTATTTGACCTGTCTAAGTGGTAAATTAGGTTTCCTGACTCTTTTTTATCGAATTCGCTTTCCAATGACTTTCTCTTTTTTTATGGTGTCTCCCCCTCCAAGTCCCCTTTCCTCTTCCTCTTTTGCACCTTTTATAGGTGCCTCTATTCCAGGATCATCATCACCACGATCTCAACAGAGATCTTTCTTTCTCCCCCATAATGTGATGATGACTGCTCCTTTTCTTCTAAGTTGACCTTATGATGGAGCTCCCTGTCATACGACGAAGACACACTAAGATGCATACGTCTATTCTTTTTGTCGAGGCTTAACATAAGACAGGCTGGCTTACCTTTAACCCATTCCCCTGGTCTTCCTTTCCTTTTTCTACCAAGGATAGTTAGTCTAAAATCCTCTGTAGCATTTCTTTTGTCTTTCCAGTTAGAGCTAATACGCCCCATCCCACATGCTGGTAAACCCTAGTCCATTCTGAAAAGTTTTGCTTACTTTTAGGATAATGTACATTGCTATTTTTAATAAGTAGCATTCTTGGGATTTCCTTGATGCTGCTACTATCACCTTGTTCAGGAGCCCAAGGAATGTAATGGTCAAATTCCGTTCTTAGCTTTCCTTAGGTTCCACTACTAATATCTTTCCCTTTTTGACCATAGTCTAATTATTCTTTTCTTTATTTTTCCACTTTCTTCCTTTTCTAGTCTAGTCACCTTTGACCATCTTTATCGAGTTGGCCGAATAGATATCCAGATGAAATAGGATATTTACATCATTTATATTAAAGAATACATTACATTTATATTATTAATCGCTTTATTAATTTATTACTTATTGCTTTACTAAAGAATTACTTATCTTCTTATCTTAATATCATAACAAATTATACATGAATTAATATATCTACCAATTTAGCAACGAGTTATAATTATTGACCTAGACGAAACATTGGAAATGAACTAAACACATATTTCATTGTCTTATTTATATAAATATTTCACATGAGTACCAAAAAAAATATAAATATTTCTGTAAAAGAACTAATTAGTTATGCATCCAGAGGTTATTTATCAAATCCTTATCACATTATATTACAAGCAAGATATTTGTTCACTGGTACAATAATTTTTTTTTTGTTGAGTGAGAAAAATCATGATAGTCACATAATGTAATATAATCATATATAATCCAATCTTGCATAATTATTAACATTACAGGAGGCAAGTTGAAAATGCATGTTATTGATATTTATGATTTAATATGGGTGAGAAACGTGTGGTTAACTTTTAGAAAAAATAATATTAACAATCATATATATATATATAAAGATAATGTTACTTGTATTGTTCAATTGAAAGAAATAAAACAAAATATATTTTATTAAAAATATTTTTCACTTATCATTTTCAAAAGAATAGTGATTGAGATATTCGACAAATTCATTTATACAAGACTCTAGCATAATTATTTATAAAGTTACTTTCATGTAAAATCTTTAAACAACTGGTATATAAAATTAACTTTTGTTATATTAAATATAATTGTCTGTATGAAAAATGAATATGCTTTGTACTCTTCTTCTCTTTGTCAAAATTTTGTATCATTGGATTTTTCTTTACAAAATTTTTAATGAGATAATATATGATAATGTATTAAATAATTATTTTTATCTTTTTCTAAGTTTTTGTCCTACAATAATTTTTTGTCCCACATAAATATTTTTAGTAAGATTTTAACGAGGCATGTAGTCAAATAATAAACATAAAAAAATATTATAAATATTTATTAGTGTCTTACCATGTTCCTTTGTATATGTTGTAACTATTTATATTTCACCGTCATACATTAAATCATATGTATGAAACCTTTGAGCTGCACTTTGTACCTATAAAGAGTTGCCTAATTTGTATGAATATAACAAGAACTACCAATTCTTTTATTCTCTTTATTCTTTATCTTTTTTACTTCCAAGTTATTTTTGCAATATATCTACAATTAAAGAAAAATCTATCGTAGCATATTGTCATTGCTAATTATAGCCATTATGACACATCTATAAATGTGTTTAGAATGTGTAAAAGATTAAATTAATATAGTTTGCATAATATTTTTAGAGATTGATT
Organism: Mucuna pruriens; assembly: GCA_025330945.1. NCBI lineage: Eukaryota > Viridiplantae > Streptophyta > Magnoliopsida > Fabales > Fabaceae > Mucuna > Mucuna pruriens. Next base: position 6,061,038 of record JAENHJ010000528.1, read on the forward strand.
TTCTCACATTATTAATATAAACATGTATGTTAAGGTTTTTTTTTTTTTTTCACAATGACGAGGATGGGATTTAAACCTAAAATGTCATACAAATTACTCAAATTTTTATTATCGCTGTCTTAGTATAATTTTTATTTAATTATTACAAAAATCAATAATTTATTACCTAATAACATTGGTAATACATTTGAATTAAATTTTTTTATAACACTTTTACAAAATTATTTTTATATATATCCATCAGTGTTTAGTAAAATTAGTTTATAATTACGAGTTGAAAAACTAAAATCACATCAATTAACTAATTAAAATAAAATGTGTTGATAAATTTAGCTATATAAAATGACATATTTATATATTTGATTTATAAATTAAAAAAATAAAAAATTAAATTTTTTAATAAAATAAAATAAAATAATAATAATTTATAAATTAATTTATTTTCATAAATTAATTGAAGTAATTTATAAAAATAAATTAAAAGTTACTAAAATAAATTTATATACTAAATAATTTATTTTAATCAAATTAACTTATAAGATAGTTAAAGTAACCTATAAATTAGTAAAATGATTTGGTATATATATATACATCATATTATTAATTTTTTCTTATCCTTATTTTAGTTCCTAAATTTAGTTTTGATACATTGTGGAATAATTATAAATTATTTTAAATTTATTTTTTTATAATAATTATTATAAAAATTAATAATTTTAGTTATATAATAATATTTTATGACAGAATGATAATGTAAATTTATTATAATATTAATATATTTCAATTTCAATTAAATTCTTATACATAATATTATACAACTAATATTTCTAATACTTAATTTTGCATGCAAACATATTAAGAATTAACAAAAGAACGACTTTATGAACTCCAACTTTTATCTTACAGTAGAATTTAATGTTACATCATTTAATAAAAGAGAATCCAATGAAGAATCAAGAATGACCAAACGCGATGCTCTTCACTGACTGCCGCGAACAAATGCACTGCCACTCATGCCTCCGGACTCTCTCAGATTCCACAGGCTCATAAATATTTTTCTTTGTGATTATTGTAAAAAATATATAAATGAGCAGTTAAAAAAATAAATTTTAATCTAAAAATACATCTACAATATAACATATTAATTAATACGATATGACATTAATATAAAAGCAAGATAAATTTTTTAATTGTATAAATGTAAAAAAAAAAACTCTCAAATATACGATTATACTACGAAATAACATACAAGCAAACTGATTAATTAAACCTGTTTATCCTAAGCCCTCGTAAGAGGTTTATTTATAATTTTTATTTTTATAATTCAAATAAGCTTTATGCTTCTACTCGATTAAATGGAATATAAATATTCATTATTCATTCGTTTTTAGTATCTCAAAAGTAATATATAGTAATACTCAATTCATGAGAAAATTTATATTTTAAAAATAAGTATTATATATATAATAAATTTACCTATTGAGAGTTTGAAAGTGTTCACTACAAAAAAATTCAAGATTAGCGACCGCAAAAATCGGTGGCTAAATATTAGAAATCGGTCGCAAAATATGATATTTGGTGGCTAAACCATTTAGCGACGGAAATAGCAACCGAAATTGGTCGGTGGGTAATACCCCTAGTGGCTAAATGAATTAGCCACGGAATAAATTCAGTGGCCAAATTAGAGACGGATATTTTCGGTGACTATATGATTCGGTAGGTAATTTGTATTTGGAAATTTAGCGACCGAAATTTGCAGTCGCTAAAATCGGTGACTAATATACTTCGAAATATAATATAATAGTTTCATTTCGGTGGCTAAAATTAAAGCTTTATATTAGGTTAGCGACGGATTTAGTAACGGAAAAGTTCGGTGACTATTCGTTTCTGTAGGCAAACATACGTAATTGGAAATTTAGCGACCGAAAATGAATGGCTATATCGGTCGCTAAATTAATTACGAAATTTAATTATTTAAATGATCAGTCGCTAAAATCGATGGCTAATATATTTCGAAATATAATATAATAATGTTTTGATTGATGAAATCCGTCGCTATTTCGGTAGTTAAAACTAAAGCTTCATATTAGGTTAGCGACGAAATTAGCGACGGAAATAGTTGGTCGCTAAAACTTTTCATTTTTTCTTTCTTTTTTTTAAATTAGTAATATATATTATGAACCTGTCAAATATTTATCAATAATTACAAATTTAATCACACTATAAATAACATACAATAACAAATTTGAAATAAACAATTATGTATGAAAACATTAACAATTAAAAGTATCCAGATGATTACTAAATATTCAAAATCATAATAACTATGAACATAATTATCCTAAACATTGTGAAAATAATTGTCTGTTACATCATCTTATAAAGATATCATCCTAAACATTATCACCATGGCCATCACTATTATCTCAGTGCGGTGGGGGTGGCATAAGAGATTTCAACTGCAAAGTGTTGTAAAATAAAAGCTGCATTTGTTGATTTTGTTGTCAGATCTGCTCACTTTGCTCCTCATGATTATTCAACAATTGCATCTACAGCAAATACAGTACTAAAAAATTACAACAAATACAAGTATCACATGATAGTTGATATACCGATTGTAAAAAAATTATACAATAAAGCCTACCTAAAAACTTGGATTCAACTTGGATATGTCGCTATTTTAGTATATGCCTACCTAAAAACCCAAACTATAGTAACCAGTCCATGGTAAGCTATAAAGTTCAGTTTTTTTTTCTCATTCCCCTTCTTTCATTAGCTTAAGATTTTCGTAGTGTCCCAATAATAATAAGCACATATGCTAGAGCATTGAACAAAAAGTAAGCACATATGCTATAGCATTGAACAAAAAGTAATAAGTAGACCAAAAAATCTCCCTACAGCTTTGAAAAAAAATTCTTATAATAAGCATAAACATGAAAATTTAAGAGAGGAGATTAAAAAAAAAACACATACGCTGGGCTGCCGCTGTTTGAAAATGCTATGGTTACCAAAAAAAACCAGATTTATGACACAGATCTATAGACGAGGTTCACGCGGTTGTATCGGAGCTGGGGTCGCACGGTCTGACGGTGGTCGGAATGGGGTCACGCGGTCGGGCGGCGGTATTGCGTCGGAATTGGACGGCAGTGCTAGGTGACGCTGGCGGTTGTGCATGGCTGGGAAGAAGGAGAAAACTCAAAAATTTTGTAGAGTGCAGGGAATGTTGAGAAGGTGGAAAAATTAATGAGAAGGTGGGAAAATTAACTAAGAACGTGGGAAATTTTGAGAAGGTGGGAAAATTAATTGACAAATTTTGAGAAGGTGGGAAATTTTGAAAATGTGGGAAATTTTAAGAAGGTGGGAAATTTTAAGAAGGAGGGAAATTTTAAGAAGGTGAGAAATTTATCTTAATTTTATCTTAAAATTTTGAGAAGGTGGGAAAATTAATTGACAAATTTTGAGAAGGTGGGAAATTTTGAAAAGGTGGGAAATTTTAAGAAGGTGGGAAATTTTAAGAAGGAGGGAAATTTTAAGAAGGTGGGAAATTTATCTTAATTTTATCTTAAAATTTTGAGAAGGTGGGAAAATTAATTGACAAATTTTGAGAAGGTGGGAAATTTTGAAAAGGTGGGAAATTTTAAGAAGGTGGGAAATTTTAAGAAGGAGGGAAATTTTAAGAAGGTGGGAAATTTATCTTAATTTTATCTTAAATTTTTGAGAAGGTGGGAAAATTAATTGACAAATTTGAGAAGGTGGGAAATTTTGAAAAGGTGGGAAATTTTAAGAAGGTGGGAAATTTTAAGAAGGAGGGAAATTTTAAGAAGGTGGGAAATTTTAAGAAGGTGGGAAATTTATCTTAATTTTATCTTAAAATTTTGAGAAGATGGGAAAATTAATTGACAAATTTTGAGAAGGTGGGAAATTTTGAAAAGGTGGGAAATTTTAAGAAGGTGGGAAATTTTAAGAAGGAGGAAAATTTTAAGAAGGTGGGAAATTTATCTTAATTTTAAAGACAAATTTACTAATTTTACTTTATTTAAAAAATCATGACACTCACATCATGTAAAATAAATTTGAACACCCTAATTACTTTAAATATACAGTCAAATTACCCATTGAATTGATAAATAACTACTAAACATACTATTATTTGGATAAATATAGAAATGATCTTAATTTTAAAGACAATTTACTAATTTTACTTTATTTAAAAAATAATGACACTCACATCATGTAAAATAAACTTGAACACCCTAATTACTTGTAGTATAGAGTTAAATTACTCATTTAATTGATAAATTGCTACTAAACGTACTATTATTTGGATAAATATAGAAATTATCTTAATTTTAAAGACAAATTTACTAATTTTACTTTATTCAAAAAATAATGACACTCACATCATGTAAAATAAACTTGAACACCCTAATTACTTGTAATATAGAGTTAAATTACTCATTTAATTGATAAATTGCTACTAAACATACTATTATTTGGATAAATGTAGAAATTATCTTAATTTTAAAGACAAATTTACTAATTTTACTTTATTTAAAAAATGACACTCACATCATGTAAAATAAACTTGAACACCCTAATTACTTGTAATATAGAGTTAAATTACTCATTTAATTGATAAATTGCTACTAAACATACTATTATTTGGATAAATGTAGAAATTATCTTAATTTTAAAGACAAATTTACTAATTTTACTTTATTTAAAAAAAATAATGAGACTCACCACATGTAAAATAAAATTTAACATCCTAATTACTTGTAATATAGAGTCAACTTACTACTAAACGCACTTATTATTTGGATAAATATAGAAATTATCTTAATCTTAAAGACAAATTTACTAATTTTACTTTATTTAAAAAATCATGACATTCACATCATGTAAAATAAACTTGAACACCCTAATTACTTTAAATATATAGTCAAATTACTCATTTAATTGATAAATAACTAGTAAACGTACTTTTATTTCGATAAATGTAGAAATTATCTTAATTTTAAAGATAAATTTACTAATTTTTTTATTTTAAAAAATATATTTTTTATTTATAATATTCGGTGGCTAAATATTTGTTTTATATATTTTTTATTTATTAAATTCGATTGGTTAATAGCATTCTTTAAAAAACGTTTTTTCTTAAAAAAATCCAGATTTTCGTGGCTAAATCGGTGACAAAAAGTTACCTCATGGGTTTTCAATTTTTCCGTCGCATTAATTCGGTGGCTAAAATTTTGTTTTATATATTTTTTTATTTATTAATGCAATATTGGTGGCTAATTCCGTCGCTAAGAAACGTTTTTTAAAAAAAAGTCAAGATTTGCATTTAAATCGGTGTGAAAAGTTACCTCATGGGTTTTCAATTTTTTCCGTCACTAATTGGGTTTAAAATTTTGTTTTATATATTTTTATTTATTAAAAATTTAAGTCCGTCATTTAAAAACTTATTTTCCTTAAAAAATCCAGATTTCTGTGGCTAAATCGGTGTGGCAAAAAACTACCTCACAGGTTTTCAATTTTTCCGTCGCTAATTCGATTGGTGGCTAAATTTTTTTTTATATATAGTTTTTATTTATTAAATTCGGTACTAATTCGTCGCTAACAAACGTTTTATTCCTTAAAAAATCCAGATTCCGTAATTTAAATCGGTGGCAAAAGCTACCTCATGGGTTATCAATTTTTCCGTCGCTAATTCGGTGGCTAAAATTTTGTTTTATATTTATTTTTATTTATTAAATTCGGTGGCTAATTCCGTCGCTACAAAAACGTTTTTTTCCTTAAAAAATTCATATTTTGTGGCTAAATCGGTGTGGAAAAAAGCTACCTCATGGATTTTCAATTTTTCCGTCGCTAATTCGGTGACTAAAATTTTGTTTTATATATTTTTTTATTTATTAAATTCGGTGGCTAATTCTGTCGCTAAAAAACGTTTTTTTCTTAAAAAAAATTCAGATTTCCGTGGCTAAATCGGTGGCAAAAGCTACCTCATTGGTTATCAATTTTCCGTCGCTAATTCGGTGGCTAAAATTTTGTTTTATATATTTTTTTTATTTATTAAATTCGGTGGCTAATTCCGTCGCTAAAAATCGTATTTCTCCTTAAATAAATCTAGATTTCCGTAGCTAAATCGGTGGCAAAAGCTACCTCAAGGTTTTTCAATTTTTCCGTCGCTAATTCGGTGGCTAAAGTCATTTATGTTTTTTATTTTGGCTATTACTCCGTCGCAAATTCGGTTGCAAACAATAAAGGTTGTAGTTTCCACCATTCCGTCGCTAAATCGGTAGCTAACTTCGTCGATTTTTAAATATTATTTTCTGTGTGAAAATTTCCGTCGCTAAATCAGTGGCAAAAGTATATCCTTCTCATATATGCATATTCCGTCGCTAATGTTGTCGCTAATTGCGACGTTTATTTTTCCGTCGCTAATTTCTGTGGCTAATACGCCTTTTTTTTGTAGTGGTTGCAGTAATATCTAAAATCAATACATATTTAACACAACTACAATATAATATCAATACTATTTATATTTTTTATTTTTTACCATTACATATAAATTTTCAAATTTATAATATATATATATATATAATACACACAAAAAAGAGAAAAAATAAATAGATTATATATTGACATTGTAAAATAGTTTTACACAATGATTCAACCATAAACTATCACATATCACAAATTGATTGATTTTTACAATAATTACTTTATAAGTTATACTAACGATCATTTGTGATTGAGTAATCATATAAAATTGTTTTACATTATAAGTGAATAATCATATATGATCATTAAAATATATATTGAAATAGTCATTCCTATATATAACAACGAGAAGAACAAATTTGGATTTTTTTTTAGATTTAATATCATGTGATCATTTAAAAAACTGGTTTGGTTATATTTTTTACCTTCAAAGTTTCACAATCTAAAAATTCTTACCTCCAATTTTTTTATGTAAATTTTTCCTCCAAATTTACAAAATATCACAAATTTTGTTTTGATATAGAAAAATTGCCACAATTAAGACAACTAAATAATAATTTTTTTTCCTTTAAACTATCATAATTAAAATTATTTTATAGTATTTTTCTTTAAATTATCACAATTAAGACAAATTGTGATATTTTATAAATTGAGAGAAAAAATTGTAAAAAATAAAATGAACACAAAATCATGAGATTGTAAACTTTGGAAGAAAGGACGTAGTTAAGCCTAAAAATTTCATGTGAATTTTTAAAAAAATCACATGACTTGTCTTTAATATTTGATCATTCAAGATAAGATTTCATGAATAATATGTATTTTTTTTATTCTCACATAAAAACTATTCTCTCACTAAATACATCACCACCACACTATATATATATATATATAAATAAAGATAGATAGTGAGAGAAAAGAAAAACATTTTTTATATTTCAAATCTTTTGACTTCATTAATGAATAATTTATATATAAAAAAGAAACCTGCCTGAAATTTTGTTTAGGAAAAAAAATAATTAAACCCTCCTAAATTTTACCTTGCTTGTAAATAGACATCTTAAACTTAGTTTGTTCTGAATTGATCCTTAAAATTTACTTTTTCTTTATAAATAAATATCTTAAATTTTTTAATTTTATCTCAATTAATCCTTAAACTTGTTCTCTTTCTATAAATAGACACCTATATTTCAACTTCATTTCAACTAACCTTCAAAATCCACCCTATTTGTGATAGTCTTTTGTTTTAAATTTAGGTCAAATCACAAATAAAGAATAAATTCAACAATTTATTATTTTAAATTCTGATTATTAATTAGTTTTATTTTTTATAAACCAATTTTCTAAATATTAAAATATAATAAGATTAAGAATTAAAAATTAAATAAGGACTTTTTTTATAGATTTTTATCGTTTTCTTTTTATTTTTACAAGTTCATATTTTTAATTATATTTTAATATATGAAAAAATAAATTGCAATGAAAGAAAACATTAATGAATTATTGACGTTAGAGATAAATAATTTAACTAACTTGTTAGAAATAACTATTTGTAAAAAAAATATAAAGTTTAGCAATCAATTAAAATTGAAGGTGCCTATTTATAAGAAAATCAAATTTTAAAAGATTAATTAGAACAAAATTAATGTTCATAGTATCTATTTATATAAAGGATAAAAGTTAAGAATCAATAAAGACAAAATTAAAATTTAAAATTAAATAAAATTAAAAGAAAACAACTTGTTTAGATAAAAAAGGTTGAAATGATTTTTAAATGAACTTTAAAACCATTTTACCTTATTTTGGAAAAAAAAAGTTTTCAAGTTCTAGTTTTAAGTTTTTAGAAGTTGTTTAATTCTTTTAATATTTTTCTCCACCTCTTTCTCAGTCTTTTAAGGAGAAGGCTGATCTAGAATCAGAGTATAGGTTCGGGAGTCAGTTACGTGTAAAGATCACTAGTACCTCATCATGTCTATTCGAAGATAGTTACCCTACCTAGATGCACGAAATGTAACATGACTAGTACACTACAGTTTTTGCCTTTCTAAAAATGGAGAATATCTACAGGGAATGGATAAAGGATTTTTGGATTTTTTTTATGAACTTGACAAGAGTTGTCTCTTACTCCTACATATCTTCTACTGCAACGGAAAAATCAATGTTTACGTAGTTCTGAGGTATTGATGGTTAGATAGTAAGAGGACTGAGATCGACTCGGCCCAGTTGAAGTGCCGACTAGGTGTCGACGGGACTATGTGCCGGATGACACTCGACGTTTGTGTGTTTAAAAAGTGGTGTTTGTGTCAGACCGAAGAGTACCAGTTCTTGGCCAGTTTTGGTTTCAGTTATATGGGGCTGATTCATAATCGACCCAGAGGTTGCAATATACTACTAGGCTAAACGAGAAAGTGTGTTGACTTAGAGATGAGGGCTACTAGATGGATATGCGTAGGGAGAAGTTTTGAAGGTCTTACTTGTATCCAGGAGTCGAATTTTAGTTAATTGCTGAAGGGTAGATGGATGTTTTCCTTCCTTCCTTCTTTCATGTCCCTTTTTCTATAGACTTCCTTCCATCCTCATTGCATCACTGTATATTAGATCTCTAATGTTCTTAAAGGGTACTCAAGATTAAGATTTCATTCTTCTTTTTTTTTTTTATCTGAATCCCCCCCCTCTTTGTTCTTAGGACTTTTTATATATCACTCCTTGCTCTCAGGTCATCATTTCTTGGATCTTCAAGGAAATCCTCTACATTAATGCGTTAGCTCTTTCCTTATGCTCATTAATGTTATGATGTCTCTCTAGGGTTTCCCTCCATCTTTCTCATTTAATGCTGTTGTGACCGCTTATCTTTTGGCCCCGACTGACTGGGTGGAAAATAGCTTCCGCTTTCTTATTCGCTCCCAGAGTGGTAGGTCAGGGACGACTTCCCGTAGAAGTCAACGTCTATCACGTCTCTTTTTCCTTGTATGCACCCGAAGGTTCCTTTACTTTTTCCAACCAGACAAAACTGGGTATCCACAACATCAATGAACCCATCCTATCAAAATCCTTTTTCCAAGTGGCAATACTCCTTATTCATGTATTGAAAATGTCCAAAAATGCTATGAAGATATTTAAGAATGCTGGTATATGAAGCGATAGTCTATGTTCTATTAAAAGATGGGTAAAGATGGTGAAAAGATACGTGAAAGAATTTGAAATTAACGATAAAATGTTAGATTGAATGATGGTAACGTATTCAACATGAGAAAATAACTATGCTTTTAGCCCTCCCCATCCACACACAGACAAAAAAAAAAAATATCACCTCCTCATGTAGAATAAAGTGTCTTTAAGTCATGACTGGAGTCAACAGATGACTTAATCAAAACAAATTTATAAGTTCAGAAAATGGTATTCACATGATAATGTTGAATTTAAGCATAATAATATTTGTTATATTGCATGATCATGGCAAATGTCTAGAATTCAAAAATAAAATTTGAGACATCCAAATGTTTCAAAAATGTTGTTTCTTTTAAATTTTACTAAACTCTTAATCCACCAATCTTATAATAAAATAGAAAAATTAAATAAAAATAAAGTAAAATGTACAATAAATCATTAAATTCCATACAATCCCATCTCAAAAACACAAATAAACGAGAGTTTATCGACACTGTTGATCGATTCTTTACTAACCATTCAGATTAACTAACCCCTATAATTCATTCTCAATCTGCCTCAACTAACCAACCAGCCACAGTTGAACTCTCAACGCATCTTACAAATTCGTCTTGGTGAGAATAAGTACTTTCATCATATAAAGTTATGCTTATATTTTTTTTATGTAAAATTTTTTTTCATTCATACATCATCGTGTAAAAAATGTCCAACCTAAATCAGAAGGGTGGTTTCAGTGGTTTGCATGCCACATATCTTAGGGTCATAAGTCCTAACCTTTTTAGTGAACTAGTTAGTTAACCGTGTCTCTCCTCTTCTTCGTTTTTACGCATGTTTGCAAACGGTAATAAGTTTGTCTACACTAAAATCATTTATACTAATAGCTATTTTTAAATGTTAATCTGTTAAATCTTTCCATATTATTAGTATAGATGGCTTAGAGTGGTAAACCAATAAAATCGTTCAATTGAAGAACTTATATTATATTTAACAGTTAATTTTATTATTAAAATTAATACATATATATATATATGTATATTACCATATTAGATGTTATTATAAAATTATATTTTATTAAACAAATATTATATCAATCTTGAAGCATCTCAATGCTTAATATTTTATTAATAAATGATATTTTTTAAAATTGCATTGGCCATTTTATTAATTACTATAGTCAATTAGAACAAGAGAGTTTTGTTTTAGTATTTGAATTTATATTAACCGAAAGATATTTATTCCAAATCTCATATCCATTTGTTTATAGTATCTGTTTGTTTTTTAAAATACGCTGAATCTCGAGTTTAGATTTAATATAGCAGAAATAGGCAATCGTGTAAGTATAATATAAGAAAAATATAAAAATAGACAGAAAAGATTGGATCAACAGAGTTACGGATCTAGACATGGTCCACCAACAGTATCCAGGTAATCTAATTCGTCCGTATGTGGAGAGACAGAGTTGAATAAGGATAAAAAAAAATGTAAAGAAAAGAAAAAAAGTGATCACATTCACATGTCTCAAAACTGAGGACTGAAATAATATGTCACTCACACTGACATTAGTGACAGTAGATGAGACTTTTGCTCACGTGGGTCCCATCTTACCCTTAACTCACTATCCCTTTTTTTAACAATTTTTGTTGGATAAAGCGAGGCACGCCGGCACGCGAGGCCTTACTATCACTCACGTGACTTCACGTGACTTCTTTTTCTCGAGGGATCTTTTCTTTTCCTTTATTTTGAATAATTTATTTTATTAGATGAATTTGTCTTGTTGGAGACAAGAGTTAATAAGTTTTGGGCTAAAGGGGCCTTCTTTGGTGGCTCATATTCATGACCTTTCGCGATTCCCTCCACAGCGTTTGACCAAAAACTTAGTTGATTGCCATTTCATATTTTAGACTTTGAGAGTATCATCATATGTATATTCAAGCTGGTTATGCAAATATTTCCATATTAATAACATCATCAAATATTTCACTGAGGTTGTTGATAACATTTATATTGAAATGCCTTGACGAGAGTGTTTCCACAATTGAAGCAAAGTGGATAAGCTTTCATGAACATTGAAAAAATTGAGGCACTGAAGAAAGTACGGAAGGGAAGCAGAACTAGCAATAAAAATATTCAATTGCAACAACTTCTAACTACCAATCTAACTAGCGTGAATATGTATGTCCATAGTGAGTGTTATGTTTACGCCACTTCTTGATCGAGTATCTCCTAGCCAATGTTTCATTTATCAAAAAATGTGAAAGATAAAAGATAGAAATTTTTTTATGTTGTTCAATAAAAAAATAAAAATATAAAAATGTAATTTTAAAAATATAAAAATGAATATATATATATATATATATATATATATATATATATATATAATGACATAGATATTCTAAAAACATTATCATAAAATAAACTTTTCTAAAAATAATTTCATTCAAAATAATTATTGACACGATTTTAAATTAGACTATCTTGAAAGCAGGTAAAATGAGGAATTTGACCCTAACTGCGACCTGCCACTAGAACCAAAAGTTATCAAAAGTATGACCTTAATCGCGACCTGCCAGTAAAACCAACACTATAAAAGTTGTTTAACTTAAGAATAAAGGAAAATGCTCACAAAGAAATACAAATTTTATTCAAATTATAAATTTTGTCATGGTTACAATAGTTTATTTATAGGCTTAACTAGACAACCCTGAAATCAATGTCCATTAATATTTTAATTGACATAAAATTTCATGGATTTAATATTCAATAATATTTTAATTGGCATAAAATCCCATCCACTAGATCTCCCCACTAACATTTTATTTTCATCATTAATGACCTTCTTATTTTTCCACCAACTATCCAACTTTTCCTTTTTCTACCGACTATCAAAAAGTGATTTATGTAAAAATATATGTAAATAAATCTTAATTAACTACTCAACTCAAATTATATGACAATAACTTTGAACTTTATATGTTCTTCAATATGGGCTTCAATCTTCATCAACTTGTAATAAAGTGACTCGTTTTTGTGCAACCTCTGATTCACTTTACTCTAAACTTTCCGTAATTCTCAAACTTAAGCCTAACAACGATTGTTTCGTTATTTGGGTTTTGAGGCTAATCATGGGACCTCCAATATCACGCAAATTATCTTTGAGTTTGCTGGTCTGATCTCTATCAATTATTCTAATTTATATTTAGAATATTATATATATATATATATATATATATATATATATATATATATATATATGTCAGATTTTTTTATAGGTGTTTTTTTAAGGTATGAAACTTGACATTTTTACTTAAAAGAAATTAAAAAAAAAATTAGCCTAAATTTTTTAATAAATAAATCAAGTTATATCTCATGCAAGTTAGATTACATGTAACTGATAGAATATTTAGCCTATTTCTATTCTTAAAAAAATATAAAAATGATAGATATTAATAAAATATTTGATATATAAATATATTTATAATCATCATTTAAAACAAATATGATTAGCCAGCACGAGTTAAATGAGGTTCACATTTTTCACATTTTAGACTTTATGGGTGGCTCATCATTTATATTCTAGCTGGTTATGCATAGATTTCCATATTAATAACATCAGAATTCGTACTTCAAATTTACAGGCGATCGTTGTTGATCGCCTCTTCAATTGAAATACCATCCAGAGTGTGTTTCCACAATTGAAGCACAGTGCAGAAGCTTTCACGAAGAAGATGAAGCACTAAAGAGAGTAGGAGAGGAAGCAGAACCAGATCGAAGAAAAAATTACTAACATGAATATCTGTACTGAGTGTTATGTTATGCGGTATCTTGTACATCTTATCTTATAAATATACATTCGTTTCCTCTTCTATGTTTTTTTTCTTTATGTATCGACACTCAATCAAATAAATAAATAAATAAAAATATATATATATATATATATATATATATATTTATTTATTTATTGTTTTGAGACTGCCATCTATTGTTTTGAAGTTCAAACTCAAGCGATGCCTTTGCCAGAACACTTGAGAGTTCAAGTCTTATTTATATATATATATAGACTAAGGGTTAATTAACTAACGAGCTTTTTAAAGATATTTATTTAAAAAATAAACTATAGTGTTCAATATATAAAAAATACAAAATCTTTATTAAACTTTTTATTTTCGATTTCTAACAAATATTCTAAATTCAGTTCTCAATATTTTTCATTTTGAAATCATGATGGTGGTGGAATTGTTTTTTATAATAATAATAATAATAATAACTACTTTTAAATATATTTTTTATTAACAAATTAATTAATGTAATGTCTGATTTTTTATTTTAGGATATATTTATCATTATTTTTTCCTTGTATTTTTTACACAAATAAAAAAGTTTTAACATTATTTTATTTTTCTCTTATCAAACAATTTAAAAGTTATCTCATTTATTATTATTTTTGTTCACTTTCTTTCTTTTCATTTTCATTCATGTGGCAAATGGAGCTTAAATTAATGATCATGACTGTAGTTCATGATGGGGAGATCATCTTACGAAGTTACGTGAATGAGTTGCTTCATACATCTATAGCTTTGGTTGTGCTCTAGGTTAACAGTGGGAGTATATGATTGCACTTGGTTTGGGCAGTTTGAGGAAATTTTATCCCTGGCTTATACTTGGATTGTAGCCTTAGGTGATAATGAATCAGTCTTTTCAATTAGAGTCAAAGGTCTCGAGGTGCAATGTTAGTCCTAGTGTATGTAGGATTGCATGAACTTCTTAACATGACTACAAGAGTAGTAATAATGATGCCAATAAACTCTTGAGTAACAATAGTTCATATATATTGCAAATGAGATTAATTAATAAGACATGTCTTCGAATAATCTAGTCGGGAATCAAACAAAGTATTCAACCTTATTATTATTCCAGAACATATAGAACTATCACGTGAATATATTTTATTAGATATTAATAATTAGATATCATGATTTATATTAATAATTGATTTTTTCTTATTATTTAGGTAAAATTTTCCATTCATTTTTGCATCATTTAAATAAAAGAAGCAAAAGACAAGTATTTGTTGTTACTCACTTTTAAAAACTATTTTTATTTTATAAATAAAAAAACATATTTAATAGAAGTAATTTTTTAAAACTATCATTTGCTTTCAATTTTTAAATAAAAAATAATATTTTAAAGTTTTTATTTTATTTTATTTTTTTAGTGCTCATATTCTTTCTTGTATTATTCAATTTTTTCTTTCCCTCACTCTCTTTTACACACTCTAATAATTTTTTATTTTTCCTGCATTTCCCCGTTACTCAATAAAAAAGTAAACAGTGATGATACTTTTTAATAAAAGAAAAAAAATTAAAACTTTACATGTCAATTTTTACATTTTAACTGAAAATCATCGTTTCAAACGTGATGATAATTTCCTTTTTTTTAATATGTAACTTCATTATTATTGTTCACATATTTTATATTTTGTGGTTCTTAATTTATTGATTATCTTTGATTTTTATTTTAACAATAACATTTCCTTTTTTCATTCAAATATCAAATTCAATTAATTTTAAAATTTTTTTATATTAATATTTTCCTTAAATCTTATTTATTTATATTCTCAATTTAATTTCCTAGTTATTTTAAATTCACCATTTTGCTCCTTAGTCAATCAAAGTTATTTATTTGTATTAATTTTTTATATTTTTACATAAATTTAACTATTTATAATTATATTCTTTAAATTTCATGTAAATTAAAAAAATCCATACAATACATAAATAGGTATTAATATTTTATCATAACTATTCATCTCTTTTTTTTTTATCATCTTAGTTTGAAACTTTTCTTGCAGATCATATATTATTTGTAACAAAATAAAGTAATAAGATGTAAAAAAAAAAAAAAAACTAATAAGAACTTAAACATGAAATCAGAATTCACAAATAGCACTCTAAAAACAGGCTGTCTTAGAACATTATTTTAAGTAAGCTCATTCGCAGTTAATATTTCATTCAGTTTATAAATTTTATTTTAAATAAAAAACAATTTCTTCTTAAAGTTAACAAAACATTTATTTATAAATAAACTTTATTTGGTCACATGTTAATTTATGATATATACTACTACACACATATGCACACATATATTGTGTTGTCTGAGTTAGGATGATTAACTTTGTCCTTATTCTATATTATGATCAAATTATGTCTTTTGTTGAGCAAGACATAAATGATGATTCTTCTATCCAATGGATCATAAAAGTCATGATTAAAGAGTGAGTATCTATAACAAACATTTTGACACTCAACTTAGTAACAATTTACCTAAGTGAGGGTGTGTAATAAATATGTACCTAATACTATTAACATTAACTGCATTTATAAAGAGTTTGAAATGGGATGAACTCCTTAATACAGGGCCTAAGATATCTAAAGGAGAATATTACTTTGTTTTGGTGTGGCAACAAGCTAACTTTTCCTTAGGTCAATGTACACTTTCCTATCCCCATGTGTATTGTAGTGTTTGTGCATATTGGTAGAAGTTTTTGCCAAGGTAAGAACTTGGCGAATTAGGCTAGTTATCTCCTTTGCGTCCACTTACACCATGTTATGCATACTAGGCTCCAAGTATAGTTTGGAAAAATTCTCCCCAAACATGGTATACTCCTTATGTGAGTATGTCAAGTTTGTACCTTGATTCTAAAGTCCTTACTCATTTGAAGCAAAAGAGACATCTCAATATTAAATGTAGATGAGGTCATGTCTATTTGTATTTGTATAAGTTGTAATTCCTCAATTAGTAAGACATGTGGCAAGTTTTGATATGATGTTGATCCATGAGTCTCCTATCATTTATGATCACAATAGGATTTTATGCATCAATCATGACAATTTGAATTCTTGACCAAGGTATGATTATTACACCTAGTTTTAAGCTAGTAAAATCAATTTTATCCCTACAAGAATTTGATATAAATAGGCTTTTAGTTACTCTACCAACATCATAACTAAATTCTTTATTCATTCTTTTTCCTTCTTGAATCTCTTTCAAGTACTTCAAAAACCCTAGGGAATATGGTGGTAAAGCTTTAGTTACCATACGAGGGATTTTAGGAAAAAAAAAGTATGATAGGCTACATTGGTTCAGATAAAAGAGACAAAATCACTTTTAAGAAAGAATTTTCTAAGATTTTCCTTTCCACCAAGGAGGTAACCCCTTTTTGGACCAACCCCACACCTCATGATGGACTTATTCCAAGGTTTTACTACTTTAGATTTTGAGCAAGGGATGCCTATATGAAAGCTCAGGTCCCTTTTAATGAAAACATTGAGTGAATTTAGGCATCTGTTTGAGTATAAATATATAGTTAATTCTTCCCTCGAAATATTATATATGTCATAGGCAAAAAAAATTCTTAATGTTATTTTTGCATTACCCTTGTTTTGCCAAATTACTAACTTAGACTTTTTATTTATTTATTGCAACTATTTTTTCACTAAGAATGACTTTTCACACTTCCTTGTTGGCAAAAACAACCACCACAATGAAGTTTATGTTGGATAACCTTAAATTATCCTCCACATTAACATCAATTTATGGTCCTTGTTGTTGCACTTCCAAGGTTTCATAAAAAGGAAGACACAAAAAGAAAACCTTTTTCTGACAAAATCCAATATTCCTTTAGCCAATCTTCCCGCATAAGAGGAATAAGCAAGTTAAGGTAGCCAATATGATTAAGGTTACTGAAGTTGATGTTGAGGTTTGGGCCAACAACATTTTGGTTAAGGAGGGTAAATGGAATTAAGCTAAAAAAAGCAAGGTAAAAAACTTTACTTAATGGATGATAACTTTGATATCTCCACCAACAACGACCTTGTTTGCTAGCAAGATGAGCTTGATTAGTTCCTTGATGCTAAAGAAGACATATTGTGTGCTTGAGCCTCCCACACACAACCTCTAAAGTTGCTACTATTTTTTCCAACATTTGTAATAAAAAGTTATCTCTTTTATTGCACATGTGCAAAGGAAAGACATCGAAATGTAGTAACTATGCTTGAACAATTTGCCAAACATGATGAAATCTCCAAATTGAAGTTAATCTAAAATGGAAAACCTACAGTAAAAAATGGTTATGTCTTCTTTAAATATCTAAAGTTTAACTGATTTCAATGTGGTCAATGATGTATCTAAACAAAAACAAAAATAACTTAACAAGGCAAAGGAAGATTTTGAGAAGGTGAAAGCTGAGTAGGAGATTGAGAAGGCCAACATGACTTTGACCTGAAAAGTTGAAAGAAGCCAATTGATGAACGCATAAGTGACAATTCTTTTAATAATATCGTCACTTGTTTGAGGATTATCAATTTGAACTTGGACGTCAATATTGTCTCGACCATTTTTTATTTTCAAAAAAAATGGTTGAATTGGACAAAACACTCACTTTAGCATATTTTGCTTTGAGTTTTCATATTTTCTTATTTCTATTGTATTCTGTTTTACTTAACTTATGTAGACCTTTTGTGCTTGAATGAAATTATAAGTTACTTTCAAAATTTTAGTTATTCCTTCGAGTTCAATTTTCATGAGTTCTAATTTAGTTGAAAATTCGACTTAATAATTCATCAAATTACTATAACAAAAAAGATAAATTAAATAGTAACTTTGACCAACTTTGACCCAATGAATAACTAAGTAAGATTATTCTCCACAACTTAGCATAATTTTCATCATATAAGATTTTTTTAAATAATTTTTTATTTAACTATTAATGATTCATAAGATTAAGTTTTTATTTTATTTTTTATTACAATAATTTTAAAATAACCCTTGTTGTTAATAATTTTTTTATTGATAATTTTTATTATTTATCCTTATTAAAGTTATTTTAACCTTTTTATCTTTTTAAATATTAATAATTTCACATTTTTACTATTGCAAGATTATTTAATTGTAATATAAATAAAATAAAAGGTGGTTTTTATACTATTTACAAAATTGAAAGAACCTTGTGTAAATAATTAATTTGTGTAATAAGGGAATTTTTGTCAAATTCATTTAAAAATAAAAATTTTGAATTTAAGTATATCATATTCATAAAATAAGACGAGCTTTGTGTAAGAGGAAGTGATTGAGTGATGATAACTAGGAGGTCAACTTGGAAGAAACCATCATTTGAAGATAATAAATAGAAAAAAATTGTATAAAACTTGTAAAATAGAAAGGAGATTCAAGTAATTTATTTTAAAAAACAAGTAAACGAAGGAGAAAAAAAAGTTAATCATAATACTTAAATTAATCGATGCTTAGATTCTATATTTAGAATTTTTTTATTAAAATAAGGAAATACAATAACAATGTATCAACCAAGAATGAGAGTAATTCGGTAAAAAAGATTCAACTTGCTCTTGCATGTAAGCCAAGTTGATAATGACTTACGCTCAACAAGTCTTATCGTTTTAGGATGAATAATAGCCAAAAATCATATAGGAAAATTATCTCACCAATTAGAGTGGAATGGTGTCAAGCTGGTTGGAATGGCGTAAGAAAGATATTAGAGAAGACCATAAAGGACGAGCAATAGTATCTAGTGAGGTAATCCTAATCTTACTTTTATAACACCTTGGATATAACCTTACTTAGAGCATGTGATTTTGCAAATATCCCTTCCTCCCCATGTTGGACTAGGAAGATAGTCGATCTTGACAAATGGAATTGAAACACGTATTCACCATAAGAATAAAGTATACTTATGACAAAGTATAAAATATGCAAGTTTATGATAAAAATAGATATCAACAAAGTTATAATCAATAAATTTATAAACTTCTACTATCACTATATTTATCATAATAGTTTGATTTATGTGTAGATTCTCCATAAATCAACTTTTTTTTTCATGACATCAAAGGGGACACGTTAGCAAAAGTATTCACATATTGGATTAAATTGATTTTGAATAAAAATTTATCTAATTTAATTATTTTAATTTTATTGTTTCGTGGACCAATTGATTTGATATATAATTTAAATTTTATTCGATTCAATTCAATATAAAGCAGTGATTAGATTAGTTTTTTTTAGTCCTATTTTTTTCTTTAGAGAAAATATTAAATAACAAGTAAAATATATAATAAATACAATTAAAATTAATTCAAAACAAAAAACATCATATTTTTAATTCATTATAACTCTTCAAATATATAATGTTAAAAATAACTTTATCCAACTGGATAAATAATTATTAAAATTTTAAATAAATATATTTTCAGAAATAAATATAAGTTATGTGGTAATTTGATAAATATATAACATATAAAAATATAAATACAAATTATATCATAAATTTACACACATGTATCATTGTTTGTATAGAATAATTTTATTCTACAAATCACTATTAATGTAATTCTTTTCTTATATTGTTGTTAATGATTAGATAACAGTATAATTATTTACATGAATGTTGTATAATTTATTTTTTCTACATATACACATATGTAATAGGCCTTAATATATACACATACATAAGTTTCTAATATATATATATATATATATATATATATATATATATATATATATATATATATATAAAATAGGACATTTATATATACACACGTACATGTTTAAGTTCCGCAAATCAAATCCAAATCCGATACAATTTATAAAATTTCACTTTTTTTTTTTCAGCTTTTGATTTTTTAGGTTTATTCGATTTTCAAACCACTGTTTGGGATTTTTATTAGATTGCCCTTGTGCGTTAGGTCAAATGAGATTTTTGTGTATATAAAAAAATAATATTTTTAAAATTAGATCTATCATTGAATTAGTTAATATATTAGTTTAAAATTTAATAATTAAATAGTAGTCAAATTGATATTAATAAAATAATAATAATTAAATAATATATAAATAATATTAAAAATATATTACTACAACTTTATAATACTCAATTAAAAATAAAACATAATTTTATAATTTCTTAACACTTAAAATATTTATAAAAGTTGAAATCAAATTTATCATATTTCTTAAGTTTAAAATTTAACAATATTATCCATATTTATTATTAATAATTTTATGTTTTGAATAAAATAAAAAAATATAAATACATTAAATTATTTTCATTTTTTTAAGAAAAAAAGTCAAAATAATATTATATTAAACATTTTTCATTGAACCAATTTTTTGTTGACTTTTTATTTATTTCGGTTGATTTTAACCATTTTTTTTTAATTTTTTTACCAGTTTTTCTTAAATCAATTTTATGGTTTATTTGAACTGATGACTGATTTATTGATTTTCCAGTTCGAGAAGTCAATTTAGTTCAATTTTCAAAACAATAATAAATATAATGATAACATTTAAACTTTAAACTTTACATAAGTTACTAAAACTCGTATTGTTAGGTTGAATTTAATGAATATATTCAATTGTGATGCCTAAATTATTAGTTAGTCCATGAAACTTGTCTGTTTAAAAATTACTTCTTGTTTCTTAATTTTTAATTTATAATATTTATTTTAATAAATATTTTTCTAATACCGTATGCTATTCTAATGACTAATAGTAACATTATCATATTTTTAAATTAATACATTAAATATGATTATTCAATAAATAATATATTTATGAATCATAACTTGATAAAGTCATTAAAAATAGTCATAATAGCTCAATAAAATGAAATAAAATAAAAATAGAAGCTTATTGAAAAAATAAAATGAGAGTTTATTATAACACACACAAATCCATCACCGGAAAAAGACATAAAAACACCTTGTACATATTATCACAAAATTCCTTAAAACATTAAAGTTTATTATCATTCTCATTCTTTTTCTTCGTTCAAAATAATGATATTTAAATAATGATTATGATTATTAACTTTAATCATTATGGCATACATAAATTTTATTTATTTTTATTTTTTCAATTTATTTCGAGTGAACAACTTGACCAAATTTGTCTAAAATAAACGAATTGATCTAACCCACATAATCCGTGTCGGAATATTAAAAAAAAAATCAAATATTAGGCCGAAGTAATTTCAAACTATATCGGATTAATTGAATCGCCTCATTGAACTCGGTTCATTTTAATGGTTCTAATGAATTTCTGTATATCTCTTTATAAGTGGCTTGAATTGTACAACCTGTGGAATGCATTTTAATTCTAAAGATATGTTCATGAGTTTATTCTGCTTTGTACTTTCTACGGGCGCTTTTCAGTCGGAAAATTTTCTGATGGTTTTCAGAGAATATCTTAAATTTCTAAAAACATCATAGAAAACCTTCTGGGATTACTCGTTAGTAAACAAAAATTTCGACGACACGAACTACGAAGTTTGTTGCAAATATCCCAATCCCTATCATCGTGGTTTTGTCGGATCCGGATAATTTGGGAGTGAATAATCTAGTCATTGAAAAAAAGTAGCATCGTCACTGAAGTTGATATTCAACCTTACCAAAAAAGAGTATATTTAATATTTAATTTGGATAACTATCAAATAAATTTTCCTTAAAACTAACACTATTGATTAAATTATTTTTAACATTTATATAATTTATTAATTTAATTTCCGATTTTAACAATCTTAAGTTAATTCTCCAATATTAAAGATTAAACTGAGCTATATATACTAAATAGAAATAAAAATAATATAATATAATATAAAAAATTAAAAAAATAAAATAAACATACAATCTGCCGGTATCAATATTTTGAAATATAATATTAAAATAATAAAATAAATATTATAAATAATATAATCATTAAAATAAACAATGTAATATAAAAATAATAAAATAACATAAAACAAACTTACTATTTATCTTTATCAATATATTATACATTAATAAAATAAAAATAACAAAACCATACCTTATTATATAAAAAAGAATGCATTATATAGAAAAAGAGAAAAACTAATAAATATTTTAAAGTCAAAAGAAAAATCAATATAAAAAATTAAAAATTAATGTTTTAAAAAATATTAGTCAAAGCAACGTATAAAAAAAATACTATAAATTCTTAAAAAAAAATAACATCAAACAAGTTTTTTAGCTAGTAAAAGAAGTTAGTAATTAATTAAAATGACATGTAAAATATAACTTTAATTTTTTATATATAATGAAAAGCTAAATTATCAATAATATTATTTTCAATGATTAATATTTGAACAAAACTATTTTGGTCTATATTGGTCACTCTGAAGGAGTACAAGACTACATGGTCGAAAGTTTATAAGAATACAAGTAAAGATTAGGTTTAACCAAATATGCTAGTTTATGTAACATGGTGATTTGAAGTTCAAATTTTTGAAGAAAAAAAAAAGAGTTCTCATTTAGTGTCCACCCATATTATAATTTCCTAAAAAAAATATATATATATTTACGAGAAATCAACAAAAATTTATACATATCGTTATCTTCAGTCCTAATTATGTGATAAAAAATGAGAAATTAACTACAAAATTGTTCCAAAGGTTGATAGTGGTTTATGAAAATTGTCATTGCTAATCTAATATTGCAAGCAAATCAATATTTCGTATGCCTTCCAGAAAGAAAATCTTTCACATTCCTATTTCTTAAAACATAAATTGACTCCTTTTACAATATTTCTTTTATTTTTTTTTATGTTGATTTACGGTGGCATCCAATGATATGATATGTTGTCATTTAGTGGTTTGTAAATCACGTCATTTTAGTTTAGTAATAACTTTTTCTAGTTCATTATTACCATGTAAATTCATTCATTATGTGTTTATTTACTGGCGCTGGTGCTGGGATAAATTGGATTTTTTTTTCTATGAGAATTTTTTTTAGGCAAATCCACTTCGGAAAATTTATTAAAGCAAACCAACATACTCAAGGAACGCTTATAAAGGTAAAGAGGCACTTAAGACTTCCCGTCATGATTGGGATTAAAAAATAAAGGTTCAAAGCCAAAATATAAAATAAAAAAGAAATTAATTTAATATATTGATAGTATAAAACATTTTACAGTGTGATCTAATTATAGATTGTTATATATAATAAGAATATTAATTTTTATAATAATTATTTTAAAAATCATATTTACAATAATTTAAATTAATTGGTAATATAAAATTATTAAATTGACAATGTATGATAATTAAATAAAAATAAAACGTCTTTTTCTCAAGAAAGGTCTTCTGTTACATATGCGCATCTATAATCCAAAGTGCAAGTCCAATTCGATAATAAGCCCATTAAGGATTTGGAGTTGGGCTGGGCTGCAGAGAGTAGAACCAAAAAAGACTAAACAACAAGTGTGGGCTCAACTGATCTCGCTATCATGTCCCATGTGACTATGTTTTGGCGTCTAAGTCTCTTGACGACAACTCATAATCAAATGACAGAGAGAGCTCAATCACCATGAACCGGTACCGTTGGAGGTAGGACCGTCATAGGTCCATAGCTAGCTTGGATTGAGTTTGTTCTAACTTGTAATGTACTAAACGTGTTTTTCCGTTATCGTTTGAAAATTTCTTAACGAAACTTTGCAAATTCTAAAGTAATAAATGGGGAAGGAACTAGTTTGTATCATTGAAGGCTTTGAAGCTACCAAAATTACGTTCGATGTAACTTTTTTTCCAAACACATCCTAAATCGTAGTCCCACGCAACTCTCATTTGTAAAAAAAACTCCTCGCGTGTAACTTAATTGAATTACCCAAACAAGCCACTCTATATAGTCCATATTTTTATTGGCTCAATAAAGATAATGGCATGTGCCTATGAGGATTGTTTGGACTGTTGTGTTTTACTGGTTATTGTATAGTTGTAAAAATATTGTCATTAATAAACCAAGCTTGTTGTGATCAATGTTAGGGATGTTATATAAAATAAAACTAGATGTGTCATCAATTAAGAGTTTAAGATTTTAGAATTGTTGGTTCGTGATACACATCAAGCGGTTTAGATCCTTTTTATTTACCCCTCAAATCTATAAAAAAAAAATCATATATTTTTCCTTGAGAATTTTAATTTTTAGAATTACTAGTTCATGATACTAAATAGAAAAATCACATTAATATCAATATTTATTATTATTGGAGTAGGGAAGAAATAGGTTTTACTTTGTCTCCCATCCTCTTTATGATTTTATTTGCTTTAGCCTCTAAAGTGGTCTTAGTCCTTTGTACCAAGACTTGGTACGACTTATTATTTGACGGGAGAAAAAAAAAGAAATATAATAGACTTTTAGTTTGAATACATTGGACAAACGTAACATAATCGTTTTATTTTATGGACGAAGATATTGAATTTAAAACATGTCGCATATATGGGTTTTTATCTCTTAATAACAATAATTGCAAAAGCACGCCGTTGAAATTTGGAACTGACGTGCTTTTTTGTCTAATTTTCAGCCAGATGGAAGCTATTTAATGCTACAACTAGAATTTTCTTCAAAATTTGCTTTCTAATAAGTAACCTTGCTATTAATATAAATAGGATCAGCAAATGGACAAACCAAAAATAAAGAAAAAATTTGTTATGTAAATATAAATAAAAAATGTTAATTAATTATTTAATCTGTTAAGTTATGATCGACTTTATAATCGTTAAGTAATTGTTTATAAACAAAGTATGATTAATGCAATAAAAAAGGTAGGATTGTTGTATTTTAGACAAACTAGAATAAAAATAATAAAGTGTACTGTTCAATTCTTTCATCTTTTTATTTTTCTCATTTCTCTCTCTATAATGTTATGTTACTTTTGTTTTCTTTTTATTTTTTCACCTAAATCTTATAGAACTGGTATCATAGCCTGGTTGTCCTCGGTTACTAGATAGAGTCTTTTCACCTTTGGACATGGAAACTCAATTGCAAGCGACGATAGGTGAAATGGAAAAATGCTTCTTTATTTCACATTGAACACGAGCTCATGGAGGTCAATGTATTATCAAACATGGTATAGGGCTTATTTAATTAGCTTCAAGGGCTAATGTGGGAAAACGATGCCAGCAACAATCTTAGACACGGTTGCAAAGAAAGGCTTCATCGTAAAAAACGCCATTAAGAAGATTAACTTAGAGATAGATGCAATTAATGATTCTCATGCAAGGGAGTATCGGAACCAACCCAATTTAAAATATGCAATTTTCAGAGTTTCAAAGGGGAGATGTTTTTGCTTGATATTAAAATTTGGGATTTGATTCATCTAATGTATAGGGGTAAGTTTTAGGTACTCTTATAGTAATTATTCTTTTGTAAATATTCTTAATTTGATAGTTTTTTCTTTTCTTTTCATTTTTTGAATTAAAATATAAAAAAATCCTCTCTATATATAAATTTAAATAATTATATTGAACAAAAAAAATTTAGTCGTCATTCTTCAATAAAAATATTTTTAATTATTTTTTCAATGAGAATATTTTAGGATTTTTTTTTAATTTCTTATCTCTTTCAATATATTATTTTTAATATATTTAATCCTAAATTGAATTTCAAAATTTTTAACAAAAAATATTAATAATTAAAATAGAATTATATCACTATAAAATATTTATCATAAATCTAAAATACAATTTATATATTCAAAAATATTTTAATTATATAAAATAAATATTTATTCTTTGTCATGCATATACTAAAATACTAGTAACTATGTATATAGCATCCTGCCATGTTTTTAATAGAAGTAGTACATATTTTTGAAGTCACGCAAGTTTTTTTCCTTTACAATGTAAAGTGCGGAGTGATAGTTGTTAATTGAAAACTTAAAGATTTAGGTGTTAACAATTTCATCATTAGTTGTTGTGCACGTACATATAATTTATCATAATTCTAATTAGTAATTTTTCAACTAAACATTCCACAGTTTATCTTCTAATCTCCACAACCCACCTTTTAGAAGAGTTAAATGCTAAAATTTTAATTATGTAAGTTTTTTAAAAATAAAGATTTTTTTTTAAATTTCAATGATCTTATAGCAATTTATTTTGATAATATACTACTCAAATCTTATTCGAATTCAATAAAATAATGGTAAGTAAAAAATTCTTCTTCAAATATTTAAGACAACTATATATTTATATCTTTAACATAACTAAATATTTACAATTCAAATTCAATAGCACTAATTAAACAAAAATAATTTTGTTTCAGTTTATTCACATGCTCGGTAACATAACCTTTAAACTTTAGAAACATATCATATTATTCAATTCATTAAAGAAAATGCATTTCGTATTTTATCTAACTTTGATGAATTGCGAATATTTTTTATGAATTAATTTAATCTAAATGTATTAATAGAGTAAATAATTTTTATACTAACATCTAATTATAAATATTGACTTTTATAATAATTAATATAAAATTTATTTCTAACATAATTTTTAGTTAGTTCATAATATAATTAAAATGTATAAAAATTAAACTTATTTTTCACACAATAGTATAATAAATTCAAAATTTACTATCATGCAAAATCACTATTTTTGGATTAGGATCCTCTGTGCCTCTAATAGCAAAATGTTATCTTCAGCTCTCTTTACTGTGAAATGGTTTAAAGTTGGCTGGATTTGGTTGCATATAAAATCCTTACAGAAGGATTTTGATAACTGATGATTTTTTGGAAAGAAAATAACAATATATACTAAATAGCGTGAACCGACGAGAATCTTACAAAAACAGTTGTCACGGCTGTAACGTAATGGCCACCTACCTCCAAAAACCCAACGGCTACGGAAAGCAACAGTCCTGTGACTACAGAGTGGAAATGTCATATACAACGCTACATACACTCATACGTGTCCTTCACACTTTTCTGCATCCTATTCAACTGTAATTAAATATTTATTGACTGCTTCTTCTTCTTCTTCTTTTAACGAAAGAATGCTACTTAAAATTATATAAATGAAATATAATTAACTCCATTCATTTATATACAAAGAATAAATTAAGAAAGTTTGAAACTCTGAGTTCAATTTTGGACTCTTCCATGTTTTGGCCTTTAGCCTTTTAGATACATTAACTCGTTTTTGAAAAAACATCCTGTTTTCATTCTCTTGTTGCTGAAGTGAAACCTGAATTAGACTTACTCATCATTATTACCTTTGAAATATATATAAACTGCCAACTTGATTCAGAATTTTTAAAACTCTTGAGGACTCACCACCTGATGATTAATTTCTCTCGCACTTTCACAAATTTGAAATAACAGCATGATAGTACAGTGTTTTTTTTTTTACTCTCAAACATTCTAACATCAGTCTTATATTCAGTTTAAATAATTTTTTCAAAATATATATAGAAAATTAATAAAACAAAACAAATTTATTTAATAATTTATTCATTTCAATATTTTTAGAGTTTCTCTCATTCAACGTTTTAAATAATTAAGGTATATAAGTTATTTTTAATTTATATATGACCAATATTCAGAGTTATAATAAAATTGAAAATGGATCCTCTGAGATTTTTGAGAAGCTGCAAGACATGTTAAATGAAAAACGGTGACGTGATGCAAAATATTAGTGATTAATACGATTTAATGTTTTTACTATTGAACATAATCCAACAAAACTAGAAAGTATCTTAATTCCTTTGAGATATTAACGCGCTCTTTTTGAATGAATCCAAGTTGCTTACGTAGGCATTAGGTCCTTTGGCACTGTTCAATAGCCTCCATATTTTGCTTTGTTCAATATTTGGTGGGTAGGTGCTAAACTTTTCTACTTTAGTGGCTAATAAATAATTTTAATTTGTTTAGCTGAAAAATTCCCATGCCGCAGGCGACTGATACTACTTTGTTTGGGCATCCACCATGAGAAGTGGTCCCCACTTGAAGATTCCATGCTCTATGTTCATCACTGATTCCATGTCTTCACCCATAATCACGACCGTTGAATTTAAACCATCTCTGCCTTTGATTTTCTCATTTAAGAATTTCATGTTGGAAAAAGTACATAGCCTCAGTGCACAATGGTCCCCCCACGCCAACGATGAGAAAGAAAGAGATTTATGAATGTGATTAATATTGGTTTAGGACGTGTAAAGTTCTATCTACCAAAATTACAAATATGTAAAGTAGGACCGGGTTCAATCATAGCAAGTAAAGAAAGAAGAAACTAATAATAAGAAATTTTAAAATAAAAGGAAAAAAATAAAAGCATATGTAGCGATTGTGTCTTTGGAGGCCAATATGAATATGATGTGAGAATTGGAAAGAAGAAAGGATGTAATATTTGTCAAAAGGTTAGATAAGGTGCCGCCACTACTCCTCCAACTTTGCCTTAAACTTCACGTCTTGGTTCTGATTCTTGATGAGGAATACTCTAATACTTAACCTGTGTGCTCTTCTGTCTCTCTGTACCCTTTCTTCCCACTTCACGACAAAGCGTTTACCTCAAGCATCGACTCACTCTTTTACCCCTCAATCGTGACTTGGTCCCTTCTGTTCTAACTTCAAAACAACGTTCAAAAGTTACGTAACACGTTTCTTGTTTTGTTTTTCGGTTTACATCAACTTTGTCTTTAAATTTTAAAATTACAGCTTCGCTATTTGTTACTATTTTTTTTAGAAATACAAATAAAAAAGTGATGCAGTATAATCTGGTTGAATAATGATAAGTTAAAAGGTATAAAACAAATTGAATTTGTGATAGAAATCGCGGCCAGGCATATAAAATTTTGTAAACTTACGTTTTATACTATTTAGATATTTTCTAAACAATATACCGTTTTATCTTAATTTGTAAGTATTAAAACGAAATAATAAATTGTTATTTATCAAAATTAGTATTACATTTAATTATGATTACACATTATGTTTACACAAAATAATAAATACGCTAAGATAATCATACGGGTAGATATATTTATAGTAACTATATAATATGGTAATTATAATATTTGTCTGGTAATTTTCTTCCAAAAAAAAATCATTTACTTCAAAAATTAAAGTTTATCATATTTTTATTTTATTATATTCTTATATCTTATTCTTAAGAAAGTGAGATTTAGATTACTAGTGTGATCTTTTAACACTCTCCTCTTATACGTCACTGATGAAATCTCTAACATATTCTCTTTATATCAAGAATTACACATCTCAAATATGTGAAATTTAAACCTAATAACAAGTGTCTTGATAAGCTTAACAATAATTATTAGAATATGTTTTTATATCATTTTAAGTAAAATAAAAATTATTTTTTATTTATATATTATTTAAATTATTTTACTTATTAATGTGTGATCTCTAATCCTTTATGATGATTAACAAAATTAAACCTTAATAAGATTTAAGAATATATTTTGGATAGGATATAAAAGTATTTCTTCACGTATTAATTTAAAATAAATCTTTTATCTCAAACCCATATCCACGCATATACAAAGTTTAATCACCATCAAATCTGTATACTCGTTGGGTACCCGTTTACACCATCCGATTCATTACTCACACTTTTAATTAGTTAAATAATTTGTGTTTTCCTCTGGACAACTATGCTTTTTGACAAATTATTAAAATAAAATCGACATTTTAATTGCTACACTTAATTATAAAAAAACTAATAAAAGAAATAGAATTAAAAATACATCTAATTCAGATTAAAATATTCAAAGACATTTTAAATCTCAATTAAAAAATATTACAAGATTTAACTAAAGTTAAATACAATAAAGCATTTAAATATCACACATTGTAATGTTAATTTTAACAGTAAAAAAATACTGTGGAATAAAAACAATGCAAAAAGGTAGGCTATTTACGTCATCGTGAAAATTGAAGTCTCCAAAAAAAATTGCAAATACTTATCCTTCTACATATTGTTTTGTTCTTGTGATACAAAGAGAAACTGAAAAAAAAAAACTATCTAAGGACCCATTTGATTGGTAGATATGATAGGATATTATTTTTTAAAATAATTATTTGTTATGTTAATAAAATATGATAATTTCATTTCACCCTTTATTTTATTTTTTTATCTATTATTTTTATCCTGAAAAAGGAGTGAGTTAGGAAGAAACAAGATAAAATATAGTATTTCTCTATATTATAATATATAATATATAATAATATATGTTATAATATTAATACAATATATATACAAAATAAATATATTAAATATAATATGTATAGTAATATATTATATATACAACAATATATATATATATATATATATATATATATATATATATATATATATATATATATATATATATATATAAAATTTGGATTCAACATATTATCTTACATATATTTATAATCATTTTTTATAATTTTAAGAAAAAAATTAACTACATAATAGCATTGTACCAGTAAAAGTAATAGTGGATAACTTTCATTTGATATTTTAATCTATAATGTATCTACCAATCTGACAAACCCTAATTCTCTTTATTAACATCCCTATGTTTTTGGTTAATTTGTTTAGTGTTATAAAACTAAAACCAATAATTGATTATACAAAGATATTGGTTTAATGGGTCAATCCTTAATTGAATCTTTATAAATTATAATAATGTAAACAGTTAAACATAAGTATATATATTATATATGTTTGCTACACACATAAAATAAATCGCCTTAGCATAGTGGTAGAATTGCTTGTTATAGGTCATAAAGTGTGACTTGCACGTTTCATAGAATAGGTGACTCTAGTATGCATATATAGTTTGCCCGTGAATAGTTTCAATCGATTAAATTTGATTTAAGATTAATTTAATGACATCAGAACCTGATGTATTCGATAAAATAATTAAACTGAACCAGTTCAATCAGCCAGTCCACGACAATTTTAATAACACTAGATACTTTATCATAATAGAATGTTTAGATTTAAGATACTTCCCTCCACATTATTAATCTCCCTTTTAACTTTAATATCCACACTATCAACCTTAGACATCAGTTCTACCCTCTATATTTCTTCTCTTCTATTTGCTTTAGTTGCACGTACTCCACTTCCTTCATCAATCTAGGTAAAATAACGATAGTTTGATTAATTCCCCCTATTCTTAAAGATAACTTACAATATGCTTCATAACCCTACTCAATTTTAATATGTTTAAAACATTCTACTCATTTTATTCAACTTACCCTGGTAGAGTACATGCATTGTCTTTGAGTTATAGATGTTTGCATAACTGTCACAACAGAGAAATCGCAAATTACAATTACTGTTCCCAATCCTTGATCTTATAAATGAACTTCAACTACAACTTTTTTTGTTGTGTTTTAATTGCATAAATTATCTTAAGCTACACATCATCACTGCCCGTGTTTTTCCTCTTAAAGCTCTAATTCTACAAATTCTAGATGTGTTTGAACAGGATGAGGAAGATGAGAGAAGAATATAATATATTACAAACAATATTTATTGTTAATTTTTTTATTGGATTATTATATGAGTCAATGTAATAACCACCAAGAGATTTAACATGTCACGTTAGCATGTTTGATTACATTAGTTCACTAAGAGTAATGATTAGATTAACTTGACTAATAATCTTTAATTTTAGAGATTATTTTTAAATTTTAATAATTCTAAGGACAAAAACAATGCCTTGTAAAACTATTTTAGAATTTCAGCTTGAATTGATGCCTATTATTTCAGGTACTAAATTAGTACTAACATGTGAAAGTCAACATAGTTGAAAAAAAGATAATTAAGGTATCATATTAACATATTTGATGTTATTAATTGATTGAGAGTGACAATTGAAATAAATTGTTTTTCATTATTTAATTTTAAGAATTGTTTTATAATTTTAATAAAGATAAAATATGTTTTTCGTCCTTCTAAATTTTTTTATATATTTTTAATTCTTCGAAATATGAAAGTTGTTAACTTCAATCCCTCGTGTCCAAAGCGGATTCATCCAAATATCCAAAGAATCGAGTCAAGGTTTATTAAAAAAAAAACTTAATAATATTTTTTTTAAGACGGGAGATTGAGATTAATAACTTTCATATTTTTGAGGACTAAAAACAAACAAAAAATTTTAAAGGGACAAAAATCGAATTTGACATATTTTTAAAAAAAAAAAAAATATTTTATCATTTTAATAATTTTAAGAACTAATTTTTTTTATAAGGTAACAAATATCTTCTATAAAAAATAATTCTAGTCGAGTGAAGTAGAACAATTATAAATAATAAATTTATTTCTTTAAATATTTATTTATTTACTTTAAAAATTAAATTGGTAATATATTAAAATATTGTAACATTATTCTCTTATTTTTATTTTTTTTTTTCTTAAACCAAACTACCAACTCAATTTCACCCTATTTTTATCTCTTTTTATTCTTCTATTTTTTCTCTTTCTTATCTTTTCCCTCTATTTCTACCCTCTCTTCCAAACTTAGGGTTAAAGTTAGATATTTGAAATTTAAATAAAAAAACTTTAAAAAAATTATATCTATAATAAAAAAGATTGTATATATTTTAACTCATTTATCTGAGCATTTTAAAAAATATAATATAATAATATAATTATTGGAACCAACCTTTATAGGAACCTACAAGAGTGAGTGAATAAACTTAGATATATATAATTATTGTTCTAATTTAATTTATAGTTATAAAATTAAATCTTAAATATATAATTGAGTTAAATTTTTTTAATTTTTTATTATTAATGATGGTTATATTTAACTTAATAAAGAAAATTATTTTTAATAAAAAATACATGTATTTTTTTAAAAAAATAGTTATAAGGGTGAAAAGAAAGATGACAAACAGTAACAACGGAATGAGACCAACCACGACAAACTGACTACATTATGATATTTAGAAAAACAGTTGTCAGGTTTATACAAACAGTGATTTTGATAATTCTGACATTGCCATGGCTCCACCCAAAAAACAAAAGAACATTGTGATGACAATATCGGCACGATATGATGGGAGCACTAATAAATCAAACAGTGAGGACAGTAATAATAATAGTCATGACGTCAATATAAGCGAGGATATGCCATCATTTTAACAAGTTAAATTAAATCTTTAACTTAATTTGTCAGTGTTTTTCGGCGCATATATAATACGATAATGTTCGATACTGGTACATATTACTTTTCATGAATGTAAGCATAAACTGAGTAATATTCTTTAATTCATTATTTATTTTTATTTTTTAATTTATACTTATACCTGGATTTTTAATTACGTATAAAAAAAATGCACAAACACTCTCATGCTAATAAATATTCAGAGAAAAAAAGTAAAAAAATATAAATATAATATATAATTTGATGTGATAAAAATAAAAAATAATGAGTATACTATATATTGTTTTGTGTTTAGAAAATATTACTCTATTTATAATATACTCATTCAACACGTGATTTTTGTCATAAGTGGTGTAAAAATTATTTCATACCAAATAATATTATTTTCTTAAGAAAAGTTAATGGAAATTTTAGTTCTAAACTAACTTTTCCAATGCAAATGTTGTTTTATATTTAAACATGAAAGAATGCTAATAAGTATTATAGGGAATTGAATTGAATAAAAAATTTAAAATGCAAAAATAAATTTATTTATTTAAATAATTGAAATTATCTATGGAACATATTAATTAATTTAGTGCACTGAATGACAAGATTCTTGTTATACAATTTGCAGGCGAGAGAGTCTGGTAAGTAACGTACAGAAATATTGCATGGTGAACCTGCCGGAAGATTATTTGGCATTGTGGGTTAGTGAGATCTGATACACGTTCATATCAAACAGTAACACATATTCTTGTTATGCAGTTAATCTCTTTGTCTCTCTCTCAATTCCCCCGACCAGACACGCCATATGAATGAGTTAATTAAAAAAAAAAAAGAAGAGAGTTAGTTGAAATTTTCAGAGTACCACTCAAACCGCTCAACGATATAAAGCCTTAAGGATGTTATCTATGAAGACATGCAGGTCCTTCTCCTTCACATGCATATGTTATGTATGAACGTGTCAGAGCAGAAAATGAGAAGAGACTCGAAAGCAACCCGACTCGCTAGCTGTATTACAATTGACGGAACTGGTTATTGCCTTGTAAAACAAAATTGCTATACAGTATGCATCAACGGTTGCATCTTCTCTTTGTGGGGGCATAAGTAATACTTACCGTACAGATCCAATAACATGTAAGGGAAGTGTTAAAAATAATTTAATTTAAGTCTACAAAGTTATATATATATATTGATTAATAATTATATGACTACGTATTTTTTTTATAAAAATAAAAGTCTATATATAATATTTTTATGAAAAAAATTAAGGGGTGGCCAAGGCTCACCCTTGTCCCTTCAGATCCATCAATGTTTACAGTTCATATCCATGGACCATATCAAAACGTGGCCTGTTTTTTAAGATTTTTCTCTTTTTTTTTTAAATGTTATTCAGCCTTATAAGAAAAGCAATTATGGTTTACTTCAGATCAGTTTCTAGCCTTATGAGAATTTTTAAAGTGGGACATTTATTTGTTTTCTAATTAAAAAAACCATAAGTTTACGTATTCTTTGAGAATTTTCTTAGAAGTTTTTTTTTTTTTTTCTACATTTTTTTTTTCTAACTCATTGAGTTTAAACTAATTTCGTTTGGAGTATCTACCACTTCAAAAATCAAATACAGATACTTCTGTTAGATAATCTAATCACATGAAAATAATTGTGGATTAAGTTATCATGTCAACTTATCAAGTTTTTTAAAAGTTAAAAAATATATATAAGATAATTTTAATTTATTAGAAAATTTTAACTTATTTTCCTTTTTAAATTTATTCTATTAATTTTCTTCTCTTGCAAGTAATTCTTGTTAAAATTGACAGCATTTATTTGCTTTTATAAAGTTTTCAAACAAGTGTGCAAAAGTAAATTATCTATAATACAACCTTGCCCACTCAAAAAATATTATACGTTAGGAGTAACATTTTTATAGGTAACATAAGATGGCTGAGAAATTTTCTTTCAAATTCTAGAGCCTTGTATCTTCATCATAATGTAAGCTTGTGAATTGTGATCAAGTCCATATAAAGGAAATGACGCTGATCTCTGCTGATTCGCTCCTTCAAATTT
This sequence comes from Mucuna pruriens, assembly GCA_025330945.1. Lineage (NCBI taxonomy): Eukaryota > Viridiplantae > Streptophyta > Magnoliopsida > Fabales > Fabaceae > Mucuna > Mucuna pruriens. Next base: position 6,096,746 of record JAENHJ010000528.1, read on the forward strand.
GCATTTTACATGAGCCTCCAAATATATAGATCATAGGGTGACAAGATATAAGCTTTTAGATATCTACCATGATAGACTGGTAAATAAAACAAAGAACAATAGAAGCAAAATTGATGCCGGCTGCAGCCAAATGAGACAGAATACTCACAAACAGCTACAAGTTTACAACTTCTTAAAGGAAAACAATTTGCCACGAAACATTAACGGCTAAACAATAGCAATCTTGGATTAATGTCACGGAGCAAGTCTCAAAATAGAAAAAAGGTGATGGGGGACTCAAGACTTTTAACCTGAAGTCAGTACGAACAGTAATATATATATTATCATACAAAAATTATCAGTGGACACCAAGAAATTATTTGACACCTAATGAATTTTTTTTTTATAAATAATATGATATGATAAGAAAAGAAAAATGACAGATACTAATAGAATGTTATGTGTGAATCATATATATTATATCAAACTTCGTACTTTTTTACACATATGGGATGCATATGTGAACCATTTCTTACTTTGTACTGTTTTCTCCTTCATCATGTATTTTGAGATGTACCTTTTGTGAGAATAATTCTTCAACTACCGTCGCAGTTGAGGGGCTTCTTTTGTTACTTATATTTGTAATTAGCATATATATATATATATATATATATATATATATATATATATATATATATATATATATATATATATATATATATATATATATATATATATATATATATATATATATATACCTGCATGAATTTTAAATTGAAAAAAAAAGGTACTATTTCCAATCAAGATGTATCCATCTAATATGATTTCATCCCTCGTCTCTGTCGTAGAAAAGAAGAAACTGAGGTTTGAATTCCCTTTTTCTTTTAAATGTTTATTTTGAGAAAGTCAAAATGACTCATTATATTATCGTACCATATATTATTGTGCCGCTTATGATTTGGGTTCAATTGACTTGCACCGTATATACTTGAAAAATAATAGTGATATTTCCTTCTCTCTTTTTTTTTATAGGTAAGGAATTTTTTTATAAAATAAAAAATACATAATGTTTGTCATTGATAATAAAGTTAAAACCTAAGCTCTCCTACGTACTATCCAAACGTCTCATCATTATTTGATAAAATATTAAACATGCTAAAAAAGTGAATTTAATACCCAAGATGTATCGAAACATGCAGCTTTGTATTTTGTTTTTCAAAAATTGACATGAATAAGCAATGAATTACACACTCGTCGATGTTTATTTTCTAATGAAAATTTCATGTACTATACAATGATGTTATTACTCCCTAATATTAAGTATTTTTTACAGAAATAATTAGTAGCGGAGTAAAAGACTAGTGTAGGCTGTGTTGGTAGCTATGTTTTTTTTAATAGCAAGTTGCGCAGCAATGTTGAGCAAGAAATTTGAATGCATTTAGAAAAAATGTGTGGGAAGGAAATCCGTGCTCAAATTCCAATGTTGTTCCGTTGTATGTCTCTAGACTAGAGGGATTCATATAAACCAAAGGCAACAATCTTTCATTCAGTAAAGTTGAAGGCCACTTCCTCTTTATCATCAGTGATTGTCTGGCAGTTGGGCCGGATCAGCTTGTGCTTTTGTAATCTTTGTCTTTTTTTTTATTTTTTCTTTATCATATTTATTTCGGGCTTCAAAAGGGGTAAAGCCAAGCTGGGAAGAAAGGGGGTAAGTTGGAACAGGTCACCCACAAATTGTCCGATAATATTTTATTATCATTCTTTGTTTAGCAACGAAGAAAAGACCGAGGGAGACAGGTACTTCTAATTTTTAACGAAAAAATAAAAAAGAAAAGAGAAACAATTATGGAATGCGATAGAAAAATATTCCTTCGTAAAACTTATAATTAATTTATTATGTATGATAAATTATATGTATTATTTAAAAGAATAATCTTAGTTAAACCATAACAATATAATAATAGTTAATTCACATGATAAAGTTTATTAAGTTTTTTTAATAATAATAATTTAAAAATTAGATTTGAAATAATTGTTATAGAAATAAAAATGATTTATATAAATTATAACGTTGGTGAATTTGCATTAATTAAGATAATGTTTGGTCCATAAAGGCAAAGGGTAAGCAGAGCCGGTTTGACGGTAGAAAGGGGTTAAAGAAAGGGCAACCCAGATAACATAAGAAGCGCACTCGCAACAGGGGAAGCAGAGCACTGCAGCCTCATCATTTCAAGGCCAACAAAGCAGAAAAATAAAAAGAGAAAGCAAAAGAGAAAGCAAGGAGAGAGAGAGGGAGAGAGAGAGAGAGAGGATACTAAAGAGAAAAACTGAAGGAAGAAGAAGGGTTTGTGGGAAAGGGTTAGCCAGGATGCAGAGTGAGCAACCAAACAACCAGTTGGTAGTGCAGAATTCGGGAAGCCTAAGCTTCAGCAGCCATTTGTCTAAGGAAGATGAAGAGATGTCCAGGTCTGCACTCTCCACCTTCAGGGCCAAAGAGGAAGAGATTGAAAGGAAGAAGATGGAGGTCAGAGAGAAGGTTCAGCTTCAGTTGGGTCGAGTAGAAGAAGAAACCAAGCGTCTTGCTACCATTCGCGAGGTATCTTACCTTCTCACATCCTACCTTTTCCAAATTAATTATCATTTCTCTCTCAATTTTCACCTTCACTTTACTGGGTAACCTTCTTTCTTTCTTTTTTTTTTTTAATTTTTAAACAGCGTCCTTGTGTGCAACCATGTCTGCTTTGTTCGTAACTGATCTGAACTCATCTCCCTCTTCCTTTCTTCTTTTTTTTTAAAAAAAATTTACCAAAGCAAAGTACGAAAAATAATTAAGGACTTGCAACAAAAAGTATTTGTGGTACTTTAACTGGGTGAACGAGAATTTGTCACGGCCTTGCATGAAAAAAAAACACAAGTTTTTTGCTTATGAAAATTTGAAGTGATAAAATTTAGGAATTTGAACAAAGATGTGTTGGCTTATCAGGTCAAGAAGCTCCTGATGGAAACAACTTTGGGGTTTTTCAGTTTTTCGTGATTTTTTTTTCTATGTAATTAAATTGGGTTATTTTGTAACGAGGAGAATACCAGAGGTTTGAAGCACGTCTAGAGCACTTGAATATGCCCGATCTGTGGTTTTGTTCTCCAGACAAAGTGAATTTGCAGCTCAAAACGTTTTCTTTTTATTTTCCGTTGTGTTGTTTGAGGAAAAGAATTCAAAATTTGAACTTTCTTGTCAGAAAGCAGTGTCGGGCTATAAAACAAATAATTCATATTTTTCTTTTCTAGAATTTCTTTACCACTAAGTTTTTAAATTTCTGTTGTTGGAAAGCAATATATTTAATTTCACGTGTATTCCTTTCAATTAGGCTTTGAAATTTTTTAAATAAGTGTCATTTATGTTTGAAGTGTGTGTGTCTACAATTTTGTCATTTATACGTAAATTGATATTTAATTGAATAATCTCAAACTTGATTGAATTTGAGGAATATCAGGAGCTTGAAGCCCTGGCAGATCCAATGAGGAAAGAAGTAGCACTTGTTCGAAAAAAGATTGATTCCGTAAACAAAGAATTAAAGCCACTGGGTCATGCCTGCCAGAAGAAGGTGAAGTTAATTGAATTTCCCAGAAACCTTTAATAGTCGTTGAATAATAGTATGTTGTATTATACGGACCATGACATTGAAATTGGGTTTCAGGAGAAAGAATACAAAGACGCCCTTGAAGCTTTTAATGATAAGAACAGGGAAAAAGTACAGCTAATTACCAAGTTAATGGAGGTTAGTGCGGTTAGTGTTAGTCTCATGCTCCAACCTGGTTCTGAATCATTTAAATTTAAATAAATACATAAGTTTCCTTATTCTAATAAGTGGGATATTATTTTGTTCAGTTGGTGAGCGAAAGTGAGAGATTGAGGATGAAGAAGCTGGAGGAGCTGAGTAAGAACATAGATTCCATGCAATGATTTAGCCAACTGCTAATGACTCTGATTAGCCTTGTGTGGTATATTAAAGGTGACATAGTATATTTTATATGTATGGGTGTTTTGTGCTTGTGTAATTTTGTGATGTTGATGTTTGTTTAACTAGCATTTGATGGGACAATCAGCTAATTTAGGAGGGATATACCCACCCTACAAACAGGCAGGCTTGTAACTAAAATACTTGCATTTTCTTGTCATTTTTTACCCTTCAATTCACTTTTCTTTGCTTTGTTCTCCTTAATTTAATTTATTCATGTAATTTGAATTTTGTTGCCACGAAGGATGGTTCCAACAAATTTTAAGTCCCCGTGTGATTTGATATTAGTTCAATCATTTACCAGTATAATTGAATAGCTCCTGGAGCACAATCAGTTTAATAGCTCCTCGAGCAATATTCTAATGGAATTGCCAATGTCATGTTTTATTGCTTTACAAATTACGACTCAATAATCCGTGTGATTTCTCATTGGAAACGCTCCTTATCATTTATGGTTCAAAGCTCGCTCTTCTCATTAGTCATTTATTTACACTTAAAAGGATTTTTAAACCATAATCTCCATATTTTGCATTGGATGCAAGTCATCCCAAATTTCGTTCGCAGGCGTAATAAAGTGGAGACTTGTTATACACTAGCTTGAACAATTATTAACATACAGAAATTCGGTTACTGATTCTATATTGAATGTGTGAATTGAGACCAGTAAAATATGCTCAAATTGTGGTAGTTGTTTTTACAACAAATGAAGAAGCCACGCGCTCTGACGCACTTGTTCATGTACGTGCTTGTTAAAAGCATCCAAAGAAAGGGAAGAGGTGGTGTGTGGGTATGGGAATTCGTACAAATTATCTTTCTATCCGTATATCCCTTGATCACAGCCTGCCTGCCAGACAGTATCTTTGGTTTACGGTAAATTATTATTATTTATTATAACCATACAATAATGAGACCAAACTTGAGGCAGAGGTTGTAAGTAGCAACATGACAACAAATCAACGCCTTAGCCAGAAGAAGAAATTGACAAATGAGGAGAATACACCTATAAGGCTAAAACGTAATGGTCCAATAAAAAACCACTTGGGATTAATAAAAAAAAAGTTACTTTATTATGATTTGTAATGAATTCATTTTCACAAGTGGCGGGTAATGGAAAAGAAAAGAAGAAAAAAAAGGAGGTATTAAGGAATGGAGAATGCAATGTATGTAATTAATGATTGAATTTGAAATGATTGAATGAGTAGTGCCCCGATAGTTTTGCAAGGTAACCGTCAATCTTGTCAATTGTTGTTGGGTAGAAAGAAAGTCAAGCGAACTGATATTGAAACAATGGGTTAGGCACGGCACCTGCAAAATTCTCCACCATTGGAAGCTTGAAGCATCAAGGTACAACTCTTTACGGATTTTAGGTGGAAGATAGGGTTCACAATTTTTGTGAAAAGTGAATGTCAAAAGAACCTGTCCCAAGTAAACGCCCAATATTTCAATTATGGAACCTGTTGCATAGTGAAAATAAATTAAATTAACCTTGTTAAAACTTAATAACTAAGAATGCCTTAACTTCTTTTACCACAAATATATATATATATGTTTGTTTTACGCTATGGAATGGGGAGGGGGAGGGGAATGATTGTGAATGGACAGAAAATAATGTAAAATTATTTTTCTTTTATTGTTTGGCCAGGAATGTTAATCAAGTTCTTTTATATCTTCTTTATTACATTATCTATATTATTTATTGAAATTTATTAAAAATTATAAATTATTTTCAAAAAGAAAAAAACTTAAATAATTAGTGCGAATCAACATTTTTAATTTTTTAATTTTTTTACAAAAATATTATGCTTGATTTATTAAAAAAATAGAAGGAAAGAATGTGAAAAAAAGTAAAATGATTTTTTAATTGTTTGTTATAAGAAAAAATAGAAAGAAAGAAAAATATAAATTTTCTCTTCTCTTATTTAGTTGAGTAGAAAATAAGAAGAAAGTAAAAAGTATATTTATAAAATGACATTAACATCTTTAAATAAAAATGAAATGTAATAAAAAAAAATATGCTCTCAGTAATATAAAACAAAACTTGTCAAGATACAACATAAATTAAAAGAATAATATGAAATTTAAAAATATTTTATTACTTAAAATAAAACAAATAATATTTTATAACTCAAACGTATTTTTATCTTTTAAACTTCAATTCACACTTTCTCTCTATTTTTTTTTCAAATAGGAAAGAAATTGTTTTTAACATGAGACTTACTGAATTTTTCTTTCCATTCTTGCATATGTACTAACTAACAAAGAGAAATCACTTTCCTTTTTATTCTTTCCTTTCTCTTTCTTTCATTTTCATTGTAACCAAACATTGAAAAAAAAAGCCAACAAAGCCAATTTTGGGTTGAAAATATCAAATTATAATTCTTTTTATATGTTTTTCTATTAGAGATATTTATATTATTTTTTATATGTAATTTATTTTCTTTTACTTTTTACCCAATTAAATAAAAGAAAAATAAAAATATTTATTTTTAAAAAAATTCTACCAAACAACTTAAAATTTATCTCACTTCCTACTCCTTTTCTTCTTCCCTTTTCTTTTCTTTTACTTTCTTTCTTCAACTAAACATACTCTTGATCTAAACTACATGTATTTTTTTTTATAAAAATCAATCTTATTTGAGTGAAGAACATTTATAATATAATAATATAGTTAACATTTTTAATAGATTTTTTCATATAAGCTCCAATTTAAGATTTTATTTTATTTTAAATAACATACACCATTTGAACCAATCACTCGTTTATACTAACTAATTGTTTGCATTAAAAGAAAAAAAAATAAAAAAAAATAAAGGAAATGAGAATTTTGGGAGTAAGTTTTATTTTCATTCCCGTTCATCTTGTTCAAAACAATTTAAATAATAAAACCTTGCGTCCTTCAGGCCAATTCTATCTTTTCCAATCAATTCAAACTTAACGTATATTTATTCTCTTTTTTAGGAACTAATAAATGCACAATTGACCCTTACTAAATCTTTTTAAAGATTGCTATAGTGCTATTTCTTGTTCGTGTCAAACTAAATAAGTATTAAAAAATGTGAGAGAAACATTTCATTGTTCGGCCCATTGCTTCGAGTATGGGCTTTAGATCTGGTGTGGCATATCTTCTAGCATGGACCACCAACTGACACTATCATGGTTTTGACTTTTGACAGGTCCTTCCTGAATTGAAAATTTGTTACAGTTACTTTGTTCTTACAAACAAGAAATATCTCATCTGACAATAATGACTAATTAAAATATATTAACTAATTTAGTATGAAAGTCCAAAATATGTCATAAAACGTACATAATTAAATGAGATAGAAAATGCATTTTGAATCTATCCCACTCTCTGTGTTTGGTTCCACATTCTTGTGTAGAAAATGCGAGTCTAAGTGAAACAATTCAGAATAACTTCTCTGCTCTTTCTTTGTGTGTGGCTTTGACATGGATTTTAATTAAAGCGTGTGTAATAGATGAAAATTGAAAATAGGCACTCCCAAAACAAAATAGTATTATTATATAAGAATATATTGGGTGTGTTTGGTAAATTTAACTTATATATTAATTGAAAATTTATAAATTAATTAATTAAATTATAAATTTTCAGTAAAATAGTTAATAAGTTAAATGATAGATAAAAAATAACATAAAAGATATATAGTTATTTAATTTTAAATTAAAAAAAAATAAAAAGAGATCTCAAAACCATTATTAAAGATAAAAATAAAAATAAAATAATAACTTATGAAATAGCTTATTTTTATAAGTTACTTTAACTAACTTATAAAAATAAAAGTTACTGCCAAAAGTTCATGTATTAAATAAAATTTAATAAAATTAATTTATAAATTAATCAAAGTAGTTATTAAATAGTTACAGGTATGATAATTCAACTCGAATCCATGATAACAATTAAATTCGAATACGTGAATATTTATTATTATAAATCGATCAAATTTATTTTTTTATATATATATATATATATATATTAATTTATAATAAATAATTTATATTATGATATAATATTATTTTAATTATTAATTTTTATTATAAATATATTGGAATTTATTTTAAAATTAAAGATACTACAAATGATAGATAAAAAAAATAAAAGGTTAAGATAAATTATTTAAAATATTCTCATCAAAGAAAAACTCCTAAAAAGTATTTTTATTGAAAAATAATAATGAAAAACACTCGTTAAATTTTTTAATTTCTATGAAAGAATTATATGAGAAAATAAAATAATTTTATTATATGTTGATAATTTTATTATTTATCATTATAAACGATATTTAACATTTAAATAAATATTTTAAAAATACAATTAATTCATATAACAATGTTGTATATATTACAAGTGAAATCGTGTAGTATTACGTTGAAAGAAAAATACTTATAATTTATTAAACTTGCAGTCTCTAACAAAAATTAATTATTATCTTCAATCGTAGATATTTCACATATATTTTATAAATAATAATTAAAAATCATGATATTGAGTATTGTTTTTTCATACTCTTTTATGGGTCGATGATGCATGTAATGGGTTAAGTCTTTTACAATCTCTCCTTCCCTATAGCTGAACGTGGGCACCTGCATAGCACATGGGAACCTCTGTTCATACGGTCATGGAGAGAAGAAAAGGGGTTGGGAAAATATTTTCATAGTGAGAACAGTGCATGTTTGGAATATGACATAGAAAGAATGAAGATTTGTCTTTCCCTCAAACCCACTCTCCTTTTCTTATATCACTTGATCCAATGGACAACATATCCCACTCTTTCCCAGCCGTTGGATCAAGTCTCATGTTGTAAACTTACTATTGGGCTTGTGCTTGAATGCTTCATGTGTTAGTAGAAAGAGGAGTGCAACTCTTGTCGTCTCTTTTTCTTCACTAACTTACTTATACACGAACTTGGGCCAGAAGAATGCTAATATAAGTGCACGCGATTATAAAATGCAAAAAATGATATTTCTTTTTACACTAACTTTTTTCTTGGCATTTTTTGTATTTTCTTTTTATAAAAAAATTTTGAAAATTAATTTTTTGAAGGTATTTTTGAAGAATTTTTAGATGTTTTGAAAATTAATTTTCGAATGTGTTTATAATACATTATAGAAATTAATCTTCAAGAAGTATTTTTTAAAGAATTTATAGATGTTCAAGAAATTTATTTTTGAAGTACATTTAATATATTCAAAAAATAAATTTTCAGAATATTTGCACTTCCAGAAAAAAGATCACAGAAAGAGGGATGCAACGGTGGCAAAGGGAAGGGGGTACAATGGTAGTGAAGATAAGAAAAAGGAGTTTTGTAAAAGATGAGACACGTGTTAAGACATACGGAGAGTATTTTAGGAATATCAAAAAATTAAAAGAAGTAGGGTGCAAATATAATTACTCTTGAAAAAGTTAACTAGTCCACAAAGATATAAAAATAGAAAAAAGAGAAAAAAAATAAAACATTTCTCTTGAATAAAAAGGGGCACAGTCCACATAAAGGAGAAAATGAGTTTCAGAGCTTGAGTGCGAGTGCTAGCTCATAGAGTAAGAGGAAGAAAAAAAAATCAACTAATTATATATTCACGCATATTTTTTATATCAATTTAATTTATAAAATATGCTTTTAGAATATTATACTATCACCATGGACATTTGTTTTGTGGTTTTTATCCTATATCAAAATTTCCATTACTAATTTAATCGGTAATTGTAATTAAATAAAAGTTAGTTACTCAAATGATTATTAATTAGTTATAATTAGTTACTTATTTATTTTCTGTTTAAATCATTTTAAATGATTTAATATATAAATTTTACTATTTTTATTGAATAAAATTTATGTTTTTTTTTTATCCTCTTCTAAACTATGTTTACTAACATGATATTAGAGCATTAGTATCTATCATGATTTTTTTTTTTTTACTTCAATTATATATTTTTTCTTTTATTTTCAACATTCTTTTCTATTTTATTTTCTTTAGAAAAATTACTTTACAGAACTTGTCTATTGCTTCGTTCTTGTTTCTTGCAATCTACAATGGATTTCATCTTAAGCAAGAGTGCATGTCTCATACTTGACATTTTTCTATTGTAATCTACTTCAAATTTGCTTATTTTACATTAAGACCTTAAACTCATGGTTCTTCATCATTTATTATAAGTTTTTATTTGATTGCTTTGGAAGGAGAGAGATTGGTACTCAACAAAGCCCACGTACTCTACAACGCCCCCTCTGCTTCCATTATGGTAAGGTCTTTTTCTAATTAGACTAATATATTTGTTCTAATTTTTTATATATTTTTTCTGTACTCCACAACAATTTGGAATGCGATGTTGTGTTGTGTTTTCTAATTTTCACAAGGTGATTATGAATTTTTTTCTTTAAAGACATATTTATATTGAATGGTTTTTTATAATTTTTTTTTTTAAAATTTTTCTATATGATGGTTAAGCATTGATTTAATCTTCTACCATTAGATAATTACACATTGAAATGTTTTGCTTCTCTATTGAGTAGTTAAGCATTGTGTTTGAATTCTGTTTTTGATGGTTAAACTTTGTTGCTTCTTCTTTTATGGCAGTTAAACATTTGTTCTTGATTTGCTACCTTTAAGTGTTTAAGCATGTTTGCTTATATTAAGTGGTTAAGTTTTGAGTTGTTACCTATGCTTAATGGTTAAGTCTTTTCTCATTAGTTTTAAATCTTTTCTATCACTATATTGCTTTTAGCTAATGTATTTTTAACATTTTCATTATATTCACTTTAATTTTATGTACTTGTATTGTCTATTACAAGTTGTAAGTGTTGTAAACACCTTCCACCCTACAAGCTAATAGAAATATAATTAGTTAAAAATTAATTAAAAATTAATTAGTTAGATAATTATTAATTAATTATAATTAATTATGATTATTTACTTACTTATTCTTTATTTAAGTTATATTAGATAACTTAATGTATTGACTTTACTTATTTGATTGAATAAAATTTATTCTTTTCTCTTGATATGGTAATAAACCATATTTACTCACATTTAAGGCTGATAATTGATAATTTTATCAATTACCATTTCTTATAATTATTATTGAATTAAGCTTTCCTATTGACTTTTGAGAAGCCCTTCATCTAAATAATAATTTTAAATTTCACGTTGAGTTAATCTTTCCTATCCACTTTTGAGAAGTTCTTCATCTGAATAATAATTTTAAATTTCACAATTTCCAAAGTCGGTTAGCATTGTCTATAATATATCAAATGTTGTATAATATATCATTTATCGCATATCGTTATATAATAATTATCATTGATGTTTATTATATAATATTTATTTAACAATTAAAGTTTTTCAAATAAATTTGATTTGATTCTCTCTCTCCTATACATGGAAAATAATTAAGACACACACATTTTTTTTTTGAAAGAAAAGAGATAAAAGTACTAATACAAACCGGCACAGCTATTTTCGAAAAGGATAGCATAACAAATCTAATTCAAACTTGGTATGAGAGTTCAATCTAAATAATTTGTTTTAAAATTAGGTAAAATTAATTTTGATAAAATTAATTTAAATTATTATATACAATTAAAACATATATTCAAATTGATCTCAATCCAAAATTTTAAAATTTAAAGTTAGGTAAAATTAATTTTGATGAAATTAATTTTAAATTATTTAAATATAATAAAAAAATATATTTAAATTAATTTCAACCGTAAATTTTAACTTAAAACGTGTATTATGATAAAAAAAAAAAAAACTTGTTTGAGTGTTTTGTCTTGTAGCACTCGCTATGAGCTGATACATCGAACCAGACAAGGAACTAAACGGTCTAAGATAGATGAATTGAAATTTGAAATTAATAACACAAATGTTGAATTGATCATTATTGAGAGGACCTTGCAATATACAAGAAGAAGCCTCCACGACTTGATTACCAAGATTCGAAAGACAAAGAAGAACATTGGATTCGATTATGTGCAACAAATTTTCTATTCATATTGTAGAGAAAAATAAAAAAGGTAAGCCAAAGAGGGGCTTATTTTTTAAGCTCCGCAAATACGTATCAAACGGTGTAATGCATTCAATTGCAATATGGAGGAACATTCCTAAATCCTACACGACATGCCTCATTATTGGTTCCAATCCCATCCATTACTCACTTTGCTCAATCTCTCACTCGATCTAGCTAGCTAATAGGACCAAATACATACATTCTAAATTAATTACATATCAACAATTTGTACGTAAATAAAGAAAAACTATATACTCATTTCCATATCTTATGTTTGATTCATGGGGAGAAACAAAAAACTTACAAACCCCACCTATTCACTGGCCACATAAAGAGAACCTCAAATTGGAGTGAGAGGAGAGAATGATTTTGGGTGTCGTTTTCCCAAATTAAAAGCTTGGAAGACGGTTTTATTTACGTCTTCAGTCTCCGTAAAAGATTTTAGAGAAGTCGAAAAGATTTTCATGTCTGCTCTGGGAGGGACCTATGTCAATATTATAATAGGACTGTCTCATGCATCTTTTGTACCATTCGGAGACCAACTATATTATATTATATAGAGTTGAATTTGACCACAAAGTAAAATTAAACAATAATGTTTACCACATGTCTCATTCTTTCACATTTCTTCACCCCCCAACGTAGCAAAAGTTTTAGGAAATTGGTTAAGGTATATACTGGTTCACAGGCATGAAGAGAAAAAACAAAAGTAAAAAGATGTTATTAATATATTCTTCCAACGTATTCTCTCATTGAGTGAAATCCATATAAAATATCCCACTAAATATATATGTCTCCTTCTCAAATTGGTTGGTATGATCAACAGTTATAAGAAATTAAAATAATTTAAAAATTTTGTTATACGTTAACAACTAATTTAATTCAATTATTTTTTACTCTTTATATTTTTATTTTATGTATATATAATATAATAATTTGAATTTTATTTATTACATATAATTAAATGAACAAAAAAAAAACATAGATGTTATTCAATTTATAGGAAATTTATATATAAAAAAAATTAAGTCGTATTATTTTATATAAAATAAATAAATAATATGGTTGAAAATTTTAATTTACAAATTAACATGTAATATTGAAAATATAATAAAAATGATAATAAATATAAAATTAAAATGTAATTTTCCCCCTTATTTCCCCTTTTTTTCTTTAAAAATAATTTTAAAAAAGTGTAGTAATCAATTTATAAATTAATTGTGACATTTTAATTTTATGATACTTAATTAAAAATAATATACCGGTCAGTAATATTTATTTTTCAAATAATATTTCATGGTTCTTTTTATACCAAATTGGTATTGAGGCTTTTAAAAATGTACTGAAAAAAACCCTGAACGCTCTGTAGGGGCTAAAGTGGAAATTAAGATCAGGGGTACATTTTGAGCGGCAAAAAGGAGTGCCACGTCAGGCTAAGTGGACAAATTTCAGAACAGGTCTGATACGTGGATACGGAAATTTATATTTACGAATAAAATACTATTTAAAAAAGTTCTAATTTTTATATATATGTATAAAACTTCTAATTTTTATCTAACTAAAAATAAATTTAGTTATTAAAATTCTACTTAAATATTGATTAACGAATAACATATTATACTTAATATTAATTAAGAAAATTATACATTAATTAAAGAAATTAATGAAATAATTACTTAACAATATTGTTTTATTATAATATAAGAATTGCATATATGTGTCAGAAATGAAAAATTAATGAATTAAACCTTTTTCTTGTTGAAATTTAGTATAAAGTGTATATAGACAAATTTATATATTGAAAATAATTTATTATTATTTTATCATTTTAAATAAAAACATCACTAAAAAAGTTCAATTTACAATATATCATGCACGTTTACATGCATTTACATATGTATATGATGACTATAAATAAAAACATTAATTTAAAAATGGAATTTAAACATATACGACAAAAACAAACACCATATAACAAACAAAAACTTTGATTGTGTGTAAATTTTGGTTGTTAAATTTAGAGACTGAAATTTTGAAGGTAACTGTAATAGATTTAGTTGCTAACTATTTTACACATCGTTCACCGACACTAACGTTCCGGTGGCTTCTTGTCGAGAAACTGTATTAGTCACTCATACGTGCAACCAATCATTTGGTTACTAAATTTTATCGTATTAAGAAAAAAATGTACAGTCATTTATTTGGTCACTAAATGAGTATTGTGGTAACTGAAATGAGAATGACGAATTCAGCTGCCAGTGAAAAAATAATTCAACATATTCATAATAAATGAAAACATATTTAAATTTGTTTTTTTAAATATAATATAAAAAATTATTCAGGTGTTTTTTATTTTTCATTTTTTTTTTGTCAAATCACAGGTTAGGTAGACAGTGATTTTATAAGATGCCATGTTAAGATTGAATGAGAGAATCGGTTACGTGACTGCAGTGGTACATGCAATAATTTCTATTTGCTTTATGAAACTTATTACCCATCCCTTTCGAAAAGGCGTGTATGAAATTTATGAACGCTGGTCTCATCATTTTGCCTGGCATCCATAAAGCTTCTTGCTGGCTTGAGACTTGAGAGTTCAGTTATCCTCTTTTTTAAGTTTTAACAGAAAGAATCTCAAACCTAATCCATCTGACGTTAAATCAAAACAATAATTCATAAATAATAAGTTTATCTTGTTTTTTAGATACATGAAAGTGGTTGTCATCATTAATATATAGTTGTTTTTTATAATAAACAATGTGAAGAAATATAGACCATAGATAATGATTCACGATTAATGCTTGTTCTATTCAAAGAGTGGGATGCCGTAGATCAGGACCTGTTAAACAATCATAAATGAGGATAAACCAAAGAATTAGTTTACAGCAGAAAAGTTATCGGTAAACATATATATGCTGCCATGCACTTACCAAACAATAATAAAAAGGAAAAATAGACTTTGTCCTTAAGAATATTGCTATAGATCTGGGCATATCCACTAACAAGCCAGCAAGATAGGAATAATTGGCATTATGTCATGTATATTCTATGTACACTTAACTTTCTTGTCATCCTCACTGCTGTAGGACTATTACAGCATTTCTGACAACATTTAAAAAATATAAAAAATATTATTTATTAATTTTAGTAAATATTATATTTGAATTATGTCATAAAATATTATTAATAATATTTCATATTTTTATTAATATTTAATAAATTTAAAAATATTGTTGAAATAAGTATTTATAATATTTTTACAAATATAATTAATTTTTTTTATTAAAAACAATATATTACCGTGTGGAAAATTAGGACATTTCGGCTATAGAAATTAGCAAAACCTGTTTTCATGCATGCATGAGAATCGATGCTGAATGCCAGAGACAAATCCGTGGAATGCTGATCACCTTGTCGCATGGCAGTGTCAGTGTGCTAATTAATTAGGAACATTTTCACATTACCAACCCAAGAATAAGCAAACGCCTGCCTTTGTTGTGCATTTCATTATGATTTCGATCATTAATTAGTTTAAAGATTGAAATTCAGAAATAACATGTGTCTAAGGAGGCATGATTCTTTCTATATAAAAAAAAGCATGATTAAGTTCAGTATCGAATTAAATTCTTTTATACTAGATAGAAATTATACTTCATATATATTAGGATAGCATGCAGTTTATTTCTTGCACTTAACTTGTCCAAACTTTCTGAAAGCTTGTGTATAAAACTTTACGGTCACGTTTAGTATAAGAAAATTTTATTTACAAAAAATAACTTTCCCGCAAACAAGATTATTAAGAATAAGTACAGCTACGTATATGTAGTCTTAATAACATTTTAACAAATATTATATGTAAATCATGTAGAAAATATCATTAATAACACGTTTTTATATTTTTATCAATTTTTAATAAATATAAAATGTTATTCATAAAAATATTGATAATATTTTTATAAATATAATTAATAAAATATTAACAAAAGTTATATACATAGTACATAGTAAAGATTTCTAAAATAATTTATAAAATATATTTAATATATTATTATTCAATTTTAAAAAATAATTTGTTTACAATCAATTATTACAGGAAAGATTAATAATTTTACAGTTAATTACCGTAGGGGGATTTTATTTCCACGCATGAAGGTAAGAGAGTTTAATTATCACTTACCTACAAACTAATATTTTCGTGAACCTTTTAAGTTCGGGAGGTATTTTTATTCTCATATCACTTTCTTGGAAATGTCAAATTATTTCTAGCACCAAATGTCACCTAGGGTGGGAGAAAATTAATCTAATTTGTGCATTAGATAAATGCAAAAAATATATGATCAGAGTGTAATTAACTACCACTATTTATTTTATACACATATAGACAAATCTTTGGTAGATACTTACGTGTGTCAATTTGTTTCATTACATTGATTTCTTATTTATATAATGTAGCTTTGTTAAAACATTAATTATTGTCTAACGTTATCAGATGTTTTAAAAATAGGATATTAGCATTCGTTTTCACACATGTTTCAGAAAATTATTTATTTTCGGCTTCATATTCGTATGGGTATCAACTATAATGTTTATCCTCATACTCTATGAATGCTTACATGCAATACTCACACCCAAACCCATTACCCGTTATTTAGATAAATAAAAGCATTATTTCGTATTGCAGAATCATGAGTATTTGCATGGTGATTGTGTGCATAGTTGTTTGCTTCGAGGGGGAGGAGGTGATATATAGTGGGTACCAATAGCACCCAGATCATGAACAAATAATGGGAAATCCTTCTTATACGGTTTTGTAGTAATGAGCGTCCACATGAACTCTGCCGACAATAAATTTATGGAGATTAATTTCCACGCATATTCCGGTAAACTACTCTTTACTCCCCTTAAAGGTTTTAACATCTACTTTGATAGGCTTGTCAATGATTGAGTCAGCCGAGAAGAAAACATTCATTATAGTAGATCATGTCACGACTAGGAAAGTGAACATAGATACCATGGTTCAATTCTTGGCTTAGATGGAGATAAAATGTGGATTCCACTCATTAACTGCCAGACAATGGTTGAAAATAGCATCCATGATCCACATGCAATGAGCCTGTATCTATTTTCTTTTAACATCAAATTAAACTTGTCATAAAGTAGTCATTATCAACATCTATTACCTTAAACCTTGTATGACTCTTCCGAAGCCTAATAAGATAATCTTTCGGTGTATTAAAACTATCTAATTTTCTTAATATAGGAATGAAAAAATAATCAATTTAATTTATTTTATTCCACTTCACCATTAATATGCGAAAGATAGATTAATCCACTTTTAAAATATAGATTGAAAAATGTAATCTCTTGTTTAAGAGAGAGTTGGTAAGTAAAACTAAAAAAAAAATTATAAGATTATAAAAACTAAAATATCATATTAAAGAAAATCATCTCCAAACTTAAAAATATTAATTTCTAAACCACAACATTACTTTATATCAAAATAAAATAAAAAATTTAAATTCTTATTCTGCCTTCTATCTTATACATAAGAAATAAATATCTAATTCATCCATACCAATAAAAGTAGTTGAATTAGCTAGTTAGCTTTAATTAATAATTTCCTAAATTTAAATTCTATTCTAAAAATACTTAATAACTGTATTCTTAGTAGTGAGAAATAGAAAATGACTCATATTAGTGAAAATTAATTTTTAATATAATGAAAAGTGAATTTGTTTTTTATAATTAGAATCGAAAAGTTATTTTTATTTGTTTCTTTTATTTATATATATGACGAGCGGTAATATTATTTTTTTTTCCTGAATCAAAAATAAAAAAATACTATTGACTCAATGGACTGCCTTGACTTGTTAAAAGTTCATTTTTTTTTTAATTTTTACCCAAAATAGGTTGGTGGGTTAAAATTTTTATTTTTTCTGATGAATTAAATGGACTGGTGCAAGAGACTAGACCCTTTGTCACCTAACTCGTGGAACAAAGAGGATTCCACGTTCAACCTAGGGAAGAATTAATCTCCTCCTTCAAAATCAACGTCAAGTATTATTATTTCAACTTTCTGTCTTAACAATTTGTCTCTAATTAGAAAAGACTGGTAGGGCTAGACCACTCAAAGAATGTCATAAATTTAATTAACACTTTCTGATTGGATAAAAAAAATAATGTAATTGATTTGCATATGTAATTATGTATTAATTCTCAAGCATTTAAAGTTTTTGTTGTTTCTTTCAGAGCTGAGTTTTAGAAATTAAGTCTTCAATGTTATTATCTACCTGTACACGTATATATACACAATATTACTAATATAACTTGATATTGATCAACCGCATTTCCAATGATCGATGGCATATATTAAATTGTAGTATGCTTACCTTCAAAATAATTGCTACAGTACACATTATGGGAATTGCAGTATTATATGTCATTGCTTTCGAACTTGTTCTTGAGTGCATAGTTATTTATTTTGCTAACAGTTGTTTACGAGATTAAACATTGTGGATGAGGTCGAATAATGTTACAAATTGAGTCACTATCACCATATTTCTAATTCACTCTTAATAAACTATTGTAGCACTTTCCAGCACGAAAGGTGTGGAATGAAAGCAGGAAAAGGGGATTCCTCTCCCCCCTTTACTCCGGATTAAAGAAAAACAAAGAAATGAAAATGCAAAGAAAATAAATAAGCCAAATGATTGGTTTGATAAAGTGTTAAACCACTTTGACATGCGTTTACAGGTGGATGGATTATATTACCCACTAATTAGCAAATCATATTAGGGCAACAAAGATATAGACAGATGGCAGAAGATTCTCATAATGACCCGTCACCTTTTGTTACCACATTTAGTTTCAGCATTAGGTGAGAACATAAGGAAACGTGCACGGAGAAAACAAGATTAATTAATCAACGTTAATTTTGTTGTAATTATGCATGATGCGTGGAAGGATTTTTAAAATTGGGTTATGCCCGACGTATGGAAGTGAGTGTGAATTAAAATAACATGTCATTGATTCAAGTGAAATTAAATTTGAATTTTTAATAAAATTTTGAATTTAAAATTTGTGTACGAAGAAAATATGATTAAATTTTTTATTTATTAAAACTCAGATTATTTTTAAAAAATTAATCAATAAAATTAACATACACCTATAATATAATAATAAAAAATAAAATAAAAATAATCGGTCATATATGATGGAAGGACAATGTGGGGGGAGATTTGTGCAACACTGACACAAATTGACTATGAACTTGAACTCCGTAATTTTATATTTTTATTTGGGTTTCTGAGCTTCTGCTGTCTTATCAGTATTTTGGAACCGTGAGCAAAAAATGAGCATGCACATGATTTGTTATTTCTTGCTTAATCTATGCTCTTGTATCTTTTGCAGTTTTGCCATAAGTTACTCGTTTTACTACACATGAGCAAAGTAGTTAGGTACACGTCGGTGTTTGTATTAATATTTAAAATTTCAACAAAAAAAAATTGATTAAAAAAATAAACTTACGAGGAAATCAAACCTCCACTTACTGTACAAATAAAAGAGGAGACTATTGTTTATTATGCATATGGTATTATAACTACATTTAGTAAATGAAACAACAAAAGAGTAACGTTGGAGTAAAAGTTTTTGAATTCAACTTTTTCTGGACGAACAAAAAGTCAGGTGTGGAATAATAATTATTAATTGAAAATTAATAATTGAGATTTTAATAATATAATTTCTTAATTTAGTATGTTGCATGTATATATAAGGTCAATATATCTATACTCAGACTCGCATTTTACTCAAGTGTAACATAAAAAAATATTAATTAAATTTTTTTTATAACTAAATTAAAATTTTATTCTTAATTATTTAAACATAACTTTAGACTTTCCAAACGTAAGTAATAATCGGAGAATATGAGAAACATAACTATAAATAATCTACACTTAAATCATACTATATTAGAATTATAACCTTAATTCATCGTAATATAATATAATGCCATTTACATGTTTTGTTTTCATTCTCTGATCTTCACACCAGTTTAATGTATAACCAAAAAATAATATCTATTAGAAATATAAAACTATTGTGGCATGCCTTCGCATTTTTTTTTCTACTATATAATGGTTCCACATCACACTTTTTGTAGTCCACAATTTTCCTTCCATTACTACTTCATGAATTAAATTTTAACTCATGAAAATATTTTTAATGTAAATTTTAGGAATTATACTTATATTTATTATTTTATATATTATTCATTTATTTTAACAGTATTTTTTAAAAAAATACACATTATTTTTATATACAAATTATATATATAAGAAAAAATTTAATTAAATAATTATATATAGAGATGTGAGTATGGAGCATGGTGGATACTATGGTATCCTATCCGCACTCATTCCCATTAAAACTTTAGAGTAAATCCTTACTCTCAAATTCATCTTCATTAAGTATCTTATTTGTTGTGGATATTTTTTTTGCAGATACCCATAAAATCTAAGTAAAATTGTGTCATTCCTAATGCTTATATATCTCATGATGTATTGAATTTCCATAATTTTTTTAAAGATTTACATATTTCATTTATATGTACCAGTGAACTATCTAAGAGTATCAATATTGAATACATATCAATTACATAGACGTAAAGAAAAATGAAGTATTACTTAAAAGAGATAGTAAAAATTTAAACAGATTTATTCCAATACAAAAAGCATTCAAACTTATTTATATCTAATTTAATTGCACAATTTTTGAACACATATATATATATATGTGTTCGAAAGGATAATTCACGGAGAACCACAACTTCCATGCTGAGACCTATATCCCAATTACCATTGCCATCTTGAACATTTAGCATATACCTTATTCAAAAGTATTTATTCCAATTCAATACCACAATAACTATCATTCATCCCTCATCTTAACATCCTGAGATGAATCATCCTAAATCAAGCACTAAAACTATTTTCTTATTGTGTGGAGACCCAAAACCCCATTCTTTTAAAAGTAAGACACACTTCCTTTTACCTTACTACTTAACCTCCCACCTATATATATTTTTGTTTTGAGCTTTCAATATGTATGTCTATTTTCTTTTTTAAATATTTGTCTCACTCTAAAAAAAAAAAAAAGCTCTTACTAACTTAGTCACTAGAACCCTCCCCAAAGAGCCTTTAAGCCTCAACAACACCTTCAGAAAGAAGATCAAAATTCGACCTTGACAACTCAAACAGAACAATATGTATGAGCAATGGTTGAGACAAATATTTTTCATCAATGTTTAGCCAAGAATAGCAGCAGATAAATAAATTCAGCTATTCCCCCGGCCCACACACACATCTCCAACAAAAGAAAAAAGGTTAATTCCATATAAGTAGGCACTATTAAAACTAATGGTAAATTAGTGTATAGCTAGATAGGTATAAGGTCGTCAGCACCACCAAACAAGTCCCCCCCCCACTTGTGTGAAAAAGGGTCCATTTGATTTGTACTATTTTGATTTTGAATGGTGGCAAAGACGTGCCATTTGTTTCCCTCCTTCTTGTCCTTAACTTAACATCTGTATTATGTTGAGAACAAGAAATGTAAGCTATAAAGTTACATACACAAACTGCCGGTATTTGCTGACTACTTGCTAGAACCATACTTTGTGTGAAGCGTAAATTGACTTGGTTTGGATTTAGTGCAAGCGTGCGGTGAGACTCGTACGTCAAAAGTTAACCGAACACCCCAGCCAGTGACCAGACACGCACTTTCTCTCTTTCTCTACAACATAAATAAATAAATAAATAAAAGACACTGGAGTTTGAAAGTTGGAAGGCAAACACTTTACACAAAAAGTGAGCATAAATCCTGAAACAGTAAAATCGAGTGGGTCACGCGTCACTCCTCCCTAGGCGAGACAATCCCTGTGTATATTTTGTTTTAACAGTGCAAAAACATAGATATAGGAGTGTGGTACGTACGCTTGAGAATTCTCAGAGTTTGGAGAATTTACCAAGGCTCGTGTATAAACAAACCCACCGGGGCATGTTTTTTTTGAAATTTAAATTAAAGGTGAAGTAAGTGGAAATAGAAAAGGACCAGACGGGCTTAATTGACAAAAGGAAAGAAGATAGTGCAGGATCCGCAGTACACTCTCAAAAGTTAACGATCCTGGTCTAGCCATCATTTAACGTAGAACCTAATAAAAAGATTATGATATCAAATGTGGAAATAATAGTAGGAAACAATAATAATAATAAAAAAAAGTTGTGTTAAAAGAAAAAGAAAAGTTGGACCGAGAAGGTCAAGATCCGGTTCTCCGCTGTGTGGAACTGTGTATGTGATACAAAATAAGGCAAGCATCTTCCTCGCCTCCATTCTCAAACCTTTTTGTCGTTTTCCTTTCTGTATGTTCCACGACCCCTTGTCTCATTTCTCAATATCTCATGCAGTGTTGGTTTATATATTTTGAACTTGAGTATTTTAAACGTGATTCATTATTTGAATTTTTAGTTAATGTAGATGATTATTTTTTTATTAGATGAAAGTAATTTAATTACATGTCGATTTTTTTAGGAGATTAAAAATCTCAATAAACAACTAAGATATTTTTTTTTATAATTATATGCACCAAAATTTCTCCCTCAATATCTTATGTTACTATATTTAGGTTTTGTTTGGGTAAATTTATTCATAAATATAAATAGGAGAAAAAAATAAGATTAAAATTAATTTATATAAATTAAAATTAATTTTTAGAAAATTAATATAAGAATATTTTTATAAATTAATAGTTTATAAAGAAGTTTCTATCTATTTTTTCTTCCTTTAAATAAAAAAGTTTATTTAAACGTATCTTTAATTATTAGTGACATTTTAATACACTCTGCTTGATCCATTGCTTTAAAATAAAAATAATGATCATTGAGCATATTGATCAATTGCATAAGTTATTATAACTTAATTAGTAATATTAAATTTGAATTTTAAATATGTAATTGTATTAAACACTGACATTAATATTAATAGTTCCACTTGATTGATGCAAAATTGTCATTAATGGAACATACATAATAAAAAAAAAATAAGAATAATGTTAAAATAAACATTTTATAAACATTTATCTTATTGTGATTATTAACATGGTTTTATAGTTAGTTTTAAACATTTATCATTAATTCTATAATCCTAAAAGATCAAACATAGACTTTAGATAAGTTCAAATCTCATATGTTATTATCAATTAAACTTTCCCTGCACTTTACTGATTCTCTTATCATTTCTCAATTCCATTCTTTTATCTCATTTTTGGTTTAAATCTTCATTGTCTATGGAATACCTCTAATCCACTCTAACTCCATCATCAAGATTGTCTTAGTCTTGTATTGGTTTCTCAACTATTCATCAACCCCAATAGCAGTAGATAGAGTCGCATTATGTTTGTGGCTTTTTACGTTAAGAATAAAAGAGTCAGGTGAATTCGATGCATGATTGTTGAATGCTTAGATTCACAACAACAATATGGCTATTTCTTGGATTTTCAATTCAATTTTCAAAGACATTATTTCCAGTCTCATGCATTCTTAACTAGCTAGCATATGAAAATTGATAAGATCATAAGGATTGATTTTAGTGAAAGAATGATCCTCACATCTTTTAGCTGTGTAAGGAATTGATGAGCCCCACAAAGGGCCATGATTTGTTAATCAATATTTCACTAAGCTTGCTCAAATCGATTTGGGAAGAACATTTAGCTTACGAGTCATCTTGCACATGTACATGTGGATGTATTCACTCATTGCTTGAATACTCACAAATTTAATATGTAATGTATTTCTTCATGGGATTGAATGATTCGTTCTCCCAAGTTTAAGACCAATTGTTTCTCTTGGATCCAATTTCACATCTTAATGTGGTTCATTAACTGTTGAGATACTCGAACGACACCTTGACGAAGGACTTTTTTTTATTATCCTTTTGCTCATTCAATTTACAAGAATATGTTGATGCAAATTGGGCAACCTGCATTGTTTTCAGGTGATTTGTCTCTGATTTGATCAATTTTCTCGATAATTAACTTGTTCCTTAATGATCAAATAAGTAGTTCAAATTGCGTAAAATATTGATATTTTGCAATTCTGGCTAGTAAGTTGACATGACTTAACAACCTTTTCATTGATCTTAATATTCCTCTAAAGCTTGTCTTGATTTATTTTGATAACCAAATAGTCATTTACATTGCTACAACTCCCACGTTCCATAAATACACTAAATACATCAAAATTGTTTGTATTGAAGTGAATTTTGATATTATCATTTAAGACATATTCACACATAATAATTCTTACAACAATTTATAAAATATTAATTTTTGTGTTTATATCTCTCTACTACTATCATTAATTATACCACACATTTTTTCTCCTCTTTCGATTTATTGTACGTACTCATTAACACTTTACCGATGCTTCAATTCCCTTGTTGGGAACCCAGAATCAATTCCTTGGAGAGTATCACATTATTCTTAGTTAACAAATACTCAGTTAGGTTTGATTAAGCTTTTTGGTTGGCAAGTGATATAGTTAGGACTTATTTAATTTGTTCCACTTCTGAGTATCCATGAATCAATTTTTCATCCGAATTCTATGAAGTTTTGAAATTGTTTTTAAAATATGTGTTTTTTTTTTAAAAAAAGAAATAACCAATAGATGTTTTCTCATCGTCTTCTTCAAACGCTCTATACAAGTATCCAGGAGAAAAAATTTAGAAAGTAGAAAATATGCTTATAAAATAAATGCATCAAATGTGACGAGGAGGAAGATTTATCGTACATAATAAACGTTAAAAAATTTATCTCCCATAAAAGATAACGCAGTTTCATACTAAAAATATAAGTTAAAAGTGCAATGTATACTGTAAAACGAGAAGTATCCACGAACGATATATCCTAGAATTAAAAGTGATTTTTCTTAAAAAAAAATCTTATATGTGAGAAAGATAACACCATTGATAGCGAGGTCGACAAACATTGGATACGTGTGGCTGAAATATCTTGTTCTAAGAAGTGAGGTAGTGGGCTTACTGATGCGTTGTCTTTACTTACATATAAAACAATAACCTGGATACAACTAATAGAACATGACGTTGATGTGTGAGTTTCATACATAGCTGAGATGGGAAAGGAAAGGGGGTAAGGAAACTAGAAATTTTTTAATTTCAAAACAAGCAAAATTTAACAACAATACGGACAACCCACATGTGTTCTGCTGGTTAAGTTGTCATCAAGAGTCAAATTCGCAATGCTGGTTAAACATATATATATATATATATATATGTAGACATCCCACAAATATCTATATATCACAATTAACAATAACCGATAAGTTTTAAACACGGTTTGTGGCAAGTGCTTTCGGCGCAAATCGCTGGGAGTGGAAAATAAAATCCGAAACATGATTTATTTACCGGAAAATGACAGGTGTTGGTGAGTTTAACCTAGGTAATATAGAAAAATTGAAGGAGGAAATTAAAAAATGGCGAGTTGCGGGTTTCTTCTGATTTATATATCGGGAAAGAGAAGTGAGAGGTACGTGGAAACGTGGCGTTTGGGTCAGAGCTGGGACAAAACAAAAGATGCAACATCTGGTCTCCCTCACTCAAGTACTGTGACTGGGGGACTACCCTTCCTATTCCCAGTAACCTCATCGTAAAATAATATAGTAGCCACAGCTGTAACAAAAACATAAATAGCGTTTATAAATATCTAAAAATACCATTGCATTATATGCATACGATCTAGAAGCATCGTACGTGTCTAGTGTATTGAAATTGAAATATAGAAGCGTCCCCCTATGGTCCTAATGCGAGAGTCTCTGTCTCAGACTATATATACATAGGACACAACACAACACACCTATAGCGAACTCTTAATTTTTATTTGGCGTCCTATTATTTTACAATTATTCGTTTATGACCAAACCAGTTCATGAGTCTCACGCCTCGGTATTATAACCCATCTTGATTTGAATCGAGAAGAAGTCTCCTCAAGTCATTCTTCCTTGGCAAGAGAGCGTTTTATTATTTCTCTCTCCCTCTCTTGCGAACTGAGTTGAAAGTTGAAACCTCTTGAATTTGTTTGTTTGGTTCTTCATCATAACATTTTGTTTTATGATGGCTCAGAAGTACTTACACGAGCTACTCGAGGAGGATCAAGAGCCGTTCGTTCTAAACAAGTACATTTCCGATAGGCGAAGCCAGATGAAGAGGTCTTCACCGAAGACGAGTTTGCAAGTGAGAAAACGCAAATCCACGAATCCAGGGAATTTGTGCATAAGCGCTTGTCTTTTTTCCTTAACAGACACCCCAGACCTCAGAAAATCTCCACTCTTGGAATTCGCTTCACCGGCCAAAAGCCCTTGCAAATCACCCAACGCTATTTTCCTTCACATCCCTTCACGAACAGCAACCCTGCTTCTAGAAGCCGCGCTCAGGATCCAGAAACATTCCTCGCCCTCTTCCAGGCCCAAAATAAAAGCCCAATCCCAATCCTTCAGCCTCCTGGGCTCACTATACAAGAGACTCACGCAACGAAGCCAGAACCGGAAGAAAGAAATAGACGGTGGAGGAGTCAAGGTCTCGGTTAAGGATATTTTAAGGTGGGATTCCTCTGTGGGGAGAAGAAAAGTTTCCAACAAGAAGGAGGAAGAAAAGACGGTGAATAACGTGAACGCGTGTGAAGTGGGGTTCGCGTGTTCTTACAATGGTAGGTCTAGTAGTGCTGTTTGGTCAGAGAGCAATGAAGATAAATCTCTCGACATGGAAACCTCCAGCAGCGGCTACTCTGAAGAGATTCACTTCGTAACCAATCACAAACACAATGCGTGCTTCTGCGAAAGCCCTTTCCGTTTTGTCCTTCAAACCAGTTCTCCCTCCTCCGGCCACCACACACCGGAGTTGCCGTCGCCCAGCCGCCACCCAACTGAGGTTTGTCATTTTTTGAAACACTTATTATTTTTAATTTTTATGCTTTTTTTCTGCAACCTGGTTTGTGGGGGAAAAAAACAGGGCTCGTGAGTTAACCTTAATGGTTGGGTGTTGTTTTCATTTTGTCGGTAATGGGACGTGGGTCTGCAAGTTTGGCCGGAATGTCGCTTTTCGGTGACAATCATAGCACTCGCATTCTTTCCGAAAATTGTTAAAGAACAGGCCTGTGGACTGTGGAGGGTTACATATGTCAATTTCATGTTTTTGTTTTCTTTTCCTCTTTTTTCATAATTGTACTTTTCGATCGTGTTTCTGCCATGCAAATCTTTTCTCTCTCTTTGGGTGGGTTCTTTGGTAAATTGCTTTCTTAAAGGGTGACAAATTATGTTTTTCACTTCTAGTGGGGGTTGGTTGGTTGGTAAATTACTTTGTCAAACCATGATAAATTGTGTTTTTGTTTGTTGTCTGTCTCTGTCATTAGATCCCACCTTCGATTTACTAGAAACTAGTTTCTCATTTGTAATTTAGTTTCAATTACTCGGACGTTCCTGTGGCAATAACCCCTACAAAAAGGAGTTAATAATTATAAAAAGTACAATATAGTGATTTCAATACACTTTTTAAGGTAATTTTTTTAATATATATTTTTATATTAATTAAAATTTATTAAAAACTATATAATTATAAATGAAGTTCATTCAATAAATAAAGAGTAACACATACTTAATTTTGTAAGTTTCAACCAATTTTAGTTGATAATAAATAGATGATATTATTCCTTTAATCCTATTTTATCTTATGTTTTAGTAAAATAATTTTTTCATATTTTAACTGTATTTTAATCATATTACTAAAGTATTAAATATATTTTAGTAAAATAAATTTGTCATATTTTAATTGTATTTTAATAATATTACTAAAGTATTAAATATATTCTTTCTATTATAACTTAATCATATATCTTAATCATTTATTTGTGGAGTAAAAAAATAAAAAAAATATATAGATGAGAAAATTTTAATTAATATGAAAATAAATGATATATTAAAAAATTAAATAACAATTTTTATGAAATCTAAAATAATAATTATATTTCTTGATTTCTTGATGTCAAACAATACGTAAGAAGTACTATCTTAATGGGACGAAGGGAGTACCATTTTAATCCTTGTAAGTGTAGCATTGGTCTCTAAAACTAGAATAATTTTAAATAAATTTCAAAAATTTTTAATTGCTTCGTCTAAGTCTTTAAATTTAGTAACTATCATTTAGACTTAAATATATATTAATGTTAATTAAATCAGACTATTATCATCGACCAATTGTACTTTAGGAATTTATTTTAAATTTTCTAAGTTTTAGAAATTAATACAACAACATTACACAGAGTAAAATAATAGTTGACCATAAAGATAGTGTGTTCGGAAAACGTGTTGCTCTGTCAGTTTTGATATTCTAATTAAGAGAATATTGTAATGAATGTTTTTGTGGATTTGAATAGGACAAAGAAAGCAATGAAGGTGAGAGGTTGAACAAATTCGAAGCAGGGGAAGAGGAGGAGGAAGATAAGGAACAGTGCAGTCCAGTGTGCGTGTTAGACCCACCCTTCGAGGATGATGACGAAGGGCATGGAAACGGCGATGAGGAAGAGGAGGGTGGTTTTGATTTGGAGTGCAGCTATGCGATTGTACAGAGTATGTCACAGCTTATTTATTTTTGTACCCTTCTTTGTTTGTTGTTGTATGGTCGTTTTCCACCAACGCATGCACCGTCGTACACAATAAGAGGGGCTAATTGCTGATCTAGTTTGTGACGTGATTGTGCTGATCTTCAACCGTGCTATCCATGTGGGTTCCATCTAAAACATCACACTTCTTTAACATCCAAACGGCATTCCCCATTTAATGTGGATCGTTTACAACTACATATAAGCCCATTTGTTATAAATTTCTACGTCACCTACAGTTTTTCTTGTTAGGACAACTGTCTTAATTGGCACCCTTCCATTCAATTTTTTCGATAACATTTCAGCAATCAATTTCCTATCATGTGTCGTAATTTCTTTTGTGGTACTTTTTGGTTCCAAGTTTTTACTGTCTGATTAAAGTTGGGCCCTGTTTCCTACATGCTTATAATACAAGATTATGAATTTTGTGCAGTTAGAAATTTTCTTTCCTCTAGCACATGTACTTTATGATTGTGCCACTAATAGCTCTTAATTTTACAGGAGCCAAGCAGCAGTTATTGTACAAGCTTCGTAGATTTGAGAAACTGGCAGAGTTGGATCCAGTGGAACTTGAGAAAAGAATGCAGGATCAAGAAGAGGACGAGGATGGAACATTTATGGAAGAGGTAGATGGTGAAGATGTGGACAAGGAAGCATTATATAAAGTAAATGAGTTTAGAGATATAATTTTGCAAGCTATGTGGCGGTCAAGGGTCCATGAGAGACAGCAAATTCCAGAGGACTTTAAGAAGCTGGTTTCTGATCTCATTATGGAAGAAGAGAAAGAAGTTGATTCCTTGGAAGATAGGGAAATGGTGATAAGACGGATATGCAAGAGGCTGGAATTGTGGAAAGAAGTGGAGTCTAACACAATTGATATGATGATAGAAGATGACTTCTCGAGAGAGGATGGTGGGTGGAAGAAAAATGTAGAGCAGATAAGAAATATGGCTGGGGAGCTTGAACTTGCTATCTTTGGCTTTCTGATGGAGGAGTTTTCAGAGGAACTAGTATGTTAATTGGGTAAAAATAAAATTTTGAAGCAGCTGAGGAACTTAGTATGAATGATTATCTTTATTCTTTTTCTTAGAAGAGTACAGTCTGACTTGCAACGTAGTAATTGAAAAAAACAAAGTAACCCCATAAAGATAATCTGGGTATATATGTACATGACTCATGTTTGTAGCTGGCTGTGGGGATGCTGTAAGTTACCTTTCTTAATTTAATAATATAATTTTTACACTGGTTGATCCCATTCTTAAGATGAATTTATGTTTGTAATGGCTCTTTGACTCCTGGGGGTTTCGAGAAGGAATATTGGAGTTGGGGCAGTTGTCGGCAGAGGATGGAATAATTTGGTCATGTTTTCTCTTGGAAGGAGTAATTTGACAGCGACTAATGAGTTTAATCTCATGTTCTTTTCTTTTCCAAGGTCGCTTTAATTATTCAATGGATAAAACGACTTGTCAAATTTGAATCTTGGTTTCTGGGTTTTCCTGTTCCCTTTTCTAATCACTCCAGGTGGCTTCTCTGCTTATGTTTTTCTGCTGCCACTGATCGATCACTATCATTTGCAACCTTCGAATTTGTGCTCCTGGACCTCTTTTTTCTGGGGAACGCTAGTCATATAATTCGGGGGCACTGTCCATCAAGAACCTCATAATTTGAATACTTACCAACAAATTATACACTAATTACACTTATTTTATGACTTATTTATGACAAATGGACATTGGTTAATGAATTCAAAATAATTTTTTTTATTACAAAAATATAACAATTAATGAATTCGATCATTCCGTAAACTCTAATGACTGATTAGCAGGACCTATTGTTTATTACACTTCAAGTCTTATTTTTATTTAAACCTAACTTCCTTTTACATGCAATTTCTATACCCTTATTTCTTGAAAATAACATAAATAAATGTCGTTTCCTTGAAAAGAAAAGAAGTGGTGTAATGAACCCTAAGTAAGCAAATGGGTATGACTGCCCAATCTTATTTCATTGCCAAATTAGGTATACAATAGTTGGGCTAACCAGTAGCCACTATGATTAATAAAAGCAAAACCCAATTGACCATAAACTATCCTCGGCATGAACAGAAGAACCAATAGATATATATAGCTTCTACTTTTGGGCCCATTGAAATAACATGGATTTCCTTTCGGTTAATTGTCCAGACGAAAGTTGGGTTGTTGAAGAATATTATGTACATACATGGTATTAGTATTTTTTTTTTTGGATAAGCCGAACATGGTATTATTATAGAGAATCCTAACACAACAAGATTCATGCACCGTAAAATCCAGTCAATTATTATTCATTCACATTCTGATATACAAAAATTTACAATCACACAAATACCGATACATGTGTTTTTCATCGTTGCATAGTTTTTGTTCATAATTCTAGTCTCTAGGTTGGTCTGTATATGATCCTTGCTCCTAATCGTTAGGAATCTCCAAGTAATTAAGTTTTTCATTTTCAGGGTTTCAAATCCAAACACGCATCCAATTTTTCCAGGAAAGACCAACCTTCTCTGCACATAAAAAAATAAAAAATTTATAATGCCCTTTTGGTAGGACCAAACAAGTTGAAATTTCAAATATGCCGACAACTCTGAACGAATTAATGACTAATTAGACGGACGGACGCCACACTGCCACATACAGTAGTACTGCTGGAGTTACAAGGTAGTTGGCTATTATAATCAAGCCCAAGACAATTCTCTATTCAATAGCTTCTTTACCGTGTAAAATTCTCGTCAAATATTGGTGGTGAGTGGTGATTAACGGTCTCCTTCCACTCATTTCATCAGATTCCAAGTTATTGTTCAATAATTTGAATTTTTTAGAAATTCAATTTGATATATTTTGAAGGTAAATTTGTGTTAATTAGTTCAACCTAATGTAATATCTTATATTCTTTTAAAATATAATTTTTTAAATAATAAAATTTTAATTTAATAAATAATATTTTATATAATATAATATAATATTTATAATAATATTATTTATTTTAAAATATATACAGAAAAATACCTTAATTATAGTTTTATATTTTTTAATTCTAAAATATAACTATGCATAAAGATAAAATTAATATATTATAGTAACAAACTAAATTCACTTAATTTTATTCTATATATTATTGAATTTTAATCCGTTCTAGGATCATATTAAAATAAATAATTTTAACAAAATTGTAAATGACAAAACTAAATTTATCACAACCAGTTACACAAATTCCTGGACAATGGGTGCGCTTAGCCGTTTTTTTAGTTTTTTGTTTTTTGGTAGAATGGGAAGTTAAAAGACAGGACTAAAAGGAAAAGGGAGGCAAGGCCAATTAATGGCATAAAACTAAGTGCTACCTGTTCTGCCTCTTTCCTCTTTTTCAACCAGCAAGAGGCACCACTATATACGAATACAACCAACCAATTCTCAAAAGTTTACGTACCCGGAGAGGGAGAAACAAACAAGTTTGAGGGAAGGAAACAATAATATGGAGGAAGAAGCAAATAAGCACGCAATAATAGATATCTGGAAGGTAACAGACAGAGAGAGGTTAGGTTGGATGGAGCACAAGATTTCGGAGAATCCCAAGTTGCTAAGCAAAGCCGCGGGGAAGAGATCTTGTTGCATCTTCAGGGTCCCACAGAGCCTAACTGAAAAATATGGAAATGCGTACCAACCTCGTATCGTGTCCATAGGACCATTCCACCGTGCCCAACCTCGCCTCAACATGATCGAGGAGCATAAGTGGCGTTACCTCGGTTCCCTCCTATCAAGAATACACACCATAGGTTTAAGCTTAGAGGATTTATTCAAAGCCATTGCCCCCTTAGAAGCCGAAGCCAGAGAGTGTTACTCCGAAACCATCCACCTCGATTCTCACGACTTCATCGAAATGATGGTCCTCGACGGCTGCTTCATCATTGAACTCCTTCGCAGAGTCGCCAATTTGGTACCCTTTGAACCCGACGATCCACTCGTCACCATGGTGTGGATATTACCCTTCTTTTACAGAGACTTTCTCAAGCTCGAAAACCAAATCCCCTTCTTCATTCTCAACCAACTATTTGAAAAAACAAACCTACCCGGAGAAAAGTCAACGCCGCTGCTGTCAACTCTGGCCATGGCCTTCTTCAACAACTCTATGCAAAGGCCAGATGAAGCCATTGCACAACAA
Organism: Mucuna pruriens; assembly: GCA_025330945.1. Lineage (NCBI taxonomy): Eukaryota > Viridiplantae > Streptophyta > Magnoliopsida > Fabales > Fabaceae > Mucuna > Mucuna pruriens. The sequence continues at coordinate 6,129,672 of JAENHJ010000528.1, forward strand.
AACGACGCGAAGGGAAAACACTTACTCGACCTGGTTCGTTCGAGTTTCATCCCAACCGACGGAGAAAAAGAGCCAAAAAGAGTGGCCACGCCGACCCACGTGATCCACTGCGTGTCGAAGCTTCGACGCGCGGGGATTAAGATCACTCGCGGCAAGGACAGCAACAGCTTCCTGCGTGTGACGTTCAGGCACGGCGTGATGGAAATGCCAACCCTGACGGTGGACGATTTCATGACCTCGTTTTTGGTAAACTGCGTTATGTTTGAGCAGTGCTACAGTGGGTGCTCGAAACAGTTCACGGCCTACGTTACCCTCTTGGACTGTCTCATAAACACTTATAGGGACGTTGAATATTTGTGTGATCGGAACGTCATTGAGAACCACTTTGGGACGGAGGGGGAATTTGCCAGTTTCATCAACAACACTGGAAAAGATATGGCGGTTGATTTGGATATCTGTTATTTGTCTCAGTTGTTCAACGATGTTCACAAATATTATAGTAGTAGTTGGCATGTGCAGTGGGCTAGCTTCAAGTACACTTACTTTGATACGCCATGGTCGTTTATCTCAGCTCTGGCTGCGCTCGTATTGCTTCTTCTTACCGTGGCTCAAACCTATTTTACTGCTTATCAGTATTTTGCCCCTAAAAATTCTTGATCACAGGCACTCGTGGAAAATAATAGTTTTAGATCATGTAACCCTAAATCAACTGTTGACAACTTATTTTCTTTTCATCATATGTTATATTATTTACGTTCCAATTTGTCAAAATTGTCCCATACAGTCAAGGCAAAGATAATTTATAAGCATCAACCATCTTACAAAAATAAAAGGAGACAAATATTTTGGACGTGGTTACCTGAACAAATCTCTTAAATTGAGGTTGGAACATCTTATAATTTTTTTTTTCCTGTTGTGCTTTTTATAACATTGTTTTCTTCTATCTCTCTTTCCATCATATTAACCATCTGATATATGAATGTACTTTTCTCTCTTCTACTTTTATTTATTTTTTCTTGTTTAGACTTTCTTGTATAAAGACAGTACGTTACTTTAAGATTTATGAGTCTTATGGATGAAATTTGCTCCGGATCCCCAAGTTCTTGATTTGATGATATATAATCATTTGTAAATTTTATAGAAAATTATTTATCATCCAATCAATGTTTTTTTTTTTTTACTTCAAATTCATTGTATTTATAGAAATGTATATGTTGTAAATTCGATTTATTGTATTAATTAATTTATTTTCATTTCTTCACTTCGGGCTTGTTGGGGGCAGTTTGTAGTTGATATGGGGGAAATTAAAAGCATAACAGGATGTTCAATTTTTTAAATTATGTTAAAATCAGATTACTTCCTTCTTTTAAACACAGTCTCGCCCTAATTCCACAAATTATTTTTCAAACCACGTTTTGTTCCTAGACACGTTTTGAGAAATCCAATTGGGACAAGAAAGGTGGAAGCTGTCTAAATTCTAGTCGGGAAGAAAAGTAAATTAAATATTGGCTAATGATTTGATACTTGATAAGGAAATTTGTAACAAGTATATCCCAACAACTTTAATAAAAAATTAAGTAGTACAAGAATTTATGATCTCAATATATTTATTTTATTTTTTTAATTTATGAAAAAATTAATAATACTTATTTTCAGAACCAGGTAATTTGTCCACGCTAACCTTATCAAGCCACAAATTTAAGAGCCGAAAGAATTCAGACTAGAAAGATGTTGGATGCAAAGATGAGCGTGCACCTATCAGCATCTATTTTCCGCTGAGACTAGATACATATCCATTAAGAAATTCATCTGCATACTATTTTCCGTGCACACTACTTCTGACCCAGTTACCGTGCACAACTGGACCAACGTTAGAAAGGTTTCACTCACCCACTTTTTCGGATATATGACCAAGTTAATAAAAGTCATTTGAAATACATATACCAAAACTAAATTTTAATTTAATTTCAGAAAATAATTAAGGGAAAAACAAAAGGTTGACGATTTGCACCGTATCATACTCACCTGAAGGTAAAAAGAATCAAGCAAGATTTATGAGACGTGAAAATATTCTAAAAACATCAACTTCATGTAAGGTTTCGTGAATCTTGCTGGTAGTTTACATTGTCATACTGATCAATATATTATTCCATTGGCCCAAATCACAAGGAATCAAAATGACCGAGTCGAAAGACACGGTCTTCCTTTGACCATGAATTTTGACATGTCGTTGGTACCATTTCCAAGAAAGACCGAGAATGTAGGACTCTCTTATAAATATTAAAAGTCCAATGCATATGCACTTGTTATATCAAACTTGCCTCACAACAGGTTTCCCCAGTTAGATCTTAATGTCCATGACTGCTTCAAGTGAAAGGTTGGTGTTAACTGAACTTGCTGAACCAGCAAGACCCCCCAACAGTTATGACATGATCTTCGAAATACCATCCACAGCTTATCCACCACAGCAATGGATTGATGAGAATCACGTCCACAAGGAAACTGGAGAAAGGAAATTGGGCCTTGTCGTGAATCGCGTTTCGGAGAAAGACGAGAAACATCCAGCGAGATTTAGAGACCAAATAAATATAGAAGAAACGTTGGCAAAAGAAAGCACCACTTCCCGTGATCTTCAAGGTTCGAACTGTTGTTGCGGGACAGGTGCTTCAAGAGGACAACATAAAATGACACTTTGTTCCACTTATTTCATTCATTCTGCCATGTAATTTATTTTGCAATTATCACCAACAAAATCAAAACATTTCTTTAATTCTTTTCACACTCATTAGTCATTAATTACTGCGAATTTAAGTTCCGTCTAATGCTTATTTTACTGTTTGGCATGTAAATTTTAGGTTTATAAATAATAATAAAATATTTAATATTATTTTTATAAAATAAAAAATTACATATGATGATAAAATTTTTTAATATTAACTCTTTTATATAAATTAAAAAAATAAAAATTATTGTAGACCTCATCTATTATTAAGCCATTTTTTATTAAAACTTTCTGTATCTAATTTTATTTAGTTAATTTAAATATCCTCGTCGGTCTCTTGAATTCATATCGTTAAGGTGTTATTAGAAAACCGAAATATTTATTTTTAAGTTTAAATATGTATTTTATCTCTTAGATCTAAACCTTATATAACCCTGTAAGCCCTCAAATGACCCAGTAAAGTGGCCTCCAAAGTATCCAACCCACTAGTACCACTCACCAACCCCCAACTTAGTGATACAAATACAACCTGGAGTCCTGGAGCTAAAAAAAAAAAAAAACTCAAAAGTCAAATTAAAGTTGTTTTTTATCTCTCTGAAATTTTTGGAAAATTTATTATGTCATTATCAAAATTATACTAATTTTATATTTTTATCTTGTATTCATTTATTTATTTACATCTCACAATTACAATAATCACCTTCATTCACACAATACAGGGGAAAAAACATACATGTTAGATTTGTCGTATTAACCAATATTTATTAGTTAAAGCGGTAAAGAGATTAGTTTTCTTTAAGATTTTGAGTTAGTCTTTTGATTGAAAAAAAAACAAAACAAAACAAAACATATTAAGAAATTTTATTATATCAAGTGTCTACTACCCGAGTTGGAGAACAACCCGCCACCCAAGTTGATCAAGAAAGATCACTTTAGATAGACAAAAAAATACTTCGACCATAGATGATGAGTTGACATGTCAATAACGACCACACTTCCCTATCTACCTGAGAGGGGTAAACTCGAAAACCTGGAGAGCGGTGGAAATCACAGATCATATCATGATATTTGAACAATCTGTCGTCAATTTTCTTTGAAGGATGGAGACAGTAAATGTTCAGTAATTGAGTAATTAGGGTTGTTTGGTTTTAGAAAATATTTTATATTTTATATTTTTATCTCTTATTTTTATTTTTAATTTAAAAAACATGTTTAATATAAGTTTTTAGTATTTGTTTTCTTAAAATAGTTTCAGAAAAATGATAGAATTTTTTTACAGCTGTTCAAATTTTTTGTAATTGTCTAATCTCACAAAGTGTGTTTGTAATTTTCTATAAAAATGTTTCCTAATTTAAACTAAACATATTTTCAATCTTATTTTTTATTTTCTTTAAAATTAAAAACAGAAAATGAAAATGATGAAACCAACAAAATCCTAAATCTACAATAAATAATAATCAATGTATATAAAGAGACATCAAAAAGAGATAAATCTACCTTATTTTTCGTAGAGGATTCCCTCCTATTATCCTTCTAACTTGAAGGTCAGATATTTTTTTAGGTATCTCCCTTCCTCACCCCTTAGGAAGTCCTACTTTCGACGGCCGGAATATATATATATATAAAAGTATAAAGTGTGGATTTATTAACTCATATTTAGCTAAAGTCTAAAATATTTATCAGATATACAAGTACTGATGATTGATTCAACTGTTAAAATCATACTTTACGTGTAAATTTTAAGCTCAATTCTGTTGGTTATTTTTTATTAGTTACACCGATCTATTTAGATATTAAAATTAGTAACCTCATTGTCCTTAAGCTTTTTGGGTAAAAAAATAGAGCTAGCAAGCACTATTATTATTGTGGGAAACTACCCTTGGGCTTGAAATGGACAGTGATCAAGACTAGGCAAGTGGGATCCGTAATCAAAAGTATGGAAAACAATTGTTTAAGTTAATAAGACAACACTAGTTATTGTGGAGTCTGATCATGATCTATGTAGAGGTGCCAGAGTTGAGAAAGATTTACATGTTGCTTATTCTACCTAGATTCTTGCATTGGCACTCCGCACTACATAAGAGTTGAGAAAGATTTAGGTGAAATTAGTGCACCTGGATTATTCCGTTGCCACTCCGCACTAATTCTTGTGGTAGGTACCGAGCAAATCTTTGTTGAGAAATGTCTACTATTATTATCGACAGTGACCATTATAATCATGTGAATTTTGAATATATCATCTATTCGATACGTACTGCCATTAAAATTACATCCAGGATAATTATTTGGAAGCAATAAAACTTAGATACAAAAATAAGTGACGCCAATTATTTTTAGGGCCAATTATAAAGTATTTTATACTTGTCAAGTTAGGGGCTCATATATATAAATTGATCAATGGTCAACAATATTAATATCCAAAAAATATTAATCACTAATGATATTTCTTAAAGTGTTACCATATACTCAACAACATGCATAACCTGCATTAAAAATAGGTTTAATATATAAGTAGGATTCTATTTTTTTTTTTAATTTAAGTAAGTCTCTAAATTAAAAAAAAATTATAATGGAATCGTTGAGCTTTTATAATTTTTACATTTGGATATGTGAAGTTAATTAAAAAATTTCAAATAGTCAAATAACATATTATATAATGTATTAAACCTTAAAAATAATATAATATGAGTATGTTTTGATAAACTTATCCATAACTATTTATAGGAAAGAAAAATAAAATAATTTTTTATAAATTATTAATTTATACATAAACTAATTTATAGATTTTTTTTATATTAATTTATCTAAAAACTAATTTTTCTTATACATAAAATTTATTTTATTTTTTATCCATATTTTTTCCTCCTATAAATATTAATGAAGTCTAATTCAATTTGTTGAACAAGATGCATAATTTGTTTAGAGTTTTGTTGGATTTCTATTAATAAAAAAAATATATCCATAAATGACCATTCATAGAGGGTTTAGAGGACAACGAGCAAGTAAATCAGGACATATCCTATACAAATGTGTATCCTCAAGAAAGAGTCACGCAAGGAACAGGCTTGTTGAACCGGATGCACGACCAATATGCAAATGCTACAAAGTCCTCACCGAGTCAAGGCCAAGCCCTCCAACGTCTAGGTTATTTTTGAGAGTCAAATTTACTATTAATCAAATGTTTGACAAATTCATTTGGTTGGTCAACAGTCAACCTTAACCGGTATGAAGCTGCCCCACGGCTATATATAACTGAGCAACCCACAAGCCAACAACAACGCATCATTCTCCAACACTCAATAGTTTCGTTAGCATCGCATAAGCACTAGCAAAAATTGGATCAGCATAATTTTCATTTCATAGCCAGAGCATCGATCACTAGTCACTAGCAAGTTTTGGTGCAAAATTTCAATATCTGAGAAGATGCAAACATTGGAAAGCGGTGAAAGAGCCTTGGAATCACACGTGGCATACCCTTGTGAACCCGCAGCATCAACTTCAACTAATTGGTACAATTTCAGCTCCAGTATTCCCTACACGCCTGAACAGTGCAAGGGCAACCAATATAATTGCACGCCATATCCAACCACAAAGAAAAGGGTGGTTCTGCTTAAAAGGGTTTATTCAACCAGAACTCGTGGTCGTTCTAGTGCCCTACAGTCGCTGGCTCGGAAACTTGGTCGATTCAAGGTTCGAACAGTAATTGTACAAGACATCTCAACCGAGGAAAGCAAACGAAACAAATGATTTCTTCATTTTTTTTTCCCATCCATGAATATGTAACCAGATACAGAACTTCTTAGAAATCTAACTTAATGACGTCATTGTATGTTAAATCTTTAGGATAAATTATGGCCGAATAATTCTTACACTACAGATTTCACTTTTCATTTTTCAGAGTGAGATAATTTCTATATTCACATAGTCATGTGAATTCGTTCCTTATACTTGTCGTGCTGAGAGTTTGGCCGACAAAAGAGAAGAATTGATTTAAACATATTATTTTCAATGTTTCTATTAATTCAGAAAATGTGTATCTTTCGCTGATTGGTAACTATATTGTATGTTGCTAATTTCAATGAGACGGGAAAATCTATAGGTCGGGGGTGAGATGTGAAATATAACTCACAAGAAAGATACCGGTAAATTGATGATCTTTGCCATTTAATATAGATTCCACATTTTAAATTTCCCTCATAATGGAATTAAAATTAGGGATATATATATATATATAATAAATGTAAATTATTAGATCATATTTAAATAATTAAAATATAAACAAGTTGATATGTTCCTTAAATATGTTGTCATGAATTTAATATTGACAATACATATAAAAAGAAATAAAATTCACTTACGATTAAAGAATATGCTTGGTGATAAAAAAAAAAAAAATCAACCAGCAAACTCCTTTACAAAAGCTCTGCCAAAATCTCATTCTTACCTTTAATATCCAAGTTAGACCTGCACGACATATTCCATCCTTACATAAAAAGAGTGATAAAAGTAGTTTAAGTAATTAAAATATTTTAATGTATTATGTGTCGGGAATTTTAGGTCATGTAGTAATATGAATAAAATAAATATAAATCAATTTTGTAAGGTTAAATTAGAATTAAAAAACTCAAAATTAAGTTGGTATTAGATTTTGTCATAGTCATTATTATTAAGTTGATTGGATTACCTACTATCAAATTGTTATCAAAACATCTACAAATATTTAATCTTCTAAACTTTACGTTTTTGATCATTGAATTTTCAGTATGAAAATAGTGTTAAAAATTTCATGTAAACTAATGATACTTATAAATATTTAATCTTGTAAACTTTATGTTTGTTATCATTGAGAAAATAATCTCATAAACTAGTGATATGATATAAACATGGTATATAAGTGAGAAAAAATTCTCATATTTCAACATAAAAAAATATTGAAGATCTCATATCAACTAATAATATAACCACCTAAATATAATATATAAGTGGGAGAAATTTTTAAATCTAGACTTAAATTATAATATAATATTAGTGACAATCATCACATTTGTTACTTAACCTATCAAACTTCTTCATCAACGAGTGATATCACCTTCCCTTACAAACCGATTTTCCAATGTTGATACCGTCATGTCGAGTAAAATTGTAGATTAGAAATATAAATAGTTGTAAACTTCACTCAGTATATTTTGAGATCCTTCTTTATCCACTTTTTCGTTTTCAATGAGAATTTGATTATATGAATTGTTTATCTCAATATGTACAGAAGAAATCGAGCCTTCATGTACGGAGAAGCCATGCTTTCAAACCTCAATATATTCCCATTTTATTTTACAGAAAATATATAACTACTTTCCATTATATAACTTAGTCAACTTTATCATCGATGTCGGTCTCATTTCTTATCTCGAAAGTAAATTAAAAAATCAATTTTCGAGATGATATAATTACTTACATAAGCAAATGAAAAAAAAAAAGTTTCTTTTTTTTTAACAAATTATAAGAAAAATTACTAATACATGAATTAATTAGTACGGAAATATTTTAATTTAATCAATAACCTCAATCTCCAGTAAATAAAACTACAATCTTAAAAAAGAAAGGAAAAACGATGTTACAGTTAATGATACATTGCGATTATTTTTTTAAAAAAAATCAATTTATATTGGTGATTTTAATCACTAGGATAAATATTCACCAGGTACATGTGAACAAAAGAAATTTTTTTATAGCTTTCATTTGGTTTTTACAGTTAATGATACATTGCAATTATTTTTTTAAAAAAAAATCAATTTATATTGGTGATTTTAATCACTAGGATAAATATTTACCAGGTACATGTGAACAAAAGAAATTTTTTTTATAGCTTTCATTTGGTTTTAACTTTTAATTGATATTTTATTTAACTAGTAGGATATCTTAAAGAAAGAAATTAACTGATTCAAGTGTTAGTCTATTTTTTCTTGTCAAATGTTATTTAGTTTTTGTAGGTCTAGTTAAAAGGTTGAAATTTTCTGATATGAGGGTTAAAGATTTATTTCATTGTCAAATAAGAGGGGCCTAGTATTTATTGTTTTCTTATCAAGAGAGGGATTAGCAAAACATTAAAATCAAGCATTTATCACGGTCTTTATAATGGCCCCACGTATATTAACTCTTTGAAGGCCAAGAAGACAAGGTGTGCCGCGGCACAGTGGACAACTATAGTGCTATTTGTAGATTAGATTTGGACATACGATAAGAAAACAAAAACAAATTAGATTTGTTCAAATTCCTTTGTATCAAATAGTAGTTCAGCACTAATTCAGTGGTTTTCGATAAGACAGTTGTAAAATGGCTGTACAGAAAGTCCAGGCAACAGTGAATTAAGGAAGTCGTAAATTTTGAAGTGTAAGTTTTACTTTATGAAAAAAAAAGTTCATTATATTTTTTTTTATCTTTGATTGAATATTTCTATATATAAACATGTTCAATTGGGATATGTAATTACGTAAATCTTCCTCATGCATGCTGATTTAAGTCGTGCGTGGAGGAGAAATTTTAAAATATTAAAGGATTTGAATTATTTGAATCTTTTTATTTTTATTTTTAAATATTTTGTTTGTATAAATCAATTTATATTTTTTCATAAAAATTTAATTTCTATTATATATTTAAAATATATATGCATAAAATTTTGAAATTTCAATATTAAACATTAGTTAATTTTTAAATATATAATAATTTAAAATTAATTTTAATATTAGATAATATTTAATAATTGAAAATTGATTATAAATATTTCATAATTCAAAAATATAAATATGAACAATGTTTACAAAAATATTGATAGAAAAGAGAGAAAGGAGAGAGATGAAAAAAAAAAAAAAAAAAAGTGAAAAAAGAGATGAGAAAGAAACCGACGCCGAAGAAAGAATAAAGTGAAAGAGGGGGAAGACAGAAGTGATAGAGAGAAAGTGAGTATAGAAAATTTCAATATTTCTACTTAAAGTTTTATAATTTTAAACATTTAAAATATGCTTATAAATTACTATAATTTTTATTTTTCTAAATTTTTTATCCACAAAATATTTGTTATAAAATTTCTCAGTCAGACGCACTCTAAATATTTAAATTATATTAATATCATAAGTAAAATTTGTATTATAATTTAATTTCATTGTAATGAATTATTTTTAGCTATTTAGTTTACTTATTTATTTAAATGAATTAATATTAAATTTTAAGTTTGCATTTTTAAAATTATAAAATAACTTAATTTGATTTATTTGATTATTTTATAATTTTTTATCTAAAATATAACATAAATGATAAACATAAAAACAAAAAAACTAAATTATAAATAAATAATAAACATAATTATATATTTTAAAAACCGTGTGTGTGGAGAGAAAGAGAGAGAATTACTCACAAATTATACATTAATATTAAGCTTATAAATTTTAAAACTAATTTAATATTAAGATAAAATTTATTTACTTGACTAAATACAATAATTAATTAATTTATTAATGAATCTAACTCTAAGTTAATTAAATATTTAATTAGTCAAACTTAAATGATCAAAACTTAATTTAACACCTTTTATAGGTTGGTAAACTCTAAAAATTTGAACTTGATAAATTTACGTAATAACTCAAGATCCTGCTAAGTTTACGCACGCGACTTGAAGTAATTTATTAATTAGTAAAAGTATACAGTTTCATTCTTCAAAGTATGTAAAAATCTTTCAAAACAATAATAACAACCAATTCACGAAACGAGATTATACATTTCAAAAAAAAAATCGTGAGTTACAAGAAAAATGCAGAAATTTGATATCCAGGGGACACTAAAAAATAGGGTTATGTTATCTATAGACATGAACAGGAAAAGCGCACACATGACATAATCATAAGAACAGTCAATAATGATGATAATTAACCTTTACATTGTGCTTTAAGTCTTTAACCATTGCTTATTCCCTAATGATCACCCCTCTTGACTGCAACCATAAATTTCTTATTATAACATCATCCCTTAGTTTTTTTTTAAAAATATAAATATATAAAAACAGCAGCAAAATTCAAACTTAAAAATTTGTAAATATTTTCAAATTTTCTATCATTGGGCAGACTCTAATAATTCCACCATTTCTTACCTTGATTTCAAGTAAAATATTTTATTAAAAACTAAAACATTTATTATATTAAAAAAATAAAGTATAGTAAACTCTTTCCTTGATAAAATATTTTTTACTTTTACCCATTAAATTTATTTTAAGGATTGATATTAATAAAATCATAACAAAATAACAATTTACAAAATGATAACGTAATTAACTACTCTCTATTTTAATTTAATGTTTAAAAATAAAAAAATATTTTATTTATTTATTCATTTAATAATTTAAAATATTAAACTATAATTTTTAATTATATCCTTATATCAACTGGTAGATCTAGAAACTATAGATTGGAGAAGCAAATAATCAAATAAAGTTTAGCATACATGTCCGAGTTCTTTTGTAAATTTTATAGGTATTTTTAAATTAGATAGAACTTAAAATATAAAGTGAAAAATATAAAAAAAAATTAATATCATATCCTTGTCAAACCATTAAGAAAATATGAAATATAATAAAAAATATCTTCGGGGTCAAGAATGAACCTTTTATTTAATGTTTAACCTATTTTATCTTTTATATTTTTATAAGTGTAGCGTATTTTTAATATGTTAATTATAATGTATTACATTTTTAATCTAGTCTACCTATATAAAAATTTATTAAATTAATCTTTATGTATACAAATGTTACCAATTTAGTCTTTATTATGTTAAGATATGATTTCTAATGGTCCTAAGGTGATTATTATTCCTTTACTCATTTTTAATGTCACTATACATGTATGTTTTTTTAATTTGGTCTTTATATTTAAAACATTATATTTAAATCATTGCTAAATCAATCACTATAAGTATAATTATTACCTGTTTAGCATCTACTGTTTAATGACATCTCTAATTGTCCTAAGTGGTTGTTAACTTATTATCCTAAGTGGTTGTTAACTTATTATGCAAATTTTCACTTTCACCATTAACTTTCAATAATTTTCATTCTCCAACTTTTATTTATTCCCATGGTTAGATTGTTAAAATTAAATTAATGTTTTAATAATTAGGAATTTAGTGTTACATGGCGTATTTCTTATTTTCAACATATTATTTGTTTTATTTTAAGTAAATTTTAAAGTAATACTTATTAAAAAAAAAGTATATAATTGAGTTTTGTTTAGTAAAATATAATAAAGACTACAAAAAGACAAAAAAAAAAGACAATTCATGTTTAGGCATACCAATCTTAGAAGCTAAGAATAACATATTTTAGAATCAAAAATAATATTTTTGTTGTATGTGAAAAAAGAAAATTAAATTAATTTACCTAACATAACTAAGAAATACACCACGTAACAGAAGACTAAAATATTCGATAAGGAGAATGTATTGTGGTGCTAGTTAAGATTATGACAAAGTATCCTAAGTAATCTAGTGGGGTGAAGGAGTTTTTGTCACAATGGTGCTTAGGATGTGATGTTGCAATACCGGTTAGAAGAAATGATGCATCATGTCCAAATTTAAATAATAATTAAGTTTGGTTTAAAAATTATTTTAAATTATTTAGTCTTTTTATTTGGTTTATTTGGTTTTTGGTTTGATTTTTATTTTATTTTTACACCAACCTATTTGAAATGGAAAAAGATTGAAAGTTATTTGAAGTTGTTGAAGGAGAAACCACTTAGAGGACAATGGTGAGTATGTAACTCCACATAAATGATTAATTAACTTTTAACTATCCATGTAGGACATTTAGAAACAATATGTCCAAACATAGCATGATAGTAGTGACTATACAGATAATAATTTCACCATAGGGATTGATTTAATAATGTTTTAATAATATAAACAAAATTAAGAATGTGTTAGACGTGCATTGATGTGTCACATATATAAAGACTAAATTAAAAATATATAAGAGGTTAACTGTTATCACAATACCATTAGAGATAACATCGTGGCAACAAATATCAAACCAATAACATTTGCATGTATAGAAATCAATTTAATAAACTTTTATGTATAAAGACTAAATTAAGAATATATTACACATATAGGAACTAAATTATATGTTAAACCTTTAATTTATTGTGTAAGAATAAATTAAATAAATATTTTTTTTGAAATTGAAAAGTAAATTTAAAAATAAATAAATTATTAATTTCATATGATATGTTAAAATTTTAATTTATTATCTACAAATTCATAGAGATAAAAGTTTTAGTTTTAACAATTAGATAAATTAGGATTATAAAAAATTCAAATATTATTTAAAATGATAAAAAGACAAATTAAAATACTTGATATTATATATGATAAAATGTGTTACTCCAGTTGATGCTATTTGTGAGTTACAATAGATTAAGTAAAAAATTTTAATTTGATATTCTAAAATGAGATTAAGAAACTCAAATTTTCAAACTCTTTTGCTTTTTTTTCAAGATAACTTTAGTCAAATAGTGATTGAATTAAACTATAAAAAAATCTAAATGTAATTCAATTTCAAAATGTAAAGTTTAAACTTTACATTTAATCAATGAGATGGCTAGTCTATCTTGCTGCCGCTACTTGATTTAATATAAATTATGTGTGATATAATGAAAAAGAGAATATAGTAAAAAAAATAGATATCTTTTGAATATAAAAACTCTTATTTAATAATAAATTATTAAATTATATTTTATATAAAATTAAATTCATAAGTATAAATTTTAAAAGGATTTTTCTTTGAGTAAAGGAGGGACAAAAGCCCGGAAAAGACAACTACAAATCAATCCTAGACATAAGGAGTCTCATGACATCTTTAAGTAATAAAAGAGAACATCTTGCGGATGGTTCAATACACAAATGCAAGCCTAAACTTTGTTGATGAGCCATAATACCAAAAAGTCCGCAACAACATTTATTTCCCATAAATATGTGTTAGCTTGATCTCCTAATTCTTATCAATCCAAATAATAATTTCTTCCACCTCGACAATATATACTTCTATATTATTCCTATCATGTATTGCAATTAATAAGGCTTGTTACAAATTAATTTCCATAATTCTAATAACTTTTATGATAATAATTATTGGAAGGATAATCTTTATGATGATTTGCTTCTTGTATTTTCATAATTCCTCTAACTAGGTCGATCCTTCTAATGATAGTGGTATATTCAATTTATGTTGAAACTAAAAATTAAGTCTCAAATTTTAGTTCAATATAAATGTAGAACTATTTGTGCTAGCTACTTTTGATAGAAACCACTCTTTGTATCATTCATTCTATGGAGAAAATGGATAACCATCATATTATGATTTTTTAATATATTAAATAATTAAAAAAAAAGTTTCTGAGAATCATATATTAAGTCATCAATGTCATATATATATGGTAAAACTAATATGAAAACAATTATATTTAAATTGTGGTTAACGTTAACAATTTTAGTAATTAAAAATAAATTGAAAAACAAAACCGTTACGAAGTCATAAAAGTTACACCAAATTTAAATTCATAATATTGAAATGTAGTTACTCTAATGTAAAATAATCAAAATATCGTAATCGAGAATATATAAATGGAAATAATACCAATGAATATACATCCAATTTATTTAGTTATACATCACTCGGTATATTTACATCCGTGTTGTTCCAATAAATAACCAAATTCGGAGCAATTGATAAATCCGTTAGCATAGGGGAAATGTAAGAGGGGGGCAATATAAATGTAAATGTAACGGTACTGAGGTGAATCTTTCAAAATCAACTTATGGTACTTTTGCTGTATTTGCACCAGCCTCTGTTTCAATCATCATACAGTTTCTTTGTTACAAACTTTCTCATTTTTCAAGAATATAGCTGCACGTTTCTTTTGTTTTCAAACCACTTTTAATCTGGTGCGCTAGCTCGAAAGACATGCACAAGCATATAGTCAAACATTTTAATATATACGTATGACATTACACGCATGCATGACTTGAGAAACCAATAGCTACCAAGGGAAGGTAATTTGTCAGTGTCAATAAATATGCTCAATTGTAGTATCTGTTTTGGACGTTGAATACAATGAAGATTACATTATTTTTATACTTTTTTTTTTTTTGGTAATCCTTAGTTATAATACAGAGTCATGTACGAATATTTGGTTTGGTGAGAACATAAAAATAAATAATAGTAATTATTATATCAAAATTAAATATAATATATTATTAAAATTAAAATTAAATTATAAATATGTTTTATGAAACGATTAATAATATTATTTTCTCCCTTTATCACTTCTCCCACAACTATCTTTGTAACAATTATTATTGTCATTAATCCCATTACTCAAATATTCATGGTAAAGGTGTTGGGATAAATAGGAGTAGAAATGATAATAACAGAAGTAGTACGCAATAAGTGAAGTTCATAGTAATTATAGCAAGAATAAATTAAAAACCGACATTGATAATACTATAAGAGGATTTATAATTAATTTTAATTCTAATTCAAAGATGGTTATGGATTATTTTCATGGTATCACCATAATCAAACGTCACAAAAATTACTATATATATATAATTATAAAACCAAAATTTGTCTGTTTAAAACCCCAACTTCTTGAGAAAGACACGTCAACAAAGGGTAATTAAGGTGGACCACATGCTTGAGTTCGAAACAGCCCCGAAGAAGCTAGTTCACGCTACATTCTTGTAATCCCAATAGAATAGTAGGTTGAAACATGATTAGGATACCAACACCCATTAATTCTATAAAGTAATAATCAATTCTTATCGATTAAGCCTTCCCACCACTAGCCCCCTTTTCTTTACCAAACTAGGATATGTGGTTTTCTCATTTTCTGTTCATTCTTATTATAATCAAAGTTCCCCGGAGAGAATGAGAGTAACGAAATTAACATTAAAGCCGCACTATATATGGATTGATACGCGAATTTATTTTCTCTTTCAACCCGAGAGATTGATTGTAAATTGGTCCACGGAATGACGTTAAACTAGTTTCTGACTAGTTGGAAGGGCATCTTTAGCTATATATAAAATTTATATGATCAATGAAGGGATGCGCAAATCAAAGCGACATAGAACTAGACTTCAGGAATTGGTTAGAATTCTATTTAAAGTGAGAGAGGCATTCAATTATGCTTTTCGAACAAATTAAACCTAAAATAAAATGGCCAGGTGCCATCTGAGTGTCTCCAAGTTAAGCAGTATTTGTTTAATTCATTTGCAAGATTGTGGAATTCGAAGGACTAAGGAGCACCAGCAAATCTACCAGCTGAGAATTAAGATAACATGTTCTAATAAGCAAAAAGATTATTTAATTAACACATTATAAACATTACATACATATTTGAGGTGCAACAGCTTCAAACCTCACTATAACTAGAAGGTAGTACTGTACACAAGGTAAAAAAGAACCAAATGGAAAGAAAGATACACTTTCCAATTTCCACACACACACACTACCTTTCCTCGTGTCTAAGCAAAGTCTGGATGTAAGAGTTCTCCAATAATTTATTATCACAGCTTACTTACCTTTCCTTATTAAGAGTTTTGCATTAATAAAAAGTTTGTTATCATCTTATGGGTAGTAAGGAGAACCCCAGAGGTTAGGATCTTCATCCATGTAGTCATAGTCACTGGCACTAGCAGCAATGTCAAAACGAGGAGGGCTGAGTAACATTCCTTCAGCCATATTGACCAGAATATTCGGCATATCAAAGATCAAGTCCTCATCCACAAAGTGGTTTAAATTCCCCCCTGAAAATTCTTGTGCCAATGAAACCGAAACATTCCCTCCTCGGCTTCCCTCGAGTGCATCATTCGCTGCTCCAACAGCAGCTGCAGCACTAGCAGCAGCCATCTGAATATCACGAGCAGCGGATGAAGCAGGGACAGGAAGAGAAGAAGCCGAGTTAGGGAAGTTGAGTTCAGCATCCTTACCCTTAAGAGCAAGCGCTGCCACGTCATAGGCAATAGCAGCCATTTCAGGGGTAGCAAATGTCCCTAACCAAATCCTGTTGGGCTTTTTGGGCTCACGGATTTCAGAAACCCATTTGCCACTACTCCTACGCCTCACTCCGCGGTACACAGGGTGGCGCCCAGTGTTACCGTTGGAGGCTCTGCTGCTAGATGCAGCAGCATAAGTGTTACCGTTGCTGGAACGCATGATGGTGATTGTGAAGAAAAATGGATATCAGTACTTGGAGAGACTAGTCTCTGAGTCTGGAGTACCCAGAAAAACTTGGATGTATACAGTTGGCAGTTGAAGGTGAAGGCAAGGGACTTGGGTGATGGCAGTTGGCAGTTGAGGGGAGCCATTTATTGGGGTGGCAATAGCGATGGCTGGAGAAGGAGTTCTGAGATGGAAGTGCAAACCAGTTGTTGCTGAACTACGGTGTGTGAAGGAATGGGGTGTCAGCCAGCTTTGGATAACTGGGTTGGAGTTGGAGAGCGTTTTCTGTATAATAACAAAATTATATAAATATAAAATAAAAAGTGAAGCTGCTTGCTTTGCTGCTCCCCTTAAAACGACGTCAAATTTATCAACAGTGATATTGCACTTTGTCTGTCAATCGATATGCACATCACTAACCACCATTCTTGGTTTTTTTCAACAGGGATTTTGATATCTTTGAGAGAACATGATTTTCGTTTTATTATTGCGGAACACAATATAACACTGCTGACGTGGAATTTTTCAATGGCTGAATTTTATCGGACGACGTTTTTAGTTTCCTTGGTTATTAATTACCCTTCATTTTGTCCCACCAATTAGGTACTAGGGTTTTTGCTGCTGCTGCTGCTGCATTGCATTGGTATGAGAATTTCGAAGGCCGTACGTAGTTTTTCTTCGTCAGCACATGTTTGCAAACAAATTTTACCTTTTTACTATGCTATATATATATGCTGCAAGTCCTTTTATTGTCTTATAAAATAAAAGCCTGCAGAGTGCAGACATATCAATGCATGAGCTAGAATAGACTACACATGTGCGCTTTAATCTAAATTCTAAAATTAGAATGGTAGAAGCGCTTCGGAGTTTTAACAATTTCCCTTAGCCAAAGCCCAAAGGATCAATTGTGTTAAGTAATGAATAACTATATTGGGTTGTCTACTTACCCCTGAGTGAACATAGGTATAAACAACCCCATCCTTGATGCGGTTTAAACTGGTGTATAAATTGGTTTGAATTTAGTGTCTGAAGAGATTTTACGGTTTACAAGATTTTTAGAGATCTTATTAAATGATAAGAAAATTTTAATGCACTTATTTATTTTATTATCTCTCCTATTAAAATTTTCAGTACTATAAAAGATATACACTCAAGAGAGAAGGAGGGGTGTCAGGGTAAGAAATCAAAATACTCCCCATAATATATTAATCCACAATGTTAGAAATTCAACGAGGCTTTTATGATATATTAGTTTTTTTTTTTTAAAACCAAGGTTGAAGCCCGTAAACAGATTATTACTATGTATAATATTTAGCACAGTTTTCGAGAAAATTTGTTGGATTAATTTCATAATAACTACTTAAAACTTATATAAAATACTATTTTATAATTGATGGTTAGTGCAAATTTTTTTACATTCATATATTGTACTGTATATAACTTGTTCAATTAGTGAACTGCTTAAACAGTGTTCAAAGTCTATCTAATTAAGCTCTTGTCAATTTTTCCTATTTAATATCACTCGCTTTTGACAACTATCACTCTTTCATTCTATTCTTTGAACGCTGAAATTTGAAGTTTCAAACAGAAGTTAACTTGAGACGTAGCAACTACCAATGAACTGACTGAGAAGAGACACATCCAGATGTGTGGAGAAATTAAAGTTGAAGTTTCGCTATTAAAAACAACTCAAACGACTATAGTCAATCATCAACAGTTACAGGACATATAAAGTGACATTCTGAAGAATTTGATAACTTGAACTTCCATTTATCTTAAATATAAAACGTTCTTGTCTTCGCCAAATCCTAACATCTTTATTTGTGTTTCCAATTGTTGGTTACAAGAATCAGTTTATAAGCTATTTAAACTATATCTCTACTTATGTTTGCTTTCTTTTATATATAGTGTTATATGCTATCTAAAGTAAAGACGAGCATGCACGTTTTTGTTTTTTGCATGCTAGTATGCTCTATTTGGGATTAATTTTATAAACACATACGAAAACTATGGTGCTATTCTTGGATAAAACCATTTGGATATGGTATTTCTTAGGCACGTAATGGTGGAAAAAAAAATACACAACCTTATTCAGCTATTGTAAATGCAATTTACTCTCTATCCCCCCTCTCTTTAAATTTCACTCGTATTAATTTGGTTCAATGTAATATCCATCCATTTTTATCTTCTTGAAATCTAGTAGAATCAATTTCACTCTTCATCATGTACAAAAATGAAACACGGAAGATAATTCCTTTACTTAAAGAAACAGCTCTACATATAATACATGTTAATTTAAACATTCATATGAAATTAATGTTTCATAAAATTCAACGAGATATAGTGCTAAAAATATAGAAACTACTATATATATAACTTGCACATATATATAATAACGAGTATCAGAAAGTTTCTATAAGCATAATATCTATTTACGTTATGTGTAGGACTATTTCCGCACATTCTCTCAAAAATGGGAATCACTACCCTCTACCTTCCGTCTGAGAGAGTCACGGGAGAGTCACTTTCTGTTCTCCACAGTGGAGCATGGCAATGAGGTCCAAGTACATGCACTTTAAAAAAAGAAAGAAGAAAAATTGAATCGGTATTATCACTTCCTTGACCAATCATACAGGTGGTTGCAAATGTACCAACTTGTAACCAATTACAAAACAATAGTATATTTAATAGTGGTAGTTAAGATTTTGCATAAATAGAAAGTTACAAAAAAAAAATAAGTTATCTTAAATATGTACGAAAATGTTAATTTGATAATTTGGTGACTTAAGAGTTATGTTAATGAGTTTCAAAAGAAGAAAAAGAAAAGGAAAAGGCTTTACACGCACGCGACAAATAATGAATTAATACAGTTCCTTGTGTAATTGTATTTTATTTTATAAATAATTTAAAAAGCTGTTATACTGTCTTCAAATTTTGCTATAATAAGTTGTTATTATTAGAACGAGGATAATTTAATATCTTGGACTTATTTAATACTGTAAATTAGAATTTTTAATTTGAAAAATTTATTCTCTCGGTTATAAATTCTCAACACTCCTCTTCTTTCGTTGGGGGAGTGCATTTCACATAATATATATCCCTATTATTAGACAAAAACATTCACCAAATTATCTCAAACTATCAGCTTTTTTATCTTTGTTTATATATTTAATTTTCGTAATGACTTCTCTATTTAATTTTAAAATAACCTTATATTCTAATTTAAATTGTTTTTATATATTTAAAATATTTATTTATTATAAAATTTAATTATTATAATTTAAAATTTTTAAATTCTTATTTATACAAATTATATATATATAAAAATTAGAATAACTATCTTAAATAAAAATAATTTTAAGAGTTATAAGTTATTTTTCAACGAGCAGAAGAAAATCATTAATAAGTGATGGTCAAAAGTCTTTGCTTTTGGCCAGAAGTCATCGCCACCGTAGCTTTTATATATTATCGATCCAATGGTTGTTGTTAAGGAGCTCATCACAAACCTATTTGGATTGTGTTAGCTAAAAATGGCCAACATCAATAAGCAATGACATAATCGTCATTGTGGTTGACACTAGGAAAAGAAAACACCATTTATTTTCCAACACGGTGTAAGAATAAATGCTAAAAAAACTCTGAAGTAATCAGAATTGGCCCAACAATGAAATGATTGCTAGGATTTTACATCCAATATATAGGCTATATAGGATGGTAATCAAACTCAAATTTATACCTCATTTTGAACAGTTTTACCTATTTAATTAATTTAGGTTTAAGTATGAGTAATTAATCATAAAATTTGAGAAATTAATCATAAAATTTGAGAAATTAATCATGTAATTGCATAATATTTTTTTTTAATACGAGGTTATATATATGTTCTACATAAGACAATCTTACTTGTGCTGAATAAGACAATTATGTGTAATAAAGTTCTTCTAAATATTTAACCTAATTTTGCATACTTAAGTTTTAAATTCAAATTCATTGGTTAATTTAGGACAATCTTATGATGGTTAATATATGTATTCGTTACTATATAGCTGCATAATATATTCATAATTATTTTTTAAAAAAATGAATAATGTTTTAATTAAGTTAAACAATATGATTCTATTTATAAGTTTTTATAATTAGAAATTACATTATTTTTTAATATCTTTTAAATTAAGTTATATACTATGGATAATAGATTAATATTAGTGTTCTAATAATATTCATATTTTACAAGTTTGTCATAAAAATATGTTATAATAAGTTAAATTTAAATTAATTAAGATATGAATAATAGATACGAATATACATCCTTAAAAAAAATACGAATATAAGTAGGTAGCTAGGTACCTAACAAGTAAACAGACTAATATAAAGTTGATATCCATACAGGTACAAGGGCATTAATTCTAATGTATACCTGGACTTTAAAAAAAGAACTTTAAAAAATGATGGAAAAGATAATTAAAATAATTTATTAAAATTAGAGTAATTTTATTTAAATTCCATTTTTCAAACTTTTATATATACAAAATTATTTATTAACATATTGTATAATCCTCTTTCAATAGAAAAGTATAGAGTCAGTTTATTACATATTAAAAAAAGTGATTTTTATGTAGAAAAAATATATTGATTATTATTTAGAAATTAAAAAAATGAAAACTAGTTTATATTTATTTATAATCATAAAAATTATATTTTTTTTTTTATAAAAAGTAGACAATTTTTATAAAAATTTATACAAAATAAATTCTGAATTTAATCAGATTTTAAATTCATTTTAACTTATAATTATTTTTGAAAAGTTGAAAAACATATAAAATTACAAAAGGTGATTATTTAAAAAAATTATTTTTTTGTGACATTATTGATCTTAAGTAAAATTTTATTAATTTTAGTTTTTTTAAAATTAAAAATTTTCAATTGAAGTGACAATTGTTGACATTGGTAACATTATTTTACAATTAAGTATATGTATTTAACAGGGAATAAAGCCTGCATAAATAATTATGTCTGTTAATGGCATACAAAATTCGATTATATAACTTCTTATAAAACTTTAAACTCTAAATATAATTACGATATATTAATAAAAAAAATTGGTAGAGTTCGAAACACAAAACAAACAGAATTATAAAGGAAGGAAATGCACCCGAGTAGCAACTGTTAAAGGGATACTAAGACCATAGGGGGCTTGACTAATCACAAGACTCTCTTTGTGTGAATAAGCACAGATATTGATGGCAAACTAGCCAAACAAAAACTTGATTTATTTTTCTGGAGCTTTGATTCTCCAACCCAAGATCAACCAGCATCCTAGCCTCTTCAATCTCATCATGATGTTTCAATAACCATCTCTAAAAGAATGTGATTCATTTCCACTATTCTTTCATATCTAGATGTTAGGTGTACATGCAGTGATAGAGGTGAAATTGCAAGCTTTGATCTCTTCCTTGAATTCTGAAAGCATATCAGTATAAAAGTTTTGAAAGAATCAATCACCAAGAACGTATACGTCCTTAACCCTAAGATGAGTGTCTTATATATTCATTCATAAAGGCACTTGATTACACAAAGGGCTTAGTCTCGTCCGAGAGTCATACCGACCAAAATGATGAATTCCTATATCTCATTCAAAACACGTAGCCTTCACACAAAGCGTCTCGAGCCTTCACTAACGAGCTCCAAATGTACGAGTCGGAGCTCCTAAGTCCTAACACTTGCCAAGAAGTTCTAAACCATACTTGTGTGCTTTAAGCACTGAACCCAAAGCTTCTGCAGTTTATGTTGCATGTCCCATGTTTAGCCAGTAGGGACATATTGGCTTCTCACACCCCATCCTACCTATTGAGACAAGTAGACAACATATATACTTGAATGATTTGTGACATGTTTCTTATTTATTATCTAAGATACAACAAAATTAATTATAAATACATAAAAATAAATTAAATTGTTAATTTTTAGTAACTATATCCTTGATTTCTTGGAACAAATATCTTCATATTTAACATGTATTAAATGTATTTATTTTACATCCCTCCAATTGGAATATATACATCATATGAGTCAAGCTTTATAAAAAAAATATAATTCATACGAGAGCCTTTGAGGAACTTAGTGAAAATGTTGGTCAATTGGTTACAAGAACTAACAAAATCAATAATGATTTCTCTTAAAATCACGTTCTTTCTTGCAAAGTGGTGATCAATCTCTATGTGTTTAATTCGTTCATGAAAGATCAAATTTGATGCAATGTGAAGGGAAATTTGATTGTCATAGATAAATTTTGTGTTTTATATGTCTCCAAATTTTAGTTGTTAGAAAAGTTGTCTAAGTCATGTAATTTCGCCACAGGATTGTTGTCATAGCGAAATATTTAACTTCAATGTTGGATCTAAACAACTATATTTTTCTTCTTACTTCTCCATCAAATCGTATTTCCTTCCATAAGTATTGATGCTCAAAAGTGGATCTTTATATAGTAGTCCATATCTTGGTGACCTTTTATGTACTAAAGAATACGTATGGCAATATACCAATGGTTATCACAAAGGACATTCAAATACTAATTACAAATTTGATGACTTGTCTAGTGAATATGAGATACTTGAGTTTGCCAAGACGTTGATATCTTTTTTAGTCTTTTAATAACTTTCTCTGATCTAGAAGAAGCATTGGCCAAAAGGAGAATGAACAGAAAAAACAAAGTAATCAATCTTACATTGAGTCATGTCAAACTATACTAAGGCAAAGCTAAAACCAAACTAGGCATAAGGATAATGCTTCAAACCTAAAGAGAACGAAAAAGCTGACAAATAAGGTGAAAGTCACCTAAAGTAGTAAAACCTAAAGGTTGGTCATATAAACATCTTCAAGGCTTATCATTCTATAAGTTGGACTTTGTAGAGTACATGTTATGTTGATTGGAATTTTATGAGATGTGGGCAACTTGGATTAGAGTACATGTCTTCCATGAAGTATTTTCTATATTTTGATTGCACGGTCACTAAAAGATATATTTATTAATGATCCTTTATTATTATTATTATTATTGTTGTTGTTGTTGTTATTGTTGTTATTGTTGAGAGATTGTGTGGCCTGATGAGCAAGGCCTTCTCTCTTGGGAGATTTTTTAGTCCTTCAATTTATGAGGAGGTCAACATCTCTTCGTCACAATATAGAGATGATATTTTGTTGGTTGGTGAGGTAACTACAGAAAATGTTTGGGCTACAAAGGCTAAGCTTTAGGGTTTTAAACTTATTTCTGAGCTAAAGATTAATTTTGATAAATATTTTATTTGGTATTATTGTGGTAATTGTTAATTTCTTGTATTGTGTCAATGGTAGTTCTTCTTGTAAATTTATTGAATTATTAATAGGTGCAAAGCTGAGAAAAGTTGCCACGTGGGTATTGGTAATAAAATCTATAAAGCATCAACAAACAGTATAGAAAAGAAAGAAGTTGTCTTTAGGTGGTCTCATTGTGATGGTAAATTTTGTTCTATCTATTCTACCTTTTTTTTTCTCTTTTTTCTAAAATGTCAAAAAAGGTATTAAATATTCTAAAAGGACTACAAAAACCTTTTTGTGGTCTAGAGGAGAGGATTATTTTAACATTGCTTAAGTTAGTTAGGACAAGATTTTCCAATTGAAATCTTGTAGGGGTTCCAAGCTATAAGTGGTTAACTTAAGTCTTCAAGCTAAATGGAGGTGGCATTCTTCATGTTGATTCTAATGTTGTTTGGTTTCCCTTCTATCCTATAAGTATAATAATAAAGGAGTTTTTTCTTGCAGGTTTTTTTTTTTAGAAACTTCATCTAGTTCACTCTGGCAGAAAGATTTATCTGCTAATTGAGTATCACCACTATGGTTCTCTCAATATATCTCTAAAAGGGTCACAAATGAAGAATAAGTATATTTTTGGCCTGATGTTTGAGTTGGAAATCTTAGTCTTGAACATTTATTCCCTCGCCTTTATCATCATCTCTTAATAACGGTGTATACATGATTGAAATGGACAAGTGGAGTGATGATAACTAGGGTTGGTTATGGAGGTAGGGGAGAGGAATATTTGTGTAAGAATAAGAGTTAAAATATGGTAAATGTATTAAGCTTAGTTTCTTTGTGTAAAAGAACATCATACTAGATTTGGAAGGAGGATGCATTTAAGATTTTTATAATTAAATCAGTTTATTCTCTTTTATAGTCTCGATTAATGCCATGGAACTCACTTTCTTCTATTCCTTCATTACTAAATATTTTTGGAAAAGTTGTATTCCTTTCAAAGCACTTGCATTATCTTACAAAGTTTTTCTAGATAAGTTGTCAACTGAAGTTAATTTATTTAAAAAAGAAGTATTATATCAAGTATGGGATATATCTTATGTGTTTGTCATCACTTTTGTATCAAATTAACTTATATCGAGTTAATTTATTTAAAAGAAAAGTATTATATCAAGTGAGGAATATTTCTCCTCTAAGAAAAATAATCATCATTTTTATCATCTTACTTGGTGACTTGCTTCTTCATTAATTTGAAATGTAATATGTGCATGAATTGGTTATTCTAAAATCTTGCATGATGATATTTTTGTTCATTTCATCAAATTTAACTTTATCTTTAGAAAGGAAAAGATGCATTATGTTTGTCACCTTATTTAGTCATTTTGATCTGATCTATTTGAATTATGTGTAATAATATTATGCCTTTGGGTGTTTCAGTTAACTTTAATAGTATTCCATATATGATAAAAGATTAGATCTTGATTTAAAGAAGTTGGATGAAGTTCTATAGTCCTTTTTTCCGATTTAGCCTTGTAAGACTTTTATGAGTTAGAGTACTCTTAATACTATGTTTCTTAACGATACATTGCTTATAAAAAAAAATATAAATTAAAATGATGTGAGATAATTATAAATATATAATTATTTGAACATACTAATAATACAAAAAATCTTTAAATTGTAAACTTAACTGGGTATTTGACCACTGAAATTATTTTAAAATTAATCTCTTGACGATCATCTCAAATTAAATAAAATTTTGTTTTTGTTTTACATATTAATTACTGCTATACTGGAAAAAGAAATCAGCTGATGCATTACCTTGTGTATTATGTAATTCAAATCAAATTGAGTAAAATTTAAGTACACATTTGGTAACGTTTGATGTTTTGTTTGTGGGCTGGTAAATGTTACTGCTGTATCTGTAGAGTTTGTCCGATTGATAATGGGCTAACATTGAAAGTCATTGAAGAAGGTTTTGTTGATGTATTGCAGATTAGTTTTAGATTGGCTTTAGGGACTAATCCCTCCAAGTTTCCAAGGATCTTTTGCCTGATCTTCTTTTCATCCAAACAATACACTGGACTTTTTTTCTTTTTATCTTTTGTGTATTAGTGAATTCTTTCGTGTTGAGCTTCGTTTTGTTAGCGACGAGCTTTGTATTCCTTCGGGCTTGGGCTTTATGCATTTGGGTTTGGGCTTTGGTTTCTGATCTAGTTCTCTTTTTTTATCAAAATAAACTAATCAGAATAAGTAACAAAAACGGATAAAAAATGACATTTGATTAAGCCCGAAGTTGTATGAGTCAATCAAATTCAACGTTGACGGGATACTAGCAGGTTTTTTATATTGCACAGATTTTTAAAGGTTCGGTAATTTAAAAATATGATTTAAAATATTGAAAATTTTGAATAATTAAAACTATAAAAGAGTATATCCGTGTAAAATGTTAAAATATATATTAATAAAAAACGAAAATTGTAAAATGTGTATAATTAATTTAAAAAACATCAAAGTCACGTTATATTTTTTAGAATAATGTATAAAGAGATTAAGTTATTTTCGAAAACTACACACCAATTTCAATTTGCTATAAAAAGAGATATTTAAAGGAAGTAATCTAAAAATATGAGTAAACAAAATTTAGGAGGGACAACAATTTAATACAAAAGGTAAAATAATTAATTTAAAAATGTAAACAACTAAGATTTAGAGGAGAAATTTTTTTTATATTAAAATTTTGGAAATGTTCAAGAGTTTTAAAAAATTATTATACAAAATGTGATTTTCAATTATAAAGTCATGCATTTAATATATATATATATTATTCTTAAAATTGCAATCCTAATTTATTATATAACAATAGGAATGAATTAGTTTATATAGGGAGTGATAGCAACAATATATAAAGGATTCTTCTATAAAGAATTACTCTTTATAATGGTCATATAGAACATGGAATATTGTTTTGTGGATTGTGCACTGTTTGTTTAGCCATGCAATGCACGCGGGCCACGGGTACTATGAATGAGGTTCACTTGAGCATAAAAAAAAGGAACTGAGGTTCGCTTAAAATGTAGGCTTTTCTATTTTAGGCCGCGTAACTTGTATGTTTAAATTTAGTGGATTTCACGCGTGAGTTAACAAGTTGACCAGCGAATTATTATATTTTGTAAATGAAAAAATTATTTTAATATTACTTTATTTTGGTGAGACTTTTAATATTTAGTTTGTGTTAGAGATATTTAAAGATATTAGTTATTGATAAATGGTAATATTATTTTATTTACTGCCTTGTTTTAGTTATTGAGAATTTTTATTAATTATTAATTTTAATCAATTATTGACCGGTAACAACTTACAAAAAGAAAAAATAAAATCACAAGACTTTCTTTCCACATTTTTTAATTAATTTTTCTGTTTCATAGTTAATTTTACTTTTTATTTTAGATTTTTTAATTTTTTATCATTGACATGGATGTTGCGACCAGCTCTCGCGATGGAGGGTAAGAAACCATAATGGATGGATAAGGCTTTAATCTGACTAGAGAAAACTGATATTTGAGAGTCTGTTATACGTGGAGTGCGTTGCACCCCCTCACGCCTATCACTCGATAGTTACCTTAACTAAATGCAGGAAAACTAATGGCACTTTCATTTTGTGTCAAGTTTTATTGGCATGGTGTGATGGGTACTGCTTGGGTAGAGATGAGTGACATGGTGAGGTGGAATAGACTTGACAAGAGGGTTGCCTCTTGTGCCTACATACCTCCTTTTATGTGGAAGAGTCAAAGTCCACGTAGTTCTGAAGGTGTTAATTGGGGGGTATATGAGAGCCGAGACTAATTCGGCTCGCGTGTGTCTAACTATACATTGGCACATTACGACCCCTCTAGCCGAAGGCTGAAGCCAGTTGTGCGCAGGCCCAGACGAGAAGCCGAGAGGAACCCGTCCTAAGGATCATTACCTTTGACTTATACCAGTGATTTGCCTTGGTGAGTGAGTCACCTCGGATGTTTGTACCGACATATGCATGAAGGTGTTAGGTTTCAGCTGGACTTATCTGGTATCCAATAGAATGTTATTTCGGGTGCTGACTTAGCTGGTTTGATTCTCCCAATTGCAGAGACCTTCCTTCCTTGTTCCTTCTTCTCCAACTTCCTATCTATTAATACCTATTAAGACGCTTCCCCTTTTTACTCTCTTGCCAAACTTTTCCTCCTAAACTCTTCCCCTCTTCCCCTCTCGGACCCCTATTCAAGTTATCTTAGGTCCTTTTATAGGCCTCTCTTTTCCCCTCAAGTCTCCATCCCATCAAATCTTTGACCGATCTCCTTATTAATGTAATGGCGTTTTCCCCATACTCATTTAATGTCGCGGCGCTTCTCCGAACGTTTTTGGGTACTTTTCATTTAATGTGGTAGTGACAGGTCATGGTGTGGTTTCTGGCATGGCCGTCTGGGGTGATCTTCTGTCACCCTTCTGGTGGTGAAGGTGGTGGTTTTGTCGTGGGTCTCTTCCCCACATTTCACCATTTGTTTCATGACGCTGTGCTCAACGTCGCGGTTCTGACCCTTCTTTTCTTTCTTTTTTAAACCTCTTCTTGTCTTTTTCCTTTTTTAGAGGAACATTCAGCATGTGTCTGCCTCCTTCCCTTTTGTTCTTCCATTTTCGGCTTTCGCGCCAGGTCTTCATCCGTTGACTCTTTCCTGTCTGTATCTTTTCAATCCGGGGTCAACTGTAGGTCCCAAGCCCCTTGCCAGCTGGAGCCTCCTTCCGCTTCCAAACGAAATAAGAGTCCTACACTGTACCCATTTAATCTAAACCATGCAAAGAAGGCATAAACCAAAAATTTAAATCCCATTTACTACGCAAATCAAGTTGATTCGGCACATTAAAAATGTAACTGAATGCAAAAGGGCCTTAAATGAGCTTGACTAACCAATTTACCCAAACTATATATATGTCAAACATATACTAATAGCGTTGGTCACGTGGTGGATTAGATTAAATTGTGAAAAAAATTATGTGAACTAATTTCGGCCCGGAGGAGAGGTGGAATTGGAAATCATGAGTGAAAATCATTTATAGATTTTGCTCTGTTTGTTATCGGTTTATCTAAGAAGGGGGTAGGGGATATGTCTATCCTAGTACCTAGGAACATTGAGAATCAAGGGGAAGTTCTGTATATGTTAGGAGGATGTACTGATAATGTTCTTATTGCCTCCTGCTTCTGATCTTAGCACTTCTTTTGCTAGCTAGTCTTAGAATGCTTTTAATAATATTCTTTTGCCTATAAAAAAACTAATTAAATGAGGTTAGGTCAATTTTATTTAAAATTTATAATTATTTTAATTAAAAATTTTGATTATTTCCAGTGACAAAAGGTTTAAAATATTTTTAAAATAGTAATCAATTTTTTTTAGTAAAATAATTATAAATTTTAATTTTAATTTTAAAAAATATATTTTAAATAATTAAGAGTTAAATTAAAATAAATAAAACTTTTTCACTAAATAACAAAATAGATTATGCGTCCAACCACTTATATTTTATTGTCTTAAAATCAATCATTCTAAAATAGCTCTATTTATGGTGATACCATAATAACTTTCATATTTGATTTGTTGTTTTTCCTTCTCTATTGTCTAGGTCAAATAACTATTTTTGAGTTTTATTGTGTTGGTTTTCACTCTATTTGTGATGGAATATTTTGTTGATCCCTAGTGTTTCTAGGAAGACATTATTAGCGTACCCATTATTTTACATACTAGAAGTTTTTTTTAGATTAGGTTTCCTGATTTTTATTCTCCTAAATAGAAGACAGTTCTGTTGCATTAAAAAATACAGTAAATTTGTGTTTATTTATTATCGTCTTTATTTTTATCATTGTTAAAATTATTTTTGCTTTTGAAAACTTTATTGAAAAAAGAAGAGTTTTGTGCTGCTAATATTCCACTGTGCCGTGATACCAACGGTAAGCACTTGTCTTGATAGTGACTCAAATTACCATTGTCAACAAATCCTTTCCCTAGTTCAGCAATTATCTTTTAGTAGAAATTCTGCTTAAATGTTGTTGACCCATTTTCTTAAAGTAAACCCACTTGTTGTGCTAGTCAAATAATGTTAGTCACAGAACCTATTCGAATAATATTACCTCACAGGTTTATCTTAAATCCGTCGGTTGTGTTTATGTCACTTTACAAGATTCATTATTGTCGATATAAGACCATTAATTTACTCAATTTCTCATTTTTCATCAGCAATTTTACATTGAGAGAGTTGTTTCGTTTTATTTGTTCCTTAGTAAGAAATCATGTGCTAGTACAGTTTTGATTCGGAATTAGTTTAATCACAACCGTAACAAGTGTATTTATAATAATCCAACGGCTGAAGTCAAGTGTCAAAATTTGGCTGCACCTATTTGTTAACTAAAGAAAGATGATAGAGGAATGAGAAGCGAAAATTGACCCGGCGGCTATATGTGCATGACACACACCTTTGGCCATTCGGCTGGGAATGATACAATGATTCAAGCAAAGATACTTTTGCTGCTGGAAAAGCTACTCTCTTCCCTTTAATTACCACTGCTTAAATCAATAACCTCTAACTTTCCTACTCCTCATCATTAAGCTTTTTTTAGCCTTTGACAACTCACTCCAATTTTTAAATTTAATCAACGCTTCAAATTAATTTGCGACCATCATCTGCCGGATGTTTGCCAGCACTAATCAAACCACTCTCTCATCATTTTCATATATTATACCTTCTCTTGTAATTCCGCCGCACAACTTACGCTTGCACACTTTTCTGTTTCAAAATAGCCACCATTTTAAAGATAAAGTTTTGTTTTATTTAATGTCACATATATGTGTAGAGAGAGATGATTTGGTGCTCAAATATTACACTATAATCCGAGAGACTAGACTACTAAGAGGATTTCTTTTTCAAGGAGATGGGTCCGGAAGCCATCATGGGACAAAGGCCCACATTTGATCTTGATGAATCACTATCTCTTATAGTGACAACCATCCGTAAGCAGCAATTTTGAATTTTGGGGCGGCTCTTTATTGGACATTCAAAGCTTTTTCGTTGATATTGTATCTCACCCTGACCCCATGTAATGATCGGATCGAATCAAACGATAGCACACTCCATTGCAAATGTCAATCGTGCGAGTACTCTGTGTATAACTCGACATTATATTCATGTGCCTAACTTCAAAAATGTCGCTGTCAATTAATAAGGGGCAATACATATACAAAAGTTATTTCTAAACTGATTATGATAATAATATGTAAAATCTTATATCACAATTAGACGCTCAAAATTGTGAATAATGATTTGACATGCAAATATAATAATGTACACACAAGAACAATCATAATATTTTTACTTAATAGTCTAAAGTTGTGACAGTAACATCTCTCTTTAAAGTATGCCTATATTAAAACACAAACAGCACTACCTAAAGCATTGAAACTGTTGCCGTGGCATGGCGTTGGTTCACTTCACACAAAGCGAAAAATTCGATCTGGGTTTTTTTAGTCGTTTATACTTTATCCTGCTTTTATTTATTATACCAAATTCTAAAGGGGGTGTCTTTTTGTGTGTATGTGTGGGTATTGAAATGTTTTGGTGGTCACGTTGCGTTGCGGTGGGAAAATTGACTCTAGTTTGGTCTCATGATATTTGCTCGGCTCGCTCTCTTTTGAGATTACGCTTTACAAATTGTGTGATCCGATGCTTCAGGGAGTGAAAGAATGGACAAAAGCATTGCAATTGCAATTGCAATTACAATTCTCTTTTTTCTCTCTCTCTCTCTCTCTGAAAATGAAAAGAGTGAAATGTCAACTTCTGATGCATGAGTCCAATCCAATCCTATCCGTCCATCAGAGAATTATTAGAAAGGAGGGACGTGATGGCCAGCTAGGGGAGGACCCACTTTCCCATTTGCTGTCCCGACAGGAGCCTCGGGCCTCGGCCTCACGAAACCCAGGCCTCCCAGAGCTGCCCTCATCAAGAGTCACCCACCTGCAAACTGTTCATCTTCTGAATCTGAAATTCTCACATTCCATACGTTTCATACTACTATTTTACTATTCTTTAAATTTTACCCCATGTCTTTATTCTTCACATATAATCTTATCTCTTCCACTTTGTTTGCTCGGTAAATGTGGAAAAAAAAGAAATAGAAAGAAGTAAAAGAAAAGAAAATAGAAGAAAAAATTACATAGATTTTTATTTATTTGATAAGAAAGAAAATAAATAATTATTTTTTCTTTTCTTGTTTAATTAGAAAAAAATAAGAAAATATAATTTATAAAATAACATAAATATTCTTAAACAATTAATTTAATATGAAAAAATAAGAGCTAATTAAAAACATTTATGTTTTTATGATAAATTATCAAGGACGGAAATCATTTTTGTATGATCCCACTCTTTTATTCTTTACTTTTTCACATTTATATGTAAACTAAAAAAATAGAAAGATAACATTTTCTTTTCTTTTCTTTTTAACTTTACTGCAACCAAATAAATTATTAAGTATATGATTAGAAATTTAATATTTCAAGTGTGTATATAAAAAATTTATTAAAAATATAATTTTTTTAAATAAATATCAGTAGTTAAAAAATTTTATTTTTATTAAGAATATCATAGGTGAAAAAAAAAGTCTTCAAATTTTACTATTTATTTATTGAAAAAGTCTTTAATTTTATATTTACTACAAATAAAAATTATAAAAACAATTATTAATTAATAAATAATAGTGTAAAACTATTATTATTACAGTATAAAATAATTTTACTATGTTTACCCATCACAATTCATTAATGTAAGGGAAGTGTGATTAATTTTACAATAAATATTTTAAAAATTATAAAAAGAGGTATGTGTGTGAATTAATGACCATGTAAAATTAATTCATACACAACCAAAAGTAAAAACTAAAAAAATAACTTATTGATGTGTTCAATCATAAAGTAAGCTTTCTCCAGTTCAGTGTATTTAACCTATAAAATTAAAGGAGATTCAGAAAAGGAAAAAAATAAGTGACCAATTAAATATAAATTATTAGTCAAAGAAAATTCAATGCTAAGCTACAAATAGTTAAATATAAAAACCCTCGCAAAAGTAAGGATCGGTTGGATGTCTTATACACTATGGAATAAAATTACAAAGAGCATTTTTACTTTGAACATTGCTATTCACTTCGAATAGTTAGTGAATAGTTAATGGAATAAAATTACAAAGTGCATTTTTACTTTGAATATTGCTCACAAAGTGAACATTACAAAGAGCATTTATTTTATTTTATTTTTCTAAACTAAATACATGAATTTTTATTGTATTATTTTTACGTATTTTATTACTTATTATTTATTTTATTCACTCTTTTTTTTATCAAACACACCTTAATGACGCATTTATGTGATTTTTCATGGTTTAAAATATTAGTTCTTTCACATTTTTTTCAGTTAGACGTGATAAATTGCATTCCCAAATCATTTTCAAACACATAATAAATGTTCAAAGAAAATAAATAATACTAAAATAAATTGAAATGAAATAATAATAATTTCACAGTTACAATTCATTCATCAATTTTCGTGCAAATCTTTTTTGTACTATTTATCATTGTCCTTTTACCCAGAACATGATCATTCACAATGAATAAGTGAATAACTAATTTACAAACCGATACAAAATAGATGAACTTAGATTCTAAATTTTCAAAGTAAATAAATATTAAAATAAATAAAAAATGAAGAAATAATCTTATGGTAATAATTCATTCGTCAACATTCATCACTCGCGCAATTTTTATTTTTTTTTGTACTATTTATGATTATCTTGTTACTTGTTGCTATGTATTTATTACAGATTACAAATACCTAATGCACAAAGCCACAAACTGACACAAATATAGGTGGAAGGTAGTTGTAAATTTTCAAAACAAAAAATTTCAAAATAAATTGAAACGAAGAAATAATCTTACAATGAGTTATCGACTCTCGTATTCTCGGAAATATAAGTTAACCTGTTGCAATCATAATTCACTATTCACATTTTTTTTCGCACTATTTATCATTATCCTTTTATTTAAAACATGGCCATTACGAGCTGATATGAAAATAGGTGGGAGGTGATCATAAAGTTTTGAAGTAAATAAATAGAAATGAAAAAATCATCTTTCCGTCACAGTTCATTCATAAACTTTCACGTAAATATTTTCTTTACTATTTATATTACTCCTTTACTTTGAACATTGTGTTATTCAGTACGAATAGCTACAAACTTATATGAAAATAGGTGGGAGGTGATAGCAAATTTTCAAAGAAAATAAATATAAAAAAAAATTGAAATGAAGATCTATACAATTCTTCTCGCGAGCGGTCAGAAAAGATTAAAAAAATAAAAATAAAAATTATATTTAAGTAAAAAACGATTATTTATATACACAATTATATTTATGCATAGACAAAAGTATTTAAGAAACTAGCCAGTAAATTTTTACATATATAATTTAGTAACCTAAAAATTATCTAAGAAACTAAGAAAAATGATCAGTAAAAAAAAAATATTGATCATTTATTCTCTTTTTAGTTTTTTTTTTCTACGTGATATTTACTGAACAGATATTATTTGACTTCTTATTATGATCAATTCATTTAATCTGATAATACATATGATAGAATCATTTTAAATGTGTTATCTAATTTAGTTTTTATAAATTTATATTAATGTACTACTTTTATATATATATATATATATATATATATATATATATATATATATATATATATATCATGTCAAATTTACCATGTTATGTTTGTTTATCGATTTTACCCGATTATATATCAATCACATAAATTTTTATAACTTTAATCGATACGCTAATATTTAGCTCATATGGTATAACAAATTTATTTATATATTGAAGTGACCCTTATTACAATAACTTTTTAAATAATAATTTTAAGTAGTTTTCATATATTTTTTTTTATCAATTTACTCTTCAAACGGGTTATTAAATTTAAAGGAAATTCTAGGATCATTAACTTAAACTTAATAAAATAAATGATAAATATTATCGATTACTTTATGATACATGCTATATAAGGATTTTTTTTTGGGTGATATGCTATATAAGGATTTACGAATAAAAATATTAAATGAAAAATAAAAAAGTATTGTATTAATTTTACTTTCACTTTTAAAAAGTCATATATTAGTGCATGGTTAGGTCATTGAGTTCGGCTTTATTGATATAATTTTTGTTTACTGAAAAGTAAATTTTATAAATATAATTACAAGTCTATATTAATAAGATGGTGCAATATTATATTAATAAAAAATATGCCGGCATAAAATTTTTATAAGTTATCAATATATTAAATGTCAGTATATGAATTATTGATATGTATATTAAAATTTTAATTTTTATTAAGTAATAACTATATAAGCATTACAATTTCAAGGTTTAATATTTTTTTTACTAGTATATGAATTTTCCGTAGTGTTTTTATTTGTACTACACCAAAAATATATTTTTTATGGTAATTATTGTTGCTTTTAGTGGTAATATAAATGGTCACTAAAATGTTTACTTACAATTAAGTTATGGTCAACATATTAGGGTCAATTAAAATATAATCGACAATTATAATGAGTCCCGATAAAAATCTGTTTTATTATCTATAAATTTATTTTGTTAACGTTTGATTTTGTCTATTATAATTTATAAATTCAATTTTTAGTAGAGTAATGTTTATTTGTCACAAAAGTTATAGTTCAAGATGGATTTTATTGGTCATCAATTTATTATCACTATATAATTGCCAAATAAATTTTGTTGGAGTGATATAGTGTTTTTATTAAATTTTTTACTTTTAATAATTAATAAATACTTTCAAGAGCGACATAGAAAATAACTTCACTCAGAACTAAATACTTTTTAAGCTAAATTTTATATTTAATTCATAAAATATTATTTAAAAGCAAAAATACTAATGTTCGTACAAGATACAATCTAAAATATTTTAAACTGATCTAAAATACTATTTAGTATATTTTGAATTAAAGTCTGTAAACTTAAATTTGAATGAATTTAATTGTGCAAATTGAATTTGCAAAAACAATCATGGCATTGCTTTCAAATTGAAATTAATTCCAGATCAAATATAAGTGTGCAAACTTATTTTGAGAAATCAAATATATCACCAAATTAAATTTATCCAACAAAGGTATGTTAGAAGAGGTAAAACTGTAAATTAAACATAACCTTTGCCAATCACTCTTTGATGTTACCACGTCAGCAACATGCAAGTCATTGATAAGCTGGCCGCAGCACCTGATCAGCGGGTTCTTTGCAGGTTGCCACTCCCCACTTCGCTCGTGCACAATAATATTTTCTTCTACCTTTTAGAATTTATATTAAAAAAAAAGTATTATGAAATTACTTAGGTAATGACCTGTATAATGTAATCTTCTGTAATTTTTGAAAAACGGTAAGATATCAATTCTTACAATTTATTTTATTATATGACAAAATATTAATGATAAATATAATTTGTATATTGATGTGATAAATTTGGCATAATAACTTAAAACACAATTATATTCGTAATGATTTATCTAATAATGAAAATAATTGTGTTTGATTTTTAGAATGTGTAAAAAATTTTCAAGACTATCTATGATGATATATCTATTAAATATGATTCGTCTTTAATTTAATAAACTGGTAAAAATCATTAAAGATAAAAAAAAAATGTTAGATGAAAAATTCTACCGTGTAATATTTTTTTCAATTTGTATATAGAGAAAAAAATGAATAAAAAAAAGATAGAATTATTTTGAAAATCAATCTCGTTTTCTAACGAGACTTATAGCAAAATCATTATTGAGGCCTAGTTCCCTGTATTTTGTATTTTATTGTGCAAAGATCCATAATTCCAAAAGTATTGTAAGAAATTCTTCGATTTAAAAGACAGTTAAAACTTTAAACAGTATTTTTGTAGATTTAAAATTGATTTGAATGGGATTTCTTTTTGTTGGTATGCATATGCATGGATAGAACGTTCTGCTATAACTTATATATACTTCAAAAGCAAGCAATCAATTTTGGGGTTCTGCCCAGTTCTTCCCGTCTTTCTCTCATATTGTCAGAAAGAAAAGCTGAAGCAAAGTAAGATTCTTAGCACCATTATCGGTGGGTAATGTGTATGGCCTTCCATTATTTCCTTCTTCCTATTAATTCCTAAATTTTAGTTTCTGTGTGCATTAAAGATACTTTTGAGTTTACAATCAGAAATTAATTCATAATAATATATGATAGCACATGATTTCTAAAGTAACCCCTAATTATTACACAATAATTTGACACTAAAGCCATCTATTATGAAAACAAATAACCACATATTATATATATATATATATATATATATATATATATATATATATATATATATATATATATATATATATATATATATATATATAATTTAAAATTCTCAGTTGGTTACTAAATTACTTAGAAAATTTTAATCTTAAATTATTATTTTCTAATTAGGTGTTTAAACTAAAAGAACAAGCATATGATATAAGTTCATAGCAACTTAAAATCGTTAAAAATTGACCATTTATGATAATTTTAAAATTTTATAAATGCAATTAAAAAGATTACATTATCAATAACTCAATTAAAAAATAAATTTAAAGATCTGTTTAAAAAATTTATAATAATTTAGAGACTACTTAAATAATTTAACCTTATAATTATAGAGAACATATAGTCTTCTAATATTTTAGTAATTAATTTATGTTATGATAGAATATTATTATACTCAATTATCTACCTATACTTCAACACTATATAATCTTTATGGCTTAGGAATAACAAACATAACAAGATATTCATTTCAAAAGTATCTTTCACGTCTAGTCATGCAAAATAGACTAAATAAAAGTTATATAAATAAATATAATAAATTTAAAATAAAATTTATATAAATAAATCTAATAAATTTAAAATAAAAAATTTTCTCTAACTTTACATAATTTATCTTGTTTTAGATGTACATCTATTTATTTAGTATGTGTTTAAATAAAACTTATAAATAGGTTTATAAGCTTAAAATAACCAACTAATTAGATAATTAATTTAATGAATAAGAATTAAATTTATTTTTCATGAAAATCATATTAGCATTCAATGAAAAAATTAAGTCATCAAATTGTCATATATAATTTCTAGTTATATCTTTATTATAATTCATATTTAATATATTTTTTAAAATAAACAACACACATTTAGGATATGGATAAGTGTATGTGTACGAATATACGCGACAAAAATATTCCCTAATTGAAATATAATGTGTATTGGGGTGTTATTTGTTTTAATTGATTTATATTTTAATTATAAAAAGTATAAAAATGTAATATAAATGATTTCAAATAAAATTTATTTTATTAAAAAAATTATTATTCATAATTATATGAATTAAAATATAAATATTTTATAAAATATAAAATAAATATAAAGTTTATAAATGATATAATATAAATATACAATTATATATAAAAACAAGCTAGCTTTTTAGACTTAATATATATTTTTAAGTCTAAAATCTGAAAATTTTTATTTAAAAGGGCTTTTTGAAAATTTAAATTGAACTATTTTTTTTAAATAAGCTTTATGCATACCAAACCGTGAATGTTGACAACTCACTTACCTATTTTCATCCCTATTACCATTTTAACAAGAAAAGAAAATTCATTATACGTTATACTTTATTGGAAAACCAGAAAGTCAAGGCATAGACGGCATTTCTGATATCGTAGATCTTGCAAAAGTCTTAAAGAATTATCTAATAAGATACTTCATAAGAAATTATTACAGAAAGTTAATCATGCAGCGACCCATGATTAGATCTGACTCTTCGTGGCTAAACCAAGAAACAAATAGTAAATAAAATAGAGATAATTGTATGATAATACAAACTAATTATATATTTTTACTTAATCACAATATGTTAAATTTATTAACTTTTATGGTAAATATTTAAAAAATTATAAAAAAATAATTTACGTTTAGATAATAATATAGAATTATTTAATTGTAAATTTTTATTTTTCATGTATTGTAAATTGTAATTATGTAATTGAAACATTATGATTATTTAAATTTTTATTAAATATTTAACATAATTTATATATTAACTTAACATTAATAGTTGACAGGACAATAATGTAATAATGACAATTAATAATTAATGTTATCTATGTTGAAAAATGTTGACATGTTGTGAATGAAGTGTAAAATATATGAAAAAATATTATAATTTTTTATTAATCAGTCAAAAGGGAAAACATAATATATATAAAGAATATAGGAGGGATTAAACCATTTACCGCAAGAATAAGAACATGTAATTACCCAATTTAATACAAAACATGCCTCTTATTTTGGGAACAATTCAAATATATAAAAGAATTTGTTGATCTCATAAAAGGGAATAAGAAAATATTAGTGAGCATCAAATCTCTTATATTGTAATCTAACAACAATACTTAATCATTAAACTAAAAGATTTATTTGATATATAAATAGATATTATAATATATACATATATAACTCGAAATGGAAAATAAAATTACAAATATATTTACTATCACTAATATATATATATATATATATATATATATATATATATATATATATATATATATATATATATATATATATTTATATTTATATACATATATATATTTATATTTATTGTTATATCCTAATTTTGTTCGGTTTGTGTTACTAGATGGACAAAAATAAAAAAAAGAAAGAAAACAAAAAAAAAGAAAAAAAAATAACGAAAAAAGAAGAAAAGAAGAAAAAACGAAAAAGAGAGTGGAAGACACAATGGGAAGAGAGAAAGCAACTTGGAGAAGCAAACCCTATCACATTACACTGCTTAATGGACCTCGAGTAGGAGTAGTCGGGGTGGGGATTCGTGCAAAGTCATCTTCCCTCTGAAAAGCAGAAGGCAGGGAGGATGCAAAGACGACTACGAGTAGAGAAAGTGAAGAACCCTCTTAGCAAGTGTCTTAGCATTAATCGAAACTAATGATAGCGCATTAATGAAGAGATCTCCTTAAAGATCCACAAATGGTGACTTGAGGATGAGAGGTGCATCTATAAAAGGATTAAGGCTTGAATGGAGAATGAGCCTTTGGTCTTGGTTCTTTGAAGGTCTTTTGGGGACTTTTGGTATGATCTTTGGGCTTTTGGAAAAGGAAGAGGTCAAAAAACTTGGGGAACTTTAGGCACATTGTTTATGAAAATCTTCATCCAAGCGTCCATAGACAAACAAAAGAACTAGTAGTGAATGAAGAAGGCTACGAAGATACTTCAGAAGAAGTTCAACCACTCTTCAGAAGAAGTTCAACCACTCTGCAGCGAACCTAGGCTCTTTTGATACAAGGTAAGTACTTCTGAAATCTCTTCCTACATCTATCCACTCTAGATACCCTAAGTCAATACACTCCCTCACATAAACTAGCAAAATACTACATTTTGAGGCCGATTCCGAACTATTCCCCCTTTAGCCGATTCCTAATGATAAGCTGATTCTGAGACCGGCTACTATGTGACCAAAACTATGATTAACTAAGCCGACTCCTACGAGACTGGCTTGCACTACCAGAACCGAGTCGGTCTCGACCCCTCCCCAACATTTAACTCTAAAAACTTCCTAATATCTAATCTTATACTTTC
This sequence comes from Mucuna pruriens, assembly GCA_025330945.1. Classification (NCBI taxonomy): domain Eukaryota; kingdom Viridiplantae; phylum Streptophyta; class Magnoliopsida; order Fabales; family Fabaceae; genus Mucuna; species Mucuna pruriens. The sequence goes on from JAENHJ010000528.1 coordinate 6,170,727, forward strand.
AAGCTACTCTTTTCTCCAAACCCTTTGGGCACTAGTGGAAAGTTCACTTTATCTACCTCTGTGTACATCAATGGACAGTCCGTCCCTTTTTAAATTTTATGAAAAGTCCACTTTCACCCAATCCATGGACGCCTAACGGATAGTCCATCCCCTCCCACTTTCGAAACACACATCCCACATGGCCAAGTCAGTATCAACCCCCTTTCCATTCCATTAACTGATTCGGTCTCGGTCTCTTAAAATTTATTTTAAGATATATTTCTCCTTCTGTTAGTATAATATTCTAATATATTAATAGTGATTGACTTACATTATGTAAACCAACTTAACCATGAAAAATATTAAAATTTTCCTATAAGTTTATTTTAAAAGTAAGTACAAGTGTGTTCGCTTTCAGATTACTTTGTGAGTTATGTTTGCAATATATATTATAAGATGAAAAATGGATATATTTTACATATTTATTATTAAAATAAATTTATTTTATAGATTCGATAAAAAATAATAATAATGAATTAACAAAAGTTCAACTTATTTAAAATGCCTTATTAAATACTTTTAAAAATAATCTATATATAATAAGCTTGCTTTTCTACTTATTTTTGAGTCAACATTTAAAATTAATTTTTTGAGACATAGATATTATAGAAATGAATTTTATCTCAATAAAATAAATTATACACACAATAAAGAATTAAGCCTACATATCAGGATGGGTATAGTCACTTGTAGTGAAGTGTTTTAGGCAATTTGCGTGAGATTTTAGGTTCATGTCACCTATTGTAATATTACAACAACTAATTATTTATTAATATATTAAAATTAATCTTAATTAATATGCTTACAACACCTAATTATTTATTACTATAAAGGTGATGGCTCCAGACATGAACATCGTAGCAAATTGATGAATAATTTAACAAAAAAATCACGTACGGTTTAAAATTATCATTATATGCTTGTTGCTTTAGCAATGCAATGAATTGATATCTTTCAATCCCTTAACATTCCAAGCTGGAATATTTACAAAAGAATAAGATTTTTAAGTTATTGGATATAAAATTATTTGTGTATTTTTTATCTAATAATTTAAGCTTTTAAGATTTGTTTTTTGGACAAAAGCTTGACACTGTTTGTTGATAATAAAATATCAAATCCTTTATAATCATATGATCTAGCTAGAGTTAATAGTTTAGCAAATTTAGATAACTAGCTAGTACATTTCATTACTAATTATAAATTAATGAAAAATATAAATTAAAAGAAAAAATATTTAAAGTTATAAAAAATATATACACAATTAATTTAAAAGATTTTGATACTGTAAAAAAAAAAAATAATATATGTTATTCTTTGAAGAAAAATAAATTAAAATATTTAAGGAGTTTTAGCTAATAAGTTCTAATTCCATATATATGAATGGGTGGTTTATGAAATGGGTAGTCACGACATTAATTGAACTAATGAAGAAGCACTCAAACAACATAAAGAAGATAATAACTCGATTCCTTTTATGATGATTTTATACATTCATAATTATTTCCCTCTTCCTTTAATGATTTCAATTTCAAAAAGCAAATTAACTTGGACCTTCTTCGAAAATTCCCCTACTGAACACTTTCATCCTCCTCTAGTTGACTTCAGAAGAATTTCATATTTTGTTTAACTTAGGAAGTTTAATTTGTACTAAAAATAATTAATTTATTACACAGTACGTAAGTTTAATTTAATATTAAATATGTAATCAGATTAATTTAAATATACATATATATATTTACAAAATCAAATTATTCTAGTCAAACATTATATATCAATTAACAAACACATTGAACTAGATCGAGACACACGTGATTTTATACTACTCGGAGCTAGCTCTCACTGCCACTGGTAGTACTAACAGAGTTGGAAGCAAAAGACTATTTGAGACATCGCAAAAGTTTTTGTTAATAATTTAAATTAAATTGAATGTTACCGAACTTCACTTAAAAGTTAAAAAAAATGGACAGTGGTCCGGTATAATAATAAGGAAACAAAATTTCACGAAAATAAATAAGAAACTAGAAATTAAGGCATAATTATTCAACATAAAAGAGAAGGGAACACGTTAATGTTGTTGTATGGAATCATTACCAAAAGTCAAAAAGGCAGCATCGGAGACACTATACACGCGTCAGCAAGACAAACTCGGCTGTCTTCCATTCGTCGTTTCACTTTAGACCACGTGTCGTTCATTGATTAGTCGTAAAAATGATAGTAATAATAATACTAATAATACAGAATGTACATTAGCATTAGTTTTGTATATTTTCTGGGCCTTAGGGCTTAGGCTTACTCCCCGAAACACTCCAACCCCACCCCCTCACTGTACTGTGCAACGACACAGAAGGAAGCAGCATAAAGCGAGAGAGAGAAGACATTATCACACTAATACTATTACTAATACTAAACAGAGAAAGAGAGTGTGTGAGAGAGAGAGTTCATTCATTTCTCATTTCATTTCAATCTGAATAGTGTGAATATCTCTCGTGGTGTCGTACACCATACACCACACACACGCATACATTTGTACACAGACATGGGACCATTTCCCTGCGTTTAAATTTTGATCTTTTTCGTGGACGACAGGATCCGAGTCTGCCGCTTAACTCTCTTCCCTCTCCATATCATCATCCTTTTACTTCTCTCTCACTCTCTTCTTCTTTGTAACCTCATGGAAATGGAAGATCATCATCCTCATCAACACCATCATCATCATCATGAGCAGCAGCAACAGTATAGCATCACTGATCTGAGGCAGCTCGTGAATAACGGACCGAGGTCCAGCCATTTCCCCTCCATGCCGCCGCAGCCCACGGCGGAGCTCTTCCCCGCCGGCCACCCCAACCTGCAGGCGGCGACACAACACTACGAGATGATGATGTTTGGTCGTCAAGTAGCCGACATAATGCCTCGTTGTCTTCACGACTTCGCGTCCAACGATTCTGCCACTAACACTAGCATCGTTGTTGCCACTCCCACCACCACTAGCGCTTCCACTCCTCCCCTTAGTTGCTTAGAGGCTGAAACCGCAGGATGCATCGGTGGAGACGCATCCACCGGAAGATGGCCCAGACAAGAGACGCTCACTCTTCTTGAGATCAGATCTCGTCTCGACTCTAAATTCAAAGAGGCTAATCAAAAGGGTCCCCTATGGGATGAAGTTTCTAGGTACTATTTTTTTTTTCTCTTCTATTTTAAACAGTACTCCCTTCTGTTTTCAACTTGTTTTCCTTTTCCTCAACTTGAACTTCCCAAAATGATAATTGTTTATTTGTTGTTTTGTCTTGGATTGAAAGAAAAAAGAAAAAGAAAAAAAAAAAGAGAGTGGAGAAACAAACAGCTAAATTTAATATTTATGTAGCTACCTTCTTGACCGCTTCCTACTAAGATAACTGCACTTAATTGGTTTTAATTTGGTGACACTACGTCTTCTGGAGACTCTGATATAAATATAATATGGCAGTAGTAATTGCTGGAATTGACTATACTATATACACTGGTAGTCTCGCTACTCAATTTTCGATTATTGATCGTGTACTTCCAAGTGCTTTAAGTTCATATACCAAGATTAGTACGTCTCTACCACTGTCCCTTTTTCCCTTTTTGAAAATTTGTAGCCTCTTTTAAGTGCAAGTGCTAGCTTCCTTTTATTTACTTTTTTTTTCCTACTCAAAATTCATTGAACTTTCGGGAGCTTTTTGCAGCTATCTTAATTCCAATGCTTATCTCATGGAATGACATCAACCTCAACCGCAGGCTCTTCCATCAATAAATCGATCATTTTTATACCAATTCTTCGTTTTGCTAAAACTAGGTTGCTAGCTATAACATATAGAACGTCAGTGCATGACATTGCATAGCATTTTATTTATTTATTGTTATTACGAATGGTGATAATATCATTCACAGCTCAGACTAGGGTTCCATCACCTACTATGAGCTCAGTTCTTAGCCTTTGTTTCTTGTGTTGATGTTGAAGGATCATGTCTGAAGAACATGGGTACCAAAGGAGTGGAAAGAAGTGCAGGGAGAAGTTTGAGAACCTGTACAAATATTACAAGAAGACAAAGGAAGGAAAAGCTGGAAGACAGGATGGGAAGCACTACAGGTTCTTTCGCCAACTTGAAGCCTTATATGGTGAAAACAGTAACCAAGCCTCGGTGCCAGAAACCAATTTTGGTAGTAGCAGCCTTCGTTTCCACACAAGCAGCCACAATCCTTGTCAAACAAATCAAGAAATGTTTCAGTCTCAGAAGCATTGTGATAGTCTCAGCCTCACCAACTCCACTGATTTGGACACGTCATCATCGGATGACAATGACCAGAACAGCACTGGGGGACTCAAGGACAATGACTCCACGGAGAAGAGGAGAAAGAGGGTGAGTGGAAGAAGCTGGAAGGTGAAGATAAAGGACTTCATTGACTCACAGATGAGGAAGCTGGTGGAGAAGCAAGAGGAGTGGTTGGACAAACTCACAAAGACACTGGAACAGAAGGAGAAGGAGAGGGTGTTGAGAGAAGAAGAGTGGAGGAGACAAGAAGCTACAAGGTTGGAGAGGGAACACAAATTTTGGGCTAAAGAGAGAGCATGGATTGAAGCCAGGGATGCTGCTTTAATGGAGGCTTTGCAAAAATTAACAGGAAATGAGATAAAGAGTACTCAATCTCCTGAGGGTCTAATGGTAACTGGAATTCAAAACCACAGTGAGAACCAGAATGAAGATGGGAGTGAAATACTAAATAGCACTACTGCCAGAGGTGCTGAAAGCTGGCCAGAATCTGAGATTACAAGGCTTCAACAGTTGAGAGCTGAGATAGAGACCAGGTATATGCAAAGTGGGTGTTCAGAAGAGATTATGTGGGAGGAAATAGCAACCAAAATGGCTTGTTTTGGTTACGAAAGGAGTGCTTTGGTGTTCAAAGAGAAATGGGAAAGTATCAGCAACTATGCAAGGAATGCCAAGGATGTTGGAAACAAGAAGCGCAAGGAAAACTCTAGAGGTTGTTTTTACTTCGACAACAGTGACCAATCTTCTCTGTATAACCAAGGAGGTGCCTATTGTGATATCAATGATCAAAGGCACGAGACTGGGAGGCTGCAAACAAATGATGGTTCTTCACCTTCGAATTCAAATGTTGGAAATGCAGTTGCTGGTGATAACTGTTTTCCCTTCTTGATGACCGAGGGTGGAAATTTGTGGGAGAGCTATAGCTTAAAGGTTAACAAAGCAAACCAAAACCAGTGATGAGAGAGAAATAAGGTTGACACTCGTAAGAGGCACAAAAATTTCACAGCCTTTTATCTAATCAGATTATCTCACATTATATAAGCAAGAGCTAACTCATGAGGATTCATGTATAGAGACTGATGATGATAAGGTGGTCAATCTTATTATATTTATGGGAATCAAAGTGAAAAATAATGTGTTCAAGTCGCGTACCTAAGTTTAATGAGGGAGATATTGGCAAATATCACTGAATTGTTGGGGTATGAATATATAACACTAATTCTGGTGAGTTTCTCTTGTAGCAGATTTCTTTTTATGCGCGTGCAAATGGAATTTGCAATTGTATTAACTTCACATGCTGCATCTTCCAATGATTTATATCATCAGTTGGTAACCGTCTTTCTCCTTCCTCCTCCTTCCACACCCATCTTGTATTTTTTGGTTTTTGTTTTTTGTTATTGGATATTTATCTGTGGGGGCCTCTTGTGTCTGTGTACTGAAGGCTGTAATTAAGGTAGCAATTTCTTTGGTTTTATTTATTGGTCAATATTTTTATGAATGGGGAGAAAGTGATATTGTATTGATGAATATTGTTTAAGCATCGGACATTGTTACAAGCATAAAAAAAGACCTGATTTTCTTTGTGAATGATCTTTTGAATTGAAGGACCAGCATTTCTTCTACGCACGTATAATTACTAGGGGACTAAATTATTGCAACTCTTCGGATGTATTTTTATAGTTTCTTTTTGTCACTTCACTTTGCATATCAATGAGCTCGAACTCAGTAATTTAATTTAATTTGATTAGCCATGGTAGGGAAAATAAATACTTAAATAGGAAATTTTATAGAGTTGTCAATGAACTAGGTATGTGTTGTATTTCAGCCTCGCGTGCGCACAACTGTTGTTAAAGTGCTTCCATATTTGTATAATCTGCAAAAATAAATATGCATTGATTATTAAAAAGGCTTTTTTTGCAATGACATTAAAAAAAAATAAAGGCATTTCACAACAGCAATGTTTTCTGTTTTTTGGTCTAATTAACCTAGACTTAAAACACAACCCGGGTCAAGTAACAAAGTTTTCTATACGTCTACACTCTAAAGCTATATTGTGTTGAAAGGAGAGCTGGATAGAGAGAGCGCAATGCAACTAACACATAATATATATTCCAACTTCTAGTAGAACATCTTTGTACTGTTTAGCTTGATAGGTCACTAACGTGGCCATACTATTGGCAGCTGGTTTGTACAGAAGGATCAATAAATGTTATCCAGCGAAGTAACTGCACGGGAATTCTCTATAGCGATACAGTTCCCAGTTTTATTGTGTGGTCCTAGTTGGTTGTGATATGGAACAAGAGCGAAGCAAAATCCTTCACATCAGTGCATTCGGCCTACCTCTTTGGTGATCATTTTTCTTTTATGTTTGCATGAGAAAATAATGATACATAACAAGTCGACATAGAACTTAAAGATGCAGGGTCCAGTTCTAAGTCCAATAAGGTTCCATTTAAGCATGCTTAATTGCTTACATATACATACATCCTTTATGGACTTGGGAAGCTTGTGCTGCCATATGTACTTAACAGTATAGGAAAGTGTAATGATATTTAGATATTTGTAAATTACAAATATTTCCTCAATAACTTTTTCTATTACATGACTACTAATTATACTAATTTTTTTTCTATCTCTATCAAGGTATACACATTTTAAAGAGGTGTCCAGGAATATTTTCCTATTGAAAATATCTTTAGCGAAAGTAGTCATACATATTACGAGGTGAAATTAAATAAGGATTTGAAGATAGTATTTGTATACGAGTACTTATTTGAAAGGTGACTTTTGGCGAGTTTCCTTGAATAAGTGAGGAATAACAGGTACCCTAGCTACCTTGACAGATACGAGAGCCTTTGAGTCTTGAAAACCCTACCATGCGTTTCCTGGCCCTGGCTTATGCCATTGAAAGGTGAATCCGCCATTAAATACATTATGAAGTGAGGAAAGTGAAATAGCCCATAGACCAAAATTAAAGTATTTATTAGAGAAATGAGTGACAGTAGCATGACAGAGAGTCCAAATATTTTGTTGCATTTTAAGGCCATGTGGTACTGGTAACGCTACTACACACATACATACATATGCATAAGCATTACATAAATATTACTGATACATCTTACGCTCCAGGGCAGACAGTATCCGTACCTGGGAAAGAGTAAAGAAGTTTCCTGCTAAAGGAAACCAAACACAAGGGTTACGTTGGGGAGACATATTGCCAGTCATTATCATAACACAACTTTCGTTTCTCCCTCAGCTTTTTCCTCTCTCTTCAACCTTCCTTCCTTTGTCTTCACGCTTATTAGAGGCGGTTAAGTAATTAGGGAGTCAAAGGAAGCCAAGATCACATCACGTGTACAATAATGGAAAGATGATAGTATCAAATTAAAGCGTGTATATTATAACAATGTGCTTTTTCTCTGATGCCCCCTGACGTGACTACTTACTCAGCTGCACCCTGCACCCCAAGTACCTCAAGAAAAATTAAAATTTAAAAAAATTTAAAAAAATCTTATGTACCCCAGGCCAGAATGAAGATAGCGAGTTCTGGCTTGGGCAACTTGCTTTTAATTATTTTTGGGCTGTAAAAGGCAACCTTTATGCATCTCACCCGTAGTTAAAAATAAGCAATCAGGTTCTGACTTCTGAGCAGCAGCTAGAGGGATGCTTCCTCATGTGTTGGTGTCTATATAAAGTTGATTAGTAGGCTAGGCCATAAATAACTACCCTATCGTAGCCACTAGAATAACTCATGGCCCGACACACTAGCATTTTCCATTTGCTTTTTTTTTTTTTTAATAGGGGTAATGGAGAGGGTGCATAATTGATGAGTGAGCCTCTGTAATAGGGATACTATTTTGATCAAACTCAACTTCTTTTTTGGGGCCAAACACTTTGATTTTGTTTTCTTTTTGGGTTTAAGTTTTGGTTTAAATTGTACGCGGTTGTGATAGAAAGTACTGGGCCTACGAGGGCTCATGAGCCCACAATAACACCCAACAAATGAAGGTGAAGAATAAACCACTTAAAATGGTAATTGGATTTTTGGAATCTAGAAATAACATGGGCTCTCAAGTTGAAACCCAAACTCTTGAAATACCACCGGGCTAGAGCCCAACTAGTTAACTGACCATAATACCAATCAGTCCAACACCTAAGCGTTTTGCAGTGCTGGGCATGGCCAGGGAGTAATTTGAACTTGCACAACTTTCACTAAAGTTTATGGTTTTATGGACCGTTGACCAAAACAGTTTTATGGACTCAACTTTACACTGTGGGCAGCTTTACTTCATTTCATGCCCAACTTCATCGTGGCTTCCTCAACGATCTAGGAACAGCGGGTAGAATATGTTCTTATGACTTTTACACTGAGGTTCGAGAAACCAAATATCTATTGAAAGTAGAGAGAATGTTAGTTCCAGACATGATCATTCATTGGAAAGAGATTCCCATATTGCCATTTTAATTTTTAAAAAATAGATGAACGAACTTTAGGTATGACGCGCAACAAAACCACGACAATCGGTGCTGGATTACTGGTACTAATCACATTGAAATTTATTATTTAGTTGTTTCCGAAAATGAATTTTGTATGCCAAAGTAAACGAGGAAGGAGTGAATTGGAAGGCAATGAAGTCAACGTGAGCAACACTGACATTATTCTCATATGATGATATCATAATATAGTAAATGTTTGCATCTCCATTAAGGGTCCAGTGAATTTAAATTAAATTTCTCAAATAACACAGCAAGTACTCCATCAAAAGTTTAAATATTTGAATGTAAAGACTAAAATTTAGACATTTAAACTACCCTATATTATACCAAAAATAATATATTAATAATGGAAAGTAACTGTTGCAAATGGAGTCAAAGGTAGAACAAACATAAGTTGAAAAAATAGATAAGTCGCCACCTTTATTACAAAAAATATTGAAAAAATCTTTTAAAATAAAATGCCAATAGAAACAAAATTTGAGTGTGAAAATTGATTACACGTGGGAAAGTATTACCATATAATGTCTGTTAAAAAATAATTACTTTTAATTAATTAAATAAATTATTTATAATTTTTAAAATATTTTTCTAATTTTAGAATAATTGAAAAATAAAATATTACAAATAAAAAATTATTTTGATGAAGATTAAATTTTATTATAATGAAAAGAGAGAATTAATATTTTTATTTTTTATTTTTTAGTTCAACAATATGTTCTTACATATCCATTGATGTACTAGAGAATAATTCTTTCGATAGAAAATACTTGATTGTTAATTTTTTTTAATTTGATTATACTATTTTTTAAATTTATAATTTATGAATTGTCACATCACACCAAAACCAATTCATAAGAATATTTTAATTTTGATTTAACATTTTATTTTATAGAAATTTATTTTTGATTTTGATTTTTAGAAAAGTTATCTCAGACTTGCGTCTTTAAATTTCAAAAATAAGAGAGCATCACATTCAATTATTTTTTTTACTATAAATAATGTATTATAGATTATAAAACTTGATTTATAAAATGTTATTTAGAAAAAAAGTTCTTAAGACTACTAAAAGATAAGGATTAAGAAGATGTAACATTTAAATGATATTATTTTTAAAGTAAAAAATCTAAATAATTATAACTAATACCTATTTTATTTTTTTATTTAAAAAATATAAAAAATAATTTATAATTTAAAAATGTACAAAAGAAATAATAATAATAACAATAATAAAAAGAAAACATAAGAAAAATAATAAATAAACTTACTTTGAGAGGATTTGTGGTGAGCTTAGTGAAACTCCAAGAAATGAAGAAAGATAAAACAAAAAAAAATTATACTATTATAGATCCAATGCTTTGATTGGTCACATTTTTTAGAATGTCATTTTCCTTTATGGCCTTCTTGATGTGAGACTTCTTCAATTTCTTGAAGAAGATGAATGAATGTAGAACTTTACCTTTACTTTACCTTTTATCGTAATTAAAGTGTTTGAAACTCGTATATCATGAAGATATAGAAATTAATTTTGGTTTTTTAAATAGAGATATGAAATGTAAATTTTTTAACAAACTTTTCGTCTATTAAAAACATCTCAAATAAATAATTATATTTTTTATGATAAAAATATTTATTTTTCCAAAAATTTTTCCTTTTTCTTTTACATATCTTTTCTTAACAAAAATACTCACACATAACGGTAACTCATTTTATTTTCTTTCTTATTTTTAATTATTATTTTTATATTCACTTATTTTATTTTTCAATTAAAATTCTCATTTTATATTTTATATTTAAGTTACTCGAACCAAATTGGATGTCAGCACTAACTAAAAATATAAATTGCTTTTGGAAATAAATATCCCTAATCTGACGACCAGACACACTTCCGCACATGCATACTCAAATAGTCCAATCATCCACCGATAGTGCCGACCGATCCACCCAATTCAAAAGATTGACTTAGAAAATGAAAATGGTCTCTTAACTCTATTTTAACCGTATTACATATTACTAATTCACATAAAATCTTCAATACATTCTCTTTTCGATAGACTAGGTTTCCATTTTAAAATTTAAATTTAACTTAAATTAACAAAACTGACTTGTAAAATAACCTTATTTCAAAACAGAAACTGGCTTGGGCAAAGCTTTATGCATATGCTGCTAGCAAAGTGCTTTTTTCACATCCAAATTACATTGAAACAAGGAATGACACTTCTCCACAATACAGCAAAACTCAATCAGAAAAAACCAAAGGGGAAACTAAAATAAAAAGCATCGATGCCAAGCCAATTTAACTTGATGCAGCAATTATTCTAAATCCAAAAACCTCCTATAACCGAGAGCACAAAGCAAAACGGTCAAGTTTAAATCCTACGAAAGAGCATGAAAATGTTGGTGCCAATAGTGCAAAAAACGCTCCAAAAGAAGCCAACACCTTTTTTAGTATTTGTAGTCCTTCACATGGAGAGACTCAGAGGCACCCTCAGCAAGGGTAGCATCACCTATGTAAGTTCCCAGGGTGGCGTGCGAGTTTGCCTTGCACCTAACGATGAAAGCAACCTGAGCCTTCTTAAGGTTTTCATCTTTCCCAGCCCATGCCTTGAGAGTGCTCTGCTGAAGTGCCCTTCCAAAAGAGAAAGTAAGGGACCATGGCTTCTTCCCCTGGAACTTGTTAATGGCGTTGAGGTGGACGGATGCCTCCTCCTCACTCTGCCCACCAGACAAGAAGACCACGGCTGGAACTGCAGCAGGAACAGTTCGCTGCAAAGCTGTAACGGTGTATTTGGCTACCACCTCTGGGGCAACCTTTGGAGCCTCCGAACCAGGGGTCACCATGTTGGGCTTCAACAAAGTGCCCTCAAGCAGAACATGATGGTCATTTAGAGCCTTGTAGCATGCAGCAAGAACACGCTCAGTCACATCAGCACATTTGTTGATGTCATGAGGTCCATCCACCAGGATCTCTGGCTCCACAATAGGAACTAGGCCATTCTCCTGGCATATGGCGGCATATCGTGCCAGACCATTAGCATTTTCATTGATAGCCAGCTGAGATGGTTCGTTTGGGCCGATCTTGAGCACAGCGCGCCATTTGGCAAAACGGGCACCAGCTTCATAGTACTTCTGGCAACGCTGACCAAGGCCATCTAAACCTTGAGTGGTGGTTTCCCCATTAGTTCCAGCAAGCTCTACAGTGCCCTTGTCAACCTTAATACCAGGAAGAACTCCGCCTTCTTTCAACAACTCTACAAAGGGTTTTCCTGCAATAAATTACATAAAAAAAAGTTCAGAAACTAATAAAGCTGAAAATTATGACAAGGTTTGGACAAAAACTGAAAAATGTAGTGCTTTAGACTCCTACAATATCCTCCTAATACTTTGTAAAGAAAATATTTGACAAAAAAGTAAAAAAGGATTAGTAGATAGTCCAGGGAGATGTAGAATTATTCAACTGAAAAGCAAGGTAAAAGTTAGTTAGGAAAATGCTCTTAATAAATAAATACTTAATAAAGGTGTAAATAGGATGTTAGTTTATTACTCATAAATCTTGAGAAGATACTAGACATGTACTTGTAACGCATCCTTTAAATATTGTAAAACTGAGCATCAATACCTGAAGCTGTTTTTTGGTAAAGGGTTTCCTCAAACAATATCACACCACTGAGGCACTCAAAAGCACCAGGTGTGGTGAATAAGAGTTCACGAAGAGCGCGCCTATTTGTTTCAACATTCTCAACATTAATGCTGGCCAAACGCTTGCCAATTGTACCGGTTGACTCATCAGCAGCAAGGATACCCTTCCCAGGGGTGCCAATGTAAGTAGCATTGGCAATGAGTTCATCTGCAATTCATGCAAATTCATTAGAACATTAACCAGTAGAACATATAAATTTTGAACCAAGCCATATTACCACAATACAATAATCTCACTTCAACTTGAAATGAATAAACAAGGAGAAGAAGGCAGGTGAAAATAAACAACTCTCAACAGATATTTATCTCCCAGAACAAAAGATAAAATGAGAACTTTTTTAAACAATTGAAAACTGATAAAAGTAGTTCATTGGAACAAAACAGAAAGACCAACTGAACTAAATTTTATGAATCCAATATTATTGAATTGTATGGGGAGGGATCTAGAGGGTACGAGTGACTCTGCTGCCCCTCTCGCCATAATTTTTTTAAAATTATTTAAGTAGACTTTAATTTTGCACATAAAAAAATGTGAACTTGTAATTTACTAATAGTCTAATACAATTTTGTACGTGAAATTTTGTTCACTTTCAGCCCTTCCCTAAGATGTGTTAGGAATCCGTCCCTGTTTCAACAAGTAACAATATTTCTGTATCATTTTTAAGAGGTTTGTGCAACTTATCACTCAACGATCCAGATCTAAATTCACGAAAGACATCACCTAGCCCAAACAACTTATTTATTCAGATTTACAAAGAATATCACAACCAAAGACATTCAATTGTCAGGAACGGAAAAAAGATAAAAATAACACAAGAATTCAGGGGCATACATGCATAAAATAAATAAATTCAAATCGTCAAGGTTTCGCGGGGGGACAAGATTCACAAGTTTCACTCCATTTTCCAATCAAAAAACACAGCCATGGACAAAATTTAAAATTTTCCATTAAAAAAACGTAAAAACTCAAACACAGATCGGAATCTGGATCTAAAATTAAATTTATTTACCATCTTAGATCGCCAAAGTATGAAGCAGAGTAAAACGGATGAGAAAACATCCATCCAGGTTAGAAAAGATAAATTTTTACGTCGGAATCAGCATATCCAAAAGGACAGAATCACTAGCCTAGTAGATCGGCACAATCGTTCAACCAAAAAACAACCCACACCAGAAAAAGTAAAAAAAAAAAAAAAAAGGGTGGGAGAAATCAACGACATATCGAGAAGCCTTGGAGGCATCTATGACGAAAGAGTAATGAAACAACGGGGAGTACCTTGGTATTTGCTCTTGAAGGAAGACATGGTGGTGACTTAAGATTAAGGGAAGAATAGGAGGGTTTGGTTGCGTTTGACGAAGTGTGAAGGGTTTTAAAAGGCTAGTGTCTAATGCCAGAGTGTGGTGGGTGACTGACTATTTATGACTGTGAGATAGGGTGGTGTGGAAAGGGGGTAGGTGCGTTTCCAGGTTCCTGTTCCTGTTCCTGTTCCTGTTCCTTCTCTCTCTTTGCATTTTTAGGAGTTAAAGACTTAAAAATAATCTTAAATAAGATTAAAATAGATTAAGAATATAACACTTTTTTTGGTTTAATACCTTTTAGAACAGTATATTATTTTTAGAAGATTTTAATTAGATTTCTAAGTTAAAAATATTTATAACTGTGTCTTTAATCTTTTATATTTTTTAATTAAATTTTTTAAGTTAATATATAATTAGAATAGTAAAATAAATTAAAATTACCTAATTTCATAAAGAAATGGTGGGATAAGCGAAGAAATTTCCTACACCAACTAACCTAGTATATTAGTATAATTTATATTAATTATTATATCATTTAATTTTATTTAAATAGTTTTATCTTAAAATTTACTTTTAGGTTAAAATTTTCTATCACATATATTACATCTATAAAATTTTATATTATTCTAAAATGAGAAAATAGTATAAAATAGTTTTATACAATTATAATAATTCAATTATAAATTATTATATATGATAAGTTTGTTTATTTTTAAAATAATTATTTTTAAATTGTATTAATAATTTATGATTGAATGATAATATAAAAATATTTTTTTATTATTTAATATTTTTAATAATATTTTATAAAATTTAACATAAAAATTAAAATAATATAAAATTATAACTCAACTATGAGATTAATAAAATTTATATATAAAATTACTTATAGCATGAAAATTTATGTAAGTTACATTTGATTTCATCTCATACTTTTTATTATTTCACTTTAAATATGATAAAATCACAACTATTCATTTTTCTAAAAGAGATTCCTTTTCTACAAGATATTTAAAAATAGAAAATTGTAACTTCTCTAAGAGATTTCAATTTAAAATAATAGGGTGAAAGCTGGACTCATTTATCGTCTTAAGATTCGTAACAGTTTAAAAAAAAATTAAGATTCGTAACTAACTTTCAAGAATAATTTTTATAAGGACAAAACAGAACATTGAAAAAGATATAAAAAAAAACATTGAAAAAGTCAGATGCTTAATCATTTATCATTATATATTAATAAAAAAAAACTCTGTAAAATTATCAATCTAACTTTCTGTGTCTGTACTACACCATTATATTCATACAAAATCAAATATTTTTTTATATATTTGTGCTAGGTCCTAACTGCCTAACTAATTAGTTATACATAAATAAATATATAACTAAATAGATAAATGGATAGTTAAACACGTAGATAGGTAAGTATATGAAGTGAATTCTCACTATTATATATATAAATTATAATAATTATCTAAAAATATATTTTTTAATAAAAATGATTGTAGAAGCTTTTTTCAAAAAAAATATATTTATAGAATTTTTTCTTTATCTCTAGTCACTTTTAACCTATTTTTATCACATTTATATCTTAATTGAATTTTAATATTTTTTAAAATAAATTATCAAAATAAATTATCAATAGCTAAAAATAACCTTGTATCACAATTTGTTTATCATAAATTTAAAATATAATTTATATATTTAAAATATTTATTTATTAAAATTATAATTTTAATATAATTTATATATTTAAAATATTTATTTATTATAAATTTTAGTTATATAAAATAAACAATTATTTTATGCATTATATATACTAGAATTCTAGTTTTTATGAAAAATATAAATTATAAATTTAAGCATTTTATATAGTCAAAATTAAATACTAATTATTTAAAATTATTTATATTTATTTTTTAATCTTGAACATTTGAAAATTATTTAATAATATATATTTATATTTTATTTTTATTTTTCATAATAACAATAGATTATTTTTGGAATAACAAGAACTATTACTTTATATATATACATACATATATATATATATATTATAATTAAATTTCTTAATAAATAAATTTAAAATTATATTAAAATTCATAATAAATAATTATCTTTAAATATACAAATAATATTTTAGATATACAACAAACAATTTAAATTATGATATAGAGTTATTTCTAATTATTAACATTTTTTAAATTTAATTGCATTTTTGGTTTTTCAACTATTATCAAAATTTAATTTTGATACCTGTATTTTTTTTTACATAAACTTAGTCCCCTACTATTATTTAAAATAAATATTGAGGTAATATTTTCTTACATTGTCACGTCATGGGAAAAGAAGGATAGTATGTTCATAACAGTTCATAAATATTGAGGTAATATTTTCTTACATTGTCACGTCATGGGAAAAGAAGGGTAGTATGTTCATAACAGTTCCATGAATTTTTTTTTTTAAGATTGTATCAAACAGTGTTTCCTTATTGGGTCCAAATTCACATGGAAAAGTAGGGGTGTCGATGAAACACTCGGACTCATATTGGGTTAAGAGTTTTTTTGTTTTTTGTTTTTAAATATAATTCTCAAAGGAAAACGTGATTGACAAAAATATAGATGAAATGATTGTTAATTTAATTTCGAAATAGTTTTATGTTTATTAAAAAAAATATTTTATAAATTTAGTTTTAAAAAATATTTTCACACTATATTTCATGATTATTATTTATGTGTTGTCACAACCATTATGATACTACAATGGTGGCTATCACCACCACATCGTCATCATGGTAATTGCTGTCACTCATTATTATTGTTATTGTCACCGTATTGTTATTGTTGTCATCCATGTTATTATTATTGTTGTCATTGTCATTCAATACACATTTTAAATTAATTTTAACAAGATATAATTTTTCAAAGTGAGTTTTTTTAATATTAAAAATTAATTTTTGAAAAAAAATCAAAACTAAAAATTGGTTGTAATTTTATAAAATTTAAAATTTGCAACTAAAAATCACAAAAATCGAACCCTTAGATAAAGATTTTTGCAACGTCAGATGGAGGTGCAAATTCTTCCCTGCTTCCATCATCAAATCATCAACCTTTCCTACTTAAATTGGCTACAACTTGAGCATCTTAAGTCCTCCCATTTTAGATTGTTAACAAATTAACATCAGACTCCTTTTTTGACACATTAGTGAAAGATTGCTAGGAAGTAGAGCTAGTAAAATGGATTGGCCCAACAAGTTCAAAAAATTTTCACCCGGTTTATTGGGCTCATAAGGTTGGGTTGGCTCTAAAAACCTTGACTCAAAATGAATTAGACTCATTGGGTTCGATGTTTTTTAAAAATAAATTCATTTAAAAATTTAGGTATTGTAAAGAAAAAAATAAGTTAGGCCAAATTGACTTGATTTAATTGACAGCCAAGTTAGGCCAGCAAAAATCCTGATCCATGTGAAAATTAGACTGTCCTAGGGTGACACGTTTTCTCTCATTAACTTGTCAGGTCAGATTAGCCCATTTACCACTTATATTGGAAAAGTCAAACAAAATGGACAAAAATAATAGACAAAATTCGGGATAAAGCAACTTAGTGGAATAAAAGTGTCTTCAAAAACACCTTCCATGCACTTGATGACAAAGTTAGAGGGATATGGATTGTAAGCTAGAAGAAACATATAATAAAGCTTGAGAGAATTGTGAGATGAAATTTAGAAGGAGCTTTAAGACATCCTTCCACTTAGCCAGTGTGGTAAGATGTTGAACAAACACCATTAAGACTCTCTGAAATGGTGATGGATTATTGATCACCAATGAGGGGCAATTAATGCACGTGTCAGTGACATACTACAAACAATTGTTTTCAAAAGTTTGATGACAAATTGGCAACTGCATAATGTCTTCCCAACTCTTATCAGGAAGTTTTTGAGTTTAATCAATGTACACCTTTTGAAACATGAATTAAGGAGACAATATTAGTAATAGGTCCATTAAAAGCCTTGGGCCAATGTGGTTTTCACCGATTGTTCTCTCAATCTCAATAGGAGACTACGAGAAAGACCATCCATAACATGTTTAAGGAGGTGTTTCAAAATCTGTCCACCATTGAAGCATTGAAAAATACTCTTACTATGCTAATTCCAAAGATTAACCATGCAAACAACCTTAAACAATTTCGGCCTATAAGTCATGTCATGTGATTTACAAGGTTATTACAAAACTAATTACAAATATACTAAGGTCAATTATGAGTTATCTAGTTACACTGGACCAACGTAGTTTTTGCCTAAGTATCCGGAAGCAAACAACGTAATCATAACTCAAAGGACATTTCATTTGATGAGAAAAATGCAAAGTAAAAAAAATTATATGACAATATATCAAGTAAACATCGGAAACACTTATGAGATAATAACTAAAACTTTATTATTGTTACAAAAAAAAAAATTGTATAATATACTTCTATAATAAAATTATTCTGTTCTCTTATCAATTAATTTAAATCAATCTTTTAGTATTCTTGTAAGTCAAGTTAAAAGTAGATATTTTTAATTGTAGTAGTTTAAACTTAAGAACTTTACATAAACATATTTGTTGGAATAAATAATATTAATACTTAATGAAATTTAATTTTTTTTATATTTCTTTCTTTTTAATTTCTATACTAACCTTTCTTAATTATTTGAAAAATATTAACTCTACACTCCCTATTACACTTTTTGTTAACTTAAAAATACAGGTATCCTTATAAAAGAGTTGATGTAAACAATAAAAAAAATAACAAAGAAATCATATGCGATCTAAAAAAATATCGTGTTAGTATAATTTGATTTATTTTTTAACTAGTTTTTTAAGCCCGTCAATTAAGTTAGGCTGTTTCTAGCAATAAAAATGTATAGCAAAGACATGGGCCAATGGAGGCTGTTATAGATTCATGAATTAAAAAGTTGAAAACCGAAGGCAAAGTCTACATGGATGGCAAGTAGGAATGGTCAAATGTTTCTTCTTTTTTAGAACTGCCAAATTTAAAAATGTCTACTGGATAATAAGAAAACAAAAACTATATTAAACTGGTAAAAGGGGCATTCGACATGCTGTTGGGGTTTGATCTGGAGTTTGACATTGAATTGTTGAATACTTAAATTAGAGAGTGACAAGCATCGCCTAGCTCATGGGTGTTAGGTTTGTTTGGACTTTTTCAAGTTAAAAAGATGTAGGACCTTCCTTTCTCTGTCTGCCTGCAATTGCAGTTCACGATCTGCTCGTGGTTTGCCTCGTGCATCACCCTTTGCCCACATGTCTTTCTTTCTTTCTTTTTTCTTTTTTCACTTCAAGTTTAAAATTTGGACGCAAAGTACATAATTAACAGCGGAAAAACTAAATATAAAATTTTAAATAAAAAATAAATAGTATATATATTATAAAACAAAATTATCTAATAATAAATTATTATATATAATAAATTTGTTGATTTTATAATTTTCAATGACATCGAAAGATTCCCCGTCTAAAATATATAGAAATTAAATTCAAAAGAAAAAACTCTAATATTTGTTATTTTATTATATATCTTTTCAAACCGATATACATTTCTCTCTTTATTCATTTCTTTATCATTTGCACAAACAAACCCTTTTAAGTAGGAGACTTTTCCTTTGGTTGTTACTTTGTTGAAATAATCTCTGACTTATATATACATTAAAGTACCTTCTTATAGAATTTCTCAACTACTTGAGAAACCACCAAATCCTCACCATAAGAAAGCCCCGGCAACACCAAGCAATTCATGACAAAATCAAAACCTTCACCTAGATCATGAATGGTCTATCATTATTGCTGGGAGTTTTTGCACATTAAATTAGATCATTTTTTAAGTGATTTTTTTTTATCTAATCTCGGAGACTTTTCTATTTTTTCATCCAATCAATTTGATTTTAAATGAAAATTTAATTCAACCCATTATAATAAAATGCAACATGATTGGATCAATTTTTTGTTTTTTAAGAAAGCAATATATATATATATATATATGTATTATCTTATAATTCAATTTTACAAGCTTGAACTTAATATATCTCATTTTAGATTCTCAATACTAAAAAGTACTTACACAATAATTATAGCCAATGTTATTAAGTTACGACTACCTCATTTGTTTTTATTGTAATTTAAAACTTAGTGAAAAACGTTTAATCATATTTTGTACCCATTTTTATTAAAAAATATTTTTGTCCATATAAAATACATCAGTTATATAATAAAAAAGAATAAAATATAAACAATAAACTTTAATTTAAACTAAACTAATAAACTTATCAAATATATTAGAATAGTAATATGTAATTTAGCTTATAAGATCGTGAAAAAATTATTACATTAATTTTATAAATCTCTAATATAAACATAAGTGATATAATAATTTCGTAAATAAAATTATGTACATATGTAAATGTTCACTTTAAATTAGATCAAATTAAAATTTTAAATTAATCCTATATAATTTAATAAAAATCAATTTGCAAAAATCCAGTTCAATTTTTGTGATTTACATTACATCATTAGGATTTATGTGAACAATTTTTTAATTAAAAAACGATGGGGTTTTCATCGACTTCCAGTTGACTTGGATAATTTTTAAAAGCCCAAAGAGCAATCCAAAGTGGGATGATAACAACATCAGGCCTCTCAATGCCCCGCTTTGTATTGTAGTGTAGTCCAACAAGAGTAGGGTATGGTGATCTGGCCTTCAGTGAAATTAACCTACACTCGACCCAAAGCTAAATATATTCAAATTCCCTATAAGAAATCTCTACTCTGCACAAAGTCGCGACTTGTATTACTATTTAGAAAGTAGAATCCTTGACACCTCAAGTTAACCCTATGCATAATAAAACCAGTTCAAATAGATTCATTGTTATTCAACTGTTGCGGATGGCTTTTTTTTTTCCCCACTCTTACACTTTGTTTGGTAAGTTCGATAGAAATAGAGCAGAGTAAAATGAAGTATCCAAGAAAAGAATAAAATAAAATTTAAATCATTTGATAAAAAAATGTTGTGAAATTATTTGATTTAGATAAAGAGAAGAAAAAATTAAATATTAAATATATAACTGTATATATAATTAAAAAATATTTATATATAGTGATATTCATAAGTAATATATATATATAATTACAATATTATACGATTATATATTATATGCAACAACACAAGAGTAATAATATAATTTTTATTATCTATTCTATTCATGGTAAATTGTCTTCTTAATGTATCTCACTTTTACAATATTTTTCATTTTACACAGTTAAATCACTTTTTATTTCTTTTCTTTCTTTCCTCTACATTTCTACCTTAACAAACGGAATCTTAAAGTTTATTACATATATAGAACATACATGAATTAATTAATTATGAACGGATGATAATAGAATATAAACAATGCAAAGAAGAATCCTCTCAACTTATTTTAGAATCATAATTTTTACAACTCGATCAAGGGTAGATTTTTGCGTCTATGAGAAACAAAATTGTAAAAGAATTATATTCAATTAAGTAAGGAACAAGGAGTCCGAAAACCATCGAGATTGTCAGAATGAAGTGTTCGCTGTCGTGTGTGATGATCTCACGTCTAAACTAACTCCAGTTTTGCCACCTCAAGTACCCCACGCATCTCCAAACGTCCAACCATCCCCATTAATAAACAAAAACGTACAAAGGCATTAAAGCGTACATATTTTGTCTTGTGTAAAAAAATTACTTCAACCAGTACACAATTAATAATATCTATATTTTCATCTATTCTCTCGGTTCAAACGGACACGATTACATGACCACTGACCAAAGATCATCAACAGAGATTAAGAAAAAGAAAATAAAAAAAAAATCTAAGCAGGTGTCAGTTTTTTCGATCTTAGAAAATCCAGTTGAATTAAAAAAAAAAAAAGGGCGAGAACGAAAAAGATTGAATCAATCAGGGTTCTTACAGGCACATATCAACAAAGAGAACCCAATTCTGTCGTGTTCCTTGTGTGCGTGCGAACTCTTATCCTCCAACCACAACCTGCTGTCGAGTCCACTCCTCGTCCTGAACATGAACACGGCAGAGGCAGAATCAGTATTGAAAACCCAATCGTGCACGTCCCACATCATATCCACGACCAAACCATCGACAAAAATTGTTTGGTTCCCCCGAAAATTCCACCTCAGCCTCTCAACCTGGAACATCGTCTTCTTGTCCACGCACACGGACAACACGTGACTCTTCGACCCTCTCTCCTCCGCGCCGCACTTAATCAATATATCGTGAGAAATTCCCGTCTCGGAGAACTTGGCCTTCGTTGCATAAACGGCAGTGCCGGAAAACGTCTCGCTCCTCGAAACCATCGAGAAATTCGCTTCCTTGGCGTCCAAGTGCGATAATTCTTCAATTAAATTATTATTCTTGTCACCGAGGCGTAGGCCCAATTCGGAGTCCACCAAAACGACGACGTAAAACCTGCCAACCGGCTCTGGACCTTCCTCGTACTTGGCATGAGAGAGATCCCACAGGACTTGGATTTCGGAGTTGTGGGATTGGAATGTTTCATTGCCTTTGTTCTTTCTCAATTGCCTTTCGTTGAATTTGGATGGTGAATGTGCTGAATTGGCCACGGTTATGGTGAAACCTTGGCCGAAGAGTTTCTTGGTCCAAGTTAGTGTGATGAGGAGTGTTTTTTGCGTTGAGATGAGGTTGAGTTTGTACATGCAGGTAACTGAATCTCTGGTGGAAGGGTTCAGTTTTGGACAGAGATAGGCCTGGTTTGAAGGCCTTGAACAATATGAATCAGACACTCGAATGGCATGTTCGCTGTAACAAGATGCTATGCCTCTCATTGTTCAGAAATAAACTGACATGAAAATGAAAAAGGATCGAGACAATTTTGTGATGGAAGGGGCCAGGAAAAAAATAAAAGAGACTAAGGTCGCTGGTTACTCTTATTCTTGTGCTTGTATATGATGGAAGAGAGAATTAGAGAGCACCGTGAGAGAGAGAGAGAGAGAGAGAGATTAAAGGTGACAAAAGACTCGGGCACTTAGCTTTCTCTTCCTGGGATTTTCCATGTGTGAAATGTCCTTTCCATCTTCTGGCATACCTGTGGAGAGAAACATCAGTAAAGACAAAATATAATGGTAGAAAACTAAATGCATGATACTCGGTTCTGCATTCAATAGCATAATTCTAACCTTAAAGTTTAATTAAAATTTACTAGCGGATGAAAATTGAAAACTCAAAAACAAATTACTGTATCTTAAAAAACTTAAATATTGCGTACGCTTCTCTTGCCGTCACTCAATGTGATTAATTATGGTTTGACCCTATATTATAAAACCACTGTCAATTGTATTACTGGGTTAATTATGGATTTGATATATAATATAAGTCATAAGGTATTGAATAGTATGAAATGTTAGGCGCTTGTGCGAAAAGCAAGGTGTTGTTATAGGGCGATCGAAGGAGGGTATTTTCATTTGCTTGATACCTTGATAAGTGTTGACATGTGGGTTGGAATGACTATGACATTGACAGACACATAGTAACAAGATAACGAATCTGACGGGGAAATGGAGACGAAAATGCAAGGATGAGAGTGATAGTTGGACCCACGAATTAAAGTCAGGCTTGAGATTCACCTACTTGGACTGAAGACAAATATGATTGAAAGTTTCGCTTTAACCTTCTTTTTTATTTTTGGTGTTAGTTATTACTATATATATGTTACGGAAGCTTATCCTTTCAGTTTTTAAAATAGAGACAAAGGAAAACCAAGGTTGGATGGCCAAATTGAACTTTTCATATCCTAGTGCTTGTGCTTATTAAAAAGGATTTTTTCAGTTACGTGGGAAGCACAAACTCACCTTGCTCATTAAGGGTCAATTTAAGTAACTCCGTTTTCAGTTTTTTCTCGCTAGCTCTTCCCATCAACTATATGAAGTCGTTTATTAAGTGAAGGCATATATTGAGTAACAGTTACGTGGGGGGGACGGATAGTCGTATTGAGTGTTGTCTTGGATAGAAATAATTAAAAAGTGGCTTAGGATAGGATTCGTAGGACGTTTGAAAAAATATTTCATGTAGATGGACCAATTGAAAAAGAAATTTAATGTCTCGGGATGCATCTGATTGCAACCACATTGACAGCCTATAAAGATAAAGCGGACGGTAAACAAACCCAATTCAATCATGGATAAATAATATAAATTACCAAACACAATATTAGTAAAAATAACTCAAATGGAGATTTCGGAACTTCGATCATATGCCTCTACATTGATGACAGATATGCGCTTAATAATGGTGGGAGTAAAAGTAGGATCCACATGGAGCATAGAGAAGGAGAAACTATTCCCCAGTACTAAATTATAATTTACTTATTTAATAAAGTAACAGTAATTTTAGGTGACTTAGCTTCGTGGGCAAGAAAAGTTACATGCACCCATAGTTTTTCACTGAAGAGCTGACCACAATAATTTTTGTTACTTTTTGTTGTACGCCGGGGAAATCATTCAGATTTGAATAACCAATTGAAAGTTGAAACACATCACGATGGTTCACAGCCAACATCATCCTTTCATGAGGGAACCACACAGAATAAAAAATCTGTATTTATTATTAATTTTACTCGAGAATGTCTCGCATATGGCTAAATAAAATCTCTGTTTTCCCCGGCCCAGCAAAGAATTATTCCTCACACATCTTGTGACACTATACAGGGAAGTCACATAATTGTTCTTATTTAATGAATACATTATTGGTGCGTTTGATTCTCTCTCTCTCTATGTGTTCCAATGCACGGAAATGGAAAAATATGCCTCTTCATCCCAATATAGTGTACCCCATAGAGAAAAACACGATACTAGAGGAAAGTGATGAATTGAGAAATGAGAATTTACTTTTATAAGGAGAAACCTACTCTACCATGTGGCTGTAGTGGTTAATTCAACTCAAAATCATGTGCTAGTTGGCTGCGTTAAATTAAGAGCATCATCACCAAATAGCCACTAAAGGCTACACATAAAAGGCAGCTATAGTAGAGTAGTATTAGGGTCTATTTTGCTTAAAGTTGGGTAAAATTGATTTTAAAATATGTTAATTTAAACTGTTCAACCTAATTGGAATGTGTATTTAAATGAATATGAATTATAAATTTACATTAAAACATGTTTCGTTAAAAGGTGAGTGGCGAGAACAAATTGAAGCTTAGACTTACACAGTTGATTCCAAAAAGGATTGTACGAGACGATGCCTGCAGGAGGAGCATGTTGATCGCATACATCATGTTTTCATCTTAATATAGTTGTTACAACTTCCAAACTAACAACAATAAAGTACATTTCATAAAGTATATGGAGCCGTTGGGCAACCCGACAAACATAGTTCTTGAGAACTGGGGACCACAAGTGAAAAAATAATTCTAACCATAATTCTCTCTCTATCTATAAATTATAACAGTTATTTTAGATAAAACTGTTTTTATTTTTTCAATCGTTTATTTCTTTCAATATTATTTTAAAATTAAATTTTAATATTTAATAAAAAAAATCTTATCTTAAAATATAAATTATTTATTATAAATATAAATATATAATTTATATGTTTAAAAATATTTATTTTTATAAATTTAAATCATAAATTTATATATTTTAAATTATTTATTTATTATAAACTTTCGTTATATAAAATAAATATTTATTATATGAATTGCACAAATTAAAATACTAATTTATATAATAAAAAGATAAAATATATATAATAAATGGGCTGATACAATGAAGGTGAATTTATTTAAAACAATAATTCTAACAGGGTGCATGTTTTTTTCTCATTGTTTTTTTTTTCTTTTTTTCTTTTTCTATTTTTAAATTAATATTTTAATATTATTATTATTATTGTTATTATTATTATATTAATTAAATGCAATTATATAACAAACTTTTTTTTTTATCTACTATAAGATTTTCCTAATAAGTCAATTTTGTCGACTCTTTAATTACGTAACTTAAACCATCACATCTTACTAGTGATTACACACCCCAACCAAATACAACAATACATGTATCCACATCAACTTCTTAATAAGTATAATAGTTATGAATTTATATAGATAAATTTATATAGTATATACCAACTTATAATTATATTTACAAGTTACATATATATAAAGTATTGTAATAAAGAGTGGTAACATTTTGAGTAGAATAACGCTATCTTAAGTGAAAATAGTTATGAAATAAGAACGTTTGAACTCTCTTGAGTCTGTACCTGCAAACCCACGCACATGTAAATTCACTACAGCAAAACCAATATTTCCTAGCAGTTACTGTTTTTATTTTATTTTTAACAATTGATAAATTAATAATTATTTTTATTAACAAAATTATCTTAGACTATTTTGTACTATCAGTTTTTGGTGAATTTACAACAGAGTTTTTAATAGTAACTTTAGTGGATATGTATATACATACATGCATGAAATTTGTTTCAAGAAAATATGTGGTGTTATTTGTATAAAAACCAAAAGAATAATTAAAACATATAAAAAATCAACAAAATTGATAAAGCCAGGTATATTTAATTTTAAGAAAATATAAAAAAATTAAAGAGGTATATATTTCTTAAATTATAATTAACTAACTGATAAATTTAAATGATTAATGCTAATACATTTCCTGGACAATATATAAATAAGATTTAAAAATAATTCATATAAATTGGACAATAATTATAACTATATTTGTGTAAGGGACATGATCAATTGATATATACCGGATTTCAAACTTTTACCCTTACACTAATTAATAATTTTCTCTATAATATGAGATTAACTAATTCAACGGTGGAATTATTTAAATAAAATATTATTTGTTAAAATAAAGCGGTCTAATGAAATATACAACTTTTGTTTTTTATAAATTTAAATATACTTTCTAAGCTTTCAATTCAATAGTTGAGTTACTTAATTAATTTCTTATTCTAAAAAAATTATCTAGTGGTATAAATTTAAAAGTTTGATACTTGTGGTAAATTGTTTGTGTCTCATTTGGATAAATTTATCCAAGAAAATTTTCTTATAAAAAATTAAAACAAAATTGTTATGATTATTTATATATTATTAACATATATAACCTTAAAGAGTAACTTAAATACAACAAGTTTAAAGTCTACGGTTGGATAATTTTTACATTGTAAGGATTGAAAATCTTAGCAAAATACTTGTGAGAAATTTTTTTCCCTACATCTCTCTCTCTCGAACCGGGCATGCGACACACAAAAACAGGCCTTTTAGTTTTAAATTATTTGATTTTATTTATGTGTTGGCCTTTTATACCCTGTTATGGTTGTATACATGAAGATGCATCTTGAACCTAATAGTATATTAATATATAAGATATAATATATATACGAGAATAGAGCACATAGTAAAGTATAAGCATGTTGCGCTGGATAAAAAATGGAAAGAAAATATTCGTTTCTTTATATTACAGTACTTGCTAATTGCTTCCTCCTAATGAAAGCAGCTAAATCTGATGGAGAGCATTTATTCTTTTCATAGCGTGTAGGTTTTATTGCTTCAAGATATGACATACTAAGATACGTCTTCAAATTCAAACAAGCAATACCACAAAATATAAGGCGCAAAGATTCTAGCAACCAGCAGCACAGATAACTAAGTTTCTTGATCCGAACTAAAAAAGATGCAAATATAGACAGCGAAATTAGTGTTCACAATGTCTATACCCAGATATTTTATTTAATATATTAAATTTAAAATAAAAATGTTATATTTATACAATAATGCTGATGATAAGTTAATTAATGATATATCAGATTTAGTGGGTATTTGAAAAACAAAAACTTTCCATGAAAAGGAAAGTTATCTATTAAATAGATTTAATTCCACATGTAGCCAAGTATTTAACTACAGTATCCCTTAATCACTAAGGTAGAAAATGTCTTTTTATATTAATTAAAATCGAGTTTTATAACCAATGTAATGTAAAATAAGACGAGATAAAAAAGGTGTATTTTTTTATAGATGGTTCTCTTAACCATTTTTTTTAAAACTTGTTTCTTTTTTTGGTTAAATCTATTCTTATAAAATTGGTTTTAGCCCACAAAATTTTCAAACAGAAAAAATAATGTAAGAGAAAACAATCTATATTGAAAATAAAAATCTATAACAAATATGTACTAGGAGAGGGAGAGAGCAAGTCAAACCTTTGGAATTCCAAGAGTAAGATGAGTATAGAAACATCCACCAATAAATCTTAGGAAACGCATGTCCCAATAATAACATAAACGTCCACAATAAAGAATGTTTAATCCATGTAACGGAAAGTATGTCATAATGTACAATAAAGTACGTTTAACACCATAAAAACTATAAAAAAAGAGAAAAGGTAAAAAACAAGAGAAACAAGAAGTATGTTTTTTAGATAATAAAAAGAAATAATTGAAAGCAGAGAAAATGACTTAGACATTGGAATGTCTAATCCTTTCTCTCCACTACTGGTCAAAATTTTCACTAAACAAAATTTTAAAATATCAATGTTCATCAAGTCAAAATTTTCTAAACTATCAATGTTATTTAAACTTAAAATTGCACTAAACAAACTAAATTTTCTAAACTATAATTATAATAAATAAAGATTTTAATATATATTAAGTATTCTACTACTATTTAGAAAAATTACTAATGTGTAGGAATAACTTTGCCCACGCTAGGTGTCATTAATTTTTTCATTAAGGAATGATGTTGATAATTTAAAACCTAAAATTTCAAATATGAAGATTTAAAAAAATAGGTCATAAACTAAAGAAAATATAATTAATTTTTATTAAATGTGTTGTATTTACCTTCATCCATGAAACGGTAATAGTTGTAGAGACCATATTGAACAAATGTTTCATCACATAATACCGCATTATATCTCAAGTCGTCTTTGAGTTTACAAATAAAAAAATTTAAATAACTAATCTAAATATTGAAGTTAGTAAGTATTATAAATTGTAATTGAACTACTTTTTTAAATTACTTACTACATGGCTAATTAAATGTGATTTTTTTATTTGTTATAAATGTTTACCTACCATCTTATTGTATACTTGAAAAACACTATCATCAATCAATAATAAGTGAGTGTTGTTCCAAAAAGTTAAAAGTTATAATAAAAAATTATATGTATTACAAATAAATACTTGTCCAATATTTCGAGTATATCTTTGTTTACGTTATGTCACAATGAAAAAAAACAATAATAACATTGTCATGTGGGCAAAGAACAAACAATTGCCAATGAGATATGCATTAAAAAACAATTAGTCACATGATGACACAAAAATTATAGTCATGTTGTGGCGACCATGGCAAAAACATCCATTAGGGACAATGGCAGCTATGGCAAAAACACCCAATTGCACAAAAATAAACAACATGGAACATAGAGTGGTGGTAGCATAGTAATGTACTTGGATGACTTGGTCTTCACAGTGTGATGGCAATCACAAAATGATGGTGGTGGAGTGATGATGTAGTGGAAAAATACAGAGAAAAACCAAAGTAAAATAGGAACTTTGGCTTTCGACGCCAGAGAAGATGAAAACTTAGTGCGCCCAAGGTGTTATATTTCACTTTTTACATCAGTTGAATTTCTAATGATGTAATCTGTCACTTTTTACATTAGTTGCAATATCAACCGATGTAAAAAGTGACTTTTTACATTGATTATATTTTAACAAATGTAAAAAGTGATATTTTACATAGTTGTAGTTGATGTAAATGTTTTCAAAATATTTACAAAAATTCTACTACATTTGTATTTACATTGCTTCTTGCTAAACTGATATAAATAGACCAATGTAAAAGTCTATTTTTGCATTAGTGCAACGTGGGTAATAGGTTTGAATATACCTATAAGATATGAACATTGATATCAAACTTGGTGACTACACTAATATGAGTCTAAAAATGTCCTTTTTTTCAAACACATATAACTTCCTTACTTGCAAAGACAACCTAGTTGGCTATTGCATTTATATTTATCTAATAGCCACAAGTAACAATCATCTTTTTTTTTTTTTTTTTTTAGTTTTGGTATTGAGAGTAAATATGTTATAAATGAATTGTATAAATTTAATTTTTAATCGGCTTAATTTTTTTTTATACTTGCTCATCTATTATAAATTGACTTAAATTTTATTCAAACCATCCAATTAACACCCCTACCGGTACACACCTTTCTATTGAGAGAATCCAAATCATTAGAGCTAATATATATTCTATACAATTTTGTTGAGCTTTATGATTTTTACACAAATTGTTAAAACTCACTAAATGTAATTTTATACAATAGTTTACCAATGAGTTGGAGTTGATGCTATTATTGATTCAATAATAGACTCGATCAAATATCATATTATACAATAGTTCACTAATGAGTTAGAGTTGATACTATTATTGATTCAATAATAGGCTTGATCATATATCGAGTTACTAGATTGTTGGGTCAACTAAAGAGTTATTATCTAAAAAAAGGAATTGATGATTTACGAGATTTGATTAAAACTTACTTTTTCAATATTTAATAAAAAATTATTTTATCTTAAAATTTATCATTAAATTGAAAAATTTTATTATAGAAATTAAGGTTAATTAAAGTTATTTGATATTTTTTTATTAACATAAAAGCAATGTAATATTTAGTCTTTAGAATATACGTATATCAGAACTGTTTGATTATATTTTTTTATTATTGTTCGTTTTTTATATAAAATTTGATTCAAACAATTAAAAGGTGATAATTCAAAACTTATATTTTACATAAACTTATCAAGTAATATAAGTCCTTAATAAAAAAATAATAATTGGTAGATCGAATATAACTTTTTTTTTAAAGTGTATTTTTAAAGTGGTGTATCATTTTTCAATTGGAAGAACAAAAGATACAGATATCTAGAGACGTAATTTTAATCTAACTAACATGTAATTGTATACCAGTCAGTGATTTCTGTCATATGAGATAATAGTTATCGGATCTTCAGTTTGATTCTCACCTAAGGGGCTTATACTCAATATATTTTAAAAAAATGTTTCAATCATAAAACCAATGTCAATTTATATTGCATACATACCTATTCAAATACTTCTCTATTTCAAAAAGTTATCTGGACTATTTTTCTATCTATTTATCAATTTACTAGTTAAATGATTAGGTCATTATGCACGAAAAAGAAAAAAGAAAAATGCACCAAAAAATAAGTCATTTTGATAACTATGGTTGGAGCTGCAATTTGAGGTTCAGTTTAAATTCTATTTTGCTGTAATTCGGTGTTGATTTTTGTCAAATATTTCACAAAATAAATAGCACAACTTTTTGACACTAACCTATTTTTGAGGGGAAAGAAAGAAATTTTCAATACCTACTAAGTGTCTTGTTGTCTTTTGCTTCAAATTTCTGACATTATCCCTACTAATAGCTAAAGCATGCAATTAGAAAAAAAAACGGTTATAAAAAAAAAAATTATTATTATTATGTCAAAGATCATAGGTTTTTCAAATTATAGGGATAGGGTTATCCGCAGGTGTACCACTCAGCTTTAATTCGGCATGGATCGACGGAATCCATAATGCTTCCAGTGGGTTTTAAAGGCCCATTAAATGCTCAGTTAGGATAATTAGCCCAACTCATCCAGCCCGTGGTAATTTTACCTTTGTTTGGTACGTATGCGCAAGCCTGAGATACATCATATTTACTTGCTTAATTTCGTCTCAATTTACAATTGGAAGCCTTTCAGGGGAGGGAGGATCTCAACAAGAACTTGTCGATTCACTTAACATGGGTGTGTTTTACAAAATTAGTTATAACTTTATTTGCATTTTTTCTTTTAAAGAAGAAAATGATAGAAATTACAATGCGAAGAGTGCAACATAATTATACTTCAATTTGATTAAAATTATGTGTCCGATTAAAGGACCCTTTTTTTCTTTATGCTGGAAAGTACACGTATTTCAAAGAATGACCTTAATGGAGAGGGGGAAAAAAACAAGACGAGAAAATGAAAAAGGCCAAAGAGCATCCCGAATAGCAATACTTTCATTGCTGTGACTGTGAGCAAGGAATTTCAACTAATGCACTCTCACTCCAAGTGAGGCGGGCGCAGTTTCAAGTCAATAGCAATATAAATAAAACACACGTCCGACAGCAAAACTAGACAAGAATTTATTTAGTTTAAGTTCAGTCTCTGATGCTGATTGATTTTTCCATGCTCAAAATACTGTAGTCAATTCATCTTTGGTTTCATTCAGCACTCCAAAGGGCCACTAGTTTCCCCGGTTGATGAGAATCCAAACACATTCTCCACCTTTTCACGGGAACTCAACCGATCCATTTGTTTTGTATAAATAAGGAAAGGTCAAAAGGACTGAAGGGGCGAGCGAGGAGAGTCACATCACATGCGGAGGTGCACCAACCACCATCATTGTTTGCAAGTGGGAAGGTGGTGAATGTGCGAGTGCGACAGACAAGACAAAACAAAACAAAGATTATATTAGATGGACCCCAAACCAACAATGTCAACTATTACGAGCATGCGTCACCCCTTGCGTCATTCTCTTTTCCTCACAGGGAATTATTGCTCATTTCAATGGATCTAAAACTCGCGGATCCAAGATTCTTATACGGGCCGGGCGAAGCCCAATCCTCCTCCTTCACGCCTTTCCTCTTTTTCCACCTCGTGACACAAACCCCAGTCCCAATAATAATAACCCCAACCACTACCAAAACCGCAACCACAACTCCGACCCGCACCATAACCCGATTCTTTCCCCCTTCTCCCTTTCTAACTTTGAAATAACCCATTTTGGACCCATCCCCGGTACCTAACACGGTCTGGATCGGATGTTCCAACATGTAACAAAACCCGGTTCCGTTGTTATACAGCGCTCCCCAACAGCTACAGTTATTCTGGCACAACGCCTCGCAGTCCACCAGAGACGACGTCGTTATGTGACTTAGCAGTTCCTTATGCTGTGGCTCCACACCGCTCCTCCTCAGCACCCGGTAACTGCTTCCGCTTCCACCAATCCCTTCCGCACACAAGTCTCCACTAAGGTCTTCTCCAGCAGAACACCCACGGCCACCCGGTTCGAATCGGGTCCGGTTATCCAAACAGGAGCATCCAGACCCACCCGGCGTGCATAAACCGTACGAACCGCAGGCGCGGGGAAGGTCGCAGGTTTCGGTAATAGCCTGGTAGTTAACCAGCCAGCTGGAACCGTCCCAGTAATAACCTTTCAAGTTCCCGTCCAGTTCCAACCGCATGAACAAAAACGACGTCGCTGTGATAGGTTGTTGGAAGCTGTTGAACTTCTGAACGTCCGCGGGCTTGTCGTCGCTCGTTTGATACATCCCGAGGTAGCCCTCCGGGTTGACTCGGGCGTAAATCGGTCCCTGCCCTTCCTTTATTTCTGTTCTTATTTCCAGTGGTGTGCGTTTCCAGTATAATAACCCGTGGCTTTGGTATAATCCCATGAAATCGTTGCCTAACCGCAGCGAATAAAAGCCGTTGGATGACGACAGAGACATGTCAGCTGTGAAGTTCTGGCCCTGGACGAGGGTATTTGTGGGAAAACGGAAACTCTCCCAGAGGGGAGTGCCTTTGGTTTGGACCTGCAAGTTGGAGGTGTTGAGGAGCACCACGCGGTCTCCGTTCGTGGCGGTTGACCACGAAACGCGCGTTTCAGGGTCCGACAGCACAAGACTGCCGTTGAAGAAGAGACGAATGGTGTCGGACCAGGATGCCGGATGAGTTGGGTTGGCGAGCCAGAGTGGCTCTGAGGATGCCACATGGAGGATGGCCAGTGCCAGCTGGTTTCGGTTCACGCGGAGGAAGCCTAGAGAGAAGTTGCCGCTGGGGTCGCTCAGAACTGCCTGAAACGACGTCGTTGAAGACTCTGGCACTGCCGAGAAGCCTCTAGGAAGCTCTTGTGGGATGGAAGGGGTTGCAGAGTGTGTCAACGTGCTCTCCAGGGACACAACGAGAATCACTATAAACTGGAGCTGCTGAGTTGCCAACATGTTGAGCATCACAAGGCACACCATATAGAAACCAAGGTTGAGACTAGACAGTAGGAGATTTATAACCTTAAAAAAGCAAAGCTATAAATAAAATAATATAATACATGAATGGATTAATTACTCATTCCATTTTTATATTTATATTGTTTTTATATTTTTGTACATAAAATTAGATGTATTAATCTTTATACATATATCTTTAATTTTATTTTGTTTTTTATTATTAGATTTGTCTTTAACTTTTTAAATAAAATTGTCACAGAATATCAGAAAAAAAAACTGTGACAATTAAAATACACTTAACAATAGAGATTAAAACAGTATTAAAAATACGTGTATAAGAATTAAAATATCTGTATTCAAAATTTTAAAATATAAAGAATAAGACGTAAAATCTATATCAATTAATGGTGTTCGAGAAGGAAAAATACAATAACGCCTGATGAACTTTTTATTAGTTTAAGAATATGTTTAACGAGCAATAGACGGATTAAGAATTTGAAAAACAAGTACGGATCACCGGCCATAACACAAGTAGGTAAATAAATATGAAAATGGTTGAGAAAATTTATTTCTCTCTTTTTTATTCAGGGCATATCCAATGATCCATCCAGTACCTTTTGTGATTAATAATTAAAAAAATTCTAATTAAGAGTTTTTTTAACGTTAATTAAGAGTTTGTTAAATACTCAAATTAATTAAGAATT
Source organism: Mucuna pruriens (assembly GCA_025330945.1). Lineage (NCBI taxonomy): Eukaryota > Viridiplantae > Streptophyta > Magnoliopsida > Fabales > Fabaceae > Mucuna > Mucuna pruriens. Next base: position 6,205,375 of record JAENHJ010000528.1, read on the forward strand.
TGGAAGGTCTTGGACACGAACTGACAAAGTATTTATTTTATTTTATTTTGAACTTTCTGCATTAATTTGGAATATTGGCAAGCTGTTGTCACATCTTTGAATTTTGGGTTATTATCAAAGTTACAAAAGCCTCCGCCAGTTTAACTACAACTTACCATATAGTTTACATATAATAGTGCATATTGGGATTATTTAATTTCTAACTTTACCACGTTTGGTGACAGCAATTTGAAAACAACGAGAACCTAATGGATAATATTATATCCTTTATATAGAGCACTGTTACAAATGTTCACATCAGACGATGAATTTTTAGAAAGATTAAGAAAAGAAAAATGACTCCAATGGCATCATGGTGTATTGGTGAAGGTTGGCTGTATATTCTAGTGTTGGAGGCACGTGTCAGGTTGCAATGTAACGTCGGTTGAGGTTGATGGGTGTGGTAGTTCACGGTGGAGAATGTGGCAAAAGTTGTCACCTACAAAAACACTCGGCCATATATAGGCTTGGCATGACATAAGTGAGACTAAGTGTGGTAGCAACGTAATTCCTAAAATAACAATAAAAAAATGTAGTGTTGTGATTTCTAATTTCCAACTGACAAGGTCGAAGTCCTCAGGTAAGTTGCACCTTAGTTGAACCAAAGTGTCCAAATAAGTTAGGCCTCTATTGGGTCGAGGCAAGTGGATTCAATGAAAACCTTTATGAGTTAGAAATCAGTATAGACCAGTTGAGATAATTGACTAGCTTCTTAGCCAGCTAAGCTAGTATTGACCAATTAAATAACTTCTACAAATAGCGAAGACTTTTTAGAATTTAATGTTGGTTGGATTATGGTTATATTTATGATACAATTTACATTTGAGACTTTTTCGCCAATAAAGATAATCATTAGTTGTTTTTATTATTTGAAAATATATTAAATTTGATTAAATTATTTTATTTTAATTATCTCAATAGAGAAAAACTAGTTCTCTTTTTAATTTTTTTTAATAAAATACAAAAATAGAGGAACTAGCTAACTTACTTATATTTTACAGTTAAATTACCAAATATATGTTTGTTCATGTGAAAGGAATTCAAGTTTCTTAAACATGTAAATCTAAATGTTGATATTAAGATTTATGTAAATGAAAAAAAAAACATATCATTAGGAGGAGTTTTCATCTTTTACATTAAGTAATTATACCTTGAGAATTTATTTCCTATTTCACAGAATAATGGAGAGGAATTTGTTGTGTGTTATATAGTACATATATGAATTAAAAATTAAAAAATATATTAAAAAACAATAAAATCTACAGTGAAGTTCATGTGTGAGATACATGAAATTTTGATTAGTCATATGTGTTGATGCAAAAATTGCTTACAAATGAAAAGGGCAGTTAGAAACCGAAAAAAGAGATCGATTTTGCAGTTCAAGTATGAAATCGTAATTCAAAAAGTGTGTATAAGTCAATACTATAATTGATGTAAGTATAAAGTCAGAAGAATGGGTGGAGCACTTTAATTTCATCAACCCGTTCCCGCTCAACAGCGGCAAGATTGAGGCACTTGCATCTTGTGTTTTAAATTCCCACCCATCCATCTGCATGTGCTCGTTATAAAAACCACAAAAATGCTCGATTGGATAACTTTCTCCCGGTATTCAATGTAGTTGGCACTTAAGCTCTACTTTGAGTTTCCGGTTATGTGTGGATTCAGAGTAAGACGAAATAGTTGACAATGGCCATGCCTTATCACATATTTCTAGCTACAAAAAAGACCTACAATAAAATTATTAATTACTAGCCCTTTGTTTTTGATTTTTCAATAGAAAGTAGAGTTACTTATTAAAAACTGAAGACAGGACAGGGGTTGACACTCAAAAAAGCTGACAATTTAAGTCAAGTATAGTGAAGGGTGGACTATTTGTAAAGCAACTATTTCACATATTTAAAATATAATTTTTATATTTTATAGACTGCTTCACACACAGGTTCTCATTAGAATGTTTTTAAAGGTTCTCATTAGACTGTTTCAAAAAATTATACAAAATTTATTTAGATTTAGAAAAACAATTTACGATTCCTATAATTTTTTTTTTAGTTTTTTTTAATGTTTTTTTTAATAAAGTCCTTATCATAATAATTTTTTAATTTATTTTAATAAATTTTATAATCAAATTTATTAACAAATTCTCATATAATAATAACTTGTTGTTTACTCAAATATACTCGTATGCTTGAAGAATGGAGGGATGCGTGAGCTTATATCTTATGCTGACTTCTATTTAATTAAGAAGATAGCTCATTCTAAAAAAATGTGTCGCGACCTAAATCGTGACGAAGGGTTGTTGAAATGGAATGAAATTGAAAATCAAGTCCTTTTTTTTGGAAGGAACTGAATACACAGAGCTGGAATCGATTCGACCATATAGCTGAGACTGATTCGGTTTGATTGAAGTCGCTACCAGTATTTTTTACGGGAAACACCGAAAAACCTAGTATGGATAAGGTTGGTCGTGAATTAGAGTCTAAGTCCGAGAGTTGATTACGCGTAGGGATCATACGATATCCCTACACGCCTATCATAAGATAGTTACCCAAATTAGCTACATGAACGAACAAGACCCTTACATTATGTTGTTATTTTTCTTAAGAAGAACAATATGTTTATAAAGAATATACATGCACATTTTGGGGATTTTGGGATGAATAACTTGATAAGAGTGTGCCTCTTGCTCCTACGTATCTCCTTTTAATCGGAGAAATCAAGTTTACGTAGTTCTGGACAGGTTGTTAAGTGTGAAGAAATGGACTATACATTAGGGGTCCAGAGGTTAAGTGACATTGAAAAGGAATGGACTATCCATTAGGCGACCATAGGTTAGGTGGCAATGATAAGGATCAGACTATCCATTAGGTATCCATAGGTTAATTAATAATGAGTTAGGAAGGAACTGTCCATTAGGCGTCCATAGGCAACTAACAATAGACTTTCCATTGGTGTCCAAGGGAGTTAAATGACATGTAACTGGAAAACTCAAGGATAAGTGCTAGAATGTCTTAAGGATAAATGCAGTGGAGAAGGCGAGACCGACTCATCTTTTGGTAGTGTTCAGAGGTCGGGACCGACTTGGCCAATCGAATCGGAAATGACATAGTTCTCAACTATATGGAGGCAGGACAAGTCTGTAATTCATCTAATGGAGAGATGCATTGAATTTAGAGGCAATAATTTAAAATGAGAATCGAGACTGACTTGATCCTCTCAGGAGCCAACTACATGTTGGCTAGCCTTCGTCTATAAATGGTGCCTGGAGTGACAATTTAGTGCATAACTATAGATAGTAACTCTCGATATGCCAAGTTGTTCTATGTTGACTTATGGAAATGTATATCTATGGAGTCTCGGTGACTAACTTGGTATCCATGAGTTTGATGTGGTTCAGTTTCCTGGACTTTCACCAGTAGCCCCCGCTTAGATTGTGCTCTGAATGCTCTTCACGACTTGATGTTACTCAACACTTAGGGAAGTTTCTCTTCTCTCTTAATACCAATTTTTTCGCTTCAATTCTTTCCACTCTTCCTTTTGAAATTTTTTCCGACCCCTTCTTCTTCGTGTTTGAGTCTTTTATAGGCTACCCTTGAGGTCACCTACGCAGCAGATTTTGTCATGTGTGTTAACCCCTACCCTTTGATTCCTTCCTTTTTCCTTTCTCGCTAATGTCAAGGGTTGCTTAAACTGTATATCGGGTTGTGACACGTCTTCTTCAAGTCGTGACACATTTTCCCCTTGAGTTCTACTCCTTGTCATTTTCTTCCACTTTTTAGGTTACTTTTAGGTAGGCAACAAATTAGGGACAAAAGGTTCGCATAGATTTTTGTCCCCTCTTACTGACCTGGTTAGAAGTGGGGCCCCACTACACGGGATTTATAAGATTCTAGTCCCCTTATGCCTACCTAAACAAATTTGGGGTCCCACAAAGATTGTCAATTAAAGTAAAGGATTGAGCAACTTGTGGTTAAATTTAGCTTATTATTTATTTTTACAAAACGATTAAGAATAGATTGTAATTTTATTTGAATTGTTATAAGCTTTTCTGTCACAATTGATATTAACGTTTAATTAGTTCCTCTCATGTTAAAATTATTTGGTATGATATATGTGATTCATTTGAAGTGCTGTGAAACTATATTCACTTGATTTTGCAAAGCTAACAAAAGTTTGAAGCTATCTAAATTAAGGAAGGTCAAAATTTCTTGGAGCTATGCACTTTGCCCATTGACGATATCATTGTATTTTACCTTAGTTGATGTGATTACAACTTGTTTGTTGTATTTTTCATGTTGTTACGTAATTATAATTTGATTAATTTGCATTATATTTGTTACTTTATATATATTCTCAGCTTGCTGAGAATGTTACGAGACATTAATTTGAAATTCATTCGGTGGTTATTATATCAGTTAGATGATTAGCAGATTAGTTTTGTATATATATAGGTCATGGTGTAACCTAACTAATTGTGATGACTCTTTTATTCTATATACAATTCCACTTTTTTTTTTTATCTTTTCATTTTAGACTTAGCTATGTATCAACACAAACGTAAATATCCATTGAACTAAACTGATAACTAATTTCTCTTCTCTTTTGCTAATTAATCTCATTGATAAAAACTTTAGTGTACTGCATATATGTTGAAGCCTCAGTTTCCGTCGTCTCTTCTCCCTTGAACTTCAAAGTTAGAAGTTGACTTTCACGCTTGAGAAACAAAATTCTCTAATTATTGACCTTCCACTCATGTGAAGTATATACAATAATACATGGCCCCATGTGCAGGTGCAATATAATGACATTTGCATTGACTCCCATAATTGTTTTTTTTAATACTTAAGTGTTTTTCAAATGAGACCGGAAACCCATTGGTATGTATATTCACAGCCAGATCTTCAATATGTAGTGTAAGTGTATAATTAACCACAATCTAACAGTTTTTGTGCATGTGCCTTTTGCATATATAGTACAATAGATCATATACGAAAAAGGACTTGCGGCTTGCCTGATCCAAGATTTTCATGGCTACAAGACAAGAAACGACCATGGCTTGCCTCATTAACCATTGTAATTTACTATATTTTAGATCCCTCGTACCGAAACTGACGATTCTCCTTAATTTCCTTGTAGAGGTAACAAAATTTTAGTAAATTCATATATAGACTATCTGTTTCTTGTATTAAATTCTAGCAATTGTTTGTACTACTATTGGTCACTAATGAAAATTCTACAAACACCCGTGACTATTAGGGATAGGACTTTCGTGAATGTTATCACTTCAATTCACATTTTTGGTCATTCCGGTCAAAATCATTACGATAAATCAAGATTAATTTCTAGAAAGTTTTGAATTCAGAAATCAAAATCTATTTGATTTCTTCAGGTTCGATCTCCAAAATAATTAGAAACATTCCTCGATTAATATTTTTTTAATGTATTAAAGATCCCATAATTAGTTTGTTTTCTTCTTCTTTTTTCTTTGAACGGAATAAAAAAAATATAAGAGCAATATTCTTTGTATAAAAATTTGGAAACGACATTGATTGATTCTTTGAGTTTTATGAAATATTTTTTAGATTTTTATGAAATATTTTTTAGATTTTTTTTATTTACACCAAAATATCTCCCAAATAGATGGTGAAAAACTAATTTCTTCAAGGCGTGAAGATTAATTTCAGCAAAACTTATCTATCAAACTCTTAACAATCAAACTCTTGACAAAAAAATTAGATAAAAGACTCTTGACAATATGCTAAATGGACCTAATTATTTACTAATTGGGTGAAATTTATTAGTGAAATATTTTTAGATGTGTATATGAAAAAGATAAATATAATATTTAAAATTTAATGTTCAAATAATATAACTCTAAAAATAAGAAACTCCATTTGAATATTTTGATCAGAGAATTGTTTCTCTTCAAGTAAAAAACGACGATATTTTCACTATAAAAAAAAAAAAAAAAAAAAAAAAATATATATATATATATATATATATATATATATATATATATATATATATATATATATATATATATATATATATATATATATATATATATATATATATATATATATATATATATATATATATATATATATATATATATATATACTAATAGATTATTTCTTTTGCTCTGCACTTAATTACTAGAATACTTATTTTGCATACATAGAATAGTTCTAACATAGATTTAATTATAATTATAACGAAAATGACTCTCCGTATATAGGTACTAAAGGTACGAGAGTATTAAGATTAAAAAGTAAGTTAAGGAAAAAACTAAAAGATCTCTATATTGATAACTAAAAATAACTTTTTTTATTGAATGAATAGATAAATATATGTATTGGTATAATATGTGAGTTATATAAAATATACATCTTTTATGATTATATGGTAACTATTTTATAATTGAATAACTAACTTTTAGTTATTATTATTTTTTTAATTTTGATAATACATTATCAAAACTATTAAATTATTTTAAATTTACAGTATAAGGATTAATTTAGAATATTTTAAAGACACAATTTTATAATGTCTAATTTTATTAAATAGAAATCGAAATGAATGTAAAAAGGAGGATGTATGCATGGAACATAATTAAAAACATAATTGCATAACTAAATTGTGTAGAACAAATTTAAGAATGAAAAGAATTACAAATCATTGATCAATGATCCAATCATTTAGTTGAGTTATCACAATTCCAAGGTGTAAATTCATATCAACTCAAAATTTCTTAAAATTCATTAGATAATCATCTAACATTCACCCATACAAATTGATATCACAATCACAATCTCTAATTAGTTGAATTCAAGCATAAATAATTGGCTGATTTAGGCAATCAATTGATTACTTAACATTTACTAGATTAGATTAATCAATCTTAATCTAACACAATCTAAAAGTTAAAGTGAAGTCATAATCATGAAAATGGATCAAGAATTGGAAAGAAAACAAGACATACAATAGAATTCACAAAAGAGAGAATTAAGAACTCAAACCTAATTGCACTCATGAAACCTTGAATTAATAAGAGAGTTTAACCTTCAATGGCAATTGCCACAAAAGTGAAGAACCAAAATGCATAGAAAACCGTAGAAGAGACAAGAGAAAAAACTTGTGATCCAAGAAATCTAAAAGTGTAAAGTGTGTTAAAGTGTCTAACCATTTTATAAACTAACTAAACTAACTAATACATGCTCATAATACTAAGGAAGGTGATCAAGATTATAGACTTTCGTGGCCCAATGGCCAACCAACAAGAGTTCCAAAAATTAGGTCAAAATCTACAAGGGAAGGTCCAATAGAGTGCGTGTATTTGTTATAAGGTGTTGTTCCCATAAAATGGTATCTTGAGGTGTCAAATGATGTGTAGCACCCAAGTCTAGGTACCATGCAAGGTCATAGAGAGTTTTTGGTATAGCATGAGTGTTGTATAGGTAGAAAATGGATTAGAATTGCTTACTTTATGTTTTTCAATTCTTCCTTCAATATTCATCAACAAATTTAATTTCAAGAATAGCGTAAGCATCAATCCAAGAAATAATAGATGTAGTGATTGGATCATACTCATTTAGCAGACCATCAAGAATGATTTCAAATGTGCTCAGTATTATCAATTGATGAGCCTACAACAATTAGGGTGTCCCCAATCTTCTTAATAGAAAACAAGTAATCATTTATTCCTCTTGTTTTCTTGATGTTCTTTAACTGAATTTTCTATTAGCTAACCTTTTCTTGTGTTTATGACGCAAAATATACCTAGAGTTTGGTTCAAATCTAGCATGTGAATTCACATCCAACTATTCTGGTGTGGAGATTCAAAGACATCAAGACAGGGAGCCATGTAAATACGTATTGATCTTGTTACTCCCAAGATTCATATATTTTGTTCACTTTTCCTAGTTGTTCATCTTCATCATTCAAGAACCTTGGTGACATTCTCTTGAATTTTCTTCTGAGATAAACTTTTGTAGCTTGTGAGCTTTGATTGTGCCCATGATTTATATTTTCCATGTCATGAAATTGTCATTATATAACTTTATTAAAATAGGAATCATTAGGTGAGAGATAGTAACAAAAGATTGCATAACAATAGAGTATAAAGATTAAAAAGAAAGTTAGAGAGAGAAAACTAAAAAATAACTTTTATATTGGTTGAATAGATGACTATATTGATACAATATGTAAGTTATATATAATGTATTATACTTATAAAATAATTTCTTTATAACTATACAACTAATTTTAAGTTATTATTCCACTGCAATTAATTTTAACATAATATCTCTTGGAAATATATACGTAAAGCATCACAAATATACAGATACAAACATGGACGTCTCTATGAAATATATGGTGCATATCATCGTAGGTTTCAAATGTTTTTTTTCCAGATTATTTTTACAATAAGACAAAAACTAACCCTTTCTGTTTTTCTATGTTAATAACATTATACATGTTTGGACATGTTCAAAAATTTCTAATCAAATTTAACATTTTTCAAACTAAATAGACTCAAGTCAATCTTTTACCTTTAGGTTTAGTTAGACGGATTTGCAAGTTTATTCATATCCACATCCTGTTAAAAAAAAAAAAAAACCTTCAATTCATAGCTGAACAATAAACACATTCTCATATCTTTACTATATAAAAATTGTATGCATTAAGGTAACTTAAGAGACATCTTCAAGTATTAAGTATTAAATTAAATAATTAAATATTAAGTAAATTATGTGTACAAAATGGGTTAGACTTCTCAAGTCAACTCATTTAATCTATTTTTCTATTTGCATAGTAGTGGATTGATAATTGTAATCCACCAATCTATTTCATGCCCTCTTTAACATAAAAAAAAAAAACTAGTTGGAGTGAGTTAGGGTAGATTAATTTGTAGGTCAATCTCTTTTTTTTTTAATAAAAGTTCTAGTTAATAGTTATGTTAATAGTATTTTATGTTTTTCTATTGTATCTTAATTTAATTAGAAATATTTGAAGTAATAGATAATATTTATACAAATATATGTTTGAATTATCTTATTTTTAATTATTTTTTAAATTTAATATGCCAATTTACCAACTTATTTTTTTTTCTTTTAATGAATCAACACGCAAATAAGTATAATGATAAAAATTTTGACTCACTTTATAGAAGAGAAACAACCCAAGTGGTAACGAATTGGCTTATTTTGTCACTTGCTAGGTGGGTAAATAGAGCAGAAAAAAAGGTTGAATGCAATAATAAAGATTAAATCACGGGTCCAAAACCAACAAAATAATGAATTTCTTAAGTATGTTATGAAGAATTTGAATACTGATTAGATGCATCAAGAAGTAATACTTACTTTATTCCCAAAAAAAAAACATTTTATTAAAATTTTATTTCAAAGGAATTAGTTTCTGACTATCGATTAAAAAAATATTCTTGTATAAAAAAAACATGGGTTCAAAGATGGAAACATTTGTTGCCAATCCACGGGTAGAATCTTAGTGCTATCCGAACATCCAGTACATGCATAATATATTCGTATTTATACTCTTTCTTTTCACGATCACATTTCTATTATAAAGAAGGAAGAAAAAAGAGTGCAGTGCAATATGACTAACACCACTGAATTATGGACTATGGTCATATTAATTCCGTTTGGTTTTCTAGCTCAGTTTTGGACCACCATGATAAAGACCATCGCTTTCTCCTTTGTCTTCTTAGCGAAGAAAACGGTGGTGGTTCTGATATAGGAAAATGCCACGCTCTTATCACCTCAATGTTCAAAGAGTGTGGACATATATAAGCTTTGGTTTCTCTGAGTAGCTCCCATCAATCCCCTGAATAATGAAGCAACAACAAACTATATTGTTTTTTTCTCTTCTCGTTCTTTCTTCGTTCTTAGCTTTTCTCCTTATCCTTGTACTACCAAAATAACGTTGTTTCTTTTCAACTGAACTGACTCTTATACTCTTTTTTTTCTTTCCTACCCAATTAGATGCTGTTAATGAGATTTGATCAGACAAATGCAACGTAAATGGTGTGTTGAGAACTGCGTCTAAATTCTAAAAATATGAATCAAAGATTTGAAATTTTAAAACAGTCATCGCCTGAGATAGAATTGCCTAGAGTAACCTTTAGTCCTCCTTAGACTCTCTGTCTTTGATGATTGTTTTGAATCCTTTACTTGGGTTACTTCATTTTCTTATATACTTGTCTTCCCTATTACCTTTCTAGCTATCACTCGGAAATCACGCATTGTCCATCCCTGACACCTTTTTGTCTTCAGCACGGCATCTCCTGACACTTAGAACCCGTACCTCGTACTGGTTCTGTCCAGTGCTAGGCGTTGTTTAACCTGCTACTTACTGTCTGATCTGGTCAAGCATAACACGGGAAACAACTCGAGATAGTGGGTTAACGTGGGCATTTTAGGCGCAACCAAACACACGGTACATCTACTCCCAAAACCATAAGCATTGAATTTGAATTAAATGAACATGCTTCGATCCTTTCTTCAATGCAGTGTGTCCATGACGCTTCTTTTGTTACTGGCGTTTACGTGGTGCTGTGCCTGTTGATTAATATGAAAGGCAGTTTAATTTATGTGGGAACTAAAGTAAAGCATATCTTGGGAGGAGAATATCATTGGAGGAGAATAATCATTGTCCATCTATAAAGTTCACAGTTCGGAATAGAAGTTAGTCACCGGCTATAAAACCTGGATACTTAGTGCGATACAACACAAATACAACGATTGCGACAAATTTTTTAAAATTTCGGATTCCATGCATTCTAGATATGTCAACAAAAAATTATAGGAAAATTTATATAGATGTAAAATATTAATAAAGAAAGAATATTAATCATTTATCATTAATTCATAATTATGATCATCACAATTTATAAAAGATATTTGTGATTATAACAAAATATATATATATAATTTTATCTACCTCCTTAAAAGGTAGAATTGAGTTTAATTAAACTCCAAAAGTTAGCTTAAAGGATTAGGATTGTCCCCCAACTTATATATTATTTTCAAATATTATTTCCGGTGAATGTGCCACTATGGTTGTTTCTAATACACCCTTCCACTCTCACGTGTGGATAATAGACTTTTGCTATTCACATTTCCCAATTTATTAAGTGCACCTCCTTTTTTTTATATTTGTTATTATCAAAAATATCATTTTATGTAAAATAATAAAAATACTATTTTTGCATCCATCTTTACTATTCTTTAAAGTTTATTTTTGCATTTTCATCTTCATTATTGTTTGAACCCTAATTTTACACTTCATCTTTTTTACTCTTTAAACTCTAATTTTTATACTTCATCTTTCATTACTCTTTAATGATTTGTATTTATTTTAACCATTTGGTATGCTTATTGCATCAAACCTATGTTCATTTATTCAAATCTATGTCTTTGGTTTACATTTTCATTTTTATTGTACGTAACTTATTTATATTTTATCAAAAGTGTTTTTCCAAAAATTTATACCTATTCTTGAAAGTAATTTCCAAAATTGCTTTTAGTTATGAAACTTACTTTTTGAAACACGTATAAATTTTCAAAAAGACTGTTATGGTATTTTTTTATTTCATTACAATTTTTTCTTTTTTTTTCATAAACTAATATCTAATATAGCATACATAATCGAGGGCGCATTACTTACCTTTATCACCATCAAGTCACAAACTTATCCTAACTAGTAAAGAAACATTCGAGAAGAAAAATGTTAGAAAGAACTATAAGAATTATGGAAAGTCATTGAAAAAAATATCTATATGGAGAGGTGTATAGGAATAAAAGGACTTTAGTGAAAAAGAATTTATGAAAAACAAGGAGAAAGAGGGTAAATCAAATACATAATTATTTGAAAAAATAATTAAAAAAATATAAATATTTAGATAAAATCATATAGTAAAAAAAAAGAAAATATGTGTACTAAGAAATTTGAGATGTAAATATCAAAACCTAAATAATATGATAATCCTTACTTATAAATTATTTTCAAACTCTTTCTCTAACCAATATAAAACTTGAATTCTTTTTCAATATAACTACGATAGACACCATGTTCTCTCTTTTTTTTTTTTTTTTTTTAGATTTATGTCCGAAACACTTATATTATGAGGCTATGGTATACGATACCTCTAGTTCGAGTTAAACAACGTATATGGGTGTTTGCGGGGTTGAATTAAATCAATTTTAAATAACGTCATATGAATCAATCAATTTTTTATCATTCGACTGATTTGTTCATTTTAAAATTTAATTTAATTCAATCAAATTTATATTAGTTTAGATTAGATTGAATTACTTTTTTAAAGTTTATAAATTAAAATAAATTATAAAGTACACAAATTAATTTCGCATCAAATATCATATCTTATATACAATTCATAATCAAACAATTAACAACAATAATAAAGCCTTATATCACAATCGATTACGTAGATATCTAATCATTCAACTCAATTAAATACTAAAATTTTGAGAATGTTATTTATGATGGTTAGTAGGGATTTGCTCTGGAGACATCAACTTGACCCCCTCTAGATAACCTCTTATCACCTTACCCACTTAATCATCTATTTTTAGGGTATCATTTTTTAGAATATATTTTTTGTGTTTATTTCTTTATTATATCTTTGATTACATCACATTTATCTATTTTTTATTTTCTCTCTTTATTGTGCAAATAGTATTTCTATTTAATTATTAATATACTATAAAGTGCCTAAACATTCCATCATAAACTATCACGACAAATGACTTTTAAAGTTAACCAATAAAGAATAATACTGGTTTTATGTTGCGAAAAAGTGGGTGAAGAGAAAACTTTGTTAAAAAAAATACTATAAAAAAAAAGAATAAATTTGCTTATACCCATTTAATTATTTAAGTACTTAATATGATCCTAGATACACGTCCATTAGTTGCAAGGCAATTCCATTAGTACCTTTTTTTTTCTCACAATAATATCTTTTTTTTAACTCTTAAAATACCATTCTTTCTTTTCACTTTTATTTTTCTTATCTCCTTGCAACCTTTCACTGTTTTGATACAAGAAACTATTACATAGTCTCCAACCATGGTGTGTACATGGTCTTAGTCAATCTTCATGCAGTATATGATTAAAATTTTCAATTTACAAAAAACATTAATAATATTTATCTACATATCATATAAAATTTGGTGGAGACCATGATGGTCATAGATCATGTAACATTTTTTCCCTCTGCACCCCTTACTATTATATAAATATCCTATTATACAAATATAACAGCAAATGGACATTGAATTAACGTAATAATGTGTCTGGAACTTTTCGGTTCTGAAAATGTAAAAGTTCAGTTTTAACACACTTCTAAAATTTAGTTTTTAAAAAATGTTAAAAATTTTGCTCTTCTATAAATTAGTTTCCAGAAACTGAAATCCAACATTTTATTTCCAAAACGGCGTTTCAGAAATTAGCTTCAAGAAAGAAGTACTTTTGAAAAAAATATATACTAAAATGCAGAATATACCAAGAGATAAAAAGAAGTGCAATTAGAATTAGAGAATTACCCACAGCTGTGCACTTGTACATGACTATTCGGAGTAATCTTTCAAAGAAAGCCGACTGTTGACAAGACCAGGAAATAGAGAAGAAAAGCCCATAAAAATATTATTTTTTTGACGATGACAAAGCCCATATATACCTTGCAAAAATGAGATAAAAAATTGTCTGTACGTTAAACTAAATTCGGTGCATCCAACAACAATATACCTCTCACCCAAAACGACATCGAAAAATAAGTCAATAATTACCAAGAAAAAGTACAATGAGCCAAATCTAACCATGAAGGTGAGAAACTCTCGAAAGCAACGCCCAGGAAATAGGTTACGATATTTCCAATTCCTCCTGAACAAACGGGGGGAAATTTAACAACGAAAAATTAAGAGGGAAATAAAAAATCGTAGTTATTTTACTGACACTGATAATGTTATCAGACATTTGGATTACCATGGCCTTGGCTCTTTGCCTATTATTATCGCCAGATACGTTAAATGCACAACATCCGCCTCTCCATAGTTAAACCACCTCAACGAGCAAGTTTAGCTGCAAACATCTATTTCGATTTATATATTTTTAACACTACATATTCTTTTCCCGGGTACATGAAAAATAAACAAAAAAAGCACAAAATTTGTTTGACCGCTCTAAGGACCAGTTAGAGGCAATAAATTTCAGTATAAAGGACCATCAAAATTTAGTATGCAATGTGAAACTGGGTGGGTACCCTTGCTTAAGCTTCTCACTACGCCGTAGCTTAAATGCTATACAAGTAAACCATTAATCATTATCCTGCAAAAAATAGAACAGGTCCAATCAAATTACCACCAAAAATTTAAACACACCCCTTCAGGTAGACAACTTTGAAGCTTTAAAAGTTTAAACATCAAACTAGAAGACACACTAACATCAGATAATAGGCCGTACCAAATTGGTGGCAATTGCGTTCTCAGATAAGCATTTGGCATGAATGATGGGACCCACATTTCTACAGTCAATATCACTATTGATATCTGAGTAGTTCATGTAAACGGCCCCTTTGAACATCCACTCGTTCCTTTCCTGACAGTACACATCTTCAAATAGCTCCCCACACAAGACACATAGGCACTGGTTTTCATCTGCTAGAATCATCGTATCCAATTGACTGCTGTCTGTTTTTTTGTCATCATGTACATCAACAGAGTTGGTAAACTCAAACTCAGATGAATATTCTGCCTTGCCAGCAACCCAATCACTTGACTTTGCATACCAACCTCTTGATCCCTTAATTAGACCATGCTGTTCTCTTGTGGCATGCCACTCCAAGTGTCTATTCAACTGTTCTTCTTGTTTAAGCCTAATACTGCAAATTTTGCAATGATGAGGGAAATCATCCAATAATTCACTAATTACAATTGGATGGAATTCTCGAATTACGCTAGGTCTAAAATCGAAGCCAATTAGACTTCTGATTTCTGTGCTAGTTGATTGAGGCAAGGCAAGCGAGGTTTTTGTAGCAGCATCTACCTCATCTCTGGATGATACTGGGACAGCTGCAGAACCAGAAACTGATGTAACTGGTAAAGAGCAACTGGCGGTAATGATTTCAGTTTGATCTTTGGATCCCATCGGCACCTCGCTTGGTACCACAGTTGGCGATTCTGTTTCGGCAGATATCAAACCCTTTGCAACCAATGAGCTTAAAAGGTTTGCAATTGGATTTAAGTTATTATTATTGGCAGCATTTAAGCTCGGAGCTGAGGAATTGCTCACATTAGAGGAAGCAGGTGGTTGAGTAGAAAGCCTTTGTGGTGGTTGTCCAGCCTTTCTTTGAGGTTTTTTAGGCAGTGTAGATGAATCATTATGCAGAGGATCTAATGAAGATGGAGATGCAACTGCAGACCCTGAAGAAATTAATGTGGTAGGAGAAGACCTACCAGACCGAATTGGCTGAAGCCCAGACTGAGATGGAAGCTTCCTTGGATCCAGATTATTGGTAATTGATTTCTTGGGGATGATTCCACTCTTGACAGCTGCAGCTGACAAATTATTTGTGGTCGACTGTTCTGAATTTTCTTTGGCTAATGAAATTTTAGACTGGGGCTGCTTAGTTTTAGCAGTAATTTCAGTCTGAGAAGGGCCCAGATTATGTTGCTGAAGCTTTGGCCGATAAGAAGTTACAGAAGATAATGGGCCATGCATGTCCTTTTCCTGTGATATTCGCAAGTTACCAACTGGAACAATGGGACGAAGGGTAGGTGAGGGATCTCTAATATGTTGACTTCTCGGACCTCCCAAAAATTGAGACGTTTTGATATTCTGTGGGATTTCTTGCTCAACCAAATTTTGCATTGAATGAGGGTGATGTACTGTTCCCAGCAGTGGTGGAGACTGCTGTCGCAAAGGTGACTTCCCGGAAGGGGATTCAGTTTCCCCAGAATTGAATTGTCCAACAATTTTGTCCATTCCTACTACTGCATTTGGTATAAAAGATTGGGTCCCCTTCTTGACAGCCAAAGGACTTGCATTGGCTGGTAAGCCACTAAGAGTGGACACAAATCCTTCGGAGTAACCTGGCTTCAGATTCAACTTATCAATTGAGTGGTCCTTCGGCAATTGCCATGATGGTGGATGGCCCCCAAAACCAGGTAGTTGTTTCTTAACAGTGGATATTTCTCTATCAACCTTTGTCCCAAAAGGGCGGGTGATTTGGAGGTGATCTTCACCTTCCTGCACATGGAAAAAATAAATCAGTCAAGTATATCCAATAAAATATACATGTAATTTTATCATTATATCAATTTATGGAGCATCTGTAATTTAAGGCTTGTAATTAGGGATTAAGTGGTTTCATTATTAGGGTTAGAATATTTGGGAACCAGGAGGATACCGTATGCCAAATTAAATTCGGGTTTTATTTCTTAGTTTGTATTAGGATCTTTAGATATTTAGTTTGCATTGCTCGGCTTTGATAAATCAGTTTGTTTTAATCAACAAAATTAGGCATATTATCTATCCTAGGGAATTCAGCTCTAGAATTGATTATCAAAGAAGTTTTTTGTTTCTAAACAATGTCTCTTGGTCCCAATTCTATTCTACATCAATGTGATAACAAAAGTTAAATATCAGGGCCAATTGCATATTACCACACTATTAATGTGATTTCTGGAATTTCAACCATCTTTCAAGATAGGGATTGATTTTCATAATTAGAAGAATTAAACAAAAAATGACTTTTTAAGGGAAAAAACAAGGACTCTATATGATGTTCTAATTGTACAAAAAGTGATAAGCCTACAAGTGGAATCTTCTGATCAAAATTAGACACAGTTAACTGGTCTAAGTTGTTTTGTCAAAAATTACTTGTGGGATAAGAGCTTTACAAATTAGCAAGAGTTGTTATTAATTTGGACAACATGGGACACTATGCCAAAGAAAATCATGTTAAATCAAAGATAAATGTAGTTCATTTTATAAATTAGGAGAAATACTGCAATTGGATGAATAAACGGCAATGTGCAACTGGCCCTTTCAGCAAGCTTACCAAATTTTCATCATCGGCCATCCATGACTCTGTGCCCAAACTGCTTGATACATTGGGTCCATGATCAGTCAAACCAGAGTTCATCTCATCCCACGTGAACTCCTCTTCTTCAGAAGTTTTCCAGTTACCTGACATCACATTGCTCTGTATGTTAGTTATGTATTGTCTTGGCTGACGATGTGCATCCAAGTACATGGACTTTGGTGCTTCATGATTTGAAAAGTTATGCTTGAGACTGAAAACATTTCTTTGCCCAGATATGGTCTCATGCCCTAAATCAATGAGCCTACTTCCAGTTCTTCCAGCCCCTGGGATCAAATTACTTGAAATACCAGAACTATACTCACTGCCTCCATATGATCCACTAATGCTCTTTTCAGGAACAGAATCATTGAATGCATCTCTATGTTGCTGATTGTTCTGCAATATACACCACTGCATTAAAATATGAAAACTCATAGAGTGAATAGTATAAAGAGGAAAAGAAAAACTACTTCACATACCTGCATGTTAATCCTAGGATCCAGCCATGGTCGTGCGGCACCCAAAGCTCTATCTGGCCTCTCCAAATCCTCATTTGAGTTTAAAATAGCTCCAGTCATATCATTAACTACTCCTTTACTCTTTATGACATAAAAAAAGCACATGGCAAAAGAAATAAGTACAAGAGAAGCAATATAAAGAAAGGCATGTAGCGCTAGCAGTATAAGTATGGTGGATCAAAAGACTTGAGTTGTGAATCAGATTTAAGATACAGTAAGAAAGTGAAAACAGAAATCTAAAATATGTATACGAAAATAATATGAAGATGGCATCACAAAATATTACTTTTAACTAAAGTCTAACAAGGTTAATAGCACATTTTCACATGTCAAACAATAAACAGAACCACAAAATCAGGATAATTCATTATTAAGAATAATAAAGAAATTCAAAGTAGTTTGTTAATGGAAAATTCCAATTCAAATACACTTATCGCAAGAATACTGTATAGTGTCTCAATCAAGATCAAAAGTTGATGCCAATAACATGTCTCCCAGTCCTGTTTCATCATCCAAGGAACACATGACTGCAAATTTTAATTCATCAAATAAAAATTCTGTAACACTGTCCAATCTTGATTGATTCCTATCAAAATCCAACATTTCAAACCTCTTTAACGGACAAGTTTTTGGTGCAATGGTTTCACCTACCCTACTTGACTGCTGAAGACGCTGCCTTTCTAAATACTTGGGATTCACATGGATACTATGAGGAGGGCGCTGTGACTGCAAATCACTCCTAACTGTAGCAGATACCAAAGCTGAACCATTGACTGCAGGTGCAAAGCCAAGTTCCTTCTCAATCATCTGAAGGGACTGAGGAGGGAAGACTCCTTTCCAAGTTCCAAAAAGATGTTTCATACTTGAATGGACAGAAGGATCAACCTGTCTGTATGCCTTGCAGAATACCTAAAATGTAAAGTAGTAGTACCTAGTTAAAAATAGGTGTATATAATTAGAAAACATACATCACAGGAAAAATGCAAAGGGAAAAATTGTTTCCATTTCATGATAAATAGATCATTCATTTTCAAGGGAAATGCAAGAATTCCTACAATCACATGATTCATGTTACTAACTTTTATCGGAACAGTTCAGTATAAAACTTCATAACTTCACAATCTGAAGGATTCATCGTAGACAAAAATAAGTATATCAAGACAAAGACGTAAAGGTAAATGGTTAAGATAATAAGTATCTGACCTCAGGTAGTTTGGCAGCAAAATATTTTATATAATCCCGCCCAATGTTCTTCACGATACTGTCTAAGAGATAGAGAGATGGCAGTTTTTGATCACTTGGAACCTGGAATGTCGTTAACTATTTCAGTTAAATGAGACATTTTTTCATAATACTGAGACCATTTTTTCATAATACAAAGACTCAATGAGAGAAATAAGACTTCCCTGACAGATGCAAACAAGGAAAACAACTGAAATCAACAATAATATATTCTAATCAGAAGTTAGCATCAAATTTCACCAAAAGTGGACTTCAGTAATGATTGAGACTGAGAACTGTTTAGGGTTCACTTCTTTGCCCGTGTTGTAATTGAAAAAATCCATGTTTACCATGATTTTTAATCTCCTTGGCATACAAATGAAGAAAACACCAGGCAAATTGTGGAGTACCACTCCCCAATGGAAAGCTAAGTTTTACATTCTCTTAAGGCGCAAGGCAGAGAGTACCACTTGAGAACCAATCTAATCACATCTACAGGGCAAATGAAATGAAATTCAATTTCAACTAATCACGAATAGCCCTTTTCCTACTAGCATAAACCTAGGTAGAAGGTAATCCAATTCATAAAGGCATGATATGACAAATCAGAGATAAGAAGTCGAATTGCTCTTTCTTTATTCGAAATTTGAAATTAGAAATCTATTACAATTGAATTCACCTCTATAATGTTAGCACAAACAGCGGCAGCAATTGCCTTGGCAGCAGATTGGTTCTCTCCGGCAATAATAGTGAGGTTGGTAATTATCGGCTTCGAATTGAAAGTGAGCTCAGAAAGCGCGGTCTTATACTGAGACACAAGCTCTTGGTGTGGCGGAGGCTGAGGCTGGTACCCACCCCCGCGACCCGAATCGCTGCTTTCGGAGTCTCTGTCATTTGTTCGAAACCTCGTAGACGCCAACGTAGTAACTGTCCCAGACCCTTGCTGTCGTTGAGGCAACTGTCGGGCGCTCAGTTCGTCGATCAATCTGGGCTTCTTCGGACCCGGTTCTCTCGATCTATCCAACGATCTACGCGTGTTCTCCATGCTCGTACAAACGAATCTAAAACCCTAATCCTAACCCTAATGCGCTCTCAATTAGATTTGCAGCATGAAAATAGCATCCCGAATCACAGCGAGGGAGGGAGGAAATACAAGTTCTGATTTAAAATTGTACGGTGCGAATTGAGATAAACCCTAATCCTAATTTACATGAATTATATTATAGAAAATAAAACAAAAGAGGGAGAGAGGTGGAGGAAGGTAGAAGGAGCTAAGTGTTATTTTTATATGTAGGCTGCGATTGGGATTATGTGTGTGAATGAACGCCACCAGTGAAGAGTGAAGCTCGCTTCCCTTCCCACATTCAGATGTCAAATTTTTATTTTTATTTTTATTTTTATTTTTCACCATGTTATATTGTGTCTAGCATTCATTGATTTTATAGGAGATTAACATTTGTTTGAAACATGAACAGCTATCTTCAGTGAGTATTTTCTCAGTATTGTATTTTTTGATTTACAACATTTAAATATAGAATTTTACTTTAAAATTTTGATATTCTATCTAGTTTGACTAACTTAGTATTGGTAATTATTAGATTAAATTCATTTATTTTTAAGAAAAAAAATCAATTTATACTTGTAAATTATATTAACTTTTATACTATAAAAAAATTAAATATGATTTTTATTAATTCAAATATTAAAGATATAAATTATATTTATAGATTTTAGATAAATGTTCTTTGAATATTGAGATTTGTTTTAATCTTATCTAAATTTTTTGTGACAAAAAAATTATAATTATATACTACTTTATTTTTTTTTCAAATTTTATAAAAATTAAATAATTGCTTACTTTTATATATTTTAAAAATATACATTATGTCAATATTAATATACTTTAATAAAATATTAAATAATTTTGAATTAATATAAATTTTTTATATGTTATATATATGATTAGTAACTGAATCTCTCATATTATTATTATTATTATAATTATAATTATATATATATATATATATATATATATATTCATTCATCTTGGTATCATATGTTTATATTTTTGTTATATCATTTACACGAAAATATTGTCTCTATTTTTTAATCTACCATTTGCTATATCATTTAACATTTTAGTCAAATTTAGTCAACTAAAAGTAAAACTTTTATCTCGCCCAAACAAAATTAATTTCATAATTGAAATAATTAATTTTAGTTGCAATATTTTTAATTAAGGTAGATTTGAATAGAAGATTATTTTTAGATTTAAATTAAGTTAATTGTGAATATTTTAGTAAAGTTAGTTAAACCTAAAGGTGAAATAATATTTACATTTGAAAAATTTAGAAAAAATAGAACTTGAAGATAATATTATTTTAAAATATTTGTAAAACTGTCAAGTTAAAATACCTTAAGAATCTCTTAAAATAATTTTTTAAATTAAGAAAGAATTATTAGAAATTAGGATAATTAAATAAATATGAAATTGAAAATTGATTATATTTAAATTTTGTATGAAGAAATAAATACTAAAATATTAATTATCTAATTAATAGGTTGAAATATAGCCATAAGATATTTTCGCATAAAACATAACAATATATGTATTAAGTATAGAGGTTAATTTAATCATGTAATGTTTAATACATAAGAAAATTTTTAGAATTGAACACAAAATTGTCCAAATTTTATTTAGGTGGATTAAATATGTTGAAGACCTATTGAATGCCTCTTGTAAAATGTTGTTGTTAGAACTTACAATGGTCTATATTGACTATAACTTATGGAACTCCAGTACAATGTTATTGATTTTGTCTCCACAATAAAGTCGAATGTTTGAAAATATCCCTTAAAACACATGGAGTTTCATTTATTGGCTTGGTGATTTTAGCACCCAAACACATGGTAATCCATGTGTTGATATTATGGCTTTAAAGCCCAAACATGTGTTAGATAATGTTAATATTCACTTAAAGGGAATTGAAAATAATAAAAATTAAAAGGAGACCATGAACATGTGTATTTAGGTGCGTGGTTAATTGTTAGAAAACACGCACACACTTTATCATTTAACAAATGAGAGAAGGCTAGTGTAGGTCAATATTTTTACCTTGGATATACATGCATGTGATCGAAGGTCGTACATCCTCGAATTGTGATAGAAACTATTATACATATATCCTAACATAGTTGTGACCATTGCCACATATGAGAGCTTTAATATGTTCATCAAATGATTCACGCATGTGTCATGCTTTTAGACCAAAAGGGTCTTGTCAATGATGTTATAGCATGCCCAGAAACATAACGAGGTGATTGTTCCAATACAAACTTATGTACTTAGTAAAGTAAAGTTGATCTCATGCATGAGTTCATGCACATGCCTTGTTTTGTATGCACTAATGATTTATTTATGATATCACTGAAATGTATGGATGTACTACTGTTGTTGTATGCAACTAGTTAGCATTTTAATTGGATGCATGTTGTCTGTTAACATGTACTCCTATAGTGCATGTTTATGCATGTTTTTTCTTTTTGTTTGTGTTTGTGCAATAGTCATAATGTTCATTATCAAAGAGACTTGACCATGATTTTATGAGTATGGGGTTTATGTTGTCAGTTTGTAGTCAACTTTTTAAGAACTTCGAGAAAGACTTTTTCGAAGTCTCTCCAATTTAGAGTATAATGGGTCAATTTAAGAAATTATATTCATTTGTATTTTGATTTAATTTTTCTTATTGACGAAATATTTCATATATATTATTATTGGTTCTATGTATTAAAAATATTGTACTATTAGTTTGGTACCTGATTATGTTTTTTTAACTATATTGAAGGTAGTATACTGTTGTATTTATTATGCATAAATATTTTTATTAAGTATTCATATTGTGGTTACATCTGTTTTTTAATTAAATTGAATAATTTTTTATTAAAATTGAATTGATTCACTATTAATCTTAGTTAATTTAATATGACGTTACAAGAAAAGTATATAAACATGGGTCAAAGAAAGATGAAGAGTACAAACAACACATAAACAAAAATGGAGGCTTGTAATGAGTTTTCAAAGAATCTCAGGATTAATTATCACATTGAGGAGTGGGACATGTGTTTGAGAGACATGTCTCTAAATGTTGTGACATTATAACAAAGAATAACTAGTGAATCGTTCGTATTAGAAATTATACAAAAGGTAAAAAAATCCACAAAAAAACAACGCATGCAAAATAGTTAAGGCAATAAAATGCTAACAAGTATTTTCACTATTTTTCCCTTGTTCTAATTTAACTTCTCTAAAAAAAACAAAGTATTTGGAACTACAAAACTTGCATACAAAAACTCAAGCAGACTACTTTAATTATTTTTTCCTTCTCACGATTATTTCTTATCATTGTTAATTCATCTTTATTTTTAGGAGTTAATATACTTCTTTGTTTGAATGTAAGAAGAAATAGCTTAGAAAAAGAAAGATGAAAAAATAAAGAAAAAATATTAGATTTTTAGGTTATTTAGATAAAAAAAAGAAAATAAAAAAATAACAGTCATTTAGTTTGAGAAAAACATTTTATTAATATTTCTTATTTATATTTTTAATTACAAAGTTATCACTTTAGTTTTAAAATCTTGTATAAGAAATAGTGAAAATAAAAAAGCTATTTCATTATTTCTTATATCAACCTCTGAAAACAAGAAATAAGATAAAAATAAAATAAAATGACTAATTAAAATTGATTTTTTTTTCAAATTATACCATCCCTAATTTTTCTCTAAGCTTATTCGGTCGAATAAGAAAATAGGAAAAAAGAAGAAAGTGATACATAATATAATATTTTTTTAATAAATAAAATTTGAAAATATTATTTGTTATTAATAATACTTAAATTATAAAATATATTTTAAATTTAATAAATTATTGATAATCTTTTTATGGTTTTAAAAAATCTAAATTAAAACAGTATCAATATTTGTTTTAATAAAAAAATATTTTTAAATTATTCTTCATTTGTGATCGTGCATTCTTGAGACCGCCCAAAATTATTGTAAATGATTGGTGATGACTATTTTTAGTTGTCTCTATTTACCATGATGGTTATTGCTCGGACAACTTTCAATGAGTCATTTTTAGAAATTAGGATATATATTTCATACTCACACAAGTTTTCTCACGTTTCTTTGTATTTGTTAATCGTAAAAGCTACTTTTTTTATTGAACTTCTCTTCATTGCACTTCTACTGTAAATTTATATCCATAAAAAAAAGTAAGGGTTCATGATCATATTGGTTTCATTAGAAATTAAATGCTCATTAGTCCCTTTCAAGTAATGAAAAGAATAGTCTAAATAAAAATATGACATGTTTGAAAGAATGGGACCTACATGCTTATAATTTGTTTAGACCTAACATATATCATTAGAATAAATACTATATAGACCGTCCAATAAACACTCATTGAAAATTGACAATGTTGTGTAGTGAAAATATCAAGATAACATGTTTATAAGGCAAAAATATACAGGTGGTTCAAAATTCAAATGATTTAACCTAACAAAATTCCTATAGCACCTATAAACTCAAATTTAAATTGAGCACAAGTTGTATTAAATGAAGGGTAATTGACTAAAGGTGGTAGTTTTACGAAACATTATCAAAGTAGGACTATTTTAAAATATATTATCCAAGTGTTGCGATAATACTTGAAAATTCTAGTCACACAAAAGTTTTCAATTTCATATTTGATATATTTTTTTAAAAAATTTTTGAAAGTTAATGCCACGTGGAAAACATGTGCCACTAGAAAGTTGATAAAAAATTGTGTACAAAATGCTAATAGTAATTTTATGTTATAACTCTTGTATTTAAAAATAAGAAAATGCACTTATTTAAAATCTCCATTACTAATATAGGTGTTTTTCATTGTGCAGGCTTTCACTATTGTCAACTAAAATATCATTATAGTAAGTGTTTTCTTTATCTTTTAAAAAAAATTGTACTAATTTAACATAATGTTAGTGACATTTCCCCCCTTATGAATACATCTAGAATTCTTCCGCATTCCACACACCTAGATCATATTTTTCTTTCACAATATTCTACATGAATTCCACACTTGTTATGGTGTATTGCAATGAACAAATTACAACAAATTCTAAAGGAATTATCTTTAAATGTGATCACTGCAATTATTTAGAATAAATGAAGAAATCAATTTAATGCTTTTAAGAAAAAAATATAAAGACATCAATTTAATGTTTTTAAGAAAAAAAAACATGATAACATTAGAGGTAAAAGTATCTAAAGAGGAGATGATATTCATTATCGATACTCTATATTACTAAAGTATAATTATATTAAGTATGATTTTCTAAAACTTGAACAAGACAACGATGTGGCATAAAAATGATATCTATCTTTATCCAATATGCCAGTAAAAGTAGAGTTTTCAAATCAGTGTAGTTTTTTATTTTTTAAAATAAAACACTTACAACTATTGCGTTGTAGTTGGTGTGACAAACTATGCACATAAAAATGCTAATGTTACTAGCATTTTTCAATCAGTGCAATTTTAATAAATAAATAAATAAAACATCATTATTGTTAGTGTTTTGTACATGTGGACAACATATAATATTATCCATTCATTTTTTTGTTTTTTTAAAAATTCTGACATAGTAATCAAAACTATTGTTTTTGAATATTTATTGTATCAAACAATCCTATATGTTTGTCCTAGTTTGGCCAATCACCCTAAGATGAATGAGAGGGAAGTACGTATAAGTACAAATACTAATTGTGTAGTAATTTTGATTCTAATACAATTTCACAAGACATCAAAATTTGGAAAGATAAATTTGATTATTTTAAAGTGAGTACAAGTAAAATAAATAATTTCAGTGATTTATGAAAAAATTGAAGCTTTATATTTTAATATATATATGATTTAACTAAAATTGATTGATACAAATGATAGTTATTTATGTTTCTTAACTAAGATATTAATGGTTCAAACCTAATTTTAAGTATAAAAAAAAACTACATTAGATGGAGAAAATTTTAGCATCTTGTTGAATCACGATCCCTAGTTAAGTATATTCACTATTTTCAACTATAATTACTAAAATTTATTATTTTACTGAGTTACCTACTTTAAACGAACCAACTCTCCCAATTACATGAAATGATACGTGGGGATTTTATCTCAACAAACTGTTGTTTATAGGTGATTGTTTAAAAAGGTTAAAGTCATGTGTTGCTTAGTTTTATATATTTTCAAGCTTTTATAAATCATCTTTTGTTTTCAACCAAAGAAATGTGTGTTAATGGTCATGATATTTGGTGAAATGGATTTGTTACATTGTAAATCCAAACATTTTCTATACTTGCATTAATTATTTTGAAATTTTAATTTTAAATTTAAGCTTATTACCGGTGTTTTAGCTTAGTTTTGCTTATCCCAAAAGTGAGTTTTGAGTGTGAGATAAACTCATGTTATCCAAAAACAATGTTTATTTTATTTTTAAATTTATTTAATATTTTACCAGCAAAATAGATTAAAAAAAAAGCAGTAATGTGTCTACCAATGTATAACCAAACATACAAGGGACAATAATAGATAATAAACTTAATAGTTATCTACAAAATTTTTTCTTAACGAGTATAGCTTAATACAAATAATTACTCACAAAATTTAATTGGTACAAATATAAGTAGGAGTATTTTAGTATCCATAATAATACTAATACTAATAATAACATCCAATGTATAACCAAACATACAAGGAACGGTAATAGGTAATAAACTTAATAGTTATCTACAAAAAATTTTCTTAACGAGTCAAAAAATTTTCTTAACGAGTATAGCTTAATACAGATAATTACTTACAAAATTTAATTGATACAATTGTAAGTAGGAGTATTTTAGTATCCATAATAATACTAATACTAATAATAACATGTTACAATCTAGCATAGCATTCACATTAGGTAAAAGCAACAAATGAAGGGGGTTAAGGGATTGAAACCATACACCAATTTAAATGAGGGGATTTAGTAGTATTGACTACCTTATTGTAAGCAAATTCTATGTGGGATAGTCATTCTTTCCGAGTTCTTAAACTTTTAGGATTTAGTTACAATTTAGCATAACATTCACATTAGGTAAAAGCAACAAATGAAAAGGGTTAAAGGATTGAAACCATACACCACTTTAAATGAGGGGATGTAGTAGTATTGACTACCTTATTGTAAGCAAATTCTATATAGTGTAGTCATTCCTTCCAAGTTCTTAAACTTTTATCCATAAAACACCTCAAAAGTTAGAATAGGGTACTATTGGTAACCTCAATCTTACCATCTATTTAAGGACGGAAAGCAATAGAAAAAGAAGCTTAGTGTTAAGTTTTTTCCAAAGGGTTCTCCAAAAGTGACTAAGAAACTTGGAGTCCCTGTCAGAAACTATGGTCCTAGGAAGACCATGCAACCTAACCACTTTCCTAAAAAAGAGATTGACCACTAAATAAGCATCATCAACCTTATGGAAATGTATAAAATAGGTTATTCTAGATAGCCTATCTATAACCACAAAAATAGAATCTTTCCCACTCTTGGATCTAGGTAAGCCTAAGACAAAGTCCATAGAAAGATCTACCCAAGACATAGTAGGGATAGGAAGAGGTGTATAAAAACTATGAGGCTTAACCTTAGCTTTAGTAAGACCTACATACTAAATACCTATCACAAATATGGTGAACACTTATAAGCACCTATCCATAGAAAACAATGTCTTATAAGTTTTGTATTCCCTAAAGTACCTCATGAGACTACTTTCATGAGCCTTTTTCACCAGCAGTCCTCTAATAGAACTTTTTTGGGCACACATTTTTTTCCTTAAAGAGAAACTGATCATGTATGTAGAAACCTCCATTAGCTCCATTAGCACAAAGATCATAGATTTCTTTAAAAAAAATCATCTTTAAGGTAAAACTCTTTTAAGTGCTCAAACCTAGAAGTTTAATTTCAAGCATAGATAGCAAGGAATACCTCCCGGATAAGGCATAAACTACAATGTTAGATTTTCCTTGTTTGTTTTATGACATATGGGAATTGCTCTAGGAGTTCTACCCATTTGACATGTCTTTTATTAAGCTTATTCTGACTCCTCATATGTTTGAGTACCTCGTGATCACTGTGGATCACAAACTCCTTTAACAACAAGTAGTGCTGCCACACTTGAAGGGCTCTAACCAAGGCATAAAGCTCTTTGTCATAACTAGAGAAATTTATTAAGGCATTTTTATGTTTTTCACTAAAATAGGCTATGGGATGTCCCTCTTCAAATAACATTGGTCATACTCTCACATTGAAAGTATCACACTCTAGTTCAAAGGTTTTACTATAGTTTGGAAGTGCTAATATGGGAGCATTGGTAAGTTTCTTTTTTAGAGCTTGGAAAGCTCATTCCTAACTTTCTTCCCATCTAAAACCTACATCTTTTTCAACAATTTCATTTAAGGGTGCAACTAGGGTGCTAAAGTCATTGGTGGAAAGAAGGTGGGAGGCTTGGTGGAAATAAGTATAAAAGAAATTGATCAAGTGATGGAGAGTTCTAGTTGGAACTTGGAGGATCTTTCTCCTAAATCTCGCATGATGATGGAATATATGAAAAAGCTTGAAGAAAAATTTGGAAAATTGGAGGATAGATTGAAATATATAAAGGTTGATTCACAAAGTGTTAACGCAAAAATCCGTTAATGGGATCCATTGAAAAGTAAAGATGGTAAGAAAACAAAAAAAGAAAATAATAGTTGTGATGAAAATAGTGGTAATGAATGAACGGTGAGGAGGCATGAAAGACCTCATATTAATGATATTACTAAAAAAATCCTTGGAGTTTAATAAAAGGTAAAATTTTTCCTTTTAGTGGTAACGGTAATGCCGAAGAATATTACGATTGGGAATTAAAAGTAATGCAAAATCTAGATTGTCTTGATTGTGATGATTATACAAAGGTGAGATTAATAGAATTTTCTTTTGAAAGTTGTGCATTGATTTTGTGGAATGAGATCGCTTTGTAATGTAGAGGCTTGAGGAGAGCATCCATTGAGTCTTGGGAGGAGCTTAAAAAAGACATGCGAGATTGTTTTTACCTTTGTATTATAAACAAAATTTGTTTGTAAAATTGAAAAAAAAAGTATCAAGGTCCTATATCTGTAGATGAATACTTAAAAAAGATGAAATTAACATTTATTAGAGCTTAGATCGTTGAATCTCAAAAAGCCACAATGACTATATTTCTAAATTGACTTAATAAAGACATTATGGAATTACATGATTTTACTTCTATTCTTATGTTTGTAGACCAAGCTTCTAAAGTTATATCCCAACTCAAGAGGCATAGAAAAAAAATCATACCCTACCAATAGCTCCAATTAGAGGGTAAGGAAAATCTATCCTTACACAAGACAAAAGTTCTAGGAAAAGGAATGCACCCTTAAAAGGCCACAGAGAAGAGGTAAGTCAGGTATATGTTTCTAACTTAACACTCCTTAATCTAGTAATATCAAATGTTTCAAGTGTTTAGGTAGAAGACATATCGCTTCTCAATGTCCCAATAAGAGAACAATGATCCTAAAAGACAAGGGTAATGTTGAAAGTGAAAGTTCTCAAGATGATGTATATAAAAATGATGGTTACTAAGTGATGAAACTCTATTTAAAAGTAATCTTATGGTTAGACAACTCATGAAAGCATTGTATTTAGTCCCACATTGAATAACTTAACAACTAGTTATGCATGTTGGTTCTATATAATGAACTATTTGCAACTGTAAAAAAAATGTTCAACTTAAGGTTTGACTACTTTACGAGGTCCAAGTTTTGTCTATTTAAAATTATGATTGATTGGAAGGAAGCAAATTTCTCCATCTAATTTTTGCTCTCCTCCAAGATAGGGAGTTTCAAGGAAAAGACTAAAAATATTTTAAATGTAAAAACAAATTTTTAATTGTATTTTGAAATTTAAAATTATAAAAATAAATTTTTAAACTCTTTTCTTTTCTTTATGAGCAAAACAAGAAAAAATAATTCTTTACTCCATTAAAATTCCTTCCTTACCTTTGGATAAAATATCTTCTCTCCTTTCTTCTTACCAAACATGAATCTAATCAAAATTTTTTATTTTTTCTCCTTTTCTTTGAATCAAACATATCAAAAAGGATTTATTTTTTTTCAAAATTATATAATAGTAAATGATCGTAACTCACTAGTTAAACTATCGGGTTAATTTAGTTAATGATCAAATGTGATTTACTACAATAAAATATTTTAAATTATAATTATAATTAAATAATAATATAATTTTTATATTGTCCATACACACTATTTATTTCATATATTATAAATATAATCAACCTAATAATTAAGAGATCTATGATGTTTATTTTAGTAACTAAAATGAAAAAAGATTCAAAGGCTTTTTAAAGGCCTCTCCTTCCATAACCTTTCTACTCAACTTCCAACCTCCTTAAAATGTCCTCATCCATTGGTATATTTGTTCCTCTTCCATAACTTAATATTGCTCTGGTTCTTTCCTTCTTCTACTCAATTTTCATCCTCCTTAAAATGTCCTAATCCATTCTCCCATTACCTAATATTGCTCTATCTTTCCTCTATGCTACTGTGTATACAACAAACATTATAGCTGGTCCCTAGTCAACCCCTTGACCAGCCTATTCTGGCTCATGGGCCTTTAGCACAATGGTCTTAAATAAACCTTAGTAATAGGAAAAACTTGTCATATCCCATGTAACTCCTTCACCAGTCTATTTTGGCTTATGACCTTAAATAAACCCTTAGTAATCGAGAAAATTTATCATATCTATACAATGATTTTAATCAGGTAAATATAGTTTGACTGGATACGATACAAATTACCAAACCATTGACAGGAACTACTAATTTACTCACTCAACTACATAACACAATAAATAATTTTACGAGTGCAACCTTATCAAGTAGCTTAATTTTATATTTTACAATTTTTTATTGAATCCAAGTATACTTCAATTTTTTCACTTTATACTATTTACATAATTTTCTCTAATGATAGTACTCTTAAAAGATTTATAAAAATAGATCCCACAAGTTATTCTATATTTTTCATTTTCATTTTTATTTTAACTTAAGTTTCAACTATTTTTGTTTTTATATTAATTTTAAGATGATAATAACGATAATAATAATATATAAGAGAGGAAAAATAATAAATGTGAATTGACAAAGAGTTGTTCACCACCATCTACACCTTTCATTCTTCCTTTCATGTTCGGGCCACTTATTTTCCTATGCATTAATTGCTTGTATTCAAAATGATATCTTAATATATATGACAGTTGAACTCAACCACTTATTTTCCTATGCATTAATTGCTTGTATTCTCCCATTACCTAATATTGCTCTGTCTTTCCTCTATGCTACTGTGTATACAGCAAACATTGTAGCTGGTCCCTAGTCAACCCCTTGACTAGCCTATTCTGACTCATGGGCCTTTAGCACAATGGTCTTAAATAAACCTTAGTAATAAGGAAAACTTGTCATATCCCATGTAACTCCTTCACCAGTCTATTTTGGCTTATGGCCTTAAATAAACCCTTAGTAATAGAGAAAATTTATCATATCTATACAATGATTTTAATTGGGTAAATATAGTTTGACTGGATACGATACAAATTACCAAACCATTGATAGGAACTACTAACTTACTCACTCAACTACATAACACAATAAATAATTTTACGAGTGCAACCTTATCAAGTAGCTTAATTTTATATTTTATAATTTTTTATTGGATCCAAGTATACTTCAATTTTTTCACTTTATACTATTTAAATAATTTTCTCTAATGATAGTACTCTTAAAAGATTTATTAAATAGATCCCACAAGTTATTCTATATTTTTCATTTTCATTTTTATTTTAACTTAAGTTTTAACTATTTTTGTTTTTATATTAATTTTAAGATGATAATAACGATAATAATAATATATAAGAGAGGAAAAATAATAAATGTGAATTGACAAAGAGTTGTTCACCACCATCTACACCTTTCATTCTTCCTTTCATGTTCGGACCACTTATTTTCCTATGCATTAATTGCTTGTATTCAAAATGATATCTTAATATATATGACAGTTGAACTCAACCACTTATTTTCCTATGCATTATTTGCTTGTATTCTCCCATTACCTAATATTGCTCTGTCTTTCCTCTATGCTACTGTGTATACAGCAAACATTGTAGCTGGTCCCTAGTAAACCCCTTGACCAGCCTATTCTGACTCATGGGCCTTTAGCACAATGGTCTTAAATAAACCTTAGTAATAAGGAAAACTTGTCATATCCCATGTAACTCCTTCACTAGTCTATTTTGGCTTATGACCTTAAATAAACCCTTAGTAATCGAGAAAATTTATCATATCTATACAATGATTTTAATTGGGTAAATATAATTTGACTGGATACGATACAAATTACCAAACCATTGACATGAACTACTAACTTACTCACTCAACTACATAACACAATAAATAATTTTACGAGTGCAACCTTATCAAGTAGCTTAATTTTATATTTTATAATTTTTTATTGGATCCAAGTATACTTCAATTTTTTCACTTTATACTATTTAAATAATTTTCTCTAATGATAGTACTCTTAAAAGATTTATTAAATAGATCCCACAAGTTATTCTATATTTTTCATTTTCATTTTTATTTTAACTTAAGTTTTAACTATTTTTGTTTTTATATTAATTTTAAGATGATAATAACGATAATAATAATATATAAGAGAGGAAAAATAATAAATGTGAATTGACAAAGAGTTGTTCACCACGATCTACACCTTTCATTCTTCCTTTCATGTTCGAACCACTTATTTTCCTATGCATTAATTGCTTGTATTCAAAATGATATCTTAATATATATGAGAGTTGAACTCAACCACTTATTTTCCTATGCATTAATTGCTTGTATTCTCCCATTACCTAATATTGCTCTGTCTTTCCTCTATGCTACTGTGTATACAGCAAACATTGTAGCTGGTCCCTAGTCAACCCCTTGACTAGCCTATTCTGACTCATGGGCCTTTAGCACAATGGTCTTAAATAAACCTTAGTAATAAGGAAACTTGTCATATCCCATGTAACTCCTTCACCAGTCTATTTTGGCTTATGGCCTTAAATAAACCCTTAGTAATAGAGAAAATTTATCATATCTATACAATGATTTTAATCGGGTAAATATAGTTTGACTCGATACGATACAAATTACCAAACCATTGACATGAACTACTAACTTACTCACTCAACTACATAACACAATAAATAATTTTACGAGTGCAACCTTATCAAATAGTTTAATTTTATATTTTATAATTTTTTATTGGATCCAAGTATACTTCAATTTTTTCACTTTATACTATTTAAATAATTTTCTCTAATGATAGTACTCTTAAAAGATTTATTAAATAGATCCCACAAGTTATTCTATATTTTTCATTTTCATTTTTATTTTAACTTAAGTTTTAACTATTTTTGTTTTTATATTAATTTTAAGATGATAATAACAATAATAATAATATATAAGAGAGGAAAAATAATAAATGTGAATTGACAAAGAGTTGTTCACCACCATCTACACCTTTCATTCTTCCTTTCATGTTCGGCCCACTTATTTTCCTATGCATTAATTGCTTGTATTCAAAATGATATCTTAATATATATGACAGTTGAACTCAAGCACTTATTTTCCTATGCATTAATTGCTTGTATTTTCCCATTACCTAATATTGCTCTGTCTTTCCTCTATGCTACTGTGTATACGGCAAACATTGTAGCTGGTCCCTAGTAAACCCCTTGACCAGCCTATTCTGGCTCATGGGCCTTTAACACAATGGTCTTAAATAAACCTTAGTAATAAGGAAAACTTGTCATATCCCATGTAACTCCTTCACCAGTCTATTTTGGCTTATGGTCTTAAATAAACCCTTAGTAATAGAGAAAATTTATCATATCTATACAATGATTTTAATCGAGTAAATATAGTTTGACCGGATACGAGACAAATTACCAAACCATTGACAGGAACTACTAATTTACTCACTCAACTACATAACACAATAAATAATTTTACGAGTGCAACCTTATCAAGTAGCTTAATTTTATATTTTATAATTTTTTATTGGATCCAAGTATACTTCAATTTTTTCACTTTATACTATTTAAATAATTTTCTCTAATGATAATACTTTTAAAAGATTTATTAAATAGATCCCACAAGTTATTCTATATTTTTCATTTTCATTTTTATTTTAACTTAAGGTTTAACTATTTTTGTTTTTATATTAATTTTAAGATGATAATAACGATAGTAATAATATATAAGAGAGGAAAAATAATAAATATGAATTGACAAAGAGTTGTTCACCACGATCTACACCTTTCATTCTTCCTTTCATGTTCGAACCACTTATTTTCCTATGAACTAATTGCTTGTATTCAAAATGATATCTTAATATATATGACAGTTGAATTCAATCACTTATTTTCCTATGCATTAATTGCTTGTATTCAAAATGATATCTTAATATATATGACAGTTGAACTCTCCCTGTCCAGCCCATTGGTGCTTAACTTAGGAAAGCAAGAATGAAAAACAAGTTCAAAATTTTATAGTCAAGGTCATTAAAGCTGCTGTTAATTAACGGATTAAAACTACAATGAGACTAATTTTACATAAAAAAATCATGGATGAAAAAACTTATGCCAATATTATTAAAGCTACTATTAATTAACGAATTAAAATTACAATGAGAATAATTTTACATACAAAATCATGGATGAAAAAACTTATATGTTTCTTGACAAAATTGTAAGATCACCTAACCAAACAATATTTTGGTAGAATAAAGATGGAGCATCCTCGCTTTGGTTGAAAATATGTATCTTTAATCTGAATTAGAATAAAAATGTACAATAGTGCATCTACAATCGAAAAACAAAAAAATATTAATTTGATCATAGAGCTAGGACATGTGTTAACTTTTACGAGTAATAATCATCAAGAACAAAGAATATTGATAACAATAAACTCCTTTCCACGTCTAAAATAAATTTATTAAATACATAAGTCTCTCAAGTCGCAATGATTGAGTTGCAACTACACTTCAACACAAATATTTATTTCATTAAAGAGTAATATGTGCCAACTTTTACTAGCAACAACCATCAAAGACAAGAAATGTTGACAACACCAAACTTCTCTCCAACGCTCAAAAATAAAAAAAAAATAATTAATTAAATACATAAGTCTCCCAAGTCCCAATGAATTTTGATTGAGTTGCAACTCCATTTCAGTAGAAATATTAATTTTATAATAGAGCTACAAATGTGCTAACTTTTACAAGCAACAACAAGTAGTCAAGGATAGAGAATGTTGACAACACCAAACCCCTCACAGATGCCCAAAAATAAATAAATTAAATACATAAGTTTCCTAGCTCTCAATTAATTTTAATTGAGTTGCAACTACACTTCAACACATGTCATAGAGATTCAGCCTATGACAACTTTTACAAATAAACCATAAAGACAAAGAATGTTGGCAACACCAAACTCCTCTTCCATACCCAAAAATAATAAATTAAATATAACTACGTTTAAGTACAAATATTAATTGGATCACAGAACTACAACATGTGCAAACTTTTACAAGCAACAACCATCAAGGATAGAATTTTGACAACACCAAACTCCTCTCCAACATCCAAAAATAAATAAATTAAATACATAAATCTACCAAGTCCCAATGAATTTTAATTGAGTTGCAACTACAGTTCATCACAAATATTAATTTCATCATAAAGCTAGACATGTGCTAACTTTTACAAGCAACAATCAGCAAAGACAAAGAATGTTGACAACACCAAACACCTATCCAATGTCCAAAAATATATAAATTAAGTACATAAGCCTCCCAAGTCACAATGAATTTTCATTGAGTCGCAACTATACTTCAGCACAAATATGAATTTGATCATAGAGTTTTGACATGTGGTAACTCTTACGAGCAACAACCATAAAGGCAAAGAATGTTGACAACACCAACCACCTCCAATGCTCAAAAATAAATAAATCAAATACATAAATCTCCCAAGTTTCAATGAATTTTAATTAAGTTGCAATTATACTTTAGCACAAATATTAATTTCATAATAGAGTTACGACATGTGTTAACTTTTACAAGTAAGAACAATCATGAACAAAGAATGTTGACAACACCAAACTCCTGTCCAATGCCAAAAAATAAATTAATTAAATATATAAGGCTCCCAAAAGTCCCAATGACTTTTGATTGACTTGCAATTACACTTAACCAAAAATATTAATTTGTTCATAGAGCTATGACATGTGCTAACTTTTACAAGCAACAACCAGCAAACACAAAGAATGTTGACAATACCAAACCCCTTTCCAACACCCAAAAATATATAAATTAAATACATAAGCCTCCCAGGTCTCAATAAATTTTGATTGAGTTGTAACTATACTTCCCAATAAATTTTGATTGAGTTGTAACTATACTTCATCGCAAATATTAATTTCATGATAGAACTATAACATATGTTAAATTTTACAAATAAGGGCCATCAGAATAAAGAATATTTGACAACTCAAAACTCCTCTCCAACATTCAAAATTAAATTAATTAATTAATTAATTAATTAAATATATAAACCTTCCAAATTCAAGTGAAATTTGAATAAGTTATAACTACACTTCACCACATTAAACTTTGAACAAAATGATCACAATAATAATAAGATAAAAAGAGTAAATTAAAGTCATACAGGTTTGGCAAAACAAAATAAAAGTAAAGAAACATGTGCTCCATCCACCTTACTAAACAAAGCCCTCGCACTAATGGAGTGGAGGTTTTATGATTGTCTCTGCATGTTATTTTATATGGACCTACACCTTAGTGAAAAAAGCATTAACAAATCCTCAAATGAAGATGTTTATCTAAAACCATAAATCCTAGTAAATTCTTAGAAATAGTTTTTGAATTTGAAAAACTTGGTGAGCTGAAAACTACCACCGATGGCTTTCTTTTATTTCCCTGGGGTATTTTTTTTCAAAATTACTAAAATAGATAGATTTTAAAATATTAACCAAAATGGGTTAAATCGTGTTTGAAAAACACTTGTAATGTGGAAGTCGCTTTCTCTTTCTCAACTTTAAGAATTATAATTATTTTTACATTTTTATTAGACAGTGTAAAATAAAAAGCGACTTGCATATATTTTTTTTACCAAAGTCGTATGTAGATTTATGTTTTTACTTATTTTTTTAAATTGAAGTAGGAATATGTAACAGTATGATTTTTATACATTTTTTAAAAATTAAATAAAAGAAGTCTTAGACAATCATACAACATTCCGAGTTGTACAATATTTTTTTTTTAAATTATTACTGAAGTCATAGACAAAAGCATAATTTCTATTATAATTTTTTTAAATGCTAAAATTGTATGATGTAATACAACTTCTTTCTGTTAATTTTAGTTCTAATTCTTTTAAAATCATTCTCAACTTTTAAAAATCATTATCTATTTTGAAATTTTAGTTTTAATTTTTTTAAAACATTTTTATTTTTAAATATAGTTTTTTTATATTCTTTAATTTTTAAATTTAATTTTAATTATTTTCTTTAATTTTTAAATTATTTTTTATAACTATCAATCTTGGTGAATGTCCAAGCCTTGTCTACAACTATATAACTATATGATGGAAAGAATGGTAATATGCTTGTAGGAAAATTTAGGCACTACAACTTCTTAGTTCTTAACTAATTGCATCATATGTCTATTGCAATTTAGATTATGATGCATATGTTAACCTTGTATATTGATTGAAAAACATTTATAAAACTTATCAGCATGAGATTCATCTCCTTGGAAGCAAAAAATATTCGATATTCAAGTCCAAATTTTATGTATAATCATTTGAGTGACAAGACACATTATGAAGGTCGAACACTAATTGTGGACCAATTCAAAATAAGACAAAGAAATGTATGCTATGTTAAACTGAAGGACATTTAATTGTCCATTTAAGCAAATTAATGTCTAAGTTATTCGTGGTTAATTTGTATTGTTCAAGTTTTGTAAAAATCCTTTGATATTATATTAAATTCTCTTTTGAAGGAGAACGAGTTATATAATTGTAAGATGGAAAGAATAGTGGTGCGACTGTGGAAAGTTTTAGGCACTACAACTTCCTTGTTCTCAACTAATTGCATCATGTGCCTATTGCAATTTAGATTGTGATGCAAATGTTGACCTTATATATAGGTTGAAAAACATTTATAAGACTTATCGACATGAGTTTCATCTCCTTGGAAGAGAAAATTTAAAATAAGGCAAAGATATATATGTTGTATCAAATTGAAAGATATAATTGTATTAATTGTCCATTTAAGCAAATTAATATATAAGATTGTGAGTAATTTACAATTTTCTACTTGTGGTTAATTTGTATTATTCAAGTTATGTAAAATTATTTTGATATCACTTTAATATAATATATTATACCAACATTAGGTTAATTCAAGTGGTATTAAGCTTGGATTCCTTAAGCAAAGGTCTCATATTCAAAACATGCAGACAGAAAAAAAAAAAAGGCTTTATCAAGCCAAAAAATATATTTTATTTATATTTTATCAATTAATATTATTCAGTAAATTACAACAATCCATTTTACATAAAAAAAACAATTCACAACATTTTTTTAAATATTTCACAAAAATTTAAACTAAAATTAACCTCGTATAAAAAAACCTAAACAATTAAAATAAAAAAACAAAAGTGAAGTTGTAATTTGATTGAGGACTTCACTAAAATTATACCCAAAAAACACATTAAATTGGTGAAGTCATAATATGTTTTAGGGTTTCGCGTTCAAATTCACATCCACAAAATTAATTTTTTTTTAATTTAAAATTTGCATCATATTCACATTCACAACTTTTTAACTTTATTTTTTTAAAAATTTTTATTTGTTTCTGGTTTAAAAAATAAAAATTCACTAAAGTCACGTATCATTCTAGGACTTCTTCAAGAAATATAGAAATTGTACTTCATTTCACAACTTCAATTTTAAAAATAAAAAAATATGAAAATCAGAAATCGTGAAAATAGGAATG
Source organism: Mucuna pruriens (assembly GCA_025330945.1). Taxonomy (NCBI): domain Eukaryota; kingdom Viridiplantae; phylum Streptophyta; class Magnoliopsida; order Fabales; family Fabaceae; genus Mucuna; species Mucuna pruriens. The sequence continues at coordinate 6,244,534 of JAENHJ010000528.1, forward strand.
ACTTTCATATGTGAGGGCATGTTTATGAAATATGACTTACTCCTACTAGGGTAATTTTTTAAAATCTACCCCTTCTTAGTAAATTGGAAACAAGATTACCGCAGTAAGGTAAGAAAAGCCACATTCGTGTAACTATTTGAATAGGAAGTTGCCAGATTTGGTTTTGGACTGAGTTGTTGGAAGAGGCATCAGCATCATGCTTTCCTCTAACAACAACACTGTATGAGCCTCTCACTTCAGCAGCTCTTTGTCCTTCCTCGCAGACCCATAAGTTGATCTCTCCCTCTTGGGGAGCTACTTTTCTGGATCTGGCAGATGACCCAAGTTTACGGGGTCTAACTCTTAAGGATATTTTGGCTTTCTTTTTCTTAGACATTTCTTTTATTCTTTACTTCCTCATGTTTCACCAACACAAACAAGTTAAGGCCCGTCCCTCAACATGTTTCATTCCAGAAGTATGCTCCAAACTGTCCACATTTGTCTTGGAACAGATTTGGACAATTAAGACAAGGAATTACCATGTAAGGTCATTTTCCGTGCTTTCCATTGGTGAGGTAGAAGAAGCACTAATTGAAGGGTAGATAGATATGCACGTTTGGGTGACTACGAGGAGTCATTTTAGTAAATTTATAAGCACGTATTTTAGTCAGTAATTTGCATTTTGCCCTAATAATAATTCTTAGAGATGTTATATAAGTATAAAATCATTCCTGTGTCTTTACTTAAAAGCTTAAGCTTTTGAGCTAATTAGTTCATGACATTGTACCAAATTTCTATTATATGTGGTATGAAGTTAAATCCTTCTCACCCCTATTCTAAATATAAAAAAAAAAAAGGTCAAATTCAAACCCCAGGTAAATGGCCTATGCATTGTTCACACTTGAGTCCAAATGGCTCGTGGGAGGTGGGATAGTATGCTATGAAAGTATAAAACTATTCTTGTATATCTACCTAACAATTTTAGCTTTGAAGATAGTTGATTCCTGAAACAAAATATCTAGAAGATAATGTCCCCACTCCCCCACATGAAAATGGATCATCATTTCTTTCACTGCAAAACACACAAAAATATATAGAAAAATACTACATCCTGCAGTATGTGCATGGAATAACAACTATGATTCTAACCACTCAGATAAGTGATGACATGTTTCAACGACCCAGTTGAGGTGTAGGGGGTTTGAGCAATACTTTCAGAGAATCCATAATACTTGAAAAAGAAGGGCGTTTCTGGGGATCGCTGCAGTAAACCATGGATATCAATAAAATTCATGCAGAATATTGAAGCAGACTACAAATGAAAGATGTATCTGCACTCACTTGGCCCAGCATTCCTCAATTATTGAAACTAATTAAGGATTTACACCACATGGTATCGCAAGTCTTTTTCCCTTAAAGCCAACAGCTGCCACAACCTACAAAACATTACAGATTTATGAAGACTAATAGATAAATAAGCCTGATATTCCGAAAGCAAAAAAAATAAAAACAAATATTGATGCAAACTTCAGTCACAGTAGAATTATATGTTGATGACAGGTCTCCATGAAACAGAATAACACTCCAAAAACCACACTAAGGCACACCATTGAGACTCCCCCAACACAACTTGTTATCATTGGCCCCCCAATATACATATCCTGGAATCATTTTCAGATTTCTATTACAGTCATCAATCGTAATAGAAAATCTAAGCATAAACAGACTGAAATATATCAAAATTATACGATGAACCAATGCTGGATTCAGATTACACCAAGGCTCTTGCAATGTTGCAAGCTCCCACAAGTTGACACCAAAGCTGTAAACATCTGACTTCTCATTGGATGGTTCATCGTGAAGAACTTCTGGTGCCATCCACTCAGGCTAGTAGAGAAAAAGGAATTCAACTTAATGTGCAATGACAAAAATGACCGCTGAAACATAGGATACAAAAAACAGATACACATGCTTTGACAGAAAACTTACAGTCCCAGCAGCTGACTTGGATGAGAGAAATGTATTTTCCTTTATTCGGGAAAGCCCAAAATCACAAACCTAAAGGGAAGGTACAAGTAAATGAGAATCTCTGAAAATTCATATTACTCCAATAATGCCCAGGCAAACAGAGCACCACCAACTCACCCTCCCAGAAAATAAAATTTGCTAAGACGCTGCACATGTAGTTTACATAATATATTTATTTTTGTCAATATGTCAAATTTGAATCAAATGAAGCCCAGCTAATTAGCAGAATGTTGAAACTTCTATCAACCATGTGTAGACCAAGTTTTGCTGTAACATTCTATCTTTCACCCGTTCACAAAAAGTTTCAAAAGAGATGATGGCTAAACATGAGTGCCGGCAAAGTGGAACCATACTACACAACCAAAGGTGACTAATGGATTAAATGAAACTTTCACAACAATTTTTCAGACACCAGAAAATTTCATTCTCACCTTCACTGTATATTTCTTGTCAACAAGAAGGTTTGGAGATTTCAGATCTCTATGAACAATGGGAGGATTGTGTTTATGAAGATAATTCATCCCCTTAGCCTGCACATAAAAATGACAACCTCCCTCAGGAATTCCTTGAAGAGTACACCTTTGAAGTCTTGTTACATCAGAATTTTCACAGCAACCTCCTGCAGTGCTTAACATTTTGACAGGTGTAAAAATACAACAGACTAAAAGAAAACATGCAACAAGCAAATAGAGAGAAGGAAAAGGATGTATTAAACAAATTTAAAAATAAGCACTTCGGCTTCAAACTTTAATGAACCAATACACACGTGTTTACACCTCCCAAAACTAAAAGTAATGCACTCTAAATCATAATACTAATGAAGTGATTTTTTTTAGAAAAGATAGAGCTGCAAAAGCACAAGAACAAAAGCTTTCCAGTTGAAAGTAAAGGAGCATTAAAAAACTGCCACCTTGCAATACTAAGGCTTCATCAATTTACTAAAAATAAAATAGTAAGAGACGGGAAATAGCTCAATGGAAAACATTTATTCTCTTGGACAATGAAATTTTTTTAAAAACTGGTTTTTTCTGTGCAACTCAATTTGAAAATCTCTGTAATAAGGTTTGATTGTAGTGTGGTAATGAGTTATTGAAAAGAAGATTGGCAAATGGGAAGCCAATCGAATTCAAAGTACAAACAAACAACAGGTTATGGACTGAGTTATGCTGATCAAGCACAGCAACCTTTAATAATAAGTCTTATTTTAAGAGTAAAATTGTAAGTTATAACAAGATCAATATCCAATCATTAGATCCAGCAAAAGTTGAATTTGAAAGATACAATGACACATGCTGAAAAAACAACAAATATGGACAACCCATGGAAAAACAAACAAAAACAACCATGAGTTAATCATATTTTATACAGCATCAATGAATGAAAAGAGAACCGAGCCATTCCACTCAGCTTGATGTACAGTTCCAAAAGAACCTGAAAATATAACAGACCAATTTAATTAATGACTATTGATACCAATTGCATATCATGCCACAGAAAGCATGTAATGCTGGTAATTTATTAAATACAGTGTGCTTAACTTGGGCTCAGTTTTTATTGGCCAACTTCAGAGCATTTGGTAGGACCATTGAAAATTTTTGTAGTGATGTGATATTTTTGCTGTTCTCTAGTGTTTTTTATTGGGGAAAATGCTCATAGGCATATTGTTATCTGATAGTAAGTGGTATTAATACTGAAAATAGGATAGAACTCAAGGAGGAGATTTCTTTTACAAGGGAAAAAAATACTGCTCAATGAACAGAAACACAGATACTGGACAGAAATGCAGAAAATGCAGCAATAAGAGATAACAAACGGAGCTGAAACAGACCCTAGCTTCCCTGGCCTGTGCCATCCACTCCCACAATTCTGTTATAACACTCCAGTCTTCACTATCCCTCCCCCTCCCCTCTTATTCAAGTTTCCTTTTCTCTCTCCCATCATTGCACAATGGATTTGGATCCTCTCTTGTTCATAAGGAGAATTAATGCAGATGGAGTTTATTGCTCTATGACTCGATGTGTTATCCAATTTTCAAATCCCCTTAAGCGGTAGAGGGACAGCTGAACAAAAGGAAAGCAGGTAGGCAACCATAAGAATCGCAGTTTGCTCTAATTTTACAGTTATCATTATCAATGGAGAAAGCAGCAGGCCCAAAGAGCTCTACAGTAACTGCACCGAAGGGGGCCAGAAAAATGGAGATATGGTCCTGTTAGAGAAAGACACAACAGAAAGTACCACCATAATTGATTATAACCCACTAATTATATTTTTCTTCTTTTGTGTCATTTTCCCTCCAACAGGACCATATCCTGTTATTTAAGAACAGGAGAGGATCCAAATCCTTGCTTCTCCTCTTCAATACCTTGTTGCCATGTGTACATTATTACACTCTCCCCCCAATTTTTCCTCCTTATTCATAGCAGCATTCCTACTTCTCTAATAAACAAGTATAATTTTTGTTCATGCCGAGGACCGGGATGCAGCTTTCCGGGTGAACAACTTTCTCTCTCTCTAGCTTCTCTTGTCTCTGTTTTTCCTCCCTGAGTTTTATTGAAATCAAAAACAATTTACTACATTTCACTTATAACATTAACTATAATAAAAATGCAAGCTTGCTGTGTTCCATGTGCGAGAAATCTTTCGTCCATCCAAGTGCTCCAACCTATATGCCCCCTTCCCAACTTCTTTAGTAATCCTGAAGGGGCCTTCCCAATTCTTGGTAAGCTTATTGGTGTCGCTGTTTTTGCATATTTTTTTTGGGACAAGGTCTTGACCTTTGAATCGCCGGGAGGAAACCTTCCTGTCGTACCATCTTGTTGCTGTACTCCTTGATATGAGCTACCTCGCGCACTTCCTGTAGTAGGTCAAGGTTTGCTCGTATTTCATCTTCATTTTGGGCCGGATGGAAGAAAGTGGTTCAGGGGGATGACTCACTGATTTCGACCGTGATGACAACTTCTATGCCGAGCGTCAACCAGAAGGGGGTTTCTTGAGTTGTAGAATAGGGTGTGGTATGATACGACCATAATACCAACTGAAGCTCCACTACCCATCTCCCTTTGGCCTCCTCCAGACTTCTTCTCAATCCCCTTAATATCACCCTATTGGCTGACTCCGCCTGCCATTCGTTTGGGATGTTCTACTGAGGTGAATGACTGTTTTATTTTCAACTACGAACAACATTTGGCCGTAGACCAGGATGCAGATTCAGCCACAAGGTACAACCGCTTGGTCTATGTTTGCCTCCTAATGTACTTCAAAGGTTCTGCAGCCCCAACATCTCTCCAAGTCAAAACATCATCATCAAAAACCCTCACTAACGTTTAAAAGTGTTGGGAACCAGATACCATAATTGACGCCTTGAAGGTTCAATTGGCCAAAATAGAAAAGGTACATAACAGAACAGCGGAAAGAAAGGGGGGAAAAGTATTGATACAGAACAGAGGAATCAGACAAAGAGAAGGGGCAGGCAAAAACAGAAAAAGAAAAATAAAGGAAAAATTACTTGAAAGCCACAGAACAGCATTGTCGAGAAGACAAATGCTGCCAGAGAAGACAAAGAAGGCAAACAAAAACAGAACAGAGCAGCGTTGCCGGAGAAGACAGAACAGCATTACAGGAGAAGGCAAACGTTGTCGAAGAAGACAGAACAATGTCGTTGGAGGTCGCATTTTAAAACGCAAACGAAAGAAGGAGAAGAATGAGAACTCAGACAGAAAAGACAGAACAGCTCAGACGCAAACAATAGAGAACTCAGACGGAGAAGACAGAACAGCAACACAGAACTCAGGCAAAAGGAGAAGAACAAAGTGGAAAACGCAGTTTTGAAAACCCTAAATCCCTGCATTTTGAAAACCCGAAAATACCCTCACTAACATTTAAAAGTGAGGGTATTTTCCATTTCTTTCCCTCCGGCATTCAAAAACTTTCTGTTTTACCTGTAAGGGTCGCAACAGGCGTAATTCTGGGATCGCGCCCCGCTCCACATCACAGTGATCACAGCTGCAACACCCGCGATGTAGAACTGCACCACTAAGCCAGCTCCATCACGGCTCGCCACCGCTCTGCCCCGCTCCTCCGCGATAGCAGCCGCTCCGGCCACTATTGACTCCTATGGTTGAAATGACTTTTTTTTGGTTCTTTGAACCATGACCTTTGTTATAGAGCCTCCCTTAGATAAGAAGAGAGATTGGAGAGTTTTATTGCATTAATTAGTTTACTTTTTCTTTCTTTTCTTCTTTTCACTGCTAAGGTAAGGATGCTACCTTCTTTGTTTTTTCCTCCTCTTATACACATGTCAAAGGCCTGTCATTATTATCCTACCACTATTATGCGATTAGATACTTGAAACAAGTCAAATGAATTTTCTTTGATACTCCATGACTTCTTTTAAGGGATGTTCTCCTTGTCAGATATGCAGATGGATTGAAGAGCTTTATCACATCGATAAGCTCACTTTTGTTATTTACTTCTTTTCTATTAAAATTGACACTACCACTACATTATCTTCCTTTTTTTACTTTTTACCTTGACTATTCTCTCTCTCAATGTTTCTCTTCTAAACACCCACCTACCCCACTTGAATCAACCAAAAAAGCAAGACTTAAACTAATATGCAATTTATAGAAGAGCATACATACCTGATCCTATTTTCCTTTTCAAAACAAGATCAGTCCACGGTATGTCCAAATCCTCCATATCAAGGGAAAACGTTCTAGTTAGATTGTTAGGAATCAGTGGAGTTTGTGTATCTCTATGACCATGACGGTTTTGATTTAACAGCAATGAATCCTTGCTTGTCATTGTTGGCTCTACAATGCTCAGAGGAGGGTTACCTGATTTAAATGTTTCAGAACCTCGATCGTGTGTACTTGGATGATAAGTTTGTGGATGCAGAGGAACAAAAGAACTTATGTTGTTATCATTTGGAATTGTCTCAGGGTTCCTGTCCTCATACTGCCCTTCACACTGTTCTGGAAAGGAGAATCCAAAATCTTCATCAATAACAGGTACTATAATATAAAATTCAGAGTATCCTATACAGTTATAAAAATTATTACTACATACATAGGTAGCTTTTGGCATGTAGACAAAATGGAATAGAATGCTAAACTACAACTAATACAAAACTTCCTACACGAACATCCATACAAGGCTCATGACCTTTTGGCTTTATTCTAGACATTGACTAGCTCACAAGTTTATTTAACATCAAATTGATCAGATGTTATCTCATATGCTTTTAAAGAAATACTTAATATATCATTACTGAAGTTCATTATGTGAAGAGAATAATTGACATGTTTAACCCCTCTCTTCGTAAAAACTAAACAGGAATTGGCAATGGCATTCAATAGGCTTGACCAAGTCACTTGAATTGTTCTTCCAATTCCACAATTGAGAAATCGTTAAGTATCCACAGTAATAAACTTGGAACATCATTCAATTTAAACATCTTCAAAACCAAGCTCCTTATTTTGTTTTACTAAGGCAACTGAATGTTTGGGATTCTTAGATTGAAAAGAGAAGGAATTTGTCAAATAATTACAGTCAACATATACAAGAAACAAAAATAGTAATAGGTGCTATCTAATCACTTAGTGAAATTGTTTTTTAAAAATGATAAAACAGCAAAGGGATACAATTCAATTGAAATAAGAAAGTTGTAACACATTTAAGTCCATACCAAATTAGGAAGTTAGTGATAAACTGGTCCAGAATTAATCAGACTAGGGTTTTTGGAAGCAGCCTTAATTGCAGTCACCCCAAGCTCACCAGAATTAGGGTCACCCCTAGCCCACCTTAATTGCAGCTTTGAGAGGGGTGTTGTTGTAAATAATTCGAATTACTTATAACTACTTGTGGAGTTAGTTAGTGGGTTGTTGAAGGAATTAGTTAAAGGGTTGTTGAATAACTACTTGTGAAGTTGGTAGTTATATCTTTGGTAGTTAGTTAATTAGTGGGCTGTTAACTAACTACTTGTGAATGTGATAAATAGTAGTAAGAAATAAAAATTGTGTAAGTGTGGTTCAGAGATTAATCATCTTGTTTCTATCCTTTTTTCCTTTATGTTTTTCTTGTGGACCTGTTGGGAAAGCTGAAAATTCACAAATCATGGTTGGGTTCTAATGGAACTTTTCCTACCAACATGCCAGTTCTTGGTGGCAAGAACTTTGAGCAATGGTGTATCAAGATGGGTGTCATCTTTGGCTTCCAAGAAGTGTTGAAAATTGTGAAGAATGGCATTCAAGAAGTAGAGGTTGGTGCTACAAAGGTGTAGAGGGCAGTTCACAGGGAGTCCAAGAAGAAAGACTGCAAAGCTCTCTTCTTGATCCACCAATGTGTGGATTCTGCTAACTTTGAAAAGATAGCTTTAGCCAATTCAGCTAAGAAGGCCTGGGATATTTTGAACAAGTCATATGGAGGTGCTGATAAAATCAAGAAAGTGAAACTTCAAGCCATTCATAGACAATATGAGTTGCTGTCTATGAATGATCAAGAATCAATTGGGAATTACTTCACCAGAATTCAAATGTTGGCCAATTCAATGAAGGCTTGTGGTGAGAAGTTATTAGATCAGCAAATAGTGGACAAGATTTTGAGAACTTTGACCCCTCCGATTTGACCATATTGTAGTGGTAATTGAGGAATCAAAGGATCTTCAAAGGATGCGGGTGGAGGAGCTGCAGAATTCTCTTGAAGCTCATGAACAAAGACTTCTTGAGAGAATTAGTATGAGGGTTGCTACTCAAGCTTTGCAAGCACAAGCCTTTCGAAGAAATGATGGTGGGGGCAGCAAGAACAAGAAGGGAAATGGAAGAACAAATTGAGAGATTCTAGTAAAGACCCAAAAAGTTTCAAATCATAATTCTGGTGGTAACAACTATAAGAAGAATAGAGGTCATGGAAAATTCAGCAAGAAGGGAGGTAACCAAAATAGAAGAGGACGGAGGAAATTTGATAAGAGAAATATACAGTGCTATGCATGTCAAAAATGGGGTCACCTTGCATATGAATGCTACAGAAATAAAGGAAAGCAGATGAAGGAGGATGAAGCTCAAATGGCACAAGGTGATAGTGATGATTCAGATTCAAATCATGTTCTTCTCAAGATGACAACATCAGATTGTGCTAAATATGATTTTTGGTATTTGGACACTAGGTGTTCAAACCACATGACTAGGAATAAGGGGTGGCTTGTAAATCTTGATAAAAAAAGTTAAAAGGATGGTGGCGTTTGCAGATAATAGCCCAGTTGAAGGAATGGGCAAAGTTCTGATTCATAGAAGAGATGGGCATCAGTCACTCATAATAGATGTTTATGTGTCACAAATGAAGACCAATCTGTTAAGCGTTGGCCAACTATTGGAGAAAGGATATGTTATGAATATGGAGCATAATATGATGAAAGTGTATGACAGCAAGAGAAAATTAATTTTGAAGACTCCATTATCAAAGAACAGAATATTTAAAATTGGAATTCAAAGTGATGATAGTTATTGTCTTGCAACTGCTATAAAAGATCAAATTTGGCTTTGACATCTAAGATTTTGGCATTTAAATTTCAGGAGCCTGAGTCTACTGAAAAAGAAAGGAATGGTACATGGTTTGCCCTCTATAAAGCCACCAAAGGAGTTATGTGAAGGGTGCCTTATAAGCAAACAGACCCGAAGTTCTTTCACGTCCAACATTCTAGCAACCAAGGCATTACTAGAAGTTGTCTATTTAGATGTGTGTGGTCCAATGGAGTCAGTTTCACTTGGAGGTAATCGCTACTTTATTTCCTTTGTTGATGACTTTTCAAGGAAGTTATGGGTCTATTTGATTAAAAAAAATGAGAGGCATTTGAGGTGTTTAAAAAGTTCAAGGCAATTTCATCGAAGTCCTTGGAACAGATGGTGGTGGTGAATACACTTCACATGATTTTCACTCCTATTGTGATAAGGAATGGATAATTCATGAAGTTACTATTCCTTATACCCCTCAACATAATGGAAAGGCTGAAAGGAGGAATAGAACCTTCATGAGCATGGCTCGATGTATGCTTAAAGATAAGAATATGCCAAAACAGTTTTGGGGAGAAGCTGTATCCACAGCAGCTTATATACTAAATAGGAGTCCAACTTAGAGCCTAAATGATGTGACTCTTGAGGAGGAGGTGTGATCAGGAAGAAAACCTGCAGTAAGCCACTTTCGAGTATTTGGTTCTCTTTGCTTTAAACATGTACCTGATGAAAGAGGAAAGAATAAACTAGACAATCACGTGAGAGGTTTGGAGATTATACATCTATTCCTGACTTTGAAGTGACTAAAGAAGGGGACATGATGCATTTGACTCTACTGGCTGAAACAGAACCAATGTCTTTTGAGCAAGCAATCAAAGAACCTGAATGGAAGGCAGCATTGGAAGAGGTGAAGGCTATAGAGAAGAACCACACCTGGGAGTTGGTCACATTACCTCAAAACAAAAAGTCTATTGGAGTAAAATGGGTCTATAGAGTGAAAGTTCATAATAACAGGACAACCAGCACACAGTGTCAGACCCAAAATCATGATTCCCAACAAACTTGGTACAAATTAAGAGTGTAATGCACAATTCAAGGAAGCGGTTTTTCTACTGTCATTGCCACAACAAATGAGAGTAGTTGACATTTTTTTCCCGAGAAGCATGCCAAAAAGAAAAGGCCCCGTATCGTTGTTTATCCTAGCAGACTTCCACATTGTAATTCAAGATCCAACTCCACCCTTACCAACTAATGAACACAACTTCAAATAGGTTTTTATACTAAAGCAGTTCCCAATCAAGTCAAATACCCAGAAACACTTGTTCATGAACTTTAAATTCTCCACAAAATTTGCCATCATAATAAATATTTCATACTCCTATCAACACAATCCGATAGACCTATACAAGTTCAAAATTTACACATGCATATCATGATATCAAGCATAGAACAACTGCAGTTTTACTTGACAAGGACACATATTTGGATAAATTTTACTATAAGCACTTATAAGAAAGAAAAAATAAGAAGGTAAAATCAATCGAATTCCTCGCATAAGTTATAATCAACTTATATAAAGTTAGATATAGAAACTTTGTCTAATTTCTCCAAAAATTGAGGTGCATAAATTGATTTTAACTTAAGGATGAAATTCAATCATTTTAACTTCTTATTTTCTTCTCCTATATAAGTGTTTAAGGAGAAGTTTATCCAAACAAAATTTTAATTTGGCTAATAAATATTCTCAAGCTGCAGTCACGAGAACCAGTTCTTGTTTTTTCATTGGATACACGTTGGATTAAAGATAACGAATATAAGATACTAACCTGAAACGCACAGTCTCGGTTCCCAACACCACCGAAACTTGGCAACCAACCACAATTGGAATAGCAAGGAACAAAAGGCCTAACTATTAACTAACAATGAACATACCCAAAACTTATGGGATTCTTCCTCGGCCGAACACGAAGACGATGACCACGCAGCGGATTCGCGATCCAGAAAACTAAGATTAATATCGCGCTTGGACTCCGATAAAAGCCGAAGAGCCCATTCCAGCTGTAACTGATAACTCTCCGTCAAATGCTGCACCCAGCTCTTGCCGGAGGACCGGCGGCACCGCGCCGCCGCAGCGCCCGGAAACCTGGCTCTGGCGTCGCCAAACTGCGTCCCATCTGAGCCGAAGAAATCGCTCTCACTAGCCGCCGCGGGATCGAAGGTGTAGGCGCGTGAAACTCGCCGAAACTGCTCCCACTGGACTGCCGCTGCAACCCGATCGGGGAATGCAAATTCCGGAACCGATTCCCCTGCCTGTGATTGATGACGGAGGCTCTGTTACCTTCGCCGGAGGAAGAGCCGAACAGCGGAGGTGGAGGCGGAGCCGTTGAGCCGTAGTACTCGTAGTCGTCCGGAGTTTGACGAGGGAGTACTTGTATCTTCTCCCGGGCATTTTCATGGAGACTGTGTGTGGGGCTCACATAACCCTAAAACCCACCATTTTCTAACTGTTTTTGTTTGGTTTGATTTGGTTTGGTTTCTCTCCTTTTTACCTAGTGGGACTGTAGACCTTGCTTTTTCCTTTCTCTCTCTGGAATTCGATTGTAGGAGAAGACCCAGTTTTTTAATTATTATTTTAGGAAAAATGTTATTTATATAATAAATAAAGAAAAATAAATTTCTGATATAATCAATAATGAGACGAGACAGAACAAAATGTACATTGTATAAATAATTGTGCAACTCTTTTTTAATTATGATATTTTAGCGATTTGGTAGACTTATCCGAAGAACTAGACTTAGGTTTGACTTTAAAAAACAATTGGTGGAAACCGCAAATGTTTGACTTTAAAAAATAATTAGTGCACACTGCCATGATTGAATATATACTTCAGATTTTAACTCGGGTGATTGAGGTAAGTAAATAATGTAATATTTTAGATTGTGTTTGATTTCGACTAATAAAAAGAACACTCTCATCTTTCGAGAAAAAATGATATGTGAATGGGTAAATTTTTTATTAACATTTTTTATTTTTTTTCTTATTATATTATAGCTTATATTTCTTTCTTTCTATTTTTTAGGGGTGAATTGGAGTTATCATTTTCCATCTTTCAACACATTGATTACTTCAGAAAAAAATATCAATAGGATAGGAAAATATTTATTTTTTATATAATAAATATATTTTTAAATATGTATATTATATTATAATTAATAACAAGTAAATATTTAAATATTATAAAAATAAAAATAAAAAATATAGTTTGAAATAGTTTAGAAAAAATTTCCTAATTACAATAATAATGTGTGAAATATTAAAATACACCCAAAAAATAATAAATGTTAAAATGACATGTTTGTGAGAATCTGACATGATAAAAAAAAAGTAAGACGTAGAACATTAAATGGGTAAAAAAAATAAAAATTTGATCAAACTATAAATAACAAAAATTAATATTTCTTTACAATTTTTTTTAAATCAAATCAATTCGCATATTACAATTATATTGAAATATTTTTAGCCTTGTGTAGTATTATTTTAACAATTTACTTGTTAATATACAGTACCATTAATTATAATAAAAAAATATTTGATTATTAATTAAAATTTATGAATAAAACTATAAAATTACGAGAAAAACTTGTTAAATGATAAGTAAATCTCATAAAATTTTATGATTTTTAATAAATCTTAACCAATAAATATGTATTAAGAAAAGTATATAAGATAATGTGTTATTAGTATCTCTAATTTTTTTAACTTTTACTAGCAATAACGTGTAATATAAATAAACGCTTACAATATATTATCTAATACATCTTATACTTTTTATTAAAAAACACATTTTATGTAAAATTGTAAAATTGTGCATATTTCATTTGTTTAATAAACTTCACTCATAATTTATAATTTTCAATTAATTTTAACTATCATATATATATATTAAAAAAATATGTTACTAACTTTGTTGATGTGATCTATGGTATATGTATTTTTATAAAAAGATTGCGATATGTAATTTTCTTTGTTGAATTAAAAATATATGTTAAACTTACAATATTTTCTTATGTATTTCACAAAAGATATATCATTATTAAATAAAAGTAGTTGATAATTGACGTGCAACCTACTTTTATCATAAAAAGGATGTGTCAATATTATTAAAAATCAGTGCTAAATAACATTAAAAATATTTTTTTCTAACTAAAATATTCCAATACAATTAAATAAAAATCAACCTATTTTTTTTTAATAATACAACCTAGTAATTATGTAAAATTGGTTATTAGGTTATGCATTGTATTAATAAATAAAAAACATTGTAACTCCTTGGTACCCTAGAACCTATGTTTGTCTTCCACAAATAAAATAAAACAAATAAAAATAAAAAATGTTAAATAGAAAAAATCAAAGTACAAAAAATCTATTTGCTTTGGTTCAAATTTGATGTTGTATTTAGATTCAACTTCACCCAACCTAGTGTTGGACTCATGATTCAAATGGATTTTTATTTAAAATAAAAAAAACAAAGTGGATAACAAAATCTTTGGAATGTGTATTTTTTTTATATTAAAAAAATTTAGTAGAAGAAAGATATACAAAATGAAGTTAAACGATAAAAGAATTTAAAATATTCAATTTTTTTTATATCTCTCTCCTACTAAAAATCTTAAATATAGAAAAAAAAAACTCACACTCTCTTTCTTGTGAAATAATAACTTATCATACCATAAATTAATTATTCTAGTTCTCAAAATTATTGATAAAAAAAATGTGTACAAACATGCAAGACAATAACTATCTTTACGTTAGTAATTTTTTAAAATGTTTTTAAAATCTTCACATTATCGATCAGTTAAAAATATTTACATATAAAAATCAATTATCTTATCGTACATAAAAATATATAATTAAATAATAATATAAAAATATTTACACGGTCAATGTATTATAATTTTATTTTGTAAAATTAAAAAATTAGATATTCTTAAAGTGTATATAATTATATAATATTTTTTAGGTAAAATATTTTTTACATATAGATATATATATAAACCCTAAATTATAAGAGTTTTAATTAACAGAATTAAAGAATCAATTAACACCGAAGGCGGATATAGATTTTTGCATTTAATATCAATGGAGAGATCAACTTGACCTGTGAAGATAACCTCTTATTACCTTGTCCACTTAATCATCCATTTTTGGGGGTAACATTTAAACTTAAACCAAAGGAGAACACCTATATTGTATCTTTGTCTCTCCATAAAAATAAAAAGTTAACAAATAATTTACAAAATAGTTAGATGAAAAAAATAAGATAATAAATAAATAAATATTTTTATAAATAATTATACGGATAAAATAAGCATAAATGTTCTCTCTCCCTTTATATATTATTATAAAGGAGCAAATGGACATTGAATTAATATAATACTGTGTCTCGAACTTTTCTGTTCTGAAAACTAATTTCTGAAAATATAAAAATTTAAACCCAATTCTAAAAATTTAGTTTTAAAAAATGTTAAAAAGTTTGCTCTTCTAGAAATTAATTTCCAGAAACTGAAATCCAACATATTTTATTTCCAAGTTGGCGTTTCAGAAACTAGTTTCAAGAAAGACCATTCGGAGTAATCTTTCAACCAAAGCCGACTGATGACAAGACTAGGTAATAGAGGAGAAAAGTCCATATATATATATATATATATATATATATATATATATTTATTTATTTATTTATTTATTTATTTATTTATTTATTTATTTATTTATTTATTTTGAGGATGACAATGCCCATATTTAGCTTAAAGAAATGGGATAAAAAATTGTCTGTACCTTAAACTAAATTTGGTGCATCCAACAACAATATACCTCTCACCAAAAATAAGTCAATAATTACAAAGAATAAGTACAATGAACTAAATCTGACTATGAAGGTGATAAATTCTGGAAAGCAATGTCCAGGAAATAGGTTACGTTATTTCCAATGCCTCCTGAACAAATGGGAGAAAATTTAACAAGGAAAAATTAAGAGGGAAATCAAAATCATAGTTATTTTACTGACACAGATAATGTTGTCGAACATTTGGATTACCATGGCCTTGGTTCTTTGTCTAGTATCATCGCCAGATATGTTAAATGCACAAAATTCGCCTCTCCATAGTTAACAACCACCTCAACGAGCAAGTTTAGCTGCAAACATCTATCACGCATTTATATATTTTTAACACTACATAATTTTTTTTCTTCTTTTATTAAATTTTTTATTTATTGTGTCATTATGACTTCCATAGATATAAATTTCTAATTTTATAATCTATCCATCTTGCTAAATAAGTCTTGCAAATACTTTTAATTTCATGGTCATTCGTTACTTCATTTATATGCAACATAATTATGAAGTTCATATAAAACATTTTTTATAGTGTTGTATCCATTGATGAAATATCCATTATTATACTTAGTTACTTTAATGGTCTTTTCTATTTTTTTTTCCATAACACATACTTTCAAGTTATAAATGAAGTTATAAGATGAGTATTTCCTAATTAAATTTGGTATTATATTATATTAATTTTTCAATATTTACATATGAAACATAAACATTTGTAATAATTTCAAAACTCTAAAATTGAAGATAAAGTAAAATAGATATTTATAATATTTTAATTTAAATAATTTATTTTAATTTTATAATTATAATTAACTATTGTAATTTATTATTTTTTTCAGTTTTTTTAGAATAATAACTTAGTATTTGGAAGTTTATAAATTTATTATTGTAAAATTTTATTATAATATTTGCTATATTTTATGATTCATCGTTATGTTTTTAAAATATTATTAAATATAATTTCAATTTTTATTATGTTTTATGATTATGATTTTATGTTTTATAAAATATCTTTGAATAAAATTTTATTTAATTATTTTGTATTTTTAATCAATATTTTATTTATCAATTTTTATAGTTAAATAAAATGTTAGTATCAAAATGTAGATCCCAAACAAAAAATGACCTAAGTATGAAAATTTTTTAAAAAACAAATGCAAAAACCTAAACTATAATACATAATATTACGAAAATGGTGATTTATATTATTCTATTTAGATCCTACTCATTGTTGTCCTTTGCACAATATTACGAAAATGGTGATCGCTAACATATATTAATAAGTGTTTACACAGGAAAATGTCTCCAATACACTCTTAATCTCCTCTATCCCACAACTTCTCAATCTACCCTTTTCCGGCCTCAATAAATTCTCTAATGCATGTATTAATAACCTACAGGAACTTGCTTGACAAGTAATTTTTTTTTTCTTTTCATTCTGACTTTGCTAATTTTCTGTTAAAAATAAAATGTCTCTTGTATATTGTATTTCTCTCGTCTTTTTCATATTTGTTACATGCCTTGTCTTTTTCATATTTGTTACATGCCTTATCGTTAAATACTAGATATGAATCAACCCACAAAATAAGAAACTAAGGAGAAAAATATTATAAATAAGAATTTGGTTCAAAACTAACGGCATGAACAATTATACAGCTAATCTAAAAGAATGAAACCTGGTGATTATGAATGAACACCGGTTATAATTGGACCCTGGGAACTAAACAGCTCATAATATCCAAAGACAAAAGTGCAGAAGCAGATAAAGCTCAATGGATTCACATTCTTATTTCTATTATCTTTGACTGATCACTAATCAGCTTGACTTTATCAAGTGTTGAATCACCAGTTGGAAAACTTCCTGTTGCTTACAGTGAACTAACATCTCACATATCTGACATACCACTTGTAATTCCAAATTCTTGCACTTCATATTTGACAGGATTTCCCCACGGCTTATTTCCTGAGCATGAAGGAGCACCACTAACATTGAAGCTGCTGTTCCATTTATCTTCTTGCTTGATGATGTTTTCGGTTGGAAGAGGTGAAAACTGTGGAAATATAACTCCTTGGTCAAATCCTTCGAGAAAGAAACAAAGTCCTGTGCAAGAACTACATGATTTGAGCTCATGACACTTTTCCCTTTGAAAAGGGTATCTTCAAGTCCAAAGCTTGATGACTTTAACCCAATGGTGTCAGCAGTTGGCATAAGTATAACCTCAATTCATCTGTTATCAGATTCACCTTCACTCAATTCTTTTGCCAAAGCCTGAGAAAGGTAATTCAGAGACTCTTCAAGTGAAACTGGATACATTTCTGGTATTTCAGAAGAGATGGTTACATTTCTCCAATCAAATTGGTTTCTTACAATCTGCCCTTCCTTCGAAAAATCTGACACTCTGTTAGGATACTGGGTTTGGGCCTAGGCCCAACAAATTAGCCGATCAAAGAATTTGTTATAACTACTGATGTAGCTAGTAAGTTGGAGGAGGGAACCCTAATATAGGGAGAGGGCACGGCAAGGGGGAATCATTGAGTATCATTTTTTCAGTTAGAAACTTTAGAGGCTGGGCAGAGAGAGAATGAGGAGCAATAGCTCTGAGGCTGCAGGGGAGTTTTTCTTCTGTAATTCATCCAGTTTTTGAATAAATAATACATTTTCTATTTCTCTTTAATTTGAGTTCCTATCACACTCCTATTTGACCTTTGTGCTGCTTGACAAACCTCCTTCTCATGCAGAGGCAGGTTAAAAAGGCTGGGTTTTCAAATAACTTTGCCAAGAAAGAAACTATTTGTTTCTGTATCAGCTCTGCAGATTGGAACCCCTAATTCACTTGTCTTGCAGCAACTCAACCACCTCCTGCATTAACACACTTCTCTCCTTCCTTAGTCTTTCTATCTCAAATTCAAGCCCAGCCTTACCTGCATCATAATAAGGTCCAATAGAGCTACCAACTTGCTGGGACTGAGGTGGCCTGCACCTTTAGATGTTCTTCAAAAGATGTCTCTTTCCTCGCCAGAAAGTCTCGTTGAGAAACTCCCACTTACCGCTGTCATTCTTGCAGAATCCCTGGATATAAATGTCAAGTGACTTGAGAAATGGAGCAGATGAAGGAAAACAAATTTTGGTTTAGGCACACCAGGGTTTAAGTTGTTAGGAGCCAATGAAGCTGTGTTAGAATTTGCAATCTGTAAATCCAAAACAAGCTTTACAAAAACAAAAGGAAATGATCAAGATGGTAACATGATAGAAGTTCTGACAGCATACAAAATGCTCTGCAGAAACAAAGAACACTACCTGCTGAGGATGCAATCCCTACAGAGAGACACTCCTTCTGCTGCCACTTCTAGTTCTAAAGGCACATAGGAAAATATCTGAGTCATATGTTTATCACATAGCACCATTAGTGATAATATGCATTGACAAAGAAAAGTTCATAACATGGAAGTTCACCTCTAGCCAGAGACAAATAAGAAAAAATCAGAGAAAGCACAAATAATAAAAAACACATCCAATCATTCCAAAGATATATGATCTCAAGCATCAAGAGAAACTCATGATATACCAACCAAATGCTTAAAAAAATTTCTGTTTCCAGTTGACAAATCAATGTCTCAAATCAAATATACATAGTTCATCTTCATCAAACTGGTTATAAATTAGAACACAAACAAACATCAAAATACATAGAGTTCCACATGAGCATTTAACCGGCCAATAAAACTGGAAAAAATATTATGCTTGAAATTCCTTGGCGAGACGTGTCTTGGAAAGTGGGTGGGATATCTATGAAACTAACACCAGTGGAGCACTAGGATATGATCCGATCCAGCGAAGGATCAGCTCCCTAGGGATAAGGGGTTCCAATTCAGGAGTAGTGATGGTGTGGACTCTTTCACCTAAGGGATATAAAACCTAAATCCCCTCTCACTGCCTGTCTTGTGCTAGGCCCGATTTGGAGACTCCCAGTCCCCGCTGATGGCCAAAATGAGCCCTAGGGGTGTCCGAGTATACACGGCACATACCGCAAGTGTAACTTCTTACTGGACTTAGAGTTGATTGAGACGAGACGGCTACAACTGGCTGCTTTCCATCGAAGATGCCGGACATGG
Source organism: Mucuna pruriens (assembly GCA_025330945.1). Classification (NCBI taxonomy): domain Eukaryota; kingdom Viridiplantae; phylum Streptophyta; class Magnoliopsida; order Fabales; family Fabaceae; genus Mucuna; species Mucuna pruriens. Next base: position 6,264,053 of record JAENHJ010000528.1, read on the forward strand.
TATAATGAGACGCAGGAAAGCAGCCGCTCCCCATGCCCTGCCGAGCATGGGCCTTGGTATTCAAGCTAGGGAAATAACTTGCCAAGTGAAGAGGTGGCTCCATACCTCCTGAACAAAGAGCTTCGACCCTCGTTCGTCCTCCCGGAGGTTACACATATTGCAATGCCTAACACAATTCTAAGGCTCTATTTCATAGGGTTAGAATAGGTGTTAGCCTTAACCCTAATAGGGGACAGCTAAAAGTGTAAGAACTCAGGCTTGTTCCCCGGATTGAAAGTCTTGGATGTTGGAACTGGGTTCCCTCGCAATGCTTCGTCAGAATGCAGAAGAAGAACCGTGGAAAACCCAATTGGTCCCTCAGGTATTACTGTAGGATTACTTTCTCGGTTCGCTTGGTAGCGGCATCTTTTTCCTTCTTCCCAACTTCCCGAAACCTAGGTTCGATTTAACCGACGACTGGAGTCTTCATCATATATCGATATCTTGCTACAGGCAGATTTTAAGAAGCAAAGGGCGAGAATCCTTTGGAAAAGGCAATGAATGGCTTTTAGCAAGCCCCTCTTGGTAATTCGACCGATCTAAGCTATTTGACGTGGATCCATATTTGTGGTAGGAAAATTGTTGAAGAGAAAAAAAAAAAAAAAGAAAAAGAAAAAAGAGAATAGTGTCAACCAACGTTGGGAGCTGAGTTTGAGATGCACCCTGTTCAAATGTATTTATGATTCTACATGGGATTTTCTTTTTCAAAGTCAGCCAATGCTATTTATTGGCTGAAAAGATACTAAGAGACCGATTATCTTTCACTTTGTAGAGTGGTCAAATACTTTGAGAAATTAACTGCATTAGCCAATATCAGAATAATATAGTACTGAACTTGATTGATTTATCCGCCGTAAGTAATTTTTATACATAAATATACGACTATTGTAAGGCATTTTTATACATAGATTATTGATATAAATTGTTTTGAAATATTTTAATAGTATAAGTTTCATTTAATTATTGATTGGATTAATTTGTTAGTCAAACACATATACAGTATAAATATTATATTCGGTCTTATATTGAGTAGTCTACAATTTGTTTTAGCCGTGAGAATACAAAAGTTCAGTTTTAATTCTATACTGAATAACTTAGCAAGTAGCATGCTGATTAATTATAATGAACCATTTGTGTATATATATAAAACATGTTATCTTTGATGTTTTACTACTTAATGTCAATAATAATAATAAGTATTGTATTTATTCTTATATTGAATAACTTAATAACTAGTTATTCATATTGATTCTATATAATAGAAGGTTTGAGTAACTTATGAATTTTAAACTTTGTCTATTTAAGTAAGAGTATATTTGATTGGAGGGAAGCAAAATTTCTCTGTGGTAGATTTAGGAAAAAAAGAGAAATTTAAAACATTTATACGTAAAGATTAACAAATTTCTATTTGTATTTTGAAATTTAAAATTATAAAGATACAAAAATAATTTAATTTTTAAAATTCTTTTCTTTTCTTTGTAATTTTTTTTTCTCCACTCCATTAAAAAATTCCCCTTTTCTTTCAATAAAATCTCTTCTTCCTTCTCTTCTTAAGCAAACAAGAATCTAATCAAAATCTCTCTACTTTTTTTCACTCCTCTCCTTTTTTTTTAAATCAAACATATCCTAAAAAGATTTTTTTATTAAACTAACTAATAATAAATAACAAATTATATATAAATATGACTTCAATCCAACTTTGTTAATGTAGATTGGAACTCACTAGTTTATCTACAAGTTAATTTAGTTAATGATCAAATGTGATTTGCGCCAGTAAAATATTTCAAATTATAATTATAATTAAATAATATTTTTTTTATATTATACATATACACTATTTATTTCATATATTATAAATATAATCAATTTAATAGTTAAGAGACCTATGATATTTATTTTAGCAACTAAAATGATATAACCGAATGAAAGAAAATTTAGAGACCTTTTAAAGGCTTTCTCCTTCTTTTACTCAATTTTCATCCTCCTTAAAATATCCTCATCCATTCTCTCATTACCTAATATTGCTCTGTCTTTCCTCTACTCCTTAAAATATCCTCATCCTTTCTCTTGTTATCTAATATGCTCTGTCTTTCTTCTACTCCTTAAAATATCCTCATCCATTCTCTTGTTACCTAATATGCTCTTTCTTTCTTCTACTCCTTAAAATATCCTCATCCATTCTCTTGTTACCTAATATGCTCTGTCTTTTCTCTATGCTGTTGTGTATACAGCAAACATTATAGTCAGTCTCTGGTTAATCCCTTAACGTTAACCAGCCTATTCTGCCTCATGGGCCTTTAGCACAATGGCCTTGAATAAACCTCAGTAATAGAGCCTATTCTGCCTCATGGACCTTTAGCACAATGGCCTTAAATAAACCTCAATAATAGGGGAAATGAGCCTTTAGCACAATGGCCTTAAATAAATCTCCGTAATAGGAGAAATTTATCATAGCCCTAACCCTTTAACCAGCCTATTCTGGTTCATGAACTTTTAGCACAATGGCCTCAAATAAATCCTTTCCTTAACCAGCCTATTCTGGCTCATGGACTTTTAGTACAATGCCCTTGAATAAATCCTTAGTAATAGAGAAAATTTATTATATCTATAGTATGATTTTAATTCGTTTAAAATACTTCGGGTGGATTCAATACTGATTATCAAGGAGCTACTAACTTCCTAACTTAACTACATAACACAAACAATAACTTTACAATTGCAACCTTCTTAAGTAGCTTGATTTTATATTTAATGATTTTTTTATTGGATCCTAGTATGATACTTCATTTTTTTCACTTTATACCATTTAAATAATTTTCTCTAACGGTGCTGCTCTTCAAAGATTTATTAAATAGATCCTACAAGTAATTATATATTTTCATTCTCATTTTTATTTTAACTTAAATTTTAACTGTTTTTATTTTAATTTTAAGATGATGATAATAATAATATATGACAGAAAGCAAAATAAAAACACAATAATGACAGTGAATTGGTTGTTCAGCTCATTCTGCACCTTTCATTACTCCACCCATGTTCGAGCTACTTATTTTCCTATGCATTAATTGCTTGTATTCAAAATGGAATCTTAATATTTAAGACAGCCAAACAGCCAAACTCTATCTGTCCAGTTCATCTGTTGCTTAACTTAAAAAACAACCAAAGCAACCCTAATGTAGTTGCTCTAAAGCAAATACAAGCGGGTAGCTAGCCAGATCAATTTTTGAATGGTTGATTCGGTCCCCAAAAGCAAGGAGACTCTGGATTAACAGGGAATGAAAACACGCTCAAAACAAAAATTCAAACAGCCAAGATCATTAAGGTTGCTTATCATTAACTGATTATAACTACAATGAGAATAATTTACATACAAAATCATAGATGAAAAAGGTTATACATTTCTTTACAAAATTGTAGGATCACCTAACCAATCAATATTCTGTTAGAATAAAGATGGAGTATCCTGGCTTTGGTTGAAAATATGTACCCTTAATCTGAATTACAACAGAAATGTACAACCATGCCTCTGCAACCCAAAAACAAATAAATATTAATTTGATTATAGAGCTAGGACATGTGCTAACTTTTAAGAGCAACAATTGTCGTCAAGGACAAAGAATATCGACAACAATAAACCCCTCTCCATGCCTAAAAATAAATATATTAAATACATAAGTCTCTCGGATTGCAATAAATTTTGATTGAGATGCAACTGCTCTTTCAGCAGAAATATTAATTTCATCAAAGAGCAACATGTACCAACTTTTACCAACAACAACCATCAAAGACAATGTTGAAAACACCAAACTTCTCTCCAATGCCCAAAAATAAATAAATAAATTAATTAATTAAATATATAAATCTCCCAAGTCCCAAAGAATTTTGATTGAGTTGTAACTACATTTCATCATAAATATTAATTTCGTCATAGAGCTACAAGTGTGCTAACTTTTACTAGCAACAACCCGTCAAGGACAGATTTGACAACACCAAACCCCACTCCAATGCCAAAAAATAAATAAATTAAATATATAAGCCTCCTAACTCTCAATTAATATTGATTGCGTTGCAATTACACTTCAACACATGTCATACAGATTCGACATGTGGTAACTCTTACAAGCAAGAGCCATAAAGACAAAGAGTGTTGACAACATTATACACCTCTCCGACGCTCAAAAATAAATAAATCAAATACATAAGTTTCCCAAGTCCCAATGAATTTTAATTAAGCTGCAACACTTCAACACAAATATTAATTTCATCATAGAGCTATGACATGTGTTAACTTTTACAGGCAAGAACAAGAGAATGTTGACAACAACAAATCCCTCTCCAATGCCCAAAAATAAATAAATTAAACACGAGACTCGCAAAAGTCCCGGAATTTTGATTGAAATGCAACTACACTTAACCAGAAATATTAATTTGTTCATAGAGCTATGACATGTGCTACTTTTACAAGCAACAACCAGCAAAGAAAGAGAATATTGAGAACACCAAATCCCTCTCCAACGCCCAAAAATATATAATTAAATACATAAGCCTCCCAAGTCCCAATAAATTTTGATTGAGTTGTAGCTACACTTCACCACAAATATTAATTTTATGATAGAGCTACAACATGTGTTAAATTTTACAAGTAACAGCCATCAAGGACAAAGAATGTTTGACAACACCAAACTCCTCTCCAGCGCTCAAAAATTAATTAATTAATTAATTAAATACATAAGCCTCCCAATTCCCAATGAATTTTGATTGAGTTGCAACTACACTTCGGCACATTAAACTTTGAACAGTATAATAACGATGATAATAAGATAGAAAGAGTAAATTAAAGTCATGCGGGTTGGGCAAACCAAAATAAAAGTAAAGAAACATGTTTGCTTTTAAACTCATTAAAATCCTCATAATCACCCAAACATGTGCTCAATCCACATTACTATAAAACAAAGCACCCGCACTAATGGTGTGCTGGTTTTATGATTGTCTCCGCGTATTATTTTATATGGACCTACACCTAAGTGAAAAAAGCATTAACAAATCCTCAAATAAAGATATTTATCAAAAGCGATGAATCCTAGTAAATTCTTAGAAATGTTTATTGAATTTGATAAAAGCTTGGTAAGCTCAAAACTACAACCGGTGGCTTTCTTTTAATTCCCAGGGGTGTTTTTTTTTTTTCCTTCAAAATTACTAAAATAGATAGATTTTAAAATATTAACCAAGATGAGTTAAGCCCTGTTTGAGAAACACAACTTGTATGGTAGAAGTTGTATTCTCTTTCTCAACTTTAAGAATTATAATTATTTTACTTTTTATTAGACAGTGTAAAATAAAAAGCGACTTTTTTTTTCCCAAAGTCGTATGTAGTTTTATGATTTTACTTATTTTTTTAAATTGAAGTCGGAATACATAATAGTATGATTTTTATACATTTAAAAAAATTAAATAAAAGAAGTCTTGGACAATCATACAACATTCTGAGTTGTACAATATATTTTTTTTAAAAAAATTATTACTGAAGTCATAGACAAAAGCATAACTTCTATAATTTTTTTTAAATGCTAAAATTGTATGATGTAATACAACTTCTTTCTGTTAATTTTTAGTTCTAATTCTTTTAAAATCATTATCTATTTTAAAATTTTAGTTTTTAATTTTTTAAAAACATTTTTATTTATAAATGTAGTTTTTATTATATTAATTAATTTTTAATTTTAATTTTAAATATTTTTTTTTTATTTTTAAATTATATTTTATGACTATCAATCTTGCTAAAAGTTCGAGCCTTGTCTACAACTATATAACAATAAGATGGAAAGAATGGTGATATGCTTGTGGGAAATTTTAGGCCCTACAACTTTCTAGTTCTTAACTAATTGCATCATGTGCCTGTTGTAATTTAGACTATGATGCATATGTTGACCCTGTATATAGGTTGGAAAACATTTATAAAACTTATCAGCATGAGATTCATCTCCTTGGAAGCAAAGAATATTTGATATTCAAGTCCAAATTTTATGTATAATCATTTGATGTGACAAGACACGTTAGGAAGGTCAAACACTAATTGTATACATAATGAATTGGGTGAACCAATTCAAAATAAGGCAAAGAAATATATGCAATGTCGAACTGAAGGATAAAATTGTAGTAATTGTCCATTTAAGCAAATTGATGTCAAAGTTATTTGTGGTTAATTTGTATTGAGTTATGTAAAATTTCTCTAATATTATATTATATTCTGTTTTGAAAGGAGCTCGAGCTTGCTATAACTATATAATTGTAAGATGGAAAGAATAGTAGTGCGACTATGGGAAGTTTTAGGCACTCTGACTTTCTTGTTCTCAACTAATTGCATCATGTGCCTATTGCAATTTAGATGTGATGCAAATGTTGACACTGTATATAGGTTGGAGAACATATATAAGACTTATCAACATGAGTTTCATCTCCTTGGAAGAGAAGAATATTGGCTTTAATATTGAGATCCAAATTTTATGTTAGATGTGATGAGGCACATCAGGGAGGCTAAACACTAGTTCTATACATAATAAAATGGATGAAACAATTCAAAACAAAGTAAAGAAATGTATGTTGTGTCGAACTGAAAGACATAATCATATTAATTGTCCATTTAAGCAAATTAATGTCTAAGATTGTGAGTGATTTACGATTTTCTACTTGTGGTTAATTTGTATTATTCAAGTTATGTAAAATTCTTCTGATATTACTTTAATATAATATATTATACCAACATTTGATTAGTCCAAGTGTTACTAGGCTTGGATCCCTTAGGTCTCGGATCCGAAGCTTGTAGATGGAAAAAAGCATGATTACCAAGCCAAAAAATATATTGTTTATATTTTACCAATTAATATTATTCAATAAAACATTTTTTGTCCTTGAAAGTTTGATAATTTTATTATATTAAATTTATTATTTTTTCATTTTACAATAATCCATTACATAAGAAAACAATTCAAAACTTTTTTAAAAATGTTTAACAAAAATTTAAACTAAAATTAATCTTGAATAAAAACAACTATGCAAACAATTAAAATAAATAAAACAAAAGTGAAGTTGTGGTTTGATTCAGGACTTCACTAAAATTATACAAAAAAATAAATAAATTGGTGAAGTCATAATATGTTTTAGGGTTTTACATTCACATTCACATCCACAAAATTAAATTTTTTTAATTTAAAATTGGTATTCGTATTCAGTATTCACATTCACAACTTTTTAATTATTTTATTTTATTTTTATTTGTTTCTGGTTTAAAAAACAAAAATTCACTAAAGTCACATATCATTCTAGGACTTCAAGAAATATAGAAGTTGTACTTCATTTCACAACTTCAATTTTAAAAATAAAAAATATGAAAATCAGAAGTCGTGAAAATAGGAATGACTTTCATATGTGAAGGCATGTTTATGAAATGACTTATCCCTACTAGGGTAATTTTTAAAATCTTACCCCTTTTTAGTAATTTGGAAACAAAATTACCGAAGTAAGGTAAGAAAAGCCACATTCGTGTAACTATTTGAATAGGAAGTTGCCAGATTTGGTTTTGGACTGAGTTGTTGGAAGAGGCATCAGCATCATGCTTTCCTCTAACAACAACACTGTATGAGCCTCTCACTTCAGCAGCTCTTTGTCCTTCCTCGCAGACCCATAAGTTGATCTCTCCCTCTCGGGGAGCTACTTTTCTGGATCTGGCAGATGACCCAAGTTTACAGGGTCTAACTCTTAAGGATAGTCTGGCTTTCTTTTTCTTAGACATTGTTTTATTCTTTCCTTCCTCATGTTTCACCAACACAAACAAGTTAAGGCCCGTCCCTCAACATGTTTCATTCCAGAAGTATGCTCCAAGCTGTCCACATTTGTCTGGAACAGATTTGGACAATTAAGACAAGGAATTACCATGTAAGGTCATTTTCCGTGCTTTCCATTGGTGAGGTAGAAGAAGCACTAATTGAAGGGTAGATAGATATGCACGTTTGGGTGACTACAAGGAGTCATTTTGGTAAATTTATAAGCATGTGTTTTAGTTTTTTGCAAAACGCCTAGAGTCAGTAATTTGCATTTTGCCCTAATAATAATAATTCTTTACTTAAAAGCTTAAGCTTCTGAGCTAATTAGTTCATGACATGGTACCAAATGTCTATTATATGTGGTATGAAGTTAAATCCTTCTCACCCCTATTCTAAATATAAAAAAAAAAAGGCCAAATTCATACCCCAGGTAAATGGCCTATGCATTGTTCACACTTAAGTCCAAATGGCTCGTGGGAAGTGGGATAGTATGCTATGAAAGTATAAAATTATTCTTGTATATCTACCTAACAATTTTAGCTTTGAAGATAGTTGATTCATTAAACAAAATATCTGGAAGATAATGTCCCCACTCCCCCACTTGAAAATGGATGATCATTCCTTTCACCGCAAAACACACAAAAATATATAGAAAAATAGTACATCCAAGCAAGACTTAATGGTATGCAAAGTCATTGTGGAATTTGGTACGCACCTGGGACTATTGAAACAGTATATTTCTGTTAGACAACAAAACTAATAAAATCCTGCAGTATGTGCATGGAATAACAACTATGATTCTAACCACTCAGATAAGTGATGGCATGTTTCGACAACCCAGTTGAGGTGTAGGAGATTTGAGCAATACTTTCAGATAATCCATAATACTTTGAAAAGAAGGGCGTTTCTGGGGGTCGCTGCAGTAAACCATGGATATCAATAAAATTCATGCAGAATATTGAAGCAGACTACAAATGAAAGATGTATCTGCACTCACTTGGCCCAGCATGACTCAATTATTGAAACTAATTGAGGATTTACACCGCGTGGTATTGCAAGTCTTTTTCCCTTAAAGCCAACAGCTGCCACAACCTACAAAACATAACAGATTTATGAAGACTACGTAATACAAAAGGCCCTGCATCTAATACATTTGCAGTAAGCCTGATATTCCAAAAGCAAATAAAATAGAAACAAATATTGATGCAAACTTCAGTCACAGTAGAATTATATGTTGATGACAGGTCCCCATGAAACAGAATAACACTCCAAAAACCACACTTAGGCACACCATTGAGATTCCCCAACACAACTTGTTATAATTGGCCAGTGCATACATGCTTCAACCAATATATATATCTTGGAATCATTTTCAGATTTCTATTACCAATAGCATGCTATTTGATGTTATATCCTTACAGTCATCAATTGTAATAGAAAATCTAAGCATAAACAGACTGAAATATATCAAAATTATACGACGAACCTGTGGTGGATTCAGATTATGCCAAGGCCGTTGCAATGTTGCAAGCTCCCACAAGATGACACCAAAGCTGTAAACATCTGACTTCTCATTGGATGGTTCATCACAAAGAACTTCTGGTGCCATCCACTCAGGCTAGTAGAGAAAAAGAAATTCAACTTAATGTACAATGATAAAAATGACGGCTGAAACATAGGATACAAAAAACAGATACACATGCTTTGAAAGAAAACTTACAGTCCCAGCAGCTGACTTGGATGAGAGAAATGTATTTTCCTTTATTCGGGAAAGCCCAAAATCACAAACCTGAAGGGATCGTACAAGTAAATGAGGATCTCTGAAAATTCATATTACTCCAATAATGCCCAAGCAAACAGACCACCACCAACTCACCCTCCCAGAAAATAAAATTTGCTAAGACACCGCACTTGTAGTTTACATAATATATTGATTTTTGTCCATATGTCAAATTTGAATCAAAGGAAGCCCAGCTAATAAGCAGAATGTTGAAACTTCTATCAACCATGTGTAGACTAAGTTTTGCTATAACATTCTATCTTTCACCCATTCACTAAAAGTTCAAAAGAGATGATGGCTAAACAGTGTCACTCAACATGTATGGACTAAGTGCTTTCATGCTAGCATACACAAACATGAGGGCCGGCAAAGTGGAACCATACTACACTACCAAAGGTGACTAAGGGATTAAATGAAACTTTCACAACAATTTTTCAGACACCAGAAAATTTCATTCTCACCTTCACTGTATATTTCTTGTCAACAAGAAGGTTTGGAGATTTCAGATCTCTATGAACAATGGGAGGATTGTGTTTATGAAGATAATTCATCCCCTTAGCCTGCACATAAAAATGACAAATACTTAACCAATGGATATGAAGGTTATGACATCATATTAATTTAAAAAATAAATAGTGGTAGAACCAGAACCAATAATGTTTACTTTCTGGAAGTTTACCACATCATAAGCCATACTAAGCCTACGTTTCTCATCCAAAATCTCTGGGGCGTTAGGTTCATGCAACAGCCTATACAAGCTACCCCTGCACTTAGTTCAATCAGTCACATCTCAAGTGTAAGATATATCTTATAGCCATGAAAAGAGAACCCTCTTATAGGGGGAAAGGTAAAGGAACTGGTAGATGAGATATTGTAAAACCTTGACAAATATTCTGTGACAATTGATAAATTAGGAGGCTTGGTGACAGCACCCATAAATAAGACAATGTTCGGATGCCTCAAGAGTTTCATTAGTGAAACCTAGCAAGAGGTCAAAATACAGCTCAAATCAATAGCAAGCAAAACTTATTGGTGTTTTTTCTGCACAAAACAAGATAAGAACTTCCAAGCATACCTCCCTCAGGAATTCCTTGAAGTGTTCACCTTTGAAGTCTTGTTCCAATAGAATTTTCACAGCAACCTCCTGCAGTGCTTAACATTTTGACAGGTGTAAAAATACAACAGACTAAAAGAAAACATGCAACAAGCAAATAGAGAGAAGGAAAAAGATGTATTAAACAAATTTAAAAATAAGCACTTCGGCTTCAAACTTTAATGAACCAACACACACGTGTTTACACCTCCCAAAACTAAAAATAAATTTGCACTCTAAATCATAATACTAATAAAGTGATTTTTTTTTTAGAAAAGATAGAGCTGCAAAAGCCCAAGAACAGAAGCTTTCCAGTTGAAAGTAAAGGAGCATTAAAAAACCGCCACCTTGCAACACCAAGGCTTCATTTATTTACTAAAAATAAAATAGTAAGAGAAGGGAAATAGCTCAATGGAAAACATTTATTCTCTTGGACAATGAAATTTTTTTAAATAAGACTGGTTTTTTCTGTGCAACTCAATTTGAAAATCTCTGTAATAAGGTTTGGTTGTAGTGTGGTAATGAGTTATTGAAAAGAAGATTGGCAAATGGGAAGCCAATTGAATACAAAGTACAAACAACCAACAGGTTATGGACTGAGTTATGCTGATCAAGCACAGAAACCTTTAATGATAAGAAGTCTTATTTTAAGAGTACAATTGTAAGTTATAACAAGATCAATATCCAATCATTAGATCCAACAAGAAGGAAGCATGTTACTTTCAAAAACTGCCCTCAATGATTTTATCATACCTCCATCTTTATATAATCTATAACCACTGAATGCTTATGAAACAAATTCATAAATATTGAATACAAACGTTGAATTTATGACTATTGTATAGATACAGAAGTCATTCACATAATAATATACTATTACACATGATTTAGTTGAATTTGAAAGATACAATGACAGAGATACTGAATAAACATTGAATATGGACAACCCATGGTAAAACAAACAAAAACAACCATGAGTTAATCATATTTTATACAGCATCAATGAAAGAAAAAAAGGGGGGCTTACCGAGCCATTCCACTCAGCTTGATGTACAGTTCCAAAAGAACCTGAAAATATAACAGACCAATTTAATTAATGACTATTGATACCAATTGCATATCATGCCACAGAAAGCATGTAATGCTGGTAATTTATTAAATACAGTGTGCTTAACTTGGGCTCAGTTTTTATTGGCCAACTTCAGAGCATTTGGTAGGACCATTGAAAATTTTTGTAGTGATGTGATATTTTTGCTGTTCTCTAGTGTTTTTTATTGGGGAAAATGCTCATAGGCATATTGTTATCTGATAGTAAGTGGTATTAATACTGAAAATAGGATAGAACTCAAGGAGGAGATTTCTTTTACAAGGGAAAAAAATACTGCTCAATGAACAGAAACACAGATACTGGACAGAAATGCAGAAAATGCAGCAATAAGAGATAACAAACGGAGCTGAAACAGACCCTAGCTTCCCTGGCCTGTGCCATCCACTCCCACAATTCTGTTATAACACTCCAGTCTTCACTATCCCTCCCCCTCCCCTCTTATTCAAGTTTCCTTTTCTCTCTCCCATCATTGCACAATGGATTTGGATCCTCTCTTGTTCATAAGGAGAATTAATGCAGATGGAGTTTATTGCTCTATGACTCGATGTGTTATCCAATTTTCAAATCCCCTTAAGCGGTTGAGGGACAGCTGAACCAAGAGAAAGCGGGTAGACAACCATAAGAATTGCAATTTGCTCTAATTTTACAGTTATCATTATCAATGGGGAAAGCAGCAGGCCCAAAGAGCTCTACAGTAAGTGCACTGAAGGGGCCAGAAAGATGGAGATATGGTCCTGTTAGAGAAAGAGACAACAGAAAGGACCACCACGATTAATTATAACCCACTAATTATATTTTTCTTCTTTTGTATCATTTTCTCTCCAACAGGACCATATCCTGTTATTTAAGAACAGGGGAGGATTCAAATCCTTGCTTCTCCTCTCCAATACCTTGTTGCCATGTGTACATTATTACACTCTCCCCCCAATCTTTCCTCCTTACTCATAGCAGTATTCCTACTTCTCTCATAAACAAGTATTACTCTCCATGGCCCAAGTGCCCAACACTCTCTAGTCCATTCTCTTTTTTTCTTTTCTTATACACATGTTAGAGGCCCATTGTTATCCTACTGCTATTATGTGATAGGATAGTTGAAATGACTTTTCTTTGGTTCTCTAAACCATGAGCTTTGTTACAGAACCTCCCTCTGATAAGAAGAGGGATTGGAGAGTTTTATTGCATTAATTAGTTTACTTTTCCTTTCTTTTCTTCTTTTCTCTGCTAAAGTAAGGACGCTACCTTCTTTTTTTTTTCCTCCTCTTAAACACAAGTCAAAGGCCCATCATTATTATAAGGCCTGTCATTATTATCCTACCACTATTATGCGATCAGATACTTGAAACGAGTCAAATGACTTTTCTTTGATACTCCGAACCATGACTTCTTTTAAGGGATGTTCTCCCTGTCAGATGTGCAGATGGGTTGGAGATCTTTATCGCAACAATAAGCTCACTTTTGTTATTTACTTTTCTATTTACATTGACACTACCACTACATTATCTTCCTTTTTTTACCTTTTACCTTGACTATTCTCTCTCTCGATGTTTCTCTTCTAAACACCCACACACCCCACCTGAATCAACCAAAAAAGCAAGACTTCAAGTAATATGCAATATATAGAAGAGCATACATACCTGATCCTATTTTCCTTTTCAAAACAAGATCAGTCCACGGTATGTCCAAATCCTCCATACCAAGGGAAAACTTTCTAGTTGGATTGCTAGGAATCAGTGGAGTTTGTGTATCTCTATGATCAGGACGGTTATGCTTTAAAAGCAATGAATCCTTGCTTGTCATTGTTGGCTCTACAATGTTCAGAGGAAGGTTACCTGATTTAAATGTTTCAGAACCTCGATCATGTGTATTTGGATGATAAGTTTGTGGATGCAGAGGAACAAAAGAACTTATGTTGTTATCATTTGGAATTGTCTCAGGGTTCCTGTCCTTGTACTGCCCTTCACACTGTTCTGGAAAGGAGAATCCAAAAAAAATCTTCATCAATAACAGGTACTATAATATAAATTTCAGAGTATCCTATACTCATCCAGTTATAAAAATTATTACAACATACATAGGTAGCTTTTGGCATGTGGACAAAATGGAATAGAATGCTAAACTACAACTAATACAAAACTTCCTACATGAACATCCATACAAGGCTCATGACTTTTTGGCTTTATTCTAGACATTGACTAGCTCACAAGTTTATTTAACATCAAATTGATCAGATGTTATCTCATATGCATTTAAAGAAATACTTAATATATCATTACCGAAGTTCATTATGTGAAGAGAAGAATTGACATGTTTAACCCCTCTCTTCGTAAAAACTAAACAGGAATTGGCAATGGCATTCAATAGGCTTGACCAAGTCACTTGAATTGTTCTTCCAATCCCACAATTGAGAAATCAAGTTAAGTATCCACAATTATAAACTTGGAACATCATTCAATTTAAACATCTGCAGAACCAAGCTCCTTATTTTGTTTTACTGAGGCAACTGAATGTTTGGGATTCTTAGATTGAAAAGAGAAGGAATTGTCAAATAATTACAGTTAACATATACAAGAAACGAAAATAGTAATAGGTGCTATCTAATCACTTAGTGAAATTTAAAAAAAAATGATAAAACAGCAAAGGGATACAATTCAATTGAAATAAGAAAGTTGTAACACATTATTGAAGTCCATACCAAACTAGGAAGTTAGTGATAAACTGGTCCAGAATTAATCAGACTAGGGTTCTGTTGGAAGCCACCTTAATTGCAGTCACCCCTAGCCCACCTTAATTGCAGCTTTGAGAGGGGTGTTTAGTCTCACATCACCTATAGATATGGCTTAAATAAAGCTTATATAAAACTAGAGTAATCCTCACTTTACATGTCAGCTTTGTGCGGTTGAGTTAGGTCCTAAACCTAAATTCTAAGATGGTAGCAAAGACTATCCTAAATCCCTTGTTGGGTCACCCACATTGCCACACTCTAGGCCCATAGCTTTGGGTGCAAAGGGTGTGTTGGAAAGTCACCTTAATTGTAGCCTCTTTGGGTTGCCTTAATTGTGAACTAGAGGGGGTGTGTTTAGCTACACATAGCCTAGAGATATGGCCCAAGTAGTGTTTATAAATTTGGACAATCCTCATGTTACAAACCGGTTTTGCGAGATTGAGTTAGACTTATAAACCCAAATTCAAAAAAATAAAATGATATCAAAGCCTACCTTAATCTATTGTTGGGCCACCCATATTGCCATGCTCCAGGCTCATAGCCCCAAGCATGAAGGGTGTGTTTAAAAATCGCCTTAATTGCAGTCACCCTTAACCCACCTAAATTATGGTCACCCCTAGCCTGCCTTAATTGCGGTCTCTTCAGGAGTTACCTTAATTGCAGCCTTGAGGAGGTGTGTTTAGTCTCACATCACCTAAAGATATGACATAAATAGAGTTTATAAAGTTTGAGAACCTCACCTTAAGAAATAGTTTTGTGGAATTGAGTTAAGCCTCAAGCTCAAATACTAAGATAACACAGGCAATTAAGAGAAGCAAGAATGAATCTTGGTTGAGAATTTTGGGAGTCTCAGCTTCTCTCCCAATTGGGAATTTCCTAAAAATGAATAGAGAGTAGTTTTTCCCTTATTTAAATTGCCTAACTGTCGGACTAGCTAATTGCATGATACACTGACCCATGGGCCTAATTACCCTCTAGTCTCTTATTCCTTCTACAGTACACTTTAGTAATTGGGTTCCTCATCCTAACAGTTAGATAAATTGATTATGGAGAGTTAACATAGAAATGATTCCATTCATTAGAATAGAAATGAATAAAAGATCAAGGATGACTTGATCTTAAACTTTTATACAGTTCTGCAATAAGTATTGAGACCAAGACACATGATAGCAATAATATCACAAAACCAGATTTAGACTTTTGGAGTTATACATTGAATAGGAAACATGAATATCACCTGCAGAACCACTACCAAAGACAAGCATAGCAGACAGATCAACCAAGAAATATTCCTTGGCCAGTGACCTGAAATCAATGGTAGGTTCGCCTGGTTTAAGTCTTGGAAAGCACAAAGGTGAAGAAAATGAGATGGAAGGTGAACCATTGAGCAAGGAATCAGGCTCGCATAAGCAACCCGGTTTCGCAATTAGATCAACCATGTATTCCCTGTAATTATATGGTGTCAAACAGATGTCAGTTCACAGAATGTTAACTGCAAGGCCACATCACATTCATAATTTTACTCTTCGTCATTCCATGGTCATAGGACACACAGCTCATGGAAAACAACTCTTTAAATTGCACTCCTACTTGTAAACAGAATAGCAGATATGCTAGGCAACAAAACATATACCTGTCAAGCCCAAATCGAACAAGACAGGAGGAGGCATCATTTCTTGAACAATATTTACAGCCCTTTGCAATTCGACATGGCAAATCAATGGTGTCAGCTAATACCTGAAGATATAATGTATGAAGCATGTCATCTCAAAAACAACCCAAAGACCATCACTTGTAATAAACCATTAAACCCCCCTCCCCTTTTCAAAAAACAAAAGATAATAATAATATAGTCAAGAGGCATAATCACAGCCTTAATCACCACACAGAATTAGAGTATTACTTTGAACAATACAGCACGTTGCCTGCAAAGTCCAGTGGATAGACTGCCAATCGGAACGACAATGGATCCTAAGCAATCTCTCAGATCATTAATGCAATTTCTCCATTTGGGAAAAAGGTCATCTTCCGATACAGAAGCTAAACCCCTTGTTACCACAATAGAACATAGTTAGACTGGTGCAAGCCAAATAGTTCAAAGCCAATAATGCCAAGGAGACTTACCCCATACAATTGCAAACCAGCTTCGCAAGTTGGTCTACAACATCTGCTGTTGTTATGCAGCCACAAGAAATGTCATGTACCTTACTTTGCAATTCTTTTAAGCTAGGATCACTTCGTCTATCCACCAAAACTATTTCAAGTGAAGAGTCAGAAGAGGGATCTATAGACTTTAGTGTCTCAATTGAAGGAATTCGGCCATTTTCCTGCAGATCCATGCACACATTCCATACATAGGGATCCATCCCATGAATTAGATAAAAACCATCAGGAATTTTGTCGTAGTATAATAGGCAGCCATTCACCTGGTGCATGTTATTAACAAAACAACATATCAATTGTATGCTTACCAATAGGTGAAACAAACATATCAAGATGGAGCTACTTCCAGTTTCCTCCCTGAATTTTTCGTGAAATTCGAGCAAATTATTTAAAAAAAAAAAGAAATACAAACATAATAGAGGAAGGGTTTTCTTCCCTCTTAACGTTAATTCACGCATCAACTTCACAACCATATTTTAACTTCTTCCCTAAAATTGACATTTATACCCTGCGACAGCAATTTCCTCTAATCGGACAAAGCACATTCTGTCGCCCACAATAATGCCAAAATATTAAACACATTTTTAACAATTTGTTCAAATCCTTAAAATAGTAAATTTTCCAATAAATAAGTATATGTCATCCACAATAACACCAAAATATTGAACATAGATTTTTCAAGATCTACCCAATTCCTTAAAACAGTACATTTTCCAATAAATAAGTAGCAATAGGAACATAGTAAGTATTCAGAACAAGCAAAACAAATTTTGAGAAGTACCATTTAAGGAACATAGTAACAGGATAATCTGCCCATCTTGATAGAATCACAAAAAGATAGTACAAAACTACAAATTTACAGTGAAAAGACACGATTCAAGAAATTAGTTTTCGTTTGTCAGTATCATGATAAAACAAGACTCGTTGGAGATAAAGCATATTATGTCATCCTCAATAATGCCAAAATATTCATCACATTTTCAAGATTTGCTTAACTCCTTAAAACAGTTAAAATTCCAATAAATGAGTATTACAAAATACAAAAGTGGGAAAAGTATTTCTTTCAGTTATAAAAGTTTCAAGAGGCACCATATATGGAACATAATAACAGGACAATCAGCACACAGTGCCAACCAAAATCATGATTCCCATCAAACTTCGTACAAATTAAGAGTGAAATGCACAATTCAAGGAGGCAGTTTTTCTACTGTTAATGCCACGACAAATGAGTAGTTGACATTTTTTCCAAGAAGCATGCCAAAAAGAAAAGGCCTCATATCCTTGTTTATCCTAGCAAACTTCCACGTTGTAATTCAAGATCCAACTCCACCCTTAGCAACTAATGAACACAACTTCAAATAGGTTTTTTTTACTAAAGCAGTTCCCAATCAAGTCAAATACCCAGAAACACTTGTTCATGAACTTTAAATTCTCCACGAAATTTGCCACAATAAAAATTATTTCATACTCCTATCAATACAATCCGATAGACCTATACAAACTCAAAATTTACACATGCATGTCATGATATCAACCATAGAACAACTGCAGTTTTACTTGACAAGCACACATATTTGGATAAATTTTACTGTAAGCACTTAAGAAAGAAAAAATAAGAAGGTAAAATCAATTGAGTTTTTTGTATAAGCTAAAATCAATCTATACACTTAACTTATATATAGAAACTCTCTTTGTCTAATCTTTCCAAAAAATTGAGGTGCATAAATTGATTTTAACTTATGAAAGAAGTTCAATCATTTTAATTTCTTATTTTCTACTCCTATGAGTGTTTAGGAAAAGTTTATCCAAACAAAATTTTAATTTGGCTAATAAATATTCTCAAGCTGCAGTCACGAGAACCAGTTCTTGTTTTTCAATTGGATACTTGTTGGGTTAAAGATTCCGCATATAAGATACTAACCTGAAACACAGTCTCGGGTTCCCAACACCACCGAAACTAGGCAACCAACCACATTTGGAAGCAAGGAACAAGAGGCATAACTATTAACTAACAACGAACATACCCAAAACTTATGCGACACTTCGTCGGCGGAACACGACGACGATGACCTTGCAGCGGATTCGGGATCCAGAAAACTGAGATTAATAGCGCGCTTGGCCTCCGACAAAAGCCGAAGAGCCAATTCCAGCTGTAACTGATAACTCTCTGTCACATGCTGCACCCAGCTCTTGCCGGAGGACCGGCCGCATCGCGCCGCCGCAGCGCCCGGAAATCTGGCTCTGTCCTCGCCGAACTGGGACCCATCTGAACCGAAGAAATCGCTCTCACTGGCAGCGAGGATCGACGGAGTAGGCGCATGAAACCCGCCGGACAGCGAGCTCTCGCCGAAACTGCTCCCACTGGACTGCCGCTGCAACCCGATCGGGGAATGCAAATTCCGGAAACGATTCCCCTGCCTGTGATCGACGACGAAGTCCCAATCGGAGGCTCTGTTGCCTTCGCCGGAGGAAGGGCCGAACAGCGGAGGTGGAGGCGGAGCCGTTGAGCCGTAGTAGTAGTCATAGTCGTCGGGAGTTTGGCGGACGAGGGAGTACTTGTATCTTCTCGCTGGCATTTCCATGGAGACTGTGTGTGGGGCTCACTAAACCCTAAATCCCGCCATTGCCTAACGGTTTAGTTTGATTTGATTTGGTTTGGTTTCTCTCCTTTGTACGGTGAGGGACTGTAGACCTTGCTTTTTCCTTTCTCTTTAAAATTCCAAACGTGGGAGAGGACCAAGTTTTGTAATTATTATTTTAAGAAAAATGTTATTTATATAATAAATAAAGAAAAGGAAATTTCAGATATAATCAATAATAAGACAGACAAAACAAAAAGTACATTGTATAAATAATTTCAGATATCAGAGCTCTTTTTTAATTATAATATTTTAGCGGTTTGGTAGACTTATTCAAAGAATTGGTAGACCTATTTGAAAAATTGGTGACTTCTTTTGGAAGAATCTGTACTAGTTCACACGTAGGGTCAGCCTATCCCACTGCATATCCTGTCGGCTCTGTACCATTTTAATTTTCCCTTTTCAAGTACCAAGGTTTGACTTTAAAAATTAATTGGTGGACACTGCAAATGTTTGACTTTAAAAAATAATTAGTGCACAATGCCGTGCTTGAATATATACTTTGGATTTTAACTAAGTGGTTCAACGAAGTAAATAATGTAATTTTTTATATTATGTTTGATTTCAACTAATAAAAAAAATACGCTCTAATCTTTTGAGGAAAAATTATATATGAATGTGTAAACTCTTTATTAACATTTTTTATCTTTTTTTTATTATATTATAGATTATATTTCTTTCTTTTTATTTTTTTTAGGTATGAATTGGAGTCATCATTTTCCATCTTTCATAAGGTTGATTACTTCAGGAAAAAATATCAATAGGATAGGGAAAATGTGTATTTTTATATAATAAAAATTATAATTATATTTTTAAATATACAAATTATATTAGAATTGACAATAAATAATTATTTTAAATATTATGAAATTAAATATATAAATAAAAATAATAGAAGATAATTTTAAATAGTTTAGAAAAAATTTACTAAAATGCAAAAAAAAAAATATAAGTACGTGAGAATCTGAGAATAAAAAAATATATAAGAGTCAGAATGTCTCATTTATAATATAAGACTATATTATTATATTCTATAGTAATTTATAAGATAGTGTGAATGTTGAATTTAAAAAAAAAAACATTATAGAGCATTAAACTAGTAAAAAAAATCAAAAATTGATCAAATTATAAATAAAAAATGTATATTTATTTATATATATTTTAAATCAAATCAAACCAAATCGCATATTATAATCATACTAAAAAATATTTAACATTATGTGGTGTTATTCTAGCACTTTACTTGCTAACATATTCTACTATTGAGTGTAATCAAAAGAATAATTTGGTTAAAATGAATGAAAAACTATAAAATTACGAGAGATTCATTAAATAATAAGTAAAATTTGTCAAAAATTATTATTTTTTAATAAATCTTAGTTAATGAATATGGGTTAAAAGTGTGTCAAATAATGTGTTATTAACATTTTTCGTTATTTTAAGCTTTCATTAGTGATAATATATAATCTAAATAAATGTTAATAACATACTATTTAATACGTTTTATACTTTTTATTCAAAAAAATACATTTTTTTTATGTAAAATTACAAAATTATGTAGATATCATTCGTTGATTAATAAATTTCACTCATAATTTATAATTTTAAATAAATTCTAAGTATTAAAAATATATATTAGAAAAATATGTTACTAACACCATCTTCACCCATGTGATCAATGATATGTATATTTTTATAAAAAAAATTGTGATATTTAATTTTCATTGTCCAATTAGAAATATATGTTAAATTATTTTACAACGTTTTCTTATATATTTCGCAAAAGATATACCATTACTAAATAAAAGTAGTTGATAATTGATGCGCAACCTACTTTTATCATAAAAAAAAGATGTGTCAATGCTAAATAACATTAAAAGATTTCCTAACTAAAATATTCCAACACAAAATTAAATAGAAAATAAAGTTTATTTGATTTTCTTAAATAATACCACATAGTAATTATGTAAATTTGGTCATTAGGTTATGCATTATATTAATAAATTTAAAACATTGTAAACTCTCTGGTGCCCCTGGGACCTGTGTTCAATTTCTACAAATAAAATAAAACAAATTAAAAGCAAAAAAATGTCAAATAAAACATTAAAAATTTGCAGTAGAGGAAAAATACACGAAATGAAATTAAACGATAAAAAAATTTGAAACATTCAACTTTTTTTTTTTTTATTTCTCTCCTCCTGAAAATCTCTAATATAAAAGAAAACTTACACTCTCCGGTGAGGCAATGACATTAATTACTCTAATTCTCAAATTATTAATAAAAGAAAATGCTTATAACCATATAAGATAATAGCTATCTTTCTACTAGTAATTTTCTTAAATGTTTTTAAGAGTTTGAATTTTATAAATGATTAGTGTAAAAATTTTCACACTGTTAACCATTTAAAAGTCATTTACATATAAAAATCAACGATTTTATCATACATAAAAATCTATAATTAAATAATAGTATAAAAAATATTTACGTCATCAATGCATTATAATTTTATTTATTTTTTATAAATTTCAAAAAAATGGATATTCTTAAAATGTATATAATTATATAATATTTCTTAGGTAAAATATTTTTTACATATATATATATAAATAATATTTAAAAACATTGAGTCGTGATACAGATAGATTTTTTGTTATATGAAATTAGATGTACAGTGGAATAAGAGTTTTAATTAACAGAATTAAAGAATCAAAGGCGAATATGGATTTTTACACTTTTTAGGGGGTAACATTGTATTTTTGTGTCTCCATTTTGTGGGGTAACATTTAAACTTGAACAAATGGAGAACACGGACATTGTATTTTTGTCTCTCCATAAAAATAAAAATAAAAAGTTAACAGATAATTTACAAAATAGTTAGATGGAAAAAAAATAAAATAATAAATAAATAATTATTTTTATAAATAATTATACGAATAAAAAAGCATAAATGTTCTCTCTCCCTTTATATATTATTATAAAGGAGCAAATGGACATTGAATTAATATAATACTGTGTCTTAAACTTTTCTGTTCTGAAAACTAATTTCTGAAAATATAAAAGTTTAAACACAATTCTAAAATTTAGTTTTAAAAAATGTTAAAAAGTTTGCTCTTCTAGAAATTAATTTCCAGAAACTGAAATCCAACATATTTTATTTCCAAATCGACATTTCAGAAATTAGTTTCAAGAAAGACTATTCCGAGTAATCTTTCAACCAAAGCCGACTGTTGACAAGACCAGGTAATAGAGGAGAAAAACTCATATATTTTTTTTGAGGATGACAAAGCCCATATTTAGCTTGAAGAAATGGGATAAAAAATTGTCTGTACCTTAAACTAAATTCAGTACATCCAACAATAATATACCTCTCACCCAAACGACATCAAAAAATAAGTCAATAATTACCAAGAAAAAGTACAAAGAGCCAAATCTGACTATGAAGGTGAGAAACTCTGGAAAGCAACGCCCAAGAAATAGGCTACGTTGTTTCCAATGCCTCCTGAACAAATGGGGGAAAATTTAACAACGGAAAATTAAGAGGGAAATCAAAATCGTAGTTATTTTACTGACACAGATAATGTAGCCGGACATTTGGATTACCATGGCCTTGGTTCTTTGTCTAGTATTATTGCCAGATACGTTAAATGCACAAAATCCGCCTCTTCATAGTTAACAACCACCTCAACGAGCAAGTTTAGCTGCAAACATTTATCTCGCATTTATATATTTTCAACACTACATAATTTTTTCGGGTACCAAGAAAAAGAAACAAAAAATAAAGCACAAAATTTGTTTGACCGCTCTAAGGACCAGTTAGAGGCAATAAATTTCAGTATAAAGGACCATCAAAATTTAGTATGCAATGTGAAACTGGGTGGGTACCCTTGCTTAAGCTTCTCACTACGCCATAGCTCAAATGCTATACAAGTAAACCATTAATCATTATCCTGCAAAAAATAGAACAGGTCCAATCAAATTACCACCAAAAATTTAAACACACTCCTTCAAGTAGACAACTTTGAAGCTTTAAAAGTTTAACCATCAAACTAGAAGACACAATAACATCAGATAATAGGCCGTACCAAATTGGTGGCAATTGAGTTCTTAGATAAGCATTTGGCATGAATGATGGGACCCACATTTCTACTGTCAATATCACTATTGATATCTGAGTAGTTCATGTAAACGGCCCCTTTGAACATCCACTCGTTCCTTTCCTGACAGTACACATCTTCAAATAGCTCGCCACACAACACACATAGGCACTGGTTTTCATCTGCTAGAATCATCGTATCCAATTGACTGCTGTCTGTTTTTTTGTCATCATTTACATCGACAGAGTCGGTAAACTCAAACTCAGATGAATATTCTGCCTTGCCAGCAATCCAATCACTTGACTTTGCATACCAGCTTCTTGATCCCTTAATTAGACCATGCTGTTCTCTTGTGGCATGCCACTCCAAGTGTCTATTCAACTGTTCTTCTTGTTTAAGCCTAATACCGCAAATTTTGCAATGATGAGGGAAATCATCCAATAAGTCACTAATTACAGTTGGATGGAATTCTCGAATTACATTAGGTCTAAAATCGAAGCAAATGAGATTTCTGACTTCTGTGCTAGTTGATTGAGGCAAGGCAAGTGAGGTTTTCGTAACAGCATCTACCTCATCTCTGGATGATACTGGGACAGCTGCAGAACCAGAAACTGATGTAACCGGTAAAGAGCAACTGGCGGTAATGATTTCAGTTTGATCTTTGGGTCCCATTGGCACCTCGCTTGGTACCACAGTTGGTGACTCTGTTTCGGCAGATATCAAACCCTTTGCAACCAATGAGCTTAAAAGGTTTGCAATTGGATTTAAGTTATTATTATTGGCAGCATTTAAGCTCGAAGCTGAGGAACTGCTCACATTAGAGGAAGCAAGTGGTTGAGTAGAAAGCCTTTGTGGTGGTTGTCCAGCCTTTCTTTGAGGTTTTTTAGGCACTGTAGATGAATCATTATGCAGAGGATCTAATGAAGATGGCGATGCAACTGCAGACCCTAAAGAAATTAATGTAGTAGAAGACCTACCAGACCTAGTTGGCTGAAACCCAGACTGAGATGGAAGCTTCCTTGGATCCAGATTATTGGTAATTGATTTATTGGGGATGATTCCACTCTTGACAGCTGCAGCTGACAAATTATTTGTGGTCGACAGTTCTGAAGTTTCTCTGGCTAAAGAAATTTTAGACTGGGGCAGCTTAGTTTTAGCAGTAACTTCAGTCTGAGAAGGGTCCTGCTTCTGTTGCTGAAGCTTTGGTCGATAAGAAGTTACAGAAGATAATGTGCCATGCAGGTCCTTTTCCTCTGATCTTCGCAGGTTACCAACCTGAACAATGGGGTGAAGGGTAGGTGAGGGATCTCTAATATGTTGACTTCTCGGACCTCCCAAAAATTGAGACGTTTTGAGATTCTGGGGATTTTCTTGCTCAGCCGAATTTTGCATTGAAAGAGGGTGATGTACTGTTCCCAGCAGTGGTGGAGACTGTTGTCGCAAAGGTGACTGCCCAGAAGGGGATTCGGTTTCCCCAGAATCGAATTGTTGTCCCACAATTTTGTCCATTCCTACTGCTGCATTTGGCAGAGAAGATTGGTTCCCCTTCTTGACAGCTAAAGAACTTGCATTGGCTGGTAAGCTATTATGAGTGGACACAAATCCTTCTGAGTAACCAGACTTCAGATTGAACTTATCAATTGAGTGATGCTTCTGCAATTGCCATGATGATGGTGGATGGCTCCCAAAACCAGGTAGTTGTTTCATAACAGTGGATATGTCTCTATCAACCTTTGTGCCAAAAGGGCGTGTGATTTGGAGGTGATCTTCACCTTCCTGCACATGGAAAATATAAATCAGTCAAGTATATCCAATGAAATATACATGAAATTTCACATCATTGTATCAACTTATGATGCATATGTAATTTAAGGCTTTATAATTAGGGATTAAGTGGTTTAATTATTAGGGTTTGAATATTTGGGAACCAGGAGGATATCTTATGCCAAATTAAATTAGGGTTTTATTTCTTAGTTTGTATTAGGATCTTTAGAAATTTAGTTTGTAATGCTCGGCTTTGATAAATTAGTGTTTGATTTAATCAACAAAATTATGAATATCTATCCATCCTAGGGAATTCAGCCCTAGAGCTGATTATCAAAGAAGTTTTTTTTTTTCTAAACAATGTCCCTTGGTCCCAATTCTATTCTACAACATGATACAAAAGTTAAGTTTTAGGGCTAATTGCCTATTACCACACTATTAATGTGATTTTCTGTAATGTTACCCATCTTTCAAGATAGGGATTGATTCTCATATGTAAAAGAAGCTTACACAAAAAAATGACTTTTTAAGGGGAAAAAACAAGGATTCTCTATGATGTTTTAATTGTGCAAAAAGTGATAAGCATATATTGTAAGTGGAATCTTCTGATCAAAATTAGACACGGTTAACTGGTCTTAATTGTTTTGTCAAAAATTACTTGCAGGACATGGGATACCATTCCAAAGAAAATCATGTTAAATCAAAGAGGAATGTAGTTCATTTTATAAATTAGGAGAAAAACTGCAATTGGATGAATAAATGGCAAAGTGCAACTGACCCTTTTAGCAAGCTTACCAAATTTTCATCATCGGCCATCCATGAGTCTGTGCCAAAATTGCTTGACACACTGGGTCCATGATCAGTCAAACCAGAATTCATCTCATCCCACGTGAACTCCTCTTCTTCAGAATTTTTCCAGTTACCTGACATCACAATGCTCTGTATGTTAGTTATGTATTGTCTTGGCTGACGGTGTGCATCCAAATTAGTGGACTTTGGCACTTCATGATTTGAAAAATTATGCTTGAGACTGAAAGCATTTCTTTGCCCAGATATGGTATCTGCATCACCACCACCTGTTTTGAACCATGTTTTGTCATGCCCTAAATCAATGTGCCTACTTCCAGTTCTTCCAGCCCCTGAGATCCAATTACTTGAAATGCCAGAACTACATTCACTGCCTCCATATGATCCACCAATGCCCTTTTCAGGAACAGAATCATTGAATGCATCTCTATGTGTGTGCTGATTGTTCTGCAATATGCACCACTGCATTAAAATATGACAACTGATAGAGTGAACAGTACAAAGAGGAAAGAAAAACTACTTCACATACCTGCAGGTTAATCCTAGGATCCAGCCATGGTCGTGCAGCACCCAAAGCTCTATCCGGCCTCTCCAAATCCTCATTTGAGTTTAAAATAGCTCCAGTCATATCATTAACTGCTTCTTTACTCTTCATGACATAACAAAAGGACATGGCAAAAGAAATAAGTACAAGAGATGCAATATAAAAAAAGGCATGTAGCACTATCAGTATAAGTATGGTGGATCAAAAGACTTGAATTGTGAATCAGATTTAAGATACAGTAAGAAAGTGAAAACAGAAATATAAAATATTTATATGAAAATAATATGAAGATGGTATTCAAAATGTTACTTTTAACTAAAGCCTAACAAGGTTAATAGCACATATTTCACATGTCAAACAATAAACAAAACCACAAAATCTGGATAATTCATTATTAAGAATAATAAAGAAATTCAAAGTAGTTTGTTAATTGAAAATTCCAATTTAAATACACTTATTGCAAGAATACTGTATAGTGTCTCATAATCAAGATCAAAATTTGATGCCAATGACATGTCTCCGAGTACTGTTTCATCATCCAAGGAACACATGACTGCAAATTTTAATTCATCAAATAAAAATTCTGTAACACTGTCCAATCTTGACTGATTCCTATCAAAATCCAACATTTCAAACCTTTAAAGGACAAGTTTTTGGTCCAATGGTTTCACCTACCCTACTTGACTGCTGAAGACGCTGCCTTTCTAAATACTTGGGATTCACATGGATACTATGAGGTGGGCGTTGTGACTGCAAATCACTCCTGACTGTAGCAGATACCGAAGCTGAACCATTGACTGCAGGTGCAAAGCCAAGTTCCTTTTCAATCATCTGAAGGGACTGAGGAGGGAAGACTCCTTTCCAAGTTCCAAAAAGATGTTTCATACTTGAATGGACAGAAGGATCAACCTGTCTGTATGCCTTGCAGAATACCTAAAATGTAAAGTAGTAGTACCTAGTTAAAAATAGGTGTATATAATTAGAAAACATACATCACAGGATAAATGTGAAGGGAAAAATTGTTTCCATTTCATGATAATTAGATCATTCATTTTCAAGGGAAATGCAAGAATTCCTACAATCACATGATTCATGTTACTAACTTTTATCAGAACAGTTCCGTATAAAACTTCATAACTTTACAATCTGAAGGATTCATCATAGACAAAAATAAGTATATCAAGATGAGGACATAAAGGTAAATGGTTAAGGATAATAAGTATCTGACCTCAGGTAGTTTGGCAGCAAAATATTTTATATAATCCCGCCCAATGTTCTTCACGATACTGTCTAAGAGATAGAGAGATGGCAGTTTTTGATCACTTGGAACCTGGAAAGTCGTTAACTATTTCAGTTAAATGAGACATCTTTTCATAATACTGAGACCATTTTTTCATAATACAAAGACTCGATGAGAGAAATAAGACTTCCCTGACAGATGCAAACAAGGAAAACAACTGAAATCAACAATAATATATTCTAATCAGAAGTTAGCATCAAATTTCACCAAAAGTGAACTTCAGTAATGATTGAGATTGAGAACTGTTTAGGTTCACTTCTTTGCCCGTGTTGTAATTGAAAAAATCCATGTTTACCATGATTTTTAATCTCCTTGGCATACAAATGAAGAAAACACCAGGCAAATTGTGGAGTACCACTCCCCAATGGAAAGCTAAGTTTTACATTCTCTTAAGGCGCAAGGCAGAGAGTACCACTTGAGAACCAATCTAATCACATCTACAGGGCAAATGAAATGAAATTCAATTTCAACTAACCACGAATGGCCCTTTTCCTACTAGCATAAACCTAGGTAGAAGGTAATCCAATTCATAAAGGCATGATATGACAAATCAGAGATAAGAAGTCGAATTGCTCTTTCTTTATTCGAAATTTGAAATTAGAAATCTATTACAATTGAATTCACCTCTATAATGTTAGCACAAACAGCGGCAGCAATTGCCTTGGCAGCAGATTGGTTCTCTCCGGCAATAATAGTGAGGTTGGTAATTATCGGCTTCGAATTGAAAGTGAGCTCAGAAAGCGCGGTCTTATACTGAGACACAAGTTCTTGGTGTGGCGGAGGCTGAGGCTGGTACCCACCCCCGCGACCCGAATCGCTGCTTTCGGAGTCTCTGTCATTTGTTCGAAACCTCGCAGATGCCAACGTAGCAACTGCCCCAGACCCTTGCTGTCGTTGAGGTAACTGTCGGACGCTCAGTTCGTCGATCAATCTGGGCTTCTTCGGACCCGGTTCTCTCGATCTATCCAACGATCTACGCGTGTTCTCCATGCTCGTACAAACGAATCTAAAACCCTAATCCTAACCCTAATGCGCTCTCAATTAGATTTGCAACATGAAAATAGCATCCCGAATCACAGCGAGGGAGGGAGGAAGCACAAGTTCTGATTTAAAATTGTACAGTGCGAATTGGGATAAACCCTAATCCTAATTTACATGAATTATATTAAAAATAAATAAAACAAAAAGAGGGGGGAGAGGCGGACAAAGGTAGGAGCTAAGTGTTATGTTTATAAGCAGGCTGCGATTGGGATTATATGTGTGAATGAACGCCACCAGTGAGCAGTGAAGCTCGCATCCTTTTCCACCACATTCAGACGTGAGATGTTTTTATTTATTTTTTTACCATGTTATATCGTGGCAACTATAGGATCTTGTTTATCAGATTTAAACTAACGTTGTAACATTATTGAACCGATGAATCGAAGTAATAACTTAAAAAGGCATGACGACTAACCATGCATTTGGGAAGAATATTCGTATTTGATTTTTGGAGGGAGTATAAATTTTCTTTATCGAATTCTAACTACAAATCTTTAAAATAAGATCAATTTTTGCTCCACTAGAAAGAAATTTGTAAGAAAAAAAAATTATTCAATTATAATGTTGGTTTTAAAACTTGTGGATTTAAAAAGTTAAAAAATACATTTTTTAATAAATTAAAATTATTTTATATATAAATGAATTTGTAAAAATCTCTTATATTAATTTATTTACAAAAATAATTTTCAATTTATACATAAGTTAATTTTAATTTATAAAAAAAATATTTTATTTTTTTTCTTATTTTCTCTTTTTATAAAATACTTATAGAAATTTATTTAAACATATTCAAAAGCTTTATTTTAAACTATAGAGTTTCATAACAAGTAAAATAAATATTTTTAATAAAAGTTATCAACATTTTTTGTGTACAAATTTTTTCACATATGTTTAAAATTTACCTCAAAAATTAACGTCAGATTTCTTTTTCTAGAATTGTATTTATTTAATTAGGAGTTTTTTTTATAGGATTCATAGTAAAATAAATTTTAAATGGATCATATTTAAATAAATTTTAGTAATTTAAAATATTTTTTATCAATCTAAATTAAATCAATATAATATTAAGTTGATTTGATTTGAATTGTTGAATTAAATTTTTGCTCTCCTCATGTTATAGATGGTAATTATTCATTAGATTTGTGAATAATCAATCTTTGTTAAAAAAATAATTTATCATTTTTAATGAGTATTTCATCTCAAGTGTATTTTTTATTATTTATACTTAAAATATTTAAACTCAATTTTATTCGAATTAAATTAATATCGGTGATTATTTGATTAATTTAATATATTTTTTTTAGAAAAAGAAATCAATTCACACCACTAGAAAATATATTAACTTTTATATTATAGATAAATTAAATATGATCTTTATTGGTCCATATGACCGTGGAAGTTGTCCAAACAAATTCACTTAAACTTTTTTAACAAAAAATTATAACTTTATATTTTTTTATTTGTTTTATAATATTTTATAAAAGGTAATTATTAATAAAATAATTACTTGCTTTATATTTTTTTCTCTTAAAAGTATACATTTTGTCAATATTGTTATACTTTAATGGAATATTAAATAATTTTAAATTAATATAAATTTTATATATGTTATACATATGATAAAAACTTGTAATTTAACGGCGTGTTTTAAAATAGAAATTATTGTTTGAAAATTAACGTAAGTTATGACAATATAAATTGATCTTTCATTTTTTTCTATTTTTTATTGGTGTGTATTGTTTTATTTTTATAAAGTGGTTTATTCTTTTGTTTTTAATAAATTTATATAACAATTTAATTAATTATAAATTTTAAATATTATTTTAAATTAATATATAATTTTATTTACAAATATAACTTTGCATAAGTCGTTAATTTATATACCAAAAGTATATTGAAAAATTTATATACCTAACTAAAAACACTTAATGCCAAAGAAAAAACATCAAAATGAATAAAATGATAAAATTAGAAAAGATGTCTAAATACTAAAGTTAAAAATGTGTAAATAAAGTGGATGATTTATTACTCGTGAGGAAAGTGAATTGAATACTTTGAAAAGTTTTCACAAAAATAATACTATTTCCTTTAGAAAGAGTATTTTCAAAATAAGTCAATAAAAATATAATAAACCATTTTTCATTGATCAAGTAATGAAAATATTTGTTGATGAATATTGCATATTACCTCAAACACAATTTCTAATGCCATAGTGAAGGTTTAGTGTAAATATTTGGGATAAAGTTCAAGTATTTGTATTAATATTTTTTAAAATTATCTTTAAATTTGAGTTTTATTGTCGTTTTTTTTAGCTTAGTCTTGTTCTTGTTGATCGCATAAATGAGTTTTGAGTGTGAGATAAATTGATAGAGACCCAATCAACAAAATCAAATTTGCGTGATACTGTAAGTCCTATAACTAGGGACAAAACCAAAATGATGAAGCAATTTTTGTCAGACTTGAGTTTGTGAACTAAGGAAAGTTTAAAGCAAAACAACAAGTAGACTGCACCAAAATACGTCACTTTATTACAAGTTAGTAAAGATTGAAACTCATCTTGAAGAACACATATAAAGCTAAAGTTATTGTCATGTAACTTGGACTAAGTAGTTAATTAAGATCTATTTACATCTATTTTTGCATAAAATCATTTTTGATAGTTGGTAGAAAAAGGAAAAATTGGGTAACAAGTCATTTATTTATAATGGAAATAAAATGTTAGTTTAAAATCGATGAAATTTTATGCCAATTAAAATATTAATGAGCATTAAATTCATGAAATTTTATGTCAATTAAAATATTAAGCTTATAAATAAACTCTTGTAAGCAATCACCGTGACAGAATTTATGATTTGAATAAAATTTATGTTTTATTTGTGAGAACTTTTCCTTTATTTTTAGGTTAAACAACTTTTATAGTGTTAGTTTTACTCGCAAGTCGTGCTTAGGGTCACGTTTTTTATAATTTTGGTTCTACCTACAGGTCGCGATTAGAGTCAAATTTCTCCTTCATCTATTTTTAAGACGTTCCGTTTTAAGAACATATCATAAACTCATGCTATTCAATGATCAAAAATAATTTATATTTTATTTTAAAATTTATTTAGAGATTTTATCAAAATAAATAAATAAAAAATAATAAAAGTGTTTTTCAAAAATATAACCAAACACATTATACACATTTGTTTTAAAAAAAACACAATACATCCTCATCATAATTATGAAAATGGCGATCGCTCAACATAATATATTATGAGTTTAGTATTAAAACAAGATTACATTATAATGTCTCCTCAATCCAACAAATCCTTACTAATTATGATTATCCTACATTTCTACCTGCATCTCAATCTACCACTCTCATTCTCAGCAAATTCTTCAATACATTTATTATTAACCCATGTAGCTTTCTTCACAAGTAATTTTTCTTTTCATTCTCTTTGGCTAATTTTCTATTAAAAATAAATGTCTCATCTTTATTGCTTTTCTCGCGTATATTTTACTGTAAATATCAGAAATATTTTAGAAAATATTTTTATTATAAATGTCAAAAATATTTTAGGAGACATCATAATATATTTATTTTTCCATTACTTTTATCTCTATCTATTTTTCTCTTTATTTTTTAGGCATAACTTTTACATTATAGAGTACATAATTAATATACAATTTCTTTGT
Source organism: Mucuna pruriens (assembly GCA_025330945.1). Taxonomy (NCBI): domain Eukaryota; kingdom Viridiplantae; phylum Streptophyta; class Magnoliopsida; order Fabales; family Fabaceae; genus Mucuna; species Mucuna pruriens. The sequence goes on from JAENHJ010000528.1 coordinate 6,296,646, forward strand.
TTTTCAACTTATTATTTGAGCTCCTATGCATAACACCTAATATCCATCATATGCGACTAAGACTACTGGGGTATCTAATCTCATTCTCCCCCTAGCTTTCATTTCTTAGTATCAATGTCGGCCTAATAAAGTGATTTCATCGTTCCCCTAGAAATTCCTTTTGTCCCTACCACACTCCAGCTTGGAGACTTCCACTGCTTATCTAAGGTTGAGTCTTGGGATTTGACGGTGAACTTAAAAATCCACCTACAGATGCTTTACAAGACTAAGAGCTTTGTTTTTGTTGCTTAATACGATGTTGTTATTCATCATCCTTGTTGTTGTCATCATTGCCTATAGGGCTAGTGGTCGAGCCCGAAGAAAAGGTTATTTATTGGGTCTCAATGACACTTGTTCCTTTACCATGAAGGAAAAAAATTCTTTCAATATTTATAGTTTTATACCATGGTGCAACCGTTGTAAAAAAACCTTGGCTTGCAAATTGGAAGAGCAAATCCCAACGTGACAATCGTGCCAACCCAACCATTACAAATAAAAATCAAGAGTTTTCTATCAATTCAGATTTAGACCTTTTTAGTAAGGAGCAATTAGAGCACCTTTACAAGTTATTTTAATCTCCAAAACTATCTTTTAATACTTATGGTTTCATGGTTCAGAAAAGTAACACCCTAGCTACTACATTCCATGGTGTTGTTCCTATTTCTGTTCATTCTTGGATAATTGATTTCGGGACAATTGATCATATGACTGGTTGTTCCAAAATGTTTTCTTATAATCTTTATGCAGGCGATAAAAAAGTCAAAATTGCAAATGATTCACTCTCAGCAATTGTTGGGTGATGAGTCGTATTTTATATACCTCACAAGGACTTAAGATGCGTGTTGTTAAGAATGTTTAATGATTAAAAGTCTTGTCTTAATCGATATTTGAATTATGGGCCTAAAAACAGGAGAAATACAAATCTGTGCTAAAATGAGGTTTTTTAACTAACAAAAGGTTAAGACTTATTTTGCAGGACCAATAGGATCATCTCGCCCTAAGCCATCTCGATCCAAGTCATCTTGGCCCAAGCCAGGAACATCCCGGCCAGTCCAGTGCTCTCAATCAAGCCGACATTAGTGACAGAAATCTCGCTTAAAATCACTCCAACAAGAATGTAGATATGAATCTGTAATGCACATATGATTTGCTAAGATTAAGGAATCTGTAATGCATATATGATTTGCTAAGATCAGGGAATTTGTAATTCGGGTAACTAGGAATGTAGATATGATTCTGCTAGAAATTAGGAAATTGGGAAACTCCTAAGATTGAGGAGATTGTAATCTGTAATTCAAATTGGAATCTTTAGGATTTGAATTTCTATTATTAGGATTAGATTTAGATTTATCCAACTTGTGTATAAATAAGCACACCAGGCCACGTCTTCAAGTGTGGAATTTTCAACAGAATCTAGAGCTAGCACCGTCAGCAATCGCAGACACTCCAAGCTAGTATAGTGGTACACGAAGCTTCAATACGGTGTCTCCCTCGGTCGAGGAGGAGGTACAGGACCAGGATTTGGGAAGCTGGAAGCCTTCAGAGGTGATCGTTCGGTATAGCTGACGCACTCTGTTGGACGGAAACCTCAACGTCTGGCCACCATTGGTGCATCATTGTCGTTCTTCCATTGGCAGTCATCGTGGAAGGCGGACTATCTATAGACTCTGATTTCTCACATTTGTATTCGGTTTGGTATATCAATAAATACAACTGGTTTACAATTCTAAATTTTCTTATAATTCCTGTGCTTTAATTCTACTCTTAACTTTATCGTGACACACTGTTAGGTATAGATCACGTTAGATTAGGACCGGTTGGAACTAGTTTAACAATCTGATTAGGTAGAGAACCTAAAATCAACCAAGTGAATACTCTTTGCCAACTGATGAGGTAGCGGTTGTGTAAATCCTCGGTATGGCAGTGGACAAACGTTCGGCGGTCGTCGTAAGAATTTAAGGTTGATTCGGAATACAATTCTAAGTAAGAATAGTAAACTATCGTGTTTTGATTCCCGAATTGATACAATAGTTAGTATAGAGTAGTTTAGCATAGTTTAGTTTACTTTCAGCACTTAGTTTATTTTCTTGCACTAAAACACAAACTCCCCTATTTACTGCTTCCTAGAGTCCGAGACCGAGTCAGTCCGATTCCACTACATCTAAATCACTTTTGGCTGAAACCATATCGGTTCCTTGTTAGCCGAGACCAGATTGTTGATAGCGAGTCGACCTTAGCGTCGCCGAGGCCAAGTCAACATTTCACAACACCTAGCGTTTTCTGCAAAACTCTGATTTCTACACTTAGCACAATCTGAACACACTATGTCCTTGAGAGAATCGACCTAGGTTAGCTATACTATAGTTAGCTTTAGAAATTATTTGAGGCGTGTAAGACGACTAAAAACCCGCTTATCATTGGGATAGGAACTATCAAACTCACTCCTTTAATAACTCTTCATAATGTTCTCCATGTCCTCAATTTATCTTGTAACATGTTGTCCATTAGTAAAATCACTTCTAATCATCAATGTCAAGTCAACTTTTATCCTTCTTATTGTGTGTTTCAGGAGCTGACCACTGGGAGGATGATTGGCAATGCTAAGGAAAGAGATGGACTCTACTATTTTGATGATGGACCATACTTGAGTAAATAATGTCGAAACACTTGCTTGAATTCTACTTTTGTTTCTCATAATGATGATACTATGTTATGGCATTATATGTCAAGCCATCCCAGTTTTCAGTATTTAAAATACTTGTTCCCAAATTTATTTATAAATAAAAGTTTGTTTTCTCTTTAATGTGAAATTTGTCAGTTTACAAAACATCATCGTAATTCTTTTTCATCTTAGCTATATAAACCAATTACATCACTTACTATTATACATAGTGATATTTGTGGTCCTTATAAAACTTCTACTATCTCTAGCAAAAAATGGTTTGTGACCTTTATTGATGATCACACACGGTTGAGTTAGGTTTACTTAATGAAAGAAAAATCAGAAGTAGAAACAATTTTCATTAATTTTTACATCATGGTTCAAACCCAATTTCAAAAAAAATATTCACATATTACGAAGTGATGAGAATATTTCAATAGGATTTTGGGATATTTTTCCTCAAGAAATGAATTGTTCATCAGAGTTCCTATGTAACCACTCCATAATAAAATGATTTGGTTGAAAGAAAAAACAAACATTTATGGGAAGTTGCTCGTGCTTTACCTTTTTCACATCAAGTACCAACATATCGTTAGGGTGAAGTTGTGTTTACCTCTGCATACCTTGCTAATATAATGCCTAAGAAGGTTTTGAATTTTGACACTCATTTTGATGTGCTTCATAAGTGTTTTCCTACAAATAGACTTTCTTCCTCTTTATCTTTAAAAATCTTTGGTTGTATTGCCTTTGTTCATATTCATAATTATAATAAAGGAAACTTGAACCTCAAGCCAAAAAATGTGTTTGTTGGACATGTTCCAAACCAAAAGGAATTTAAATGTTTTGAACCAGTTTCAAATAAAATGTTTGTAACCATGGATGTGACATTTTTTAAATTAATCTCCTATTTCAAGCCTCGTTTTCAAGGGAGAATTGAAATGAAAATTCATTTTTGTTTGATCTTTCATATTCTTTTAATATTTTACAAACTAAAAATTCCAACTTTTCTAATTTTTTACAAATTGAAATTTCCAACCTGAATGTTCCTGAGACAAAAGAATTAGGTATCTTAGATATTAAAGAAGTAGGTCCACCTACAAAGCCATCTCATGATCTCATGACTACTAATAATGGAGAAATAGTTAAAGAAACTATTACTATTGTGCCGTTTGATAATGTTTATTCATGTAGGGAAAAGAAAGGGTCATCCAATCCTTTGCAAGGCCTAGACTTCACAAGTCCTTCAGGTAATATCAACACTGATTTTTACCTCGTGTTCAATACACTCTTTCAAATTTTGAATCTGTTTGTTTTGTTCCTAAACCTGGTTCGAAATTAGAATTTGATGATTCTAATCTTCCCATTGCTATCCGAAAGGGTGTAAGATCTTGCACCCAACATCCTTTATCTAAATATGTGTCTTATGAAAATCTCTCACTTACATTTCATGTTTTTCTCTCGCAACTATCTTTTTTTGGAGATTCCTAATAATGTGCAGGATGCTTTAAGAACTCCCGAGTGGAAGGACGTTGTTTTTGAGGAAATGAAAGCTCTTGAAAAAAATGGCACTTGGAAATTGGTTGACTTACCAAGAGGAAAGACAACTGTGAGGTGCAAATGGGTTTTTATAGTCAAGTATAAATCAGATGGTTCTCTAAAATGATACAAGGCTCGTTTAGTAGCCAAAGGGATCATACAGATATATAACATTAATTATTTAGAGACATTTGCCCTAGTTGCAAAGCTAAACTCTTCACAAGTTCTTCTATCCCTTGTAGTCAATCTAGATTGGTGAAGAATTGGTGTATATGGAAGTCCTATAAGATTTAGAGAGAAGTTTGGCACAAAAGTGTGTAAGTTGAAAAAGGTTTTGTATGGGTTGAAACAGTCACCAAGAGCCTGGTTTGAGAAATTCACTCAATTTGTTAAAAGTCAATGATACACTTAAGGGCAAGGTGATCATACAATGTTCTTCAAACATTCACAAGATAGGAAGATCTCCATATTAATTGCATGTGTAGATGATGTGTTTGAAATGAACTGCTTGAAGAGCTCTTTCTCAATAACATTTGAAATAAATTACATCTTAAAAATTATTTAATTATTTTTTTAGAAAATAAATTACATCATTATTATTATCAATTTTATTTTAATTATTAATTGCTGCAGGAAATTATTTTATTAAATAATTGCATTTTGAAACTGAAATGTTACTATTGTTCTTATTATTCTTAATGATGGCAGAAAATTAATTTAGTATTTAAATATTTACATTTAATTTTATTTTAATGGAGAAACTGATGGTTTTATAAACTGGTGAGGTATTAATTTAAATTATTTTCATTTATTACTTTAATTAATCAAATTAACGGGGGAGGCTGACGAGCGGGTCGGGGTTGACCTGACCCAGCTAGAGTATTAGACAGGGGTTAATCACTTTACCTTAATTAGTGGTTTTATAATCAGACCTAGAAGAGAGAGAACACAGAACTACAAGGAGGAGGAGCTAGAGTGTTCAGATTGTCCTGTAGCCGCATCAGATCCTCGTTGTTCTTCGCATCTAAGGTACGGGGAAGATGTGTTCGGTTATATGTGAATGCGGGGGTGTACGAGTAGTGAGGGCAATCCCTAAGTCCATCTAGGATCTAAATTCTCAAATTGTTTAGATATTATGTTCTAAAAATGTTTTAATCGGTAGAAAAGATTCGTCAATGTGTACCATGATTTTGGTTGACTTAATTGATAATGTAATCGGTTGTCTTTAGTGTGAAGGAAAACCTTTAGAGGGAATCCCAAAGGAACAAGAAGAATGACTTTGATGAACATGTTTTCTTCATTATACTTCCAAGTATGCAGAGATGTCCGTTCTATCTCACTATTTGGGTCTCATTTACATAAGAAAGAGCAGTAGGGTCTTCCCTAGGACCCTTATTAATAATTGTTATTGTATGGTGTCTTATGACATTTGAAGGGGATTAAATTCTTGGATTAACGTTTTGCCTTAATGTGATTTTCGTTTGAAATTGTATGGTTAATCGTCTTAATTACTTGATTCTTGTGGTTGTTCATGGTTATTCATAGTTGAGGTTCAATTTGGGACTCTTGTGTGTAATGGTGAAATTGGGTGGAATTTGTTAGAACAAGCTAGGCACACATCTGCATATGAAGAGAATGCAAGACTAGAGAAAAGAGGCTTTCTCATTAACCTTCTTCAAGTCAATACAAAAATGGGTTTTTATACAACAACATATAGCTGGATGATTACCCATGTGTATCTGTAACCATATTAACTAACTTTCAAATTTTGATTATACTACAAAATTCCCCCTTAATCCAAAATATTCAGCTGGTTCTAAATTCAGTAAGGTTATCAACTTCTCAAATCTTTCATATTTCAGAGGTTTGGTAAAAATATCAACAACTTGGTCATTGGTGCTGCAATATACAAGCTCCAATTTTCCTTTACTTACTTGATCTCTAAGGAAATGATATTTAGTTTCGATGTACTTGCTTTTTCCATGAGAAATTGGCTTCTTTAACAAGCTAATGGTTGATTTATTGTCAACATACATCTGTACTGGCCTTTCATACTGTAATTTCATCTCCTCGAGCAGGGCTTCCAACCACAAACTTTGACAAGCAGCTTCAACTGACCCTATATATTCAACTTCACAAGAGGAGAGTGCCACCACACTTTGCTTCTTTGAACACCAAGATATTGGTGCATCTAGATACTTAAACAAATATCCAGAGGTGCTTTTTCTCTCGACCTTATCACCGCACCAATCTGAATCAGAATAGGCTTCAATGCATGATCTGTTTTGATAATTTGTTTTGGAAACAATAAACCAAAATCACTTGTTCCCTTGAGATACCTCAGAATATGCTTAGCTGCAATCATATGAGAAGCTTGAGGATTATCCATAAATTTGCTAAGCAATCCCACTCCATAACTAATGTCGGGTTTGCTGTTGCATAGGAATCTGGGTGAGTCAATAATCTGTTTGAACAATGTTGCATCAACTGGCTTTTCATCCAATTCTTTTGTTAATTTCAAGTTTGGCATCACGGGTACTGAAGTTGTGTTGCAATTCTCCATATTAAAGCGTTTTAGAAGCTCACCAGTATATTTTCTCTGGTGTAGGAAAATTCCCTTCTATGTATGCATGAATTCAAAACCAAGGAAATAATACAGGATTCCAAGGTCTGTCATGTCAAACTCTGACTTCATATTTTCTTTGAATTGCTCGATTTCTTCATTCACATCTCCTGTAATGATTAGATCATCCACATACAGGCATACAAATAGCAAGTTCTTGTGCTGAATTTCCTTTACATACACACCAAACTCTACTGTGCATTTCACAAATCCTTGTTTGCTAAGGAAATTGTCAATCAATCTGTTCCAAGCTTGAGGGCCTGCTTGAGGCCATAAAGAGCTTTAAGTAATTTATATACCTTGCATTCCTTCCCTTTTATTTCAAATTCTGGTGGCAGCAAGATGTATATTTCTTCTTCTAATGGGCCATTCAAGAAGGCATATTTGACATCAAGCTGACATATGGTCCAATTTCTAGAACTGACAACAGCAATTACTAGTCTGATTGTTTCCACTCTTGCAACTGGAGCATATACTTCTGTATAATCAATTCCTTGCTTCTGAAGGAATCCTTTTGCAATGAGCCTGGCTTTGTGTTTTGCAATTGAACCATCTGATTTGAGCTTTACTTTAAACACCCACCTCACATCAATTGAATGTTTATTATGTGGTAGATCAACCAGTTTCCAGGTTCTATTTTTCTCTATAGCATCCAACTCTTCTTTCATCACAGCCTTCCATTCTCTAATATCCAGGGCCTGCTTCTAATGTATAGGTTCAATGTCAACCATAAAAGTGAAATGTACCATTTGAACATCGTTAGAGATTGAACTATTACTGTATAGTTCATAATCTGCAAGTCTTGTGGAGGGAAATCTTGTTCTCTATGACCTTCTTACAGAAGGTTGTATTGAGCTAGCAGGGTTAACATCCTTGGTTCTTGGGTTGTCCTCGAGAATATATGAGTCAAGAATTTTAGACTCATTTTCCCACTTCCAGGCTGCAGTTTCATCTACCACAACATCTCTACTAATCACCAGCTACTGCTTCAAGGGGCTATAAAGTTTGTATGCACCAGTTGGATGATATCCAATTAGGATGAGAGCTTCACTCTTATCATCTAGCTTTCTTCTCCTTTCATCTGGGATGTGTCTGTAGCTAAGAGACCCTTAGGTGATTCACCATAGGCTTGTCCCTAGTCCAAGCTTCTTCAGGTGTTACAGATTGAAGTCTCTTGGTGGGACATCTATTCAAAACATATGCTGCTGTGGTGACAGCTTTTCCCTAGTAGCAGTTTGGTAGTCCTTTCCCTTTAATCATACACCTAGCCATATCCAATAGGGTTTTGTTTCTCCTTTCCGCCAAGCCATTGTGCTGAGGTGTATATGGAGCTGTTACCTCATGTTTAATTCCTTTAGCTTCATAGAATTCTTTGAACTCCTTAGAGTTATATTCACCCCCTCCGTTTGTTCTAAGGATCTTTATCTTCAATCCAGATTGTCTTTCAACAGAGGTGCAAAATTTCACAAAGAGAGAAAACACTGCACATTTCTCTTTTAGCAAATATATCCAAATCTTCTTGGTAAATTCATCCACAAAAGTCAAGAAATACCTATTACCACTAAGGGATGGGGTATCAAAGGGTCCACACATGTCTGAATGGACTATTCCAAGAGGTTGTTTTGGCTTTTTGCGATGCCTTGGTCTTGAAGGCTTTTCTAGGTTGTTTTCCAATCAAGCATCCTTCACAGTTTTTCTGTGGTAAGTGAATGGATGGCATTCTAAGCACCATTTGTCTAGTACTTAGTTGATGCAGACTCTTAAAATTTAAATGGCCATATTTGTAGTACCATAGCCAGCTATCTTCTTTTGTGTTAACAATGGACATGCATTGAATGGCAGCAGTACTTAAATTCACATTGAAGGTCCTATTTCTGGATAGTGGTGCCTTAAGCACTAGTGTTTGTTTATCATCAAAGATCTCAATATGGTTTGCCTGCATTGTCATGGTAAATCCTTTCTCAAGAAGTTGCTCCAAGCTAAGTAGATTATTTTTCATTGAAGGTATATACAGCACATCATGCATATATGTTGTCTTTCCATTCTTTCGTGTGATCATCACCTTCCCTATACCTTCTGCAAGGATGGTGCTATTATCTGCAAACCTCACACTAGTGGTGACATTTGGATTGAAATCAACCAGCCAGTCTCTATTGCCTGTCATGTGGTTTGAGCACCCGGTGTCAAGATACCAGGAAGAGCAGTCTTCTTTACTGCTTGTGGTTACCATAAGCAAAACTTGATCTGAATCAGATCCATCTTCCTCCTGTGCCAAGTGTGCATGATCATTCTTCTTGTCTTTGCTATGGACATTGTTGTTGCCAATCTGCCAGCATTCATGGACAAAGTGCCCAAATTTATCACAATTGTAACATTGGATATTTCTTTTGTCAATAGGCCTCTTACCACCTCGACTTTTGAAAGAGTTACCTCCTCTAGAACTGAAATTATCACGCTGCTCGTTTCTATTGCTTCCAAGATTATGATCTTGGAAAGTTGAATCATGTATTTCTGCATTTCGATCACCACTTCTGCCTCCTCTATGTCTTCCTCTTCCTCTTCTGTTCCAGCCACCATGACCTCTAGACTTGTGGCTGGTTCTAGCTTGAAGTGCCTGCTTTGCAACTTTATCATTACTCTTTCTTTTGACCACCCTTTGCTCGTGTGCTTCTAGGGAGTTCTGCAACTCTTCCACAATCATCTTCTCAAGATCTTTCAACTCTTCAATGGCTACTACAATGTGATCAAAACTGGGTGTTAATGTTCTGAGCACCTTCTCCACAATCTTTGAATCAGCCATTGCTTCATCACAGGCTCACATGGAGTTTGTCACCACCAGAATTCAATTAAAATAATCTATGATGGTTTCCTGCTCTGTCATTGATAACAACTCATATTGTCTTCTGAGAGATTGTATTGCCATATACTTGTTGCAAAATATTGTCATCCCATGTATTGCCATATACTTGTTGCAAAATATCTCATGCTTGCTTCGAGGTTGCAACATGTGAAATTTTCTGAAACACATTTGCAGAAACGCATTGATGCAAAAGAGCTCGAGCCTTGCAGTCTAGTCGTTTGTTCTCTCGATGCATCTCTTTCTGTTCTGCTGAAGCATTCTTGGAAGGTTCTTGAAACCCATCTTTCACGATCTCATCAAGTTCTTGGAATCCAAGAATAGCATCCATCTTCATGCACCGGTCTTCATAACCTTTCCCATCAAACACAGGGAGATTTCCAGGTATGGTATTCACAGTAGCCATAATAGCACGCCTCCAACAATGCTCTCAACAACAATGGTGCTTCCTTTTTTTCTCCTTTTTTCTTTTATCCACAGGTCCCTATCTTATGCACAAGCTCTGGATACCAATTTGTTAGAACAAGTTAGGCACACATATGCATATGAAGAGAATGCAAGACTAGAGAAAAGAGGCTTTCTCATTAACCTTATTCAAGTCAATACAAAAATGGATTTTTATACAACAACATACGGCTGGATGGTTACCCATGTGTATCTATAACCATATTAACTAACTTTCAGATTTGGATTATACTATAATAGAATTCAATGATGTTTTATGTACGTTTCTGTGCATTCTTATAAATGATTTATGGTAATGATGGCTAAATTGATATGATTTTGGTATGATTATGGACTATGTGAATGATGTATGAATCATGAGAATGAGAATGTGGATGAGAATGCATTGAGCATGGACATGAGATGCATGAGAAGCCAGACGTGACTATAATACCCTAGCCATATGTGGTGTTTAACAGGGGACCCTAGCCAAAAGTGGTGTTTAACCATGCTACACGTCGGCCATAGGTGGTGTTTAACGGTTGTGTAGAGTGTCTTCGCACGGGCCATAGGTGGTGTTTAACTGTGCGACACACCGGTCATATGGGGTGTTTAACGGTGTGGCCATCATCAGTGATAACTAAGGGGATTGAGGAGGTTCGCCCATGGTGTGGAGTTCCGAATCGAGACTCTTAGGTGTGGTGATGAGCATATGCATTGTGCGAGTATGTGCATTTTGTAAACATGAATGGAATGCGATTGATTTTGAATGTGATGTAACGTGTTATTGATATATGAGTATTTGTTAACTATTATTAATTGGGTACGGTAATGGGTGAAATTTGGGGTACCATCTGCATTTATATATGATTGAATGTTATTTCTCGTCGTACTCTCTTGTGGTTTTCTTTTACGTAATGTTAAGGACCATCGTGGTGTCGAGTTTTGAAGATGAGGGGTCTTGCTCTGATTTGTGTAACATCGGGGTCTGGGATTTAGACTAGTGGTTTTATGTGTTTTTATACGTTTACATCTTAAATATTTGAAAATGATAGGCATATCAATAACTCACTAAATGTATATAGAAATGAAAGTGATTTATATATTTGAAATATGTGTCAAACACATGAATGACGTGTTTAAATCAACATTAATAATTTATGTGATAATTTTTTTATGTGTACTTAATGTTTGAACATGATAATGACCATGTGAACCTTTTATCCTTAATACAAATTGAGTTTCCTTGGTTTTATCTATTACCTTGTCTTCCTTTTTATTTACTTGATTATTTTAAATTTAAGTATTCGGGATAGAAGGGTGTCACATCGTATGGGTTGAAACAATCACCAAGAGCCTGGTTTGAGAAATTCACTCAATTTGTTAAAAGTCAATGATACACTTAAAGGCAAGGTAATCATACAATGTTCTTCAAACATTCACAAGACAGGAAGATCTCCATATTAATTGCATGTGTAGATGATGTGTTTGAAATGAACTGCTTGAAGAGCTCTCTCTCAATAACATTTGAAATCAAAGACCTAGGATCCTTGAGGTACTTCCTTAATATAGAGGTTGTTAGATCAAAAAAGGGGACTATGGGCTTACATAGGAAGTATATCCTTAACCTTCTTAAGAAAATAGGAATGAGTGATTGTAAACCAGTCGTCAATCTTATTGACCCAAATAAAAAACTTTGTGATGAGAAGGAATGTAATATAGTTAATACAACCTAATATTAAAGAATAGTAGGAAAATTGATTTATTTATCACACACTCGGCCAGATATTGTCTTTGTTGTAAGCTTAGTAAGTTAGTTTATGCATTCATCATCTGAAAGACATCTTAAAGTAGTATATCGAATCCTTAGATACTTAAAGTCTACTCCAGGCAAGGTTTACTCTTTCAAAAGACCTCACAACAAAATATAGTGGCATATCCTGATGCGGATTGGGCAGGCTCAATAACTGATAGGAGATCCACCTCAAAATATTGTACTCATGTTTGAGGAAATCTAGTAACTTGGCGAAACAAGAAACAAAATGTTGTAGCAAGGAGTAGTGCGAAAGCATAATATAAAGTTATGGCTAATGGGGTATGTGAAATGATTTGGTTGAAAAGAGTTTTTGAAGAATTGTAGATGCTCATACACATGCCAATTAAGTTGTATTGTGACGACAAAATTGTTTTAAGCATTGCTCAAAATCTTGTTCAACACAATCGCACGAAGCATGTGGAGATTGATAGACACTTCATCAAAGAGAAAATTGAGTGTGAAGTTATTTGCTTGCCATTTGTTCTTTTAAGTGCAGTAAATAGTAGAATATTCACTAAAGCACTTCACAAACCTAGTTTTAAAATGTTTGTAAGCAAGTTGGACATGTTAAACATATATGCTCCAACTTGACAGGGAGTGTCAAATTTCTAGGAAGAATATTTGCTATTCTGAATTTTAGGAAATATTAAATTATAAAATAGGAAATATCTAAAATCATTATTTTAGATTTTATTGAGATACATTTTCCTTTTTTAGTATAGAGACAAGTTGATTGAGGAAATTCTATATTTAATGGATTTTTTATTTTCATCATTTAATCTTCTATTTATGTGTAATCTCTTCTCGTGATTATGTATGGAAAAAGTATTTTTACTCTTAAAATTCTACACAAAATAAACTTGGGCAACTTCCTAAATTTGGCTTCATCACAAGCATTTGGACATCCTCCATTTGCTTTTCTTAAATTCCTATTTCCATATTTTTTTCCTCTTGTCAAAAATTAATTTGGTAAACCCATTAAAAGAATTCAATGAGATAGTAGTACTGAATGCATTAACCTTGAACTTTCTAAGTTTGTTAAATATCATGATATTATTCAAGAGCTCATCTGCATGTGTCAATACCCCTCAACAAAATGAGGTTGTAAAGCAAAAGAACCACCATTTTCTCAAGGTTGGTTGCCAATGTTATTGGGCTTATAAAGTCATTCACTATTGGCCTTTTATTAGACCACACGCAAATATATAATTATGTAAACTTCACGTTTGATATATTCAATCATCATCAACATGAAAGAGAATGTGTTAGATATCTTACATCAATTAGTGGGTTTGGCAATGAGGTGAGAGTAAGTTTGACTCCACCCCATCCTCGCAAAAATGTGTTATAGAAGGTAGGGACAACAAAATGAAACCTAACCCCAATCTTGTTGGTTTTGTTGAGTTCGAAGAAATTAGCGGGAAAATTCATTCTACAATTTTTTTAATTTATTTTACTTATATAGTTTTAAATAAACAATATGTTAAGTTAATAATATTTTAATTCAAAAATATATAAAAATTAATAAATAATAAAGAACTTAAAAATTATTTTTAAAAAGTTTTATTTTTAGTTAATGAATAATTTTATCTTTGTTATTTAATTATTATTATTACCATAATTATTAACTATTACATCAATTCATTTATATTTTAATAGTTATATAAAAATAAAGTATAAACATAATCATGTAACTAATAATTATATACAAAATGTAAAATTATATATAACTATATAATTAAAAAATATATATATATATATATATATATATATATATATATATATATATATATATATATTTATATATAGCGGGTTTGGGGATGGGGACAATGCTAGTTACATCCATGTACTTGTATTTAACCTTACTTTTTTAAATCGAAAAAAAACTTAATCCCAACCCATCCTTATCAAAGCGAGTTTTTTCCATCTAAGTCGAGGTAAGTTATATTCATGTACGTGAATTCAACCTTATTTTTTTGAATCAGAAAAACTCTGAACTCAACCTCATCTAGATCATGTACCTGGATTCAACCTTATTTTTTTAATAAGAAAAAACTTCATCTCGATCAAAGTAAGTTTTTTTCATCAAAGTCGAGGTGAGATCGGATGGGTACACATGAGTTCGGGGTTTAATTATCGTGTCTATTGATTAATAAGATGACCTTAATAATGTATACAAACGAAAAACAATCTTCACATTATAAGTCAGTTTTGTATGATTAAGTTAGACAAAAATTCACCTCTTTAGAAATTTTATATTTATGAAATGTTTTAACATAAATTATTATACAGGAATTTACCACAAAATAAGAAAGTAATAAAAAAAATTCAAACTAACAGTTTATTTGGTAGAAAAAAGAAGTAAAAAAATAAAGACAAAAAAAAAGTAAATAAAAATATGTAAAACAATATAATAGAAATACATATATTTGATAGAATAAAAATAGGAAAAAATATTAAAGAATTCTATTTTAATTAATTAATAAAATAAAAATATTTAATTTAAAAATTAAATAAATTAAAATATTTAATTTAATCATTTAATTAAAATAATTAATTTTATAAGTTATTAATTTAATTAAAACAATTACTTTTTATAATTTTTTAAATATTACATGATACGTGAAACCTGCTGATTAGTGAGTGAACACGGGTTAATTACAAATCAAATTATTCAATAATTGGACTGTGGGAACTAATCAGAGCACAATATCCAAAGGCAACAAGTGCAGAAGCAGATGAAGTCCAATGAATCAACGTTCTTATCTTTATTGTCTTTTGACTGATCACTTATTAACTTGACCTTATCAAGTGTTGAATCATCAGATGGAAAACATCCTGTCATTCACGGTGGGCCAAGATCCCACGTGTCCCACATGCCACTTGTGATTTCAAATTCTTGCACTTCATAATTGATAGGATTTTCCCACAGCTCATTCTCACAGCTTGAAGGAGAGCCACTAACATTAAAGCTGGAGTTCCATTTATCTTCTTGCTTGATGACACTTTCCATTCCAATGGTGAAAACTGTGAAAATCCTGATTCATTGATCAAATTCTATGGGAAAGAAATAAATCGATTTGAGCTCATGGCTTGACGACTTTAACCCATTGGTGTCAGCAATTGGCATAACCCCGTGCACTATGGCCAATTCATCTGATATCAGATTCTCTTCACCTGCACTCAATTCTTTTGCCAAAGCCTGGGAAATATAATTTGGAGATGATACATTTCTGGTATTTCAGAAGAGATGATTACATTTCTCCCATCAGGTTGGTATCTTACAATCTGCCCTTCAAAAAATTTGATACTTCTATTTGACTTAGGTGCTGCTAGACAAACCTCCTTCTCACTCTAGGAGACCCTATATCTCTTTGCTTATTCTCATCACTTGTCTCGCATGTTGGCGTGTTGTACTCTGTTGTTGCCGCAACTCAACCACCTCTTGCATTAACACACTCCTCTCCTTAATTTTTCTATCTCAAATTCGAGCCCAGCCTTACCTGCTTCGGTATAAGGCCTAACTACCAACTTGTTGGGGGTGGCCTAAGCTGTCACTTCCCTTATTGGAAAGTTTCGTTAAAAAAAAACAAACTCCCACTTATCAGTGTCAATCTTGCAGAATCCCTAGATACAAATGACAAGTGACTTGAGAATGAATGAAGCAGGTGAAGGAAAATAAATTTTGGTTTAAGGCACACCAGAGTTTAAGTCATTAGGAACTGACGAAACTGCTTTGAAATTTGCAATCTGTGAACTAATAACAAGCTTTGCCCAAAAGAAAGAAATGATCAAAATGATAACATAACCGCCCGCAGAATCATAAAACATTATCCACATAGAAAAATATCTGAATCTTATCACACAGTTCTATTAATGGTAATAGACGTTAACAAAGTAAAAGTCCATAATTTGGAAGTTCACTTTTAACGAGCTGATAAATAAGAAAAACAAAGAAATCACCGAATAAAAAAAGCATCCAATTATTTTAAAGATATATTATCTTAAGCATCAAAAGAAACAGAATACACCAACAAAATGGCTCAAAAAAATTCGATTCCCAATTCACAAAACAATGTCTAAAATCAAATACACAGTTATCTTCATCAAACCAGTTACAAATTACAATACAGACATCAAAATACATAGAGTACCCACCTAATTATTTAACTGGCGAACAAAACTTGAAAAGTTGTTATGCTTGAAATTCCTTGGCAAGACGCGTCTTGCAAAGAGGGTAGGATCCCACACCACAAAACTAAGATCGGTGGAACCCCAGGATATGATCGGATACAGTGGTGAATCGTGGATGAGGTCTAAAGTCTTGGATAGAAATGCTGGGACTTGTTTTCCTTGCAATGCCTCATCGTGATGCAGGAGAGCGGTGGAGAACTCAATTGGTCCCTCGGATATCAGTGTAGGATCACTTTCTTGGTTTACAAGGGGGTGGAAAGACGGTGAGAGCACGAGTTTGAGATTGACTGAAAAGCACTGACCAGAAGTTAACTGTTAACTGCAGTAGCCAATAGTAGAATACTGCTGCAAACAGAATACAGAACTTGATTTTTGGGTTTTGCCACATCTTCACCGTCTTACATTAGTGGGTAATTTTTTTTTTTATAACATTAGAGACAAAAAAATATTCACATGTTTCGTCTCATTAATTAATTTTTGTTACAAATTTTTAATAATTTCAAAAACTTAATTAAAAGAAATCAAAATATTTGTGACTGGTGGACAAATATTGATTGAAATTAATAATTTTTAATTATACTTTATCCTAATTAATATATATATATATATAAAAGTTTAATCGTTATCTAATCATAAATTTTTGTTGTTATGTTTTTAAAATAATTATTATATAAGTCCTCGCTTATGTTCAAAATAGAAGAGTTGTTATGATTATTTATTAGAAAAATATTAGAAAAATTCTTTAAAATAATATAAGAATAAAAATTTTATTTGCTTATTTATTTATATTTTGAACATGGAAAGTTTATTAAAATATTTTATTATTTTAAGAGAACGAAGTATTGAAGTTATTATTTTTATCTTCTCAACCTAATCAGAATTGACCTATGTTTTTATTTATTGCAAAACGTATTGATGAATTAAAGTTACATAATTTTTTATAGAAAAAATGTCAAGTGTTGATAATTTTTTTTATTTTTAGATTTTGTTATTAAAAAAACTTATTGCAATAACCCAAAAAGATTTAAAATAGTTATGACTAACAACATTATATTATAATAATTTTATTTTAAAATATCAAATTAGACAAGGTTTTTACATTAACCAAACAAGAAGAAAATATAAAGTATTATTACTAATGACTTTAGCTTTTCCCTGTACGTAAATAGGAAAGTGATCTAAACTAATATTATTAACAAATTATTATTATTATTATTATTATTATTATTATTATTATTATTATTATTATTATTATTATTATTATTATTATTATTATTTTAAATTATTAAATTAGATAAGATTTTTATAAGACTTAAATATGTTTTTAGTTTTTGTAAAATAAGAGAGTTTTTGTGATTTAATTTTTTTTAAATATTATATGTTAATATTATATGCTAACACGATACTACGTTAATGTGTATAACCTATAATGCTCTTTTGAAAATACATGTAACTAACAAGTGTCATATAATAATAAGGATAAAAAATAAAAATTCAAATTTTAAAAGAATAAAAATTGATCAAAAATTTTATAAGGATTAAAATAAAAAAAATCACTTATTTTACGGGGACTGAAAACATATTTAAGCATTTTTACAATAACAAAATAAGAAATAGATTAAAATAATTATCACTAATGACTTTAGATTTTTTAATAATCAAATAGAAAAATTCCAATGATTATAACTAATAAGTCATATTCTTTTTTATTTTTTAAAAATATATTAATTTAAAAAAATATGAATCATTTCTAATTTGAAAATGCACAAAGGAACAAAAATAACAACAATAACAATAATAGTATAAACTCTAATAAATAAGAAAAAATATCTAACATTTTTATACTTAACCCATATTATGTGGATATTTTATTGTGGGTTATTATTACTTGGTGATTTACTCCTTATATAGAAGAAGGAGAATATGTATCAAGTTACCTTACATGATGTGAGACTTTTTTAAATGAAGGATATAAGATAATATAAAAGTGTGAGAACTAGAGCTTTTATCATGATTAAGTGACCTATTATAGGATTGATTTTTATTAAGATAAAAATTGATTTTGCTTTATAAGACATGAGCATGAGTTATAAATTTTTTATCAAATTTTTCAACGGTGCAAATAACTCGTCAAACAGATGAGTGTAACTCAATATATCATTTTCACGATATTCAACATAAAAGTAAAAATTTTGATAATAGTTAAATAATCTATTTTTTGCATGTTTGTTTAAAAAAATAGTCTATTTTTTGCATTCTTACTTTTTAAAAAAAAAATCTATTTTAGAACCAATTTTCATCACAATAAAAGTTGATTTTCATTTATAAGATATAAGTCGAAGTTATAAATTTTTCATTTAAAAAAACACCCTAAACAGACAATTATATTTTAAGATACTCATATTTTTCAACATAAAAATAAGTTTTATTTTCTTTTTATATTATTTTTTTATGTACTTTGATAAAAGTGCCTACACAACACTTTCCAATTTTATTAATTTTATATATTTTTTCTATTTTACTTTTACTTTTAATTTTAATTTTTTGTTATTTTATACTTAATTTTTATATATTTTTGTTTTATATTATTGAGATGAAATTAGATTTTGAAAAAAAGTCAAATAAATCTATCATACATAACATTAATTGAATTGTAGTATACATTTTATATAATTTGTACGTGTGCTATTTATTTATATATTGTAAATACCAGCAGAAACACAAATAATTATCGTACTTGTGTGTTTGTGCTAACATATTTTATTGTGTAAAATTTGATAATTAAAATAATTTTTTATTTTATATTGAGGTGTATATTAATTTTAGTTTAATATATATTTTTGAATACTATTCTATCTTTAGGTATTTTTTTGTTACTTCTCATGCATCTATTGTTTAATGTAATACAATAATTTAACAGCACAATATCTGGAAAAAAAAAATAGAGAACAAATGTAGTTATGTAAGAAGTATCTATTTATATGTCGATATAGATAATGAACCTAATAACTAAGAGAAGTATAATGTTTATTTAGCAACCATAGGTACCAAAATGATATATACCAAAACAAAAGAAAATAGAGACTTTTTAAAGGAGCTATCCTCTCATAACCCTTCTCCGTAACCAAATATTCTAAGACAAAAAATGTTTTTTGGGAGAGTATTGTCACATCGTATTTTTTTATTTGATGATTAATTAAGTGATTATAATTAAAGAGAAACTAAGTTTAATTTTATGAAAATTCGTATTTTTTTATTTGATGATTAATTAAGTGATTATAATTAAAGAAAAACTAAGTTTAATTTTATGAAAATATTTAATAACTAGTGTGTATATGTTCTTTAGTGAAAATTTTGAGTTAAAAATTTTATCAAAATTGTTTGAAATATATATCCTGAAGCAAGAATATTATTGGAAAATTAGAAAAATATCTTATAATATATTTTTATATTTTAGAATATTTTAAAATATTATATATGATCTTTTAAGATTTATTTTTGTTTTATATTTTATTATTAATTTTTTATTTAATTAGACATATTATATCATGTAAATAGAGATATTATCTCCTATATTTATTTGTATTTATTGTATTAAGTTTATATAAAACAGATTCTACTGCATAGTTGATACACATATTTTAATATATCTTTCGTATTTTTTTCAACATGGTAGAGCGATATCATTCCCGTGACTTATATTGTCACTCATTCACCGCAATTCCACCGAAGAATGCATCAAAATCTATCAGAAATGGAAATATTTGGCAAGTTAGGGTCCTTTCTCCAACTCAACAGCGGTGATGACAATTCTTTCTTGGGTTCTTGTATCGATGTTGGAGAAGGGAATGCTTTAACAACTAAGACAGACCTAGAGGTTGCTTCCTCCAATAAAGTTGCTCCTATAAAGCACAAATATTGTATGATCAGTATTAAATTGTTTGGGATAGATTTGTTCCTCGATAATGTTGTTGTTGCAATGACATTTTTTGTTTAAGGTGTTTTAGGACTTGCAAAGTTGGTTGTGAACTTTTACTTAAAAGATAATTTGCATTTGGATCTTGTTGAGGCAACACTCATTTCTGGTTTTTCTATATTGTCATGACTTGTCAAACCTTTGTATGAGTTTATTAATGATTTTGTTCCCCTCTTTGGTTATCGAAGAAGGTTATACCTAGTTTTATCAAGGTTGCTTGGTGATGGAATTTGATGGCTACCTTTGTTGACAATAAATATAATGTTGTTTTTTGCATACTTCTTGGATCTTTCTTTGTTGCCTTCTCGGATGTTGTTGTAGATTCAATGGTTGTGGAGAGGACACGTGGTGAGCCACAAAGCAACGCAAGATCTCTTTAATCTTTATGTTGGGGTTCTTTGACCTTTGGTGGAATTATGAACTCCTACTTTACTAGATCTTTGCTGGATGCATATGGAGTAGGATTTGTTTTTGGTGTCACAACATTGCCCCCATTGTTAGCATCTATAGTTGCTATTTTTGTAAAAGAACAACTTATGTTCAGTACAGCAAGAAGACAAAATCTTCTTTTTACCAAGTCAAAGTTTTTGGAAAGTTTAAAAGATAGCATTATTTAGTTATGGGATTATGTGCAACAACCTAGTGTTTTTCTTCCTAGTTTGTTTATTTTCTTGTGGCAATCAACTTTGTGGTCTAACTCTGTTATGTTCTACTTTACCACAAACTCCTATGATTTTACCCCTAAGTTTTTGGGATGTGTCAAGCTTATTGCCTCGATTGCGTCTATACTTAGTGTTGGTTTTATAATTGATTTTTGAGGAATGTGACTTTATGAAAAATATTTCTTGCAACTACCCCTTTCAAGTTCAGCGCGCTTAGGATGACTCGGGTTTTCCTTGTTATTGGGCTAAACTAGATGTTTGGTATTAGTGATGAATGGTTTGCAATTGGTGATTCATTAATTCTCACTGTTTTTAGTGATGACTTATTTCCCACCAATGTTCATTTCAGTGTTGACTATTTTTTCGATATGTAACATATTAGTGATGACTTCATTCCTACTTATTATTATTCCAATGATAATTCTTTTCTCACATGTGAATCATATTAACTATGACTTCTCTCTCCACTAACAATATTACTAATTTAAAACTTCCAAATGTGGTTTTTAGAAAGTTAGATTTTACTTTACTTGCCAATAAATTTCTCTTTTTGGCTAATGGACATTCAACTATTTTTGTTAAACTATATTTCTATCAACTTTCTCTTACTTCTCTAGCACCCCTGAGTTGCTTTTCGAATTAATGTTTTTTTGATAGAACTCAATTTTTGTGTTTTTTCTTTATTTGTAGGGAAATAATTTTTTCTTTTTGTAACAAGTTGAAACCTTAGTAAGCTTCAACTTGAGAGGGAGTGTTGAAAAATCAGAAAATATCTAATGATATCACTTTTATATTTTAGAATATTATAGAGTACCATAAATGATATCTTATGATTTATTCTTCTTTTAAACTTTATGATTAATTTTCTTATTTAATTATACATATCATATCCTGTAAATAGATATATTATCTCTTATGTTTATTTATATTTATTACATTAAATCTATATAAACAGATTCTATTGTATATTTGATATATACGAATTTTAATATCTCTTTTATATATTTTTTCAACACATACACTAAGAAAGTATGTAAGTGCTAAATAATACAATCTCTTGTTATTTGATTTTAAATTTAAATACTTCATTTGTGGGAAGTGGTTGACACTTTGAAAGGTAGATACTTTGCGAATAAATTTAATTATACTTTTACCCTCCTAAAGTTTTGTAAATTTTGTGTCAACATAAAAAAGATCACAATTAACACAATTTTGTGAAAGTTTTTTTTTCTTTAAACAGCCACAATAACATGATTTTGTGGCATTTTTTTAAACTATCACCATTAAGATAAATTGTAACTTTTGTTAATTGGAGGTAAAATTTACAACAATAATAAAAAATTAAAAGATAAAATTCATAAAATTACAAAATTTTAGGAAAAAAATATAATTAAATATATAAAATAATATAATGAAGACAATTTAGTATGATAAGTAGACATGAAAATGGATGAGAGCAAATTATATTTTGCATTAATTTTTGTTTTGTTTTTGTGTTAGATAAAGACCCCAATACATCAACACAACTTTATAAATAATTTATTAATTCATTTGATCAAGTATTTTAAATATATCAAATAAATATCCATATTAGTTAATATAAGTAATCGATACTTGTATTTTTTAATTAAGATATTAATAGTTCCACTCGTAGTCTACAACAAAAATTAGAAACTATTTTCTATTATGAATATTTGAAACTTATCTTTTGATACCATAAAAAATGGTCAAATAAATATATAATATAACTTTGTATGCGTAATGAAGGGTTTATATGTGGGTACGTATGAGATAGCTACACGTTGAATATTAATCTAGTGCTGATATCACTTAACTTTTTTTCGATATTCTTATTTGCATGCATGGGTGCGATGTTCTTATATTAATCAATAATTTTATAACAAACATTTTTTTTTTATCAATTTGATTACTATTCAATTTTATAAAGGCACATTTGCTATTAATAAATTCTAACCTTTCTTATATAGTATTTTACTTACTTTTATTATAAACACTCCTCTTATTATTAATTCATATTAAATTTTATTAATTGAATCATTAAAATTAAAATTTTAAAATAATTAATATTTTATTAAATAAATATAATTTAATGCATAATATCCTTTTTTAAAATATAAAATTTTTACTATAAATATCTAATTTATCTATAATTTAGTGTGCATAATCATTAAATTAATATTAAAAGATTTATTATTAAATCAATAAAAATTATATATATGTGGTAAAAAATTTAAATTTGCGAAACAAATATCAAATAAAAATATTAAAATAGTGTAAGAATGAATAATTTTGAGGATGAGTTATATGGTGGATACGAGAGTTAAGTGGATTATGGTGAGACTATTTTTTACCAATATAATAAGTTGGTGCGAGTTGCTTTGCTTGGTTTGATCAAGTAGGACTCATCCTTGTTATATCATGGTAAACTAATATGTTATTTTCTCTTAAATCGTACGTAGGGGTCAATTTTGTACTTCTACGTAACTAAGGCTCAAACAATTTAAGTCAAGGATAATATAGTAACATTGTTCCTTTTAATAAATAAAGAGTTGTACCCATATAACAAACTTAGGGTTGGCTTGGTTGACAAAGAAAGAAGAATGAAAAAAAAGAAATAAAATAAAAAGTTTAGATTTTATAAATATTTTTTTTATTTTTTTTGCTAGGGTAAAAATTAGAGTTAACAAAATTGATAATTTGACTATCAAATGTTATTAGTATAAATAGTTAACCACTTATGTTCCTTAATCAAGTTCTGTGGTTCAATCTAATTTTTACATAAAGTCATAACTGAAGTTACCATCAAATGGGTTAGAATGCAAACATAGATCAATATAACCAAAAAGTATATATTTTAATTTTTTATTATTATTTAAACCAACTTTTCATCCTCTTTTGTTTCAAACTTTGATGCAATGTGAAAATGTGTAGGTGCTACACTTTTTATATATTGTCTTTCATTTTTTAAAGTGTTATAAAAAAAGGCTTAATGTGGATTATATAACGTGATTATGGTTATGTTTGGTTTTATTCTTTACAAAATTTTTTGTCATATTTTTAAATTTTTACTTTTTTTAATGTTATTTTTTAGTCATTGTCACATACTCTAGTTAATCTAGATTATTTAGTGATGAGATGATTAATAAAATGAATATATTTAATTGAAATAATTAAGATAACAAAAAATATTTTAAATTAACATAATTAAATTATTTATAGGTGTCAATTCAATTAATTAATGTATTTATTATTTCATATAAATAGGATAATTACGTATAATTTATTTTTAATATATTATGAACGATAATTTTTTAAAATTATTATTATTTTTTAATTCGCTAATCTACTTTTAACATTGTAATTTAGTATATATATATATATATATATATATATTAATATATTACTTTTGATGTTATTTTTATAATTA
Organism: Mucuna pruriens; assembly: GCA_025330945.1. NCBI lineage: Eukaryota > Viridiplantae > Streptophyta > Magnoliopsida > Fabales > Fabaceae > Mucuna > Mucuna pruriens. The sequence continues at coordinate 6,320,903 of JAENHJ010000528.1, forward strand.
AATTATTTTGACTTATTTTAATATAATTTATTTTTTAAAAATACATATCAATCGGTGATTTTATCTTTAAAGGAAAAAATATTTTGAAATATAATATATTAAAAGTAAATTATATTACAATTAGTCAAAATTAGTAAATTGAAATGTAAAAAATAGAATAAAAATAATATATTAAATTTAAATTATATTTTTTTAAATGTAATATTAAAAATAAATTAGTCAATTGAAAAATAAGAATAATATTAAAAACAATAAAACTACTGTTAATAATATATTAAAAATAAATTATATGTAATTATCTTATTTATATAAAATAATAAATACTTAAATTCTACTATAAATTAAATAAATAAAAATAATCTAATTATATTAATTTAAAATATCTTTTATTACCTTAATTATCTTAATTAATATTATTTATTTTGATAGCTAACACTAAACTAACTAAAGTTAGTAATAAGAATTAAAAATGACACTAAAAAATTGTTAGAATCTAAAAATGACAAAATATTTTGCAATACAGATTTAAATCGTAGACCTTGTATATTGAGCTTTTTCATTAATTGATAGAAATATTAGTTTACCATATTTTTTATTGACTTTTTATTAAGAGAAAGAATAAATAGATGATTCTTTATGCTCTGGTTTTTTATTAACTTTTTATTTATAGAAATATTAGTTTGTTTTAAAATTAGACAAAGTCATATTTATATAACATAAAATATATTTAAATTTATACAAAAATACTAAAATGATGTTTTGTGTGGCTTAGCCTATTTCACATTTACAATCACAAACCATTAATGTATATTTAAAATCAATAACTCAACCTATGCAATATATATTTTAATTTTAGCCTAATTTTCTTATAAACCATTTGGAAATTATCATAAATATTATTTTTAAAATAATTATTATAAAAATAATAATTTTATCATCTATGGTCATTTATAATTAGATAAAAATGTAATTTTTTTATATAATTAGTGTATTCTAATTAATCATTTTCACTTTATTAAAATAGGAGTGACAAAATGGATCAACCTGTGTTATCATTAGCTAAAAAAAACTATGTGAGGGTGGTTGATCCATGAAATAAAATAATGAAAAAATAGATTGGAAGGCTAGCTAGTTTACCCAGGAAGAATAAATAAATAAATAATTTTATCTTTTTTTTTTATTTTTTCTAATAAATAATAAGTTTTAAACTCATTAAATAGTAATTTAATCAATATAAACAATTTAAATTTGTTAAAATTTTCTAACTTATTTTCCATAATATAAAATACGTAATCCATCTAGCCACACACATATAAAGAATATTCTTATCATTCATGTATTGTTAGATATTTTAAATTTCTTTATTTTATTCTCCCATTATAAATGCTTATCTCCCTTAGTATGTATCTTCTATATGCAATACTACTAATAAATTAGAAAACAAAACAGATTGATGGATTAATTCATCCAAACCCACCATCAAACCATTTTATGGACCATTTAAGAGAGACAAATCAAAACACACATATATATAAATAAAGAATATTCTTATCATTCATGTATTGTTATATATTTTAAATTTATTTTTTTTATTCTCCAATTATAAATGCTCATCTCCCTTGGTATGTCTCTTCTATATGTAATACTACTAATAAATTAGAAAACAAAACAGATTGATGGATTAATTCATCCAAACCCACCATTTAACCATTTTATGGACCATTTAAGAGAGACAAATCAAAATGGGTTAATGGATTAGAAACTTCAAACCCATGAAGAGTGTCATTCAAGATAAGATGGGTAACAATTAAGGGTTTAAATGAGCTGAGCTGAGCTATTCGTTAACTATTTAAGTTCAACCAGTTAAATGTTGTTTAATCTCATTTTTTAATTAAATAAAAATAGTAAAGCTTGAGATTTGAATCGATTATGTTGATGAGTCAAACTCAAACTTCATAAGATCAAAATTAACCTCACAAATATATTATTTATATAAATTGATTACAAGACTTTACTATCCTTTGCTAGTTATATATTTATTATGGAAACATGTAGAATTTTGTTGAGAACATTATGAAGTTACTAGATTATGAAAATGTAATAATCTTAAATGTTTGAATTCTACATATGTCACAAGTTAATCATATATTTCTATTTGTAGATTATTATATAGAATTGAGATGTTTATTAAATATTAAATTGATGAAGTTAAAAACAATTTTAATTTTTTTTCATAAAAGTAAAAATAAAAAAAGTTGAAAATGAGATAAACATGCTAACTCATGCCTTATAATTCTCCAAACAAGTCAAACTCAAGCTTTCAATTAGGCTAGTTTAAAGCCTATTTTTTGTTTTCAAATGTAATTTTCAAAACAAAATACGAGTTTGACTACAATGAAGTTGAAATTGTTTTTAACTCAAGTTTAAAATAGTTTTACATTATTTTCAAAACAACAAAAAAGTTATGTGAATTTTTTTAGTTTTAAAAAATATTGTCTTGCTATATTTAACGATTATCATTTTTATTGTCACCACCACCATACTACCGCCACCACTATCATTGTTGTTGCTACCATAGTTATTATTGCCATTGTCACCACCATTACATCTTCGTCGTCATTGCCACCACCATTATCACATCACCACCACAACCACCATTATCACACTGACACCATCACAACCACTATTGTTGTCACTACCTTCGTTTTCGCTATTACCATCATCATCATCGCTACTACTACCTCCATTAAATAAACGAACCCTTAAATAAACGAGTTAAGCTTGAACAACCATTTTTTATTTGCAAGTCAAACCCAAAATCTAGTGCTCAATTTAACTCGACTTGTTTATATGTCAATAAAACATATAAACATATGTAATAGCAACATACACTAGTTATGTGACTATAACAACAAAAACAATCGATATGACTTCACGCACTCACGCACTCAAAGGGCTTAACCTTTTTCATGATAAACTTAGTGGTCCTATTTTTGAGACCATGGGAATTTGACAAACTTGGAATTGTTGGATTTGTCATCAAATATGCTAATCGGTAGAATTCCTACAAAATTAACCAATTTGATCTCTCTTAACGTCTTGAATCTTTTTCATAATTTATGAGACTTTAGTTTAGGATCATCTTGAAATTAGGTAAAGGATGACAAAATGAACTTGATCATAATCGCGACTTATCGGTAAAATCAACACTATAAAGTTCTTAACAAAAAAACAAAGAAAAAATTCTCACAATAGACAAAACTCAATTTCATTCAACTTGAAAATTATATATGTTATAGTTGCTTACTAGAGTTTTCTATTAGGCTAAGCTAAACCATCTTAAAATTAATGCTCACCAACATTTTTACTAGGCATTGAATTCCCATCAGTTATAATTCCATATTAAGTTTTTATTTTCTCATAAAAATGACTTTACACTTACCCATCAGCCATCATAATGGTTTAAGAAGCTTTAATGCAATAAAAATTGACCTAGAAAATGTGAAAAAGACATATGAACTTACTACATGAACATAATGTGCAAAAATGACATGTAAATGGATCTTAATTAACTACTCAGCCCAAATTATATGAAAATGACTTTGGGTTTTCATGTGTTCTTCAAGTTAGGTTCTAATCATTATCATCTTATAATAAAGTAATCCATTTTGGTGCAACATCCAATTCACTTTGTCTTGAATTTTTCTTAATCTCCATTATTATGCCTTGCAAAGATTGCTTTATCATTTTTGTTTTGGACCTAGTCATGTGACCTCCAATGTAACTCAAAAGGTCTTTGACTTTATTGGTTGGGTATCTATCAATAACCATATCGTGGGAGAAACACATTAAGGAAAGAAATTCAATACATTTTCAAATGATTCTTATAAGGGTAATTCGAGATTATGCAAATTCCTATAATGAATGAAACACGATGTGAACTCTAAGTAATATTATCTATTTTCCACAATCCATTAAATGCAATGTGAACTCTAAGTAATATTTGCCACCTTCATTGAACTTTTGGAGATTAAAAATTTGGATTTGATTGAAAATTAGTGGCCATGGGATTTGATGTAAGCAAGTTGTGATCGATCCAAAACTTGATTAACTTAACAACATTTCAATGGTTTGAGTTGAGTTATTGAATTTGATTTAGTTTATTTTGATTGACTCAATTATAATTTAGTTGAGTGTCGGGTTAGTGAATTCCAACCTAAAGCAACCCAACCCAATATGATAGTCTTAAAATAATATTAATAAAATTATAATTATTCATTTATAGTATTAGATTTGGACAACTGAACTTGTATTTTTAATTTAGACATGCATTTGAGTCTCTAACAACATGACTAGTTTATAATTGTGTTTGAGTTGAAGTGGTACATTTGTAAGCTACTATAAATTCTTACATAGTATATACTGTTTGTGATATGATTGTACATGATTATTATTTAGTTAGATTTTGCATATTTAAATGTCTTGATTTTGAATGAGTTGAATTAATTGGATACTTTATTATTTTAATTTTCTATTTTTTATTTTGATTTTTCTTCTTCAAATTCCTATAACATAATTATTTTATTAATTTGACCCAATTACCTAACTCAATCTCATTAAGGTTAGATTGAGTTACTTAACAACAACAAAAATGCAAACCCAACTCAATTATGTTTCATTTGATTGGATATTGAATTGGATCAAACTCAAACCACTTACTTACACCCTTATGGATGTGAAATATTATTTAGAGTGAGGATGAGATATGTATTATTAAAGGGAAAAGCTTGACAACTTATGATAATGCTTAGAGGTTAACTTAATAAAAACGTGAAAAGAAAGATAATGTTGATAACTTGTTGAAGAATAAATCTGCTTTAACTAATGTTATAACTAATGTGCTTTATTTCACTTTGTATTTAACAAAGAAAAGAAAGAATGACTAAAACCTACCAAATTACCCACAACTTGTTGAACCTAAAAATTAACTAATCAAAATGTTCCATGGTTATGAACACTCAAAAAAGTCATAGTGTTTAGTTTTGGTTAAATTGAACATTTTGAGCCCAAATCCAATCGATAATAAACCCTCCAAATTAGTAAAAAGAATAAGCAAAGAGATGACAAAGGTACATAGTACAAAATGATTCTAACATCTAACTTAAGACAATTGACCTTAAAATCTAAAAAACCTACAAAATTACTCAACATTGATATAAAAATAACCATCTATTGCCTCGTAGCAATGACAATGCAAGTTTTTTTTACATTGTCGCCTAATTATAGATGATCATATATGATAAGATTGTTGACTTTCGTAATAATTATTTTAAAATAATATATAAAGTGATTTTTAACTAGTTAATAGTATAAATCACAATATATTAAAATCAAATTCTTACACAATAGTATAAAATGATTTTTATATGCTAAAATTTTCATATATCTATACCTTAAAGATATCTTGTTTTTTTTGGTAGATGCATTTCCTCATGGATAAAATTTATATGCAATATTACAATTGTTGTTAATACTATTGGATAAAAACAATATGACATGTAAAGTGACAAGTATAAAAAAATAAATATCAAATAAACAAATAGTCATTAAAAAATAAAAAAATTTAGCTTATATTAACAAATCAACTAGTAGGATATGGTTGAGTTGGTAGAATAATATTGTAAAATTTTTAATATTATATTTGATTCCTACATATAAAAAGAAAGGTGACTAACCAAGTTTTGAGATGAAAATTACTCATCAACCAAGTTGATGAATATTTTACATTTATTATGTGATTATGAAAAATAAATAAATAAATAATTATATAAAACAAACCATAGCTGAAGATAAAATCTTGAAAAATATAATAATTTTTTACTTATCATAACTCTATTCCCGATTCTAATGAAATTGATTTGCTTCATATTACATGATATCATTTAAAAAATTAAACTATATTGATCCAATTAAATATGATCGATTCAAATTTAATTTTATTCTAAATAGACCATTCAACCGAAACCATTCAAATCATGACCACCCTTAATAAGTAATTAACTACGTGGAACCCTCCCAACCGAAACCCAACCCACCCCTAGCTTGAGACAGCAAACAAAATCAACAAAGAAAATGATAAATGAAAAGAGAGGGAAATGTATATGAAAATGGCGACAAGAAAGAGAAATATAAACTATTTTCATTTGCTCATTTGCTCGCATCTACCTTTCTCTTCTCATCTCATTCTCTCTGGAATCAGTTTTTGGTTCTGAACGCCAAGACTTAAAAGGTACTCTTCTCGATCTGAAACCTCTCTACACCTTCAGTTTTCTATCTCTCATTCCAAGGCTTCGATTTAATTCGTACTACGCTAGGATTGACTTGAGTTATCTGTTCATCTCTTGGTGTAATTTACGAAATTTTACTATACTACTAACACTGGTTAACAATTCTCACTACAAGGCTCTCGTCACTAAATCAAAGGCTGGCGAAATCTTTGATTTGAACATGAAGACAAGTGACCTTAGATTTGTAACGAATTTAGAATTTGGACAAATCATTATTATGACATTTTAATGCAACTGATAAACTGAACCGCGCGATTTAAAAATCTGATAAATTATACAAACCAAACTAGTCAATTGAGAGGCATAAAAATCCAAATCTAGAAGAATAACGACGAGTTTATCTATACCAAGCGCTTGCGCAAGTGGCCTCTCACCCGGCTCACATTGCTCTTCAATCTTCATGAGCTAAAAAACACATTTGGTACCGTTGTACTGTCTTGGTCCTAGTCATAGTCTGAGAAAATTGCTCAGTAAATAACAATGATTTGCCTTCAGGTTCCACCGGTCTCCTGAAGGTTGTGAATGTTGGAAAACAATTCTGGCTGTTGTGGATTTTGTTTCAAATTCAATCCTTTTGATTTTGCCGATTTTGACCCTTTCTTGGCCTTGCCCTTGCCCTTGCCCTTGTTCTTAGGCAACCTGCTAGCTGGGAAGTGTAGTCTAGCCAACAGAGGACGGGGTGCTCGCTTTTCCCTGTCAAATCCTCGCACGCAGACATATCCTGCAAAACATTTTCACTACCTGTTTAGATATGTTAGGTTATATGGTAACCTGCTTTTTTCTTGTAGATTTATCATTTGTGGTCCTCCTATTAGGAAAGAGTGTTTTTTCATCATTGTTTTAGATATAAATTCTAACTAAAAGAAAAGCAAGAAATGAAAAATTGTTTAGCACATTTAGGCAATGAGGTTTCTGGTGTGTATTTTTCTACTTAAGTTTGTAGTATGTCATATATTACTCCAAAAAAAAAAAAAGGAATCATGATATTCAGATATACAAATTGGTATGAAAAATAAGATGATTGAGATAGATATAAAAGAGATATTGCAAACATTGTAATATGTACGTGTGAATATTCCAATGTGAGAAGAGCTTATGGAAGACCAACTATGAAACGACTGAACTGATGAGGAGAAACGTGGTTGCTTGCTAGATTGTTCAAAGAAGTCCTTGGTCAGAGTTCTTTGGCAAAAGGGTATTGCTACCAAGGAGAGTTGCTATCAACCATGGTTTCAGACTTTCAGTTCGTTCTAATTAAGGATTGTTGCTGCCGGAAGTAAACTACATGGATGACTAGCTTTACTAGTAAGGTAAGTAGAACTAGAAGTTGCCATATAGACTTGACTGGGTCAAAAGTTGTGAAATGCCTCAACATTACACGTATAATATATCACAATCAATATGCTATATTTTACATCTTTCTCACATTTGTGAAGGAGATCATGTTTCTAATTGATTGGAATGATGTTTCATTGTATACAGTTATTTAACGTGCTACAAATTCAAACTTCAGTAGCATTTATAAAAGTGGGAGTGTATTGTGAAATGACTACACGCTCCAGTGTCCTTCTATGGATGATTTGATGTTTTAACCTAAGAAGAACAACGGATAGTGAATCAAGTAACATGTATGTTAGATTTTATTCCTTTGACTTCTTAGTGTGTCTACAAAGTCTGCGAACTAACGGAGGTGTAACGAAGGCTATTACACCAATAAAAACAGGTTGAACTAGGTTATCCAATTACAATAAGCAGGATTACATTCTAGAAGCTAAATCTTACCTCTCCAAAAGCATTGTTGAATTTCTCGTGTTGATAAACCTGGTTGACAAAAAACATCCACTCAATTTAATTGTTTGATATCTATTATAATAGGTTATTTTTGAAGTGTTTACCTTTACATATGGATGTCATGGAGGTTCCAAAATACACTGTTCGCCTATTAAGGTTCCAGATCCAACTTCGGGGAACACTAATTGGGTTAAGACTGGAGTCATTGTCTGCGAAAACCTGCTTCAAATGACATGTTTTTAGTACTTCTTATTATATGTATGTGTGTGTGTGAGATTTGATAATATGAGATTCCACACTACTTTACCTCATTGACTTGAAAATAGGTGCCATTTAGTGGAAAGCTCCCTCTCATAGCTGTTCGACAGGGTATCTATTCATGAACTATTTCTAGTCAGCCTATTATAATACTTGAATTCATATGCAAATTACTCCCCTACCCAACTCTTTGGTTTTCCACTATAATTTTATTAATGTATAAGAATTAATAAACAAAGCATGGTTAAGCATTCAGACCAGGAGTGTCCCTCGAACTATCTGTGAATTTGCTTCACGGAAACTGTTGCATGAAAAACATTCCTTCTGATTACAGAGCTGGCCACAGTCCTGAGAGCTGCATTTCCTTTCTGGTGGCTGTATAGAATTTGGTGTCTCCCCTGTTGTACACATCGTATTTGGTAAAATGAATTATAAAACACCGGAAAACCAAAACCAATCGTGTATTGTGAAACATCCCAACTTATAATGCTGTAGAATGCTGAATGCCAATAAAAACTTTATAACCAATCCAAATTAATTTAGAAAGGGCATGGTGATCAAGTTATCCTTGTGCACCTGGAGTCCATATAGCTAGAAGGTATTTGCCTGGATCATCAGGTTCTCGTTTGTCCCACTGTAGTTCACAACTAATTAATAAATTGGGCATACCGCGAAAAACACAACTATGGTTAATGGATGTAGCAATAACTAACCCCGTCCAGAAGAGGATGCGAATCAGGGAGTTCATAACTGCAAGTAAGGAACAGAATATCAGTATAAATTGTAAGAACTTTTCAGTAATAAAGGATGATAGATACGATGGCCATGCATACTGGAGTGTATTGAATGTGAGATTCTTATCATTTTTTGTTGTTGAGGTTAGCAATTCATCTTTGCACGTTTCATGGTTAATGAGATTCTGTATAAATGCTAATCATATAATCACGTATTGCTGTTCTTGTTTTTGTAGTGCTTATTAATTTATTTGCCTCTCATTTCGTTAGTTAGCCTGTTTGTATTAGAATTGTGCATTCCAGTTAATTAGTCTGAGATGAATTAGTTTTCGTACTTACACATAATGCTCTGTTCGCAAACGGCTCGCATTCTTCAGCTTGGGTGTAGGAATGCAAGGAACATCTGGATGTAGAGCAACCAAGGCCTTTGACATTTCACCTTCTTGAAGTTCCATGTTTTCTTGCATATAGTTTTGTAAGTTCAAAGCGAACTCTTCTATGTCTAGTCTGATGGTGGGAATTTCGCCCGATTCCTCATTGAAGGTATCCTCTATATCATTTTCTGATACTTGGGAGCATTCTGGCTCTGGAGTTGATGGCTCTTCAATAATAGGTTGGTTGGTGTGCATTTCAGATTTTGCTTCTAGTTGCCTGATTGCTTCTGTTTGTTGGAGTTCTTCTTGGTTTGTATTTTCAGGGAGAAGCAAGGGCAGCTGATTGATGACTAGTGATGGGTTCTGCCCAGTTGCATTGTTTCCAGTAGTGATAACTATACCCTTCTGCTCTGGTCCAGGCAGGGCAAGCCTTGCACTGCAATATTTAACATTGTTTATATGTAAATTGGTCTATCATAATTCATAACTTGCAATGCATGTATATATTATTTAATCTTGAAAGTGGTATCGACATCATTTTCATAAGTTTGTTTTCTAAGTTTACTGTTGAGGATAAAATGCAATTATAGAGTGCTGTCAATATAATGAGGTATTGAGCATAGTAATACTGGATATATGAACTTCAATAATTTTGTCTTCCAACTTCTCTCTATCTTTCTGACAATATAATTGCAGTATTTCTAATGTATGTGAAAAAAGACTTCTGGGTGATGGTGCATTGCATAACGATGTTTTTTTTCCCCTTCATTGTATGCATAATAGGTGCAAAGAATCTTAATTTATCTAAGACATACCTTGCAAAAGCACTTGCAAAGTGTCTGCATTCCCCTCTCATTGGGCATGCATTGCAATTTGGTTTGTTTTTAGTACAGAAGACCTGCATGAATTGATTTTAGTTTCTGTTCCAATCACAACAGGGTTTCAAAAGTAGGGTCAGTCCCTCTAATGTATGAGAAAATGTAGTTTACCTTTCCAAATGTGATCAGCTGGTAATGCAGCTCATACCTTTAATAAATAGCAACAAAACATGAAAAAATAATCAATAAATATAGAATTTAATTTTTGATCCACTGTTAATGGAGAACTTTTTAATACTATCATCTAATCATTGACAGCCAGATAATTAAAAGAGTATGCCATTTCAGGTAGTTGTTATCATAATCAAAGTCTTTGAATGATGTGGTTTTGCGTGATCTCATGATATTGTATAAATGTTTTATATTGGACATTGCTCAAAATTAAATCTGTAGATAAATTAAATCACGTATAAGACGATACTTGTATCATTCAGAGATGAATTTAAATTGAAAATAAATCTTACAATGTTCTTTGGTCTAGCTTGCAGAGCCGTGGCCAGAGATATTTTTGTATGGACTCCAACACTGGGTACCTATACAGTCCAATGATGTTAGGTTAGCTCTTATTTTCTAATTGAATAACTGCCATATACCATTTACTTTTGTAGTACTTACAATTCTAGAAGATGCAACTGTAGTGACTCTGGCAGTGGCTGGAGAGGTACCCATCCCAATCGTACTGCTATACGTCCAACATTTGTGTCCACCTATTGTGTAGCAATAAACTGTTAAAATATATTCCATATTTTCTCTACTTTTTTTTACTTCTGTTTTCAACTTACCGGAAAGCAAGATGGTGCAGTGTTAAGAGTCGGACGCACTCCACACTTTTCAATCCCAATCCCTTTATGCTGAGCAAGTATTCTCTGGATGTATGAAATGAATTTACATTATGCATTTTTTCTGCTTGCATAAATAAGCTCTAAAGGCTTGTGTGAGTGTGCATATCTTATGTTACTAGTGAATTGAGAGCTCAGAATGTTGGTTTTGCCAACTAAACCAACATGGAAAAATGAGTTCAATGAAGTAGTTTGACTAATCTCTAGACTTACTTTGCTTGGTCAGGTGGAACATCTCTCAGCCACTCAAGATCGATTCCCCCATGCTTGTCAACCAATCGATTCAGGAAATTCTGCATAGTAAATCATTTGACATAATTTATGTGAGGAGTCCCACATTGACATAATCTATGTGAGGAGTCCCACATTGACATAATCTATGTGAGGAGTCCCACATTGACATAATCTATGTTGAAAGGTTTTCTCTTTCCAATTAATGCAGATAAATAATATTTCAGGGATGTTAGATTCTACCTGAATACGTTCAGCAAGCATGTTGTTCATCCCCCTTTCTTTGATTGTATTGGCAATTTCATTGACATCTGCACGCCTTACAGCATCCCAGTCCAATGAGTCCATGGTGTTCTCTGTCTTTTCTCTTTTCCCTACCTTAGCTTGTGCTTGTATTCTTAAACTATCCCAATTGAAGCTCTTCTTTTTCTCCTCTTTCTTCTCTTTCTTCTCTTTCTTCCCTTTCTTTCCTTTCTTTCCTTTCTTCTCTTTCTTCTCTTTCTTCTCTTTCTTCTCTTTCTTCTCTTTTCCACGCTTCTTGCTCCTTGATTTTACAGGGGCAGAATCTATCTTACTGTTTTCATTCCTCATGGCATAGTTGTGGTCACCAAAATCTAGTTCCCTTGCTTTCTGCATTGAATCTTGAGTTTGTCCTGAAATGTGGAGAACATTATGCTGCTCGTGATTACTTTGTTCCTGAGGATGGAGTTGAAATAGCATATCTTGAGAATGGATTGCAGCTTGGCTTTCAGACTCTGTTGGAAAACTTGTTCTCTTGTCATTCTCATCTTTATCCTTTGAAGAACCACTTGATGGGACTTCTATTTTGAGAGGATCATAACAGTTAACTTCAAGTACTCCTGAGTATGGGGTTATTTTCAAAGTATATTCATTGATGATTGATGCTTCTAAGGAGCCTTGAATAACATTTGATTTTTCCAAGTTCTCTACCAGGTTGTCATGCTTCATGTCTATAGATTGACCACATGTATCTCTTAAATTCTCAGCTGATTTGCTTCTTTGACTGTTAACATCATGTAGCATGGTTGAATTTGCCATTTCTAAAAGCTCACTGAAAGAAGTTCTGTTATAATCATTGTTGTACTTTGCAGCGCTTGACAGGTCTTCTATTTCTGAGTTGCTATCTGAGAATGATCCTATCTTCTCAGGATTTTGATCAATTGAAAAATCTCCTGATATTTGAGATGTAATGGCAGAGCATTGGGATGAAAATACATCATTCAACTCTTTTCCAGCTCTCCCATGACATAAATTTTCTTTCCCTTCCCCAGTCATGGCACTAATTGCTCTGCTCTCCCCTGGACTATGTTCACTGTTATCTCTTTGAGCTGATTCCTGCAATTTGCTGTTTGATTCATCTGTTACACCAATTAAGCTGCTAATAGTTCTGCAGGAAATATTGCTGTCAACAGCTTCTCTTTCTTCAGAATGCTCGATGATGTCTATTGTCATGGAATTCAATTCACAAACAGATTGATCCAATATTTTCTCATCCAGTTTTTCATTTTCATCTGGCTCCACAATGAACACTTGTGGTTCATTGACCATCCAACTTGTGCTTTCCTTGTGGCATGTTTTGTACTTACTGCTTGACCTTAGAGGAAATCGAGCAGCAAGGGACATGAATGCAGAGCTGCCAACAGAAAAGGAAAAAAAATAAATTATTGTTTTGTTTCTTTTAATCGCATGTTTCTCAGTAATTATGCTTGCATGATTTATACCTGGAAAGATGGTCTGAGACATTTTGAGTGAGAAACACTCCAACCACGGAGTCAACAACGGATCCCTTCCATCGAGAAAAGCGTCTATCTCCTGTAGAATATGTTATATATTATAGTAGGTGGTTGTGAACCATGTGACTGAATGATGCAGAATGGATAAGCATATCTAGGTTAATCCTACTGGTTTCCCAACAGATTATTTGTCAGGTGTGTGTGAATAGTGCTTACATATTTTTGAAAGTATATCATTATACCTTGTACAAGATGCATCCGTGCAATAAATGAGTCTGCTCGTCCATGAAACACATTTCGTTCTTCTTCCCACCATTTGGCCTTGTCTTCATCTGTTCCATCAATTCCATGACTGTTTATATCCAACATTAGAAGCTTCCACACTCTGTTAGTTTCCTCGTCAAGGTCAACTTTAGGTCGTGGGAGCTGTTTTTTTATGAGATTGCCCTGTACGGGAACGATGGTGCCGTCTTTATGGACAAGGCCTTCATTATTTTGATTTTGCTGGTCATAAGGGACAAGCATATTCTGCTCATGCAACACAAGCTCTGTGGATTCTCTGGATATGTTTAGGCTTCTAAATTGCTCTGTTAATGCATCCACTGTGTTTTTGCATCTCTCTTCACAAGCAGCACCTGCATCAATCGCTTAAAGTATTAAGACATGGTTTGGTAGAATTATTTGTTTTATAACAAACAATGTTATTGACAAAAAAAAAATCAATTTTTCACTTGAAATACCTAATGAGTTGTGTGAGGGTATGCTATAATTTTCCAACACAACTTTATACTGCCGTTGCATTTCATTTGTGCAAGAATATGCTGAACTGACAGGAATACTTCTCTTTCTAGTTCGTTTCTTTTTTGTGAGTGATGCTCCCATCTCTGCAACTAAAGCATCAATGCATGTCTGTGGTCTTTCTGCATCCCCAAATGTTTGTTTGTCATGAATTCTAGTAGGGACTCTTGATCTTCTTTTGGTTGGCCTCCTCTGACCTAAAGATGAGTTGTACTCTAATGATGGAGGTTTATCATGAATTGATCTTTCTGCAGCAGTAATTATGACTGGAACTCCAACTGCGTTATATTCAGAAGCAGAAGTCCAGCAGTTGGGACTTGGTGCATAAGAATGTGATCTAGCAGCATCTTCTTGTGGGCATGTTGGCAGCTGTACATCTTTGGTGGCACTCACCGAAGATGTATAAGATGCGTTTGAAATTCTCCCCTTTTCACTTCTTCTTTTCTTCTGAACATTTGGAAATTGAACCCAATACTCTTGGCAGTATGCTTGAACTGCATTGTATTGGGCTCCAATCAGATTAATGCTGCTATTATCTGCCTGTTCGGTAACAGATTTTCTCTTGGAACCAACTACATGTAATCCCGATCCTGTGCTCAAAATTTTACTGTTACCGTGCAATGACACAGAGTTATTTAAAGCCTGTGTTTCCTCAACCACTGTGCTGATGTCTCTGCCAAAATGTGTGGTTGCATTTTTGCTGCATGCAGAATTATTATTTCTTGGTTGTTCTCCCATGTCAAAATTCAAGGACCTTCTACATGTCTTTTTTGCAGATTCAGGCATCAATGGTTTAATCCATTCTCTTGTCACTTCTATTTGAGGAGTAGAAGTTGTGTTCAATCCTTTCCTTCTCGCTTTCCTCTTGTCACTTGGATTTTCTTTTGTCTGAACTGCAGTGTCTTGCTTCCTAGTTCTTTTCGGTTCGCCTTCTTTTATGACCTTGGGGCGATGCTTTCTTCTTTTTGGTTTTGGTTGAGGAGTTTTATTCAGGTCAAAATCACGGCTTAATTCCTTGTGGTTGTGATTCTTCTTGTATGGTGTAGATACAGCAGCAACTTCTGTAACAGAGTCATATAGTTTGGTGCGTAGATTATTGCACTTTGTGGCCAAGACATTTGTTCTTTCTCCCTCTTGATTCCTTTCTTCCATGGTCATTTGTGTTGCTGCATCTTGTCTGACTTCTGCTGTGATGGCATTATCTGGAAGTGGGGCAATTTGGGGAAATGCCTTGTTACAGTAAACAAAGTGTGATGTGCCTGCTACAGGACATTGTATAAATGTTAAGAGTCATTGACAGAGTATTATAAGGAACTGAAAAAAATGTTGGAAGTGCAAATGTTGGATGTTGTGCGTACAAGAGCACCTTGGTCCTAAGATTGATCATGTGTTACAAAAAAAGAGAAAAATCTTGCAAATAAACTTGTTTTCATAGAAAATTAGTTCTCTAAATATGAACAAGTGTAGTCAGGTATAAAAATAATGTGTTGATGTTCACAGAAGTTAGAAAAATAACATAACTCAATAAAAATAATGTGTTGTAGTCAGCTGCCTATGTTATTCAATGACTAGTTAAGATTTATCATGTTCTTTTCTTTCCCACAGTTGTTTCTCACAAACTCATGACTAGTTAATATGTAACAAGGATCTTGTTACAGTAAGCAAAGTATGATGTGCCTGCTACAGGACATTGTATAAATGTTAAGAGACATTGACTGAGTAGTATAAGGAACTGAAGAAAATGTTGGATGTTGTGCCTACAGGAGCACCATGGTCCTAAGATTGATCAAACTTGTTACAAAAAAAAAAAAAAAGAAAAATCTTGCAAATAAATTGATTTTCGTAGAAAATTAGTTCTTTAAATGAGATGGTTTTAAACAGAAACTATAAACTGACCTGCTGATTTAAATGTTCAAAATTCAGTACTAAATGGATAGTAAGACAGGGAAATGTTTTAACATCTTTGGTAAGACACCAAAAAAATATGAACAAGTGTAGTCAGGTATAAAAATAATGTGTTGATGTTCACAAAAGTTAGACAAATAACAGAACTCAATAAGATAGAACTTGGATGCGAGTAGAAGCTGCCTATGTTATTCAATGACTAGTTAAAATTTATCATGTCCTTTTTTTCCTACAGTTGTTTCTCACAAACTCATGACTAGTTATATCCTTGTTACAGTAAGTAAAGTATGATGTGCCTGCAACATGACATTGTATCAATGTTAGGAGTCATTGACTGAGTATTATAAGGAACTGAAAAAAATGTTGGATGTTATGCCTACAAGAGCACCATGGTCCTAAGAAAAATCAAATGTGTTACAAAAAATTTTTTTGCAAATAAACTGATATAGGTTGCACATATACTTGTATGGCTCCACCCCCTCATGTCATATTCAATTTTGTATGTCTGGGTTTTACTTTCTTCAACTGGTGCACCATTGCTGGTAATTGACACTGGCAAAGTGCTAGTGCTTGTGTGTGAAATGGTTCTTAAATGAAAAGTTTTAATACAATGCCACAAAGCAATGAAAGTCTAAACAAAAATTTATTGC
This sequence comes from Mucuna pruriens, assembly GCA_025330945.1. Lineage (NCBI taxonomy): Eukaryota > Viridiplantae > Streptophyta > Magnoliopsida > Fabales > Fabaceae > Mucuna > Mucuna pruriens. The sequence goes on from JAENHJ010000528.1 coordinate 6,337,462, forward strand.
ACTTACCCTGAAGATCTTGGTAATGGTCATGGATAGTATTGACAAACGGTTGCTGACAAGAGAGTTGATGGTGATGGCCAAGTAATGTATAGGTCGGGTTGAACTGTGAGTTATACGGAGGAACAAATTGGTTGAAAAAATCATGTTGTATTGCATTAGAATATGCTGATGGAGTATCTACCCGAGTTAAAAGTTCAACAATGCTGTTACTCGAACTGGAAATGTTGTCAAAGGATATCGGTACCCGGATTTTGGCATTGTCATGGGCTAAAGCCCCAGGTTCTGACCAGCAGTGAGACCAGTTGTTTATCTCCACACCTGCTGAGGATTCAAAACATGCAGCTATCCCATTGGAATGAGAGTACAGCTGGTTTCCCTCCCCAGGAGTCAAGATCGGCACTGGTCTTGGAAGAATGGGCTTCAAAGGAGTGGTGGGGACGCAAGGAACCTGCTCTTGAAGCTTCTTTCTCTCTGTTTCTCCACTCTCCATTCAGTTGTTTTAGACCTCTCAGTGAAGATTGAGAGAAAAATTCTTGTGCATAAAAGGGCAACAGAAGGATTTGGCAAACAAAGTAGTCGATTGGAGCTGTTTCAGGATATCTCAATTCTCTGGAGGACACATATTTATACAGTCACCACCTCTTTCCAGAGAGACGTTAATTTGAAGGTCTATTTTCAGAGACAACCTGCCAGAGAAAAATTAAAAGTTTTTTGGGAAACAAACATCAATAAATAAGATAAATTAAGTGCAGAACACATGCAGTTTTTTATTACCTCCCGAAAGTAACCGGTGACTGACAAAGCTGATGCTAGTCAAGATAGTAATTAAGAAGATTAAATAATTAAGTTATATTTAAAAAAATTGCAAAACTAGTCGTCCATGTTTGTGAAAAGAAAGCAGTGAAAGCAGTAAAGCATAAACAATATTGGCCGATTCTGCTCCACCTTTCCGCTTTTATACGAACGAAACCGAAGTTGAAGCAGAAAATAGGAGAAATTCACGCAGATGTGGTTACGGTACATATCGAGTCAGTGTTGCAACATGAAAAAACTTAAAAAAAATCACATCTTTATAAATAAAATTGATGGTATCCTTCTTTATACTAAGAAATTTTTTTATAAAAATAATAATAATAATTATCCAAGAAGAAAAATAATACATTTAATAGAAAACTATTAGTAACTTTATTTTTTTTAATCTAATCAATAAATTTTCAAAAAATATGTATCAATGTTAAATTTTGAAACACTTTATTTATTTTCAGAATGAAAAAAATAAAAATAGATTTTGAAGATAAAGAATAATAATAATAATAATAATAATAAAAATCTTCTTCATTGTAATTAGAACTATCATAAAACAATAGTAAATTTAAATATAATTAAATATACTAGAATAAATAAAATATGTAAAAAAGTTTTTTAATAATCATGCAAATTGATTGATTGATCAATTGAAATATCTAGAAAAAAAAATGAAGTAAAAATTTCTCAAATTCTTATTCTGCAAAAGCAAGACGTGTAGTCATTTATTAATAACCCAATTGATTCTTAGAAAATATATTATATTAATTTCATTGATAATAATTAAAAATATTGTATACTATCTTTTCAATTTATCAAATGGTTAGGAGATTTTAAGGATTGTAAGAAAGAAATATTAAATGTATGTAGGATGACATTCAATTATTCGAAACAAAATTTTTTTAAAAATACTAATAGACGGTATTTAGATAAATATATTATTTCCTTTTTGTTAAAAGTCTTGGTAAGGATCTACACTATCATCTAATAAAAAAAAAGATCAAATAAAAAAAAGTGATAAAAAAGAACTTTTATTTAATAATAATAGTACAAACATTTCCAAGACAGCAATCTAAAAATTTAACAAATTGTTCAGTGAGAAAAAAAAAAGGAGATCTGATTTCATATATCTACATGCGGCAAATTATGCGAAAAATAAATCATTTTTACTGGATGTGAGAGAAAAGGAAAAGAGAACCTACACAAAATTCCATGAGCTTGTATATGCATCATGAGCTAGTTTAATTTACTTTATAACTTCTATTCTGCATCAAGAAATGTATTTAATATCAATTGAACATGTACCTTTCTTGTCTTATGCTAGGTTGCAATTAAACACGTAAATGTTTTGCATGTGCATGTATATTTTTTCACGTAAAGTTACGTTGACTTTACGTAAAAGCTGTTATTAGTATTTCGATCTTTTGTTATTGTATTTTTTTTATTTCAAAAATATGTCCGGTTAAAAATAATATTTCATAAATAATTATAAAAGATGATTTTGGTATCGCAGGAAGATCAAAACTCAATTCATTAAGGAATTAAAATAAAAGTATATTAATAATATATATTTAATAAAATATGTGAAAGGAATTAAATAAAATATTAATGAAAATTATTTTTTAAACCAAATTATAAATAAGCATTTCTTAGACATTACGGAAAATTTTCTACTGTACCAATTTTTTTTTTTCAAAAATATAAAAATAAAAGAAGTATGATTAAAATTATGAAAACATTTATTACTTTCATTTTTAAATGATTAAAAGTATTTATAATATTATTAAAAGCTCCTTAATTAATATAATTGACAGTATAAAATAAAACTATTAATACCTCAACTTTTAAGAATTATTTGACGTTTTATTTAAAATTATTAAAAATATTAAAGGATTCTTAAAAGGTTTACATAAAAATATTGGTTAAAGAATTAAAATAAAAATGAATAAAATATTAATTAATAAAATAATTTTATTACTAAGAATTTCATTTCATAGAAAATTAAAAAATATAATATGCTACAATCATAAAAAAAAAATTTTCATTTTCAAATATTTTAAAATTTTTATGAAATTATTAAATGTTATTGAATCGATATTCTTAAAAATTTAGTTAGCTCAAATTTTAAAATAAAAAGTATTAAAAACAATAAATAATTATACTTAATTTAAAAATAATATATTTAAAGTAAGTAATAGAAATTAATTAATAACATTAAACTCTTTTAATTAATATTCATTGTTGACAAGACTCTGGAAAATAAATATTTAATTTTTTTAAAAATGTAAGCCTTTATTTTCTATCTTTTTTAAAAATTAAAAGCATGACATATTAAATAATATACTATTAATGAGTGATATTTATCATTTTCAGCTGTGTTATATGTTTGGTCGATGTGGTTTTAAATTTTATACGATTGGACTTTGACCTATACTTTGTTCCATTAACGGTGAATGAATACCTTATAATTTTGGAATATGAATATCTATGCCTGTGTGAGAGAGATTTAGTGAACAAATATTTTTATATAAAAATGAGAAAAATAAATTCTAAATATATATAACTATATGATTAATATTAAAGACCAATTAAAATCACGTGATTAATTTAAAAAATCACATAATTTTTAAAATATTATTTTATATTTTATATTTTAATTTTAATAATTCATGATAAAAATTAATATTTAAAATTTACTATATCACTTTTACATAAAAAATTGTTTGATTAAAGCATTAATAATTTTTTTAATAAAAATCATATTAGTTATATATTAGAAAATCATTATAGAAAATATTAATAATACTTTTTCACAAAACCTTTTTTTTACCTTAAAACCTTTGTTAATATACCCTCGATTTTTTATTAGAGTTATGTTATCTTTAAAATCATATTTTACTATGTTATTTTTTGCTTATTTTTTTTCTAAATGCATGTTGTTATTATACTGTAAAGTTTTACGGATCATTTAAAAATGTAATTTTCTTGGAATCTATTTTATATTTATAAAAGTTTAGACATGTATAAAACTTATTTAAAGAAAAGTAAACTTCTTCACACTTAAATAAACAAATATTTTTAGTTTTAAAATATAATTAAAAAAGTTTGACAAAAGTAATTTAAAATTTTAAAAACAACTATCTTTTTTATTTAAGAGTTGAGTTATATTATTTAGAAACAAATAATTCTATTATTTTTTTATTAGTTTACACTACAGCTCAAAACTAATTAGAGGGTAGGATTCATGGGTTAATAAAAAGTGTTATGAGGCAATAAAGTAGAAGTTATCCTTTCTAATGTGAAAAAAAATTTTCAGTAGGTCAAACAAGAGCATCACATTCGTGACTCTACTCATCTATGTCGATGAAAATAAATTTCTCTCTCTATTCAGTTTTATTTCACTCGGCCGCACACTAAAACAGATCAGTATGCGACATGCGTTAATCATGCAATGAAATTTACATTTAACATACATGACCGACCATGAATATTATTTGCATGCAACTATGAAGCTCACAACAAATCATTGTTGTCGAGTCTCTGGACTATTGGTTGCATTGAAAATTATGTCAGAGATTTTTTTAAAAAATTTTAATGAATAAAAAGGCCTACAGGCAACCAAAAATCAATCATGTAAAAGATAGTTTTAGACTTACCTAGGATACTACGATGTATCTGTTAACTAGGTTTTTAACAGAAAAATAATTTTACGGAAAAAAATTAGTTTGTGTTTTTGTTATTTGCATATTCGTTAGTTAGAATCTTTAAGGAGTTCTAAAGATTTAATCATAATGTTTTTTTAAGTCCCTTTAAATATAATTATTATTTTAACATTTTTTTAGACTATTATTTCTATAATTATATAAAGTAAATATGTGTATAATTATTTAATCATATAAACTAAAATTATTTTATAATATTTTTATTGAATTAAATTAATATAAAATAAAAAATATTTAATTGTAAAGAAACCTATAAAATGCACTTAATAAGATATGAGAGAATATTAAAAATTTCTAGTTGAGAAAAAGAACGAAGATGGTGAGAACTTAATTCTTCATTTTAGTTAGAAATTATAAGTTATAATATAAAAATATATATGATTTAGTTTTAAGATATAATAATAGTTTAAATTCAAAATAAATTATGAAATCTTACAAAAAAAAATCTTATATATTAATGCGTGTAAAAAGTTAGATCACTCATTTTAAAAATATTTTTTTATTTTGCTAATTTTATATATTAAAATTATATTTGCAAACACCCTACCGATCATAGTCATTAAAGTAAATCATAATTAAAATTAAATCTAATTTTATATTATAAATTAGTTTAAAACTGAGAATTCTTTTATATATGCTAGGGTGTGTAAAAATGACACACTCATTTCTATTTTGGACATTTTAATATTGTTTTTTTATTTACTTTTGGACATGTATTTTACACATTATTTTTGTAACATTATAATTATATATATTAAATTGTTTATTTATTATAAATTTAATTACATATAAAAAATATCTATCTCATGCCATGTATAAATTAAATATTAATTTATAATAAAACTTAAAATTTCAATATTTAATTATTCATCAGTAATGATTGGAAAAACACAATTACTAATACATGTGTCTATTAAATTTTTATAAATAATGTAAATTTTATATCTAAAGTATTGTAAAACATAAATATGATTAAAATTTAAATTAATTCCAATAATAATAAATATGAAAAATAAAAGTTATTTTAAAAAAATTACCTTTACTTTTTTGTGAGTTAAAAACTAAATATTTTTTAACATTTATTTCAACATCATTAATTGAATTTACACGGAATTATAACTTTCAAGATTATAATTTACAATTGTTTTATTGTAATCATAATTAGTTTAATATATATATATATATTAATTGGATCATTGAAATTCTGTTTGAATAAATATATATTTAATTGATTACTTTATAATTATATTAATTAACTTTTATTTGTATTTACTGTATTAATTAATGTTATTGCAGGTAATAAATAACAGAATACAAAATGGATTGAACCTAGTTTGTTTGTCTAAATAATTTAATATAGAATGTCAATTACGTTTTATAAATTCACTCTTATTTTGATTTTTGTAATATAAAAGTAATTCAATTGCCCAATTATACTAAAACCTTCTTTAAAACAGGGTAGAATTTGAAGAAAAAAATAGATAAGTAGTTCAAATATTAGTAGATTAGTGAAAAAAAAAATTGATAGGAGAATTTTATTATAAGAGAGAATGAAATACAATGCTACTTGTGATTAGAACTATTAAATAGAATTTCTTGACTTCACTATGAGATGAGAGACTTATTTATAGGCAAGTTCACATTCAAATGTGTGGTGGATAATGCTTCTTCTAGGATGTTTTGTACTTTATTTACCGATATATTTAGATTTGTGAAACATGTTACTAGAATCTGGATAATTATTTTCTAAATCATATAAATAAGTCATTTTATTTAATTGAGAAATGTGAAGTTAGTGGATTCAAAATATAATAGTTTTAGTTATGATAGAATATTTTGTTATTTTTAAATTTTTGACATTTTTTAAATATATTTTTCAGTCTTTATTGCCAACTTTATTTAGTTTAGTGTTAAGGTGATTTTTAAAGTGAGTAATATTAATTAAGATAATTAAAATAAGATTAATATTTTAAATTAAGTTGATTAAATTATTTATATATATAAAATTTAATTAATTAATATATTTAATTATTTTTAACAAAATTAATGTATTTATTATGTTATAGAAATAAGATAATTACATATAATTTTATTTTATAATTTATTTTTAATATATTATGAACAATAACTTATTGTTTTTAATATTATTCTTATATTTTAATTCACTAATTTATTTTTAACATTATATTTTAAACATATATAATTTATTTTGAAATTTATAATTTAATGTTAATATATTATTTTTATATTTTAATTTATTAATTTTGAATTTTTGTAATATAATTTACTTTTAATATATTATATTTCAATTTATTTTTGGGTTTAAAGATAAAATCACTTGAGATATATTTTAAAAATATTATATTACAATAGGTTGAAATTAATAAATTAAAATATAAAAATAACATAAAAATTAATATATTAAAATTAAATTAACAATTTTAAAATGTACAATATTAAAAGTATATTAATGAATTGAAAAATAAATAATATTAAAAGAAATAAAATCCTTGTAGTACATAATAATTAAAAAATAACTTATAAAAGTAAATTATATGTAATTCCTTTATTTATATAAAATAATAAATATATTAATTAATTGAATTGAATACCTAAAAATATTTTAATTATTGTATTGTTATCTTAATTTTTTCAATTAATATTATTTATTTTTTTAATTATGTAAATAGTAATTCATTAGAGTTTTAATAAAGACTAAAAAATAATATTAAAAATTATAAAAATTAAAAAAATTGTAAAAATTAATCAGACTGAACCATATTTACATATATTTAAATCGTACTTAGAAGTATAAAGTATTATACTTTTTCATTTTTTTATTTTCTTCTTTCACCAGATGAAAAAATCATGCACAAAATTCAGTGTACTCTATTTCTTTCTTGAATATTTCTTATACTAATCAAACCATTGAACACTAATTTTTAACTATTTATCTCTTAGTATTTTCTTGCATACTATTGGTTTTAAATTCAGATAGAAGAGTCGCGTGAAATGACTAACTATCCATGCATGACTAATTCAGTGATTTTTTTAGACAAATTTCTTATAGAAAAGATTTTGTTTCTCAATACGAGTTCTCAGTCTACCCCAAATAAATTTATGGAACTCACATGGTTGATTGAAGCTGTGTTTTGTTACACCCAAGTGAAAAGTGGTGAATGAATTGCCGTAAACAACTAAAATATAAAGAAAATTCTGTGAACGACTTATTTTAAAATAAAGGGTTGGAAACGGTTGAAGCATAAATAAAGTTGTAAATGAAACATCTTGAGCACTAAAATATATTACCTATGTGGCTTCTAATTACCTGACAATCCTCTTATTATATATAATAATTATATCAAACATAGTATTGTAAAAACTATTTTTAATTATAGTATTTTTAGAAAATTTTCTTTGGATGAAAATGTTTTTATGAATTTTTTTATGAATTTTTTTAATCTTTTAGCTTTTTTATGTATTTTTTCATTAACTTTGTATCAAAATACAAATTATTTATCATAAATATAAAATTCTTTTCCTATATAAATTAGAATAATTTTTTTGAATAATAATACTTTTAGTTTTCATTTTTTAATGAGAGTATTTTTAGCTATTTTTCTTTAATGAGAGTATTTTTAGTAATTTTGTTAATTTTGTTAATTTTTTTAATTTTTTTATCTCCTTTAATCTATTATTTTCAATATATTTAGGTCTAGATTGAATTTTAATGTTTTTATATAAAATTTATCAATAATTAAACATAATATAATATTATAATATAAATTATTTATTATAAATTTAAAAATATTTATTTATCATGAATTTTAATTATAATATAATTTTTATTTCAGAAATATTTATTATAAATGTTATATAAATTAAACATTTATCATGTACAGTACATAAATTAAAATACTAGTATAATTATATATTTAAAATATTTATTTATTCTAAATTTTAATTATAATATAACTTATATATTTACAATTATCTATTTATTAGAATTTTTGATTATATAAAACAAACATTTATTTTATACATTTTACACTCATAGGTGTGGAACTGCCTGAGAAACAACACTTCATGAACTTAGGGATTGCTATAAAGCCTGGAGAATTTGGAACTTATTGAACTCCAACTGGGATCTAAACTTCTTTGACCAGGACTAATCAAATTGGATTTTGCTGAATTCTACAAGCTTGTATAGTAAGTTGTTCTTGATTGCTTGATGGTTCATCTAGAAAATCCCATAATGATATATTTGACAACAACAATTTGATTTGGTCCATCATTAGCCATGTTAAGCCATTGCACATTGGGACACCTTCAATTGAGATGGTCTCCTCCAAGTGACCTTGTCTATAGGATCAACACTGATGAAAGTTCACTTGGGAACCTAAGACTGTTTGGTCAATGGATAACGGGTCATAGTGATTCTTGTGGTTATATAACCAGCCTATGCACAAAATTATTCGCTATTCATCATGGTCTCACACTTGCTTGGAACTAAGGATTATGCATAATTTGTAAATCTAATTCGAAGTTAGCTTTAGACATGATGGTCAAAGGAGATCATATGCTACATCGATTTGCTCCTCTAGTCCAGCACATGAAAAGTTTAGCTGAAATGTCTTTGGACATTGTGTTTCAATACACTTTCAGAGAGGAAAATAGTTGCACTGGCCAACTTGCTAAAATGAGGGCCATGTGTGATCAATCTTTGATTGTTTATGATTCTTGTCCTCATGAACTTTTGGTGATTGTTTTCTCATATGCCATTGACTCTGTCTATTTGCATTCTTAGCTTGTCTTTTCTTGTCTGGCTAATAAAAAAAAGACTAATATACTAAGTAATATTATCTAATCCTATATAAATCTGTATAACTATACTAATTATTAAACATTATTTGTGCAATGTCTAAAAAAACTACCCAGAGCAACTCCATTAGACAAGTTACTTAAGTTAGTTATTAAAGTTACACAATTTTAAAATGCAATTGGAATAAATGTGTTTTTATAGAAATTTCTTTTATAAGTAATTACAATCAAGGTTCCTTTACTATTAAAAAAATATTTTTTTTAAGTTAAAATGAAAGTTTTCGTGGGGGTTTAAAATAAGACCCATTAAAAATAAGGTAGTAATTTTGTTTTTATTGTTTCATTAAAAATTTGTAAATATTTTTAAACCTCGTATAACAATAAAAGACCTGTTAAAAAAGAGTTAAGAACACAAATAAAGAGTTAAGAACATAAATTAATTTTTTTTTACAAAGAAGCTCTCAAAAGTTAATTTATTTTGAATTTTACTAAATTAATATTAAAAGAATTATGTTTAAATAAATTAATATTTTAAAATTAATTAGCTAATTTATTTTAAATTTTTAGTAAATCTAATATTATAAGAATTATGTTTTAAAGAATTTATGTTTTTAAATTAATTTATATTTAAAAATAAAGAAAAAATAAACTTACTTTCAGAGAATTAATCATCATTCTTATTATTCAATTTTATTAAATTTAATGGGTAACAAATAATTAATATTTGATACTAAATTAATAAAATGAATATTGAGATGAAAAGTAATTTTTAAATAATATTTAACTAAAAATATTAGAGTTTCTCTTCAGGTAACTTGGTGATTCTCCTTAAAAATAATATTTAATTAAAAATTTATTTTTATTATATAATTATTTAACTTTTTATATATATATATATATATATATATATATATATATATATATATATATATATATATATATATATATATAATTATCTTGTATAAATTTTTTTTTTCATATTTGAAAAAAGTGTTTTAATATTTTTTTAACTTCTTATCTCTTTTAATTTATGATTTTAATATTTTAAGTTCTAAATTTAATTTTAATGTTTTAAAATAAAATTATCGATAATTAAATTCCACAAAAAAAATTACCAATGATTAAAAATATTATTACATCACAATATAAATTTATTATAAATATAAAATATAATTTATATTTTAAAAAATTTTATTTATTTTATTTTTAATTATAGTATAAATTTTATATTCAAAAATATTTATTCTGTACCATTCTTATGCACTACACATTAAAATAATATTCAAAATGCTCGTGTGTATATATATATATATATTAATCAGAATAATGATTTTGAATTAGAATATTTTAAATTTCATTCCTTTTAGCTGTTTTTCTTTAATGAGAAGTTCTTAGGAATTTTTTTAAAATTTCTAATTTATTTTGATTTTTATTTTCAATATATATAAGGATAAATTGAATTTTAATATTTTAAAAAAATATTAGTAATATATATTAAGAGTACTTTTTAGTTATTATTTTTAACTATTTTATTTAAAATAATAATTTAAGAATTTGTTAACCTCCTGTTTTTTTGCTATCTTTTATTTTCAATATCTATAGTGCTAATTGAAATTCAAATTTTCACAAAAGAAATTATTAACAATTAAAAATAATATTAAATTATAATATAAATTATTTATTATAAATTCTAAACACAATCTATATATTAAAAATATTTATTTTTTACAAATTTTAATTTTAATATAATTTATATACACTCAATTATTTATATATTATAAATAATATTTATATATAAAAATTAAAATAATTATCTTAAATCCGAGTGTATTTAACTATTTTTTTTAACGAGAACATTTTTAGTTGTTATTTTTTAATAAAAGTATTTATAGAAATTTTTATTAACCTCTTAGCTCTTTTAATCTATTACTTCAGTATTTTTAGTTATAATTTTAATTTAAATATTTTTTAAATAAATTATTCAGTAATAAAAAATAACAATGCATCATAGGAAAATTTATTTATAACAAATCTAAAATATAGTTTATATTTTAAAATATTTATTTATTTTAATTTTAAATTATATTAAAATTTACTGATTGTAGAATATTTGTTTATTATTGTTTTAATTATAATATAATTTATATATTATTTATTTTGTGCAATTCTTGTGCATTGCATAACCTAAAATAAATATATATATATATATATATATATATATATATATATATATATATATGACTTAAAATAAAACATTTTTAATTGTAATTCTATAAGGATTTTTTTTAATTTTAAATTGATTTAAATATTATAAAAAATAATTAAATTTATATCACAATATAAATTATTTATTTTTAATTTAAAATATAATTTGTATTTAAAAAATATTTATATTATTTCTTATGAACTTTAATCATAAAATAATTTATATATTCTTAAGTGTTTATTTATTATAAATTTTAATTATGTAAAATAAATTTATTTATATAAAAAATAGAATAAATATTTTTAATGATAATGTTTTTATCTTTTATATTTTAGTTATTTTTCTCCACTGATTTTGTTTTTTTCTTTAATTTTTCTTAATTTCTTATCACTTTCAATATTTTATTTTTAATATCTTTAGTTCTAAGTTAAATTTTAATATTATTATAAAAATGTTGTTAATTATTAAAAATAATATTGTATTATATAATAAATTATTTATTATAAATTTTAATATAATATAATTTATGTATTTTTAAATATTTATTTATTATAAATTTTAGTTATATAAAATAAATATTTATTTTATGTCATACTAATGTATAGAATTACTTTAAAATTATAAATAAAGAATTCTCTAAATCAAATTTATTCGTACAAGTTAATCTTTTTAATCTCTTTTGAAATTAATACTAGGTATGAGAAAAAAAAAATCACCCTTCCAACGGTACAATACAGTGTCTGTCGGTATAGTGTCTGGCGATACAGTGTCTGCCCAGGTCTTAGAGGATAAATTTACTGTTTGGCCGGTGGAGTTATTGTGATTAGTTTCGGTTGGTTTCCCCAAATGTTGAACACATGAATACACTGCCAAAGAGGGCATCGCGTGGCGCAAAGAAGACGCAATTTCCAAATCATAACAGAAAGAAACAGCCACGTCAACCCACCACCGCTTTACTCGTCCACCCTTCTCCTTCGATATTATCTATGTACAGAGCCTACATCAATGTTGTACAACGCCTAGGTTCAGAATGAAGATACATGCAAAATTTTACAAAGTCAATTTTAAAGTTATTATAATAATTTTATTTTATTTTTAATAATAATAATAATAATAATAATATGCCTGTCTTGACACAATTTTATTGTTTGGATAGTACATTCATCTTGGTTTTTATATATATGTTTTGGTATTTCAAATTTAGGATGAATTTACTTTTAATATGGATTCATTTTGGATTCATGTTGTTCTCTGAAATTTTAGTATGGATTCATTTCACTTTTATCGCCCAGGTATTTGTTATGATCACCATGCTGTATGAATTTCTCATGTTCCAACTTGTAATTATTAGCATACATGTGAAAAAGAAAAAAAAATAAAAATAAAAAACATACTTGTGGAAGATGTGGCACAATGGTACTCATTTTGTGTCTATATTCATTATGTTATAAACTGAAGTTTGAATCGGTGTTTTACTGTTCGTAACTTTTGATTAACTTTTGCATTTAGGTCTCTAACGTTTTGGATTGCAATTTTCAAGTAACTTTCAGAGATGAAACTTTTGGCAAGTACAATTTCCACTTTGTGTATTTTACTCATTTTTGTTTTCCATATTCATTAATATTACCAATGATCAAGGTTGAGCCAGCCAAGTCATATGTGTACTTAGATCCTTGCTTTAAGCACATAATCACTGTATGGGAAAAAGGTTCCTCAGGGGATCCACCCCATAATATCAATTAAGTAGACAAAGAAACCTTTTTACCCAGTAAATCCCATATAAATAACGATTTGTTGAATAAAATTTACGGCTACATGATATTTGGATGGACTAATAAACAAGAGATATAACAAAAGTGTTAAAAAAGAATTTAAAGGCTCTCCACTTCTGTTTATTTGTAGGATTTGGAGTGGGTTCATCTTTGTTAGCTTAATCATGGTGTATTTAATCAGTTTATAAATGTGTTTGAATAAAATAAAATTTAAAAATTAATTTACAATGTTTTTTATATGTTACTTAAAATAACATTTGAATTTATAATTTATTATTATTTTTTTTTTTTTTTCTGAATACTTTACTAAAAGCTCTGGTAATTACCTCAACCTTTAACATTATATCACATATTTTAATTATTAAACTATGTAGACTATTTATTTTAATTTTTTAATAAAATATTTGATGTTTAAACAAAACTGACAATAGTTAAAAATTAACTAAAGAACTTAAAATTATAATTACTTAAAAATACATTTTGATTGACAAAATAAAAATTATATAAACATCTCTTTTTACATAATTTTATATTTATAAATTAGTTGAATAACTAATTTTATCAAATTTAAAATTAATTAATTAGTTTAACGATTTTCATCTCTCAACTAACATGCAAAATTTAAACTTTTGATTAACTTATTAATTAGCTGTAGGTTTTAATACATTAGTAGGTCTTTTAACTTTTAATTTTTTTTTTTAATTTGGTCTCAAAATTTAAAAACTTATAATTGAGTTTTCAATCTTTCATATTTTTGTTAATTGGATCCTAAAGTTAATTTATGACAACTTAAAACTGTAAAAAACTAAAAATAAATAACAACTTGAAGATCTAATTGTAGAGTTTCAATTATAAAAAATATAAAAAATTAAGGATTTAATTATAAAAATTTTAATTTAAAAACTTAATTAAAAATTTGTAAATAATTCAAAGAACTGATATATTAAACTTTATTTTTGTCAAACATAACCTGCAAGAGATATTTTGGTTAATGAATGACGCTAATAACCTAAGACATTATAATTAAGAAACATTAAATATAGTATATTAAATGTTTTTTATCATCTTAAAAAGTAAACATTAAATAATTTTTATAATCTGATACATGCAATAAATACTTTTTATTTTCATTTTCTTAACTAATGTCCTTAATTAAAACACTAATTAATATATGTCTTAAAGGTTTTTTTAATAGATAAAATTATAATTATGGTTTAGAAGTTCCTTAAATTCACCTAAATCCAATCATTTTTTTTACCATTTTTATTTTCTTAACTAATGCCCTTAAAACATTAATTAATATATGTCAAGATTTTTTTAATACATAAAATTATAATAATGGTTTAAAATTTTGCTTAAATTAACCTAAAATTGATTATTTTTTCACCAGAAAATTAAACAAACAAAAAATCTTACGAAAGACTATTATCTAGTATTAGTCAACTCCCACAATGAACCCATACGCGTGACCTCAAAAAGGAAGGATAAAAAAAATTCGATAACTTCAAGGAATGTATAAATTAGAGGTGAGACTTATAAAAAAAAAACAGACAAATAATAAATATCATTAGTGATAGAAAAGAAAGAAAAAAAAATATAAAAATTAATATAAGAAAATTAAAACTAAGAAAAGAAAAAGATGCTATACGTTAACTAAAAATCAACCACATATAATAATAAAATAGGAGAATATAATAATTTATTTTTTTAAAATATTAACTATAAAAGTTAAAAGTTTAAATATATTTTTTATCTCTTAAAATTAAATTAATTTATTTTTGTCTCCTAAATTTAAAAATATTTATAAATTTTTATAATTAAAAATATTTTATTTTAATTTCTCAACTCAAACGATTTTGTGATTTTATTTATGTGACTAACAAATTACAATTCTAATATCATTTAGTTAAAATACTAATTATAAATATTAAAAATGTTATTTTTAATTTAAAGAACTAAAAGTAAATTCATCCTAAATTTGAAATATCAAAACATATATATATAAACCAAGATGAATGTACTATCCAAACAATAAAATTGTGTCAAGACAGGCATAATATTATTATTATTATTATTATTATTAAAAAATAAAATAAAATTATTATAATAACTTTAAAATTGGCTTTCTAAAATTTTGCATGTATCTTCATTCTGAACCTAGGCGTTGTACAACATTGATGTAGGCTCTGTACATAGATAATATCGAAGGAGAAGGGTGGACGAGTAAAGCGGTGGTGGGTTGACGTGGCTGTTTCTTTCTGTTATGATTTGGAAATTGCGTCTTCTTTGCGCCACGCGATGCTCTCTTTGGCAGTGTATTCATGTGTTCAACATTTGGGGAAACCAACCGAAACTAATCATAATAACTCCACCGGCCAAACAGTAAATTTATCCTCTAAGACCTGGGCAGACACTGTATCGCCAGACACTGTTTCGACAGACACGGTATTGTTTGAAGGGTGATTTTTTTTCTTTCATACCTAGTATTAATTTTAAACGAGATTAAAAAATTAACTTGTACGAATAAATTTGATTTAGAGAATTTTTTATTTATAATTTTAAAGTAATTCTATACATTAGTATGGCATAAAATAAATATTTAAAATACATAAATTATATTATAATTAAAATTTATAATAAATAATTTATTATATAATACAATTTTATTTTTAATAATTAACAACATTTTTATAAAAATATTAAAATTTAACTTAGAACTAAAGCTATAGAAAATAAAATATTGAAAGTGATAAGAAATTAAGAAAAATTAAAGAAAAAGAAATCAGTGGAGAAAAATAACTAAAATATTTCACTAAAATATAAAAGATAAAAGCACTATCATTCAAAATAATTATTCTATTTTTATATAAATAAATTTATTTTACATAATTAAAATTTATAATAAATAAACACTTAAGAATATATAAATTATTTTATAATTAAAGTTCATAAGAAATAATATAAATATTTTTTACATACAATTATATTTTAAATTCAAAATAAATAATTTATATTGTGATATAATTTTAATTATTTTTTATCATATTTAAATCAAATTAAAACTAAAAAGAAATCCTTATTGAATTACAATTAAAAATGTTTTATTTTAATTCATATATATATATATATATATATATATATATATATATATATATATATATATATATATATATATATATTATTTTAGGCTATGCAATGCACAGGAATTGCACAAAATAAATAATATATAAATTATATTATAATTAAAACAATAATAAATAAATATTCTACAATCAGTAAATTATAATATAATTTAAAATTAAAATAATATAATTTAAAATCAAAATAAATAAATATTTTAAAAATGTAAACTATATTTTAGATTTATTATAAATAATTTTTCCTATGTTGCATTGTTATTTTTTATTACTGAATAATTTATTTAAAAAAATATTGAAATTAAAATTATAACTAAAAATACTGAAATAATAGATTAAAAGAGCTAAGAAGTTAATAAAAATTCCTATAAATACTCTTCCTAAAAAAATAACAATTAAAAATATTCTCGTTGAAAAAAAAAATAGCTAAAAAAATTTGAATTTCAATTAGCACTATAGACATTGAAGATAAAAGATATCAATAAACAGGAGGTTAAAAAATTCTTAAATTGTTATTTTAAAGAAAATAGTTAAAAATACTGTTGTTAAATAATGATAACTAAAATGTACTCTTAATAATAATTATTCTAATATATATATATATATTATTAATAATTCTTTTAAAATGAACAAAATTCAATTTAACCTTATAGATATTGAAAATAAAAATCAAAAGAAATTAGAAATTTTAGGGTTTAGGTAATTTTTTTGTATATGATTGGATTTTAACTGATCTTCTACTCTTTTAAATTTTATTTATCTATTTATTATATTAATATGTTTTTTTTTTCTATGGTATTGATTTTTGAAATTAAAGATTCTTTTAATATATTTAATTCTCTTGTCCCGAGGGTTTTATAAATTCAAAACAAATTTCTTTATTTAATATTTTTGTTATTAACTCCTTTTCTATTACGTAAAAAGGATATAATAACACGAGAAATGATGTTCCTAATATCATTTGGGTGTTAATATTCTTAACCAATACAAATGATGCATTATAACAAATTTGACCTTTACATACTTTTGCGTTTGACAATTTGTATTGAATATTCATTTTAGATCTATTTGCACTAGTTACCCCTTCTAGAGTTTTTTCATAGTATTGTATTGGTATTAATCCTTATTAAATATTTCTTCTTTGATAACTAAGGTTATCTCTGTATGTCATTTGTGGCTAGTTATTAGATTTAATATATTGATATAAGGGTCCTCCTTATCCTCTTCACCTGTTTCAATTTTTTCATAAACTATTTTTTCTTTTCCTTTTTGTTTTTTAACTAATTCTTTTCCTTCTAATTTCAACATCCTATATTCTAGGGCTATGTCATTAGTTTTTAACTATTGTATTTCTTGTTTTAGTATTTTTATTTCCTCTTGTAAGTCTTTTACAGTAACTTGTTGATTTGTAGGTTTAAATCTATTCATTATTTCTTTCATACTTATATTACTAATCTCTTTTCTAGAGTTCTCATCTTTTATAATTAAATCGTTCAACTGTCTTATAAATTCATCTTTTAATGAAAATTCTTCTAATTTATCTATAATATTAATAAGTACAAAGGTTTGATCTTTGGTTAATGTACTAATGCTTTTAAAATCATTGCAATTACATATTCCTGCCCCAAGGCAGTAACCATCTTCTTCTTCTGAGGAAGACGATGATGTACTTAAGGTTTCTATTTGTTCTAATTCTAAATTGTCTTCAGATTCTTCTAGTTCTTCACTAGAAATTTTCTCATTGTCTGAATTTATTAGGATACTTAGTAAATTCTTTTTTAGGGTTTCATTTCTAACTGATTAATTTTTTACATAACCCTACACTTATTTGCATAATGTCCTACTTTCCCACATTTCCAACACTTAACTTCTCTTTTTATATTCTTATATTTTTGTTTTTTTATTAAACCTTTGCTTATTTTCTACAATAGGATTTTGATTTTTATTGCTAATTCTCTTTCCTTTATAGGTTGACTTCCTATATTGCTTATAAGGTCTATTATAAGACCTTTCCTGTTTTTGTTTTTTCTTATGACGAGTACTAGAGGCTCTCATTGGCTCTACACCATATTGATGACAGAAAGTTCCTAGCTCCTTTTTGCTCAAGACGCTTTCTTTTCTTATTTTGTTTTGTAATTTAAAGTCGGTACATACTTGTATGCCAGTTTCTACTATAATATTGTGTAATTGGCCATAGGTCAAGGATTCATATGCTATGGGTTGGTCATAATGTCTTTCTAGATTCATTCTAACTTTTTCTGAGAATAATTTTGGTAGTCCTACTATAAACTTTTCTTTCCAAAAGTTGGCAAAGCCATCTTCTCTTAATATTACCTTTGATATGAAAGTATCTTTATACCGTTTATAATCTGACATGGTTGGGCAATATAGGTTGGTTAGTTGGTTTGCAGCTCTATTCTTAAATACATTGGGATCCCCTATAAAATTTTGAATAATTGTGTATATAAGGGTTGAAACAACATCTTCCTGATTGGTTTCATTTTTGACGCTATTCAATATGATCAATCTATCATTCTCTATACAAAGATTATCCCACCAACCCTTTAGTTGGCCAGCAAATCCTTGTATAATGGCTAATGTGGCTGATTTGTCCGAACAACCCTTAGTTTTATGCGTTGTTACAACCATTGTCATTTGGCAAGTTAGATCTAGTATGACTTGTTCACTCATACCATCTAAATTCCACTCAGAAATTTCGTTTGCTAAGGATGATCTTGGGTAATAATTTCTAAGCTTCGGATAAGCTTTTAATTTATTGATTTCTATAGTATTGATAGAAGGTTTATCCATTCCTAATTTTTCTCTATGTCTAAATTCTTCTATCTTTAAATCAGTATCGTTATTTAATCTTATCGCCTCTAATTCTTTTTGTGGAACATTTACTAGTTTATATATGAGTTTTATTGGAGGTTTACCCTTAGTATATGTTGAACTACTAGAATTTTCTACTTGGTTTAAGGTTTCAATTCTTCCTAATTGTTTTGTCATTATTTCTAATATAGTATTTGAGTAATTCATTTATGAATATAATTTCTTAACATCTGATGTGATACCCTTCTACCCCGATTACTTAGATTAAAATAATAATGTAAATAAGAAGGAAGACAAGGTAATAGTTAAAACCAAAGAAACACAATTCATATTAAGGATAAAATGTTTACATGGTCATTAAACAAGTAGGTACAAAGTTTTCGAGAAGATTTTTGTGACACCCTTCTACCACGAATATTTAAATTAAATAATAAAGCAAATAAAAAGAATAAAAGGTTCACATAAAAGAAAAATTAACATAGATTATTAACGTTAATCTAAACGCGTCATTCATGTGTTTGACACATATTTCAAACATATAAATCACTTTCATTTATGTATACACAAGTTATTAATATACTTATCATTTTCAAATATTTAAGATGCAAAAGTACGTATAAAAAAAATATAGAACCACTATTCTAAATCCCAAAGCCCCGATGTCACACTAATCAGAGCAATACCCCGTCTTTTCAAAACTCGGCATCATGAGTGCCCTAAACGTTACCTAAAAGAAAACCACAAGAGAGTACGGTGAGAAACACTACAAAAAAACATGTTATTTGTGGAAGTTAAAATTACAATTTATGGAGTTAAAATAACAGCTGGTTCTGCATGCGCCAGAAACATTTTTTGGCGGTTTTTTTCTAACTGCTGGTATTTTCCTTGGAAAACAAAACATATTTTGGTGGCGGTTTTAAACCGCCAATAAATTGGTTTCGTTCTTCTTCACTTGACATTTAGTGGCGGTTTTCAACCGCCAATAATATTGATTTAATTCTTCTTTCACTTGATATTTATTGTCAGTTTTAAACCGCCAATAAATGTATTTAAAATGAATTAAATATATTTCATTTGATTTTGTATACTCTCAAATAAATATTAAAATTTCTATTACAAATGTATATACCACGTGAGATCTACTTATTCACTAATATATTCTGTACTAAAGCATGCTAATCCTAAATCCTAATATGTAAGCACATAGGCTTATAGGTTTACAATTTGGAGCGAGAGTCACATGCCCACTTTAAATGGACCGGTTATATTAGCCTAGGATCCAAATCAATTTTTGTACTGGTTATTAAAGGAGCCAAAGAGGTTTCTGTTTTCGGAGCTTGTTTGGTAGAGTGTGATAAATAAACACCACAGAATACAAAGAGTGTGGCAAAGGCAAAGTTTGCGTGACGAGTGGTGGAAGTAAGTTAGAGACAGTAACAAAATGGTGTTGTGTTTGTTTGGCGAGGACTTAATATGCGTCAAAGAAACTTGAACTCAAATAAATTTAAATAAAGGACTTGAAATCTACCTTTTTTAATTAAATAAGTTTTAAACAAATTTGACTTATCTTAAAAAAAAATACATCTAAGTTAAGTTGGGCTTAATATGAGTCAAATCATAGGTCCAAATGATATTATTTGGTAGTAAAAAAAATATTAATTGAATATTTTCATCCTTAATTACTAAAAAAAGTTATTTTAAACTATTAATATTTAAAAATAAATTATGATAATAAACTTAAGTTTTAAAAATACTTATACAGTAAATATGATTTTCTGTCAGTTACAAATTGTTGGGTTCCCATGTTGTACCTATTACATGTGATATCAACGTATTATTATTACTATTTGGACCGACAGATACCATGTGCATACATGACACCGTATTTTCATTAATACTAGATTTGGTATTTTTCTTTTTGTAATGTTTTTAAAATTTTATTATTTTTATCTATATTCTGTAACAATGTATAAATGGATATTGAAAGTTTGGTACATAGATTTATTCACATTAAATTATTCTTTAAATTCTATGTAAATTATCCTTTTAGCTTTCAAAATTTTAAATTAAATTATCTTTTTTTTTAATAACAGCGGAGTAGTTGAGAGTACTATGAAGAAGTTGGAGAAGAGCGATGTGGAGAAGAGTGCACGGAGAAGAAGGAGAAGAGCGAGAGCACAAAAATGTGAAAAAAAAAAAAAACGAGGAAAGTCATCTAATTTTAAGTATTTTTTAAAATAAAAAAATAAAAAAACTCGCTTACTCTATGTATATCTAAATTCGATTTTTGTTTATCTTTGTGTTTATTTGTGGCGGTTAAAGAAACCGTCAGAAATCATATCATTTTGTAGCGGTTTTTAATAACTGCCACAAATAAACCGCCACTAAAAATTAAATTTTTTGTAGTGAAATAACATTCAATGATATATAAATGCAGATAATGCCCCAAATCCCACCCATTACCGTACTCAATTACTAACAATTAATAGATGCTCATATATCAATCACATTCCATTCATTCAAAATCAATAACAGTTCATTTATGTTTAAAAAAATGCATCTTTGCCGCACAATGCATATGCTCATCACCACACCTAAGAGTCTTGAGTGGAACTCCACACCATGGGCGAACCTCCTCAATCCCTTAGTTATCACTAATGATGGCCACACCGTTAAACACCCAGTATGGTAGGTGTGTCGCCACGATTAAAAACACCACCTATGGCCCGTGCGAAGACATTCTACACGACCGTTAAACACCACTTATGGCCGGCGTGCAGCATGGTTAAACACCACCTATGGCCCATGCATATGAATGTACCCCATCATTAGTCCACCTATTAAACACCACTTTTGGCCAGGGTCCCCTGTTAAACACCACATATGGCCAGGGTATTATAACCATGTCTGGCTTCTCATGCCTCTCATGTCCATGCTCAATGCGTTCTCATCCACACTCTTATTCTCATTATTTATTTATACATCCTTCGCACAGTCCACAGTCATATCCACCCATATTAATTTAATCATCATCATTATAAATCATTTATCAGAGAGTACAGAAATGCACGTAAAACACAATTGAGTTTCACCAAATTTCATCATTGCAGACAAGAGCCCCAAATAAAAAACAACCAAAAACAACCACACGAATCAAGAAATTAGGACAATTAATTATACAATTTCTCACCCATTACCGTACCTAATTACTAACAGTTAACAAATACTCATATATCAATCACATGTTCCATCGCATTCAAAATCAATCACATTCCATTATGTTTACAAAATGCACATGCTCGCACAATGCATATGCTCATCACCACATGTAAGAGTCTCGATTCAGAACTTCACACCATGGACGAACCTCCTCAATCCCCTTAGTTATCACTAATGATGGCCACACTGTTAAACACCCCATATGGCTGGTGTGTCGCACAATTAAACACCACCTATGACTCGTGCGAAGACATTCTACACAACCGTTAAATACTACCTATGACCCGTGCGAAGACATTCTACACAACTGTTAAACACCACCTATGGCCGGTGTGTAGCATGGTTAAACACCACCTATATCCCATGCATATGAATGTCCCCTATCATTAGTCCATCCTGTTAAACACCACTTTTTCGCAGGGTCCCATGTTAAACACCACATATGGCCAGTCTATTATAGCCACATCTGGCTTCTCATGCATCGCATACATCTCATGTCCATGCTCAATGCATTCTCATCCACATTCTCATTCTCATCCACATTCTCATTCTCATCCACATTCTCATTCTCATCCACATTCTCATTCTCATTCTCATCCACATTCTCATTCTCATCCACATTCTTATTCTCATTCACATGATTCATACATCATTCACACATTCCATAATCATGCCAAAATTATATCAATTTAGCCACCATTAACATAAATCGTTTATAAGAACGCACAGAAACGTACATAAAACACCATTAAATTCCACCCAATTTCACCATTACACACAAGAGTCCCAAATTGAACCTCAACCATGAATAACCATAAACAACCACGAGAATCAAGTAACTAAGACGATTAAACATACAATTTCAAACGAAAATGACATTAAGGCAAAACGTTAATCCAAGAATTTAATCTCCTTCGATTGCCACAAGACACCATACAATAACAATTATTAATAAGGACCCTAGGGAAGACCCTACTGCTCTTTCTTATGTAAATGAAACCCAAATAGTGAGATAAAACTGACATCTCTGCATCCTTGGAAGCATAATGAAGAAAACATGTTCATCAAAGTCATTCTTCTTGTTTCTTTGGATTCCTCTAGGAGGTTTTCCTTCACACTAAAGGCAACTGATTACATTATCAATTAAGTTAACCAAATCATGGTGCACATTGACGAATCTTTTCTACCGATTAAAACATTTTAAAAACATTTTTAAAACATAATAACCAAACAAATTTGAGGATTTAGGTCCTAGAGGGACTTAGGGATTGCCCTCACTACCTGTACATCCCCTCATTCACATATAACCAAACACATCTTTCCCGTACCTTAGATGCGAAAAACAGCGAGGATCTGATGTGGCTCCAGGACGATCTGAACACCCTAACTCCTCCTCCTTGGAATTTGGGTAAACTGATTAACCTCTATCTAATATTCTAGTGTGTCAGCCTCATTAATTCAATTAATTAAATTAATAAATGAAAATAATTCAGATTAATGCCTCATCAGTTTATAAAATCATCAACTCCTCCATTAAAATAAAAATAAATGTAAATATTTAAATACTAAATTAATTTTCTGCCACCATTAAGAATAATAACAATAATAATAACATTTCAATTTCAAAATGCAATTGTTTAATAAAATAATTTCTTGCAACAATTAATAATTAAAATAAAATCGGTAATAATAATAATAATGTAATTTATTTTCTAAAAAAATAATTAAATAAATTTTAGGATGTTACAATAAATAATATAAAAATGAGTTAATTTAACTAGTAAAATGATAGGAATCTTACTATGTAATATGTGTACACAAATTTATTATTATTTTAATTCATCAACTAGTATTTTTATTTCTGTAATGTACAATATAATTATTTATTTTTATTATTTAAAGTTTATAATAAATAAAATATACTATAATTAAAAATCATACAAATATTTAATAAAATAATTTTCTGCAACAATTAATAATTAAAATAAAATTGATAATAATAATAATAATGTAATTTATTCTCTAAAATAAATAATTAAATAATTTTTAGGATGTTACAAAAAAAGGCAAGGTCATCATGAAGATTGCTTTCTAATATTACAATTATTGAGTCATTAAATCTTTTAAGTCTTATATCTCTTAGTGTCACAACCTGATTTGTGACGTAGGTGTATCCGGTTCAAGATGGGCCGAGATGGACTCGGCCTCTCAGCGGCTGAATCTGTCCCGGCCGTTAGGAGTCGCCACCGACATTTTTCTCAAGAATGTCAGGAAACCTAGGGGAAAGGCTATTTTGGGATCAAAGTTGTGGATTCGGGAGTTGGTTACATATTGGGAACACCAGGTGCCCCCAATGTGTCTATCACTAGATAGTTACCCTAGGCTAGCTGTAAGGAATAAGGGAGACACTTGTGTTTGGTCCAGGTAAGGTGTTTCAGGGCTTTGGTTACTATGAGGGGGGAGGAGATCCTGGTGAGGCGTCCTAATGTTTTAGGTTTTTAAGGTTTTCGACTTGATAAAAGTGTGTCTCCTGTGCCTACGTACCTCGGCTACAAAGGAGTCAAAGTCGACGTAGTTCTGGGTGGGGGTGTTGCGAGAAAGGGTGAAGCCAGTCAATACCAGCTTGGCTGTGTTTAGGCCGAGATGAATTTGGCCTTGGTGATAGAAATTTTCAGGAGGATGACTGGCCTACATGAGGCTGAGATGGACTCGGTCCTAGTGATGGAGGATGTCACGGTGAGGCCGTTTCGTCCCAGCCACGGGAGGCCGAGGCAAATTCGACCTCGGCAAGAGGGAGGCTTGGGAGAAAGAGGTTTGAGAGATTTAGCTTTGGTTTCGTAGAGAGGGAAAAGGCTACCTAAGGCTTCCCCTAAGGGAAATGTTTGTGCATTTACTTACTAACCTGATATCCCGAAGAGTCCGGTGTCTTCTTCCTTTTGTCTAGTACCTCTGGCTTGTGCTGGTTTTCGTCCGACTTGTATCGTGATGTCGTCAGCTTCTCTTTTCTCAGCGTTCCAGAATTTCTGCTCTCTCTTCTCTAGAGTTTCGGCTCTCAATTTTCTAGAGTTTTTGCCTGGAAAAATTCCTCCTACAACTCTTCATTTTGAGGCTTTTTATAGGCTTGGGATTGAGCCGGTGGTTGCCCCATATCCCTTGATTCTCTCTTTAATTTTAGGATCTTAATATCTCATATTTTATCCTCTGTTTTTCTTCCCTTATTCTCTCTTGGTAGGTGCTGAGTTTGTTGCAACTACCTTCCAAGATCTTATTTTATATGTTAGTCAAATGGGTCCCGGGAAGACTCAGTCCCAGACAGTTTTGGGGTGCAACACTTAGTATCATTAATATTGGACTATTTATTCCTAATTGATAATTAGGTTTTGCAGCCACTTATATTAATCCTAGATGGATAAAATTATATCCTTCTTTTATATGTTGATCTAAAATTTCTTGTTCTAATAAATTAATGGTTTGATTATTTTTGGTGCCTGGGTAACTATATTCTATTACATGTACTTCGTCTTGACTTATTGACCATATTTTATGTTGTTTATATACTTCACTCTTTTTGTTGACTATAGGTATTGACCAATTATGTAATGTATCTTCTATTTTTGCTATATGTTATTCTCTATCTTTGTTGTAGCTAGAGGATTCTTGTTGATATTGAGGATTTCTTATTACTACTTGTTTGTTTTTGTTTCTTAGACTCATATCACTAAATGTTCTTAAAAAGTTGGCATCTTAAGTTTTTCTCTAGTTTCCATGCTCCGGGACCACCTCCTATCCAGTCTAGTTGACCAACGATCTCACTACCTTACCCTAGGTTTTACTGTCGGGACCACTTAGACAAAGGAAGCTAACCAACGTACGCACACCTTTCAGTGCTACACAGCGGACTCTAGAAAATCTCTAAATAACCTAAGTTTCTAAGAACATTTAGTGATATGAGTATAAGAAATAAAAACAAACAAATAGTAATAAGAAACCCTCAATATCAACAAGAATCCTCCAGTTACAACAAAGATAAATAAATAAATAAATATATATATATATATATATATATATATATATATAAGTTAAATAATTATATAATAAAAATAAATTTTTAATTAAATATTATTTTTAAGGAGAATGACTAAGTTACCTCAAGAGAAATTCCAATATTTTTAGTTAAATATTATTTAAAAAATTACTTTTCATCTTAATCATTCATTTTGTTAATCTAGTATCAAATATTAATTATTTGTTAGAACCATTAAATTAAATTAAATTGAAAAGTAAGGATGATGAGTAATTCTCTCAAAGTAAGTATATTTCTCTTTTATTTTTAAATATAAATTAATTTAAAAACATAAATTCTTTAAAACATAATTCTTATAATATTACTTTTACTAAAAATTCAAAATAAATTAATTCTGAAGACGAAGGATGAGAAGTAATCTGAGTAATTGGATTCTTCTTCTATTTTTAAATATAAATTAATTTTAAAATATCAATTTATTTAAACATAATTCTTTCAATGTTAATTTAGTAAAATTTAAAATAAATTAACTTTTGAGAGCTTCTTCGTCAAAAAATTTTAATTTATGTTCTTAACTCTTTTTATTTATGTTTTTAACTTTTTTTAATAGGTCTTTTATTGTTATACGAGGTTTAGAAATATTTATTAATTTTTAATGAAACAATAGAAACAAAATTATTACCTCATTTTTAAAGGGTCTTATTTTAACTCTCAACCCCACGAAAACTTTCATTTTAACTTTAAAAAAAATATTTTTTTAATAGTAAAGAAACCTTGATTGTAATTACTTATAAAAGAAATTTCTATAAAAACTTCATAAAAACACATTTATTCCAATTGAAATTTAAAATTGTGTAACTTTAATAACCAACTTAAGTAACTTCATCTAATGGAGTTGCTCTGGGTAGTTTTTTTAGACATTCCACAAATAATGTTTAATAATTAGTATAGTTAGACAGATTTACATAGGATTAGATAATATTACTTAGTATATTAGTCTTTTTTTTTATTAGCCAGACAAGAAAAGACAAGCTAAGAATGCAAATAGACAGAGTCAATGGCATGTGATAAAACAATCACCAAAAGTTCATGAGGACAAGAATCATAAACAATCAAGGGCCTCATTTTAGCAAGTTGGCCAGTGCAACTATTTTCCTCTCTGAAAGTGTATTGAAACACAATGTCCAAAGACATTTCAGCTAAACTTTTCATGTGCTGGACTAGAGGAGCAAATCTATGTAGCATATGATCTCCTTTGACCATCATGTCTAAAGCTAACTTCGAATTAGATTTACAAATTATACATAATCCTTAGTTCCAAGCAAGTGTGAGACCATGATGAATAGCGAATAATTTTGTGCATAGGCTGGTTATATAACCACAAGAATCACTATAACCTATTATCCATTGACCAAACAGCCTTAGGTTCCCAAGTGAACTTTCATCAGTGTTGATCCTATAGACAAGGTCACTTGGAGGAGACCATCTCACTTGAAGGAGTCCCAATGTGCAATGGCTTAACTTGGCTAATGATGGACCAAATAGTGAAATTGTTGTTGTCAAATATATCTGCATTATGGGATTTTCTAGATGAACCATCAAGCAATCAAGAACAACTTACTATACAAGTCTGTAGAATTCAGAATTCAGCAAAATCCAATTTGATTCGTCCTGGTCAAAGAAGTTTAGATCCCAGTTGGAGTTCAATAAGTTCCAAATTCTCCGGGCTTTATAGCAGCCCCTAAGTGCATGAAGTGTTGTTTCTCAGGCAGTTTCACACCTATGAGTGTAAAATGTATAAAATAAATGTTCGTTTTATATAATTAAAAATTCTAATAAATAGATAATTGTAAATATATAAGTTATATTATAATTAAATTTTAGAATAAATAAATATTTTAAATATATAATTATACTAGTATTTTAATCTATGTACTGTACATGATAAATGTTTAATTTATATAACTACATTTATAATAAATATTTCTGAAATAAAAATTATATTATAATTAAAATTCATGATAAATAAATATTTTTAATTTATAATTTAATTATTGATAACTTTTATATAAAAATATTAAAATTCAATTTAGACCTAAAAATATTGAAAATAATAGATTAAAGGGGATAAAAAAAATTAACAAAATTAACAAAATTACTAAAAATACTTTCATTAAAGAAAATAACTAAAAATATTCTCATTAAAAAATACAACTAAAAGTATTATTGTTCAAAAGAATTATTCTAATTTATATAGAAAATTTTTTTTACATTTATGATAAATAATTTATATTTTGACACAAAGTTAATAAAAAAAATACATAAAAAGAGATAAAAGATGAAAAAAATTCATAAAAACATTTTCGTCCAAAGAAAATTTTCTAAAAATACTATAATTAAAAATAGTTTTTACAATACTATGTTTGATATAATTATTATATATAATAAGAGGATTGTCAGGTAATTAGAAGCCACATAGGTAATATATTTTAGTGCTCAAGATGTTTCATTTACAACTTTATTTATGCTTCAACCGTTTCCAACCCTTTATTTTAAAATAAGTCGTTCACAGAATTTTCTTTATATTTTAGTTGTTTACGGCAATTCATTCACCACTTTTCACTTGGGTGTAACAAAACACAGCTTCAATCAACCATGTGAGTTCCATAAATTTATTTGGGGTAGACTGAGAACTCGTATTGAGAAACAAAATCTTTTCTATAAGAAATTTGTCTAAAAAAATCACTGAATTAGTCATGCATGGATAGTTAGTCATTTCACGCGACTCTTCTATCTGAATTTAAAACCAATAGTATGCAAGAAAATACTAAGAGATAAATAGTTAAAAATTAGTGTTCAATGGTTTGATTAGTATAAGAAAGAAATAGAGTACACTGAATTTTGTGCATGATTTTTTCATCTGGCGAAGGAAGAAAATAAAAAAATGAAAAGTATAATACTTTATACTTCTAAGTACGATTTAAATATATGTAAATATGGTTCAGTCTGATTAATTTTTACAATTTTTTTAATTTTACAATTTTAATTATTATTTTTTAGTCTTTATTAAAACTCTAATGAATTACTATTTACATAATTAAAAAAATAAATAATATTAATTGAAAAAATTAAGATAACAAATACAATAATTAAAATATTTTTAGGTATTCAATTCAATTAATTAATGTATTTATTATTTTATATAAATAAAGGAATTACATATAATTTACTTTTATAAGTTATTTTTTAATTATTATGTACTACAAGGATTTTATTTCTTTTAATATTATTTATTTTTCAATTCATTAATATACTTTTAATATTATACATTTTAAAATTGTTAATTTAATTTTAATATATTAATTTTTATGTGTTTTTATATTTTAATTTATTAATTTCAACCTATTGTAATATAATTTTTTTAAAATATATCTCAAGTGATTTTATCTTTAAACCCAAAAATAAATTGAAATATAATATATTAAAAGTAAATTATATTACAAAAAATCAAAATTAATAAATTAAAATATAAAAATAATATATTAACATTAAATTATAAATTTCAAAATAAATTATATATATTTGAAATATAATGTTAAAAATAAATTAGTGAATTGAAATATAAGAATAATATTAAAAACAATAAGTTATTGTTCATAATATATTAAAAATAAATTATAAAATTAAATTATATGTAATTATCTTATTTATATAAAATAATAAATACATTAATTCTGTTAAAAATAAATAAATTAATTAATTAATTAAATTGTACATATATAAATAATTTAATCAAATTAATTTATTAATATTATTTTAATTATCTTAATTAATATTATTTACTTTAAAAATTACCTTAACACTAAAGTAACTAAAGTTGACAATAAAGACCGAAAAATATATTAAAAATTGTCAAAGATTTAAAATAACAAAATATTCTATCACAACTAAAATTAAATAAAATTATATTTGGAGTCACCTAACTTCCCATTTCTCAATTAAATAAAATGACTTATTTATATGATTTAGAAAATAATTATCTAGATTCTAGTAACATGTTTCCCAAAACATGGATGTATATAAAGATATCAATAAATAAAGTATAGAACATCCTAGAAGAAACATTATCCACCGCACATTTGAATGTGGACTTGCCTATAAATAAGTCTCTCGCCTAGTGAAATCAAGAAATCCCATTTAATAGTTCTAATCACAAGTAGCATTGTATTTCATTCTCTCTTGTAATAAAAATCTAGCTCCTATCAAATTTTTTCATAAATTATTTTTTCGCTAATCTACTAATATTTGAACTACTTAACTATTTCTTCTCTTCAAATTCTACCCTGTTTTAAAGGATTTAGTATAGTTGGACAATTGAACTACTTTTATATTACAAAAATAAAAATAAGACTGAATTTACAAAACCTAATTGACATTCTATATTAAATTATTTAGACTAACAAACTTGGTTCAATCCATTTTGTATTCTGTTATTTATTACCTGCAATAACATTAATTAATACAGTAAATATAAATAAAAATTAATTAATATAATTATAAAGTAATCAATTAAATATATATTTATTTAAACACAAAATTTCAATGATCCAATTAATATATATATATATATATATATATATATATATATATATATATATATATATATTAAACTAATTATGATTACAATAAAACAATGTTATAATTCCGCGTAAATTTATTTTAAGATGTTGAGATAGATGTTAAAAAATATTTAGTTTTTAACTCAAAAAAAATAAAGGTAAATTTTTTTAAATAATTCAACTTTTATTTTTCCTATCTATTATTATTTGAATTAATTTAAATTTTAATCATATTTATGTTTTACAATATTTTAGATATAAAATTTACATTATTTATAAAAATTTGATAGACGCATGCTAGTAATTGTGTTTTTCCAATCATTACTGGTTAATAATTAAATATTGAAATTTTAAGTTTTATTATAAATTAATATTTAATTTATACATTGCATGAGATAGATATTTTTTATATGTAATTAAATTTATAATAAATAAACAATTTAATATATATAATTATAATATTACTAAAATAATGTGTAAAATACATATCCAAAAGTAAATAAAAAAACAATATTAAAATGTCCAAAATAGAAATGAGAGTGTCACTTTTTAGACACCCTAGCATATATAAAAGAACCTCAGTTTTTAAACTAATTTATAATATAAAATTAGATTTAATTTTAAATATGATTTACTTTAATGACTATGATCGGTAGGGTGTTTGCAAATATAATTTTAATATATAAAATTAGAAGAATAAAAAAATTTTATTTTTACTTTTTTTAAAATTAGTTTTCCTCCACACATATAAAACACTATATTTTTTAAATTAATTTATCATATAAAAGTATATTTAATTTTAAATTATTATATACATGTTTCTAACATATATTGTAAAGAAGTAGTTTTATTTATTATTACTTTAGAGATTATGATCGACAGGCCTGTTTGCGAATATAATGTTAATACATAGAAATAGAAGAATCAATTTAGAAAACAAGACTCTTTTTAATTTGTTTCACTTACATTGGGAGTAGGAACATTTTCTCACACTCAACAGTGTTTTTTTTATTTAGTTAATATCTTAGTTTGTGTATTATGTAGGATAAGTATTTATTTTATATAATTAAAATTTATAGTAAAGAAGTATTTTTAATATATAAATTATATTATGTATAATTAATTATAAATAAATATTTTAATATATAAATTATATTTTGAATTTATAATAAATAATTTAAATTATAATATAAGATTATTTTTAACTATCGATATTTTCTTAAAAAAATTATTTAAAATTTAATTTAAAGATAAACATAAAAAATATAGATGGAAAGTGATAAAAACTTACAAAATTAACCATATAAATATAAATAAAATAAGTGTATTATACTATATCATATACTAAGCATTCTATTTTTCTAATTTTTAAATATACTTTTTAATTCTAATTTTTTAACAATTATTTCAGAAAATTTCTTTATTCACTATGTCAAAAAACTTTTTTTAGTTGTATATTTGCTTTTCTTTTACTTTTTACCTCTTTTAGTTTACTTTTATCATCTTTATTTATAAATTTAATTTTAATATTTTAAAAAATAGAGTAAAATAATCTTCAACTACAATATAAATTATTTATTTTTAATATAAAATATAAATTACATAATAAAATTAATTATTTGTATGATTTTTAATTATAGTATATTTTATTTATTATAAACTTTAAATAAATAAAAATAAATATTTATATTGTACATTACATATTAAGATTCCTATCATTTTACTAGTTAAATTAACTCATTTTTATATTATTTATTGTTACATCCTAAAATTTATTTAATTATTTTTTAAAAAAATAAATTACATCATTATTATTATTATTAATTTATTTTAATTATTAATTGCTGCAGGAAATTATTTTATTAAACAATTGCATTTTGAAAGTGAAATGTTATTATTATTGTTATTATTCTTAATGGTAGCAGAAAATTAATTTAGTATTTAAATATTTATATTTAATATTTTTTTAATGGACGAGGTGATGATTTTATAAACTGATGAGGCATTAATATGAATTATTTTCATTTATTAATTTAATTAATTGAATTAATGAGGGCTGACGGGCGGGTCAAGATTGACCCAACCCAACTAGAATATTAGACAATGGTTAATCAGTTTACCCTAATTGGTGTTTTGCGCATCAGACAACCAGACCTAGAGGAGAGAGAACGCAGACCTGTAAGGAGGAGAGGAGATAGGGTGTTCAGATCATCTTGGAGCCACATCAGATCCTCGCTGTTCTTCGCATCTAAGGTACAGGGGAGATGAGTTCGATTATATGTGAATGCGGGGGTGTACGGGTAGTGAGGGCAATCCCTAAGTCCCTCTAAGACCAAAATCCTCAAATTGTTTGGTTATTATGTTCTAAAAATGTTTTTAAAATGTTTTAATCGGTAAAAAAGATTCGTAATGTGTACTGTGATTTTGGTAAACTTAATTGATAATGTAATCGGTTGCCTTTAGTGTGAAGGAAAACCTCTAAAGGGAATCCCAAAGGAACAAAAAGAATGACTTTGATGAACATGTTTTCTTCATTATGCTTCAAAGGATGTGGAGATGTCAGTTCTATCTCACTGTTTGAGTTTCATTTACACAAGAAAGAGCAGTAGGGTCTTCCCTAGGGTCCTTATTAATAATTGTTATTGTATGGTGTCTTGTGGCAATCGAAGGGGATTAAATTCTTAGATTAACGTTTTGTCTTAATGTCATTTTCGTTTGAAATTGTATGGTTAATCGTCTTAATTACTTGATTCTCGTGGTTGTTTATAGTTATTCAATTTGGGACTCGTGTGTAATGGTGAAATTGGGTGGAATTTAATGGTGTTTTATGTGCGTTTCTATGCGTTCTTATAAATGATTTATGGTAATGGCGGCTAAATTGATATGATTTTGGCATGATTATGGACTGTGTAAATGATGTATGAATCATGAGAATGAGAATGTGGATGAGAATGCATTGAGCATGGACATAAGATGTATGCGATGCATGAGAAGCCAAACGTGGCTATAATAGACTGACCATATGTGGTGTTTAACAGGGTGGACTGTGGTTATAATAGACTGACCATATGTGGTGTTTAACAGGGACCCTGGCCAAAAGTGGTGTTTAACAGGGTGGACTATTGATAGGGGACATTCATATGCATGGGCCATAGATGGTGTTTATCCGTGCTACACACCGACCATAGGTGATGTTTAACGGTTGCGTAAAATGTCTTCGTACGGGTCATAGGTGGTGTTTAACTGTGTGACACACCGACCATATTGGGTGTTTAACGGTGTGATCATTATTAGTAATAACTAAGGGGATTGAGGAGGTTCGCCCATGGTGTGGAGTTCCGAATAGAGACTCTTATGTGTGGTGATGAGGATATGCATTGTGCGAGCATGTGCATTTTATAAACATGAATGGAATATGATTAATTTTGAATATGATTGAATGTGTGATTGATATATGAGTATTTGTTAACTGTTAGTAATTAGGTACGGTAATGGGTGGGATTTGGGGTACTATATGCATTTATATATGGTTGAATGCTATTTTTCATCGTATTCTCTTGTGGTTTTCTTTTAGATAATATTGAGGGCACTCGTAGTATCGAGTTTTGAAGAGGCGTGGTCTTGCTCTGATTTATGTGACATCGGAACTTGAGATTTAGAATAGTGATTCTATGTCTTTTCATACGTACTTTTGCATCTTAAATATTTGAAAATGATGGGTATATCAATAACTCACTAAATGTATACAGAAATGAAAGTGATTTATATATTTGAAATATGTGTCAAACACATGTGATAATTTTTTTTATGCCTGCTTAATGTTTGAACATGATAATGACCATGTGAACCTTTTATCCTTAATACTAATTGAGTTTCCTTGATTTTATCTATTATCTTGTCTTCCTTTTTATTTATTTGATTATTTTAATTTAAGTATCCAGGGTAGAAGGGTGTCACATTTATCTTCTTTCCTAACAAAGTAATTTTTATAAACAACTTATCAGAATGTGATTTGTTTTTATAAGATTTCATAATTTATTTTGAATTTAAATTATTATTATATCTTAAAACTAAATCATATATATTTTTATACTATAACTTATAATTTTGTAACTAAAATGAAGAATTAAGTTCTCACCATCTTCGTTCTTTTTCTCAACTAGAAGATTTTTAATATTTTCTCATATCTTATTAGGTGCATTTTATAGGTCTTATTTATAATTAAATATTTTTTATTTTATATTAATTTGATTCAATAAAAATATTATAAAATGATTTTAGTTTATATGATTAAATCATTATATAAATAAATCATTATATAAATATTTACTTTATATAATTATAGAAATAATAATCCCAAAAAAATGTTAAAATAATAATTATATTTAAAGGGACTTAAAAAAACATTATGTTTAAATCTTTGGAACTCCTTAAAGATTCTAACTAATGAATATGCAAATAACAAAAACACATACTAATTTTTTTCCTTAAAATTATTTTTCTGTTCAAAACCTAGTTAATGGATAGATCGTAATATCCTAGGTAGGTCTAGCACTAATTTCTACATAATTGATTTTTAGTTGGTTGTCGGCCTTTTTATTCATAAAATAAAATTTAAAAATCTCTGACACAGTTTCCAATGCACCCAACAATCCATAGGCTTGACAACAATGATCTGTTGCGAGTCTCACAGTTGCATGCAAATAATATTCATGGTCGGTCATGCATGTTAAATGTAAATTTCATTGCATGATCAACGCGTGTCGCATACTGTAACATCCTAAAATTTATTTAATTATTTTTAGAAATTAACTATATTATTATTATTATTATCAATTTTATTTTAATAGAGGAGTTAATGATTTTATAAACTGATGAGGCTTTATCTAAATTATTTTTATTTATTAATTTAATTAATTGAATTAACGGGGGAGGCTGACAGGCATGTCGAGGTTGACCCAACCCAGTTAGACGGGGGTAATCAGTTTACCTAATTTGTGTTTTGCATGTCAAACAGCTAGACCTAGAGGAGAGAGAATGCAAACCTGCAAGGAGGAGAAGCTAGAGTGTTCAGATCGTCCCGAAAACGCATCGGTTTTTCTTCGTTCATCGTCTCTAAGGTACGAGGGATATTAGTTCGATCATATATGAATGTGGGAGGGTAAGAGTAGTGAGGGTAAGAGTAGTGAGGGCAATCCCTATGTCCCTCTAGGATCTAAATTCTCAATTTTGTTTGATTATTATGTTTTAAAAATATTTTAATCGATAGTAAAGATTTGTCAATATGCTCTGTGGTCTGATTAACGTCTTGTCCTAATGTTATTTTGTTGGGAAACTGTATTGTTAATTGCCCTAATTACTTGATTCTTGTGTTGTTTATGGTTGTTCATGATTTGAGGCTCTTGTGTGCAATGATGAAATTGGGTGAAATTCAATGGTGTTTTATGTGCGTTTTTGTGCTTTCTAATAAATGATTTATAATAATGATGGTTAAATTAATATGGTTGGGTATGATTGTGGACTGTGCAAATGATGTATAAATAAATCATGAGAATAAGAGTGTGGATGAGAATGCATTGAGCATGGACATGAGAGGCATGAGATGCATGAGAAGCCAGACGTGGCTATAATACCCTGGCCATATGTGGTGTTTAACAGGGGACCCTGGCGGGGGACATTCATATGCATGGGCCACAGGTGGTGTTTAACCATGCTACACATCGGCCATAGGTGGTGTTTAACGGTTGTGTGGAATGTCTTCGCACTGGCCATAGGTGATGTTTAACTGTGCGACACACCGGCCCATATGGGGTGTTTAACGGTGTGACCATCATTAGTGATAACTAAGGGGATTGGGGAGGTTCGTCCATGGTGTAGAGTTCCGACTCGAGACTCTTAAGTGTGGTGATGAGCATATGCATTGTGCGAGCATGTGCATTTTGTAAACATGAATGAACTGTGATTGATTTTGAATGAATGAAATGTGATTGATATATGAGCATATGTTAACTGTTAGTAATTGAGTATGGTAATAGGTGGGATTTGGAGCGTTATCTGCCTTTATATATGATTGAATGCAATTTCTCACCATACTTTCTCATGTTGTTTTCTTTTAGGTAACGTTGAGGGTACTCATGGTGTCGGGTTTTGAAAAGGCGGGGTCTTGCTCTGATTAGTGTGACATAGGGGTTAGAATATTTGCTCTATGCCTTGATGTTTGAATGACTTATTTTAAAGATGATGATGACTTTAGTTTTCTCAATTATAATGTTTAGATCTAAAACCTCCTTGAAAACTTTGTGCTTACCTTTTAATTACCATGTAAACCTTTTATCCTTAATACAAATTGTGAACCTTTTATCCTTAATACAAATTGTGCTTTTGGTTTTAACTATTACCCTGTCTTCATTTTATTTATTTTACTAATTTAATTTAAGTATTCGGGGTAGAAGGGTGTCACACGTACTGGCCTATTTTAGTATGCGGCCGAGTGAAATAGAACTGAATAAAGAGAGACAGAAATTTATTTTCATCGACACAAATGAGTAGAGTCACGAGCGTGATGCTCTTATTTGACCTACTGAATTTTTTTTCCACATTGGTAAGAGTAACTTCTACTTTATTGTCTCAAAATATTTTTTGTTAGCCTATGAATCCTACCCTCTAACTAGTTTTGAGCTGTAGTGTAAACTAATAAAAAAAACAATAGAATTATTTGTTTTTAAATAATATAACTTAAGTCTTAAATAAAAAGGTAGTTGTCGTTTTTAAAATTTTAAATTACTTTTGTCAAACTTTTGTAATTATATTTTAAAACTAAAAATATTTGTTTATTTAAGTGTGAAGAAGTTTACTTTTCTTTAAATAAGTTTTATGCAAGTCAAACCCAAACTCTAGTGCACAATTTAACTCGACTTATTTATATGTCAATAAAACATAGAAACATATGTAATAGCAATATACACTAGTTACGTGACTATAACAACAAAAACAATTGATATGACATTCAACAAAATTTCAACAAATTTTTGTAAACATACTATTGAAAAAAAAATTGAAAGATAGATTTTAAATGTTATTGGAGAACTTCACGCACTCAAAGGGATTAACCTTTCCCATGACAGACTTAGTGGTCTTATTTCCGAGACCATGGGAATTTGACAAACTTGGAATTGTTGGATTTGTCATCAAATATGCTAACCAGTAGAATTCCTACAAAATTAACCAATTTGATCTCTCTTAAAGTCTTAAATCTTTTCCATAACTGATAGGATTTTTGTTTAGGATCATCTTGAAATTATGTAAAGGATGACAAAAGGAACTTGATCGTAATAATGACTTGTCAGTAGAATCAACATTATAAAGTGTTTAACCCAAAAATAAAGGAAAAGTTCTCACAATAGACAAAACTGAATTTCATTCAACTTGAAAATTATGTATGTTCTAATTGCTTACTAGAGTTTTCTATTAGGCTAAGCTAAGAAGTCTTAAAATTAATGTTCACAAACATTTTCACTAGGCATTAAATTCCCATAAGTTATAACTCTCTATTAAGTTTTTATTTTCTCATATAAAATGACTTTCCACTAACCCACCAACCATCATAATGGTTTAAGAAACTTTAATGCAATAAAAATTTACCTAGAAAATGTGAAAAGACATGAACTTATTACACGAACATAATGTGCAAAAATTACATGGAAATGAATCTTAATTAATTATTTCAGTTCAAGTTATAGGAAAATGACTTTGGGCTTTCATGCGTTCTTGAAGTTAGGTTCCAATCATTATCATCTTGTAATAAAGTGATCCATTTTGATGCAACATCCAATTCACCTTGTTCTGAACTTTTCTTAATCTCCACGATTAGGCCTTGCAAAGATTGCTTTATCACTTTTGTTTTGGACCTAGTATGGGACCTCCAATGTAACTCAAATGGTCTTTGACTTTATTGGTTGGGTCTCTATCAATAACCATATCGTGGGAGAAACACATCAAGGAAAGAAATTCAATACATTTTCAAATGATTCTTACAAGGGTAATTCGAGATTATGCAAATTCCTATAGTGAATGAAATATAATGTGAACCTTAAGTAATATTATCCATTTTCCATCATCCATTAAATGCAATGTGAACTCTAAGTAATATTCGCCACCTTCATTGAACTTTTGGAGATTAGAAATTTGGATTTGATTGAAAACTAGTGGCCATAGGATTTGATGTATGCAAGTTGTGATCGATCCGAAACTTGATCAACCTAACAACATTTCAATAGTTTGAGTTGAGTCGTTGAGTTTGATTTAGTTTATTTTGATTGACTCAATTATAATTTAGTTGAGTGTCAGGTTAGTGAATTCCAAACTAAAGCAACGCAACCCAATATGATAATCTTAAAATAATATTAATAAAATTATAATTATTCATTGATAGTATTAGATTTAGACAACTGAACTTGTATTTTTAATTTAGACATGCATTTGAGTCTCTAACAACGTGACTAGTTTATAATTGTGTTTGAGTTGAAGTGGTATATTTGTAAGCTATTCTAAATTCTTACGTAGTATATATTATTTGTGATATGATTGTACATGATTATTATTTAGCTAGATTTTGCATATTTAAGTGTCTTGATTTTGAATGAGTTGAATTAATTGGATACTTTATTATTTTAATTTTTTATTTTTTATTTTGATTTTTCTTCTTTAAATTTCTATAATATAATTATTTTATTAAATTGACCCAATTACCCAACTCAATCTCATTAAGGTTAGATTGAGTTACTTAACAACAACAGAAATGCAAACCCAACTCAATTATGTTTCATTTGATCGGATATTGAATTGGATCAAACTCAAACCACTTACTTACACCTTTATGGATGTGAAATATTATTTGGAGTGAGGATGAGACATGTATTATTAAAGAGAAAACCTTGACAACTTATGATAATGGTTAGAAGTTAACTTAATAAA
This sequence comes from Mucuna pruriens, assembly GCA_025330945.1. Lineage (NCBI taxonomy): Eukaryota > Viridiplantae > Streptophyta > Magnoliopsida > Fabales > Fabaceae > Mucuna > Mucuna pruriens. Next base: position 6,377,591 of record JAENHJ010000528.1, read on the forward strand.
AACGTGAAAAGAAAGACAATGTTGATAACTTGTTGAAGAATAAATCTACTCCGACTAATGTTATAACTAGCATGCTTTATTTCACTTTGTATTTAACAAAGAAAAGAAAGAATGACTAAAACCTACCAAATTACCCACAACTCGTTGAACCTAAAAATTGACTAGTCAAAATGTTCCATGGTTATGAATGACTAAAAAAAGTCATAGTGTTTGGTTTTGGTCGGATTGAACATTTCGAGCCCAAATCCAATTCCAAATTAGTAAAAAGAATAAGCAAAGAGATGGCAAAGGTACATAGTACAAAATGATTCTAACATCTAAATTAGGACAATTAACCTTAAAATCTAAAAAACCTACAAAATTACTCAACATTGATATAAATATAACCATCTATTGCCTCGTAGAAATGATAATGTAATTTTTTTTGTTATATTATTGCTTAATTATAGACGATCGTACATGGTAAGCTTGTTGACTTTTGTAATAATTATATTAAAATAATATATAAGGTGATTTTTAACTAGTTAATGGTGTAAATCACAATATATTAAAATCAAATTCTTACACAATAATATAAAATGATTTTTATATGCCAAATTTTTCATATATCTATACCTTAAAGATATCTTTTTTTTTGGTAGATGCATTTCCTCATGGATAAAATTTATATGCAATATTACAATTGTTGTTAATACTATTTTTCATTCAAAAGTTCACAATTCTAATATGTGTAATAAATAATTTCATTAAATATCAACACATAGTAATAAGATGAAATATTAATTTTGATTGAAGAACCACATGTTAACAATACTTATAGTAATTTATATAAGCTTTGTCATTCCCTTACATCTTGTTTCCTATTGAATTATATGCACATATCTCGAGTTTAAATTATAAAAACAAACAAATCCACTTACAATCATAGTTCATTAGAATTATCGTACAAAAGTGACTTCATTACTTAATATTTCACAATTTTGTTCTCAAATAAATGTAGTGTGAGTTGCGAATAACATTAGGGTTTGTTCAGCTTTGGTCTTAATGGACTTTAGTTATTCAGTACAAGTAATAAACGTGCTCATAAAATCATATTTGATTTGATAAATTTGACAATTCAAATCAAACCAATTAAATTAATTTAGATTAGTTCAATTAATTAATTTTATTTATTCTTATTATGATTCGAACTAATTATAATTAGTTCAATTTTTGAATAAATTATTTTTTATGTTAAGTTTTAATAAACTATTTTTAACTTTTAGATTTAAGTACTCATAATATTCTTTTACTTTTTTTTTCCATTTTCATTTACTTATATATATTTTTATTTTATCTTATGTTATTGAGTGTTTTAATTTTGTCATATTATATATATATATATATGATAAAAACAATGAGACATGTAAAGTGACAAGTATAAAAAACTAAATATCAAATAAACAAATAGTCATTAAAAAATAAAAAAAAAAATTAGCTTATATTAAAAGTGGTTAATCAACTAGTAGGATCTAGTTGAGTTGGTAGAATAATATTGTAAAATTTTTAATATTATATTTGATTCCTACATATAAAAAGAAAGGTGGCTAACCAAGTTTTGAGATGAAGATTACTCATCAACCAAGTAGATGAATATTTTACATTTATTATATGATTATGAAAAATAAATAAATAAATAATTATATAAAACAAACCATAGCTGAAGATAAAATCTTGAAAAATATAATAATTTTTTACTTATCATAACTCTATTCCCGATTCTAATGAAATTGATTTGCTTCATATTACATGATATCATTTAAAAAATTAAACTATATTGATCCAATTAAATATGATTGATTTAAATTTAATTTTATTCTAAATAGACCATTCAACCGAAACCATTCAAATCATGACCACCCTTAATAAGTAATTAACTACGTGGAACCCTCCCAACCGAAACCCAATCCACCCCTAGCTTGAGACAGCAAACAAAATCAACAAAGAAAATGATAAATGAAAAGAGAGGGAAATGTATATGAAAATGGCGACAAGAAAGAGAAATATAAACTATTTTCATTTGCTCATTTGCTCGCATCTACCTTTCTCTTCTCATTCTCTCTGGAATCAGTTTTTGGTTCTGAACGCCAAGACTTAAAAGGTACTCTTCTCGATCTGAAACCTCTCTACACCTTCAGTTTTCTATCTCTCATTCCAAGGCTTCGATTTAATTCGTACTACGCTAGGATTGACTTGAGTTATCTGTTCATCTCTTGGTGTAATTTACGAAATTTTACTATACTACTAACACTGGTTAACAATTCTCACTACAAGGCTCTCGTCACTAAATCAAAGGCTGGCGAAATCTTTGATTTGAACATGAAGACAAGTGACCTTAGATTTGTAACGAATTTAGAATTTGGACAAATCATTATTATGACATTTTAATGCAACTGATAAACTGAACCGCGCGATTTAAAAAATCTGATAAATTATACAAACCAAACTAGTCAATTGAGAGGCATAAAAATCCAAATCTAGAAGAATAACGACGAGTTTATCTATACCAAGCGCTTGCGCAAGTGGCCTCTCACCCGGCTCACATTGCTCTTCAATCTTCATGAGCTAAAAACACATTTGGTACCGTTGTACTGTCTTGGTCCTAGTCATAGTCTGAGAAAATTGCTCAGTAAATAACAATGATTTGCCTTCAGGTTCCACCGGTCTCCTGAAGGTTGTGAATGTTGGAAAACAATTCTGGCTGTTGTGGATTTTGTTTCAAATTCAATCCTTTTGATTTTGCCGATTTTGACCCTTTCTTGGCCTTGCCCTTGCCCTTGCCCTTGTTCTTAGGCAACCTGCTAGCTGGGAAGTGTAGTCTAGCCAACAGAGGACGGGGTGCTCGCTTTTCCCTGTCAAATCCTCGCACGCAGACATATCCTGCAAAACATTTTCACTACCTGTTTAGATATGTTAGGTTATATGGTAACCTGCTTTTTTCTTGTAGATTTATCATTTGTGGTCCTCCTATTAGGAAAGAGTGTTTTTTCATCATTGTTTTAGATATAAATTCTAACTAAAAGAAAAGCAAGAAATGAAAAATTGTTTAGCACATTTAGGCAATGAGGTTTCTGGTGTGTATTTTTCTACTTAAGTTTGTAGTATGTCATATATTACTCCAAAAAAAAAAAAAGGAATCATGATATTCAGATATACAAATTGGTATGAAAAATAAGATGATTGAGATAGATATAAAAGAGATATTGCAAACATTGTAATATGTACGTGTGAATATTCCAATGTGAGAAGAGCTTATGGAAGACCAACTATGAAACGACTGAACTGATGAGGAGAAACGTGGTTGCTTGCTAGATTGTTCAAAGAAGTCCTTGGTCAGAGTTCTTTGGCAAAAGGGTATTGCTACCAAGGAGAGTTGCTATCAACCATGGTTTCAGACTTTCAGTTCGTTCTAATTAAGGATTGTTGCTGCCGGAAGTAAACTACATGGATGACTAGCTTTACTAGTAAGGTAAGTAGAACTAGAAGTTGCCATATAGACTTGACTGGGTCAAAAGTTGTGAAATGCCTCAACATTACACGTATAATATATCACAATCAATATGCTATATTTTACATCTTTCTCACATTTGTGAAGGAGATCATGTTTCTAATTGATTGGAATGATGTTTCATTGTATACAGTTATTTAACGTGCTACAAATTCAAACTTCAGTAGCATTTATAAAAGTGGGAGTGTATTGTGAAATGACTACACGCTCCAGTGTCCTTCTATGGATGATTTGATGTTTTAACCTAAGAAGAACAACGGATAGTGAATCAAGTAACATGTATGTTAGATTTTATTCCTTTGACTTCTTAGTGTGTCTACAAAGTCTGTGAACTAACGGAGGTGTAACGAAGGCTATTACACCAATAAAAACAGGTTGAACTAGGTTATCCAATTACAATAAGCAGGATTACATTCTAGAAGCTAAATCTTACCTCTCCAAAAGCATTGTTGAATTTCTCGTGTTGATAAACCTGGTTGACAAAAAACATCCACTCAATTTAATTGTTTGATATCTATTATAATAGGTTATTTTTGAAGTGTTTACCTTTACATATGGATGTCATGGAGGTTCCAAAATACACTGTTCGCCTATTAAGGTTCCAGATCCAACTTCGGGGAACACTAATTGGGTTAAGACTGAGTCATTGTCTGCGAAAACCTGCTTCAAATGACATGTTTTTAGTACTTCTTATTATATGTATGTGTGTGTGTGAGATTTGATAATATGAGATTCCACACTACTTTACCTCATTGACTTGAAAATAGGTGCCATTTAGTGGAAAGCTCCCTCTCATAGCTGTTCGACAGGGTATCTATTCATGAACTATTTCTAGTCAGCCTATTATAATACTTGAATTCATATGCAAATTACTCCCCTACCCAACTCTTTGGTTTTCCACTATAATTTTATTAATGTATAAGAATTAATAAACAAAGCATGGTTAAGCATTCAGACCAGGAGTGTCCCCCGAACTATCTGTGAATTTGCTTCACGGAAACTGTTGCATGAAAAACATTCCTTCTGATTACAGAGCTGGCCACAGTCCTGAGAGCTGCATTTCCTTTCTGGTGGCTGTATAGAATTTGGTGTCTCCCCTGTTGTACACATCGTATTTGGTAAAATGAATTATAAAACACCGGAAAACCAAAACCAATTGTGTATTGTGAAACATCCCAACTTATAATGCTGTAGAATGCTGAATGCCAATAAAAACTTTATAACCAATCCAAATTAATTTAGAAAGGGCATGGTGATCAAGTTATCCTTGTGCACCTGGAGTCCATATAGCTAGAAGGTATTTGCCTGGATCATCAGGTTCTCGTTTGTCCCACTGTAGTTCACAACTAATTAATAAATTAGGCATACCGCGAAAAACACAACTATGGTTAATGGATGTAGCAATAACTAACCCCGTCCAGAAGAGGATGCGAATCAGGGAGTTCATAACTGCAAGTAAGGAACAGAATATCAGTATAAATTGTAAGAACTTTTCAGTAATAAAGGATGATGGATACGATGGCCATGCATACTGGAGTGTATTGAATGTGAGATTCTTATCATTTTTTGTTGTTGAGGTTAGCAATTCATCTTTGCACGTTTCATGGTTAATGAGATTCTGTATAAATGCTAATCATATAATCACGTATTGCTGTTCTTGTTTTTGTAGTGCTTATTAATTTATTTGCCTCTCATTTCGTTAGTTAGCCTGTTTGTATTAGAATTGTGCATTCCAGTTAATTAGTCTGAGATGAATTAGTTTTCGCACTTACACATAATGCTCTGTTCGCAAACGGCTCGCATTCTTCAACTTGGGTGCAGGAATGCAAGGAACATCTGGATGTAGAGCAACCAAGGCCTTTGACATTTCACCTTCTTGAAGTTCCATGTTTTCTTGCATATAGTTTTGTAAGTTCAAAGCGAACTCTTCTATGTCTAGTCTGATGGTGGGAATTTTGCCCGATTCCTCATTGAAGGTATCCTCTATATCATTTTCTGATACTTGGGAGCATTCTGGCTCTGGAGTTGATGGCTCTTCAATAATAGGTTGGTTGGTGTGCATTTCAGATTTTGCTTCTAGTTGCCTGATTGCTTCTGTTTGTTGGAGTTCTTCTTGGTTTGTATTTTCAGGGAGAAGCAAGGGCAGCTGATTGATGACTAGTGATGGGTTCTGCCCAGTTGCATTGTTTCCAGTAGTGATAACTATACCCTTCTGCTCTGGTCCAGGCAGGGCAAGCCTTGCACTGCAATATTTAACATTGTTTATATGTAAATTGGTCTATCATAATTCATAACTTGCAATGCATGTATATATTATTTAATCTTGAAAGTGGTATCGACATCATTTTCATAAGTTTGTTTTCTAAGTTTACTGTTGAGGATAAAATGCAATTATAGAGTGCTGTCAATATAATGAGGTATTGAGCATAGTAATACTGGATATATGAATTTCAATAATTTTGTCTTCCAACTTCTCTCTATCTTTCTGACAATATAATTGCAGTATTTCTAATGTATGTGAAAAAAGAGATCTGGGTGATGGTGCATTGCATAACGATGTTTTTTTTCCCCTTCATTGTATGCATAATAGGTGCAAAGAATCTTAATTTATCTAAGACATACCTTGCAAAAGCACTTGCAAAGTGTCTGCATTCCCCTCTCATTGGGCATGCATTGCAATTTGGTTTGTTTTTAGTACAGAAGACCTGCATGAATTGATTTTAGTTTCTGTTCCAATCACAACAGGGTTTCAAAAGTAGGGTCAGTCCCTCTAATGTATGAGAAAATGTAGTTTACCTTTCCAAATGTGATCAGCTGGTAATGCAGCTCATACCTTTAATAAATAGCAACAAAACATGAAAAAATAATCAATAAATATAGAATTTAATTTTTGATCCACTGTTAATGGAGAACTTTTTAATACTATCATCTAATCATTGACAGCCAGATAATTAAAAGAGTATGCCATTTCAGGTAGTTGTTATCATAATCAAAGTCTTTGAATGATGTGGTTTTGCATGATCTCATGATATTGTATAAATGTTTTATATTAGACATTGCTCAAAATTAAATCTGTAGATAAATTAAATCACGTTTAAGACGATACTTGTATCATTCAGAGATGAATTTAAATTGAAAATAAATCTTACAATGTTCTTTGGTCTAGCTTGCAGAGCCGGGGCCAGAGATATTTTTGTATGGACTCCAACACTGGGTACCTATACAGTCCAATGATGTTAGGTTAGCTCTTATTTTCTAATTGAATAACTGCCATATACCATTTACTTTTGTAGTACTTACAATTCTAGAAGATGCAACTGTAGTGACTCTGGCAGTGGCTGGAGAGGTACCCATCCCAATCGTACTGCTATACGTCCAACATTTGTGTCCACCTATTGTGTAGCAATAAACTGTTAAAATATATTCCATATTTTCTCTACTTTTTTACTTCTGTTTTCAACTTACCGGGAAAGCAAGATGGTGTAGTGTTAAGAGTCGGACGCACTCCACACTTTTCAATCCCAATCCCTTTATGCTGAGCAAGTATTCTCTGGATGTATGAAATGAATTTACATTATGCATTTTTTCTGCTTGCATAAATAAGCTCTAAAGGCTTGTGTGAGTGTGCATATCTTATGTTACTAGTGAATTGAGAGCTCAGAATGTTGGTTTTGCCAACTAAACCAACATGGAAAAATGAGTTCAATGAAGTAGTTTGACTAATCTCTAGACTTACTTTGCTTGGTCAGGTGGAACATCTCTCAGCCACTCAAGATCGATTCCCCCATGCTTGTCAACCAATCGATTCAGGAAATTCTGCATAGTAAATCATTTGAAATAATCTAAGTGAGGAGTCCTACATTGACATAATCTATGTGGATAGGTTTTCTCTTTCCAATTAATGCAGATAAATAATATTTCAGGGATGTTAGATTCTACCTGAATACGTTCAGCAAGCATGTTGTTCATCCCCCTTTCTTTGATTGTATTGGCAATTTCATTGACATCTGCACGCCTTACAGCATCCCAGTCCAATGAGTCCATGGTGTTCTCTGTCTTTTCTCTTTTCCCTACCTTAGCTTGTGCTTGTATTCTTAAACTATCCCAATTGAAGCTCTTCTTTTTCTCCTCTTTCTTCTCTTTCTTCTCTTTCTTCCCTTTCTTTCCTTTCTTTCCTTTCTTCTCTTTCTTCTCTTTCTTCTCTTTCTTCTCTTTTCCACGCTTCTTGCTCCTTGATTTTACAGGGGCAGAATCTATCTTACTGTTTTCATTCCTCATGGCATAGTTGTGGTCACCAAAATCTAGTTCCCTTGCTTTCTGCATTGAATCTTGAGTTTGTCCTGAAATGTGGAGAACATTATGCTGCTCGTGATTACTTTGTTCCTGAGAATGGAGTTGAAATAGCATATCTTGATAATGGATTGCAGCTTGGCTTTCAGACTCTGTTGGAAAACTTGTTCTCTTGTCATTCTCATCTTTATCCTTTGAAGAACCACTTGATGGGACTTCTATTTTGAGAGGATCATAACAGTTAACTTCAAGTACTCCTGAGTATGGGGTTATTTTCAAAGTATATTCATTGATGATTGATGCTTCTAAGGAGCCTTGAATAACATTTGATTTTTCCAAGTTCTCTACCAGGTTGTCATGCTTCATGTCTATAGATTGACCACATGTATCTCTTAAATTCTCAGCTGATTTGCTTCTTTGACTGTTAACATCATGTAGCATGGTTGAATTTGCCATTTCTAAAAGCTCACTGAAAGAAGTTCTGTTATAATCATTGTTGTACTTTGCAGCACTTGACAGGTCTTCTATTTCTGAGTTGCTATCTGAGAATGATCCTATCTTTTCAGGATTTTGATCAATTGAAAAATCTCCTGATATTTGAGATGTAATGGCAGAGCATTGGGATGAAAATACATCATTCAACTCTTTTCCAGCTCTCCCATGACATAAATTTTCTTTCCCTTCCCCAGTCATGGCACTAATTGCTCCGCTCTCCCCTGGACTATGTTCACTGTTATCTCTTTGAGCTGATTCCTGCAATTTGCTGTTTGATTCATCTGTTACACCAATTAAGCTGCTGATAGTTCTGCAGGAAATATTGCTGTCAACAGCTTCTCTTTCTTCAGAATGCTCGATGATGTCTATTGTCATGGAATTCAATTCACAAACAGATTGATCCAATATTTTCTCATCCAGTTTTTCATTTTCATCTGGCTCCACAATGAACACTTGTGATTCATTTACCATCCAACTTGTGCTTTCCTTGTGGCATGTTTTGTACTTACTGCTTAACCTCAGAGGAAATCGAGCAGCAAGGGACATGAATGCAGAGCTGCCAACAGAAACGGGAAAAAAATAAATTATTGTTTTGTTTCTTTTAATTGTATGCTTCTCAGTAATTATGCTTGCATGATTTATACCTGGAAAGATGGTCTGAGACATTTTGAGTGAGAAACACTCCAACCACGGAGTCAACAACGGATCCCTTCCATCGAGAAAAGCGTCTATCTCCTGTGGAATGTGTTATATTATAGTAGGTGGTTGTGAACCATGTGACTGAATGATGCAGAATGGATAAGCATATCTAGGTTAATCCTACTGGTTTCCCAACAGATTATTTGTCAGGTGTGTGTGAATAGTGCTTACATATTTTTGAAAGTATATCATTATACCTTGTACAAGATGCATCCGTGCAATAAATGAGTCTGCTCGTCCACGAAACACATTTCGTTCTTCTTCCCACCATTTGGCCTTGTCTTCATCTCTTCCATCAATTCCATGACTGTTTATATCCAACATTAGAAGCTTCCACACACTGTTAGTTTCCTTGTCAAGGTCAACTTTAGGTCGTGGGAGCTTTTTTTTTATGAGATTGCCCTGTACGGGAACGATGGTGCCGTCTTTATGGACAAGGCCTTCATTATTTTGATTTTGCTGGTCATAAGGGACAAGCATATTCTGCCCATGCAACACAAGCTCTGTGGATTCTCTGGATATGTTTAGGCTTCTAAATTGCTCTGTTAATGCCTCCACTGTGTTTTTGCATCTCTCTTCACAAGCAGCACCTGCATCAATAGCTTAAAGTGTTAAGACATGGTTTGGTAGAATTATTTGTTTTATAACAAACAATGTTATTGACAAAAATAAAATCAATTTTTCACTTGAAATACCTAATGAGTTGTGTGAGGGAATGCTATGATTTTCCAACACAACTTTATACTGCCGTTGCATTTCATTTGTGCAAGAATATGCTGAACTGACAGGAATACTTCTCTTTCTAGTTCGTTTCTTTTTTGTGAGTGATGCTCCCATCTCTGCAACTAAAGCATCAATGCATGTCTGTGGTCTTTCTGCATCCCCAAATGTTTGTTTGTCATGAATTCTAGTAGGGACTCTTGATCTTCTTTTGGTTGGCCTCCTCTGACCTAAAGATGAGTTGTACTCTAATGATGGAGGTTTATCATGAATTGATCTTTCTGCAGCAGGAATTATGACTGGAACTCCAGCTGCGTTATATTCAGAAGCAGAAGTCCAGCAGTTGGGACTTGGTGCATAAGAATGTGATCTAGCAGCATCTTCTTGTGGGCATGTTGGCAGCTGTACATCTTTGGTGGCACTCACCGAAGATGTATAAGATGCATTTGAAATTCTCCCCTTTCCACTTCTTCTTTTCTTCTGAACATTTGGAAATTGAACCCAATACTCTTGGCAGTATGCCTGCACTGCACTGTATTGGGCTCCAATCAGATTAATGCTGCTATTATCTGCCTGTTCGGTAACAGATTGTTTTCTCTTGGAACCAACTACATGTAATCCCGATCCTGTGCTCAAAATTTTACTGTTACCGTGCAATGACACAGAGTTATTTAAAGCCTGTGTTTCCTCAACCACCGTGCTGATGTCTCTGCCAAAATGTGTGGATGCATTTTTGCTGCATGCAGAATTATTATCTCTTGGTTGTTCTCCCATGTCAAAATTCAAGGACCTTCTACATGTCTTTTTTGCAGATTCAGGCATCAATGGTTTAATCCATTCTCTTGTCACTTCTATTTGAGGAGTAGAAGTTGTGTTCAATCCTTTCCTTCTCGCTTTCCTCTTGTCACTTGGATTTTCTTTTGTCTGAACTGCAGTGTCTTGCTTCCTAGTTCTTTTCGGTTCGCCTTCTTTTATGACCTTGGGGCGATGCTTTCTTCTTTTTGGTTTTGGTTGAGGAGTTTTATTCAGGTCAAAATCACGGCTTATTTCCTTGTGGTTGTGATTCTTCTTGTGTGGTGTAGATACAGCAGCAACTTCTGTAACAGAGTCATATAGTTTGGTGCGTAGATTATTGCACTTTGTGGCCAAGACATTTGTTCTTTCTCCCTCTTGATTCCTTTCTTCCATGGTCATTTGTGTTGCTGCATCTTGTCTGACTTCTGCTGTGATGGCATTATCTGGAAGTGGGGCAATTTGGGGAAATGCCTTGTTACAGTAAACAAAGTGTGATGTGCCTGCTACAGGACATTGTATAAATGTTAAGAGTCATTGACAGAGTATTATAAGGAACTGAAAAAAATGTTGGATGTTGTGCGTACAAGAGCACCTTGGTCCTAAGATTGATCATGTGTTACAAAAAAAAGAGAAAAATCTTGCAAATAAACTTATTTTCATAGAAAATTAGTTCTCTAAATATGAACAAGTGTAGTCAGGTATAAAAATAATGTGTTGATGTTCACAGAAGTTAGAAAAATAACATAACTCAATAAAAATAATGTGTTGTAGTCAGCTGCCTATGTTATTCAATGACTAGTTAAGATTTATCATGTTCTTTTCTTTCCCACAGTTGTTTCTCACAAACTCATGACTAGTTAATATGTAACAAGGATCTTGTTACAGTAAGCAAAGTATGATGTGCCTGCTACAGGACATTGTATAAATGTTAAGAGACATTGACTGAGTAGTATAAGGAACTGAAGAAAATGTTGGATGTTGTGCCTACAGGAGCACCATGGTCCTAAGATTGATCAAACTTGTTACAAAAAGAAAAAAAAGAAAAATCTTGCAAATAAATTGATTTTCATAGAAAATTAGTTCTTTAAATGAGATGGTTTTAAACAGAAACTATAAACTGACCTGCTGATTTAAATGTTCAAAATTCAGTACTAAATGGATAGTAAGACAGGGAAATGTTTTAACATCTTTGGTAAGACACCAAAAAAATATGAACAAGTGTAGTCAGGTATAAAAATAATGTGTTGATGTTCACAAAAGTTAGACAAATAACAGAACTCAATAAGATAGAACTTGGATGCGAGTAGAAGCTGCCTATGTTATTCAATGACTAGTTAAAATTTATCATGTCCTTTTTTTCCTACAGTTGTTTCTCACAAACTCATGACTAGTTATATCCTTGTTACAGTAAGTAAAGTATGATGTGCCTGCAACATGACATTGTATCAATGTTAGGAGGCATTGACTGAGTATTACAAGGAACTGAAAAAAATGTTGGATGTTGTGCCTACAAGAGCACCATGGTCCTAAGAAAAATCAAATGTGTTACAAAAAAAAAATCTTGCAAATAAACTGATATAGGTTGCACATATACTTGTATGGCTCCACCCCTCATGTCATATTCAATATTACAATTCAATTTTGTATGTCTGGGTTTTACTTTCTTCAACTGGTGCACATTGCTGGTAATTGACACTGGCAAAGTGCTAGTGCTTGTGTGTGAAGTGGTTCTTAAATGAAAAGTTTTAATACAATGCCACAAAACAATTAAAGTCTAAACAAAAATTTGTTGCACTTACCCTGAAGATCTTGGTAATGGTCATGGATAGTATTGGCAAACGGTTGCTGACAAGAGAGTTGATGGTGACGGCCAAGAAATGTATATGTCGGGTTGAACTGTGAGTTATACGGAGGAACAAATTGGTTGAAAAAATCATGTTGTATTGCATTAGAATATGCTGATGGAGTATCTACCCGAGTTAAAAGTTCAACAATGCTGTTACTCGAACTGGAAATGTTGTCAAAGGATATCGGTACCCGGATTTTGGCATTGTCATGGGCTAAAGCCCCAGGTTCTGACCAGCAGTGAGACCAGTTGTTTATCTCCACACCTGCTGAGGATTCAAAACATGCAGCTATCCCATTGGAATGAGAGTACAGCTGGTTTCCCTCCCCAGGAGTCAAGATCGGCACTGGTCTTGGAAGAATGGGCTTCAAAGGAGTGGTGGGGACGCAAGGAACCTGCTCTTGAAGCTTCTTTCTCTCTGTTTCTCCACTCTCCATTCAGTTGTTTTAGACCTCTCCGTGAAAATTGAGAGAAAAATTCTTGTGCAAAAGGGCAACAAAAGGATTCGACAAACAAAGTAGTCGAGTGAGTGGAGCTGTTTCAGGATATCTCAACTCTCTGGAGGACACATATTTATACAGGCACCACCTCTTTCCAGAGAGACGTTAATTTGAAGGTTTATTTCCAGAGACAACCTGCCAGAGAAAAATTAAAAGTTTTTTTGGGAAACAAACATCAATAAATAAGATAAATTAAGTGCAGAACACAGATGCAATTTTTTATTACCTCCGGAAAGTAACCGGTGACTGACAAAGCTGATGCTAGTCAAGATAGTAATTAAGAAGATTAAATAATTAAGTTATATTTAAAAAAATTGCGAAACTAGTCATTTGTGAAAAGAAAGCAGTAAAAGCAGTAAAGCATAAACAATATTGGCTGATGTGGTTACGGTAGATATACCGAGTCAGTGCTGCAACATGAAAAATCTTAAAAAAAAAAATCACATTTTTATAAATAATGGTATCCTTCTTTATACTAAGAAATTTTTTATAAAAATAATAATAGTAATTATCTAGGAAAAAAATAATATATTTAATAGAAAATCATTAGCAACTTTATTTTTATAATCTAATTAGTAAATTTTTTAAATGTATATCAAATTTGAATTTTGAAACACTCTATTTATTTTCAAAATATGAAAAAGTGAAAATAAATTTTGAAGATGAAAAAAAATAATAATAATAATAATCCTCTTCATTCTCAAATTGATTGAAGAATTAGAATACTTGGACAGAAAAAATAAAGTAGAAATTTCTCAAATTCTACAAAAGCTAAATGGGTAGTCATTTATTAATAATAATATATTATTAAAAAATATATTATATTAACTTTATTAATAATAATTAAAAATATTGTTCGTATACTATTTTTTTAATTTCTTGATTGGTAGGAAGTCGGAAGAGATAAATATATATTAAATGTAAGTATAACAATATTTAATTATCCGAAATTAGGTGAAAAAATAAAATTATTTCTAAATGTCTTCAAAGTAAAATGAATGATCAAATGCATTTTATTTTTAAAAAAAATAGAAAACAATTTTTCAAATTTTTATTTATTAAATTTAAATTTAAAAAATAAATAAATTGAGCGAATGCAAAAAAAAAAAATCATAATAATAATCCAAAGATTTCCAAGTCAGCCAATATATATCTACATGCGACAAATTATGCAAAAAATAAATCATTTTTACTGGATGTGAGAGAAGAGGAAAAGAGAACCTACACAAGATTCCATGAGCATGTTTATGCATCATGAGCTAGTTTAATTTACTTTATAACTTCTATTCTGCCTCAAGAAATGTATTTAATATCAATTGAATATGTACCTTTCTTGTCTTATGCTAGGTTGAATTTAATAATTTAACTAGTCTGAAATGAAGATGTAACAAAAAGAATAATGATACATGCTAGCTATAAACACGTAAATGTTTTGCATGTGCATGTATATTTTTTCACGTAAAGTTATGTTGACTTTACGTAAAAGCTGTAATTAGTATTTCGATCCTTTGCTATTGTATTTTTTTATTCCAAAAATAATACGTACGGTTAAAAATAATATTTTTATAAATAATTATAAAAGATGATTTCGTTATCGCAGGAAGAACAAAACTCGATTCAGGAATTAAAATAAAACTATATTAATAATATATTTAATAAAATATGTGAAAGGAATTAAATAAAAATATTAATGAAAATTATTTTTTAAACCAAATTATAAATAAGCATTTCTTAGATATTATGGAAAATTTTCTACTGTACCAAACTTTTTTTCAAAAATATAAAAATAAAAGAAGTATGATTAAAATTATGAAAACATTTATTACTTTCATTTTAAATGATTAAAAGTATATATAATATTATTAAATGCTCCTTAATTAATATCATTGACAGTATAAAATAAAAATATTAATACCTCAAGTTTTAAATATTTAAAATTATTAAAAACATTAAAGGATTCTTAAAAGGTTTACATAAAAATATTGGTTAAAGAATTAAACTAAAAATGAATAAAATATTAATTAATAAAATAAATTTATTGCTAAGCATTTCATAGGAATTAAAAAAATATAATATGCTACAATCATAAAAAAAATTAATTTCATTTTCAAATATTTTAAAATTTTTATGAGATTATTAAATGTTCTTGAATCAATATTATTAAAAATTTAGTTAGCTGAAATTTTAAAACAAAAAGTATTAAAACAATAAATAATTATACTTAATTTTAAAATAATATATTTAAAGTAAGTAATAGGAATTAATTAATAACATTAAACTCTTTTAATTAATATTTATTGTTGACAAGACTCGGGAAAATAAATATTTTAACTTTTTAAAAAACATAAGCCTTTATTTTCTATCTTTTTTAAAAATTAAAATCATGTCATATTAAATAATATATTATTAATGAGTGATATTTATTATTTTCAGCTGTGTTATATGTTTGGTCGATGTGATTTTAAATTTTATACGATTGACGGTGAATGAATGCCTTACAATTTTGGAATATGAATATATATGCAGAGAGATTTAGTGAAAAAATATTTTTATATAAAAATGAGAAAAATAAAATTTAAATATATATAACTATATTATTAATATTAAAGACCAATTAAAATCACGTGATTAATTTAAAAAGTCACAAAATTTTTAAAATATTATTTTATATTTTATATTTTATTTTAATAATTCATGATAAAAATTAATATTTAAAATTTACTGTATCACTTTTACATAAAAAAATAAGCATTAATGATTTTTTAATAAAAATCATATTAGTTATATATTAGAAAATCATTATAGAAAATATTAATAATACTTTTTCACAAAAAAAAAAAAATTATCTCAAAACATTTGTTAATATACCCTCCATTTTTTATTAGAATTATGTTATCTTTAAAATCATATTTTACTATGTTCTTTTTTGCTTTTTTTTCTCTAAATGCATGTTGTTATTATACTGTAAATTTTTACCGATCATTTAAAAATGTAATTTTCTTAGTATCTATTTTATATTTATAAAAGTTTACACATGCATAAAATTTATTTAAAGAAAAGTAAATTTCTTCACACTTAAATAAACAAATATTTTTAGTTTTAAAATATAATTACAAAAGTTTGACAAAAATAATTTAAAATTTTAAAAATCACAACTATATTTTTATTTAAGAGTTGAGTTATATTATTTAAAAATAAATAATTTTATTATTTTTTTTATTAGTTTAGGCTAACAAAAAGTGTTATGAGGCAATAAAGTAGAGGTTACCCTTACCAATGTGAAAAAAAAATGAGTAGGTTAAACAAGAGCATCATGCTCGTGACTCTACTCATCTGTGTCGATGAAAATAAATTTCAGTATCTTTTTATTTAGTTTAACATGCAATGAATTACATGTGTGATCGACCATGAATATTATTTGCATGCAACTGTGAGACTTGCAACATATCATTGTTGTCGAGTCTGGAGACTATTGAATGCATTGAAAACTGTGTCAGAAATTTTTAATTTTTTTTTATAAATAAAAAAACCACCAGCTAATCAAAAATCAATGATGTAAAAATTAGTCTTAGACCTACCTAGGATACTACGATCTATCTGTTAACTAGGTTTTGAACAGAAAAATAATTTTAAAGAGAAAAATTAGTATGTATTTTTGTTATTTGCATATTCATTAGTTAGAATCTTTAAGGAGTTCCAAAGATTTAAACATAATGTTTTTTCAAGTCCCTTTAAATATAATTACTATTTTAACATTTTTTGGGATTACTATTTCTATAATTATATAAAGTAAATATTTATATAATTATTTAATTATATAAACTAAAATTATTTTATAATATTTTTATTGAATCAAATTAATATAAAATAAAAAAATATTTAATTGTAAATAAGACCTATAAAACGCACCTAATAAAATATGAGAGAATATTAAAAATCTTGTAATTGAGAAAAAGAACGAAGAAGGTAAGAACTTAATTCTTCATTTTAGTTAGAAATTATAAGTTATAGTATAAAAATATATATGATTTAGTTTTAAGATATAATAATAATTTTAATTCAAAAATAAATTATGAAATCTTATAAAAACAAATCTCATTCTGATAAGTTGTTTATAAAAATTACTTTGTTAGGAAAGAAGATAAATAATATAAAAATAAGTTAATTTAACTAGTAAAAGGATAGGAATCTTAATATGTAACATGTGTACACAAATTTATTATTATTTTAATTCATCAACTAGTATTTTTATTGTGTGTAATGTATAATATAAATATTTATTTTTATTTAGTTAAATTTTATAATAAATAAAATATACTATAATTAAAAATCATACAAATAATTAATTTTTAGTATGTAGTTTATATTTTATATTAAAATAAATAATTTATATTGTAGTTGAAGATTATTTTACTCTATTTTTTAAAATATTAAAATTAATTTTATAAATAAAGATGATAAAAGTAAACTAAAAGAGATAAACAGTAAAACAAAAGCAAATATACAACTAAAAAAAAGTTATTTGACATAGTGATTAAAGAAATTTTCTGAAATAATTGTTAAAAAATTAAAATTAAAAAGTATATTTAAAAATTAAAAAAATAAAATGCTTAGTATATGATATAGTATAATACACTTATTTTATTTTTATTTACATACTTAATTTTGTAAGTTTTTATCACTTTCCATCTATCATTTTTTATGTTTATCTTTAAATTAAATTTTAAATAATTTTTTTTAAAAAATATCGATGGTTAAAAATAATTTTATATTATAATTTAAATTATTTATTATAAATTCAAAATATAATTTGTATATTAAAAATATTTATTTATTATGAATTATACATAATATAATTTATATATTAAAAATACTTTTTTACTATAAATTTTAATTGTATAAAATAAATACTTATCCTACATAATACACAAACTAAGATATTAACTAAATTAAAAAAAACACTGTTGAGTGTGAGAAAATGTTCCTACTCCCAATGTAGGTGAAACAAATTAAAAAGAGTCTTGTTCTCTAAATTGATTCTTCTATTTCTGTGTATTAACATTATATTCGCAAACAGGTCTGCCATCATAATCTCTAAAGTAATAATAAATAAAACTACTTATTTACAAATTATGATAGAAACATGTAGATAATAATTTAATATACTTTTATATTATAAATTAATTTAAAAAATATAGTGTTTTATATGTGTGGAGGGAAACTAAATTAAAAAAAAGTAAAAATAATTTTTTTTATTCTTCTAATTTTATATATTAAAATTATATTTGCAAACACCCTACTGATCATAGTCATTAAAGTAAATCATATTTAAAATTAAATCTTTTATATTATAAATTAGTTAAAAAACTGAGATTCTTTTATATATTCTAGGGTGTCTAAAAAGTCACACTCTCATTTCTATTTTGGGCATTTTAATATTGTTTTTTTATTTACATTTGGATATGTATTTTACACATTATTTTAGTAATATTATAATTATATATATTAAATTTTTTATTTATTATAAATTTAATTACATATAAAAAATATCTATCTCATGTAATGTATAAGTTAAATATTAATTTATAATAAAACTTAAAATTTCAATCTATTAATTATTAACCAGTAATGATTGGAAAAACACAATTACTAAATGATACACGCGTCTATCAAATTTTTATAAATAATGTAAATTTTATATCTAAAATATTGTAAAACATAAATATGATTAAAATTTAAATTAATTCCAATAATAATAGATATGAAAAATAAAAGTTGAATTATTTTAAAAAATATACCTTTTATTTTTTGTGAGTTAAAAACTAAATATTTTTTAACATCTATCTCAACATCATCAATTGAATTTACACGGAATTATAATTTTCAAGATTATAATTTACAATTGTTTTATTGTAATCATAATTAATTTTTATATATATATATATATATATATATATATATATATATATATATTAATTGAATCATTGAAATTCTGTGTTTAAATAAATATATATTTAATTAATTACTTTATAATTATATTAATTAATTTTTATTTGTATTTACTGTATTAATTAATGTTATTGCAGGTAATAAACAACAGTATACAAAAAGGATTGAACCTAGTTTTTTAGTCTAAATAATTTAGTATAGAATGTCAATTGGGTTTTATAAATTCAGTCTTATTTTTATTTTTGTAATATAAAAGTAGTTCAATTGTCCAACTATACTAAAACCTTCTTTAAAACATGGTAGAATTTGAAGGGAAGAAATAGGTAAGTAGTTCAAATATTAGTAGATTAGTAAAAAAATAATTTATGAAAAAAATTTGATAGAAGCTAGATTTTTATTACAAGAGATAATGAAATATAATACTACTTGTTATTAGAATTATTAAATGGAATTTATTGACTTTACTATGAGGTGAGAGACTTATTTATAGGCAAGTCCACGTTTAAATATGTGCTGGATAATGCTTCTTCTAGGATGTTCCACACTTTATTTATTTACTGATATCTTTAGATACATCCATGTTTTATGAAACATGTTACTAGAATTTAGATAATTATTTTCTAAATCATATAATAACTCATTTTATTTAATTGAGAAATGTAAAGTTAGGTGGTTCTAAATATGATTTAATCTCATTTTAATTATGATAGAATATTTTGTTATTTTTAAATCTTTGATATTTTTTTAATATATTTTTTAATCTTTATTATCAATTTTAGTTAGTTTAGTGTTAAGGTGATTTTTAAAGTCAGTAATATTAATTAAAACAATCAAAATAAGATTAATATTTTAGATTAAGTTGATTAAATTATTTATATACGTACAATTCAATTAATTAATGTATTTATTTATTTTTAGCTGAATTAATGTATTTATTATTTTATATAAATAAGATAATTGCATATAATTTAATTTTATAATTTATTTTTAATATATTATAAAAAATAACTTATTAATTTTAATATTATTCTTATATTTCAATTCACTAATTTAGTTTGAAATTTATAAGGTAATAATTTTGTTTCTATTGTTTCATTAACCCTATATAACAACAAAAGACCTACTTAAAAAAAGTTAAGAACACAAATTAAATTTTTTTGGACGAAGAAGCTCTCAAAAGTTAATTTATTTAAAATTTTACTAAATTAACATTGAAAGAATTATGTTTAAATGAATTGATATTTTAAAATTAATTTATATTTAAAAATAGAAGAAGAATCTAATTACTCGAATTACTTCTCATCCTCCGTCTTTAAAGTAATTTATTTTGAATTTTTAGTAAAATCAATATTATAAAAATTATTTTTAAATTAATTTATATGTAAAAAAAAAAAAACATACTTACTTTCAGAGAATTACTCATCATCCTTAATATGAAAAGTAAATTTTTAAATAATATTTAACTAAAAATATTGGAAAATCTCTTGAAATAACTTGCTCATTCTCTTTAAAAATAATATTTAATAAAAATTTATTTTTATTATATAATTATTTAACTTATATATATATATATATATATATATATATATATATATATATATATATATATATATATATATATATATATATATATTATTCAGAATAATGATTTTGAATTAGAATTTTTTTAAATTTTATTTCTTTTAGCTGTTTTTCTTTAAAGAGAAGTTCTTAGGATTTTTTTATTAATTTATAATTTCTTTTGATTTTTATCTATAATGTCTATAAGGATAAATTGAATTTTAATATTTTAAAAAATTATTAGTATATATATATATATATAAATCAGAATAATGATTTTGAATTAGAAAATTTTTAAATTTCGTTCCTTTTAGCTGTTTTTCTTTAAAGAGAAGTTCTTAGGTTTTTTTTTTAATTTCTAATTTATTTTGATTTTTATTTTCAATATCTATAAAAATAAATTGAATTTTAATATTTTAAAATTATTAGTAATAATATATATATATATATATATATATATATATATATATATATATATATATATATATATATATATATATATATCTGAATAATTATTATTAAGAGTACTTTTTAGTTATCATTATTTAACAAGAGTATTTTTAACTATTTTCTTTAAAAATAACAATGTAAGAATTTTTTAACCTCCTATTTTTTTCTATCTTTTATTTTCAATGTCAATAGTGATAATTGAAGTTCAAATTTTCACAAAAGGAATTATTAATAATTAAAAATAATATTAAATTACAATATAAATTATTTATTATATTTATTTATTACAAATTTTAATTTTAATATAATTTATATACTATCAATTATTTATATATTATAAACAATATTCTCTATATAAAAAATTAAAATAATTATCTTAAATACGAGTATTTTTTTTTTTTAATGAGAACATTTTTAGTTGTTATGTTTTAGTAAGAGTATTTATAGGAATTTTTATTAACCTCTTAGCTTTTTAATCTATTATTTCAGTATTTTTAGTTATAATTTTAATTTAAATATTTTTTTAAAAAAATTATTCAGTAAAAAAAATAACAATGCAACATAGGAAAAATTATTTATAATAAATCTAAAATATAGTTTACATTTTAAAAATATTTATTTATTTTGATTTTAAATTATATTATTTTAATTTTAAATTATATTATAATTTACTGATTGTAGAATATTTATTTATTATTGTTTTAATTATAATATAATTTATATATTATTTATTTTGTGCAATTCCTGTGCATTGCATAGCCTAAAATAATATATATATATATATATATATATATATATATATATATATATATATATATATATATATATATATATATATATATATATATGAATTAAAATAAAACATTTTTAATTGTAATTCAATAAGGATTTATTTTAGTTTTAATTTGATTTAAATATGATAAAAATAATTAAAATTATATCACAATATAAATTATTTATTTTGAATTTAAAATATAATTGTATGTAAAAAATATTTATATTATTTCTTATGAACTTTAATTATAAAATAATTTATATATTCTTAAGTGTTTATTTATTATAAATTTTAATTATGTAAAATAAATTTATTTATATAAAAATAGAATAATTATTTTGAATGATAGTGCTTTTATCTTTTATATTTTAGTGAAATATTTTAGTTATTTTTCTCCACTGATTTCTTTTTTTTCTTTAATTTTTCTTAATTTCTTATCACTTTCAATATTTTATTTTCTATAGCTTTAGTTCTAAGTTAAATTTTAATATTTTTATAAAAATGTTGTTAATTATTAAAAATAAAATTGTATTATATAATAAATTATTTATTATAAATTTTAATTATAATATAATTTATGTATTTTAAATATTTATTTTATGCCATACTAATGTATAGAATTACTTTAAAATTATAAATAAAAAATTCTCTAAATCAAATTTATTCGTACAAGTTAATTTTTTAATCTCGTTTAAAATTAATACTAGGTATGAAAGAAAAAAAATCACCCTTCAAACGATACCGTGTCTGTCGAAACAGTGTCTGGCGATACAGTGTCTGCCCAGGTCTTAGAGGATAAATTTACTGTTTGGCCGGTGGAGTTATTATGATTAGTTTCGGTTGGTTTCCCCAAATGTTGAACACATGAATACACTGCCAAAGAGGGCATCGCGTGGCGCAAAGAAGACGCAATTTCCAAATCATAACAGAAAGAAACAGCCACGTCAACCCACCACCGCTTTACTCGTCCACCCTTCTCCTTCGATATTATCTATGTACAGAGCCTACATCAATGTTGTACAACGCCTAGGTTCAGAATGAAGATACATGCAAAATTTTAGAAAGCCAATTTTAAAGTTATTATAATAATTTTATTTTATTTTTTAATAATAATAATAATAATAATAATATGCCTGTCTTGACACAATTTTATTGTTTGGATAGTACATTCATCTTGGTTTATATATATATGTTTTGATATTTCAAATTTAGGATGAATTTACTTTTAGTTCTTTAAATTAAAAATAACATTTTTAATATTTATAATTAGTATTTTAACTAAATGATATTAGAATTGTAATTTGTTAGTCACATAAATAAAATCACAAAATCGTTTGAGTTGAGAAATTAAAATAAAATATTTTTAATTATAAAAATTTATAAATATTTTTAAATTTAGGAGAAAAAAATAAATTAATTTAATTTTAAGAGATAAAAAATATATTTAAACTTTTAACTTTTATAGTTAATATTTTAAAAAAATAAATTATTATATTCTCCTATTTTATTATTATATGTGGTTGATTTTTAGTTAACGTATAGCATCTTTTTCTTTTCTTAGTTTTAATTTTCTTATATTAATTTTTATATTTTTTTTCTTTCTTTTCTATCACTAATGATATTTATTATTTGTTTTTTTTTTTTTATAAGTCTCACCTCTAATTTATACATTCCTTGAAGTTATCGAATTTTTTTTATCCTTCCTTTTTGAGGTCACGCGTATGGGTTCATTGTGGGAGTTGACTAATACTAGATAATAGTCTTTCTTAAGATTTTTTGTTTGTTTAATTTTCTGGTGAAAAAATAATCAATTTTAGGTTAATTTAAGCAAAATTTTAAACCATTATTATAATTTTATGTATTAAAAAAATCTTGACATATATTAATTAATGTTTTAAGGGCATTAGTTAAGAAAATAAAAATGGTAAAAAAAATGATTGGATTTAGGTGAATTTAAGGAACTTCTAAACCATAATTATAATTTTATCTATTAAAAAAACCTTTAAGACATATATTAATTAGTGTTTTAATTAAGGACATTAGTTAAGAAAATGAAAATAAAAAGTATTTATTGCATGTATCAGATTATAAAAATTATTTAATGTTTACTTTTTAAGATGATAAAAAACATTTAATATACTATATTTAATGTTTCTTAATTATAATGTCTTAGGTTATTAGCGTCATTCATTAACCAAAATATCTCTTGCAGGTTATGTTTGACAAAAATAAAGTTTAATATATCAGTTCTTTGAATTATTTACAAATTTTTAATTAAGTTTTTAAATTAAAATTTTTATAATTAAATCCTTAATTTTTTATATTTTTTATAATTGAAACTCTACAATTAGATCTTCAAGTTGTTATTTATTTTTAGTTTTTTACAGTTTTAAGTTGTCATAAATTAACTTTAGGATCCAATTAACAAAAATATGAAAGATTGAAAACTCAATTATAAGTTTTTTAAATTTTGAGACCAAATTAAAAAAAAATTAAAAGTTAAAAGACCTACTAATGTATTAAAACCTACAGCTAATTAATAAGTTAATCAAAAGTTTAAATTTTGCATGTTAGTTGAGAGATGAAAATCGTTAAACTAATTAATTAATTTTAAATTTGATAAAATTAGTTATTCAACTAATTTATAAATATAAAATTACGTAAAAAGAGATGTTTATATAATTTTTATTTTGTCAATCAAAATGTATTTTTAAGTAATTATAATTTTAAGTTCTTTAGTTAATTTTTAACTATTGTCAGTTTTGTTTAAACATCAAATATTTTATTAAAAAAATTAAAATAAATAGTCTACATAGTTTAATAATTAAAATATGTGATATAATGTTAAAGGTTGAGGTAATTACCAGAGCTTTTAGTAAAGTATTCAGAAAAAAAATAAAAATACAATAATAAATTATAAATTCAAATGTTATTTTAAGTAACATATAAAAAACATTGTAAATTAATTTTTTAAATTTTATTTTATTCAAACACATTTATAAACTGATTAAATACACCATGATTAAGCTAACAAAGATGAACCCACTCCAAATCCTACAAATAAACAGAAGTGGAGAGCCTTTAAATTCTTTTTTTAACACTTTTTGTTATATCTCTTGTTTATTAGTCCATCCAAATATCATGTAGCCGTAAATTTTATTCAACAAATCGTTATTTATATGGGATTTACTGGGTAAAAGGTTTCTTTGTCTACTTAATTGATATTATGGGGTGGATCCCCCTGAGGAACCTTTTTCCCATACAGTGATTATGTGCTTAAAGCAAGGATCTAAGTACACATATGACTTGGCTGGCTCAACCTTGATCATTGGTAATATTAATGAATATGGAAAACAAAAATGAGTAAAATACACAAAGTGGAAATTGTACTTGCCAAAAGTTTCATCTCTGAAAGTTACTTGAAAATTGCAATCCAAAACGTTAGAGACCTAAATGCAAAAGTTAATCAAAAGTTACGAACAGTAAAACACCGATTCAAACTTCAGTTTATAACATAATGAATATAGACACAAAATG
The DNA here is from genome assembly GCA_025330945.1 of Mucuna pruriens. Taxonomy (NCBI): domain Eukaryota; kingdom Viridiplantae; phylum Streptophyta; class Magnoliopsida; order Fabales; family Fabaceae; genus Mucuna; species Mucuna pruriens. Next base: position 6,402,754 of record JAENHJ010000528.1, read on the forward strand.
AGTACCATTGTGCCACATCTTCCACAAGTATGTTTTTTATTTTTATTTTTTTTTCTTTTTCACATGTATGCTAATAATTACAAGTTGGAACATGAGAAATTCATACAGCATGGTGATCATAACAAATACCTGGGCGATAAAAGTGAAATGAATCCATACTAAAATTTCAGAGAACAACATGAAATCCTGTCTCGGCATTTATGTCCCACCTAAAAAAGAAAAATCGAGTCAGATCATGTGAGGTGGGCAATGATCCACGCTGACATAAAATTAGAAAAAAGAGTAATTGTTTGAGGGTTAAAAATTAAAGCCCATTATAGTGGCTTTTGAGAAGACTACCACAGAGAAAAAGAAAGACGTGCATGCGCGTACTAGCAGCAACGTGGAGAAAGAATTGACGAATGTTTTGGAGAGGAGGAGACAGAACATGTTTGGCCCAACTTTTTTTTTTTTATATACAGTAGAAGTTAGACATATAGGCTTTGAAATAAGTTTTTTAAAAAATAACGTATTTGATATGAAAAAACTAAGAATTAAGAAGTTTTTCAAAAATTATTTTAAAGAGTTTTTTTTTTGTAATATTTGATAAAATTAGCTGAAAAATAAATTAATAATTAAAAGTTGGTAGTTAGTAGGTTGGAAATTATTAAATTAACTTATTAAATTATAAGTGTTTGATAAATTGTACAGTGAAGTAGTTGATAAATGTGAAAGGATAGAAAAATATATATATATATATATATATATATATATATATATTATATTTTTATATATTTGTTTATTTTATTTTATGTTAATTGTAACATCCTAAAATTTATTTAATTATTTTAGAAATAAATTTCATTATTATTATTATCAATTTTATTTTAATTATTAATTGCTGCAGAAAATTATTTTATTAAATACTTGCATTTTGAAAATGAATTATTATTATTATTATTCTTCTTAATGATGACAGAAAATTAATTTAGTACTTAAATATTTACATTTAATTTTATTTTAATAGAGGACTTAATGATTTTATAAACTGATGAGACATTAATCTGAATTATTTTCATTTATTAATTTAATTAATTGAATTAATGAGGGGCTAACGGGCGGGTCAGGGTTAAAGCTACCCAGTTAGAATATTAGACAGTGGGCTAATCAGTCTACCTCAATTGGTGTTTTGCGCGTCAGACCTGTAAAGAGAGAGAACGCAGACCTGCAAGGAGGAGGGGTTAGGGTGTTCAAATCGTCCTAGAGCTGCATCAGATGATCACTGTTCTTCGCATCTAAGGTACGGGGAGATGAGTTCGGTTCTATGTGAATGCATGACTGTAAGGGTAGTGAGGGCAATCCCTAAGTCTCTCTAGTATCTAAATTCTCAAATTTGTTTGGTTATTATGTTCTAAAAATGTTTTAATCAGTAGAAAAGATTTGTCAATGTGTATCGTGATTTTGATTAACTTAATTGATAATGTAATTGGTTGCCTTTAGTGTGAAGGAAAATCTCTAGAGGGAATCCCAAAGGAACAAGAAGAATGACTTTGATGAACATGCTTTCTTCATTATGCTTCCAAGTATGCAGAGATGTCAGTTCTATCTCACTATTTGAGTTATTTGAGTTTCATTTACATAAGAAAGAGCAGTAGGGTCTTCCCTAAGGCCCTTATTAATAATTGTTATTGTATGGTGTCTTGTGGCAATTGAAGGGGATTAAATTCTTGGATTAATGTTTTGCCTTAATGTGATTTTCGTTTGAAATTGTATGGTTAATCGTCTTACTTACTTGATTCTCGTGGTTGTTCATGGTTATTCATGGTTGGGTTCAATTTGGGACTCTTGTGTGTAATAGGAAATTGGGTGGAATTCAATGATGTTTTATGTGCGTTTTTGTGCGTTCTTATAAATGATTTATGGTAATTATGGCTAAATTGATATGATTTTTGCATGATTATGGACTGTGTGAATGATATGAATTTTGAGAATGAGAATGTGAATGAAAATGCATTGAGCATGAACATGAGATGCATGAGAAGCTAGACGTGGCTATAATATTGTGGCCATATGTGGTGTTTAACAGGGACCCCTGACCAAAAGTAGTGTTTAACAGGGTGGACTAATGATGGGGGACATTCATATGCATGAGTCATAAGTGGTGTTTAACCATACTACACGCCGGCCATAGGTGGTGTCTAAGGGTTGTGTAGAATGTCTTCGCATGGACCATAGGTGGTGTTTAACTTGCGACACACTGGCCATATGAGGTGTTTAATGGTGTGACCATCATTAGTGATAACTAAGGGGATTGAGGAGGTTCGCTCATGGTGTGGAGTTCTGAATCGAGACTCTTAGGTGTGGTGATGAGCATATGCACTGTGCGAGCATGTGCATTTTGTAAACATGAATGAAATGTGATTGATTTTGAATGCGATGGAACGTGTGATTGATATATGAGTATTTGTTAATGGTTAGTAATTGGGCACGATAATGGGTGGGATTTGGGATACTATTTGCATTTATATATGATTGAATGTTATTTCTCACCGCACTCTAGGTGCCGAGTTTTAAAGAGGGAAGGTCTTACTCTGATTCGTGTGACATCGGGTTTGCGGTTTAGATCAACATTAATAATTTACGTGATAAATTTTTTTATGTGTACTTAATGTTTGAACATAATAATGACCATGTGAACCGTTTATCCTTAATACGAATTGAGTTTCCTTAGTTCTATATATTACCTTGTCTTCCTTTTTATGTATTTGATTATTTTAATTTAAGTATTCGGGGTAGAATGTTGTCACATTAATTAATATAGTAGTTAAAATATATTGAAGTGTTTTTATAAAAAATACTGAAGTATAATATTAAAAATAATAAAAATAAATAATGTAATGCTTAAAATAAAAATATAATATAAAAATAAAAGAATATATAATCTATCATAGAATAATAAATAAATATTATAATGATTAAAATAAATAATACAATATAAATATTTAAAAATAATAAATAATAAAATAAAATAAAATAAACTTATTATCTATTATTAACAATATATTATACAATAAAAGAACAAAAATAATAAAAAATTGTCTAATATAAAAAAGGGAAAACTAATAAAACCAAACTTTGAGTGGAATAAGAAAAACAAAACAAAAACAATAAAATATTGTCTTACATAGAAAATAATAAAAAGGTAATTTAATAAATATTTTAAGGACTAATAAGAAATAAATATGAAAAAAATTAAATTCTATTTAAAATATATTAATTGAAGTAGCGTCTACAAAATATTATAAATTTTTTAAAAAATATGGTTTAACAAATATTGTTTAAAAAAGTTAAACAAACTTTTTAGCTAATAATTAAAATGACTTGTCAAATGTAACAACTTAAATGTCATTATAGTCTTTAAGCAATTTGTAACTTCTCTAATTAGGAAGATTAATTTTAAGATAGTCCTTGATTAATTTATTTATGAAAATAACAACAATTTTTTCTTTATCGTAAAGCACATTAATCATCAAAATATAAAACTTAAATAACAAGTGACATGAAATCAAGTCAGTATTGTATATGTGGAAGTAATTTCTACCAAGTATGCCAAGAAAGGACCTTTGTCTTATGACACGTACATCTTTGCTGTGCAAAAGAAGGTAAATAAAATTGGGACTAATAGATGCCCAAAATAAAAAGGTAGACACATAAGAAACTAGAGATAGGATATACTAAATACCCTATAACTAGTCTCTATACAATTGACACTACATTATTATGATGATGGCAACAACGCAGGTGAAGGAACTCCAAGGCGTGGTAGATTTGGCCTTGAAGCTAGGAGTAGGATCAGTGGGGTCATGATGAGGAAAGTTGGCCATCTTAACTTTGGACATCTCCTTGGGAGGATTCCACATCAACTGAAGAGGGAAGAACATCTCCAGATGAGTGTGAAAGACGATAACATACCTTACGATCCCACTAGGATTGACCCTGAGGGGGCGACCACCTAGGACCCAAGTTTAGTAAGGGCCTAAATTTTTTTAAAAAAAAGTTATATTATTATGTGGTAATTTTTTAAATTTTTTTATTAATTTTATAAATATTTAAATCTATTGTTTTCAATATCATGTTTCCTTTTCTTTATTTAAAATGTGAAATATGATTATAAAATATTTTTGTTGTTATTTTTTTCTTCTAATATGTTATGTTTGTAAGTTTATGTTAAATGAATTTTTAGTTTACTGTGACATATCAAAAAATGGCTATATATGTAATTTTGTCCAAACTTTCTGTTATTATTATTTTTCAACTAAATAAGAAACACAAACTAAAAGCAGAATTATAAAGAAATCTATTTCCATATTATAAATTAAAATGCATAACTTAGATAGTGAAGCTTTTACTCTCAATTAGAGAATTTTATCATCCTTTCTCTTCTCTTTATATTAAACTACTCTCAATTATCTTTACATCTTAATTTATCTCAAACACTCTCAATATATATATATATATATATGTGTGTGTTTGTATATATAATTTTCTTAATTGCCTATTTGTTTTAATTTAAAAATAGATTTATATCATAATTTAAATTATTTTTATAAATTATTTAATATATTATTGTCATCTCCCCATAGTACCACACACGTGTCATGTTGTATCCTCCATTACTCTATCTAGTCCCACCCCGAACGTCCTTGAAGTTTATACAAAAGAAGCCTGAGAATATTGTCACCATTGACGTCTCCAGATGCCTTGACATATGCTCCCACGAACATGTAGTTTAAATCATCCTAGTTGTATACATACACCATACAACGTAAGGACAAGCTATAGCAAAAATAATCATAAATATAACAATAGAACAATCATCATAGTCATAAAAAAGAGACCTCATCCCTTCAACACTGACAAGCATTAATCAAAAATATAATAATCAACATGGCCATTCGTATACACACGTACACATGTGTATATGTGTGTGTATATATATGTATATATATATATATATCAAGTTACTTTAAGAGTGATTCTAAGATAGTTGCTTCCCATTAATTTTCTTGCAATCTAACATATAAGTTTGTTACTCATTAGAACCATTAGATTACAAAAAATAAATGGTGAAAATAGAGAGTAACTTGATTCCTCCTTTTATATATATATATATATATATATATATATATATATATATATATATATATATATATATATATATATATATATATATATATATATATATATATATAATATTATTACTGCTGCTACTTCATGGAGATTTATAAGTTGCACTATCACTTCTATCACTAGCATACCATGGTTTCAAATTTGCAATACAAAAATCTCCTGTGGAATGTGTCTGTCCATCTATCCTCAAGGCTCACCGTGCCTCATTCCTTCTCTCTAACATTGGTTGTGAGTCTATCTCATCATAATAACCTAACAACTTACGTGCCTACTCGTCAATAGTGTCCTTAAGGGACTTGATAATAGTGTTGAAACTCTATCAAAACCACTGGATTTCTCTTATTTTTGTAGTGTAGGGGACTAATATAGGTTGAATCTCTCTGGGACACAATCATGTAATGCCTTAATCTTGTTGAACAAGAACCAAATTAGTATGTAAAATAGGGTTTGTATGTAAAACAAAATTATGCAAGAAACTAAAATTATGCAAAACAGAATTATGAGATTATGAAATGCAGAGCAAAAATAGAATGTAATCAAATTATGGAACATCAATCCAAGGATCCAATCACGTTGTTTGTTATCACAGTTCTAATAAGAGTGCAAATTCATATCAACCAAAAATTCATTAGATAATCATCTAACATTCATCCATACAAATTGATATCACAATTGCAATCCCTAATTAGCATAAATTCAAGCACTTAATTAGTTGATTTACGTTATTAATTGATTATCTAATATAGCATAATCCAAAACTTCAAATAAAATCATAATCATGAAAACGGATCAAGAATTAAAAAGAAAATATAAGCATAATAGAATTTGCATAAGGAAAATTCAAGAACTCAAACCTAACTACAATCATGGAACCTTGAATTGACAAAAGAGCCTAGCCTTCCATAGCAATCATCACATAAAAACACAGCAAAATACAAAGCAAAAATGAAAGGGCAGATGAGAGAAAACTTGTGATCCAAGAAACCTCCTAAACTAAGTGTGAAAGGTCCCAAAAATGTCTAACAAACAAATTAAATTGTAACTAACCCAAATCTAACTATTACATGCTCTAGATACTAATGAAGGTGGTCTGGGCCAGAGGAATTTGCAGCCTAAAGGCCCACCAACCAAAATCCCTAAATAGGACCAAAATATACAAAGAAAGGTCCAGTAGAGTGGATGCAAAGACCACAACTTCATGAGGAATTTTAACACTAAAGATAGTAAAATTGGGTTGATCCAAAAATAGAAAAGTTATAGATATTTGTCTTAACTTTCCAGAGCCACAAAGATTGTCCAATTTGGAGGTTTGTAGCTCCAGATATGATCTGCATAAAATAGAAACATCATAGTGAGAATTAAATCCGAAAATAAGCAAAGATTATCAAAGATTAGCAAAGATTAGCAACTAAATCCAACTAAATTCAATTAAATCCAATTAAGTCCAATAACTCAAGACTTAACAAATGTATCAGTATTAACCATAAAATGATGTCAAATATGCCATATCAGGACTCAACATATCATAAAAGTGATTTTAAAATCACTTTAAGGATTCTTGAACAACAAATACTAACCGCATGTATCTACCATCTCATCATGGTCACTTTTAAGACAAGTTGAAACTTACTTTAATAAGGAATGATTGATAGTGCATTTTTAAGATACTTAATAGTAACTTATGCTAGACATATTTGATATCATTTTACGATTAATATTGATACATTTATTGAGTCTTGGGTTATTGGACCTAATTGGATTTAGTTGCTAATATTTCTTATTTTTATATCTAATTCTCATTATGGTGTTGTTGTCTTTTGCAGGTCATATCTAGAGCTATAAATCTTCAAATTGGACAATCTTGGTGGCTCTAAAAAGTTAAGATAAAGATATACAACTTTTATATTTTGGCTCAACCTAGTTTGAACATCTTTAGTGTCAAAATTTTGTATGAAGTTGCGGCCTTTGCACCCACTTTATTGGCCTTTATTTGTATATTCTTGCCCAATTTTGGGACTTTGGTTGATCGGCCTTTGGGCGGTGAATTCCTCTGGATTCCATATCATCTTCCTTAGCATTCTTATAGTTAGTTAGTGGTTAGTTAGAATTCAGTTAGTCAGTTTTAGGGACTTTTCACACTTAGTTGAGGAGGTTTCTTGGGTCACAAGTTTACTCTCTTCTCTTTCATTTGGCTTTTTATTTTGTTGCATTTTTTTGTGACGATTACCATGGAAGACTAGTCTCTTTTGTCAATTCAAGGTTCTATGATTGTGGTTAGATTTGACTTCTCGAATTTTCCTTACGCAAATTCTATTATGCTTCTCTTTTCTTTCCTTTTCTTTCCAATTCTTGACCAGTTTTCATGATTATGATTTCGTTTGATGTTTTGGATTGTGTTATGTTAAGTAATCAATTAATCACCTAAATCAACCAATTAAATACTTAAATTCATGTTAATAAGGGATTGTGATTGTGATATCAATTTGTATGGATGAATGTTAGATAATTATCTAATGAATCTTGAGTTAATATGAATCACTCTTATTAGAACTCTAGTAACAAACTGCATGGTTGGATCCTTGGATTGGTGTTACATAATTCTACTTAATTCAATTCTATTATTTATATTACAACTATGTTCTATTCTACATAATTTTATTTTCTACATAATTTTATTTTACATACAAACCCTCATTTAACATTTCAATTGATTCCTGTTCAACATAATTAGGTATTGTATAATTGTATCCTTAAGAGATTCGACCTAGGTTAGTCTCTACACTACAAATATAAGGGAAATATAAGAGAAATCTAGTGTTTTTGATAATGTTTTGACACTAATATCAATGATTTATTGTCCATACCCTCAAGAGTAAAGTAAACCATTTTACTCCTTCAAGAAGCATTCTATCTTTCATGATAATAATATTCCACATCTTATGCCATTATATTATGATTGCATTTTCAAGCTTTTAACCCAACCTACCCTATATTCATATTTTTATAACATAATTCACAAATTTTTAGAAGGCATAGTTCATTTCTCATACAAATTTTTTAACTTAAATATTTTCTCATTGTTAGTGAAATTCACCTATCGAGAGGGATAGCTCACTAATAAGTGTGTTTTTAGTCGTCTTACTCGCCTCAAATAAATACTAAAGCTAACTATAGTATAGCTAAACCTTAGGTCGATTCTCTTAAGGACACAGTGTGTTAAATTATGACTAAGTGTAGAAATCAGAGTTTGTGTAGATAACACTAAGTATTGCATAATGCCGACTTGATGTCAGTTGGTCGGTATGTGAAAATGCCAACTTGGCCTTAGCGATGCTAAGGCCGGCCTGCTCTCGGCAATTCGGTCTCAACTAACAGGGAACTGATCTGGTTTTGGCCGAGAGTAACTTAGACGCAACGGAGTCGGACTGACTCGATCTCAGACTCTGGAAAAGCAATAAAAGGGGGGTTTTATGTTGAAGAGCAGGAAATAAACTAAGTGCAAAAAAATAAGCTAAGTTATTCTATACTAACTACTGTACCAATTCGGAAATTAACACACAACAGTGTACCATTCTTTCTTAGAATTATACTCTGGATCAACCTTAGATTCTTATGACAATCACTGAATGTTTGTCCATTACCATATCAAAGATTTACATAATCGCTATCTCATTAGTTGGCAGGAAGTATGTACTTGGTTGATTTTAGGTTCTCTACCTAATCAGATTATCAAACTAGTTCCAATCAGTCCTAGTCTAATGTGATCTACCTCTAACAATGTGGAATCACGACAAAGTTAAAGTAGATTAAAGCACAGGTGATATAATCAAAGTCAGAATTGCAAACCAGTTATATTATTGAAAACATAAGCAAATACAAAGGTGAGAATTCAGCATTTTCCGCCTTCCATGACGATCACTAGTGGAATGCGTCAGCTATACCGAGCTATCACCTCCAACAGCTTCCAGCTTCCTAAATCCTGATCTTGTACCTCTTCGATCGAGAGAGACACCTTACTGAAGCTTCGTGTACCACTGTGCTAGCTTGGGACGCCTGCAATCGCTAACGGTGCTAGGTCTAGAATTCCATTATTTTTCTACCCCGATGACATAGCCTAGCATGCTTTATTTATACACAAGCTGGACAGTTGCGGCGCACCTTAATCCTAACAGATTAAAAAATTGAATTACTAATTACAGATTTCTCAATCCTAGGAGATTACAGATTTCTTCAATCCTAGGAGATTACATATTCCTTGATCCTATCATAATCATATCCGCATTGTAGATTCCTAATTTCTATCATAATCATATCTGCATTGCAGATTCCTTAATTCTAGCATAATCATATTTGCATTACAGATTTCTTAATTCTAGCATAATCATATCTTCATTATTGCCAGAGTGATTTTAGCCACTGAAGTCTAGGCTTACTTAGTAAATAAAGCCATAAAAACCTTAGTGTATGTTTTAGTCGCTCAGCCAATTAACAAATAAGTCACAAAGACTTAGTTTCCTAAGGCCTCACACATCTTGCTTAGTAAGGCTAAATCCTTGCTCAATTAAGGGACTCACAGAAAGCACCCAAAGTTCTCACCTCGTTTTTGCCTAACAAGTGGGATGACTTTGTTGGAACATAAGCCTATGCATCCAAAATGATCCAAGTATTTTGATGATAACAAATATTATGGAAATTGATAATATATTATGATTAATCACTGTTCTTTGTATTTTAAAAAAAACTGTAGGTTATTAGAGTTAAAGGTTAGAACGCATCCATTTAAGGGAAACTGACTTTAAAAGAAGTTCATCTACTACGTCCATATGAAGCTCGTTATCCATAGACACACTCATTGTACAAAAGGAAGTACTCAAACATGCTTAGTGTCCATAAAACCACTCATCATCTAAAGGATATTCCAAGTGTTCATAACAAGACTCATTGTCTAAAGGAAGTACTCAAACATTCTTAGTGTCATAAATTCACTCACATTATTTCGATGTAGGTCGCAAGAGCAGTACCAAATTGAGGCAAACTTTGAATACTAGATATGACCTCAAAATAACAAAGGTAGGTCGACCAGTAAGACGATGGTTGTCCAAAGGACATATTTTGTGTCCATGGAGAAGTTCTCCGTCCAAAGGATGTTCTCAGCATTCATAGAGGAATTCAACATCCAAAGACGCAGTCAAGGATCCATTGAAGAATTCAATGTCCTAAGATCTTCCTGCCGCCCAAAGAAGAGATCATCCAGAAAGTGGAATGATTATAGTGTTCCAATCAAGAAGAATCTCTTGTGAAAATGTAAAGTGTTATTTATCTTGCTTATCTTGTCGTATGAATTCTTTCATTCGTATAAATAGTTGATTATATAAATCCAACATTCAAATGTCTATCTAATATATTGTTTAAAAATGTGTTAAGCTTTTAGATTGACGAAGAACAACAATAAAAGTTTTATAATACAAGTCAAATCTGATAAAAGAAAGCCCAAATTATGAGTCTATTTAAAAGGAACCAATAGAAGCTTCCTCACTCATCAACAGTAGATAACATGTAGAATTAAGAGAAAAATAGTTTTTTCCTGACACAACCTTTCTTTATGTTCAAAAAAAGAGGAGTCTTTGTAGAAGTACTACAAGAAGTAATCAAGTAGCATTTAATCTAGATTCAACCACTCTTCATGCAAAAAGTAACATTCAAATTTTTACGTGCTATATAAAGGGATCTATCAAGCTCAAAAAAAAAAGGAGTAATTGAACTACAATGCATTCTATCAAGAAAGAAAAAACACTTTCTTATGCTTTAGATGATTGTCTTGTAAAACTTTCTTTGTGAAACAAAGTAAAGATTGTGCTTTGTATTATGTGGATTATTCTTTTGTAAAAACTCTACTGAGTTAGTGTAATAGCCTGAAGAGGCTATGTGTTGAAGAATATTGAATTTCTTGTAATCAAGTAGATTACAAGAGTTGGAATACCTAGAGAGGTAGAAAATACTTGTTTGTAAGTTAGGTAGACTTAGTGAAATTTATTTGTATTAAAGTGACTAGACATAATTATGTTGAAAGAGTGAACCAGTATAATCTTTGTATATTTTTCTCTCTTACCCTACACTTTTTTTTTTATTTCTGCACTCCTTTCGATGGTCATATCAAATTATGTTTTTAAATCCCTCAGTTTTGCAAAAAACTTTCAAAAATCACACACACATACAATTTAGTCCTCCTTCCATGTTATATTTTCCTTTAACCGATATTAGAGCTCTAAGGGTTGAGCATTTAATAGTGCAAGGGAAATGATCCTGAAAGCTATTAAAGGCCAAAACTATGGCTACTGGAAACAAAGAATGATGACATTCTTTGATGCATGTCACATTGACATGTGGGACGTAGTTGAAAATGACAATTATATATCTACCAATAAAAAAGAGTAGAGATTTCAAGATCTTTGTGGAACAAAGAATAGAAGACAAGGTACCTTCTAAAGTCAAAGGCTAGAAACTTTCTCATATGTGCATTAACAGAATCAGAATATGAGAAAGTCCATAGTTGCAAGTTGTCCAAAGAAATGTGAGACACTCTTGCTCTAGCTTTCAAAGGTACATATCAGGTAAGAGACTCTAAAATTAGCATGTTAGAACACAAATATGAATTGTTTAAAATGGAAGGTAATGAAACTATTGATATAATGTTTGGAAGATTCCGAACAATTATTAATAATCTTAGATCACTAGGAAAAACTTATGATAATTACAATCACATAACAAAAATTTTGAGAAGTTTGTCTAGAAGATGGAGACCACAGGTCATAGCCTTAAGAGCATCCAAAGGCCTTAAGAAGCTTCCCATGGAAGAACTTTTGGTTACACTCAAAGTTCATGAGATAAAGATAAACAATGATAGGGGGCAACAAAAAGGAAAGTCCATAGCCCTCAAAGCTTAATAGGCTCCTAAAGGTTCAACGTCCAAAGCCTTCAAGGCAAAGGAATCATGTGGAAACACATCAGACGAAGATTGTTATGATGAGGATCAACTCTTCATTTCAAGGAAGATCCAATCTATGTGGAAGCACAAGAGAAGACTAAAATGGAAGAACAACTTCAGGAAGCACACCAAGGAAATGAAAGATAAGATGCAGGTGGTGTGTTACAAATGTAAGAAGCCAGGATACTTCAAATTCAAATTTCCTAACCTTGAAAAGGAGGAAGAGAAGGAGAAGAAGAAACTATTCATCAAGAAGAAGAAAAACATTGATAATACACAATTTATACCCCTTATAAGGTCTTTAGATGGGTAGAATAAACTATAATTTGGAGTTAAGAATCTTGTATTAGTTAAGATTTAGATTTCCAAGGTTAAACTAGAGAGCAAGTCTTGTTTTGCAAGTCAAAAGAGAAGTTAGACGAAATCAAAAACATCCCAACTAAGGCTGGATGCATCCTAATCAGATGAAGCCGACTCTATCATTAGTAGTCAGATGCCGACTCCTGTAGAGTCGAATTCATGCACAAGGGATATCCACATGCCGACTCTAGAATCGGATGCTGACCTCAAAGAAAATGCCGACTCCCATCAAGAACCGGGTCCATCTCGACATCAAAAGACCGACTCCATTACGGCAGATTCAAGCATGTGTGTAAAATGTAATTTAACACGTGGTAGTTAGGAAAGTTTGTTAGAATAGTTATTTCAGTTAAATTTTTTATAGTTAGGCAGTTAAATCCATTACTTCAGTTAATACAGTTATAGAGTTAGTTAGCTAGTATTTATATAAATAGGGATGAATAGATAAGTTCTAAGGTTAGCACATATTATCGATAAACACGCATTATATGCTCGTATACACCTTTATTTCCATTTCAACACCTTTGTTCAATGGTGCTTCAGTGGCGTTCATTCAGGCTCGAGTGAACGTAGAGCAGAGTTCAAGCTGAGCAGAGTTGCTAAAGGGGACTGACTAGGAATCTAACACACTTTAGAGGGTACGACCTCTCATGTTCGTTGTTCTCCTTTGGTTGAACATTGCAGCTACTATGGCGGTCGTCGTGGGAAGCTGATCACCATCTTTTCCCTTGAATCCATCCTTGTATCGGTATTTTGACTAATCAATGTATGAATATGTTTCTTTGTACTTGTATGTTTATAATTCCTGTAGGTTAATCTGTTCTTGTTTTTGTTACATTTGTGCATGATAAGAATAGACCATACTAGATAAGGGTCTGGCTAGAACCTACCTAAGCAATATTATAAGTAATCTTTAGATAACCTACGTCAACCACAAGCTTACTCCCTACTAACTTGAGGCTGCAATTGTGTAAGTGCTTAGTCAATAATGGACGAATGTTAGGTGGTCGCCTTAGAAAATAGGTTGGCGAGAAAACACTTGCATGCTAGGAATCTGAAATAGAACCATTGTATTGATCCCATTGTACCTAGTACGTTAAATATATGTTTAGTAGCTTTAGATTGTCTTTACATTGTAGCCTTTCGTTTACTTTCCTAGTTAGACAATTAACTTCATGCAAATTTACTTCCAGCACTTTACTTTTCTGTCAAAACCCCCCATTTACATTTACTTGCCCGAGTCCACATCCTACAGAACTAGTTTAGGAATCTCTTTTTAGTCTTGCACTCTAGAAATACAAGAACCACGTGTCCTTGAGAAGAATAACCTAGGTTGACCCTGTACTACCTTAACATAGAAAAAATCTAGTATTTTGATAAGAGAAGTGACAACATTCTTCAAAGACTTATCAAACCTCATGGCTACTTGAGAAGATCTTGACCTCTCATCCTCAAAAGATGAAGATGGAGAAGCCAACTTATGCTTAATGGCAGACACAACATCTAAAGATGAGGATGATGAAGAGGTAAATTTCATAAGCTTAGAATATTTACAAATAGTCTATCAAGAACTTCTTTCAAATTCCTCAACACTTTCTCTCGGATACAAAGAACTAAAAAGAAAAATTTCAAAATTGACCAAAGATTTTGAATCCTTGGAAAATAAAATTGTATCTAATAGAGCATTTTTTAGGCACTTAGTAGTGATTTATTCTAGACATATTTGACATCATTTTATGGTTAATATTGACACATTGGTTGAGTATTGAGTTATTGAACTTAATTGGGTTTAGTTGCTAATTTTTGCTTATTTTCAAACTTAATTTTCATTACGATGTTGCTATCTTGTGTAGGCCATATTTGGAGTTATAGACTTCCAAAATTGAACGATCCTTGTGGCTTTGGAAAGTAAAGACAAAGATCTACAATTTCTCTCTTAGGCTCAACCCAGTTCGACCTTCTTCAATGTCAAAAGTAAGTCTATGTGAAGTTGTGGCCTTTGTACCCACTCAGTTAAGCCTTTCTTTGTATATTCTGACCAAATTTTGGGACCTTGGTTGATGGGCATTTGGGCTATAAATTTCTCTGTCCCAAACCACCTTCCTTGGCATTTGGAGCATGTAATAAATTGTAGTTGGTTAGTAGGGTTAGGGGAGACGTTTTTAGATTTTACACACTTGGATTTAGAAGGCTTCTTAGATCACAAGTTTCCTCTCTATTCTCTCTCCTATCTCCTCTTCTAGGTTTTCTTTGGTTTTGTGCTGCGTTTTTTATGATGAATGCCTTGGAAAGCTAAAATCTCTTATCAATTCAAGGTTCCATGATTGTGGTTAGGTTTGAGTTCTTGAATTCTTTATTATGAAAATTCTGTTATACCTCTCTTTTCTTTCCAATTCTTGACCCGTTTTCATGATTATGATTTCGCTTTAGGTTTTGGATTGTGTTAAGTTAGGATTGATCTAATCAAGGTTAGATAATCGATTGATCACCTAAAATCAACTAATTATATGATTGAATCTATGCTAATTAGGAATTATGATTATGATCTGTAAGGACAAATATTAGATGATTATCTAATGAATCTTGGATTGATGTGAATTTGCACCCTTATGAGAAATGTGATAACAAAACTACATAATTGGATCCTTTGATTAGTGTTACATAATTTTGTTTAGCATTTCGTTTGCTGCATAATTATGTTTACACACAAACCTCCATTTTTAGCATTTAATTTGATTTCTTTTCAACAAGATTTAGGCATTGCATTATTGTGTCATTAAGAGATTTGACTTAGGTTAGTCCTTATACTGCAAAATTAAGGAAAAATCTAGTGATTTTGATAGTGTTTCAACATTATTATCAAATTGGTACTGTTGTTGGGGGACACAAGTTGTTGTGTTCTAATGTTATGATATTTTATTTTTTTATTTCTTTATTATTGTTGTTGTTGTTGTTATTATTATTACTATTATTATTATTATTATTATTATTATTACTATTATTTATTTTATACATAGATTGTTTGCATGAATAGTTTACACTTCTTTTTGTGTTTTTTTATAAAAATTATAGTGGTAGTAGTTGTAATAGAAAGTCTAGTATAGTGAGTGGTATATCAATTTCTTTATTTTATTTTTATGATTTTTAAAAATCACAAAAAAATCATAAATACATTATATAATGTCAATGTGGTGTTAAATTTTTTGTCAATTCTGTTGTTTTCTACTATTTTTTGTCATTGTTTCTATTAATCTATTTGTGGTATATGACTACGAGTATCCTGATAAATTGCATGCTTGTGATCCAGAAATAGATAGGACATTACGTAGATTGTTAAGAAGTCCAAGGAGTAGTGAATTAGTTAATAATAGTAGTGCTTTTGCATCTGATTCTGGTATTCTTATATCTAATAGTGCTGATTTTGATTTTAATAGTGCTAATTTTGATTCCGATTTTGGTGTTGATACATCTCAATTTAGTATGGATAATATGACTGATAATAACACAACCTTGAAGGAGTTGGCTACACCTGATATTATGTGCTAACCTTGGTGTATTTGATATCCTGAATTGGAACAAGCTTAATCATTTGAGCTTAAGTCTAAACTAATCCATTTGTTATCTCAATTTCATGGTGTTGCAGCTGAAGATCCTCATAAGCATTTTAAGGAGCTCCATGGTGGAAGAAATTTAATTTTCAATATGGCAGGTAATACAAATCCTCATTTTTACATTCAAATTGGTTTCTGTTCAACAAGGTTAGGCATTACATGATTGTGTCCTTGAGAGATTTAACCTAGGTTAGTCCCTAAATT
The DNA here is from genome assembly GCA_025330945.1 of Mucuna pruriens. Classification (NCBI taxonomy): domain Eukaryota; kingdom Viridiplantae; phylum Streptophyta; class Magnoliopsida; order Fabales; family Fabaceae; genus Mucuna; species Mucuna pruriens. The sequence continues at coordinate 6,419,083 of JAENHJ010000528.1, forward strand.
GCAAAATTAAGGCAAATCTAGTTATTTTGATAGTCTTTTGACACCATTACCAAATTGGCTCTTAAGAAAGAAAATGAAAAGTTGAAATAACAACAAACCGAAAACTTATCTAAAGTCAACACTTCTAAAGTAATTGAATCTATTGACCTTAGACAAAGTCTAGCCAAATTTGTAAATGGTGTAGAAAATTTAAACAAGTTGCTGAAATACAGCATAAGCCCACATGACAAATCCGACTTAGATTTTGAAAAGGAAAAGGAAATAAAAGAAAAATCAAATATTCACTTGTCAAATTATAGAAAGTTTGGACGTAGATCCTATGACTACAAAGAGCGTTTAAAAGGATCGTCCAAACCTTCAAGGACTAACCCAAAAGGATCCAAGAAAATTTGTGTATTTAAAACAATGATTATTCTTATTGCATATATGTTTAGCAGCAGGAAGAAAACCCCTGTCATGGTACTTGGATAGTGGGTGCTCATGACACATGATGGGCGAAGAGTCTATGTTCCAAGACCTCCATCCAAAGGAAGAAGGATGGGTTACCTTTGGAGGTAATTGGAAAGGTAAGATATAGTTGGCATTGGAAGGATTAGTAAGCATCCCTTCCTGCCCATAGACAATGTTTTATGTGAAAGGATTGAAACACAATCTACTGAGCATAAATCAATTGTGTGACAATGGGTATGATGTTTGTTTTAATAAGGGAGAATGCATAATCAAGGACTATAAAGGTTCTATAATAGTTTCTGTTAAAAGACCAAACAATCTGTATAAGATTGATTTGGCAGACTTGACCAATCAAATTTAACATGTCTGATATTCATAAATGATTAATGGATGACACAAGAAACATGGTCATGCAAGCTTGAGACTTATATCCAAGCTAAAAAAGCATAACCTCGTGAGGGGTCTATAAAACCTTGTATACAAAGCTAATCTATTATGTGATGCTTGTCAAAAGGGGAAACAAATTAGAGGTTCTTTTGAGTCCAAAAACGTTGTTTCTATCTTTAGATCCTTGGAATTGTTACATATTGATTTGTTTGGGCCTACCATAACAACCTCATTAGATGGAAAACATTATGGACTACTAGTAGTAGATAACTATTCTATATGGACACGGGTTATGTTCCTTGCCTACAAGGATGAGTCTTTTAAAGTCTTCTCCATATTATGCAAATGTATTCAAAATGAAAAAGGTTTTACTACTGCTTCTATCAGAAGTGGTCATGGGGGAGAATTTGAAAATGAAAGTTTTCTACAATTCTATGAAGAACATGGAATTCATCATAATTTTTCCTATCCAAGAACTCCTCAACATAATAGTGTTGTGGAAAGGAAAAATATATCTCTTCAACAAATGATCAAAATAATGTTGAATGATTTTAACACTCCTAGATACTTTTGGGCAGAAGTTGTTAATACATCCTGTTATTTTTAAAATAATATATATATATATATATGACTCGTTCTGAAAAAGACTCCCTATGAATTGTGGAAAGGTAGACAACCTAACATTTTTTATTTTCACCCTTTCAGATGTGATTGTTTTATTTTAAATAATAAGGACAACATGGGTAAGTTTGATCCTAAATTTGATAAGGGAATATTCTTTGGATACTCAACATCGTTCAATGTATATAGAGTCTATAACTCTAGGGTTTTATTTCCACCCTTTCAAATGTGATTGTTTTATTTTAAATAATAAGGACAACTTGGGTAAGTTTGATCCTAAATCTAATAATGGAGTATTTATTGGATACTTAACAACATCCAAAGTATATAAATTCTATAACTATAGGACTTTAAAAGTTGAAGAATTCATACATGTGAAATTTAACGATTTTAAGCTTGAAAAATAATTATAAGGACTAATTGAACCTTTTGCAGAGTTAAATATCAAAGAGTTGTAGACAACGTCCTCAAGGTTTAGACAGATGAAAACCTCAAGGTTTGGATGATGAGCCAAAAATAGACAAGGTTGAGACATCCTCGAGAAACTAATAGATGAAAATCTACCATCTTGAGCAACAGATCCTTGGACACATTGAAGATAGAGTCAAAACTCGATCAACCTTCAAAGACCAAGCTCAAATGACTCTGCTCTCAGAATTTGAACCCAAGAATGTAGAGGAGGCTCTATTAGACGACAAATGGATACTCGCCATGCAAAAGGAACTAGATCAGTTCCAAAAGAATGACGTATAAAAGCTGGTCTCACCACTAAATGACAAATCCATCATTGGTACAAAGTGGATATCGAGGAACAAATTGGACAAGAATGGTAAGGTTGTGTGATAAGCGGGTTTTTAGTTGTCTTACGCGCATCAAATAAAACTAAATCTAACTATAGTATAGTTAACCTAGGTCGATTATCTCAAGGACACAGTGTGTTCAGATTGTGCTAGGTGTAAAAATCAGAGTTTTGCAGAACGCTAAGTGTTGTGAAATGCTGACTTGGCCTCGACGACGCTAAGGCCGACTCGCTCTCATCAACCCAGTCTCGGCTAACAGGGAACCGATATGGTTTCAGCCAAAAGTAATTTAGACGCGCCGGAGTCGGACTGACTTGGTCTTGAACTATGGGAAGCAGTAAATAGGGGGGTTGTGTTTTAGTGCAAGAAAATAAACTAAGTATTGAAAGTAAACTAAACTAACTAATCTACTGTACTGATTCGGGAATCAGAAACACATCACAGCTTACCATTCTTACTGGGAGTTATATTCCGAATCAACCTTAGATTCTTACGACAACCGTTGAACATTTGTCCACTGCCATACCGAGGATTTACACAATTGCTACCTCATTAGTTGGCAAAGAGTATGCACTTGGTTGATTTTAGGTTCTCTACCTAATCAGATTGTTAAACTAGTTCCAACCGGTCCTAATCTAACATGATCTACCCCTAACAGTATGTCACGGCAAAATTAAGAGTAGAATTAAAGCGCAGGAATTATAAAGAAATTCAGAATTACAAGCCAACTGTATTTATTGATATACCAAACCAAATACAAGGGTGAGAAATCAGAGTCTCCAGACAGTCCGCCTTCCACGACGACCGCCAATGGAAGAACGATAGTGATGCACTAATGGTGGCCAGACATTGAGGTTTTCGTCCAACAGAATGCGTCGGCTATACCGAGCGATCACCTCTGAAGGCTTCCAGCTTCCCAAATCCTGGTCTTGTACCTCCTCGACCGAGAGAGACACCGTATTGAAGCTTTGTGTACCCCTATACTAGCTTGGAGTGTCTGCGATTGCTGACGACGTTAGCTCTAGATTCTGCTGAAAATTCCACACCTAAAGACAAGCTGGATAAATCTAAATCTAATCCTAATAACAGAAATTCAAATCCTAAAGATTCCAATTCAAGTTACAGATTACAATCTCCTTAATCTTAGGAGTTTCCCAGTTTCCTAATTTCTAGCAGAATCATATCTGCATTCCTAATTACCTGAATTACAGATTCCTTGATCTTAGCAAATCATATCTGCATTCTTGCTGGAGTGATTTTAGGCGAGATTTTCGTCACTGATGTCGGCTTGACCGGGAGCGCTGGACTGGCCGGCATGTTCCCGGCTTGGGCCGAGATGACTTGGGCCTGCAAAACAAGTCTTAACCTTTTGTTAGTTAAAAAAAAACTCATTTTAGCACAGATTTGTATTTCTTCTGTTTTTAGGCCTATAATTCAAATCTCGATTAAGACAAGACTTTTAATCATTAAGCATTCTTAACAACACCCATCTTAAACCCTTGTGATGTGTATAAAATACGACTCATCATTGTGCATAATAAAGTAAGGTTAGTAGCATGAGGCTATTCTTAGTATAAGAGAATAGACTTCACTGAAACTTTTGCTCCTGTAGCTAGACTAGAAGTCATTCATATTTTGATATTATTTACAGCTCATCATAATACAAGATTACATCAAATGAATGTCAAATGCATTTTTTTGAATGGTATAATAAATGAATAAGTTTTTGTGAAACAACCATCCGATTTTGAGAGTGATCTTTTTCTAAATCATGTTTTTAAATTGAAAAATACACTATATAGGCTTAAGCAAGCACCACATGCTTGGTATGAAAAACTAAGTTCATTTCTTATAAAAAATGGTTTTTAAAGAGGAAAAGTATATGCTACTCTATTTTGGAAGAATTATGATTCATATTTTATAATTGTGTAAATTTATGTAGATGACATAATATTTTTTGCTACCAATGACTCTCTCTATGGAGGATTTTCTAAGTTAATGTAAAAAGAGTTTGAGATGAGCATGATGGGAGAATTAAAATTCTTTCTTGGATTGAAAATTAAGCAAGCAAAAGATAGAATTGATATCCACCAAACTAAATATGTCAAGGAGTTACTCAAAAAATTCAATATTGAAGATTGTAAAACAATGTCAACTCCAATGCACCTAACATCAATCTTAAGTCTAGACAAGATGGATAAAAAAGGTAGATCAAACATCATACAAAGGTATGATTGGCTCCCTATTTTGTTTAATTGCCTTTACACTAGATATAATGTTTAATGTATGTTTGTGTGCACGTTTTCAATTTGATCCAAAGGAATCACATGTTACAGTTGTTAAACGTATTTTTAGATACCTAAAAGATACTACTAATCTTGGCCTATGCTTTAAGAAATTTGATAAGTACAGATTGAAAGGCTACAATGATGCTGATTTTGCTGGAGATAGAATAGAAAGAAAAAGTACTAGTGGAGGATGCGAGGATGTGACTTCATTGGAGCTAATCTAGTATCTTTGTCAAGTAACAGGCAAGGTATTATAGTACTCTCCACAACAAAAGCAGAATATATCTCAACTGCACAATGCTACTCACAGCTTTTGTGGATCAAGCATTAATTGGAGGATTATCACAAAATTGAGAGTAACATTCTTCTTTTTTATGATAATACTACTACAATTAATTTATCTAAGAATCGTATTTTGCGTTCTCATGCTAAGCATATAGAAGTTAAACATAATTTCATTAGGGATTATGATTAGAAAGAGATTTTAGATTTAAAATTCATTAGTACTGAAAATTAGTTGGCTGATATCTTTACAAAACTTCTTCCCTGAAGATAAGCTCGTCTATATAAGGAACCTTCTTTGTATGACTTTTATTCTTGAATGAAGTTTAAAATCATATGGCTTAGGTATCCATAAATTGTGTGGCCATAATGTATGCATCCATAGCATGTGCGTCTATACTGTATTCGTTCATAATCACTTCATCCATTGCATATTTGCATCTTTCTTGTTGACAAGCTGAGTCAATGCATTTTATTTATCCTTTTTTAACCTTTGTAAATTACAAATGGCAATATCTTTGTATCACTAAATGATCTTTTTACCGCCACTATTTTAATAAGGATTTCTAGAAACATTTTATTTACAAAGTCCTTTCATGTTCCATCTTTAAAAAATTTTGAATCTCTTGCTCTCTATCACTGCAAAATCCTCTCCTCTTTCACCTCTTCACCTTTCACCATTACAAACCATTGTTTATACCATATTGGACATCTTTGAACCTAGCCCTTCTTCACCCATTCAACCCACCGTCTAAACCATTTTGGACAACCATACACAAATCATCATCCAAACACCTTTGGACAACCACATCATCCATAAGCCTATGGACTCCCTTGATCCTATCACAATACTCAAAAAGGAATGATCAATCTTTTTCCTTTAACAACCTGGGCCTAAAAACTTATCCATTGAGACCAAATTATTCATTACCTATCTACACCTTTGAATAAGTACCTCCACCCTCATACCCTTTCCTAGTAACTTACTCACCACCTAAACCTGCAACACCTTGATAATTCATTTTTTAGACACCTCACAAAGTCTTAAGATGAGTAGAATAGACTCTAATTTATGGTTAAGAATCACGTATTGTCTAAGATTCAAATTTCTAAGGATTAAATAGGGAAAATATAAATCTATGCTAATTTGCTGATTTTAGCTAACAAAGAGAGTAGTCTCATTTTGCAGGTCAAACTGGAGTCCAGACGAAGTCAACTCAGCTAGATGAAATTGCCCCGGTCGGAATCCTTTTCAGGTCGACTTTGTCCTGGCCGAACCCGTGTCCGAACTCCAAACCGAATGCCAACTTCCATCCATTTAGATCTATTCTGGCATCAAGGACCGACCCCACTCTAGCAAAGTTGAGAATGTGATCAAATAGGAATTAGTACATGGCTAATTAGAAATTAGTACATGGTCATTTAGTTGTTATTTCTATTATATCAGGCGGTTATTTTCGTTATTTTTGTTAGAAAGTTAGTTAGCTTATACATGTATAAATAATAAGATGTAGTTCATTCATTAGTTAGCGAAGCTTATCGATAACACGCAAAACACACACCATACTCTGTCGTTCACCTCTATTCTCACTTCATCCTTCGGTAGTTCCATGGTGCTTCAGTAGGGCGTCCAGTCAATCAAGTGGGCGTAGGACCAGAGTTTGGGTAAAGGTCGGTTGCCAAGAGGGGATTATCAGGGCTTGCTAGCACACTACTTAGTGATTCAACCCCTTAGTACTTGGCCATCTCCAGTGGAACACTACAGCTACCATTAGTGGTCATCGTGGGAAGCTGATTACATCTTTCCCCTGTATTCACCTCATGTATCGCTACATTGGTTAATCAATGAATGGGTTTATTTTCTTTTACTGTTTTATTTATAGTTCCTGTTAGATTCTCTATTTCTGCTTGTGTCATAGTTGTGATCATGCTAAATTAGAGGTCAGTCGGAACCAATCTAAGCAACATTATAGGTAATCACTAAAAAACCTACATTAATCACAAGCGTAATCCTTGCTAACTTGAGAGCACGGTTGTGTAAGTACTCAATCGACAATAAACGAATGTTAGGCGGTTGTCTTAGGATTGGGGTTGGTGAGGAATTGCATGCATAATAGGAACCGGAATCCAGAACCATCTCATTGATACCTTTGGAGTCGATATGATAAGTATATGTTTCGTTAGATATAACTTGTCTTTACTTTCCTAGGTAGTCATTTACTTCCTGCAACTTTACTTTTCAATGCTTAAAAACCCGCGTTTTACTTTTTTGTTACCGAGTCCGCACTTTATACTCTTGGTTTTGCATATATTTCAACCTTTTTACACTAAAATTCACTAGAATCACGTGTCCTTTAGAGATTCGACCTAGGTTGCCCCTATGCTACCCAAAACATATGAAATCTAATATTTTGATAGTTGAAATAATGACTAAAATACCAACTATCACACCTTATCCATAGAAATCTCTCTTCCAAGCCTATCTTCACCCTCTTGAACCTCCTACCACAAGCAACCACCACCTTTTCCAAACCCTTAAAACTTTTTTTCTTATGTTTTTTTTATGACTTTGGTCTTTATTCCTCCAATCCTTTTTATTGATAACAAAAAAGGGGGATAATTGTGTAAAGGAAAAAGATTATGCATTTTTTTAATACATAAGAGTCTGGATTTTTTTATTATATGATGATATATATACTTTAATCATTTTATACGAATGCCTTAATATATATGTCATGCGCTCTGATATAATATGATAAATCATATATGTATGATTTAATCCTTTTACTCTGACCTTTGTATTAAACTCCTATGCTCTAATGCATTTAAAATATGTTTCTATTATCCATCCATTAGCTCAAGGGAGATAAAATAAAATAGAAGTTATATATCTTAAGGGGAGCTAGTAAAATATATCACTCACTTAAAATTTTATATCTTGAAATCATCTTTCTCTTTAACATAATTTTTGTCATCATAAAAAAGGGGGAAATTGTTGAAATACAAGTCTATGTCCAAAATAAACCAAGTGTTTTGATGATAACAAACATTATGAAAATGGATAATATATTATGATTAACATTGTTCTCTATATTTCAGAAGAACTGCAAGTTATTGGACTTAAAGGTTGGAATGCATCAATTTAAAGGAAACTGACTTTAAAAGAAGTTTATCTACTACGTCCATACGGAGCTTGTCATCCATTGACACACTCACCATCCAAAAGACATACTTAGATGTGCTTAACGTCCATAGAATCATTCATCGTTCAAAGGACATTCAAAGCATCTATAGTGAGACTCATTGTCCAAAGGACATAGTCAAACATTCCTAGTGTCCATAAAGTCACTCATCATCCAAAAGACATATTTTGCGTTTATAGATAAGCTTTTCGTCTAAAGGATGTCCTCAGTATCCATATAGGGACTCAACGTCCAAAGACGCAGTCAAGGATCCATAGAAGAAATCAACGTCCTAAGACATTCCTATTGTCCAAAGAAGAGATCATCTAGAAAGTGGAAAATTGCACTATTCAAATCAAGAAAAATCTCTCATAAAAGCGTATAGTGTTGTTTATCTTGCTTATCTTGTCTCGTGGACTCTTTCATTTGTATAAAGAGCTAATTATGTAAATCCAATGTTCAAATATCTATCTAATATGTTTGAGATTGTGTTAAGCTTTCAAATTGACGAAGAACAACAACTAAGATTTTATAATACAAGTCAAGTCTGATAAAAGGAAGCTGAGATTATGACTCTATTTAAAAGGAACCAATAAAAGTTTCCTTACTCTTCAACATTAGACAATGATGGGTCATAAAATGCACATCCTAAGTGGACCTAAGAAGGGCACCATTGAACAACTCACGAGCTTAAAAGATGACTGTTAGCTAAGATCCAGATTAACGGCCTAAACTTGAAGTAAAACACAATCTGTGCTTAATCAAGATTTTTAGCTAACCATCTCCTCATTGCAGGTTCAGCCAAACTTAGCCCGCCATCGGAAGCCCAGGCCGAGAGCCTCTCGGCCAGGCCGGGGACTCAACTTATGCAGAGAGCCCAATCAGGCAGGTCTAGGTGGAACTCCACGTTAGCAATCAGAAACACCGTGGATCCAGCTCAGCTTCACGTCACTGCCTGGAGTAGCTTGCAACGCAAGTCAAAGAAAAGGGTAGAGTAGGAATTGTTCATGTAATTCTGTTAGCATCGTTAGCTGTGCCCACTCATGTATAAATAGATAGAACTCTAAACGAATAGGGGCTTTTGGCATTCAAGCCTTTTCCACGTTCATAATTCTCTTCTTCTCCGCTCACGGTGGTACACAGAGCTGTTAATGGCGTTTCTCTCGATTGAGGAAATGCAGGCTGAGAACTGAGAGGCCGAAGGTTATCAGAGGAGACCGATTGGAACACCAACGCACTCTGGTGGACCTGAACCTCAGCGTTTTAGCTAGTTGAGGTGAATCATCGCCGTCGTCCATGGCGATCGTCGCGGAAGATGGAATCATCGAATCCAGGCCCTGTGTTTGTATTTTGCTTTCAATATTATGAGCATTTTCGGAATTCTGAACTCCATTACATTCCTGAAATCTAAGTTCAATTACTGTGTTGCGATTGTACCTAGTAGAGGAACAATGCTAAACTAAGCCGATTGGAACTGGTTTAGCTAATTCAGTAGGTAATCATTTAACGATTGTTAATAGAGAACCTAAAATCAGCTCCGAACTTAATCGCTAACTGATGAGGTAGCGATTGCATAAATCCTCGGTATGGCAATGGGACGAACCTTTGGCGATTTCCATAAGAACAGGAGGCTGATGAGGATTGTAATTGGAATGACCGAACGAAAGGGCTTGATTATTGAAACTAAAACATGGACACGAGACTTAAATAATAGCGTTAGGAGTAGCGTAATTGCATTTTGATTATAGTTGACTTCTGTTTGATTCCAATTACATTTCAACCCCCTTGTTTACTGCTCTCTAAGTGCGAGACAGAGACAGTCCATCTCTAGAAGCGTGCCATGCGCATTCAACCGAGACCAAGTCGGACCCGTCTGTTGAGACCGACTCGGTTCAGTCTTTGTTGAGAGCAACTCGGCCGTTGCTGAGACGAGTCAGCATTCTACATCTCAGATTCTACTCACTTCACTTTACACCAATTCACAACTGAACACACTGTGTCCTTGAGAAGAATGACCTAGGGTTAGCTATGCTATAGTTAGCTTTAGTTATTTGATAAGTGTGTAAAACGACTGTAAAAACTCCATCATCAGACAACACATAGAACTTAGAAAAAAACAACTTTATATTGACACCACCTTTCTTTGTCTTCAGAAAAAGAGGAGTCTTTGCAGAAGTATTGTACGAAGCAATCAAGTAGCATTTATTGTAGATCCAACCACTCCTCATGCAAAAAACAACGTTCAAATTTTCATGTGCTATATAAAGGGATCTATTAAACTCGAAAAAAAAAGTAGTTGAATTACAATGCATTCTATTAAGAAAGAAAAAACACTCTCTTAAACTTTTGATGACTATCTTGTAAAACTTTTTTTGTGAAACAAAGTAAAGTTTATGTTATGTATTGTAAACACTCACTGTATTAGTTACTCTTTTATAAAAACTCTACTGAGTTAGTGTGATAGCCTGAAGGGGCTAAGTGTCAAAGAATATTAGGTTTATTGTAATAAGGTAGATTATAAGGTTCGAATACCTAGAGAGATAGAGAATACTTATTTGTAAGTTAGGTAAACATAGTGAAATTCCTTCGTGTTGAAGGGACTAGATGTAGCTTTGTTGAAAGAGTAAACCAGTATAAACTATGTGTGTTTTTCTCTTACTGTACACTTTTTTATTTCTACATTCCTTTTAATGATCATATCAAACTATATTTTTAAATCTTATAGTTTTGCGAAAAACTTTCAAAAATCAAACACACACAATCCAATCCCCTTCTTGTGTGTTTTATCTTTCCCTTTAACATGCTTGCTTAGCAAAATGAACTTACAATGACTTCACATCTCAACTACGTTCACTTATCCCAGTGAAGACCCTTCTTCACTCAACGAGAAAAGCTACAAAGAGCATCCTTTCATACTCTTTTCATAACCTCATAAAGACGTAGATTTTAGGTTTCACCTCCTTGCTTAGTGAAGGTTCTCCTTCACTTAGCTATTAAGAGCCACAAAGATCTCTTAAACACTCACCTAGTTAGACATGAGATTCGCTCAACGAATCTATGAGTTTTTGGGTTCTCAAGATCTTTTCCTAATGAGTAAGGCACTCACCCAACAAATATTCATCAAACCTAGGTGTTTTCTCACCAAGTTCAAAGTCTTGCCTAGTGAGTACTCGCCCAACAATTATTCATTGTGTTCATGTGTTTTTATGTTTCGCTCAACAAGAATAGAGGATTTTTCCTAGTAAAAGGGTATCTCACTCAACAAAAACCCATAAAAGCAATATGCAAAATCACATAAATCATTCAAACTTCAAATAAATCAACGTGCAACTAATTCAAATGCTCTAGAACATCAAATAAATATCATATGAACATAAAGATGATAACTTTCAATGCATGTATGGCATATTAAACAAATTCTTCATTTTTTTCCAGCTCTCAATCCATCTTCACTATCTTCCTTCCCTTCAAGCAAGGCTGACTTCATTGAATGCTGAAAAGTGGAGCAGGAAGGGTTAGCCCCAAGCCAGCCTTATCTTCTCTTGGATATCCAAAAGGGCAACATTAAAGCGGTTTAACGAGAGGTTGCTTTCCTTGGTCTTATAGTTCGTGACCTATAGCCGGCAGATAGGGGCGGAGTTTGCTTGCTCTTCACTCAGGGGCTGCTCCTAAACATGCTCTTCTTCTTTCCTTGGGTGCTCAAAACTATCAATAATGGCTACCCGAACTCAAAACAAATTGTGATCATGCATTCCTATACATTTGAATAGCATAGCAACATCATTTTTAAAATCAAAACTGCCACGAAAATAAACGAAGTAAGCTTCCCTTGGTTGTTGTAGACTTAGGATGAGAAGACTTTAGCGAAGAAGGAAGAAAACTTGGTCAACAATCTTGGTGCTCTAATGCTTGATGTGAATACCACAAAATTTTAGAATAAAGGAGGACTTGCTTATGTTTTTCTAAAACTCCCGATGCTCTTTTATTTATAGGGTTTGTGGGTGGGTCTTTACCCTTTGGGTGATGGGGTTTTAATGGACCAATGGTCTATTGGTTTCTAAAAGGGGCAGCAACATTAACATTAATGAGGGGAATTTGTGTTTTTTGGGATTAATGATGATGACCATGGGATTTTCTCCAAAACTCTAGTCAATCGAAGTTTTATCTAAAAGAAAAATATGCCATCGTATAAAATACCACGTCGATAACGTCAAATCAATTGAATTCAATTGTGAACTATTTTTAACAACTATTTGTCAATTCTTTGTATTTAACTCGATTTTGTCAATTATTTAAAAAAAAACTTGTTTTAATATGCATGTTTTGAGATATTTCAGTCTATTTTTAAATTTTTGTCAAAAAAAATATATAATACACAATTTTTTTATTTCTTTTCTAACAATAATTAAATTTAATTATCTTGTGGATTTTTTCGTTCATATAAAATAATCTTGCCTTAAATACAACAGTTACCTAACTGATGGGGAGCTTTTATGGGGAACTATTATTTGAATTCTTATGTCTAAAATTTTATGTTTCTATTTTATTCTTCAAACCCTTTATTTTATCCATTGGTGATCGATTGAGCGAGTCTTCGTAGATCAGTAAATGGGCATGAATTCATTGGAATTATTTGCTGACAGTGTATTATCCCCTTGTAGCATTATTTGCTTAGTAACTGATTCATGTGGCATCCCTTGTAGCATTAGCATAGTAAAATAAATTGTTTTTAATTTTAAAAATATTAATTGAAAAATTAAAAATATGTTTTTAAACATTTTATTTTTATAATTAATATTTAAATTTATTTTATTAATATTATATATAATAATTTTTTTGCAAATCATCATTCAATTTTTTTGTTAATTAAAATATATGTTCACATTTTCAAAAATTAAAAGCTTTAAATATATCTACTTTAATGTTTTTAATATCAGTAAAATAATTTATGTTTATTAAGTTAATTTCACATGATTTTTTTATTTTATAAGTGTATTGTTCTACTAGATGAAATGACTAGTTTTAAATAAAATAAAGAGTTAAAATTGTTTTATCAAATAATTTTTGGCTTAAACTAAACTTTTAAGCCTAAAAAAATATAAAAAGAAAACATCAAACAATTTTTACTTTATTTTCAAAGCTCTTATTTTAAGCTTTACTTTAAAGTAGATTTTAATTTTTTTTAAATACATATTTGGTTCATTGGAACCACAAACTGAACTCACATTTAACTTTAAAATTATTGAGTAACCTTCATAGTTTTAGTAGATGTGACAAATTGAGTCATTCAACCTCACCCAACAAGTAAAAAAAAATGATTTTGTATAGGACAAGATTTTGCTAACCCAACTAGGCCTAGTGGCCCATTGGACTAGACAATTTGGGTTCATTTTTTTATTTATTTAAAAACATCTAATTTTATAAAGAAAAAACAATATCAAGACAAATGAGTCTCGTACATTTTGGACCAACTTTTTTTTTAGAGAAACAGCCTCGCACAAATTGATTTTATATTGGACGAGATTTTACTAACTTGACTTGACTTAGTGGTCCATGGCAATTTGAGTCCAATTTTTTTGTTTAAAAATACCTAAATTTTTTTTAAAAAATTTAAAAAATAATATCAAGACAAATGAGTCTGGTTCATTTCAATTCAACTTTTTTAGAGTCTATCCTAACCCAACGAGCTTAATCAAATTGGCCTAGTTCTATTCTAATCAATTTTTTGAACTTGACTTGACCTATCGAGTCATACTCATTTTATTACCTCTAATTTTGAGTGAATTGAGGTTGGATGTTGAGTATTTTTCAATACAAACGAATATATAGCATAAATGATATTTTAATATTAGAGTAATTATTTTTATTTGATAGAGTTTAGGTTATGAGATAATGATATTTAAGTATAATTTTTTTTACAAAATATTTTATTCTCCTTTCATAGTTTTCATATCATTACTTTTTTTAGATACAATCTTTATTTCACTTCTAGTCTTTATTGTGAAGATAATTGACTTCTCTTCTCTTTTCAAGTAAAATATTTGAGTATCTTTTTTATATATATATTTTTTAGAGAAATACTAATAACATATTTTCTAACACTCTTAAATATTTTCCCATTATTTATTAAAATTTAATAAAAATCATACATTCTTATAGACATGTTTTTTATTTAATGATTTTCTCTTGATTTTATAATTTTTAATAGAATGTGTGTTAAAATGAGTCTATTAGAAAATATATTATTAACATCTATTTTCTTTCTAGTAGAATTTCTTTTTTACAATTCATTAACAGTTATTACTATTTTAAAGACAACAAATGATTGCATTTGCAATCAAATTTTATTATTCTTCTATTTATATTGATTTAATATTTTATTAGTCTTCTATTTTGAAGATTATTTATTACCTTTTGTCATTAAAGTAAACTTATGAACACTAATATACGAGAACAAGAACTCGAGTTTTGAGATACACTAATCAATATTTTCTTTTCATATCACAATTAATCATATATTTTCTTTGTTTTTCTCTCTCCCATTTTTATCTTATGGACAATGCTTGCAAGGCTTTAATGTCGTTGGATAAACTTTAGAAAATCAAATTATAATTTACTTAATGATATCAGTGAGACATAATATTTTAACAGAAAATAATACTCACACGCATATATTGTGGAAAACAAGAGAGAAAGAGATAATATCTTCTCAATATATTCTTTTATCTCAAACTTGATTTTGTTGTAGTGTAGTAACAATCCCAAGAGAGCCAAATTTATAGGCTTGACTCTATAACTACTAAATCTAGAAAGTTGGAAACTATCCCACACACTAATAGCATAATCTTAAATGTGGGTAACAGAAAATCAAATAATGAAATCGGGAAAGTTGAAAACTACCCCACACATTAACAACATAATTCTAAATGTGGGTAACAAAAAATCAAATAAAGAAACATTAAACTAAAATGCTTTGACTCAATCAACAGTAAATATTAGTCGAGCATATATACTTGATTTATTTACTTCTAACATTGCCTCCCTTAAATCAAGTATGCACACTAATTATTCCGAGCATTTTCTTCAACTTATAAAACAGTTCTCCTTTCAATGGTTTTGTAAAAATATATACAACTTGTTCTTCAGTTGGACAGTATTCAATAACAACTTCTTTTTCAACTACCCATTCTCGAATTTTATGAAACCGAATGTCTATATGCTTGGACCGCCCATGAAAAAATGGATTTTTCGAAAGTGCAATTGCAGACTTATTATCACAAAAAATCATTGTGGGAGTATTTTGTTTTTGATGCATTGCTTCAAAGATCCTTCTCATCCATATTGCTTGTGTAGCACAACTTGTTATAGCTATGTATTCTACCTCTACTGTTGAGAGTGCAATTGTTGGTTGTTTCTTCGAGGACCATGCTACTGCTCCAGTGCCTAGATGAAATGCATACCTTGATGTGCTTTTTCTTGTCTCAATATCTCCTGCCCAGTCACTGTTTGTGTATCCAACTAACTTTATATTATAATTATTATCATAAAAAATCCCCTCAGTCAAAGTACCTTTAATATATCTCAGAATTCTTTTTGCTCCTTGTAAATGACATGCACGTAGCTCTTCCATAAATCTGCTGAGCAATCCTACTCCAAACACTATATCTGGTCTAGTAGCTGTCAGATATCTGAGACTTCCAATCAAGCTCTTTTAGTATGTTGAATCAATTCTTCTTTCATCGCTATCTCTTTTCAACTTCAACTTTTCTTCAACAGGTGTTGAGATTGGTTTTGAATTCTCCATCAGCCTGTTAAATGACCTCAATGCCAAGAAAATAAGACATCAGGCCCAAATCTGTCATTTTAAAGCATCTAATCATGGCCTCCCTGAATTCTGCAATCATCTTTGAATTGTTGCCAGTAAAGATTAAATCATCAACATAAAGGCACACAATAAGAATATCACTAGGGTCAACAAATTTAATATATAGAGTATGTTCAAATGGGCATCTTTGAAAACCATTATGCAAAAAATAAGAATCAATCTTCTTGTACCACGCTCTGGGTGTCTGCTTCAAGCCATACAATGCTTTCTTTAGCTTATAGACTTTATCTTCTTTGCCTTCAATCTCATATCCAGTAGGTTATTCAACATAGACTTCTTCTTCTAAAGTACCATCTAGGAAAGCAGACTTAACATCCATTTGATGAATTTTCCAATTATTTTGAGCTGATAGAGAGATAACCATACGAATTGTATCTAATCTCGCTACAGGAGCAAATACCTCAAAATAATCAATACCTGGCTTCTGCTTGTATCCTTTTGCTACTAACCTTGCTTTAAAACGATATATTTCTCCACTAGGCTTGTACTTAGTCTTGTACACCCACTTCACTCCAATTGGCCTTTTATCTCCTAGTAAGTCTGTCAGCTCCCACGTCTGATTTTTTTCAATGGCATGAATTTCTTCATCCATTGCTTTTCTCCAATTTCGATCACTTGCAACTTCTTCAAATGTCACTGGTTCACAATTTGCAAATAAAGAAAAAATTGATAATTTTATCATCGATGGGTCATTGTCATTACCCACAACATAGTCCTCTAATCGGGCTAGTAGTCTTTGTTGCCTTTAGTCTGCTTGATGTTTCTGGTTCATCAAGTGTTGGATCTACATGTCCATTCTCTTCTTCATAATTTTCTGGAATTACTGTAGGCTCTTTTTGAGCTTTGGAAGACCAATTCCACATTCTTTCTTCATCAAAGGTCACATCTCTACTTATAATTACCTTCTTTGTCATTGGATTATAGAGCTTGTACGCCTTTGAGTTGGTGCTGTAACCAATGAAGATGCACTTCTCTCCTTTGTCATCAAGCTTCTTTCTAAGTTGATTAGGTACGTGGGCATATGCTATACACCCAAAAATTCTGAGATGTCGGATTGAGGGCCTCCTTCCACTCCAAGCTTCTTCTGGTGTTTTATCATAAACACTTTTTGTTGGACACCCATTCAAAATATACATAGTGGCAACAGCTTCTGTCCAAAATTCTTTGGGCAATTGTTTATCCTTCAGCATGCATCTCACCATGTCCATGGTTGTCCTATTCTTCCTTTTTGCTACTCCATTTTGTTGAGGAGTGTATCTTGTTGTTAGTTGATATTGAATTCCATGTTGGTCAAAAAAATCTGCACGTGCAAGGTACTCTTAACCTCTGTCTGTCCTTAGTGCTTTAATTCTGCATCCACTTTGTTTTTCTACAAATGCCTTAAATGACTTAAAGGCATCATAGGCTTCTGATTTCTGTTTCAAAAAATACACCCAGGTTTTTCTGCTAAAATCATTAATAAAGGCTATTTGCAATGGCTTTTTTGCTCCCCAAGACTTCCCACTTGGAAAAGACCCTCTATGCTTCTTTGCAATTTCACAAGTCTCACATATACCCTCAGGAATATTTATAATAGGCAAACCAGATACATATTCTTTTTTAAATAAATAATTCAATCCAGAAAAGTGGTAATGTCCAAAGCGCATGTACCATAACCAATCATTATTTGGTATAAAAGAACTCAAGCAGGATAATTCTTTGTGATCAACTTTTAAAGGGAACAGGCGATTAGGAGTCATTTTTACCTTAGCAACGAATTTCTCATTTTTGTCAATCAAGGTACAGTAGTGATTGAGAATCTGCATGTTGTAGCCTTTTTCTGATAATTGTCCCATGCTCAACAAGTTGTGATGAAGACCAGGAACATAGAAAACATCAGAGATGAAATTTTGAGAACCATCCTTCAATTTGATAGCAATTCTGCCTTTCCCCAAAATCAGAATATTTGTACTATTTCTGAATTTCACGGTAGATTTTACCGTTTCATTTAGTGAGGAAAATAACTCCTTTTTTCCACACATGTGGTTGCTGCAGCCTGTATCTATATACCAAATATCTCCATCGCCTGCAAAATTGTCTGCTGCAAGAAGTAAAGTTTGTGGATTATCAGAACTCTCACCAGTATGTTGATATTGGTTTTCTACTATATTTGCCTGTTGTTTGAATCTACAATTTGTAGCTATGTGCCCGAACTTTCCACAGTGGTAGCAATTGAAATTTGTCCTTTCTTGGGAGTTGTTGCTTCTTCCTCTTCCATAGTAGTTGGTAGATCTAAAATTGTGTCCACCCCTTCCTTGATTAGGTGGTTTGAAATTGTTGTCTCTCCATTGTTGATTAGAATTAAATTGACCTCTTCCTTTGAAATTGCCACGACCTCTACCTCTCGAATTTCTATTTCCACCTTCACCTTCACGAGCTTTACTATCTTCACTTTGGCTAGATTTTGCTATGTTGGTAAAATTTACTTCTCTTCAAGGCTTCTTCATTTTCTTTTTCAGTTTTCTCTAAGATTCTACTCACATGACTTTCAATACTACCTTGCAATTCTGCAACTGTCATGATGTCTGTGTCGTGGGCTTCAACTATTGTAATCACCACATCAAACTTCATTGGCATGGTGCATAGAATTTTCTCCACCACCTTGCTTCCAGGATGTCTTCTCCATACACCCTCATCTTGTTGACAAGATTTGTTACTCGTGAAAAATACTGTTCCACGATTTCAGAATTGGACATTTCATATCTTTCATATTCTTGACGCATGGATTGCAGTTTGGATTTTTGGGCTTTTTCTACTCCTTTGTATGACAACTTCAAAATGTCTCACGCTTGTTTAGCTGTCTTGGCATTTGCTATTTTGCCAAAAATTGAATAATCTACACCTTGGTGAATTTGCAATAACGCCAACTGATCCTTCCTTTGAGCAGCTCACAATATTTGGGGCTTTAGTGAGTTGATGTTACCGCAACGAGAAGACTACCATTTGGCATGAGTTTGAGGTGAGAAGAACAACCTTTCTTTTCAACTTTCATTATATGCATTTTTTAGATGTAATTTTTTTGGAGTTATTGCCAAGAAAATTTTAGAGATTTTTTCTTGTAACTTATTTGTTGTATTTGATTTAATAATTTATGAAAAATACAGTTTCTTTTGGGATTTTAATAAGAAATTTTGAAATTTTAGAAAGACCTTATTGTTGTTTAAATTCATTTGAATATTGTTTGTCTTTGTGAGAATTTTAACCGTGACAGGATTCGAAAATCCAATGTCAATTAATGAGGATCACAAATTTTATTCTATCATTATCTTCCTATAAGGAATGATGATAAACATTCTAGTATGGGAATATGATGAGAGATATCACCATTCAAAATATTTAATTTATTGTACCGATCAACATTTAATATAAAATATCTAATTTATTAAACATACATATATATATATATATATATATATATATATATATATATATATTTGCGATGAGATATTAGATATTTCCATTTTGAGATAGAGAATGTAGTAATATGCCATTACATGGATATGACCTAGTGAATTTAGAGTCCAAGACTTACGTTGGTTTTGAGAACTAAAAGAAATAAGTGAATTTGAGATTCACAAAGAGTTTGAAACTTACACGGGTGTTGAAAACCAAAAAGATAAGTGATTTTATAATTCACATTGGTTTTGGGAATCATCGAATTAAGTAGGGTAATTTTAGAAATCACTAAGTAAGGTATAAAATTGAGCCTTTGAGATATAAATGTGGTTATGAAAATGATTGATTTATTGTAATTATGTGCATAAAGCGTATGTTTTACACTGATTTGGAAAATGTTTAATTATGAAATTTATTTTGAAAAATGAAAAAGGTAGGTAGGTATTAATTACCTGAGATAATATATCTTACCTTATCATATGCCTCATCTAGAATGAGTTATGGTACCTTAATATGTGATTCATATTGATTCCAGAGTAAGTTGTGTTTATAGTTAAATGTTTTAGGTTAAGATGATTTGTTTAGAAAATTTGTTTAGAAATTTTTTTATTTTTATTGCATATGTAAGGTGAATGGTTTATAGTTGATTGAAAATTATTCTTTTTATAAATTTATTTTGCGAACACCACATATGAGTTTTCAGTTTACTACATCAGCAGGACCCAACCCTTCTTGAGAGTAAGGAGATACGAAAGCTTTATATTTTTCATTTAACTTAACTTTTCTTTAGATTTGTTAGTATTTATTTATTTCATAGTGAGTTTTATAGGTTTTATTACATTTATTATTGTAATCAATGGGGTTTACATTAAACGTGCTTCTTTGGTTGATTTTTGTCTAAACAAATATTTATTTTAAAAATAAAATTGTTGAAAAAATATTGTGTAGATTCAATTATATATAATTTTCGTTTTGTATAAAGATATTTTGACAATTTATTGATGCAATTAATCACTGCTGCATAAAAGATCATTTACATAAGTTAAAGAAAAATTACATATTGCTAACATAGAAAGCACCACTTTTCACATCCAAAGGCATACAAATTTTGATTTGTCTCAATTTATCTTTAGGTCAAAAGCAACACAAGATTGGAGAGAGTGGATTCAACTATATGAGCCTGTTCAAATTTAACCTTGCAAAAAAGTAAAACATTGTCAACAAGGAACATATAATGTGTAGGCCTTCATACTTGATGTTGTAACACCTATCATTAAGGCAAAGCTTTCCTATTAGGAGGGTTCCAAGGTCATTCTCCGCACGTACTCAAGTAAATTGTCCCTTTGTCATGTTCAAATTTCAGAGGTCTAACTTGATAGGTTTTCATATTACAAAGACTATAGTTAATAAAATGTCCTCTTTGTTGAACATCATGCCTAAGATTAGAAAGCGAACTCATACTAATGTTTTGTCAACTTTGAGTATTTGGTTAAGAACTTGGGACATGATCTCCTTTTGTAAAATTATCTTTGTCGCTCTCAAGGTCAAATATAACCCTAAAATGACCATTCAAAATGTTCATCAAGTCAAAAACTCCCTTCAACTTTTATATGTAATGAAGTTTTTCTTTCAAAGTTAAGCATCATTATTTGATTATGTCGAGGTGGTGTAGGTTTCCCAATCTTTTGTCTTGGAAATTCATCTTTTAATTATATTCATACTTGTTGGAGAGACTCTAGTTATATCTGATTTAATTTAACTGTTTTTTTAAGAAATATAAAATTTAAAATAATTACATATTAATAATATAATTTTTAAACTTAATAAATAATATTTTACACAAAATAATATTATATTTATATTAATACATTTTGTCTAAAAATATATAATATAAAATATACTTTAGTTGTAGATATATATTTCTCAAATTTTATAATTTAATTAAATTATACTTAATATTATTATTGATTTATTATATTAACTTATTGATCTATTTTTATACTGTATATCTTAAATATTAATCGATCATTTTTTTGTTTTTATTAATTTAATCGATTAAGTTTGAATTAATAAATGATAACATTAAAATTTTGAATAAAAAAAAAATCCTAATTTATACCGAAGAAGAAGACCACTGAACAAGTAACAAAATTTGTTTGCAAGTTTGCAACTTTCCAAGTTTTTAATATTATAAAGTTAAAATCATAAAATGTGTAACAGATATATAAGAAATAATTTATTCAAATGATCAAATTATCTAAACTAATATGTACGGAATGCATCCCTAAATAAATTCATTCGATCAAATACGGGACTGTTGGGTTTTTCTGCAACATTTCTTCTCCTCCTGAACTCTCTCTTTGCATCCATGGAGTTTTGGGGTACCACCATTTCTCACTTCATTTTGTTAGCCTCGCCCTATCTCTTCTGTTTTGGGTTTTTTATTCTGATTTTTCCTTCCTCCACTTTTTTACTGTTAGCACAGTACTCATCGTTGATTTCTTTTTTCATTTTTCGTGGAGGGAAGCATTCCTTTAATTTTGTTAGAATGTGTTGAACTCGTGCTTTTGCTATGTTTATCAGATAAGCATCATGTATCTTCGTGTATAGATTTTATTTATTTATTATTAATATGTGTGTTTTATTATGTATGGTAATTGTCCTTAGGTTTTGTATATTTTGGTTTTCTGGATAATATTAGTGCAAATGTGATCAATGATTCTATAGTTATAGTCACTAATTACTCAACTCTTAACAATTATCATCACCAACCATCACAGTTTGTGAAGAACTTCATTGTTCTACCAAATTTTGAGCGTGTGTTTGAAGTATTTGACCCCAAAGTTTCTATTGTAAGGAAAATTTAGTATGTTATTTTATATTTGAATTTAATATTGAGGTTTTAAAGGTGGGTCCTGTGCAGTATTGAACTATTTACAGTTGCAAAAATAATTAGATTTGTTTCCCTATTTGGGTTTTATTCATCCTGTTGAAAGATATCTTGGGTTGGGGGTGTGGAATGAAGGTAAGTAATCATCTTTTTGTGATAGAAATGCATCTTATGATACCAAACTTGCAGAAAAAACTGTAACTGATGTTATATTCTTGGGGACAAAAAGTTGATAATCTAACAATTATTATTAAGTTAACATCTTATGTTTATTTACAATTCTTTTTAGGTGTTGAGGTGAAAAGTGGAGAATCTCTCAAGGTTGATCCAGGAGATGACAAGATTATCCACCTTTCAAATGTATATCTATATGTTGACAAATAAACATTGAGTCATTCTGCTTACTTGAAATTGATAATGGTTTTGTTTAAATGATTAAATCAACATATAACAGGCATGCCTTGGGGATGTCACTAAGGACAAAGGAGGTGAACCAGTAGCCCTGTATGTGAAGTTTGGTAACCAGAAGCTTGTACTTGGAACGCTTTCTTCAGATAGATTTCCTCAGATATCTTATGATTTGATATTTGAGAAGGAATTTGAGCTATCCCATAACTGGAAAAATGGGAGTGTCTTCTTTACTGGATTTAAAGCTGAATCTCAGTTGGAATCATATCCTTTTTAATACTATTTTACTTTGATATGAAACACATTTTCTCTTGCAGTCACTAAGGTATTCTATAATGTTCTCACACATATGCATAATACATGTCCTTAACTTCATTCTTCTTTTATCATTACTGACAATGATGAAGATTCTGATGGTGAGATACTCTTCTTGATTTGGTTATTATTATTATTATTATTATTATAATATATCTTATATGCATCTGAACTTATTCTATCATCTTTCTTTCAGATTTTGATGAAGATATTCCAGTTAGTGCTGCCAATGGTAAATATGTCCATCATATGTAGTTATAATGTCATAAAGCAGTTTATTTAGTGTATATTATTAACATTTTATGTAGGGAAACCTGAGTCTGAGGTGAAGAATGGTGTCAAACTGGATGCAAATGAAGCTAAGAAGAAGGAGAAGATAGCAGATCCAAGAAAGAATGCAAAGGCTAAGGAAAAGGCTGCAAATGGTGAAGATGAAGATTCATCCGAATCTGATTCTGATGCAGATTCAAGTGAAGAAAAGGTATTCATACAATCTAGAAAGTGATTTTTATAATGGACTGCTGATGATCTTGACTCTTGCATGATTTGTTTGATGGTATCTAATTTTTTTAGTCTGCTGTTAGTTAACGAAATGATGTGCTTTAGAAAATTCAAATCCAAAATACTATTGATTTGCCAGAAAAAGGCAGAATAATAAGTGTAGATGTTTGTAACAAAAATGCATGGCAATGCCATTTCTAGATATATGAGACAAAATTGATTGTTTGACACATGACAGTAAAGCATTCCTTTGATGATTCCTGTGGTGATGAATACTTATAAACATAGATGAAGTGTTTTTATGGGTACGTACATTCTGACTTAAATTAGATTTTTTTTTCATGTGTATGTTTATTTACTCATCTATTTTGATTTTCTTGTGTTAATTGTGAATATCTTTTATGTTATTAAATATCAGTTTGTGAATCTACAATTTATTAATTATTATAGTTCAGCTTTGTTATGGTTGTCCATTTTGCCCTAATAATCATTTACTCTCACTATTCTGCTTGCCGGTCATGATAGAAGTTGTCAATGTCAACTGTGTGGTCCAAGTAAGATTTTGAAATATGCTCTGTTCTACATGTTTGTTAACCAAGTAATCTTATCAGGGGCATTGTGTTTCTTATTTATATTATTTAATGTGGTGTGAGCTTGTTATCCTGATTAGCGAATTTTTGGACTGAAGGAGATTTTAAATGCTTGATATTTAAGTTTGTTTAATTGATTATTATTTTTCTTTAATAATGTATTGTTTAGCCCACAGCGAATGGTGACATAGAAAGTAGTGAAGGTGATGATGATAGCGATGATAATGAGGATGATGACGAGGATGATGATGAATCTGATGAGGAGGAGACACCCAAGAAGGTAAAGAAGATGGATTATAAGGTGTTTCATTTTTTGTGGTTGGTTTTGAATTTGACTTCCACTTCCACTTTTTTTTCTCATACAGATTCAAGCAAGCAATAAGAGGGTTATTGACTCTTCTAAGAGAACACATGTCCCTGTGAAGAAGGCAAAATTTGTTACTCCCCAGAAGACTGGTTAGTTAGTTTGGGTTTTTTTGGTTTCCAAATTCTATTTCTTGTGAGATTTTTGCAAACCATCTATTATGTTTTTCACCCCATACCTTATTTGTTTTATACTCATTTTGGGTGCTTACATTAAGATGAAGTTTTAGGGTAGTTAACAGCAGCATTTTTTGCTGTGTTATCAAGTCATCATGGCTTGTTGCTTGGTCTCCCCATGATGCTTTACTCATCACATCACATTTTCTTAGAGCAGTCCTCATAGCTGGCTATCATTGAAAATAACAGTCGCAATCATGCATTTGCTGTCACTGTTCTTATCAGGGAAAAACCCCTCACTTTACCCATTATTTTTTTATGTTTTGCCTCACTTATTTAAGGAGATTTTTGTGATTTCATATGGCTTATGGTGAAATGTGTTTTTAGAGTTAGAAACCTCTCAAAATCATTTGCCTCCTCAGGGTTGTACTTTATAAATTGGTTAAGCACGCCCCTCTGACCAAAATATTTGCCGCCTCCTTGGGTTTGAACTTAAGAAATGGTCACCAAATCCCTTCAGCCTTACATATTTTCTGGCCAAGCCTTGCCATTTTCCAGAAACCCATTTTCATTCCATCTGTTCTCCAACCCATTTATACTCTTAGCAGCAACTACCCTAGCTGTTCTTTATTTATTTATGTTAAATATATTACCGTTTTCCTGTATCTTTTCTGATATGACTTTTATTTTCTCTGTATTTTCTTGATATAGTTTTCTTATTTCCTTTTTTTAGGCTTAAATGTTTACCCTATAAAAGGGAGATTAGAAATTGTATTACATATACTAATCAGTTAAATACAGTGGTCTGTTTAACTTGGTATTAGAGCATAGTTTTGCTCTGCCTATGTCTTGTTCGTTCGTCGCCGACTGCCACCGTCCATCGTCAGCTGCCACTGTCGACCGCCATCGACCGCTACCGGAAAGTTTTGTCTTAGTATCCAGTGACTGAGAGTCGCGTCTGCCGCTGTCGTTGTCACTGTCCACTGCTGTTTGCCATCGTTCTCCGCCACAAGCCCATCGTTCTGTTCGTTGGCTCATCTCTTACCTATTCCAACTTCAAAAAAAAAAAAAATAATTGGTGGGAAGTACTGCAGCTAGTAGATCTAAGTTACCGTGCTGCTGGTTTTTTTTTTTTATTTCAAGTGTGTAGAACTGTTACCTCTATTTGAAGGTAAAAATGGCCACTGCTAGTTCCATTTCACAAGGATCTACTGGTATCGTTGTTGAAAACTCTGCTATGGTAGCCTCTCGTGGTAGAGGAAGAAGCGGTCGGGGTACTAGAGGAATATTACGAAATGGTAAAGGTGATCGTGGTAGGCTTATCTGCTCACACTGTGGAAAAGAATGACACCTACAAAATAGATGTTATGATTTGATTGGTTGGCCAGACAAAATTGTAAATATATCTTAAAGTCCCTTCAAACAGAAGGACTTGTTCTCAGTTAATATCAGATGAAGAGTATCAGGAGTTCCTAAGGCTCAAGTCCAACAATCACACCCAATCATTTGCACCACCAAGTGTTTCAACTGCATGCATTTCCCAGTCCATGGGGGGTCAAGGTCCATGGATAATCGATTCAGGTGCTTCAGATCACATTTCTGGTAACGAGTTTGTATTCTCCTCTATCTCCTCACCTAAGTTTCCTCATTTTATTTCATTAGCCAATGGTTCCAAAATGATGTCTCAGGGAGTTGGTCAAGTTTCTCTATCCTCATCAATTAGTTTAAACTCTGTGTTTTACATTCCCAAATGTCCCTACAATTTGATTTCTTTGAATCAATTAACTCGTTCTTTAAATTGTTCAGTAACCTTTTATGTTGATTCCTTTGTTATACAGGACCGGAATACGGGCCAATTGATTGACAAAAGACATGAATCAAGAGGACTTTATTACTTATCCAACAATTCCTCTATGTTGTGTTTTGCGTCTGGATCTCCAAAGCTTTTGCATAATTGTTTAGGGCACCCTAGTCTTGCAAAGCTAAAGTTAATGGTTCCTAACTTCAATAAAATGTCTACCTTAGAGTGTGAGTCATATCAATTAGGCAAACATGTCAGATCCACCTTCCCTAACCAAGTCAACAAAAGATGTAATTCGTCTTTTTTTATTGTCCATTCAGATATTTGGGGACCAAGTCGAGTAACATCTTTTGGTTTTAACTACTTCATCACATTCATTGATGAATACTCACGATGTACTTGGGTCTATTTGATGAAAGAAAAATCTGAACTTTTGTCCATCTTAATGTCCTTCTCTAAAGAAGTGGAAAATCAATTTGGAAAAACCACTAAAATATTGAGAAGTGATAATGTAAAAGAATATTTTTCTTTCGAACTAAACTCATATCTGTCCTCAAAAGGAATCTTACATCAATTCACATGTCCTCATACTCCTCAACAAAATGGTATAGCTGAAAGGAAAAATAGACATCTGGCTGAAATTGCCTGCACCTTACTTTTAAGTGCAAATGTCCCTGCTAATCATTGAGGTGAAACCATTCTTACTGTCTGTTTCTTAATAAATCGAATGTCATCTGCTTCACTTGAGAATCAAATCCCTCATTCAATTTTATTTCCTAAAGATAAAATGTATCATGTGCCTCCTAAAGTCTTTGGTTGTGTATGTTTTGTTCATGATGTCTCTTCAGGTTATGATAAACTCTCTGCAAGAGCAATCAAATGTGTGTTTCTTGGATATTCTTGTCTTCAAAAAGGGTACAAATGTTACTCTCCATCTACAAAAAGACACTATATGTCAGTTGATGTTACATTCTTTGAGGAAACTATGTTTTTCACCAAAGGTGATTGTGACTCAATCCAACAGGCACTACCAATTCCATATCTTAGTCCAATAGAGTCGTCATCCCTTGAAACTCATAATCAAGACATACTCCAACTCTCCTCTTCTGTTCATTCTCAAGCTGAACTATCTCCATCTTCAATGTCTACATGTCAAAGCAGGACAAAGAGATGGGTATGTGAAGATTCACTTGATTCATGTCCTCTATCCTCAACTGACCCCACACCAAATCCTCTTCCATCCTCACCTTCCCATGATTCTAACATTGGTTGGCCCATTGCTCTTCGAAAAGGTATTCGCTCCACTCGTAAACCTCATCCTATTTACCTTAGTTATCATTGTTTATCTCCTTCGTATTTTTCTTTTGTTTCCTCTATCTCGTCCATTACTATTCCTAAATCTGTCTGTGAAGCATTTAATCATTTTGGATGGCGACAAGTCATGATAGTCGAAATGTAGGCGCTTGAACAAAGTGGTACTTGGGAGTTAGTTTCTCTTCCCTCAGGCAAGAAGGCGTTGGTTGTAGGTGGGTATTTGTTATTAAAGTTGCTCCTAACGGCACAGTTGATCGCCTCAAAGCTCGATTGGTGGCCAAAGGATATACTCAAGTATATAGTTTTGATTATGGAGATACCTTCTTTCTTGTGGCTAAAATCACTACTATTCGTCATTGGCCTCTTCATCGATTAGACATCAAAAATGCTTTTCTACATGGTGACTTGGATGAAGAAATATACATGGAGCAACCTTCTGGTTTTGTTGCTTAGAGGGAGTCTGGTTTAGTATGCAAGCATCGTAGATCCTTGTGTGGACTTAAACAATCCCCAAGAGCTTGGTTTGGGAAGTTTAGCCAAGTTCAAAACTTCGGGATGACAAGAAATGAAGCAGATCACTCTATATTTTATTGTCATTTCTCTTCTGTTAAATGCGTGTATCTGGTTGTGTATGTGGATGATATTGTCATCACAGAAAATGATGATATCAAAATTTCCCAGTTAAAGCAGTACTTATTCACCCACTCCCAGACCAAAGATCTTGGCCAATTCAAGGAAGACATTGTTATCTGTTAGAGAAAATATGCTCTTGATATCTTACAAGAGACTAGTATGAGTAATTGCAAGCCAATTGTCAGTCCCATGGATTCAAATATGAAGTTAATGGTAAAATAGGGTGAACCTTATTCTGATCTAGAGAGGTATAGAAGATTAGTGGGTAAACTCATTTACCTCACTATCACTAGACTTAATATCTCCTCTGCAGTGGGAGTTGTAAGTCAGTTTATGCAGGCACCTTGCGTTGATCATTGGGCAGCAATCTTCCGTATTCTTAGATATATCAAGAAGACACTTGGATAGAGTTTGCTATATCAGAATAAGGGAGACACCCATATATCATGTTATTGTGATGTCGATTGGGTAGGATCTTCCATTGATAGATGATCTACTACAGGTTTTTGCATATCTATTGGGGGAAATGTGGTCTTTTGAAGAGTAAGAAGTAAAATATTGTTGCTCGTTCTAGTGCTGAAGCAATATATCGAGTTATGGTTTCAATCACTTGTGAATTGATATGGGTAAAACAACTTATTCAAGAATTGAAATTTGCTGATGTCCAACCAATGAAACTATATTGTGATAATCAAGCGGCTCTTCACATTGCTTCTAATGTTGTATTTCATGAGAAAACCAAACACATTGAGATTGACTGTCACTTTGTACGGGAGAAGTTGCTGGCCAAAGAAATAGGTATAGAATTTGTCAACTCGAGTAATCAACTTGCTGACATTTTCACTAAATCTTTGAGGGGACCACAAATACAAGTTATATGTTCCAAACTTGGAGCATATAATTTATATGCTCCAGCTTGAAGGGGAGTGTTAAATATATTACCGTTTTCTTGTATCTTTTCTGATATGACTTTTATTTTCTCTGTATTTTCTTGATATAGTTTCCTTATTTCCTTTTTTTAGACTTAGATGTTTACCCTATAAAAGGGAGATTAGAAATTGTATTACATATACTACTCAGTTAAGTATAGTGGTCTGTTCAACTATTTATTTTGCTAAGTTGTGATTGTGACTGCTGATTTCTGTGGAGAAGTTACTACTATTGCATTACTTGGCAAAAAAACGACACCAAATATAATGAAGGGAGATGTAAATTATTGTAATAGAATCACCCCCTAAATAAGAAGTTGATTAAGGAAGCTTTTGAGTTGCAGGAAGATGATGAAAAGGAAGAAGAGGTGCAATAAATTATTAATATTTGACTTAGAAAAAGAGTTGCACCATCAAATGATGGTACTGCTCATGTCAAGAAATTCAAGTGAAGGCATAAATTTATTTCTTAGATATCAGAAGAAAAGAAAAGATCAAAAGAGGCAAATAAGCATAAATGGTGCTTGTGATAAAGAAGCAAGGCTAGAAATGTTCAGTGCATAACTTAATATTTTTATAGGAATGGAATATCTTTCAATATTGTGCATTCACAAAGTTTCAAACCGATGGTTGAATTTATTGGAAACTATTATGCACACCTAAAGTTCCGAGCTATAATGAATTAAGTGTTTCACACTGTAAAGAGTAATTAGAGCAAAGGAAATGTTGAAGAGTCACAATTAGAAAGAACTTTTGAGTGGGAGATCTAATATAAATTATTAATGTGCCTCCACCTAAATAGTGTAAGCTTCTAGAATAGTTAGTTCATGACATGGTATGACAGTCTCTTTGAAGAAGTGGTCTAGAATTTTATCCTTATTGCCTTTATTCACCTAATAAAAGTTGAATTTTAGCACAGGGTAGGTTAGCTTTTGAGTTTACAGAAGTGAGACTGCTAGTTTAACCATGTTTGATTCATTTACTTGTTTGTGCATGCTTGTTACCACAGTAAAACTGAAATGATATTGATGAGAATTAACGATCTGTTCAGATGGCAAGAATGTTGTCCATGTTGCAACTCCTCACCCTTCAAAACAGGCTGGTAAAGCAACTGCAAATAACAAGCAGCGGATTCCAAAGTCAGGTGGAGATTACAGCTGCAAGCCTTGCAACAGGTGATTGGAGTTGTCTTTTTATATGGTCTCCTTGTTTTCCACATTTCCTTTTCTCTAAGTAATCAGGCACATCTTAATTTTTATTTTGGCTTGCAGGTCATTCAAGACAGAAGATGCCTTAAGTTCTCATAATAGGGCAAAGCACAGTACTAAGTAAAAGGTTTGCTTTTTGCCTGAGCAGTGAGTATGTTGATGTTTCTGGTTTTTTAAGACGGAAAAAACAGAAAGTCAGTTTAGTTGATGTAGGAAAGCTGGTATGGTGATTTTCGTATTCAACTTGACGGTAGATCTCCATTTTCGTATTTTGTGGGTTTGTGGTAACTGGGCTTTGACTTTGATCCCATTGTCTTTGCGATGACATGCGACTCCCTGCAACTCCTTTACATGAAATAAGTTTTTCCTGACAGTGAATTGGGAGTAGTTAATGTTGCTAAACCATCACAACCAATGTTTTTTAAAAATTATTTGGATGAAGCCTCTTTTATCAGTTTTATTCGTATATTGCTAATCTTGAACCAGTTTTTTAAGATGCCTTTGAAATAATTGGAATATATTAATGCTTTTAATAGTGGCATGTTTTATTTATTGGCAAATTTGACTTTATTTTTCTAGTAAAAAAAGTATATTAAAAAATGCTCTTGTGTATAAAATAAGGGTAAAGTTATATTTTTCTTTACATTTTCTTTAATATTCTACAAAAAAATTAAATAAATAAGTAAATACATCTAGTGATTTAAAAACAAAAAATATTCAATTCATTTTATACAAAGTAGGAGGATTATTATGTCGTAAGGATATTTAGAATTATTCATAGATTATTAATAAGAGAAAAAGAATGTTATACAAAGAAGCTTTTGCCAATTGTTTTTATATTTGATCCTAACGTTTGAGGGATCAATTTTTGCGTGGATTGGATTGATAAATATGGCTCTTCTTGACAAGGTTATCCTTTCTAGTGTCTCAATGGCCATTCAAGTATCCGTTGCCGTCTGCTTTCAGATATTATGGGAGGTGTAGAGCATCTTAGGCAGGCCTTGTTTTTGCTTCTTTGTTCTTTTTCTCTTCTGATGTATAAAAGAAAAAACCGTAATATCTGTTTCCACACAAGTGCAGAAGATAAAGGAAGAGTTTTATCAATTTTTTAGCATATAATATAGTGCTCAATTATATAGTTTGGTATATGTTAAGTTATTATTATATTTACAAGTTATTTTGGTATATTTGAATAGACTAACATGATGCACAAGTCAACTTACAGAGTAATTATAAAAGACCTGACATGGAACTCCAAAATGAAATAAAATATCGTATACTTTCATATAAATATAAATTAAATTTCAAAAACGCAGTTGCATAACATTTTCCTAAATTTTACAAATTCAAATAAGAATTTATTTTTATAGACAAGATAATATATGAATTTTTCGTGACAAATCATAGCATTTTTATAAAGAAATAGTGACATAAAATGATACCAAAAGTATTTTATAAGTACTTTATAATTTCTTTTCGTCTGAATTTTTTGTATTTAAAACTTGAAGTTTGAACTAGTTCCAATCAGTGTTTCCTCAGATTTTTAAAATACATTTCTTAATGTAATATTTTAAAAAATGTATTACATTCTACTTCAATGTTAAACCAAATACGTTCTGAATTTATTTAAAGAGTTAAATTTTTTCTACTTATTTATAAAACTTAAACATAAAACTTGTTTAAGAAAAATTAAGTTTTTTTTTTTATCACAGTTCTGTCACTTGAACAGTTAAAGAAAATATTTTATCAATGCAACGTGTTAAAGTCTAAAGATTTACAAGAATGCTTTTCGTAAAATTATATTGTTCACAAAATATACTATTTTCTCAATGTATAAACTTGCTTTTTTATTTTTAAATTATATGATTGTAAGGTTATAATTAAACTTTTTTTCGTGTAATGCTTTTATTATATTAATAAATCTTAAATATGTTTGTACATGAGCATGTCATATTAATTGATACCCGCGTAAGAGAAAATTTTCCATCAACTTAAAATTTTAGTTAGCTAATATTTTTTGTTTTTGTATTTTTGCTTATATCTCATTGACTCTAAATAGTAAAAAACTATTACTATAATTCATACAATATTCTTAATTAAAACTAATTATCATAATTCTTAATTTGGATTAAAAATTAGTATGAGTAGCAATAGACTTAGTTGCGGTGAGTATCATATTTTTTTCTTCTTAAATATCGTTTATTTAATACTCGAAATATACTGTTAATATTAAATAATTAAAATTGAAACAAAATTTCCATTCAGTAAAAAATGAAAATTTAACCTATTCTATGTTTTCTTAAAAGACAAACAAGACAACTACATTTTTGTTTAAAATAGGATATGAAAAAATATGTATGTTAGGTAAAAAAAAAAACTAACAAAACAAGAAGTTTTAAAGAATATAACATGTTGATTTAAACATATAAAAAATAAAAGTGAATTCCTGAAACAAAATTATAAATTTATTACAAAAAATTTTGAATATTTAAAAAATATTTTTTTTATGAAAAGGAAATTGTATGTATTTTAAAACAAATTATAAAATTTTCAACATAACATGGAATGATGGTCAATTATACGATCACAAATTGTTATGTATAATCATTTTATTAAATATGTGATTTTCTTTCAAGTTCTTACGAGTACTATTCTTTAGAAATAATGTTTAAAACATTGTGGAACACTAAATATAAATATTCAGTCTAATAAAAATTTAAAGTTTTAGGGTTTAGGGTTTAGAGTTTTCTCTCCTTCATGTGTCCCCTTTAAGGTTGAAAAAATTTCATCCCCTTTATTTTATTTGACTTTCCTTCTCCTTGTCTGAAATGGCTATTATTGGTGTCGTAAGGCGACGCGATCCCGATATCTCGTCACTTTAACCCCGGTTCTCCTCTCGTTCTTCATGGGGTGGACTTTGTAGGAGTTGGGCGAGATGCAAGACTTTTTCCTCAAGGAGTTAAAGCAGAAGTTGTTTACTCGTATACAAGAATAAGACCGGCTTACCATTCTATTAAATAAAATGAAACCCTAAATCCTAAAAATTTAAATTTTTATTAAAATGAATATTTATATTTAGTGTTCCACAATGTTTCAAACATTATTTCTAAAAAATAGTACTCGGAAGAACTTGAAAGAAAACCCATATCTTTAATAAAATGATTATTCATAACAATTTGTGATTGTATAATTGACCATCATTCCATGTTATATTGAAAATTTTATAATTTGTTTTAAAATACGTACAGTTTCCTTTTCATAAAAAAATTATTTTTAAATATTCAAAATTTTTTTGTAATAAATTTATAATTTAGTTTCAGGAATTCACTTTTATTTTTTATATGTTTAATCAACATGTTATATTCTTTAAAACTTCTTGTTTTGTTAGTTTTGTTTTTTTTTTGCTAATTTAAATTTTGGTTCGTTACTTAGAATAAACTGTGCATGTCTATTGAACCCTTAATTATTATATAAGGCAATACTTTTTTATGACTTACAATATGATATTTTCTCATTTTATAAAAAGAGTAATTTTTAACGCATAATTTACATATTATAATTAAACACTCTATTTATTAATATTTAAAAATTTTAGTCTTTATTCTTAAATGCCGCATCTGTTATTATATTTTCTTTCTCTTTGTGGAACCTACCATTATTTAACACTTCTATTTTCTTTTCTAAAATCCTCATTATTAAGTGCTTTTAAATTTTCTTTTTTACAATAATTCTTTTTTTTTCCAAACCTTCACCTTTAATATCTATAAACTCTTTTTATATTAAAATTTTATCTTTCATTTCAGAATTCTGATACTTATACTTTAAATTATTTAATTATTTAATTATTCTGGATTTACCCTTCTCACATAACACTTAGCTACTAATTTCTTTAATTAGTTAATAATATATATGTTTTATTATTTTAATTATGTTTTTAAATATTAATTGAATTGAAATTTGAAATACTTACCAATGAAATACCATAGAAATTCAACTACACATGGTTTCGGGCCATTTAAATTCTTGAATTATATGAAATAAAATGAAAGGAGAAAAAAGAAATAAATTCTGGCACTTTAGTAGGGAAGCAATCTAAAATGATGAGAGGACATTTGCAATTTAAATTATTCTTTATTTTCCCTCTATCATTTTAAACGATACGTGAGAATTTTTTTTTTGGGGGAGTTCATAATAAAAATAAAGTTCATTTTAATTTTTTTTATTTCAACCAGATCAAATTAGAACGAGTCTACAATGACTTGTTTCTAACAGGAATCAAGTTGAATGGAGATATTTAAAAATTCAAACAAATTAAACAATGCCAGGTTCGAATTTTTGTTATTTTTTAGTAGACAACATTATCGGATACTCTAGTTACAAAAATAAGAATAA
The DNA here is from genome assembly GCA_025330945.1 of Mucuna pruriens. Taxonomy (NCBI): domain Eukaryota; kingdom Viridiplantae; phylum Streptophyta; class Magnoliopsida; order Fabales; family Fabaceae; genus Mucuna; species Mucuna pruriens. The sequence goes on from JAENHJ010000528.1 coordinate 6,453,874, forward strand.
AAAAAGTAGCTGAAAGCTTGAAACCCATTTATTCCCATGATGTCATTTCCAAATCCGTGCCCAATACACAACCCAATGACCCACTTTTCTCACAACAAAGGCACATACTTACATTGGCAAAAAAAAAGAAAACCCTTCGAACACAATTCTTCTTATATGTGAAAATGGCTGTTACCCATCATCATGGCACTCAATTGTTCATCTTGCGTCGCAGTTCAAGTCTCCATCGGTGCAATAGACTCAGGCAAAGAAGAGATAAGGGAAGACGTGGTCGAGTTGGATTTTGCCTTAAAATTCGATATCTAAACCAAATATGATCTAATTAGATAAATAAAAACCGAACCATGTGGACTTCCCAATCCAAACCATCAAAATCAGGTTTAAGTAGGATAAATCGAGTCTGCGAATCAGCACGCACTCGCTTACACTCCTAGTATCTAACAACACTATTAAATAAAAATGAAACCCAAAAGAATTTCGTAATTATAATTGTAATAATCAATAACAAAGTTTAATATGAAGAATGTTATTAACATTCTTCAATGACACAATGTATTTGAATTGCCATGTTTAGTTCATAAGTAGAACGATGCGCCGGATCGTACATCTGGACAGACATCGATAGAGACAGATTTTATTTTAATAAGGTAAAAAAATTGGTAATGCATTTATTTAAAAAATCTTTAGCTATTCACATAGACGAAATTCATACATCATTTCACCTGTTTTCCATCTAAATACCCTCCACCACGGTATTATCCAACAATGCTCAATAACAAAATATGAAACATTCATAGCTGAACTTTATATCAAATGCATCGCTTCATCACCGCACAAGTTAAACTTGCCGCTTTTTTTTCCATTTTTCCTCCTCCCTTCAAGATGCAGAACATTACAATTGAAGCAGAAAATTAAACTGTTGTTGCTATGGATATTACAAAGTTCTATCACTAAATTGACAATTCCGAATAGAATAATAACAATGGCAACTAAATCCATCTAAACACGTGCAAACAACACAAACCAGATTTTACTTGCCACACTTACTACCAGATGATTTTGAGCCAAATCACTACGTTGTTGTTGCTATATCTGATGGTTACCAGAATCACTGCCATTTTGTCCAACACTTTGATCTTCATAATCATTGCTTTTCGTATTGTTCTTGTTACCAGTTTCCTCTTGTTCCTTCTCCCTGTTCCATTGCTCTATTTTAGCTCTCCTTTCTGCACTACTTTCTCTGATTGGAGGACTCCTATCCCTGCCCACTGGACTTCTACTTCTTTTTCCTCTATAACGAGGACTACGGCTCCTTGGCCTCCTACTACCATGGTGGTGGCCATGGGGCCTGTCAAAATCTCTTCTACCAGGATTGCGACCAGCATGTGAATGCTCCCCATGGCTACGATTCCTTGGAGGGCTCCTGCTTCTACTTCCACTGCGGCCATTCCATCGCCTATTTCTTCCAAATAATTTCCTTCTTAAATCCCTGAAATAGAAAAGGAAGGGCTTAACCAAGAACAGCAAAATTATAAATGCAAGTGTAAGATCTTGAAAAGCATGAGAACAATGCTGAGAAGTCAACCTGCTAATCTTCTTTAGGTGCATAAAATTGCAGTAGCCACCTCGATTGCATACATTTTCTTCATACTGCCTACAAGTAGCTTCTCGAAAATCCGTAACAGGAGAGAAATCAACAATGATGGGCCGACCTAGATGGATCATTAAGTTATAAGTTTCATCACAATAACAGTAGTTACTGTTTGGGAATGGGGGTTGGCAGAAGGCACCAAGCAATGATACATTGCTTGGAATTTCATAAGAAACAAGTTATATAAAGCATTTACTTACATATGATTATATCCTATAGCAATCATTATAACAGCTTTGTGAAATTGCAAGTATGAGCCAATCAAAACCCAATTCAGTAGTAATACTAATTTATACATTAACTTATGGTTGATGCCACACATAATATAAACCCCATATGCAAAGTGGAAAAGCATATCTTAAAAACATGTCATTGAACAACCTATTTTTTCGTAGGGTAGAGATTCCCTAAAAAAGTCTATTTTCCAATGTTGTCAAACTCAAGAAGACCAGGAAAGGATGTGAAAGATCACTTCTCAAGGATCACAACACAGATTGTAAGATCCTGCCTAAAATGCAAATTATACTTATACATATGCACAAAAAATAACAAAGAAATAACCTCTAAATCACAACATTAAACTAAAATTAAAAAGTCATAATCATAACTTCAATATTAATATGAAGTAGCTGATACATCCTAAACAAAATGCAGAAAATAATTAACCTTCTTTTCCTCTCAATTGTTAAAAGCAAAACATTTAAATTTGAAAAAAAACAAGGAATGTCAATTACAATTAACAATTAATATATAAGAAAACACCAATTCATTCACAAGAGCCGTACATATGTTGTATGCACCCATTTTCTGGCAGTTATTGTCAATTTTTACACTAAATGAAAGAGCCATCAATTTAGAGGTGGCAAAATAGCCCAGCTGGGCTGGGCCAAGAAAAACATGGCCCTAATAGGATTGAGCCAATTTGGCCCCAAAAAAAAAACAGCTGGAAATTATCAAAGTCCATGTGACCCAGCTTTTAAAATTTTACATACATTTTAATAAAAAAAGGTTGATTATCCATATATCATTCCCCCAATTCTAAAGAGTGGCCCATATAGAATTCAGGGTTTTGCCAGTTCTACATTATCTCTCCCACCCAGTACTAAAAAAATTATAGAAACAAAAAAGAAAAAAATTTCTAAAATTAATTTATTAATATATCATTCCCCCAATATTCAATCAATCAGACTCTTGCAATCCACTGAGTACAACAGACTACATAGCCAACGAACAGCCCAACAAACCTGACACTGAGAACAGCAGAAGCGACAGCCTAATCGGCAACAAGGATGACAATCACTGGGAATGAGCACAATCACCAACACAACAACCACCAACGCCATAAGCAACGTTGATGCCAACACACAAGGAGAAAAGCAAGCAGATCTCTCCAGTAAGCTTAGCAAGTCGAGTTCCTCCGCCATGGAAAACAAAAGAGACGAATGGGTTCATCGCACTCGCATAACAGAAGACGAAAGGTAAGAGATAAATGTTGTGGTTTTGGAACCATAACAGAAGGACATCTCATGTATTCAACAAGAGGCCAGACGTAACTTAATCCAAAAACCTCTCCCAACAAGGGAGGCCTCGTTTGAGATCTTTGATCCTGCAACTCCATGAACAAGATTGCAATCCAACCTGACTCCAATCCAGGCTGCGAATTAGCTCACTTCAAGGGCCTAAACTCGTACAATCATTTCGATTCATCGAGGCAACTCACAATTTTAACTACACTGCTCTCTTCTACAATGAAGAGTGCACTAGTGTGTGTGTGTGTGTATAACCATGGGAACCTAAATACCAAGTACCATACGCCCATAATCTTTATCCTAACAAAATACAAAACCAGTAAAGACAAGATTAGCATTGGAAAGATAGACTGAATAAAAAGAAAGAGGTACCATGTGACAGAGCAGAAGGTACATGGTTAAATGCATTTCATGACATAAAGCCCAAAACTCCAACACGACTAAATGAAGGGATAAGAAAAGTGGCTACGGTTGTAAACATAAAAAGCTAATGCTAAACCAGTGGGGTATGTCGAATTTATTGATCTGAAACCAATACGAATATTAACATTGCTTAAGCACAAAAATTGAAAATTGGCCTTCATATCGTTATCACACATAGCAACATCCCCGCAATTACTATCCAATTGCTACAACTCACACAACACAAACAAACAACACAAGAATCAAAACCACAAATAATGAGAACACATAGGTGAAGGAGTCGAAATACACAAAGCGAAATTGTCAAAAACCCTAACCGAAGGAGAAAGGGCAAATGAAGGACCTGAATAAAATCTTCCAGTGAGATTCATGAGGGCGTTGGCAGCATGATCTTCCTCTCGAAACTGAACATACACATTACCAACCTGCGCAGAAACAACGAACGAAACAAAGAAAGATCGAAGTTAAAAAAATAAAAATAAAATAAAAAGAATGAAGGTTGGAGAGAGAGAGAGACCATGTGATCGGCAAGATTGTCGCAAATATTCAAGCTCTGAATGGGACCGTACTTGCTGAGCTCCTCGAAGAGATCTTCGTAGAAGTCGTCGAAGTGATCCTGGACCTTGTCGGGGTCGAGGGATTGGGGTTGGGGCTGATTGGGGTTGGTGATGATGTTCATGTTCATGTCGGGCCTCTGGTACATGTTCGACAGAACAAGAGTTGGGCTAATTGTGGGCTTCGTGTGAAGCCGAGAACACCGGTCGCCGTGCCTGCAAGCGCCGATCTTGAAGTAGAACGGACAGTTCACCCTGTCCTTCTCCGTCCCGAATATCGATGCCAAGTGTTCCGCCATCTCTCCGTTAGGGTTAGGGTTTCGCTTTGCTTTGCCTTTCTTTTCCTCGTGCACTCCGCTATGTCTATCCTTTTATACGCTCACTCACCACACTCCTCGTCTCCTCGCTCTTTTGTATTTCTGTAATTAATTAATTAATTAATTAATTGTTTTAACTTTTTATGTAATTGTATTCTAAATATTTTAATTCGAAATTTCTAGTTCATTTAAAATCATTTTTATAAATTCAGTTCAATTTAAATTAATAACGTAAATAATTTTCTTAATTAAGAAACATATTTTTAATGGAAATCATTTAATATTTAAAAAATACTTAGGTACTGTTGTTCACTTGTTTGATAGGAGGATATGTGCAGCTTTTGTTATATCAATGCTCATTTGACCAAAAATGTGAATAGCCTGGGCTTTTTGTACCAATTGAAGGATTCGCTGGAAGTCTCCTCCTAATACTACGACTTTTCACACAATGGATTTTTTTTCCCACTGAATCGGCATTAATTAAGTTTTTCATTTTTTAGGCCCAAGGTTCAAATGTGTCACGTGTCTGCCTGGGGCCTTGTCACATGTGCAATCTCCATATATAATTTTTTCCTTGCTAATGAATAATTTAAACATACAGCTACAAGTTAAGAAATTAACGGATATAGTATTTTTACTAAAAATTACACTGAAATATATTGATAACATTAAGTATTATATTTTTTATAAAAAAAATATTTTGATTTCTTAATGAGTGTCTTTGAAATTTGCTCATTTTTTTAATCTTATATTCTTAATATTTGGAAGTTACATTAAATTTAGACTAATTTGAGTTGAATTGGGAAACCCAATTAAGAAGATAAAATTATCTCTATCACCTTTTATTTTCAATTCAGAATACTAGGAAAATCAAATTCTTTACCGCTTAAACCAATAAAACATCTTTAATTATTAGAGGTTAATTTTTTAAAATTATTTTTCATCTCATCAAATCAAAATAAATAGTTGATTGTGGTCAACTTAAACAAGTCTAGTGGACGGTGAAAAGTCTCAGAATGATGGGTGTGCGACGGTGGTTGATGGGACATTCCCTTGCCCCATGTTGCTCCCATGCTTGTTCCACTTCCTGCTGTGTGGTTAGAGAGTAGTTCCCAAAAATGCAGCGTGCATGGCATTTCTGTAGGAGAGGGTGTTTACCGTGGTGCAAGTTGGTTTTGTCGACTTGCATATCAGCCTAGGTGCTTGAGGCCGATAAGGTATAATGGGTTTTTATTGGGCTGGAGCCTGCAATTTATTAGGCCTGGGAATGGTCTTTTGACAAAATATATAAACTGTAGTCATGTTTAATTGTACAAAGAATTATCTTTTGACAAAATCCTACAAGTTGATTAGGTAAACATTTATTTCAGTCCTCTCTGTATACCACTTTTGATACATCACTACGTATGAATTTTAATACGTATTTGTCCATGCCATTTCTTATTTTTATCTTGTATATCTATTATCTATATAAGCTATATAATGAAAGCATCAGTGAGAACTGAGGCTTATTTATTTATGGATCAAAATATTTGTTTTCGAGACAAACAATACAGTTAAGCCTCCCTCACAAACGGCTCAAAAATTTGTTTTCTGGAAATGTTCCCTTAACCTGACTCTCTGGGTTATGACTAGTAGTAATTTTTTTTTTTCGTAAGTACTCTTTGCATCTGTAGCCAATCTGGTGTTATGGACTGTATGGCCCAATCGTTGTTGTCATACTTATTGCTTTATTTTTCAATAAAAACTTTCCTGCGTTGAAGTCGTCAATTATTCTACCAAAAGAAAAAGTTGTCAATTATCCAGTGCTCTAGGCATATCTTTCCAAGTAACCCTTCCCATGAGATCCTAGGGCACATCATCATCAATGATGGACCACAAAGATTTGAAAACAAGATATGAGAAACGCTGGAGTGCACTACTATGTTAAAATAACATCCCAGGATTAAATTTTAGACCTATAATAACTAAAAGAATTTGAAACTGTAAGTGTGGAAACAACCTCGTTATTTGACCTGATTAGCTCCCCTCCAAATCAATTTTGTAAATTAAACTTAATACTCACTAGTCTAACATGGTAAGCTTCTCTATCCGATTAAATATTAGTTTAAACTTCTAATATTGATGGTTATTGGTGGTTAACCATGATGCTGTTACAAGACAACTCTACCCCAATGGTTAAACAGGATGAATGGAATAGATAATAGGATTACTTACACGATTTCTATTAGGGACATTGATTCCTGACACAATTTCAAAACCAGCTTTTGAGACAGAAAATATTGGTCACATCTGTCCGAATATCGTAGTATTGGGTATATCATGGATCAAGGGGAAATATTATCATAGCAAACAGTAAGAAATATTTGGAATGAACTAACCTGAAAGTAGGCTTCAAGTATTAAAAGCTAAATATCAGTAAACACCTTTAAAAGTCTACGACAGTTCTGTCTTGGCTCTTTAAATAAGAACTCAAAAATTATTGGCAAAGTCTTCATAACAAGACTATCGTTGTTCTAACTATCAACTTATTCATTACAACTGAAACCGCGCAGCCAAATCTCATCGCTCAAACTAGTGTCCACACAGGTTTTTTCCACTTCAAAACTCTAGTAGGGTTCAACGGGGGTACGGAAGTTGGCTCCAGCATATACTGCTTCCGCACCAAGCTCCTCTTCAATTCTCAAGAGCTGCCAACAAGAGCGCTCAAAACATTTAGAAAAAGGCTTAACAGTAAAAACTGAAACTAGTGTAATGAATGAACAACACTAACCTGGTTATATTTAGCAAGACGCTCTGATCTGCATGGGGCTCCAGTCTTAATTTGACCCTGTTCAAGAAAAACAAAACATTATAATGTAGGACTTGGGAATAGGAGTGGTAACAACACAAGTTGAATGAAACAAGGCAATACCGTTGCCAAACCAACAGAAAGATCAGCGATAAAGGTATCCTCAGTCTCTCCACTGCAACCAAAATAAAGGAATGTCAATATATTGAGTGCAGTTGGCTTGTTAAAGATCTTACAGTTGTAGATTTGTATATTTCACTGATCTGCGTTTAAAGACAGTTACAAACCTTCTGTGACTGGCCATGACTCCCCATCCAGCTTTTTTGGACATCCTGACAGCTTCAATACTCTCAGTCACAGAACCAATTTGATTGACCTGTTCGTTTAAGGTTTGTGTCAAGTAATAGTGTATATATACACATCTACATAGCTCCAATTACTTTTCACTAGAAAATGTTCATGGGTAGAATAAGAGTACCTTGAGGAGAAGAGCATTGCATGCTTTTGTATCAATTGCCTTCTGAACCCTCTACGGACACAATGCAAAAAGCAAAAAGTCAAAGGACAATCCTTCTGGTCTCTCCAACAGAATAAAAACATTTTTTGGGGAGGGAGGGGGAAGTTTTGTTTGATCAATCTGCAAACCTTGGGGTTGGTAACTAAGAGATCATCACCAACAATTTGTACTTGAGCTCCAACCTCAGCAGTTAGCTTAGCATAGTGCTCCCAGTCATCCTGATCAAAAGGATCCTCAATTGAAACAATTGGGTAATCTACCGTGAATGACTTGTACAGATCCTTCAAAGCATCCCCAGAGATCTTCTGTGAGCCATCATTGTCCTGCAGGTCAAAAAGAAAACACCAAGAAATAAATAATCTAAATATGTGACAATTGTATCAGTATTACTTAATAGTTAATACAAGATCTCTTCATATAGTTATCCATTCATTCATTATGTATAATGAATACTATCAAACAAGAAAGTAGGTTACAATCAAATTCTCAGCCATTTTAGCAATAAGCTTATACTATATGTTGCCAACATAATTATTTTCAATTATATTGATGCATTTGAACATTTGAAGATGTAAGTGAAATGGAAGAATGACCGAGCAGAAGAGTTAAAGAGACATCAAGTTCTCAACCAGCCCTACTGATATTTTATACCTGTTCTTGCCAAAACAAATACTTCTATTGTTACTAAGTTCTACGCAACTGGAAAGAGGACGGGAAGTAGAGGATCAGCACATACATGTAAGGAGGATAGGATGCAGAATATTCAAGATAATGATCAGCTGCAATGAATGAGAAGGGAAATTCTGTTGGGGTAAAACTAGAGATAGGCAGAAACTGAGAGAAGGTTTTGAGGCCCTTTGGGCTGGCAAGGTTGGACAACCTTTGCAGTCTGCTCTATCTTTACATTTTCCTTTGCTATATAGTGTTTGGACTGTTTTCCTTTAATGTTGTTTCTAATGAGTGACAGCCTCTGTGCTATGCATCTGTTTATGCAATTGAGGATTATTCTCATTTTTCTTTAATTAGATATCTGGTTCCTATAACTTCAACTAGACCAACAGTTAGCAGTAATATGCTAAATAATAAAGAGCTCACATCTTCCTTGAAGTTCAAATCATATGTTTTGTCATCTTTGTAGAATTCAGAAGCTGCAACATCCATTCCAATGACAACCTAAGAACATAATAGCAACTGTCAAATTCCTGTAAATGAAGACACATGAAAAAAGCACCATAAACAGAATTTTGACAAGGGAAAAATACTAACTTTGCCTGTGTAACCAGCTTTTGCAATGGCAGTTTTCAGCAATTCCAAACCTTCCTTGTTTTCCTGAACACTCAAAACTCAAAAGAGCTTATCAGTTACTGGCCAAATAGATGAGCAGATACCAGAGTTCCATGCATAAAAGTAAGTGAATTAAAAATTATTATTGACCTGAATGTTAGGGGCAAAGCCACCTTCATCACCAACATTTATTGCATCTTGACCATATTTCTTCTTAATCACAGACTGAAACAACATTAGCATAACCCATCATTAATAAATAACTAACTATAACACAGTAGTACAGCTCTGCAATCAAGTCACCAACCATCAAGGCATGAAAGCATTCGTAGATAGACACCAGGCCTAACAGGCCATGATACAGAAAATCAAAGCATAGCAACAAAAAAATGAAAACGAATCCATTAGTATTATCCTAGTTTGGAAAATTTTAGAAAATACATTTGGGAAGAGGTAAATGAATGTAACATGCAAACTGACCTTCAAATGGTGATATACTTCTACGCCCATCTTCATGGCTTCCTTGAAAGAGGAAGCTCCCACGGGAAGAACCATAAACTCCTGCATATACATACACATCAAAAACTCATCGTGCTTTCTCTCTCTCTCTCTCTCTCACACACACACAGAATAAAGGTCTTTGAAAGCATGCCTGCATAGCAAGTTTGTTTCCGGCATGTGATCCACCATTAATGACATTGAAAGCAGGAACAGGCAAAACCAACTTTTTGTTACCCGCAATATTAGCAATATGCTGCACCAAAAGAATGGCCATAGTGAAGTCATATATATGCAAACAGAAAACCTCAAACCAAAATGCACACAGCTATGGTGTGTATGTGTGTTGTGGGGGGAGGGAGGGGGAATCTGTTGACACTGCTGTAAGAACCAGCAAACTTCCACGTCTGATCTAATAACCAATTAATTGTAAAAGAATGATTGTGAACAATCTGACAGCAAGATTACACCTAGTTATAATGTTGATCTTGAATACCAAATCTTAGAGCTTGGGAGCATCTTATCATTTGGATTGGGACTAACTCAGCTTTACAAAACCAACTTGTAAAGTGAGAATTACTCAAGCATTATAAGCTTTATTTAAGTCATATCTCTAGTCGAAATGAGTCTAAACCACCACCCTTGAGGCTGTAATGAAGGCAGCCTCCAAAGAAGCCACAACTAAGGCAGCCTAGGGTGGCCGCAATTAAGGCAGCTTTCTAACACCAAATTTCATAAAATTTAGATGATTATAAGCATGTCATCAAGCAGAAGATATTTTCATTTGTTTTTGAGTCATATTAATAATTTATATAAATTTTCAGGATAGCTTCAATTACACAGCATGGATCCAATGAACTAGACAACAAGTTTAATTTAAGATAATTAAGTCCATGGCTCATAGATAAAATACCTTGTAAAGAGGAGTTTTCAGGACACTAGCACCAGCTTTGCAGACTGCAAGAGACACTGCCAATATGGCATTTGCTCCAAGCTAAAACAACAAAAGTTGCATTAGAATTATACAAATCGCATTAAAAATGCAAATTTACAAACACAATCAGCTAAGCACCTTTTGCTTGCACCAACCCCATTCATTAACAGTTCCATCAAGTTGTTGAACCATCAAGTTGTCAATAGCTGTCTGTTGAGTTGGATCCTGCTCACAAAAGCAACATAAAAATTAGATCAAGCCAAATGACCTTTAGTAATAGAACTAAACTTCCATGTTACAGGTTCAAATAAACTGAACTATGATATTAACCACATTGCGAGCAAGTCCTAACATATGCTAAAATTTGTTTAGTGGCAACACTGATCTAAAATATAAATTGGACCAACCTTGCCAATCAATGCAGGGGCAATAATGGTGTTCACATTGTCAACAGCCTGCATGTGCAAGAAAAGACCAGGTAAAAACACAGTGATAGATCAATCAACATGACTATCTCTCACACTATTTACTATAATAACACGAGACTTACCTTTAATACACCCTTTCCGAGGTAGTCAGATCCTCCATCTCTCAATTCAAGGGCCTCATAAATCCCTTAAGATTTCAAAATAAATATATACAATTAATTCGAGCAAGCATGCTACCATCAACACATGGCTGTATATGTGCAAAACTATGTAAATTTCTTGGAGAATTCTAACATTTAGAAGCTGTCTTATAAACCTTCTCCAAATTATTTAAGAAAGCATATTAATCCAAAGTCCAAAACTGACCCTACATGCCTCGTACAAGGGACTGGATCATAAAAAAAAGTATCAAAAAGAACGTTTGCGATTTGCTACCACGACAATCTACACGCACGCTCGCATTTGGAAATCAACAAAACGCAGGCAAATCGGATTTGAGAGAAATGAGTGAGTATACCAGTGGATGCACCACTTGGAACAGCAGCTCTAGCAAAAGTACCATCTGAGCATATCAAATCCACCTATTATATCAATCATCTACCACATCAGAAAAGTTTATAATAATAAACCAATAGTATACCTCATCAGATTCAAATTCAGCCTTGAAAAATTAGAAAAATGTGTGGAATAAAAGCTATCCAAAGAAAAAAATACAAACAGCCAGAAGTTGTGAAGCTGTATAAACAGAAAAATGTGTGGAAAAGTGAATAGAGTGCAGAAACATAGAAAGTATCGAAATGGAAGAAAAAGAAGAAGAAGCTAACCTCGACGGTTGGATTGCCACGACTGTCGAAGATCTGGCGGGCCTTGATGCTTACGATGGTTGCCATGGAAAGCAATACGATTGAGATCTGCAAAGAGTAGTAGAAATGTGTACTGTGGTTTTGAGGAAGATGTTCTTAGGAGGCCAGAAAAGTGTGTGGACATATTTATAGCCCCGAGTAAGCCTCGCTCACTTTTAGGTTTAGGAGACTTAAACTTCTTGTGATGTCTCCTTTAGTCACATGATACTGTTTTCTTTTTTAGGGAAAACAAAATATTCATACCTTGATTAGTTTTTTTAATTTTAATTTTTTATGCACGGTTTTTTTTTATTTACTTTTAGTTAGTTAGAAATCATGTATTAATGGATGTTGGATATAGTAACTAAATCCTACCGAAAAATATTTAGTGTCACGTAATGTAATAATGTCTAAATCAGAATTATTTCTGAACAATTACATGTAAAAATTATAAATTATGTTAAAAGTAACCTTTAACATAATTAGACATCAATTTTAAAATTTAATGCTATCACACTATTTAAAGTAAGTTTAGATAATGGTTGAATCATAAATTAATGTTTTAACTGATTATTATGAAAGTTGATAAATTTATTATATATAATTATTTATAATTAATGAAAACTTTTCAACAAAATTTATCTAAATTTTAAGATGATTATTACAAAATTCAACAAATTTATTTATGTAATACTTTTAATTAATTAATAATATAAAAATATTTACAGGCAGTACACATTGTGTATTTATTATTATCTTTATTTTTACATGTAAGACAATTCTTTTAAAATTTATTTATCTTTTTTTATAAGACTTTTTTTAAAATAGTCATTTGTATTAATTATTTTTTACCAGAATATTTTTAGATTGTTTTAATACTATAAATTAATAAAATAAATTTATTATATATTTTATGAATATTTGAAAAGATGACCGGTGCATCTTAATAATTTTAAAAATAATTTTAAAAATACTATAAATATTAACAATTTTAATGTTACTAATTAAATTAATTAAATTTTTAATAAATGTGAATTAGTTAAAGAAAATTATATTTAGGAACAGGTTGTACTTAGTTTCTTGATTTTGAAAAATGACAAATAGTAGTGTTTAATGTGTATTTTTTATCGTTTGTTTAATATGTATTTAATTTTAATTTGATTTTGATTAGTTTCTTAACGAATTCAAAATTCTCTTGTTTCTGACAAAAAAATTAAGGATTAATTATTTTGAATGTAAAAAATTAATTCAAATATATACTTTGTGTTTGATTTGTTGTCTTAATTATTTGTTGGTAAAAAAAAATCAATTATGGAATATTTAATTATTAGGGGGAAAAAGAAAAATAGAATTGGCTCCTCTAAACATATGTTCATAAATAGGATATTTTTAGAAAGTTTCCTTTTCAAAATATTTTACTTTATGTGATAACTAATTTTTCATTCAGATGCTTTCATGCGGATGATGATGAAAATTTGATGTTTAGTATCAGGGTGGATTGATATTATTTTCTTGAAACTAATCCAAAGAGTGCTGAATAAATAATATAATTATATCTATACTGGTAATTTTGCTGTTCTGTCATGAGATATTTTATTTTTTTGTTTTGCTCTTCAATTTGCTTGATGCGCAAGAGAAAGTTAGCTTTCGCAGCCGCCAAGTGCATACCACTGGACCTGTTAGGTGAATGATTTGGTAGGTTACATGCACCACGTTTTTATTTTAGGAACTACTCAAACTTGATAAATTAATATCAAATTTTACATCAAATAAATATTTTTAAAAAATAAAGTCGGTTTTATAACAATAAAATCTTAATATTTTAGGCATACTACAAAATAATTTAAGGAAACTGATTTTGTGAAGAAATTTTAAAAAATGTTAATATACACTAAATAAAAATCATTAGTATTTAAAATGTCTTTCATATGTTGATGTTCATGGGTGTTGAAAAATATAATTGTCTGAAATGGTGATTTTGCTAGTCAGGTCGTGAGATATTTTAGTTTTTGTCTTCCTCTTCTGTTTGCTTGGTGCGCAAGAGAAGTGACTAGTCTTTGCAGTTTTTTTCTTCTGTGAATGATTATAAAATTGATTATTTGAAATATATTTTATAAAATTGGCTTTAAAATAAAATGATTTATGTTTACATGTTTTTATTAAAAAGTATATTAGTAGTAAAATCATTATAATTTTTTTATTCGGCAGAAAAATTATCTAAAATTATTTAATTTAAGATTAATTTTGAATTCAAAATAAAATTTTCAACTATGACTAAACATGTAGTTGTGTTCGGAAATTTTGAAGTATTACACAAAAAAAAAAATTCAAAGAGATTTAATATAATAAAAATTATCAATCATTGTATTAATTGTTTAGTTTTTTTAGAAGCAAAATTATTTATTGAAGTTTATAATCAAGTAGTTCTTATATTTTATTCTCAGTAAATATGGTAACTAGTTAATTTAATCTATCCTGTAACATTGTAACAATGATTAAATATTGTCAATAATATTTTATAAATAGTATATATTTAGGAAAAAAATATAATCTTTTAATATTTCTATTGGAGTGTTAATTTATATTATTAAAACTTCTCCCAATACTTATAATTCCAAAAATAAATCAAGACCAATAATAGCAAAATATTCATTAATTCTTAAAAATATTGGATTAACACTATAAATTTTAATTCATCCTCATCTAAAGTTTTAAATTTTTTAATTCAAATAAAATAAAAATAGTTTTATATTATAAAAATATTCAAATTGAATCTCATCAAAATAAATATATTGATCTACTATTTATAGAAAATATTCAATATATTTACATTTATAGTCATTGGAAAATCATTACGTGACTTTCCATCTTCAAATTAACGTTACAAACTTACACTCCTAAACGGTAATAATGAATAGTAATTAATGAAAATTAAAATGAGCCTAAGACAAATGTTTCAATAGCCTTATTTATTGTATTCCCACGACTGTACATGTGAAAATTTATCTTAAATCAGTTAACATGGTTTTAAATAATCTAGCAATAATCTAAGTAGACAATAATTATAATTGAATTCCCTGCTGGTTTAAGAGTATAAAGTTTGCTATAAATTTTTGTTAATAGTCATTGGTATGTTATAAATAGTTAACTCTAATAAACTTTAGAGATAGAACATTTGGAAGTGAGAAAGGCATTGTCATTGTATTCACAAACATCATGAATGAGCAATTGGAGACGTTTATCATTGACTATATTATAGGTTGTCACCCTTTGCCTTAAGGCATTCGCACTAATGTTGCTGTTAACCAAAGGAGATTGGGATGCTAGGTGTGAGCTTCATTTGTTTGACCATTGAAATTTTTTGTTCTTTGCTTCTTCTTCTTCTTTTTTTTTCAGTTTCACTGTATGTAAAAAAAAAAACAAAATTATCTTTTGGTTACTATTTTTAATTATTTGTTGATAGTAAGTCAACAAAGGAGCTGTGATGACACCACTTATTGTGAAGAGTGTTTAGAGTAAAAAGTTCTTTAAAAATAATAGTTCATTGTCATTAATACATAAAAAATAATCTAAGTGTAATAAACTCTATAAACAGAATATTTATTTATTTTTATTGTATTTTTTTATCCATATAATAATAATAATAGTAAAGTAGTGACTAATCTCTATAAAAAAAATCATGAATTTATCAAATAGTAGGTTGAATGTGATTTTTTTTTATATCTAAAATCAATATTTGAACTCTAATATTTTATCAATCTTCAATGCATTTTTCCAACTGTATGCATGTATATAATTAAAGATTTACTGTTGATATATGTACCATAAAACTAAAAAAAGAAAATATTAATATATGTAACCAATGTATTTTTTTTTCCAATTTATTGTAATTAATACACATTATTCGTTATTTGTTTAAAAAATTAGAAAATAATAATAAATTAAAAAAACCAAAAGTTAAAAAGACATAAAAGAGGGAAATTAATTTCAAAAAATGGAATTAATTCAAAGTTATAATTTGAAAAAAAATCTAAAATACGTTTCTGTATATATGTTCTTATTATATATATATATATATATATAGTATTCTCAAAATCTTCCTGTTTAGGAAGACTTTGGCCTTACGTATACTCGATTTACATTTTCTCAATTATTTTACAGTAGGCTTTGAGTTAAGTAATTATTGTATAAAGCCAGAATTTTTGGGGGGTATAATATAATGCCAGAATTCGAGGATTGATGATTCTAAAACTATGCGGGCCAACGTAGTTCAATCAAAAATCGCCTTCTTTTTCTTTTCTATTACTCCTCTTATAATAAAGTTCCCTTTTATATTTTATAAAAACCAAATAATAATAATAATAAAGTAGCTTTCAGAAAAAAGATATACAATCGAATACGAATATTTCATCGAATATTGACAATCTTGTTGCATAAGATAAAAAGCATAGACTACAGTCATCATCCATGTAAGTGTAAAGGGATGCGTGTACAAACTTTATAATTTTAATTTAGTTCATATTTATTAAAAGAAATACATGTATAAATTCTTTATATAATTTTATCATATAATAAAAAAATTTCATGAAATGTTTCACTCTAGGTTAATTTCAATCAGTAAAAAAAATATTTCGGTTTTCATGATTAATGTCATTAATTACTATCACTCGGCACTCGGATTTGGAAAAACAATGAAAATGAAAAAAACTGATTGAGGAAAAATTATATATATTCAGTAACTTTATTGCTGCAACTTGTTATTATATGAGGTTGTTATGGTATAACTGTGTAAGTGTTGAAGTAAAAACATACCAATCACCCAGATAGGCTTATTCAAAACTAGTTGCAAATCTGTGTCACGTCTCAATAGCAAAATAAAATATATTATTAGCCTGAACTACAATAAATAAGATATAAAAAACAAGTCAGCACCAGCTACAATAAAGAAAATGCATAAATAAACTAATATGGTATAGAATTGACATGCTTACTACTAGTTTCGAGTTTATTGAATAACACAATTTTACATAGTTTATATATAAAAAATAAATGAAATAAAACAAGTCGTGAAGTTCAACGACATTTGTAATATTTTATAATTATAGTTAATGAGAGTAGGTAGTGCAGTGTTATTATACCCAATTTGATCACCTCTGACAAATATTGCAGCCTGCGTTTCTCCGTCATCACGCATGCCTTTTTGTTTTCTTCATTACTGTACTTGTTTACTGATTTTGATGTTTTATACAGTATGAGCATTTAATAATAATTATTAATATAGGTTTGCATTTATTTCCATAACAGAAAATACACATGCATTAATAAATTATTTGTATACTCTTATTTATCATTATAAATTTATTCACTTTAATAATATTTTTAAATCATATTAAATATGATTGTTTATTAGTTAAATGCATTACTAATTTTGAGTTTGTTATATCTGAGCTAATAATGTATTAATTTTATACAATAAATAAAAATTAAAAAATTTATTTTATATAATTTTTTTTGGAGAACAATATACATAATATATTTTTTTCAAAAATTTTTGCAGTGCATATTCATTAAACTATCCTATAAAACATGATAATACATAGTTCAACAATTTCTTAGCACACCATCAAATAAGATAGTTTTCTCAATTATATCATAGTGCAAAATATTTATTATTTTTGTTGATCACTTAACCACTTTTAATAAAGTTTCACTTGCCATCGATTAAAAAATTTGAATATGATTGATGTATATATTTTTTATTTTAAATTGATTATTATTTTAGAAAATTTAATTTATTCTAAAATATTTATCATTTTTATTAATTATGAAAATATTTTTATTTTTTAAAATATATTTGTTTATTGAAATGTTTAACTAATTCATAATTACATAAAAAAAAATTAGTGAAAATTTTAGTAAAAAATAATATTTTAGCACATGTACAAGATAGATATTTATTTTATATAGTTAAATATATAATAAATAAATATTTTTTAACACAAGCAAGCAATTGGTTTAAATAATACCGTGCTTGAAGTTCTTTAAATATGGTCAAAAGTTTGATAATATAACAAATAAAAACGATGGCCAAAAGTTCGAATCTTAATTGGTGCTACGAATAAAATCTTGTTGGAAATAAGTAACCTACTTATGAGTGCTAGCAAATGGTTGAGAATAATTTCTTTTTTTTGGACTAGTTGTTAAATAAAACAAAATTTAAAATTAAAATTAAGAAGTATATTTAAAAAATATAAAAATATATTACATTTTAATTAATAATGTTGTCATACAGCATAATATAGAATTTTAAAATAGGAGTAGATAGTACTTTGTCATAACTATAATTAATAAATCTTTAAATGAATATTACTATAAATGACATATATTAATATAGAATGAATATAAGTATTCAAAAACATATTAACAAATTATGAGTTTATTTTATTGAGAAAAATACACGAGAAGTTATCCTAATTTATTAAAATGAATAAAAAATAAATGTACGTTAGGGAGCATCTTAATAATACGTAACAAAAAAAAATGATTCTTAATAATATACATACTACATATCAATCCCCGATCCAACTAAGCCATGCAAGACAAAAATGAAATATTTATAAAACCAACAAGGTTTAAGCAAAATGCAAAGGCAAAATAACAAAATCAACCATCAAGCTTTACTGCTAACAATTTATTCTGGGTGCTTTCTTTGGTGCTAACATTTTGCATTTGCAGAATGATGGAAGAGTTAGTTTTTTTTTTTTTTTTTAAGATTTGAAATTGAAAAAGTATATTATCATAAAAAAATCTCAATAAACGTTATATTCATGGAATAATTTTTAACTAATTTTTTCATAAAAATATTATTATACGAAGGTAGAAATTCATTTTTTCTTGAGTTTGAAAAAAATTATAATAATACAAAAATATCGTATTATTCTCATTAACTTATGTAAGAATTGAGGCCCCAAGGAAGAATTAGGTATTTTTCTAATAGGGGATCAAAATGGTTTTCCTTGAAGATGGAAAATCCATTCTGGGTTTTATCAATTTACAAATTCTTCCTTAATAGAATGACAATACTAGGTAGTATAGATATTATTATGGAAGAAGTTGATCGTTGAAATGACAATTGATATAATAAAAATACAAGATATTCATTTATTTTTCAGATTGGAATCTTTGATACAACTATAAATATATGATTAAATGTAATAAATAATTATATTTAAAAATATTAAATACTAATAAATATTTACAGTATATTTAATATAATTTTAAAAAAAATTATTTTATAAAATATATTATTTTAATCTTTATTTTATATTAAACATTACACTTTTATAATATTTTATATTTTTTAATTCTTTAAATTTGTCAAGATATTATAATAATATTCAATAAATATTTTATTAAAAACTGAAAAAAAAATTGAGATAATGAAAATTTTTATTATGTTAAAGTTAAATAAAAAACAAAACTTACACTAACATATTTATAATTTTAAATTTTATAAAAAATATTTTGATAATAAAATTTTACGTAAGTCTGTCTACCTAATAAAATTATTTATCTAAAATGAAATATTTGATAAAACCATGTGTGTGGAAAAGATTTATAAAAACTAAACATAGAAAATTAATTTTTAAAAATTATATATAAACATTCTCAATAATATCTGATCAAATAAAGTTTTGTGGTTTTTAATAATCATACTCATCGTTATAATATATCATGTTTTTCATATATGAAATAACTTTTCGTTTAATAAACACCCCTTAAAAGTTTACTATTTTATTTTTTATACAAATAAGAGTAATACTTTTTACAAGTAAATGTCTTCATGTTTTTATTATTTAAAAAATACAATAATAGAACAATAACAACAAATATATGTAAATATATAAATTATATCATAATTAATAAATAAATAATTTTAAAATGTAAATTATATTTTTAATTTACAATGAATAACTTATATTATAATGCAGTGTTATTCTAAATTTAGTATTTTATTTTAAAATTATTAAAATTTAATTTAGAACTAAAAATATTAAGAAAAAGAGAAAATATATTAATAAAACATCCTCATTAAAAAAAATAACTTAAAAACATTGTTGTTGAAGAATGATAATTAAAAATATTTTTGTTCAAAATAATTATTTTAATATATATATATATATGGTTTTTATTTAATCTTTATACAATATCATATATAATGAAATTTTCTAAAAAAAATATAATATTACTCACAGAAAATTACTCGTATTTAAAAAAAACACAATAACAAAATTATGAATTTTTTATTTAATCGGGTAGATCCGAAATTCTCTAAGTTACTTATTATTTCCAACATAGCTTCCATGAAATTATCAACACTCTCTCTCTTATATATATATATAAAATCATTCATCAAGAATGAGGGTGAAAAAAAGAAAGAAAAGGACACATACTCGCATTGGCATTGCCCCCAACCCCTTGGCCTTGGGTCCTCCACTCCTCAACGAGTTAAACGATGATGACATAATGTTAATCCTTCTCTCCAGCATCTATTTCCACCTTACTTCCATTGCAACTGTTTCCACCTTACTTCCATTGCAACTGTAATTTTATATATATATATTTTGGCCCCTCCCATGAGGCGAATGCAGATGCCCTGAAAAAGACAAGTTTCAACATATAATGTCTCAATAGAACTGAATTGTATTTATAAAAAATAAACAATATCTTTTATGCTATTAAAAATATTTGCTAGCACTCCTTATCTATCCATTGCCACCGAGATAATCCATGAAACTAAGTTGTGGAAAATATACTTAATTAAACAAAATAACAGTCATATTGTATTGACGATGTTAAATGATATCTATTAACAGAAGAACTAAATTAATTAATACTCTGTAATTTATAATTTAAAAATCAATTTTATCGTGTAATTAATTTGAAATATACCGAAATTAAAGTGTGATTTGGTGGTTCCGTTAATAACGACGTGTGTTTTTAAAAAAGTAGGTCTTGACAACGTGTAACTCGGATGCGACTTCCATGTAACGAACCTAATTATGGGGTGACGCGAGAGCCCCTCCACACACTTAGACTCTTTTAACCTAACCCAACCCAACCCAACCCTACCCTACCCATTCACAACACACAAACCACTCATCACACTCTCTTCAATTCACAATGGCATCTCTTACATTGTCCAGACTATTTTCTTCCACCACCGTCACCACCACCTCTCTCTTCGCACCCAAAACCCTCCCATCCAAACTGTCTGTCCGCATCACCAACCGCCGCCACCCCAAGCCCCTCCGCTTCTCCTCGTCCACCATCACTGCCGCCATCGGCGTGGGGGACAAGCTCCCGGAGGCGACGTTCTCGTACCTGGACCCGGCCGGCGAGGTGAAGACGACGACGGTGTCGGAGCTGACGAAGGGGAAGAAGGCGGTGCTGTTCGCGGTGCCGGGCGCTTTCACTCCGACGTGCTCGCTGAAGCACGTGCCGGGCTTCGTGGAGAAGTCTGGGGAGCTGAGGGCGAAGGGCGTGGACACCATTGCGTGCATTTCGGTCAACGATGCCTTCGTCATGAAGGCGTGGAAGGAGGACCTCAAGGTCAACGACGAGGTGCTTCTGCTCTCCGATGGAAATGGAACCTTCACCAGAACCATTGGCTGCGAACTCGATCTCAGTGACAAGCCCGTTGGACTCGGCGTTAGGTCCAGGCGCTACGCCATCTTGGCCGAGGATGGGGTTGTTAAGCTCTTCAATTTGGAGGAAGGGGGTGCCTTCACCTTCAGCGGCGCTCAGGATATTCTCAACGTCCTTTGAATTCCATTCTTCTAAATCTTTCTCCGGATTTCCTTTTCTCCACACACCAGTTACTCTTTTTAAAACTCTTTAGGGTTAGGTTACCCTTTTCGCTCTTGCTTTCGTTAATAACGTGGATGGATTGGTCTTTGCCTGTGCTGGTGTTGAGCTTTTGTGCTTATTTGTTAGCCATCTTTTAAACAATGCGTAAATCAGGACTTTATTCAAACATTCCTGTAATACTGTAAGTAGTTGAACTTCTTACATCCCCTTCTATTCGATACTTACGGTGTTAGAAAAGGTGAAAATCATTACTACTAGTAAATGTGCTTCGCCTTGATGTGGAAACTTGGGATTTCTTGCGCTCACAAATGATTGATTATTTCAAAGATGCACCCCTTTCAAATTCAAGCTACATGGTAAGCAAATGATGTCGTAGTTTAGTGGCGAAGGTAGATCATTTTTTTCAAAAACCTTGTAAGTGCATTTTAGAATTGATGAGTGTTGGTTAATCACATTAACTTATTCTTTCTAACACATTTATACTGATTGAGTTAAAAATTATTAAATTATGAGAAAGATTCTTTTAATGAGATTATCAAGTAAAAGGAATTTATATCTATTTGAAACTATGTAAATGGATTGAGGGAAAAAATAGTAATAATGTAAAAATGGAACCCAAGATTTGTCCCTTTCCAATGAGTACAAGATAGTAAAAAAATTATCTCTATTGTTCTCCAGATAATTTTAGAATCGGCCTACTTTGCGCATGTTTGTGTTGGTGTTGTAACTGTGGTAACGTTCATTCCGATGAGTATTTAATTTCTTCAGTAAAAAGGTAAGAGAAAAATAAACACAAATTCATGATCAGTGTGTTAATTTTTTTTTTAAATAGTGATGGGTTTGTGTATCTCTCTCTACTGGGAGGGTATACACAACATTCCTATGTCCTTCCAAGACATCAAGACATAAGTAATAAAGGATATCTCTACCTTTGAGACTAGTGATCGGTAATTCAAATATGCGTTTTGATTGCCCATTATTTTGGTTGTTGGATATGCATATGATTGACATAAATCACAGATTATTCAGTACAATATACACACAAATCAACCCGTGCAACAGCACTGGTACTCTAGTGGTAATGTTTACACGACCACCTAACCTCCACCAATAATCAAACTCAAAAGCCTTTTAAGTTAATCTAGCCATTTCAACTCTACTTTGACAAACTAACCTTTCTAAATGAATTAGTCAGGTCTACCAAACTCACGCTAAATTTGTTCTGCAGTTATAATATCACGAGTAATCACTAAAAATTGAACGCAGTTTCACTACGCAAAAGAAGCAAGGATATGTGAAACACAAGTCTGGAATTATTCTCTTTGACGCTGAAACCTTTCTGGCATTTTCGTTTGATCCTTGTCATATTCGGGCAAGATTGCGACACCATGCCTTGGTGTGTGCGCCAAAAATTTATTAGCATTTGTTCCTTTTTGGCAAATCCTGGTAGAATTTCAGCCTCACAAACAACCATCAACAGTGACATCCAGCTAGGAGATGCAGGATCCTTAACTTAGTGATAAAGACCTACAATATTTCTTCGAGGTTGATATTGATGAAAACCTCCCTCAAACATGTCCCTGCACTAAAAAATACGCTGTATTGAAATCTTGAAGTTGCAATGTATCTTAGCAATTAGCATGCATGTATATCCGTATAAGCTTTTGGATCCAACCCTTTAATCTTCATATCATCAACGAAATGTTTTCTACTAAACATTTGAATAAAATTTTGGGTATATAATTAACAAACGCTATTTCTTTTCTTAAAAAGAAAAAGCAATACCAAGCTTCGGGTGTGTTTATATAATTACATTTAGAATCAGGAGGGTTACTTTATTAAAATCAAATAGGAATATCCCCAAATAATAAGAGGGTGTATATATGACTTGTATAAACAGACAACAATGTGTCTTTAAAGAGCCTGTTTGTAAATATGTTAAGTATTTATTCAATAAGTTCTTATGACATGATGACTTTTATATAAATATATATATATATATATTTATATATATATATATATATATATATATGAGTATATCAAGTGAGAGGAGTATTTATAATAAGAGAGTGAGAGGAGTAAATTAAATGGTCACATGACTACTTTAAGAAGTCATGTGACTTTATAATTTAATCCAAATCATTTATGAATGGTTAAAGAGACTAAATTCCTTCCTTTCATCCTCTCATATAAATACTTTCTGCATTTGATATGCTCTCTCTATATAAATTTAATTATGAAACTTATCAAAATAAATTAAAACTTACACAAGAGGCATGATTCATTTTCATAAGTTCAAATAAGTTTCATGAAAACTTCTCCAAATGTTCAATAATCAATAACTAAAATCCATGGAGAATTGTGAATAAACAAATAGGATTGGGAATAGTCTTACCATTTTGAGCTTGTATTTAAGATCAGTCTCCCCTGGGCATCAGTGACTTCGTCTCCCCTCCAAGAGGTTTAACAAACCCCCCTTCTTTAGATGTTATATCAGCAAAAAGTGATGTTTGATAATGTAGAACATACATAACAATGGAGCAAGGAACCTTGTCAGTTTTCTAGTTATTCAATCCTCTACTGCTCAATTCTGAGGATACAATTTGGGCATCTCGCAGCATTCCCTCCTCTCTTAGTCCGGAAATTAGCTGGTAGCACATGCGGGCATTTAAAAGCAAACCCCTGTCAACCATTTCCCTATACCAAAAATATGCACCATTGAAATCTTTTAGGTCACAATGTCCCTTAACCAGAATGTTATATGTATCAACTTTTGGAATCAGTCCTTTAGCCTTCATATCATCAACAAGATGCTTTATTTCTGAAACTCTTCTATCTCTAAGATATGCTAGAATCAAGCAATTATAAGTCACCTTGTCGGAATAAACTCCCTGATCAACCATCTGTTGGTGCAAAGATATTGCCTTTAGAACATTTCCATCTTCAGCATAACTGTAAATCATTTCATTATATACAAATTGATCCGGAACCAAATCCATTTGTGACATTTCTAGAAACATTTTCTCCATTGTCACCACGCCTTCCTTCCTGCATGCATAGATCAAAGGATGAAAGGTCCCAACTGTAGGTTTTATGCCTAGCATCTTCATATTATCATACAATTCAAGGCATTTGTGGGTGTTTACTGACTTGGCATATCCTGAGATCAGAGAATTATATGTTATTACATCCGGATTGCATCCCTTGCCTGTCATTTGGAGAAACAAATCCTCAGCTTCCTTTACCCTTCCATTCCTTCCAAGTCCATTTATCAATGTGTTGTATGTCACAAGAGTTGCATCTATTCCACTTTGTATCATTTCATCAAAAAATCTGAAAGCATCTTTCAATTTACTCAATGAGCAACTAGCTTCAATGAGCATATTGTATATTTCTGCATTCGGAGAAACTCCACGATCTATCATATCCGCGAGCACAATCTCAGCATCAAGAAGCTTACGATCTTTGCAAAGACAATTTATTAGAGAACCATAGCTGATGACATTAGGCTTCATCCCTGTCTTTTCCATTTCCTCAAGAATCTCAAAACACCTGACAAAATGGCCCCTCTGGCCATAACCATTAATCAACGAGTTATAGGTCTCCACAGTGGGGGGAACACCCTTCTCTATCATCATCTTAACCCATGTCTCTGCCTTGTCCACCTCCCCAGTTTCGCAGAACTTACTAATCAGGGTATTAAAAGTGACATGATTCGGCTCCAACCCTCCTTCCTCCATTTGTTCAGTTGTCCGTATAGCTTTCTTCACGTCACCCTCTTGGCAATATGCATTCACCAGTATGTTATACGAAATCTTGCTTGGAGCAACTCCACTATCCACTAGTTTCCCCAGAACCTCTTCAGCCTTTTCAACCCTTCCAACCCTGCATAGTCCATTCAACAAAATACAATAAGTTCGCTCATCGATCCTTATTTCTTTTCCATCAAACGAATCGCCCTCACTTGCACTCGTCGAATGATCATCAAACACAACACTCAAAAACCCAGCAGGCAAAAAACCATGGCCCTCAATCTCCAACAACACCTCCCTCGCATCTTCCACCCTCCCGGAGCAACAAAGACCATTCAACAAGCAATTATAGGTGACAAGAGTAGGCTCCACATTGTGTTCCTTCATCCTCTCCTTGAAGCCAAAAGCTTCCTCTAAGTCACCCACCTTACAGTACCCATCAATGAGCGTGTTATAAGTAACCGCATTGGGAGCCAGGTTTCTCCGAATCATTTCATCGAACAGGTTCCGCGCATCCTTGATCCTTCTCACTTTACACAACCCACCCAATATCAAATTATATGCGAAAACAGAAGGGCCCACTCCTTCCTTCTCCATGGAACTTATCAACTCAAAACTCTTATCAAGGTCCCTCAACATCACCGCCGCCTGTACAGCTTTCCCGTAAGCGACAGCGTCGGGCCGAACACCAGAATCGACAACGTCGGCGAAGAGAGTGAGGGTTTTCTCGAAGTGTCGAGAATCCACCAAAGTTCGGAGCAAGCGGTTGACGGAGCGCGTGGAAGGGACAAAACCGTCTTTCCGCATAGAAGAGTACAAGTCGGTGGCTTCGTCGAGCATTTTGGAGACGGAACAGAGCCATAAGAGGGTGTCAGAAAAGAGGGGGTTGGAGACGTGGGCGTGGAGTTCGGAGAGAGAAGAGAAAGGGGTTTTGGAGAGAAGAAGGGATTTGAGGAACCTTCTGGCGGTGATAGTGCGACCGCGGTTAAGTAAGCTCTCAAGTTTTTGAACCTTTTGAAGGCGCTCATTGTGTTTCGGGTGGGATTCACAAAGTGTAAGTGATTGGGAGCAGAAGAGGGAAATGGAATTGTTCAACTGCCAATTGGGACGAAGACTAAGAGCAGAACGACTTCCAAATCCCATTCTATGGCGCGCAAAAACCCCTTATGCTCTGTAATTCACATCGCTGAATTTCTTGTTGGGTACTTGATGCTCCATCCCATTCTTCATGGGCTCTGCTTTTGGCCCTTTTTTTTTCCTCTACCACGCCCTTCTATTTTCCGCTGTTTAAATTTAAATATAAACCAAAGTGATTTTAAAAAATTCAAAATCTAACTGTTCAAGATTTTTAATTGATTTTTTTAGTCCTGATAATGATTATTATATTTTTTTTTAACTCTACCCTATCCTTTACAGATTATAAAAGTAAGCGGAAGGACCACTATGATTGTGTAAATTTTGTAGGTTTTAAAAGATTCGAATATGTTAACACGTCCTTATAATAAAATATCTTCATATATTTAAGTTGTATAAAAAATATTTTTTTTAAAAGGAACTAGTTCTTAGATGAAAATATGCAAAAGAAAGACTACAAGAAAAAAAAAAATACATAAGTGAAATTGTGTTATTTGAATAGTATTAATGTGTTAATATAATGTTTTAAATAACATTGACAAAATAAAAAATATAAATAAATAAATCAAGAAACTGAATTACTCAATCCAACTTGTTTTTAATTGGGTTGGAAACTTGGAATGGATTTAATATTATATTTAGACCAATTCAAACCAAATTATAGTTAACTTAATGTTTGGAGTGAATGCTCTTTATATAAAAAATATTCAAACTAAACCACAAATATTCCTCTTTGTATATATAAAAAAAAAACAACTTCTACCCACCCCTTAATTCTTAACATAATTGATAAATAGTTTATTTTATTAATATAATTAGTAAGGATTTGATTTCTGGTCGTATATATATATATATACAGTAAAAGACTTTGTTTAGAAAGTTAATGTGATGTAGTTATTTATAAAAATACGAAGCGAAAGGAAAAGAACATTTTTCGGAGCAAAGAAGTCCTTATTTTTACTTTTAATCCTATTTAGTAAAAAAAAAAAAAGTAATTACCTATGTTTTTTTAACACGTGACCATGTAAAGTTTCTACTACAAAATAGTGAAATACCTCGAACACGAAAGGGGAACTGACTATTTTTAGATAAAATAAGGTAATATAATAGAAAGGAATATGAACAATAAAATGAGGCAACATAATGGGTTTTGAAGCATACCTGTTGGTGGTTGATTCCATCTACTCCCTAGATGTTAATAGAAAAGGGGAATAGGTGTGGTAGATGTGGAAAGGGGTGAAAGTAGGGGAGGGAGTCTCATTTCTACAAAATGAAGGGGGTGAGTTATTTCTTCTTATTCATAAATTTCCTTGTTACAAACTCTTTGTCATTTACACTTTCTTTCTTGTCAAAGAAAGGGAGGGGGGAAGATGTAAAATTGATAGCATGATGTATGAATGACATCAGTATTATTTATTTAGTCTCTGTTTATATTCCTAGAGTCAACTCTCGGCTATTGTCATATTGTACTAGGCTTTAGCGAATACATAAAAAGAAAATTGCAAGAAGCTTCTACTAGAAATTCTGTGTCATTATTTCATGTCCTTTTGCCCCGGTATTCTTGCGATACAAACCAAGGTTGGAAGTTAGACATAACAAGTAATCCCTTCGTCGGCCATTGAATTTCCCACCAATTATTTCATCATGTAAATCGAGCCAATTTAATTATTAGCTTTCTTTGGTATAACATTAACTTTGTTGATTCTATTAGGAAATCTGTGACTTGAACTTCAAAAGGCACATCTCTGCCCCCATATAGCCATTCCTGTCAAATTTGACTAACATTGCGGAAATACAAATTGGAAGTTTGTGTATTTTATCCCATTTCTTGAAGCTGCTTATTTCTTCAAACAAATACAATGTAAAGAAAAGCAAAAGAAAAGTTAAAAAAAAAAGAGGAAAAGAACTACAAAATCTTATAAACAATCCATCCAATCAAAGATGTTTGCTCCCCTGAGGATCGATGCCACTTGATTGCTGCATTCTTGTTCTGTATACTTCCTTTTCATGAGAAAAACTTCCGTAATTTCCTTATATATCTTTGCAGTATATTCACAAGAGTCACTGACTCCGATTATATGCAAGACCTTAAAGAATGACCACCCTTTCTTGTATACCAACAAGCTGTGATTTGCCAGAACTATGTTGAAAATACTATAATACACGTTGATATGAAGGCACAGAAGCAGAAATAGCCCAATGAAGAAATGCCAAGCCCTTCTAGGAGTTGGGAACGATGGTGCCAACATATCCAAATGCCATGATGAAGAAGGCAAGAGATTGGATAAAGAGGAAGATGAAAAAGTGGTTTTTCCCGAACATAACATCATAGCAGCCACAAAAGAAGAGGTAGAATGCGACACCAAGTTCTAACAAGTGAATCCTAATGATATTTGAACACAAAAAACAACAAATGTAGGTAAGTCGCCCAATATCACATAACATTGACTACCTAGAAATTAATATATGTTAACAAATAACTAAGCCAAGAATACTTATTATACCTGTCTCCAATCCTGAATCGAGGCTTTTTAGGTGCTTTACCTCCTGCTTTAGCCTTGAGAGCATCACCAAGTTTTTCAGTGACAACCCATTCATTCACTCTACTAGCCTCTAGTAGACCGATAATCGTTGCCTTTGTTCGATGTAGAGACATGACATTCTCAAAGAGAATCCAGAAGACCAACAAATGGAGTGACCTGAAACATATATAACACACAATGAATAAAGTCAACAAAGTTTTACTTGCACAACAAGTTCCTTGTCTTTAAAGGCAACTTCGGTTTATGTGGCTTGATAATGGAGCAAAACTTAGAGCAATCAAGACCTTGGAGTTCCAACTGCATTAAGAAGAGTGATGACGGAAGGGATATAGACAGCTCCCCACTTTGGGACCACAACCTCAGGCACCAAAACTGTTGCAGGTAATACAATGCAATAAAACACAAACGTGTTGATGTGTGCTACGACCTTCCGAACAAAGAAGAAGCTGTAGATCACATGTATCTTCTTCCACAATGACACTTTCTGCAATGGACATAAATGTGATTTTGGAGCATTAGTAGACAACATATTTTGTCCTAATCCTGCATATTCCTGATAATTCAAGGAAGCAAACTTACCTTGTTGTTCATGATCTCCATGACCATTTTCCTAAAAAGATTGGCCGGCCCGCAAGACCAACGGTGCTGTTGGTAGCGGTAGGCCTTGAAAGTACTTGGCAATTCATTTTTTACCTGTAGCCAAATGAATAGCTCATGTCAGAAACAAATTTGATAACAAACACAGACATGAAAAAGAACATTATATCCCTCTCTCCCTGCTTCCCCTCACCGTTTTCCACCTCAGATGCCCCCTTCTTCTCCATTAAGTATTACTAAGTAGAAGTGATCACTAAAAGATGCTTTAAATTTTAAACATGATTTCCCACTACAACAAAAATCATCCATGTTTTGTTTGATATATTGACAAGTTTTATGTTGGCTGTCAATGGCCTAACACAACCGTCTTCCTTTACATGGGGTTGTGACTAACTATGAAACCTTTGTAAATTGACCTCATCAAACATTTCATGAATTCTCACTAGCTACCATGAAAGTTTGGTAACTTGTAAATGGAAAAGCATGTTTGACATGGATTTAGTTATAAGAATTAAACTCCTTTAAAGCAGGATACTAATAAAGCAAGAAAATAAGTAGATAACATACTTTATTTCAAATCATCATATCTGAAATATAAAAGCTAAGTTTGAAGAAAGTGAACCTTCAAGTCAGACAAGTATAAGAATTTCCATCCTTTGAGGCTGGCTCTCACAGCAAGGTCCATATCTTCCACTGTGGTCCTATCCTTCCACCCACCAGCTTCATTCAGCGCCGCAATTCTCCATACTCCCGCAGTCCCTAATGTAATTTACAACAGTTCAAAAAGTGGGCTAAATCTTCATGCCAAAAGAAAACAAGAGCTAGCTTCCACTATTGCATAAAAATCCCTGCCTTTTTTTTCCATAAAAGGAAAGTGGACAGAATCTATTTCGATTTTTTTATTGCATAAGGTAAAAATATTTGGCATCATATTACCGTTGAAACCAAAGAAGGCGTAAGTGGAAGACCCCACTTCTTGTTCCACAGTAAAATGGTAATCTAGTGACATCTCTTGCATTCTGGTCATCAAACATTCATCGGAATTTACTGGAATCACAGAATAAATAATAAATAATAAATAATAAATAAATAAATTGCCTCGTCAACAGCTTAGCTGGCATGAAATTTGCAATGCCATTATTAATAATATTGATTTTGTAGAAGAGAGTTAAAAATAGATGCAGTTGTCGGTTAGTAGAGATAGACAGTGACTACGAAATAAGGTCCACCATTAAATTTGCACATGCAACTGCCTGAGGCAGCAGAAGACAAGTAAAGGGAAAAAAGGAAGATGAAGAAGCACAATAAGAACAATGATGACAACAACAACCACAATAATATCATCAACCGTGTTTTCTCACAAGACAGAAATACCCTTTGAAATATACATAGGAGTACATGCAGGTTTCAAGTATTGCCCTCCGATGGGGTAGCAGAAATCAGCAATAATAATATTTGGACCCGCTCAAATATTCAATTTACTAGCTAAAAACAAAATAGTCACTGCAGAAAAAATCTGGTAATGCATATGCACGAAACTACTCTTTGGGTCAGTGGAGTGTGGCCCTTCACGTTTTAGAATTTAGCATTCTTGAAAGTCACCCATAGAACACAGATTTTTCAAAAACATTATCATCTCCATTTTATTTTATTATAAATTCTTAATAAGATCACATGCTCAGAAATACAATTTCTTAGAAAAAGAAAGCTTTTTGTTTCTTTAAAAATATGTACTTTTGCTTAATCTTATGCATGGTAATTTTTGCAACTTATGCTTTAAATCGTCTTTTTGTAATCATTATTTTTTGATGAAAATTATATATGGCATGTTGTAAACTACATGGAGTTATAGTATTGGTATAACTAAATATAACTAAAGAGATATCAAAGACTATTGAAACTGGGATTATATAAGGGCTCCTAACTGATACTTCTGTGTTTGTTTAAACATTCTATTTTGACCTTCTTAATTACTTACTAATATTACACATTTACACCCAGTTTTCAAAATAACCACGTCCACAATGATCCACTTTACCTCCAAATTTAATTATCCTTTTCCGCATTAAGCAGTGGTCCAGTGTTTTATCTGACTTTTCGGCCACACAATGACACAACAAACCCTATTCTGCTATAAATGAATTCATTAGCTAGGACAACATACGTGACAACCATTATTATTATATCATGGTTAATCATCTAACAGTTCATAGATGACTTTTCATGACAGACTGTCCCCAAAAATAATGTAAAGAGGTTTACTAATCTGTCATTCCAACTTTTTTCCATAGCACGGGACAAAAGAAGTGAAAAACGATAAGAAAAGGAATACGTGGCTTAAATCAAAGGCAACCACGAAAGTTGAAGGTGGTAGACTGCGATGTTTACATACACGGTCGTTCAACCACAAAGTGGGACCTACCCAACCCCAACCAAAACTAGTTCTCAAAACTAAAAGTACCCACCGACAGTTTTTAAAACTAGTTCTGATTTTAGGACTCGCTATCTAATCTAAGACAGCAGATTAACTCAAAATCTAAATTAAGCAAGGGTTGTTGTCGTTGTGATTATTGATGTTGAATGTTAAGAGTTAAGACTGAAGAAAGAGAATAAAGAAAAAGGTTACCAAATTTCCACCGCGCTTGAATGAGGGCGAGTTCAGGATTATGCACCAGGAATGGAACGGTGCGCCACAAGAAATCAGGCTCTGGTTGAAAATCAGCGTCAAAGATGGCAACGCAATCACACTGTTTAACGTAGCTACGCTTCATGCCTTCTTTGAGAGCCCCTGCTTTGTACCCATTCCTATTGTCCCTAACCTCATACTTTATGTTCACCCCTTTGCTTGCCCATCTTTGGCATTCAAGCTGCACCAACTCCTGCATTTGTTCAATCACCACAAATCCATAATCACATCATATATCCATGTAAACCCACTACTAGGATAAAGTTGTATATTTAGTTGATGTGGAATGTATTAGTGCTAACCTTGATTGTTGGGTCAGTGGAGTCATCAAGGACTTGTATGATGATCCTATCTGAAGGCCAAGAAAGTCCACACGCAGCTCCGATTGAGAGCTGATAAACCTGCATTCATGAGAAGCAAGGGAAACTAAGATCGAGGGTCAAAAGTGTTAATGAGAAAAAGCTAAGTATAAGTACCTCTCGTTCGTTGTACATAGGGACTTGAACGAGAACCATTGGGTAAGAAGAGTTCCCCAACTCTATGTCGTCCTTCATTGGCTCCCACTTGTAACGTTTCTCTGGCTTTCTACCAAACAACTTCACCAGAGTGATGACAATGCCCATGTAAACCCTCTCAATGAGCATCATCACCGACATGATCAAGCACAAAAACACTGCCACTCTCAGCAACGGGACAATCAATGGAGCTTTGATTTGATTCCAAACCAATGCAAGCTGCATGCTGAGGTCATCTTTGGCCCCTTGAAACGCTTCTGGGAAAATGGTACTGGAAGAAAGCCGATCCATTTCAACCGTTTTGCAGTTTTGTGTCAGAAAAAAGAAAAGAGAGTGAGGAATGGGAAGCCAAGCTAGCCAGGCCCAAGCTCAAGCTGTGAGTGGTGGATCGAAAAAGGGTTTAAAAGAATCACTTATTGGGTGGAATATTTTTCTTTTGGTGATTGTTGTTTTGCTTCTGGGCCACGCAAAACAAAGGAAGCAGAGCTGGAATGTCAGTCACTCTAGCACAAAGAAAGCTAGTGAGAAAAGGATAAATAACATGCCAGATCTCAAAACACTTCACTTTTATTTTTTGTTGCTTTTAACAAGCTCTATCTACCAATGAGTAATTCTCCTGAAATGGGAGACCACAACACTTCTGCAACACCGCATGTACAAAATGCGGAAGCAGAGAACAAAGGAGAACGTGCAACAAAAGGAACAAACAAGGCAACAAGAAAAATAAAAATAAAAATGAACAAAGACACGAAATGAAACAAGTGCTAAGGGGGAGGAATGGGAGAGAATGTTTTTATTTTTGTTTTTAGAGGTTCTCTCTTTGGGTGCCTTCGATTCTCTCTCTTGATTGCCTTATATAATGTGGTTACCCTCTCACAAAGGCTTCGTAACTGTTAGTACCAAGTTCTGCAGCCACAACCACAAGTGTGCGCCTTATATAAAATGAGCAACACCATGGTAAGGTAAGGTGGGAATATCAATGTATAAAAATATGGAAATCTCACAATTTAAGAACGTTATAATCATTTGCCTTAATTTTCCCGGCACATCAATCTCATTTGTCTAATACTAAATTATTAATGCTAATTGCACCTATTTTCTTTCTTTCTTTTTTTGTAACTAATATTTCTCTTCTTCTTTTCTTCCCTCGCCCCTCGTCCTGGCCCACCATATTTTATGAGAGTTATGTGAGTCAAAGCTTGCGCACAACTATTGTTATTATTGAATAAAAAAACTTAATGAAAATTATAACTATATTAGATTTAATTCTGACATATTCTTGATATCAAAGTTTTCTGTATTGTTAGTTAATCATTCATTATCATATCATTAAAAAAACTAACTTTAATAGTTATTTCAAAAGCCACTTGCTTTTAATGATGTAATGATATATGATTAAATAATGATATAATATTATAAGAGTGTAATCTTATTATTTACTAGAACCTCTTCTTCCGTCCCAAAAAGAGTTTATTTAAATTAATATATTTATAAATAAATATATGATCTGTAAAAATGATCTTTTAGTGAAAATGTTTAATGATAAAAAGTGTAAATATATTTTTAATTATAATTAATTTAAGAATAGAGCCTAAACTTTTATCAATATAGCAAGTTTACATATTCTATAAAATATTTATAGCTTAAGATTTTAGATACTCTTAAGAAATATATTTCTCTCCTTAACACTGTTCTTTATATATTCTCACTATTTTTTTTCCTCTCAACTTTATTTTTTGTGAATTGTTTGTCTACTTTAACGTGTTTCTGGCCTAAGTACACAAATTAATACGCGTTGCTGCGGTAAAAGGTAAGCGAGTGAGTAATATAATTTATTTTGATTTAGTATAGTTTTAGGACATAATTAATAAGAGTTTTATTTTATAAAAAATTATGATTAGTGTATATATCAATTTTTAGTATAAATCCATAAAAGGTTTTAGTGATATGTAAGACTTACTTTTGACATTTCTAATCTTGGGTATTTTTTTAAAAATATTTAGTTTCTCTTGCATGTAAATATATTTTTTTATTAACCTTTTTGGTTGATAGAAAGTGTTCAGTGAAAATTTTTAGATGCATTGAATTTAAACTCTAATTCCTTTCGCTATCCGATCAAAAGAAGTTTCAAATAAAATACGACCTTATGCTAACGGTTAGTAGGCAAGTGAAAATAGAATGCCTATATTTTATACTATATATAGTAGATAATTATAATTCAATATTTAACCTACCAGGGACGAAAAATAAAATAGTTATATATGAGTTGAATTATGTTTCATTAATCCTAAGAAGTCAAAATTGTATACGTAACCAGTTTTTAAAAACTAGTTTGGCATTTAACTGTTCCTTTACTTGTTTTCCATCTTGAAATTGTTTTACATGTAAAATTACAAATGACGTGAAATTAATGATTATGATTACTTAATAATTTATAATTAAATAAGTTTCATTAATTTCGTGAGTCAATCGGTAAAACAAATATCTAAAATTGATTATGATGTTTGTTAACAAAAAATCACTAAGCTCTTCTATAAAAGAAATTAATTTGATTATCCGCTACCGATTAAAGTAGAGTTTTAAGTTATATTTTGTTAATGTTATTTTTTTTACACAGACATAAAATAGGATCATATTAATGAAAAACATGAAATGATAATAGAGTAAATTTTTATTATATTTGATTATTCATTACCAACAGAAAATAAAATTTAATTTATATATATAGTTAATATATAATTTTTTTATACAAACATCTAATAAGATCGTACTAATTAAAAATTACACTGATATTGCATATAAATTATATTCTAGAAAATAATAACAGTTACTGATATTCTTAGAATTGCAAAGGTGTAAGTGTGTAACATACAAGGAAGGTGTAAAAGATTTATTGATCTTGTGATAACGGCTAAAGCATTTCTTTGAAATGTATTTTATTGCTTAAAAGCAAACATAAATTTTGGTTTTTGTCGGTAAGCCATTACAGCATAAAAAACATGAGTTGGTTTCAACCCAAAAATAAATAAATAAATAAATAAAGAGTCATACATAAGTAACGTACGTTATTGGTCAATTAAATACTAAATAGAATTTTTCTCAGGATTATTCGAGTACCTGTTGAAAGTTATCAAGAGTGCCCGTTGAAAGATATCAAGGTAATTAAAATGGGAACAAAGTTCGATACAACCACTTTTACACCCAATTTTAAACTAAATAAACCTTTAATTTATTAATATATATTTCTTTTTTGTATTTTCGTTGAATAGCATATTTAATCTAACTGAACTTTTAATATATCTGTTGATTCGTTGGATCTTCTGTTGATGATGGTGATCGGCAAAGTATTGGTCCATAGTGTTTGAGGAGATAATGTAAAGACATTTTAACATTTAAATTAGTGACTGAATAAGCAAAATAATAATATGCGGAAAAGTGGGTCAATCAAGGAATGTTGGGAAAGCTTTATTTACAACATTCAAATGTGGGTTAATTTGAGATGAATAGGGCATTTTGATTATTTTATTAGATGAATGAAAAATTAAAAAGAATTTAAGTTAGTTTTAGAGAACACGGGTTTCTTTTAAAGGATATATAGTAACGTAGATTACAATTTTTTTTTAATGCAATTGCATGGAACTTACGTTGATTAATCTAAAATAATCATACACATACTTAGTGGATGTGATATGTAATAAAGAGAAATTAGTCTTAACAACACAAAGATAAATTAATTTATTGAATTGATTTTGTTCCAACATGAGTTTTAGAAATATATATTATATATTTATTTAACAGTTTCATTTAATATCAATTGATTTTAAGATAGAATAGGATATAATATAAAAGTTATTCATTATTTATGTACATAGCTTATTTCGATAGATATTGTCTATTTTGGAAGATATTTTTAAAAGGAATATTAAAAAATTTCAACTTTCATTTTTAAAATGTAACTTATATACTTGTTGATTTATAATATCTAAAATAATATTAAAATTTATGATTTATTTTTGTATATCACCTGTTCTAATAAACATAACTTGTTTTAATAGATACGTGTGATTCTATCTTAAAATCATTTTTTAAAGTGAAATTAATTTAATAAACATTGCTTGTTTTAATAGACATGTATTTCTATCTTAAAATCATTTTTTTAAATGAAATTGTACAACAACATAAAAATTTTCACAAAATATCATAGTAACATAAAAATGAAATAATATCATTTGAAGCCAGCCAACCCACTTCCCTAACAACAACAAAATGAACTTTATAATTAGTTACGACAAATGATTTGGAAATAATTAGCTGCTTCTTAACAAGTGTATCTTTAATAAACACATAAAATTGAGTTGTGAACCTTCTAATATATAATGAATTTCCTCAATCATCATCACATAAGCAATGAGGTAAAGAATAGTTAAAAGGAAAAAAAATCCGTAGTCAAGAGTCTGCTTTAGGTACTATAAAAGATGAAACATACCTTGAGGTGAAGAGTTTTGAGTGTAACAAATGAGTTTTCTAATAATAAAACTAATATCTAGGCGAGATGTAGTAAAAAAACATGAGTCTGCCAATCAATCTTCTACGCAATGCAGGATCAGGTAGGAGTTCATCTTCCGTGGCCATGAATTCAAGTGATGGATTTATAAGTGACTTATTTGGTTTAGAGGCCAATAATCATAATTATAGAGGCAAAGAAGAAAAACAGCCTATATTGCCGTGGATGCAGCTTAAATAGACCAATAGCCTATAGGTGGGAATATTTTTTCATTGAAAACTGTAACTTTACTACTTTTTTTATATAAAGGTTTGCTGCGACTAAGGTTCAAGATGTACAGAAACATGCCAATATTAATATTGGATCAAAACAAAAGACAAGAAAAAGGTGACAAAATCTGTTTATCATCATTGAATGGTGGTACTTATATAATCTTGATATTTTCATCTCATTATATGAAGGGCAGAAGAGAATTCAACTATTAATTAAAAAAAACAAGGCAATAATTCATGTAGTCAACTTCTACATATTTTTGAATTTGCTTAGAGAATAACTGCACAGTTAATAAAACATATTAGACACTAATCTTTCTGCGCGAAAATATATACATTGGAATATATAATCATTCAATGTCAATTTACTACCTAGTTACTAAATTTATTGTGAATTGAATTTACTTTTAATGTTAAAAAATTTTATCGCTAAATTTCATTTTGATAATGTTACACAAATTAATATGACCAAAAATATATTTAATCTCTTTAAATATGTAAAATTTCAATTTCAATCTCTAACAAATATACAACCTAGAACCATAAGTAATGTTAAAGTTCATGGAACACCGCTGTCACATGTAGTAGTGGATGCCAAATAATGTTATTTTTGTCCGATTAAATTAACAATATCTATAAAAGAAATCATATTTGACACATTTTCAAAAATAAAAAAACTAAAATAAAACGTGTTAAATTGGAAAATTTTAAATTAAATATTAACATATTTTGAGATATTAAAAATATATTGAATCCTTATAATACAATGTAACCTTTTTTAGATAATTTTTTTTTATGTTAGCACTTAGCCCAATAATTAGTTAAGACATAAATATATTGTTCGTCCATGCAAATATATCAATTTTTACCTTTTAATCTTTATGTTTTATTTGTTTATATTTTTATAATATCTAAATTGTTTTTTTTTTATCTTACCATCTGTGTCTCTGTTACAAAAATGCTTATGCAATTTCGTTAGTATTACCAAGTAAGTATTTTTGTAATGTAAGATTGCCATATGACAACATATAGTAGAGTCATGCAGTGTGATGTATCAAATTTTATAAGCATAAAAAGAATTTTGTGATGAGACCTCTTTAGAACTAATAAAAACAACACAAAATTAGAAATTTATAAGAAATAAAAATATTTTTTCTCCAAGAGTTGAACTTCGTCATTCATATAAATATACTTTAATTATTTTTACACTAGACTAATTAATAATAAATTTTATGTAAATACTAATATTAAATAACATTTAAAAAAAAAGACTTAAAATAAGAGTTTGAGTCGTCTTATTTTAGGTGGACAAATCCTGACAAAAAAATGTACTGCATTAACACACTATTGCGTATTTTACAATTGGAAAAGTGGAAATTATGCAAATTCTTTTTTACAGTTTTTTCAACTGACATACATAATAATAACCTAACATATTTGAACCTTTTTAGTTTTTCATCTATAAATTGATTCAGGGAGAAAGAAATAAAGTTTTGTAAAATGAGAAACTCTTTTTTGTTGTGGCGGTGTAATGGCATGAAGAAGGTATTTGGTGGTGTCTCTTTAAATGTTCCACCAACCAAACAACGAATCTCTTTATGGTCAGCGGCATCCTGCCATTCCTTGTATTCTGTTAATAACACCAATTTCTCTTTATTTTTCCTTTCCAAAAAGAAAATCACGCAGTATTAAGTGGGCACCAATTGTTCATATTTTTATTTCTTTGGCACCACGTGTGAAATAGTAAACACGAAAGAAACAAAAACGATTTGTCTGTGGCCAATTTATTCAAGGAAAATTAAGATTATTAAGCGATATTTATATTTCAAGATAGATTATAAATAAAGTGAAATTATATTTTAGCTTTTATATTCGAATTGCAAATAAAGAAATGTGTTTGAATTAAAGATGACGGTCATATGCCTCTCGAAAAGAAAAAAAAGTCAATAATGATATGTTTTTACCAATTAAAATAAGCAAAAAGTGGATATATGCTAATAATCAAGTCTACAAACATAGGCTAACTAATTTTGACAAATATACTAACAGGTTGAAAAAAATTAAATTATCTATTTCGTACACATTAACTCGTCTTTACAAAGATGAGACTTTAATTTTGGCTTGATGTTTTATACTTCCAGAATTTTGTGTTTTTCTTCTTGAATAAAAAAATTGGTACAAAATAATATGCAAGATATTGTAATAGTGATTAGTGAATATACCAATTGAATGAAGGTGTTATGAGGAAAAGTGAAACTGTGTTACAAATATCCCCCAAGTGATGTTATCTATACTATGTATAGAGGTTCAATTGCTTCATGCCAAGCTAAGTACAAAACTTAATACATTATGATGTAATTATTATGTCAACGTACAATATTGTTGCCCTTTCTATACATCTTAGGAGTATAAGGAAAGTTTGGAGAGCTAAACGTAAGTTGTGTAATGAATCTTTTGTGAGAAATAAATTGATATAAGGAAAGGGGAACCAGAGGGAATAATCAATAATATCAATAGTCACAAATCTCTCTTAATCTTCACCTAATAATACACTTTCCATAGTCATATAATATATAATTACTTTTAACCAAGGTGTAAAGCTAATTATTATTTTCTTATTAACTTAAATCCACATTCTGAATAATCTATACAAACACATCATTAACTATAATTCATCTTAGATTAATATCCATGGCATTATCTTTTAATTTTAAGTCTTTCTCATGCAGACAGAAAGAGCATCTTAAAATATATGGGCACTAACATGAATCATTAATATTAACTTTGTTCAGCACATAACTTGCATGGGAAAAAATGTGTTAAGAAGTAAAACTTGCCCAAATAATTATCTGATTAATACGTGCATGGTTTGAATTAAATTCAGATTTGTTCAATATTAGAAGGATTTGGTGATTTAATATGACGTTATGATTTAATATCTGTACGCGTCGTTAAATGGTTGAGAGGAAATCGTAAGCTATACAAAATGAACCTTTTGTATAGAATAAGCTCGCGTCGGGCTTTTCTGAGGAAGGAGATAATCAACATAAATAGCCAAAAATTTTCTAATCTCCCACCTACTACTTATGCATTGACTAAATTAAAAATACATTTCCCAATCTATGGAAATACAAAATCATTACGATAAACTCAATTTAAAATGGTGAATCATCTCGATTATCCTTGCCACATTATTATCATTTTAGTTTCACGTCTCTGTCTTTAACAGCTAAACAAAGCGTTGGCATTTTTTAAGGGCACAATAAAAACACATGCATTCGTATTTTAATTCCTTTAAATTCTTGGTTAAATTCTGAAAAAAGCCAAACAAAGAACAAACAACAACAACTGTATGGTTGAAGGTATTCTTTAACTTTCGTTTTCAAAGGCAGACTCAGAGAGATTCCCTTTTTCTTTAATCTATTGTCTATTAATTCTTAATCTCTAATCTCTAAAGGCATAATTAATAAAATTAATGACCAATTGAGTATTTTTATATAGTTTGTTTTGGAAAGAAAGGAAAATATTATTGTTTCTCGTAATATCAAAATGAGCAAGTGCAAGGGCCATAGAATGTAGTGAATTATTGAATTTATTACAACTTTGGAGGAAATGCAGTACTCGTGTGGGCACCTACTAATGCTACCATACGTGGGGGTGATTGATGCTCCCTCTATTTTGTCTTGAAAACGTTTCGTATAGTATTATGGTACACTATACAGAGACCCCAGTTGGGTTCGGTAACGATTGGTGGCAAAATATTCACATTCCTTGCAATATGCATGTGAATAGGGTGGGTGTGCCTTTCTTAGACTAGACATTGCACCTTCTTCATGACCCTTCTGCCTATTCCTCAGCATATCCTTCTTTCACTTCAATCCCAAGGTTGTCCACACGTCTTCGTCCTCAAAGCATTGACTATCATCTACTACGTGTTAGTTTACTTGTCAATAATTCAAATAAAAATTATACTTTTAAGATTTAAAGTAACATATTAAATGTGTACTTCTTATTAAGAAAATTTGTGTTTCTTGAATCTTTAGCAAGTATGACCCTAGAAAATTAAAAAAAAAAATCTTAATCTTAAGTACATCATTGACATAAATGATCATTAATCCTTATCCTTTCCATATACTTGAGTTCAAATCCTTCTAATACTTCTAAAATCTCGTTTGGTGGATAATTGCTTTTGAAAAATTTTCCAATGTCCAAGAATTTAGAATGAGTACTGAATAAAAGTATATACTGCTTGCGATTTGTGGTCTAATATATATATTTTTTTTCTCTTTAGGTTAATGTACTTAATCTTGTAGTGATATATAATGGTTTGTTTTTCCTAGGTCAATATTTAATTGTTATAAATAATGTCGAGTACGAGATAAAAAAAAATTATGGAAAAGACTTTATTATAGTTGAGTCAATATATTCGCGTATAAGCTAATGTATTTTTGGCACTAAAAGAGAATAGAAAGAATAATATAAAAAAAGAAAAAAGGAATTTGATAAAGTGGGAACACGAGGCATGTGGTGATGGCCATATTATACGTGGAGTTCTACAAGTTAGCTAGAAAAACAGTGAAAGGTGTTGCAAACAGCTAAGATAAGAGATAAATTCTTTGAATACTTTATTAGTATAGGTTTTTGAAGTTCATATTTTTCCTTGTTGCTTATCATTCCTGTGATTGTTGTTATTACTATTACCCATGCCCAATGACAGGTAACACTCCAATTAGATATGCACAGATAATATTGTCCACATTGTAATGAAAGACTCATTGACTATTTATGCTCCCCACTGCATACTTATTTGTTAAAAGTTAAACTTGTGATCTGCTTGCCATTCTATTTCAGATGGATATGTAATTTTCTTCAACCAATCTGATAGCTTCTTTTTGCAACAAATTGGAGTAATATCTAATTAAAAATTAAGGAAAATCGCTTTCATTGACGCGTAGGGATATTAATATATTATTGATACTTTCCTTTCTTTAAGTAAAATGTTCATTTCTTTACCCAACTCCCCTCCTGTCAATTTATCACTTATTACATCAACGCAATTTTTTTAAAGAAATTATATCTACATTTTTATTTTCATATATTATCCTTATATTCCAATATTTTTTATTTGTCTAAATAAATTACATATATTAATTTCTTTATTTTTATAAGTAGACCAGAAAAAGTTCCGTTAAAAATAATAAAATAAAATAAGTGCAATATCACAGATAATAGTTGTCACAATAATAAATTATACTAACTTATAAATGTAATTTATTAAATTTTAAAGTGTGAGGGAAGGAGAGTTCTAAAGAAAATTGATAGAGAAACTCTTATCCTTCACGATAGTTTTATCTAATTCAAATTGAATAGATTAGATATCTAATATAATGTTAAAATACGAGTCTCAAACCTAGAAAAGTACCAATTTCACCAACTGAGAAAAAAGTGTTAGCATAATCAATTCTAATTCCATTAATCTAATCCCTTTTTCTTTATTATTCATTTTTTGGAAATGAAATAGAGCCTAATCATCTGTTTTATTATTTTGTTTTCCACGTGCATATTCTTTTGAAAGAATTATTGTTCGAAGTATTGCCGGTACAAAATGTCGACACTTCTAATAAAATTTCAGTCCTAATTTATCATAGTGCGAAAGATTAACGTTTTTTCTTAGACCCATTCCGGTTAATGCATAATATTAACCCTTTGCTTGTTTTAGAAGAAAGAAAATAAAGAAAAATAAAAATTAAAAAATGAAAGAAAAGAAATTTAAATTCTTATTTGTAAAACTCAATTGTTTGTATTTTTCTATTTTAAATTAAATAAAAAATACTTCATTTTATCCATAATTTTCTATTTCCCTCTCTAGCCTTAACAGATCATGAAAAAAATTGTCAGCGCATATGCACGAGATATTAGAATATTGCAACGAAGCTGGTAACTTTCCACGGGCAAGGTCTTCTTTGGTTTAATGTTTGTTTTTTTATTTTTGTCATAATGTTCAGTTAAGCTTTTAATATTTTGTAATAAGGTCAACTTATTATTTATTTTAATAAAAATTAAACCATTTTTTCATAAATTGCCCTAATTATTTGTGCTATAACCAACTTTTCAAATAATTATTCGGATACTAGCTACTATGACATCGTCATCAGATGCGACAGGAATATTCTTTGGCCTGATATAATTATAAAAATATAAATATATGAGAAACATTCATTTGACAATAATAAAATGCACCAAAAAATATGACAAAAATAAAATGTAATTTTAGTGAATAAAAATATTTTGATTTTGAACTATAATTTTGAAGACTATTATATTTATTCTTTTAATTAAGAAAATTGAGATATTATACATAATAAATAATTCAAATTACATTGCTAAAATTTATAACAAGAAAATTATAACTTTGTGAATATCATAAATAATAAATATTTATGATTTTAAAATTTTATTTAATAATATTTTCCTATATGTAAATTAATAAATGTATTATTCAAAATTATAAATTTTGATGAAAATTATATATATTTATATACTTTAATAATAATGGTAGTAAGTATTTCATGTATTGTATATGTATTTCTCATTCAAATAAAAATTAAAAATATAAATAAAATAAATTCAAATAATTAAGTAGAATAACATAAGTAGGTTATATTTAGGGGGAAATTGGAATTAAAAATAAAATAATTAATTTGAAATTATAAGTGATTGAAATTTGAAACGAATTCTAAAAATTTAATATAAATAAAAATAAAAAGAAATGAAAGTTAAGATTTGGGGAGAAAATTCTTAATATAAAAGAAAATTAAAAAATGAATGCTTTTATTTTATTTTCTCAAAATATATATATAATAATTAATTAATAATGAAGTCATACATTGCCAAAAGAAAAGTAGTATAATAGGAAATATTTTCATATTGAAGAATAATTATCCAAAAATACAATATCGAGTTATTTTATAAAATTAATTATTAAATTATCTTTCATTATTCAATTTTTATTTTATTTTTTTCTTGTTAATATGAAAATGCATTATTCTCTTTTTCCAATGATAAA
This sequence comes from Mucuna pruriens, assembly GCA_025330945.1. Classification (NCBI taxonomy): domain Eukaryota; kingdom Viridiplantae; phylum Streptophyta; class Magnoliopsida; order Fabales; family Fabaceae; genus Mucuna; species Mucuna pruriens. The sequence continues at coordinate 6,498,581 of JAENHJ010000528.1, forward strand.
ATTAGTGGAGCGCATTAATTAGATGAAAATAAATTAGTGAATTCTTTAATTAAAGATGAAAATAATAATAATAATATTATTACTATTATTATAATTATTATAATTATTTATAAATAAACCATAGATATTATTAGTTCAAATAGGCTTGTGGGTCTATTATCGACATAAACATCTTAGAAATTATATCAACATAAATAAACCATACTAACCTATTGTCACAACTTGGATTGCGACAGGGTCGGCAAAAAATTGAATGGAAGGAATTCAAGTTCCTTTAGGGGAAGGAAACAGGGAGGTAGGAGTTGCCACCAGCATTTTTAAAAAAAATGCCAGAAAAATCCATGGTTGGATAAGGCTAGTCTTTAGAATCAAAGTTTAGGTTCGGGAGTCCATTACGTGCAGGGAAGGAGTTAGTATCCTGTGACGATCGTCTTAAGATGGTTACCTTAACTAGATGCGTGAAACCAGCTATGACTTCTAAATTGTAATATTTACCTTTCAAGAATAAACAATGGATTTTGTATGGAGGGAGAGGAGATGTATTTTCTTTTAGGTTTTTGAACTTAACAAGAGTGGCCTCTTACTCCTACATATTCCCTCATGCAATGGAAAAATCAAAGTTTACATAGTTTTGGAATAAGCTTGGGTTAAGTGGTAATGTCGCTACCTAAACGGTGAAAGGTAATGCCGACTACATGTCGACTAAGACGAACCGGGAGGCCAACTATGTGACGATTAGTTGAGGGGGAAAACTGTTTGTGTTTGCCGACTCGAGAGGCAGACTAGAACGATACTGATTTGATATCGACTAGCTGCCTGGATGTTTACTTTAGGATTCAGTTTAGTGTTAGGTTAAGTGTTTGGTTTGACCCAAAGGTTGTGAGAGCAATATGATTCAACCTGAGTGAGGATTTAAGAGTTTACCTAGTTTCTTGATGTGTTATCATTATAAGAGGATCGACTTCTAATCTCCTTTCCCTTTTGTGTTCTACCACTTCTCTCTACTCTTCATGACTCTTCCAAAAAAAAAAAAAAACTTTCTTCATCGTCACTTCTCCTTTTTATAGGTCAGTTCCACCTCACCTGAATCTTTCAGGAAGATATTTTGTCATTAATGTGGTGGCTCCTCGCAGAGTTCCATTAAGGTGGTGCTGCCCTCACGAGACTCCTTTCAATAAATGCGACGACACCTTCATTGAATGTGGTGGTGACCTCTTGAGTCTTTCTTTTGGCCATCGTAATCGAAAATGCTTTCTACGACCTCGATTTCTCGCAGGGTGTCAGAGTTGAGATGATTTTTTTGAAAAGTAGGGAATGACAGGCAGTTATTAGCCGCTGTCACTCGCTCAAGGTAACTAGAGGGGCGTAAAGCTATTGCGACACGCTTCTTTTCCCGTACCTTTATTATATTTTTTCTTTTTCATGATTAATAAAAAAAATAAAACTAGTGTCAATACCTATCAAATGAGTAAGTTTATCAATATTAATATTATTGTTATTATTATTTAAATAAAATAACTTGTTAGTTCTAACAAGCTTTTTGGATATCTTGTCAAGATCTACGCAGATCATGCTACAAGTATTTGACAAATAGTCTAACATATTTTTATCAATATTTCTTGTGACAAATAAAAATTCAATCAAAGAATCAAAGATAAAAAATGTGATTCATGAATTTGAAACGGTTTTTTAACCTCTTATAGTGAAAAATTGTTCATTAACAATCTAAAACACTAAAACATCTTAATGACAATGAATTAATAATACCAATACAAAAAGTCCATGCAAACTGACGTGCAAGAACCTTCAAGAAAAAGAGTTCATTTTCTTAAAAAAAAAGTTTAATTAAATACACTTTCAAGGTAAATTATTTTACATTATTACTAATTAAAAATTATTTTAGACGTAAGTTTTAAATAATTATTACAAAAACAATTTGTTTTATATGTTATTAGATCATAATATAAAAATAATATACTGTTTATTCTAATTATTTTTCAATTTTAAAATTTAATTAAAATACACTGTCAATATAAAAAAAATGTAATTATTCAATCATAAATTATTATATAATTGAAATTATTAATTTTTATAATAATTATTCAAAAGTCATATTTATTATTTAAAATAATTTTAGTTGGTTAACAATATAAGAAAATTATAATGACAATATATTAAAAAACAAGCTCTTTATTTTTAGAGGAAGTAAATAAAATTATATTTATTCTTAAACTTTAGGTTAAAAGATAACTTTAGTCCATTACATGAACTTTTAGTTTTAATTTGGTATTTTAAATTTTAAAATTTTTAATTATTAAAGTATTTTTGTTATATTAAATTGGTCATTTTGTTAGTATACTACGTTATGATCAATTTAACTAAACGTATAAAATGTTATGTGAATTAAAATTAATATTATTAATATAAAAATTGAAAAAAAAAACTTAACAAATAAAAATAAAAATTTAAACTTAAAAGATGAATCTGAAACAAGGATCAGAATTCAATTTTAACTTGAATTTGAATAGGTTAAAATGAAAACACACTTTAAATCAAATAAAAAAAAGCTCCCCCACTGGTTATATGTGAAGGTAATTTAATGTTGAAGAAAAGGGCCTTTTGACACTTAAAACCTTTGGCGATCCATGGAAGCATTTCATGTGCACCTAGCTCTTTACCAGGTATGTTACAACATGTCGACAACGATTCTGTGTCTTGAAAGGTGACTGTAGGAAGACATGTGGTTCAAGACTTCATTTCAAATTAGTACGAAAGACAAATCAAATGTGATGTGTCGCGAGCAACCACATAAAAAAAAGCGGCGAATTCCTTTTCGATGGTTAAAAATGAATACAAAAGAAAAGCATGGTTAAAACCTAAAACTTAGTAAATTAAAGTGCCAGCTGCAATTCAATCATTAATCCTTTTCTAGCTAGCTGGTTCTGCAATCCAATCATTATCAAGTGTCAAGAATTTTGCCCCGTTTAACAATTTTCCATTCATCAACTTTAGTGGCAAGCACAATATGACAGTACAACCACATTGAAAATTCCGTAACATCTCGAAGCAAAGACCGTAACCCCCAGCAGGTCCCTTTTATACTTCAAGTCTTCAACCGTTCAGTTCAAACTTCAAAGTTCTTGAATCACAAGTTGTTAGTTCAGTTCATACAAGACCCTTGATTAATGTAATAGAAAGCTCACCTGAAACTCATTATTTAAATCCTAAGAACTTCAACAAATCCTAGATCCATTTAACCGGCCTTAACATTGATAGTTCTGCTATTCAATTTGTCATCTACTGCTCTTCAACTCTACACCCCAAAACGCCCCTAGTTCGCCTGCACCTAAACCTATTAATAAAGGGAACTTAATTAAAGAGGAAAAAAAATTGGATAGTACGTGATATATATATATATATATTTATGCTAGGGTAAGGGATACATAACCTACAAATGATTTGCTTTCTATATTACAAAAAGTATACTAAAGGTGGCGAGGGATTTTATTTTGAGGTTTTAAAAGTTAAAAATTATATCCAATTATATATACGCACAAAGAGTAATTTGTGGGATTTGAATTTTGAATAATCTCTCATTCCTGATTAATAGATATTGTTGAAGAGAAAAAAAAATAATGAAATCAGTATATTTTATAATTGGATTGGAAAAATATATTGTTAGTGTTGTACTTTTTGTCAAATAATCAAAATTCTTGTACATGCAATCAAATGCGATCAAAATTTTTATTCTTTCGGTCAAATGTAATTAAAATCTTTATATTTATATAAAATATATTTGGTCTCAAACTTAAAAAAAATGTAAATTTAATTATTTTTTAAAGAATTTATCATATTTTTATAATTAAAAAATCGATATTTCAATCCTTAACCTCTCCAACACGACAAGAAACTCCCAAAATTAAATCCACAAGCGTCCATCCTGGGATAGAAAGAATTGAGTTTGAAAGAATGAGTGACCCATTTCATTGTTGACAGTTGACAGGTTGAGAGCAACTTCACGATGCTAAGGTGTGGAGGGAGACCTAGATGTTGCCATTGATGGAGGTTTTGTGTCAATCTAGAAGGTGGAAGGACTTCTTTTGTTTAATTAATGGTTTAGGCTGCGAATTTTGCATAGAATTGCAACCTCGATTTGTGTTCACTATCATTGCATAGAATTGCAACCTATATTTGTGTTCACTATCATTTGTTTTTTGAGGAAATAAAAACAAAAAATAAAAATACCCAAAATAACTAGCCCGTTGAGCCCTAATGTTTTAAACATTTAACCATGCATTAAATTAATAAAAATAGTGGTTCATGATTTACTAGTCCAGTGGTAATAAAATAACAAGAATTAAATATATTTTAAATATGATATAATATTTTAAAGAATAAATTAACATAATTATAAGAATTAAGTTTAGTAAATATATAAACTTACAAAAAAAAGAGTTATATTATATGTCATGTAATATAAACAAAATAACAATAACGATTTATATGTATATACCTTTATGTGTGCGTCTTTATTTGTTTTAACAAATATTTACGGATGAATAAAAATTTTAAAAAGTACAAATAATTGTAACTTTTTTTTTTATCATTATTGGATTGATTCTTTAATTGTTTGAATAATTTACTTTTCTTAATTAATCTATTTTATGGTAAAAAAGAGTAGTGGCATTTATTTTATCCATAGTGAAAGTTATGTCTTTATCTTTTATCTTTTAGTGAGATTGTTGTATCCCAAATCGGTCCGGCCCAATCTCTCAGAGTGGGCTAGACCTCCAGCCTCAGAGTCAACCCCGAGTCAACCTGACCCGCCTAAAGGTCACCCGGACTCAATCAAACCAAGACTGGAAAACATAAGACGAGACCGAGTCAATCTTACCCACGACCCCGATCCACAGCCGAGTCGCCCAGGATCTTAGGTGAATCTTAACCGAGACCGAGTCAATCTTACCCACGACCCCGATCCACAGCCGAGTCGCCTAGGATCTTAGGAGAATCTTAACCACCCCCCACACGCTGAGCCGCCTCTGTTTCTAGCCCAACAACAACCACCATGCGAAGCCCAAGGGGAACCACCCAACCACTACTCAACCCTATATAAACCCCTGCTACGAAGTGATAAAGGAGGGGGAAAAAAAAAGAGGAAGAGGAGGGGAAAAAAAAGAGGAAGAGAAGAGAGGAGAAAAGCAGAAACAGAAAGCTGACGATTGCTAAGAAAGGAAGGAAGCGTTCCGAGTCCAGATTGAAGGGCAAGCAGAGGTGCTGGTCTACAAGCAAGAGGCATCTACTCACTCCAGGATCCAGGTTGGTTGGTCCCTTTTTTCTTTTTCATAGTTAGCATAGTATTGTTCGTATCGTCAAGCACGATCCCTCCCCGAATTCCCCCTTAGCCTAGTAGGCCTCAGTTGAAGAGAAACCGAGACCTCACCTAAGGCCGAGTCTGTCTCGGCCGAAGAGAACCATCCACCCCATCGCCGCCCCATCACAAGCCCCCCCTCCTCGTGACCGCGCATGACTCGGCTAGAAAAAGGAAACCATAGTTAGCCTAACTCTCCACCCGACTAAACACCAGAACTACGTAAACTTTGAACCCTCTAAAGCCGAGGTACGTAGGCCTAGGGGGCACACCCCTATCAAGTCGAATCTCAAATCCCCAAAAATCCAAGGAAAACTTCAAAAATACTGGAATATCTTACCCGATTCCTCTATCCGTAACCCAGCCGAGAAACCCAACCTTAAACCTAAGCACGGGTCCTACGTAGAAAGGTGACCAGGAGGTAACTATCGAGTGATAGGCATGTAAGAAGACCCTAGCATGTAACCAACTCCCGAACCCATATCCTTGACGCTAGACCAGCCTTTCCCTAAGTTTCCCTATATTCCTAAAAAATGTAGGTAACGGCTCCAGATGGTCGAAAGCAATTCGATCATAAGTGGGGACGAGGTAAACTCGACCCCACAGCAGATGAGTCAGCCATGAGTCACGATTTTTTTTAGGTTGTGACAGAGATCATATCCTATTATTTAAAGGGGAGTCCAATTTTATAGTTATGAAAATAGAATAGTTTATTGCATGATTTTTCTATAGTTTTCAATACAATTATATTACTGTCGTTTGCTACACTTTTTTTAGTTTTTTTTAAGGAAATATTTTTAGTTGATTGTTAGACTATGTTTGAATTAATAAATTTGGATTAATAATTTTTTAATGATAGATTCTTCTGTGATCCCATGTGTTTAACACAATTGTATATTTAATATTTAAACTTATGATTAATTTGAAATAATTGTGTAAATTGATTCATGATAATTCTGATAGATAGATTTAATCTAATTAAACTATTTATTTTTATTACATTAAATTTTCTTTTTAATTTAATTGATTGCAATTTGTATCAAATTAAATTGATTTATAAACATAAATACAATTCTAAGATAATTTCCGCCATAGTCACTCCGGGCCTTCTAAGGTCTCAGGCAGTTGAAGCAATTGTCTTTATATGATCCCCAAATACCGAAGTCCCTCCAAAAAAAAATATTAATAAATTTTACTTATTGTTGATTTAAATTATTAGATTAATTTTATTAAAAATAATATTTCATTAAATTTTTATCCTCTTAAATTTGAGTTATAATCAACATAACCCCTATTATAATTTTATATCTAAAACACTATTATAATATTTAAATAACTTTATCCATTAAAAGTATATTAATTGTATTTTCTATAACTACTTATTTCAAAATTATTTTAAGTATCCAATATTCTAATTATCTCTCCTTTATCTTGCCTTTCCATCTCCCTCTTTAACTTTCCCCGTATTCTAACTTTCTATTTTTCTCTTTTAAATTGTTATTATCCTCTTTCCTTACATATTTGTCTTTCATTTAATTTTTCTATTCATTTGAAGCTGAATGAAGACTTGAAATGGTTTTCCAAAACATAGATATTAATGGTCTTGATTTGCCTTTAATTTTCAAAACATTAAAGGAAATATTAACAAACAGACAAACAAAATTAAGTCTCACTAGAATATTAAATTCATAAAAAATAACATTTCCATTAAATTATACTACAAGATTAGATTTTTTTAAAATACATGCCTTGTCAAAAAATTATTTGAGATCAATTATGTTACAAATTAATTATATTAAATAAATTAACGACGATATCTATTGAGAAATGCTAATAATTACTTAATTACAAATTAAAATTTTGAGAAGTAATTTTGTAACTCAAAAGGTTAGTAGAGTAAAGTGATATGTAAAGAGTTATATTAAAGTAAGTCTTATATATAAACATGGTTTAAGTCTAGAAATATAACAAGACAGAGAGCAACAGTGTTTAACAGTGAAAGTTCTCTTTATATAATCAGTGAAGGACTTTTGAGATCATTGCTTAAAAATGAAAGATGACAGAAAAAAAATAAACTAATAGAAATTGCTAACAGTTATTTTGGTCAGGAGTAACTTGAACTTCAAGTGTATAAAAATTGAACAGCAAGAAATTAGAAATACAATGTTATTTACACAATTTGAATACTTATAAATAATAAAAAACAAAAATGCTGGTCCAGCATTTATTTTGAAGCCAAAGATCCAGCCCCTGAAACTTAGCCCAATCCAACTAATTAATGACTTTCGCACAGTGATGGTGGACCATTTACTGATAGTGGGGAAGCCCGATATGAGCTTAGAGCGGGCCCATTTTCTTACGATAGTACAGTAACTATCAAGTTTTGAATACACTTTATTTTTAAGTTTATGCAAGATTTTAAAATAACAAAAATAAAAAATAAAAAGTTTATTTTTAATAATAAAAATTATCCTAAATATAAATTTTATATTAATTATTAAAAATTAAAAAATCTTATCATATATTACATGTATAAAAACTATTACAATGTTAATGTATTTAAATTAACTTCAAATAAAATTATATAAATCATAAAATATAATTATTATTAAATATTTAAGAAATAATGCATATAAAGAAATAAAAATTTATAATAAGATATATTTTTATTGTTAATAATGAAGATTATATTTTATTATATAAGAATAAACTAACCGTATAAGGCTTTTGAAATTGCAGAGAAAATTATTTGAATCAAGATATATCATTTTCACGTATATTAATTTTATATAATAAATAATTATAATTATAATTAATTAATTATAAATAATAGTAATAAAAAAGAAATAGAAAACTGTACAAGTGAAATGCTTGATACATAAGAAGTAAAATGATTAGTTAAAAAAAAATAGATTCTAAAAATATTTTATTGATAAAATTAAATGTTTAGATGGTATAAATCAATATTTTCTATACTGATATTCATGTGTCTATGTGCATGTTTTAAATCCGAGTAGAGGCTAAGTAAAAAAGAAATGATAAATTTTAATTCATCCTATAATTAGGGTATCTAGTAGATACTTTATTTATTACAGTAATTAGAAAAGTCTAAACATTGTCCTAATTATGAAATCTGAATTATTGACATGGTTAATGACATAAAAAATAAATATATTATTAAATTTAATAAAAAAATATTATTACTTTCTCAAGTTGGTACATGAAGATTTCAAATGTCTAACTTGTAAAGTAAAAAAGAATAAAATATACATATAGTTTTCAATTTAATTTACTTTTATTTTGATATTCCATGTCATAAAAGCTTGCATTAAAGGATTATAAAGATTAATGAAATAAAATTCTAATTCTACCACATTCTTTTTTAATACATTTTCTACTACACTTATTTTAATATGCATTCTATTACTATTTGTTAAAATTCATGAAAAATCATCTAAATTCAAAATAAAGACTCAATACTAATATAAAAATAAAGCAACTAATGTTTAAATTTTAGGATCAGCCAAAAAAAATATTTATTATTAATTTTTATAAAGCAAAAGACTACCTATATACAAAGAGACCTTACATATAGTTGTTTTTTTTTTTATCTAAAATAAAAAATCTGTCAAAATTTACTTTAGACCCTGTTCATTGTTAGATCTATCATGTAAAGATTTATTAAATAAGAAATAAAACCTAAAAAATATACAATTTATAAAAAATCAATAAAAAAATAAAAAAAGTATCATGTTAATTTTCTCACGTCAAATATCAGTGGAGAATGTAATTAGAGAACGGAAAAATCATTTGTCATTTGTGATTACAGTCAATACCTCGACAGGTCATTAATGGCATTAACTATTGAAAAAAGGCATAAACATACTAAATTGTACCACTTCAGTTTAAATAAAGCTTCATTAGGATAAATGTTTAGTAGAGGTAATTAGGGACGGTCTATTATCTCATCCGTTTAATTATTAATAAACCTAAATTATAACTTTTTTTAATGATAAAAATTTGTTTTAGTTATTTATTTTTAAAAAAATTTATCTTAGTTGTTCAACTCTTGAATTTAAATAAATGTTGTTTTGAAAAGATTGATTGTTGTCAATTTTAGGACACGATTTTGAAGTTTTTTTTTTTTTTTTACTAATGTAAGACCTAAACTTATTTTGTTATTCTTATCTATATAAAAATTATATAAATCAGTTAATTAAAAAAAATATTATAAATAAGATAAAAATTATATAAAAAGTGACTCCTATCAACGACAAAAAAACTAAAAATCTCATATGTTATTCTTTTATAAATGTTTATGATATTTATTTTTCACGTGATTTTCATTATTTTTATGGCTTGTCTTGGTTCAAATTTTAATTGAGTATAGTTTTCATGTTGATAAATAAAAAAAATTCATATATTGAATTAGTAAAAAAGTAGTTTAAAATTAATAAAATATATTTTTTTAAAAGTTTATTTATTCGAAAGACAATATTAACTCAAATTTGAGAGTTAAATGAATAAAATGAATATTTTAAAGATAAAGGACCAAATTAATTTTTTATCATAAGATAAATGACCAAAGTTATAATTTAATTATTATCAATATTATACGAATAAATTAATCTTTAATAAATATTAGTATTTATAGTATTAGACCAAGTAATTGCTTATTTTTTTTTTCTTATGGTATAAGTATGACATATCAACTCCATAATTAATTTGACTGAATATTTTTTTTTAATATGATTTCTTTTATATCTAAAATCAGAATTTAATCTGTCATCTTACTTAAGACTCGATATTGGTATTTTTCTATAGATATTGAGAGGCACAATGGTATAAATTTCAAATTAAAGGGCAAGGACTCATGTGATAAAAATTGTTATAGAACGTTAGCCCTTGCCCATTCATCATTCAATAGAAGAATATTTATTGGAATACGCATGTGATCTGTTTCCACTAGCTCCATATAAAGCACGTATGGTATCAATATTGTGTCATCAAGTATTAACACTTCAAAATTTTCTTTGCGAGTATGGCAGCAAAGAATTAGAAGTGTATCAAGTTTAGTGACTGAAGATGAGTACAAACCTGAGTGTAAAATAACGTGAATCAAGAAGAAATAATTGATTCATGAAAAGTTTATTTATTTTATTGATTTGTTATGTATATATAACTGATTTATAAGATTCAAAATTAAAAAAATTAACAGATGCTAAATCTGTTAACTTACACTATAAAATTTCAATTAAAAAATTAAAAATTAACAGATGTAATTCGGCTATAACCTAACAGATTTAATTCTGTTATCTTACATAAACTTTAAATTATAAGATCAAACATAACCAATTTATTATCTAAATTTAGAAAATTATTAATTATTAATAATTAAACTTAAGTATATATAACTAGTTTTATTATAACTAGTTCTATTATAAAATTTAACCACTTTAATTTTTATATTATTTAATAAAATTTCCTCCAGAGCTTGGGAATTTTACTCATTAAATTAAAAGATTGTAAGCCCTTTTTAGAATAGTTTCTGTATCACTTTTGGATTGATATTAATTTCTGAAACTAAATTTTATGATTATTTGGTACATATTCTATGCCTTCAATTGATTATTAATTTGTTGTTCATTTAGGCTTCTAACCTCCAATTGATAATCTAGCGTGGTTATATGAATTCCCTTCTTAAATTTCCATCCATTGTGCTGGTGAAGTATGCTCCAAATTTTATATAAGATAAGCTTGCTCCAGCTAACCAAAAACATGAATTTTGCTGGGAAAAAAAGTGATTTACCCTGGATTATACTATTTTGAACACATGTTTTTTCTCACGGACACATGGACCAGTGCAGTCTATCAATGTCTTTACCATTCAGCTTAGCTTGTTTGAATCGTTTTTTCATCGTAGTTTTTGCATACTTTTTTTTTTTTGTCTAAAGCTAAAATGGGCGTGCTTGGCATTAGTGTATACACATCATGTAGTAAGCTTGACTCTGTTGGAAAATTATCATGGTAAGAAATCTTGATAATAAATTCATAATGAATAGTGAATTACTTTGTTTAGGGTAAGCATATTATGGATCACAATGAATAGAGAACAAAATTAGGCAGCTTCAACTGCATACATGCATAACCTTTCTAGTGTAACGAAAGATCGGAGAGAAAGGAAAGAGTGATTGAGGATGTTTCCCTCAGTCCCTCAGTCCTATAAGCCGGATAATGTTTCTGGTAAAGCGTTAGGTCAGTGATACTTTTTTCATTACTTATGGTTTTATTTTTTTCTTTTTAATATTTTTGTAATTTGTGTTATTGTGGTTGTAGATCCAGAGGGTGAGTTATGCTTGTACCTCAAAGGTGTTGTTGAAGCGCGTGAGTTCAGTCTTACGCGAAGAATCATCCCTATGGACAACCTGCTGTTACTTCCTCTCATGCTGATTGGAAATTTTACTCCCGAGTGAAAGGATCTGTATTCTCAAAAGGAGGGCATCGAATAATGTTTTTTTTTTTTAGTTTAGGAGATGGGAAAATCTAGCAATTCTTTTTTCTGTTTTCTTGTTTGTTTTTTTTAAGATAGTATCCAGATAAAATATTATAGGCTGCGGTTTGCTCAAATTGTTAATGGTGGTTGTTTACCTTTTTATTTGAATGAAATGGAATGTTACTTTCAGTATTGCAAATTTTGCTCAAGTTGATTTTGTTTTACTTCATTTTTATATATAGTTGTGAGTTGTCTTTTTTATACTGAAGTTTTCCTTAGTTGATTTGTTAATTGAATTTTAATTAAGGAATTTATGTTTTAATTAAGGAGGGAAGTTTTATATCAAAGAATTGGAATTTAGCTATTCAAGCAGTAATAAAGAAAAAAAATGTTAGGGATGCATGTAAATCTTATAGTATATTTTAAAATAGGTTAATATTTTAAGAAATTACTTTCAAAGTTATATATTAATTTAAGAAACTACTTTCATAGCCTAAGTTATATACACACTTTTACGTACCTGTACATAATGAAACTAAATATATAATACATTTTATAAAGGAGATTTGAGGATGGAAAACTAACTAAAAATTTGTATTAAAAAATTATATAAATTACTAAGATAAAACTCTAATTTTAATTAAATAAAACCTTCAAGTTTTTATTATGCAGATTAGCCATGTGAAACTCCAAATTTATCTCCGTAATTTGTATGTGGAGTTTCATGTGTGAGTGACACTCATTTTTAACCTACTCCCTACATTTTAATATTATTAGTTAAAATTCATTAAAAATAATTTATAAAATAAAAAAAAAACTTATTAAACAAGAAATGAGAGTTTAAAAATTTGTAATCTTTAAAAAATTGTAATAAAAAATTGTGTTGTTAATTTTCTAGCGTCAATGATCAGTGGAGAATGTAAATAGACAACGGATTAATCGTTATGACATCTGTGATTACAGTTCAATAGCTCGACAGATGTTTTCATTAATTGTGGTAACTGTGGAAAAAGGGACAAACAAACTATAATATGTAACAGTTCAATTTAAATAAATCTTCCTTAGGAGAAACCTTTAGCTGGGTTGAAATTAGGGATAGTCTATTTCTTTTACCCGTTAAGTAAGTGCAAGCTAATATGAAACATTAACTAATTTCTACATGGGACAGTGAACTCATTAGGGACGGTCCATTATCTCATCTATTAAGCACTTATAGGTTATTAATTTGATATGTATAAAATCATCTTTGATAATAGAAGTAGTTTTATCTACGTTTCCACTTTCAACGGCCTTTTATATATATATATAGAATAATAATTGAAGTGTCGATGTAAGACGCCAAGTAAATGTTTTATTTATTATTGGGTGGATATAGAGGGACACAATGGTATGAATTTCAAATTAATGTGGTATTGTAGACTTGTACATAAATTTCAAAATGAAGTAAAAGGCTAGTAGAGTAGTACTCTGGAAGGAGGATGCAATGGGTTTAACTCATTTTGAATTAGTGAATATTTCCAAGAGGAAGAGAATAAGTCTAAGACGGGCAACGTTTGAGGTTTCCAAGTTCCAATGTGAACAAGGTACATTAAATGGATTTAATATTCATCATTCACTAGAAGAATATTGATTGGAATACGATGTGCCAAGTTTCCACCGTTAGCTCTATATAAAGCACGTATGGTACTAATGTTTTGTCATCAGTATCAACACTTGAAAATCTTCTTTGCGAGTATGGCAGGAAAGAACAAGAAGTGTATAAAGTTTAGTGACTCTGAAGATGATGAGTATGAAGCTGAGGACTCGGGAACAGTTTTGGATCTTCCTTTGGAGAAGCTGAATATTGGACCACGAAAGAAGTTGCTTGTTATGAACTGTAATGGTTTACTGCTGCACAGAGTTCATCTTTCTGTTAAAAATGAAATTCCAAAGTTTCGTCCCGCTGACGGGCACTATAGAAGCTTTCTTGGTATGTAAATTTACAAATTCAAACATTCACAAAATTCTCACTTGCATCGTTCACTGCAAATGTGGAATTTGTTTTTGTTACCTTTAACCATATATTTCATCATGTTTCTTTTTTTTTAAATTATGATGATGTAGTTTTTAAGAGACCCTTTAGTGAAGAGTTTATGAAATTCTGCTTAGAAATTTGAAGTCGGTATTTGGTCTTCTGCAATGGAGTAAGTAGCACGGTTGTTAGCTTTTTTTCTTAACTCCCATTGTTCATCCGGGTTTTAATGATACATTTTGTACTATGAAAAAAGGCATAACCTAGATGCTGCCCTAAATTATGCCATTGGACCTTTAAGGAGCAAAATGTTATTTGTTTGGGTGAGTAGCTATTTTTCTTCAAATAAATTAATGTATGATTTTTTTTGTCTCATCATTTTTCTGACGCGTGGCGAATAAAATTTGTTTAGGATCAACGTCAATGTACTGATTCTGGCTTCAAATGTTTAGAGAAAGCTTCTAAGCCTCTTTTTTTCAAGGAGTTCAATAAAATATGGGAAAATGTCAAGAAAGGAGGTCCGTTTAATGCTTCAAATACTTTGTTAATTGATGACAAACCGTACAAGGCCCTCCTCAATCCTGTAAGTAGAAACTATTTTATTTATTTGTTTAAGATTTTGAATTTAGCTTTTACAAAATTAGTTATTCTAAAATGCAGGTTAATTCAGCGATATTCTTAGAGCCATATAAGGCGGATAATGATTCTGATAAAGCATTAGGTGAGCGATACTTTTTTCATTACTTATGCTTTGATTTTTCTTCTTTTTATATATTTTTTAATTTGTGTTATATATTGCGGTTGTAGATCCAATGGGTGAGTTATGCTCGTACCTTAAAGGTGTTGCTGAGGCGCGTGATGTTCAGTCTTACGTGAAGGATCATCCTTATGGACAACCTGCTGTTACTTCTGCTCATTCTGATTGGAAATTTTACTCCCGAGTGAAAGAATCTATTCTCAAAAAGAGATCCTTGAAGAACGTTTGAGTTTAGGATATGGGAAACTCGGCAACTTTTATTTCTGCTTTTTTGTTCGTTTTTAAAAATAATATCCTGTTCAAATATTGTGGGTTGTGTGGTTGGTTTACCTTTTTATTTGAATGAAATGGAATGTTATTTTCAGTATTGCAAGTTATTGTGCAGGTCTATTTTGTTTAGTTTTTAAATATAGTCGTGATTTGTCTTTTTTTTAGTGTTACAATATGGATCAAATTGACTATAATCATCCATATTGTATTTTAGTATATCATCACATTGTATTCGTTCAAATAATTTGTTTGTATTTTATTTTTCATATAAATATTTATAGCTTTCATCTTTTAAAGTTCACGGTACAAGCAAAATTGGCAATTGATTATAGATTTAGCAAGGATTTATTAGGGTTTCTTCCTAGAAAATATTTTTAATATTTTAAAAATTAAAAACTTAAGACAAAACACTAATTTTATTCTACTTAGAGGCAGAAAAATATTTTGTCCCTTAGTGCTTAGGGACAGCAAATTGTCAAGTAGGAATAATAAATTGTATATTAAAGTTAGCAATAGAATATATAGTTTATCCTTAATTAGAGAATAAATTTATTTTGATTGTTATATGCAAGATAACTATTTTCATTCTAAATATCTTGAGATGCCAATTTCAGTGACAAATAGTCTATTTCTAATACTAGTTAATTGGAGAAGATCACTGCTTTGCACATTCCTAATGCTCTTGGAAGAAAAACTAGTCAGCTATTTATCTCAGAAGAAAAACATACTCATACTTATTTATTACAAAATTAACATAAATAAGCAAAATGGATAGAAGATAGATAACATGAAAAACAAATGAATATTAATTAGTTGACTTGCAAGAGAGGATCAACGTCAACTCTAGCAAGTCCTTGGCGTTCCTCAGCGACCTTGGCCACTTCAACCTCCCCAACAACTAACTCCTTCTCCTCCCCGTCCACCACGTCGATGTAGTTGGGGTCTCCCTCGTCAATGGCAGCCGGTGCCGCCATGAGCTCGTTATCGGCCACATCAGCAGGGCCCTCCCACGTGAACTTGCCGCCGTGGCCGGACTTATGTGGCTGGCGGCCGATGCCAATGCCGTCGGCAGGGTGGCGGTCCTGGCGCTGGACACCCTTGTTGATGAGCTTCTTCTCGACGTACCTGACGGTGTCTATGTTGTGAGTGTTGAGCTCCGTCTTCTCCACCCTTTTTCTCCCTTCCTCGCTGTGACTCACCGCTCTGATTGTCACCTTCTCTTGTTTCTCGTCAATGGGCTTCATACTTAAACTTTTGACTCTTATCTTACTCTCCTTTGTTTCACTCAGATTGCTCCAAGCTATGTTGAATGTCAAGTTCTTTTATAAGAGGTTCCGTGTTTAGCATATTTGGTGACTAGAATGTACTGGAATTCCACGATATGTTCGAGGCTTCCACCTCTCGGTTATGCTAGAAGTCTCTGCCACGTGTTGCATACTTGGGTTGCCACGTTTGAGCCAGTAAGCTTCATTTTCCTAAATATCTATTCAGGCTACCCTTTCATTGGGCCCACTTATTTAGGATTACGATTCTATTTAATTTCTTTTAAAAATTTACAAGTCATTTTCTCTTTTAAATTTAAGTTGATATAATCGTAAGTTAGCACTAAATTTCTAGAGGTAAAAGAAGCTTCCAAACTCACAGGAAATGCATCATTCTATATATGTTACGCGAAATTATGCCCCAAGTCCGCAATTATAAATTAGTCAAACAATTTTGGTGTGGATCAGTTGGATGGGCCGTGTGTCAATAAGGTCCAATAACAGCAAATGGTGAAATAATAATAACAAAAAAAATTGTTCTGGCGCACCTAAATTACAATTAAAAAAATAGGTTATGCATTCATTTAAACTTGCATTAGTAATTATAATATCATTCAATTATTAAACTTCTATTAGTTATGTAATTATTTTAATATTTCTATTTTTTATTTTATTTAATTTAAAATTTATTTTTACTTATTTTTAAAAGTTTAAAATAATATTAATTACTATATTTTAATTATGCAGTGACTCTTATCTAATCCATAAATATTTTATATACTTATCTTATTAATAAAAAGTTATTTTACTTTTTCTTATAGAAATACATAGAAACGAGAAACTAAAAATGTGTTGTTTTTATAATTTAAAATAAAAATAAAAACATTTCTTTAAATAAAAAAATAACGATGACATTCTTTAAAATAAGTTCATTCAATATTATTTATTTATTCTATTGATGTCATCGATGATGCTTGTATGATAACTTACACATAACTTTTTTATATTTTTTTTCTTAAAAATTTATGTGCATAATTTTAATAAAAAATAAAGAAATATAGTCACTTAGCTAAATGAATAATTTAAAATTGTAAGAAAAAGATTAAAAATTCATTAAATTCATAGATCCATTTAATACCAATTTTTTATTTTAATTTTTATTTATTTTGCAAGGACAAAAAAGAAATTCTCTCAACGCATGAAGTGCTATATAACACCAATATAAAAATGTGTTTTCTTACATGGATTGTTTTTTACTTTCTAGTTCAATTTTTTAAAATATGGAATCAATCAATCAATATAAAAAATTGAATATTTTTTATATAAATTCTAAAATCAAGGTCGGAAATACTCAATTTTACATAAAAGAATTGATGTAAGAAGTCATTACAACCAATTTTAAAAGTCTATTTTCTTTTTAAAAAAAAAAACTCTATAAAAACAGTCAACTTTCTTCACACTTAACATATTACAAAATAGCATTTTTACAACCAATTGCTACGATAATATATTTCACATGCAATAATACATATACACAAGTCAATTATAGAAAACTAGTATCAAAGTTATACAATGTCGTTTATAGAAAACTACTTTCATAGCTTAAGCTATACATAAAATTTTACATAACTATAACTGTGAAACTAAACATATATGATATATTTTACACTAGGTGAATCGGGGGATGATATTAATCAAGTAACTTGCCAAATAATTTGTCACTTCATTTATTTTCTCTATAAAAAAGGATTCAAATGGTCGAATCTTTACAATTTCAAAGCTATGAATTAAAAGACTATAACATGATTCTTGGCATGTTGACAAAAACTAGTGTAAGTTGTTAAAAGAAGATTTACCTCAAAGGAATTAGCGACCCCTACTTGAATGATGTTCAAAGTGTCTTATGATGAAAAAAAAAAAAACACTCATAGTTGTCTCTTTGTATAAATAAATACAAAATTAACTAAATTAACAAAAATAATAATAATAATAACCATACAGAAATTGACTTAGTTTTCTTCACCTTTTATAAGTGCTTACCCTCATCACTATTTGGTACTGTAAGTACTCCCCAGCTCCATGTGATCAAACACATTAAAACCAAGATAGTTGGATGCTCAATTTTAATAATCACTTCAAGAAAAATGTGTTCTAGCGACGGAAAAAAAAATCTTTTAAAAGAAAATTAGCGACAGAAAATATTAAAAAAATAAAAAATATATTTATTAGCGATGGAACCAGAGACCGAATTTCAGAAAAAATAAAAAATACATTAGCGACCGGAATTAAAAATCATAAAAAAATAAAAAAGAAATTATTAGCGACCGAACTTTTTAAAAATTAAAAAATTAAAAAAAAACATTAGCAACCGATTTAGAGACGGAATATATAAAAAAATATTTATTAGCGACGGATTTAGCGACCGAAATTATAAAAACCAAAATAAAAAATAAAAAATTACTTTAGCGACCGACGTTTTAAAATAAAAATAAATAAATAAACGTTTATTAGCGACGGAATCAACGGCATCGTAAAATATAAAAAATAAATAAATGTAGCGACGGAAACTAAAAATCATTCAAAATAAATAAATAAATTATTAGCGATGGAATTAACGACCGAAATTTTAAAAACAAAAAATACAAATCAAAAAATTACTTTAGCGACTGATTTAGTGACCGACGTTTAAATAAAAATAAATAAAAACGTTTATTAACGACGGAATTAGAGACGAAATCATAAATATAAAAAATAAATAAATAAATAAATGTAGCGACAGAAACTGAAAATCATTCAAAATAAATAAATAAATTATTAGCGACCGAAAGTCTAAAAACAAAAAAATAAAAAATAAAAAAATTCTTTAGCGACTGATTTAGCGACCGACGTGGAAAAACAAAAATACATAAAAAAACGTTTATTAGCGACGGAATTAGAGACGGAATCATAAAAAAATAAAAAAGTAAGTAAATGTAGCGACGAAATTAGTGACCGAAATTCTAAAAAAGCAAAACAAAAATAAAAAAAATATTTAGCGATCGATTTAGCGACCGACGTGTAAAATAAAAATAAATAAATAAAAACGTTATTAGCGACGGCATTTGTAAAATTTTAAAAATAAAACATAATTAAATTTAGCGACAGATTTAGAGACCGAAATTAAAAACATTAAAAAGTAAAAAATGAAATTATTAGCGACGGAATTAGGGACAGAAAATTAAACAAAAAATAAAAAAAATTAGCGACTGATTTTTAAAAATTCGAAAAAAAATTTTCCCTCTTTTTCTTTCTCCCTCCTTTATTTAAACACACTTCCTCTCCTTCTCCGTCGTCGCGACCGCCGCCACCACCACCACCACCACCACCACCACCACCACCACCACCACCACCACCACCACCACCACCACCACCACCGCCGCCGCCGCCTCTCCCTTCCTTTCTCTACTCTTCTCTATTTTCTATGCATTTCTCTTTTTCCACAACCTCCACCACTACCTTCTTTTCACTCCTCCCTTCCCTCCCTTTCCTCTCCTTTTTCCCACTCTTATTCCTCCTTCCTCCCTCCTTCCATAACCACCAACAATCAACCACCACCACCTTCCTTCCATTCCTTTCTCTCATCCCTTCCCTCCCTTTCCTCTCCTTTCTTCCTCTCTTATTTTCCCCTTTCCTAACCACTAACAATCTATCACCTCCATCTAACTATTTAAAAAAAAAATAGCGACCGATTTAGCGACTGATTTAGCTACTGAATTATTTAAAATAAAAAATCAAATAACCAACGAATTAGCGACGCTTTTTTTAATATATAAATAAATAAAAATAAAAAAGTCACCAGATTATTTTAATAATATAAAATAGTCACCGATTTAGCGACCGAATTTGAAATATAGTTAGCCACCAATTCGGTTTCGGTAGCAAAAGGTTTAGCGACTCGGCTTTTCGCAACGGAATAATATCGGTCGCTAATTTCGTCGCTAAAGCATTTGCGACCAAAATATTACGTTAGCGATCGATTTTCCAGCTTTAGCGACCGATTTGTTCGGTCGCTAAAAATGATTTTTTTATAATGAACTAGCAAAGCATAACGTGGTTAGAGTAGATGAATCCTATTGAAATTATTTTTAATTACAGTCGCTTACTCATTGCAGGTTTCTTTTTGGAATTGATGTATTCTTTTTCCGTCCAATGCTTTCTTGAACTTAGTGAATTAATTTTTAATTAGTTAAATTCATAATTAGGAATTTATAAATTCAATTAGGGATGAGATTGACCCTTGTTTGTGATGATTCAGGGGATGAAACTTTGTGAACAAGTATTTTTTTTTTTCAATTTATTCATGCTTGATTATATCTAGGTGTATCTAAAGAATTAGAATCCTAGATTTAATTGAGGGGCTTCAACTCAAGAAATTGAGCTTAATTTAATAGTCGAGAATAACCTTGTGTTGAATAAAGTTTAGTTACTTCGAATGAAAATAGAGGTGTTCAAATCTTAGTCAATTTCATTCATCATTGTTCATCAATTAATTATAAAATTATAAAATCAATTAATTGTTAGTTAGTCTTAGTTGTTGATTTAAATTTGTTTCATCATACACCAATTAGTCTAAATAATAACAAATTATGCATATTATTGATTGAATATCAGTCTTGATTGAAAATAACATCCTTGCTTATTCACTTTATTATGTGTACAACTGATCATCCTTTCTTATTCACTTTATTATGTGTACAACTGATACACTTAATGAATTTAACAAGTTTTATTAACAAGTGTTCTAAAAACATCGACTCTTTTAAAGTATAAAGTACATTTTTAAAATTAAACTACAATAATAGTCATTGTTTTGAGAAATTAATATTATAATATAAAATTATTAAAATCGTCATCGTTAATTTCAATACATATTCAATGAATGTGCTCCTATATGAGCATGCAAAGTGTAAATAACATTATTGAATGTATCCATATGGTGACGAAACGTGTAAATAACATTTCAGTAATGGGGTACGGTTTATCTTCTTTTTGTGCACATCTACATTTATCTTTAGTGACCCTTTTTTTTTTGTACTATTCTAGATGTAGCTATCTTTTTGAGGTCAAGATTAAAATTGAGGGAGAGAAACAAGATGAGAGTGGAAGCAACAAGTTGTATGGTAAAGAATCTTCTCGATGTTCCATCAGCAACATTGTTGTGGAGAAAGGTAGTGACTGTAGAGAACGAAGATGACGAGGTTTGTCCTTTCCATTACATACTTGTCAATTCTTATTTATTACATATATAATAATTTTGAATATATATATCAATGATTGCGACTCAATGATATATCATATATCATACATCAATCAAACTATTTGCAAGTCTGGTGTTGGTGTAATATAGTAAATGTAATGTATACGTGAGGAGAGTTTGATTAATTAAGATGCCGGATTTAGAGGGAAAAATAAAGAATTGAATCAAGAGCAAAAACCTGAAAGTCCTTTGAATGTATATCATCGATATGAAAGGTATCAAAATATAAGTGACTTTAAAGTTACAAATTAAAATTAAGATCGAGGTTATTTGTTAGAGACTATTAGAAGTAGTTTTAAGTAGTTATATAAATTTTAAATATTAAAACAATATTGTAAATTATCTATAAATATCGTATTAAGTATCTACCAAAAAAATCGAGTTTATACCTGTAAGTTTGAACAGTGAGACACAAGATTCAAATTTTAAAATCTCAAATATATATTCTCATTTTTTTCTTCAATTTTATTCTTCAAGTATTTGTTACCTTTGGTTAACTAATTAACAGCGAATATCGAAAGAGTAATTTTTCTTTCTAAATTATTATTTTGAAAATTATATAAATATTCTTGAACTTGAAACATATCTAGTATACAAAGAGAAGTTCGAAAACTTGGGCCTTGGATTATTTTCATTTTCCTTCAGTAATTTACCTGTTTGGTTTGGCTGTAGTCTGTAGAGTTGTAAGCATCTTTGAAAACATCAATTTCGAAATCTTATTGTCAAGGTGAACAAGTTCTTATTTCCTACTTTCTTAATAGGATTCTATGCTGTGAAGGAGGCGTAAATACCAGTGTAGCTTCTCCGTGCATGGTCCATACAAATATTATTAGTAATATTTAGAATAAACTAGAATTAATTCTCTTATACAACTAACTTAACACATAAACTTATAAGAAGAGTAAGTCCATTGTACCCTTTTACATTACCAATGAATTGTCCATGAAGCATACCCCAATGCCATGCGAGGTTGTAGAAAGCAAAAACAACGTTCCAATGAGGACAAGATTTTTTGCTCTCATTCATTTAGCAGTGTGTACGTTACAAGCATATACTTCTTAAAGTTCCCCAACTGTATCTGACAGAGTGAGGCGACGGAGAAGTTAAAGAAACAAAGAAAAAACGCACTCATACCAACTATCAACTGCAGCAACCCAACCCAACAACCCATTTGGTCCCACCACGCTTCTCAGACGCGGAATCAAATACGGGTTCAATTTTTATGGCTCAAATTAGCGTTTTCAACTGATTATTTATTTATTTATTTAGGATAGATTACGAGTTTTTTTTTATGAAAAATAATTCTTTTCAAATAAGTAAAATGAATATGAATGATAATTTTTTAAAATATTTAATATAATTATATATTCAAAACTTAAACTCAAACTTACTGTCACTTTCTGTTATAGAAAATTTTGTTCAAAATATAATGTATATCTCTATTCAAGTATTATTTACATTAATATCTCTAGACTCTAAATTCAATTATTCTTTTTGGAATAAAGGTTATTTAGAGTCGTTCTCACACCTAAGTTACTTTTAGAAAAATAAGAACGACAAATATAATACTATAAGGAAATATATAATAAATGTTTAACGAAGAATATTCTTTAAAATTCAATAAAATATTTAGGAACTAATACAACGAAACACACAAAAATAAATGAAAAAAAATATTTGATAATTTTTTTAACGTGCAACAAGATATTTTTTCTTCTTCTTCGTAAATGACTCTTTTTACGTAGATATTTTTCTAGGACCGGATTAATGTTTTAAATCTTTATTTAATGCATGAATGCAATAGCAGCCTTGTTGTGCGTTTATTTTATCCATAAGACAATATAGTTTTTAGAAATTTATTGTATTTAATGTGAACTTTTTCTTTTCTTATTACCTAGTATAACTTCATTTAATTTTTTTTTGTTGCTTTAGCATATTGAATACTGTATAAATTTAAAATTTATAATTAATTTTAAACCCATGGTACAAACTTTCTAGAAACAATGCTTTGATCCTTATATGATACTTCTGTACGAGACTTCAAATTACTCTTAATTATTATGAAGATCATTTTGTTCTCCACACCTAACATTATAACAACTATGAATTCATTTTTTAAAAAAAAAAAAAATAGATAATTATCAAAATATTAAGATTGATAGACATTAGACGTCTTTAATTTTGACATATATTGCTATAAAATATTACATCCGTTTTAGAATTATCGATGTTTAAGAATGCATACAAATTAAGGAATATTTAATAACTATAAAATAGTAATATATTTAGTATAAATTATGCTTTTAATATGTACATTATACAGAATAAATATTTATTTTATATAATTAAAAAATTACTATAAATAAATACTTATAAATCTATAAATTATATTAATTATAATCAAAATTTATGATAAATAATTTTATATTATAATACAATATTATTTTTAATTATTGATAGTTTTTTTTAAATATTAAAATTTAATTTAGAATTTAAAATATGAAAAATATAAGTTGAAAAGAGATAAAAAAAATTAAAAATATTCGTAAAAAATATTATCGTAAAAAAACTAAAAACACTTGAAATAATAGTCAAAAATACTTTGATAAGAAAAATAATAATAACTAGTATTTTAGCTTACATATTATACAAAATAATTTTTTATTTTATATAACTAAAACTTATAATCAATGAATAATTTTGAATAAATTTTTTAATAAATAATTATTTTTAAATATATAAAATATATTTTAGACTTTTATAATAAATAATTTATATTGTAATATAACATGATTTTTTATTATTGATAATTTTTACTAAAAAAATATTAAAATTTAATTTAAAATTAAAATATTAAAAATAATAAATCAAAATAAATATAAAGTTTAAAAATCTTTAAAAACATTTTTATTAAATAAATACAATTAAAAATGTTCTAGTTAAACGACAACTAAAAATATTATCATTATTTTAATTTATATATAGAGAATTTTTTAAAATATATATATTCTTTGTAGCTAACGATGAAGTGTAATTATTTAAAATAGAGATACTTTACATATAGGAGAAAAATAATAATTAATAAGAGTTGAAATTTATAAAATAGCAAGAATTAAGAAATAAAAAATAGTAAAACATGAATAATTTAAAAATAAAACAGGAGGGGAACAGTGACATCTCGGCAAGAGACAGAGGCAAATGAAGGGGCAATTACCATTACCCATTCAACCCTGAACTGTCAACGTTATATCCATATCCCCATATACCTCATTTTGACCGAATTCTCTTTTTCTTTCTCTTTCTCTTTCTCTTTCTCCTGTTCCCATATCACTCACTCGTCCGTTACCGTTTCAGCCTTGTCAATCCTCGCATGCCTCTCTTCTTCTCTCTCTACCCTTCAATTTCTTCTCCTTCAACTCAATGCCTCTCCAAGGTATATTTTTGCGCTCTTTTCTCCCTCTATCATCTTTTATTTCATCTCTTACTTGCTTTGGTAGCTGCTGTCCTCTCCTTGGTTTTGGTGGGTTACAAAAAACATGGTGAATGACAACAAAAGAGACAAAATTTTGAATTCTGAAAAGTTGGTTTTGGTTTTGGTTTTGGGCCCTTGAAGCCGCATGTCTTCTCCCTAGTGACTTTGAATATTGACCTCATAGTTTTGGCTTATTCATGACCAAGACGACAATTGGGGGTTAGGTTTTTCTTTTTTTAATTTATATTTTCATTTTTCATAATTATGCAATTATTACTGTCTTAATCCATGCTTTGGTATATCTGGCGTGTTCATCACCTTGTGGGTTTTGACTTCGTGGATTTGATTGCGTACAGGATACTGAGTGTGCATTAGGGTTGTTGATTTGGTGAATCCATTGGATTGGGGAATTAAGTGTCAATGGGGGGTGAAACGGTGAATGGGTCATGGTTCAGTGCTTTGTGGCCAGTCTCTCGCAAGAGTGCATCGGATAACAAGGCAGTAGTGGGAATTTTGGCATTAGAAGTTGCAGGGTTGATGGTGAAGGTGGTTAATTTATGGCAGTCTTTGAGTGATGGGGAAGTATTGAGTCTAAGGGAAGGGATAGTGAACTCTGTTGGAATCAAAACGCTGGTGTCTGACAATGATGATTACTTGATGGAACTTGCATTGAATGAGATACTTGATAACTTTCAATCTCTTGCACACTCTGTGGCTAGGTTGGGTAAGAAGTGTGTGGATCCAGTTTATCACAGTTTTGAACATTTTGTTCGTAACCCGACTCAAAATTATTTTCACTGGTTTGGGTGGGAGTATAGGTGGAAAAAGATGGAGAGGAAAGTGAAGAAAATGGAGAAATTTGTTGGTGCTATGACACAATTCTGCCAAGAGATTGAGGTGCTAGCAGAGGTTGAACAGACTTTCAGGAGAATGCAGGCAAATCCGGATTTGCATAGAGTGAAATTGCTTGAGTTTCACAAGAAGGTCATGGTGCAGCGCCAGGAAGTGAGGAATCTCAGAGACATGTCTCCTTGGAATAGAAGTTATGATTATGTTGTTCGGTTGTTGGTGAGATCACTATTTACAATCCTGGAGAGGATCATACTCGTCTTTGCAAATAATCACCTACCAACTGTGCCGCAACAGAATGATTCTCAGCATATGAATGCTAATAGTCTTCTCCGAAGTCATTCCTTTTCTGTTATGCATTCTTCTGTTCATCCTTCTGAGAATGATCTCTATGGCTTCAATTCAGGAGCCGTTGGGGGGAGGCCGGTATCAAAATCAGGCTTTTTAGTTGACAAGGGCAAAAGAAAGAAGAAACAGCAACAAGGCCTTCATGAACCGGCTTTTTGCAGAAAGAATCCACATTCAGAAAGCAAGCAGTTAGGACATATTGTGGCCTTCAAAGGTTGTATGTCTGCCGCAAACAATTCTCCTCTCTTACAGAACTGTATGCAGACCAATGGTGGTTCCATGAGGTTGAGTGATTGTCATTTGAAATCCATGAGGTTGACTGATTATCATTTGGAATCTGTTGATAAAATGAAAGCAGTGGATAAGTTCTCTCTCTCCAACAGAATTAGAATATATTCTAAATTATCCTTGAAAAACCGGTTAAAGCCAGCTTCATTTACCCTTGGTGATGCGGCTCTAGCCCTACATTATGCAAATGTGATTGTATTGATTGAGAGGATGGTGTCATCGCCTCACCCGATTGATCTTGTAACAAGAGATGATCTGTACAATATGCTTCCGACTACTTTAAGAACTGCTTTGAGGGCTAAGATTAAGTGCCATTCAAAAAGTAAACCTTCCTCGGTTCGTCATGATGCCGAATGGAGGCCGGTACTTGCACAGATATTGGAATGGTTAGCTCCTCTGGCACATAACATGATATGGTGGCATTCTGAGAGAAATTATGAGAAGGAGCACACAACTTTGAACGCAAATGTTTTACTTATCCAAACTCTTCACTTTGCAAACCAAGCAAAAACTGAGGCTGCAATAATTGATCTTCTTGTAGGTCTCAACTATGTGTGCAGGATTGATACAAAAGTTGGCACAAGAGATACACTGGATTGTGCTAGCACTAGATCTTCTAATGATGTTCGTTTGAGAAAAAATGGAATGTTCAATAATTTTTTATAGACTATGACGTTGACAACGTCTGAAGGTTGATGTCATCAGCACTGTATAGCTATCGTTTTCAAATGGGAGGCTTTGCCGAATAGTGCCTTTATTTTTTGTACGTTGATTCTATTCTTACATTTGGTCGAATCAATTTAGTTTAAGGTATTCATTAGATAATTTGTTCAAAATACATCAAATTTTCTTCATTAGCAAAATTTATGATATATATAAAAAAATGAATGAGTTTTTAGTTAATTGTCTTTGTTAAAGGAGAGTTTAAAATAATTCAATTTTTGAAAGACAAATAACATTCGAATGCAACTTGCTTGATTCTAATCAAAGGTACAATCAAACGGAAGCTTTCTGTTATTTTTGGATAGAAACAATAGGAAGATTTCTGTTATTTTTGAAAGAAAAAACATTTGGACGAAATTGGATATGGTTGTCACCCTCACTGTTACGATTGTCATCATTATTATTGCTAAACTGACTTCACAAACATTATCATTATTATTTTTATTAAAATATAAACATATTCTTGAATTAATTTTATTAAGATAAAAAAAATTTAAAGAGTTTATTTTAAAATTAAAAATTAATTTTAAAAACAAACTATATACTAATGTTGATTTTAAAAATTCTAAACTAAAAATTACTCCAAAACCGACTTAAAGATTTTTGTTTTCCATTTGTTTTCCGTTGTAATCGAAACAACGATGGAGTTCCGAGGTTTTGATCGGTCTTTTGAGAGCTGTTACTTTATGGTCCGTCTTTAGCTGCTTTTTTCTATCAAGTTTCTCACACTGATTACTAAACTACCTTCCCTTGGTAGCCTGGGATCATGTTTAACCATGAAACGACGTATTTCCCTTGTTAAAAATAATGAAAAACATATTGGAACCATTTTTTAACTAAATTATTTCTATAAGAAGCTTCACTTAATTAATTTTTTTATAAAAAAACGAGATAAATAATAAATAAGAAATGTACGTTAAACTTATAAATTATTTATTTTGCATATTTAAGCAATGCAATTTTCTTTTCCCCACACCATCAAAAGAGGATAAACATGATGATGTTTGAGGGGTAAATAATCAATGCTTTTAGTAATTACAAGCAAGTTTGGTAATAATTACATAAGTTGAAAAAATATAATTATTCCACCTAAACTATTTCAAACACCTTTAAGGTAGAGTTTATTACATTCTGTCAAAAAAAAAAAAGAAGAAGACTAGAGTTTATGACATAGGAGGCTGTGTTATAAAAATGGGAAATCCATATAATTTTTTCTATTCTTTAATTTAGTTTTTGTCTAATGAAACACAAGCACGTAATTTCGTTAGGAATTTGTACGAAAAACTTTTGTAGCACGTAAAGGGCTGTGCTGAAACATAATTTGGTACTATCCTAATAGATGATCATGAAATAACTGCCAGAAAGAGATTAAATTAGCATTATTGTAGTTACCAGGAGTTAAATATAATAGTTGCAGTTGGTTGTTAAAGCAGCTATCTCAGTTAGTTCAAGAGAATGTTGAAACACATTTTATTACAATTTCTCGTTTTCCTATAGTGTTAATATCGATAGTTATTTGACCTCTAAAATTTTATTCTTAATAATTAGAAACTTCATGCACATGGGTCAGGCCTAAATTATTTTGGGACCGGAACTTGCTTTCAACAGTGTGTATTGTCTATTCTTTGAAGTGAAGATAGAAGCTACAACAAATGCTCCCACAAATGTAAAAGATCCATGTGCTAATCGGCACTTTTTTATCATATCTATTTTTTACTTTTTTTTTCTCTAATGTATCTTAATTTTTTTATTTTTAATTCATAAAAAAAACATAATGATATTCATTAATATAATTATAAGTAATATATATTCTGATTTGAATTAATTAATATATTATGAGCCATGTATATATAATTATATTAATTAATTTAATTATATATTTTGAAATAATTTAATTATCTTAATTTAAATAATCTTAACTACCTTATTTAAAATACAAATCAATTATCAATTATATTAATATAAAATAAAATTTTGCCATATTGAGAAATGTCAAATGACAAAAGTACATTTTTTCACCAAGATGTAACATAGTTTTTTTTTACCTTTTTATTTATAAAATATATAATTATATTAATTAAAGTAATTATAATTAATATATATTCTGATTTGAATTAATCAATATATTATTATTGGTATATATATACACACCTGTGTATTTTAAAGTAATTAATTTATATTTAAAATACACACGCAAACTCAAATACATAACAAGGGAAATAAGCATACACATATATTGGAAAGACTCCTATGAGAATACTTGGTTATTGTGATAAATATGGATCATACAATTATATATGAATTTGATCAAGATTATAAATTACTTTGTGGTTAGATGATCACTTAAAAAATTATGTAATTTTTTTTAATCTTGATCATTCAGATGTGATTTTTAGTTTTCTACTTACTCTAAGATTCACTTTTCTTGTAATTTTTATCTTATTTATGATTTTTTTTATTCGAATATTAGTTGGGTACATAGTTTCCTTGTACCTGAATTTAATGAAATAAGTTTCATGCATTTAATTAGTCAAAATAAGGTTTAAAATTCTGTTCCAAAATAAAAAATGATAACTATTTTGAATAAAACAACATTAATTCAAATTTTGATAGTTAAATGATCAAAATAAATCTTTTAAAATATAAATGATCAAAACGAATTTTTAAAATAAGATGAAAGTCTAAAGGTTAAATTGATTTTTAGTTCCTTAGATATTGAATTGTGTGATTTTGGTTCCAAATATTCTAATTGTGAAAATTGGATCTTGTAAGTATTATAATTGTGCTATTCTAGTATTTTTTGTTAATCTTTCGTTAAATATTTGATTTATTTTGTCAATAATTAATGTGTAACCGATGGTTGTTAAGATAAATGATATGACACTCACAATTAAGTAGGTATTATTAATAACAACACTTAACATTACCATTTGTCATGTTAATAGTAAATACCACACATTTACTGTGTCAATTGACAACACCACGTTAACAAATTTGATTAAATATTTAAGGAAAGATTAATGCATGAACCATAACAAATTTGATTAAATATTTAATGAAAGATTAAGCATAAACCAAAATTTTTCATTACAATATTTAAAAAACTCAATTCGTTCTAACATTAATTGACATAAATAGTAGTTATTTTGATCAATTAATCAAGATATTAGACATTTGAATGAATTCTCATATGCAATATGGAAAAAGTTATTGGGAGGAAAATACTCATCATTTGATAAATTTGTTGTCTCTAACAAAAATTAGTCACTAATTTCAACTATAGATATTTCACTTATATTTTATAAATATCCAAATAAAAAAGAAAACTCAATTCATGTAATTAAAATTTGAAAAACAAAAATCCTATTATTACACTATATAGGAAATTCAATTTATATAATTAATATTTGAGAATCAAAATCATACGACTATAATATTTAGAATCCGCAAAATATAATTGAGCCAAAAGTAAAAATATATTTTAATCTTTTTTCTTACATACCTAGCTTTTAAGAAAAATCTTGTAACATTGAAATGGAAAAATGTTTTTTTAGAAAAACATTTAAGGATAGTTAGAGAATACTCTGATCCTAGAAAAATACTCCTCTAACTAAATTCAATGTTTCTCTAAAAGAAAATTGTTATTAATCGATATTCAATAGTGCATGTGGATTGCAAAGAGGTTATATATATAACCACCAATTCCAATCACAATCCAAAACTAACTAAATATAAAATTCAATTTTTTTTTATATAAAAAAACATCCTCTTACATTTTCTTTTTCCTCCTCCAACCAAATACTAAGGACATAAAAAGTTTTTTTCATTAAAAAAATGCTAACTAGTTGACAGTTTAAAATTAGACATGACTAGTAGCACACCATTTCATCAACAAGTAAAAAATCGAGCAATGATAAATTTATAATAATATATGAATAACAATATAAAAATATTATCTCCCATGATGTGAAAGAGATCTAATGAGCCAGCACCGCCGGTTTCGAGGAGATTCCATTTCCAACACGACGTTGGTTGTCTTTTTTTTCTAACAAAATAATATTTAGGTGAGTTAATCACGATTTAACAGTTAAAAGATAGATTTTAAGGTTTTATAAGTGATTATAAAAATAGTTACCGATTACTTACAATTAAGATTATCCTACTGACAAAAATGTTTAATATCTACTAATTACCTACGATTAAGATTTTCATACCAAAAAATAAACATAAACTCACGTATTTATAAAATATGAACTTATCCTTATCAATTCAATTAATTTTTATCGATAAAATTTGGTGTCTTTGTTGACACTTTTTGAATATTTTATATTAATATAAACATGTCTTAAATTGGATTATTCAAGTTGCAATTGTACTATTTTTTTTCCAACATTACATATTACATTTGTATAAATGAAATGAAATTCAATTTTGTAAGTAAGGTCTTTTATTAAGTATTGTAGTTAAAAAAAAGTTGTTGAAATTTTTTTTACTAAAAATGACCAATTAAGTCACAACATTTTTGTGTAGTGTAGTTTAACTTGAAATTTAAGAAAAACAATTGTAAACTTTTAAATAAAATTAATTATATGCTATTTTAAACATAGAATATGAGAATAATGAATTCTTTATGGCACTTAATAATTATTGTTATAATAAAATTGAATTTTCGACCAAATAAATTTAACCTTTAAAAATCTAATATAAGCGCACACTAACATATTAATATGCAGCAACATTTTTATTCAGCAAAAAATGTATTTTTTAAAGCATAAATTAGATTATAACAAAATTTAGATATAACTCAAGATATCAGGTATTATTGATGTTTTTAATTAAAATTAATATTTTACGTTAATAATTACGGTTAATTTTAGTTATCAATATAAAAATAATATTTATTGAAATAATATAATAATTTTAATTGGATATATCAATATTTTTTTAATATTATATTGAAGTTTTATTCGTCAACCTATATGTTTGAACATTTTCTGGGTGAGACTATTTAAATATTTTTGTGTTTATTTGACTTAATTTGACTAAGATAGTTGTAAAGTTCAATAAAACCACGTCTCAAGACAACGGGTATAATAGTTCCAGAAAATGGGGTCCCCCTCACCCTGCCCCAAAATATATAAAATGGGAGTTGTTTGGTATATATATATATATATATATATGCTGTGATAGGTTTTTAAGCATATTCCCTTTCTTTTCCAAAAAGATTCTCAAGCCTTTTGATGCGTACAATATAGGTATTGTAAATTGTGTTCTTGGAGCTCTGTTTGAAATTATAGCTTTCCTTTGTGAAGGTGATTGACTTTCATTCTTTCTAGAATATTGATACAAAAATTTTGTTTATTATACAACAAATAGAGAGAAATGAAAAAAGAAGAGAAAATACATATAAAATGATTAATGTATTAAAGAAAGAATATGTGTATGATTAATGGTATAAAAATATTAAAGATATTATTGTATGTATAAAGGATCTCTTCTTATTACGGAATGCAAATAATTAAGAATGGTTTGACGTGAAGAATGGTAAAATAGTACGTATTTAATATGAATAATTGTTTTAAGTGATGACATCATCATTAATTAATTTTTAATTTTAATTATTTAAATATAATAATATAGTTTTCTTACTATTTAGAACCAAATGTTTTTATTTGACTAATTCCACGCTTATATACGAAAGTGAGTCGAGTTTTACTTATTTATTTGTGAGATATGAACTATTTTTTTCTTCAACAGTATCTTCAAAAGTATCATTAAAATTAATCTCAAGTGAGATCTCATCCTCATTTGATATATATCATTGTTTAGTTCATTTAAATTTGTTTAATCTAATAATTATATATCTACTTCTTTTTCATCATCATTATTAATCATATATGATCAACATACAATATTATAAACAACAATCCAACTATAAGTAAGTGATTGCAGCGATAAGATAGATCTAGACGGTGGGTGACGAGCGGGGGACAGATATGGGCGAGGGGTGACACCCAGATTTTGGCACGGCAAGTAGGCACATAGATCTAGACTGTGGGCGGGCGTATCTGGGCGACGTGTGATGGGCGAATTTGCACGTGGCAGGTTTGTAGACGACAAGGGCTGGTAGCTCTGCATGAGCGGGTCTAGGCATGGCGGGCAGGTGGCGACGACCAAAGAGAAAGGGCAATTACCACTATTGAAAAACTAGAAACCAAAGAGAGGATGGGATTTGGGATTTTGGCTAGAAAAGGGGTGAGTAAGTATTAACATACAATATTTTATATAATTTATTTATATATAGTATTTTAAAAAACTTTGTTTACATACAATATTTTAAAAATATAATTTATAATTATTTAAATAAATTAGACACTTAAAAACAATATGATTATCTTACTTTAAATATTTTTTATGTTAATAAAATTATATTTATTTATAATTATTATTCTTTTAATTAATATTAAGTGTCATATATATATATATATTAGTTTAACTAATTTAGTGGATTGATGATTTAGCTAATTTAAAAAAATTAAAATTTTAAGATTTTTTTTTAAAATTTTATACATTCACTAAGAAATTTGTTTAATATTTTGAATTTAATTTATGAATTTATTTAATTATATGAATTTTAAAACATATTTTAAATACACTAAATAATTTTTCATGTCCATTACATAATCTATATATATTAACTTAAATGATCATATTAATTATTTTTTGAAATTAATAAAATATAAATCAAATAATTTTATATTTATATTAAATAACTTCTTTTAAAATTTTTAAAACAAATTATTATATATAATCAAAATTTTAAATTATACTTTTTTCATTTATTAATTTATACATACTAATTATATTTATTTGCATTTTTTTTTACCATTTAGTGATCGAATTTTTCAGTTTCTATTCAACACATTTGATTTTGGTGACAAAATACAACTAGAATCCAATTTGGTTATGGTGGCAAAATCAATCGCTATTAGCGATTAAAATTTTTTGATAACTGAATTTAATTGCTAAAAAACTTTTTCCAGTAGTGATTTTATAATTGATATTTAATGACAAATATTTTTACTAAATATATATTAATGTAATTTTATGTATAAAATATAAAAAGATAAGTTTTGAATACAGCATGATTTTTTAATTTAAATTAATCTAATAGGATTCATTTCGCAATGTATTGGTCCCTTTTATATTAAGCAATATGGTATAAATATTGCTCTTAAGCTCCTGCATCTGGCGAAACTTATACATTTAATTAACATTATCCTAACATTCAAAATTTATTATTTTCTATTTTCAATTATTTTATTATATTTTTATTATACTTTATAATAAAATAATTCAACATATATTTAAAACTTATATGAAAATTTCCCAACCCATGTAATAAGCAAAGTAAGATCTCTATTTACTACATTGTATCATATATCTTTTAAAAAAATTAAAGTATCTTATGTTAATACTATTAGTAATATATACAAATGAAATATTATAAAATATTCAATTAATTCTAAATTCTATTATTAAAAGATCATAGAATATACCAACAAGTAAAAGAGTGAGAATATATACAAGGGAAAATCTTGCAATATAGAAATTTCTTTTTCGCCAAGTAAGATGAATAGATATGTAAGAATTAATCTACGTGTTTTTAATTATATTAAAAATTAAATATATTTTGATTGTTTGATTTTTTTAAATAATACCTAAGCAACTAAAGTAAAAATTTGAGAAGAGTAATGTAAAGAATGTAAAAAAATGTTAGAAAAAGTATCAAGATGATCTTCGATACCTCCAAACGTTGTTGGGAGTTTTTCGATGAGCTATGATAATATTTTCGATACCTCCAAATGTTGCTGGTGGTGCAGTTGCATGTACTCTAACACTAAAGTCAATAAATATAAGAGTAAGAGTGAAATATGTAGAGAGAGAACCTCAGCATAAACAATTATTTAAATAGTAAAATTTATGTATGAGGTGGGGTTGCCCCACTACAAGCCTTTGTAGTAGATGTGGTGCATGTGAAATGTATGTCCATCTGTGTCTTCTAGGATCCATGTTGACTCTATTAAATGAGATACACAATCAATGAAGGATGTTGAACTGTGATAGTTTTCCAGATATCCCACACAAAGATGGTTGACTAATGTGACCGTAGAGTGCTAACATGTTGGAGGTGTATTTTGGATATATTCCAAGAACAAAAAAAAAAAGTAATTGAAAAAAATTAAAATTTTTAAAAAATATATTATGTATCAATCAAGATTTTATGTATGTTGTGATTTGTGCATGTGTTTATAAAACAAAAATGAAATCATATTATAGATAATATAAAATTTTAACATAAAAATTATAAATACTGTATGTTTTACGCTTCAATTACAATTATCTTCGCATCTTGGAATACTTATTAACTTCTTATACAATTAGAACTCATTAATTCGGGACACACTTAAAATAGAACAGTACCTACTTGTCTCCCAAACTTTACAAATACACCATCAGTGTCCAGAACCCTCCGAGACGTGGAGGAAATAATAATTTACAACCTCAAACGTTATGATATGTTGGGTTCTAAAACAAATTGATTAACTAATAAAAAAAAAAAAAGATTTGATTCAATGTTATTCAGGAGGAAGAGGAAATTGATTTGGGCACCGCAAGCAAGGGTTGTAACTTTCGCATGGTTATGCCGAGCTTGTCCCTCATGTCCATGGTGGATGGCGTAACGTGGGTATCAAGTTCCCAATCGAATCGGTGAAGCAACGATGCCAAGACGAGGTGAAGCACTCTATGAGCTAACGGTACACCCGCACACATTCTTCTTCCAGCCCCGAACGGAATCAGCTCAAAGTGATGCCCTTTGTAATCCATGTTTTTGCCATCACAAAAGCGCTCGGGCTTGAAGACCAATGGGTCGTCCCACGCGCTGGGATCTCTCCCAATCGCCCACGCGTTCACGAAAACCTGCGTGTCTTTGGGTATGTAGTATCCCATGAACTCTGTGTCCTCCGTGGCCTTTCGAGGTACGAGTAACGGAACCGGAGGATGTAAGCGTAGTGTTTCCTTAACCACACCCTGTAAGTACGGAAGTTTCTCTATGTCACTCTCCTCAACTTCTCTTCCGCACCCAACCACTGAATTAAGCTCGCTTTTCACCTTCACCAGGCACTCCCGCTTGCACAGAACCTCCGTCATTGCCCATTCAATTGTGCTGCTTGTTGTTTCTGACCCAGCCAAGAATATTTCCTGTCCATTTTAATTATATCATTACTCATCACCACTATATATCATCACAAAATAACTTCCAATAAGTTTCACTAAATATCATCACAATTGGAGCAAAGAGTATCCCACGTTATTTGAAAGTAAAGATATTGTTCTATTCATGTAATCACTTGTATGTTTGATTAAACAATCGAAATCTATATTATAAATTAATTATAACACCTCATTTCGAGTGTATGGCTCCTTTTCTTAACATATTTATAAAAATATTCAAAAAAAACTTTTTTAATCATATTAAATTACTATTTTTTTTTTTTGCATATTTTGGTTGCGGATTATCAACGTGATTTTTCGCGTCCATCTAGAAGCTTTTTATAGTAGCTTTCACATCATTCACTCAATTGACATGATTTATTCAATTCAAAAAGTGTTTTTTTTTCTTTAAGCACACCATCGGTCTATCTTTTTATTATTTTTTGTTATATGTTGAATTTTATTAAATTTCTGAAAATTATTAATACTTAAAAATAATTTTGTTATAATTAAATTATTTGTTGAAATAAATTTTAAAAAAAAGTTATAAAGATATATACAATGAACTATTCCTATAAACTTTATTAGTAATGATATGTTAGGAATGAGTTTGTACCAATATTAAGATGTTGAGATCTTTATCTGAGATGTTGAGTGCTTCTTGACTATTGCTGGTTTGAAAGTCAAGCAAGACATCCAAGAAGTCCCTTGAGTTGGTATGACGCTGCTGTTCCAAACGCTGTTTGACGAAGCTGGAAGCGATTCTCAGAGCTTTTCCCATGTCCCTGTCCATCTTTCCCCTGAGACCCTGAGGGTCCAGCCACCTCAGCCACGGGAACAGGTCAGTGAGGTTAGCGTGCCCCGACCACTCCATGAGGCCCATCATCGCCGCGAAGAACTCCGACCCGTCTTTGGATTCCGAGTCGAAGAGGTCCCGCGACAGCATCAGGTTCCCGAGAAGGTTAAACGACATGAGGAAGACGAAGCGCGCCACGTGGAGCCCGCGACCCTCGTCCAGCTTGCGCGCCTCTCTGGCCACCCACGCCAGCATATCGTCCACGCATTTGCGGCGCACGGAGGCGCTTTCGTTTATGCGTTTCGCGACCAGCATGTCCACGGTGACGAGGCGCCGCATGAGGCGCCAGTAGGGCCCGTAGGGGGCCAGCGCGAGGGAGGACTTGTCGTAGTTGTGGGCGCGCATGGTTTCGGTTATGGTTCGGTCGGCGAAGCTGTGGTCGTGGTGCTTGAAAAACACGGTGGCGGCTTCGGCGGAGAGAATGGCCATGGTGTTGATGGCACCTATTTGGAGCCACACCACGGGGCCGTATTTGTCCCTTAGACCGGCGAGGGTGCGGTGAGGCATGTCTCCCAGCTGGAACATGTTTCCAAAAATGGGCCATCCCGGTGGTCCTGGCGGAAGACGGTGGTTCCGGGCTGAGGTTTTGCGGCGGCGGAGGAAGAGGAAAGACAGAGACAGAGACAGAGACAGGAGTAGGAGAAAGAGTGGAGGATATTCTGACATGATTTCCTGGGAAACAACCTGTGTAATGGGTTGTTGGAAATTTTGTTATCTGTCATCACTACTTCAGTGTCAGTGCATATATAAACCCCGAATAAAGATTCCGTCACCACTCTTGGGTGTCGATACCCGACACATAAATACATAGAGTCGACAGATAAATAATTAATAAGATCGGTGTAGTTGATACCATCGGTGAAGAGAATAATAAAGAGAAATGAAAACTGTGTAATCTGCATATATAAACACTAGACACACGTAAGTGCATCTCGTACCTTTCAATCACTTTCCAGATAGTAGCACCATTTAATTTCGGGAGTCTCTATAATTGTCTTACATATTTTAAAAGTTATTACTTAATTTTTATATGTTATCTTAATAATTAATTTTGACATAAAACTGCATACGAATTTATTTTTAAGTTTAAGAACTCAATCCGAGGAAAGATGCTCTAATTAAAAAACAATTCTTCCATTATTATGAAATGACGTGCAGCTATTTAAATCCCTTTAAATTTCGATAAATCCAGAGATGAGCTGAATCCAACCTGACATGATTTTTGTTTTTCTGCAAACTTTAAATGTTTAATTGTTTATCATTTTATGTATAAGAATCAACATATTATTTATACGTGAGTTACTCCCTCGTATTTTTTAATCTTGATTAATAAATTTTAGTTTTTTTATAAGAATTAATTAAAAATATTTCGTGTATTAAATTTTTTCATAAAAATATATTTAACTATAAGTATTTGTTAAGATTAACAAATAATAAATAAAATTTATTAATATTTTAGGTTATACGAGAATTTAATTTTATCTTTTATTAATAATATTTTATAAATTTTATTTTGATTTTATTTACATGCATAATTAATAAAATTAAAATAATAAATATATCAATAATAAGAGAAATTAAGAAATTAAAATTAATAAAAAAACTTATAAAAAATAAAGAAAATGTACTTTGAGATAATGTTAAAAAAATATATAATTTTTAGACAAATTTAATACTAATACTTGAATAAATTAAATTTTTTAATTATGATAAACTAGTTAATTGAAACTAATAAAAAAAATTAAAGAAAGTATACTATTTGTCCAATATTTTTTATTAACATCTTTTCGGTTCCTGATTGTTTACTCTTTATCAAATAATTTTATGTTTTTAAATAAATAAAAACATACTAAAATTTATTTGATAGGTTTTGAAAGCAGTTTTTAAAAATACTTTCATATTTAAATAAAAATGTAAAACATGTAAAAGTTGTTTTTTTTTACATTAGTAAAAAAAATACTTTTCACGCTATCATTTTAAATAGGTTTTCTTTTGATCGATATAAAAATAAATTTTTATTTTAGTTCTCATTACAATTATCTAAAATATTGAAATATTTTTCTCTAATTTATAGATTTAATTTTTTATATCAATTATATAATAAACTAAATTAGAAAGTGACTTTATAGATCAATTTTCATATAATCGACATAGAAAATCTTATTAAACTTCAAATCAAATTTATCCTTCTATAACTTTCACTCTTACTACAACAATTTCATGTTGCATTTTATATTCTGTCCATTCTAATATTTTTTTTACCGTTTTATTCTTATTCTTGTCGTTGTTTCACACTCATTCTCATCATTACTTTTAAATAGATATGTGCTCGATCTTTATTATATTGTTCTCATTTGATTTTAAATTGTGTTGTTACTTGTTAGTTTTTTTTCCTTTTTCTTCCTTTTTTTATTTTTTTTTCTGTTTCACATTATGTTGTTAGTTTGTTCTTTAGTGTTTATTGTATTTGGTTTCTATTATTGTGTGTGTTTGCATTGAGCTTATTCTCTATTAATGTGCGTGTGTTTTGTCATCGCTAATTATCTATTTTGTAGTTATGTTTAGCAAAAGGAACACAAAGAAAGGGGTGGGATGGGGTGATAACGAATCTGGGATTTTCTTTATAAAAAGAAAGAAAGAGCTTTAGATAGGAAAAGGACAACTATTAACTGGATTTTCTTTGCTATTTTTGTAGCATGAAAAGATTGAGACTAGAAGTTTAAGGCTAAAAATCAAGTATTTTTGTTTCCCCTCATTTGATTTATTTCTTTGAGTGCTGAAACAAATATTGGATGAATTTAAAATTATGTGTAAACCTTCTAATTTTATGTTCGGTTACAATTTGATCTTTTACTTAGTGCAATTAGGTTAAGATCTTTATTAAATGTATATATATCAATGTATATATATCAATAAGACTTTTAGTCAACAAATTTTGAGTCACAACTGAAAGTTTCACCCTCAACTATAATAGTGGTGAGAAAATATTTTAATTAATTTTAATTAATGTAGAAACTCACTAGAATTACACATAAAAAAAAAAGAGTTTTATAAACCTTTTAGAATGAACTAAGATGAACCTACTAAAAAATGAGTTGAGTGATGTCAAAAATTGAGTGAAGGAAAATATTTGATAGAGTATCACAATATGTGACTTTATTTGAATTTAATTATTATATATGTATATATAATTTCATTGTATTTGATTATTCGAGAATAATGTTTTCATCATTTGTCTTATCGTAATTACTGGCACAGAGTTAGGTGATGTTTATTTGGTGAATATTATCATTGTTTCTTCTCCAAAAAAAGAAGTTTATAGCATGTAGGCGTTATACTTCCACGTGGCATTACTCTGTTAGTCCTTCGTCCATTGCAAAAAAATTTCCCTCCCATAAGAATTTTGATCATGTCTCAATTCTAACGTGATTGATCATCCTCTCGAATTAACTACTTTTCATTATCCAACTATTATCTCACC
This sequence comes from Mucuna pruriens, assembly GCA_025330945.1. Classification (NCBI taxonomy): domain Eukaryota; kingdom Viridiplantae; phylum Streptophyta; class Magnoliopsida; order Fabales; family Fabaceae; genus Mucuna; species Mucuna pruriens. The sequence goes on from JAENHJ010000528.1 coordinate 6,539,334, forward strand.
AACTAGCTAAATAAGAAGACAATAAAAAGTTCATCAAATATGCTAGGAAATGCTGAAAAAGCCTTCACAATCTATCTCACTAATGCATATATATTTGGTGAGAGAAAAAGAGTGAACCCTAGCATTCACAATATTTTTCTTGGTTAGGATACATGACATACTTTTGTCTCGGTTAGCAAAATAATAAATTTTTTGTTCATTGGTTTTACTTTACGTGGAAGTTTATTAATTAATGAATTTATTTCATTAATTTTATATTTTATTGATTTGTTGTCGAGAGAAAAAAAAAATAAAAACAAAAAGAATTCAAACAAAGAAGGTATACTTCCACATATTTGTGCTTTCTGGTTTGTTGGAAATTTGTGCTCTCTGTCATCACTGCCTCTGGGCATACATAAATATCAGGCTTAAAGAAGGTTTTAATTTCTATAGAAGTATGTTGTTTGGTTTTTGTCTTCTTAAAACAATTTGTTATTTGTATCTCTATTAGTTTTTATTGTTTCATTTTTAATTTATTTTTTGTTAAGCGATGATGTAGGTAACAGAGATTGGACTTAATATTTTTAAATAAATAATTTTTTTAAAAAAGTATAATATAAGAAAGATCTATATAAAAAAAATTACAAATTTATAAAAATTAAAATAGTATGGTAAATAATAAAATTAAAAATAATAAAATCAATGAATGAGTAGTTTTGTTAAAAATAGATATTTTATAAGAACTAAAATCTTATTTAAATTCAGTTATATTTTAAAATTACAGAACTTAAATATGAAATCACGTGCAATTTTTAAATTCTTTAAATATGCATATATTCATTAGAAGGGCTTAATTCCATTATCATCTAACCACGCGTGATTTTGTTTTGTGAACGTCAAATGTTTATGATTTTGTGTGCATAAGAATTAAGATGTCATTTGTTTATGAATTATATTATTCGTATAATAATTTTTTTACTAATATTATTTTCGTATCTGTTTGTTTATTCTTTTATCATCAAATGTTTTCAAATACCAAAATACAACAAAATTTATTTGATATTTCAAATTTTGAAAACAATTTTTAATACTATCTACGGTCTTATTTATTTATTATTAAAGATAAACTTTTTTTCATTTTAAAATCAAAAACTCTTTTTTTTTCTTATTTTCTTATCTCTTTGTTAACGGTAACAAATAATTTAAAGAATAGAATTTCTCTGTTAATCTTGACAATCCTTTGATTGTATCCAAAGAGAGGTCGAGGGAAAGATCACTATAACTAATTAATTAATATATATATATGAATTTTAATAATATTTAAAATATATACAAATTATTATCTATTAATTTTAGTTGTACTTTAATAAATATGGTATTTAAATTATACCTAAAAATACTATTAGTAAAATTTGATATTTTAAATTTTATTAAAGGTATAAAAGTATTAATTGTATTTTTATAAATATAATTAATAAAATATTATTAAAAATAATATATATAAAAGTAGACGACTTCCAAATACAGGATTCATGAGCTTAAGTAAGCATGGTATAGTACGGATATATATATATATATATATATATATATATATATATATATATATATATATATATATATATATCATCTTTTAAAACACGTATGAAGTGTACTTCAAGTATCGGTTGAGTTATATTTATTTTTTATAATTCACGACCTAATTTAGTTAAGAGAGAACAATATTATATCATTTAATCTATATTTAATTGGTAATAAAATTATATAATTTATATAACATTTTTCTGTACAATACTCTTTATAATACTATTTTTTTTGCATCATATATCAATTATCTTTTTTACACTTTTTCTCTTTATTGCACAAAAGAATTGTATAATATAATTTATCATTCTTGTATATCATTTTCACATTAGAATTTCATATGATGCGAGACGTTGAAAGATGAAAAGATAAATCAAACTTGTTAAAATCAAGACAAGGTCCTTTCATCTTTTTCCCGTTTTGATAGCCTTTGTTAGGAACAAATTAAAAATTGATAAATATGATGACGTTAAATATGTTGATATAAACATATGAAAAAGCCTATTAGGCTAAAAAATGATTGACCTAATTTATTTTTTTTTAGAAATAATAATAATAATAATAATAATAATAATAATAATAATAATAATAATAATAATAATAATAATAATAATAATAATAATAATAATAATAATAATAATAATAATAATAATAATAATAATAATAATAATAATAATAATATTATTATTATTATTATTATTTATTATTATTATTATTATTATTATTATTATTATTATTATTATTATTATTATTATTATTATTATTATTATATTTTCCTTCAACATGTTAGCTGGTTAAGTTTAATAGACTTTTTAAAAAAATTTAAGACTCAATTTTTTATTTAAAAAAGCTTTTAAAAAGCCTTTATTTGACCCTTTTAAGTCGGTAATAGAGATATATTAAAAATATATTAAATAAAGTATTGTTATATTAATAAATAAAATAAATTTTCATTAGTCTTCCTCTTCAATAAATAGACCTAACTTGTTTGGCCTTGTGCGAATAAGACCATGTACTATTGATGAGAATCTAACTTATTTCTCGTCGATATCTAATATACATCATATTTATTTTTGGTATTGTAATTGCATTATATTTAATTACCTTTTATGCTTTTTTAATTTTTTAAATTCTAATAATAGTGGGCTACACTAATATTTCCTGTAGTTTATTGAAGTACCTTTTATTGGTGGGAACAAAATATTCCTCATACAAAATAATGTAGTACAGTCGATGTTATTATGAAAATTATATTATGTTTCTTTTTTCTTTAAATTTTAGCTTTATTACGTAAATGCCATATATGTGGTCATTTTTTTTTATCTTTTGGTACAATTTTATTATAAGTCTCTTTAATTTTTTTATATGATCTTTGTATGACGTAAGTTGCGGAGACAAATTTAGTTGAAAATTATTTCATGATAAGTTATTTTTAAAAAATTAGAGACGAATTCGATAAATTTAAATAGAATTATAAAATAGCAAATAATTTATGAATAACTTTTGTATTAAATCTTATTTTAGCTCCCCAATATTTTCGTACAATCTCCGTTACTGTGTTAAAAGAACCCATTTATAACCATTACAAGTCTTTGCATTCAAAAAATCAATTAATGCTCGTAACTCTAGCCTGCGTTTGGTCTTTAGCTTTATGATGAGAGGTTAGGTTAAATTTTGATGGATTATCCGCTGTAAACATTCATCTTTATATCCAATAAATCTTAAACGAGAAGCTTTTCATCAATCAATCAGGATACTAGAATCAGATTAACCCTAATCAAGCATTTTCCTAAACAAATTCACCAGAAAACAAATAAATAAGTTTATTTTTTTAATAAATGTTATTTCTACAAAGTAGTTCAAAACTCATTGTCTCAAAAACATATGTTGAACTGATTTCTATAAATGACATTCACGGATTTGACTTTTTGGATTCAGATCGGGTCATCATCCCTTCTGTCACTACTCAACACCGTCCCACAATAAAAAATTAATACCGATTAATTAAAAATTTTCTGCCAACCAAGAGCATGTGATAAGATTAAAGTGATCGAGGTTAAAAGTGTAGTTAAAAACTTAATTCTATCTCCCAATGAAAAAGTACCAATTAATTAAAAACTTACTGTAACTAAGAGACATGATTAAATTAAAATAATCAAGGTGTGTAATTAATTTTTCGTCGGTTTAGTTAATAGTAATCAATTAGAGGATATGATTCGTTTTCTCGTGTGTGATGTTTATTAATTATCAATCCTTTTGTCACTTTCAGAGACATACTTTGGTCTTTTTAACTTAGTTTCAATTGGACAGATCAGGTTTAACACATAGTTTCGATTTGCTGAAAGTTTCAAATTTAGTGGTTGTCACTTGTCAGTTGTCATGTCACCGATTGATACACCTGTTCAATCCATTCTATCCTTCGTTACTTGGAAACCAAAATGAATAGTGCTATTGCAAACTGAATTCTGATCAATCATATCATGGGTCCAAATATGATGCAAGTCATTCTTTCTCAATAGTTCATCCACTAAATCTGCAGGTCACCTGTGGAAGAAAAAATATTGATTTTAATTTATATACTTCAATTGGAACTAGATAACCTAGTAACCAACTATACTTAAATTGTAAAAGATGATTGAGTGTCGGTAGGTGAGATGGACCAACCACTTTTGTTTTCTGCAAATCTGGAAGATCAAATAATAATCAGAGTAGTGATAATTACATGGTGCTGAAATTATAATTTTGATCATTTTTTATATAAATTTTTTCTTTAAATTAAAAAAATCGTATAAGATTTTATTTGGACTATTAGAATATAAATTTAAATTTAATTAATTTTATAAAATTAACTTTTAAAATAATTTACATATATTTTTTATATTTTATCTTTAATTTATACAAGATTTAAATTTTTTATGCATAATATAATAGATAGCTAAATAACATATATAAAATAAGTTCTGATACTAGAAAATGATCCAATTTCGCTATTTGTACATAATTAATTTTCTTCTGCCTCTGCCCATAAGTTACACCCGTGTTAATGTTTAGAGTATAAAAAATTATGTTCTTATTATCATTGTTATGGCTTCCTTTGGTGTAGTTTTTTGTCCTGTGCAATTGATATCCTCAACAATACTTTCAGGTAAGATCGTGTCTTTGCGACTTGTTTTACGTATTGTTTCAATATTAGTTTAGAACGAGCAAATGTGCTGGCTGATAACTTTATGAAATATTTTTTTAAGAAATTTTTTTTCTCAAAACTTAAGTAAAAACAAACATGGCTTATTTTTTCAAATTGTGAATCTCCTGTCCATTTACTCTTTTTTTTTTTTTTTACATGTATTTTTTTTATATAGAAGCAATTATGCTGGAGACATAATTATGTAGACATTTAACTATTAATTCGCCATGTTGTAGTGACTGGTCCCTTCTATTGAATTCAATTCTTATTCTGGGCCTAATAATAGCTAAATATACGAAAGCTGAACATGTTCCCGGTGGTTCCTAAGTTTGGGCCTCGCTAACTATATATTCTGGGTTTACACGATACATAAGTACTCTTGCTCATTATAAAACTAAACTCATGAGTTCGCAAGTTTGAACCCACAATAATGGCTCTTCTACTAAGCCCATATATGACACGATTTAGTTTATAATCATGGACCAATAAAAACACATAATGACCAATTTGCTTATGAATCTGCATGCATCTCCTGATTTTCTTTTTTCAGATTTTTTGAGATTATGAAAATTCGACTACGGGGGAACTTTTCCAGGTTGGTAACTTGAGTAACCAAACAATGGTTGTCATGAATAAATGGTCTCAAAAGCTTAATCTGTTGAATGAAGTCATGCAAATATTTAATCTATCAATAGGCACTAGAAAATGAAGATGACATTGCCTTCTTTTAGAAAATTCTACATGAAAAGTAAAAAACAAATCCCAAATTGAAACTGAAATGATCCTCAACTATTAATGACAGAAAAGAAAATGTAATCATATTTTAAATAGTCGTGACCTTTTAGTGTCTTCTATCATCTCTTACAATACCTTTAATTTCACTTTTATGATGTAATATTGCGATATACCCCAGAAGGTTTAGAACCTTGCCCAAATGGTAGTTTTAAATGTATTTTGGATACAGACATTGGGATACCCTATTAATGATAGGAAAAAAAATGTAATCATATTTTAGACTGGCGTGACCTTGGAGTGCCTTCTATCATCCCTTGCAATGCCTATAATTTAACTTTCATGATGTAGCAGTGCAATATACCCCAAAGGTTTAGAGCCTTGCCCAATTGGTAGTAGTATTATTATGTGTATTCGGATACACGGGTATTAAACATGTGGGATGCCATTGAAATCTTATATAACATATCAAACTTTACAAAAAAAAATTCTACATATAAATATTATACCATTTAAATGCATAAAGATTTATCTAAACTGTATTTGTATGTAAGAAAATATCGTGAACATAAAATGATATACAATAATTATTCCTCCTTCTAATGTGATGAAACTAGGTTGAGCTCAAAAGGTCTTGTATGGTAGCAAGTTTTTGGTTACTACATACAAAGAATTTAATATCACATCAAAAAATAAATGTAAGAACTTGATTGCTTTATTGATCTATAATTAATTTCTAATTTTGAACGTATTGATGATGTATAGATGAATTTTTTAAGTTGTTTACAAGTTGTAGTTTAATTATTATTAGCTTGTAAAAAAAAAGTAACTCATTTTAGAGTAATCTCTAGCTCACTTTGATTTGAAGTTTCTTTTATCTTTGTAATAAGTCTTCCAAAATTCGTTCATCATCTTAGTCTTACACTTAATCCTAGATCTTTAAAGTCACAAAAAGTATCTTTGACTTGGTTTGTTGAATCTCTATCATACCATCTAAGGCGACACAAAGTTTCTTTCATATTCTTCTTGGTTTCTATTTTATGAAGATGAACTAGTCCAATCTTATGTTCTCTTTTTCAAAGTCTACACTTTAACTTATAGTGATCATATTTGCCACAATAAAAATAAATTAGCTTATTAAAGTGAGACTTAGAGTAGAAGAGTTTGTAGTTCACTATCAATATTTGTTTCTAACTTTGTTAGTCAATTCACAACTCCCTTGAAGGTATTTAAATGTTCAATCATATATTGACCATCCATATACTCCAACTTTTCCAATTGTTTGAAAAGATGAACTTTGTTCTTGAGAATCTTCTTTCAAATCAAAGATTCAAGTTTTGTCCCTAACTCATATGTAATGGTATAAGTTGATACATGCTCGAAGAAGCTTCAATTAATATACTTTTGAATTATAATCACTTTGTGAGCTCTCAATCTTTGTTGGTTGTTCCATTTTACTTGTTTTGATTGGAGATTGACTCATACAAATCCTTATAATATAAATAATCTTCCATCATATCCTCCAATTAAAGTAATTTTTCCAGTTAGCTTGAACATATATATCTCAGTCATAAGTGTTAATACCTTTCATCTTCAATTACACTTGCTAATCTCCCTTGACAAGACAAACTCTAATAATATTACTTGAAATTAATAGACCAAATCTCTCATGTGAACTAAAAAATAGACACTAAACATAAATAAAACAAGTGTGAGAGTAAAATAATAACATTAGAGTTTTTAACGTGGAGCAAAATTTTAATGTGAGAAAAAAAAAACACAACTCTTGCAAAATCTATACTATTAAAGTAGAAATACAATGACTCTTGTTATAGGAGGATCCTCTCAATCTCACTAACTAATTAATTATCTCTTAATTCTCACTAAATATGGTGGAAGCACAATTTTGTTTCTTTCAAAAAGAAATATAAGTATTCTCTCCCTCTATCACCATTGAAGATGAACTTCTTCGTTGAGAAACATGATTAAACTCTTCACAAATTTTCCTATTTACAGGAGATTATAACAACTTTTTCCAAAAATAACTGTGTTTATATTTCCAAATCTTTCATGTTTATAAATTAGAATAGTTACCTAGTTTATTTCTCTCACATTTGATTTTATTTCAATTTCTGTCTCTCAATCAATGGTGAACTACTCTCTCACATTTTGAAAAATATTTTCTATTTTTTGTTAAAAAATAAAATGTTTTTATGATCCATTTTTCTTTAAAGATATTTAGAAACAATTTCATTTTTTCACCTAAAATTTTTAGAACTATAAAAAAGAAAACATAAAATTATTTCATTTTTTTAGTTCTTTAAAAATTGGATAAAAAATAAAAATCTATTTTAGATATAACCTAAAAAGGACCATTCAACTTCCATTCTCCAAATTGTTAAAAAACAAAAGTTTTTTTTTTTTGTCTTTTTTCATTTGATATTTTTTCTTTTAGTTGGACAAATATTTTTTATCTAAAAAAAATTTCTCCTAATATTTTTTTATTCATCTCTTATCTTATTTAAATCGTTTCTATCTTTTTCTTGATTTCTTGATTTCTTAATTTAAATTATTTTATTTCTCTTATCTTCGATTTCATTGGACTTTTTTTTATTTCTCTTATCTTCGATTTGATTGGACTTTTTTTTATTTCTTAAGGATCAATTATCTTTTTTAACTTACTAATTTAAATTCATTTGTCTCTTACCTAATATAGCCATTACCTTTACCTATTAGATTTGACTCTTACAAACATACCATGAGTTAAAAATCCTATTACCCTTAAAACCTTCAAACTTTATTTTCTAAGTTACATATAAAAATCTAAAAATAAAAGAGTAAATTTCAAAATCTTAAAATGTTCTGTATTTTTCATATATTGTTGAAGCTATGGTACTTGATTAATTATGAAGAGAATTCCAACAAATGTTATCCATATCCTGTTATGATTTGGGGTGTTGATCACATAATCTCTATGGTGGCCATCAAGCATACACGTAAAATCAACAAATTAACAAGGTTTAGTCGATAAAAAAATTCAGATACACTCGACAAACCTGATTTAACTTTTATACTCTCCCATTAAAAGAAAAGAAGAGAGGATAGGAAAGCATTCTGTCTTCTTTAGAAAGGTCCAATCAAACTCACCATTGGACAAACTAGATATTCAGGCGCAGAAAAGAGTTAAAGGAAATATTGAAAAATGACCCTTCAAAAACCATGCATACTTAACCTTCTTTTAAAAGATTATCGATCATCCCTGTGAATCGTGAATACGTGACGCGATGATATGCACCTTACATCTCTTGAATTAGTATTCACGTATTAATTTGAAATATATGTCCTCCGAATAAAGAATACGGTTCTGGAACTGTAGTAATGCCATACATATCAATCAATGTACTAACTGTTACACTAAACAGCATGCAAATTATCTTCCCAATAAACAGAGAATCTAAGACAGTAGAATTACCACAACCCTTTGTCTCTATCTGTTGTTGGCTGTCACAAATTACTATGCTTTTGTCGCCATGTTTTCCATCTTCGTTCAGTTGTTCCCTTTCCCAATCCATGCTCAACCATGGTAGTTGCATCAGTAAATGTAAGTCAAAATCAACAGTAACTATCTTTGCAATCTGACACAGTTTTGGGGTTTCTATTTTTTTGTCAGAACTGGATGCACGTCTATCTCTTATATCGCGCACTTGGTTTGGTTTTGTCACATATACATGCATGCTGTCTACCAAAAATTGTGGCCAAAATAGACAGCTTTTGCATGTAACAATTTCAGCTTTGGCTTTTATCTAGGCAGCGCAGAAAGTTATTGAATTCATATTCTGTTCTTTGCTCCCATTTTCCAATGATAAATTAAACTTGAACCCTGTCTATTGCTGCCATTCTTGCTTCGTCAGCAAGTGACAAGAAATTTCTGTCAGTTTAGATAATAGAAATTATTATGAACCATAATATTTGTCATTTCATAAATATTAATGCTAAATAGTTATATTATATTAAAAAATAAACATATAATTTATTTATTGACTTAGTTTATACAACATACCTATGCAGAACCTCGTGCCACTAACAAGCAACCTTCTAAATTAGGAGTCACTAATACTGATAAAATTAAATACTCACATTCATACACTCCAGTTTGTATTTCACATTCCATAATTATTATGTATTATTTTTAGTTTAAATGTAATCGAAAACATGTAAGGACATTATTATATTCGTTAATTTATATAAATATTTCTAATAAATAAGGGAAGCTTCATCTCTCGTGTGAAATTAAGAAAAATGTCTACTTTAGCAAGATACTTTTTAACACGCATTCTTTTTTGTCAGATAAAATTTATATAAATATTTTAAGAAAAAGAAATAATTACTGCTTGTATAAATCAATATCGGTTAAACATGTGAATCTTATTCTTTGAATATTATATCCAAACTAATGCAATGCACATAAAATTATAACTAATAAAAAACTGTGTTAATTAAAAAAAAAATATTAAAAGAGTGTGTTGGGCTGAAAGCAAAATATGAAACAAGTGGTCCTTTTAAATTTGGAACGCCAATCTCGGGTCGACCCTTTGCTTTATTAACCCTTTTGCTTTAGAGGAGCATTATAAATTGGCAATGCAACAACCATCATTCACAATGAAAGAGAAAAAAGCTGGAACAAGTCCCTCACTTTTTGGGACAACATGCATTACCATACTGGTGGAAACTCTACGGAAGGCTTCCAATGGAGATGGGAACTGGAACCATTGTACCACCCCTTGCCCCCACCCATGTGCCATTACCCATCACGCCATCATCTTGTTTTATGCTTGCCAAAAATCCACATTCTCTAACCCAATGCTATATACCCCAATAGAAGAGTGACAAAAAAAGGAATTTCTTATTCTAAATGTGTTATTATAATAATAAATAATAAATCATAAAACTATCGATATTTATTTTGGTAATTTAGTAATAAGTATAATTTTATTTTTTATCCTATAAATACCTGTTATTTTCAAAAGGACAAATCCTAATTAGAAGTGACATAAAGTTTGATTGTCAAATTTCTTTTCCGTTAAAATACAATGAATAAAGCTCTCAAATAAAAAGTAAGTAGATTATAAGAAAATAAAAATCGAAAAGAAAATGGACTACCTTGTTTGGGCTGGGCTTGTACTATTCTGGGGACCGACAATTTCAAATATCAGTTTTATTGGAACAACTGCTGTACTATATTTGGCGTGTTTTGATTTTGACTAGCTAGGTCAATTTTTGTCGTGAAATTAAAGCTTGAATTCCAGTCATGTCCCTTGCATTTGCATGTTTATGATTGAATTCGATGCTTGACTTCAGGGTGTGATGTGGGAAAAACTTTGCTTGTTTATGACTTAAAGCAGAGGCCTCTTTTTTCTTCCACAAGATGGAAAAAAGAAGGAGCAGTCAGCAAACCAAATAATGCAGCACTTTCGTTTGGTGAAAGCCTCTAAAGTTTGTCCGGGAATGAATCATGTTCATCTGGTTAAATTGCGTATATCATGAGCAGTGAAAAGTTGCACAGATTAATTGCATCCACTGTCAATGCCTAGTGGTCCACAGCTCAATGTTTCATCAAATGTGGGTTCCAAATCACAAGAGTTTTCTTTTCAGTAACAATTTAACTCAAGGACTAAAATCTAGCGGAAGGAGTTAGTACATTACGCTAAACTCAAGTTTCAATATTCTTGAAAAGAAGATAATTGTGTGGAAAGAAAAGTAATTAAACTGGGGACTGTCTAATTTCAATTGCTTCTTTACCCACCCGAAAATTTCAAAGGAAAAGAAGAAAAATTCACAACATGCACCCGCAAGATTTTCATGTTGCATGTACCCAGTTCAAAGTTTCAGTTTTCTCATGTTAAAAAAAATCGTTGTAATTGCTTAAGAGGAAATAACTGTTTACGTGTGGATCTAAATGTCTTGAGAAGTAGTTCTTCGTGGCCTAATTAGTGGGGAAATCAACTCTTGAGAAAGGGTAGTGGTATTATTAACCTATTGATGAGTGATAAGAAAAGGAACATAAAACAGAATAAAAGGGGCAGAGGAATCGCCTAGAATGGGGTGTTCTAGACTAGATGATTGTCAACAGTGAACCCCTTTTACCCTTCCATAATAACTAAAATTTGATCTTTATGGGCCAGAGTTGGTTGTAAATCCTTATCAACTGCATCATTACAAGCACATGTGCACTCATTCATTTACTAAGAATTATGTATACTGAGTAACATGTCAAGAACTATGGACTAGGTTGAGCACAGAATACACGTTCAAGAGATGAGAAGACCTCTAAAGAAAATAATTATGTTCACTGAGGCTTTGGTTGTGGACTTGTAGCTTGTGATCTAATCAAGTCCAACCACAGATGCAATAGACGGTATTATGGGGAATTATCACAACAGAAATGTTGTGAGGAAATGTGCATATATAAGTACAAAATTACTTATCAGATATGAAATTGAGTTTCAACAGGACAAATATGATGGCAACTCTCCTCAGAAGAAGGATTAATATATTAACCTGACATGATGATTGATACCCATTTGTAATTTAAATTGAGTAATAATATATCAACATTAAACACTTGGTTAATATTTATCAATTTTTTTATCTTTTCGTTATATCATATTGTATTAAACATTTGTAATTTTTTTCTCTCTCGTATGTCTTTTTCTTCCTGGGTCAAATAGATTTGGTGTCTAGAAATAAGTTTTATTTAAATTTGTTGTTGCACATGCCTTTTGCCGATTGATCAATTTCCTGCAAATGTATCGTAAAATATAGTTTTGGATTAGTTATCTCCAAATAAAGGCGGGACCGTGGGAGAAGACACCTTTGGACTGAAAGCTAAAAAGTAGTTTATCAAGTATATCCATAGACAGTGACATACATCAGGGCTTCCAATTTGCATAAGCAGAATTATGAAAAATCTTAAAAATGACACTGAGCTTTTGGTCAATTTTTCATTCCATTCTAATTATTTAACCTCGTCTAGATTTAAATTCTCCCTGGCGACATAGTAGTACATCAGTACAGCAAATATGAGGGAAGAAAGCAGCAGAGTCAATAGGTCAAAACCAGAACATATTTTTATTTTTCTATTTTCACTTTAGCACATAAGAAGACAAGCAAAAGAAAAAGCAACCTGTTGTCACTGATTATATTTCTTAAGAGGAAGCGGACAAGAGCAATGATAGAGGTTACCATCCCCTTCAAAATTCCATAACCTTTAATGATAGCATTCCCCCAGTCCTAATTAATTACCTATACAGGACCTATAATAACACCGCAACACTTTTCCTCAATCACACACTCTCTCCAATCATGCCACGTTTGCCAATCCCAAATCTGAAATCTTTTAAATTAAAAACACCAGCATTGTTCCCTCCCTTCCCACACCATAACATGAAAAACCTGCCACTGGCCTTAGCCTTCGCCTTGGCATTGGCCTTGTGCAGCATCCTCTCTGTCGCAGAGAGTGCAGGGCAGAACGATACACAAGCCCTCACAGAATTCCGCCTCCAAACCGACACCCACGGCAACCTCCTCAACAACTGGACAGGCGGCGATGCCTGCTCCGGTGCATGGCGCGGCGTGGAGTGCTCCCCGAACGGCAGAGTGGTGGGGCTCTCCCTCCCCTCTCTCAACCTCCGTGGCCCGATGGATTCCCTCTCCCCACTCACATACCTTCGATTCCTCGATCTCCACGAAAACCGCCTAAACGGCACCGTTTACCCTCTCCTAAACTGCACCAGCCTGGAACTCCTCTACCTGGCGGGAAACGACTTCTCCGGCGAGATTCCGGCGGAGATAGCCTCACTGAGACTCCTCCTCCGCCTGGACATATCCGACAACAACATTCGAGGCCCAATCCCGAAGGAAGTGGCGAAACTAACCCACCTCCTGACGCTGCGGTTACAGAACAACGTCCTCTCGGGCCACGTCCCGGACCTCTCCTCTTCGCTCCTAAACCTCACCGAACTCAACATGACCAACAACGAACTCCGCGGCCACGTCCCCGATTCCATGCTCGCCAAATTCGGCAACGCCAGTTTCTCCGGAAACCACGCCCTATGTGGGTCCACCCCGTTACCAAAATGTCCCACCGCAGAACCACAACCAGAGACTCCTTCCTCCGTAACGGTCCCTTCAAAACCGAGCTCGCTCCCTCAAACAAGTACCGTTACTGTTACTGATAATTCCACTCCGAGAAAGAAAGGGTTGAGCCCGGGCGCCATTGTGGCCATTGTGGTCGCGGTTTGCGTGGCGGCGCTGGTGGCGATGTCGTTCGTCGTGGCGCATTGTTGCGCCAGGGGGGCAGCCTCCGGGTCGGTGGTGGGGAGCGAGAGCGGGAAGAGGAAGAGTGGGAGTAGCTCTGGGAGCGAGAAGAAGGTGTATAGCAATGGTGGAAATGTGGATAGAGACAGTGATGGGACGAATACTGAGACAGAACGAAGCAAGCTCGTGTTCTTCGATAGGAGGAACCAGTTTGAGTTGGAGGATCTGCTTCGAGCTTCGGCGGAGATGCTCGGGAAAGGAAGCTTGGGAACGGTTTACAGAGCCGTGCTGGACGATGGGTGCACCGTGGCTGTAAAGAGACTCAAAGACGCTAACCCCTGCGAGAGGAACGAGTTTGAACAGTACATGGATGTTGTAGGGAAGCTGAAGCACCCCAACATTGTTAGACTGAGAGCTTATTATTACGCTAAGGAAGAAAAACTTCTTGTCTATGATTATCTACCTAATGGAAGCTTGCATACTCTTCTTCATGGTTAGTCCTCCTTCTTTATCAATCTTATTTTTATTTATATAAATTTAATATGTTTATGACCTTAATTTTATAGGGAACCGTGGTCCAGGAAGGATTCCGTTAGATTGGACGACCAGAATAAGTTTAGTGTTAGGGGCGGCTAGAGGGTTGGCAAGGATTCATGCGGAGTACAACGCGTCCAAGATACCTCACGGGAACGTGAAATCTTCGAACGTGCTTCTGGACAAGAACGGGGTTGCTTGCGTGTCGGACTTCGGGTTATCGCTGCTGTTGAACCCCGTTCACGCCATTGCTAGGTCGGGTGGGTACAGGGCGCCGGAACAAGCGGAGGTGAAGAGGTTGTCTCAAGAAGCTGACGTGTATGGTTTCGGGGTGTTGCTGTTGGAGGTTCTTACGGGGAGGGCTCCCTCGTCGCAGTACCATTCATCGACGCGTCCGCGCGTGGAGGAGCATGACGTGGATCTTCCCAAGTGGGTGCGGTCGGTGGTGAAGGAGGAGTGGACCGCTGAGGTGTTTGACGAGGAATTATTGAGGTACAAGAACATTGAGGAGGAGTTGGTGTCGATGTTGCATGTGGGGCTGGCGTGTGTGGCGGCGCAGCCTGAGAAGAGGCCCAGTATGTTGGATGTTGTTAAGATGATTGAGGATATCAGGGTGGAACAGTCTCCTCTCGGAGAGGATTACGACGAGTTGCGCTCCCGCAATTCGCTTTCGCCTTCCCTTGCCACCACCGAAGATGGCCTGGGCTACCTTAATTAATCACACTCTTCTTCTTCTTCTTCTTCTACTACTGCCTATTACTTGTTGCCTTCTGTTACTTATTGTTTTAGCTGTTGTTGCACTTGTCTTCAGACGTAACTCATCTCTTAAATCAATGCCCCTCCTTTGTGCATATATACTTTCTGTTTCGGTTGTCGTAAACTATGCAATACCTGTAAATCAACTTATAAAGCACAACAATCAATCTAGAAATAGACCAACTGCTCTTTCATTTAGAAACGAATGCCTTTATCTTTACAAAAATTATCCTTTTGTAGGTAACACTAGTTAATTTAGAGAAATAAAAGATATATATATATATATATATATATATATATATATATATATATATATATATATATATATATATATATATATATATATATATATAAGTATTATAAGTTATATGATACAATATCAAGAAAAAAAAATTATTAAGAGAGGCTTAAAAGCTAACATAAAAAAATACTAATGAAGTATTTTAAAAAATAAAATATTAAAAAATATTGTTCTTATTTGGACTGGTCAATTTGTCAAAGAATGCACGAAAAACTTGTTAATAAATTAAGAAATTCGAGTCTACTGCATATTAATCTAACGTAATGCTAATAATAATATTAAAAAAGTATTTTCCTGTTCTATATTTTTACAAATAAACAAATGGTACCGCTAATATGCTAAAAATATAATAACATAACTTATAATTGTTTTTATAATGTCAAAATGTTCTTTTAGCTTTCTCACGAGCAACCCCCCCTATCCTCTCTGTCTCTCTTATTCTTGTTTTTTCTCTCCATCATTTATGTTTTATGTTGTGTTTAGTGGAGACGATGGAGATAGAGTGTAGGAGAAAAAAATAAAGAAAGATAAATAGATAAGAAATATAGTATAATTTAGAGTGTTTGTTAAAAAAAAGAAATAATGTAGTAAATTTGTTTGTTAAGAAAAAAAAAATAGGAGACATAAAAAAATAAATTTATATATATGTTTTAAGTATATATTCAACATATTAATATATATAATTTTAAATTATATATATTTATTTAATTAATTGTTTGTATATATAATCGATTAAAAATTTTATTTAATCAATTAGAATATGAATTCTTTCGCCACAAAACGAGTCTCCCTTTGTATTTCTTCACTCGCTCTACGTATATTTTTTCGCAACCAAATGAAGTGTTACTCATGTTTTCTTATTTTTTCCATTTTAATACTTTTATTTTTTGCATATAAGAAGCGGCAAGACTGGAGAAAATCCAATCTGCTTTTATAGTTGTATTATATCAGGTTTTGTAAAAATAATGTGCAATTCTAGTATTTAGTTATCTTCTTGTCTCTTTTTATCTTCTTTAATGTTGTTGAATTGACAATACGTGCCTAAAATATTTCTTTCCGAAGGTATTCATGCTACATATTGTTTGCATGAAGTTCATCAAGAATATTACATGTCAGCCTGTCAGGAATAGCTTAGTTCTAATCACTAATGAGTCCCTTAAAATCATTGAACATGGTAATCCCAATGTTTTGATGATATTTTACGTATAATATTAAGTATGCATTTTAATTTAACTTATTTACACAAAAAATGATTGCTTGATTTTTTATTATTTTTAGATAATCATTGTCTTTATAATGGATTGGTCTAACAATATAGAGATGAAAGCTTCGGGCCAGACAAAACTGGGAAGCCCATTGAAAGCCCAAACTAATTTCGAAAACTACATACAAAATCAATCCACAAGCCACAAGCCACAAGCCCTTATTAAACTGGCAGGCCCATTGCTCAGATAATTGATTGGGCAAGGGCTCGAGAACTCATTACACTAGTCACTTAACTTGAAGAATATCAAACCAAAAATAGAAGGGAAAAAACACTCGAAGAAGGGAATAAATAGACACGGGAAACCAAGAAAAACAAATTCCTATGTTTTGATCAAAACTTTCCTGTTAATAGAATTCAAATTAGTGATAAATGGAATTCTTACAAGATTAATTTCACGACACTTTACAAGTTTAATTTAATGATAAGTCAAAATTTTTAGATATTAATAATATTAATTTAAGAAAAATAAGTTATATAAAGTGTAAATTGTCATATAATTATATGACCATTGTATATTATTTTGAAATCATATTAATAATGAATTATGATAATGTAAAATTATTTTATGTTATTATGTTATTAAACTTGTTAATTTAATAATCAATTTTTAAAAATAATTAATACAATAACATGTTTCAAATTTAAAGATCTGATAAAAACTTTTTATAGGAAATTTGAATAATATACAAAATTTTAAATTTTAATTTTATTACCGTCATTATATTTATTTATTTATAAAAAAATGCTTTTCAAGTTTTTACTCCCTAGGAATGAGATAATTATTTTCTGACAGAGTATGAGTAAATTACAGTGGATACCGTAATCACGACCCACAGAATTTGACCTTTTAACTACAAATAAGATGGGCCATGTAATTCGTGGTGCGAAAACACTGTGGCTTGAAATTTAGTAGATCAAGAATCAAAAATAAAGTTCTGTACTTACCTTTTTAACATACTACTTATGTGTTTAGATTTTAGG
This sequence comes from Mucuna pruriens, assembly GCA_025330945.1. Taxonomy (NCBI): domain Eukaryota; kingdom Viridiplantae; phylum Streptophyta; class Magnoliopsida; order Fabales; family Fabaceae; genus Mucuna; species Mucuna pruriens. The sequence continues at coordinate 6,556,965 of JAENHJ010000528.1, forward strand.
TAAAAATCTTTAAATTGTGATTTAGATAAAAGTTACATGATAAAATTCTTGCCTGAAATATGATATAGGATTCTTTTAACAAAAACTTAAGCAAACTGTATTATTAAATAAACTTAATGCTTGATGTGAATTTTCTTTTAGATTTAGTATATCTTATTTCTTATTTAACAAACTTAATGTAAGCTTTGGTAAAAAATTCAAATAAATACAGTACAAATGTATTTACTTATCTATAACATTTTTTAAATTTAATTCTGGAATTACCGTTTGAAAAGTTGAATCAGTGCTTTACCGCACACCTTTCTTAAATACCATGTGCTGCTGCCTCAGATTCCCAATTCCTATGGGAAGGAGGGTGTGTAGGTCTGTAGGGGTTGTTCAGAGCTTTAATTCAAATTGGAATTAATTTGATTTTTAATTGAATAGAGCTTCATATGATATTTTTATTTCTTAATTGAATTATTCTTTTTGTGGTATGAGAATGTTCACAGCTTTAATTCAAATTAGAAAGAATAATTGCAATTAATTTGATTTTTTAATTGAATTTTAAAGCCTCTTATAATATTTGCTTTACACTTTTTTTGCTTCGTGATTAGAAAAAATTAAATGTATTTTATATTTCAAATATTAATTATATATTTTTTAATTAATACTTACCCAGTTGGTAAATATAATAAGAGAGTTGGATGAGAGTAAAAAAAATGAAAATTATATAGCATTATATTATCATATGACATGTTTGAGATTAATCAATTAATAATGCACATGATAAAACATATTGAATTCACAAAATTATCCTTACCACGTAATTATATAGATTTTTTTAAAATGAATATTATATTTTTGAATTTTTATGTATTAGTTTAAATTATATAATATATAAATAAAAATGGTAATTTAGCTCTATAAATATACAAATTTAATAAAGTATACTACATTTTAAAACTATATTTAATTATATTTTTAATTAATACTTACCCAGTTGGTAAGTTGGTAAATATAATAAGAGAGTTGGATGAGAGTAAAATAAGATACGAAAATTAGATAGCATTATATTAACATATGATAGGTTTGAGATGAATCAAATAATAATATGACATTATGTAAAACATATTCAAATGAAAAAATTATCCTTACCACATAATTATATAGGTTTTTTAAAATAAATATTATATTTTTTGAATTTTTATGTATTAGTTTAAATTATAAAATATATAAATATAAAATATAAAATTTTAATAAGATTACTTGACTATAAATATACAAATTGATTAAAGTATACTTCATTTTAAAGCCACTTTAAAAATTAAATTAAATTATAATTTTTAATACAAAAAATTGTATAAGTAACAAAATAAATTTGAAATTATTTATTATTTTAAAATAACAAAGATAACAAAGAAATAAAGATAGCATGTTATTGTAATGAGAAAATTATGCATCAACATTGTAAAATATTTTACACTGTCTTCTAATTACAATTTATTATAAATGATAAATTAGTCCATTTTTACAATATATATCTTAAAAATCATATAAACGACAACCTATAATTAGATAATAGTATAAAATAATTTTACATAATGTAAGATTATTAAACTCTCCATAACTGTACATAAAATTATATAACTATATAGAAAAACAATCCTTAAAGAAAAATATAAAATCTCAATCAAAACCAGTAGATTAATGACTTAGATGCAAGAAAATCAACCTTATCACAACCTCAAAATATATGTAATTGCATCCAACCTTGGAATAAGTAAAAGATGCATAATGGATTTAAAGAAGTTTATTGGTGAAATGGTTGAACTTGAATGACTCGTCGATGTCTCGTGTCTAAATTATTTTTCTTTTATAATTGAAAATTTAATAATCTCATAACAAAATAATTTAATCAAATATTTTAATTAAAGAAAAACACATTAGTATCTCACACATTATAAAAGAAAAACAACCCGTTTTAAAAAAATTAAAATTTTCTATTATAATTTCTCTTCATACATACAATCTTGTAATTTAATTTAAATTATTAGTGTATGGTTATATAATTTAGATTTATTTTCTCATTTTTTTATCATAATACTTTTCTTATTTTTTACTATATATATATATATTTAATTATTTTAAAATATGAGAATTATATTTTAAAAATTATAAAGTATAATAATAATTATTAATTAAAAAATTAATAGTTACAATTATAATTAATTTATTTTTTTATACATAAACTTGATTTTATTATAAATTTTAATTATTAATTTTCTAATAAGCGATTGATTGCACTTTATTTTTTATTAGGAATTATTTCATTATCATACTATGATCCGTGTGTAATTAATCATAAAACTGGACCAAAAATATAAGTTTTGATATTTTTTTTGACAATTAAGGTACTTGTAAGCGCAAAGTGCTATGAATGTATTACCGTGAAAATAAGTATATATATATATATATATATATACTCACTTGCAAGCATGTAAAGTATTATAAATTACTTGTGTGTCTATTTACAGTTTATTTAAATAGAAAAATATATCCAGTAAAATTTGAAACAACAAAATAAAATCAAATTTGAAACATCATTTACTTTAATCGGGATTTGAAATAGTCAAATGAAATAAACAGAGAAAATAAGTTTGAAAAATATTAATGAATTTGTTTTCTTCCTCGAGGGTCTAATAAGTGAAAAGAAAATAAGAATTTTAATTAAAATTATAATAAGAAAATTTCAAAAATGTATATGCGTGCACGTCAGCACGTGTTAATTATGTTATTACATTAATTAATTCATTGTTTAATTTTATTTTAATAATGGAAAGTAACTATCTCTTTTAATTTTTAAAAGTAAAAAAAAAATCTCAATCATTGTGATCACAAGGAACATCGTGGTGTCGTTAATTGGTCATCGAACGGTCGTTGGTAGCAGGTGCGGGTGCAGAAGAAATTTTTGAAAATGAGATCGAGATAGTGGAGGAGAAAAGATAATAAAAGAGGAAAAAAATATTTAAAAAATTAAAAGAAATAAAAATAGTTTTTACAATTAAAACAAAATGATAAAAATTAATTAATCAGTGTAACAATATTCTTAACCTGCCCATGCATGTAAAATTTATAAAATTTCTTAGAATGATAACCTTGTAGAATGTAATAATTAATAACTAGAATCATGAGTTGTCGCGAAAAACTGAGAATACAATGATAACCTTAATAGTGAGTTGTTGTCAGAAAACCGAAATTGAAAGAGTCATCAACCAGAGGAGAAAAAAAAAAAGAGAAAGAAAGAGAGACTAAGGGGGAAAGAGAATGAAAGTCAAGAGTAAATGTTGTTATATTTTATTGACATAGTAAGATAGTCTATTTTTTTCTTTCATGCCACCTACCAAATAAAGCGACGAAGAAGATAACATATTTTGTTTAGATATATAAGAAATTAGGGAAAATACACATACTTATAATTTGAGGGAGAAATTAGGAAAAAATATTCGTGAAATTTAACCTGTTTTAAAATAGTTATCATACATAACTTTTGAATGGGATAAGAAGTCCTTCACATACCCAAAATAAAAATCATGTAACAGTGGGGTTATTTTGCACGGAAATTAATTTTACAAAAGGTAAGTCTCAACCTTTTCTTCCCTACACTAGGGACAAACAATTTCTCTGCACAGAAGAAGCTACAAACAAATTATCTATGTCATGTACAATTCTTATCATAGAAAAAACCTTGTGCAGCTGTGTGAGATGGTTACTTTTATTAATAATTTCGAAGAAGAGTCTTGTTGTTTATATAAATTTTAATTATTTTATATTTTAAAAAATAATTTTGTTGTTCATAATTCTCACGAGCATGTTTCAAGTAAATAATATGTGTCATTGTGCTGCTTATCTTTTTCATGAAATATAAATCAGCAGAACTCTTTAAACAATACAACAATAGGAATTAAAAAAATGTTAGGAAAATATTTTGTAATATAATAGTTGAACACATTATTTATTATTAATTAAATTTTTTATTTAACAAAATTTACTATAATTTTATAATTTTTAATAAATTTTAATTAACAATAAAAAAATATACAGACAGGCATGTGCGAGATTAAATCTTGTACTAGCACTCCTTTACAACAGTTGATGTTTTTTTTAGGTCACTGTTTTATAAGTTTTGTGCACGACTAATTTCTATATAAAAAAAAATCTGACTAATCCATCATCTTTAGTTTTTTCTTGGAATCAAAGTACAATTTTTTCAATACCCGGTACTGAGGAGTCATATTATTCTTATTCAAAAATTTTCTGGGTAACTCATTTTATAAGTCAATTCTTTTAATGGTGTAGGAAATATAGAGAGAAAAAAGTAAAAAAGGAAAAGAAAGTGGTTAAAGCAGGGTGAAGGGAAGCAATATAAGAATAGCAGAAGCATATTCTTGAAACCTTGTGCCGAAGAGGGTTTGTTGGTTCACTCTTCATTCAACTTCTTCTTCTTTCTTGTCTCTGTCTGTGTGTGCGTGGAAAAGAAGCAAAGATGCATTCCAGTCACTTACTTCTCGAGGAACCCATTCGTATGGTTTCCATCCTCGAGCCGTCCAAGGCCGTTAGTTTCTTCTTCTTCTTCTTCTTCTTCAACATTCTCTCTTTTTTTTTTTTATTCTTTTTAAATATCAATTTTGCATTTTCAGAGTTTCTTTCCCGCAATGACGAAGATTGTTGGTACACTCGGCCCTAACTCTCGATCGGTCGAGGTTATTTCTGGTTGCCTCAAAGCTGGAATGTCTGGTACATGTCTCTTTCTAATTCTCCACCGTTTGGTAAACGATTATTTGATGTTGAGATTATCTACTTGTTCTATTGTAGTGGCCCGTTTCGACTTCTCTTGGGGTGACCCTGAAAATCACCAAGGGACTTTGGAGAATTTGAAAAATGCTATCAAATCTACTAAGAAGCTCTGTGCTGTGAGTTTTTTTAAACTTAATATCTTTGGTACAAACTTTGTTACAAGTTAGAAATGAAACCCTTGTGTTTTACATGTTAGTGTCCATTTTGTTAGGATTACGGTTTTGCTGAGTGCACGGGGAATGTCTATTTATGTCCCTCCAATTTATGCATGCATGCAAAGTTGTTGTTGTTTAGGTTTCTTGTGGAATTTGTTTCTTGTGTTGGTTACTCTATTGTTGCCTTTGGCAGGTTATGCTGGACACGGTAGGTGCAGAGATGCAGGTTGTTAACAAAAGTGAGAAATCGATCTCGCTTCAGGCCGATGAGCAGGTTGTTCTTACCCCTGACCAGGGACAAGAAGCATCTTCACAGATACTGCCTATCAATTTTGATGGATTGGCAAAGGTTTTGTAGTTTTCATCCTTTTCATGATATCATGGGGCTGACATACTTTTCATGTACAGTTTTTCTAGGAATATTAACCTGACTGATTTCTTTTGGTCAATTTTACTCTTTGTTGCCTGTGGTCCTGTTTGGATTGGAGTCAATTGCACCTTCCTACCATTGCTTAGTTCAAACTGGCTGTAAATTTCAGTTATCTATTCAATTTTGCTCTCGCTTATGTTTTTATAACTAGTAAATTGCATTTGCATGATTCCTTAGAGGCCCTTTGCTTGAATTGTAATTTGTTACTCGCTACATGATTAATACATTCATATATTATGTGGACTCATTTTATTTTTTTCCAATGCATTGTTTGAGTTGGTTTGAACCTTAATCTTGTTTGGATTGTTTACAGTCAATGAAGCAGGGAGACACCATTTTTGTTGGTCAATACTTGTTCACAGGAAGTGAAACAACTTCTGTATGGCTAGAGGTAATATGAGTTGAGAACAGAAGGCAAAATTTATTCCGATAAAAGCCCTTTTTTGTTTTGTTATTGCTGTGTCCTTCAGTGTTTTTTTTTTAATCTGCATTAACCATTTGTTTGAGTCTGTATTGTGATTTTTGTGTAATTAAAGTTGAAATTTTGTTGATATTTTCAAAATCTATAGTAATGGCGTAGGCTGGCATAAATAGGAATAGTTGAAGTCTTACATGCATGATGAGTTATACCTGGAACTATGCAGGTATCCGAAGTTACAGGGCAGGACGTCATTTGTACTATAAAGAATTCGGCAACATTGGCTGGGTCACTGTTCACTTTGCATGCCTCTCAAGTTCATATTGATTTGCCTACCCTCACTGACAAAGACAAGGAGGTAATTTCTACTTTTTATTTGCATGTTTTAATGAGTTACCTATCATCAAACATGTATCGTTTGCACGTGCCTAAATGTAGGTTCCTTTAAAGTTTTGGGTATTATTTTTTTCCCTTGCAGGTTATAAGCACGTGGGGAGTAAAAAACAAAATTGATTTTCTATCGTTGTCATATACTAGGCATGCTGAAGATGTTCGCCAAGTAATTTATGTTCCTCATTCTTTACTTTGATTTAGTCTTTTGGAGTTTATAATTGGTCATTTAATTTATTTTTCTATAGCTGTTTCAGGTTTTCTATTAACAGACTTTTATATGTTTGAAATGTAGGCCCGTGAATTCCTTTCTAAGTTAGGTGATCTAAGCCAGACTCAAATATTTGCAAAGATTGAAAATGTTGAGGTGAACTGCATTTCTTCATAATTTACTGGACAACTTAGTTTCTCTTTAAATTAGATTCCTATCAGCTATTCTGATTCAATTGCATATGTACATCTTTGTTGTTTTCTAGGGATTGGCCCATTTTGACGAGATTCTACAAGAAGCAGATGGTATTATCCTTTCCCGTGGGAATTTGGGCATTGATCTTCCCCCAGAGAAGGTTAGATTCTTTGCTGCAATTAATCTTATTTGTAGATTGAAGTGCTCTACTTGTATATGTGATGCTTGCTTTAAACATGTTGATGAGTATTTAATACTTCAAAGTTCAAATATTATAAAGATTTGTATTCATAATGAATTGAAATAAGTGAATGCTTCATCATGTTTATGGAAGAGCCAATATTGGACAAAATACTTGTAATTTCTATTCTTTGTTCTTGATCCTTTTGTAAATGATTCTGATATAAATGCATCTTGCCTAGATAATCTGGTCCACTTTTCTTTTGAGGGATGGGTTGGTCAGTTGAACAAAGTTTTATGTTGATGAATAGATATCCTAAGTACATGGAGTCTTTTATATGATATTTGAGTATCAAATGTATAAATTTTCCCGAGTACCTTTTTACTAATAACTTAACTAGGTTCTTTTTTAATCAACAGAATTTACTAAGTTTTTCCAAATGTCTGTGTTTGAACCATAATCATATATACAACAGATGTTGTAAGTCTTCATTTGTTTATTTGGGTGAGGGGTGTTTGCTGTTAAAACCTAAAAACTAGAGCAAAGAAAGAAATGAGGCTTTTGCAGACTGCAGAGTGATGCTACATAATTTTTGGAGTGGAAAGGGATGTTTGATCTGAGTCAGTGTAATGAACTGCTACTTAATTTCGCTGTCCCTAATGTCAATTATATGATCACAACTGTCTCCATGAAGTGAATACCTAATAATTCTAAGACTGACGGTTGCAGAGATGTTAATCAACTCCCATTCACTTTTGTAGGTCTTTTTCTTTCAAAAATCTGCCCTCTACAAGTGTAATATGGCTGGGAAACCTGCTGTGGTTACACGTGTTGTGGATAGCATGACTGACAACTTAAGACCAACTCGTGCGGAAGCCACTGATGTTGCCAATGCTGTTTTAGATGGTAAGTCACTGGTCATATGATGCCACTAGTTAGGTTGGTGACTACTAGGCTGTCTAGGAAACATTTCTGTTACACTTTTAAGTTTTGATTTAGGTACCTTAAAATTTTCATATTAGAATGAAGTCATCACCAATTCTATTTCTTTCTCAAAAGTTCTGATTTTTAGTAGATATTGAAGGTACAATGGTCTAGAATAGCGTAGACTTATGAAACTGGGAACTTAGCTGACTTATACATTGTAATATTCTAGATATTGTAAAATGTTGTGAAATTTAACCATCTATAGGACTTAGAAATATGAGCAATGCTCCAGTATTGTTGTGAATGTATGTGGTGTGCAGCACAAAGAAAAGTGTGATGGGGCATACCAGGAGAGGAGAGTGTGTATGTGAAAGTGAGAGAGGAAGTTAGAGAGTGGTGAAAGTATGAAAGTGAAATTTATTTGTGTATGAAGGGTGTTATATGAGTGTCAACATTGTAGTATTGTACACGGAATTGGTCTATAAATGACTAAGGGCCTGTTTGATTCCCTTATATTTTTATTCTGTTTTAAAAACTGTTATTTTAAAAATAATTCCACAATACTCAGCAACCAATTTCTTATCCAAAATCTATTAAGTTTTGTAAAATGTTTCCAAAACTAGTATTTTAAAAACTAAAAACAGAAACAACTAGGAGATGTTTTCCCATCCTTTCAAATGCTCTGTTCAAGTGCTCTGAGGACAAACTTTTTAAAAACCAGAAATGTGCTCAAGGGATAAACAGTTTCAAATATACTCATTAGACAAACATTTTAGAAAACAGAAAACTGTTTTTGAAAACAGTAAACAAACAAGGCCTAATACAGAATTTTTTAAAATTCTACATTTCAATTGGGTCATTTCTCTTCCATTAGTCCCTATCTATGTGCTTGAGCCTTGAAGTTGTCTGGTGAGTCATCAACATTAGTTTGCAACTTGTAACCTTCTGTAGGTGACTATCAAAGGTAGGAAATATTGCTATCTTGTTTTTCAGAATTAGGCCTGTTTCAGTCATCTACTTTTTTCTTTCATTGGTGCCTATATATTCAGTGTGCTTGTTTCTGTGCTTTTGATATTTATTTATGTTACCCAGCAACCTTCATTAGGTGATTAACAAAGACAATCAATAAATTTTCTCCTTTATTTTATTTTATTTCTGATTTTGACTCTTCACAATGATTTTGTTTTCCTTTTAGTGCTTGTTCTGCATATTTTTTTAGAAACTTAGAATAATTTAATGGATATTTGTTGAACTGTTAATAAATATTCAGGAAGTGATGCAATACTTCTAGGTGCTGAGACTTTACGTGGGTTATACCCTGTTGAGACTATTACTACAGTTGGTAAAATTTGTGCAGAAGTAAGTTCATTTCATTTTTCTTTAATTTCATTTGATACTTAAAATTTGTTCTAATAAGTTGATTTTGGATTTTATGGAACATTTCTGATTAAATTCCTGTGTGTATTATGAGCTCTGTTGCCCTAATAATTTGGAATCAGTATCTTATTGTGTTGTGGTTTGATAACTTCAATCTTGTACACGCATCTAATTTTGCAATTGTTTGATTGGGGGAATTCCTAGGCTCCATCTGGGTGTTCAAGACATTCAGACAGATTTACTAGTGCTGTATTTTGACTTATTATTGGTATTACCTAATAACTCCATTGTTTAACTTAGATATGCTATTTACTGGCAAGACCCCGGGAGATGGATCATGGAAGGTTTAATAGTTTATGTCTGTTTACATGCCACTATGAATATGATTATTAAGCCCATACTAGATTGGGAACACTAACACAGATCTGACCTAACTTGATATCAGTATTTGAATTGGCAGAAGAGTATTTGGTAATTGGTATATTGGTTTAGGAAATTAATACATTAATGAACCTTGGCCATAGGATCCTATATGGTGGAGATGATGTGGTCTGGGGTCTGGATTCAACTACGACTGGATCTAGGATTTATTGCTTTTATTACCAATTTTTACAATATAATGCACACGTGTTTTATGGCTGAAGATACTATTATATTAAATTTTATTTTCTGGAGTTCGTGTAACCAGATGAAGATACTGTAGCCTGAATGACCCAAGTTCATCCATTTGTCATGAAAACAAGTGAAGTGAGCCTTAGAAATCCATGTTAAAGTTGCTTGATGAGCACATTGGTTGCATGTAGTAGTATTAAAATCTATTCATTTCCAGTTCTAATATGAATTGTATAATGCATTTGGATAAATTCTACGAGAGGATGAAATGCTGCAAACTATTTTATTTTCACCACTTTTCTTTATCTGAATATCAATTTCTTTCTACCATCCTTGCTCTTTCTTTTTAGCATTCCTTTTTAATTTCTGTACTATTTTATTTCTGGAGTTTTATTTAACTAGATGAAAATACTATGGTCTTCATGTAGATAAAATATTCTAAGAAATGCTGAAAACTATGTTGTTCTCACCTCTTTTCTTTATCTGAATATATATTTATTTCTAGCGTTTTTGCTCTTTCTATCTTATGGGGGTTGAAAGAATACCTTTGGATAATAGTGTGGCATTAGTTATGTGAATCATTTGTTGAGAATTCCTTTGACTGATGAAATGATCTCCTTGAAATGTCACTTGAAATACTGGCTGAGATCTCTACCTTCTATTTCAGGCTGAGAAAGTTTTCAATCAAGATGTTTATTTTAAGAAAACTGTCAAATATGTTGGAGAACCCATGACCCACTTGGAATCTATTGCATCCTCTGCGGTAATTACATTTTAATCTTTCCCCTTATTTATTTTATGGTAGTTCTTAGTGTATGAAATGGCAAGACATGGTGCAACAATAAGGTTACTGTCTTGTGACATGGTAAGTCCTGGGTTTTGGTTGCAATATCAGCATCTGCTCACAGGGTAAGGCTGCATGCATCTGACCCTCCCAGATCCCACATTAGAGGCAGCCTTGTTGTGGGCTAGTTTTAGTTTCTATTTCTTGCCTGTATCTTAATAAAGTATCTTTTGTCCATTGATTTTGCTTTCTTGTCTTAGTAATTGGTTTTATATCATCTTTGAAAGGATGCTTCTTATATACGAAAACTTGTGTAGGTACGAGCAGCTATTAAGGTGAAGGCTTCTGTTATTATTTGCTTCACTTCGTCTGGAAGGGCTGCAAGGTGCCGTCTCAACTCAAGTCTCAACGAATAATTTGATATGAATATGTTCATATTTAGTATCTTGGAGAGATTTAATCCTGGAAAATGAATGTTATGGATCAATTAATGTTCAAATCAAAATTTCTTCCTAGCATTTTCACTTGTCTTTTAAGACTTTTCTAAAAGTGTCTCATGCACTTTTCAGATTGATAGCAAAATATAGGCCGACAATGCCAGTTCTCTCTGTTGTGATTCCCCGACTCAAGACAAATCAGCTGAAATGGAGCTTTAGTGGAGCTTTTGAGGTTAGATCTTAACTTTTGTCACATTTGCATCCTATTGTCCGTTAGGTGTCCATGGATGTGACTGATACCCCCTTGTCCTGTTGACAGTTTGGATTCTATTATGATATGATTCTCGATATAGCTTTGGTCAGACTAAATTTCTTATTTTAAGAATTTAATTTGACAAGGGAATTTCTGATGGTCATTAGATTCTCCTATTTAATTGGTTAATTTAAAATTTGGAGGATTTACAACAATTGAGTGAGTTACATACCGTAGTAAGCAAAAAATCAGTTTTACACACCAATGATTAATGAATAACACTTTGTAGGATGGTTAATGAATAACTATCTGTTAAATGAATTTCTAACAAATTCCATTGTTGAGATAGACTGTTTGTAAAATTTATATCATATGGTAATATAATATGTCCATTCAATTTCATATTAATCCAAAATCATTTTTTACTCTATTGAGATGTATTAAAATTATGTATAATATATATTTTCCAAACAAATGAAAACACCAACCAGCTCACAACTATTTTTGTTTAACTTCTCTGAATTCATACGTGCAAGAAGTGCATAAAATTAGTTATTCTATAATTAAGGGATTGATCCAAATCATTTTCTGTAGAAACTATTTAGTGGTGTTAGGTTTTCAAAAGATGCATAAGCATTAGTTTACCCTCCCATCTACATATATGAATAGTTCTAGTTAAATTATAGTTTTTAAATCAATCGGTTTTTTCTTTGCTTGCATTGCTAAGAACATTTATTCTTGTCCGTTTCCAGGACCAACTGCCAAGTCATTTGTGGGAAAGCGTATTTACAATTAATGTAATTAATATACTACTCTCGACTATATTTATATATTTGTATCAATACAATCTTATTTTACTGTCAAGTATTCTTGACTATAATTTTTTCTTTTTATCTACTAGACATTTTTTACGTATCAATTATAATACTATCCAAGTATACTCTCCAGTTTTCTCAGCTGTAATTAATTTTATCCTGTGTAAAGGAAATACAGCCATGAATCGTTTTGAGCTTTGGAAGATGATGCTGTACTGGCCTGGATTTGGACACATTTGGTCCAGCTAATGATTAGAAACTTGTATTTACCAGGATTTATATTGTGTTATGTTGGATCATCTTGTTTACCAACTTATAATTCAATTTTTTGACACAGGCTAGGCAATCACTTATTGTAAGAGGCCTCTTTCCCATGCTTGCTGATCCCCGACATCCTGTAAGTTATTGTTTCACGAGTTTATCTGCATTACTATTATGGGATTGTTCGTTTTGGGGTAGGAGCTGAGTGTTGAATTTAGATCAAGCTATAAAGAAGTTAGACTATAAGGGTTGGGTACTCAATCCGTTCAGCTTAAATTCATGTTAAGGCTCCTGAGCAGTCACCTTCATTGTACATGACTCGTATACATTCTGCTTTACAACAACCCCATCACTTACTAGACACTGATCTCATACTCTGTGTGCAGGCCGAGTCAACAAGTGCCACAAACGAGTCTGTTCTAAAGGTTGCCCTTGATCATGGAAAAGCATCAGGAGTTATAAAGTCACACGATCGAGTAGTTGTTTGCCAGAAAGTTGGTGATGCATCTGTGGTTAAGATTATCGAACTTGAAGATTAAGTGCATTGATCTAACTACAGTTTGGGCTTCTCTTTTTTGGTCTACAAGTTTTTGGCAATAGTAGCTGATCATTCTGCTTTCACGTTTTGAGGTTATCGCCACCGGGTTTGGTGACTGACTAGTTATATTTTGTGATTGAAAATGAAGTTAGGCTTGTCAAACTTAAAATTCATAGGGAATATGCCCTGATGCCAAAGTTTTACACACGGACAATTTTAAAGGAAGTTTATTCGTTATATGCTCTTGCTAGGCGCTTGCCAATTGTACGACGTTATACTGTATCAGCAGTATACGTCTAGTGTGTTGTATGCTATAGACTACGGTTTTCAACTTATACGGATCAAACAATTCGTGATTGACCATATTTTACCCCTTCATTTTTATCCCAGTTACCAAACTTGTATTGTTTTATATCAAAGATAAGGTAACAACTTTGAGACTCGTAAAATTATGATTTTTAATAAATTTAATTAATAGGAGAATGTGTTATTAGAAGATAAATTATTAAGCTGTTTGAAACAAATATGATCTCAACTAATAATTTTTATATGATATGTATTTGTGTTATTAATTTTTTTTGTAAATTGAAAATTTTAAATGTGTATCACATAAAGGTTAGTTGATATAATCGATTGGTGGTAGGCTAAAAATATCTAATAATTTTTCAAGGGTATGTTACTGGCATTTAAAAAAAAAACTATTCGTTATCCTTTTTTAATCTTTTATATATGTAAATTGGATTTTTTTTCATTGTCCATTGCATGTGTTTGAGACGCTAAGTAACATAATAGTTCTATAAAAAAAATGAAAAAAAAAATAACATAATAGTTACCACCATTTCTTTGCTTCACGTGACATTTGCTGAATATGATTACGTTTATCATTTAGCCTCTTATTATTGGATTTTTTTAATCTTATAAATCATACAGTGATTTTTTAAAATTTCACCCACCTAATCTTATGTTGGTTTTCAACTTAATAATTTAATACATTATACAATATTCACCCATGTACAAAATTATCATTCGTCTCGAGGGAAACTAGAGATTAAATTATGAATTTGTGTCTTTAAAGGTTTAATGATGAGTTCAGTTTAAAAAACATTGGTCTTAAGGATCAGGAAGTTTGGTCTGATTGTAAATTTTGGAGAATATTTAGCATCAGGAGCACTGCTTTAGAACATGATTTATCATGCAAGGTTAAAATAAGGCTAATTTAATGTTTGCTCAGTTGAATGCAATAACATAATTTTATAAAAATTACATTGTTAAAATTTTTAGCATGCTTTCTAAAATGGTTAAATCGTTGCCCCTCTTGGCTCTTGCACTGTTACACTGTGCTGAAGAGTATTAATAAAATTATTATTTAAGAAAGTTAAGGTAATAATGTCAACAAGCGCCCATGGCCTAATGGATAAGGCGCTTGACTTCTAATCAAGCGATTGTGGGTTCGAGTCCCACTGGGCGTGAATTTAATTTTGTAATTCACTTATTATATCGTGATTATAAATAATCATATAACAGTTTTAGCCAAAAAGGGACAAGAAGCGCCCATGGCCTAATGGATAAGGCGCTTGACTTCTAATCAAGCGATTGTGGGTTCGAGTCCCACTGGGCGTGAATTTTTATTTGTACGTTGTGTTAATATGTATAAATTTATTAAACATATAGCCGGAGAGAATCAAGAAGCGCCCATGGCCTAATGGATAAGGCGTTTGACTTCTAATCAAGCGATTGTGGGTTCGAGTCCCACTGGGCGTGCGTATATTTTTGGATATTGATAGGTTTGGCACGAATATTTTTTTTTTTATCATACGCATTGATATTCTTCTTATTTTCTTTCTAGTTGTTCACATACGAAGAAGATCATAAATATAATTAAATATATATAATTAATCTTTTTTTTTATTTCTCATTTAAATTTGGAGTGAAATTTAATATCTAGTCAAAGTTTCAATAGAATTAAATTGATAATAGAGTGAAACTTAGGAAAGGTTAGGGTACGGACAATAATATTATACAAAATACTTTAAAAAATAAAAATATTATATTATAATTCGAAACGAAATATAAATCAAAATTACTGTATTATTTTTATACTATAATAATATTAATTGGAGTAAAATTTTTCATAATTTTATTTCGAATTATTAATTTCTATTTTTGTTGTTATTTTACTTTCTTCTATTTGAATCCAAAAATAGAAGAGTTAACTGAATTAAAAACTCAAAAATGAGGTTTATGGTCAAAGACAAAAATATCTAAGTAATTGTTATTTTAAAGTGTACTGATTGTGATAAAAAAAAATATGTTAATAAAGAATTAATAGATATTTCTAAATATTTTACTCAAAAGAATTGATACAATAGGCCTAATTGGTTGGAATTGAGAAAATTATGTCCCATTGTTACAAACATATAATTCACACATTAATAAGAAATAGATAAAAATGGATAGGTTGTTTCATAACATGTAAAATAATCTATTTTTTCATATATATTCCATAAATTTATATATGAATTATATACATATAGCATTATATAACAACATATACTAAAAAAAAAGTAAGAATAAAATAAATAAATTCTTTCTTGTAATATATGTGATTTTTGAAACAGGAATAAAGCTATGAAAAAAAATCAAAGCAACTCTTTCTTAAATCTAAACGATTTTTTGTAGGCATTTTCTCCCGATTCAATCAAGAGACCGAATTTGATTATAAAAAACATGAGTTTAATTAGTCAAATTATTAGTGAACAGAAAAAAATTATCTAGCGTAAATAAATTGACTTTAAAACTACAAAAATATTGTATTTTGCCAAACGGTAGTTGTCAATTTCTCACCCAAAATTACCTGTGAAAATAGTGTGCTATGATTTCTGCCACGCACTTCAATGTTTTTTTGGTAAATCATCTTAATTATTTATCGCATTCGTCAAAACTTCATAGGAAAATTTTGGTACTTCTCCACCTTAATTACATCCTAAAGTGGGAATACGGTCAACATTTTCTCTCTCTAAGCAGGTCCTTTTCTTCAAAAGATAAAACTACATTGCCTCTGGTTGTAGAGGACACGATGTTACGTTATAACTTATTCCATCATTTTTCTTCAGATTGCTTTGCTGCTTTTGTCCCCAATGAACAACTCGTGTTTATAAAAGCTTTATTCCCACAAAAAAACTGATATGAGTGGATTTCCTTATGAAGTTAGTTTTAGAAAATTGAACTCAGGATGTAGAGACATATTTAGTAAAGCATGCATGGTACACATTTATTTAGAAAAAGAAAACAAGAAACAAAAAAACTGTCTATAACGTACATACAAGCATAGTAGATGTTTGGAATGATCAGCCCAGAAAATGAACAATGATTTTGAACTAGCATACATAAAATTTATACAGTAATTAATTTGTTCCAGCCTAGGTAGAAGAATGTTGCTGTTGATGCTGCTGGTGAATGTTAAGCAATTCAAGCTCCTTCTGGCGAAGTAGCAAAACCATTCTCTCTATTTCCAACCTCCTCCTTTCATTTTGAAGCTTATCTCTCTCCATTTCCCTTTCCTTCTTGCTGCTAAACTTGGCCCACTTCAAGCGCTGCTTTTCGAGCTCAAAAGCCTGCACGTGATAACTCACCTTCTGCTCCTCCAACTGCACCACCCTCTTCTTCATCCATTGCTTCTTCTCCCAAGCACTCTTTCCTCCATCTTGCAACACACCACTCACTTCACTACTCAATTGCTGCATCAACTGAGATGATGACACACCAAAACCAAACCCTCCCTTCCTTGCTCTCTTCCTCGTCACATCATTCTCATCCTCCTCCACACCCCTCGACCCTCCTTCTCCTGATTCCTCTTCCTCCTCATCAGAATACTCCTCCGAATCATCATCCTCAATATCCTCGTCCTCGTCCTCTTTCAACATTCTCAAACTCCCCACCCCATTTTCTGATGAATGTAAACATTGCTGTTGATGCTGATGCTGATGTTGATGTTGATGTTGATGTTGATGTTGATGTTGATGTTGCGGTTGAGCCTCAGTTGATTGTTGCACGTTGGAAGTGCCACAGTTGTTGTTGCTGTTATGGTAAGCACACATTTCCCTGAAGAACAAGTGCTTGGAGTTGAGAAGTTTTCGAACTTCTTCCTTCATCTTTGGAGACAGATCCATCGTGTCCAACAAGGTTTGGTTCTCCACCACCCGACACGCTGTGCCCTTGCCTAGAATGTCGTTGACCCTCTTGTACCTCTTGTTCAAGTCGTTAAACTTGTCTTCACATTGCTGAGGAGAAACATAGTACCCCTTCTCCATCATGCCCCTTGACACTGATTTCCATTTCCCCTTCTTTTGCAACAACCCCGTCGCTTTCTTCTTAGTGGGATCAGTGCCTTCTGAGCCACCCTCGTCTCCAATGTAATAAACCGCCATTATTAAAAGCCTTACCATGGTATCAGTCCACTTCATTCTATGCCATGGTGACACTTTCTTCTTGGGGCTATTATCTTCTCCTGTGAACACAGGCTCATCTTCATCACTGAGTGTGATTTGTGGCTTGTTGTTGGTCTTCGTGACTGAGAAGTTGTAGCTATGTTTGATTGATTGTTGTTGATGCGTGTCAGTGTCATGGTGAGGGACATAGGAAACCATTTGGGGATGGTGCAAAGGGTGAGGGTTTTGCTGGTTTTGAAGGTTTGGTTGTTGTTGTTGTTGTAATTGGTTTTCTACTCCTAGCATACCACTACTTATGTTAGGAAATATTCCACCACCTAGTGCATTTGGTTCCATCACACTCCTCAAAACCAGTAGACCAATATTTCAATCTAAAAACAAAGTTACCAATGTTTGCGCAAATATAGAACGAGATTTTGGAATTTCAAAAGGGGTGAAAAGCAATTAACCAAAGGACTCGGGTTAAAAAGAGTGAGAATATCAATTAACAAAGATTCACCACAGCTTTATGAGTGGCGGAAGTGAAGTCAATGATGGAGAGGAAAAAGCAAAAGGGCATTGATGACATTATACGAAGGATGATGATGATGATGATGTAGAAGCATGTTAGATTGGTAGCAACTAGGAATATATAGCATAGTAATAGTAATACAAAGGGTGACGCAGCTGGTTATATTAGCGCTGACAGAAAGCTGCCCATGGTTTTTGTTTCTGCTTTGGAAATATAACCCACAGCTTTTCTGCCAAATGGATTCTGCATACGTGCTTATTCCTACTCATACACCATGCCTTTTAACCTCATTATTCCTGTTCATATTTTTATATCTTCTTATTGTTCCACATTATTTATATCAAACTTTAAACACTCATTTTTTTATTTATTATAGTTTCTTATTATCGTTACACAATTATTTCTTTAAGGCAACATGCCCATTTTACTTTATCAAATACATAAATATTAAACTCGTTTATTAAATGTTGTTTGTATTGTTTTTTAATTAGAATTAAAGTTTTATTTTACTAGTTTTTACAATACAATACAAATCTTTATTAAGCAGGTTATTAAAATAAAATTTTAATTTTAATTAAAAACCAGTAAAAATAACAAAAAAAAAACTAACTATATTTAAATTTTATCTTTCTTCGAATAAGATCTCTCGGTGGAAATGGCCTTAATTAGCCTAGACAAAATAAGGAAATTATTAGGCGGTTGAAATTGTTACGATTGTCATTAACTTTCGTGCTACATATAATATTTTTTTTAATAAATTAAACAATTTGAATATAAACCTAAAAATTAATTAGGTATAATGATTCTACACTACTTAATAAATTTTCTAGAACGAGAGAGAAAAGAAAAAAATAAAAATTTGAAAAAATAATAAATGATATGATGCAATGAGAAGAATGAAATAAATAAATGTTACTAAATTATTTGATAATTAAAATAGGAATGTCTATTTCGATTACTCTACATAATTATATAGCCAATATGAAATTTTAAAAATTATCTATTAACTTCTAATTTTATATAAGGCATTATTTTAATTCTTTTATTTTTTAATTTTATTTTATAAAAAATAAAATAAATATATTATAAATTTAGCAGAGTTTAAAAAAAAACAGTCTATGCAGTAATTATATAAATAAAATTACACTACTATCTAATAAAAAAATTGATTAATTTTTACAAATGCTTAAAAATTATATCTACTATAATTTCTAACTAATTGATAATATAAAAAATTGTATATCTGCTTAAAAAATTTTAAATATTAACCATTGTGACTAATACAACTTTAAAAAGTAATTTAGAATTTTACTGGTTAATGTATATCCTCCGTTCCCTCGAATTTCCAACTTTTTGACTACTTTCGTTGAAGATTGGTCGAATAATGCGTCCATTTATGGCCCACGACACGGGGCCGCTGGTTTTGCAAGTTGTGTTCTTAGTTTATCCAATTGCCACTCACACGCACACAAAAATAATATATCCAATTGGTAGTTTTTTTATTTACATAGGACTAAAATATTCACAACTTTGAAGTGCATACAGTCATATACAGTTAAAAAAGAAGAGAGAAATAATAATAATAATAATAATAATAATAATAATAATAATAATAATAAATATGTTTAAATATATTTTTAGAGTAAAATACTTGTAAAATTTTTATTCAATTTTTATTTTTTTAAAATTTAAAATCAACAATTTTAATTCTTATAAAATGAGTAAATTTTAATTTAATTTTTATTTTTTTAAATTTTGAAATTAATATTTTTAATCTCTAATATTCATATTAAGATAGATAAATAATATTTATTTTATGAATTTTTAAAAAATAAATATATTATATATTAACATAATATAAATACAATGACAGATTCAAAAATTTTAAATTGCAAAAATAACTCATAATTACATGTATAAATTTAAAATACTTATGTAATAATTAAAAGTGCAAGCATACACCACAGTTGTTCTCTTAGAGTTTTAATATTTTGAAAAGATTGAATATTTTTCATTTTAAATACTGTCAAAATTCTCTCTCTTTATATACTAGTGAAAAGATGTGTACATGTATGTTTTTAATTTTTTATTAAGCTTTTTTTAATAATTTTGATCTTTTAATGATTTAATATAATTAATTTGACATGAGAATGTGAAAAAGAATAGTGATGTGGTGGTAATTTAAAGGGTAATTATATAGTAAATATCCTCATGAAAAATATAGATTAAAAAGGGATATTTTATAACTATAGAAATATTTAAAAAGTAAAATAATATAATAAAAAATAGAGACAAAAAAGTGGTATTTCCTTTATCATGGTTATAGATTTATCTTTTAATAATTTAATATAATTATTTGATTGGAGAGTGTGAAAATTAATATGGTGTATAATTTAAAAAGTAATTAAAGAGTAAAATATTGTTGTAAAAAATAGTGAAAAATATATTCTTTTTATTTTAGTTATAAAAACATTAGGATAAATAAAAAGTAATATTTTTTATTATAATTATAGATATATAATCCAACAACCATTCAACTATTTATCTCCCTCTTTATCACATTTATAATAAAGATAACTCTTTTATAAAGATAATAAATAATAAATAATAAAAATAAATCATAAACTTTGCAGTTTCACAATTTTTTCTTCATATTTTTCGATTATTAGTTTTTGATGTGGTCTGATTATTATATTTATTATTATTATATATAATATATTAAATATAGTGTGGGAACAATTAATTAAAATATAACTAAATATATAATAAACAAAATGTAAAGTTTCAGTGGACAATTGTCTCCACCCTCCTATAGGCATATATGTCGCTCATCACATGCATAGGTCAGTACCACTTGACATTTTGTTAATACATAGGTGATTACCTCTTGAGATTTTGTTAAATATTAAAAAAGTCACGTAATAGTAGATATAAAAAATAATAATTTTAAATTTCAAAAGAATGAAAATCAATAAAAAATATATATATTAAAAAATCAAAAATTAAAATTTATTCATTTTAGAGAAACTAAAAATATATATATTTAAATTTAATAAATATAAGAAGTAATATAATATAAAAGAAAACAATAAATTGAGAGAATTAAAAGGGATTTAGAATGATTTATTTAATCTTGAGAGTGACATATTTTTTACAATTTCTTCTAATTTATTTTAATAATTTCTGTGAACTAAATTATTAAAAAATTTAGTATAATTCAGTATTTCATAGTCAAGCTTATGATAAATTTTTATTCAATAAAAATATTAAATAAGTACTTAAATTAAATT
Organism: Mucuna pruriens; assembly: GCA_025330945.1. Taxonomy (NCBI): domain Eukaryota; kingdom Viridiplantae; phylum Streptophyta; class Magnoliopsida; order Fabales; family Fabaceae; genus Mucuna; species Mucuna pruriens. The sequence continues at coordinate 6,578,034 of JAENHJ010000528.1, forward strand.
ATTTATTTAAACAAGTCCATCATTCATAAAGTAAGTGTAAATTTTAAGATAACGAGCGAAAATTTAAAAAAAAAAAAAGAAGAGGGAAAATAGTTTATTATGGATTGTTTGCCTAAAAAAATTTACAATTTTTTTTCATATTTTTAACATATAAAAAATATTATTAATATAAATATTAAGATAATTATTATAAAAATTAACTAACTATCCATTAATTATACTATAAAAGTCATATAAAAGAAAATTCTTTCATTTAGTATATACTCAAAAAAGGTATTAAATTATTTGTTTACATTTAAATATTATATAATAAATTACACATTTTTCGTTTCAGAGCACTAAAATTGGATTCTCTTTTTCTTATGTTTTTAAATGCATACTCTCCTTTCTTTAGAGATAATATAAGTTATATTTTAAAGAAATATATAAACAAACCTTCTAAAGGTAGTGAATAATTATGAAAGTATCTTTCAACTATATTTAATATTTTCTTAAAACTTATAGTTTAACTTATAATTAATTTTGAATACTTTATTATTGATTTTAGTATTTTAGAAGGTAAAATAAAGTTTCAAATACTTTTATTATCATGTTTGAAATTTTATCTCAAATGTTATAGAAATGATAGAAAATGTTCAAAACTAATTAATAATCATGTTCAGAAACACCATAAGAGGAAAAAAAATATCCCTACTTTATTTGAAATAGTTTATTTTGTCTTCAAAATAGTATACATGTAAAATTTACGATAAATTTACTATCTTCATGTAGTTTCACATTTCTTTTTAATTATCTCTTATATTTTTTTCACTTAAGTGATGCAAAAAATAATAACATACAGAAATTGAACGGCACAAAATAATTAGTTGAAAAAATACAAAAGAGTGTAAAACTACAAATGAATAAAGTATAATTTAACTGAAAAATATTTGTTAATATTTAAAAAATATTCTTATAATATAAATTAATTAGAATACACAATATAGAAAATTAAATTTTCACTCTTCAACTCTTTAAACTTGTATAAATTAAAAAAATCTCTTTTTTAAATGTGCATTTCACATGTTATCTTACCATTAGTGAAAAAAAAATTATTTTTTAATTATATAAATATATTCTTCTTTTATCTTTATTATATATTTAATCTCCTTATTAGCTTAACTCTTTTAATCTAGCATTTCTTATATTTATTTCTAAATTGAATTTCAATAATTATTTAAAAAAATTGTCAATAATTAAAAATAAGAATAAAATATATTTTTTCTTTCCTAAAATTTGATTAAACTTAATTTTAATCCCTATAATTTAAAAAATAATTTTAATCATTGTATTTATACTTTAGACTTGACCAAAAATGAAGTCCAGTATATTTTAGAAATACAAAGAACAAAACCACCATTTTAAAAAATAAAGGCCAAAATCAAATTTTTATAGATACTTAAAACATATTTTTTTCTTAAAAATAATTTTATATCACAATTTAAATTATTTATTATAAATTTAAAATACTTTCCTCCACCGTCCTTTTTATTAAATCCAATTAAATAATATACAAGAATTAAGAAATAATAAATTTAGTTAATAAAATTAAATTTGTCCTAAATTTATATTATTTTTTTAAATTATCTCTAACATTAAAATACGTTCTTTTTTTTCAAAAAAAATTCATTGGTACCACCGAACACTTAAATTAATTGGCACAAAGTTTTTTTTTTAACTCTGTTAATAATCTCATGTTCAAATTTTATGTATATAGTTGCATTATATTAAAAGTTATTTAGATGTTTAGGGTGTATTAATAAGTAAGATTTTATTTAAAATTATTCATTCCTCAGTTATTAATAAATTCAAGTCATTAAAAGTGCATAAGAAAATTCAATTTGCAATTTTTTAGTTATTCAAAGAGTATAAAGAAGATAATCTCTAGTCTTTTTTTTTATAGACAAATTGATGTTAATATTATGGTTGATTTAATAACACTTATTATAGATTAATTATTTCATTAATTAATTGTCTTTCTCACAATATAAACTTTTTTATTGCATTTTTCAAACTCATTATTTTTGTAACTTTTATATCCTCATTATGGTATAGGAAACTTGTACAATAGGACTTGAATATGTAATCTTTTGTGTGAACTTTTTATGCAAATTTCTTCTATGAATTTCTACAAAAAATTTTCTACAATTTTTGTTATAAATTTGGCAAAAACTATATTATTTCCTTAAATTTATTGAATTTTTTCTTTTACATATTCTCATTCAAATTTTATTCTGTAAAAACTTAAACGTTTCTTACAAAGTTTCCACAAATAAATTTTCTATTTTTTAATTCAATACCAAACAAGAATATAAAAGTAAAAAAAAAAAACAAAAAAAAACTTGAGAAGTGTTATTAATGAAGTAAAAAAGCATTATAATACTATAAAAGACAATTATTTAAATAGTCATTCAAATAATATCATTAAATCCTTAAAATCATCTAAAAAATCATATTATCAAAATTATTATATTTAATTTATACATTATAATCTTAATAAAGTAATAGTTTATTTGCTCAAAGAATATACTATGAATTTAAAGCAAAATTTTTCAAATAAATACTTAATATATATATTTTGTTTTTGATATTTATTTTTCATAAACTCTTTATAACTTGTCTTCTCTTGAGTCTTTTCTAGGAGCTTGAAAATATGTTTATTAAAGTTCTTTTTTCTTTTGAAAATGTGAATGTTGGTCCATTTAATACAATAATGAATGTTTTCACCAACTAATGACATAAAATATAATAAAGTAATATATTTATCTTCTTTTTTTACTAATTGGGTTGTGCAATAAATAAACTTTTCTTGATTCTTCTTACACAAACAAATTGTTATATTAATTCATTGCTTTGTGTGTTCATTTTTATCATTTTTACATATCTTTCAAGATATTAAAGTAGGTAGGCTATTTCCTTTTGTTTCTTTTGACTAAGATAAGTCAACTAAGCCTTTTTGGTACACTTTGTGTATAAAACTTTTTCATCAAACTATTATATACTAGAGAGACTTCTTAACTATCTTTTGACAAACAATATTTATAAAACACATCACAACCAATCTTGTCTCTTGGGATAATCTTAGAAGATATGTTAATATAAACAATATCAAGTATTTATCTAAAAGATATAGTCTTGTGTTTTTTTTTCTATTATCATTAAAATTAAAGATTAAATCATCTTAGACTTAATAATTATTGTATAATCAAATCCATCATAATAAAAAGCATTTTTCTAGTTTTTGAAAACTTTTCCTTTTTGCTATTGAGAAAAAAACTTTTGAAAATGTTTTGTTCTTATTTGTATTTTTGTTCTTATCTCTTTAGTTGACATCACAATTTAGTTTTTAGGGTGGAACACCTTACAATATAGAGAAAAAAGATACAAGGCACAACATAGCATATCATATAAGCCAATTTATTGCAGGAGGAACATCCATCACTTATTCCCTGGTCTTCTTTGAAGAAGACTATCATAGTCAACAAGATAAGATGAATGAACATCAAATAAATAATATTGGATTTCCCATTGTTAAGTTTGAATATATTCAAGATGTCAATAAGATGTAACTTAATGCAAAGTTAAGTTATATGATCACCTATGTCTTATCCAGATTTGAGTACAAAGACCATGCCAATTTGCTTGTTAAACAATATTGTGCTCTTCAAGATGAAGGAAGATAAAAATACTACTAATATGTTTGTAAGATTTCAAACAATTATTCATGGTTTAAAATCACCTAGGAAATAATACAGTATATTGAAGAATAACATGAAAATTTACTAGAGAATAAAAATAAAAATCACTACCATTCAAAAAAGGCTAAAAATTCTAGCTGATTCAAGGTGGATGAGATGGTAGGATCCTTAGTTATCCATTGATTTTGTCCCAACCATAGAACTAACACAAAGAAGGACAATTTTATTATTTAAAAGTTAGGAACTCTATGATAGATCAAGCTCATCCAGGTCAAAAAATGATTATACCTCCAAAATTAATAAGATTGAGAATGTAAGAGAGAAGAAATTAAAGATTTTGACATACTTAAAATTAAAAAAATTAGATCTAATTTTGAAATATTGAGTAATTTCAAATTGTCTTGATGTTTTATATGTATTTTTTAAATGTATATTTTTTGTAAATAGTATGTATTAATAATAAGCCTTTTTAACATAATGAATAATACTTTATATAATATTATTTTTTATTTATATTATTTCTTTTAATATATATATATATATATATGCAAAATATACCTTAAATTTATTTTATACTTCTTTAATTATATAATGATTAAAAAAAATTTGAAATGTGTATATTAAATGATGGGTTTAAAATTTAAAAATTAGATAGTGTATTTTAAAAATAGTTTTGAATTATGTTTCAGGATGTCTTGTTTTGATAGCTTATATATTTTAAAAATTAATATTTTAAAGTAACTATGTATTAAAAATAATACCTATTAACATGATAATATATATATATATATAATTTGTTTTAAATATACACTATAAATATATCTTAATTTTCTTTTATATTTCTTTAATGATTCTTAACACTAAAATTGATATATTATGTTAGTAAATTAAATTAACCCACTCTTACATTTTTATGAGTAATAGTAAGTAAAATTTAAATCTAAATAGATAATTGTATAAAAAATTCAACCTGAATAAAGATAAAATCATCTTAACTTGTTTGTTAAACACTCTTAACACAAATCTAAGTATATTAGAAAAATAAAAATGTAATTAAATCATTTTTTAAAATAAATTTATTAAAATAAGTTTACCATTTTATAAGATGCAAATTAGTACTTTGTATTAATTTCTTTTTCTATAAGAATCAATTTATAATATCTTATATATTAATTATTTTTTTACAAAAATATTTTTAATTATGGGTCATTTTTTAATCTCAATAAATAGTAAACGAAATATATTAATATTTTAGACTCTTTAAAAATATAACTTTGGTATATTAGAACCATTTTAAGAATCTTAATATGACTTTTCATATGTATAGACAATAAAAATCAAAAACAATAAATATATTAACAATAAAAGATTAAAAAAATTAAAATTAATGAAAATATTTATAAAATAAATAAAAATCATGTCTCATTAATATTAGATATAATTTTAAAAATATATAAATTTAAAACAAATTTAATATTAAAAAAACTAAATTTCTTAACCTTAATAAACTTGTTAATTAGATATTATAAATGAGAGTACAAGATAAATATGATTTGTAAGATTTTATCAACGAAATACCTTTAATTTTATGAAAAAATAAGTGATGTACTATTATCATAAATAATTTTACATAATCGTTAAATTACAATATATTATATATGATAAATTTGTCAATTTCTTTTATGGGTATCTTAAAAGTTATAATTCGTGACTAAACAATGAATAAAACTATTTTAAATCATCTATGCATGATCATTAAATTCTAATTTTATTTTTTATCTTAAATGTTTCAATTTTTTTAATTATTTAATAATCAGATATTGATAATGTAAAATAATTTTAGAATATTATTTAATAAAAAATTATTATTATAATTTAAAATATTTATTACAAAAATCAATTAATTTACCTGAAAATTTATAATTAAATAACAAGAGGGTAACTTATTTATCATTTTTATTTACAGTCGGAAACATCCATATAAACAGAGTTGGGGTTAGGTATGTAAAAGGAAGAATAAGAGCATTTAATTTGGCACGCGTCAATTTAATGACTTGGCCATATTTTAAAGCACAATATATAGTGCCTGTGTCGTGCATGGTCCCAGGCTGGATATTCGATAATTAAACACTGAAGACAAGGCATGGGCAAATCAATAGCTAGAAGCACTGGACCGCATTGATCTCGGTGTATCCTCCCACACCGTATCATCTGCACTCGAAGCAAAGCCAACTAAACTTTCTAATCTGGACCCTTTTAGTTTTCCCGGAAAATTCCCTCACGAGGAAAGGAAAAAGGAAAATCCGACGGAATGAAAGGAAAGAAGCGGTGAATCGGGAGGGATGGGGGCCTCGCTGTCGAACCTAGGAAGCAACGGTTCGACCGTCGCTCCGGGCCTCGGCGACATTCCGGAGAATTGCGTCGCTCGCGTTTTCCTGCATCTCACTCCGCCGGAGATTTGCAACCTCGCGCGTCTCAACCGAGCGTTTCGCGGTGCCGCCTCCGCCGATTCCTTGTGGAAAGCGAAGTTGCCTCGCAACTACCAAGATCTGCTCGATTTAATGCCTCCCGAGAGGCACCGGAATCTGTCAAAGAAGAACATATTCGCGCTGCTCTCTCGCCCGGTGCCGTTTGATGGCGGCAACAAGGTACGCTCTGTTTTTCTCTGAGTTTCGTGATTGATCGTGTGCTTTGCGTGGTTCGTTGATGGATGAAAGGTTTTGCAGGAAGTGTGGTTGGATAGGGTCACGGGAAGGGTTTGCATGTCGATTTCGGCGAAGGCGATGTCTATTACTGGAATTGATGATCGCAGATACTGGACTTGGGTTCCTACTGAAGAATCTAGGTTAGATTCTCGAAGCCTGTAATTTACTTTGAATTATGTTTTTAAGTTTTTATGGTGTCAGATTAGGTAAGTTGTGAGTGCATGTTCTTTTTTCGTTCTTAAAATGATGTGAGAACTTAGGGCCTGCAAGCTTTAGAGAAATCATGATTGTACTGATATTTGAGGTTGAAGTTTTAAAAACCTGAGCTACATGCTTCTACTTAGCATTGTAAGATGGCAGGCTTCTCTGGATTATTGGATGTTGCTTGTATCCTTGTGTGAGGCCTTAATTGGTATATACTAGAAGAAGCTACATGATTGTACTGATAGTTTGTGCATGATTGCTGGACTAGAATTTGACAAAAAGAAATGGATCGAACCTTGGTAGAAACTGGATCGGATTGTAGATAAAGATGATCTTTATTAATGGAACACAGTGTTACACTCAAGGAATTCGGGAGAACTCCAAAGACTTCCCCCCAATCCAAAGACAACTCCTTTCCCTCTCAACCCCTCTTATTTATAGGCAACTCTAACTAACTAATTAACTAACTAACCTATAATAACAAACTGCTACCTAACAACCATAATGCAATGGTGGGGAGTTTTGGCAAGTAGATAGGTTGTGGGAATCAAAGGTGTAGAGTGCTGCACATGTCCATGGAATGCTTTCAGATTCATTTGTTTTGCTTCCAATTATTCAAATTTGTTGTTCTTCTAGAAAAGTGGTGTGTTTGTTTTGTTGTTGTAATGTTTTTACATGCTACTTTATCAAGTGTATGATGCAGGTGGCCTTATTAAGAGTTCTGAACACAATTTGTAAGTCAAAATGTGTTTTGGTATCATGAAAAGCAATGATAAGATTATAATTTTGGTTTTCCAAGATTAGTCAATGAATGGGGTAGTTTGGTGAGATAGTGTATTTTGACTGTTTACCTTTTTATGCGATCCTTAGATCAATTATGTATGCTTTTGCAAATTGTGGAGAAAGGTAAAGAGGAAGGAACAGTAACTTACCTTTGCTTCAAGTAAAAGTATGGGAAGTCAGTGATTTTGTATGACTTCAGTTTCTATAGAAGTCATCATCAGCATACATATTGATAGATTGTGTTATTTTCCTTACAAAGTCATATTAATCGTCTTTAAAAGTAAAGCTTCTTGCCATTGCTGGCACTTAACTGTCTAAACCTTGCTCCAGGAAACATCCCCTTTGATTTATTTGAAGGATATGTGCTTTTCAGTGTCCTTAAATACTGAGTATGGATGGATAAATCTATCAAACTTTATGGGCATTCCAAGATATGGATTTTCTTCCAATCAAGTGAAAATCTTCATGTCTTATCTTAGTATATCATCATCAGCATACATATTCATAGATCATGTTATTTTCCTTTCAAAGTCATAGGTCTTTAAAAGTAAAAGTTTTTTGCAATTTCTGGCACTTAACTGCTTAATCCATGCTACAGGAAACACCCCCTTTGATTTATTTGAAGGATGTGCTTTTTCAGTTTCCTTTAAATAATGAGTATGGATGGATAGATCTATCAAACTTTAGGGGCCTTCCAAGATACATTTTTTCTTTTAATCAAGTGAAAATCTTCACATTTAAATCTTAGTATATTGACTTAGAATGTAGATGATCATCAATGAGGCTAAGATACCAAGCTAAATGTAATTCATGTAAAATAAAACAATCATATATCTGTCTCTGGCTTGGAATTTTTTGGTGTAAAATCCTACCCAGGAAAGGAATTACTAATATTTGAAAATCTCCATGTTGCTTGTGTTGGCTTACCGAATTTTCAGTTCAGTTCACACATGAAAGCTACTTCTTTTATATGGTCTAGAGTCTCAATATCAACTGCTTGTACTCACAGTTCTATAAATATATATATATATATATATATATATATATATATATATATATTTACAAAACCTTGTCTTAATGAATTTCACAAGTCTGCTTATATGTTTGAGTGGTCATTATACATCTTGTTCTGTTGGAGCTTTCATGGATGAAATCTTGAAAAGCTTTGTCTGGATTCAGTACTCTATGATTTATATTGTAACTTCCAAACTACCTATTTGTTAAATGGGTTCCACCAAGTGCCCTTAAGGCATTGGTTAAAGAATCAATAGATAGAAAGTTTTTATTGAAAATTACGTTTGAGTTGCATTGGAAATCATGAGGGAGTGTAGGGGTGTGCAAAAAATTCAAACCGAACTGATTCAAAAAATCGAACCGTTTTGGAGAAAAATCCAAACCGAACCACTTTCTAAAGCGATTCAGTTCATTTGAAAAAAAAAAAAACTATACATGAGTAAAAAATGGATAACCAAACCGAACCGCTCCAAACTGATCCAAAAAAAACCAAACCATTTTCTAAAAGTGGTTCAGTTAACCGAACTGTTTTTAGAAAGTCGTTCAGTTCGTTTTTTTTTAAAAAAAGGATTTGCACAGCCCTAACTGGGAGTGTACTGGTACACTTCTCAATAAAAAATTTTCCATTTTTTGATTCCTTGTTAAATATGCCTTGAATTCTCAATCTAAGATACAACTACCTAAATTCTATTAATCTAACATCAAGTTATAATTTGTGCAAATGATTTATCTGTTACAGTTTCGTTGTTGTCTGATTGGCTTGTCTGGTATGCTTTGATTGCTTTATGATTGTCTTTTTAGAAAGTGGAACTGTAAACATTTTCTTTTTCATTGTCTGTGTCCTGCCTGATCATTTTTCCAGTTTATGAATGATGATTCTGAGGTTGAAGAAATAGGAAAATATTTCTGTTGTCATGTGCATTAGATTCAAATATAAGCTTATTTATTTTGTATTGATTGGTTTAACTTTCTTGATGCTCTGTGGCCTGTGAATACCTCTTTTACAAGTTGCAATCCTCATTTGTAGTGAGTGTGTTAAATTGGGGGGGTGCTTCTTTGTTCAATTTTGAATTTAATTATGTAAAAAATTTTCAAGAATTTCATGAAACTGCTAATTGGATCAAATGATCAATCTGAGAGTAGCCCCTCCCTCCAGAAAAAGGAGGAAAAAAGCTGGCCACCCAAACCAAATGACAGTGAGCTTAAATGAGTTACTTGGCTTGTACTTTTATTTGGCCCAAATGTTAGTAAAGCTATCTATGGCATGATTATAGAGTACGGACTACTTGGCAGCCCTATTACTATATTGTCCTGTGCAGGCAGCCAGGCAAGGCATCCTCAGCTAAATTCTAACATTCTTTTGGGGAGGGGGGGAGTGCTCTTTGTAAGAAAGCATTTTGATATTTGCATGTTAAATTTCTCTACTTACATTTACATGCCTTAATGTGAATGAAGGACAGAGGGGCTAATAAAAAAGGCTAAGTGATGTGTTGTAGTGTGCAGCCATTGTGATGTCGGCTCTTAGCAGGTTGAGATCCAACCTTGGCTAGAGATATGACTAATGTAGTATTTATAAAGTTTGGGTAGTCCTCGTCTTACAAGTTAATTTTGTAGGAGTTAAATTATGCTTTATGCTTAAATTCTAAGATAGTATCAGATTTTATTCTAGATTCATTGTGGCCCACCTGCATTGCTATGCTCCAAGCCTATAGCTGTAGGCGTGAGAGTGTGTTGGAAATCCATCTTATTTCCAGTCACCCCTAGCCCGCCTTAATTATGCCAACTTTCTGCTTATACTTGTGCTTCTTTCTGCAAATTGTAGCACCCTTAAGCTTGATGCTGAAGCTTCTTTGTTTAATCGGTCAGCTATTTTTCTAAGTATTGCATTACACTTGTGTTATTTGTTCATTTCAGGTTCAACACTGTAGCATATTTGCAGCAAATATGGTGGTTTGAAGTGGATGGGGAGGTTAGCTTCCCATTTCCTGCTGATATTTATACTCTCTCCTTTAGGCTTCACCTTGGACGATTTTTCAAGAGGCTTGGTCGACGAGTGTGCAATTATGAACACACCCATGGTTGGGATATAAAACCAGTGAGATTTGAGTTGTCAACCATGGATGGTCAGCAAGCATCATTTGAGTGCTGCTTGGATGAAACTGAACATGATGATAATCACAAGCGCGGACATTGGGTAGATTACAAGGTGGGTGAGTTTATTGTCCGTGGATCAGAACCTACAACTAAAGTTAGATTCTCCATGAAACAGATTGATTGTACACACTCTAAAGGTGGGCTTTGTGTAGATTCTGTATTTATTATACCTAGTGATTTGAGAGAGCGCATGAGAAGCGGCATTCTGAGATAACCACACGCAATAGGAATTTTTTTATTTTTCAATTTTTTGGTAGTTGGTACGCGTGCTCTTTTGTTTGTGTAATCACCGTCTGTGTTTTAGTCATTTCCATGTTTTATACCTTTGTCAGATGAGATGGAACAGGAAAACAACTTCGCTAACACTTGCTTTGGCTGGTCGTGCCCTTCTGGAACTTAATTGTGATGCTGTAGTAGATTTTCCTCACCTGATATTATTGTGCCTTCCATCAGGTATTGACACAATTTTTGAATAGTATGCTTGGAAAATTTAGGCGTACCTTCATTTCAAGCGCAATATTAAGTAGCAGAGCTCATGTTTTACTAATTGCCTTTATAACAATTCACAAGTAAATGTTATACTCGTTTTCTCAGCACTTGGCTGATTTTTTGTTAAATCTTGTGTTGCATAGTAGTGATTTCTTTTGCATGACTACACATTTAAAATTTGATAGAACAATAGAAGAAAATGCCTGTGTTTCTGAATCGATCTTTTAGTGTTAAAAAGTTGTTTTCCATTATTTTCCTTTTGCATGCAACCCACACAAATAATTGAGGGTTTAGGACAGATTTGGAATTTCAAATGAATAAAAGACTTTTCACGTATACCTTGTGAGCAAAACAGAAACACAGCTACAAGTTATCGAATGTGCGATTCGGCAAATCTTATCCAAATAAGAACAAATTAATCATCCAGAAATAAATTGAAATGTCTATAATCTCCGTTGAACTCATCGAGAAGCTTCCCTTGAACATTGTCTCGCCTCGCCACCAAAAACATATCTCGCAATCAACAATAGTCGTAATTGCAATTTGAAATCAGAAATTGCAATAGAAATAAGTTTCGACCGATTTGGATTTTTTTTTGTTTGGCAGAAAAATAAAAGGGGAAGTGAACAATTTGAATACTCATAAAGATGCAGCAGAACAATGCGATGGTAAAGGTCATATGGATTTTCTCGAGAAAATAGAATAAAAAATTAAAAAAAGCAGCAGCAAAGAACAGGTAGTATCGTGCTGATATTATGTTAGTAAACAAGACTTAGAAGATGGTCAAGAGAAAAGAATAAATTATATTCAATGAAAAATACAAGATTTAGAAGAGGATAGAGAGAAAATAATAAATTGTATTCAATTGAAAAATAGGTAAGATTTGTAAAACTAAGTAAGATTTATATATTAAGTCATATAAAATGACTTATATAAAGAGTAAATAAGTAACTAATTATAATTAACTAATAATTATCTATTAACTAATTTTTAACTAATTACATCTCTAATAGTTAGAATTAAACAGTTTTTATTGAAGTTTTTGGCATAATCATTGGTACGTTTGTTTTATAAGCTTTCTCCTGTAATCAACGAACAATAACTCTGTTGCTAGTTTTTTTCAGAAATTTCAGTTCTAATCGGGACCGTCTATCACAAAAACAAAAACCAAAAACAAAGACAGTCATAATGGGACAAATCTGACAGACCGGCCCGATTAACCCAATATTCTTATAGCCTGCAAGCTCAAAAAAAAAAAAATCAATTATTAATTTATTAAAATTATTATTTTTATCTTGAATGTTTATTGAAATGTCAAATATATATAGTTTAAGTAATAATTAAATATTGATATACGAATTAATTTAAGTCTTTGAATATAAATTAATTAAACAAACTATTTATAGTTAATACTTTAAAATTGTATAATCTATATGAAAGAAAATTTTATTAATATGGACTATTTCAAGTAGATACAAATATAACCACTCTATTTCTCCTATAACTAGTGATGAATATTGATTGCTTTTTTATTTTATTTATTACGTTTTAATCAATTGTGATGATAAAAATAAATAAAAATGAATGCAGTTCATTAATTATAGGAATTACAGTCTCATTTCTTCAAAAATGTGAATTATACTACTCTTTCCAATATTCTCTTCTAATAAATTTGAATATATCACACTTCATGTTAATATCAAAATATGTGATACTACTATTCTAGATTTGCACCTTACTCTATGATATATATATATATATATTTATCTCTTAATTTATACCATATTATTTCAAATAAATTATTATGAATTTTGTTAAATTTAATTATATATATATCAAAATATTTATTTTTAAATATTACTTTCATAAAATATATTGTAAAGTAATAAAGTTAGAAAATAATATATATATTAAATTAATTTTATTAATGTAGTATTTAAATATATATATACAAGAAAAATGTTTTTTAGCGACCGATTTTCACGGTGGCTAAATAGAAACAGAATTAGCGACAGAACAGAATTTTTTTAAAAAAATTAGCGACCGAAAAATATTTAAAAATTAAAAAATATATATTAGCGACGGAAATAGCGACCGAATTTCAGAAAATATAAAATACATTAGCGACCGAAATGAAAATCATTTAAAAATAAAAAGAAATTATTAGCGACCGAACTTTGTAAAAGTTAAAATATTAAAAACACATTAGCGACGGAATTAGAGACCGACGTTTACAAATTAAAAAAAAAAAATTTATTAGCGACGGAATTTGTAAAATATAACAAGTAACAAATTAAATAAATGTAGCGACGGCTTTAGCGATAAAAAAGAAATTATTAGCGACGGAATTAGAGACCGAAATTCTAAAAATAAAAAAAGAAAAATTAAAAAAAAACTTAGCCACCGATTTAGCGACCGACGTTTAAAAATAAAATTAATTAAATAAAAACGTTTATTAGCGACTTAGCGACGGACTTTGTAAAATTTTAAAAATAAGAAATAAATAAATTTAGCGACCGAAAATAAAAAAGCATAAAAAATAAAAGAAATTATTAGCGACGGAATTAGCGACCGAAAATTAAACGAAAAAATAAAAAAATTAGCGATGGACTTAGCGACCGATTTTCAAAAATTCGAACAAAAATTTTTCCTCCTATTTTTTCGTCTCTTTTTCCTTCTCCCTCCTTTATTTAAATACACCTCCTCTCCTTCCCATTACTCTCTCCTCTCATTCCCTCCTCTCCTTCTCCGTCGCCGCAACTGCCACCACCATCGTCACCACCACCGCCGCCTCTCCCTTCCTTTCTCTACCGAATTAGCCACCGAATTATTTAAAATAAAAAATCAAATGGCCACCGAATTATTTAAAAAAAAATTAAATAACCATCGAATTAGCGACAGATTTTTTAATATATAAATAAGTAAAAATAAAAAAAGTCATCGAATTATTTTAATAATATAAAATAACCACCGTTAGCGACCAAATTTTAAATATAATTAGCCACCGATTGCGTTTTGGTGGCAAAAGGTTTAGCGATTGACTTTTCGCAACGGAATAGTATCGATCGCTAATGCCATTGCTAAACCATTTTGCGACGAAAATGTTATGTTACTGACCGATTTTTCAGCTTTAGCGACCGATATTTGCAGTCGCTAAAAATGAATTTTTTTGTAGTGATATATATATATATATATATATAAATTGATATTTCTCTCTCTCAAGAAAATGATATTTATTTTATATAGTATTAATTGATATATTTATTAAACGTAATATATAATTAATTTTAATAATGTTATCAAATATTATATTTATGAAATATAATATATTTATTTAATTTAATAAATGTAATGATAATATATGTATGTTAAATAAAACATAATTATTAAAATTTTTAATATTTACATATATTAAAAATATAATTTATAAAACATATTTTAAAATATAAATTTAAATTATATTAATATAATATATATAAATTGATACGAATGTATATATAATAATTTATCTCATAATTTCTATTCTTAACTATTATTTTAATAATTTTTATTTATTTTAAATTTAATTATATAATTAAAATGTTATTGAGTGAACAAAGAATAACTTAGTAATTAAAATTATTTTAATATATATTTCAATTAAAAATATATTTTAAAAAATATTCTTTAATAGTGTTGTTAAATTAAATGAACTAGATTATATGATTTAAAAGGAGAATTTAGTATAATTTTCATATGTCAAAGAGTATAATTTACTCTTAATTATATATATTATGTTGGTTAACTTATAATTCTACGTATATATTATTCCACTTCATTATCATAATTTTATTGTTCATTTAACATCTGAAAATATTTTTAGAATTAAAATTATAATTTTACAACAATTTTATGAAATTACAAAATTCACTAATTTGACCTATTAATTTTCAATTCTTAACCAACATCGTAATAGTTGAATGTTTTAATTAAAGGCTTAATTTTTTTTTTAAATGATATGTCACATGGGACTTCATGACTAGGATCAGCCTAGTTGTGATGAGGTTTGTTAGTATACACAAGATTATAGGTTTCGAAATTTACTGTTGCCAGTGTATTTTTTATTTTATAAAAAATAAATTAGGCATCACCTTAAATAAACTTAATACATTTCCTAAATTTACGGACTAAATCTAGACTATTTATCTAAAACGGATTTTTTTTATTGCCTAATTTGGTCTTTTTCAAAAAAAAAATATTTAACTTAATTAAAGTTTACCATATAGTAAGATGTTTTAAAGCAACAAATTTAATTTATGTCAAAACAAGTATATAATATCAAAACATGAAATTTAATATTATAACAATATTAACAAAAATAATAAATAATGTTAACTTAAATAGGTTAATATGTTGAGCTTTAAAATGTTTATTAAATGGTTTAAATTAAAAAATTTTAATTAAATAAAAATTTCAGGAAAAAAAATGCATTAGAATATAAGATTCGAACTAGTTAGCAGCTACCTAACGTACCAGCACAAAGTGCTGAAGTCAGAAAGACTTTCGCAGTTTCATTGCATGGCAGTAAAAGTAGGAAGAAGCAGGAAAATAAATTGAAAATCATACTGAACCTGTGTTTTCGGTCAGGCCAGAGAAACGAACAGATACATTGTGGGAAAGGAGGGGAAGACAAGGACAAGGACAAGGAACTTAATTAAGGTTCTCTTTTCTTATGTCAGCGTTATTTTAAACTTCAATTTTCTTTGAGTAATGTCGATTGTCGGTTGCCGTGCCTTTCTAAATATTTTTTTTTTAATGTGTAATATTACTAATACTATTAGACATTAGTGGTTGGAACTTAATGTAGGATCATCTACGAATATATAATAGTATAACTATAGGATGATCTAGCACTATGGTATTTGGATAAGTACCCACGCAGTGGTCCATGACCATGTTCGGCGCCGATTACGTAGAGTCACATATAGTTGTTACCTTTTGCTTCTGTTTCAGTTTTTCAGAACCATACATATATATATATATATATATTTCTTAGGCCAGCTAGGTAGTGAGTTATTTATATCACTTATATGTGGTAGCTAGGGTTAGTGACGTAGTTTTAGAAATTCTTCTCAGTGAAACATTTTACTACTGAATAAATAAAGTTCACTTGCATTTACAATATTATATATCCAACGCGTTCATGAGGACCACATACAGATCTCAAAGCCAAGGTCAAAGGAAAATTATGTACGTCGATCTTAAGGGAGCAGATTAATATATACTTTAATTCATTGATTCAAATCTCTTCTGCGTAAGTAGCTAGCTATTCAAATGTGTGTCATGGCCATCTTCTTCTGGCAAACACACGTACGTATATAGGACCACTCTCAACATGTCCAAGAAGCTCTCTCTAGTCTCTACCTATCTTCTAGGTATACCTAGGTTTTTATGGTTTTGCAGTTTCTTAATTAATTACATCACTCAGGCTTAGCTTTGATTATTTAAATGTTAATTAATTTCTTCCGTTGGCAGTTACTTACAAATATATTATTTGTTCAAGGAACTAAAATATATAAAAATATTTTTTGTTAAAACAATCATTACATTAATAATACAAAAATCGTTTATTATATTAAAATATTTTATTTTGTTATTCTTTATATAATTAGAAAAATGATTTGTTTAATATATCTTTTGCCATTAGGCTTTGTCATAATTAATAAGCTTCACAAGGTGGGGTTCGAGTTAAGTTCTAACCAGATATGTTAAGTTGGAGTAAGTATATTTGGTGAAGTATACTAAGCAGTTGGGTTTTGGCAAAGCTTTGGTGGAGGACTCATTTTGATTTTGGATGGTACTCATTAATTGCCCACAAGCTCACAACAAAATAATAACCGCCAACCACCTCCTTATTCAATAGTGACCGGAAAATTTAACTTTCGAACTATCTTCATATATACAACGTAATGCTTAATGAACGTATGACAAATTGTATATGTTCGATATTTTTATACAATTTTTTATTTAATAAAGAGAGGGATAAGGAGAGAAGACAGGTACATATAAGATAAATGATTAATGTGATAAAGAAGAAAGATAGAAAAAGAAATGTTACAAAATAAAGTTGTAGAAAAATATTTTATGAATATCTAACTCATCGATGTGTAACCTTATAGCAACAAGAGATTCTTTATCATTAGACATAAATTATATCAGCGCTATATAGTATTAAAATGAGAGATATTGATGACAGGGAGAATTATAAGACCCCTTCGTTTATATCTACCAATGCTCAACTATTCAAGTCAACTTCAATTCAATGCAATCCATATATAGTAACAAAAGATTATTTACCATCAAATGTGTAGTTATAATCTTAAAAATCTAATCAAAGTGAGAGACACATATCTTGTACATGTAGTGCATCAATATTAATGAATAAATAACTCAATTAAATATTTATATATTTGTTATTTTTTTACCAAATTTAAATTTATTTATAAACTTGTCTGTGAAATTTATTAAAATAAATAAAAAAAAACATATAAAAATAGTCATAAACCATTTGTATAAGTCTCGAAAGTATATTTCCAAACATTTCATGAATGGACAAATAGTAAACATTTGATATACAGAGCAAAAAGATTAAAGGTTAAACACAAATTCTGTTTCTTTTCTTAGTTTTATAGTATAGAAATCTCTATACTTGTAAACTTCCACTTTAGAGTTATATATTACAATAGTGTCATAATAAAAAATGGTGTTATACTAATTCATAAATTTTTTTTAATAATACTTTTTTCAACATTATTTTTTTTTCTCTTTATCCTTTTTTTATCTCACGTTCTTGCCATTTCTCTCTTTATTGTGTAAGTCTGTGTACGAACTATATATACAAATACTGAAATACTGAAATACAGTTTCTCTAAATAAAAAGATGGGTTGATACTCTAGGCCGAGAATAGTGGCCTTCAAACTCTTATAGCTTCTGTCAATCACTTGTAACTAAGTTGACATTTTAACCCTACTCTAAGGCATTCATTCTCATACTAGGAACCCATCAAATAAGCAGCAATAACGTGTACGGAAAATGCCATATTCAAATTAAAATATCCTATTCATACGCCACTTGCATGCCTTCTCCCTATATACATGACAATATTTTCCGTACACACAATACGCAACAAAATCGTTTCTCTTTGATTTAGCAGATAAAACAAGCGAAGATCAACAGAGAATGGAAAAAGATAAATAGAAAAATGTTTTCTAATCCAATTGAACAATGAAACATGAAAATCTTCACGTATTTTTACTTCTTTCTGTTTTCTCTTTCTTTTCAATTAAGCGTTAAGGTATTAGTATCTACTATTTTTTTTAAGATGTAATAAGTAATATAGTATGAAAAAGAAAAAAAGGATAAAGAAGAAAGTAGTGGAAGAAATCTCTAATGCAATTTCATATTGAGAATTAAGTGTGAAATTTATAAGAGTAAATATTTACACATAAATTAATAATAGATAAATTTAATACAATCCTACATGTGAGAATTACCTCTATGTATTTTATTCACGTTATATAACTGGCAAGTAAAAATAAAAAAAGTGAATGAAGGTAATGATGAAAATAAAAACGGTAAAGAAGAGTTTCGTGCAGGTGTTGGTGGAGTAATTAATAGCAGTCTACGTTGGCATTTGAAACTTGGATCTTACGCCAGCGTTTAATTATTTGTTTGGCCGTACCTGTACGTCAGAACTGAGGCTTTCCCTATTGAAAAGTATGTAGCGTTGTTATCATGGTGCATGAATCATTAATAAATTAAGAAACGAATTACACCAACTCCAATTGATGATGACGAGTTGGATTCTATTCCACAATGACCTTTGTTTTAATTCATCATTTCTAGCTCAAAGAAAATTAAGGAGTTCCCTTGCTCTCAGTTTTTTGTCTAGTAAGTACTTCAAAAGTCCAAACACACGCAGTCCTATAACTCAAAAATAGGTACATCAAATTTTGTCAAACCAAGGCAAGGGAACCTAGATCCCAATTTTATGCTCCGACACAAGAAGGAGTGCAAGTAAGATAGTATGTATCAACTGTCTTCTCTGCAATAACACTGCACGAGATCATATAATTAAGGTGAAAGGGAAATAATTGCTTCAATATGAACAGAAGATGACCCCAAGTTCTGTTTTCTTTACCGTCCTTTACTTGTCTTTTAATGGTGTTGCAGAGGTTATGGCAGCTTCTCTGTTATCCTCGGTGTTGCAATTTTGGAACTCCTTCGACTTGTTTTGCCCATGGAAAATCCCTTTCTACATTATTCTCTGCATCAATTTACCATGTCTCACACAAAATATTGATGTTATTTTGTTTATTTGAATAAGAAAAAAGATAAAAAAAAAGTATGTGTTGGTTATTATGGAATGCATATTTTTTGTGTCTTGTTAAAAATGATGTTAAAACGTCATCATTCATTAATATTAAATTAATTACCTAATTTCTAATTAAGGTAATTAATTAAATAAACAAGTTCATCTAACATTTATTATTCATTTAATTTATCCATTGACTAATAACTAAGATGTCGTTAACTGTCTAAAAATATCAATGTACAAATAATAGAACTGTTTGCAAAATATCCGAATGGTTGATTTTGGCAATGCCATGCCTTTGTTTTTGTGATATATTATAGACATTAAACAATTAATAAAAGAACATGACATAAAATATGTTTGATTACTGAGTAATAACAATTTAAAATTGTACTAAATTTATATAAATTGTGATAAGTTTGAAAACTATTTTCTCTTTTTTAATCTCAATGTCTTTGATCAAATTAAACAGTCAAGTACTAGCACTTTATAATATTTTTTATAATTTATTTTTTTTAATTTCTTTCTATCACATAATTTTCTTAGTTATCACTTATTGTTTTTATTTTTTAAATTATAAGAATTTCTGTATAAATTGTGTGAGAGGAACATTTTTCTTATTATTTCTATCTAAGAATTATGGTAAAAAAATGGTGCAAGAGTAAGATTTTTCTAAACGGCTAGCATGAAGGCTACTTCAGTGGCCAACTTAACATACGGTTTCCCCTTTTCACACCTTGTCCTGACAGCACGGTCCCTTCTACAGTCTCCACCTTGACACAAAACTTTGTTGCTGCCAAAAGAAATTAAAGAAAGAAGAAGCTCATACTTACAATTCACAAATGTCACACTAACCTTCTATGGGTGCGTATAGCACTCACTAAAGCCTAGCTAGGATAGGTACAAGTCTATGTTATATCTTTGTTAATTAAATATAACTTTGATTTTAGAAGTAATTAATTAATGAAATAAATGCTCTTTATGTTATATTGATAATTAACTTCTCTAAAATAAATTTATTAGATCAGAAGCAATGAATAATTTCAGATCTCTGATTAACTAGCACCCAAAAAGAGAAAGGAATGTAGAGAGCCTTTGCCCTCTCATAATAACAAGTCAGAACTCAGAACCACAGTGCCACACCTCACTGACTTAGCTAAACTCGCTACACACCTTTTCTATCTTCTGTCTGCCTATGTGGTCCACATCCATCCCAACCGGTCAGGCCATATAAGATACACCAATTTCTTCATATGGAATTGAAAGGAAGAGATCTACACAAAAAAGTGGAAACAGACATGGATTGGCATCAGAGAACAAAACTACCCCTTGTTCCTCAACCAGAGTCCTCCTTAAGCTTCTTCTACAACTATGACAACAACGTTCCATATCCAGGTAAAAGAACAAGAAAACACTACTCTTGGAAAGAATATATCTTTATCCTTGAATGTCAAGTTGCATTTCTTTTTTACTCCTCATGGTTTACGATCTTCAAATGCAATTAGCTTCTACAAATACGTGTGTGCGTGTGTGAATCAGTGAGTATGGTTTCCAAAGCAATCGGCCTAGCTATAATTTGGCAACCACTTCAATTTATGGTAAGTTGCTGTAATCAGCTAGGACAACAACTAAAAAATCAATCTTAAAATCACTTGATAGACTAAATGCTTGTTATGATTTTATTACTTTTGAAGGAATAATATTTTATATTTTCAAAGTTGCTATATGTTATTTTAATGCTAAAATAAGTTATAACCCTAGCTCGCCGACATGCTTTCATTCATGTATTAGAGACTGAATTTTCTAACCTAACCCTATGAGTTACACATGTTAAGCAGTGGAAGTGAAACAAGCGACATTGACTGAGACAGGACAAAGGTCGGTTCCGGCAATGGACAACGGAAACAAAGAGAAGAAGAAGCGATTAACAAGTAACCAGATAGAGTTATTGGAGAGGAGTTTCCAAGAGGAGATAAAGTTGGATCCTGAAAGGAAGACGAAGCTTTCGAGGGAGCTAGGCCTCCAGCCTCGCCAAATTGCTGTTTGGTTCCAAAATAGACGTACAAGGTGGAAGGCCAAGCATCTTGAGCACTTGTATGATGTGCTTAAACACCAATATGATGTCATCTCCAACGAAAAACAGAAGCTTCAAGAAGAGGTACTTTCCCACTTCACACATATCCTTGTGTCTCTCCATATGGGTTTTGCCTTTCACAATTCAAATATATCTTCAATTCAAGTTTGAATATAGTGATCGTCTTCATCATGCCGAACAAATTAATAATATGATTTTCATCTTTATGATTAGGGTTAAATTTTGATTAGGTCACGTATGTGAAAGATGATAGAGCAAAAAAAACGTGTAATTAACATTTTTCTTACCAAAATTATTGTTCACAAATTTCAATTTTATTATTTACACATTCAACCACAAATAAACATGTATAATCAACATGATTTTTAATTAGTGGAAAGTATAACATATTCACCATGCATTCCCATTAAAGTATATGTATAAAAAAACATTGATTGCTCTTTGGCTTTTGCCTGTCTTTAACAAAAGATGGACCTAGTTAATTATTCCCTGAATTGGTTGATTCCTATAGTTATATGTGTGTTGTGAGCAGGTTATGAAGTTGAAGGCAATGCTAAGTAGAGAACAAGGTTTTGGGACGCAAACATTTGGCGGTTATACAGAAATATCTGGGGAAGAAACAGTAGAAAGCACGTCGGAGGGTCTAAGGGGATCCAACAAGCCACGGGGAAAGAGTAACATTGAACAAGTTGCAGCAGATCAGGGCTATTGTTCTTTCACTGTGGAGGATTATAGCACAGTTTCACTGCCTCACTGCCACTGGCCTGTTGTGCCTTTTTAGTTATTATCCCTAATTAATCTTCCACAAGTTTGAACTCTATATATGACTCAGCTTAATTAATATTAATTATATTATAGTGTTCTAGCTTGAATTAAAGATGATGATAACCTTTTCTGAACTGACATTAGGATCCATGCAGACCGGTCGGGATGGTAGTTAATAATTATGACTCATAAAACAACTATTGAGGGCATGCATAATTTAACTTGTAGTTTCAATTAATTGACTTGCATAAAGTCTTATCACGGAGTACTAGCTACTTCTAGATAAGAAGAGGACAATTGCACTCTATCTTTTTACACTTTTCATCATACCACGTAGTTTAGAGTCACGAAGTATAATGCACAGAAATGTTAATTTTTTTCTTAATTTATAAAAAAAAAGTATAAAAATAATGTAACAAAAATTCGGTGCAAGTAACATTGTTATGGATACAAGTAATTAATTTTTATTAGTAAGAATTTGATTTTAATCATTATTATTAATGTGATAATGGTATAAAAAGGTTATGAGCATGAATCTAATTTTATTAGAGTTAATATTTTGTGTTTTATACTTTTATCTTTTATAATTATTTAAAATAATTTAATTCTTAAGTTTTTTATTTTTCAGAAGTTTTTATTTTTTATATTATTTGAATTAAAATTTAATTAATAACTTAATATATAACTTATTTTACAATATATTAGTAAGTTAAATTTTCAGAAAATGTTTAGCAGGTTCTTCACGGGTTTATTTGAACGTAACAAAATGTAACAGGAATGAAGTTGTGTTTAAATTCTACCTCCGTTGCCATAATGATGAAACTGAAAGTTAATACTTAGTTCTAGTATGTTATCTGCTTCTATATTTATAATGTGTTCATATCCTTGCATGGTAGTATCATCCTAGTTCATAAGTAAATCATAAGCAATCCAGGTTGTTTTTCTTATTTCCAAATGGATAAACGGTAATAATATTTATGTTTTCAACCTCATTAACTTGGCCCTTCATTAATCACTTCACCCATCATTGATAAAGTCAAATTGAAATATTTAGACATGGTTGAGTAACTGTTTATTTAAATCTGACGCATGTATAGTCTTATTATGTTTCAAGTGTCTTGTGTGGGTCTGCTATTGGTTGAGATAATGTCTATCCCGAAATTTCGACCTATCTCGGTGGTGTAAGTCCGGTATAAAGTTTACTAAAATTTAATATTATATCAGATATTATATTGCATAACCTCAATAAGATATTATAATAAA
Source organism: Mucuna pruriens (assembly GCA_025330945.1). NCBI lineage: Eukaryota > Viridiplantae > Streptophyta > Magnoliopsida > Fabales > Fabaceae > Mucuna > Mucuna pruriens. The sequence continues at coordinate 6,601,597 of JAENHJ010000528.1, forward strand.
TTACATAGTAAGGCATAAAAGTTAAAAAAAACTTGAATATATATATATATAGTTCATGCAACTATATTTAGTTTTTATTATAGTAAATTTCATTAATTTATTATTAATAAAATGAATAGTATTAATTAAAATAATAAAAATTTATTTTAAATTAAGATAATTAGATTGATTTAAGTATACAATTCAATTAAGTTATATTTATTATTTTATATAAATAAAATAAATATACATAATTTACTTTTATAATTTTTTTAATTGGAAGTAATATTTATGTAACTTATATCAATTATTATTCCATCAAATAATTTTATATAAAATATGAATTTTATTAAACTATTGAATCATAACTTTATATTATATAAATTATATATACAAATTTTATATTAATTCAAAATATATATATATATATATATATATATATATATATATATATATATATATATATATATATAATTTACTTAGACGTATATAATTTAATTTTAATATATTATTTGATATTATTTTTATATTTTAATTCATTAATTTTAATTTATTATAATATAATTTATTTTCAATATATTATATTTCAACTTACTATTGTCTTTTAAAGATAAAATTTTACTTGAGATATATTAAATAAATAATATAATCATAATAAATTAAAATCAATGAATTAAAATATAAAATAACATCAAAATAATATATTAAAATTAAGTTATAGACTCGTAATGGAATTATATTTTTAAAGATATACAAAATTAAAAATAAAGTAATTGATTGAAAAGTACGAATAAATTAAAAGTAATAATATCATTGTTTATAATATATTAAAATAACTTATATTAGTTAATTAAATTACATATCAAAAAATAATTTAATTATCATAATTTAAAATATTTTTTATTTTACTAATCATATCAACATTAAACTAATTAAAATTAATTATAAAAATTTTAAAAATATTAAAAAAATATATAAAAATCTAAAATTAATTATAAAATAATTTATAAAAAATAAAACCAAAATAAATTATATTCATATGACAAAAAGAATTAACGTTTAAGATTGTAACATGTATTAGATAATCGTAAGATTTCTTGGAATTTTTTTAAACACATAACACAAGTGTGCTTCATGAAAGGTAATTGTTATCAATATTTATATATATAAAGATATTGAACTTATTTATTGAATTGAAAATTTTATTATAAATTTTATCAATAATTATATAAAGTTACTTTATTTTTATATTTAAATTAAAATAATTATCTTAACTAAGAATATTTATAGAAGTTATTTTTTCATTTACAAGGGTATTTTATAAACCAAGTGTTTTTTTAAATTATTCTTTATAGTGACTCTTGTGAAGTGTTTCATTTAGAATAATAATCATTGATACAGTTAAGAGTTGAGAATTATGATAAAATTAGTCACAATATTAAATATTAATTTTTAAATTAATAATTATTATAACGTTTTATTCTATAAAGTGTAATTCTGTCCTTTCTACCTCTTATCTCTATTTATTATTTTTTCTTTATTTTTAAATTAAATTTTAATATATAAAAAATTATTAATAGTTTAAAATAATCTTATATTATAATATATATTAATTATCATAAAACTAAAACATAATTTATATGTTTAAAAATTATTTATTATAAATTTTAATTACAATATAATTTAGATATTTAAAATTATTTATTTATTATAAATTTCAATTACGTAAAATAAACATTTATCTTGTATACTAACTATTATTAAATACACATAACTTTTCCCAAAACCTTGTAAAAAAGTTAAAAATTATTCCAAGATAATAAATCTAACCTATTACAAGTTTTAATCAAATGGTAATTTTTATTTAAAAAAAAATATTTATCATATTCATTATTGTAGAGTACACAATTAAATAAAATATTATCTTCCCCGCTTTATTATATAAATAGTCAGATTTTCCAACAAAAATAACTCTTATTATAACTTTTCTATTTCTAAATTATTAACTACCTTAATTTTCTTATTATTATAAATTTACTATTTAATCATAATTAAACACCATATATTTCATTTATTTATTTGCGAGTACATTCAAAGTATCCTTTCACCAATAATTAAAAATTATTCTCTTTCAAGACAAGGGATTACCAAAGTGAGAATAACTACCCTCGTAGTCCACTTTTATTTTCATAATTATTTCTTAGTATCGCTATAGCAAAATTATAATACATCCAAAATGCACACGATAAAAATTATATAATTATAAGACTTTATATTTGAATTTTATTACCAAAACAAATATTGTTAAAATTAACAATTCCAAATAAAATTACAAATATAGACGGTAGTGTAAATTTCAAAATTAATATAATATAAAAACATAACTATATGATAAAACAGTTGTAGAAATTAACAAGCAGCAGCATTTTGCCCAATTAAACAAGTAATTTATTATCAAATTTTATAATAAACACCTGACCTCATTTTCCACTAGGCCATGCCACATCTACAAAAGTTTTAAGCCAAAAAAACATTGTATCTAAAAGTAAAAAAAATAAAGAAATAAATAAAATGCGATGTGAATGGAAGTAGGCATCGATGAAAGATAACGCCCAACATCACCGGTATCAAAAGAATTGTTGATGGTGAAAGAAAACCAAGATGGAAGAGAACATATGGATAGTGCAAAAGATCACAGTCAAAGAACAGTGATGTCAAATACTTTGGGTTATACATTGTAAAAGCAATACTGTTGCTTTAGATAAAAAACAAGTTTGGGAACAAAACAAATCCAAAATATGAGCCAACACAGGATTGAGCATCTCCACCTCATGTTAGTCTAACTCTCGACAAAACATGAACCAATAGTAACAGCCAATGTAAAGGATTAGCATAATAATATAAAACTAGCACGGATGGCGAAATAAATTCAATACCAGGTACTTTCTGAAGCTCCAAACACAGGTTTAATAAAACAGTAAAATAAAAGATTACTCATGCAAATAAATATCAGTACATAGGTTTCAAAACAACTCTATCAGTACAGTAGCCAAAAATGGGAGCAAAACTAAACTTAACGTTTCCCGCCTCCACCACCGAGTTTGGGACCTTTGGGCATCGCACCCTTCGAAACATTTCCTTTCCCTTGTGATTTTTGCGACTTAGATACAGTTTCTGCTTTCTTCGCCTTCTTCTCATCCTTTGTTTTCTTGATCCTCTCTTTAATTTCACTGCACCACATCGAAAATTCAGATACACATGTAATCCATATTTGAAAGCAAAAAGATCTGTTAAAAGGAAGGCTAGGCTCTGAAACAGAAATAAGGTTTTACATGATTGAATTAAAAATATAAGAACATGTTAGAAATGATGAAGAGAATTATAATAACAGTTTATCAGAAAATAAATGGTTGAGATTCTAACAACTATAAAGTTTGTTGTAGATGTGTTCATATTTAAACACATTCTGAGCCATTGATTTTCTTATCAACGGTCATAACTGTATTTTATCCTCCAAAGTACACTCCTTTACTTTAAAAGAGCCGAATCCATGAAAGCAAATCCGAACAGTAGGCAATAACAAAAAATCAAAAACACACCGAAGAGCAGCTTCCCTAGCTGCATCTCGAACTTCTGGCTTCTCAGTTCTCTTCTTCTGAATAACTTCCAAAGTGGCACCAACAATGGACCTAGAGTAAGGCTTCCTGGTAGCGCGACGCCTCTTTTTCACAGCTTCTTGAGCAATGTCCTACACATCATATGCACACAAAAATCAATTAAAATGCATGCAACCATTGTCAAATTACATAGCACAGTCACCTGTTTATATGTAGAATGACTAAGCACGAAGAAAAGTCAGATGGTCAAATTACACTCAAGTAGGACTGCAACAACATTTTCACTTTCTAACCAGATTCATTAATGCCAATGGTGGAGTTCTGATTTAACAAGTTCAGGATGTCTATATTGGTTTATTGTTTCACCTTTTAAACATTTCAATTAAATAATCACCTTCTTGTGTTGCTTCCGGTACATTGCAGTCCAAGTGAGCTTTGATGGCTTCAGGCGGTTGTGAAAGTACCTCTTACATTTTGAGTTGGCAAACAGGAAAACCTGTAGATTCAACAAACAAAAACCCTCACATCAGTATCATAACTAGACAGTAACAAACAAAACCCTCATAACAAATAATGATGGCATCATAGCAAACAGAACTGCCAGATTGAAATAACGCAACACATCAAATAAAATAATCAGAGACATATTTTATATCACCTGAGAATCACCACGAACAAATCTGATGCCTCTTCCTGGGTAGATCTTGGCACCACTGAATCGGCATAGTTCAGTTCTGATACAGGAATATCAAATATTAATATATTTATGTCTACTATATGAAAAGTGATAATTCATTCTATCAAACATAATGCTGAAGACACTGCTTGGTTTAGGAATAATGATTATCAACAATCTCCAAGAGTTATGCGTCTGATATATTTCTCAAAAGCTGTTTTAAAAAACAACATATTTTCCAACGTGTTTCAAAAAGCCACCGGTGTCTCTAAAAATCAAACATGTGTAAATAGCTATTGGGAAGCAATTCCAAAACAGGTCAAAGTGGCAGATAGTATGTTGCTGAACTGAAATCAAGTCATTAGGCAACAGTGAAAAATGATGTAAATCTTGTTGAATTACTTTCCTGCGCATCGGAAAATGTTCAATGAAATTACAATTTATGTATGATTATGCTAGAACGCAACAACAATCACACAACAATCCTAATTTAGAAAACAGAAAAACAAAGCATAGTAACCATACCACGACAGCAAAATGAGAGGGGAAAAAGTAAAACAACGTCAAAAGAATAAAAGAAAAAGAATAATGAGATTAACATGAACAAACAAAATAAGGCACATCGAATTTAAAGTTCAGGTGAGTTTAATCACACAATACAAAACTGTTAGAAGAATTTACAAATGTTATCCTAGAAAAGGAGTTGATGAAAGAAGAAGAAGGTGCCATGAATACGTACTTGAGGACCATGGCTGCTGCGGGAGGTGTGGCTGCTCAGTGCTCAATGTAAACCCTAAAAACCTAGCTCTCCTTAATCCCCACAATCTATACCCCCAATATAAAACCACATAAACGCACTGCTGGGCCCAATGAAATTTCATTTTTATTTGGGCCTAATATAAACAGCCTAGTCCATAAGAATCTGTATTATAGTATCTGGGCTACGGGAGCCCATCTGAAATGTAAGTAAGAAGCAAGAAACGCAGGCATAATGAAAACAAATAATAAATAAACAAATTTACAAACACACGGAATTGAATAATCATTTATAATAAAAATTTAATTTATTTGTACTATCCCCTACAACCTTTTTTTATAAACATCCAATAGGGTTTGAACATTTTACTATATTATTTTATTTATTAATATGATAAAATAATACGGTGAATTTCTATTATATATTTATGTAAAAATATTTTATATTATAAATTATATTATATTTTAATAAAATTTAAATAAACCCTTGAATAAGTGATGGGAAATCTGTAACTTTTTATTGATTGACACTACAATTTCTTTCTAACAAGTTTTCACTTTTCTTGATTTCATAAAGGTAAAAGAGTAAATGGGGAAAGGGAAAAAGTTACTTAATATTAGCAAAAGAAACACATTATATAAGGACCATGAACGAATATCAAAGAGAAATCGAATCTGAATTTTAACGTAAATGTGAGATACAAGAAAAAATGAAAATCACGTGCTTCTGGTGACAAAACACACGCTAAGGATCCATGGCTGGCGATGGAAAATATTTGTTCTGAAGATTCTGAACCCTTTAGAACAACACCAATTATTCGATTAGTGAATAACATAACTTTGTAGGGGAACATTTTCTCGATAACAGTTCAAACAATACGGGTAATTGTCTTTTAATATTAGGTCAGTTTGTTTGTTTGTTTATTTTAAATCTCGGATTCAAATGTACAAAATATCCTCCAAGAAGAAGTTTCACAAAAGGGAGGGGGAAATAGAAGAAACAAAAAACAGTAATGTACGTTCTATTTTGAGCACACCAATCATCAGCTTGTAATTAACACTTGAAAAGTTACTCTTTAAGGGAATCATTTTCCTTCACAAACTTGCTTTATTTCTCAGTTCAGCAAATAATAAAAACATTATTTTACAGAAAATAAAAAAAAAGTTATGTAGTAAAATTACATAATTTTATATTCATGTCTGATTACAAACTATTATGATAAATTTGTTTATTTTTATAAAATTATACCAATAATAATTTTATATAAGTTGAATATAGATATATTTTATACTATCAATTATCATCGGAAGAAATAAACCCTTAATAACAAAATGTTTACATCTACGTGATTTGATAGGATTTTCACAAACTAGCTTTGCTTTCTTATTATGTACAAATTGGAAAATTAGATAATGAGATCAAATAATCTATTCGAGTTTAATAGATTGTCAAAGGAGAAGTTAGAAAATGTTTGCGTTTGATACCTATGTCAGAGAAGTTATCCGAATTAAACTTCATGTTTCCCCACCCATGGCGGTTACACACGTTTTTGTTTGTAGGTTTCGAAACCAAACAAACACTATGTTTGGATGAGCTCACAAATTCAATTTTAAATCATATCGGTGATTAAAATTAAGTTTGAAATTAAATTATTTTTATTTTAAAATTTTATCTTAAAAGTAAGATCATAAGAAAATATAATATAAAATTCCTATTAAATATGTTAAAAAATTCAAAATCATGATTACTTGTGTCGGTCATTTTTATCTATGTTGAAATCTTGGTGCTTATTGTTTACTTGTAGAATTATAGTTGTTGTCATAGAAAAATGTTACACATTTTTTAATATAATGTTTTAAACACATTCTCAATAATTTATTAAAAATATAAAATTTAATGTTATTAATTTTTATTTAATGAATTTCAATTTGTAATTTTTGATAAATTTTAATTAATAGAAAGTGTTAAATAATATATTTCTAACACTTCTTTTATTTTAATGATTTCACTAATCTTAAATGGTTTGAAATTTTCAATTATAAGGTATTATATAATCATGTTAAGTTTTTTTTTTCTAAAGTTAAACATAGTTTTTAATTAATGAAAACATAATTCTTTAGAGATAGTAATGAAAATAGATAAGAGGATTTGTTAAAGGCCACAAACTTACCTACATAATGTCCGGCTGATTTATTAAAAATATTAAGCTTAGAAAACTATTCAGAATTATCAAAGTTTGACGTAACTTATTTTTATTCTTATTTAGATACAGGTGTTGGACAGATTGTATAAATTTGAATTAGAAATTTCAATTTTTGAATGTTCAACTTTTCTCTCAAGCCGATGATAATCAAATTTGTATATAATATGTATATGATAATAAAAAATTTAATTATAATGCCATGTAAACCATGAATTCCTCGTTAGGTTGTGATTTTTTATAAGCTTAATTATACTGAGTTTGTGCTTAGAGTAATAAAAAATAAAAATAAAAAAATCTTTCTCTAATCTTTATAGTAAAAAAACTGAATAGATAAACTATTTTTCAGTTATTTTAGAGAACGAATAGAGAGATTAAGGAATTATTTCAAATAGAAAAAAAAGTATAAATATGTGAAGTAATATTTTCTGTCTCCAATAATTGAAAGATTAGCCGTTTTTTATATCAATTGACATATGCATAACAGTTTAAAAAACTGTGCAAGTACGTCGTGAAAAATATGTTTCTATTTGAGTATTCATATGATTTGATTGAATGAAAGCGATCAAATATAATTTTATATGTCCTAATGCTTAAGCATTTAAATATTGAAAATTTAAGACAACTATAATAAATGATGTTTTATTAGATTATGATTCAAAGGAATAATTAATTATTCCATCACATCGCATGTTTGTATTTTACTGTTTTTTTTTTAATTTACGTACAAAACAATCAAACACTCAAGAACTAAACAAATCATTAAACTCAAATCAAATTTACCTATACCAATCTGTTGATGGCCAACAAAGTGGCATAACCCAAACTCAATTCTATTGAACACTTTTCTTTTACATTGTTACTTATTTATATATATATATATATATATATATACATGTTGTTACTTTTTTATAAATTTACCTATACACAAAATCATGTTAATGTTTTTTTTTTTGAAAAATTGTATGAATTTTGATTTAATTTTTATAGCAATTAAGTTATAGGCAAAGCATTTTTTGTCACACCAGTATAAAGACATATTATTGAAATTAGTCAGGTGGAACCAAAGCTTTCAACCCTAAAATGTAGGGGAACATGTGACGTTCTGATGCCAAAGAAATAGATTGCCATCAACTCCATGATATTTTCGTTTGTAGTGAAGCCCTCTACAAAAGAAAATGCTAACAACATATATATTCAGAATATCCCCTTAACCTACACAAGAAAACCATGACTGCACACTCTTTAGTATTCCTAAGCACCACATCAAGGAATGAATCATCTCACTTTCAAAATATCTTTTCTGACTTAAATATACTTCTAAAAAGAGCAATTTTTTATTTGACCTCACTAAAATTTACTATTTAAATTTTATTCTTCTAAAATTTTAAATTATTTATTTTGTATCATATAAAATAAATGAATCTTGATTTTAATTCTTATGAAATGTTTTATTTAAATTTTATCTTTAAAATTTGTGATCATTATTTTTAGTCTCTAATATTTATTTTAGGATAGATAAATATATTTTTTTAGCTATTTAATTTTTTTAAAGATATTATATATTAACCTGGTATCATAAATTAATGAGTGTGATAAATGAGAGTCACTAGATCTTTGGTTAAACACATAAGTAACTTATAAATGTCATATAATAATATGAATAAAAAATAATTATTCAAATTTTAAATAAATAAAAATCAATCAAAAAATTTACAGTAAATAAAATAAAAAATCAATTATTTTATTGAGATTAAAAAATTAAATTAAATATTTTTTTAACTCAATTTACTGGTAGAAACCAAACAAAATCGTGATTAGAATAACAATGTTGTTTTTCTCTTCACTTTTTGCTGAAATGCCCGAAGTCCATTTTTAATAGCCAAGTTCAACCAAATTAATAGCATATTCAAACTAAACTAGCCATATAATCGTTTAACAACATTTTTTTTTATTTCTTCGTTCGGTTAATTTAAAGTTTATTCATATAGCACAACCATTCAACTTCTAAGTTCTCGTTATAATTTAACCTTTATTAGTTATACAAGATAAAATTCTCTTATGCTATTGCTGTCAATTATTCAAATCAAACAAAGACGTGCGAATTTCTTTTTTTAATTTTACATTATATTTTTAATAAATTCTATTTACTGTTAAAAGAATATGATCTACACATCATTATTTGATTTTAAAACTTGATAGAAAGAATATGTTGAACTTTATTAAGTTTATTCCATTAATATATAACCATTACTTAGTATATGAATAAATGAATAGATGACTATAGTAATAGTTCTTTAAACATTGAACTCGCATAAGGATAACTTTTGGAGCATAAATATCTTTAACTTTTGAATATCTACACAGATTTTACTTGACATACAGCAATTGAATAAAGACCAAATAAAAATAAAATTAACATCAAAATCAAACAAATGATACACTACAATGAGTGTGTTAGCTAGTAGCTAACACTCAACACAGACAGGTTTTCACAAAGGGAAGAGCAATCAAGCCTTGTTTATTACATGAACAAAATGATTTTCTTGGTGGTCAATTAATCATTGATCAACATTCTTAAAACGCTATTGTCCTACCTTGAATTTACAACCTTTTCTCACACTAACTCTAAAATTGAGTGGAGACTCAATAGAAATTTAAAAAACATATATATCAAACACATATTGCACTGCAATGAGAAAAGTGTTAGTCACTGGCTAACACTTAACAGAAATAGGGTTTCATAGAAGGGAAGACAAGCTAGCCTTATTTGTTACTTGAAGATGAAGGATCTCCTTTTTGGTCAACAAGACATTGACCAACATGAATATTGCTATTGTCTTGCATGCCCTGAATTTGCAAGTTTTTTCCACACTAACTCTAGAATGTTTCTTTTGTTTGCCACCTATTGCACACTACACAAATCACTGATTACTACAGAAGTCTAAAAATCCCATGAACTCATGGTCGTGGATCATTTCAATGCTCTTGTCAATGCCAACAATACCTGAAAAGAAAAAAGGTCACATTTACTATATGTATTACATTAGAACTTTAGTGCACAAACCATATGTATAAATCAACAATTGGCTTTGATTTGCTTTACCCATAGTGATGGCACTGACAAAAATGACCCCTGATAGGATAAATACAATGATTGATGCCCGTTTAAGAATTGCCATCAATTTCCTTACAAAAAACTGTCCCCAAAAGCCAGCCAAAACAGACACTGCAATGAGGTATAATGCTACAAAGAAATGTGGCAACAATAATAAGCTCGAGATGTTATCATAAGATACATCAAATCAGAACATTACATTTTACCATTTTGAAATTTATTTGTGCACTGAATCTAGTGAAAATATAGCATAGTGAAAAGGAAGGCAAGTGAAAATGGATGGTTATATGCAAATATGATATATGGTGGGCAGTAGACCATAATTTATTAAGTGCGTTTTTGAATTACGTTAAAATACCAACTCACGTAATTTTAAATAAATATCACAGGTTTGGTTTCATGATAAAGAATTAATTTTGAGTTCCTAATTGATTTTGACTCAAAATAGTTGTAGGTAATTTTTATGTTAGATACAAAAAACTATACTAAATTTTACTATTAATTTGTTTTTAAAATAAAAAATATTGAAAACATAAATCACATCATCGCTTCAAAATCAATTTTAACAAAAAATTATTTTTATTCAAAATTAATTTTGTAAAGGCTCACACAAACACACATGTCCCATCACTTAAACTCTAAAAAAGGAAGAGACTGGGAATTTAAAGGCAAGACAAATTGCATTGAGATATAAGCTTTAAAATTTTATGAAAATTACCGTAAGGAATGGGGAACCTCTTAAGAAGGTAAAATTCCACCACAGATAAAGATGATGAAAACATCATCACAAATGTTGATGTTGCACTTGCAACCTATATTTTAAACAAAAACACATTTTGGAAGTTAATTAAGTTGTTTAAACATTAACCTCAAATCAAACCATAATGTCGTGCATATGTATACCTGGGGGATGACACCAATCTCGATGAGAAGAGGTCCCAAAATGAACCCACCTCCAGAACCAAGTAAGCCTCCAACAGTTCCTCCTAAAATTCCACATAGTGCACAAAATAAAATATGCAAGGCAGTCCAATCAATTGATGCCTCACAGATGAACTCTGGGTTTCCTGTGCTCATTCTATCTTTGTGATCCTTGTACAACTTCACTGCTTCATAACCAAACACCAAAAGTGCAATAGGAAACTAAAACAAAAAGAAGAAAATTGCATGTGAATAAGTTTGACCCTATTGCATAATAAGTGAAGTAACAAGTTTTTGACCCCACTGTATAATAAGTTAAGTAACAAGTTGTTATTGTGTAATTACTTTTACCATCATACCTGTAAGCAAAAAAGTATCCAATACCATATACCGCAGACCTCTACATCATTCTGCATACCAATAACAAATAGATTAAAGATAAAGAAATAAAAAAAAGTGAACATATTTGTGATGTCAATGGGAGAGAATGGAATGCTTGCCTTGATGACTTGAAGTAGTAGGAAAGAAACCCACACGAGCATGAGCATCATAATATTTTTCCACTTAAGGTTGAAACGAAGAATTTGCTGAGGGGTTTAAGAAAAAAAGAAACAAAAAGTTAGGTTTCTACTCATTACCTACTATGACTCAATGGAATTTTATAGAAATGTATGATAATTTTATGTACCATATATGACTTCTCTTCTTTAGGAATCAACGACTCATATTTTGTGTCAATCTGAACTGCATATTTTATGAAACATAGTTACATCCATACCCAAGATAATCAAAGAAATTAAATCATTTTGAGAAACTATATATACACAAGACGAGAAACTAGTCTTATTTCCTAGTTTTTATAATTTTTATCTATTGGTTAATTTGAACAGATTATAACTTTATAGATTTGTTATGGTTTAATTATTATACAATAAAAAAGATGGCTCCCAATTAATCCCAAATAAAGTGGAAAAGTACAATCTTCTCTTACGTTCTCCATGAGAATTAACAAAATTAGCTCGTTGCCTAGCCATTTCTGTCTGCAATTAGCAAACACAAAAATAGAGAGATAAAGCTAATGAGTTTGCTTTTGTTAAGGACTTTTAAGAATATTCATAATCTTAAGTGATGAAACTTCTACCTTGAGAAGAGTCTCTTCGCTCCACATCTGAGTTCCCTTGAAGAAAGACCTCGAAGAGGTACCTGTCAAAAAAATAAAAGGGAAACAAAAAGAACTTAATTATTCCACCATTTTAAGCAGAGATTAGATAAGAACTGATTCATTCAAAACATGGTTTGTTACTTTGCTTGCAAGTAAACAATTTTGGTAATAGAAATGACAAAGAAAGAGACCAATGAAGAGAATAATGATGAGGACAGTGATGAGCCAGTAGGGGAAGACAACACTGAGGGCGACACCAACCGTTATACCAAGCATGAGCATGGGCTGGAAAAGAAGGGCCAAATCATAGTCTAATATAGGCACTTCTTTGGTTGGATGAGGCACTCTGAGGTTATACCAAACAGACGCTGTTGATGCTCCCATTATCATACCTAAAACAAGTTAACAACATCAAATTTTATTACAAAACAAAAAAACAACAAGTTCATCCTCATAGTTAATGGAGATACTACAAAGCTTAAGATTATGGTCTCAAGTTAAAACAATTATATTAAAGAAGAAAGAAATATAATTACATTTAGAAAGAGCAGCAGCAGACTTGGTATCAAAACCAACAATGAGAGTAAGCATGGGAACGAAAATTCCTCCCCCACCTACCCCACCAACGGTTCCGAAAGCAGATCCCAAAAACCCAATCATTGTGACCAATGCAACTCTCCAACTTATCTTCAATTCCTGCACCCCAACAAACCAAGCATTAGTCTTTTCACCGCATCAACGATAACATGACAGAGAAAAAATGGGACGTGTGACATACGGGCCAAACTTTATCATTTCTTGATCCATGATTTGGAGAAGGAGGAGATATTGTCGCATAATGTTTGAAGTAGCTGGTTCGGGTGAGGAACACCACCGAGAGAAATACAATGGAGAAAGAGGATACGAGATAAATGATGAATCCTTTGGTGGACATGCCTGGTAACGGCGGCCAATTGATGAATTTGAGGAACGAAAAAGTAAAAACCCTTGAAGGAGATAGATAGTCATGTTATGGAATGTCTCGTATGTTGTCCTCCACCAAAATAACTAATAACAAAACCACACAAGATAATACTAGGGACACATAATATTTTTATTTTTTATTTTTCTAAAAAAACTTAATTGTTAGTATAAAAATAGAATTGATTGGCAAAAGTACAAAACATGGTCTCACAATATTATATGTTTTTTAGTTATGAAATTTTGGTGTCACACCAATCAAAGCATTATATGTATCATATCACATTTATTGAATGCTTAGTGCCTTTTTGTAGTAAAAAACAAATGAAGAAAATTATTGCACAATGAACACATTAGCAAAAGTGTATTAATAAAACAAAATATATGATTAGAGTTAACATTCTCAAAATAATATTTTTTTTAAACACTATTCAACAATATTACTATTTCAGCATCTTGAACAACTTTACGTGATTTCTTCGAAATTATCTTGAAGAGAAATGCGATTAACATATTATATTATATTTTCCCAACTGTGGTGAATAATGTTTATTTAAGTTTATTTTCAAAATAATAATAATAAAACTTTAGTAAGATAGAAAAATATTAAAAACGATATTATAAAAATTGATCAGTTGTTATTTCTTAATGAGAGAGAAATTGTAAATAAAAGAAGAAAAAAGAAATGTAGTTATCAAATTTAGTTAAAATGTGTATATAATGTAAATTTTTATATTTTCATTTAATCATAAATTTTTATATATAATTTATTGATAGTATAAATTCTTTTACACAAAATAATATATGAAAACTAAATATAATTATTATCTTAAAAATTACTTAAGAATTGACCTTTTTAAGGGTTAGGTTAATTGAAAAGGTAATAAATGGAGTTTAACTTATGTAATATAGTATAAGTTAGAAAAATTAGCATTAAATTTAAATGACAAAACTTTTGTCGCGGGAACTTGATTAAATAATTTTAATTTTTTAAATTACTTTATCAATTTAAAAAAATATTAAATGATAAAAAATATTTCAAAAACAGAGTCAAAATTTTAACTTTAAATATAAACTCAGCGAGAATTTTAACTAAAATATTAATATATTGGTTTTTGTTTGGTGTGGTTAAATAGCTTGTGTGAAAAATTGTAAATGTCGATATATTATTTTGAAGTGATATTTTTCAGTTTTAAAATTTTTATTAATTTTCTTTAGTGTACTATTTGCTTTAAAGAAAAAAAAAAAGGGAAGGATTATAATGGAGGGAAAATGAGGTAAGAGCCTAAGAGGAGAGGGATATTATTTTGTTCTATAAGAGAATGAGAGACCTGGATTCAATTCTTTCGAAACACATTTTTTTGAAAGAGGCAAAGAACTCTAAGTATGACTACAAAATCTACAACAATAATCTTTATAAGAAAATATCTCTATATTTAATTTTTTTCTTGATTTGATTTCCCAATCTTATACGTGGATATGGATTGCCCACGCAATGACGCAACTACCTTTATACCTATGTAACCTTATGCATTATAAGTTTGTCGCCGATACAATGCATGGGTATATTATATAATTTATAATATATAAGTAAACTTTTCAATTATACATCGCCGTTTATCCATAATAACGGGTAAGACCTATGTCCGGTAATATAACTTTTATTTCCGTACTCGTCTTTTAAAAAAAATTAAATTTAAATTTATATCATAGTAATTTTAATATTTATATTTTTTTATATCTAAATATTCATATTAATATTTATTATTTACACTTCTATTAACTATCGAAATTAATAAATAAAATATTAATTAAAAATATAATAATTATTAAATTAAAATTCTATTCAAAAATCTTTCACCAAACATAACCATTATAATCTCAAAACATCACAAAAAAATCTTATTCAAAAGTTTTATAATAAACTTTCACCATAATATATTTATGAACATCTAAGCTGTGAGTTGATGTTGTTTAAAATTTGTTAAAAAAATATATTATACTAGTAGTTATAATTATAAAGTAAAAAAAATAATTTAAATTTAAAAAATAACTCTTTATATAATTTTTATTCATATCTGGACTTCATATACATTAAGCTTATTGGTCATAGGTAATTATTGTAAGCGTATTGATCATGGGTAATTAGATTTATTACTCATTAAATTCTTAATTGTATTTGATTTGAGAAAAGAAAAGAAATAAGTGTTTTTAATTTTATTTTATTTTATTTAGTAATTAAAATAGAAAAAAATGAAAGATAACAATTATTTTCCTTTATTTTTACACCTCTTCACTAATATTGGAATGTTTAATCGACATCGAAAATATAAATTTTAGATTATATTAATTAAACACATACATTGTTCATGGTTTCACACAACTAAAAGTATTATTTTGGTACGATGTTGCTACTCAAAGCTGCAGGGGTTAATGGCATTGATGTAACCGAGAAGGTTACGATTGGAGAAGAAGATGAAGGAAAACAAAAAAGAGAGGAAGTGCACATTGACAGTATGGCTCATAGTTTTAACTGGGCGAAAACACTAAGATGAAGTAATAATAAACATATATAAGCAAAAACAGCAAGTAATAATGAGCAGATATATATGCATGAGGCGCGCAGGCAAAGAAAGAGCTAAAAAGAGAGGAATGGGGTGAGAAATAATACCGGTTGATGATGGTCGTAAAGATAGATGACCCTTCTCGCACACCAAAACCTCTCTATGACCTTTTACAGAAGCAGAGTAACCATACTGAAAATAAGGACCTCCCCCAACACCCTTTATAGAGCAGGAATGTGTAAATGTGTGACTGAATATATAGAGCCACCTGCATGGATATTTTCAGTCATTTTCAAATCAATGATCATCATAAGAACCCACTTTACAGCTTATTCCCCTTCCCTTCTTAGTCCCCCATGTTACTTCTTTTTTCTTTTACTTTTCCTTCTTTTCTTTTTTAATGATGTCCTTTTTTTTTTATTTGTTTATTGGCTTCAACAAAATACCTTGCTTGTTAACCAACGATTTACAACAATAAAATAGCAAAATAAAATGAAACATCATAAACAAATAAATTATTTTTATTTTTTTATTATTATGTTGTTATTACTATTATTATTTTTCTTCCCTTCTCTTTTTTAAAATTTCCTCTTTTTTATTGTTTAATTACCCAAATAAAAGTGTGCTTACCCGAGCCAATACTTTTTAGTATTGATTTCCAATTCACTTTGTATCAACTTAGAATAGTTCTTCCACAAACTCCATTAACACTATTAACATATATTTGCATCATAATAAAGTCATGATTTTAACAGTTTTTTAAATTTTGAAAAGAGTTGCGATAAAATGATAAATGAGTTCACTCAACTCACCTTAAATCCACTAAAAAAAAATGGATTGACTTGAGTATGACCCGTTTTAAAATTGAGTTCAAAACATCCATTTAATATAACTTGTGGTAGGTTACGAATTAGATTATATTAATTCACTAAAATTATTTTATAAAAAAAGTTAAAAAAAAAAGAATGATTATAGAAAATAAATAAATAAAATTACAATTACAATAATATTATTATGTTAAATTGTCTTAACACAAATATATTTTAAAAAAATTTATCATGAGTTAAATAAGTTTAGTGTAAAAGAACTAAATAACATAAAAACTATAATACATTATAAAATATTATATCTAATAAAATAAATATTAAAAATTATAAAAAAAAAAGTCATAAATCGTTTTAGAGTGTTAAGTAGGTTGATCCACCGATTAACCCTCCTTGACACCCTTAATTGTGCCCACCTCTTGTTCGATAAAATCATTTGAAATAAAATAAAAAAAAATTGTTTAATCTATGGTACAGTTATCCAAATGGTCCACCCATCTCACTTAGCCATGCTCCGGATCAAAAGATAGGCATAAAGAAAACTCCACATAGTCATGTGGGTTAGGATCGAGTCATGGACTTTCCAAAATGATTCTTTTAAATTTAAAAACAACCAACAAACAATTATTTTCTAAAGTGATGTGATTTTGATTTACTCATTACACAGAGAAATGTATAGGAAAATAAATTAAACTACTGAATTAAAATTAATGTTCATAATTTAGTTTTTATTATAAATATATTAATTTAGGAGGTTAAATACTTTTTTTTTCAAAATAATATTTTAAATTTGTACACGTAAGTTGAGACAACTCTTTCTATAACAAATAATGCGAGATGCTAACACCTTTTTCTACCGGAAATTAAACCTGACCTTTAAATTTATTTTTAAAAATGATCAATTTTCTAAATAAAAGGGATTCTCTAAATTTTTTCCTCAATAATTAAATCTTAGTGCCCGCTCCTATTTTTCAATATAATTTCAAATTTTAGTTTGTGATCTCATCACAATTTCAGTTATATAATATAATGTAATTAATATAGTTAAATATTTAGAATAATTAGTATCATTATTTATAATTAACTAATTTTCAATTTCCTATATTTATTGGAATTTTCCTATTTTATTTATTTATTACTGTATAACGCTATGGCTATAAATATATAATATTGTATTTTGTACACATTATAAATCATTTTAATATATTTCTTTCTTAATTAAAAATACTTTTAGTAGAAGAAAAGAAAAAAAAATATCACAAAAAATGTACTACATTCCATTAAAAAAATAAAGCCTTCTACGTTATATAATTGATATTATTTTGATTATATATAAATATAAGTTAAAAATATACTATTAATAAAATATAAAGAGCATAAACCATCAATAATGTGAAATCATTATTTACTTAGTCTTATATTATTTGTAATAAAAGTGATAAATTTATCACATGGATTAGGTAAAAAAAGTTAAGGAGAAGATGTTTTGTTAAATATTTTTAATTAAATAAAATATATATTAATAGTTATATATTTTTATACAATAAATATTTGTAATATTTTAATTTTTTAAATTATACATTTGATATCGAGAGAGAGACGAATATAAAAGTAACTTAAAAAATCCGGATGATAGCATAATTTTTTGTTTTTCATATTGAATGTTCACAAAGTTTAAAAGGTTAGTATTGAGCCTTATAAAGATACTTTGTGAGATTATTATTTTGGATAATTAAAACATGACATAATAATCTTAAATTTTAAATCAGAAATGACATAGAAGTAGAGAGACTTGAGGTGCAGGATAGCTAAAGTGCTAAACCGTGGGAATACAAAATCAATTGTATGACCACTCAAGTGATGGTGACAATTCTTTCTTTCACTGATTACGTACCATGCCCCTGCCATCTTTTTCTTTCTACACGAATATAGTAAAATCTTAAACACGTTTTAGATTCTGAGGTTCACCAAACCGTGGAACCGCTGGCATCATGTGAATGATGTGATTGTCTGGTTCACCAAATGGTTCAAAACGTGCCATTGATAATCTGGTTCACCAAACTGCATGTGCAAGTCGTGAGCTAGAATTGTAGTTTGCTCAAGAAATTAAATATGATGAACTGAGCTAGCCTCAAAATAACTTACATAAAAAGAGAATTATAAATTTAGTGAGCTGAGAATTTTAGCCTATTTTAATAACTTTAGTCTATTAGACCAACTGACCTCCAATTCATGCACCAATGCACCAATTTTAGTAGTTTTTAATTTATTTTAATAAACTATTTTAATTAATTTATGAAAATAAATTAATTTATAAATTACTAATTTTTTAAGTTTTATTTTTATTCATATTCATTTTTTGAAATATTTTTTATTTTTTAATTTAAAAATTAAATATTTAAATATATTATTTATATTTATCAGCTGATTTATTAACTAATATTACCAAATTCTTTCAATTCAGTTAATTAATTTATAAATTTTCAATTAACTTATAAACTAATTTTTTCAAACATTTTTTCACTGCATCTACCATAACATATAAGAGAGGGGAGTGCGGCATATAACCTAAACCTTTTTGTTTTCGAATTCAAAATTAAGACTTGAGAGAGCGAGGAATAATTGATTATTTATGAGTAAATATTTAATTTGATTTATAAATTATTTTTTAAAGTAGTCTTTAAAGTAATAAAATTATATAAATAATTTTTACAGTATTGAAAATATACTATGTAATCCTAAGTATTACTTTTTTTAAAAATTAATCTCTCAATATTAATAAAATATATTAATGTAAGGATTTAATTAATGAGTATTTAACATTTTAAAAAACTATATAATTTCATTACTTTAAAATTATTTAAAAATAATAATATTTAAGGGATGAAATTGGTAATTTAATTAATAATTTATTCGTTGACGCATAATGTTTGTACTCGTTGGTTAAGTAAAAAGCAGTGGAAAGAGAAGTGCAACAAAGAAAGTAGATATACCAAATAGATGATAAATTCTTTGGTGGACAGGGTGGTGACCAATTGATTAAGGAGCCAATAGGTAAAATTAACATTTCATTAATATAATCTTTTTTATACACACTCGTTTTTCGTATCTATTTTTTTAAGGTGTCAATTAGAGACTAGAGCAGCAGTGTGGAGCAATCTTTATCCATAATAAAGTACTAAAAACAAGATTAGGGACCCATATATTATAACTGTTCTTCAAGTATATTTTTAAAAAAATAATTAATAGTTATTAAAAAGGAAAAGTATCAAATTATCAATTGATATATATGACGCGCGATTATTTCTACGACAACACTTTTAATAATTATTTGTTTATAGAAAATGAGTTTAATTTTTTAGTTAATGCAACAAAATATTTAAGATGTGATTTTTAAAATAATTATTATAAAAATTATATTTAATTATTTTTTTTTCACTCAAATATTACAATTGTATAATTTTAGTTCATAAATTTTAATTATACTAATTGAATTTTCTTAAGTATTATAATTGAGTCTCAAAGTAAATTAAGTTCATGCGTATTTTACTTATGCAACTTTGATTTCCTATTAACTTATTATTTAAATATTTAACGAATTTGTACGGTTAGAATTTTAAAATTATTCAATTACAATACTTAAAATATAATTAAAACTTGAGAAATAAAAAATTACATAATTACGATATTTTAAATCAAAATTACAATTAAATTTAAAAATTAATATTGTTGTTGTATATGGCAATGTATAATTAAATAATAATAGAAAATATTCCGATTGAATTTGTAAAGAAAATCAGAAAAGAGCACCTAACCTTCCAATTTTGTCTTTTTTCTTTTCTTTTCGAATCAATACTTTAAAGTATACGGTCTGTTTAATTGGAGGAAAATAAAAGAAAAGTAATGGGGAGTTTTTTTTTTTAATTTTATGTTGTTTAATTTAAAATTGTGGAGAAAGAAAGGAGTTGAAATTCTTATTGTTCTATTTTTCTCTTTTATCCAATTTTGAGAGAATTTATAGGAAAAGGAAAATGTTATACAATTTTTAGATTGTGTTAACTGAGTTGTCATAAAAATTATTTTAATTCTTATCTCTTTATTTGAATCGTGTGTAACAGATATGGACGAATTTATTTTTGTCATTAGCTACCAAATTTGAAATTTTGATAGGGACATTAATTCAAACCTGATCACATTCAATTTTATTGTTGTAAAACGTTTTAATATATTTTTATGAAAAAATAGAAATGAGAAGAGTTCAATATTTCTTGTCCTCTCGTTGTTTAAGAGAAGAAAAAGTAATAAACAAAAAAAATTTACATAAACGAGAAAATAAAAAGATAAATGTTATTTTCAAAAATATTTTAAATTTTTTAATAATAATTATACATTATCATCTACACTTTTTCTCTAATTTTAAGATCTTATCCACATTTTAATAAAAAAATGTTTTATCTATAATTTTCTTCCTATTCTAAGGATTTCATCCAAATAAACCACATTCACGTCTGAGTGACTCATTATATTAATTACTAAAATTTTATTTTGAAGTCAACTGAGACGGAAAAGAAAGAGAAATATGAAAAAAGATTAAAAAAATTAGAATTGATAAATAATATAATAATATATTAAAAGTAAATAAAACAAAATAAAAATAACAAACAAAAATTTAATATAAATATATTTGCAAAAGAAAAATTCGCTATTAATATGAAATTATAGGTCCTGATTGGACTAAATATGAAATTATTGTAATGTTTTTGTCCCCAATAATTTTCCTTTCCCACTGCTTATTTGAAAATTACGGGACCTATAATTTCCGGGAAAAAAAGTCTCCCTCTCTCTATATATATATATTCACTGTACATATACATTTTTTTTTTAATTTATCATTCTATTATTTGTTAGTATAGTATTAGAAAAATATTTGTGATAAGTAATTTTTCATAATTGATAATAGTAGATTAAAATAAATTAAAAATAAAACAATTCCGTGCAGTGGCATTTTGTTTCAGATTAATAAGTTAAAACAAATTAAATCTTGGCGAAGAATTCCAAAGTGGAATGAAAATTAAACTGCAGACCACGTTGCTATTTTTCTTTTTTTCACTTTTAATCGATAGTAAAGATTAATTCTTTCAAAGACATTTTAATAAAATATCTTTTATACAGGCTTAAAAATTAAACTTTGATTAACATAATTAAGAGATAAATATTTATTAACTGTGTTAAGTTTTGTTAATATACATTACTACTTTTAATGTTATTTACTTTTTAATAAATAAAAAAGATGTTTTATAGTGATAAAGAATTTGATTTTTCTTAAGAATTTAAATTTAAGTCTTATGAGTTGTGCATAAAACTAATAAGTATTGAATAGTTTTACCCTCTTAAATAATTAATTTAATTTGACTTGCATTAGTTAAAATTCAATATAATTTCAAAATATCAAGAGTTTTAAGTAAAAAGAAAAAACCATATATAATATCTACCAAAGCATAACAAGTTAGAAGAAGAAAAACAAAGTAACTATATGTGTAATAAAGAAATACAAAATTTAACAAAATGTCACTATGCTAAACAATGACTTTGATAATAGTTAAATAATCCCTACATTAATAGTTACAATCCCTCTATAGAAGAGAGAGATCTAAACATAATAATTCAAAAGTATTCACAGGAACCCTACAACATCAAAAGAATCATTATTACAGAGGGCTAAAAAAGGCAGTTTAGTCTTAAAGATCACTTTCTTGGGAGTTTTATTTTTTTGGTAATTGGAAGACAAGGCAGTGACAAAAAGGGGGGAAAAGGAAAAGTAAAGTAGTAAAGTAGTTGTGTGCTTTCTTGTCTTTCCACTTGTTCCGTTAATTGTCCTTATATATCCACATTTTTTATTTTTCCTTTTTAGTATAATGTAGGTAAATCATGTTTGAACTAATTGTATGTTTAATCTTTATAAATATAAAAATTTACACTATAAAATAATTAAAATTTACTTTATATATGATTTTTAAAATAATACCACAAAATTATTCACTCTATATGATTTTGAAAATAAATATCACAAAATTAATTAATTTTTTTATACACGACAATTATGAATTGTGTAAAAAATATTTATATTATTATTACATTCTTAAACTTATAACATCAGTTAAATTCCTTTTTATTATCTCAATCTTAGTTATAAACAATTTTTTAATTTAATTAAATAATATAATATTTTACGCTATCATCTAAATAATAAAACTATTATATATAATAAGATCATTAATTTTTAATATTTACTTTAAAAATCATATCTAATGTTTTTTTTTTTGCTGGAACAAGTATATCTGAAGTAATTTCTAATTAATTGTTAATAGAAAAAATCTTCAAACTAACCGTATATAAAATTAAACTATTTTGTCCCTTATGCTTCTCTCATAACTATTATTTTTCCTTTGCACCACCATATTTAAGTTAAAATATTAATGTGTGGATTGTTTTAATTGAATATCAAAAAGTGAATAAAATAAATAGAATAATATATATATAGTTAAATAAAATGGAATAAATTAAAATTACCATTTCATTATTTTTAACATCTATATGATAAGAAAAAAAGTTTTATCTCGCACCTTCCAAATTAGGACAAAAGAAAATATTTTGAATGAAATGAAATTGAATGCATTTCCTATTAAAAATAATCTAAACAATAGAAGTTAGAATCACTTATTCCATCTTCTCTTTAATCCAAACATAATCTTAACCATTAATTAATAGAAGTGTTTAAATTAAAATCGAAAAAACAAGTCAACCATGAAGGTAAAAACGTAAGACTGTTGAAATTACTTAAGAAAGATTACCTACCTATATGATTTGGCCCTAATCAATTGTGTATTAAGTGATTCAAAATGATTAAAGATTCATTGGTTGAAGTATCAAGCTTCATTAAAAGATAAGTATAAGAAATTAAAGTGTAATTTGAACTAGTATTTGAACTAAAAAGCAAAGAAAAAATAATTAAAGGCAAATATGTAATTCTGGAACACTAACAGATTAAGAAATAAAATTTTAAAATCTTATTAAAATCCTTTAACGAAGTCTTCAGGGTAGGAAGAAGGGGAAGCAATCAATGCGTCAACATTTATAATAAGTTCTAAAGCCAAACAGCCCAATTTAATAAAATTGCTCACCATCTTTAAAAAATCAAATCGTCCAAATTCATAAGCCATTAACCAAAAGAAATATTCATAAGGCCAAGTTCTAATAGCCGAGTTTTAAAAATTTGCTCAATAGTTCTTTAAAGAGTCAATGCATCTATATTGTATGTCCAAGTTCTAATTAATGAAAAATAACTGAGAACGCCTGGCCTGGACTGGTAAAGCTTAAACCCGTTACCATTATCATTACCTAATTATATTCTCGCATCCATTTTCTTCATATCCCTCTCATCACTCATGAAGAAATTGATACAATTAGTTACGTGATGGGATAAAATGAAAAATATAGAGATGTCCAAAAAACATATATATATCTTTCCATAATCATTACAGAGCCACGACCTCGTACTGAGAAGAAGAGAGATGAAGGGAGAATAGTTATTGGAGAATGAAAGCTTAAGGGGATCCATTAAAATAAGAAAACAGCCCACAAAAAAAAAAAAGAAAAAGAAAAAGAGAAGTAACACATTATTACAAAACACATCCCCATATACCGTAGTGCATTGCATGAAATTATGATGGATCACATTTTCTCCCGACGACGTTCCACTTGAAGGATGCCTTCTTCCTCCACATCGCCCATGGCCTTATCTGCTGCTTTGAGCGCATCCGCCACCGCTCCAGGCCGAGACTCTTCCATTTTTATCACCAACTTCTCTCCACCCCGTCCCGCTCCATAGTCCTTATCTTGCACCCTCACTTCTTCCATTCTCCTCCGCGTTTCCTCCGAGCTTCCACTCACCTTTTCCTGCACCACAATTAATTACATGCAACATATATAGGTAATGAAGCTTTAAGGTCTGAAATTCAAGTTACCTCTTTGTTGGGGGTGAAGTAACCCATAGCCCTTTTAGCAGCATCAGCAGCAGAATCCTTGAGCCCCCCAAGCTTGGCCGCTGCACTGTCCTTCCCTTCCTTAGCTTTCTCAGCGGTATAGTCCTTGTATTCCCCAGCTTTTTGCAGCGTGGCATCTTTAGCATCCTTAGCCCTATCTGCAACATAATCCTTGCTTTCTTTGGCTTTCTGAGATGCATAATCTGCATAGTCCCCAGCCTTTTGCTTGGTTGCATCCTTGGTTTCCTTGGCCTTCTGAGTAGCATAATCAGTATATTCTCCCATCTTGGACCCACCTTTGGTAGGGTAATCATGAGCCCCAGGCAAGTTGTAGTCAACTGCGTCGTGATCGTGTGGCTTTCCAACCACGGCTTCCTTGGCGTGGTCGTAAGTGCCAGTCACGGCTCTTAACATGGACCTTATCACACCGGGTTTGTTCTCATCGCGTTGTTCGCTCCATGCCCTCTCCCTTGCTCTGTTAACGTCCTCCAGATCCTTAGCGGCGAGTTTTGCAGCTGCTTCGGCTCGTGCTTGCTTGAAGTTCACGTCCGAGTGCAAGTTGTACCTCTCGTCTCGCTCCTTTGCTCTGTTGATATCGCCTATCTCTCTGGCAGCCAGTTTTGCAGCTGCCTCCGCTTTCTCTTCCTTCAGTTGTTGTCTTGACGCCATGCTCGTGATTGTTCACTCTTCTTTCACCCAATTTCTAAGTACTGCAATTTTAATGAACTTTTCGAAGCTGCTCATGGATTTGCACGTCAAGTGTCTCAACATATATGCACCTTATGGGGAGGGTTTAGCGGCGAGGGACACGTGGAGGCAATATTTCTTTGAACTGACACGTGGAGGGAATGGCCGTGCGAGGATGTTTCTCCCTCTTTTCTGGGCATCAAAGTGTGACACGTACCCTGTCATGTTGCTCGGTGATGACATGGTCCGCGTGTCTAACCACGTGGCGCGTTCAGGGTAACGCAGCTCTATCCACCGGCACATGACCTTGTCTTTTGTTTCACTCTTGCTTCGTGATTAAAATTATTTCTCTCATTCTATGTATTAATAAAATCTTTTTATATTAATTAAAAAGTTTATGTTTTCTTTTATGTTTTTACACCACTTTTTCTTCCTATCAATATAAGATATGGTGACAGTTTTTTTGAATGACAAGAAAAAGTACTGAAGAGTTTAAGGTTGAGTGATTCAAGGGAGTATGTAACGTGTCAGTTTTTTTAGATGAGTGGATAATGATTTTTCGGAAAGAAGAAAAAATAAAAAATTAATGTGTTAAAAAAGTAAAATAAATATAAATTTTTAATTGATGTGAAAAGTTTTTATTAAATAAAATATTCAATGAAACATAAAGAATGAGACACAAGAAGTGATATACGTGATTTCAATTCCTTTATACTCTTATCATCCAAATTATTACTTGATTTCGGTTGAAGGTTTTATTTATTATTTTTTAATTTAGTACTCAGCCAATAAAACTTAGCCACATA
This sequence comes from Mucuna pruriens, assembly GCA_025330945.1. Classification (NCBI taxonomy): domain Eukaryota; kingdom Viridiplantae; phylum Streptophyta; class Magnoliopsida; order Fabales; family Fabaceae; genus Mucuna; species Mucuna pruriens. Next base: position 6,627,910 of record JAENHJ010000528.1, read on the forward strand.
CTACAGGCTGCCTTATATTTTTTTAAGCGCCTGTATTTTAAGGTTTAGAATATAGTCTTACTTCAGATCATTAAACCTCGAGTGAAATTAGCCTTATTAAAAATAAATGAAATTTTAACAACAAAATTTTAGATTAAAAATAAAAATAAAAATAATATTTTTTAAATAAAATCTGATAAATGAAATTGAAATATTTAATATTATTTTGAATAAAAATTTATTTTATATAAAATACAAGCGTTAAGAAATTAAAATTAAAATATAAATGAAAAAATATTAAAAACAAAATTTTACTTTGCTTTTGCATTAATACGGGTTAGGAAAAAAATCTTATATTGGTTTATATTATTTATCATTTAAAAAATATTTTTTTAATTATAAATGAATAAGCAACATTGAATAGTTATTATTTAATAAGTAGATATCTTGAGAAAGAATGCAAAACATATCTATGTCCTACATAGTTACATAGTAATTATTAGACTTATTATATACTACTTTGTACTAGTTATTTTTATTTTTAATTTTTTTATTAGGTTAGCTCAACCATCTTCAAGTCAAGTTGATTAGACAATTAAAAAATATATCTGATTTTATTTAAGTTAATATTTTAAAGATCTAACCTAATTTAATTAGTAAGTTAGTTGGATTAGTTTATTGGGTCAAACCTATTTTCCTGATTCAGTCATTAAAATTAATTTTAATAAAAAAATATTAAATATAATTGAAATTTGTATATAAAGTAATTTAAATTATATACTTAGATTAAAATACATATTTTTTAATTAAAAAAGTGTAAACATGATTTTTATTTATAAAATAGACGAGTCCTCTTATCAAGAAATAGAATTACTTTGATAAAAAAGAAGAAATTAACAAAACTCCCAATGTATGAAAATTTGGTTGCACTTTGTGGTTTTGCTTGCATGGGAGCGAGATTTTTCATCTGAGTACTTGTCTCAGGCTGCTCTTAATAAACATTTGATATGATTCACTCGAAAGGTGAAGGACTAAAGGTAGGAGTGAAAAAAAATTATATTCAAGATTTAAGTTTAATTTATTATCTTTATAGATTTTATTTTTAAGTTTCAGTTAATTTATTCGAAAGCATAATTTAATTTGATAATTTATTTAGAGACTATTTTGTATTAAAAATTTATATAAGTCTAATTTTTTTATGTGACTTAATAGGTTAACAGAAAAAAAAACTATATAAAATAAATTATAATTTATAAAATTAAAATCACTATTATTCAAAACATAAGACAAAAATAAAAATAAATAATTTTATAAGAATCAATTACAACAAGTGTAAATCAACTTCTATTTCATCAGTGCATGATAGTGGAAAGCGGAAACAACACAAACTCAAGCATACAAACTAATATGCAGTTGCAGCCTTGCAGGTTTTTTACAATGAAGCTAGACTTGTATATCAGCTCTGACTTTAATGTAATTGCTTATTTGGTCAAGCAATAAAAAAGGATAATTGTATTTAGAATAATTATTTTAAGCTAAAAATAAATATAAGTCTTTTTGAAACATGTAAAATAGTGTGACAAAATATACTTTTTAAATATATATACAAGTAATTTTAAATGTTCGTAAGAAACAATGTAACCCGCCCGTGTAATAGCAAATATATATGCTAGTTTAAATTATACACTTATGTTAAAATTTTTATTTTTGCATTAAAAAGTGTAAAAAAAATATTTATTTTATCTTTAAAACAGACGAGGCCTTTGATTAAGAAATAAACTGACTTTAACCAAAATTTTAAATTATTATTTTCATTTAAATATTATGTGTGGCGAATTTAACATATAAATTATTTGTAAATATATAGAAATAAAAAATTGGCAGAAACTTGATAAATTTTCAATTTTTTATAAAATGTGAAATTAAGATTTGTAAGTAATTTTTTTAATTCCCTACAAAAAAAATTTTGATTTTACTACTAATTTTAGCTACCATTTAAATTAGTAGCTAAATCTTAACTAATTAACTATTAATTAATTAGAGTATTATTTTTTTTCTAGTTAAATTTCTTATTACTACAAATTTTAAAAAATTTACTACAAATTAACTAAGATTATTTTTTTAATTAATTTGCTACTTATTTCATGCTACCATTTAATATTATAATAATTTTGTAGCTAATTATTTTTTGCTAGAAATTAGTTACAAAATAACTATTAATTTTAAAATTAGCCACAAAATTATTTTATAGTAAATTTTAAATTTTCTAGTAGCGAGGATTTTGTAAAATTTACATTATGTTATTGAATTTTTAATAAAAGACAAGTTAATCAATTTAATTTATAGAAGATGCGGGAAAAAATGATAATTTGAGAATTTAAAAAATCAAAATCAAATTTATTCGATTCTAAAAATAGAAACTTTTTTAACTCAAAATATTTAAGAAACCAAAATCTCGCATACAGTCTAAATTAAAAGAATTAGAAGTACAATTATATAAATAGGTAAAAGTTTTGGTGGAGTATTTTTTTATTTTTATTTTTGAATTAAAATTAAATTATACATAAATTAATTAAAAAAAATTCTTATACCAGCGGGTTGAAATATTAATTTTTATCTTATAGATAAATTAATTTTAATTTATAAAAATTATTTTATTTTATTTTTTATCTTCTTTTCGTTTATAGAAATATTTATCCAGGTTAAAAAATGTTACTTAGAAGCTCTTTTTTTTTTTTTTTGGCACATAGAAGCTATTATTACTATTGTTGAAAATTTTTACTTTATGAATGTGACCCACTATATATGTTGAGTCTAAACAAAAATATTTCTTTAAGAATTGCAGTTATATTCTTATGCTATGATGGTATTCACACTGCAAACATAGCATGCTAAAGTTCAATTCGCATGTGATGGATCTTTCTTTTCAGCCTCTGGCCTCGCTGCTGCGGGTGGAATTCTAAGAGAATACAGTGGCTGCTTTACTTCTGCTTTCCCTTGCAAATTGGGACATTAATTGTTCTATTGTTAAAACGGAACTTTGGGCAATATTCCATGGTATATAACTTGCTAAAATAAGATATTTATCAAATGGAGTATTGAAAGTGACTCAATAAATTATATTCTTCTTAACTTGTGAAGAATTATATTATATTCTTCTAATAGTACTATTAATAGATGGGAAAATACAATTTTATACAGGAAAGGAAAGGAAAAGAATCACACATAGACACCATCTTACATTGGAAATAAGAAACTAATTTGTTAGTTTCGTTAATAACCTATGAGTTATTGATCATCGTGGACTTTAAAGTTCAACCTTCTAAGCCATACAGAATGAAGGATCATGTGGAACACATCGAATCTCTTGGGAGGAGAGTGTACCTCAAAGTGCCTCCTAACTTGTGCTATTCTTCTCTGCATTCTTATATACTGCCTTGGGGAAATATTCAACAGAATTTCCTTCAATTTGGGAATGTCCTTAACCGAAACCTCAACGGAAAACGACTTCCAATTCAAAACATCATTGAACGGAGGGACATAGTGGTCTGAAATGAGCACTGGGACGCACCCTGTGTATATTGCCTCAACCACTCTCGGGCTTGCAACCTCGTATCCACTGGGACAAAGGCAGAACTTGCTCTTCCTCATCATTTCATAGTAGGATACACCCTTTGGAAGGTACTTGTGAACCTGGATGTTTTCGTCCTTGTTTTCCCAGTGTTCAAGAAGAACGGGCCTAATTGGGCCGTGAAGCCCACCAGCAAAGAAGGCCAAGACCCAACGTCTAGATGCAGAAGGCCCACCAATCAAACCATTTATTGAACCGCTTTGGAGATTAATTTCTGGCAAAGATACATCCTTTGAAGGCACGAATCCCTCAGAGGTGTTAGCATTGCATAACACACGGATCGAATTCTTTTGCAAGTTAGGAACCGAACGTGAAATCTCTGGCCCCTTAAAAAACAATTCAATATTTGCACAAAACATTACATTATTATTTAAGTATTAATTTAATTTAATCTAGAGTAAGAGTGGTATAATAATTACCCAATCATGGCAAGCAAGAGTGAAATGATCAGCTCCAAGGCTTCGGTTCCAATAGGGGTATTTTCCCGCAATGACGTTGACATAGTCCGTGACGGTTTTTTTTATGGGGCCAAAGTCATGGGAGTCACGCACATAGACAAATTGGACCAACATTGCTACACTAAAAGGTATGAAAAACACATGCGCTTTCTCGGGATCTCTTGTTCGGAATTGGTCGTTCATCTCAATAGCATGGATGAAATTTCCCTCCATCGAGTATATGCTTTTGCATGGTCCGTTGTGGAAAACTGGAGGTTCCCCTTCTTCGTACACGAATACTTTGAATTGTTTCTCCATTTCCAAGTAACTCCTGTCACAAGCAAAAGCAAAAATTAAATAACTGAATTATTACTATACTAGTTCATTATTCACTATGCTTGTGCCACTGCATTCTTTACCTGTGAAATGCATTAGCATTGTTGTACATTGGTCCAACTGGAACATAGTCTATATCTTGTGTTTGGCTCCCGTTTCTTGCTTCTCTAATTGCAGCTCGAGCTTGTAATAGACCAGCTTCGGTTCTATCTAAGATGCTGACTTTTCTTTGCAGCTTCGGCCTCTCTGCTGGAACATCTGACTCACTCACCAGAGTCAAGTTGGGCCAGAGTTGGGAAACATTTTGTTCATCCTTGTTCTGGTAAATAAAATGATGGGTCATCATACCTTTATTTACAACTCACAAGTGGTTAAGATTTTAATTTTTCAATTATATTAGAATGCAACTCTACCCAACAAGTCGCTTCCGATAACCCAATTCAATGAAATTAACATAACCTGCCTTGTCTTTTTCCCTTCTGAAAACTAAATAATCAAACCTTTCATAATCATTGGTTCATGTGGAGGGGTTGAATGTAGAAAATAAACTAGTTCTTATCTAAAATGGAAATTTTATCCAAGAAATGATTTAAAAGATAAATACAACCAAATATTTGTAATCCTTCTAAATGTCAAATTGCACATTGTAAACCAACTAAAATATCTGAAAAGTGAAAACAGAAAGGCAGAGGGGGTTCACATTTCTTTGCGTATTTACCAAGTTACTACTTCAACAAGGGGACAGGATAATCATAATTTTTAAGTCTGAAATTCTCAAATCCGTAAATAACTCCTTGGATCGCCACACTAAGGCAACGATTACAAGGCAACATCCAAGTTGATAAGGCAATTTGCATTATTTCATATCCTTCCATTTCACCGAGAAAAATAGCCTCGAAAAGATGAAATATAAAGCAAATATATTATAATATATCGACACCATAGCAGCGCGTGACGAAAACGTAAGGCTCTTTTAATGTTAAGTTCAAATTACTTATGACAGGGAACCTTCCAAATTTATCTTCATTTTACAATTTCAATCCGAAAAAAAAAAAAAAACAAGTGCTCTCTGAGCCCGATGTTTTCCTTTCCTCTAATATAACTTAAATTGGGGTATTATCTCCTTGTTCTAAAATTTACTATTAAAAATAAAATTTATAATGAGAACATAGTGAAATCATGTAACAGCATCTCTCTCTCTCATCATTCGGGAATTATCCCAAAAGAAAAGAAAACAAGTTATTTAAAACTCTCGACCTTCTCTGCAAAATTAAAGGAAAAAAGTTAAAGTCTCTAGTCAGCCATTAGCATTCTCAAAGAATTGCATAGATAAAAATTTAGAGGGAAATTAAAAGAAACACCAATGGCTTTAGTTACATTCTTTTCTTCCTATCTGTTACATTCTTTCCTTGATGAATATAACAATCATCTGACATTTTACCACAATTCCATCAGAGAAAAGCTTCCAATTCCATGGTACTTCTTATTAATTATCCCCCCAGCTTTAATGACTTTCTTATAATAAAAAAAAATGTAAACATAACAGTTGAATAATAATAATAAAAGAAAAAGCTCTTACAGGTACTTGTTGAGGTGTTTGTATGGCCTGAACAGAAAATTGTGGAGTAGAGGTGTGATTGAAGTGAGTGTCATCAGAGATAACATTCTCTCCACCGTGAGTATCAACGGCCACCACCACTAACCCTTCTCTCTGCTTCAGCTCGGCGGCACTACTACTAGTTGAGGAAGTAACAGAGCTGAATAACAGAGGTGAGTTTGCAGTAAAAAACCAAGTAGAGGGATTAGGACCCAATATAGAAATAAGCCCTGCAACGAACACGAGAGGCACCATGAACAACAAGAGCTTCATGGATGAAGATGACTCAGCACCCCGCCATGCACAACAACCCCATCTACCACTACTACTCATTATGTTTCTTCTTAGTTTTGCAACAGAGTCCCCAATCAAGGTAGTTTGTATTATTCTGTTCTCTACCTACACACTATCGTAGCAGAAAACTCATGCTATCTATTTTGTTTGGAAAGAAAAGGCGATTTAGAAGTGTGTTTTGGTGGCAGAGGAATATGATGTTGAAGTGTTGGTAATAAATGGGTGCCATCTCAGGCCAAGCGTCCTCATACTTTTCTCTCAAAATCCGAGTTTTTGCATGCAACTTTTTTGGACTTCCGTTTTTACCCTTTTCTTTTGCCTTTTTACCAACAACTCACCGATTCACTTATTCATCCCACCTCTGTCTGTAGTTATAGTTTCGACTCTCATTCTTGGCTTTCGCCCCTGCCAGGTGTTTTGGTCCACACGTGTCGTTTTGCTACTTCATTCCACTTCAAACGTGTCGTTTTTGTTGGAGATAAGAATAAATTATGAATAGGATTCGGGGAGGATATAAAATGTCTACCTTTATAGTCGTATTTAAGAAAAAGAAATCATACAAGTATAAGTAGTAATAATCTTATTATTTCTAAATATACTTAATATAAATATACGCACTCATATGCATATTTCTGTACAAGATGATATTTACTTTTTTATGAAATTTTTTTTTAGTTAAATAAAATTATTATGAGTGACAATTTAAATATAAATATATATATATATATATATATATATATATATAAATAAATAAAACGTGATTACGTATTTAAATTTATAAATTGATATTATTAATTAAATTAGAAGAATCTTATATTAATTAATTTACTTGTTGCGTAGATGTACGTGAACATGGTATCTTATTTTAATTAAGTAGAAATATATGACACACCGTGGCATATTAATAACACTCTTTGATATAATATGTTTTATTACTAAATATATTTTATATAAATTTCCTCAAAGTTTTTGAAAATTTTATGATTTGTAAATACTAAATATCTATAAAATGTGTTATTAATTCACTTTTTTATTTTACACATATTTGACCTCTATACTTCATAATATATAATTTAAGATTCTTTAAAATGAGATGTAAGTAAAAAAAATATAATATTTTCGAACTATAATTTTTTTTTTATAAATATGCATGGGAGGAAAATTAAACTTCATTCTTATGTAGAAAGAAAATTCTCTCATAATAATTAAAAAATATTTAAAATTTTAAATTATTATATAAACTTCATTCTGTATATTTTTCTCGATTATATTTGCTTCCCCCATTCTACCGCAACTCAATTTTAATCAAACTCTTGAATGTTGAATTTGGATAAATCATTTTGGGCATGGTATATATAGGTTTTTCAATATTAAAATATAAATGATAAAAAAATGTGTGTTGGACGAGTTATCACATTTATTTATTTGCATCTTGAAAATTAATATGAATGGAAAAAATATTATGAGAAAATAATTACGATGATAATAGTATGAGATAAATATAAGAAACAAAAGCAATCATCTATGATAATACTAGTTTTTGATTGAATAGATTCCAACAAAAACTACTTTTTAATTATATTAATTATCATGTTTTTGCATATAAAAAAATATTTATTTATTTAAAAATGTTAAATATAACCTGAGCTCCTTCGAAAACTAATGTGGGCACTAAGTATATGTTTTTCAAGTTAAATATTAATGTATTTAGATGCATTGTTTATTTTTAAATTATTTATAATACTATTTTATTGGTCATTAATTTGTATCCATGCACCGTGTTAATTTATTGTTTATTTTTAAGTTATTAAAGATATTTTTCATTTGAATTAAAATGAAAATAATATTATCGAGAATATACGTGTTATTTTCAGGGAAATCAAGGGTTTGTTTGCTTTAAATTAATGCTTGTATTTACATTTTATTAATAATTGTAAAAATATATCTTTTATTATTTTTATATCAAGTTTTTAAAGGTTTTATTTTTATTAATTCTATACTAGCTAGTTTTTTAATAAAGTAACTATTATTAAAAATAACTTTTAAATTAACAGATAATTAGTAATGTAACATGTTCCGTTAATATTTTATTTCGTCCTCTACACATATCTTCTTAAACAATTATGTTGAAAACACTATTTTTAGTGAGATAAATCCTAAATACTATTAAATATTAAATGTGAATATAATTTAAATATTATTTTATCCCACTGCAAAGGACTATCTTTTCTCGGTAAATCTTAATGCGTTTATTATATTTTGTTAATATTTTTATCCGATACTCAAGTAAAACAAATTCAGTGAGGAGAAAAAGGGTAATTTAGTAATTCACAAGTAATAATAACTCTGATGCATGCGGCCTCCCATTTATTGCATCAGCGGGAGTTAGAGGTCAAGGCACGACCAGATTTCATGAATTTTTAATATTTGTACAATATAACCTCACCGTTCGGGTCAAGGATTTTATATATATATATATATATTTAAATAGACTATATATTTATTTGTTATTAAAAAACAATATAAAACTATATATTTTATAGGTCTACGTGAATATTAAATTTAATTTTTAATGTCAACTAATCCACAGTAGAAATGAAAAAACTTATTTAACAAAAAGAAAAATTAGAAAACTTAGGCTTTTCATATTTTTTGTAAGGCTACACAACTGTGAAAAATGAATGATTTTTTAGTACTGAAGCACAAACACAGCTCAGCATCTTGTTTTGAATGAGTGTATAGTGACATTATTTTGTTACAAGTGGATGAACTTTGCGATAAATGAGCTGTGGTATTTTTTTCTTATTTTGGTGTTGTCCAATAAAACAGTGATATTAATGTATTACTGTCTCTCTACAAAATTTAAAAGACAACAAAAATATGAAGTAATGATATTTTAAGAAAGACTTTCAATACACGTCGTTAAAAGTAAACATGCACTGTTTTTTACATTATATATAAGAAGACATTAATGAAGACTAGTTTTGACACATGACGACGAGTCGATGATATTGTTTTCCAAATAAGTATAACGAAGAATGTTATGGAGTTTCATTATTGATGGTAAATGAAAATATCAAATCACGTAATTAATACTAGAAGAATTTGAGAGGTGATAAAACATTACTATAGTACTCCCAAACATTTTTAGAAGTAATATAAGGGTGACTTCTTCACACGTACAACGCGCAAGTTTAGAAAATTGCAAGCAATTAGTAACTATTATTATATAAATGAACGTGAATGATATTTCCCTTGTTGGGTATCGAGCTCTTTTTCTATATGAAAAAATGTATTAAAATAGAATATTATATGTGTTTTACTCGTCAAAGTAGAGAGAAGCCGGATCAGTGTATTAAGAGAAGTCAATTAGAAGAGTGAATAGTAATTATTGAGAGTAAAATAAGGAAAAGCCGTTCTCGTAATTTTACATGATAATTATCGTAAAATCATTTTTTTTAATTTGTTAACTGTTGCATTGAAATTTTACCAGCAGCGAGTTCAAGACGTATGATTCTTTAATCTAAATGGTTGAATCGATAATAAGTTGTTTCTAGTTCTTTCATTTTCTTGACTTTTTATTCGTAGGTTTATTTGGTTTATTGATTTATCTCGAGCACCATTTATGCACTTACTTGAGACTCTTTTAAATAATTAAATAATTGTAATTCTTATGTAAATTTCTTGAACAAGTCTTTATATATTTTTAAAATATATTAAAATAAAAATTTAAGAAAAATAAAAATACTTTAAAATAGTTTACATCAATTTCATATCTCTTTACATTTTTTACTTGATTTTGATAAATTTGACCAACTTTTTACTCTATATTATATTTTGACCAACAAATTTAAACAGATGATTTGACTAATTCTTATTTCAATTGTTCAAATATGTCCAGAAATGACAATGAGAGAAGAAGTAGCAATTTTCTATTACGTGTTTAATTGGAAGAAAAACTGTCTTATATTCGTCATATACTTTAATTGGAAAGTTACTATGTAGTTGAACAACAAAGATATATTGTGGATTTTTAATATATAAAGAAGGTAAAGTGTCTAATTTGTGGTAATGGTTGAGACAAATTTAATTTATTATTATAATTTTAAAAATTATTTAATTATTTTATTAATTTTAATCACATTCGGCTTTAAAAATCTAATTTGTGGTAATGGTTGGGACCACAGATATCCAGTCGAAACGAAAAGGATGGTACACAGCCGGAGTACCATTAAATTAAAAAGGACAATTTTTATTATTTTGCATAACTTTGATAATAAAAAAAAAAAAAAAAAAGTAATACAGCCGTTGACTGATTCTTGTAGTTGAATGCTTTATTGGGTGGACATATGTGAGGCAGCCGCCAGGTCTCATTCGTTACCCTAATTCTAACTCTCCTATTAATTTATTTGTCCCATCACCTCTATTCTATTTTCTACTCTTTTATTTTATGATTCTTATATATAACCAAGCCAGAGGGACAGCTTCTTTGTTAATATGATTTTAACTTTTCTGAAAACTTGATTTCTGAAAACAAGTGTAGTTCAGTGTGACGGTTGGATCTGGCTATTACTGTTCCAAGTGGCTACATAAAAGTTAAATGAAGTACATTCGTTCGTGTGAATAAACATTTTTCTTTGATTTGTTTTTTCTAGTTTTTCCTCTTTTAATGCAAGTTTTGCGGTGTGGCGGCGAATTAAGGGTCCATGAAAGCCCAAAAATAGTGCGTCATTGAATTCATTAATTATATTCATTAATTATATTCCAGTCCTTAACGCAACGGCACCACAGAGTTGACGTGAGGTCTCTTAAAAGGAACATTTTGGTGACTACTTGACAATAAATATTGATAGGTATTGCCACCTTTGGTGAAATAAATAAATATAAATCAAAAGTAGTAATTAATTTTGTATTTCCTAGCACCACATGAACATGTATAAGCCCAAAAATATATGTCCTGCGTGCCGTTAACGTCCTTCTCAATTTTATCTACACCATTCCGTGCTTCCATTGACCACCTATATTATTAATTAAAGCTTCAAATATAACTAGATTTGTATGGTTACCAGATTCAGATTGTAACACCACTTAGATAACTAGATAACCTTGTCTTTCTCATGTATTTAATATTTATTACTAATAAATATCATTCGGCCTATCATCATTATGGATTTTAGACTCGAAATTTTGAATAACATTTTAAACTTTTAAGTCTTACAATTAAAAAAATTATACTAAAAAACATTATTCGGCAGAGATCTTCTTTAACGAGGGGTAATGTGATGAACACTGAACATGTGAGATTCACGATCTTTCTTGTGGTAGACGATAAGGATCAGAGGTGGCGAGGTAGGCAAAATAATTATGCCCATTTCTCGTGTTCACAAGTGGAGGGAAAATGAAACATAACCATTCGTGACAACTTTTATCATAAGTTTGGATAAATTTATAGTCATTGTGAAATATATAACACGTGCTTAGTTTGCATATATTTAACGATTAGCTAATCCTTTACACTTTACTGATATATAAATTACACATGGTTATTGTGTCATTCCTTTCTATTGTTTAGAAAATTTTCCATATTTTTAACCTAACTAATAGTTTATTTTATCTTATTTTTAACATGATTTTATATTAAACACGCACTTAATCTTTTCCCTTTTTCTTTCCTCTCGGTCAGATTTTCCAACAACACACTTGCAACGTCAGTCACGTATTATAAAATGAAAATCTATAAACACTTGTTTTCCGAATTATCGACTTGAACTAAGTTGCATTACTACCACTACAACATACAAGATAAAAACCTTAACCATTATCAGATATAGGAATGAAGATTTAAGAAAAAAAAAAGGTAACGAAATTCTATAGATTTCTGTTGCTTCCTTCCATAAGCTTTTGCACATAATGCACACAATAAATACTCTAAAAAGTACAAATGGTGAGAACACGATTTAATAAAAAATGAAAATTATTTATATCTTGAAAGTTGTGTTTTATTGTGTAATATATATCTATCAAACTAATTGTATAGTGAAAAATGTATTCATATTTTGGGGAAAATAAATTATTTAAAGCAACACTTAACCATAATATGGGTGCAATGTAACAAATATTTTCATTTTCCCTTTTTTTATTACCATTTACCAGTGAGCAGTTGCCAACTTAATTTCTAATGATTTTAATTTAAAAAAATTGATCTAAAATAAAGTGATTTATGGTAAAAAAAAAAACACAATTACATCAAAAGTTTAGTATAAAATTCTCATCCAACACAAAATGTTATGAGTAAACACTTAAATTAGTTCTTAAGATTATATAAGTAGGATTTTTTAATTTTAAAAAAAATTCACTAGTCTTAATTTTATATAAAGTTCTTCATTTTTTTTTCTTTTTTCTATTATTTGATAAAAAAACTAAAGTAAATAATATTTTATAAAGTTAGCATCTAATGAAGATTTTTTTAATTATTAGGGACTAAAATGTCTAATCAATACAGTCTCGAAGATTTTACTCGAAAAACTATGTTTTTCGAACCACTTAGATGCATTTTTAGGAGTTAACTTGATTTTATGAATCAAACATAAAAAGAAAAGAAAAAAAAAATCAAAATCGCGTTTGTAATAATCAACGTGGGTGTTTAGTTCAGCATTACATCAATGATTATGTGCATGATCTATTCTTCATGATCTATAACTTCTCATTTGTCTTACGTTTCTGATCTACATTTGGGGTGTCTAAGGCGAAATCAAACACACTAAACGTGTGTTCGGAGTTCCTTCAAACACAAACCCACAGAAAGAAACAAAAAAAGTTTAAATTTACATAAGCCCAACATACTTTACTTCTTACTCTAAAGCCTAACAAACTTTAATTCTTGCTCTAAAGCCCAATATACTTTACAAATCTGAAGCTTGGCCTTCATTTTTCAGCTCTCTTTTGAGCCACGGACCTTTACTTAGAATTCTAAATTTCCAGCTCTCTTTATCTCTAACTAAGCCCAAAGACAAATTAGGGTCATTTTCCCCCCACAACTATCCATCAGTCTGGACTCCAGTAGCACCTTCAATAACTTTTATTTTTTATTTTTTATAATGCAACTTAACACCACAGGAAAAGAAGTGAGTGGACATCTAAGCTTCGTGTTTATTTGAATTAATCATGGAAATAAATGAGAAAATATAATTAATATTTTAGAAATTTATATGTGAAAAAAACTAAGTTATATTTAGATAAAATGAAACGATTGTAAAATAAAGAATATTATTATTTGAGTTCTATAAAGAATTGCTTTAATGTATTAAATTGCTATGAGATACGAAATGATTGAAACGGTTACTAGGTCCAGATAAAAAGAGTACTTAAAATTAAAAAAAAAAAAACGAAATCAAGCAATTATAATGCATCAATTTTAACTGTACGGGAATAACAGCTGTTTCTGTGAGAGGAAAAAAATCAACAGCTTTTATGCATAAACCCGAACTTGTATCTTTTAAAGCTTAATTTGAGTAAAAACTATTTTCATGTAAAGTGAAAAAATTACATTTCAAGTATCTGAAAATTATACAAATTTTCACCATCGCCTTTGGAGTTTTTTATATTTAATTTCATAATCAAAATTGTATTTATCAATTACTTCAAATCAAATTAGAGCAAAACCACGAAAACATTAATTTATTGATCACCAACTGGTGGATACAATATGATGAAGAAAATGCTCTGAGGACACCCCAACTCTCATTTACACCGAAAGATGCTAGATGGAAATAAAAGAGAGAAAAATGATAAAGGTAAATAGATTATATGATATAATCATGTAAAAACAAAGAGAGATAAAAGTATTTATCATATTTAGATCTCGATATAACAATATTCATTTAATTAAGGATCGTATCTTCACACTAACTAGATTAGGCAAAGCTACTTTATTAGTTGATTGTTGTATAAGATTTGGATTCTCTGACATTACAGCGCAAATGTTAAAATGTGTTCTAATATTTTGAGACGTTCGATTAACATAATAGTGCTAGATTTTTAACATGTATATTGTTTTTTAATAACTTTTATCGGACTAATAAACGCTCCTATACACAATCCAAAACATTATAATAATCCAACGATTCAGATCATCATCGTGACCGTAACTTTTGCCCAAACTTCAAATAATCCAAATCTGGTGCTATACATACAACAATAGGAAGACACAACTCAGAACACTAATGTAACAAATTAAAAATAGAAAACACAGAAGTTATCTGAACATTAAAAATTCATGTAGTTGGAGTAAAAATTTGCTAGAGTCAAAACCCCAACAGAATACCCACTTGAGTTGGTACCGAACAGTGTCAGATCATACACGGTGAATGTTTTCAGTAAACCGAGGAAATACATCTCTGTTCTGATGAGGCTGTGCAGTTCTAATTCCTAATTTTTTTACAAAAGCATTTGTAAGAAGCATCTTTCTTCCACTTGATTGGTGCCACAAAATTGGTAGTAACATCTACAAAAAATCTTTCATACTACTGTTATATAACATTTCTATCCTATAACTCACAAAATTATTCTGCAAACATCATTGATATGAATGATGATGACCAATTGGATGAACCAGCGTTTCACCAGCAGTCTTTACATGAGCACTGGCCATTGGAGAAACAATGAAATCCAGAAGAATCTCTCAGAAATATATCCCTCTTCGTGACAATAGATGCATATTTTAAGAATGTATGGCAGTCCCCACAAAGAAGAATGTTCTTTACAATCCGAATGGGCTTTCCGGGCTTGGTCATCAGTATCCCATAAGTTGCTGCCAGTTTAGCACTGTGATGGAATAGAAAATGCTTCTTGTGATGCTCCTCTACTTCGTGGAGTACAAAGTTCGTGTCAGGTTTATATCCAGCTTTTAGGCACTCCAAGATCAGAATCTCCAATCCACTATATATATCTTTCTCCTGTGGGTGTGATCTATCTCTCGGATAAAATGTATGTATTTTCCTCTGACAAATGATCCAACTTTGAACTGGGTGTTTGTGAAACCCCTTTCCTCTCATACTCTCTCTGACCAGTTCAGAGCGGTCCCATCTCCCCGAAGCGGAATACAAATTTGAAACAAGTATAAACGTTGAAGGATCTTTAGGTTCTAGGGACAGAATATTCTGAGCAGCCCATTTTCCAATCATTACATTCTTATGCAGTCTGCAACCATCAAGCAACGCGCGCCAAACAAGAGCAGAAGGCTGGAAAGGCATCTTATTGATAGTTTCTAGTGCTTCTTCCAGAAGACCCCAGTGACCCAAAACACTGATGAAGGAAGCATAATGCTCGGATGTAGGCTCAATTTGATAAACAGTTCTCATTGAATTAAACAAACTACGACAATCATCAACCAAATTTGAGTTAGTTTGCCTATAAGCTGAAATTATCAAAACAAACGCAACTTGGTCAGGCTTTATGCCCTCCTCCTGCATTTTCAACCATATTTCCAATGCTCTATCCCCCTGCCTATGCATAAGATTGCCAGAAATCAAAGTATTCCACGAAACCACATCAGAACAAGGCATATCATTAAACATCTTCATTGCATCATCCACACTCCCACACTTAAAATACATGCTAACAACTGCATTTCCGACTTCCACATTAGCTCCCAAGCCGCATTTAACGACATGGCAGTGGATTTGCTTACCCATATCAAGATGGCCAACAGTTCCACAAAGACCAAGCATTGAAGCTGCCGCAACTTCATCCATAATCAGCTTCCCATCCGCCCAACCAACGTGAAAAAGAGAAATCGCCTCCTCTGGTTGGCCGTTTCGAGCATAGCCACATATCATGGACGTCCAAGCCACAGAGCTAAACTGCTCCAACTCCCATCTAACAACCATCTTCTTCGCATCCACCATCCTCCCACACCTCGTGTACATGTCAAGCAGCGCAGCTTCAACACAAGCATTCGATCCAAACCCAAACTTCACTGCAAACCCATGAACCTGCTTGCTGACCTTATAATCACCAAGCAATCCACAAGCATTAACACCACTAGTCAAAGTAAAATCAGTCAACTCCAAACCCTCCTCCACCATTTTAATAAACAACTCCATGGCCTCTAAACCTTCATCGTTTTGACAAAACCCAGATAAAAGCGCGTTATAAGACACAGAATTCTTCTCGGGCATTTCATCAAACACCTTCAGAGCCAAATCCACCAACCCAAACTCCATATAAGCGGTTACCATCTCAGTCCAAGTTATAACATCCCTCACACGCATCCCTTCAAACAGCCACTCCACATCATCAATAGTTCCAAAATTAGTGTAGAACCCAATAAGCCCATTCCCAACGTTCAAATCAGTTTGTAACCCAATTTTAATAGCGTGCGCGTGAACTTGTTGACCTTCCATCAACGACGCACACGCGGTTAAAAGTATCGACAGCGTGAAATCATCGACTCTAAACGCGTCCGTTGCCTGCATTTCGTGGAATAACCGAAACGCAGCGTCGTATAACGACTCCTGCACCGCAGCGGAGATAACGGTGTTCCACGACGCAATGTCCCTGTGTCGTGTTTGGTTAAACAGTTTAAGCGCGATCTGGAAAGAGTCGCACTTGGCGTAGAGAGAGATGAGCGCGTTTGCAACGAATGCGGAGTCGAAATGGGCCGTTTTGAGTGCGGCGGCGTGGACCTGGAGGCCCAATTGGGAGTGGAGAATTCGGGCGCAGGCGGATAAAACGGCGACGTAGGTATACTCGTTGGGGAGGACGTGGGAGCGCGTCATGCGGAGGAAGAGGTGGAGCGCGTGGCGCTCGCGGTGGGACTTGGAGAGGGCGGAGATTAGGGCGGTGTAAGACACGACGTTGGGGGAAGAGAGGGAGAAGAAGACGCGCAGCGCGTGGGGGAAGAGACCGAGTTTGAGGTAAGTAGAGATGAGAGCGTTGGAGAGGTGGGTGTCTTGTTCGAGTTTGAGGAGGGCGGCGTGGACGGTCTTGGCGAGGTGGGCGTCGCCGCTGCGGGAGGACACGTGGAGGGCGTGAAGGAGGGCGTGGGAGTCGGGAATGTGGTGGCTGACATGGCGGAGCGTGGCGGGTTTGTGGCGGAACGAGAGGGAAAGAGGGTGGGGGGACGGTGGTTTCAGGGGGAGGGAAGAGTAGAAGGAATTGGTATGGAAGCACGACTGCCATCTATCCATACTACTAGCAATACCATATCCTCTATTACAACTGCAATTTGCACTCTCCATCCTTTACGCGCTAATACACATCATGTCATATATTTACAATTGTTCTAACGATTAAACTCACATTGTTAATTACAAATCAGAGGGAAGATTTACTTGGAAGTTAACTTTAAAAATAAGATTAATTACTCAATTTAGTCTTTATATATATATATATACACTTTTATGTTCTATTATTCGTAATTAAAAATTATTTATTTTAATTTTTATACAAATAGTTTTAGTTGTTATTAAATAAAATTTAACGTTGTTAATAATGAATAATATGATACTGATATATCATAGTATTTTAATTCTTATACAAATTTAGTTACATTTTAATCATTATACATATACTATTTTTCTGTTTTGATTCTTATATGTACACGATGTTGATATTTTAGTTTTTATATGATTTTTTTTTATGTTTTAGTATATGTCAATACTTCTCTCATATTCCCCCCCTTTTTTTTTTCTTTTTTTCTTGTAACACTTCTCTCTTTTTTTTATTTATAGTTTTTTAGACTCACTTATTTTAAATCTTCTTACCTTAATTGATTCTCATGAATTTTAAATAAGAGAATTTCAATATTGTACTATTTAGATTTTTTTTATCAAGACAAGTAACAATATCTTGTTATATCATTATAATCTTGTTATAATAAACACTTGGAAACATAAAAGTTTTCATTTAACTCATTTTTATATCACATAATGCTTGTATCAACAAAATTTTGATTTCAAACTTGGGCGTGGTCCATGATGGAAACATTCTGGTTCCCAAAAATTTGGCCTTTCAATAACAGTAAAAAAAATGGCATTTATTTACGTAATCAATTTTGATTTTATGTTAGTGTTGGAACATGACCATCAACAACAAAGATTAAAACATAAAAAATTATTTACATACTGTAACATAAATATCGAAGTGTTTAATATAATAAGATTAAAACAAGGATTTATGTAATTTATATCTTTGAGCATGTAATTATTTAATATTGTATATTTCAAAACAAAATGATATAACATGTCCCACCATTATAAGATTAAACCTCACATATTTTTTAATCTATCATTTTAATATTTTTTCTGCATATTAATTTTTAATAATTTTTTAATTAAAATCATTAATAAAAAATAACATTGTATTACAATATAAATTAGTCACAACTCTAATATAGTTTATATATTAAAAAATATTTATTTATTATGAATTTTAATAGTAATATAATTTATATATTTATTTATTTTTATTTATTATAATTTTTAGTTATGTAAAATAAAATGCTAAAATACTAATATACTCATATTTGCTTAAAATAATAAAACCAATCAAATAATAGATTTTTTTAATTGTGTATACATAAATACACACGCAAAAACATTAAATGCATTTTATAAAGGTGTTAACTTAAAAAATTAAACGACTTTTATATTTATTTATTTTTATAAATAATTTTTCAATAGAGTTACTTTAATTTTCAAATTCTTGTAATTTATTCAGGACTATACAATAGACAAAAAAAAATCATTGAAAGATATATTGCATTTAATATTTCTATCTTTGTTGAACTACAAATTTTACACTAATCTCCTTCAATCTATATAACAATATAATATTATATCCTCTTCTCGTTAATATAAACATTGCGTGATTGCTAATGTTATTACGTGTTTGTTTTACCAAACATATAAAATCAATTATTCTTATCATTACAAATATGTAACATAAAATTAAAATTAATTTAACCACATATTTAATAATTTAAAATTAATTTTATTCAGTTTTAAAACAAATGAATCTTTGTGTACGAAAAAAACTTGAGTAGGAAGGACATTTCACCTTTTTCATATTTTAGAGATGAATCCTATAAACAACAGAAAAATTGACTTTAGAATCGGTATATATGTACCTAAATAGGGAAAACCGGATGGAGGCATGGGAAAGATGGACCAATAATAATGACAATAATTTGTCTTCGATAAAATAAAAAATCACTGGTCCAACTTTTATGACGGAGAAACTTAGAACATTCTTCTCCTTGTTTTATTTTTTCACATCGAAAATTAACTTAAAAATAAAGCAAATAAAAAGAGAGCGGTAGAAGATGATGATCGAAAGGAGAAGCAAATAAAATTGAGAATCGAGGCTCACCTCTGATCTCTGTCTGTGATTTCCATGGACGGACCTCGTAAGCAGCAGGTAGGTACTCACTCACTTACTCACTCCTCTTACCTACAAATTCTTTCATTCTACCAACAATCAATCAATCAATCAATCAATCAATTTCGCATGAATGCTGCGCCGATTTCCCTCCGTAATTATGATTTTGATCATTACTCACCGCTTCTTCTGATTATCGAAGGTTGTTGTTAACGTTCAGGTATCGTTGCGAGGAGCAAGTGCGAAGGAGATAACGCGAGACGCCCTTCTGCAGAAGATCTCTCGGGAAAGAGAACTTCGCAATTACGCAAAACGAGCTGCTGCTGCTGCTCTCTTCATTCAGGTTCATTGTCTTTGCTTCCGATTTGCCTTATTTTTTATTTTTTTATTTTTTTAATTTCGTAGAAAAAACTTCCTAATTGAAATTGTCCTTGCCTTTTCTACATGGCTACCGTTATTTCTTTTAATCAAATTAGTGATCTCGTTGTCTTTTGATATCTAAACTTTTTCGTTTTGTGGCTGTGATATATTCACTGTTATTGGGATAGCGTGTTTGTGATATATTCTGCCATTAGATACGTGAGTTCATTTAGGGTGAGCCTTCTGTGAATCATGAACAAGGCATGGGACACAAATGCCATACGATATGGGTGTGATAATACCATAAATTTTAAAAAGAGCAAACTACCATTTTAGTCTTTGAAATTGTTAGTCCTTAAAACTAAGAAAATTCCAGATAAGTCTTTGAAAGTGTAATCTATCAATCATATTGGTCCAAAATTTGAAAACATATGTGACTTAGTGATAATATTAACATATGTTTAGGGACTAAAATGATCATAAGTGATCAAGTCTTGGAACTTAGATGAAACAACCAAAAATTTCAAGGACTTATTTGAAATTTTCTTAATTTTAGAGACTAATATGGCAGCATGTTACACTTTCAAGGACCAAAATGCTGGTTTACTCTCTTAAAAATTATCGAGTATATTATACTAACACTCCTTGTTAACTAAGAAACACATTACATTGTGTACCTTTATAAGGAGAGTTGTTGTAAACATCAAAATAGCAAGGGGTCATGTACAATCTCAAGAAATGCCAGAGGGTGTAAGTGTAATTTTATGGCACGACAAAGTTATAAGATATATAAAATTAATATAAAGTTATAAACTAAAAAACTTAAATCAGAAGAGAGAATTCATGTTTTAAAGATGAGTATGAATCATTGTAGACATAATAAATGCTAAAATTTATCTAATTGTTATGATACTCAATTTTATAGTGGTATGAAGTTGTAAAAAAAAAAAATCAACTAGAAATGTTCAAAGTGTTCATGCAATGTCCGAGATGGATACTTGTTCAACACATTATCATTTCAAGTTTGCAAGAAAATTGAGAGAGAAAAGAGAACTCTGAGATTCAGATATAAAAGCTGAATATGCAACACTGTAAACAATTAGAAATCTGGTAAAGCAGTTACAGCAATCAGTTTTAATTCTAACAGATTAACTAACATACAGCTGTATGTAACAGCTATCTTTCACAACAGAAAACTGTCAGGTAAGAAGTGGTCATGAGTTCTGGTTGTGGAAACAGGCTCAGGATTATGTGTACATCTTACCTTCCGTAGACCCACAATGGTGTCAGTCTTGTGACTTCCTTTTTAAGCCAGCTTTTGTGTTTGGGAGCTGTTATTCAGTGTCATTTCTTGATTTTCTTTGATGCTTAGAGAAGCCACGAGTCACAAAGTGAAATTGTAATATTGAATGTCCAAGTTTTCATAGGATATTTACTTGATGCTTGTAGATGACAATGCTTGATAGTTTATATTATTTTGTTCAATTAACAAAACCAATGAACTTAGAATCATTGAAAACAAAAATTTGTATACTTGAGGCCTATTTTGTAGTAAACTCAACATCTGATTGTTGGTAACTGCAAGTTGTTAGTATCTTCATAGTTTTCATTTGCACCTCATGTCTATATCGAAATGGAGAAATAACGTCTCATTCTTAATGTTAAAAGAGAGTATGGAGGGGCTTCAAGGTCACAAAGATGGTTTCTCTGCAGCTTCAGCAGGAGTGGGAGATAGTGGTGAATCATTATACTGGTGTGATGACAGCAAACTGGATTTCAAACAATTTGTTGAGACCATTCCTGTTCTTTATTATTCGTGTCTCAACTCAGCATCAGAAGGTCCACAGCAAGAAAATAGATTCTATGAAGCTGTGCTTTACAATCCTACTGGAAAGCCTGAAATCTTCTGGTATATCCCTTCATTCAGATGTTCTTTTTTTGGATTTCAAGTTCACTTTCCAATATGCATCTCATTTTAATGTGACATGACAATAGATTATATGAAAATTTGAATGCCAAGATACTTTTTGTTGCTCTTTTTTTCTCAGTTTTTGAGAGTTCAAAGGAGCTCTCCCCCCTCCCCCTTTTTCCTTTTGTTTAACACACTTAATGCATCACTAATGGATCTATTTTTGTCTTTGGTTAGATTCAAAGCAGAACTTTTGCTTTCTGGCAATTGGTACAACTGAAGAAAGAAGAATATGGAGATACCAGGCACAACAGCTGACTTCTCTTAGTTTTTTCATTCTTTCAGAGTTTAGTGAATGCAACTCAGGGGCTCAAGATATTACTATCGTTACATCTCTAGCAATGCGTGTTCTTGTAATGTTAACTGATCTGAAAGGATGGAAAGGCATTACAGATGACAGCCACTTAGATGCAGATTTAGCAGTGAAAGATTTAATTCAGTTCATGGGGGGTAATAAAAGTGGTTGTTATGTTTCTATTGCTAGATATATTAGTGCATTGGATAATTATTCTTCTCAGTCAAAGAGTATCACCCAGGCAGGTGAAAAATTTTTCATTACTGCAAGTGCAATAACTTTAGCTGTGCGGCCATTTTATCTGACAAACTATGATGTAGAAGGGCCTAGTATGCTGAATGTCAACCATGCTGCTAAGCAGTATATTGTTTATCTGCTGACTATACCTTGGCTAGTGCAACATCTCCCACCTGTTCTTCTACCTGCTTTAAAGCACAAATCTATTTTGTTTCCATGCTTCCAGACTCTATTGGTAAGCATCATTAAAGTAGAACAATTTCACCTGCAAAATTATTAGTTTGCTCTTTCATTTTAATGACAACTTGCTCTCTTTTATTGTTTTTAATCTGTTTGAATTTTTTACTTTCTTCTTCTTATTGGTCTCTTTTATTGTTTTTTAATCTGTTTTAATTTTTTACTTTCTTCTTCTTAAGCTCTTAATATATTTTTCTGTAAAAAATAAAAATTAATGGTTCAAAGGTGAATTTTCACCCTTGGTTATCAAATATATTATCATTTCTTTTTCTGTTTGAATTTTTTACTTTCTTCTTCTTCTTAAACTCTTAATATATTTTGCTGTAAAAAATAAAAAATAATGGTTCAAAGGTAAACTTTCACCCTTAGTTATCAAATATATTATCATTTTTTGCCTAATTGTATTATTTTATACTATTGATGGTGAGGGAAGAAAACCTCTCGGATGTATGGAGATGCTGCTTTCCTGTGACAGATGAAATTAAAAATAATGAGCCTTAGTTGAATTGTTAGAATTTGAAGTTTATTCTTGAATATGCCTTCTATTAAGCTTCAACCTCAAGTCAATAAGATCACATAATTTCATACATTATGATTTATGATTCAAACATATCAGAACTGATCAAACCCTGACAGGTGATGACAGATTTTCAAAGAGAAAGTTTTGATGGAGATGTCAGAGTCCAACAAATCAGAGATTCTTGTCTCTTTCAAGGCTATTCCGCCAGTTGGATGGGCCCTCACTAACATTATATGCCTAGCAATAGGGAGTGAGAATGAATCCTTCAATCAAGGTTTAGACTATGCATTGTATGTCCGTGTTGTTATTACTCTAGCGGAGGCTCTACTGGCTTGTCTTGATAATATTGGAGGGGCCAGAAAGAAAAAGAAAGCCCTTCAAACTGATGTTGGAAGTTCAACACAGCCAGTTGATACAGTTCTGCATGAGGGTGAAGCAACCAATGAATCCTTAATAATGTCATACATGGATCAATTTAGGCCTGTTTGTCAGCAGTGGCATCTCAAAAATCTTTTGGCATCAATAGATAGAGATGCCACTAGCAACGCTGAGACTGTGCTCTCAAATAGCCTGGAATGTTTGGGGAAGCTAGAATTGTGTGATGTTGCACTTTTTTATTCTAACTTACTTAGAATATTTTCAACCTTGAGTCCAATTCGTGGCTCATTATCAGTTCTCAACATGCTATCATTCACTCCTGGATTTCTTGTGAGATTGTGGGGTGTACTGGAGGATTCCTTTTTTTCTGGAGACAAATATAATTCTGATAATCATCCAATTGAAAACAGCAAACATAAAGCCTTTGAGAAGATGCAAAAACACGTCAGTAAAGATGGGGTTAATAAGTGGGTCAACGTACTTCATAAATTTACAGGTAAGTCACAAGCAGCAACAGATTGCACTGATTCCATTGGCAGTCACTCTGAACCTAGCAGAGTAAATGAGGATTCATCAGATGTATGGAACATAGAACCTATGAGGCATGGCCCACAAGGCGTTCCAAAGGATATGTTTGCTATGCTTCATCTTTTTTGTGCTACCTATTCTCACCTGCTTTTAGTTCTTGATGACATAGAGTTCTACGAGAAACAGGTAACAGCTTGATTTCTCCTTGTCCCTATCCTTTTATCAATTAGTTTGCATTTTCAAAAACTAACTCTTTGGGATATGACGTTCCTAGGTTCCATTCAAAATAGAGCAGCAAAGAAGAATTGTGTCAATGCTCAATACCCTGGTTTATAATGGCTTGTCCCATGTTAGTGGTCATCATAATAGGCCTCTCATGGATTGTGCTGTTAGATGCTTACATTTACTGTATGAAAGGGATTGCAGACACTCATTTTGTCCTCCTGCTTTGTGGCTTTCTCCTGCTAAAAAAAGCCGGCCACCAATTGCTGTTGCTGCCAGAACTCATGAAGTTTTATCAGCCAACCTGAGATCTGATGATTCATTAACTTCACTGAGTGTAGGTTCTGTTGTCACCGTTGTTCCTCATGTTTTCCCGTTTGAGGAGAGGTAACTACCAACTCCATGACCATTAAGAAGACTCTTGCTTCTTGTGATAAATGTTGTATGCAATCATGCTATTCTGTACTTTATATCTTTATGACATTTCAGCTGTCACATTCAATTGATACTTTAGAAGGATAATATATAAGTAAAAAGAGCTAATGACCTAGGTTGCAGCCAGCATGAATTGATTTATTAAGTTTTCTTATGTGAGTAGAAAGTACAGGTCACAAAAAAGGTTAATCTTAATTTGGTTGTCTGGTCACTCTAGTTGTGTTAATTAACTTAATTGAGCAAAACTTTTCAGGGTACCTTCACCATATATTAATTATTTTTTTTTGTTCCTTCTACTGTTGGCTGATAAAATTGAGAATCGATAAAATAAGTTCACCTTAGAAGATTACTGTTAATATGTCCTTCTTATCTCTCAAACTATCTTAAATTTGACATGTTTATGGAAAAACATTTGGGAATAATATTACTCATATATCTTATGAAATAGTGGATATTGATTACATGAGTGGTTGTTTCATTTATTTATTAATTATACACTATATG
This sequence comes from Mucuna pruriens, assembly GCA_025330945.1. NCBI lineage: Eukaryota > Viridiplantae > Streptophyta > Magnoliopsida > Fabales > Fabaceae > Mucuna > Mucuna pruriens. Next base: position 6,653,249 of record JAENHJ010000528.1, read on the forward strand.
TTAAGCATTAGGAAGCCATATAAGTAAAGAAAAGCAATTAGAATAAACTTTGAAAAGTGAGAACTATTGTCAATGAGAGTATTGATCAATGTGATTGAATTGGATTTTTTTCTTCTTAACAAAAGTCGAGTAATCAAGTTCAGATGGGATATTTCATTGCAGCTTGTCATCGAAATCATGTTCATTTGTTTTGAATATAACACATGATATAGTCTAAGATAGATTATAGAAAGTACTCAGTCAGCTGTTTTATCACTGAAATAGAGTTGAGATGTTTTGTGAATTCATCAAAATGGATAAAGCATCCCAAAAAATGGCTGGTGAAATTTCCGAACCTGGTTCAGGAGCCTGTTTCATTTATTTATTAATTATACACCATATGTTAAGCATTAGGAAGCCATAAGTAAAGAAAAGCAATTAGAATAAACTTTGAAAAGTGAGAACTAGTGTCAATGAGAGTATTGATCAATGTGATTGAATTGGATTTTTTTCTTAACAAAAGTAGAGTGATCAAGTTCAGATGGGATATTTCATTGCCACTTGTCATCGAAACCATGTTCATTTGTTTTGAATGTAACACATGATATAGTCTAAGATAGATTATAGAAAGTACTCAATCAGCTGTTTTACCACTGAAATAGAGTTGAGATGTTTCGTGAATTCATCAAAATGGATAAAGCATCCCGAAAAATGGCTGGTGAAATTTCTGAACCTGGTTCACGAGCCATTGAGATAGTAGTACGTCGGGGTCATATTGTTGAAGATGGATTTCGGCAATTAAATTCCCTTGGGTCAAGGTTGAAGTCATCCATCCATGTATCATTTGTCAGTGAATGTGGGCTTCTTGAGGCTGGCCTGGACTATGGTGGATTATCTAAAGAGTTTCTGACTGACATATCAAAAGCAGCATTTTCTCCAGAGTAAGTTTGACAATCTATTTTGTTTTTCTTGATTTTATTTCATGGTTATTTCCTTTTTCAGGAGTGACTTTATAAACTGACCCCTTTTTCTTTTGTCTTAGATATGGACTCTTTTCCCAAACCTCAACTTCAGACAGGCTTCTAATTCCAACTACATCTGCCAGATATTTGGAGAATGGTCTTCAGATGATTGAGTTCCTCGGAAGAGTAGTGGGTAAAGCTCTTTATGAAGGAATATTGCTTGATTACTCTTTCTCCCATGTTTTTGTACAAAAGCTACTAGGACGATATAGCTTTCTTGATGAATTATCAACACTTGATCCAGAGCTATACAGAAATCTTATGTATGTCAAGGTAAACCCATGAGATAAATCCATGCTGTTTTGCATCTCATTCTTATAAATATTTTGTCAAAATTAGTCAGGATTCAGGACAATTCAAAATGCCTCACAATTGTTTTATATTAGGATCCATGTTTTCTGAATTTTGACTTGGTTTGATACTAGCTTGGCACCTACAATTTTTCTCCTTCTGTAGACAAGCCCGGTCCATGTCTTGTATAAATAATATTAAAGCATAAATAATATTGTATATGAATATTGCTCAAAGAGTCCATGTCGTGCTGGGTAGGTATAGTAGCTGGATGTTATATAACTCTAGAATAAAAGTACTATTCATGACAACCTTAAACTTCATCAATGTTATTCATTCTGCATTTAATGTCAGTTTGATTTTAGGGTCAGGATTTTTCTTCCCTTGAGTGCATGTCATTGTCTCATTTTTTTAATTTAACTTGATTATGTTTGACTTGGGTGGACGCTGTGTATTCCTGTTCTTGCATTTTACCATTATTCTGGAAGGTTCACATACTCATTCATGCAGAATTATGATGGTGATATCAAGGAGCTCTGTCTTGATTTCACTGTTACTGAAGAATCATTGGGGAAAAGGTATGTGGTTGAACTTAAGTCTGGTGGCAAAGATATTTCTGTGACAAATGAGAACAAGATGCAGTACATGCATGCAATGGCAGACTACAAACTCAACCAACAGGTTTTACCATCATTTACTGTAGTATAATGCAGGTTATTCACTTTTGTATTCCCTGTACATCATGGGTATATATGTGACAATGTTGAAGTTGCAGATATTGCCTTTTTCAAATGCGTTTTATAGAGGATTAACTGATCTTATATCTCCATCCTGGTTGAAGTTATTCAATGCTAGTGAATTTAATCAGGTATCTTCTTTTTCTTAGTGTGTTGAAAAGGTTTTGGTTGCAAGTTTACTGTTTCCTCTTCTCTCTTGCACAAAGGGCAGTAGAACATTTTTGTGACTGAATTCTGCATTTACTATTGCTGCTGTATCAGTTTTGAAATAGTTTTTAATTTGTGCAAAGGAATATGTCATAATAAGAGGAAAAAGTCTTTATTAGTCTCCAAATCAAGATGTATTTGTTTACTCACCAACTGCAGCCAATGTGCAATAATTCATACTGTGAAAAAAACGTTTTAGTGAGTTCATTTTGCCAGCAAGATTTCTTAGGTATACAAGAATGCAGTTGCTTTCAGGTGGAAATTACGATATTGACGTTGATGATTTGAAAAATAACACACGATACACTGGTGGTTACAATGAGGGAAGCCGAACAATCAAGAATTTTTGGGAGGTATTGGCATCTCGATACTATATATAATATGGTTTTCATGAATATTTATCTAATTTGTTTTCAGTGGTATTACAACTGTCCATGCATAACAAATTATTTGAGCGGATGTAATATTGTTTTTGCTTCCTTTACTATTATCAAACCCCTTAGTGTTGTAAATGGTGGCCATATAACTAATATCTGGCAAAATTGATTTCTTCTTTCCTGCTGATTTTGCTCGTGAGGAAGAGTTAATGACTTGATTTAAAAAATTGTATCCTATATTATGTTATTTTCAATATATTTGCATAAGCTGGACTTAATGTGGTAATAATTCCATTCCACCGATGACACTGTCAAATGAATTAAGGGACTCTGGTGCATTAATTTTTCCTTCCAGAAGAGGGTAGAGCTATGAAAACTTAATAGGAACAGAGAATTTTATTTTTTGTTCTAGAATTTAAATTGGACAGATAAATACAATGGCTATGTAGATTTCCTATTTGAGTAAAATTGTAAAAGCACTTGATGGTTGACAAGAGTCAAAGTTATTTCTTTATAATTTCTGTAGTTTGAGATTGGTGGCTTATAGATGAAGTAAATCTTCCACAGTTAAAGTACCAGGGATCTCCCCTTCCTCTCCCTCTCCAAGCAAAGGCTGTAGGTTTCATTTTTTGGGTTGGTTGATCTACCGATCCTCTCTCTCTCTGACACACACAATTTCTAGTTTGTGAATTTTGTACATGTTGATTACTGAATAATGTGACATTTGAGTATTATTTTCAGTCTCATGAATTATATTGAAGAATTTATGCATGCTATTTATGCAGATGCCAATTTTAGGACATCTATATTCATTTTCTGCTTTCTGCCAACTGTAGGTAATTAAAGGCTTTGAACCTAATGAGCGCTGCATGCTTCTTAAATTTGTCACCAGTTGTTCTCGTGCTCCATTACTTGGGTTCAAATACTTGCAGCCACCTTTTACCATCCATAAGGTATGTTCTTGATCTTTTATGTTTGATGGGCATTCAAAATCATTTATACTAACTCCTCTTTGTTCCTATTCTGCTTTGTTTCTTAAATGATTAAGGCATGGTTTGTAATTTTTCTGTTACTCAAGCAGAGTACATTAAGCACAACAATAGAGTTAGGAAGCAAAGCATCTGGAACTCTTCTAATCAGTTATCTAAAATAACTTGTTGTCCTAGTGGGACTTATGCACGAAGCAGTTTTTCATTAGATGTTTAGTGCTTTAATTGCTTGCTATGAGTTGAAAGAGTTGCTGCATTAGATACTTAACCAGCCTTTGTTTTCTAGGATTTCTGCTTTTCTCTTTCTCTCCTTTGCAACATCATGATCCAGTTATGTGTTGGAAGAATCCCTAAAAATAATGCATTTTTTTAACGAAATAATAAAACGTCTTGATTTCATTGATTTGCACTCATGTCTATTTGTTTACATAGGTTGCATGTGATGTTCCTCTTTGGGCAACAATTGGAGGACAAGATGTAGATCGGCTTCCATCAGCTTCAACCTGCTACAATACTCTTAAGGTACTACTAATAGAGTAATAGGGAAACACATCCTTATTCCTTAACTATATACTTAGGATACATTTAGCATTAGACTCCTACATTCCCAAGTATTTTTTAAAATCTATCAATAAGGTATTTGGGATTTGGTATGAAATACTTGAAAGCTAAGATCCTTGTGTTGCTTTTGAGTTATATGACAGATCGAACAAGAGAATCTTGAAATTTTCATAATCTCATACGTCAAAATATCATATGAATAGGTTTCTTAGTAATAAGTATGGACTTTTGGATGCCCACTAACTAACCATGTCCATTTAGTGTTTTGATTCACTTGCGACAAAATTGTTGGCATTAATCTCTTTCATACTTCTCAATTATTTACACTTTTATTTTCCACCTGTCAATGATTACAGCTTCCAACATACAAACGTCCAGGCACTTTGAGAGCAAAGCTTCTATATGCTATCAGTTCAAATGCTGGGTTTGAACTTTCTTGATCTGCTTCAGGTGGTCAGTTTTTTTATGTTGTATAATATAATGAAGTGGTGCCAATTCCTGTTGCATCTACTTTGATAAATCATGCTCAGCAAGATTAGGATGTTTCTGTGCTTCTGTTCACCTGTCCTGTATTTATTAGTCTTTTTGGTTGTGCCCTTATTATTGTTAAGGATATGAATTAATTTTATTCAATCAAAAAGCCATTGGAAGCGAGGAGGTAATATTGGTGTCAAACAAGTTTCTGAAGGGACTAACATTTCATTTTTAAAAGGCAATTTAGAAACGAGCCATGAGAGAGGACTGTTTCTAGAATAACGTCATTTGGATTTTGGATCTCCAGTTTGAGTTTGTGTGTGTATCTGGGTCTGAAAATCTTACATATACATTGGTTTGATATAATTAACAAATACTTAAATGTCGCAGGTGGTCTAGCTAATCTCATGCAATCTTTTGCAGTTTAATTCATATTCAAGGAATTTGAGATTTGTCTACTTGTTCGCTCGACTTTTTGTGTTTTCAGGCACATATCCCAAAGAGGCTAGTATATATCAATTACCAAAAGTTTAGACCACGGACACGGAATCTATTCTGCAAATTCTCAGACGTGCTATTTAAGTTTTTGTTAAAGAAAATAGCATCCTGATTTGGTATGAAAAGATATTGGTTGCTTCCAGAGACTAATAAAGAAAGCAGGCAGTTGGTGGCAATGTTACTCCAATCTTCCGTCCCCGTGCATGGAAGTTCTGTTGTCTGTTCATATTGGAAACTCTTGGTTATTTGAAGCAAGTGTGTAAATGAAAATAATGATCATTATGCAATCAAAGTATAGTTATAACTTATAAGCTTTTCACGCCTAGAATGACATATTTAAGTACTGTTGAATTAATATTTAGTGCCTGTGATTCGAATCTCGTGGGAGAGGTACCTCATATTTAGACTTAGCATGAGCGTGCCTCGAATAAAATTATTTGCAAATGAAGATATATGTGGAAACTAAATACGTTATACAGAAACGGGAAAATTTCCTTTACGTCATGCTTTGCTGAAACGAAACAATCTTTGTGTTGTACGGTCTTCTTGTAGAGCTCTGGACGTATATTTTGTCTCTTTCGTTTAGGTATTTCTTAGACTTAGATATTGTTTGTATTGAAGGAGAGGAAATAAAGGAGGGAAAGTTTTTAAAAGTAAAATAAAAATAACAGACAAGTTGAAAAGAAAAAAAAAAGTGAATTTTTTGTTTTGTTTTGTTTTCTCTTAATCGAATAATAGAAATGTTCAAATTTCATTTTTTTTATCTCCTTAGTAACTATAATGTTAGTTCGATGATAGGTCTCCTTTAGCAGAAAAAGGCTAATGAACACCTTAAAGATGAATGGTGATCCTACGAGAATAAAGAAGTTAACAACTTGCAGTATCTCATATTCTTGGTTTTGAAGAAGGTGTTTCCATTCTTTTTGTTTAAAAAGTAAAAACAAAAAATTAAAACAACTTTTTGCTAATTGCAAGTGTTTAGAATATCTATGGCACGCAATAATTTGATGCCTTTTATGTTTAACATAGAAATCATGGTTCAGTTTTCTTGTTTGTAAAATGAGTAATTTTAATTTCTATAATTTTATCAAATCAAGGTTCAGTTCTTTTGTTTGTCAAAAGGGTAATTTTAATTTCTATACTTTTATTAAATTTTTGTATTTTTAAAATTGATCAAATTTAGTTAAATACTTACTCTACCATCAAAGTTCTAATGGTGTTAAGTGGTCTAATATAACTTTTAATAATGTGGTTGGCTAAAAAAAATATATGATATTTACATGTTAATATGATGCTAAAAAATTATTTTTAAGAATTATATAAAGTATCAAAAGTTAGATTTAAATTCAATATCTTATACTTTAAGATTATTGATAAAACTACTTAGTCACTTATCATAATTGATATATGTATGAAAATATATTATATATAATTTATATGGAAATAAAAAAAATACATATATACTAATTACTATCACTAAATAAATAATATAATATTATAAAATTAATAAAATTAAGTGTTAGACTGAATTTCATAAGTTTTAAAAATATATGGATTTGATATGAGTAATTGAAATTATAGTGACTTATATCATCTATTTGACGAACTATACGAATCAAAAATATAATTAAGTTTTTCATTAATAAATTTTTTATATTTTATTTTGATTTCCATTAAATGTAAAAGTAAAAGAAAAGAAAAAGAAATGCTTCTTTAATGTCTTAAATGGGTTTATCCTAAATCATGAAGCTTGTAAATTAAAGGCTTAAGATTTTTCTACTTAGTGAATACTTTCATTGTGTGGGTTCTCTTTTCCTTATTAGCATTTCAACCCGGTCCGTTATGAATTTGTCTTCCAAAAATTACCTTATGGACCAAGCGTGCCAGTATTGCGTGGCTCTCTTATTTATTTAGGAGCACTGACCATAACAATAAATGAATTATTAAACATTGAATATTAACAAAATTGGACACGCTTGTGATAACCACACACAATGTACTTGACTTTAGACTTGTGCAATTAAAGCTATGACATCAAATACATTGGATTAGATTATTAGATTACGTATTTATATGACAAAAGAAGTATTTGGACAATAACACCAGCTTAAATAAAGGATTTATTTATCGTGTATCTATAATTATATGATTAGAAGTTTAAAATATTTTTTATTAGAAAATAATATATTTATCATATTAAAAACATTATATATTGAATGCATGTTTTTCAAAGCAATTTAAAATATTTAATATAATATATTTAAGAGTTTAATTTTGATACGCTATTATTATAAAAAAAAAATTACACAACCAAATTAGTCACAACATAATCTTTAAAATAATTATCATAAAAATCACTAATTTTTTATAAAATTATTCACGAGATATAAAATCTTTTACACTATAAATATATTTTAAATATAAAGTCTTTTACATTATAAATGTATTTTAATTAAATTGTATATTTGATAGTTCCACACTATATGTGAGTGAATTTAATAGTTCCACACTAAATATATCTATGTGTGTGAGAGATAAAAAGTAAAAATAGAAAAAAAATAATAATAAAAAGTATATCAAGATTTAAAGAACACATAAATGATTTAATATTCATTTGTATAAATAATTTAAAGCATAATAAGATGCATTTAATACTTTGATATCATATCTCTGTTGGTACATAGTTGTACAACAAATGTCTACTACGATGACACGATTGCCATTAGCTAGAGAACCCCTTGAATGAATATTGTGAAGTCCACTTGTAGAGATTAGTAATTCCCAATGGATACCCCTATATATGTTTGATCTTTGAACATGTGGAATGTATAAGATGACACGTATGTATGATTTCCCATAGAAGAAAAGAAGCCCGAAATTTTATTAATCCAGAAAAGAATTAGATTCGAAAGAGCAAGAGTAACGCTAGTTGACGACATTTGGTGGCGTAGAAGGCCTCTGGGGGAAGTCAAAAAGCTATATCATTGTGCTTCTTCCTCTACCCAAAGAAAAGGCAATGCCAAAGACACAACACAAAGCCATCATACTATGCAATCCATCTTTCAAACCTTTGCTAACACAACAACACACAGCATGGATCAGATTAAGATTTTCGATGTCTTCCATTGGGTTTTGATCGAAATAAAAGTATAACAACCAAATCGCTTAAACTTGTGTCCTTCAGGATGGAAAACACAGCATCAAAGCCTGAGACCCTAATAAAGCCAGTGATCCTCAAAGCTGGTGTTCCTTTGGCTGTGTCTTTTGCTGGTTTCATCTATGCTTGGTTTGTGGCAAAGAAAAGCCTCTCTAACAACTCTTCTTTATCACCAAATGAAGAAAGTTCCCATGAAACCAATTCCCACCATGAGCCTAAATATGAAGAAAGTTGCAATAGCCATAGCCTCTCTTGCATCGAAGATGAAGGACATAGTGTTGTTGCTGAAAGCTCGGTGATCCATGACACCACTTGTTTAGAAGAAGAGATCAATGGCCTAAGAAGCAGGATTGAAGGCATGCAAATGAAAGAGTTGGCCTTGCGTTTTCAGTTTGATCGTTATTGTGACTTGAAAGAGCAAGAAAGTGTGGTTGGAGATATCAAAAACATGTTATCGCTAGAGGCTGCTCGTGTTGACTTCTTGGATAAGGAGATTTCATCGATGGAGACACAAAATAAGAGGTTGGAGGGTTTTGTTGTTCAGTATCTCAGAGTTGTGGAACAGATTGAGCGTTGGAAATCTGAGAATAGAATGCTTAGGAGGAGGTTTCAGAAGCTACTGAAGAAATCAAAGGCACAAACCCGCCTTGTGAATGAACAGGCTTTGAAGATCGAACTGGAAGAAGCAGAAATCTTGAGAAGCCGTGATGCCTTGGAAACAAAAGTTAATGTTATAGGTAAACTTGAGGATAAAATGGAAGAGTTGCAAAGGGTTTTGGATCAGTTGCTGGATGAGAAGAATGAACTTCTGAACAAGCTTGACACAGCAGAAAAATCCTATGCTTCTAAGGTAAGCAATGGATAGGTATAACACCAATCATTTACACCTTGAAATCTAAAAGGTTTCTCAAATTAACTATGATAAACAATAATAATAATAGTAGTAGTGGGTATTTATGAGTTTAATTTTGATCTACATGAGGCGGCAGGTTTATGCTGTTAATCATATGTAAATGCTTTTTTTTTTTTTAAAGTTTAGTTATGATATGCTGTCAGTGTATTTAGTGTACCATCAACCAATTAGGAATTACTCTAAATATCACTTTTAATAATTACTAAAGTTAGTCTAGTAAAGAAGTTTAGATAATTTGCACTCATTGTATTCCAATACTCTTTCTTTGGAAGGAGAATTTATTAGCTTCCTAATTATTACAAAATAAGGTTTTCCATTTGTAGATTGAAGCTGGAGATGTAAGAAGGGAGGACTATAAACAGCTTCTGGATGAACTGGAGCAGGTAAAGAAGGAACGAGCAGATGAAGCTAAAGAACTCATTTACTTGCGGTGGACCAATGCTTGTTTAAGGCACGATCTAATGAGGCATCATGAACAACAACAGGATGAGGATAAGACCCATTTAGAATTGGAATTTGGAAGAAGCCCTGAGATTATCCATTATGACTCAGAGAATGAATTGCACAATTCCCTTTTGGAGCATCATAGTGATCCTTCCTTTGATGAGCATCCTAGTGGTCATGATCACAGTGATAGTGCTTGTCCAAAAAGGACAAAGTTGCTTGAAAGGCTAAAGAGATGGGTGGAAGGCAGTGAAAAAGCCAGAGTTAGGCATTCTGTTTCCAAAGGGGCAGAGGAACATTTGGTTCCTAGAAGGAGATCATGCTCTAGTTGAGTCAATTTAGTTAGTATTCTGTGTTATTGCTAGTTGTGAACAAGAAACTTCTGAGCTTGGCATAGAAGCAGTGACCGTGTTACACAACATTTGTTGCAAAACTAACTAGCTCCTTCCTCCTTCACGAGACCACAATGCTCTTGTAAGATACACGCGCACCACTAAACGCTGTTTAAAATATTTACACAGCATTAATATGGTTTGAAAAAAGAAATATAGATCCACCACAATTTGATCTTCTATGAACTTGTGCATTTAGATCAAATTTAAAGGAGTTTATCTTCGCATACATATGTATTGCTATTATGTAAATAATTATTAAGCATAGTCTAACTACCATCTTCATGTTATCACCTAATTGGGAGCTACAAGAAATCTGCATGTAACTTGTGACATAGAAAATGTTAATCATTTAAGATGATCGAGTAAGCACATGTTTTATTTCTATGAAATGTTATCTTTGGTTTGATACTCTTGATATTCAAAAATTATTTTGGATTTTGATTTATTTGTGTTGAGTAAAAGAATTCCTTATTATTTGAACCAATGGTCATTAGTCTTCTATAAAACATTATTGAGAGATCAAAACTTGTCTCAAAAAAGTGTAAACTATAGTTTGTGATCAAAACTACAGTTCAACAAAATACACGATAAATAATTTATGGTACAAACAAAGAATGATTTTTTTCTTTTTGTAATAATTATCATATGATTCGGCTCTTGTAAGATTAATTTTTATTGGTTTTTAAAGAGCCGTATGATATGGATCCCCGTTATACTCTTATAATCCAACTCAGTCTAAAATTATTTTTCTGGCCATGGTAATAGAAATAGTGCACTTTTTGTGCTCTTCAGCTTCCAGGAAAAAAATACATGAAAATCAGAATCTATAACTCCTAGTTTCCTCTCTCTCCCTTGTCAATATTGTAAACTAGTTTTTTTGTTCCCTCAGTCTTTAAAGTTCTATATATACCATTAGTCATTAAAACAGTATAATGTGTTAGGAAAATAATCATTTTACACAAATATTATATAATTAAAAGCTAATATTATATCATTTATGATGTTAAAAAGTAAGAAGTAAATTTATATAAAAAATATAGGCTCGTTAGTTACTTAGTTGGGTTGACTTAGAAAATTACTGACCCATAATTTAATTAGTCCAGTTCAACCAGCCTAAAAAAATGGTGGCCCAAATGGACTAGGCCAACCCACGTTAACAGTTATGGTAATACGATTCAAAACGTCATGCGTCAAGCTTTTGGAAAAAGAAAGAAAAATTTCATGCAACTTTTAGGAAAAGAAAGAGAGAATTTTGTAAAGTTGTTTTTTATTATTTGAAACAGAAAGAAAGTAATGGATAATAGAAAGAAAGTGATAGGGGTTTGTTTCAAATATGGAAAGAAAATGATGGGTAAGAAAAGAAAATAAATTGATTGAAACATGAGCATCACAATTAAGAAAAAAAAAGTGCAAATATGGTAAAAAGAGTTCAATATAACAGTGTAAGAGCTATTATAGGTTATAAAGAAATGAGTTTACTTTCAATAATCAAATTTACTGTTTGACTTTCCTACTTCGGACTGTAATTAGATGTCGAACTGCTTGCTTATAACAAAGCCCAATCCGGTAAGCCCATTTATGTTTGCGCTGGACTCTGAATAAGATTGTTGAAGGTTAGTGCAGAGATATTCAATTTAGGTTTAAATATATTTTTTATTTTTTAAATTTAAATTTTCTTTTTTTTTATGTTCATTTTAAAATTTTTTGTTTTTAATCGTTGTGTATATATTTTTAGAGACATTTTCTATGTGATAAATAGAATACAAGTTACATGAATTGAATTAAAGGTGACTCCTATATTGACAACATTGGTTGATTCGTATTTTATTTGTCACATAACGATATTTACATTAAGAAATTAAAATAATATTTTTTGAAATATGAAGATTAAATTTTTTTTAATTTGAATGATTAAAATTAAAATTGGCACAAATTCAAAAAATAAAAATATATTTAAGTCTCCAATTTATTACAAAGGTGTTAAATTAGAATTAGCAAAATGAATTATTTAATCAAGTTAAGAAAGGAAAAGCGTTTTAATTCGAACTATACATAGACGAATTTTTTTTTACCTAACCTATTTATTTTTTTAAAAATATATATAATTAAAAAAAATTAATATTAGACTAAATAGACTTAATTATTTTTTAGTTAATTTGGAGTTTAACCTAACTCATTAAATAAGTCAAATTAATTTTTTTATTTAGATTATTTTTTTAAGATCAATCTAACTTATTAGTATGTTACTTCTAATTAGAATAGTCTTGATCAATTGGTCCATTAATCCAATAAATAAGTTAGATTAAACTCTAAAACTGGGGTTCTAGCTTATTTGCTTAACCCAATCTTACCTAAATTTTTGTTGGCTGGAGATGGCCAGAGAGAATCCTAAACAATGATGGAACTCCAATAAGAATACCAGTTGGCCAAACTGTTAATGTAATGGCACCATAAAAAGGTAGGAAAGTATAAAAAGGAAAAGCCTGTACACCTTGAATTAATTAATTTATATACTTTAACATACCACACAAATAGAAAAATGAAATATAACTGTTACGGTGTATTCGGTTTGTTTGTTTTTTTTTTTTTTTAATAAATTTTATTAATAAGAGTAAATTAAACTACTCTCTCCAAATATATAAATATTACATGGTTTTTTACTCTTAGATTAAAAATTACACTATCTTTTTCTAAAAAATTAAAATACATAATATTTTATTAATTTTTTAAATTTTTATTAAAGTTTCATTAACTTTCGATAAAATAAATATATTATCAAAACATTTTTTATACTACCACTTTTTGAATATATAAATATTATATCGTCCTTCCTCTTTATATTAAAATATTTTTTTTTCTTTAACAAATGTAAATATATTTATTTTACTATATATATATATTTTATTTATAAAAAATTAGTTCATAAAATTTATTTTAAATTTTATTAAATTTTAAATTTTTTTGTTATTATATATAATAATAATAATTTATCTCAATTTAATTCTTTAATTATTATTTTAAAATTATTATGAATTATGCTAAATTGAAATATATTTAAAAATATTTATTTTAATTGTTATTATTTTTACAAAACATATTCTAAAATAATTAAATTAAAAGTATGTATATTTAAGTAAAATAAAATTAAACACAGGTTTTAAGATTTGATTGATATTGTTAATATAAATTTATTAAATTTAATAAATATAATGCTATGTATATTAAACATTCAAAGTTTTAAATGAATCTATTTATATTAAAAATATATTATTAAATAAAATTTAATACTTATATATATTAAATATAATTAAATTTTTATCATTTTATTACTTTTATAAAATTTAGTTTATAAAATATATTGTTTAGAAAATTTTAAATTTATATATATACATATATATATATATATATATATATATATATATATATATATATATATATATATATAAATTGATATATATATATATATATAATTTATCTCATAAATTTTGTCTTTAATTATTATTTTAATAAAATAAATAATTATTTTAAATTAAATCGTATATTTAAAAATTTATTGAGTGAGTGAATGATAATTTGATAAATTAAAAATATTTTAGTATATATTTTAATTACAAAACTTTGGTCCCTTTTTCTACGGAATATATTTTTACTTACATTGTTTAAAATAAGATAAACTTCATGCATATGATTTCATTTTATTTTATCCTATATTTTAGCTTTGCCCTTCCCAATTTAGGAGTATAAAATAAAATAAAATAATTATTTACAAATTCCCTTACCATTTCATTTACCCCCCACAACGGACTTTCTTTATTTTATCTTAAAATATGTAAATAATAAAATGCTGCTTCAGTTTCGTTTTTAATTTTTTTTATACATGTTTCCTTTTTATTTCATTTCATTTATTTTAATATTTGAACATAGCTTAAGTATTCAGGTTTGATTAAATTTTGGGTAGAGAAAATATATATAAATTGTGTTAATCATTATGTACTAACAAAAACTGTGCTAATCATTAGATGTACCAAGACAGAAATAGAAAATATTGGTATCAAAAACAAGATGTTTTTCATACGCATACTAAAAGCATGCATACTTCTTCAATTTGTCTGCACGTGTCTTTCGATTTATACTAGACATCAGTTTATGGTCATGCTTAAGTAATAATTCAGCCTACAATATTTGTTTTCTTTTCAACTTCCGAAGATAGAAGTTCTTTTTTTTTTTTTTTTTTAAAGAGTATGGTAGTAAAGAATTCTAATGATTTAGGTTAAAGTTAGTGGCATGCAATTAGGGGACCCAAATTAATACAAAGGTCCTCTCGGAAGATTAATTATCTCAAAAACCTTTATTTTTCCCCATTCTCTTGATAAAAGGCTACTCAAATAGTTGTTGAGCACCAATAGATTTCTCCAATGAGTGTTGAGGAAGGGGAACCAAAATTGTATACATAAAAAATGCAAGGCTTTGCTTGTTGAAGGATAAAGCAATAGTATACGTGGTGGCTCCTTTGCAGTGTGTGGACCTAGAATGTGGAATTTGCATACATAATTACTTGGCTGCTGCGAATTTAGTGTTGCCAATACTAGCTAAGTTTTTGGTGATGCCATTATTACTTACCCATTGCGAGGAGAGAGAATTATGCAAAAGCATTATAGAGACTAATGACATTGCTTTTGACTTATCCCACCTACAACTTAAAATTATCTTTTCCTCTAATTTTTTCCCCACCAGCAAGAGTCCCTTGTATAATTTGCTCGTCAAGATTATACCCTCACATGATGATACTAACAAAACTATGGTCCCTTTCTATGGAATATGCTTGTCATATCCTCCTCCGCTGTATGGTATATTTTGAAATCATGCATACCCATCGCTTTATTATTATTTTTTAAATGTTTCCTTAATTTACATGCATATATATTTGAGTGAAGTGATAGGCATACCACACAAGTCGTAACATAATTTTTTCTATTAAAACGTGGTTTTAAGATAATTATCAAATTAGCAACTTTATGATTTCAGTAACATGAACAATGCTAATAATAAATGTATCACATTTATATAGTTTGTCATATTATAAATTGAACACATTAGTATAAAAGTTTTTACATGATTCTTCAATAAAAAATTATTATTAGTATAATTTTTAAAATTTATTATTATAAAATTAATAAATTATCATATATTCATATGTAATATTTTGTACCATTGGTTGCCACAACTACTCGATGCTTATGTTCTTTTAATTAAGATGTCAAAGATTTAAATTTTCGTGAGTATGAAAAAATCACATTGAGAGGAAAATATTTACGGTTTGGCGAAGATTAGTCACTACTTTTGACAATGAATGCTTTATATTTATTACATGAGTACAATGTATATAATATATATATTTTGGAATTTTTTTTTACCCTATTAGTATATATATATGTGTGAGAAATGATTCACTTATTCAAAGAATAACTTTATGAGTTACTCATCATCTATACCCTTCATTTTCTTGCAATCTAACTACTCTAAACAGGTGATACATCTGATTAATTAGATCGTAAGAAAATGAAGGATGAAGATGAAGAGTAACTCTTTAAAATTATTCTTGGAGTAAATGAATCTCTCCTCTATCAAGTGAGAGAAATGTTTATAATGAAAAAGTGAGAGGAATAAATCTAAATCATAGAATGATACATGTAAGGTTATGATTGAAAAAATTATTTAATACTCACATGATTACTTAAAAAAGTCGCATGACAATGTGATTTAATTTAAATCTTATTTACTTCTCTCACCTTATCATTATAAACCATCATCTTACTTTATATGTTTTCTATAAGAATTTAATTGATTATTTTTAATAAGATCTCTTCAATAAACTACTTTTTTCATCAACAAAATTTGAGTTCAAAATCTTGTTTAAAAAATCCAAATTAATACTGAGATCAACATATTGATAATACGTAATTAACAATATTTTAACAAGTTTAAATTTTAATTTTATCAATTTCTTTTATTTTAGCTGCAAAAAGTTTTCACGTAAATGGTTTGTCTTTGGTCACATACTAGGGAAAGTACATAGCAAGTAGTGTGTTCATTCTTTATTGCTTTGAAAATATATACAAATTATGTTTCTACAAATATTTGGGGATAATTAGTGGGGGAGGGGGTGATTATCAACCAGCAGAGGCCCTATATTAGGTAAAAGATTGCATATAATCCTTTGTGGATTAGACGAATCACGAACTTTTAGTGATGCTTTCCTAGTATAAGCAAATCGAATTTCCATTTCAAAGTCTAATTGAAAATGCTTTCCTAAGTTGTAAAAGGAAGATTACTTTGGATGAGAGAAAGAAATTCATTCTCAAAGATTCTAACAACTGCATATACTTTTGAATAGTTCATACTTTCCACAAAATGAAAGCATCTGATTCCGACCCAGTTCTTCCCAACCCAATCAAATCCAGTTTTGGAATCACTTTACCTTCTTTCACAACGGGCTAATCACTATCTATCAAAGACCCCATTGCCACTACCTTGTCTCCATATGAATACAGCTTTTTAAGTTTTGCACCATTAATAATTAAACACTAGCTATATTATCCTATAGGCCAACTATTACACATGTTAATATAATAAAACAGAAACCTCATGTACTAATTCACTCTTGTTCTACAATCCTAATTATGCATAGTAGGCGTTGAACAATATCCCCCATATTAGGCCTTTCACCTTTCTTCTCCCTTAGACATTCAAGTGCAAGCTCCAAGAAGAGTTTTATGGTTGTGAACATTTTATCATCCCCCAAGGGCTCCTCGGAAAGAAGCCTTCGATCCACCACTTGCATGACTGTACCATTGGTGACATGTTGATTCACATGAATTGCTAGGTTGACATCATCTTGATCACGATTGAAGTCAATCGCTTTCTGTGAAGTCAAAATCTCTAGCAACACAACCCCATAACTATAAACATCACTTTTATCTGTTAACTGGTAGTTGCGGTAGTATTCAGGATCCAAGTACC
The DNA here is from genome assembly GCA_025330945.1 of Mucuna pruriens. Taxonomy (NCBI): domain Eukaryota; kingdom Viridiplantae; phylum Streptophyta; class Magnoliopsida; order Fabales; family Fabaceae; genus Mucuna; species Mucuna pruriens. Next base: position 6,670,313 of record JAENHJ010000528.1, read on the forward strand.
CCAACGTTCCCTGAGCACACGTTGACACGTGACTAATTCCCGGACTAGCCAATCTGGAGAGTCCAAAATCTGAGACCTTGGCATTGAAGTCATCATCCAATAGTATGTTTGTTGACTTAACATCTCTATGGTAGATGGGAGTGTGTGCAGCAGAATGCAAGTAAGCCAGTGCTTCTGCAGTTTGAAAAGCAACCTTGAGCCTTGTTTTCCAATCTAGAAAGTTGGAACAATACCTTCCATGAAGATGGTCATAGAGGGTTCCATTTGAGATATACTCATAGATCATAAGTGGAAGCTCAGATTCCACACAGCACCCCAAGAGCCTCACTAGGTTCTTGTGATTCACTTGAGAGAGTATTGCAACCTCATTAAGCACTTGTTGGGTGCTTTTCAGGTTTCCCACTCTAGCCTTCTTCACAGCCACTATTGTTCCATCTTGTAACTCACCTTTGTAAACTTCCCCAAATCCACCACTGCCCAAGAACCTGTCTTGGGAAAAGCCATTTGTTGCTTTCTTCACCTCTTTCAGTTGGAACATCTTGCATGGTTTCTCCCCAGCACTTGATTTCAGCTCATGTTCTCTTTCCTTGGCCTGCTTCTCTCTGAGCTTGCAGGACTTTGTGATGATGGCAAGAACAACAGCAAGAGAGAAAAAAGTAACAACTCCTATTGAGACCACCAAGCTGGTTTTCCATTTGGACTTTCTCTCATACCTCACACAGGTTGCCACAAAAGGGTTCCACCTGTGTCCCCCATTACAAAGACAGCGAAATAGGCCATTTCCACCAGAAGGGGAACACTTGGAGTCTCCATAGCAATCACTTTGTGTCTTGCACACTGGTTCAGGTGGAGGAGCCCATTGAATGTCAAGGCCTTCTTCCCACTGATTAGGAGGCTTGTCTTGGTCCAAATTAAGTATGCTTCTGAATGCTTTGCAACCAGACTCATGAAGCCTGATCCTGTAAGCTGAAGGTATCCCTCCAGCTAGAAAAGTGCAACAAGGGTGAACACCACTTGCACACTCAACTGCTCTTTTTCTGTCAACATGCCCTGAACTCTCCAAGTAGCGGTGGCAAATACTAGAAGAAGTGCAATTAAGAGGAGAAACCAAGAGGCGAGGGGAACAATTAAAGAGGAACACTGTGTTAGATGAAGTTATGTTGAAAGGGAGGGACTGGTTTAACCATATACCATTGCTTTTTATAAAGTCTTGTGTTACACACGAGCCTGGTAACCAAGGTGATGGCTGAACCACCATGCGCTGGATCGAAGACATGATTCTGAGAACGAGGTAAGAGCTTCCGTTCAGGGTTTCCAAGTAAAGTCTCTGAGAGTGGATGTCACAACGAAGCTTGTAGTATGGATCACCGCAACTTGGACCTGTGCTCAAAGGGTATGGAACTTGCATAGACCCACAGTTTGGACAAGTCTTCTGTGAACAAGTATGCTGCCCAAGGACAAGGAAAAGAAGAAAGGCATGGCAAAAATGGAAGCTGCCTCTCATGTTTGATTCAGCAATCATTTTTCCTTCCATAATTAGGAGAAGAAACATGTTATGAACTCAAAGATACGATCATGAATAAATATAATGGCTACACTAGCTACTGCACTGGAATAAAGTGGGGGAAATGCAAGTTAAAGTGCCTGCAAGAATCTACCATGTGGAATACTATTCTTGACCCGCTCCACCTCACCCAAATAGGTACACCTAAAATCAGAAACTCAGCAAGCTAATTACGACGAAGAACCCTCTTATAAGAGCAAAGAGCAACTCAAACAATTTTAAAAGAAAAAATCATGTTTGACAAGCAGAATTTATAACCATTAATTTCTTAAAATTATATTTAAAATATAAAAATTACGTCTAAAATGTAAAATTAAACAATCACCGAATATGGGGGGAAAATGGGATTAAAATAGATATTCTACTAAAATTAATTAATCAAATTTTTCGATCAATTAATTATTGACAAAGTGAATAATCTACACTAATATTATAATTAAAATAAAAACTAAACATGAACTAACCCTTTTTTTTATTATTTATATAGGATGTTAGCTTTAACATTTTTTTTTTACTTGTAGTTAGAGTCTACATATAACTCGTCATTCAGGTCGGAGACCATTTCAAAGACACGTAGCCATAGACTTATTGACTCGTAGGAGGGACGTAATAGTCTATTTTGTGTCAAAGAGGAACAAATGCCATAAAAGTCGTGGTAATTAATGGGACCAGTTTTGATACCGCATGTATGGTCATAGAAACAACTTTTGTAGCTATATATACTCTCTTTATAAGGTGCAAAGACAAAAGGTTTAGGCATTTACTTAATTTGAGAGTGTTTTCTTTCCTTAGTCAGGCAGCACATACATTTTTTTTTTTTATGTAAAGCAGCACATACATATTATCATAGTGGAGAAATTCCTAATTAAATTAATATATCAAAATGCTAGATGCCTAGAGCATTATAATTCTTGCACTATCAATAATGTGATGTACCAATATTCTCCCACGTAGTATTTTTACACATGGATCATGCGCAAGCACATTACACCGTTAATATCGGCTAGTGAAAACAACTATGTACGAGAATGTTTAAAACACAAAAGAGTTTTCCCATTCATTACTGGTGTATTAGATATGTCTTATTTACTCGATCAGAAAGCCAATAACAAGCTTAATTTCCTAATTCTAGATATTTTTGAATGAACTCTTCCTCTTCTCTCTATAAAACACACGAACGCAATGGGTTCCCTATACATCCAGTTAATCAATATTCTCTGCCAGCATTTTTGTTCCCCACACGCATTTCTCTTTAGTTACTGATGCAGAATTTTCAAAATGTACAAAGCGAAAAAGATGGATTTACATTCGCATAACAAAAATTCTGGAAAAAAAATGTATGGACAGACTCATATGCACATTGAAAACGACAAATGTAGAGAGAAACGTTATATTTTTTTAGCAATATTCTCTTATCTTTAAGTATTAAATAAAAAAGGAAATTACACTCTCCTCTCTCTTTTATATGTCAATATTACACTCCTTTTTTCTTGTGTTAACTTAAACACAATTAAAGTAAACTATTTTTTTTCTCATAAAAGACGTGTGTATTACGAAATTTTCTTCTGATAAAATATAAAATGAATTGCATATTTCTCTCCTAAAAATGTAAGTATTACATCGTGATTTTTTTTATATTAAAATATATAATTTACTCTATTTAGTTTAACATCATTAAAAATATTTTTTAAAAGACTCTAGACTAGGACAAAGTCAAACTTTAAACCATAGAAGGATCCAAATGGAAAAAAATTATTAAGAAAACAAATTTAAGTCTAACCCATCCTAAAAAATTGGTTTATTAATTTAGGATTGTCTTCAATTATATACATTATTGAGGTCATCTCATTATTAGTCGATGTAAGATCTTTAACACATCCTTTCACGTTGAAAATTAGATTATTACATTTATTTTCTTACAAAAGAAAATGGCAGAGATGAATCTGTCTTTAGGAACCATTATCTTATGAATTATTAAATCCTAGATTGTTCTAATGTATCGCATAAATTCTTTGAAATGAAACAAACAAAAAAAAAAGAATTCTCCGTGGTGAAACAAAATATCTCTCATTTTGTCATCGAATCAATTATTTTTTTGTTTCCAAAGTAATTTTATTTCCAAAGTAATTTTGTTATATTGTCTTGACTTTGAATGATGCATTATTCTTTTGAATTTCGGTACCAACGGGTATCATTCCCCCTAAAACAACATTCTCTTTCAGACCTTTCAACCAATCTATGTGACCCTGGAGAGCGGCTTTTGCTAAAACTTTAGCAGTTTTTTGAAAACTTGCTTCAAATATGAAACTTTAAGTATTCAAAGATATTTTTGTTATTTTCAATAATAGAACTCGGTAGCAAATTGCTTCTTCTAAGACATGTCTAGCTCGTTCAGCTCGCAACAATCCAATTAGTTCCCCAGGCGAAAAAACATTAGGCATTCCATCTTCTAAAATTGATACTTTTGATGTTATTTAATGCATAATAATTTCTATATGTCTATTATGGATATAAACTCCCTAGGATCAATAAACTTTTTGAATTATATTAACCAAAGAAATACGATTTTGCGCTATAGTTAGCTCAGCACCAATCAAGAATCTCCAAGGAATCCTGTTCTACTTTTGGAAGACCTTATGTTATATCATGAGATCTTGAATTTTCATATATAAATGTAACTAATATATCTCCTTCAGGACAATATTTCTCCATAATGGTCATGAATAGTTGCTCTTGGAGTCGCCAAACAAGGGTTAGCCGATCTTATTCCTACAAAACCTATTTGAACTGTTAGAACTTGACCCAATTTTAAGCATGGTGCATTTTTCGTTTGAACTATACATACATTTTCACAAATAGATTGCTCAAGACTAATTATTATAAATGTTTTTTCACGATAATTATGATGGAGAAAATGTCAATTCAAATAGAATGGATTTAAAATGATGTTACTACATAGATCAGGTTTATAAATTCTCTCATTTTCGTCCATTAAATAATATCTTCATACTTGAAATTTCTTTAATTTGTCAAGTTGCAAATTCTATTTATGGAGATCTGATTATTAAACGGTAAAAATAAAAATTTGCAACTTGAAGGGCTATTCCTAAAAGACCTAACATTTGAAAATAATTAGATGATGACAAAATTATTAAAGAGCAGCATTTCTCATTTCTATTCAACAACATACAAATAGTTCTGTGATTTTGGTTAATTGATTGTTGAATTTTTTTTCTTCAAATCAATACAAAAAAATGGATTGATGTTGGTTTAATCTGATTCATTATCCTAGATAAAGTCTGAATCAGGTGGATCATTCATTTTTCTTATATATGAAATATGGGATTTCACTAAGTCAATGTTTAAGAAATATCTAACAAAACCATTTGTACTTATTTCAACAAAAGAAGCACGTACATTTTTTATAGAAGAAATTTTTTTGTCTTGATCCCAATTTAGGACTAAACAAGTCTGAACTAATTGAATACTTGTATCAGAAATTCTCCAAATTGATTTTCTATTTCCAAGAAGAATATAATTAATAACTTTAAGTTCCAGATTATCTCTTTCCTCAAACATATCTTTGGGAAAAAGTTTTACTAAATTGATATCATCTGCTATTTCATATAAAATTACGGGTCACAAAACAAAATATTTTTTTTGTAATTGTGATCCATTGAACATATATCTCATTTTTTCATTTTTTTCTTTATTTTTTTTACCATTCTGGGTGGTATCAAGATAACACTCAGGATACCTTATCCATTTCTTTGAGAAAATAGATATCCCCAAAAAATATTTTTAATTCAATCTTTTTTTCTTCTCCACTCAAACTAATCTCCTTACTCGACTTCTTATATTTAAAGTGATTGGTGTATCTATTACAACGATACTATTGTTTCGTACCGTTATGGAAAAAGATTCTGGTAAAATATGTACTTCCTCGGGAATAAAAAAAAATCAATCTACTTCGATTTGGTATTGTGACTTAAATTCTTTAACTCCTTGATACTCAATTAAAAAAAATTTATATTTAAAAATGGAGTTTATTCCTATAATACTATATTTAGTCATTCTTGAGCTTTATGTTCGGTATTGAGGATTATCAAAATAAGCAAGAATACTATTTCTACGAAAAATACCATTGATTGCTATTTTAATCGAGATACAAGAAGCTAACATTAGTTCTTTGTCTTGTTCTTTAATTGATTGGAATGGAAATGAAATGATATCTATTTCTTCGCCTCTTTACTAATAAATTCATAGTATCATGGAAATAGCAAGATGTGTAAAATGACAATCATCTATGCATATGATTTGATTTAATATTGAATAATCTAAAATCTTTCTTTCTTTTTTATCATAAGGATTGAAATGAAATAATTTATGTCTTATTTGATCATTCCTTACTAAAAGGTTACAAATATCTCTTTCTCCAATAGAAAGATAATGAACCTGAACTTTACAATACTTGACATCTGTGGCTGGTCAAATAGCAACATGATAGCGAATGACCCAGGTAGCCCGATAGACCCAACAACACTCATTAAGATAGATTTTAATATCATCTTAATAAAGTGAATTTTGGCCCAACAAAACCGACTTGTAAGGTAAAAATTGTACCTACTTATATATACTATTCAAGTCATTTTACTAGCTAGTCAATGTAAGATATTCAACAAAAATAAAAAATAAAAAATAAAATTTTATTTAACAAATATATAAATATTAAATTTTGTACAAAATATTTCTAATTATTTTTTTTAAAACGACTAGAGAACATGTTTTAAAATATATATTTATATAAACAATAAACTAAATATATTTTTTAATGATAGAAAATTAAAACTATCAAGTCATCCTATTGTTATTCGCATTAACCATAAAACTCTTTTTTTATAAAAAAAAAAATTCCTATTGTCTAATAAAAATTTACTAAATGAGAATAAATTAATTACTATGATAATATTATCTAATAACTATGAAAAAAAATTCTTTCAGATTGTCACAAAATAAGAGAAGAAAAGTGTTATGTTGGTGGTGTAAGACAAGAAAAATAGAGAGAAAAAAATACAAGAATAATGATTTATTTAATTTATAATCAAATTAATATAAAAGGTTAATAGAAAATTATAATAATGAATTATAAAAGGAAAATATTATTAAACAGAAAAATCAATAATACTCATTTTTTTCTAAATAAAGAAAAATATAAAGATGTCATTTATTATCTTCGCAATAAAGACTATAAAAAATATTTTATTAAAAAAGAGATATAAATATTATTATTTTTATAGTCAGTTTCTCTTAATAAAAATGATAATCTAATATAAATTTATATATATTAAAAAAATAAATTTAAAAAAATCAGGGGACCAAGACTCCCCTAAACTCGTGAATAACTCCCTCTCAGAGAATATGTTTTTAATAAAATATATAAATTTTAATAGTTAAATTTTATTTAATAATTGAACTTTAATATATATAAATTCATTCAGAAAGTTACACATTTAATATACCTATATTATCATTATGTTTATTAAATTCAATAATTATATTATATTGAATAAACATAATTTTTTATAATATTATTATATTGAATAAATATAATAATTACTACTACATAAGTACTACATTAATAACATTAATTAAATACCTACCAAATACTTATGTTAACTTCCATTTTACTTATATATATTATTTTATTTTTAATTTTATTAATTTAAAATATATTTTATGAAAATAATAATTAAAATAAACATTTTTAAATATTGGAATGATTTTAGAATATATAAAAATATATGCCATTGAATATATCAATTATATGTATTTTAAAATAAATATTATGAAAAGTATTTAAAAAAAACTATATATATTACTATTTTATATATATATATATATATAAAGAGTAAAATGTAATATATCTATGCCTATTAAGAGAGGAAATTATATATTTTAATACAATAAATGAGATTGGTGTAATATTTGTATATATAAGGTGATAATGACGTAAAATAAATATTTTGTAACAATTTTTTGGTTAAATTATAACTTTGGTTGTTTATTGTATGGTAAAAATTTGTTTTAGTTCTTTATCTTTTAAAAAAATTATTTTAGTTATTTAACTCTCAAACTTAAGTCAACATTGTCATTTCAAAAAAAAAATACCTTCTTTCAATTTTTTGACACAATTTTTAACTATTTTTTTAATGGTAAAGATATTAAACTTGTTCTATTAGATTCATCTACATGAAAACTGTGAAAGTTAATTAAAGTTTATATGACTCATTTTTCGCATGCTTTTTTTTACCTTGTTTATGGCTCTTCTTTGTTCAAACCTTAGTTGATTTCTATAGTTTTCGTGTAAATAAATTTAATAGAACAAGTTTCATATCTTGAATCAATCAAAAAATATTTTAAAATTCTATTTCAAAATTAAAAATAATCATTTTTTTTCAAAAGGACAACGCTAATTCAAATATGAGAGTTGATTGAAATGAATTTTTTAAGATAAATGACCAAAACAAATTTTTACTATAAGATAAAGGATCAAAATTTTAGCCTAATTTTTTTAACGATAAATTAAAAAGTGAAGTTTAGTGTCATACACTAAAGTATGTTGAAGAGAAAAGTATAAATTATAACATAAGAGAATATAATAATGTAATATTCATATTTCTTAAAAGAGAAAACTATAATTTACTCAATAAATAATAAATATATTTATTATTTTCAAAACATAAAAACTATTCAAAATTTTTAAATAACAAGAAAAATTAACAGGAAGATGGGAAAATATTGAGTTTAATTTTCATGTTATTTTTCTGTCAATCAATTAAAAATCATCTTTATATATATAATTTAAGAATAATTATTATAAAAAGTAATAATATTTACATACACAACAATTTATAATTCAGCCTGATAATAATGTTTCATAATTAAATTAAAAATATTTAGAATTATTCTTGTAAATATGAGCAATGTCATAACTTGTAATATCTTTATATATATTAAGAATAAAGATACATAATACGAAAAATAGTTATGTGAAGATGCACAACGAACTTGTAATGTTCTATTTATATATACTAGAGAAAAAGAGGTATTTTGTGTTTCTATGTGTTTTTTAGAACCTAAAAATAAAATAAAACAAAATAATAAAAATTAATGGTTAGTTTGCAGAGTAGTTAAAGAGGTAAAAAAATAAGATAGTAAATAATAAATAGTTATTATAGAAGTAACTATATATAAAATAGGCATAGAAATGCATATCCCAAACTTTTATTTTCTCTTTATATATCGTTATAGATTAGACAATAATTTTATTTAGTCATTTCCTTTGAATGGGAGCACTATCATCTATAGCTATATTTTAATTAAATAGCATCGATATTATAGTAATCCTTCTGATGCTTTGTAAAAGAGGTATTAAGTAAAAAATAAAATTTATTTTAAAAAAATGGTTTCTCACGAATCCCAGTTCAATGAGTCAGGGACTAATCTCGTTTGTGAATCTTAAAATTTATATAAAATCTTAAAGTTTAAAAAAACATGTATTATTATTTTCATTTAATAAATAGGAAGGCGAGTAGAAAAGTATTAGAGTTGTATCAAATACTATTATAATTTGTTGATGGTGAACATTAATTTCTATACTAATAAAAAAAATGTTTTTGCAAATGGGGTCAACTATCGTTATTTTTTTTTTTTTTAGAAATTTTTGTATTAGTTTACAGGTATAGTTAATCAAAAGTTTAAAAAATATATTAAAATAACATTCTGTATTAAAAGTCTGTGCTAAAATTGTTTAAATATTATTTTGATTTTTTAATTACTTTGTCTGTAGATCCTGTTCAAAATTGCTCCTTTTATATTATTATTTTAAATAAGCATAGCTTGTCATAAACACTCCATTTAATATTAATTATACACATGTAACAATACACCAATTTATAAACAAAGGACTTTATGCATGTTAACAGGCAAATGGAGTGCCTAAGATAGTAATAAACAATGTTGACTTAGGAATATCTTTTTGTATGTATTAGTGGCTAGGGAAATTCTTGGTTGGCACAGTCTACCACATCATAATTAGTGTACTTTATTGGTGGCGATGTGATGCATTATCACAAACATTAGTTTAGCAGCTTTAAAACCAATATCAAGTTTCCTATTAACCATGGTAAAAATAATAATAATGGCAAACACTCATCATAATTAACTTTTACCAGTTACCAATATTTTATTCTCTATGTTCTCTCGTATTAATTTGCATCGCTTAATGATCATCACAGAGACTAACTTTCTGGGAATCTCTGACTAATATTTATGCGTCTCACTAATACATATATAATTTTCTATAATATTTAAAAAATTTACGAAATATAAAAAATATTATTTATTAATTTTAGTAATATTTTAATAAAGGTTATATTTAAATTATCTCATAAAATATCGTTAATAATATTTTATATTTATTAAATTTATTAATAAAAATTAAATTTATATTTTATAAATATAATTAATAAAATGTTACTATATCTATGTAATATTTGTCGGAATTGAATAACAATATGATAGGGTGAAAATGCTATTCTTAAACATTTGGAATCATCTTCCCCACAGGTGATTCCACCTGTAATGGCTCAAGACTCGTTATGTTTTGGTGGTTGTCATGTCATATTGTCATATGCTTCGTGAATTTCAATGTTATACAAACTATTTGAAGCGTGATTACAGCTTGGAAACACTACAAGTAAAACAATAGTAGACACAAGTACCATAATATTTAATATTTATATATTTATTAAATTAAATTTTCCATTTTGATATGTTATTATACTTTAGAGACCTAAAAATAAAATAAAAATATATTTTGAAAATTAAAATCAAAATTCATTCCTTTCACATAATCTTTATGTTTAATGCAAAATTTATTTATATTTAACCCAAAATTGTAAAGGGACAATGTTTTTTAAATAAATTCTTAGAAAAATGTCATACTAATTTTATTTAATATTTTAAAATTTTTGTGAAAAAATATTAAAAACAACAAAATCTTATCTTCATGAATTTTTTATAAATTATTAAATTAAATTATACTTTCATAGATATTAATAGAGTAAATCACGTTGTCTTTCTACGACATATATGATTATTACATTGTCCTCTCCTTTTATGTCAAAATATATAATTTATTTTATTTTATTTAATACCATTAAAATAAATTATATTGTCTTCTCTTAAGATACATAAGTATTACAATACCCTCCATTTTATGTTAAAATATAAAATAAATTACATTATTTTCCATGGAGAGATAAAAGTATTACATAGTCACTATTTCCTTATTTTAAAATATATTTTAATTAAAATATTTTTAATTTATTAAATTATCATTTAATCATTCAATATTTTTTAAAATATATGATTTAATTTAAAATAATTATTTATTTTATTAAAATAATAATTAAAAATAAAATTTATGAGATAAAATTTATATATATATTTATATATCATATTAATATACATTTGAATTTTCTTTTTAAAAATGTATTTTATAAACTAATTTTTATAAAAGTAATAAAATGGTAAAAATGTAATTATATTTAATATATAAATATTAAATTTTTAATAATTACATTTTATTTAATAATTTTTAGTATGAATAGATTGATTTAAAAATTTTTATGTTTAGTATTCATATAGTAGCATTACATCTATGAAATTTAATAAATTATTATATTAATAACATCAATCAAATACTACTTTAATATTTGTTTTTAATTTTATTTTACTGAAATATATATAATTTTTAATTTAATTATTTTAGAATATGTTTTGTGAAAATAATAAAAATTAAAAAATAAATGTTTTTAAATATATAGTTAAATTTAGCATAATTCATAATAGTCTTTAAATGATAATTAAAAGATTAAATGAGATAAATATTGTATATATATAATAATAATAAAATATTTAGATTTTTAAAATAAATTTTATGAATTAATTTTTTATAAATAAAAATACACATATATATTAGTAAAATGAATATATTAGTTTTATTAAGAGAATAAAAATATATTTGAAGAGATGGTAATGTAAAGATGTTTTTGGTAAAAAAATTATCGGAAGCTAACGAAATATTAACAAAAAATTTAACAAAATAAATAATCTAATCTAATGATGGGCGGAATGAAATGAAATAAAATTTATATATTTTTACAATGATTTTTTTTTTTAATTTTAAGAAGGTGAATTGATAAGGAAATTAATGAATAATAAGTTATTTCTGTCCATACTCTCAAATTAAAGGGAAAAAATCCAACAGATAAAATATTATAAAATATATCTTTTTTTAATTTCATTTTATTTTAAATAATTCAAACAATAATAATTCCATTTTATTTAATTCATTGCATTTCTTTCAGTTAACCTAAACATAAGTTATATTCAATTGGCAAGATAAAAATTATGTTTTTTTTTTCTCGTTCTTGATCTTTTAAATGTGTGTGAAAACTTTTTTTTTAATCCTTTATAGCCTCTTTGTCAAACTTGGATTTTCTGCACTCGGAGATCTAACACATTTACACTGTCAGATAATTAGAACTATTAAATGAAGATTGGGTGGTTTATATGTTATTTCAGTAAATTATTTTAAGCTTTATTTACTAAAAAAAAGTAAATAAAGCTTAAAATACACATCAAAATATGCATCAAGATTTAAAACCATCCTATTTTTAACAATTCAAATTCATGACTGCATAAAGGTGTGAATGCTACCATTAAAGGTTGTGGTCTATGATTCTTCAACTACTTGAATGCTACTATTGAAGGTTGTGATCTATGATTCCTCAACTACTAGAATGCTACTATTAAAGGTTGTGGTCTATGATTCTTCAACTACTTGAATGCTATCGTTAAAGGTTGTGGTCTATGATTCTTATTACATGAATGCTATTAAAGGATGGTGGCGTTGCTTTCATGCTGTTGTAGATAAAATTTATTTTGTTTCAGTTTCTAGTTATTATATTGACCTAATTAACAAAAGCATCTTGTGAGACAAACCATTGCTAAACACGTAGAGGCAATTCACATTTCCCTCCCCCTCACAATTTGCCGTTAGACCTCTTGCAATCCAATTCTTAGTATTTTGTCCAAGTTTTGAGTTTTTATCCAATTCATATAGTGTGCAGTTTGTGCGTAAAGAATGTGAGGCTGCTAGCAGGTTGGTCATGACTGGATTTGACCATGGTGCAGCTGAGTGAGCTTGTGCATGACTAAAGTGAAGGTCAGGGATGTAGGGTGAGTGAAGAAGTCTCATTAAGTAAAAATGGGTAAATTGAACAACATAAAAAGAGAAAGGACTTGTACATCTAATAATTTGATTTAGATGTATTATTAAGTTCACTTTTAGCCTGTTGATTTGCTGGGCCCGTTCATGAAGATGTCTAGTATATTTTAGCCCCCTCGTATGTTCTAAACAATAAGGCAGATAATGGTGACAATTTTTGGTGGGGAAGCAGGATGAATTTATGGAAGGAGTTTAAGCGTGGAGCTGGGTTAATTGCAAAACTGGTTTGAGATGTGTAAGGCGGGGTAGCAGGGTGACCAGTTCATGGGGCTCTCACACAATAAATAATACAGAGGGAACAATGACACACGCTTCCACGATGAGTCATGACTCTGAATTTTCAAACTCCCCTGTTCGCCTACATATCAAACAACACCCCCACAAAAAAACACGACTGTGATCAAGAATGCATGTCCATTATTTTGTTAAATACTGATGGGACTAATGAAAAAAAAAAAAAAAACAATACAAATGACGAGCTCAAAATAAATAACACTACTCCGACAGTACAGAAATTCTTAGACTGTTTGAATTTCTGTTTGCTCCCGTTAAATGCCAACCAGTGAGAGTGAGAGTGAGAGTGAGATTGACGTTCAATGTACTTAGGAATGTGGGACTGACATAAAACAAACAATCTTACTCTTTAAGGGTCAAACTTTCAAATTATTATTTCTTAACGTTCTACCAGTTCAACATTCATTAATGATTCCTACTGTGATTTATTTAATGCATATCATATGGGCAGCAAGGTGCATGTTAGACAAAACCTCTGCAGGATTCTAATGATAAAATGAAATTGTTATAGCTGATCATATCTCTGCTACCATGAATTCTGTCACTTGTGAGACTACATACATCGTCAAAAGTACAATAATCAGACAGAATTCAGAGAGTTGAGATTAGTGTGAGCACTAAAAACAAGAAAAGACACGTAATTAGTATCCCTGACCATTTGGAAAGACACTTGGTCTCGATGTTCTAATGCACAGGAGTACTACACTCATCCATTAAAAAACATAATCACTAGATGAGAACAGCATAACCATACTGTCTCCTTACATTAAATTTAAAATATCATACAAGATATAGATCAAATTTTGACCGGTGAGAGTATCACTCTACTAGTACCATAAGAGTTTCTTTTTGGTCTCGATCCAAGCTGTAAATTTCATGGCTATCTATCTCTAGTGCCAGCTCCATTGGCATAAAATTTACTCCTAAAATTGGCAGCCACATATCCTTTCTAGTAGGGGGATCTTTACAGAGAGTGAACCATTGCCTGGTGCAAAATTATCGGCGGTAGCGGTGGCGTTTGAAATTGAAGTACACATGCAGAATTCCACGTTCAAACGTGCACTTAAAACCTTTTTTATGAGAGTATTCCCATTCTTTATTTACTATGCGGAAAGCCTGTCATGGAAAACACAAGGAGATAAGTAAATTGTTTGAAAATTAAAAATCCTTCATAACATCAAGGATAATAGACTTACTATGTCTTCATATGGTGGCCCAGCATGGAATCTTATAATGCAAGTCTCCCCATTGCTTCCATCCTTCTCAATGGTGTATGTTGGGGCTTTGGTCTTGTCTACAAGATCAGGATAGAATATATTAAATTTGTACCCTTGCACAATCTTTGGAGGTGGGTTGTCATGATCATAGTGAGTCTGATTATATTTGTTCCACTCATATCCAGTGTGAACGCGATTGAAATACTTCGGCTTCCTAGGCCTGTATTTGTCATGCCACCAATAAACCTGCCCCAACATTTATCAGTCAGTCAAGAAATTTAAAAGATGAGGAAAAAAAAATTAACAAGCTTTTTATTTCTCCTTAAAATACCAAAATATACCAGTGGAAGTGTATTTAGTACATGATAACACAATCTTTAGGTAGTGTTTGGCCCAACTTTTTGCTAGCTCTTCTCCTTAAAAGGAGAAGCTGGGCCAAACACATTTGGAGAGAAGCTCTTAAAAAAATTAAGGAGCTTATTTTTTGTAAGAGAAAAGGGTGGAAGTAGCTTGGAAAACAAAAAGCTAACTGAAGTAGCTTTTAAATGTGAGTTGAACACTTTAGCCTTCTTCTCTGACCCTGAACTAATTGATGTGGAACAAAGAAACTAAGTTTTTAGTTTTAAAGGAGCTTGTAAGCTATGACTGCCAAACAACTTCTACTTTATTTTTAAAACTACTATTTTGAACTGTAATTTTAAAAGCCATAAGAGCTGGGTCAAACACCCTTAGGGCAAACTCCCTCCACTGCCAACTTTTTCTGTGGAGAGAAGTATCCAAAGGATATGATAAGGCAATATTTAAGAATCTTCTATGATAACAATCCACAACTTATGATATTACTTCTGAAAATCCAGAACGTATATTCCTATCTAACTGCATATTTTTATCCATGAAAATTTCAAAATTCTAAGAATCATAGAAAGTGACAAGCTGATGTCATATGCCATTCCACAAATATTGAAGAAGATATATATATGGCCAAGACACTATACCTGGGAATCCAGATTCACTTCAGCACCAGATCCAAATACAGCATCTCCATCTTCCATATCTCCCATAGCTTTTAAGGCCTTCAACTCAAAATTATCTTCAGAAGGAGCAGGCTTTGATGCCATTGCTTCCTGAACTCGTCTTTGCTGTTCTTCTAATACAGCCTTACGATTCCGCTCCTACAAATGTACAAACAGGGTCAAGTTATAATCTATAAATTAGATATCAGATCACCATTAAAATTCATGGTTAGAAAGATTACCAGCATAGCTCTGTCCTCTTCAGGGTCAATAGCTTCCTCATTATCATCACCATGTAACAGTTGTGGTGAAAATGATCCAGCCTCATCTTCAGCTTCTTGATCCTCCTCTCTAATGGGTTCTGGTGAGAATGATTCATCTGCTGATCGGACTAGCAACAAAAAAAAAAAAAAAAAGGCAAATTTTAACATTAAATTTGAGATGAACAGAGCCAATAAAAATTGCTTCATGAACTATTAAATGTCAATGACAACAAAAAGCTTATACCTTGAATATCATCCTCAGTACCTTCCTCCTCGGGTATCATAGCAAGAGCATTCTCCAATTTATCTTCATCCTCCAATGGTTGCTCAAGACATTGCAAATGCTTACGTAGCAATTTGGCATGAATTTCCTTTAAACAAGCCTGTATTTTGAAGCAATTTAATAATACAGTCAAACAAATCATTGATTAAAAGCATGTAAGAAAATTGGAAAATAATGTGATGGAGAATACCTTGGCCTTGTATATGTGGAGATGTTTTAAAATGGCCTCCCAGTACTCAACCACCTTTGCTGTACCAGTACGCATTTCTGATTCAATGTGAACCCGTAAAGCCTCCAACTCTGCATGTGTCTTCCCCTGCAAAAGCTTCTTCACATCTGGCTCAACACTGGAATGCAGACCCCTTTCTTCTGCAAGCAGCTCAGCAGGAGGTTCTTCTCCGCGCACCCTAGCTCGATCAAGTGCATCCTTTTTTCGAGCTTCAGCTAGCTCCCAATCACACACCAGAAGGAGTGCCTGCATGAAGACATTAAACAATGAGTCTTCAACTTTAAACAAGATACCAACCATAATAGCCATTCAAGTAAACTAAAACAGGAAAAGGTCATGAAAGTCAACTAGTTCATTTGGGCTCCAATTCACCTCAAATTTCATTTTAATATTATCTTGAACTTGCTGTGCCATTAATTAGATAAGGTAGAAGTTATTAATTAAATAACTTGTGCAGAACTATAAAGCAAAAAATAAACAATGGAAACAGGGTGATACCTCCCAATATTCTACATGAGTTGGTGTTGCCCTGTCAAGGTCCAGATGCATTTTGATGTCATCACGTAGCTCATTCATTTCATTCACAGTCAAACCCTGCACCGTATATCAAATCATTATGTAACTTGTTTAATAATATTAATGTTTAAAATCTGAATATCCTTAATCATACTATATAACATTACAACAATGACAAATAGGAGAAATAAAGTAAAAAGAAAAACACTAAGTATTAACCTTGAAGACCATGTATGG
The DNA here is from genome assembly GCA_025330945.1 of Mucuna pruriens. Lineage (NCBI taxonomy): Eukaryota > Viridiplantae > Streptophyta > Magnoliopsida > Fabales > Fabaceae > Mucuna > Mucuna pruriens. The sequence goes on from JAENHJ010000528.1 coordinate 6,687,285, forward strand.
TTCGTTTATTTCTATATCCAAATCATCGGAGCCATTGAGATGCTTGGTTAGGACATCAATTGGTCTGGCACGCCCTTCACGCAATCTAATTTCTGACCTAACTTTGCTTTGATCAAAATGAAACTGCAGATTAAATTGTCTAAGTCATCAAACTGACAATGATATATAAAATAGCAACAAATAAAAAGGAATTAAAGGCACAGTACCTCCTCTTCTTTTTTTTCCCAGTCCTGAAACTCAGCTCGAGCACGTTCTCTGGCTAACAGTGCCTAGCAGAAAGCATGTGTTAAATCCCAATAAGATAACATAGTTTATTCCACCAACAATCTAACATTTATGTCAAGCCTTGGCTTGACTCAAATATCTCCATATTTGGGCCTAACTGAAGGTGAATTCCAGGATCTTTCTTAAACAAAAGGCAGTTCCACCCCCCCCCCCCCCTGACAAAACAGTACAGTGGCAAGATAACAGATTAATTGTGATACCAGAGGTTGATCTAATACTCCTATTTATATTAATGTGGTCAAGCATAAACTGAATTATTGTAGAACTAGTACAAGCCCAAACTACTAATAGTTAACACAGCATAACAAATGTTCTTAGAATAACTATTGATTGACTCATAACAAATTATGAGAAAGAACTTACCATTTCTTCCTCGTGACGTGCTTTCTCAAGTGCCCTTTCCTCTCTTCTCTTTTTCACTTTTTCAATTTCTGCCTGCATTATAATTGCGAATATTATAATTGTAAGCAATAAGAAAGTTTAGTTGTTAGGCCATCAATGACAAATCAAAGCACCGACAAAATTTGTGAAAACAAAGAGCAGAGATGCAAAGCCTAACCTCAAACACAAGAACATAAACCATATGAATTACTGAAGTAATTTAATCCATTAAATTGATTCCATTCCTAGTTACAGTTTAACACAAGGTTTTAAATTGCGAGTGCAGTCTTGATTTCATCGTGTTCCTTGATATTGCAGGAAATTGTGGACAAATACAGCCAATGTGGCCACAAATGCATTTGCGGAGATTCTAAAAACCTTGATATTGCGGCCGAAATTGTGGTCATAGACTGTTTTTTAATACTTACTTTAATATAACCCAAACAACTATCGCTTTAAAGCTTCTAAATTCTCAAAAGTTGGAAAATGTTGCAGAGGTTGGAGAAACAAATAATGACCAATTGTACAATTACTAGCTACTGGTGCTTGTATAACATATAACACCTAACATGATATGCTCAAAATAAATTGGGTAAAATGTGTTTTAAGTTCTCAACTTCCAGTCAAAATAGATTATAATCTCTATACTTCAAAAACAATGATTGATTTTGGTCCTCGTATATTTTATAATTGGTAAAATTTCATCCCTCATCAATTGGTAAAATTTCATCCCTCATCTTAGTATCCCGAGTTCCATAAAGAAGGACAAAGATCACCAATTATAAGGAATACAAGGACGAAAATCATTGTTTTAAAAGTATAGGGAATTAAATCAATTTTGACCAAAAAATGAGGGATCTCTGAACTACATTTTACCCCAAATAGTGCATACCATCCTTTCCCTCTGTCTCTTTTTCTCAGCTTTAACTGAAAAAGTATCAATAGACACGCCTTGAGAAACATCGCGCTCAATCTTCTTGCGCCAAACAAACCTACAAATAACATTTTCGTAGGTTTATAATCTACATATATATCTGGCATATGGTCGACCAGAACTTAGCTGCAAGATTTATGTATTATGATGCTAAAATAAGTTTAATTGAAAAAAAAAACGAGAAATAGGTAGGAACTTACTTCTCGTTGAGATTAGAGTCACCAAAGGGATTGGAATCGTTGGAATAACCCGATACCGTACTGGTTTTCAACTTCTTAGCGACTTTCACAGCCTGAAATAATTGAAAAAGAATCATTAAAGACGTGAAATGAAACGGTGAAGAGATGAATTAGGGAATGAGAAGCGAGATTGAGACCTTGGATTGGGCCTTCTTGGCCATGTACTGCGTAATTTCGTCTTCAGTGATGGTCCTGGAGGACTTCTTCTTCCTATCGCCGTCGGAGTCCCGCCGAGACCGGTGACTACTGCGACGGCGACGTGTGTCGGAGTCGGAATCGGAATCGGAATCGGAATCTGATGGAGAGTCATCTGATCTTCTTCGTCTTCTGTCTCTTCCCATTCTGGCTTTGTTAAACGAAGGGAAAGGGAGTACCTAAGTCGCTAACCCCTTTCCACATGTTAGTATTTTTAATCTAAACCTCTTCCGCTACTTCATTTCGGAGGGATTTTTAACCCTTTTTTTTTATTTTTTTATTTTGCCAATTCCATTAATTTGGTTCGAATCATCTGCTTATTATATCAATGCCAGTTTCTTTTTTTCTTTTTCTTTTTACGTTAATAATGTTATTTTAATAATATTTGGTAATTTGTTGATATCACAGTACCAATACAAAATAGTATTTAAAGTACGTAAAATCCACCTCATTAAAATATTATATTTAATTAATAATAAAATGCATAATATAAAAATAAAAATTAAATAATTCGAATTTTGAACTAAAAAAATAATTAAAACAATTAATATTTAAATAAAAAATAAAAATTTAAATTTAATTAAAAATCTAAAATCATAATTACTCAAAAATGTAATTTTATCTATAAAAAAAAGTTTAATAATCTTAACCTTGTTTAAACTATCATTTTCAATTAAATATTTTTTTATAAATAAAATTATAAAAAATATGGTTTCTAATAAATTTTATAAAATATATTTAGTTATTATTTAACCTTCTTAAGAATATTATATATGTTTATGAATAAATTTATTATTATATATTTAAAGTGGTCAAGCAAAGTCATTTAATTTAAAATAATTCAATAGTATCCAAATTTCTCTCCTAATTCTTTGGGAGTTAAAACTGAGTGAGGAAGGATTTTAAACTCGTCATTTTCTTCTAAAATTCTAAATCAAATAACAAAAATTTTATAAAAAAATATTTTCTTTTCTATCCCATCAAATATTATATTTTTATAATGTGACACCTTCATGTATCCCCCAATAAAGTCCTTCGTCTTTATTTTATGTCTCATACACAAATTCTAACCACTAATTTAAAAACATACAAATTTGTATAATTTTATCGATTTAGGACTCTGTTTTAAAATGTAAATGAATAAAGTGAGATAAAGAAAAAAAGATAAATATATTGAAATAAGAAGGGACACGATTAAAGTTAAGACATTATGTTTATTGATGAGGATGAGAAACTCATAATTGGAGATTGCATGCAAGAAGAAAATTAATGGGATCCACCATTTTTTTATATATGAAATTTATATATATAAAGGATGATTCACTTAGTTTAAGAGTAATTTTAAGAAAATTATTCATCATTTTCATTATTCATTTTTTTGTAATTTAACGACTCTAATGAAAAACACATCTTATCTATTAAAAAAAATTCATATATAAAAAGAGATACTTGTTAATTATGTATATTAAAATTTGTTTATAACTTTTTACTCATGTCTTGTGTATTTTCTACATTTGTCCAAGTTCAAATACAAGTGAGGAAGATACTTAAAAGTGAGTAAATAAGTAAGAGACCTTAAGTAATAAGGAGACATTGTAAATTGATAGTGGTAACTTATTAATAAGTCAATTTGTAGATATTACAAGTAATAAATTGATATGTATAAATATTGTTTCTACAAAAACAATTATAATATCTAATTCTTACAATTTGATACTATTTCAATGAATAAAAAAAACACGATGACAAATAATAAAATACAACAAAACAATTAAAATGTTAATTAAATCTAAAATAATTACAATTTTACGGTTTTCAAGTTATTCAAATTTTTTCATAGTGTTTGTTGTATAACTTTACCCAATTTAACATATTTTCTTCCTCGAGTATTGAAACTTATATTAGCTAAAATAAACTAAGTGTAATTTCTTAGTGTGTAACTCATTTAAATGAGAGTTTTAATTCCTTTGATTAATCTAAGTTTTAAGCTTAAAAATCTACAAAAAGACGTGTATAATGAAATTTTATTTTAATATAAGGTGAGAAAAAACATTAAAAAAAATCATTCAATCTCATGAATAAAATATAGTTTAATTACATAGAATTTTCATAAAATCATTCTATCCATAACCTAAAGGAATCTAGCAGAACATAGTGAAAAATAGAACAATAGAGAAGAAGATGAATGTGGATGATACGACTGCATTGAATTTTCAGGATCCTGTACCAAGGTCCGAAACTTTAATGGATAGAGTAAGAAATCAGTTTTTTTTCTTTTTTGTTTTTGTAAAATGTAGATGTTCCCCCCTTTATTGGGCCTCTAGTTGAGCTTTTATAACACCAAAAAAGTTGAACTCAAACGTTTGAAGCGCCTGGTGTAGCGTTTTAGTTCCTTGCCAACGCTTAAATTTGGGGATGAATGTTTTAAGTGTTGGGCTGAAAATATCATATATGATTTGCGTTTCAATTGCTAGCCCAACATTCCAAGTGCTGCAAAAGGGTGCTTTTGGGAGTGTCAGCATTGAATCTGATATTTCTCCATTCTGTAGTTCTTCAAGTGCTGGAGAGATCCATGGTTACAACATTGCAACCTTTTGTCCACATTTCTTCCTATTTCTAACGTTGAGCACTAGGACTTCAAAAACTGAATGTCTTCTATAATTACAGCTCTGAGCGCTTCATCACTTACATGTAGTGTTTTAAATGTTGAATCCTTTTTCTTTAATTTTTTTCTACGAAAATTAATAAAAATCTATTAAAATTTAATATTTACAGAAATTTATGTGCAAAACAAAATTTATACTGATTCCTGTATAGTTTTCAAAGGTTTGAATGATTATTTTACTTTTTTTCATTTTTCTTATCAAAATTATGACATATATATATATATATCATATCTCTGTTGCTTTTGGAGAGAGAGATATGCTTAAACTGTGTACTGTGAGTAAATTAAGACATTATTAACGACATCTACGTCACGTAAATGTTTTCCGTTAAGTATTCAAGCAAAAGTCAAAGGAAGAAAAATATAGAAATTAACTAATAAGTAAGTTGATAGATGAAATTAAAAAAATATATATATTTCAAGAGAAAATATGTTATGCAATGTAAAATAATTTTATATTATTATTCAATTATAGTTTTGAATTTTATTTTAAATATATTAAAAATCACGCCATCAGTTATTTGTGATTAAATGACCGTGTAAAATTATTTTATATTGACAATGCATAAATCCATACTTTAAATAAAACTAGAAGACGGAAAATATTTTTTTTTATCTCTAATTTACCTCTAATTGATTTAGTTAATTATTTGTCTATTTAATCAAAACAAACAAGTTTTTTATGCCAAAACTAGAAAATTTATATATAAACAAAATCTTGTAATCTTACTAGAATAAGTGATATACTTAAATTTTAAAACTACAATGTATCTATCCACAAACAAACATATCTCTTGCATTTAAACACATTATTATTGTAACTATTGATAAAAAAAATATAATATAAATTCATTCTCACCTAACAACTTAAACTTTTAAGATATTAATTTTTAAGTTGAAGATCGTACATTGAGATGACCATGATAAAATATATAAGTGAAAAATAATTATTGTCCTACGAATCGATTTTATAAGGTTAAGTTGAATTCAAATTCAATTATAATATGATATCAATTGTTGTTAGGCCTATTAGGTCACTTGTTATGGGGTCATTACCAGACCAATGTTCAATTTTGCAAACTTCATATTTGAGATATTCAATCATCCAAAAGGTGTGTGTTGAAGTTTTCACATCAACCAATTAAATAAACAAGATAAAATATATAAGTTAAGAATGACAAAATGGGTCGGCTTGCCTCGTTTTGACTTGTCAACATCTTGTAAAAAATAGATTAAGGTGGGCTACCCACCTTATACAAGCGAGTAAGAAGTTATATCTTACCTTATTTATGGGTAGATTGGTGGGTTGATTCGTCAAAATTAAAAGAAAAAATTAAACATAATTTTACAACAATAACTTGAATTTAAGAATCTAAAATAGTAACACCTTAGCTTAAATTTCAACATAATTTTTTTTATTAGAAGAATTAATTTTATATGATAAATTAACAACAATAATAATTAACAAATATATACTTTAAAGAACAATAAAAAGTTAAATAAATAAATTAATGTCAATTATATTAATTCTCAAAAAAATCATACATAAACATAATATAAGTAAAATTTTAATTAGTAATATTTTTCTTTTAAAAAAATGAATCCAATGCTAGGTTGGTAAGTTGGCATAGACGGATGAGTTGAACTACCTAACCCACACCCACACCCACCATTTTTTTGGTAGATCAGGCAAGTCGGCCAATTATATCTAATCTGCATTATTAATCCTAATATAAGCAAGAGACATTCAATTTTGTAATATTAAGTTCAACTTCAATAACTTAAAATTTCCTATTTATTTCTAATGTTTACAAGTGAAGTATTCACAATAATCAACTACAAGAAAAAAAAAATTACTACTACATATATGACTTAAGCGAACATTAAATCGACGACTTAAGCTCTTAGCTAAATTACATTTTCCATAAAGTTTATGATTCAGAAGAATACTGTTCTAATCCAAGGCCACACACCGGGGTAAGTGTGAAAAAAGTTGAAGGCTAAATTATATAAAACTACAAAAGTAAACTGATGTGTTTGCATATTATAGACGACGATTCGAAGTTGTTTACATGTGTTGAATATACCCTACACGTGTCTATAGCATATCAATACGAAATGCAAAATATTGAACCAAGATTCATCGAAGTTAATCCATGTAATCAAAATCCAAAACAAATTTGTCCGTGATTCTTATCGTCACTACCAATTTTTGTCAACCCTAAAGACAAGAAAACATAAAAGTTATTTTTCATAAGGAAATATACTGTAGAAGAAACACTGTAAAGTAGTCATTGATGTCAAAATTCATGTCAGAAATTTCTGAGTTCTTGGAGGCTTCAACCTCTTCATGCTCAAACAAGAATCATCAGGTTAAAAATCTTCAGTTCACTGCAACCTCAGCTGAAAGGAAATTTGAATGAAGTACGTCCTGGCCAGAAACTTTGGTCTTAGAGTTCTTAAGCACTTGGACAGCTTCTTCCACCTTGGCAGAAAGAGACTCTGGCGACTCCAGGAGAAGCAGCAATTCTCCATTGTCCATCTCCAAAAGCATCCCTGTTATTTTTGCCGCTAGGCTAGGCTGCTCAAGATAGCACAGTAAATATACCTTAAGAATTTAATAACTTCACCTTCAATAACAAAAAACAAAAGAGAATAGTAGATTGTTATGCCTTTAGTTTCTGAACAAGCATGTAAAGATGCTCCCCGAGTATCTCTTTCTGCTGCTCAGGAGCAGCACCAGCAAGCATGCTATGAAGCATTTCTGATCCCTGGGACCCTCCAGAGATTGAACCACCAGATGAGGATCCGGATCCTTTTTCCATGTCACGCTGGCGTATACTAGGAATGTACTTAGCCTGTCCAGTTCTCTTCAAAGGATAGAAACTTTAGAAATCAGAACTAGGAAACACATGAATAGAAAGTGGTTAATTAAAAACACGAATTTTTAAATGAAATCCAACTATCTTTATTGTTCTATATTGAAAACGAAGCAGAAAACAATTTTTTTACTAGTCCTGATTTCAAGTTCTGTTTCTGGATATGTTTAGAGCATTTTAAAAGTGTTGTTGGATGAAACAAGTGGCACTAGCACCACCAAGAGACCAGATATTTGTGTAGAGAATGTTCACTACATAAGCATTTATTACTGCAAATAGAAATGTGAATATATTAGGAATCACGTTCCATACATGAGGGGGACAAAACAAACAAAAAGAAAAAAGCAAACCTGCTGAGTACTTGACTCTCTTGAAGCGATCACTGACTGAGAAATCGGCTGGGGTTGTTGTAAATAAGTACCAGAGAGAGTATTTCCCTGTGTTACTGATAGCCCATTCAACCTGCCCCTGTTTTGCCTTTGCTGCCTAGTATTGTTAGAAACCTGTGAACGAAAGACATTATATATATATGACTCATTACAGCTCTCGTTGAAACAGGCCTAGTTTTCCCAAATAAAATAAATGTGGCTATTTATTCCTTCATAGTAAAAATTCTTCAGGAGTCCCTTTCCCAAAAATCCATTCTAAAAAAATCATGAAAAAAGTGAATTAAACAAAGTTGTTACTCACTGCAGGAACTGGTGATTGTTGAAATGATCTAGCAGGAGGTACAAAGCCATTAGCACCCCATCCCGGCCTCAATGCCAGATGTTGATACATCAGCCCAGCTCGAGGAGGCACATGTGAAATAACACCAGTAGCTGCATAGTAGTAAGGAGGATATCCACCAGGGATAATGGCAGTCGAAGGTCCAGCTAGTCCTGCTATTTGCTGTGCGTACTGGAGCTGCAATTGTGCTTTCCTATCCTCTTTCCTCTGAGCAAGAGCAACATATAATGGTTTACCATGAAACATGAATCCTGCGACACATAACATCAACTTAAAACATAATTAAGGCATTGCAGAGAAATGGTGCTAAATGTAATATTTACACAAAATTTTCACTAAAAAAAGTTGTAAAGAGGGAGAGATGCAAATTTTTAATATCAGAACTTCAGCTCCAAACCAATATACAAAAAGTGATATATGAGTATATGACAAAATATATTTTCAGATTTATGGATATCCTTTATTTGTGTTAACATGTAGGATTGATTGTGTCACATATCATAAACCTGAAAAAGGCTGCTCTAAAATGAGCTTGTATAAAAAAATGCACAAGTAATGGAGTATCTTCTACCCTTAAATTTTAGTAGGTTAAGATCACAGTATAATTTAAATTAATCAAGAGTTGATACTCCCTTGTGCACTGTACTGATAAGCTCATTTTAAAGGAGCCTTATCCCATAAACCAAATGGCTAATAGTAACATTCTCTTCAATTTTTTAAAAGAAAAAAGACCAACTCAAGAACACTGTTGAGTATATACAAAAGAACCCTCAACAACACCCTCCAGCAGCACAAAAAACAAACACACCAACACACACAGACAGTCACAGTCACATACAGAAAAATCATAAATCCCTTGCAAATGACTTAGCAAAAACTCATCAAACTAGTGCTTCTATTAGTCTTTCATAAGCAATTATCAAACCGTCATGGAATTTATGAAGAGAAAAGAATTATCAAAGTTCATTCTTGTCAATATTCAACTGAAATCTTTTTAACATAAAAATGTAAAAATAAAGTGACATATACATAGCGCATAGAGTACTCGATGGAAAGATACATGATGAGAAATGGAAAATAATATGTAAAATATAACTAATCTCTAAATTGTAATCCAACAAATATAAATATATCTTAGTATCCTTACATTCTTTTATTGAAACATACGTAAAGCATTTGCATTCCAATTTCATATGACTGCTATAATACTTACCTAAGTACTGAAGCATGTACGGACCCAGTCTTATCATTGACTTAACTCACTTACCATGAAAAGTGTTCACAGCTTTATTGGCCTCCTCGGGAGTGGAGAAGCAGACAAAGCCAAACCCTTTACTTATCCCTTTGTCATCTCGCATTACTTTTGCAGAGGTTATAGTGCCACATGCACTAAAATGATCCCTCAGTCCTTCATCACTTACGTTGTCATCAATGTTCTTCACATAAATGTTTGATCCCTGAAGTTAAATGATGACACCCTAAGACAGCTGAAATGAAAACGAACAGTTAAATATAGGAGAATGGCATAGAAATGACCTTGTATTTCAAGACTTGTTCATTCCGTTTCTCCTCAAATTGGTGGTGCAAGATCTGCTCCCGCTCGGCCTTCTTTTGTGCTCTGGCTACATATAGAATCTTAGAACCTGTTCATGACAAATCAAAACCATATAATACACAGGATTGTACATCAAGAAATTTCAACATTGCCCAGAAAACCTACACAGTAAAAGAATAAATGAATTACCTAATTGCGATCCATTCATTGCTTCCATTGCTTTTTTAGCACCATCAGGGTTATCATAGTTCACAAAGCCAAAACCCTTGGACATCCCATTGTTGTCCTTTGCAATAGCCAAGCTAACAATTTTGCCAAAAGCAGCAAACTTTTCCTGCAGTGTTGCTTCCGTAATATCCAGGTCCAAATTCTTCATGTATAAATTTGTATATCTGGCATTGGGGCCAGGCAAAATGCGGTCACTTTTTTTGACAAACTTCCCAACATATCTGGACAAGAATCATAACCAGAGTAAAGTTAATATCAGAAAATAATAGGCGTACAGAAATTGAACACAAAAATAATGGACTCCAGGCTCCAAACTCCAAAGCAAAAACACATGCGAACAATGAAAAAGATAATCATTATTATTAAGGAACAGCGCAGAATTTCACATACAACTGCTTATCACCAAAAATAGAGCCATTCAGCTTCTCGATAGCAACATTTGAAGACTCTTCTGATTCAAATTGAACAAACCCGTATCCTTTGCTCTTGCCATCGTCGGATATGACAACTTTGCTGGACAGAATATTCCCATATTTCTTGAAAATATCTTGCAGTCCGGCATTATCTATCAATTCCGGCAAGTTCTGCCAAGACACAAGAAAAAAAAAAAAAAACTCTGTAATATAAGAATCCCTTCCAGAAACAAGGAAGAACCAAACAACGCCTTAACTATTTCAATTTTAAAATCAAAGCTCTAACTAGATAGTAGATACCTTAACAAACAAGTTCCCTATAGTGCTTTTCCTCACATCAGGATCACGACGCGACCACATCACCCTTATCACTTTTCCATTCAGCGTGGAATGGTTCTTCAACTCGATTGCACGAATTGCTATAACAAGCATTGTCTCATTAACACGATAAACACACTCAGATCTCGTTCAATAAATTTGAACGTATATATATAATATAATATATCATAACAAGTAATCAATCAAGAAACAACGAAGATCAATATTTCATTCATTAATTAAAAGAAAATGTAGCTAGCATAATTGCATAAACCTAAAGAAACAAAAAGAACGGTGAATAAACGCACCGTCTTGATGAGAAGCGAAGTTGACGTAACCGTAACAGAGGGATTTGCCGGTGGCGGAGTCTCGGCAGACGCGAACGGAGGCGAGGCTCTTGAAGTCGGAGAAGGCGTCGACGAGGTGGCCGTCGGAGACGTCGGGGTGGAGGTCGCCGACGTAGAGAGACGCCGGAGCGGCGGCGACCGAGGGAGGAACCGCCATGGATGAAACTGATCACGGGAGTAGGGAAAGAGAGAGAGGGCGCGGCCTCAGGGGATTGTGGCTCGGGAGAGAATGAAAGAAACTTTGGTGAGGTGAGTGAGAGAAGAAGGAAGGAAGAAAGTGTGTGATAATACGATTTGATATTGGCCGAGGACAGAGAGAGAGAGGTGTGTGTGTGTGAGTGAGTGAGTGTAGGAGGATTCGGCATGCATGGCCGTTCGATACTATAAACCATCCACTCCACCCCACGCGCTGTGCGCGAGCGTCTCTCACACTCCTCGCTTTCTTGTCTTTGGAATTTTTCCTAGTAATTTATTATATTTCAGGAAATTCGCGCCTCATCAACAATTCGTCAATGCCACTTGCCTGCCATTTTAGATCATCACACCACCAACAAAGATAACTTTGGATAAGTTCCCTTTTATTATGTAAAGGTTTTTATTTTTTTTATTTTTTTAGATATTCAAAAATGGTTTGCATAAGTCTATTATTTTATTGTTTGTGTGAAATGGTTGGCATTACCTGATTGGTATTTTACTATTATTATTATTTTGTCTGTACTAGATTAATAATGGAGTTCTTCTATTATGATTTATTTTATTTATACTATTTTTTTTCACGAAATTAACCAGGTGTTTTTGGTGTACATATTTTTACATGGTTGATCATATTTTTTAATTAATTTGTTTCATATGGCTTAGTGGAAGAAGAATCAGAAGATGGAATTTTGTTATGTTAATAACAAGAACGGAAACACACTGGCAGATGGAGTGGAGTATAATAAAAATGGGCTATTTGTATTGCCATGCTCAACCGTGCCTTCCTTTGTAATCTTACATTCTTTTGGTAATGATAATTAATGCTGTCTATTTAAGGAAGTTTGGTTATTATGGTGACTAATAATAAAAATACTGAACGTATTAGATAGTTTAGGAATGTGATATTATTTTGGTAAAGGAGGAAAGAGTTAGGAATGTTATCACAAATTTTAAAAGAAGTTGGTGGAATTGGGGATGATAGTTAGATGAGAGATGATAGCGCGTGGGGTACAAGAAAAGGCAAAGAAGCGCATAATTTAGAGTGAGAAAGACACGGGCGTACGAGCGTTGAGGAATGAGGAGGAGGACTGTTTCAACTTTCAAACATGCACGCCAGCAACACAAGAAAAGGTTTGCCATCGCAAACGCAAAACCAATGGTTTAATTTCCCTCTCATAAACATGTAATAATACTAGTAACTCATAAATGCCAAGGTTTTTGAAAAATGGTTGTAATTTTTAATAAAAAATAATTCCGTTATAATTCTCCTTAGCAAGACCATGCGCATTATTACAGTGACAAGCAGCTTTGAGCTGAGGCCACCATCTCCCTTTTCCAATCTCATTCACTCCTGCCCGCTGCCCGTTATCGGCGGACACTATATCCTAGTCACACCAATTTTCAGGAAAATAGTAAAAATTTAATATGCATGTCAAAAAACAAATGTATTTAGAAGTTTGAAAGCCTATATACACGGACACTGTAGATACTGTGTGATTTGACACAAAACGAATATAACATAATGTTTACAATTAATATAAGAAAAAATCAAATATAAATATTTAAATGATTTTAAAATATGTAAATTATTATAATTTGTTTAATTCTTATAACATTCTCATTTTCTTGATATAAAAATTTATAAAATAGTATTGAACAGGAGAGATGGACATGATTTTGTGTGTTCGTACGTACTTAGTTATTTAGTGTGAGGGTATGTAATGTTCTTAGTACTTTTTATAATAATGAAGATAACTATCTCTCTATTCTAAGAAATACTGTTTGGCTCTCTTTATATTCGTTTGACATTTTCGTTGCTGATCCATTGGTGACAATATGAACAAAATTCCACGAATGACATTTCTATATCCGTAGCTAAAAATCACGAAGAGTAATCAGTTTTATGTAGTCAAAACAGTTAATAAATAGAACAATTTCCATCAACTCCAGAGATATACTATATACAAATTTGCCAATTCCCAACAAGAGCCCCCTTTACAATGAGATCCTCATTTTCATCATTCTAACGGAAAGTTACAAATGAGATTAAATACAGAGCAGAAAACAGCGAGCACCTCCGGTTTCAAGATAAGGGTATGACCATAATAAATAAAACATTGGACAACCCTTGTGTAAGTTTCAAAGAATGAGCTTTGACTCTTGGACGTGGTTTACCAAAATTGGGACTTCATGAAAACTATTATGTGCACAAGGAAACCAGTAATGCCTATGGCTAGCAACTTGGAGAAAGTGCCTTTATGGGAGCAGCTCACACCTATCTGGCCTGCACTGTATGCATCCCTGCTCTTGCTCGTAGCCATAGAGACGTTTACAGCCAAGGAACCTGAGCACCAATTCAAGATTATGACAAAGTAAAGGAACATGTATGCAGGAAAGATAAGTTCCTTTGATAAACTTACAATCATAATCGACCCATCCAATTTGTTGATTAGCTAAGTCATAAACAAATATCTTATCTTTTAGGACAAGATCTGCAAAAGAACGAAACAACTTAGTTGATAAACTCGATACTAAAAATACGGGATTACTTCACTTGCTGACCTGATAAATTTGATGCATAATTGACACAATATATATGAAATTGCAAAATTAGATGTCTAATAAAAACTAATTTGAATGATGACATGACATCATCAGAATCTAACCTTTTTCTAATCATTATTTTAAAATCACATTTGAATGTTCACTGAAAATAAACTATAATATTTTAAGGTTCTTTCATCTTTATAACACCTTACCAGGTGTTTTTCAGTTTTGCAAATCTCATGTCCAGTCTTACCAAAAAGATGAATCAATGAAATGACTACACAAAAAAGTACAATACTGTTTACTACCATAGTAGACAAGACATATTCACCATTGAAGATTTTCTGTGCTATTTACTAAAGAGCCCATTTCATAATCAAATTTGAAAAAGAGTGTTTCAAACTCTGCAGATTTTATTCTGTGTAAATAAATTTTCCAGATTCCAACCTCCTAAAATTGTGAATCCCTCCTCCACCTTTTGGAAGCCAATGCACCACAGGGCAGCACCATCCTGTGAAATCAAGGTAGCGTGCATCAGACTATTATCATTTATCAGTGATATGCAATTCAAAAGAATTACTCCTACTTAGGAAAGATAGAAAATGCAAGAATGTAACCAAACTAGAAATCGAAATACTTACAAGGAAACCATAATGCATGAGGTAATGTTCTGGATTTAGAACCATAGATGCTCCACCCATGAAGTTTAAACTGACTTGAGGAAATATTTCACCTACGCTGAATGAGCATAAATTTAAATGAAACGCTCAGAAATTGTAATAGGACAAACATTTATTTATAATGAGAGAAAATTTAAAGATATTACAAAATTGAGTTTAAATTGAAATAACCTGTTTGATACCAGATAACACTGGTTTCCTTTTGAAATAATGGGTTTCGAAAACTGTGACACAGCAGCAGTTATCTACACATTCATTTAGATATTCAACGTTAGTACATGATATATCATTTCTTAAAATGTTAAGATACAAGACAAATAAGCCCAAGTAAGACTTTGTTTGCCTCTCTTCAACATATATTTTTGGGGTAAAAAAATTGTGACAAGAAATTTTCATTCTTCAGTGTGCAATGCATATTGAAACATCAGAATAAAGGTGGGCATTGCAGTTAAATTCTATCTTATAACACAAAGCTACAGTAACAGTAGTTTCTGCATTTAATCACATGCCCACGTATCATGGAATTGAGATTTGGTGTTATCGTTGGACTTCTCAAGTGGATACTGGATTTTGGTAACAAAAACTCCAATATAATAATAAAGAAGCTTAAAAGAAGACAGAAGTTCGATATCTAACACAAATTACTCAACCCTTAGTAATAAAAATACCAGGCAATTTGTAAAGTTAGAGAAAATGCATTTGGAATGGAGTTTTGAGGCCAAAAATGTGCTCGGAAGCCCAAAAACTCTTGCTGGAGATTACAAACTGCAATAAGTCCAAAATCATGCTCTGAAAGCCCAAGGTTCTAGTCAAAGACAACTCTGACAAATGGTCAAAGGCCATAGTCAACTTGGTCAAAACCAATAATTGACAATCGATGATGATGTAGCAGTCAGCAGATGACATGGAAACCACAAGTGAGGTAGATACCAACAAATGACATGGCAATCACATATAAGTGAGGTGGCAGTAGGCTGATGTGGCATAGTCAAACATATAATGTGGGTAGATCAGCTAATTTGGACTGGTCAGCTACATATGGCAGTCAGAGATGACATGAAATGGTAATGACGTGGCTAAGGTTGACAAGGTGGGCCATAGTGAGGCAGAGTTTTGGGTCTGAGGAGGTAATGGCACATGGGGCCATATGCAAAATCTTTGAGCGGCATGTGGGTGCATACTTGTTTTGATGGGCATAAAAGTTTTGCCTACTAACAAATTGGAGAATTTTGGGCATGATAGTGCTGTTGATTTCTTAAAATGATGCCCAAAATACGATAATATGTATGAGTTTAGAGTCTTTACTGACAACAAGCCATTGTGTGAGATGCCAGAATTGGCAGATTGTCATTTTGACACTTTAGAGTCCGGCAATAGTCTCACAATGGAAAAACAACTTGAACATTGGGAAGAACACAAAAGGGAAGATGACAGAACTATCAAAATTGAGTTCTAATTCTAAATACCAAATTTGATGTAATTCAATCCAAAAGTGCTCCTCCTAGTATGATTTTTCCTTGGTAAACATAAAGTACTCCTTTAGGGAAAATTACTCCGTCTCAAATATCAGATACTATTTGAATAAAGAAAACTCAATATGATATAATAATAACAAAATGTCTCCAATGTTTATTTATAGTCCCAACAAAGTCAAACATCCAAACAAGTTGTTCCTACTTCCTATGCTGAGTTGGAATAAAATAATCTAAAATAGAATAAAATCCTAGAATAGCAAAAAATAACAACAAATTATCCTAAATATAAAATCTTCATTATGAAATTAAAACCCTAAATAAAGTAATAAAACTACACTATCCAATCTATATCAACAATTTTTCTAGCAAACATTTCTGAGAATCAAATTCCATAATAAAGTTCACTTGTGGACACTCAACCTCTCTTCCTGCAATGGCATAAAGTTACAAGCCTCTTTATAACTTCATTGTATAGTGAGAGTCTTCACTAATACTACGGTAACAAAAGTCAAAGAAATTCCTAAGAAATTACCAGGTCTCTTTGATTATAACTTGATCCTCATTTCCATGGTCTATAGATAGATGGTTATTGTTTCCATCTTCATACTTACTCTACTAGTTTAGTGCATGCGAAAAAGTTGCAGCAACTCCCCTGTTTTTGCAAATCAAAGACAGGGTTCTGCAGGTATTAAAAAACTCTCGTATTTATGAAGTTAACAATTAGTCAATCTGAATTGTTTTCAAAGAGATTGGGTAAACAGATTAATGGGCATGTAAATAGCCTCTTACAGACTTATCATATAGATCTTAAACCATCATTGGGGATTGATCATTCAATTAACTAGGATATATTTAAAATTGAGAACAACCTCAAATTAACAGCCTAATCTTCTAGTTGAGACACAAGGCTTTTCCAGTTACTCATACTACCATTTAGTATTAAGAATGTAGAGGGCCATGCCAGATTTAATGTACCCAAAGAAATACATTAGGAGAAAAAATCACGGAATTTAGCCACAGCAGATTGTAGTGTTAAAAAATTTCAAGGAAAAAAAAACTTACAGCAGTGACAAAAGGATCGAAAGCTTCTTGAACAAGGTAAGCCAATGTTGTGCCAGAGTCAACTATCGTTCCTCGATTGTTAGCTGTAGCAAATACATCTGAATCAATTGAGAGAAGTCGTCCATTGACAGCAATGCTCTGAAGATTTAAGTTGTAATGAGGCCTGAAATTTGATCAAGGAATTAGTCAAATACATAGCAATATATAGAATACAGCAATATACTGATATAGAACTGCTGGTTATTTGACAACTAAGCAAACAAAATTACCTATTAAAATAAAATCAATTCAAAAACTTATTTCATTAAATTAAAACAAATTTATTGTGCACTATCATTTATATTCATTTTATGAAATTTATTACAACAAACAAAAACATTTTTTTGTTGAATAAATAGTGCACAGTGCAGGGTGGGGGTTTGAAACCTATTTCTTTTATATTGTTACCAAGAATACTGCCCAAAATCAACATACTTGGCTAAATGCAATGAAATAGAAGTCAAATTACCCTTCAGAAAATTGCAATCAAGGTTAAAAGATGACAGTTAGCATTCCACAGATTGACATATTGCAACAAACAAAATCAGAAACTTCATGTAAGCTAGGGGTACAAAATTATGATTATTTAGTTTTTTTTTAAGATGTTTAACTAGCAGTGCTGATTTTATGTTTTATTGTCATGTAACTGGCATATTGTTATACTAACTTCCAGGGTAATGATCTCATAATTGTGTATAGGTCTAACCAGTAATTAATCTTTGACAGTAATGCAAATACCTAGTTTCATAATTTTCTTGTGGAAATGAATAGAGCTTGTACTTTCGCTTCATATCACTGTGATATGATATTGGGGAAAAATATGTCCACCAACAGAGAAAAGAAAACACGGAAAAAGAGTGCAGAAGAGAGAACATACTGTGATGGGACAAGCGGACTATAAACAATATTTGGCTCCAAAATTTCACCAAGAACTAGCACGCCTCCTCCATTGTCTTCTCCTTTTAAGCAATGAGAGAACACGTTGGGTGTTACACCCCGCGACGACAATTGTGATATAACAGATAGAGCACCAGGACCAAACCCGAAAATTCCATCGATTGCTTTCTCTGTCTTGGTCAAATCCCCAGACTGATAGGTGCTACACCTGTTCCCAAAACAACCATTCAAAAAAGTTCATTTAAAATCAATATCCATATTAACATAAACATGGGTGTAAATGAGCGAACTACCACAACAGAAAGAATAGGTAGAATAGTGAACAGCCTCAAGCCAAACAGCCCATATTATGTTACCTTTTCTCCCCTTTTTTTTACTTTTTGAACACATTTGCTACAACACTTATGCAGTTACTGTTAGTTTGATCCACAATATTATAACATTACAAGATTTGCTACTAATGAAACTCAGAACTATGTTCCTCTGACCCTGTGATCCAGCTCTGGTCTTTCTATGATCCCAACCCCACACAAGTATCCGCAAAAGCACAAGGACTCACCCAAAAACGACGGAAGATGAAGAGTTAGAAACCACATTTTGTCCCAGGATCGAATCAAAAGACATTGTATCAGAAACATAATAACCAGATGTCCCACTTCCATCCCCATACTGAAAAGTGTAGCTGCACTGATTAGTCTGAGAATAGCATTCACTCGTTGCAGTTTGAACCGCATAAGAACATATAGGGTCTGTGCAGGAAACAAGCGCAGCACTGGATGAGCCGGCCGTGTCAAAGAAATTGAGCTCAATCTGTAGAGTGCATAACATAACGCCAGCAAGAGAATCAAACCTTTACACTCTCAAGTCTCACCCACAAAAATAAATGTTAAATTAAATGACAAAAACTAAAAGCATCAAATTCTCACCCCTAACCCACTAGATTGCGGGCAATTACTGCAAGTAATGCAATTCAGCCACAAGATGTCACTTCCAGTATCAATCTGAACGTAAAACTCTTTCGCAGGAGATCCCAACTTCACTTTCGTGAAATACAACCTGAACAAGAAAACCAAGATTAACCCCAAGCTTGAAGAGTATAAGCTATATGCTACTTCTAACTTTATTAGCCGTTAATATTATCATAAGATATAACACAAAACTATATTATGATCTCAAATACTCTATCTATTGTGGCTATTCCTCTCTCTTTCTTCTTCTTGAAATAGGGCAACCAGAAAATGCGCAACGAAAATGGAAGAATGAGAAAGAAGAAATACACGAGGCAATTAGAAAAGAAGCAAAAAAGAATTACCCGTACCCAGCGAAGTAAGGATCGGAGGTTCCTTGGACGGAGAAGTCGACGATGCCAGAAACCCCACCTTGCAAGATTCGACCATGCCGTGCTCTGTCGCGAGCTCTCAGCGCCTCCAATTCCACTCGTTGGTTCAGAGGAATGGCCCGCTCCAGAGGAAGAAGAGTCCCCGCCAAACCGCCGCACGCCACCGTCGCCACCTCCACCACGGTGGCTAACGCCAGCACCACGGTAACACAAGCCTGCATTTTCCTCTGCCTTCGTCAATAGCGACGACGACGCACTTGCTGCATTAAGTCTTTTACAGAGAGAAAGAGACCAGGTCGCTTGTTACGGACTTGTTTTAAGTGTCAATTGAAACAATATTATATAAATTTAAATTGTAACTATTCATAGATAAACAACTATTAGTTACATTACAGATTGATATCCAGTAATGTTTAACCCGTTCTTAAACAAGTTATATAAAAAATTATAAATCTGTATTAAGATTTTTATATTTTATTATTAAAATTATTTTTTTTAATCAAATGAATGCGTGAAATATAACTATTTTAAAAGAGGATCAATAAAGCAATTTATACTCGCTTTTACTAGCGTGTTTGGTTACTCTAGATGTGATTTTTTCGAATTTCAAGAAGATGAAAAAGATTATTTGATTTAGAAAATATAAATTTTATAATTTTTTTGTACGAATAAAATAAAGATTTCATATATGATTCTCTAATTAGTTAGAGGGTACAAATATTTATTCACGATCACTCAACAATCAATTGCGGTTAGGAAATAAGCACAACAATAGAATTGTACTGATTATAACGTTTTTGTGCCAAATTGTCGTTATTTTTGTTGTACGATGAGTTTCTAAATATCCACCACGTCAAATATAATGTGATTTTTGTATAAATATGGATCTCTCATGTTCAAGGAATGAGTAAGTTTTGATTTTTATTTTTATAAAAAAAATCTTTGATTTTTATTTTAAAATAAATAAAATTAATATTTTCTCCCTATTATTATATCACATCATTAAATACTTGTATATTCGTCTAAAAATCAAGTGATTATTTAAGTATCACTTGGAAAAAAAAATTAATTATCACTTATTAATATCTATAATATCATATCAAGGCAGGATACTTTAAAAAAAATAAAATAAATATTATTTATTTAAAAATAAATGTCATAAAAATATTAATTTTAAATTAAAGAAACCAAAATTAAAATTAATTTATTTTACAAAACTAATAATAATAATAATAATAGTTTTATATTTAAAGTAATGAAAATTTAAAAAGATTAAAATCAAAATTTACTTGTTTTATAAGTATTAAAATATTTTTAAAATACGTGAATACAAATTACTTAATGTTATAAAAAATTGACGTATTTAATTGAAGAATTTAATGATAAGAATGTAAAAATAGTTTATCTGAGCTTTGTTTATAAAAAATTATGTAATTTTTTTCTTATAGGTGTAATTTGCTCCATGAGTAGGATATGTCGGGATCCCCACTTGGACATGGAAGAGACCGTTTAGCCCTTGTCTTTTTTATTCATCGTTGAGGCAGCACAGTTTGATTTTTAACCAAATCATTGTTTCACAGCTCATTTACCAATCTTAACGTGCTTGATTACAGGCACAATGTACTTGCTTGGTGGCATCCATGATTTCCTTTGGCAAAGTTGATTATGGAGGCCTTGCGCAAACTTCGATTGAATTTTGCAATTTGTCTGTGGAGCATACCAATTACCAAGATTGGAAAAGATAGAAAGAGACTTGTGGAAACATAAATTTAATATTCATCAGCGACATTATACCATCCGTAACTCCGTATTCTACTGGCTAGGTAAGTTGTTACAATGACAGTATTTTTTTTATTTCGTCCATGTACAAGGCTTTTTCTTCAAATATTACACTTAGATAAATAAATAAATTAGTGTAGTGAAATTTTTGTTCGTAAGTGATATAAAATATTATGAGTTTCTAGAGTATGGAAATATGTCTTTGTCTTATGTTCTGTTTGGTAGTATAGATGAAAATAATTATATGATTTCAAATAAATAAATTACTGTAGTTATGTATAAATATTATGACTTTCTATAGAGCTGGAAATGTGTCTTTACCTTATGTTCTGTTTGGTAGGATAGATAAAAATAAAGTAGAATAAAAGCAATAATAAAAAAGAATTAAATAAAAATAGTGAAATTTAATCATTTAGTAAAAAAGGAAAATAAATGATGTTGTGAAATTATTTAGTTTGGATGAAGAACAAAGAAGAAAAATTAAATGTTACATGAAAATACTAAATTATTCTTCGATATATTAGCGCTGGATTATAAAAAAAAGTTATGTGTATATATAATCATATATTAAATATATAATTAATATATATCTAATCGATTAATAATATAAATAATCGATTACATAGAAATTTTACGATTACATATAAATTATAATAACTAAAATTTCTATGTAATTAATTAAATTAAATATCTAATCGACTAAATAGAAGGAGAAAATGTATATGCAGAATAAGAAAAGAAGAATAATAAAAACAACAGTATAATCTCATGCAAATACCTCATTTCATTACTATTTCACCCTCTAACAGGTCTTGCACTTCTACAATTTCTTTCTTTATTAACCAAACTTATTTTCATATTCTTTCGTTTCCTTCCTCTATGTTTCTACTATAAAAAACATAGCCTTAGTTAGTCTCGTAACCTAATTCATTTAATTTTTTTATAAAAAAAAATTATAGTATATGTGATAATCAATCTTAATTTTTTTTTCATAAATTAACAGTTTTTTTCAGTTTTACATTTTCTCTTTCATGAAATTTCAACTGGAAC
The DNA here is from genome assembly GCA_025330945.1 of Mucuna pruriens. Lineage (NCBI taxonomy): Eukaryota > Viridiplantae > Streptophyta > Magnoliopsida > Fabales > Fabaceae > Mucuna > Mucuna pruriens. Next base: position 6,709,516 of record JAENHJ010000528.1, read on the forward strand.
AGTACCCAAGAAAGGATGTCCCATTGTTCCGCACTGTCAAGGCAAGACTGTGCCACTGTCCCGGCCTCACTCTGCTTTGGAGTTGTGAATGCATTGGACTGTCTAGTGTTTCTATTCAGTTACTAATTATAAATATTTTTTTCATCTCATTTTTTCTTTTGTTCTTATCATATAATTTATTACATTTATTAGTTTTCTTTTTTATTTATTTTTTCATATCTCTTTATTACCTTCACCTTTTTTTCAAATCCAAAGAGAAATGGGACGAAACTTTGATATTTTTCTTTCTAGTTAATACTCTACTCTTTTTTATAACATTTTAATTAGGACTTTATATTGATATTTTTTATAAAAATTATTAGAAAATATCATGTATTAATTTATTTTTTATAAAAAATATTTTTAACTATAAATTATTTTTAAATTTTTGATAAATAATAAATATAATATATTAATATTTTAAATATTTTGGTAGTCTAAAATTGTTTCATATGAAAGTATGTTAAAAATATTATTTTAACTCTTTACGTGTCAATAAAAATTAAAATAATATATATTAATGATAAATAAATTAAAAAAATGTAATATTTATAAAAATAGTAAAAGTATATTTTTTAATATTAGGTATAATTTTGAAATATATAAATTTAAGATAAATTTAATATTATTAATTATATTAATTCTAACAAATTATTTAATTAGATTTTATAAAAATAATTAGAGAAAGTATTTGTTTTCCATTTTCTCGACTTCCGTTTTATTACTTTTTTATCTAAAGAGCAAATTTTCCTCCCATAAAAACGTGAATTGAGAAATGCATTTTGCCGTTTTCATCCATTTCTATTTAAAACACTTAAACACACAGTTAACTAGCTGTACTGTCTATGGAATTCATAAACGGTAGATATTTTTAATAATTTTTAAAAATTTAAGTACGAAAATTTTTTATTTTGTTTTACATTTCTATAAATTTTAAAATTATTAATTTTAATCTATGTTATTATGCTACTTATATATTTAATAAATGATAAGTAATATTTTACGTTCACTTAATAGTATTTGCATTATCACACTTACGTTATCATTTCGGTACATGATATTTTTATATTTTTTTAATTTTAAAAACATATATTATTTATATATATTAAAATAAATATTTTAAAAAACAATTCTTTCAAATTTAAAATAAAAATAAAAAAATTATAAAAATAATAACTAAAATTTATTCATTCTACCAGAATGAATAACTTAAAAATTTATTGGAATGAAAAACATAAAAAAATAATTACAGAATCAAAATTAAAACTTATTTAGAAACTTAATATATATATATATATATAAAAGCCTAAATAAATATTAAAAATTTCGTTAAAAATATATATTATTAACCCTTCATTTATTAACACACATACTATAGATGTCTGGAATTTGAGAATTCCCAATATAAAAAATGGACGGATGGAGCATAGAAAAAATTGATCAATATTATTTCAAAAGATTTCATAATAACTGTTATACAAGATAAACAGATAAAAGAAATAAAAGAAATGAATATAAATAAGATAAAAAATATAATAGAAAAATAAATATGTAAATGTTATTGTAAGAATTTGTGATATACTAGTAAATATTAATATTTGATTAAGTTATGGAATTATTTATTGTCTGTGTTCGATAAAAAAATTAATTAGAATATCATGTAAAATAATAATAATTATTAATTATAAATTAACAGATATAGTGAAATTATTAATTGTTATAATAATTATTTAAAAAAATATATTTAAGATAATTCTTATTTAGTTAATAGTATAGAAATCTTTACATTCATCGTATAAAAAAATTGAACTCAAGTTTTTATTAAAAAGAAAATAAATCATTTTTATCCATTTGTATTTGTCTATTTTAAAATAAAAACATTTTATCTATACTTTTATGTCTTTATTTTTATTTAATTCTTAAACATTTTACATATGTATCAGTGTGGTAAACTATTTTTATGGATGAAAAAAATATTTCTTAACTAATATTCCTAAAAGAACAAATATTATTATTATATGAATAATACAAGACAAATAATAATATTTATAAAATAATTGAATTTATTTAATAAAATATGTTTAACACTTTCATTGGCCTGCCTTGCTTGACTGGCGAGATAATGATGAGCTGAGAAAGTGCTGTGCTGACCTTGACTCCGAGAGAATCAAACAAGACCGCTCGCCAGGACCACTCAACCAACCGACCAAAGTAAGAGAAATAACCATACTAATTATTTTGTCTTTCTTTACATTTAATGTTACATCATTTAAAATAATGTAAAAATGTTCGTTGATGTAATTTTAAATGTTTATATATTTTATTTTATGCCGAGACAATAATTTTGAGTTAAAATAATTGTTCTATTCTATTATATTAATTTATTTATAAATAAAATATCTAAATATAAATCACTTGTTACCGTTTAAATCTCTCTTGTTACCGTTTACTGGCATATTATCCAGGCGAGAGATTCAATTTTTTTTTTTTTGAGATCTTAAAAGAAAAAATAAATAAATTATTTATTATTGATATAAAATAATTTTATATTATCATTTAAATTTTAATAAAAATTAAAATTTAAATCATAATTTTAACATGGTTTTAATCATAAGTTTAAGTAACTATAGTTGATAAAAAATTAATAGATTTTAATTTACATATTTTTATTTTATATTTTAACGAATATCTTTTAAATATATTTAGTTTAATGAACTAAAATTGTGATATTATATTATAAATATTTTTTATATTTATACCAAAAATCAAATTTAAACATAATAAATATTTAAGTGATATTAAAATGATACATTTATTGTTTTATTTTAGGAGACTTGTAATTAATGAAAAAATTTAAATTATACAAATTTGATTTTGTAAAAACGTGTAAAATTTGTATCGTTGCATCAATCTTTCCTCAATAAATTACTATCTTTATGCCTGACTCCTTTGAAAAATTTGTTTGTCATCCTCTTCAAATTCTTTTATATTATTTTTTTATTAAAATATTTTATAATTTTTTAATCAATAAAAAATAAATAATATAAAGTAATAAAATGATTAAGCTTATTTTTTCTCTTAAGAACGAGAAAAAATATTAGCACACATTAATTGTTTAGATGTAAAAAGTGATATAATTAATCTCAATAATCTTAAGAATAATTTTTAAAAAATAATATATATTGTTAATAAATTTAATTTTATTAACTACAATAACCAACTTTATTAATTCTGACGAGAAAATGGCTAACAACACTTATTTAATATATATATATATAGATATATATATATATTCTACTATTAATTGTAATTTATTGAAATCACAAAAATTTATATTTCTCTTCATATTTAATGAATTTATTCATAATTTTGTAATTTTTAATAAACTTTAATTAATAACATAGAATATGTTGTTAGCACTAATTTTTTCAGTAGAATAATTAAAAATATTATACATAGAAACAAGTAGTATTTCAACTTATTATCAAATTATTAATTTGTAGTACATAAGTAAATAGAAGATTAGGTTGGATTGTGTTTATAAAATTTTTGAAAATCTTTTCTTAAAAACAAAAAAAAAAAGTTAAGGAAAAAATAAACAATACAAAAAATTTTATATATGTATCTACATTAAATTCTTCGCTTTCCATAAAATTTTTTAGTAATAGATTTATGAGAAGTGCTACGTTGTCATAATTTTTTTCAAGTTCATAAATAAGTACTACATTTATATCTCTTTAACAAATTTATTAGAATTAAGAAAGTTGGTTAATAGTTAGTAAAATTAATTTTTGTTACTGATATGTATTATTATTTTTTAATAAATTACACTTTTCTCTCCTAAGATATGTGTATGTTAATACACTACTTTCTCTCTTATATTAAAATATATTATTTATTTCATTTAACTTAAATTCATTTAAATAAATTACATTTTTTTTTGAGATATGTGAATATTATATAACTTTCGATTCTTATGTTAAAATATAAAATAAATTATACTTTCTTCATTTTAAAGATGTCAATATTATATTGTCGTTCTTCTCTTGTGTTAATTAAAATATATAGTTTAATTTATTTAACCTAACACCGAACAAAGATATTCATTATAAGATTTTAAAATTTTAATTAAAATATATACTAACGTATTATCAATTTACTAAGTTGTTATTCACTCATTTGATAATTTTAAAATGTATAATTAATTTTTTCCTATTAAAATGGTAATTAAAAATAAAAATAATGAGATAAATTATATATATATATATATATATATATATATATAAATCAATTTATATATATTATATTAAAATACATTTAAAATTTTCTATTTAATACATACATACATATATATATATATATATATATATATATATATATATATAACTTTTACATTTTTAATAATTATATTTTATGTATTAGTATATTCATTTAAATGTTTTATGTTTAATATATATATTTTTGTGTGGAAATGTTTAATATAGATATATTAGCATTATATTTATTATGTTAAATATAATAAATATAATATTTAATAATAATTTTAAAATTAACTATTTATTAAATTTATTAAACATAATAATTATTACTATATAAGAAAAATAATAATTTATTTAAATATTATAAAAAATACTATATTAATAACTATCTCAACTAGGATTGCAATGGGACGGCAAAAAATAGAAAATGAGTTTCAAGTTCTTTTCAATAAAAGAAAAATGAACTTAATGGAGTTGTCGCCAATATTTATTAAGAATAACATTAGAAAAACTTTAGAAAAAATAAGGTGGATATTTGAAAACATATTTAAAGTTTGAGAGTTGATTACGCATAGAGAATGTATTAGTACCATACGACGTCTGTCCCTAAGACGGTTACCTTAATTAGATATGTTAAACTATTCTAACTTTTAAATTGTATTTTTATCCTTCAACGAAAGCGAGATTGGATTTATTATTAGGAAATGGGAGATATATTTTTTGAACTTGACAAGAGTTGTCTCTTGCTCCTACGTATCTCATTGTGCAATTGGTAATTCAAAGCACACGTAGTTTTGGAAGAGACTTGGATTAGAAAGGATAGCCAAACAAGGAGTGCATCTCATATAGCTATCATAAATGTAGTTGAAAAATGCAAGATGGAGTGTGTCCAAAGGAGGGATGAACAGGCAGATAACAACAAGGAGCAAGAGCCACTCATTGGTTCATGCATCCAAAAAAATAGATAGGAGTAAGAGCCACTTGTTAGCCCTGCGTCCAATGAAAACTACAACAAGAATTAAAAGGAAGGAGCAGAAGATAGAAGGTGACTAAAAATAGAGTGGACTATTCATTGACATCCAAATATGGCTGGAATGAGATTAGAAATGGAATGGACTATTCATTGATGTCCAAAGATTGCTGGAATGTGATTAGAAATGGAAAATAATAAATAATAGAGAGCAGTGTGTCTAATGGAATAAGACAGACGGCAGAGGGGAGTGTGTCCAATGAAATAATGAATAGTAGAGAGGAGTGCGTCTAGTGGAATAAGACATGCAACAAAGGGGAGTGCGTCCAATGGAATAGGACAGATATCAAAGAGGGGTGTGTCCATTGGAATAGGACACATTGTAGAGAGGAGTGCATCCAATGGATGCGGAATGGATCAACAGAGAGGAACAGGGGCTACTCATTAGCTCCTGCATCAAATGGATGCAAAATGTATTAACAAAGAGAAGTAGTAGATACTCATTAACTCTTGCGTCCAATGAATGCATAATGGATTAACAGATGGAACAACTACTTGTTAGCTCCTGTGTCCAATTGATGCAAAATGGATTAGTAGAGAGGAAGTGCGTCCAAAAAGAGGGATGAGCAGATATGACAAATAACAGGAAAGGACAAGGAGCCAAACGTTGGCTCCTATGTCCAATGAAAAAGAATAGGTAGTATGGAGGAGCAGGAGCCACTCATTGGCAACTATGTCCAATGGAAAAGGCACACAGGAAATAGAAATGGAGCAAGAGCCACTTGTCGGTTCCTACGTCCAATGAAAAAGGACAAACAAAAATGGAGCAGAAGCCACTCATTGGCTCCTGTGTCCAATGGAAAATAACATATAGGAACAGAAGCCACTCGTTGGCTCCTACGTCCAATGGAAACAAAAACAAACGGTAGTAGAAGTAAGAGAGAAGTAAGAGATACTCATTAACTCTTGAGTGGTCTATCAATTGGCATCCAAAAATGGCTGAAAGGAGCATGAGCCACTTATTAGCTTTTGCGTCCAATGAAAAACAACAGATAATAGAGGACAGTAGGAGCCACTTATTGGCTCCTATGTCCAAACAGATGCATAATGATAGAGGGAGGAGCAGGTGTTACTCACTAGTTTATGCATCTAAAGGATGAAATGGATTAAGAAACAGAAAGGAGTAGGAGCTACTTGTTAGCTCTTATGTCTAATGGATGTAGAATGGATTAATAGAGAGGTGTGCATCAAATGGATGTCGAATGAATTAATAGAAAGGAGCAGAAGCCAACGAGCTCCTACGTCTAATGAAATGCAGTAGAATGATAGAAGGTAGAGTAGAGCTTACTTGTTAGCTCCTACATCCAATGGATGTAGAATGAGTAACAAAAAGAAGAAAAAGTTACTCGTTAATTCTTGTGTCTAATAGAATGCAAAGATAAAAACAGAAAGGAGAAGGAGCTATAATGAAATGTGGAGATGAAAACAGAAAAAAACAAGAGCTACTTGTTAGCTCCTGCATCCAATGAAAGGGATGAAACACATGCAATAATGGGATAGGTGGAAAGGATCATTGGGAACACTTCATCCAAAGGGGTTTAGGCGAAAGATGTATTAGCAATGGGATTGAACTCGAGTCTAATAACCAAACTAGAAGTGTATATGTAATTATTATTGATTTCGGGAAAAGTTTCTAATAGTAACCAAACAAGAAATGCTTCCTAAGATGGTTATACTAAGTGTAAATAGAGATTTGTAGAATGTTTTAGAGTTTAAACAGATAACATTAAATGAAAAGCGGTGGAGGGGTTGTTAATAGCTCTTTGTGCAAAGAGATTGAACGAACAAATGATAGCAAAGGAGTAAATGAATGGGTTGTTCAAAGCTCTTCGTCCAAAGGAGCTTGGACAAAGCGTATGGGCAAAGAAAGAGATGAATGAAAAGGTTGTCTAAAGCCTTTCATCCAAAGGGCTTAGACGAACAATGGACAAATAAAGGGATAAATGGAATGGGCGTCCAAAGCTCTTCATCTAGAGGGCTTGGACGAGCATTTGTTGGATAATAGAAAACAAATGCAATGATAAAAAATAGAAGCCACTTGTTCAAAGGGAGAATAAATACATAGAAAGAGGAGAGAAGCTACTACATCCAAAGGTTTGAACTAGCAATAGAGATACGGTAGATAACAAAAAAAGAAAGAGGACTATTGCATCTAAAGGTTTGGACGAGTAACAAAGATGCAGTAAATAACGAAAAAGGGGAGGAGCCACTACGTCTAAAGGCTTGGATGAGCAAGGAACATGTGACATTCAATAGAAAAAGAAAAGGGGGCCAGCCTTTGACTCTTGCGTCCAACGACTAGGACAAACAACACAAAAACACGTAACAGAAGACAAAAGGAAGAGAGAGTTGTCACATGCCGGCTCTTACATCCAAAGGAGCTTGTGCATTCACACACAAAGCTGAGAAACATTAGAAATAGAAAACAAACATGTACAAAAAGGGAGAGGAGCCATAGGCTGGCTCTTGCATCTAACAGAGCTTGTGTGTCCATACATAAGGCTAAGAAATAGTAGAAACAAAAAACAAACAAATATAGAAAGGGAAAGGAGCCACAAGCTAGCTCTTGCATCCAATAGAGCCTATGCATCCAAAGGCTTGCATGAGTAGGGAATGTATGACAGAGAAGAAAGGAAACCGACATTTGGTTCTTGTATCCAAAGACTTAAAAAAACACAAAAATAAATATGAGTTATAAAGAAAAAGAGAAAAACGAAATTGTTGCATCCAAAGGTTTGGATGAGTAGGGAACGTATGACAGAGAAGAAAGGAGGTCAGCCTTTGGCTCTTACATCCAAAGGCTTGGGTCCAACATAAAAACATATATTAATTAAGATGGATAATGCACAATCTAAAAAAAAGCAATAAATAAATGAGAAAAGAGAGAGGAGTCCTACGTAGGCTCCTGCAAAGTATTACATGATAGTGAAAAGGGAGGGAGGCCATACATTGACTCCCTACCTTAAAAACAAAATAGAAAGATCACATGACAACAAAGTAGAAAGGGAAAGGAGAACTAAGCCTTCTACTAACTTATGCAAAAATGCATAGATGAGTGAAGGACATCACCTAAGCGTAGAGCCTTTCTTTGTTACTGGGGTTCTCTTCACTCTCCTTCCCCCTCCTCCAGACTCAGCAAACTTTTGCTAACAGTTCCTTTTAATATTGCCTCTTGCCTCATTCTTTTTCTCCAATGTTTCCTCTCTAGAGCCAAAAAAATCTCCCCAAAAGAAAAGTCTCATCCTTGAAACGAGCTTGACTTGCTCGTTTTAGAGGCCTCCATAGATCTCAACATTAAATAAGTTAGATTTTTAGAAAAGACTTATCGTTAGTAAAGCTAGATTTGGGAGCCGTAATGCAGGAGAACATTGCCAACGTTTAAGTAGGGGAGTCAATAAAAAGCTGGCTTGGAGTTGTTGAGCAATTTTGTCAACCAAAAAGTTGAGAATGAAAAAAAACTGGATAGAAAAACTGAATGGAAAGAGCTGGGTAGAAAAAGCAAAAGTGCTTTATCTGTAAAGTTGTAGTTGTTGACACATAGAAAAGCTGCTCCTTCTAGAACAACTTTTGCTGTCATCCTTGGGCAGATGGGCTCTCTTCCTTAGGCGTACATCTTAATTTAAATAATTAAATTTAGCATAATTCATAATAATTTTTTAAATAATAATTAAAGAAATAAATTAAGATCAAATTGTTATATATATATATATAATTAAATATTATACTTATGAACTAGTTTTTTTTGTAAAAATTTATTTTTAAATATATTAGTAAAATAAATATATTTGCATTTGTCAAGAAGGAAAAGATGTATCTTTTAACACAAAAAGGAAAGATGATGTAGTATTTATATATTTGAGAATGGATAGTGTAAAAAAAAAAAATTGTTAGCAAATATTTTTTAATAAAAACTAACGAAATTTGATAAAAAAAAAAGTAAAATATCATATAGTTAAATTTGTTGAAGAAAACATAATTTTAAACATAAAAATATATAATATTGATATCTATAAAATAAAATAAAATAAAAATGTAGCTTGCTTTTATTTTTTTTTATAATTATCCTTCACATTATTAAGAGATATCGTCTTACTCTTTCTTACTTAAGACTCTCTACGTTATTTCGGGAACAAGCATCTGCCTAAAGCTTTGCGGTGGATTTAAGATTTCAAAAGACAAAGTCTACACAAAATTACGGAATGCTAATAAGTAATCACGGCAATTTCCATGTCCATCCCTTTATTTTGTAATAATTTTGGCTTTATGTTTAGCAAGCCTAAAAACTAGCTAAATATATTATTAAGAAGGTAGTATATCCATAGAGGAGTAGGTATTTATACACCTGATATTCATTTATTTTAAGAATAATTACTCCTAATTTTTATTTTTACAATTTAATGAATAAGATGTTACATCTCGTTAAAGTACGTAATTGAATTGCAAGAAAAATAACAATTTATCGAATAAGATATCTCATATCAATTATTAAACATCCTACTTACCAATATATTGCTACACACATAATAGTATAACATAAAACTCTAATGAACAGAAAATAATATAAATGGTAGAGCAAGCAAAACCCCAATAAGATTATTTCTTTGTTTCTGGGTGCTGTATTACCATTGGCATCTGCTTGTATGTTGGCCCGATCCAAGAATTATGTGATATTTGATTGTTCTTATTTAAATGGGAAAAAGCTCGTTGGAGAAGACTTATTCATATTTAAATTAAATTAAAATGATTAAATACTCATAAGAAGGGTTTTTTTCTGAGAGGGTTTTGTCCAATCCAACATAATATAAACATCAATTAGAACACATGATTATACACACAAATGATTAAATATTTACATTTACATGAAGCAACGAAATTCTTTACAACCCTAACACCGATTAATTTACGTCTTGGAGTTCGAGATCCGGCAAGGGAAACCTGAGAATGGCCGCAACGCCGGTGAGCTGAGCCAGTTGCGGCGCCGAAACATGCGCCGACGAGTAGACCAAAGCCTTTCCGCCACCCTCTTTCACCGATTTCACCAAAGCCGCATACCTCTGCCTCGTCGCAACATCTTCGTTCCTGAAAAGTTCATCGGTGATCAAAAGCGTCTCAATAGCCCTCATCTCATGCGCACGCTCCACCTCCGAGGGTCCGTAACACGCGCGGTCCGAATCGTTGCACACCATCTCCCACAGTGATCTAAACACCCCAACCTTCCCGTCCTTGACCAAATCCGTCACCGCCCGGTCACCCAACACCTTCCCCAGATCAGTACTCTCCCCTGCCACGACAACTATGCGCGTGTTGTTCTCCTCGATCCATGGCATCCTCAACCTCCTCGCTTCCGACACCGCAAACTTTCGAAACTCCTCGCTCGACATCACCACGCTTCTGACAACCTTAAAGTCTACGTGCCTCACGAGCGCCGCGAACACCTGGCGGAAAAACACGGGAGTGGAAGCGGTTTTTTTGGGTTCGACCATGGCGCAGAGGGTGGAGAGTCCCTGTGCGACGAGGTGGATCTGGGCGTGGTGGTGGTGGTGGAAGAGGACGACGGCGAGGTCGGGGGAGGACACGGAGTTTGATTCGACGGTTTCTTTTAGGGCTTGGACGGCGTCGTTTTGCCAGAGCTTTTTCTGGAGGTGGAAGGGTTTGTTGGGCTCGAGGGTTAGGGTGTGGAAGGAACCGGCGGCAACGTGTTGGTTGGGTTGGAGGTTGCGGCCATGGAGGCGGAGGGTGGAAGAGTCTTTGTGGAAGTCGCAGCACGTGACTTTGAGGTGGAGGGTGAGCTTGACACGTGTGGCGGTGTTCTTGGTGGTGGATTGGAGGTGGACTTTGCGAGTGGTGTCGGTGGAAACGACGTCGCCGGGGAGGATGAGATTATAGAGGAGCCACACGTCGTCGGGTTGTTCTGGCATGATCTTGGCAGATCCAGATTGGTTAACGGCGAAATCCTTTTGTAGGAGCTTCATTGAAAGGTTTAGGTTTAATTACGGAATGAATATGTATATAGGAAGAGAGAGGGACTGCTCGTGGTGTTTTCCTCTCCTCTCTTCTTCCGATTCGGCTCCTTCTTTCTTTAACTTGGATTGGAATCACTTTCTTTTACCATCCAATTAATACATTGGAATCAACATGCAAACAATTCATTCCTTATTTTGGGTACAAGCTACACAATGCATTTACGGATGCTGATCATACGTCCATGCAACCTGCTCCACTTATTTTATCACGTCTGTGTTTTTCCACGGGACTATAATTTTCATCTTATAACCGTAAGTGTAAAATTCGTCTATTAAATAAAAGTATAACCGTTCAAGTCATTATTATATAAATTAAAAAATTTATTATATATAATTATTTATAACAATGAAAACAAGATGAAAACAAATCTTTTATTATTTATTATATATAGGCCAAATTTATTCATCATACCTTTTCATTATAAACATTAATCTATATTGTTACATTCTTATATCATTTACTACATTACATGTAAAATATAAATTTTATCGATCAAACCGTTAAATTGTAATTTTATATTATATAGATCATATAAAAAAAAAAAAAAATATATATATATATATATATATATATATATATATATATATATATATATATATATATATATAAAGAAATTTACTATATATGATTATTTGTAACAATGAAAAAAATCTTACGTGATAATATATATGTATAAAAAAGTGTATAAGTGATATGAATATGAAAAGAGTAAATATAAACAATACAATTATTTGGATTAAATTATAAAATCAGATAATTTATTATTTATAATTGTATGGTTGAATTCCTCTTATCCTCTCATTATAAACATTTATCTAACTTCTACATTCTTCTACCATTTACTATATCAATCAATAATTTCATATAAAATTTAAATTTTAAGAATCGAACGGTTAAATTGTAACTTTATATTACATAAATCATATAAATAAATTTTTATATTAACTAAAAACTATTTTATAATATTCATATTGATCAAATTAATTAATGAAATATATAAATCTCACAATATATAAACAATCAATTAATGATACAATTAAATGTTTGTAAAAATTTGTATTTAAATGTTTGTCAAAATTTGTATTTTACCCAAAGTTATCAAATGATATGATAATTATAGGTTATGATTTGATTTCTTCTCTCAATATATTATTTAATACATTTTCTATTCACGTTTATGCATTAATTAAACTGTGAAAGGAAACTTTGACGGAAGCGAGAAAAATGTATTTGTCAAAAAAAAATTGTAAAATTATGTAAAATAAACAATAAATTATTATTTTAACTAATAATTTATCTATCCACACAAGTGAATGAGTGACATGCTTTTATGTCTCAAGTTGTTGAGAGTACAATATACAATAAAGAGAGATGATATATGACCATTTATATAATTGAGGAATCTAAATATATTGATATCCATATATATATATATATATATATATATATATATATATATATATATATATATATATATATATATATATATATATATATAATATTCCATTAATACATATTATTTCTCCCTCTCTATTACATCATATTATCCATCTTACGATCTCTCTTTAGGTGCCATCTTGTTGTTAGGTATCTTCGAATAATTATTCTACGTATAAAAAACATTCAATAAGGGAATTAGTTCAAAGTACAGTAAGCAAAGATAATAAAGATCAAACTTTAAATATGGACATATTTAAACAAAAGGAATATCATAACTGGTAAATTAATGAAGATTTAAATATGATTTTAGTTCCGTAAATAAGTAAGTTTTAATTTTAGTTTTTATATAAATTTTAACTGATTTTCATCTTTCCAAATTTTGGAACTATTGTATTTTGTTTTTATTGTTGAAACTTGTTAACTACTTATACATTCATCGAAAGATTAAATGATCATTCCATATCACACTTAATAGTGTTTGGAGTTTCATATTAGTATGGAATACATTAAAAAAATAGATTTTTAAAACAAATGTTATTTATATTTATCTTAAAATAAATATTAGAGACTAAAATCAATAATTTTAAAAATTAAAAGGATAAAAATATTTTATAAATACTAAAACTAAAATTCGTTATTTTATAAGGATTAAAATAAATTATTTCAAATTTTAGAAAAATAAAAATAAAAAAAATTCACGGATCAAAACTAACACCACGAGGACTAAAAACATAAGCCATCAATTAAAAAGAGTGAAGGACTTACCTTCTTGTATTCTCAAATGAAGAAATTCAATGCTTAATGGTTTTTCTATATCCTCTCCTCTCTTCTGTGTAGCTTCTATTTATCCCCTTTTGATCTCTAGTGCGATTGCTTCTTTTTCTTTATTTTAATTTATTCTTCCAACTCTTTTTTTTTACCCTTTTCAATTACCTCACTGACTACTCTCTCTTTCTCTAATCTCCTTTTCTATTTTGGTCCCCTATCAATACTCCTTATTCCTCTCAAGCCTCATCCTCTTCTAAATTTTAAGCAATCTCTTAACTTTGTTTAAATTTAATTTCTTATATGAAGTCAAGCTTATATTTTTGCTCCTTTGCACACACAAAATTTAGTGTGTGCGAGCTAATTTTTACTATCACCTTTCCTGGCAATACTTGGAGGATCTTACTTCATTTCCTAATGATATAATTAATAACAATATACGAAATAATTTTTCCCCTGAATTGCTTAAATTAACCTTTTGATGTGATGTTAAGCGAGTCGAAAACTCCCATTTAATATTCTAATATTCTAATATTCTAATAGGTACATAGGTTTAATTAATTAATTATATTATAAAATATTGAATACTGGGTTGCACGTCCTGAGCCGATAGTATCATAGTAGTGCTATTCCACGTTTGTCAACAATTCAAGCACATCGCTTGTTATATATATTTACTTCCTTCAGCCATATATCCTTGTGAATCGAGAGAGAGAGAGAGATGGGTTTTGCAAGAGCTTTTATGATCATTATTGCCTCAATGCTAGTGGGTTGTTCCAATAACATAGTCTCAGCTTTGGATGAATCAGGAGTCATTTACGTGGGGGGAAAAGTGCTATGCCAGGACTGCACCCAGGGCTGGAATGAATGGGTTAATGGTGGCAAGCCTATGAAAGGTATTGTAGCGTTGTCATTCATTGTAATCTTTTACTACATCGCATATTCATATTCATATCTTCCTCAGCTCTTAACTAATTATAATTGCACTGCCAGGAGTTAAGGTGTCCCTAACATGCATGGACAAGAGAAGTAGGGTTGTATATTATACAAGTGATACAACAGATGAGTTGGGGCAGTACGACTTGACTGTGAAAAAGTATGTCTATGGCAAGGAATTGGATACAAAACTATGCTCGGTGAGGCTGGTGTCGTCCCCAGATAATGTTTGCAACATCCTCACTGACTTTGGTGGTGGAAAGTCTGGCGTCAAGCTAAACTATCCGACGTCAATCTATCGCAGTTTGATCAAATACGTGCTCAACCCTTTCTATTACACTACTCCTATGTGCGATAAACCCCAGACTGAGGTCTCTGATTCTGAACCTACGGACCCCTAAGGACAAGGAGACTTACTATATAATTAATGGGGTTTCAATATATATCATTATTCTTGTTTCTCATTTATTAACTTTTGCAAGAAAAGTGTATGTCAACCTAAAATTTGATGACGGTAAAAAAATTCAACTTGTGCTCCTTCGTAACAAATA
The DNA here is from genome assembly GCA_025330945.1 of Mucuna pruriens. Lineage (NCBI taxonomy): Eukaryota > Viridiplantae > Streptophyta > Magnoliopsida > Fabales > Fabaceae > Mucuna > Mucuna pruriens. Next base: position 6,724,560 of record JAENHJ010000528.1, read on the forward strand.
CAAGATGAACATTTCTTATATCTAAAATAAATTTCTCAATCACACTGAACCTGTTTAAACCTGTTTAAATTTCCACTTGCAAAATGTTCTCGAAGTTCGACTGCGCAAAATGTTCTCAAAGACTATAACATAAAACATGCAAAATCCGGCAAAATGTTCTCAAAAGGTTAAAATGGGTTCTGAAAAGCTTGTAGTTGCTCCTGAAGAAAAGAAAGTCAGCGTTTGTTTACATTTTACAACACAACAGTAAATCCTATATCAAAACCACCCCAAAAAAAAATCCTATATCAACGATGATCTCATAAGTTACAGAATGTACTTCACAGTTCATACAAATAATATTGAAGGTAGCCGATCATAAACTAGAAAAATAAAAAAGTAACAGCAGACAAGTCCATACCTCATCCCAAGTGGCATGAAACCACTCGACAATGTCACCACAACGAACAATTTCAGGCTGTACATATATGAACAATCTCATTTATAGTAGATGATTCTATCCCAACGACTGCAACTTTTATATAATTGGTGGCAAGTATCTTTGACCAATGACAACTATTGACAATAATGAACCAAAAATCAAATGCAGACTTGCCAAAACGAGTTACTTTCTTAATATTTCATAAGTCGTGCTCATATTATTGATGTTTTAGCTGCAAGATGTACGAGAGTCTTCCTGTGGTAAGTGGTACGTAGCTTCTTGTACTTTTGCAAAAAAGCCCCAAGGTCAATCTCTCTGTCAAGGAGATGCTGGTGCAGATCTTCAGATTCCTCTTCAGTCTTATTCATAGATTCTGCAAAAATATTATATAGTTTATCGTATTTATGACCTAGCCTTGGTCTCAACAGTAATAAAATTGTGATCACCAGAACTATTGCAGCAAACTACAATTTCAAGCCATACCTTGAATCCTTTGGAGAAGGGATGCTGGGGAATTCAACTTCAACATTTCTTCTTTCTGCTTCTCAAGCTCATTTAGTTTCTCCTTAGCAGCAGCTAACTCAGTTGTCCGAATTATTCTACACTGTTTCCGTAGGAGGAACGTGAAAAACTCAGTAATCAGCAATAATTCAAAAAGAAAAAATATACTGATCATAGGATTGCAATCTTACTTGATTCCTAAGTTCCATGATACGAGGTTCCTTTTGAAGATTTTTGTCTGTAGTAAAGACAACAGTTTGAGAACTACTATACTTTAACTGAAGGCAAACCATCTAATGACAATATATCAAATAAAATATATTCAATAACTCACCTGCAAGCTGTAAATTCTCTTTGCAAAGTTCATCTTTCAGCTGATCAAGTCAATAAGCCAATAAAATAATAGTTAAAATACAAGCAGATACAAACACCAGCATTAGCAATAAAAAGCAAAACAACTGCAAAAAAAATTGTATGGGGAAGTAGGACAGCAACTAAATTTTTTCCAGTATACTTGGATGGAACCACAGAGTTTATTAGTTGTGACTCTATGAGTTGTGTGATTAAGATTCCTCTTAAATGTTTGCACACGTGTATTGGCATGTCAGATTGTCAATGTACTAATCTATATCTATACTATATATAAGAGGAATTGGCTATCATTTTTGCTAGACCTTTTGCCATGTGGATTTTGACAGCGCCATTTGGCAAGAGCTAGCACTTATAATTGTATCACTAATTCTTTTTAAATTCTCAAAATCAGTATACACCATATTTATTACTTCTTATCTCTTTCTTAAATACTCTTTCTTTCTTTTGGCTACATTACCCGTTACATTTTTTTTTCTCGAGGTACCTTTTCCTTCTCTCTCAAAATATATACACTAAAAAAAGTGAAAAAAATTATTTTTCTAAAATTCATTTAGGATTACATTTTCCCTTAGCAATATTATATTCATATTTAAATGATTAAAGAGACAATTTAAGAATTTAATAAGATATTTACCTCTCACTAAAATAAATATTGGTCACATAAAAATATTAATATTTCTTTAGGATTACTTGCCTTAACAATCAATCATAGATAATATAACAACTGTATATTCATATTTAAATGATTAAAAAGACAATTTAAGAATTTAATAAGATATTTACCTCATTAAAATAAATATTGGTTGCATAAAAATATTAATATTTCTTTTTTCCAATTTCACTAAATTAGATATTAGTTTTTTTTTTTTTCTAATCTTTTTAGCAATACTCTAGGTATCAGTGGTGATTTGCGGATAGCAGTCGCATTTTTGCAAGAGGCGCGATGCAACACCTGGTTGTGGTGCGGATTCAGGGTTGCGGCCGCATTTGGTGGCAAAATCACGGTTACAACATCAGGGTTGAAAAAACAATTTCGACCAATTCTTTTACCGTTTTGATTTCGTTTTTGGGTTTTTTAATTTTTTTTAAACCTTTCGGTTTCTCCCCTATTAATTCTGGTGGATTCCATTTTACCAAATTGCCCCTTTTAATGTTTTTGTCTTCCCATTTTGCCCCCTATTTCTTTTACATGAATGTAGCCGTGGAAGTGACCTGTGTCTGTTCCTCTGGTTAAGTTCCCACTTCGTTCTCATTTTTAACCTTGCTTCTACTGTTTCTTCTCAGTTCATCTCGTCAATTCTTATCATTATTATTCTCAATCTCTCTCAGACCTCTTATTTCTTTTCACTTCACCATGGCATCATCTCAGCCACCAAGCGAACCAATTTAGTGACAATGACAATAGGTTTTGATTATTAATATTAATTATGACTATGTTTTTACTCTTTAATTTTGTCTACTTTTCTATTTTTCAGTATTTATATGATATAAAGTTATAAAGTATGTTAATTGTTTTTTAGACTTCGCAAAGGCAGTCAGTCATCCTGCTATTCGCTATCCCACTATAGCATTTTTGGGATGACCACTCTGCACTGCGATTGACTACTTAGGCAATACTTCTAAACAAAAGTTAAATTAAATAATAAAAGTTATATGCACACATAATTGTAGCACCACTCAGTTGCAAGAGCATAAATAAGATCAAGGAGAACCCAGAACAAAACAAAGGGAAAGGGGTAAGGGCAATGGCAGAAACACCCAGTAACAAGGACAGGTGAACCCAATAGCAAAACAAGAAAGAATCAAGACTCACAAATTCCCAATCCACATCATATTCTGGATCTAACAATCTCACAAAATCATTTCAATTGCAGTGTCACAATTAAGAGGAGGATCAGTCTCTCGTGAGTTTCATTTATCTGGATTTAGGAAGCTCCAACAAGCTATTTTCTGTCTAATTCCTGGGTTAGCTAAATCAAAATCCTACCATAGTCATGCAGTTGGTGGCAAACTACCAGAACATGACTGCCAGTTAAGGATTATTCCAGCCCTTTTAACACATAAAATTGTACAATTCCATGTATTGATGCACGAGTTCGATTTGTATAGGAATAGGATCAATTGACATCAAGTGTTAAACTTCGTAAATTGATCCTTTAATAACTTTTTGCAAAAGATAAAGCTTACTTTTGTAAAATGTTATTAAAAGTACCATTATACAAAGTTTGATACCTTGTGTCAATTGATACACACACATAAGAGAATTGCTAATATACTACCGCTTTTTTTTTTTTAAGTATGCTAAGTTCCACCTTTGAGAGCATTTTAACAAATCCAAGTTGTAACATGCAAAAAATACTCCTAGAAAATGAGTGGGAATATATTAGCACCATCCCACTTGTGTTTTAGAAGGAATAATAATTTAGCAAGTTATAACTTTGGGAGTAGTTTAAACATATACATAGTTATAACCGCACTCCTTGCAAAAAGCGTGTAAGTATATTAACAAACCCCGCACATATCCCCTCTTCTTCCATAATGTCCAAACTTCAAAGGTATGAGACAATACACACTCTCAAAGCAATAAAAGTAAAGGTCAAGGTGGAATACTACATGCAACCAAACTCCATCTCAGCATAGTAGATAGTAGCAAAGAAACTCTGAAGTATTCATTGAACAAGCTGAGAAGCAGGACAGTGGCATCAGTTTAAACTTTAAAGGGAAAAAAGAGAGCCTCTGATAGTGAAAAATCACTTATCTAAATAAGAGGCATTTCTCTAGGCTGGATGTGAACACTGCCAGAGCCAGGCACCTACTGGCTACCCTAAGGCCTTAGCACTTCAATGAAATCAATAGTTTCACATCTTATAGACTAACAAAATGCAGCAAACGCAGCATGTAAACATACACTAGTTCTGAGGTAATAAACCCCAAGAAATTGGAGTAAGGATATGAAACTTACATTAGTTTGAATTTTGACCTGATCAAGCGAATGTAAAAACTGCTGGTACGCATCCTTGTCAGATAAAAGCTTCCGTAACTCATCAACACTGTGCAATTTATAGAGAGCAGAAAAATTAATTAAGATTAGCATATTTGAAAATTTGGAACAATGTCCAGTGTGTTTGGATTCCCGGACGTACATATTTTCCAAAAAAATTTCAAAATTTCACACCAAATCCTTATAAAAATGCAAAAGCTATGTATACTTGCTTCAGATAGGACATGGATCCATTGTCCAAAACGCTGAACCATGCTCGCACCGTAATTAGAAAGTAGTAATTGTACAACTAACAACACCCGTCCCAAGTATCTTCTATTTACAAAATCAGATAGACTAAAATTATGAAAAGAGAATAAACGATGATGTGTTGGAGTTGGAGATAAAAAGTCAAACCTCTTGTCCTTCAAAACGGAAATAACTCCAGCGGCTTCGGAGGGCGGAACATGTGAAGAGGGTCTCTGCGATAATGAAGAAGAAGATGCAGTCGGCGTAACAGGCCTCGACGAACTCGGTGAACTCAGCACCGACGGCGGATACCACGACTGTGACTGGGATGAACCATCCTGCGATTGTTGCTCTTGTGATCCCCTGCGCATAATCAACGTTCGTGCCAAAATTCATATATGCAATTAACCGCTATTGAATCGGAAACTCAGTTTATTATTATTATTATACTGAAAGTTTGGTGTGATCAAACGGGCGACAGCGATTAAATTCCTCAAATCCCGAGAAATCAAATAGATTACAGAGAGATGTACGTATATAAAATTTAATTGGAGTTTTGGTATAGAAACGAAGAATTACCAGAATCTGAACATTGCTAACTAGTTTCGAATTGCTGATTCACCAAACGAAGAAACACCAGAAACAAACCCTCGAAATTTCAGAGACGGGAGAGAGAAGGAAAAGTGGGAACAAAACTGGTTCCTTCTCGGAAACTTGATGTTTAATTTTTAGTCATAAAAACCCTTCGGGGCTTTGGGCTGATTATTGCTACCAATAACGATGCCCCGGCCTGGCCCATTCATCTTTGACAAAGCCAGTTTCAGATGAACTATCAACTTTTTTTGTTAGCATTTAAAATTAATTTTATCAAATTAATTTAAAGATATTTATGTATAATGATTTTAATTATATAAAATAATAAATATCTATCTCATATATATACATACATATATATATATATATATATATATATATATATGTATATATTTATACTTATTTTATTTTCTGGGTAGTATTTATCCTATATATTTTACAAATACTAAAATATTAGTATACAATAAAACCAATGTCACCTTGGCAATTTCATTTTTTATTGACATTTTAAAAAAAATTATCTCTATAATTTTCTTTCTTTAATGAAATAAAATCTTCATTATTTTAAATTTACTTGTCGGTACATATTTTCTATTATACATTTATTTCAAATATATAATTTTATGATAATTTAATAATGACAACGTTTTATTTTAATTTAAAAATTATTAATTTAATTGATTGCGAATCTCTTGCGCACAGCCCACCGCTTAATTCGCCGATCTTTCACTTACTCGATACATTATACTCATACAGCAATGTTTCTACCTCCAACTATACATTCCTCTGGACAAAAGAAAAAATTCTTTCCTTCTTTATGATGTTATGTTTTATGCTTTAAGATCAGAAATTGTTTAACTTATTTCAAATAAAAATGTAATTAAACAATCTATCATAAATAATTATAGTAATTCTGTTATGTAATTCAATACGATAAATTGGACAACTCGTTAGGACCATTGGCCAGGTTTGTCTTGACATTGCTGACAAAAAAAAATAAAGGTTTGTCTTAACACTGATGTTGATTATATTTGTCGTAACACAAGGCTTGAGAGAGAACAACGTAACTAGTCCTTTTATTTTTTCTCGTGAAAAAAATACTCCTCATCTCGCTTGTGGTAATTACTCCTAGTTTAAGATATTATTATTATTATTATTATTATTATTATAAAATTTTCTATATTAAATTTTTGGTCTAGACCACGTATTTTTATATATTAAATTTGTTTATTTATTATTCTACTTTCTTTATTTCATCTGTGGATTATTCCTATAAGTATTTTTTAGATAGCTAACGAAGTGTTAACCTATTGCATGGATTTATTTCAGATTGCTATTTTTGTGGATGCTTCTGCAGTTTCTTTTTGTCATGGATTTTTTGTTCCAGGTTCTAGTTTCTTGTTGCAAAAAAAAAAAAGTAAAAGTGTAATCAATGGAAAAAACAAATTAATAATTATTTGCATGGCATTGATTGGAGGCAAATTAAACTTTAGATCACTCCTTCCTGACATGACATTTTGTCTACATTCTGCGATTGATATAATGTAACCGTACAGTGCCTGAAAACAAGGTTTAACTTCCGGGGCTTAATTTTTTTAAAAATAAATAATTAATTAATCCATTATCCAAAAAAAAAGTGTATATAACCACTGATTCCAAACTTAATAGTAAGGAGAATAATCACAATATAAAAAAGAATCTCACTATTATTTACTAAATAAATAAAAATTATAAACATTCACCTACTTTCATATTTTATTTTTTGTTATCTCTCTTTTTATCACACGACCATTTATTATATTTTTTATCTTTTCTCTTTTTTATGTGTATAAATGCAATAACAAAATTTAAACCTTTTTTTTTACAAACTACTCAATCTCTACCGCCTAAGTTATATCGTTTATCTTTTCTTTATATATATTTCCTCTTTCTATTCTAACTTACTTCCATTTTAAAGTGTACGATTATCATGACACTATAAATAATATTCCATTGTTTGAAAATACTTCATACAAAAATTTATGATATCCTATCTTCTATATATGTCTCTCTTTTTTATTTTCTCTCTTTTTTATTTTCTCGTATCTTTAGTTAAAAGTAATTAAAACTTTTAAAATCATGATTTATGTGAAAAAGAGTGTCTGATTTTACAAAAACGAAGAAGATATATTACAAGAGAACTTATCAATAAAAGTGGATTGGATGCATTTCAATCCTAGAAATTAACTCTAAAATAATTTTACTCGTTATAAAGAGTATTTTAATAATATTCTCAGTGAATATGTAAAATATTTTAATATCCTTCCCGCATTAATTAAGATGGAATGTTTATGAGTGACCTAACATTAAAAGTTCAGAACTAAATAGATTTTTTAAAAATTAAAAATACATATCATATTAAAAGTAGACAGAGATTTAACTTGAGACTTAAAAAAATGTTTAGAAATTTATACAAACTCCTAAATATGTTGGTTAAAAGTCGTAAAAGAGTTTACATTTTTAATTGAATTTTTTATTCACACTAAGTTGTGATTTAGATTCGATTCTCAGTTTTTTTTTATTGTATAATATAAATTCTACTATAAATATTTATTGAAGTTAATCGTTAGCCTTCTCTAACCTTACAAGGGAGCATGTCTTTTCCTAACTTAACTTTTTTCACAACAAAAAAAATACAAATTCAAAGCAAAAGTGAGTATGGGAAGATACCTTTTAAAATTATTTCAACTCTCAATTCAATTTATTTAAATAAATAATTTAAAATTATATTTTAATAATTTAAGTACTAGTAAGTTGAATAACTTACTTTTTAATTTATTTTATTTCATAGCTATATTCTACAAGAAGTAATTTCACTTGAGACATGTCTCTTATAAGGGGATTCAAATTATAATTTGTTGCTTTTTGTGAGATTAACTTTTTTTATTAGCCCAACTTCATTGTTATTTAATTTAAAAAAAGATATTTCTTGAAATTTTTATTTATTTATATAATTATTGGGAAGTGTATCTGAAAATATATATTTAAAAAATAAAATATCAACATATGTTCCATTTCATAATTATATGTTTTATTTAATCTTATTTCTTTAATATTTTCATGTAAACATTTTTTTTTTCTTATGAATTTTCTCATTTTTTAAATTTCTCATATGCATTCGAACATAAAGTTAAAGAGATATAGTAAAAAAAAAGTTGTTATGAATTTTAATTTAGAACAATATACTAGTATTAACTAATTTAGTTTTTAAAATTATAAAAAAATATTTTAATTTCTAAAATTATTAACATACAGTGATTTGTTTTAGTTCTTGAAATAAAGTTTCAAAAATAAAAATAAAAATAACTGATATATGATAGATAAATTTAAAAAATAAAAAAGATATTTTTATAATTTAAAAATTAAATTAACCAAAATTTTTAATTTTTGAATTTATCGTATTATTCTATGAATTTATTATTGACAAAATAATCATACAAACACAGTAACGTATAAATGAGTTTTGTTTTCCGCATTCAAAGTGGTAAAGGAGTTTCCTTAAGCATTGACTGATAGCTTTGATATTCTTACTTACATTACTCTATTTTCAGAGAGGCTATTAGCATTTTTATATATCCATTCGTACTGTATATTTATACTTTTATTTTATTTCTTATATATATATATATATATATATGTTTGAATGCTATAAACTTTATTTCCCAAATCATAATTATAACCTAAAATGTCCACATGCTTTTCATTTAAAATGTATCTTTTAGACTATAAAGATTGTTTCCAGAAACACACGTTTTTCGTATATATGTATGATAAAAAAAAAGTGATACAACAATATTACACTACTGGTTACTATTAAAATTACATTTCATATTTTATAAATAAAATATATAGTTTTTTTTAACATATTCATTAAATACGATGTTAATTTATTAAACAGGATATTAATTTTCCATTGTTCAAGTTACGTCACTAGTAATTATATACTTTTTATGCAAATAAAAGCAAAATATATTTACTTTTTATTTTATTTATTTTAATACTTTACAAAATATATTCACAAATATATATAAAGAAATTAAATAAAAAATATTTTAATTTATATTTAAAATTTTTAAAAATAAAATAAAAGCACAAGGCGAGGCGTGTGAATGTGGTTATTAACTAGTATTAGCCTATGCAATATGCATACAATAAATATTTATAATAAACAAATATTTATGAATACATTAACTAAATTATAATTAAAATTTGCAATAAATAAATATTTTGAATATATAAATTATATTTTAAATTTAATTTAAATAATTTATATTGTGATAAAAAATTACTATTGATAATTTAAAAAAATAAATCAAAATAAATAAAACAATAAATTAAAGAAGATAAATAGTTAAAAAAAACAATTACACGGATTAAAGATAAGAGGAGATTTGTGCGAGATTATCAAGTTTTTTTAAAACTAGTTAGTAAATCAAATTAAATTCAAATTTGAAATTTGAAATATGAAATATATTTTAAAAAAATAAAAATAAATATTTGACATATGAGATTATGGTGAAACGTGTAAGTAAATAAAAGTGATATATAATAGTTATCGGAAGAATACCTTCTAAAAATATTTTCATTAAAGAATAACTCATAAAAAAAACATACTTGTTCAAGATGAAGATTAAAATTTATAATATAAGATTATATTTTGAAAATTTTAAAATTAAATCTAAAAAGATAAAACTAAAATAAAATTACACAGTGTAAAAAAAGAAAATATTGGAGTATAAATAGGCCGACTTTTTTTTGCTAGATAAAAATTTATAATTTTTTTATATTTACTTCACCATAGAAAAAGACAAGTAAATATTCAAACACGCAGGACTATCTTTGTTTTTTTCAACAAATCTCTTTATATTTATTACTAGCCCACTTTATAAAATAATATCTTTAACTTGTTTTTTTATTATTGTGTTATTTTTCACATAAAATGTAAAAGAGTGGAAAAATAATATGAATGAAAGGTTTGGAAAGAGTTGGAGAGATTTTTAATATACTTCAAGAATCAAGATTAGTATGCTATCTCATAAAAATATATCTTATTAAAAATACAACACAAGAGAACATGCACATGAATCCACAAATATATTAAATAAAAATATTAAAGTAAAATCAAATAATTATAAAATTAACTAAAACATTATTTAATAAAATTTTAAAAAGAGCCAACGTAAGAAAGATTCTTTGGGACACCAGGGTAGTAGAGTTACCAATCCGTGATGGAGCTTAGGATGTGATGCCACGTGGATAAATATGGGTAGGATCGTGGATGAATAAGGGATAATATAATAATAGAATAAAGCCAGGGTAGGTAAATAATGGTATTTAATCGAGGCTATGCGTAGCCAAGTAGCCGACCTTAGTTGTATTGTGACAACGTAGAGACGCAAAGAAGATCCAAAGTAGCGTAAGCGCCAAACAAGTCTCCAAACATCCAACGGCCATGATCTTCCCTCGGTCACCGCTTTCCATCTCATCCGTCCAATCCCCTGCTTTCTTTAATCACCCTTTGTCCATATACTCTTTAGCGTTGTTGTGTAGTTGAATTCTAAGTTGAAGGCCGTTTATTCTCTTTCTCTCCCTCGCCGTTTTCATCCGCAGCACCTTCCTCCGTCAATCCGCAATTGTCGTTTCAACAACCAGTGAATCAATCCCATCACCATTCTCTGAATTCACATGCTTCACTCGCCCATTGAGCCACATTATTATTATCATTAATAATTATTATCATCCACGCTACCGACAATGGTATATATATATATGTATGCGAGCTAGCTAGTCTCAGATTTTCTTAATTTATGTCTATGAATTGATGTTTTATAGAATGTCCATTTTTCCAACAATGGGATTTGAGCAGGACACAGTGCTGGTACCTCCTTGGCTTGAACAACTTCTACAGACACCCTTCTTCAGCGTGTGTCGGAATCACGCAGACGCGGCTAGGAGCGAGTGTAACATGTTTTGCCTAGACTGTAATGGCGATGCCTTTTGCTTTTATTGCCGTTCTTCCCGACACAAAGATCATCAAGTCATTCAGGTGGGTGGGTACTGTTTGTTACTAATGGACACCGCTTGCCTATTCCATGTATCACCATTTAATTCTCTTATATCCTTTTCTGAGTTTTTATACATGTAATATAATAGATCAATTGAAACAATGTCCTAATTTTATTATCTATAATACTTTTATCTGAATTAAACATTTCTCAATATATAAAATTATATTATATAATATAATGCATTGAACAATGGGCTGGTTTTACAAAATTAGAGAGAACAATAATTCAAATTCTATAGATGTAAAATGTGATGGGTTTCTTTTTCTTTTTTTTTTTCTTTATATTATTTTCCTTATTTAATTTGTGAGGTGGTTGTTGTTGATGAATAGATAAGACGATCTTCATATCACGATGTAGTGAGGGTGGCAGAAATTCAGAAAGTGTTGGACATCAGTGGAGTGCAGACCTATGTGATAAACAGTGCTCGAGTATTGTTCCTGAATGTGAGGCCTCAGCCAAAATCTGGAAAAGGAGTAGCTCACATTTGTGAGATTTGCGGAAGGAGCCTCTTGGACCCATTTCGGTTTTGTTCTTTGGGATGTAAGGTGAGAGATATTATTACTAGTATTATTTTTCCGCTTCATCTCTCATCTGCCCTCACAATATTGTTCATATCATTATCAACATGCACATCATTCACAACTCAATCATCCTCATCATATGGGTATAACACCCACCACCCATACATCATCACCTACATTTGAAAGCCCATCGCCATCATTCACCATCATAATTATATTCCCTCTACTTTTGAATATTCATCATGTCTGTATAATAACTATATCGCATTGACATTTTAATTAATTTTTAATAATCATAATCAGAATACTAATAATAGTTAAAGCACAAAGGTATGAGTTATGTATTTATTTTTAATTATATATGGAGCAGTATATATTGTTGGGAACATGGAGTGACATACAATTAATGCGACGTTTTAATTAGTTATTGGTCTAATTTGATGGTATTAATTATAGTTTAATTATGAATGGATGATATAATTAGCTTGAAGGAATAAAGAAAAATGGGGATGCAAGCTTTGCTTTGGATGGTAGGAATGAAGAATTGACAATGGATAATACTACAAGGGGATCAGTCTCGTCAAGACAGCGAGACGAAGGATTGCGTGAAGGCTCAACACAAGACATGTATCCAGCCACGCCTCCTCCACCTGCTTCAAATGCAAGGAGAAGAAAAGGCATTCCTCATAGGGCTCCTTTTGGCTCCTAATGCTTATTCCTTCTACCCTCCAAGTTGGTACATATTCAATATTCAACCCCATCAGCATTTTTTTCCCCTTTGTAATATACAACCCTCTTTTGTGGGAAACCTCGTGATTATAAATTTTTTCAATAAAAAAAGAAAAAGAATAGGAGCCTTTGGAGGGGGGTTTTGTCCAAGGTCCGTGATGTGGGAAAAGAAAGGGTATATAGGAAAGTTCCCTCTTTTCGGGTCTAGGTCCCAAAAAAACAAATTCCCCCTTGTGAAGATTCAATAATGCAGATTTGTTTAATACTATTTAATTAATTGTTGTGGGTGTATACGTAATTAAGGAATAAAAAGGCAAGTCTTTGGGGGAGTCCGTTTTATAGTTTTCAATGGCCCACCATCCACATGGTCCGTTTAAATAAAGATAACCACAGCTTTTTTATATCTTTTGTATTTTTATTTTATTAATTCGTGTGCATGTATGTAAAGTAACGGAGACAAATCAACTTTCTATTTATCATTGCCAATTTTGGAGAGCTCAATGAATTGGGCACACTTTCTCTTCTTTTTGCTCTTAAAGCTCCTAAAAATTCGTCCTCTGCTTTTCTCTCTGTGATCGCTCGCTAATTTCTTTGATTCTTCCTCTGATTTTCTTTTTTCCTACAACTGGAACAGTGTAACCGTAACAAATGTGAATGATTAGTTATGCTTATACTTTATTATTGCGGAGCGACTTTTTCTTTGCTTATTTAACAAATGCGCCAAGACAATTAGGTAGGAGCGCTCGAAATTTGGAGCCTCAATAAAAACAAAACTCATAGATCTACCTTTATTCCAAATTTATAAATCTACACAAATAAATCAATAATTGAATTTAGGTCGTAACATTATCATACTTCAAAACAAGAATAAGCATCGTGTCGGGGGTTGGTCCATTACAGTAAGATAATTAGGATGTTGGATGCGGATAAGTCATGGGTTTTAGTTCTTATTCCGGAGTCCCAACAACTTACCTTTTTTTTATTGACTCCATTATATATATATATATATATATAACTCAGTTATTTTTTTTTATTAGGATTTTGTTTTCTAACTAATTATAACAAAAGATGTCAAGAACATCTCAGATGCAAAATGACATGTTCAAGCTCTTTTTCCTATTAAGATTTTATCCCTTATCTAATTAAGATACTACATAACATGATAAAAGGTGTCAATGACATGTTAGGTACAAAACGGCATGCTTAGAGTTTCTTTCACAAGCTTTGTTTTTTGACATGTCAGTTACAATCCGCCTTTGTCAGAGGGTGATACAAGTCGTTATGTCACCTTGCAAGTGTCGCCTTCCGGTCGAGGCGAGATAAGACGAGGGTCTGGGATGGACTCGATTGTCGGGATGGACTCAACTAGTCAGGAGGGATCCGACTCTTCAATGCGAAGTAGACTCGGTCACATGAGCGGAATCAACATACGAAATGGAGTCGAATGGAGGAATGAAGTTGACATGCAAAGTAGAGTCGACATACAAAACGGAGTCGGCATGTGAAGTAGAGTCAACTATCGGACAGAGTCGACATGCGGAGCGAAGTCGACTGGTGGAACAGAGACGGCTGCGTAGAGTGGAGTCAGCCACAAGGAGTGAACTCGAACTCGAATGGACTTTTACTATTCGGTAGGGTTGAGGTCCGATCGATACACAACTCCCAAAGTGCAGAGTGGAGCGATAGATATTTTGAATCGAAGGTCTAGTCAAGATGAGATTCGATTGTCCGATAGGATTCAGGTCCAAACGATACACTTTTCATTCAATTTTTTTAATAAAGATTTTTTTTAAGAATTTGAAGTTAGAAATATTAATTTATTATATTTTATATGTAATTTAATTTCTTTTTTTTTTAGAAAATATCGCTTCATATGAATGTTTTCCTTCCTTATTTTTACTCTTTATTTCTTATAAAGTTGTTTTTTAGAGATAAAATTCAACTTTCTTAAGGTGAGTGTTTTTAATATTATATGAAAATATCTAAATATCCTCGTTAGTTTACTCAATAATTAATACACTTATATAAAATTTTAAAATATTTTTATTGAATAGGTTAAATAATTAAATTTAAGAATACAAAATACTAATAAATATTCTTAGTATAGTTATTATAATTTTAAAAATAAAAACTGTTTTATAAATATATTTTTAATTTTTAATATATTAAATATTATATTTTAAATCATTTTTTTAACTATTTAAATATATTTAAAGCACTAATTGTTCCAAGAAATATTTTAGTAGAAATAGTAAATAAATAATTCAAAATAGAGAGAATGAAAAGTATAGTGATGTTAAAAGTAAATAAAAAAATATTGATAATTACACCAACATATTTTATAATTTTAAAATTCATGAAAATATTTTTACATCAAAACTTATCTAAATCTATAATTTGGTTAAATTAATTTTTAAAACTTACCTTATTTTATGTTTAAGAAAATATTTTAATTATTTATAAATATTAATATCTGTATATTTTTCTACTTATTATCCATATAAATAATTTTGAATTAGAAATAATAGAATTTAAGTAATTTACGTAAGAAAATTGATAAATAATTTACAAAAGAAATATTTTTTTACATAATTTTTGAACAACAATTTGATTATCATCTTATCAAAATTAAATATTTTGTAAAAATAAGTTGTTAATAATTATTATTTTGAATCCTCTTTTTGTTTAGTTATCGCAAAATACTTATATTTTGGAAAACATGAGTGATGACTACTTGATAATCCTTAACTTTCTTAAATTATAAAAAATATGTTGTTAGTAACCATTATTTTAGATTCATTTTTTTATTTACTGTGAAAACCTTAAGTTTTAAGAAATGTTTGAATTAGAATGACTTATCAATCTCGTACATTTTCAAATCAAAATCAATAGCTTTCTTTTATATTTTTATAAAATTATTTTAATTAAAATTAATCGGCCCGCAATTTGTTTTAAAGAATCACGTGACTTTCATTTTCTGTCGATACGTAAGAGTATGGAAACATCCTTGTTTTGTTAAAAAATAATTTTCTAAATTTTCCATTTTAATAAAATAACAAAACTTATTTTAAAGATTAAATATTCCATTTTAAAGATTAATGTTCTGAAGTTTAGAAAGGTATTATTTCTACTTGGGATTCCTATGATGTTGGGAGGAAGGTGGATTATTGATGATGGGACTAGCATTCACTTGATTATAATGGACTACGTTTAGCACGAAATATCCCGATTAGTATGAGATATGTGATTATACGCTATTATTCGCGTTCCAAGGAATGAGTTAAAGTTAATTAATACGAATGGTTCGATTGTGCTGAGGTTTTTCGCACATCAAGAGGTGAGTCTCCAATGTTCTCATTTGAGAGCTTTGAGGAGAAATATCAATGCCGTGGAATCGAAGTAGCTTAATCGGAACACGGGTACTAGACATCTTGAGTTGGAATGTGATTTCAAATTGTTGCAATTTCTTACGAAGGGAGTTGTCATTTGTGCAGAGCTGTGGTAGACACCATTTGTGATTGGATGTCTATGGATTGAGAGATTAGAGTTTTCCACGTGAATAGGAGGCGACCACAGCGTCAAAACTACTTACTTTCTTTAGCTCATGATCAGGAGATTGGTTTAATTCTATTCGATAGACCCATTGCACTTTGTGTTATGTCCCTTCTTAAGGATGTAATATGATAATTCATACTTTGAAAGATTCTTGTCTAATTTTGACCTTTGGCCTCATTCACACACACACCAAACAAGTTAGTAAATATATATGGAGTCATTTCATTTAAAATAATATTTTTATGTTCACTATTTCTTGTATAATTTTTAAAAATAAAAAAGAAAAATATTTTTTCTCAAATAAAATGACTTCTAACTTTCTCAATGGAACAAACAAAATAAATTAAGCTATTATTACTAAAAAGAAAAAATGAATTAACATGCAATTATATTAATCTTGCAAACCTAATAGAAGATAATTTTGATACATTATTAGTATAATAATTTTATATTATTAACTAATTAAAAATTATCTTAATTAAATATATGACTTTTAACTAATATAACAAAACTAATAATAATTTTTAAGTTTAAATACATTTTAGGTCAATGCAAATATATTTTTTATCTAGTTTTAGTTATTGTATTTTTTTTTTCATTTTTAGATCCTGAAATTTTTTAGTATTATTTTTTAATCCTTATTACTGACTTTAATTAGTTTAATATTTATATGACTAATAAAATAAATAATATTAAATAAAATAATTAAAGGTAATAAATAATATTTTAAATTAAAATAATTAAATTATTTCTAGATATTTAATTCAATTAATTTATGTATTTATTATTTTATATAAATAAGATAATTACATATAATTTATTTTTTAATATATTATGAACAATGATTTTATCTTTTAATATTATTTTTATTTTTCAATTCACTAATCTACTTTTAACATTGGACTTCTTTAAAAGAAAATATAATTTAATTTTAATATATTATTTTTGATGTTATTTTTATATTTTAATTTATTAATTTTTAATTATTTTAATATAATTTATTTTTAAATATATATCAAGAAGTAATTTTACCTGTAAAGGAAAAAAAATAATTGAAATATAATATATTAAAAGTAAATTATATTACAACAAGTGAAAATTAAGAAATTGAAGTATAAAAATAACATAAAAGTAATACATTAAAATTAAATTATAAATTTCTAAATAAATTATAATTTTAAAAAATATAATATTAAAAATAAATTTATTAGAAAATAAGAATAATATTAAAAGTAATAAAACTACTGCTCATAATATATTAAAAAATAAATTATAAAATTAAATGATATATAATTATCTTATTTATATAAAATGATAAATACATTAATTTTATTAAAAAAATAAATAAATGTATTAATTAATTGAATTGTGCATTTAGAAATAATTTAATTATCTTAATTTAAAATATTTTTTGTTACCTTAATTATCTTAATTAATATTATTAATTTTGACAAATGCATTAACACTAGACTAACTAGAATTAATAATAAAAACAAAAAAAAATGACAATTTTTTTTTACAAAACTAAAACAAAAAGATATATTTGCGTCATGTATTTAACCATGATTTTTAATTACCATCATCCATAATTACATGATGGTGTAGAGAACTATATATGTATATATTCCAATTAAACTTACAATCATTATTTCCTTAAATTAATGTTTATAATAGTCTAATAATGAAAGTTATTTACATAGTCCAGATGTTTTATCTATATTTTTGTTGGACATCTCTTATCCTTAATTATAAAGTTCTAAAAATAAAATAAAATTATAAAAGAAAAGTAGTTTTTCTTAAAAAGTTAGGTAAAAAAACTTAAGAGGAAAAATAATAATTTTTTTTTCTTTCTCCCTTCTTTCTCTCCTATGAGTTTTCTCGCTCTCTCTTCTTTGTTAAATAATTTTTTTAAGTTAAAAGAAAAGAAAATTCATCAAACAATTTTTATTTTATTTTAAAGCACTTATTTTGTGATTTAATGTTAAACTAATTTAAAAAATTTTGAGTCAAACACAACGTAAGCACGTACTTTAAAAAAATCAATTACTTATTTTTATCAGCTTATTACGAAAGCTTTTTTTTTTTTTAAAAAAAAGCGATTAATTATCCAAAATTAAACATTACCCAACATGAAAATGTAAAAAAAAATAAATAAATTGAAAAAGGTATAAAACAATAAATGTTTTATGATATTTAACATTTAAGTAATATTAGTTATAGAAACAAGTCAATATATCCTAATTTTGCATATGATTAAAAATGCAACGAGGAGCATATATGATAAGTTAGTTGCGAGGTATTCATATACTTTTCGAATTTTACTTTATCTTTTTATAACTATTTTTTGTTTATTATACAAAAAATATTGATATCAAATAATAATGTTGTAATATATAAACATAAAAGTAAAAAAAAATGTCTTAGTTTATCTATTCCTCGAGTTAGATATTGGATACAGGCTCATTTTTCAATAAAAAATAACCATGTGCATCATTTGGTATTTTTTATATAATAACCATAGGTTAAAAAAGGTGAAAGTTTGAAGTATAAGTTGCTCATTTAATATCAATTTAGGCCAAACGCCTCAACAATAATTTCTGATAGTATTTTTGAATGATGTTCCAATAATATATGATGAGTTGGACTGAATTGGTGTGATACAAGATTTTACGCATTTTATATTTTTTTAGATTTTATCATATTTGATTTGATTTTAGTAACTTTAATTCATTTAGATTTTCAGTATATGTAAAAGTGAAAAAGCTCAAATAAAGGGTGATCTTATACCTGTATCAGCGGGAGGAATTTAAAAGATCAAATACTTAACAGGAAACAAGAATCCTCAACCAATCAAACAGCCTAAGCACAAATTTTATAGTTGTAACAAGTTAAATCCTAATCCTACAGTCTTTAGTCATTAATTTCATTACTTTTATCTACTTGTTTATTTCTTTTTAGTTTATTTTCGTATTTAAATCAAAACTTCATTATTATTTTGTCGATTTAAATTTAAATAAAAGTATGATTCAGGAATACATCTTTGTTGTAGAGGATGTTTGTAAATCATGATTGAACTCAATGTAGGAATTTTTAGACGTATCAGAACAATTATGGTATAGTTATCACTTTTCAACGTGGAGCTTTATATACCTGCATGTCTTCAAGAACATAAATCTATGAACTTACATATGCCATCATTCTTCTGACGCATGGGTTGATCGATATGATGAGTATGAAACCAATAACCCGCACAATAATTGAAGATCAATCATGATGAAATGGTATATTTTAATTTGTATTATTTACGAGAAATATGTGATGAAACTTATTTGTTGAAAGAGAAGAGCATAAAGTAATTAGGTGGATCATGAATCACGGTAAGTAAAACTATTTAACACCACAGGCTGAAAATATCTCAATATGGAAGAATCGCATCGTATCTCTCACTTCCATTATTTTGAAACTGTGAGAAGGATCTCATCAACATTGAAGACACGTGATCAAGGTGCCTATGTGATCTTGATCTATAGTTATACTGACTCATCATGAGCCCTTTGGTAGAAGAAGAGGTGGAAGCCTCACCCTGATCATCTTTTTGTATGGTAATGGCAATATAAGAAGATGTCTGATCCAAAGACAAGGACCTTTTCAAACCCATGATCAAAGCTCGTGGCTTTCTCCACGTGTACGACGAGAGAGAGTGTGTGTGAAGCAACACACGGCGTGGTTGTTGAAATCTTGGGATGGAACCACTCACATCAACGTCAATCAATGGATTATGATGATGATCACTTGGAACATTCCCATGCACATTTAAGACATTTTCTGAAGTTGGTGCCAATGATAACTCATAATCACAAGTGATTGGTGATCGGCAAAAGGGGCAATTGGCATGGTCCATGAACCATGTATCAATGCAGGGTCTATGAAAAGCATGGTTACAAGAAGGCAACAACCGCACCACATCCCCATCCTCCCATTGTCCGAGGCAAATGGAGCATTCATTTTGGTCTAAATGATCAATGACATCGCTTTTTGTTTGTGTTGAGATTGAGAAAATTGGGATTTTGTTAAGGATTTCCTCTTCGACCCCGTCGTTATTCTTGATGTCGTTTTCATTTGTGTTGTTCCCGCGTTGCGTTCTCTGATGCCCAACAAAATACCTCAAGAGGATGCAATGGTACACTGCGAGTGCTAGAGTAGAGCACACTATGCCAGCAGCGGAGAGAACAAGAGGGGTGACATAGGAGCTCATTGTGAGTTTGGTGTCTGCATGGTTCATCCTCTGTTAGCTTTTAGCAATTTGTTGCAAGATGTGTTGTCTTTGCCAATTGCTCGTGGTTGTGGTTAAATAAGAAATAAACGTTACATTATGTGTTCGGGTTTTGGTTTAGGTTTCTGAACCTTTGAATGGTTATTCCACTAAACATGGATTCTGTTGAGTTGACTGCTTCATTCAAATGGAATGTCTTAGTACAAATACTATATTCCACACTATTAATTGAACTTGACCAGTAACATAACATTGTTGGTGATATATTTTTATAGGTGTAATTGTATTATTAAAAGAAAAATGGATTTGGAAGACCTCAATTTTAATGAGATAATTAATTAAAAACAAAAAGGATAAAAAAAAATTGGGTTTAATTTTGTATCCATTTACTTAATGGCATCCGTCAATACCTAATTATTATTTTTTTATACATTTTAAATAATCATTATATAATTAGCTCTTAATAAATGCTCAGCTCCAATTGCCACACACACTTTCTCAAGTATCAAAATTTAGTTTGAGCTATTTCGGTTGGGCCGATCCTATCCTTTCATTTAAGTGAGAAAAGAAATATAATAATACCCATTTAAAGACTTGTTCTTTATGGTGATAAAAAAAAAAGACTTTTTTTTTTATTTATATATTAAGGATAAGTTGAAAAAAAATCAATTAAACATTTTTTTAAAGATTATTATTGAATTTTCATCTTTCATAATTGATACAATCGTCACAAAAAATATAATAACAATAAAAACAATGACATAATAATTTTAGAAGAGGTATTTAATTAAATTTTAATTCTACTTACAATTTTTTTAATTATAACTCAACAACTATGATTAAAAATCAATGCTGTTCTCACTATCGTCCCTTACCTATATGTATACATCCATTAAAAGGATATCAATTAATTAGTTAATCAGCTCAAATCTCTACCTGCAGGTTGTATACTAATGATTCAACATCACCTAACTGATGATAAATTAATTTGATTAATTAGTTATTGAGTGCTTCAGCTAATAGTATATAGATTGACGCGCATACTCACGTAATTATCGTTAGTTTAATTAGTGCATATAAATACAACTGCATAAGTTCGAAAACTTAGAGGTCAACAGCTGTAATGCATGGATAGACTTTATTAATTATAATTCCAGCAGAGGAGAGGTGAGAAACTAGTGTAGACTTTTGGATATTAAGTTAATCAACAATTGATGCATCGTCGCTATAAATAACAAATAATTATGTGAAATAAATATTTGCATGTATAACAGAATTTAATTTTTATATATGATTAGTCTACATAATTTTCTATAGTTAATAAATTAGAAATTATTGAAGTTTTTTTAAACAAAGTTTTAGACTTGAACTTTATTGATGAATAAAACATAATTAAAAAAAAATTCTACTAAAAATAATCAATCAAAATTCTATATAGATTAATTATCTGTTTCATTGTGATGAATATTTCACATTTATAGCACATAGTTACTAAAATAATAATAATAATTATTATTATTTTATGAATTTTAAAGTAATTATTACAAAAGTTAATATATGTAAATAAATTTTACACTATTGATGAATACTAAATAAATTTATTATTTATTATGAAACAATAATATTTTTTATTAATTTATTTATTTTACATAATTTGTCATATAAAATCAATGTACATTGCTCTCATGTATATTTATTAAGTAGTAGGTCTTTACCTCCATCTTAAATAAATTTATAATTTACTTTTGATGTGTATTATTTATTTATTTAGTTATGCGATAATATGTATATAATTGTACGATAATGTAAAGATTTTTTTCATACAGGTATTTATATATTGGTAGTAATGTTATATAATTTTATATATTGATAATAATGTATATCTTTTATTGGCAATGTTGAATTGTATCAAGTAGTCAACTCTCACTGTTTGAGTCCATGGCACTTGGCAACTTCATAAAGTGACAGAATACATAGTATAGTATATGAAGGATGTGATTCCATGAATTTTATTTGATGGGGACAAAGCCCACTTGCAGGTGCATGTCTCATATGCCAAACCAGGACATAGATCTGCCGTGAAATGGACTCTATACTCTTCATTATATAGTTAGTTATTATGGTTGATTTTTGCGCATTAATTTTCCATAGAAAAAATTAACTTCATATATAAACTCTCTAAAAATAAATTAGTGAGTTAGTTCTGTTGATTAAATAGAGTGCAGTAGTGAATGTGTTGTAAATTTTTTAATACTGTATTTAATTCTTCCCCCTCCCCCCAAATAATCAAATAAAATGTACGCAAAGTGAGACAAGAAATTAAACTCTACACACGTCAAAATATCAATGTTTTCTTGAGACAGAATTCGAACTAAAAATTAAATTGATATTTTAGTGTGTATTTACTTTCATGTTGAGTTTTCTAAATCCCGTTGAAATAGGTAAATGCTCAACATGTCTAATTTCACATTGAAAACTTAATTTTGGGTCTAGAGTTAATTATAATTTAAATAATTTTAAGTAGCTTTAAATTGGATAAAAAAAATTTAAATTTTATTGCTAACTTACTTTTATAATAAAAACATTCAAATCTAAATCACGTAACTACTTTAAAATTAATTTTGTCAACGTTTATTCAAACACACTTAATGGTACTTCATGTTTTTATCGATTTTTTATTTTATTTTAGTTCACATCGGGGAATAATATTAACAATGAAGAGTTTATTATAATTATAAGTTTCTTAAAAAAAATAATTATATGTAAGAAAGTAATTAAAATAATTATAATTATAAAATAAAAATACAACACAATCAAATATAAATAAGAGGTATAATTTGTGATAATTTGAGAAAATTATTTATAATAATAGACAAATAAAAAATAGAAATCTGTTTTCTGATAAAAAAAAAATTGAGGAAAGGTAAATACCTTGCATATATATATATATATGAGGACAAAATACTCTATGCAACTTGCTAAAATGTAATCCATAACAAGACAAATTTGTTAGGGCTAAAGCCTACCGGTGTTAAAAAGTCAAATTAATATTAAAAATTTGAACAATCTTTTAAACTGATAGGTCCATTTTAGTTTTATTTCCATGATATATGCGTTTGTGTTTTTTTTTTCTGGTTGCAATGTATATATGCGTTTAAGACACATTATGAAGTTATTTTCTTTTTTTAACCCTTAATATCTCAAAGATACTTTACATCCTGATTACTTTGAATCGAATTTGGTAAGTGTTTAGTTTTTTAATATATCGAAACTTGAGTTCTAAAGTTTATTTAATAAAATTAAATTCTTTATTGAGCTAATAGGTATTATTCATAAATTCTTTTTAAATATATATAGCAATTACAAGTTTTAATTTTTAAGTAATTTTGTAAATATATAACATTATAAAAGGATATTAAAAAAATACGACGGAGCATACTCGATACCTCAAATAAATTGAGATTTATTTTTTTAATATTTATGTTAATCGGTATATATTTAATTCATATTAGGTTAAAAAGAGTAATGGTTCAATTATGCTATATTCTGAAAAAAAATCATTTTTCAGAAATAACTAATTTATCTCGATCACTCATATATGAATTCTTTTATTTATACAAAGAGATAAAAAAAGATTTAAATGTATTTTTAGTCTCTATTTTGATTTTAGTCTCAATAAAATTTTTTGATCAATTTTCATCTTTTAAAAATTTGTAATCACTTATTCTAGTTCCTATAAAATAAACAAATTTTGGTTTTGATCTCTGTAAAATATTTTTATTCCTCTAAAATTTGAAATATCTATTTTTAATTCTTAATTTTCATTTCAAGATAAATAAATAATATTTATTTTAGGAATTTATTTTTTTAAGATGTCATAGGCTAATATGATATCATGTGATTAACAAATGTTACATAATAGTAAATATAAAAAACGAAAATTCAAATTTTAGAAAGATAAAAATTAATTAAAAAATTTTATAAAAACTAAAATAAAAAATTACTTATTTTACATGTACTAAAAACATAGTCAAACTTAAAAAAAAATTAACGATTTAAGATTGAATTTAGATTTAAATCGTACTAATTTCTTCGCTCAGTGTTGTTTTGGATAAGAATACATGCTACGACCACCAAACATATACATTACCTGAAGTAAAGTTATTTCAATTTAATTAATCTCAAAGGTGAGTTTTATGTATAAAACTGTATTAATTATTCGTGGATAGTATTTTATTGTTCATATTAATTTGATTTGATTTGAGAATAACTATTTTTTTTAAAAGATACCGATAATTTCATTAAAAAAAAGCACGCGATGCGACAAATTAGATGGTTAATCGACCTGCATATAGCCAATTATAAATTAACAATATAAAAAAAAACTAATTTTAAACATTATATGTGAGTGTATAAACACATATTAATTGAATAATATTTTTTTTTGCTAATGATAGAGGTATGGCTATTTGTGTATAAACTAATTAATTTCATAACATTTGATTTTAATTAACATCTACTTTTGTGTTTGATTTTGTTGGCACATTGATCTTTGTAATTAAAGCAAGTGTGGAGATAATGTCTAGTTTAATTTCTGTGCTTGATGCACGATGTAGCGAAGAGAGAAAAATTGCATCCGAGGATGACCTACCAAGTGAGATGGTGTTAAGCATTGTCTTGTCTCTGACGTCAGCCAAACATCTTAAACGCATTATTATCAAATTATAATTAATGGCGAAACAACTCAGTACTCTCTAGGAACCCTCGTCCCTATTCCCTACACATTATTCAAACTCGGAATTATTTCGAGTGAACTCGTTCAAAGTACAATTCCTCTAGTGTCCCCTCCCTCGTCAATTCTTCGTCTATCCAAACACAGCACGCAATTTTGAAACTGGAAAAATACTCAATCTCTAATTTCTGCGTATATTCATCTATTTCTCTTCCACACTATATATTTTTAAAATGGGAGAATTCACGTTTGTTAGTCAACTGATTACATATTTAAATTTGTCATTGCTAATATTTCTTGCACACTCATTAGAAAATATGTTTTAATTTTTATAGGATAGTACAATAATTTTAATAGAATTTAAGGGTGAGAACTATTTTTTTAAAAAATAAAATCTCACTGTGAATGTACAAAAATGTGATTAAAAAAATATTATATTTAAAATAACTGTTACAATTTTCAAAAAAAATTAACAATCGACAAAATTAATAAATATTTCACATTTATAATATAATAAAAAACTGAATAAATCAGTTATCACGTCAACATACAACTTATACGTGGCAATAGTTTCAAATAGATTTCAAACCATAGAGGCTGGACTAGTAATGTAGCAATAATAAGTTGTTTTGCATTCATAGAATTAGTGAAATTGCAATTCATTTTGGCGTGTCATTTCCGATAGATCGTAATTATGCAATAATATATGTTCAAGAGAATAAGTTTTATATATTCAATTAATTAATTAAAGGATAATTTGTGAATATTCATCTACTTGTTTAGTTATATATCAAATCAGAGGACATTCATTATAATTCAAAACGGCCAAACGCAGAAATTTTTTACATGTTACCGATTACTAACTGATAATAGCATGTATAAGGTAAAATAAAAACAGGAAACAATAAAAAAAATTCACTGTACTCTGCACATTTGAAAATGGAAAATAAAATAAAATATAAAACAATATTTTTATAATTAAAAACATAAAAATAAAAAAAGAAAATACTTTTTCAACCCAACAGTCACTAAGATTTTTAAAATTTTGGAATCTCAATTATAATGTATCGAGTCAATATCCACGGTCAAAATTCGTTAGCACGATACAACTTAACTTATGTATCAAATTTGCCGTAAGTATTATTGACAACGCATTAACCTCAGCAAAAAGTTTCGTGCTAGTTAGATTATTCTTATTTGTTGATATTTTTTATCTTTTATTCTTAAAACAAATTCTTAATATACCTATACATAACAATAATTCATTTATTTTAAAAATAATATTTAATATTTAAATTAAAAACATTTAGTAAGAACAAATTAAAATATAAAAAATCATTCAATTTAATTTAAATCACATTTTATCCAATTAAATTTAATTATTATTTTTGTAAAAATAATTTAACTCAAATTGAAACATGTATTATTTTAATATTTAATAAAACTAGTGTTAAGTGTGGATTTATTGTATTTAAGAAATATTGAACTGTGATGAATTGTTGAAATTAACGAGCTACAATTATCAAAGCTTCTCGAAACAGTCCAATCTAAGGCACTAAACAAATCAACGGTAATTTAAAACGTGCAACTCTTTTAGCAAAATAATAAAAACAATGGAAATACACTCAGCAGACCAAAGAATAAGTTAATATCCATAAACCAGGTAAAGGTTGTGCTCATTATGAATTGGAATAAATAACTTGAAAAGGATCAGAGTCAAAATCATAATTCAACAAAAGTGGTAGAAAGAATATGGACAATGAAATACTTACCCATTAATAACAAAAGGTAACAAGAGCGATCGACAGACAGTAGATATACATCCTGCTGGCGTGCTAATAAAAGCTGCCTCCGAAACATGTTTTTTTTTTATTCGTTGCTCCGAAACATGTATGTATATATTTTGAGTCACAAAAGGTTTAAGCATGACGTGGAAAGTAAATTCAAGTACGGAGAAAAAGATTTAGCTCTCTTCAATTAATAATTATAGCAGACAGGCATGTAAGGAGCACACAGCCATCAAAAATGAATTCTAGAAGAAGAAGAACCATATTGAATTCAAATACAAGCCAAGTTATTATGACAAAAGGCATGATAATTAATGAAGGCTGCCATACTTAACTCACTTTAGCCTAATTGGAAGAAAGTAGAGGGAAAAGCCTCTAATATATTAATAGAACTTAGTTTTTTTTGTTGAGAATTTATGGTTAGTTTTAATGATGAAAGATTTTGAAAAAAAAATATATAAAAAGAATATGTAAAAAATAAATAAATTTTTAAGTTATTTATTTTGATAAAAATAAAAATAAAATTAGTGTGTTGTAAAAATATATTTATCTCAATAATATATTTACATAGTCTAATATAAAATAAATAAATATTTAGTAGCTTTTATAATTTTTATTCATGTAAATTTCTTTACTTTAAGAGATTTTTGTTTTTTTTACGTGATCCCACCAAATTTTGTTTTCTTCTCACTTTTCTTAACAATAAAAAATTGTCATTCTTCCTCATATCTTTTTTACTTACTTTTTCTCTTTAAAATCACTCTTAGCAAACAGACAATTAGTGTCTAATTTTAGTTCAAAGAAATTTCAAGTTGATTTAAAATATATTAATAAAATATAAATATAGATATGTTTTTCCTTTCATCTATTATTGTATTTGTCAGTTATTATTATTATTTTCTGTCATTCTTTCACACTGTTTACCTCATCTTAGGATATACAGGTAAAATTAATTACCCATACTACGCTGAAAAGTCATTATATATAAATTTTTATGATTTAGATCCTTTGCTGTTTAACTGCATGTATCTGTCCATTAAAATATTAAGTCAAAAAAATAATTGGATACTCTCGATAAAAAAAAAAACTTGGATTAAACTATATCGAGTACAGTATATTTTTGAACTCCAAAGTATTTATATCCAAATTTTTATAATGACTAATTTTTAAATTAGCATTTTCAGATTTTATAATATAATGAAAAAAAAAAAAAACAGAAAGAGAGAGGTAGGTGGTGGCCTAGGCAAGAAAGAGACACTTTAGCATGGATGGGGTCTTAACTTTTGTCAACGGTATTCTTAATATTAACAGGAATTAGTCATCCTGTTCAGCACCTTGAATCCTCTTTCTTCAAAACTTGCTGCTCTTCCCTGCCCCACTTTTCCTTCTTCTCTTCACTATATATACATCAACACAATCACAACTTAACACCCCATTCAACCTTGTTTCTCTCCTTCTAAGCCTACCTCATTTTATACCACCTATTTCTCTACCAAGGTACTTTGTACTTGTAGCAACTCAATTCAATCTCACCTTTCTCATTTTTCCAATGAAAGAGAATCTCTCCTTGGTCCTTACACACACACACATGTATAAAATATATAGATATAAAGAAAAGAAAAGCCTTATATATATATGATTACAAACTTAAGTTATGTGAATGTTCTTATATAATTTACTTCTGTATGTTAATTACTTTACATTTAGCAGAGCCTATTCATATATGTCTCCTGCAATGGCACTAAATGAGCAGAGGAACAAGGATGATACATCAGAAAGTCAATTTCAGAAAGGAGTGAAGCAGCTGTGTGAGAAAGGTCAACTTCACGCGGTTCCTAACAAGTACATACTTCCTGCTTCCGACAGACCCACCAAGAGTGTGGAAGATCCAAATGTTGCCAAGCAAAACCTTCAACTACCCATCATTGATTTTTCCGAATTGCTTGGTCCAAACAGGCCCCAAGTCCTTCAATCCCTAGCCAATGCTTCTCAACAGTATGGATTTTTCCAGGTAATTAATTAAGTCTTTGGTGCATGGACTCAAAACTTATTCCACCCTTTTTTTTTTCTTACTTCTAACCTCTTTAATGGATTTAAAATATATTAATTTTAAAACGTATTAAATAACACATTCACTAATGCTACCTATGTGTGTATATATTATTAAGCTACATATATTATTGAACATAGAAAGAACCTTAATTTTTGAGGAAAATTATCATTTGCGTGGAGAATATCAATATCAGTAATGATTAAGTAATTAGAATGTTAATTGGATTGATGCAGCTGGTAAATCATAGTATCTCAGATGATGTTGTGAGGAGCATGATAGATGTGAGTGGGGGGTTCTTCGATCTACCTTACGAAGAGAGAGCTAAGTACATGACAACTGATATGCGAGCACCGGTTCGATGTGGGACCAGCTTCAGCCAAACAAAAGACACGGTGTTGTGTTGGAGGGATTTCTTGAAACTGCTATGCCATCCCTTGCCAGATTTTCTCCCCCATTGGCCTGATTCCCCAGTGGACTTTAGGTCAGTAGAGCAAGCCTCAGCTTAATTCATCAGATATAATTAGAACCTTTTAAAACACCCCTCTCTATTTGAGTGGACAAGTACATTTCAACTTGAGTGTTTTATAAAAAATGTTTCATTTTTTCTTTTTATTTATTGGTTAAGTTAATTAAGGAATGTAGTTAATATTTTTCTTTTAAAATTAATTTTAATTTTTATTATATTCTTGATCTTTTTATAATTACTTCTCTTATGAAGTAATTTTATTTGTAATTCATGCCATTTTATAAAATTTTAAAAATTATAATAAAGAATTTAATTGAATAATAATTTAATGTTACTTTATACTTTTAAAATGATAGGTGAATAAAAGCATTTTTTAAAACGACTGATGGAAAAAGGAAAAAAAAAATACCGTTTACTTTTACTGTCTAGTAAGTTATCAAATTATTATTGGATTTTGTTATAAAAATATGGTCTAATTAACAGCAAGACTTTTTGTTTTCACTAATTATAAGAGGAAGAGGAATGCTATTTTCAGTTAAATATATAATAATAAATTTTCATAAAAAATAATAAGAAGAAAAAAAATGAATGATGTAACAAGGAGGAAAAAGTATTGTGAAAATGATTGTGATAATAACGTTGTTTTAATTACAACCTGTCATGCAAGTGCAGGGTTTGATATTTTATTTTGATTTGAAACTTAACCAGGAAAGTGGTGGGCACCTACGCAGAAGAAACCAAACATGTGTACCTGGTGTTAATGGAAGCCATCCTAGAGAGCTTAGGAATTATGGAGAGAAAGGAAGAAGAGGAGAATATTCTGAAAGACTTTGAAAATGGGAGTCAGATGATGGTGGTCAATTTCTACCCATCATGCCCTCAACCAGACCTTACCCTCGGTATGCCCCCTCACTCCGACTATGGCTTCCTCACACTTCTCCTACAAGATCATGTTGAAGGCTTGCAAATCCAATACCAAGACAAATGGCTCACCGTTCAACCCATTCCCAATGCCTTTGTTGTCAATATTGGTGATCACTTAGAGGTAATACATATTGTACAAATCTTAAAAACATTTTTAGTAAAGGTTTATTTGTATTCAAAATAAAACTTTAATTCTAATAGAAGAAAAATGTTAAAAATACTCGTACAACTTTTGTTCATAAATAAAATTTTCCATGTTCAAAAATTGTGAACATGATTCACATTCAATATAGTTACATTTATAACATACAACTTTATGAGATCCAATATATTTTTTGTAAGTGGGTACACAATAATCCATTTCTTTTTTTAGTGTCCATTTTTTATTTAAAAAATTATTCTTGTTTATCTGTAGTTTTCAAAATCTAAGATAATGTTAATCATGATTTTTAATTATATCCCTACTTCTTAACTTTTAATTAATTTACAGATTTATAACTAATATATATTTGTTGTAGAATAAAAAAAAGGTTGAATAGAAAATTTCAAAATGATTATATGAAAAACAATAAATTTTGGAGGTAGTATATTATCTATACAAAAATATCACATTAAATCATAATTGTGGTTTGTATTGTGCTGATTTTATTTTTTGGGTTGGAATGATCAGATATATAGCAATGGAAAATACAAGAGCGTATTACATAGAGTTGTGGTGAACGAAGTTAAGAGTAGGGTGTCGGTGGCTTCGCTGCATAGCCTTCCCTTTGACTGTACGGTGAGACCGTCGCCAAAACTCGTTAACGAAGCGAATCCGAAGCGTTACATGGACACAGATTTTGGGAGCTTTCTTGCGTACGTATCCTCCAGAGAGCCCAATAAAAAGGATTTCCTCGAGTCTAGAAAGTTGCATTTATGATATATCCATAATTACAAGGCAAAATAAATAATTATGGATATTAATTAAAGTGATGAAGACAATATGTAACATCAACCATGGTTTTGAATTTGAGTGTCTCTCATGAATAACAGTCTCGCTGTCGTTACCTTTGTTACTTACTGTTCTGTCTGTGATGTGATCAGTCTCTTGCTCTTCTCCGTACGTATGAGTTGTAAAAGAAGTTTTTGGAGATTGTCATTATGTTAATATATGGTGCTTTTCTCAAGATGTTAAGATAGTACTTACCCCAAGCTTAATTTCTTCCATTAATTTCAAGCTCAAAATGGAGTTTGTATCGTACAACTTTTCACCCATTCAGTAACTATACAAATGCTTAATCGTATTGTGCTTAAATATCCTTCTTCAAATTAACAACATGCATTCAAGAACCATCTCAATCATGGTATGTTTCTTTCTTTTAAATAGAGAAATTATAATTATACATTTTATTTTACAATAAAGAGAAAAATACTAAAAAGAGAGAAGTGTGAGTTAAAATAATTAATGTGATAAGAAAGAACAGAAAAAAAAGTAATAATATAGAAAATATTATAAAAATGTATAAATAATATAACTCTTTCAAATGTACTGTATCATTTTATTGAGATGGGTAGTTAATAGCAAATTACTACTTTATACCTTGATCTTCACAAAAAAATATTACGTTTGATGGGTACTCCATTCCTCTACTACTTCTCAAAAATTTTTATGAGCTTGTCATTTTGATTCTTTACCAAATTTTAATTTTCTCAAACATCACAAATCACTCAATTTTTTGTTGGATAAATTTTTTCCTAAAGATTTATAGAATAAAAAATATAAAATAAAATAAACTTCTTCAAAAACTCAAATTAACTTATGTACAAGATAATTTATAAAAAAAATTCTCATATTAATTTTTAAAATCTAATTTTTAATTTATTTATAAATTAATTTTAACTTATGGAGAAACTTATTTAATTTTTTCTTCCTATTTTCTTCTCTTATAAATGTTTATGAAAAAATTTATCCACATAAACTTTTGTTAAGATTAATAAAATTATAGTTTTCTATGTTCATTCCTTAATATTGAAATGGTTAGTGTTTTTAAAATGGTATATTTTTCAAACAAGAGATAATTATTTAGTTCTCTCTTGATACCATTGAGTTAAATAATTTTTCGTACCTGACTTAAAACCTTTTAATTAGGGAGATATTTATTAATAAGTTAAGAAAAGTAAATCACATAATAAATTAAACAACATATTCAACTCAAGAAATTAATGCATTAAGTTTAGAAGTTCATATAATTACTCATTCATATTCAGCATATGACTTCTCTCACACTTAATACCCACCAATCTTCCTCTTTCCATTCATCTAATATGTTCTCTCTTTAGTAGAAATATTTTATATGGTAGTATTCAATGACGACATTAGTATTATAGAAGAGTTTCAAGAGAAACTCATTTCATATTCTCAATACTTTTTATATAGATGTATTTGTGGACTATCGTCATCTTTACGAGACATATCGATCATTTGACTTTTATATTACTATAAAAACTATTAATACAAGAAACTCTACGTAAATGATTTTGGTACCATTATTTAGTAGCAAAGAGAGACAAAAATTAATAACAAACAAATATTATTTATTAAAGGACTAACAATAAACTATATATATACACAAATTAGACATTATATCTAATTTAAAATCTTAAGGTGTTTAATACATGAATCTTTATTACTTATGTATATTGCGACTCATTCCCATACAATATAAGGTTTTCCCTACGCTTGATGTTCTAAAATAATTTTTTATTTTGAATAAAAAACTTATGCACATACATCCAATATGTGCTGAACAAATTAATTTTCATTTGTTGTGCTTATGCACAAAGAATACCAATGACTTTACTTTCTTAATTAGTATTTTGTTTCAATCTTCTATATTATCCTTTCCTTCATTTTCAAGATAGTTATACTACTCAATTTAATTTATTTTTGAGTTGGATAAATTATCAATGCGAAAAAAAAAGCTTGTTTGTCTTTTGTCATGTGATTAGTAGATGAATAAAAATATTAATTGCATATTTTGAACTGTAAAAAATAATTTTAAAATATTAGATTATGCAATATGCAAGATTTCCTTTCAACTCTTAGTGTCGTAAGTAGATATTCGGTCAAGAAATAACTTTCCCGTAATCGTCTCATATAATAATTTTCTAGTGCCTCTCTATTTTTAAAAAATTAAAAATAAAATAAAAGGGAAATAATAGAAAGCAAATAATAACGAATAATTTACAGAGTAGTTACATGAGTAAAAAAATAAAATAATGTAAAAGAAATAATAATTTATAGAAATGGTTATAAAGATAATATAACCAAAACTCCATATTTCTTCCTTATTTATAAATTAACTATAATATAATTACCTATCAGTTCCTTAATTTCGTCACCTTGATTACAATGAATGGGGCATTTGGCAAGTAAATTAACATCAGAAATTATTGTTAGAATTTTAGTTTGGTCAAGAGCGCGCATACCATGTACGGTTTTTCAGACGAGGACAATTTTAACCATCTACCCTTTGTTTGTCTGTATTCGTGTTGTGTACAGTATACGTATATGAAGAATAAGTTTGTGCATGATTCCAAGTCAAATTAAGTTAACCTACACTCTGTTGACTTCAATATGCTACGCAAGAATTACATGAAGTGTCTTGTACGCCATCGCATATATATGGTAAGTGAAATTTTCTACCGTCAAATACTAGGATATTTAAAGTTTTCGGCACAACAATTAAAAATAAGAAAATTTACTAATGCATTAGAATATCTTATATATCTATTTATATTTTTTCCAAATAATTGTCAAATCTTTACTTCACTATACGATTTACATCCTATATATTTTAAATTCTATTACTTAAACATAAAAAGACTAATACCTAATATTATGTATAATTTTGTTATCTCTCATTTATTTATTTTATCTATTTTATATACAGGCATAATATGCCTCAAATAAAAAGAGAGAACCTTTTATTGTCCCACTTTGATGATAACCAAATATTTTTCATATACATCTCTGTCTAAATTCTTATACGCTCTTAAAAAAATTTCTAGCTCTGTCTGAAATATTACATCTTAATTGTAACAAAAATAAAATTACATTGTGCTTAATGTATGGGTCCCATAAAAACATTCACGACCGTTAAGTTGCAGAAGACTTTCCCGTGTGTATAAGAATTTTCAATACAGAAGAATGTAGATTTCAAATTATAGGAAGAGGAATATTACGCATGGAAACCAAAAAATAAAAACAATAATCTTTTGCTAGATGCCTCACATAACAATATAATATACAGGCCTCTGATAGCGAAAAAAAAGCATCCCCATATGATAAACTGGATATTCATGTCCGTCAGTAACTTAGATCAATTTTTTTAAAGTAATTCTATCTATATAGGGACGAAATTCGTTGATACCAGGTATAAATCTACGGACTTACATTAAATCTCACTCGTTGAATTTGAATCCATTAATCCTAAAAAAATTGAAGAAATTAAGGAAAATAATTTAATTTAATTTTTAATTTTTTAAATAAAATAATTTTAGCCGTGAGATGGATTCAATTTAATGAGTGAGATTTAGGTTCTAGCTAAATTTCTTCCTAAACACTTGTAAAAAGAAATAGCTAAATTTCTTCCTAAACACTTGTAAAAAGAAATAGCTAAATTTCTTCCTAAACACTTGTAAAAAGAAAAAAATAAGAAGAAAAAATAAAATAAATTTTTTTATAAATTAAAGTTAGTTCATATATAAATTAATTTGTTAATTTGTAGAAGCTTTTTTATATTAACTTATCAAAAAATTAATTTTTAACTTATGCATAAGTTAATTTTAGTTTATAAATAAGTTTATTTCATTTTTTTCTTTTTATTTTCTCTTCCTATAAATATTTATGAAAAAATTCATCCAAATACACTCTTATACTCACCTCTAGTGTTAACAAACTTTGTCTTTTATATATATATATATAACACATCAATTTTTCTCTTGCGAAAATATATAATTTTATTATAAACATATACTAATACTTCAAATTTATATAGTTGCATGACATACATCACCTCTGCTGTACATTAACTACTATGATGAGAGTTTTTTTTTTTTTAAATATATTTTTTTGTTGTCTTTTAAATTTAGGTTAATTTTATTTATTGTTTCTCAAATTTAAAATTATTTTTTTAGTCCTTACATTTTTAAAAATAGTTAGTTTTAGTTTATCGACTTACATAATGAACAAAACATAAGTTATTATTTACCACATGTATAATAAAAAATTGAAGAATATTAGAAGAAAAATCTTAAGATTAATAACTTTTTTGATTTTTAATTATACATGTGACAAATAATGATTTATACTCCATTTTTTTATAAGACAGAAGATTAAAATAAGTTTTTTTTTAAATATGAGACTAAAAAAATAATTTTAAATTTGAGAGATAAAAAAAAAATGACTCAAATTTGACAAATAAAAAACGTATTTAAGTTTTTTTTTATCTTTTTAATATTTGTAGTTAGAATTACGATATGTGTACTGTACTTTTCATCCTTCTATCTCTGAAGGTAATAACATCTCAAACTACATTCGTGCTTCAAATGAATTTTACTTTTTCATATACATAAATTTTTATATCAAATTCAAGACCGCATATTTAAGGGTTTTATATTTCAGCCAAATTTTGCAATTGTTGAGATTGATAAGTCATTCATTCTTGGTCTTAATTTGCAGGAAGGATGGATGGGTCAGAAATTTTGTTTTCAGATCCGTGTTTCAATCCTGTAGGGTGATCATATGGTCAAGATGTAAAGTCTGATTTAGTCTATCAAAAGATTGTATAGTTGGACCGTTGCAGTATCTACAATATTAATAAATTCCTTTGCTTATTATTAAAAAAATGTCCCTACTATGCCACACCTTCAATTTGGCTTGATGTAAATGAGTGTTCACACTATTTGGAGGTTATATACTTACACGAAAGATGAGAGATAAAGAGAGGTGTGAACTGTGAAGTGATAATTAAAGAAAATGTCAATGCCTTACAATAATTTTTTAAATTATCTTAGCTATTGGCCAAGGTTTGAACCGAATAATCAATATGATTCCACAACTGATTGAGATGCACACACTAGTCAGCTGGTTTATTGTCATGATTTCAGATCTTGCTATGCATGGCTTCGCAAGACCACGTTCTATTGCTTCTTGGAATCGAGACCAAGTAATTATCTTCATCAGTTGCTTCTGCTGCAACGACACCTTAAACTAGTATTTCAAGCAAAGGTTTGAGTGTGCCCTTTACCTAGTTTACACATCATACAATTTAAGAATCTGTGACGCACATTCATAGTTGGATTGATGGTATCTAATCCAATTTAACATAAAATAAGATGTCGATAAAAAAATTGAAAAAAATAATAATTTTTTTAATGAAAATAAATTATTTTTTAAAATTATTTTAGACTATTTTCTTAGTTAATTGATTAAATTAAATTTAAAATGAAGTTTATAAAATCGAATCATTCTAAAACGAATTAATATTTTTAATACAAATAAATTATTATGTGTTTCATATATATATATTGCGACCCTAAAATAAGTCCTTTTTAGGGAAAGGAATTCAAAGACTGAAGTCGTCATCGACCTTGAATGTTAAGAAACTTATGAATAGATAAGACCAATCTGGAAATCAAAGTTTGGGTTCTGGAGTCAGTTACGTGTATGGATCACCAATATCCCATCATGTCTATCCAATGATAGTTACCCTAACTAGATGTATGAAATGTGACATGACTCGTACCATTCAGTTTTTTACCTTTCTAAAAATGGAGGATATCTATAGGGAATGGATAAAAGACTTTTGGGTTTTTTGGATAAACTTGACAAGAGTTGTCTCTTGTTCTTACGTATCTCCTACTGTAATGGAGAAGTCAAAGTTTACATAGTTTTAAGGCTTTGAAGTTGGATGCTGGGAGGAGTTGAGACTGTCTCAGCCAAGTAAAGGTGCCGACTAAGTGTCGACTGGATTAATGTGCCGAATGACACTTGGTGAGTGTGCATAATTTGAAAGTGTACGATGTTTGAGCTAGAATGAAGAGCATCTACTCTTGGTCAATCTCGGTTTCAGTTACATGGAAGACCAATTCGGAATCAGCTTGTAGACTGTAGTATACTTTTGGGCTATTTAATAGGGAAATGTGTTTGCTTGGAGGCTGAATATAACTTAGACTTATATGCGTAGTGAGGATCCTGATGACTTTACCTGGTATCCAGAGATTGTTGTTCTTCTAAAAGATAGACGAGCACCTTCTTTCCTTCCTTCCTCAGCGTCTTTCTTATGGAAGCTCTTTTCTGCTTTTACTCTCTTACTACTTGCTCCAATGCTTTCTAAGGATTCTTAGGATTATAATTTTTGACGACTCTTGAGATAAGAATTTTCGACCTCCCTCTCAATAGGAAATCCTCCCCCCTTTTTCTTTCAAGCTTGGGATCTTTTATAGGCTCATTCACCATTATTAGGATCTTCAGGGAGATCCTCCACCATTAATGTGGTGGCTCTTCTCCATGTCCATTTAATGTCGCGTTGCCCTTTTAGAAATAAATTTCATTATTATTATTATTATTAATTTTATTTTAATTATTAATTGCTGCAGGAAATTATTTTATTAAATAATTGCATTTTGAAACTGAAATGTTATTATTATTATTATTATTATCCTTAATGATGGCAGAAAATTAATTTAATACTTAAATATTTACATTTAATTTTATTTTAACAGAGGAGTTAATGATTTTATAAACTGATGAGACATTAATCTAAATTAGTTTCATTTATTAATTTAATTAATTGAATTAATAAGGCAGACGGGCGAGTCAGGGTTGACCCGACCCAGTTAGAACATTAGACAAGGAAGGTAATCAGTCTACCCTCAATTTGTGTTTTGCTCGTCAGACGGCCAGACCTAGAGGAGAGAGAATACAGATCTACAGGGAGGAGGAGCTAGGGTGTTCAGATCGTCTCAGAGCTGCATCAGATCATCACTGTTCTTCGCATCTAAGGTACGAAGGAGATGGATTGGTCATATGTGAATGCGGGAGTGTACGGGTAGTGAGAGTAATCCCTAATTCTCTCTAGGATCTAAATTCTTAAATTTGTTTGGTTATTATGTTCTAAAAACACTTTAATCGGTAGAAAAGATTCGTCAATGTGTTTTGTGATTTTGGTTGATTTAATTGATAATTTAATCGGTTGCATCTTGTGAAAGGTATTAGTTTATAATATATATGAAGTAGATATAATTATTAAAGTATGAAAATATGTGATTATTCGGTATGTATTGTTGTCTATCATGCGGTTATGAATTGTATTAGCTATGTGTTCTTATAAATGATTTATGATAATGATGACTAAATTGATATGATTTTGGTATGATTATGGACTGTGTGAATAATATATAATGTGGATGAGAATACATTGAGCATAGACATGAGATGCATGAGAAGTCAGACGTGGCTATAATACCCTGGCCATATGTGGTGTTTAGCAGGGGACCTTAGTCAAAAGTGGTGTTTAACATGGTGGACTAATGGTGGTGGACATTCATATGCATGGGTCATAGGTGGTGTTTAACCATGCTACATGCTGGCCGTAGGTGGTGTTTAACGGTTGCGTGGAATGTTTTCACACGAGCCATAGGTGGTGTTTAACTGTGAGACACACTAGCCATAAATGGTGTTTAACAGTGTGACCATCATTAGCGATAACTAAAGGAATTGAGAAGGTTCGCCCATGGTGTGGAGTTCCGAATCGAGACTCTTAGGTGTGGTGATTGGCATATGTGTTGTGTGAGCATGTGCATGTTGTAAACACGAGCATGTTGTAAACATGAATGGAATGTGATTGATCATGAATGTGATGAAACTTGTGATTGATATATGAGTATTTGTGAGATGTTAGTAATTGAGTATGGTAATAGATGAAATTTGGGGTACTATCTACGTTCGTTTATATATGATTGAATGTTATTTGTCACCGTACTCTCTTATGATCTTCTTTTAGGTAATGTTGAGGGAACTCATGGTGCCGAGTTTTGAAGGGGCGGGGTCTTGCTCTGATTAGTGTGATATCGGGGCTTTGCAATTTAGAATAGTTGTCCTATGTTTTTTGTTGTTTGAAGAGCTTATTCTGAAGACCATGTGAACTTTTTATCCTTAATACTAATTGTGTTTCTTTGATTTTAACTATTACTTTGTCTTCCTTTTTATTTACATTATTATTTTAATCTAAGTATTCAGGGTAGAAGGGTGTGTTCTGCCAACCCACACTTCCCCAACTTGCCTTTTTATCCTTTTCTCTTTTCAAGGGGAACAATTAGTTATCCTCTTCTTGTCCCTTTCCTTTTCAGAGTCAGATGAAAACGGGTATCCACAATATATATTTATTTTATGTTTCATTGATTTTTCTATTATACTTTTTATATATGCAAACGACGTAATAAAATTATATATACTTTATTTTTTTATTTTGAATATATATATATATATATATATATATATATATATATATATTTAAGAAAATGAATTATATTATAGGATAATTAATAAATTAATTTAACATGTTTCTTTTTTATTTTTTATTTTTAAATAAATTTTTAGTATATCTCCACTTAAAAATAATATTCAAAATTTGAGTAAAATATTTTTAATAATAAAAAATTACAATGTTAGTAAAAATGCATCATAAAAACCAAATCATTCAATCTAATCTAATATTTTTAAGAAAATCATCCAAATCGAATCGCAGTGCACAATATTTTAGTCTATATTAGGCTTTGATCAAATGACTTTAGCTCAAAACTGATCCAAAAAATGATATGAACATTCCTTTTACTTTACACACCATAAGAATAACATTGAATTTTTGGGCCAGTGTTCTTTAGGGAGTCACATGCTATACGTCAAAATTCTCATGGTAAACTTTTTTAAAACAAAAATTTAAGTGGCATCACTATACCAAATTAAAATTTATTTTAGCCACAATTATTTTGTATATTGACAGAAAATGCATGCCATTAAATTTTTTACTAGCAATTATTAGTCGCAATTTTAGTAATTTCCCACTAATAATTGCTGCTATATGTTAGGTACTAAAAGTGATACTCATTTGAATAAACTTTCCCATGTATTTATCACCCGTTAATGATTGCAGATAAAAGTTTTTTTTGAGAATGTTTTTTATTCAAACAGTTATTATTGTTGGGATATATAATAAAAAAAATAGGTAATGCAAGTATAGTAGAAAAGTTTTACATAATCATTCAATCATAATTTATTATTTATGATAAATTTATTAATTTTTATAATAAATATTTTAATAATCATATAAATAATAATTTATTACTCAACAGGTAAAATTGTTTTATAATATTAATGCATGATGATTAAATTCTATTTATTATAACTTTTTGAAACTCATGGAGGGGAGATAGTGAAGGTTGATGATATAACAAAATATTCAATTATAATAGTATGTTAAAAAAATCATGTAAATTATTTATGGCTAGTTTTTGGGAATTACTAAAGGAAATTTTAGCTTCATTTTTATTTTTTGTATTTCATTGTACACTCTCAATATTTTACATTTTGAGAGATAATTCCATGATTACTTAGTTACGATTGAGAAATTTAGTGTCAAATAAAACTGAAATTGATTACTACAATTTTGGTGATTATAGGAATAAAACATTGTAATTGTTAGTTCTTTCTAATTTTTGCTCTCATTACTAATAAATCAAATTAAATATCATCTAAGGGATTAGAAATCATAATTTAGATAAAGGGATTTTGAATCAATGATTGATAATAATCTACTTTCATAAATTTAAACTATAATTTAATGTTATTATAGCTTGTATATTATATTTATTCAATTGCATACGGAAACAAAGGAGATTATTGTCATAACCTCTTTTCAAATCTTGAATTTTAATAAAAGTTGCTGAAGTTGTTTTTTTTTTTCCTTCTAATATTAGTTTTAATTACTACATATTTATCCTAATTGATTCGCATTTCTCAAATAACTTGTTTTGGTATAGTTTGAATTGTATCAACGATCTCATAATTTTACTTTGCACTTTATTACATGGCACACGATGAATGCACATGAGACGTTCGAAGCATTATTTCACTATTTTCTACCTCCTATAAACCTTCTTCAAAGATAAAAGTAAAAGAAGAACAAATACAACCAAATCAGCGAATTATACTTTGAGGATTTTGACTCAATCTAACATATATAAACTTAAGAATGGGAAAGCTAAAAGTTAAGAACAATTCTAATAATTAATGTAAAAAGAAAAATCGATGTTGACCGATTGCTAAATAAGTTTAATTAATCAACGTAACACAACATGCAAACCGTTGTGTTTTTTAGGTAAGACTAGAAAATAAACGGTCGTGTTTTGAAAGTCCAACTCGAAAGTTCAGAAGTTCAAAGTGATATTTTAAGCCGCCCCATAGCATGAAGGTCTTGGTAAATCCATGTAGTAGTAACTTGCGTATACCTTGACCTTGATGGGATTGGTAAGAGTTAGGACTATATGTGCCAAATTGACTTGACCAAGCTAGCCATGCATGTCCACATGCAATTCTTTCACACAATTGACTTAATTTAAAATTCTATCTATATCACGTTATAGTTCATACTACATTATCATACTAATTACTGATGTGGCATGATCTCATCCTATTAAATATTTTAGGAGTTGACTTCACTTGCATGGTGGTTGATATGGATCCCATCAGTAAAAAGTCAGTCCCTTCTGTTTAATAAAAAAAGATTAAACATCCACGCAAGGCAAAGATCCTTCATTTAGCTAGATTTGCATCCAAAAAAGAAAGTTTAATTTTTATGCTTACAAATCAATTTAGATATGTTTTTCAAAGTAATTATTTAAAAAATCAATACTTGTATAATATATATATAACCATCTATAAAAAAATCAATACTTTTACATTATCAATATATTTTGATTAAAATTCACAATAGTACATTGACTTTGCAACGCACGGGCATAAATATTTATAATTTAATATATTTCTTTAATATAGTTGTATTAATTGAATTAAATTACAATTATGAGAACATTAGTTCATATTACAAAAGATTTACACTAATAGTACTAACAAAATGCTAAAATGTGTGATTTTTTTATAACTAATTAATAGTGAAAAGAAAAAAATACTTTAAAAAATATGAAAAGAAAAAACAAAAATATTGTTGCATTTTATTAGTTGTGTTTTACTATTATAATTTTATTTTTTTTCTCTTCTGTCTTAATTTGTTATTCAACGTTTATATAACTTTCGTATAATAATACCATACCAAATAGCACCGAGATATTTAAAGAAAAAGAGGGCGCAGTCTTTTTAAACTGATTCTTTATAAATCACCATCATGGACTTTAATTAGTATACTATGTTTAACAACCATTGAATAGTGACATGGAGAAATTCAAAGCTTTTCATTGTTATGAGATATCAACTGTTCATTAAATTATTTTTTAAAATATGGTTGTAAATATTATTTTAATTTATTTTCATAAAAAAATGTATTTCAATTAGCTAGCCTGCTGGTGGTGCTTGTCCCTGAAAATGTAGGAACAGGGTAATTGATTGAAGCAACTTATTTACAAGAATGTAATATTTACTTCTTTTTTAATTAAAAGATAATTTATATATTTATATAATTCCTTAGTACGAAAATTTGTACAATAAAAAAAACGAAAAGAATAGAAAAAAAAAAGTGATAAAATACTTGATATGAATAGAGAGAAAAAAAAAAGTGATATTATAAAAAAAATTATATAAATAATATAACTTTAAAAGAAAAAAAATTGCCAACCCCCAGGAATGGAAAATGAAGGATTGATTTTCTGGAAGTTCAGCTAATTAAATTTGACTGGAGGCAACTTGCCACTTTCCTTGTCTTATACAAGAAAATATGAACGAGAGATACAGATCGGATAATTAAGAAAAAAAATCCAATGATTAAAAACAAAAATTCCATTTAAATTGGAGCGAAACCATCTTTTGGGCCTTCTATTTGAAAGCCTTCTATTTCAATTTTCAATACAGTAACCCTTTTGACAGCCCACTTTTTAAACTTTTCAGCCAATAAACTGTGATGGACACCGTTTTCTTTTGAAGCGTACCGATGAAAATAGTGTTTTTTTTTTTAAACTACCTATATCTTTCAAATTTTCTATTTATTAAATTTAAATTTAAAAAATAGATTAATTGAGCAAGAAAAAAAAATCAACAATATGTAATAATAGTCTAATAATTTCTGAGGCAACCATTCCAATTTAATCTATAAATTCGGCAAATTGCTCATTAACAAAAAAATAAATAAATACATAAAAAGAATCTGAATAGTAAAAAAAGGAATTATAAAAAAGAAAAAAAAATAAGACTTGTAATTTCGGAGACAAAAATTCATTCGGATAAAATACATAAAAGAATAGAATTAGATTTTTTTTTCAGATATTATAAAGAAGAAGAAATATTTAGTTAACTTGTAAATCTCGTTTAAATAAAAATCATGAAAATATATATATAGATATCTTTCTATAGATAATTTGTATTTCTTAATTTTTTTTTAACTATTGACTAAATTGAAACAATCTCGATTTTATTAATAGGAATGTATATATGACAAAAAAAAACATTATAACAAAAAAGGTTAGGCAGGTGTTTAGTTGAGTTTGAACTTAACTTAATTTTATAAAATTGATCTGTAAAGTGAGAATTAACTCCACTAATAACTTCAAACTTTGTACATTTGAATCTTGATTCACTATATTACGAGAAATTGATTATTCCACTTAGATTCAATCCCTTTTTTTTATAAATATAGTATGATTTTTCAACAACAAAAAAATATAAATATATTATTGATGGATCTAATTTAGTTGATTGAATATGATACAAATCTTTATAAATCCCTTAATACCTATTCGATTCTAACAAATTAAAAAAATATTTTTGAGAGGAATTGAATCAAATATCAACCTACTAGAACAATAAATTAGTAATAATATATATTTTTTTGTTACTATTGATTTATATAATCATAAAAGTTATTTTTATCTAATTCGACCTCTTACTTATATATTTTATTAAGGTTTATCGTTAATTAACATAATACTTAAGTTTTTTCTAATAAATTCTCATGCTCAATATTATTGAGCTTGGTGTATTAATAATAAAATTAATGATAAATATAAAATAGACTTTAATATAATTTAAAATATGAGTTTTATATAATTTAATCTAAATAAGCTGCCGTCTCTGTATTCTTCTACTGTTTTTATTTAACTT
Organism: Mucuna pruriens; assembly: GCA_025330945.1. Classification (NCBI taxonomy): domain Eukaryota; kingdom Viridiplantae; phylum Streptophyta; class Magnoliopsida; order Fabales; family Fabaceae; genus Mucuna; species Mucuna pruriens. Next base: position 6,769,192 of record JAENHJ010000528.1, read on the forward strand.
TTTTGAAAGGAGGGTATGAATAGTCATGACCACATAACAGTGTGCTATTATCGCATAGGATAGGATTTTCCACTGATTCCTCGTATAGTTCGGCTAGCTAAATGATTCTTCACTCCGTAATAAATATATTTATCATTACTAGGGGCAATTCACCCTGTGTAATGATAACTATATTTATTTGAGATATGTTCAGTAGCTTATAAATAATTAATATGTAACAGGGTGTGCATTCTTGAATATAATTTCAATAATTTAAATGAACTTTTTTTAAGAAACAAAGTAACAGTAACATTGATAGTTCGCATTTTGTTAGAAACACGAAATTTAATTGCATATGTCTGGTGCCTTAAATTCTTTAATTAGTTTTTCAAAATCATTTGAAGGCATGGATGTTCTTTATCTTTAGCTGTTCTCTGAATGAGAAAGTGTAAGTGCTACCCTACTTTATTGCCAACCTGTGCTCTTTTGTTCTTCTCTGTTCATTAATTATTCATTGTGATTTTTCTCTCCTAATATAGACTGTAGACTATATTAGACTATTAGAGTCAAACTTTGGGCTTTTATTACCTATAGTGTATACAGGAACAAAACTAACCAAACACATATTCATTGTCATAATAAAATATTCTAATTAGATAATTGATGAATATATGATAACTAAAACTGCAAAACTTTTTACTTTAAAAAATAAAAAATTAACTCCCATGTGTAATCAAGAATTAATGTATGATATAAAATCAATGTTTGAGGAATACCCACTACCCATAAGATAAAATCATGATTTTTTTAAGTGAAGATTAGTCTTATGTAGATATTTCATACTTATCTCACTTTGATACAAAAATAAACTCTATTTTTTTTATTTAAAATGTAATTCAGATAAAATGTATGTAATTTATACGGTACCTCGTAACTTATACTATAAAGTAAACATACAAATTATTGTCTTAGCATGCTCTAAAATTCATACTCGAGACTATCTAGTTCATTGTATAATAATTAAGTATTAGGGCCATGGTAAAATGTTTTAATTGGGCAATTGAGATGAATATTTAATAATTAATGCAAAAATTTTTATTTTAAAAATAAAAAGAATTGAGTCATACATGCTATTGGGAATCAACATCTAATAAAAGAGAGAGATTAAAACTTTATCAGATTGCAGGAGCAATATTGATGTACAGCAAATACAGTGGAAGAGATTAATGATTTTGAAAAATAAAAGAGACGACGCGCAATTACAACGCAGTCATGCAAACATAATTTTCAATTCCAATATAACTTTTTCCTTAAAACACGTTTATATAATTTAAAATTATATAAGGTACGTGTGAATATAAAATTACGTAAATACTACGGATTTATCAATATTATATATAAATATATTTTAAATATCTATATACATATCTAATAACATATATTTTTGTATAATTAAAAAGTATTTGATAAATATATTTAAAAATCAAAATAATATAAAATCTTATAAATTATAAACCTAACACTAGTACAAGGTATGAGTTATTCCACTAGTTCATATACAAAGGATAAAAAGGAAGTGGTGTGCATGAAGGTTAAACTTGCAGGTTAGACAGATAAAATTAAAAAGGATCGACAATTAAATCAGCAACATATTACAAAATTTTCTACTTTTACGAATTAAACAAATTGTAGATAGATCCGACCATATGGCCAACTACCACCCTAATATTCCCGTTTATCCAATTCCAGAGAGATTGATATTTGCAACAAAAAAAGAATTGGTTTTGCTATAATGAGGTCAACTATTATTGAATAAAATGAGTTAAACTCAATCATTCAATGTATGGACCCATTGAGTTAAAAAGAAATGAGTTGAGTTAAGTTGATTTATAAGTTAAACTTTTTTTTTTGAACATAATATTTTATGAATTATTAAGAATTTATTAAGAATTTATTATATGAGTTAGATATATGAATGTTTTGATGAAAATTTGGGTAAAAAAATTTGTTGTTAATATCATAGTAATTTTCATGATTTTATACTTGAATTTTCATGTATCATTATCAATTCATATGTATGGGTAGAATTTTTTTTTTTACTATCATAGTAATTTTTATGATCTTATACTTAAATTTTCAAGGTATCATTATCAATTCACATGTAGAGATCAATTCACATGTAGAGGGGTAGCACTTGTCTATGTTTAATTCATGATAATAAGTGATATATATATATATATATATAAATACTATATTTATTTAATTCATAATAATATATTTTTAAGAAAATTTAATAAAATAATATTTTAATAATTGTAACAATATGTTTATGTTTATGTATATGTATGAAATATTTATATTTTTTATTTATTTGATATAGATAAACTTAAGAATCACTTATTTTTTATTTTTTTATTTTAATATTTTAAAAAATTGACAACCCAACTCAATTGGTAACTCACTAAAAATGATTAGGTTGAGATTTTTTAACCTTTTTCTTAAAATGAATCTAATTTAACCAAACCAACTTTTTAACAGATTGAGAAGAAATAAAAGTGGGTTAACTCCTTTTTGTCATCCCTATCAAATAAACAAGCGTTTTTTATTAAAAAAAATATACATGCGTTTACTTCTCATAGTTAAATTTTATTCTACACTAAATCTTGAAATTTTGTTCAAATTGACGGTGGCTAGCATACTATGAGGGTGGCTACATTGGCCGTTTTTTATAAAATATTTTCTATAATATGCGTTGCCTTTTCTGCGGCACATAGAAAAGCGAAAAAGAACAATCGTCAATTTAACACCAAATCAGGTGAAAGTATCTTACTGTGTTATTTTGGCATCAAATTATATTCCTCTCTTCTGGAAGTTCAATCAAAGTACACCACTGACGTATGTCACTAACTTGAGCATGAACTATATCCCCTTCTTTCTGTTTTTCCTTTACAATATGGAATTCCTCTGTTGTGGAAAATGGAAATAAAAAATATGCTTAGCTCAGATAAGCTGGTAACTTTTACAAGTAATTGGCGTCTTTTCTCCCTCGTATACCTTTCTTTACCAACTAATGGTGTGTTCGGAGAAGATATGGTTCTTTTAAATTAATACTTGATACATATTCATGGTTTATTGTAGTTCTTAAAACTGGTCTCAGCTGACAGATACCTTGGGTTTACCCCCCAAAAATTCATATATATATGTATATGTAATATGAATGGTACATTTAATTTTCCCATCGACAGATTATTTATTTTATCCTGTAAATTGAGATTTACTCATGGTATTACTGTTTTTTCCTTTTTGAAAAGCTATTTTAGAAAATTAGGAAAAAAACAATTCTCTCTCTAATGCACTCAAATATTATTGGTTGGCTTAATGCACTATGGATTTCATTCATTTGTTTTTGGATTGATGAGGTATTGATTTGTGATTAAACCCACTTATTTTTTCGCTAATCACGGGGAGTCTTTCTTAACCCCCCAAATTAAGTACTTGAAACTGGTCTCAAAATACTCATCAAGGAGTAAATCCTCTTGTCAAGGAATGCATAAATGGAGAGTGGAGTATATCTAAAAGGGAGCTAAGAATGATGCCGCTGTTGTCATAAAGAGTATAAATCACTAAGATATATAGGAAAAAGAGGAAAAGGAAGAAAGCGAAAGCCTAACCTAACATTTGAACGCAACTAATTAAACTTTTTTAAAGTTGATATTTTCCTTTCCCTGTAAAGGAGAACGTAACTGCCCAAATTAACAATAAAATATTCCATGACGCGTGGTCGAAGCTGTTCCTTTTATGCGTTTTGCCCATCCCTTCTCTTTATTCGGTGCACATGCTAGAAAGGAAACAGCAGTTAGTTTCTTTGGTTGCTATTCTTGTCTTCTCCTTAGGTCTTTTCTTTTAATACTACTTGCAAGTGTCAAAAATATAAAGGGAAATAGATGAAACTTTTACTTCAAGCAAACAACAATAAGGAAAATTTCCGCTCATTATTTTGTTCTATGTTTGATGACTCATTAACTATTATTTACAAGTTATTATCAAATTAATTGGTGCTATATCAGTAGGCAATTGATGGTGTAAAAAAGTTATAGAGCAATAAGTGTGCAAGGAATATTATTCTGTAAATAAGGTTTTAAAAAGCCCCCTACAATGTCAACTGAACGAATTAGAGTATATATTCTTCTACTTACAACGTACCCCACCTTAACCTGCTTGAATTCCTCAATGGAGTTTCTTCCTGCAAACTTCAAAAATCAGGGAATGTTAATCTGATGCAAACTAGATATCATGGTGGACGAATTTTGTTATCCCTAGTTCGACCTCCCTCAAAGGCCTTGTGATAACGGTGCTATCCCTTCTGAAATAGAGCAAGGGACCCCTCTCTTTCTGAACAACCTTTTTTTATTGTGGTAATAAATAACGATTTTAAATTACGATCACTGTCATGATTATGTGGTTGTGGTATAGTGTAACTCAATTGGAGCCACATCACAGTATACAATCTGCGAATCTTTGTGAACCAGGTATTCTGATTCCTGAAAGTAATGAGGCTATGCTCTTCCTGACGAGGAGTGTTAGAATCCTCCATCCATGCTCTAGTCAGTATAATAAGAGAAACATTTATTTGAAAAACTAAGAGGAGAAAATAAGAAAAAAACAAAATAATTTTTTTATAATTTAAAATTAATTTAGATATAAATTCAAAATAATTTTTTTTAGAACACATGAGAGAATTTTTACAAATTTGTTTATGTATAATTAAGCTAATTTTTATGAAGAAATTTATTTTATTTTTTTATTTTTTCTTCTTATAAATATTTATGAAAAAATTTATCCAAATAAACTCATAACATCTGATTACATGTGGAAGTACTTGTCGTCTAGGGTAATTATTTAGATTCATTATAAACAATTCATTAAGACCTATGATTTTTTTTTCTATTTCCTCTTTTTATCACATTATACCATTTACTATACATGCACTTTTTTTCCTCTCTAAGTGTCAACTAGTATTAACATGTGGTGTCGATGCATTATCTTTTATAATAATTAAGAAAATTAATTAAATATTATTTAATTGTATCAATCTCATTTAAAAAATATTTTTTCTAAATTATTATTTATTATAACTTGATATAAAAAATAAAAAATAATCATTAAAAATAAAACCTCAATTAAATGATGGGTATTTTAAAAATAATATAATTAAATAAGATGAAATCCATGATTTTTGTTGCTTATATTAAAAAACTAGAGAAAGTAAGTCATTACAATTCATAATGATATACAATTGTTGCAAGACCTGATAGGCTCAACAATAATTGTTAATATAGACACAATGTGAGTTTTTAGATCTAATTTAATCTTATAAAATTGGTTTGTGAGATGAGAATAATTTTTCATTTATATATTTTATTTAATCTATCTTGGTGGGATCTCCAACGATTATCCTCATCTCATACTAGTGCAAATGTTTGAATTGTGTAACCATATTTTTCCTACTCATAATTGTTATAAATGAGTGTTTTTTGAAAGGTAAGTTAAGCATTATAAATAGGTAATTATGTAACTCATGGGTGATGAACTGGGTAAGTATGTAGTTAGATAGTTTAGGGACAGGTTTGAATAAATTTTTTCATAAACACTTATAGGAGAGAAAAATAGGAAAAAAAACGAAATAAACTTCTTCATAAGCTAAGTTTCTACAAATTAACTTTTTTTTCTAAACATGATAGAATTTTCTATAAATTAGTTTATACATAAGTTAATTTTAACTTATGAAAAAAATTTATTTTATTTTTTCTTTTTATTTTCCTTTCCTATAATTGCTTATGGAGAATTTTACCCCAATAGACCTAGGTAATAAGAAATTGATCGCTCAAATGCTCAAATAACTAAATAAGAGAAAGATGATGAGATAATAACTATATGTTAAGCGTTATGTAGAAGTGTCATGTTGAGTAAAATAAAAAGTTTAATATAAGATTAAAACATGAGACTCTCTAAAATTTCATCTAATATATTAGTTTTTTGAATTGAACTTTTCTCTCGTATTTAAATTTTATCAATATTGATTTTTTTTTAATTGAGAATTGAATTAAAAAAATTATCTATAAATAAATTAGACTAAGATGCAATATATTGATAGTGAGTGAAATGATTAGTATAAAAAAAAGAAAAATTATTGAATTAGTATTTACTCATCAATGTTCAATATAAATAAAATAAGAAATTTAGTTAAGAGATTCTTTTTCTAAATAAACTATTTTCTTTTTTTTGTTGGAACACTCTTCTAGTACTTTAAGTGCCGTCACATACCAACTAAATCATTTTTGGAAACGGTCCACCGTGTGTTGCCAAAAAGAAAATATGTATGACGTGAGATTTATGGAAAAGTGTATATCAGATGTGGAGAGCAACGGAGGTGGCAATGGCATAAGGCATATCCTTTGGAAGATGCTAAATTTAGAACCTCCATTTCCCTCTCTTTCCTTTATTTATTTATGTTCCCTTTTTTAACAAAAAGTCACTTCACACTAGACTAGCTTGCTATAGAGAAGTCATCTCACACTTTTCATTGCCATTATATGACCATGAAGCAAATCCTATAACATCCAATCCAACATTCATTCTCGAACCCTCTCCAAACCCTAGCTGCTTCTCTGCCACCACTTCTTAGATTTGTGGCATGGAGGTGGTGGAGATGCGTAGATGGTGGGTAATGGTTGGCTATCCTCCATTTTTGTCAATGTTTCCTTTGGGTTCATGGTGGAGCAAGAATCATAAGTTGAAAGATCGCTTGGAATGAATCGTCTTTCTTAAGGGCGATTTCTCTTGAATAGGGCAACTCCATCCTTTGGCATTTTCCAATTCCTCGAACTCGCTTCACTTTATGTGAATCAAGTTCTTGAGGGAACTTTGGCAATATATATAATATATATCCCTCCTATGTACTATTGTACTCTTTGTTTTCTTGTACTTTGTGCTTCAATTCGAACTGCATTTTATATGTAGTCAATATATATGATATGACGCCGCCTACTATATAGTATGGTAGGCAACTAATAAATGTTGGTTTTTAGAGAACTCTTGGTCACACTATGTTGTTTTGCTTCTTACCTACCCGGTATAGTCTAGAATTGGACATAATGGCACAAACTACTGCAATGGGTACGTACATGGTAGTATCTTTTAAAGTTAAAACAGCTCTCCACTACCTACTGTGGTAAACGCGTTTTGCAACTTCCAAGGAAATAAGGTAAAAATAGAAGTTTCAAAAAATTTCAAGCCTACCTTATTCTTGAGTATTTGATTAATTATTACTCCAAGTCTCTAGCTTCATCTTCCCTGCTCAGCAGCATAAATTAACCTACAGATTTTATTTGCATGTTGGAACTTGCCACACGACTTGTTCTTTTCTCTCTCCCTCTCTTTTTATTTTCATTCTCCTCTGGTTCCCCTTCTCTTCAAAAAAATTAGTGTGAGATGACTTTTTTTTCCCATTTCATACTTACTAATTTTCTATTACATAGGAATCAGTAAGCACGTCCCATATTTTTTTTTAAAAATGAAATGTTTCATTTTTTTTATTTTTATAAATATTAAACTACTTTTTTAATTTAACAATAAAAATGTCCAAAATCCCCCACTCTCCTGTCATTACAAGATTTTTTTTGATTTTGTTATTAATTTTAGCTGCCATTTAAATTAGCAGCTAAATCATAGTTAATTAACTATTAATTAACTAGAATATTATTTTTCCTAACTAAATTTAAGTTATATTCATTTATATTTCTTATTACTATAAATTAGATAGAAAATAACTACAAATTTTAAAAATTTACTATAAATTAACTAAGATTATTTTCTTAACTAATTTACTATTTATTTCATGTTACCATCAATATTATAATAATTTTATAGCTAATTATTTTTACTAAAAATTAGCTACAAAATAACTATTGATTTTAAAATTTTGTAACTAATTATTTTGTAACAAATTTTAAATCTTCTAGTAATAAATATTACCTCTAATTTTGCAAGTTAGTTCCTAATTTAAGCAAATTTACCTAACAAAATTTATTTTAAAATAGAGGTCAATATTATGATTGCTCAGTCATTTAATTTATAGCATGCAATCTATATGGTTTGATAGTTTAATTTCCAAGAGCAACGTACTTACCTACTTACCGTGTTTTAGAGTTCTTGCTACAATATTTTGTTCTCATATATCAGCTAGTTACAATCATTATGCTATATATATATTTTTGGACTTATTAGGGGCGTTGTGAGTTTTCAATCTTCTGTTCCACAAGAAGCGGAGCTTTTGACTTCTGCCAATTATACATGCTATAAAAATACAACTATATGCAGTTACTGCTAAATTTATAACTAATATATCGCTGAATCAATATCTGGTATATGCACTTTTGTATAAGAGAGAGGATAACCAAAGCTACATATCGGCTACAATCTAATAGGGTTTTAGAGATAAACTGAAATCAGAAAGAATGGCCAATGTGTAGGTAACTGATATGTGCATATGCTTGGAGTTGGAGGATATAGTTCTGGTCAACCTGGAATATATAATTAATATCAACTTTAAGATAGATAAAATATAACAAATTTTTTTTACTACAATTATTTTGATTGTCATTTTTAATTTGTAGTATATGATTAGTTCCTCCGTATGTCAAATGTATTCGTAAAAAATCCTTTTGTTAATTAATTGATTTGTCAAAATAAATCAATTTTTTTGGAGGAAAATAAAGCAATTTAGTATGAACATAATATTAGTTAAGTATAAGCAATAAAATAATTCAACATATATTAAAAGAGAAAGGTTAATCACTCGTTCGTTAACATACTTTTTTAATAATTTTTTTTTATTATTAAAATTTAATAGAAATTACAAAATTTCACATGTCTCACTTCTTATTTAACTAATTTTACTTTTTATATAACTTTTAATAAATTTTAATCAATAGTACATTAAAAAGACTATTATTAATACTTAGGTGTAAAAATAGGTTAAACTGAATAGGAATTAATTTAAATAAATCTTTCTTGTTTTAAAAAATTAAGATTTGCAAACTTGTTACTTATTATAAACTTTATTTTTAAGTTTGATATAATCTATTTAAAAGTTTCACTTATTCAATTAACTTAATTTAAGACTTATTTCATATTAAAGATTTTATATAGATTTAACTTTTCACTTATGAGATAATAGGTCAATGTATTTTTTTTATGTAAAACAAATAATAATGTATATATAAAAATTAAAATTATTACTACTCTACACATGAGACAGGTGAAAAATAAACAAAATAAATTTTATAAAAGTCAAGTTAATATATTTATCTTATATAAATTTATTTTTAATGTTTAATATGGTCTTTATAATAACTTAGTTAAAAGTTTGTGTTGTAATAAAATTATGTTTCAATAAACTCAGATTTAATTAGTTGTTATGTAGTATTTTAAAAAATATAATATATAATTATTTTGGGTGACACATATTATTGTAAAAAAAGTAGAATTCAAACAATTGACTATATATTTAAGAAATTTGAGGAAATGTCACTCAAACTAATTATTTATTAATAAATAAGTATATGATTTTAATATATTATAATAAATTTTAATATAATTAATAATACCAAAAAAAATTATTTATATTTATTTAAATAATATTAAACGTATTTTTTAATGCCCTATAGTCTTATCTTTTCTAACCAATTAAGTTTTTATAAAAACACATAGGCCTTATATATTTATTTCCTAAAACAGTCTAGTTTGATCTAAACTTGACGTATAGTAAGGAATAGACCCTTGTGAAATAATATGCCCTATTTCCACACCTATTAGCACTTCACATATTAAAATACCATAGAAAAACAAAAATTTTTGTAAAATGATTATAATATAATTTACATAAGAACCTTTTACGTTATACAATAATTTATATTAATTGAGACATAGTTATTCATTTCATTTTCAATGTAATTGCCACTTTTGAAATATAGATAATGTTGAAACAAAAAGCCTAAAAGTAAACGAAATGAATACAATTTTTTTACTTAACAACGTCTGAGATAAATATTGATATCATTGCCAAGTGAAATAAGAAAATACTAATAAAGTCAATTTTCTTTTGAGTTGAGAAAATAATATAATTAAACAAAATTATGATTCTTTGAAAATCAAATATAATTTTTTTTATCTTTGTGCATGATTTTAAAATCATATTGTTTAAAATTATTTATCTCTTTCGTCATTTTCATCTTTAATTCTTTGCCTTTATGTTGAATTTCAGTAATTTTAAGAATTAATAATTAAATATAACTTTATACCATAATACAAGTTATTTATTGTAAATTTAAAATATATTTTATGTATTTAAAAAGTATTTCTTTATTACAAAATTCAATAATAATATTATTTATAAATTAAAAATTATTTATTATAAATTTTAATTATATAAAAATAAATATTTATATTATCTCTTGTACATGCTAAAATATTAGAAAGTTTTTATTGCATGTGATGTTCTTCTAATTCTAAAATATAAAATTAAGAATATTTATTCTTATGTTTATTAAAAATTTATGAAAAGAATAAAAGATATTCGAGAGTTTTTTTTATAATCTTTTAATAAACATAGAAATAAATTTTTATTTTATATTTTAGAATTAAAAGAAAATGACATGCAATCCTGTACAAGGGATATTTGCATGAGAATATAATATTCGCGTTAGAAAGTAAGAAAATATCATATTTTAATAAATGTAAATATTATGTTCTAACTATTTTTATTCTCATAATAAAAAAAGTAAAAATATGATATTTGTGTGAGGAGGAAAGAAATTATTATTTTTTTATCACATTTGTAAATTTTATTTTTCTTTATTATTTATTTTAATTATTTTGAATTTTAAAATATTCTTAAAATATTAAAATGCATTAAACATCTTTTAAATATATCCAAAAATTACATTTTAATTATAATATTCTTAGAAATATATTTTTTAAAAATATAATATAATACCATCAACCAATCGTGTTCACAAAGAATGGGGGCATGATGAAGGAATGAGGCATGGTCCCATTTAAGTTTCGCGATACAGAACCGTCCCAACCGTATTTTTGATTTCTGAAGTAAGGGGGTATTTCCGTCAATTACTCACTTCATTTTAATTTGATGAATTTATTTACGGATCTGCCATTCGCCCCTTCCTTCAAAGTTCAAACCACATCTTCTACATTATCTCTCTCTTTCTCTCTTTGTGTGCCTCACTGAGTGAGTGAAACCAGTGGACTCCTTTCTCCTCCCCCGCTCCCTTTCTCTTCCAATCCAATCAAACCAAAACCCCTATACTGATTCTCATGCTCAATTATGTCCAATTCCTCAATTCAATTCCCCTATCCATCGCCTAGGGCTCACTTCAATTTCCCGCAGATTTAGCCGTTCATGGACTTCGCCGTGAAGCTTGAATCGGAATCCGCGACCGTCCTCACGGATCAGCCTCGGAATGTTTCGGTCGTCAATGGTTACATTGTTTACACTCGAGCCAAGAGGTCTCTCGATTCCTGTAACGGTTTTCCTGAACCCGTGGAACTCAAGGCGAATGCGGAGCATGCAGTTAAAACGGAGAACGGAGAGTGTAAGGATCTGAAGAATGAGTCCTCAGAGGTGGCGCGCAAGCGGTATCGGCGATCGGAATCGAAAGCGAAGGTTGAGTGCTGTGATCAGACGGTGGCTAGTGAGTCGGAACAAGTTGCGAATGGTGGCAGTGGAATCAACGGTGCATTGGCAGTACCAAGGAGCAAGATGGAGTTGAAGATGTCGAAGAAGATTGTGGTCAACCGAAAGCCTATGACTGTCAAGGAGCTCTTTGATACAGGTTTTCTAGATGGGGTCCCGGTAGTTTACATGGGCGGTATTAAGAAGGTTCGTTTTCATGTGCTCTGCATGAATGAAGGAGTTTGTATTATGGGAAAATAATTTAATAAGAAGTTTGTTATAGTAAGATTGCAAGCGAGCTATCAATTTAGTGGAAAATATAAGCATGCATTTTAAATGGAAGGGAACCTCACTTTTCAGTAATAGATAGATTGTGACAAGTCTACCTACATGTGCTGGTATGATTGACTGATAATCATATTTCTTGAATATGTCGCCAGAAGTTTAATCGATTGTATAGAAAAAACAAAAAATATCTATTAAAAAATACTGGGCCTTAAATAGATTTGATTGTTACTCAGAAAGATTAGTGTCTACTCTTGGTCCCGATACTCTTTGCACACAAAAAAAGATACTTTTGCACAAAAAAAAGGATTGTGTTCCTATCTTATTTATTTTATTTTTTTTATAAAGAAAAGTAATTGATTAATTTGAAACTTATGGAGTGAGTAACTAGGAGAAGCGTTACAGTCAATAACCTTTTTATAGTAAGGAGGACTTGTTAGCCTTACTTAGAGTAAGGTATTTACCAATTTAGTCATACCGTTAGATAAGTGGGATTCGACAATGATATAGAGTGGTAGTTGCTAGCTCTTTGTAAGAATTTGAGCCTGGGAAATTCTTTCATTATTATCCTTCTAGGTGGTGTCCGGTGCTCTGTTTGAAAAGGGCTGGTTTAGTATATTTAATGCCCGCAATGTTTAGAGTTGATAGTTTGATATGTTATTTGTTTACTGTTTATTATTATTATTATAGGCTTCGGGATTACGAGGTGAGATTAGAGATGGGGGAATATTGTGCTCGTGCTGTCTATGCAATGGTCGCAGGGTGAGTACGATTCTGTCTTTTCATACCCATTTGTTTCTTAGGTCTCTGACTGTCCCGTCATTTATTTTTTATATGTTTCTCCTGCATATGTAGGTTATTCCACCTTCCCAATTCGAGATCCATGCTTGCAAACAGTATAGGAGAGCTGCGCAGTATATTTGTCTCGAAAATGGAAAGAGCCTCCTTGATCTGTTGAGAGCATGCAGGGGAGCTACCCTGCATACTTTGGAGGTGACAGTTCAAAATTTTGTTTGTTCTCCACCTGAAGAAAGATATTTTACTTGTAAAAAGTGCAAAGGTGAGCTTTGCTTCTGCTATTCAGAGTCATTGGTTTTTTGTTGTCCAGTTTGTCATGCAGATTGTAATTTTATTTGCAAAAATTAAGGGGAAATGCAATAGAGTTTCTTTTTTTGTTTTCATTGAGTGCTTACTATTAGTATTATTATTTTCCCCATAGGATGTTTCCCTTCGTCATTTGTGGAAAGAGTGGGGCCTATATGCCGTTCTTGTGTGGAATCAAGGAAGTCTGAAGAAAGTTCAAATAACGTAGTTGGCAAAAGAGTTAGGTACTCATTTCTTCTACTTAAGCTGTTAGTTATACTTGTGTTTGATTTGACGACCTTCATCATGACGAAATTCTAGATATAATTGATTTTTGATTGTTCAATCAGCTCTTTTTAAGCAGGCTAATACAGAAAAGTGAAACATTTTATTTTAAGTCCTTCTCATCTATCAAATTGGTTGTTTTTGTTAAGTTTTCTTTTTAAGGAGTTTCTGTCTACTGCCGTTGAGCTCTGTTAAAATTGAATTATCTTAACCAGCCGTAAGCAGTACATATATGATTCCAGCCCCCTGGTATTTGAGTTTTTATCATGTTAGTGTATGCCACTGAGCACACAACAGTTATGATTTATGAACATATATTAATTGCTTTTTATAAGAGAAGGTTCCAAGTTAAAGTTTGTAGACAATTGTAAATGTAATTACTTAATTTTTCCATTTATTTTCTTCAAGATAGAGCTAGGAATATAATCATATGAAATGACATAATGTCACAGTTTAATGAAAGTCAAGTCTAGGTTCAAAATGTTGAAAATTGAAGCCATGTGGAAGGTGCAATGACTTTCCTTTTATACTTTCTTTTATCATTTTTATAACAATATTTCAGGTTTCCTAGACCAGTGTTGCTCTCCAACCCATCCTGTACTTCTGAGCTGTCTGTCTCTTCACAAATTAAGAGACACTGGAAGAAAAGAACAAAGTTGGTATTCATATCTATTTCACATATCCCACAAATTTTTGCATGGTATTTTTCACTAACCAGTGGTCTATGTGGTTAAATGGTTTCAAACTTCATAGATTCCATGAATTGATAATGTTTCTTTGATAATTGTTATGTGGTCTTCTCTCTCTCTTTGAACTTACATGCTGCCAATTGTGTTATTAAGGTCAAAAAGGATTAGCCGTTCAAGTTCTTCCAAGAATGCTTCTGCATCTGTACTACCCCGGAAGAAAAAGTTGTTGAAGAAGAGAAAGAAGTTTGTATCTACCTTTATTTTTTTTTTGGCACTCTTGATGATGTAGTTAGGGTAATATGGTTGTGGGTGAATTGTTTACAGCCGAATAATTTTCCCCCTCCTTATTCTAATCAACTGTTATTACTTATTACTAGGTCACTGTCAGTAAAGTTGAAGTCCCCAGAAAAGACTTCAAATTCAAAGTGTTTATCTAATAAGAGTCAATGGAAGATAACTAAGAAGTTAGTTCCCTACACCCACTTCACTTATGTGTATTTGTCTGGCTGTATTGTTTTATCAGTAGTTGGTGATGATAATCATTATTTGTTAATCCAACGTCTTCTTCTCAAGGGATCAGCGGTTGCATAAGTTAGTTTTTGAGGAAAATGGATTGCCTGATGGAACTGAAGTAGCTTATTATGCACGTGGACAGGTTGTTTGTGTGTGTATTTTTTGTACAGGTTATTGTATGTCTATTATTTTGTTAACAGTCACATTTTGGTTGACAGAAATTGCTTGAAGGTTTCAAAATGGGCTCTGGAATTGTTTGTCGATGCTGCAACACTGAGGTATTGCTCCTTACAAATATTGTGTGATTCAACGATTGTAGCCATTCCTTAAGAATCTGTAAGTATAATTTTCTTTCAATGCATTAAATGTTGTGCAGATCAGCCCCTCACAGTTTGAGGTCCATGCAGGCTGGGCTTCTCGCAAGAAACCGTGAGTCTTTTCTTCCTTGGGAGTTGTTGGGAGGGTTATTAACTACTTTTTGATTATGCATATAGATTTTAATGGAAGTGCAATAATGTTTGGGCAGTTATGCATACATTTACACATCAAATGGGGTGTCTCTCCATGAGTTGGCAATATCTCTCTCAAAAGATCGAAAATACTCTGAGAAGGACAATGATGATCTATGCATTGTTTGTTGGGATGGTGGTAATCTGTTGCTTTGCGATGGATGCCCAAGAGCATTTCATAAAGGTCAGATTCAGAAATAGATTACAAAAGACATTGATGGACAAATGATCAATTTGCTACAATTCTTTGAAGAGGAATCATCTTTATCCCTCGCTATTTATCCTTTCAATTTCATTCCTCTGCATTGTTGTAACTTCTAATGACTAAGAAGTTCTTTATTGCATAGGTTGCTGATTTGATGTTTAAAGTGTTTCTATATAACTATATAGTTATTAAAATCAAATTGCCTGACTAACCAGTCAGGTAACTGGTCTGAGTAGCCTATTAGGCCAGATACACACCTAAACTGGCTATAAATTGGGTGAGCTTGAATCCATACCAGTTTTGCAAAATATTTAGTGCAAGTTCTGTGGGTAAGCATCAAACTCGAGACCTGATAATTAATTCATTAAGGTGATAGCAACTACTACACCACAGTTATATGTTAGCCCGACTCCCTGATATGTTAGTAGGCACTTATTAGTGCTCATTAAAACAAAAAATGTTATTTGGTTGACCCGTTGACCTAGTACCTTGACTAAGTCGGTGGCAAGGCTGAGTTCAAAAACACTGCCTAAGATGCTAATATGTCAGGTTCTTTGAGAAAGAAGACTTTAAGTGGACACGAAGATCAGGATTATAATTCATAGGTTACCTAAATGTAAGACAGTGATGAGACCTGCAGATCCAAGGTTGACTCTGGGCAGGAATTGGACCAGGTATTGGACCTGAGCCCAAGGAAGCCTATAGTTTGGAGAGTTTATCCTCGGTGAAAGAAAGTGGGGCCAAGGGAGAATTAGTTAGTGACGATGCAGTGGGTACTGCATTAGGGGGGGCATTCTGTTAGCATCTTGGATTTAGGGGGATGGGGGATAGTGTGGGAGAGAGGAAAAGGCATTGATGGGAATGGTATTGTGACAGTTAGGAGAGTATCTCTCTGGAGGAGCTATAGGCTATCATCACATATTTTCTTTCTTGTATGAACTCTACCAGCTCCACTTTTTTATATCCAATAATACTATCTGACTGGAACACTTCTGGGGTTTCTACCATTGGTCTGACCTGCCCGATATGTCAAGGGGGAGCCAGCTTTGCCGGAATTGTCCATGCCACTGAGTAGAGGCATTGGAAGCTAGGGTCACTAGGTTGGAGGATTCTGCCAATCAGTCATTGATAGAGTTTTGCCAATCTCTAGAATCAGAGATGGCCAAACTACTGGATTGTCCCTCTCTTGAAGAGGGGCACTGTAGTGGAGGGGGTGCATCATTTTCCAGTGGAGTATTGAATGGCGGCAAAGGAATGTGGAGCTGCCCTGTTTGTAATCCAGCACATGCCACTTCTATATCACCTCTTTCCACAAAATTAACTATGGAGAAGGAACTAGAGAAATTCTTCTTTCTGTATTTTTGCCCATACTTAATATTTTTTTCCTTGGGTAAAATACCTTGTTAATAGTTGTGTTATACAAGATTTGTTATCTTAATGCTTATGAGTTAGCATAGTCTTCTGTTGAACTTATTTTGTATATATTTGATGGATGGGATTGTTTATCTAATGGAATATGTACACTTGCCACACTTTCAAGAAAGTTCTGTATGAACTATTATATTGTTACATATCTTTCTAATAAATGGTACTAATCTTTAATTTCATATAGAAATAGCTTAAACTTTTGATTTTGATGCCTAAATTTTGTTTTCAAGATTTACTTAATGGAAGCAGCATGAACAATATTTGCTTTGTTTGGTAAATTGTGAGATAGTCATCTTCTAAGCAAACTGTTATGTTCCTATGTTTGAAAATGTACAGAATGTGCGGCTCTTTCAAGTATTCCGCATGGTGACTGGTACTGTCAGTTTTGCCAAAACATGTTCCAGAGAGAAAAGTTTGTGGCACACAATGCCAATGCTGTGGCAGCTGGAAGGGTTGAAGGAGTTGATCCTATTGAACAGATTACAAATAGATGCATTCGCATAGTCAAAGACATTGAAGCAGAGCTTAGTGGGTGTGCTTTATGCAGGTAACAAGTTCATTGTGATTAGAAGGCATTTTATGGACGCTGTCATCTAACATTCTACCTGAAATTGGCAATTGTCACAATGTGGATATGCTCTGTTGTTTAAGTTAGCAAAAACCAATATTGTATATTCATGCTTGCACTGAGCTATTCAATATAAATAGAAAATTTTGTACATGTAGGGGTGTTGATTTCAGCAGATCTGGCTTTGGTCCACGCACAATAATACTCTGCGACCAGGTATGCATTCTGGTCCTGTTTTTTTATTTTGTTGTTGCTTACAAGGCCCCTGTTACATGTAGAGTCTAGTTTCCCTTGCTTATTTGGGGGGGGATCATTGATGCAAGTATGAAGTATATATTTTTGTTTTATTGAGCCAACTTTTTGTTTGTCCCCCTCACTTTTGCTGCAGTGTGAAAAGGAATATCATGTTGGCTGTTTGAGGGATCACAAGATGGCATTTTTAAAAGTATGCAGTTCTGTTATGTCTTTATATATGGATATATTACTTTTGGCACTAACTTCTTTTTTCTGTTGAACATAATATGTCTCAAACTAATTACAGGAATTGCCGGAAGGTAATTGGCTTTGTTGCAATGATTGCACAAGAATACATTCTACTTTGGAGAACCTTTTGGTTAGGGGGGCCGACAGACTCCCTGAATCTCTCTTGGGTGTTATAAAGAAGAAGCAAGAGGAAAAAGGATTAGAACTCATCAATGATATTGATGTAAGATGGAGGCTTCTTAATGGAAAAATTGCTTCTCCTGAAACTAGACCATTGCTTTTGGAGGCTGTTTCAATCTTTCATGTAAGTATTGCTCCCTCTTCAAATTTATTTGTAGATACCCAAATCTGTCCCCCATTAAGAAAATAATAATAGAAGACAAGTAGAAAACTGAAAAATAGGAAATACAAAAAGAAAACAGAAAAGAAAAAAAAAATAAAAAGAAAACATGGAGGAGTGTCGGAGAAGCCTCCCCGCTGACCCCATCAACCATCCATCTGTGCCTTACTTGTACACCCCACCACCAACCCCACGCCTGTTCTGTCCTGCGCTCCCATTGTTCTATAGGTCAACCCAGGGACGTAAGATGCCTCGTCAACAACCCCTAATGTCATTATGACGGAGGTCATAGTAAATGGAAACCATGAGAGTAGCCTCAGGGCCTATAAAAGGGAAGAAAACGAAAGAGAAATGGGTCGAAGAAAAGAGGAGAAGATTCTGAGAAATAGAGGGAAAAATATTGAGAGATTCCTTAAGGAACCTTCGTTAGAAAGGAGAAAGAAAAGAGTTTAGCATAGAGTTCCCAAATAGCCCTAAAGGGAGAAGAAATATTGTCCAAAGTAGGGGAATCCTCATAGCAACAATAGAGCAACCAAACAGGTAAATTCTTAGGTAAACTCTTATCCTAACCCAAGTCGTATAACTTAGTTTTTAGATAATTTTAATCAACCTAACAAGTCTTCCTTTAGTTGTACACCGACACCTAGTTAGTAATAGGTTTTGTTAGAGTTTAAGCCGACTTCAAATTGACGTATACTTCCACTCGATTGGCCAACTTTAGGTATCACTCATCTAGAACTATGTAAACTTTGAATTTTTCATTACACTAGAAGATACGTACGAACGAGCAAGAGGTAACTCTTGTCGAGTTCAAAAATCCAAAAATATATCTCTCCTCTTCCATCCACAATTCCAGTTTTATCTACCTTTGAAGGGTAAAAATAATAACTTGTGCCCGTCGACACCTAGTCTGCCTCAACTACCTTCAGAATAAGTAAGCTAACCCTCCTTTAGGTATCACCCATCTAGAACTACATAAACTTGGAATTTTCTATTGCATTGGGAGATACGTAGGAGTAAGAGGTAACTCTTGGCAAGTTAAAAATCCCAAAAATATATCTCTCGTCTTACATATCTACCTTTGAAGGGTAAAAATAATAATTTAGAAGTCATAATAAATTTCACGCATCTAATTAAGGTAATCGTCTTAGGACGGACATCGTAGGATGCTAACACCTTCCCTACGTGTAATAGACTCCTGAGCCTAAAATCTGTTTTGCATACCAGCCTTATCCAATTTCAGGTTTTCTGGCATTTTCCTTAAAGACGTCGGTGGCGACTCTTGACTTTGTATTCTTTTCTCGAAAGGAACTCGGCCTCCAAAATTAAATTTTGCCGAACTTCGTCGTGGTTATGGTTGCAATAGATGGCGACTCTATTGCGATACTTAAAGAGTCAAGCCTATATAATTAGATGCATGAAATTAATGACTTCTTCTTTGTTGTTTTTGCCCTTTGTTTGTTTTATCCATTTCTTTATTTTGCATCCTGGTATTATTTGCATGTTTGTATTTACGTTATGTGCTTTGTCTAGCCTAAACCTTAGGATAGAAGACATGTGAGTATGTTGTTCTATTTTTATAGCAATGGGTGAATCTGTGGGTAGTCTTCTACACACATAGTGCTTACACAACTTACACACTCCAAGTGTGGTCCTATACTCGGACCTGAGTGCACCCTAGGGAGTGGGAGATAAGTAGTAGTATCCACTTTGGGGATGACTCCTTATTTGGCCATCACGAAAGTCTCAACTAGAGCGAGATTGTCTTGTGAATAACCACACTTGGGACGAACGTCCTATTTGTGAGATGTTGTATAGATGATATTAAGCTCCAGTGGCCTGTATCGTGAGTGATAGAGCATTCCTTTAGGAAGTACACTTAGCAAACCTTAGACCGGTTTGCCTAGACTGATGTATCTGAAACCTATATGACACATAGATAACTTCAATTTCTTGAATAGGTGACGGCCCTGAAAGCATGCCTATATTTCCCGAATTGGTCACAACATCGAAAGCCGATCCTCATTTTCTTTTTTTTTTTTTTTGCATGCATCATCACATTTAGACATTGCATAAACTGATCAAATTGTCACGGGACGGTATACGGTGATAAAACTCCAAAAGAAAGAAATGACTATTGAACTAAAGGAAAGGAAATGAGCCTCACTACCCAACAAGGCTAGAGTGCCTGAATTGAAATCCTTGAAGCGATTCGGCAGTTTGTTGAAAGGATGCCGACGTTTGAACATCGATAACAAGTTCAGAAAAATCTTAGACTTGATGGAAGTGGAAGTCCAACTTGGGGCTCTATCAGCATTGGTCCAATTCTATGACCCTTATCTCAGAAGTTTTATGTTTCAAGACTTCCAATTGGCTCCTACATTAGAGGAATATGAACACATCCTGAGGCTGCCATTGACAGAAAGACAACCCTACCTATACCAAGGAAATTATTCGTTGTGGGTGAAGGTCGCGACGATGCTAAAGGTGTCAGAGTCAAAGTTGACCAAGACGAGGCTAAGGAGAAATGACGTAGAAGGCATTCCCCGAGCTTACCTAGAGAAGAGAATGGACCATTTATCCAAAGTGGGAGATTGGGAAACCTTTGCTGACGTACTAGGACTATCACTTTTTGGAATAGTTCTCTTGCCTCACCTGGACGATTATGTGGATCATGCAGCTATAGATGCTTTCTGAGCATGTTGGAGAAAAATAAAAATCCTATGGTGGAATAGGGGGGAGAATGACTTGTTGCCTACATGCCTTTTACCTGTGGGTCACTACCCATATATTCACTAGTATACACAAGACACCATTTCCCATAGAAGACCACAAATGGTGCTTTGTGAAAACTTTGATAGATCAAGAATGGGCCTAGATTTTAAGAAACTCCTCTAACAAGACCATTCATTGGTACCCCATATGGAACGAGAGAGAAGAAGTAATCCTACAATGTGGAGTATTCCCGAATATCCCTTTAATGGGGACTTAAGGGTGTATCAACTATAACCCCACCATCTCGCTTAGATAGTCGGGGTACCTTTGTTGCGCACCCTCCGAATGAAGAATCGTTGAAACCCCTTCTCGCACATGGATTAGGACCAACAAATGTAGGAATGCTAAGAAACATAAGACAAGCATGGGGACAAATCAGTCGGAAGGGACGTGAAGTAGGGCCTAGGTGCCACGGTGCCTCCATCAGTTATAAAAGTTGGCTTAAAACTCAGCTTGAACGGATTGGGCTACCCTTTGGCCAAATCCTTTCTATAGCTGAGAAGGATCCCGTACCCGGCCTATGCAGTGATGAAGTGACCCAACTCAAGAAGATCTTGGCTGAAATAGAGGAAGAAAAAAGAGATCTAAAAAGAAGACTAACGGAAACTCATAAAGAAATAGAGAGAGAAAAGAAAATCTCCGAACTAAGACAGAAAAGTGCTAAGTGGGAGGAGGAGGGCAAAGCCAAAATGAAAGGGTGCTTGATGGTAGTAGATCGAGAAATGTGCTTGAGGAGAGATGAAAAAAACCAAGCACTATTGAAAAACAAGAGCTGAAGAAAAGGTTAAAGGATTCCCAAATGACAGAAAAGGCGTTACAGGAGCAACTGGAAAGCATAAGGCAATAATTAAACTTGGGAAGAAATGCCGTGATGAGAGAGCAACTGCTGAGAGAAAAATATGAGCAAATACTCCATCTGGTTCAAATCTAGTTAACCCAAGAGCGAAGGAGTCGGGAGATGGAAGAATGTTCCAAAGGAACCATTTTTAAACTTGAAACATAAATCATTGCATGGAACAAACAATTCGTGGACTTACGAGATCATGCCAAACGACACTCGAAGTCCTGGGAGAGGAAGCTGCCTTTTGGAAGGATCTGTACAGGAAGTTGGCGTGACTTGCGAACTAAGTGATATATGATATCCCAAGAAGTCTTAAGGAAGTTGAGGCAATGACCAACCCATTGGAAACCCCGCCAGAGATTGCCTCCTTATTGGAAAGGTGTGGAGCGCTGGTAAAAGAAATCCATCAGGCTTCTGTAAAAAGAACCTGTAGATTGGGGCCATGTAAAGATGTTTTGAGTAATGAGAATGGGTATGACCCACCTTTGGCTTAATAATCTATCTTAGGAGATTATGACCGAATTCCGAATTAGCATAAGCATTCCGCATCATGACATTGCATACATACTTTAATATCTTACGTCTTTTAATAAATTGCAAAAACAAGCAAAAAACATTGTTGCAACGTCCCTATGGAACACGCTAATCTATCTTAGGAGATTATGACCGAATTCCGAATTAGCATAAGCATTCCGCATCATGACATTGCATACATACTTTAATATCTTACGTCTTTTAATAAATTGCAAAAACAAGCAAAAAACATTGTTGCAACGTCCCTATGGAACACGCGCCAAGACTTAGCTAATGGAGGTGGTGGTGGACGACTTAGAACAACACGAGGAGCTGAAGGAAGATGTGAACCAATTGAAAGCACAGATGGGCCAAATCCTAGAGCTTCTTCAAAACATGGAGGGCAAAAAAGGGAATGGGGGAAGCACTTCTGGAGTCCAAGAATACTCCTAATCATCCTCCCGGATTCACCCCAACTCAACACCATGTGCAATTGCCGTTTCCTCCTTACGGCTTACCTCCGGGTTATACCCCTCCTACGACAACAAAAGAAGATCAGCTTACATCTGTTGGAAACTTTCCAACAATGAGAAGGAACCATCCATCCGATAATAGTCCAGAACTCAACATAGAATTAGGAGCATCCCAAAGGGAACATACGCATGCCTTCGACAACCTTGAAAGATGCCCAAGGACCTGGTCCCATTCCAACCAACAGACAGACCCCAATTCCCAAGAAAGGTGGCAATACCTAGAAGAGAGATTGAGAGCCACAGAAGGGGCAGAGTGGTACAGGTTCGAAGCAGCGGATCTATGCCTAGTACGGGCATATAGCTATTTGTTAGGAAGGCCTTGGATTCATTCAGCAGGGGAAGTACCCTCCTCCTTGCATCAAAAACTAAAATTCATAGTGGATGATAAGTTGATAATTGTTTCTGGCGAAGAAGACATGTTGGTTAGTTGCTCTAAGCCTTCCGAATACATTGAGGCAGTTGAGGAGGCACTAGAAACGTCTTTTTAGTCATTGGAAATTATCAGTATCGCCCATGTGGAAACAAGGTCAAAAAAAGAAAACTCCACCAATGCAATGGTTATGGCAGCTAGAATCATGTTGGAAAAAGGTATAAGCTGGGGCAAGGATTGGGAAAGAATTCTGAAGGCATGGTGCAACCCATCTAGTTGCTAAGAAACCCGGGACGATAGGGGCTGGGATTCAAGACAAACTTTAGAAGAACCACTAAAGAGCTAAGAGAAAAGAGCATGAAGACCGACAAAAGCCTATATGAAATCTTTGTCAATGGTGGGTTTGTCAATCAAATGGAGGAAAGCACCGAAGACCGAGAGGACGACCCCAAGATGACCTTGTACGCCCTTATGATCCAAAGAAGTTTAAACCCCTCCTCGCAATAACAACTATCGGTTAAAAGGGGAAAGAAAGTCGGGGCCTATCATGTTATGGGGACGATAGTTGGGACCCCATAAATACTTGTTCCCTAGAGGGGCATTCAAACCCACCAAGCCGATTGGCTGCAACCCTGAAGCTTGCCCTTGTGAGAAGTAGGCTACAGGGGAGGAAAGAGTAGGGCTGACTCTAGATTCAGGATCCCCTTCGGCACTAGGAACGGTAGTATCCCTTGACTGATCCTGTGGGGTTTCCTTCCCAGGAATAGAGGCAATCCCTTTTCCTTTCTGTTGCCGAGAAGTCTCCTCAGCAGTAGATGAAGGGGCCTTCCTCTTCTTGCTGCGAGAGCCTCCAGCCCCTGCAAGGGTAGGTTGAGTCGGTGCCAGTGTGGGTTGACTTGTTTCCTACTCGGCTAGCCGGTATGCAAGGTCTTAGTATGCAATTGTGTTGTGCTCCAATATGGTCTGCAATCACAACCCGATGCGGTTTGTGGTTGAAGTATGCGTTGTGATCTGTGATTTAAAACACTGATTATGTATAAACCATTTTTAGGAAAACATTGAACAAGGAACCCAATCATGCGATTTCACACTTCTATTGCACTACCATGGTGTCACATGTTGTCCATGTGATGCATAGAGTATCATGTCTTGTTTTGACAGAGTGGCCATCTCTGAGCCGTGACTACTATTGATTTGTGAATTTTTGTCACTGATTTCTGTTGTCTCTCCCAATCTGGTTTGAGCTTCACAATTTTTTCTGGCTATGGCATCCATGTTTTTAGGCAAGGGTTGGTTTTGTCATGTCCATGGTAGTCAAAATTGCAATCTTTCTTGTGAGTTTGCACAATTTCATAGTTTTTCATGCCCCCAGTGATCTTGATCAGCATGAAAAACTCATTCTGGTGTGATTGGTGGGATTGCATGGTCTTTAGTTTAGACGTAAGATTGGTGTGATCGGATGATCCCATTTCCCACCATGCAATTCGAGAAGCCATTTTTTTTGGTGGGATTGCACGATCTTTAGATGTAGGATTGGTGTGATTGGATGATCCCACTTCCCACCATGCAGTTCAACTTGTATTTAAGTTTTTGCATATATTTTTGTTCTCCATTTATATGAACTTTGCATAAGGTATTGCTTTTGTGAAGTGTGTAACAATTTCAATCTATTTGGTGCCACTTTTCTGTTTTATCCCTTGGGAAACCATTTTCGATCATTTGATACATTAATTGAATTGATGATTGAGACGAGACTTCCCCTGCTTGTTTCAGGAATGCTTTAATCCTATAGTTGATGCAGCTAGTGGACGTGACCTTATTCCAGCCATGGTTTATGGGTTAGAAACTCCTTCTAAACCATTTTTGTCTCATTTTTCTCTTTATCTTCTTTGTTTTCTTCGTCTCAATTAACGTATCACCCACATACAGGAGGAATGTGCAGGGTCAGGAATTTGGAGGAATGTATTGTGCATTACTAATAGTCAAGTAAGAAGTGGTTTTTTGTATTTAACTTTATTTAATGCTTACAGTAATGCTTACAGTTTGTGTTTTGGATGTTGAAGTTCATCCGTGGTATCTGCGGGCATGCTTCGAATTTTTGGCACAGATATTGCTGAACTCCCTTTAGTTGCAACGAGTAACGGGAACCATGGAAAGGTAGAGGCTGTACTTTTGATTATCTGCCTTGCTTGCATCATATTCTTTCCTCTATTTGAAATTTTGTGCACTCTAGAATTTCGATCGATTGATGTATATCATGATCACTTGTGGCTGTCTTGGTAGTGCATTATTTATTAATTATATTGGTCTGATCCAAGCAGGGCTACTTCCAAACACTCTTCTCCTGCATCGAGAGGCTGCTGGCTTTCTTGAATGTGAAGAACCTTGTGCTGCCCGCTGCTGAAGAAGCAGAATCCATATGGACTGATAAATTTGGGTTTAGCAAGATGAAACCAGATCAGGTATATATCTGCTTTTATATACTTGAGGTGGTAGTTATGTTAAAATTTTTGCCCCTTCTTTTCAGTCCAGCATCTTTGCAGATTAGCTCTAAATAGGTTATTGTGCCAGATAATTTACCGATATGCATTATATGTCACAACACGAACTTAAAAAAAAATATAATTATCATCCTTGTACTGCAGCTTACCAACTACAGAAAGAACTGCAATCAGATCGTAACGTTCAAAGGGACAAATATGCTGCATAAAATGGTACCGTCGTGTCGGGTCATCAATAATCAATCATGACAATTTTTTTTATAGAAAAAAAGTCAATCGTGAAAGGGGAAGACCCCTAGCTTTCTCGCCTCATTTTTTTTTCTTCTTTCCTTCAGGTTTTGTATATAATTAACTTTTGGCTATTTGAAGCCATTCCTGAAACGTTCCTGCCATTTGTTTAAACATTTATAATACCATGTGTTCTATTTTAATTTTAATTTTAGTTTATGTTAAGAGTACACAAGTTCTTGAACTTGGACAATTGCTTTGAAATGTAAAATATCTTTATTTTACCTGATAGTGCTGGCGCCACTAGTTCGTGTTGTCTACCACCGAAAGATGAGTAACGGGAAACACGATGTAACATTGTGACTTGTGTATTAGTGCAGTTTTATATGCTGAGCGGCGGTTTTGTTTGTTTTAGAATTTTGGTTTTTGAGGCATATTAATATTAAATTATTAGGGTTATAAATAAAATGGTTTTTGAAGAATACAACACCATCTCCCTAATCTCTATATCAGCCAGCAGCTTGAGTGGTTCAAATCCAGGAATTTCCTTCAAAATTTACAATCGAGAAAAATGCTTTAGTGTGAGGTCCGTAAATCTTAGTCTCTTGGTGCGCCGTACTGACCCCGGTTACTTGGATATGTTGGCTTTGCTTTTCAATTTCACCAAATTAACACTGTTTGGTGCAAGTAAAAAAGGTGAGAAAGGAATTGATAATCATCACTGTTTGGTTTTGCAACACAAAAGACCCTGAATTTCTCTCAGACAAATACTATCAGTTATAATTAACAAGTAATACGCAAGACACCAGTCCAAGAGGGGTGGTTGCAACGGATTCAATTCAAAGAATCTGCAATATAAACTGAACACAGTGCATTCCAAGCTAAGAAGCCAACTTCACTCCTTTAAAACGAAACAAAATAATCATATTTATTCAGTTTCACCCACACCGCCCCAATAATGAATGAACCTTCAATTATCCTATCCTCACCTATATGCAATTACTTAGCGTGTCCATCTTCCAATCTCTATTACTGCGTATCTGTCTTGTCAGCAAATTCTTTCCTCGATCCATGATGCTTTTAAAAGCAGGCTTTAGTAATAATTCTACACGCCTAACTAGACATGACACTGGTGACAGGTCCATACATTTCTTACCTCCCACTCCAATCAAGCATCACTAGCATACCCTTTCAACATGCACATAATAAAAGCATTCCTCACTCAGCTCAAAATGACACAAAGACACTAACCATTTCATAAAGCTAAAGGATGGGATTCAAGAGAACCCTCATTTGGCTTTCTGGCTCTGTCATTTTTACCTTTTCTATCATAATTGTTCTTTATACCCCGCCACCTTCCCCCACTGCTAGTCTTCAAGATAGTTCCAGTTTCCAGCTTGGAATATTTAGTAAGATTATGAAGCTTGGTGGCGGTCAAGACTTAGTGTCTATGCTGACAAGTATAGCTAGAAGGAGACATCATCATCATCACCGGAGGAGACATAAGGAAAAATGTGACGGGGCCAAATGGGATTCGAGGCTTATTCAAGACTATAATGTGAATCTCGTATTCACGGTTGACTTAAAGGGCTGTGCTAATTTCAGTAGCGTGCAGAAAGCCATTGATGCTGTTCCTGAATCTAGCTCTGATACCACCCTTATCATAATCGATAGTGGTACATACAGGTCCTTGTCTCATTCTTCCTTCCATTTCATTTGTTCAACCAAGCACCTAGTTCAATTTAATTATGAATCTAACAGTTTTAAAAGTTTAAATTATTAGATAAAAACAAATGGATGATTTTGTATTATTTCTTAAAAACGAGAATTATTACCTAATCTAGAATCAATTTTCATGTACTAGATGACTATAAATTTTAATTATATGTCACGTAAAAATTAGATAATCAATGATATGCTGTACCTCACTCCAAATAATTTGATAATTAGTTTTTACAAATCACAGGGAGAAGGTAGTGGTGCAGGCCAACAAAACAAACTTGATACTTGAAGGTCAAGGGTATCTAAATACAATCATAGAATGGAACGACACCGCGAATTCCACGGGCGGGACTTTCTATAGCTACTCGTTTGGCATCTTTGCTTCTAAGTTCAAGGCTTACAACATCAGCTTTAAGGTAATTAAGCATGCATGCAATTTAATTGGTTACTTGTGGATATTAATTATTAGCATGTATATATTGTGACTTGTGAGATGTTTATGTTTAATTTGATTCTGTGAAAAGAACACGGCTCCTCCACCGTCACCAGGAGTGGTTGGGGCACAAGCAGTGGCATTGAGGGTTAGCGGTGATCAAGCTGCTTTCTATGGCTGTGGCTTTTATGGTGGGCAGGACACACTCAATGATGACAGTGGGAGACATTATTTTAAAGAATGTTTCATCCAAGGATCCATTGATTTCATATTTGGAAATGCTAGATCACTTTACGAGGTAAAAGCAAAATAAAACAAAAACCACTGCCTTCCCTTTTGAAGTATACCACAATCCATTGCCACATGATGTACAAATTAACACACTCTTCAGATTCTGCAATAGTGGCCCCATCATGATTGAAAGATTAGGTGAAACTATTAATGCTCGTATGGGGGGCATTAATCTAATTTAAATTGTGATGCGTCAAAGTTACGATCTCCTTTAAATTTACATGTGTCTATTTAACAAAAAAATAAAATTTAATAATTGAGTTGAAAAATGAATAAAATTAATTTTAATTTAAATATGTATATGTATTATTATAATCTTAATTATTAATTTTTTAATGAAGAATTATAATTACATGTTTCTTTATAAAAGAAATCTAATTCACAAGCACACGTAAATATAGGATAATTAAGTTGCCCTATATTCAGTTTAAGCATCTTTATAAAACAGTATGAGCAACAAGAATACAACTTTAGACCACTTCAATAATAGATATTTTAACGATTCATTATAAAATAAATACTTATGTGAAATCATACAAATGGTTTTATATTTTTATAACATAATATAACATGTTTTTAATTTTTGTACATGTGATAAATTTTAGTTTTATTTCTTTAAAGTTCAAACAAAAATTACTAGTTTTTATTCTTATAAATTTCCAAAGTCTTGAAAAATTTTATTGTTATTTAATAATAGTGACGTTTATACGTGTCACATGTTAAAATGGTCAAGGTTATATGTCCCATGTTATCACTAAATAAATAATAAAACAAAAAATAAATAAATTGAAGCACCTAAACTAAAATTCGTTTTATTTTTATTGAGATTAAAATATATTAAAAAAATTTATTACATATTTAACATTTTTTCCCAAGCATTCTTTTTTATTTGTTTCATAACACTCTTGATTTGCCGTATGCAATTAATATGATATCATTAGGAGAACACTTGTAGCATGTTTGGCTCCTGTGATTTTATAATTATAATTTCGAGATTCAAACGTAATTGTTTTCATTCTGAACGAGGTTATTGATATTTGATATATAGTTTCGAAAAGACAGCAATTAATTAAGATGTGACAGTGACATGTGCAGGATTGTACCATAAACTGTGTAGCAAAAGAAGAGAGTATAGAGATTAGCGGTTCAATCACCGCTCAAGGGAGGCAATCGATGAACGAGGAAAGTGGGTTTTCGTTTGTGAATTGTAGGATTGTTGGGAGTGGGAGAGTGTGGCTTGGAAGAGCTTGGGGACCCTTTGCCACTGTCGTCTTCTCAACAACATACATGTCTGATGTCGTTGCTCCTCAAGGCTGGGACGATTGGAGAGATCCCTCTAGAGACCAGTCTGTATCTCTTTGCTTCTCGATTTTTATCATAAATTACTATAAATATCAAATAATAGAATCTAAAACACGGATAAAATAGTTGGTTTGTTTTAATTACAGTAATTAAGATAATTTCATTATTCCTAAACACATTTAACATTGCTTATGAAATTAAAAAGGAAAAGAAGTAAGGTTAGTAGGCTCTACCTATTAGTATAAATATTTTTCTTAGTCAATTAAAAGTGAAAATAATAGAAGTTTTGGATAATTTAACACAGGAGCGTCTTCTTTGGGGAGTACCGTTGTCTTGGAGCTGGAGCAAATTATACATCCAGAGTCTCTTATGCGAAGCAACTTAGGGATTACGAAGCAAACTCCTACACGAGTATTTCGTACATTGATGGAAATGATTGGCTTCTTAATTATTTTCAAAACTATGCTAACCCTTCTTCATATATCTAATGCCAAACAATTAATAAACTTCAACTGCTAAATGTATGTACATGTCTGCCCAATAATTTGGTACAAGTCTCTTTTTTTGCTCATTAATTCAGCAGTTCATTATGAGTACGTTTGAAGTATATAACTTAGTTATAAAGGTTTAAGCCAAGTTGTAAAGGGATAATTAACTCATCACTGTTGAGAAGTATTTAATACCTTTTTAGGAATTCTCTTATTTAATACTATAAAATAGCTATTGTGTACGACGATTAAACAGAAACAAGAAAAGCACACTGATAATATCAAGCCTTCATTCCATCAAATGAAGGACCAAAAGTATACAATTTATATGTACACGGTCAACGGAAGAACCATCAATTTTATCAGGAAAATATTGTAGTCTCTTACTTTTCTTAGCACCCAAAACTTTACTTTCTTTTATTTGTTACATAAGTCATCCATGAGAAAAATACACAAGAAAAAACAAAGAAGATCGCTTTTATTTGTAACAAAGATTATCTAACCCACATATTTAATATATTAATTAATGTTTCATCGTAATATCTTCAATTAAGCATGAAATGTTGAAGTGAGATGAACCTTCCTCCAGAATGGCACTTCTTGCCATCTTTCCAAGCTCTATTGCTCTATTCCTCCTCTTTTCGCCCTCTTCACCTCCCACCGTGCACATCTCTATAGCTTCCATGATTCTACTTTTCTTCACCATTACACCAACTTTCTCTTCATCACCCCACCTTACCGGTACCTCAACACCTATGCTAACTCCAATCTTCAAAACTTGCACAATAAATATTTCATTTAAGAATTGCTCAGCAAATAAGGGCCATGTTATCATTGGCAACCCGGAGCACACACCTTCTATTGTTGAATTCCAGCCACAGTGGGTCAAGAATCCTCCAACTGCAGGGTGAGATAGTATTAAAGTTTGTGGGGCCCAACCCTTTATGACAAGTCCTCTACCTCTTACCCTTTCATTAAAATGTTCATTCTCTAACCAATTATTTATCTCTGAATAATTTTCTCCGGCAGTTTTAACTACCCAAATAAATGGTTTATTTGATGCTTCTAAACCCAACCCAAGTTCTATCAATTGAGATGTAACAAGCCTACATAAGCTGCCAAGGCACACAAACAACCGATCTTGGTTCCATTGAGTTTAGCCATTCCAAGCATTGCTTCTCTTCAATTGAAGGCTTGTTTCCTCTCTCAAACTTGTCCAAACTATTCTTGTTTGACAAAGACATAGGACCAATGCACCAAACTCTCTTGTTCAAGGCCTTCTCATACTCCTTAGCACACCCTTGCTCCAATTCTTCAAAGCTATTCACCACAACCCCAGAAGAAGAAATTTCAGCCTCCCACATTTTGTGTCTAAAATCATTCAAATCAGGCAGAGAAAAAAACGCTCCGGGGAGTTGTGCTTTGGTGATCTCAACTCTCTGAGGCAGTCCTGGTATGAGAAAAGGTTGTGAGTCAGAAGAGCAAGAAAGATGAGAATTGTGGAGCATGATATTAAAAGAGCTAAGTAATGAAAAACAAGACATCCCATGAAAGACAAGCCTTGGAATATTGAACTTCTTGGCTGTTGTAGAAGTCCAAGAGAGGCATTTATCTGATATAATGCAACTTGGAGGAGAAGGGTGGTTTTGGAGGTACTGTTCCAAAGGTTCTTGCATCATGTCAAGGGCAATATAAAAGTTTCTGAGTAGGTTTCTTGATGGTAAAGTATCAAGGTTATCGCAGCCTAATGGAAGTCCTACTTTTTGGAATGGAAATGGGATTTGTAGGAGTTGAATTGGAAGACCGGATTTTACTGCTCTAGTAATTGTTTGGTCAAATCTTGAGGCATTGTGAGGGGTACTTACCAATGTGATAATAACCCCTCTCTCTGCCAAAATCCTTGCCATGTCTATCATGGGGATCATGTGGCCTTGAGCCAGAAGTGGAACTAGCACAAAATGTGCCAAAGCCATTACGCAATGTGGCTAATAAAATGGGTTTGCTACATGCTATATAAATAAATTGAGAAGCTCCATGTTGTTGGACATATGCGCGTCACACATATGACGTTTCTTTTTTAACGTTGATGATCTCAATCAAACCTTCAAAACTTTAAAGTATGTTTTATATGGCCATAATGGCAATTTCTAAGTTGGACCACCAAACAAGTGGTTCATTGGTAGGTCACCATGTATAATTATTAGATAAAATTATAAAATAATTAACGGTTGAAATATATAATAAAATAATTATTATTATTTATTATTTAAATATTATATTTAATGATTAATGATTATATATAAATAATGGTAAACTACTTGGTTTACTGGTCCGGGGATGGTTTCACGTGTTGAAGTGGGGAAGGCAATTGCCTCCACAATTTTTTTTAATTTTTTAATATATATATATATATATTTTATAATTTAAAATATAATAAAGTAATTTATAATATGAGTATTGTCACTATAAATATATTTCTACCACTGCTCTTTTTGCTCTTTCAATTATATAATATTTTTTTTCTAAGTCTTTCACACACTAGTCTTGAAATTAATAAAAACTTTATCCTTCAATCATTTTAAATTATCTTTGTTTTTATCTTTATATGTATATTTTAGCTTCTTAATTGTCTACCACTTTCAGTCTATCATCTTTTGTCTTTTATCTTTGAATTGAATTTTCAATCATTTTAAAAAAATTATCAATCTGCAAAAATAATTTTATGTCATAATTTAAATTATTCATCATAATCTAAAATATAATTTTTATATTTAAATATATATTTTTTGTGAATTTTAACTACAATATAATTTATATGTTAAAATTATTTATTAATTAATTAAATTTTAATTATATAAAAATAAATATTTATCCTATATAATACTATATAATACAAAATTTAAAATACTAATTTATATATATGAATTTTGTAGCCACACCTAAAATTCCTTTAAAATTATTTATTTATTAATTAAATTTTAATTATATAAAAATAAATATTTATCCTATATAATACAATTTTAAAATATTAATTTATATATATAAATTTTGTAGCCACGCCTAAAATTCCTAAATCCAGCAGTATGTACTATGTGATTTTTTTTGCAATATTAAAAATATATAATAAAATATTACTTATTAACTTCAGTAATATTTTAACAAATGTTACATATAACCAATATCATAAAATGTGATTAATAATATTTAAATATTATTAAATATTTTAAAAATATTACTAAAAATAATATTAGTAACATTTTTACGATAAAATGTTATTAAAAGTTATATAAGTAGTAATGTAGCTAATAACACAAGCAAAATGTAAGTATCGTCCACCAGGGTGTGATACCCACTGGACCTCCTATCATTCAAAGAATTACGCATACATTAATGTCAACAAACCCTCACAAGTCTTTTTTGACTTGGAGTTAAAAATGCACAAGTCGATCCACCTTATATTTGATCTCAACCTTTTATTAAAAAAATAGGAATATTAAAGATCGATCTCTAAATCATTAAGTTTGTTAATAGATTTAGAAAATAATTAAGAGAATGTTAAAGATAAATAAACTTTAATGAACATTGCTATTCAGTACGAACTGATGCGAAAACAGATGGGAGGTGATTCTAAATTTTCAAAGCAAATTAAATAAATACAAAATAAATTAAATAAAGAAATTTCAGTCAAATTTATGCGTCAGTTTTTTGTACTATTTATCATTATCCGACTTTAATACGTATAAGTTAGTTATATCACTTAAAAAATTATGTATATATATTTTTAATTTTAACTTTTTATGATTTATAATTATATTACCTATTTTTGTTTCTCATATTAAATAAACTAAATATTTTTAGACAAGTTGCTACTTATGTGTGTTTGAAGATAGAGAGAGATTATGGATATTAATTAAGAAGAATATTTTTTATTTGATTATTTAAAAAGAAAATCGTGCAAAAATAATGTAATTAATTTTCCTTTTTGGCGAATGTTATTAAAACGATGTGCTATGTTGCTTTGAAAAGATCAAATATATGGTAGCGTGCAGAAATCAATATAAACAACCACTTACATTTTTCTCTTGTAACAAAAAAAAAAAAAACACTTACATACTTTTTATGACTTGAATCTCCTTTCGTACTCATAATAATACGCAATATGACTTACAGAAACGGTGGATTCCTCGTTGATTAGGTCAAAAGTTGCACGAGGAAAGAGCAAAGAAAGTTTTGTATTCTATACATATTACCTAAACATATGCAATCTACAAAGTACCTATATATGGCTGTATTATAATATTGAAGTTTTAAAATAATATCCTGAAATATTTACCTTTTATGAATTCATGCATATAGTATACACGTTTATATTTAATATGATTTAGACGAACGTTATTGGATAAAATCCAAAAATACTTTATCAGTATATTAAAAAAAATGAGATAATTAATGTTCCTTCCATATTATATCTATGGAAAATAACTGTTATGTTTTACTTTAATCATTTTGGGGACGAGTTTTTTTTTTTTTTTGGTGATGATTAAGGTAAACACTGAAACGTTAGTGATTAGAAAAAACTAGAACGGCGCCCATGGGTTTGTAGTGAGAATTTTCAAACGGAATCCAAGTAAACTACGTAAATACGTGGGTTTTGAAGTGTAACATATAATCATTTGTAAAGAAGGAATTTAGGTTTCTTAGCAAATGTACATTTGAATTATCGCAACCCAAGTATGTTATCCAATGGCAAGAAATGAAGAAGTTTCTTAGCAAATTACATACTAATAAATTCATTAAAATTTTCGTTTATTCATATCATCAGTCCATGAAGCATAAACATTTTAACCATTTTAAAATTAAGACAATATCTGAGTACTTTTACTATTGTTTTTTAATTAAAATTAATTTTTTTTATCTTAATAATTAGTGTTAACCTTTAATGTTAACATTTATTATATTTATTAAAATAAAATTCTAATTTTGATTAAAAAAATAGGAACGAAATACTTTAAATATCATGTTTTGTCAATAAAATTATAAATAAACTCAAATCATGTGTCAAACATGCATTTTATGTTAATATATCGTATAATATTAATTATTGATTTAAAAATGTCACTAATATATAGCGATCCCAAAATTAGTGAGAGAAAAATAATTTTTTTTGTCGGTAAAATGTTAATTTTTAGTAATGCTTTTATATACATGCATTTTATTTTATGTTAATATATTGTATAATATTAACAATCGATTAAAAAAATTGTCACTAATATTTAGCCATCCCAAAATTAGCAATTTTTACTAAATTGTTAATTTTTAGTAGTGCTTATATATATTGTTATTAGTTTTAATTTTTTAATAGTAAATTTTTATATTTGATAATAATATTTAATAATGTGTAGTGTTTTTAAAACTAATTTTGCTCAAATACCATAATTGATGATGTTATATATGTGAAGTATTTATCAACTTGATCAATGACCATTTTTTATAGAAAAATTTGGTATCATTTTTAGTGGAGTCTCTCTTATCTAAAGAAGGTCAATCAAAATCACCAATAAATATTAGAGATGACCAAATAGGTTAGATATGAGAAACTAGATCAAATATTAGAGATGACCAAATAGTATTTAAATGAAAATTTTAACAATATTAAAATATAAATTTAAAAAAAATTAAAATGTGATTTCAAACAAATAAAAATAAAGTTTAAATAATATTGTAATATTTTACAAGATATACAAAATTTATAGGTACTAATTTAACATTATTTAATAATTTATGGAAAAAAATAAGTTGACTGCATTTTATTTTTAGACAAATACTAAATTGAACTATTGTTTTTCTTTAAAATTGTAAAAACATATATCCTAGAAATTAAAATAGTTTAAAATATTGCATTAATTGAAAATGATATGATATTTAAGTAAATAATTTTAAAATTATTAAATTTATATATAGAAATTATTGAAATATAATTTTTGAAAACATTGAAAACTGAAATATTATTTTAATAGACTAAAATAAAATTTTAAAAATAATAAAATAAATTTGTAAAATGACATATAATTTTGAAAATGATGAAAACACATTAAAAAATATTGAATTATAGTTATTAGTATTGTAAAAATATATTTATGAAAATACTTTAATTTTGAATATAATAACGAAAAATG
This sequence comes from Mucuna pruriens, assembly GCA_025330945.1. NCBI lineage: Eukaryota > Viridiplantae > Streptophyta > Magnoliopsida > Fabales > Fabaceae > Mucuna > Mucuna pruriens. The sequence continues at coordinate 6,805,484 of JAENHJ010000528.1, forward strand.
TTAAAATAAAATTATAAAATATTACAGTATAATTTTTAAGATTTCTAAATATAATTTTAAAATACTAATAAAATTATATGAAATAAATTAAAATAATGGTATAATTATAAAAAAAAATTATGCCATAAATTAAAATAATGTAATATATATTTAAAAATATTAAACTGTTTCTATAATATTTTAATTAATTAATTTGAAAAATATTCAAAAAGACTATGAAATTATATTGAACAATAATTTTCAAACATATTGGAATATAATTTGCATTAACATTGAAATAAAATTTTCAAAATAATTGAAATATAAATGTTCGAAATATTAAAGTAGAAATTTTGAAATATTAAAATATAATATTCATGTCATTAAACTAAATTGCTGAAGAAAATGAAATTTAGTTTTAAAAAACATGAAAATACAATTTTCGATAAGGTTAAAAGTTAATTTCCAAAAAGATTAAAATAAAAATTTAAAAAGTATTGTAATATAATTTTCAAAATTCTTGTAATATAATGTTCAAAAGTATTGCCTTAGATTTTTCATAAATAATAAATTAAAAATTTTGAAAAAATTAAAAGTACTTTATTCTCTAAAAACCTATTATAACATAATTTTATAAAATATTGAAAAATTATTTTGATAAAAGTGAAAATCAAATTTTACAAAAAGATTGTAATATAAATTTAAAAATATCAAAATATAAATAACACTATATTAACATAATATTATTAATAAATTAATATAGTTTAATAATTTTGGAAAATAAAAATAATTTGACTTCGTTTTAATTAGAAGATACAAAATTGACCTATTCTTTTTGTTAGGAAATATTGAAAAGACATATGGTAAATAAAACAGTGTAAAATATTGAATAAAATGAAATAGGAACTATAATATTTTATTTGTATTAAAAAAATAAAGTTTGATTTAATTTTTTGTGGAAAAAAACCCCAAGATTAATATTTTTAATTTTAAAACCATTTTTAATAATGTAAAGATAATTGTGAAATATAAATTTAAATTTTCTATAATATAATTTTCAAGATAATAAAATTAGTTTCCAAAATATTGAAATAAAATTTTCAAAAATTTTGAAGTATAAATTTGAAAGGAAGTTAAAATGTAATTTTTAAAAATATTTTAATGTAATTTTTTAAAATATTAATATATAATTTTCAAGATATTGAAATAACTTTTTTAAAAATGATAAATGAGCCTGGAGGCATGATGAGTATGAAAAAATATAAATTTCAAAACCATTAAAATATTATTTTAAAATATTTTAGTATTATTTTAAAAGATTTAAAATAATGTTGAAAATTTTAAATATAATGTTACAAAATCTTTGTAATATAAATTTAAAACATATGAAAATATAATTTTAAATTTGGTAATATAATTTTCAGGCAATATTGGAATATGGTTTTTAAAATGTTGAAATATAATTTTAAATTTATTAAAATAAAATACTCAATAACGTTCAAGTACAAATTTCCAAAATATTTAAATATAATTTTTGAAAAAAATTTAATACATATTTCTAAAATATATATTTCAAATGGATGAAAATGAAAAAATTTTAAAATATTAAAATATTGAAAATTATTTTTAAGAAGATTGAACTGTAATTGCTAAAACTATGAAACTGTTTTTTTCTAAAATAATTGAATATAATTTTAGTATATTAAAATAATTTCCAATAATATTGAAATAAAAATGTTGAGATATAAATTTCAAAAAAATTTAAATATAATTTCGAAAATTTTAATATATTTTCTTGAAAATTTAAATATTATGTTGAAAAATGTTAAAATATAATTTTGCAAAAAGATTGCAATATATTTTTTAAAAAAAGTACATGTTTTTTTTGTGGGACTTGAAAAAATATTTTGAAATATAATTTTCAAATTTTAAAATATAAATATAAAAAACATTAAAATATAAATGTCAAAGTCATTAAAATGTAATTTTCATAAAATTGTAATATATTTTTTTAAATTATTAAAATATAAATTTCAAGATATTGAAAAAAAAAATTTAGAATCTTAAAATACGATTTTCAAAAAGATAAAAAACAATTTTCTATAACATTAAAATTGTAAATAAATTATAATAATAAAAGTCACACAATAAAACATATAGAAAATTATATATGTATGTGTGACATATTGAAATAAGAAAATATAAAATCTTAAAATATGATTTTCAGAAAGATAAAAAATAATTTTCTATAGCATTAAAATAGTAAATAAATTATGTGAAAATGTGAAAAAAATAATGATAATAATATGAAGTATAGTAAAATGATAATTATATAAAGAATTAGGTATAGAAAAGTATACTATGGTTTAAATGTGAGTTACTGTATTAATATTATATTTTATAATCATATAAAAAATAGTAAATAAATAATATAAAAATGAAAACTTAATACTATATAAATCTTAAATATAATAAAATATTTTGTTTAGAAAATGTGAAAAATATTATGACGTTTTAAAACAAAAGTAATCAAAGAAAAATAGTTTTATAACAATTAGAAATTACAAAAAACATTGGATTCAACTAAAATTTAGCAAATTAAACTATTTAATGTGGATATTCATTGTGCCCATTTCATCTTGTGCAATAAAAGAGAGGAGAGAAATGATAATTGTGTGTTAAGCAATATGGTATTATATAATTCATCGTGAGTGCGCAGTGACCGTGAAAGAGTAGTGTGTCATCAAAATATTATTCTCATTTCATTCAATGGCCAATTTTATATTAGATGGACAAGAAATTAAAATTATACTAAAAAGGCAACAAATAAAATCATAGAAACAAAGGAAAAAAAAAAATAACATACCTTTGTGTCTGAACACTCAAGCCTCCTTATTTGTATCATTATTTTGCTTCTTAGTCTTAACTTATTTATTTATTTTTCTAACGTAATCAACCTGTATATAAGAATGAAGCCGTGTGTCAAAAAATGATATTGATCTCTTTGTGAAACCAAAAAAGAACAGGACATGATTGGATGTTCCAATGAAGCCTATCCCCACATCAAATCCTATCATTACCTATTATATATTTTTTTAATAAAGCTATTATTATCTATTATAAGCACTCAAATTGATAACTGACATGTATAAAGACATTTTCTTTTTAAAGTTAATCTCTACCGCAAAACATGTCACCTATTGAAAGTCTATAGTAGACCATGCCCGATCAATTTTTCTATAACTACTTAATTTGTCCACCAGAACTGAATAAATAATACATAACCCACTTTTGTGCTGCAATCACAGTGCTTCCAGAAGGCACGTTGTTTATGTCCCAGATTGCTGGATATAAAGCAACATCTAAAGTAAACGTCAACTATTATTACAAAGTGCAATCCATCACCTCCGAAAAGAATAAGTTACTGACATTTCCAAACCCATGAAAACATCTTTCAAGAAATTCATCAGAAAATAAAGACCCAGAAATATTCATAAACCAAAAAGAATACAGTTTCATAAAAAAAAATAAACATAAAGAAAAGGAACTACATAGCACTATTACCTGGACTCTCCTTATTGACAAGAAGCTTTCTTTAATTATCTTTCTTGACCCTCTTTTATGGTTTCTGTTCCCATATCAGCATCCACACTGGAGACCGATTCAGAGACAACAGTTGAAAAAGAAAGAAACAAATGAGAAATCACAACAATTCAAAAATTACGCTAAAAATAGATATACTCAGATCTTATTCTGTTGTATATCTCCCTTCATGCATGCTTTATCGGAAAACAAACCATCCCTTGAGTTCTTTATTTTTCACTGACCTGGTTGGCTTCTTGATAACTCGGTGCAGGTTCCCTAGTCGTCGACGTCGTACTCCTCCTCGTAGGAGAGGCATCCCATGAATTCAAAGTCATCGACTTGCTGCCCAACTGCGCTGCCGCAGACGCCGTGCACGGTCGTGGGGGCATTCTTGCAACACTGCTTGTTGTCTGTCTCCTGCTCCTAAGACCATATCTCATGGGTGCAATTTAAGAGCCACTTTGGTTTTCTTATTTCTTATTAAGGGGTTCTGACAATCACATCATATTTAAATGCAAATATTGTTTCAATAATATAATTTTAAGTAAACTTTAAATAATTCACACTTTTATATTTTTATTTGTATTTAATTTTATTTTAATTAAATTATTAAAAATGTCAAAAAATGTTTTAATTAATTTTTACGGTAATAAATTAAAAATGGTGAAAAATAATAACATTTATAATTATAAATAATGAAAAATACATACATTACAGAAATATGATGAGAAATACATAAAAGTACATAAAAATTAATTTTCATTATTTTTATGTTTTAAATATTCTCAAAAACATTCTACCAAATTTACTTTAGGTTGTGGTAATTTTGTTTATTATGAAGATGAGCAATCTTTCGAAGGTACGTTGTAGCAAAATTAAGATAAACACCATTAGATACTTAGATTATTAAGATGTCATTACCTATATGATTATTGTCAAAATTACCATCTTATATGTTTTATTCGTCTTTAATAATTATATAATAAAATATGATGCATGCATATATTATATTCACATAACAACCACATTTCAAACCACATATAATAACAAATCAATATTGAAGGATTCTAAATGTTGGTATCCTAACCTATGTCTAATAAATTTATAATATAGTTCACGATCTTGGCATTCACTCTCAAGCATAGTAGATGTGTCCTTCATAAGAATTTCCCATGTTCTCATTCTCTTTTTGCCATAATAATGTTTATTCCCTTTGTCAATTTTCCATGCCACTCAAATCATCAATTATTAGAATACGCTTTTACAACTTTTCCTTACTCTTCCTTTTTGCTACCTTTTGTCTTAATAGATGGGCCAATGGTTACTGGGTCATATTTTGAACAATCAATTGACATCTTTGGGCTAGAGCATGATGAATATGCTGCAAAAGCATAAACCTTTATTCTTTTTTAATAGTTTTCCATTGAAATATAAAAAAATTTAATATTAATGACAGCAAAAATTGGTGGCTAAATCCCATAAATCGGTCGCAAAATGTGAAATTTAGTGGCTAAATCCTTTAGCGACGGAAATAGCAACCATATTGGGTCAGTAGGTAAAACCCTAGTCGCTAAACAAATTAGCCACCGAATTTTATTCGGTGGCAAAATTAGTGACGGAAATTTCGGTGGCTATACGATTTGGTATGTAAAGTAAATGTAATTGGAAATTTAGAGGTCGAAAATGGAAAGCTATTTCGGTCTCTAAATCAATTTCGAAATTTAATTATATTTAAATGATCGGTCGCTAAAATCGGTTGCTAATATATTTCGAAATATAATATAATAAAGTTTCGGTTGTTGAAATCTGTCGCTATTTCGGTGGTTAAAACTAAAGTTGCATATGAGGTTAGCAACGGATTTAGCGACCGAATATTTCAGTCGCTAAAATTTTTTGTTTTTCCGTTCTTTTTTTAAAATGTAATATATATTATGAACCTGCCAATTTTTTTATCAATAATAGAAAATTTAATGACACTATAAATAACATACAATAACAAATTTGAAATAAACAATTATATAAAAAACATTAACAATTAAAAGTATCAACATGATTACTAAAAATTCAAAATCATAATAACTATGAACATAATTATCCTAAACATTGTGAAAATGATTGTCTATTACATCATCTTAAAGATACCATCCTAAGCATTATCACCATGGTCGTCACTATTATCTAGTGCAGTGGGAGGTGGCATAAGAGATTTCAACTGCAAGTGTTGTAAAATAAGTTGCATTTGTTGATTTTGTTGTCGTATCTGCTCACTTTGCTCCTCATGATTATGCAACAATTGCACCACTTTCTCCTCAAGTGATTTCTCCTTAGACGTTTTTTTCTTAAGTTCATTATTCAATTTATCAATTGTTTCACGCATCTCTTCCATTTGTTGTACCATTGGCATGTCTATTCTATTAGTTGGAATACGTGTTGAATGCATGAACTTGTTGGTTAAACTCTCAAGTCCATATACATTTCCTTTTTTATTCTTACCTCCAACAATTTCTAAATATATGTCATTGTCGTTGATCGGTACATAATTAGAGTCATTTGCAAATGTTGCTTCCTCTGTGATAGATTTTTGGACTTCTTGTCGTCGTTATTCATATTTCAGCTTCAAAAAAAAGTTGAATTTTTAATTAGACTTTTATTAATAGTTAATAAACTTTAAAGTAATGTTAAAAAAGGTAAAAGATTGAATTTACCGCAAGTTCACGAGTTTTGTCATTGACCCATTCTCCAGACTTTAATTTTTGGGTTTTCTCTACCACCTCCCAAGCAGTTGGCGGTCGTTGCATCCTTCCTACAATGGTGCTTGTGCAGCTGTAAGCAAATCAAAAAATTTTTGAGCTTCAGGATTAGGATTTTCTTCCATGTTTTCTATATGTTCACCAATTGAGGGTCCAGCATGATCCATGATCAACTGCTCATAAGGATCGAATTCTTCCATTTGTTCACCACTTGCATAGTATGAACCGTCGACCACCAGTGGAGGAAATTGTGGAAATTGCTCACCATGATTTGTCCACCAATAATAATTCGACATAAACCCTTGCTTATAAAGATCATATCCCACTTCATCAACAAACTTGAAAACTAAACATTTGCATTTGTTGCAAGGACATCTTAGTTTTTCACCTTGTAACTGAAACTTTTCTTGAGCAATAACAAATTATAGAAACTCTTATACTCCTTTAGTGAACTCATTCGTCCAACGTTTATTAGCAACTAACCTACAATACATCCACCTTCGATTTTGTGGAATATCCATTTTTTTATACAAGGTACAATAAATTGTATAAACAAACAACTTTTAATGTATTTACAACATTCTTATAATACAAATAAATTTTAATTACTGATTGGTTACATCTACAGGAAATACAATAATAAAAAATTACAGCAATACAACAAGCAAGATACATCTTACGAGCCTTTGTTTTATAATTAAAATTGAATTTGGATCAAAATTGGATGAAAATCTATATAGATATCTACTTCCCCATCTAATCAATATACAAATCTAAAAATAATATACTAATAATTCATAAATACATCTATAAATAAAACTATAAAAGAAACACATACATTAATCAAAAGTAAATAAATATAGACAAAACATTATGCAAAGTTACAACTTAATAAAAGAGGAGAAAGGAGGGATGAAAAGTGGTAAATCACAATGATAAAACACGAAAAAATTTTGTTTTTACAACCTTGTATCCATCTTTTCCAATAACAATTTTCAACCCACTTAGCAGAAAAAATAGGAAGATTGTTATTACCTATTATTTTCAAATCATATTATTTTAATAACTCTTCTTCAAGCATTAAACAATAAAATATATAAGCAGAACATAAATAATAATAAAACATTATTCAACGTACAAACTTACATCACAATAGAGAGGAAATTAAACTGTCTTGGGCGGCTCACCATTTTGTTCCGTCGTTGGGCTGAGCAATGGTGGTGGCTGGGTCGCGTAGTGGTAGCTCGCCTTTTTGGTTGAGTCGCTAGGCCGTGCAGTGGTGGTTCGCTGGGTGGTGAACGACACAGTGAACGGAGCTAGGCGCATACGGATCTGGTCCGGTCAAGGTACACACACCCATATCTGCTTCCGTCAGTGGTGGATCGCCGGAGTTGGGCTGCTGTGGTCGCCTGGTTGCTGGAGTAGGTGGACCTATGGCTGGAAAACGTGGACCTCAGCTGCTTCACAATTGGTAAAGTTAAAAAAATTTAACTTTCGTTTCCTAAAATACGTTAGAATGAGAGAGTGAAAAGTAAAAAATAATAATTATCGCGAAGGAACGTAATTCAAAGACGTGAAAGTTTTATAACCATTGTCTTGTTTTATTGCAACTTTTCGATTATCGCAAGGAAAATTATATTATATGATGTCGAGTCAAATCCTTAACTTTCAACTTTTCAAATGTTAATAAATTTGACCTAAGAATGTTAATAATTTTTTTTAAAGAAAATTAAAATTTTCATATAAAAAGTTTTGAAACAAAATAAATTTTACACTTGCTCCTAAAATAACCAAACATGTCTATGATCACTTTCCATAGTACCGAGATATGGTTGATATATATATAAATCACCACACAAATTAGTTATTTGAACAAAGACTTACAATATTCAAAATACCAATAATTAGACATATAAAATATGAAATGTGTTTATAAAGTATTTTAACTAATTTATAACTTATTTAATTAACTTTCAGGCTTGTTCAAGTAAAAGAAGAGTTTAATTGATATATAAAATATTTTATATTCTCAATCACATATGCTTAGCATGATTTTTATAGTAGTTATTATTAATTTTAACTATCAACTTACATGATTATTTGTGACCCGCTCACCCTTTAAAAGTATATATTTATTTTTTCTTAAAATAAATATGTTTATAAAGTAACTTTAATTTAACTTATAACTTTTTAGATGTTAATGGAAATAATATTTTAGTTTATGGTATATTATTATTATTTTCTTTTTTTAGTCTTAATTCTTTAATAAATTCCTCATTTATCGTCTCCTTTCCTTTAATATTGCACAATATATTTTAGTCAAATTATTTATTTATTATATAATTATTATTAATTTAGATAACCATGTTATAGATGTAAAGTACCAATCGAAATCTCACTTGACTACTTTTAAAAGAATTTTTTCTTCTATCGTACTATTTGTTTTTCATGTTTAATAAAAAAATTCTTTTAAAAAAAGTATAAGATTTTAAAATTAAATAAAATATCTAAAACTATAATTACTTCATGTTTTTTTTATTTATATATATATATATATATATATATATATATATATATATATATATATATATATGAACATGCCTTTTATGTTATCTTGCGTCTATTAATTAATTTTATCAAATATTTTAATTTAATAAATTAATTTAATATTTACCTAAAATAATTTTTTAATTATAAGTCAAATATATCCTAAATTATTATATTGGAAAATAAATAAATAAAATAATATATTAAAATAATTGTCTGATCATCAAACATGTAAATTAGCCAGTATTTAATAAGTAATTTTAAATTCTAGTTTTAAATATATATTTGTATCAAATATTTTAAAAAAAAATTATTGCTCAGGTTAACCTTATTTGTCTGAAACAAAATTACTACCTATGTTATGGTATGTAAGAAAATAATTGTTCGATTCAGTCAAAATTTCAAAAATTTCTCTCCATGCACGCAAGATTCCCCGTGAAACTTCACTAACGTGTTCACGATTTTCTTACGGGAAATACTTTACTTTATTTTAAAAATAATTACACTCCATGTAAAATAAACATCACACTCTAATTACAGGAAATATAAAGTCAAATGACTCATTTAATTAAAAAACACACACTAAACATACCTATTATTTAGATAAATATAAAAAATATCTAAAATTTAAAGAGAAAATCACTAACTTTACTTGATTTTAAAAATAATTACACTCACCTCATATAAAATAAACTTCAACACCCTAATCACTGGAAATATAAAGTCAAATGACTCATTTAATTAAAAAAATTGCTACTAAGCATACTATTATTTAGATAAATATAGAAAATACCTTAAATTTAAAGAAAAAATTATTAACTTTAATTTATTTTTAAAATAATTATACTCACTTCATGCAAAATGTGACACCCTTCTACCCCGAATACTTAAATTGCCTTAATAAAATAAATAAAATGAAGACAGGGTAATAGTTAAAAACCAAAAAGTACAATTTGTATCAAGGATAAAAGGTTCACATGCTAATTAAAAGGTAGGCACAAAGTTTTCAAGGAGGTTTTTGATCTAAACATTATAATTGAGGAACTAAAGTCATCATCATCTTTAAAATAAGTCATTCAAACATCAAGGCATAGAGCAACTATTCTAACTTCTAGAACCCCGATGTCACACTAATCAGAACAAGATCCCGCCTTTTCAAAACTTGGCACCATGAGTGCCCTCAACGTTACCTAAAAGAAAACAACAAACGGTGAGAAATCGCATTCAACCATATATTAAGGCAGATAATGTCCCAAATCCCACCCATTACCGTACTCAATTACTAACAGTTAACAGATGCTCATATATAAATCACATTTCATTCATTCAAAATCAATCACAGTTCATTCATGTTTACAAAATGCACATGCTCGCACAATGCATATGCTCATCACCACGTCTAAGAGTCTCGAGTCGGAACTTCACACCATGGACGAACCTTCTCAATCCCCTTAGTTATCACTAATGATGGCCATACAGTTAAACACCCCGTATGGGCCGGTGTGTCGCACAGTTAAACACCACCTATGACCCGTGCGAAGACATTCCACACAACTGTTAAACACCACCTATGGCCGACGTGCAGCATGGTTAAACACCACCTGTGGCTCATGCATATGATTGTCCCCCATCATTAGTCCCCCTGTCAAACACCACATATGGTCAGGGTATTATAGCCACGTCTGGCTTCTCATGCATATCATGTCTATCATGTCCATGCTCAATGCATTCTCATCCACACTCTTATTCTCATGATTTATTTATACATCATTCGCACAGTCCACAATCATACCCAACCATATTAATTTAACCATCATTATTATAAATCATTTATCAGAAAGCACAGAAACACACATAAAACACCATTTAATTTCACCCAGTTTCATCATTATCCCCTGTCTAATATTCTAGCTGGGTCAGGTCAACCCCAACCCGCTTGTCAGCCTTCCCCGTTAATTCAATTAATTAAATTAATAAATGAAAATAATTTAGATAAAGCCTCATCAGTTTATAAAATCATTAACCCCTCTATTAAAATAAAATTGATAATAATAATAATAATAATGTAATTAATTTCTAAAAATAATTAAATAAATTTTAGGATGTTACACAAAATAAACTTTAACACCCTAATTACAGGAAATATAGAGTCAAATGACTAATTTAATTAAAAAAACACACTAAACTCACTATTATTTAGATAAATATAGAAAATATCTTAAATTTAAAGAGAAAATTACTAAGTTTACTTTATTTTAAAAATAATTATGCTCATTTCATATAAAACAAATTTCAACACCCTAATCACTAGAAATATAAAGTTAAATGACTCATTTAATTAAAAATTGCTACTAAGCATACTATTATTTAGATAAATATAGAAAATATGTTAAATTTAAAGAGAAAATTACTAAATTTATATTATTTTAAAAATAAGTACACTCACTTCATGTAAAATAAACTACAATGCCCTAATTACAGGAAACATAGAGTCAAATGACTCATTTAATTAAAAATTGCTACTAAGCATACTATTATTTAGATGAATATAGAAAATATGTTAAATTTAAAGAGAAAATTACTAAATTTACATTATTTTAAAAATAATTATGCTCATTTCATATAAAACAAATTTCAACACCCTAATCACTAGAAATATAAAGTTAAATGACTCATTTAATTAAAAATTGCTACTAAGCATACTATTATTTAGATAAATATAGAAAATATGTTAAATTTAAAGAGAAAATTACTAAATTTATATTATTTTAAAAATAAGTACACTCCCTTCATGTAAAATAAACTACAATGCCCTAATTACAGGAAATATAGAGTCAAATGACTCATTTAATTAAAAATTGCTACTAAGCATACTATTATTTAGATGAATATAGAAAATATGTTAAATTTAAAGAGAAAATTACTAAATTTACATTATTTTAAAAATAAGTACACTCACTTCATGTAAAATAAATTACAATGCCCTAATTATAGGAAATATAGAGTCAAATGACTCATTTAATTAAAAAAGACACACTAAACTTACTGTTATTTAGATAAACATAGAAAATATCTTAAATTTAAAGAGAAATTTACTAAATTTACTTTATTTAAAAAATAATAACACTCACCTCATGTAAAATAAACTTCAACACCCTAATTACTGGAAATATAAAGTCAAATTACTCATTTAATTAATAAATTGCTACTAAACATACTATTGTTTGGATAAATATAGAAAATATCTTAAATTTAAAGAGAAATTTACTTACTTTACTTTATTTAAAAAATAATAACACTCACCTCATGTAAAATAAACTTCAACACCGTAATTACTGCAAATATATAGTTAAATTACTTATTTTATTAAAAAATTGCTACTAAACATACTATTATTTGGATAAATATAGAAAATATCTTAAATTTAAAGAGAAAATCACTAACTTTACTTGATTTTAAAAATAATTACGCTCACCTCATATAAAATAAACTTCAACACCCTAATCATTGGAAATATAAAGTCAAAGGACTCATTTAATTAAAAAAATTGCTACTAAGCATACTATTATTTAGATCAATATAGAAAATACCTTAAATTTAAAGAAAAAATTAACTTTAATTTATTTTTAAAATAATAACACACACTTCATGCAAAATAAACTTAAACACCCTAATTACAGAAAATATAGAGTCAAATGACTCATTTAATTAAAAAAAACACTAAACTCACTATTATTTAGATAAATATAGAAAATATATTAAATTTAAAGAGAAAATTACTAAATTTATTTTATTTTAAAAATAATTATGCTCACCTCATAAAATAAATTTTAACACCCTAATCACTAGAAATATAAAGTCAAAAGACTCATTTAATTAAAAATTGCTACGAGGCATACTATTATTTAGATAAATATAGAAAATACGTTAAATTTAAAGAGAAAATTACTAAATTTACATTATTTTAAAAATAAGTACACTCACTTCATGTAAAATAAACTACAATGCCCTAATTACAGGAAATATAGAGTCAAATGACTCATTTAATTAAAAAAACACACTAAACTTACTATTATTTAGATAAATATAGAAAATATCATAAATTTAAAGAGAAAATTACTAACTTTACTTTATTTAAAAAATAATAACACTCACCTCATGTAAAATAAACTTCAAAACCCTAATTACTGGAAATATAGAGTCAAATTACTCACTTAATTAATAAATTGCTACTAAATATACTATTGTTTGGATAAATATAGAAAATATCTTAAATTTAAAGAGAAATTTACTAACTTTATTTTATTTAAAAAATAATAACACTCACCTCATGTAAAATAAACTTCAACACCCTAATTACTACAAATATATAGTCAAATTACTTATTTTATTAAAAAAATGCTACTAAACATACTATTATTTGGATAAATACAAAAAATATTTTAAATTTAAAGAGAAAATTTCTAACTTTATTTTATTTTAAAAATAATTACACTCACCTCACATAAAATAAACATCAACACCATAATTATTGGAAATATATAGAGTCAAATGACTCATTTAATTAAAAAATTGTTACAAAACATACTTTTATTTAGATAAATATATAAAATATATTAAATTTATAAGGAAAATTACTACAGTTATTTTATTTTAAAAATAATTACACTAAATATAAAATAAAATTCAACTTCATAATTACATGAAATATAAAGTCAAAACCTATTTAATTAAAAAAAATAGGCTAAACATACTATTATTTGGATAAATATTGAAAATATATAAAATTTAAATACAAAATTATGAAATCTATTTTATTTATAAAATAATTATACTCACTTCTTGTAAAATAAATGTCAATACACTAATTACAAGACATGTAGAATCAAAGAACTTATATAATTACAAATAAAACAATTATTTACATAAATAATCAAATTATATATAATTAAAATACAAAAAATATTATAATTTATTTTTATTTTAAAACATATACTCACTTCATTTAAAATGAATATCATAACCATCATTACGAGAAATAAAAATTCAAAATACTCTTGTAATTACAAATAAACCCTTATAGTACTTTTACATAGTCCAATTTTTTTATGTTCCGTCGCTAAATCGGTCGCAAAACCAAAAGTTTTTATTTTTCCTTCGTCACTAAAAGTCCCTTCATTTACTTTTTATAATATTTTATTTTCAGTCGCAAAACCTAATGTACTAGGTCCCCTGTCCGTCACTAATTCGGTGGCTAAAGTTCCGTTTATCTTTATTTTTTATTTTCGGTCGCTAATTCCGTCGCTAAAATACTATTTTATTTTAAAATATTTCAATTTTCCGTGGCTAAATCGGTCGCAAAATCTAAGACATTGGTTTCTGCCTATTCCGTCACTAATTCGGTGGCTAAATGTTCGTTTTATATATATTTTATTTTTATATTCGGTCGCTAATTCCGTCGCTAAATACACATATTTATTAGATATTTTTCGGTCGCAAATTCGGTTGCAAACAATAAAGTTTTCGTTTTCCTCCATTCCGTCGCTATTTCGATTGCTATCTTTGTCGATTTTTATTTGTTATTTTTTATCTCATTTTCTGTTGCTAAATCGGTCGCAAAATATAACCTTCACTTATTTATAATTTCGTCGCTAAATCCGTCGCTAACGTCCGTCGCTAATTTCCGTCACTAAAATGCTTCTTTGTTGTAGTGTTGATTCCCCTTTCAATTTTAGTTTACCTCCGACAATCATCATGCATGCTTTAATTTGAAATTTTCACCTTCATCTTGACAAAAAAACATGTATATGCATCAACCATGATGTCCATCTCTGAGCTCTCACTTTTCTTTTGATACACAACTTGTTTGTAACAACCAACAAAGTCATCGAGCTTTTAGTTGCATTGCTTTTCTCTTTGAAAATTCTGCGATTGTAGTTATTATCATTGTTCCTAATTCTTAAAAAAAAAACTATTTGTTTTTAGTTAACTCTCACACTTGTATCCTTTGAAATGTTGAGCTACATTAATAAGAAATGTGTTTTCTTCTACTAAAAAATTTGACACGAGTTTTTTTTTGTCTGAATAAGTCTGAGTAAAATATATTACTCTTTTATTAAGCGTAGTATTTTTCAAGTAAACTTAGAAATCAAATATGAACTTAAATAGTTATTCGAGTTCATAGTTAATGAATTCTACACCACTAAAATCATTAAAGATCTATACCACCTGACAGGATTAGTCGGTGATGATAGATAGATAAAATACCAAAAATTGTCATCCATGGGAATTTGCAAATAATTCATGAAACATTGGTAATTAAATTGATTGGTATCCATTTATAGAAAAGAAACAAGACTGACTTGTTAAGAATGGAATTATGGAATGAAAAGGTTTGTACAAAATGGTATAAATGATAACATTATTTATAGATAAGTATTTTTCAAATCTTTAAGGTAATAAACAGTAATATTTTGATTAAAATTATCTCATATAATAATATTTTTATGAAAACTTAATCACTCGTACTCTCAACGACAATATTTTTTTAAGTAAAAACGGTCAAAAAAAATTTCTTGAACGGTCAAACAAATTATGAGTAAAAATGGTCAAAAAAATTTCAATGGGTGCAAAATTTTCTCATTTATCAAACGACCCAAAATCCTTTTTCACTTTTTTCCCAACCATAATCCCTCTTAATCTCTTCCCCCAGCCTTTAAAATATCTGTCCCCATCCTCTCAAACCGTATCCTCCTATGTCTCAAATCTTAATCCCCATCTCTTAAATCTTTCCCCTCATCCTCTATTCACGATGCTTTAGGTAGAGTGGTGGTGGCAGAAAGGGGTTTCTATGGCTATGATGGTGTAAAGTGGCGGAGGTGGAAGGGGCTTTGCACGGCAAGGCAAAATGGTGGATGAGGATTTTTGCGATTACGACAATGCGGAGTAGTGGCGATGGAAGGGGCTTTGCATGACAAGGCATAATGGTGAGTGCAAAGTGGTGAGGTGGTTTATTTGGTAAACTGTCATTTCAACTTTTTGGTTCAGTATTCACCAACAATGGAGCTTTTACTGGTTGAGTTGTTGATTAGGGAAATTATGTGCTGGTTGATTTGTTGATTAACAGATTAATGTGCGCTGTGTAGTCTTATATTAGTTCTTTTTTTTTTGGGTGAATTGCAATATTCTTTTCCATTATACGAGTTCTGTTTTGTTATCTTCATTATCATCTTTTTCCTTTTCTTTTGCATGGTTGGATGAAACAATCAAATGTTTTTTATTCCTAAGTAATTGTGTCTTACACATTCAAAAAAGCTTAATTTTAAACAACTCTCCTTGTTAGCTAGACTTTCTCCAACGAAAAAGAAAAGGAGTGTTTATGTTTAAGTAATCCATAAATAAACAACTTGAGATAAAGATGCTCTAAGCTTATTTTTATATAGCCAATAGTTTTCAAGATTCATTATGACCTGGTCATTCTAAATCTCCTCTTACTTTTTTTTCAATTTATTATTTTTTATCTGTTTCTAAACTAATTTGTATACTTAAAATTTTTTTTATCAATAGTATAAACAATCTTATATTCTAATTTGAATGATTTGTTGTAAATTTAAAATATAATTATGTTTATTTATTATAATTTTAATTATGTAAAATAAATATTTATTATATAGTGGCTAATATATTAATATTTATTATAAACAAATAGAAACATACAACATAGAAATTATTATGTTCTCACTCTCCTCAATTTCAATTACACATTGTAAATATATTATTTAAATGTACATTTCATATATATACACACAAATTAAAATACACAAAAAATTATACATTTTATATACTATCCTTATAATTAAAAAAAATTCTTTCAATCTATCAAATTACTGTACTTTTATATTTATTTATATATTTCATCTTCGTAACCTTCTATTAATTTCAAAAAAAATTTCATCTCTAAATCAAATTTCAATAATTTTTATCTCTAAGAAAGGTTTGGTTGGGGATGGATGATTATTTACTATATAGTGAGTACGGAGTGCGTCACAGATTACAGAGCAGATATCAGCGAGTCAAAGATGGAGACTCAACAAGTGGGTTTTACCCATCCTTCTTTAATTCAATTCTACTAATTAATTATGGTAATTGCCTCAGTTTCTTTTCTAAATAAAGTTTTTTTTTTTCACAACAAATATGGTTAAATACAGACAGACAGGAGATAACGTCGAA
Source organism: Mucuna pruriens (assembly GCA_025330945.1). Lineage (NCBI taxonomy): Eukaryota > Viridiplantae > Streptophyta > Magnoliopsida > Fabales > Fabaceae > Mucuna > Mucuna pruriens. The sequence goes on from JAENHJ010000528.1 coordinate 6,822,574, forward strand.
ATGATGAATGTCACCTAGTTACATATACCAGTGGTTTGCATGTTTTGAAACTTGAGAATGACTTATATATGATAGGGCCCTTGGATATATAGTTAATGCATTATGTGTAATCCTAGAAAACTGAATTTTGATACTCCAGTTTCATCATTACTGTTTGATATTGCAGATTATTAACAAAAAAAAATGCAATTGATCAAAGGGTAGCATAAACATAAGTGTTTAATTTTTAGGTATGACTTAAAGTCAATTAATTAAGAATCATTATTATTATAACTTTTAAAAATATTTATTATTATATATAATAATTTATAATTAAATAATAATATAAAAACATTTACATTATAAAAATGCACACACTATTTACTCCATAAACACCATCATTATTATACAATGGTTATACCAAGTGATACCAATGATATTAGTAAAAGAAGTTCTATAGCCATTGAAAATTTTGGGACTAATATTCAAAACATTATTTTTGTTTGAGGGGAGAAAATTAACTATCCTAAAATCAATAGCAATTGATAGAATATTGATTGAACAACATTAATATTGGGAGCATTAATATTCCTAAATTTTAGCACCTTAGTAGCAAAAATAATAAGTTTAACTTAACCTTCCATGAATTTATGACATGAGTTTAGCACGTGAGAAATTAAAGTCCAACTTAACTTTTCATTTTTTTCTCAAGTCAATTTATATAATGCAAATGATTCTATAGTTTCTTATAATTAGGATTATAAATAAGTTAGGTTAGACAAGACATTACTTAAATATATATAATTTATTTAAAAATTTAAGTTCTAAACTGAACTTTGTTAAAGATTTTCTTTTGTTACAGATTTTCTTTTGTTACTTATTCTAGGTTTTTTTTTAACCTTTTGTGTCTTTTTTTAAAGTTTGACTAGATATGTTATTTTATTTAAAAATATATTTTATATTAAAGTTATTAGATGGATGTAATGTAATCCTAAATATGCTAATTGACTAATAAGCTAGTGATAAAAAGCTTCATGTAAAACAAACTATATAATTTATGAAAATTAAATTGTTACTCAAGACATTAGACAAGGGATGAAATATATAGGTTAATTAGACTATATAAGAATTAAGTTTACCTTATTTATATTATATAAATAACTTTTTAAAGTGTATCATGACTTTTATGATAACTTATTTAAAAGATTGTTTTGCAATAAAATCTCTAAACATGATATAAGTTTATTCTTCAATTATAGGCTTGATTTTTTTATTTATGACAATATACTTAATATTTAAAATATAATATATATATATATATATATGATTTTAATACATTATAAAAATAATATAATAATAATACTAACAAAAAATTTATATTTTTACTTAAATAGATCAATCTGTGAGGTTTAAAATAATTTTTAAATGACTTAAAAATTGTCATTTTTAACTAAATGAACTTTTATAAAAATATTGACCTAATTTATCTATTAAAAAATTATCTGACCTTGTATAAATTAGACCATAGACTCTCGGAAGATAAATTGACTTATTTCTACTTCTACTTAACACCGACTAATATTAAATTATATTTAATATTACAAACAATGAATAATATCAAATAACATATTATCTAAATATTCAAATAATAATGTGTTAGTTGTTTAATATAACACTTTCATTAATCAATATTTTGTGTAATTTTATCTTTTTATTCAAATATCATAATTAAGACAACACATAAGACATGTCATTTGAATATTTGAATATAGTACTTCAATTATTTGTTTCTTAATATTTAGCAAATATGGTAATAACAAATAAAGTATGGTCATGCATTTCACATCTAATTCCATTAAGGAAACTTAAGGATATCACTCATGTTAGTCGACTCATTAACATCATCAACAAAAATATAGGGAAAGGATCATTTAGAACACTCTCACATATCAATATTACAAAAGATACCAATATATTTTACAGATTTGTTGAGCAAATTATGCATGGTAAGATATTTCACATCAACTAAAGATATGATAAATAATGAAGTATATAAATGGGAGAAACTCTCATCTTACAAATCAAGTTTGTGAATTTAAGTTGGATCCAAAGTTACATTATAATATGAACTTTTGCTATTTACAACTTCTTAAAAGTTCTAAAACATCATTCTTTGTATGTTTGCAACTAATGTCACACACAACAAGTGTGTACCATGTTAAAAATATTCATAATATATTTTGTTAACATATTTTTATTGAACAATTAAAAACAAAGCATATCATCGACCTTATTGTCAAATCTTAATGGAATTACTAACATTTGTCACTATATAATGCTATATACATATTTGGTTGATTTATTTTATTGACATGGTTTGATTTTGTTACCTGTGTTAGTATTTTTAAAGGGTTGTTGAGTTTTTAGAAATTTGTAGTTTGTTGGTTTAAAGAAGTTTAAGAGGTAGTACATTTAGATTTGATATAATTGTTGTTGAATGTAACATTCATTGCAGCAGGAGACAATATTATTAGATAAATTTAGAAACGAAAATGTCAAAAATATAAAAAAGGAGAAATTAATAAATAAAAAATATATAAATAGTAAAAGTCTCTAAAATGAAATTAGAGTTTATCTTAATAATTATGGTTCATCTTATCAAATTACTTGTTATTAATTTTTATTAAATTATTTCATATGTTAAATTCAGTCAACTTTATATTTGAGATGTCTAATCATTGACATAAAATATATATATTAAAAATTACATAGAATAATACATAACTAAAATAAAATATATAAATAAAAAATAATCTTTATCTTCCCTGTCATTTTAGAAAGAAAAAAAAAAAAAGCAAAGAGAAGAGTGATAAAGACCCTAGGGAGAGAAAATCTATTCACTCCTTTTTATTATCTTTCGATACACATGTACAGCAGGATTTATTTCTCAAGAAAAGCAAACTAACAAAACCTATTAAATCCTTTTATTATCTTTCAATACACATGTACAACAGTATTTATATCTCAAAAAAAAGCAAACTAACAGAGTCTGATACAAACATTTTAAAAAAAGAACTAAGTGCCAGGTTATTATTTAACAGCAGAAATAGTACATATTAATCTGCCTTTGATAACCTAGTCTTTGTTGGACTGTTGCGTGATATCTTGGATGAGCTGCGTCACATTGAAGTGAGAAGATCCTCCTTCTACAGCTCTCTCTGCCATCTCCGCAAACTCTCTAACCCTTTTTCTCCTCTCTTCACTTTCATTTCCCTTATCCATTAACTTCTCTATAGCCCTCATAACATCTTCCTTCTTCACCAACACCCCAGTTTTCTCTTCATCGCCCCACTTTACAGGACTTTCCACTCCAACACTTACTCCAATTCTTAGTATCTGCACAATGAACCTCTCATTGAAGAATTGATCCCCAAACAAGGGCCACGTAAGCATTGGCATGCCAGCACATATTGCTTCTAAGGTTGAGTTCCAACCGCAGTGTGTTAAGAACCCTCCAATTGCAGGGCGTGATAGTATTAATACCTGAGGAGCCCAACCCCGAACCAGAAGGCCCAACCCCTTGGTCCTTTCCTCAAATCCCGATTCCTTAATCCACTTCATCAATTCTTCTGTTTGATTTCTCTCCCTGATAACCCAAATGAATGGTATTTTAGATGCTTCCAAGGCCATACCAAGCTCTGCCAACTGCAACGGAATTAAATTGCATATGCTCCCAAGGCACACGTAAATTACCGAATTTGGTTTTTGCAAGTCAAGCCACTTCATGCAATTGTGTGCATCACTTGAGGTACTGTTCCCTCTCCGAGCCTTATCCAAGTGGCTCCTGTTTCTAAGTGAAAACGGACCAACACACCACACTTTATCATTTCTGGCCTTCTTGAAATCCCTTGCATACGCTGGCTCCAACTCCTCAAAAGAATTCACGACCACCCCATAAGTAACCGTTTCAGCTTGGGCCATTTTGCCAACAAACTCGTTCCAGTTTTCATTCATTGGCCTTGGCGTCTGTTCTTTGGTGATCTCAATTTTGTCAGGGATGTCAGGTATAAAGAAGTACTCCGAATCTGTGGCTACGCTCTCGAGAACCTCAGAAGCGGCCAACTTTAGTGGCCACGAGAGACAGAAGCAACTAACTCCATAGAAAGAAATTCTAGGGATGTTGAATTTGGTGGCAATGTGGGCTGTGTACGGGAAACTCACATCAGAGATTATGCAGTTTGGTTTTGGTGTTAATTCTTGGAACACTTTCTCAGCCGGTTCGTGTAGAATTCTGTTTGCGGCGAGGAAGAAACTCAAGCCCATGCCCATTGAAGGCAGCATGTCAAAATTCTCACACCCTTCTGGAAATCCAGCATCTTTGGATGGAAATTGGAGTTCGACCAATCGAAGGTGAAGGCCTGATTCGGAAGCACGAGCAAAGGTTTCGGAGAAACGGGAAGCGTTATGTGGGGTGGTGACTACTGTGACAATCGCGTTATGCTGTGCCAATATTGTTGCAAGGTCAACCATTGGGAGCATGTGGCCTGGGGACATGAGCGGAAACAGAACAAAGTGAAGCTGAGGTGCTTGGGATGCCATTTGGATTGGTCTAATGACACTTCTCAAATGGACTTGTCTATGATCTGTTGGACACTGCTCTTAAAACAAATGTCATAACTATTAATTATGTGACGTAAGCGCATACCTATGCAAGTTCACATGAGTCCATCAGCTGCCATGTAATTAGTGGATGACTTAAAATATACTAAGTCAACACACACAACTTTACTGTCTCTGCCTACTGTGTAGATGAGGATATTGTGGTTTTCTATACATCCTAATTATTGATTTTTGATAGACGAATATTTTGAACAATAATTCTGTACTTTTTAAAATAAAATTTTGAATATTTTTTAAAAATAACATGCATAATTTACTTTTTTTTATTAATATAATACAAGTCCATAAATAAAAAAGGAAAAAAATACAACTTTATCTTTATTTTATTTTAATTTTTATCTTTTATTTTATTTTATTTTTATCTTTTATTTTATTTTATATTTATTTTTTATTTATCTTTTATGTTATTTTATTTTATCTAAATTTTCTTTATATTTATTTGTACCCTATTCTATTTTATCTTATTACTTATGCAAGTTTCTAATACTTAGAAAGATTCACTTTGCGTATAATAAAAAAAGACAACCTAAAGTCTAGAGAATGTAGAACTCACTCCTATCACTCTCAACATATGTCATTTTACTTCATCGTTCCATATTCCACCACCTTCATTTAACTCAAGTGGTTCCCTCGTCTCTTAGGCTCCCAAAAAGATACTTGAAAATGAGGCAGAAAGTGCGACATAGAGCAAAGGAGTAGAGCCTTAAGTTTTTGTATGTTTTAGTTTTCCTTTTTTAATTATGTTGCCTATCTTTTCACCATGTGTATGGGTAGCTAGGTTTATTTTTAAGGATTATGGTATAGTTGTGCTTGCAACCCTTAATTACTCTTTTGAATGTAATTTTTTATTTATCTTTGTTACTTGAAATCAACTAGTTAGAGGCGATTATACATTAATTAGTTGGAAGAACTATAGGATAGTTGAGTTTAGAGGAATTGTATGACCAACCTTTTTCTTAAGTTTCTGATTCAACTAGTAACAGTGACATCTATGGACCTTAACATCACTGAAGTAAGTGTTTTTAAATAACCAAATAGGAATTATGAGTGTTATACCAAGTTCGCTGGTAGTATTAATAAATATAATAACGACACTTAAAAGTAAAATAAAAAAATTGTATAAATTTAGGTGAAGAAAAAAAACATAACAAAGCTAGAATTTTTAATTCCAATAAAAAAAACTAAAAATAATTTTATTATTTTCTTGTTTTTACTATACTTTCTCCTTAAATCTTTTCTAATTTTAATATTCTAATCTACATCAATATTTTTCGATAACTTACGTAGTAGTTCACTTTATACGATATCCGATCTTCCATTCTTAATTCTATCACAATAGGATAGTTTGTTCTTGCATATTAACTTAATCGTATCTGATGTCAAAATATTTTGAGAGATAAATACATATTTCAATAAAAGAAAAAATATTTTGATTGATTTTGAAAATGTTTGCTCTTTATCACCTGTACATTGATCAACAACTAAACAAAAAATAGGACAAACATGAGACATCAATCTGCATGTACGGGAAAGTGTTATAGTGAGTTAAGTGTTATAGTGAGTTACGGAAATAAGAGAACCACAAGTTATTTCATATTATCATGAGTTAGGTGGGTTGAAATTGAATACTCATTAATAGCCTTCTCCATTCCCTTTTTCTGTTGTAAACGAATGAGTAAGGAGAATTTCCTTATCATTTCCGACGACAGCAAAAGTTGCAATGGAGTCAACACCCCTTGGCCACCTGCACTTTGTGTTCATCCCCTTAATGGCCCCGGGTCATCTTCTCCCCATGGTAGACATGGCCAAATTGTTGGCACGACGCAAAGTGAAAGTGAGCATAGTCACTACACCCCTCAACTCCATCCAATTCCAAGCTAGCATAGACAGAGAGATTCAATCAGACTCACCCATCCAAATTCTACACGTTCCTTTCCCATGCACGGAGGCTGGAATACCAGAGGGATGTGAGAGCATAGACACTCTTCCTTCAATGGATCTACTAACCAATTTCAACGTCGCTTTAAGCTTGTTGCAGCAGCCACTAGAAGAGCTACTTGAAAAGCAAAGACCCTTTCCAAGCTGCATAATTGCCGACAAATATATCATGTGTGTGGCTGATGTTGCCAACAAGTTGAGTGTCCCGAGAATAATATTCGACGGGACTAATTGTTTCTTTCTCCTGTGCGACCACAATTTACGCAAGGATAAGGTCTATGAAGCTGTATCTGATGAAGAGAGATTCCTTGTCCCCGGAATGCCCCATAGAATTGAATTGCGTAGATCTCAACTCCCCGATGCATTCATTCCTGATACGGACCTCAAGTTGAAAGCTCGTCTTGAGGCAGCAAGGGAAGCTGCAGAAAAAGCTTATGGGATAGTGGTTAATAGTTTTGAAGAGTTGGAAGCAGAATATGTTAAAGAGTATGAAAGGATTACGGGGCATAAGGTATGGTGTATTGGGCCTGTGTCGCTGTCTAATAAGGACGACTTGGACAAGGCTTTGAGAAGTAAGAGAAACACAAGTGATGAGAGCGAGTATGTGAAGTGGCTTGATTTGTGGGCACCAAGGTCAGTGATTTATGTGTGCCTTGGAAGCCTAAACCGTGCAACGCCTGAGCAGTTGATAGAAATTGGGTTAGGATTGGAAGCGACGAAAAGGCCGTTCATTTGGGTGCTAAGAGGTGCGTATGGAAGAGAGGAAATGGAGAAGTGGCTGTTGGAAGATGGGTTTGAAGAGAGGGTGAAAGGGAGAGGGCTTTTGATAAAGGGTTGGGTGCCACAAGTGTTGATATTATCACACAGTGCAATAGGAGCGTTTTTGACGCATTGTGGATGGAATTCCACACTTGAAGGGATTTGTGCTGGGGTGCCGTTGGTGACTTTTCCTCAGTTTGCTGATCAGTTCCTTAATGAGAAGGTTGTCGTACAAGTGGTGGAGATTGGGGTGAGTGTAGGAGCTGAGTCTGCTGTGCCATTTGGAGAGGAAGATAAGTCTTGGGTTCAGGTCACGAGGGAAAATGTTAAGGATTCTATTGAGAAGGTAATGGGTGAAGGCAAAGAAAAACAAGAGATCAGAGAAAATGCTAAAAAATATGCAGACATGGCAAGGAAGGCAATGGAAGAAGGCGGGTCTTCTTACTGGAACATGTCCTTACTCATTGAAGACATCGTCCATGTCCAAAGGTTAGAACAAATCCAACGCTTGCTTGTGTAATGATATTTTCTAGTTAATGAAATACGTATAATAATTTTTAGAAAAATATAAATTTTATTGATTGTATAGCTAAGTTATAAATTTACTTTATATACATCATATAAATAATTTTTATATTAATTAAAAATTATTTCATTCTTCATTGATCAAGTTTAATAATTAAAATAATATAAAATTATAATTTATTATACGTATTTAATAGTTGGATCGATATGAAGTTATTAAATAATATAATAGAATGTATAAGTTAAGTTATGGTTATTTGATTTTTTTATGTATTTATCTATTTTTCTTAACATTATTTATTATATTATATATTTTTCTATTTTATTGTATAAATTATTCGACAAATAACCATTTTCGTCGCCAATAGTGTCTGATTCCAGATCCTAAGAGAAAAGAGCATTATTGGCCGGAGTAAACAGAATGAAGTATAAGAAACGTGATTAGAATCAGACCCTAAAATTACTCCACAGAATGTGATACCGCTGGAATGACGTGTTTCTAAATTTTGGATTGTATTAATTTTAAATGATAAAGTTAACTGTTATACTTTAATTAAAATGTTCTATAATATCGCTCAATCCATTTAATTTAAATTGTATTTGATACAATTTATCTTAATCCAATTTGAATTAGACTATTTTTTGAATTTGTTTGTTATACTTTTTTAATGTATAAATTTATTAAAATGTAAATATCTAAGTCATCAAATATATATATATATATATATATATATATATATATATATATATATATATATATATATATATATATATATATATATATATATATCTAAAACATTAGTTGAAATATATTTAATATATTTTCAAATAAATTTAAAATGCATCAGAACACAAATTTATTTTAAATAGAATTTCAAATTGGTTATCAATTCTACAATGTATGTACAAATTTAAGAGAAATTAATTGAGTTTGACTTTAAAGTATAACATAAAATCATCTGAATAAATTAAAATTATAAAAAATTCTTAGGTAGATATTAGTTTAAAAACATATTAGGTTTTGGTTTAGTTGTAATTGAATCGGTTTTCAAATTTAAATTTAAAAATAATCTCATTCAATTATTTTTTTATTGTCTATTTGTTTTGAATTGATTGGTTATTAAGACCAATTTAACTGGAATTTCACAAATTCTTTTCTCTTTTCTTGTAGGGGTGTTTATGACTTTTGCGTGTTTTTTATGAATATTATAGGCTAAACTATTATTTGATCTCTAAAATGGTGGGTATTTGTCATAATAGTCACTAGAATTAGAAAAATAGTAAATAAATCACTAAAATTGAATTATGTTTTTCAAGTTAGTCATTTGTGTCATTAGCCCGTCATAATTCGGTTAGTAAACTTATACATTTTTCGCATTATCTATCACTTAGACGATCAAGTGAGTGTCTCATGTGCACATCATCAATGACTCAAATGAAAACATTTGGAGATCAAAATGACACTGAATTTCGGGAAGGGTGGAAAAATGAATAGTTTAATGATTTCCCTTTTTTCTTAATTAAGCTCTAATCAATTAAACAATGACCCTACATCTAGTCTCTCTGCCATTCATTATTGTCCCTTCTTTCTTGTAAGTGAAGCATTAGAGTTATCTTGTGAAGCATATATCAGCTCTTACATTGGTGAAGGTTTTTTATGGTGGAAAGGGAGTTTATGGTTTGGAAAAGTGGAAGGTGAGTTGAAGTCTCTGTGCATTTTACTGTAGAAATTTATTGGGCGTGTTTCTTCTTCACGTGGCTGTCTTTTCATTTTTCGACGAAAGGTTTTTTTTGTGTCCTACTTTTTTAGTGAAGCAGATTAAATGTGATTCTTATTGTGTGAACGTTATTATATTGTACCCGCGTGGCTATTAATTATTGCACCACCCTTGTGGTTTCCCCGTGTTTTGTGTTTCTGTCCTTGTGTCCCTATTGTGTGGATGACTCATTGCAGTTTTTGAACATATTTGCTACTATTTTGGCCATATGCAGGATAGTGTAGAGAATCACACTTGTATTGAACGACCAGGCAAGTTAATTAGAAATGTTGGAGCATGATGTGCAGGTAGAAATGGATGCAATCACCATGAACTTATTTGTCCTTGCTTATTTGGTCAAGCATTGCTGACATTATAACAATGGGCACTTTTTTACTAGTTGAAAAGTAAAAGGAATGTATCTGGAACATGTTTGTATTTGTATAAGTTTACCAGTGATACTAATATATTGAACATGGTTATCTCTGCATGATGCAATCAATATGAAGCAGAATTGTATTATGAACACCCTGTTGATAATGATCTCATGGACTTGGGTTGTCTTAGAGATGAAGTGTGAGTATAAACTACTAAGTTATGATATTAACTGGTCCAATCATCTCTATCATACCATCATACAATTGCATCAAGTACAAGAGACAAACTCATAGTAAGATAGAGGAGACATAGCCCAGTAAACACAACACAGTATAAGATGTACAAGATCACAACAAAATTCCCAATAAGAATAAGGAACACACATTATAACTATTTAAAATTAGAATCAAATAGATTAAATGATAAAATAAGTAAATTAAAAATAAATCACATAACTTTTATCCTTAAAATTGATACAATCTAATTATTGAATCATCAAAAGGATATGATTGGTTTCAAGAAGATAAAATAGTAAATCTAGATTAGATTATTGATATGTCTAAGCTAGTAGTTGAAGCGACTAAAATATAGTACTCTTGAATAATTTTCTTGATATAGACTAAGACATTCGAATAATTGAAACACTTGAATAAAAAAAGTGAGAGATACTTATAAAAATATTGACTCTCAAGTAAAAAAATATATATATACAAAGAGGAGATAATAAACACATTTTTACAATGATTTTGACAATATCTAGGTGTCAAATTTAAACAGAAAATTTTAGCAAGGGACCTAAAATCTTTTAGGGGGTACGTATTCATATAACTTTAGTATCGATAACTTCCATAAATGTATTCGTCCTTAACAAAGATGCAGAGCTGATTGAGATATGTTGTTTCACCAATAAAAACATGAGGTAAAGTCCAAATTCAATTTATCTTACGGTTATTAATAAACAATGCAATTCCAAAGGTGTGCTTAAACAAAACAATGAGTACATGGCTGATTTATTGTGTGGAGAAGTTTTGAAGCACCATCAATTAGCACGAGACATAGTTATTATAAAATAGTGAAAGCATCAACTAATAAATTGAGGAGTTACATGCTGTTGTAACCATCCATTTTAAACATGGATAGAATGCACTTTATTTATAAAATTTAAACTTCACACTTGTTAAATTTAAAATTTAGGTCTAATATATTTATTTAATAATTTTTTTAAAAGTATGATACTATGATATGACCTTTTTAAAAGGATAAGTTAACTTAAAAACTTATTTTACAGTAGAATTATTTAAATAAACCTATAACCCTCTTAAAACTTTTTAAAGGAGAATTGAACAAATGCTTTTGAAAAAGTCAGACTATAATTTAATTATTAAATAAGCCTAAAAAATGGACCCATATGAGATGGATGCATGACTAATTTATTTATTAAATAAACATATCAGATGGACTCATGACTACTTTGCTATACTTAATTGCTTATTACGAGGTAGCCCAAGAATTTCTTGGACAAATAATTTGCAATTTGAATTGGATGTTCCACCATCTTGAACTGTCTTATGAGCCATTTCTTTTATCTCTCTAGCTCTGTTTCTGGTGAGTGTCCCGTTTCCACCTTGCTCCATGAGTTGCTGAATTGCCCTTTTCACATGTTCCTTATTGACCAATACTTTCCGAGCCTCCATGGGGCCCACAACAACTTGAATCCCAATGTTGAGCACCTGGACAATGAGCTTCTCATTAAAAAACTTCTCAGCAGACATTGGCCAAGTTATGATTGGGACCCCTGCAGAAAGTGCTTCTAGTGTGGAATTCCAACCACAGTGAGATAAGAACCCACCAGTTGCAGGATGGGACAGTATCTCAACCTGTGGCGCCCATCCTCTAATTATCACACCCCTTCCTCTATTCCTCCCTTCAAAACCCTCTTCTCTTAACCATTTCTCTAACTCATCAGAACAATCATTTTTCCCAATAACCCAAATGAACGGGTGGCTCGATGCTTCCAACCCCAAAGCAAGCTCCTTCAGCTGTGAAGTCTCAATGCGACACAAGCTGCCAAAACAGACATAAATGACAGAGCAAGGCTTGTTGGAAGAAAGAAAATTTAGACATTCGGTCTTATAATTATCATCACGATCTCTCCCACACCTATCCAAGATTAACCTGTCGTGCAAAGAAAGTGGTCCTATGCACCAGATTTTTCTGACCACTTTCTCGTACCCTCTCACGTACATCTTCTCCAACTCGTCAAAAGTGTTCACCAATATCCCTTCAGCCGAAATCTCAGCAGCTTTGAACTGTTCCACAACGCGTTTCCAAGCCTCCGAGTCCTGACTCATTGTCTCGGGTAATTGAGCCTTGGTGAATTCAATTGTGTGGGGCAAATCCGGCACCACGAACGGCTTTGACATTGAGGTGACACTCTCATGCACCTTGGAGTGGCTAATGTTGTGCAAGCACAAGAGGGTGAAGCACGAGATTCCGTGGAAGACAACCCTCGGAATGTTGAACTTAGATGCGATATTTGCCGTCCAAGGTAGGCATATGTCGGAAACGATGCAGGCGGGGGTGTTTCCAACTCCGAGAGCCATTTCTCAAGCGGGTCTTTGAGCATATTGGAAGCAGCGAAAAACATGGGTTGGTATTGAGGGGAGGGGAGGCTGTCTATGTTTTCGCACCCTTCTGGTAACCCTACCTTTGCGGAAGGGAAGGGTAGCAGGTGAAACTGGATTTTGAGATTTAAGGCTTTTGCTTGATCAATGACTATATTGAACCTGGCTGCATTAACGGGTGTGAGGACAATGGTCACAGAGATGCCATTGCTAGCAAGTAATTTGGCCGTCTGTGTGAAGGGAATGAGATGGCTTTGGGACATGAAGGGAACCAGAAGGAACTGTGGTTCATGAGTTTTCAAAGCCATATTGCAAAGCAAATGCAAATGCTGTTCGTGGTAAAGGGTGAGAGAAAAAAAAAAAAAAAAGAAAAAAAAAAGAAAGGAAGGTGGTAATCTTTCTTTCTCTCATTCCCCAACTATATATTGTGGGGTCACAACTCTTTCTTCGGAAGGTGATTATTTATGCTAAGTTCTATCGTAACCGTGTCACTGTTTGAGGTGATTAATTTTGTCTCTCTATACCTTTTTTTTTTTTTTGTTGATGAGTGCTCTATAGTTTATTAGGGATGTCGTTGATGCTTACATAGGGTTGAAAAAAATATAATTTAAAAAATATTACAAAATTATGTATGAAGAAGGTGAAACTTCTCATCTTCTGCGTAATATAGAAAATTATAACTACCAAATTAAAAAATTTATTTGGTTTATAATGTAAAATATAAATATATAGTATTTTATAAAACTAAACCAAAAATCAATTACAATTTAAAAATATTATCTAGCTAAGAAAACTTTATATTATCTAATTTATTCAGGTACTTCAATGCTATATTTTATGTCAAACTCAATTTTCTCTCAAATTTGTATTTATATTGTAGAATTGATAACGAAATTGAAGGTCTATTTAAAATAAATTTGTGTTCTGATATATTTTAATGATTTTATTTGAACTTGTATTTAATATATTTTAATTAATATTTAGATATACAATTGACGAATATTGATGAATTAGATTTACATTTTAATAAATTTATAGATTAAAAAAATCTATGTATAAATTAAAATTTCTAACATGTCATTCCAGCAGCACATTCTCTGGAGTAACTTACGGTTTGAGTCAGGTCACGTTTCTTATACTTTATTCTGCTTACTCTCTACAATCTAGTACTCTTTTTTTTCTCCATGATCTGGATTCATGCCCTACTCATGATGTTTAGGAATAACTTGTAAATTCTAAATAGTTTTTTTCTTCTTTCAGTTTATAAGTTTGTTACATTTTTTACGTTTTTTTATTTAATATTCTAATTAAATTTAGAAGTAAGAAATTTAGTATAAACTTGATAAATTTTGATCAGATTTATTTGACATAAACTTAGAGTTTGAAGAGGAAAATTTTATATTTTGAATGAAATTTAGTTAATTCAATTAAGTGATATATATATATATATATATATATATATATATATATATATATGAATATTCACAATATCAGATACTCTATCTAGGAAGGGAGGGGTCACCTGGTTTCCCATTTTTTTAATGTAACTAAATTATTTTAAAAATTTTATGGCTCCCTAATTAATATATATATAAATTATTTTATCTATTTAATTTATAAATTTAATTTTTATGTACCATCAGTATATACTGATTCTATTGTTTTCTATTATATTTTTTTATCTCTATGTTCTAATACTTATTATTTTTTATTTCTCTCTTTTTTTAATCTGGAATTAGACCTAAAGATATAGTCTAACATAGAGATAAAAAAAAATATAATAGAAAACAATAGAATCAGTATTACATCACTGATTCTATTGTTTTCTATTATATTTTTTTTTATCTCTATGTTCTAATACTTATTGTTTTTTATTTCTCTCTTTTTTAATCTGGAATTAGACCTAAAGATATAGTCTAACATATGTCAAAAAAGTTGAAACTATTGACCACTCACATGTCATTATACTGGTTCTTTGACCAAAATATAAAAAAATTATTAAAAAAACATTTTATAGAATTAGTGTCCTTTTGAACATTGTAGATTGTGTGGGATTTGCGGAGTAGGAGTTACGAGGTTAACTCGGACTTCACGTGTGTGAGAGAATAGGAAGTATCACACTACGTGACACTTTATGTGTATGTATTTGTGTAGGAGGTGCACACCACATATGCAGAATAGCTAGTGTTTCGTTTGCAAAGTGTGTGTGGGTTACGAGGCGCAAGTGTCTTTTTGTTTGTAAAAATAATATCGATAAAATAAATTAAAAATTATTAACTAAATTAATAACAACAAAATATTATATTACAAAATTGTACCTAAAAATAAAAATAAATAATAATTAATTAATTAATTTTAAAAAATTGTTACAAACATGAAATTATAATATTTTATCTAAAAATAACAAATATAATTAAAAACTATAATATTTAATAATAAAAAAATAATAATTATAAAATAAAATAATAACAATAAAATATTATATTAAAAATTATATCTAAAAATAAAATTAAATAACAGTAAAATATTATTATTATTTTAAAATTAAATTATTACAAATAACGTGAAATTATAATATTCTATCTAAAACTGACAAATATAATAAAAATACATTGTAAGAATTTAATAATAATAAAAATAAAAATTATAAACTAAACTAATAACAATAAAATATTATATTATAAATTTTACCTAAAAATAAAAATAATAGTACTAAAGAAATTAATTATTAATTCTTTTTAAAATATTTACTACAAACAACATAAAATATTCTATCTTAGAATGACAAATATAATAAAAATACACCAATTTATTAATAATAATAATATTATTATTATTATTATGAATTAAAAAAAATATTATATTATGATTTTTACTTAAAAATAAAAATAAATAGAAGTAAAAAAATCAATTATTAAAATTTTCGCACACATTAATTTATTGTTGTTATTAATTTTTATATTCATTGAACTAGTCTCGCCTCCTAACTTGTATACACCTTGTCTCCTAACAAGCACTTTCACCCACCAAGGCAGGCACCTCGTACGCTCACACACACATGGCGCGAGAGACCTCATGCCTATTACTCTCTCTATTCCGTCTTGTCTATGTTCAAAATAACACCAATTTAATAAAATATTTGTTTTTATTTTAAAAAATAGTTTGTTTGTCTTTTTTTACTTTAATCAAACATCCTATTATACCTTTTTACTTATCATATTTTGTACATATATTTTTTCTTTAATTAAACCTATAGATATATCCTGATGTATGTTGTTATATTTTTTACTTATCATGTTATATAATTTATTATATTTTGTACATATTTCTCTCTCTAGGTGTTATCTACTATTTATTTCCCAATTCAATTTAAAAAGATTTTGAAGTTATATTTTTTACTTATCATGTTATATAATTTATTATATTTTGTACATATTTCTCTCTCTCTAGGTGTTATCTAGTATTTATTTCCCAATTTAATTTAAAAAGATTTTGAAGTAGAAAATAGAAATTTAAAAGTTTTAAGCAAAAAAATAAATAACAAATCAAATTTACTTAATTTAAAAAAACTTAATTATTAGCTCAAAATTTTTAAAAGACTAAAATTACAACCATCCAAACTAAACGTATAAAAGTACAGTTAAAGTAAAAGGAAAAAAAAGAGTGTTTGACATGTGCGATTTGACAAAAAAAAAAAAAGCAATATGTTTAACAAAAGCAAAGGTGAAGCACAAAATATCATTATTCATTTGGTCTCGTTTGTGGCTTAGCTTTGGTCTAACCACTTGACATGTGCGATGTTATCCACTAGTACGGACATGTTGCGGTAAGAAGACCCACCTTGTTCTATTGCCTTCCTTGACTTGTCTGCATACTTTCTAGCTCTTTCCCTTATCTCTTCTTTTTCTTCGCCTTCACCCATTACCTTCTCAATAGAATACTTTATATTTTCCCTCGTGACCTGAACCGGAGACTTATCCTCCTCTCCCAAGTGCACAACAGATCGAGCTCCCACACTCACCCCAATCTCCACCACTTGTGTAATAACCTTCTCATTAAGGAATTGCTCACCAAACTGAGGAAAAGTCACCAACGGCACCCCAGCACAAATCCCTTCAAGTGTGGAATTCCATCCACAATGCGTCAAAAACGCTCCTATTGCACTGTGTGATAATATCAACACTTGCGGCGCCCAACCCTTTATCAAAAGCCCTCTCTCTTTCACCCTGTCTTCAAACCCATCTTCCAAAAGCCACTTCTCCATTTCCTCTCTTCCATATGCACCTCTTAGCACCCAAATGAATGGCATTTTTGTCTCTTCCAATCCTAACCCAATCTCTATCAACTGCTTAGGCGTTGCACGGTTTAGGCTTCCAAGGCACACATAAATCACTGACCTTGGTGCCCACGAATCAAGCCACTTCACATACTCGCTCTCATCACTTGTGTTTCTCTTACTTCTCAAACCCTTGTCCACGTCATCCTTATTGGACAGTGACACAGGCCCAACACACCATACTTTATGCCCCGTAACCCTTCTATACTCTCTAAGATATTCTGCTTCCAACTCTTCAAAACTATTAACCACTATCCCATACGCTTTTTCTGCAGCTTCCCTTACCTTCTCGCGATGAGCATTCAACTCGACGTCCTTGCCAGGATTGAATAGCCCGGGGAGTTGAGATCTTCGCAATTCAACTCTGTGGGGCATTCCGGGGACGAGAAATTTCTCTTCACCAGACACAGCTTCATAGACCTTATCCTTGCGTAAATTTTGGTCGCATAGGAGAAAGAAACAATTAGTCCCGTCGAATATTATTCTTGGGACACTCAACTTGTTGGCAACATGAGCCACACACATGATATATTTGTCGGCAATTATGCAGCTTGGAAAGGGTCTATGCTTTTCAAGTAGCTCTTCTAGTGGCTGCTGCAACAAGTTTAAAGCGATGTTGAAATTGGGTAGTAGATCCATTGAAGGAAGAGTGTCTATGCTCTCACATCCCTCTGGTATTCCAGCCTCCGTGCATGGGAAAGGAACGTGTAGAATTTGGATGGGTGAGCCTGATTGAATCTCTCTGTCTATGCTAGCTTGGAATTGGATGGAGTTGAGGGGTGTGGTGACTATGCTCACTTTCACTTTGCGTCGTGCCAACAATTTGGCCATGTCAACCATGGGGAGAAGATGTCCCGGGGCCATTAAGGGGATGAACACAAAGTGCAGGTGGCCAAGGGGTGTCGTCGAATCCATTGCAACTTCTCTGTCTTGGGAAATGATTAGTAAATTCTTCTTACCTTTTCTATTTACAATAGAAAAAGTGAATGGAGAAGGCTATTTAATGAGTATGCAATTTGAACCGCCCTAACTCGGATGAAAATATGAAATTACTTGTCAGCCCTTATTTCCATAACTTATCACTCATAATGTTGGTAATCGAAAATAAAAATTGTGTTATCTAAAAAATAAAATAAACAATACTTTTAAAAATTGCATCTAACCTTCTGCAGATTAACAGGACTGTGTATCGTCTATTCATTGTTTAGTTGTTGTCCAAGGTGACGTAAGAGCAAACATTTTCACAATCGGACTCGTAAGTACGCCGTAACCTTTTTTTTTTTTTATCTCAAATATGGTTTTATCCTCGAAATATTTTATACGTTCATTTTAGTTTTTATAAAAATTTATCGTCCAAAAGTAAAAGTACGTATTTTTAAATAAATACAAATTTTAAAATATATTAAAATTAAAGTCAATATTCTTAAACATTTTTTTTAAGATTAAAAATATATTTTATTCTTTATTTTTTAATAATAAAAATATTCTCTTACCTACTATGCATGTGGTGCACGTTTCTGATATACATAACAATCGGGTAGAGACAAGTTTGCCTTTTTCTCGTCCACGCAGGGAGGGTCTGACAAGGGTCATGTCTATAAGAGGGGGTCAAGTTTATAAAAGGTCACAATGGAAATATAAAAATTAACCTTAATTTTATGGAGTTTTATTCGAAAAATTTTGCAGAGAATCCATTATATATATATATATATATATTATAATTTAATCTATTTATTATTTTTAAATAAATTATATATTAATTTATTAATAAAATTTTAATTTAAATAATGTATAAAATTAATAAATAATAAAAAATTTAAAGAATATTTTAGAATTAAATTATATTTTTAGTTAATATATATAATTTTAACTTGGTTACTTTATTATTATTATTTTAATTATTAACTATTAAAATAATTAATTTATATTTTTAATAGTTATAAAAATAAAATATGAAAATAATTATAAAATTATATATAAAATGTATAATTATATAATTAATAATTATATATATACAATGAAAAGCAATTAGTTTACATTTTTGTACCTGATCCGAATTTGATACTATCTCCAATCAAAACAAACTTTTCCGTCAAAGTCGAGATAAAATTAAATGAATAATTATGAGTTTAGATTTAATTGTCCTGTCTAATCTAGTGAGAGCTAGGATTAAGTATGACTCGTTATCATGATTTGAACTTTATGAAAACACTTACTAATACAAGGGGTTAGAATTATTAAATTTAATATAGCTATTCATACTTTAAATTTTTAATATTTATTTTATTTGTTAACTTTATCTTTATATAAAATTTTAAAACAAAAATCAAAATTGCAGTGGCAAAAGAAAATTAAAATTCGAGATAATTTTATCTTTGGGAAAGACATTATTAGAAAAACACTTTTAAAAAGAAAATAGCCATTAAAACTATATTGGATTTAAAGAGTTATTTACGTGTAAGCAAAATGAATTCAAAAGGAGAAACATGTACTTCATTACATTTTAATAATTCATAAGGTAAACGGTGTACTTTTTAATAATTTATAACAATAAACAGTTGAAATTATTATAACTAATTTAAATTTGTGACATTAAATTTGTCTTTTGAAAAAGCAAAAGTATATTATCTATAATTGCCACTTATTACTACCAGGTTTATCTTTATGATAATGACTGGAGTAATAAAGATAAGAATGATGACTCTATAATAAAGACTAAGTTGATAATGGAGAAGACAGAGTGGGTAACGGTAATAAGTGATTTATTTTTGTTTTTTTAAGTAAATTTCATTTGAAAATTTTAAATTAATTGTAACAATTTATACTACTTATTATTTTTTTATTAGGTAAATTATTATGGTTATGAATGGTTCATTGATTGGTAAAATAAAGCAGGTTCAAATTTTAGTAATTAAATACTGATTGGATAATGTTTAGGATTTTTTTAATTTAAATTGAAGTGAAAGAAGCTTTAATTATATAGGAATTAGTTATAGCGTTCCAAAAAAAGATGGTTGAATCAATTATGTATCGGCTCAATACTTAGATCTCTAATGTACTTATTAGAGGAATAAAGGTAATTGATGGTTGAGGTATTTTTAAATCCATCTGAATACTTTCGAATTGAGAATAAATTACTCTTATTGGGACACTCTCCAAGTGTCCTGAACACTTAAAAAACAACTAATATTTTCTCCTGATTAGTGATATTATAATCAACTATTTAATTTATTTTTAAAATAAATATATTATTATATACAATTTATATATGTTCGGATATATAAATAAAATAAAAAATTTTGTATAAAAAAATCTAATAGAATTTATTAATAATTTTCTATACTATTAGAAGTTAACTTATTATGTCTTTATAGCAACCATATTTTGTCATAATTTAACACTTAAATCTAATAACTATACACACACGCATATATGATTATACCCTTTATAGACCAGCCACAAACATAAGGCAAGAAAATAAGTTCGGTTACAATACAACTCACATTGTCTCAATCTATTTCAGATCCTCAAGCTCATACATAATCCAACTCATTCTTTTTTGTAAGGTTGTTTCGTATTAATTGGAGGACTGATAACGTCATTGAAAGTATATAGTACATTGTCATTTTAGGATTGTATTTGTGATCTTTTGTAGTGGCTGTGTTGTATAGCTAGACAGACTCATAATAGTCATATGTAGCTCTGTTTGGCCCATATGAGGTCCTGTCCTGGTCGGTATTGTATGGTCATTACACATGTCTATATATTATTTTTGAAATTCCCTTTCAGTGTAGTATTATAAGATTTTTTATTTTGTTATTAATTTTAATTTAAATTAGTAATTAAATTTTAATTAATTAATTATTAATTAATTAAAATATTATTTTTTAATTAAATATAAGTTATATTTATTTATACTTATCATTATAAATTAGTTAGAAAATAATTATAATTTTTAAAAATTTATTAAAATTATTTTTTTAATTAATTAACTATTTATTTCAAGTTACTATTAATATTATAATAATTTTATAACTAATTATTTTTATTAGAAATTAATTATAAAATAACTATCAATTTTAAAATTAATAAAAATTATTTAATAACAAAATTTAAATTTTTTAATAATGAAATTTTGTTGAAATATGAATAAAAATTTCTTTGAAATGTGAGTTTTATCATTATATTATATTTGCCATTTTAGTTGGAGTTAATTATAGCTAATGCTTGCCAGAGTACGGAGTATTGAGCTATGACCCCCGATCACAATTAGATTTTGGGTTGTGGCATTTTCTTTTTCGCTATTATTTTGGTCTTCTTTTTTATTTATTAGAATCTTAATCTCCCTTTTTATTGTCTAAAAATTAAAATTAAAATATAAAAAATCAGAAATCCTAAAATAAAAATTCAGAAAATAAAACAAATAACATCTTACATAATATTCTAAAATTCATTTATTTCATAATAAAATGAGTTAAAATTTATAATAAATATCTTGTAATATAAGCCATATAAAAAAATATTATATATTTTTCAACTTCACAAAATTCTCTGAGAACAACCTAAATAAGCCATATAAAAAATATAAATATTTATAAATTTCCTTTAAGTAATGTTTTATGTTTAAGTTTTATGCATAAAAAAGAATCTCTTTTAAAAAAAGTCATCGTGGTGTAAAATGGAAATGTTACCCACTTGAACATCAGTGGAACAAATAAAAATAGAAGTGTTCTTTAAAAAATAAATACTTAAATTAATATATAACATAACTAATAAACTATAAAATTATTTATATATTTTGAGAAAGTAGAATATACATTAATAATATATAATAATTTATATAGTCATTTAATTATAAATTGACATATATAGTTAACATTACTAGAAAATTTGAAATTTGTTACAAAATAATTTTGTGGCTAATTTTAAAATCAATAGTTATTTTGTAGCTAATTTTTAGTAAAAATAATTAGTTACAAAATTACTACAATATTAATTGGTAGCATAAAATAAGTAGTAAATTAGCTAAGAAAATAATCGTAGTTAATTTGTAGTAAATTTTTAAAATTTGTAGTTATTTTTTAGTTAATATGTAATAATAAGAAGTATAAATGAATATAACATAAATTTAGTGTTGTACCCTAAAACTGTCCGGGACTGAGTCTTCCCAAGACTGAGTCTTCCCGAGACCCACCTTTACTCATAAAATAATATCTTGGAAAGTAGTTAAGAATCGACTTCAAGACCTACTGGGGAGAGAATCAAGGGATATGGGGCCACCACTAGCCCAATCCCAAGCCTATAAAAAGCCTCAAAATGAAGAGGTGAAGGGGGAATTTTTCCGAGCAGAAACTTTAAGCCAAATCTCAAACCCTCCCAAGCCTCCAAGCCTCCCAAATCTCGAACCTCTCCCATAAAGCAAAGTATTGATATTGACCTCACCCATTCTAAAGAACATCCTCACCCGTAACTACGTATTTGACCCTCGGGTTCGAGGACAGAGGCCTGTGAGGCATACCTCTATCAAGTCAAAAACCTCAAAAACCCAAAAACCTCAAATCTTAAATCCCAAAACCCAAGAACACCTTACCCGAACCTCCCCTTCCCGGGACTTAGACCAAAAACACAACCCAAATACAAGCACCATCCCTTTTCCCATATAGCTAGCTAAGGGTAACTATCAGTGATAGGCATGTCTGGGGGCCCTTATGCCCTAGCGTGTAACCAACTCCGAACCCATATTCCCCGATTCAAGACCAGCCTTTTCCGTTAGGTTTCCCCTGGTGTTCCCTAAACCAAAACGCCGGTGGCGACTCCTTTGGCCGAATTTAGTCTCGGCCTACCTAACTTTACCGTCACAATCCAGGTTGTGACAGATGGCGACTCCACTGGGGACCTGTTTTATTGAGAGTTGAGCCCTATCAGGTAAGTTTTAAGATTCAATTTTATTTTATTTTTTTTAATTTTCTTAAG
Source organism: Mucuna pruriens (assembly GCA_025330945.1). NCBI lineage: Eukaryota > Viridiplantae > Streptophyta > Magnoliopsida > Fabales > Fabaceae > Mucuna > Mucuna pruriens. The sequence goes on from JAENHJ010000528.1 coordinate 6,845,523, forward strand.
AAATGCCTATATTGAATGTTTAATTATACCTCAAATATGATTTTTGAAAGAAAAACAAAAATTTCTAGAAAAATATATAAAATTGTCATTACTTGAAATGTATTTTGCACGAGAATTAAGGTTGTGGGGGCAAAACTCTGAGGTTGGGTCCTGTGTTTCCATTTGTCTTTGTTAATTGGTGCATGTGTTGTAATTTGAATTTGATGTTTGTATACTACTTATACAAAATCATAGGGTAGACAATAATATCTTGTTATTATATTGGGCGGGTGCACATGGGGGCAGTCTTTCAAAACAAGAAAAAAAGGGGGTAGAGTGCAAATATATCCATGAGCGCAGTCCTATTCCCGGACCTGAGAGTTAGGGAGTGCGGGGCGTGTAGCGGTACCCCTACTGGAGATTTCTCTGTACGGTGACCGTGATAGTTCCACCTGGGGCTGATGACCTGAGGGAGCCAGCAACATCTGGGAAATTGATCCTGATCGTGCTGGAGACCTCAGGGAGTCCATAGACCCAGGAGCCTGATGGTGAGGAAATTTAGAAATTCATGTGGTGAGAACCTTGGGGGATCCTTCTAGAAACTTATCGGATAAACCTTAACCCGAGTATGCCAAACAAACCTTAACCCGAGTCTGCCAAACAAACCTTAACCCGAGTCTGCCAAACAAACCTTAACCCGAGCCTGCCAAACAAACATTAACCCGAGCCTGCCAAACAAACATTAACCCGAGCCTGCCAAACAAACCTTAACCCGAGCCTACCAAACAAACATTAACCCGAGTCTGCCAAACAAACCTTAACCCGAGCTTGCCAAACAAACCTTAACCCGAGCTTGCCAAACAAACCTTAACCCGAGCCTGCCAAACAAACCTTAACCCGAGCCTGCCAAACAAACCTTAACCCGAGCCTGCCAAACAAACCTTAACCCGAGCCTACCAAACAAACCTTAACCCGAGCCTGCCAAACAAACCTTAACCCGAGCCTACCAAACAAACCCTAGTCAGAGTCGACCAACTAAACCCTAGTCAGAGTCGACCAACTAAACCCTAGTCCGAGCCTACCAACTAAACCCTAGTCCGAGCCGACCAACTAAACCCTAGTCCGAGCCGACCAACTAAACCTAATAACCAACTAAAACCCTAGTCCGAGCCAACCAATCAAACCTAACCAACCAATCAAACCCTAGTCCGAAGCCAACCAATCAACCAAACCCTAGTCCGAAGTCGACCAACCAAACCCTAGTCCGAGTCGACCAACCAAACCCTAGTCCGAAGTCGACCAACCAAACCCTAGTCCGAAGTCGACCAATCAAACCATAGTCCCGAAGTCGATTAATCAAACCCTAGTCCGAAGTCAACCAATCAAACCCTAGTCCGAGCGGCTAATCAAACCCTAGTCCGAGCGGCCAACTAAACCCTAGTCCGAGCTCGGCTAAGCAAAAACCCCCGGTCCGAGCCCACTAAGCAAACCCTCGGTCCGAAGCCTAACTAAGCAAACCCCGGGTCCGAGCCGACCAAGCAAACCCTAGTCCAAGTCCCAACTAAACACCGGGGTTCGAGCCGGCCAACTAAACCCTAGTCCGATTTACCAACCAAACCCTAATCCGAGCTCAACCAATCAAACCCTAAAGTCGGCCAAGTAAACCCTAGTCCGAGCTGCAAGATAGTCCTGAAGTCGGGCCAAGTAAACCCTAGTCCGAGCCGGCCAAGTAAACCCTAGTCCGAGCCGGCCAAGTAAAACCCTAGTATGAGCCGGCTAATCAAACCCCGGGTTACCAACTAAAACCTCGGGTCCGAGCCTTCATTAGACTCGGGGTCCAAGCTGGGCCAACTAAACCCTAGTCCGAGCCTACAAGCAAACCCGAAGGTCCGAGCCTACCAATCAAACCCTAGTCCGAGTTGGCCAATCAAACCCTAGTTCGACTCGGCCAAGTAAACCCTAGTCCGAGCCGGCCAAGTAAACCCTAGTCTGAGCCAGCCAAGTGAACCTCAACTTGCGTCGACCCATAAACGCCAGCCTACCCGAGCCTAAGTCGGCCAGTACACTTGAGCCTGAGTCAGCTAGTACACCCCGTGGTCAACTGGGAGCTCGTCTTTGTGTCATCCCCATTTAACCGATTTCATCTTGGCCCCTATGTCGATTCCAATCCGAATCCAACTCTACGCTATTTATCCAACTGAAATCCTACCCTAGCATCAATTCCAGGTCGCATCTAGTCCCGTGTCACTCTCTTATTTAAGATGGCTCTCTTCCATCTCCCCAATTTTGTTCTACCCCACGGCATTTCCATGGATGGCTCATCCCATTTTCACTTCAATTCCAACCTTGTAAAAAAAAAAAACAGAAAAAAAAAAAAGAAAAAAAAAGATAAAGCAAAATAACATGCATCATATTCCACATTCATCTCCACCATGCATTTCAGATTAGGTGTTGCATTTCATCACATTTACATTTCATTCCCCACCCGACTAGCTCACCAAGACCAATAACAAGGCAAGGATCAAGTTTCGAAAAACCTTTACAAGGCGCTTCCCAAGGCAAAACGGATGGACACGGCTATAAGGGATCTAGCAAAACAACAAGAAGTGCTAAAAAATGATGTTGGCCAATTAAAGGCATAAATAGGTCAAATCCTGGAAATGCTGAAGTATATGCAAAACCAAGGGACATCTCAAACCATTTCCTGCCATACCATCACAAGATCACAAAACCAGAGGTGGCGTCAAAGCCCCTACCAAGCCCAACACCAAACACTACACCCCTTACCTCCGACCATCCCCATCCCAACCTTGCAATATAACATTTCATGGAAAATAAAGAACCACAGGGTTCTAACACTTTACCAATATCATATACCGAACTTCCGTCGCACCTGCTTTAGCATGCCATTGTGACCACAGTCTCGTTGAAACTTGTTCAATCCCCCTATCCCAAAAACTATGATCCAATAAGAAAAGTTCGCTATTTCGTAGTCCCTAATCCTTTTTCAAATCGACTGTAATGCTCTTTCTTAATAAAGTATACTTTGACTCTTCATGATTCCCTTTTTCTTCCCACGCCTAAACCAAGTCAAAAATACCAATAAAATAAAATTCATCCCTAGTGCTAATATCTCATGTTCAAATTTTGATTATTCCATTAATCAAACCGGCAAGGATAATAAGGATAATCTATAAAGCCCCAAGCATCTAGCCTGGCTACCTGTCCTCCAAACCAAGAAGGAAAGATGGTTTACCACATTAAACTTTACTATGCTTAAAACTCTCATTGGCTCAATGCCCCCAAGAAAAAAAAAATGGAATAAAAAAAAAAAGACAAAGAAAAAAAAGCAGCTCGCTAGGTTGAAACCTCAAAATAACAACCTAGGCAAAAGTTAAAAAAAAAAATCAAATAAGAGTTCACTGAGACTAAAAAGTAGTCTAAGCGAAAATGCAATACTGGGGGCAAACCACCAACATAGGGAGTTGAAGCGAACCCTCAAGAAAAGTTAGCTAGAAGAAGCCCATAGAGACACCTAAATTATCCTTAAAGCCGTTGGTTGATGGACTCTTCAAAAATTGCATACATGAGGATAACACTGTCACCCCTCCCCGTAGACCCTTCCGCAGGAACAACATAAACACAATCCTTTCCATTCCTCCATAAACCAAAAATAAAAGAAACAAAAGGAGCATTACAGTTGAAATGAAAAAGTTGAAGACCACTCAAAGTAGTGAGCTTTTGACTAGTCTTACGAACAATAACAAGGTAACAACACCCAAGATGTCTTTGACACCAAAGTTGGAACGAAAGAAGCTCAATTGCCTACACCATGAGTCTTGGGATAGCAAACTAAAGACTTGTCCTTGCTAAACACACACCCCTTGTACTCGATCCAACTCCACATCTTGCCATTACCCATACCTTGCAAACTAAAGACTTGTCCTTGCTAAACACACACCCCCTTGCACTCGATCCAACTCCACATCTTGCCATTACCCATACCTTGCAATCCATGCATCTCGCAACCCATGGCAAACCTCCATACATCCATATAGCCAGACATCCGACATTCCACGTCAAATATCCATGCAATCCACATACATTTCAAACATTCAGGCATCCCGTAATCTGCACACATGACATGCATTCCGAGCACCCAAATATCCGTCCTCCCACCAAAATAAAATCTTAATTAGTTTTGCATACATGCATAAATGCATACACATAGCATGCACGCATCCCATGGTTATTCCAACACCATACCAACTCTATGTTAAATCCTTCGCCCACTCCGTCTTGGGTTAACTTTGTGTGAGTCTCTTTGTCAAATCCGTGTCGAGTCTCTACCAGCTCCATGTCAAGTCTCTTCACCAACTTCATGTCAACTCTCTCTATTAACTTCATGCTGAGTCTCTTTGTCAACCTCGTGTCAAGTCTCCATTTTGACTCCATGTTAAGCCCACCACCCTATGTCGAGTCTCTCCGTCGATTCTGTGTCGAATCTCTCTATCGACCTCGTGTCGAGTCTCCATGCCAACACGATTACTTTGACCCTGAGTTGGTTTGTCCCTAAGTTAGTCATTCAGGTCCTAACTTAGGCATTCATGGCTTAGTGCCAACTTTTTCAATTTGTTGTCTCATCTTGACCCCCAAGTCACTTGTCTCTTCAAGATAGTCAATTTGGTTTCATGCCACATTTTTCAACCCCAAGTCAAGAAGGGACACAAGTTTCCCATCTATGACTTCATTGGGGATGGAAGCCGAAGATGGGGGCCAACGAATCCAAAGTCTAGGATCATCCAAACCAGTTCTAAACCTCCCAATCAACTCATTCACTCATACATACTTAAGTCAACATTCCCTTGTTCAAACTATGCATACCCATAGAGTCACATTGATTAACCCAACTCTAGAGAATGACTCGCCTTAAGATCCCAAAACGGTCAAACCGACTTTACCTCAAAGCCTAATGACACCTTGATATCGGAGGACCAAGTAGCCCTCGGCTCTTGGGAAACCAAGTGGTATTCAGGCGTCAAAAGGTCGAGTGTCTCCCCTTGACTAACTCTCGGATCCCGAAAGGACGGCGTCCTCGCTTACCCACCCTTTAAGCACTCCCAAGCCGGATAAATAGCCGAGATAGACCATTCAAATCCCTAACCAGTCCATAACCCAAGTTATCTTGGCTACCCAATCTTCGGAAGGATAGCTAAAACTAAGCCACCATTCCCTTTACATTTCCTTCCATTAAGCCTTTATACCCTAGCATTGAGTCTAGAAGCCATCATTTACCTTAGTATTATCTCCATTCCCTTAAGTGTTAATCCCATTAAGCCCAAATATTGAGTCCAAAAACCCCGTCCCCAAACCCCGAGTCTACACTAAGGCCATCATTCCCCAACCTAATTGATACCATTAAACCAACAGAAGACCCCTCTGCCTTTTAACAGAAAATCCAAAAAAAAAAAAAAAACACAAAGAAAAATCTCTTTCATTAATAAGTAAGGTGTTACAAGTTTCAAGGAGAGTCTAAGAGGGAAACCAGTTTCCCATCTTGGACCTCCTTAATCATGTCGTACGGACTAAGGTCGAAATCAGGGGCTAGCAGAACTATTTGTCTAAGGGCCTCGTTGAGTCCATCCTTGTACTGATCTACAATGGCCCCTTCCAAGCAAGCCACCCTTTCGGCAAGACCAGTGTTTTCTTCTTTCAACTTGCTCACCTCCGACTCAACGGACGCGGTCTTCGCTTCGGCAGCCTTCAAAGCCTCTTTATCCGAAGCAAGAATGGACTCCACTTCCACCACCCTTGACTGAGATTCAGCAAGCACCGACTTTTAGTCGCCAGCAAGGAGGACTCGGCTTGAGAAGCAGCAAGTTGGGCCTTCAGGTCTTCAACCTCAGCGCAGGCTTTCTGACTAGCCTCCTTCATCCTTTCAACCTCAGCTAAAGACTCGGCCCTAGCCTTTTGGGCCTTCTCCAACTCCTTCTTGGACACAACTTCCTTGGCCATTATTTGCTCAGCCTTACCTAGCATCCCACACCAAGTCTCCAAAGTGGCAATTGGCGTGCCATATAGGCGTCATCATGTCAACGGAGCTGGCAAAGACCGGTTGACACCAATCCTCCCCGATCGTGTTGAGGTATCTTGTTGGTGGGAAACAGGTGCGATATCAAACCCTGGGCCCCACAAGGAACTGATGGTGGGAGGGGCCACGTAGCTGGACAAGCCACCAAGCGGCAAAACCAGCCCCAAAGTCACGACCACGTTGCCTTCTAGTTAGACAAACGGAGGCGGAGGAGGAGGAACAGAGGCCTTTCCTTTTTTTGGCAGTCGTCTCCTCTGCGCCATAGCATCGACTTTCCGCTTACCCGCCTCCTTGTCAGACAAAGCTGCTGGCTTCTCGACCATAGGAGTCGAGTCCTTCTTGGCGGCAATTGGAGCAGTCTCGGCACTAGAGGCCTTTCGGCCTGAGCTCTTGGCGTCATTCGTCAAACGAGCCTTCTTAATCAGCGCGGCCATATCAACGCCTTGTTTCTTCAGCATAGGCCAATTTGGTCTCAGTAGCTCCTTATTTCACCCCACCAGTGCCTGTGCCGACTCGTTATAAGCCGTCTCCGTCTCAACATCCCTCAATTACCCGCCTCCATCTCGGCCGACTCCGCATAGCCAATTCGGCCTCGGCAACTCTTCCACTGGCCGCCTCCATCTCAGTCATTCACGCACAAGCCACCTCTATTTCCACACCTTCCTTGGGCCACCTCGGTCCTAGTCATCCCGCCTGGACCATCCCCTGTCTCAATCACCCGCATAGGTCGCTTAGTCTCAATCATCCCCACACTGCAACCGCCTTTGTCTTAGTCACCCCCATGGATCGCTTCAATCTCAATCATCCTTGCACAAGCCTCCTTCCATGGGCCGCCTCGGTCTCAACCATACTTGCGCCAAGCGCCTATATTCCCACACCTTCCTTGGGCCGCCTTAGTCTCAGTCATCCTTGCGCAAGCCCCTCTGTTTCCACACCTTCCATGGGCCGCCTCTGTTTCCACACCTTCCATGGGCCGCCCCTCGGCCTCGGCCATCCTTACGCAAGCTGCCTCTATTTCCACACCTTCCTTGGGCCGCCTACCCTACTCATCCCCGCATTGACCGCCTCTGTCTCAATCACCCGCATAGGCCGCCTCAGTCCCAGTCATCCTCACACAGATCGTCTGCCTGCCTCGCCACCCCCATGGGCCGCTTCAGTCTCAATCATCCTTGCACAAGCCACCTCTATTTCCAAACCTTCCTTGGGCCCTCTTAGTCTAAGCCATCCCTGCGCAAGAAGTCGTTTCTACCAAAGACTAATTCACGGGCCACCCTAAGCTTGATCATCCTCGCACATGTTGTCTCTGTCTCGGTCGGAGGAACTTCGTTATCTCCTCGGCCCGAGCCTCGAAAAACGACGCGGCAAAGTACTCTGTGTGAAACTTGGAGGGTTTTGAGCACCCGGCCGGTGTGTGCCTTGCCTGCTGCCAAGTACTCTGTGAAACTTGGAGGGTTTGAGCACCAAGTGTATGCCTTGCCTGCTTTGCCAAGTACTCTGTGAAACTTGGAGGGTTTGAGCACCAGCCAGTGTGTGCCTTTGGCTTTGCCAAGTACTCTGTGAAACTTGGAGGTTTGAGCACCAGCCAGTGTGTGCCTTGCCTTCCTGCCAAGTACTTTGTGAAACTTAGAGGGTTTGAGCACCCAGCCAGTGTGTGCCTTGCCTGCACGCCAAGTACTTTGTGAAACTTGGAGGTTTGAGCACCCGGCCAGGTGTGTGCCTTGCCTGCTGCCAAGTACTCTGTGAAACTTGGAGGGTTTGAGCACCACCCGGTGTGTGCCTTACTGCTGCCAAGTACTCTGGAAACTTGGAGGGTTTGAGCACCAGCCAGTGTGTGCCTTGCCTGCGCCAAGTACTTCTGTGAAACTTGGAGGGTTTGAGCACCGTAGGTGTGTGCCTTGCCTTTGCCAAGTACTTTGTGAAACTTGGAGGGTTTGAGCACCAGCCAGTGTGTGTGCCTTGCCCGCCGCCAAGTACTCTTTGAAATTTGGAGGGCTTGAGTACCAAAGTGAGTACCTTGCTGCCAAATAACGGTGTGAAACTTGGAGGGTTCGAGCACCGGCCAGGTGTGTGCCTTGCCTGCTTGCCAAGTACTCTTTTGAAATTTGGAGGGCTTGAGTACCAGCCAGGTGAGTACCTTGCCTGGCCGCCAAATAATGGTGTGAAACTTGGAGGGCTTGAGTACCAGCCAGTGTGTACCTTACTGTTTGCCAAGTACTTTTTGAAATTTGGAGGGCTTGAGTACCAGCCAAGTGAGTACCATGCCCTGCTGCCAAATAACGGTGTGAAACTTGGAGGGCTTGAGCACCAGCCAGTGTGTGTCTTGCCTGCTGCCAAGTACTCTTTTTGAAATTTGGAGGCTTGAGTACGAGCTGCTGAGTACCCGGCCTTTTCCGCCAAATAACGGTGTGAAACTTGGAGGTTTGAGCACCAGCCGATTGTGTGCCTTGCCTGCACGCCAAGTACTCTCTTTTGAAATTTGGAGGGCTTGAGTACCAGCCAGTGAGTACCTTTGCCTGCTGCCAAATAACGATGTGAAACTTGGAAGGTTTGAGCACCCCCGTTCTTGTGCCTTGCTCGCCAATCTTTTTTTGAAATTTGGAGGGCTTGAGTACCAGCCAGTGAGTACCTTGCTCTTGCCAAATAATTAAGTGTGAAACTTGGAAGGTTTGAGCACCAGCCAGTGTGTGCCTTGCCTTGCCAAAGTACTCTTTTGAAATTTGGAGGGCTTGAGTACCGGCCGGTGAGTACCTTACTTTGCCAAATAACGGTGTGAAACTTGGAGTGTTCGAGCACCCGGCCGATTGTGTGCCTTGCCTATTCGCCAAGTATTCTTTTTGAAATTTGGAGGGCTTGAGTACCAGCCAGGTGAGTACCTTGCCTCGTTGCCAAATAACGGTGTGAAACTTGGAGGCTTGAGCACCGGCCAGTGTGTGCCTTGCCTGCTGCCAAGTACTTTTTGAAATTTGGAGGCTCGAGTGGTAGGTGAGTACCTTTTTGCCGCCAAATAACGGTGTGAAACTTGGAGGCTTGAGCACCTGGGTCGGTGTGTGCCTTGCCTGGCCGCCAAGTACTTTTTGAAATTTGGAGGCTTGAAACCAAGTAGGAAAGTACCTTTGCCGCTACCAAATGTTCATCGAAACATCAACCAACCCCTTCGCCACCACTGGGCCCAGGCCCCCATTCATTTCTATCTTTATTTACGCTTATCCAAGAAAAGGATTACATCCTTTTCAGAAAAACCTAAATAAAGAGGGGCCATTGCATCTTAAAAACTGTCCGAGACCGAGTCTTCCCAAGACCGAAGTCTTCCTTTGACCCACCTTTACTCATAAAATAATATCTTGGAAAGTAGTTAAGAACCGACTTGAAGACCTACCAGGAGAGAATCAAGGGATATGGGGGCCACCACTAGCCCAATCCCAAGCCTATAAAAAGCCTCAAAATGAAGAGGTGAAGGGGGAATTTTTCCGAAGCAGAAACTTTAAGCCAAATCTCTCAAACCTCTCCCAAGCCTCCAAGCCTCCCAAATCTCTCGAACCTCTCCCATAAAGAAAGGCTCAGATTGACCGGCCTCACCCATTCTAAAGAACATCCTCACCTGGAACTACGTAGACTTTGACCCTCCGGCTCGAGCAGTGCGTGTTTCTGTAGAGGGCATACCTCTATCAAGTCAAAAACCTCAAAAACCTCAAAAACCTCAAATCTTAAATCCCAAAACCCAAGAACACCTTAACCCGAACCTCCCCCTTCCCAGACTTAAACCAAAAACACAACCCAAATACAAAGACCATCCCTTTTCCCATATAGCCTACATTGGGGTAACTATCAGTGATAGGCATCTTTGGGGGCCCTTATGCTTTTCAGCAGAACCAACTCCCGAACCCATATTCCCCGATTCAAGACGGACTTTGGTTAGGTTTTGGCGTTCCCTTAAACTAAACGCCGGCAGGTGGCGACTCTTTCAATACGACTTAGTCTCGGCCTAAATTTTACCGTCACAATCCAGGTTGTGACATTTAGTTAGAAAAAATAATATTCTAGTTAATTAATAGTTAATTAACTAGAATTTAACTACTAATTTAAATGGTAGTTAAAATTAGTAGCAAAATCAAAAAATTCTTGTAGTGTAATTTATTAGTTTTTACAATAATTATTTTAAAACCATACTAATATTAATGTGTAATTAAATGATAATGTAAAATTGTTTATATATTTATTAAATTCATATATTTTTTATATAAGGAGATATTAAATTTTATATATGGAACATTTTTTTAAAAAAATGGGGTCCGCTTCTCATATCTGTCTCTATGTATGCTAGCTAGGAATTTGTTTAATAATTAAAAAAAATCCATCAATCAACTTACTTAATTTAGGAATTATTAATTTTTACTCAGATTTTGCATAAAAATAAGAGATTATAAGGTAAGTGAAAAAAATATAAAATAGTTTTATATTATCATTCAATCATAACTTAATATATATGAAAGTTTGTTAATTTTTATTGTAAATATTTTAAAAATATATCAACAATAATTTTTAATTAAATGAGAGTATAAAATTATTCTACAATTTCATTACATAATTATTAAATTCTAAAATCAAATTTATTATGAACATAGTAATTTTTATTATATAATTTATAATCTTATTTCTAAATTCTTTTTTTTATATATAAATTTCATAATTAATTCTATCAATTAATAATTGATTTAATTATCATTAGTAGTGACCGTAAATTATTTCTCTTAAATATTTCTCTCTCTTCTTTATCGCAATTGTCATTTAATATAATTATCAGTGTTTCAATACTCTTTTTCCATCTAAGTAAAAATTTTTACCGACGTGTATTTTTATGTTAATTAACTATTTACCTAAAAGAACTTTAAACTTTTTTTCCCTTTCAACTTTGATAAATCGCCTTGCAACTCGAAGTTAAAAGGAAATAATAAAAAATTGAAGAGTTTTATTAAATTAGATTCTAAAAATTTTTATCTAATGGATCAAAATCTCTATACGCAGCCTTATTAAAGATTTAATCAATGGAAGTACCTTAAAAGACTTGTCAAGTTATGACAGATTACATACTATACTAGCAAAATAAAAATATTATAATGACTTGCAGAATTGGTCAAATTAGAAAAATATGCATGCAAAGTGCAAACACATGGTGATGGTACACCATTCGAAGTTTAGATAATCAAATAGTGGGCAAGTAAGCATCGGCACCCCAGCAGATATTGTTTCTAAGGTAGAGTTCCAGCCACAATGTGTTATGAATCCTCCAATAACATTGGTCTTTTCCTCAAATCCATATTCCTTAATCCACTTTTTGATGCTTCAATTCCAAGGCTAAGCCAAGCTCTATCAACTGTGGTTGAGGCCTTGTTACTAACTAAAAATGGTCCAGTACACCATACCTTATCGTTATTCATCTTCTTGTAATCCCTTGCATATGCTGGTTCCAACTCTTCAAAATTCGTGATTGTCCCGTTAGTAGCAATGCTATTTGCAACATATTCATCAATAAAGTGTTTCCATCTTTTATCCGTTAAGTGTTCTATTTGGGCTTTGCTTATTACAACTTTGTCAGGGATACCAAACAAAACAAAATACTCCGATTCAGGAGCTTTGTTTTCCACAACATTATCCGCTTGTAAATTGTGAAAACATTGGAGAAAGAAGCAAGGAATGTTGAGTTTTCTAGCAATATGGATTGTGTATGGCAAACACATATCAGAGTTTATGCAACTCGGTGCTGCTGTTAACTCATCAAATAATTTTTCCGCTGGTGGTTGCCATGAAAAGTTTGCTGCATTGGAGAAACTGAAGCCCATGCCTAGTGAAGGTTGCATATCCAGATTCTCAGTCTTCTGGTAATCCAGACTCTTTACTTGGAAATTGAAGTTCAGCTATTCTAATCTGAAATCCCAATTAACATTAGTTATAAGTTATGAAATTATATCATATTTTAGCTTAAAACAGGCGATGAAACTTTCTAGCAGTTGTCTGATTATTATTTTATTATTTAGTAATACAAATATTATATATTTTATTTTAGTCCTTAATTAATTAAAATATTTTAAAATTATAATTATTTTAATTAAACAGATTTAGCTGTTCTTTTAAAAAATATTTTATGTCACCAAAAAGATTAAAATATTTTTAAAATAATAATTGAATTTTTACTTAAAATTATAATTTAAATTAAAAAATATTTTAATTAATAATAGCTAAATTGAAATAAATTATAAAGTTTTTTTTACTTAAATAAAAAATAAATGATATGACAGTCACTTATATTTTTATTAGTTTAAAAACTAATTATTTCATAACAGTTTTTATTTTTGTTTTTATGCTATTTTGACACATCTTTCGTACTTTTATTGGTAACGTAAGCGCTTACCTAAACAATTTGGATTATGTTCCCGCTTGTTTGTTATTATTATTATTATTATTTTTAAGAAATACTTTTGCAATTGTTCTTGTCTTATAGTCTATTTGATTCTACACTATAGGGAAGGTCAAGTCACCTTTATCTTACGTTGTTCCTCAGTTGCAAATTAACAAAATAGATAGTTGCCATTTGCAAACTAAGAAGAAACACTAAAATAAAAATGCTTTGTCCCGGTTGCAATAAAGAAAATGGTATAGTAATGAAAAAAAAATGTTAAACGATAATTTTTTTTCTGTTATGAAATTTTAATCAATTTTGTTCATAATTAATTTTTATAAAAAAAATGATATATTTTTTCATTTATAAAATTTGAATTTAAGAATTTATTTAATATACTTGAATTCAGTTATACCAGACTAATGTAATATTGGTGATAAAGATTACTTTTATTGATATAATCTTTAATTATTTAATAAAATTAAATATTAATATCGATATTGAAATTATATTTATATTAATAATATGATATATTATATTAACAGTGTGATATATTAATAATATATATTAATTTTTTATTTCAACAAAATTATTTATTAATATGATTATATATTATCTTGGTAGTGTAAATTTTTACTATTTATATTAATTTTTTATGCATCACGAATTCAAGTCATCGAGCATAAAAGTTAGATAGAATATCCCAAATCCTATTAGGTTTATTTATATTGTCTTTGATTTGGTTATCTTGACTTTTCTCAAGAAATGCGCCTCTAAATAAAATTTACCCCAATTTCTACCTATAACATACTTTTATCTATGATTCGGTACCTAGCATGCATATTGCAGTTTGTTGACTTGTGAAAAGTTCTTAAAGTGTGTCCTTTGAGGCTTAGTAAATTTTTTCATTAACTCCTGTATTTGAATATTTACTTATGAAGTTGATAAATCACTCTTTAATACATTATTTTGATTTTTTTTAAATTACACATTTTAATCACATTATATTTGATTTTATAATTTTTAATAAATTTTAATAATTAATAAAATGTGTTAAACTGAGTATATTAGAGAGGGAATGTATTCTTTGCCATGAAAAAAAAACTTAATCTTTTAGTGATATAATCTCAACATTTATTATTTTACATCTCAATTTAAAAATAAAATATATTATGTTGATAAAAAAATTTGAATTTATTAGTCAGGATTTCATACAATGACAATGACAATATAGATAATCTATTCCCACAGAAAATAGGTTGGTAAAACTCTTCAAATTTTATAAAATAAATCTATTAAAATTAAAATTATAAATTTTTTATTATAATTTTTTTTATAAATTATTACATTTTTATATAATTTATTAAATTAAAAAAAAATCAAAATAGTCTTTAAAATTTAAATGTAAGACACCACTAAGGATAAAACCTTCATGCTCTTTCTCGAGTAAAAGTAAGACTGGTCCCAGCCTAACAGAAAACAAAAAGAAAGCAAAGCATAGACAGACACAGGATTGAAGGACGGACAGGAGGAAATATCAATGCAGATATCTGCTATTGAAACAAAAATTGTATTAGCTGATTCCGTGCGTAGAAATGGACCCCCAACACAGAAATTGGTTCTCTCTCTTGTTCCCATACTTGTGTGATTATTGACCGTTGCTTAGCGCAGATAAATTTAAATATATATGTTTGTCTAATTATAAATGACAGGGGAATACAAACAGAACAAGCCATTCCGTTTATGCTAAAAAGTATTTGTCGCAGGCCTATGTATCTGACATTAACAACAAGTGTTCGTGTATGATCCAGCTTCATGGAAAAAACCAAGTCAAAACTTTGATTGTCCAAACCATAGGCCTTGCGTTGATACTATCAAATTACATCCTCATGACATTGAGTTTTACAAGGAATTCAATCAATTTGCCGGAATACTACAGATTAGATACGAGTGTGAACGTTTGAAAAATTAATTTTAAATTAAATTGATTTGAATTAAAATTAATTTTGAAACGAAGGGATTTATGTTAAATGTTTTTATTATAAAGCAATTAAGTATCAATATAATTTTTTATTCAATATAAAATAATAATGCTAGTTAGTATTTTAACAAATGCAATTTGAACAAAAACACGGGCTAAAAATTCAGTACAGCTGAACCAAAAGAATTTCCTATAAAAGTTGAATCGACTTGCAAGTTATGAATAATTTGAAAAGAGGTAATGTATTCAAAGATAGATAATTAAGTGAAAAAGTACAAGGTGTGGCCTTAATCTTCAAATTGGTTTATGACAAGTAATATTATCATACATCTCCTTTGATTTTTTGCATGATGTCCTGGATAAGTAAGGTCACGTTAGAATGAGAGGATCCCCCTTTTTCTATAGCTCTTTTAGCCGCCTCAGCAAGCTCTCTTATCCTTTTTCTTCTTTCTTCACTTTCGCTTGTCTCATCCATTAACTTTACTATTGCTCTTTCAACATCTTCCTTCTTCACCAGCACTCCAACTTCCTCTTCTTCGCCCCATGGAAGAGGAATCTCCACTCCAACCTTCACTCCAACATTTAATATTTGCACGACTAGAGTTTCATTCAAAAATTGATCAGCAAATAGTGGCCACGTAAGCATTGGCACACCCGCACATATTGCTTCCAATGTAGAGTTCCAACCACAGTGTGTTATGAACCCTCCAATAGCTGGGTGTGATAATATTACTAACTGAGGAGCCCAACCCCGAATTATAAGGCCACGAGCATTGATTCTTTCCTCAAATCCATCTTTCTTAATCCATTTTTCCAATGCTTCTGAATGACTTCCTTCCCTGATAACCCAAATGAAGGGTCTTTCTGATGCTTCTAAGGCTAAACCAAGCTCTATCAACTGTGGCGTTATTAAATTGCATAGGCTTCCAAAGCATGCATAGATTACGGTTCCTGGCTTTTTACAATCAAGCCAGCACTTGAGATGGCACTCGTCAATTATGGTCTTTTTACCTCTTTGAGCCTTATCCAAGTGATCCTTATTACTATATGATAGCGGTCCGAAACACCACACTTTATTGTTTCTCATCTTCTTGTATCCCGCTGCATATGCTGGCTCCAACTCTTCAAAAGAATTCATGATCATCCCATAAGCTTCCATTTCAGCTACAAACACTCTCTCACTAACCTGTTTCATGTCTTCATTTATTGCTAGTCCTGCCTTAGCTATGGTCATTTCAATTTTGTCAGGTATACCAGGCACAACAAAGTACTCTGAATCAGTAGTTATGCTCTCCGTAACATTATGGATACGTATATTAGACATGCATAAGAGATAAAAGCAACTTACACCAACAAAAGAAATCCTGGGAATATTAAATTTTCTAGCAATGTGGTTTGTATATGGCAAACACATATCAGAGATTATGCAGCTTGGTGTTGGTGTTAACTCTTCATATAGTTTCTCTGCTGGTTGTTGTAGAAAGCTCATTGCATTGAAGAAACTCGCGGCCATGCCAAGTGAAGGCATCATATCGAGATTCTCGCATCCATCTGGTACTCCAGCTTCTCTGCATGGGAATTGAAGTTGAACTAATCTGATTGGAAACCCAGATTCAGTATAACGATCAAAGATTGACGTGAAACGAGATGCATTACGTGGTGTTGTGACTACTGTCACAATGACATTGCGGCGCACCAATATTTTTGCGATGTCCATCATGGGGATCATGTGGCCTTGAGCCATCAATGGAAACAAGACGAAGTGGAGTTGCTGTTCTTGGGGAGTCATTCTTGTTGTGGAATGATATAGTACGATGAATTCACTTCAACTTGTTTACTTTCACAGTATTTATATGCATCATACATTCCTATCGCTGATGTAAGCACCTACACAATTACGTTGGATTATGAGACAATACATTGCAAATTTCGTTGCCTTTTGTCTCTTTGGTTTTGCATCTTCTGTTTGTTGGAACAAATACAAGAACTACCGAGACCACGTGGAACAATTAGCTTAGAGTTCTTCAAACTTATTAATTAGTTTTCTCAAATTCAAGTTGCAGGTACGTTAAATATTGAGAAAGAAAGTTTTATAGTGTATCATGAACTTTAAAGAAAATATATATAAAGTTGAAAAAGTTTTTATTTTGTGTATCATCATGTCCTATCCCTTTGTGGGTCGCAAGCCGGCCTCAAGAGTGGTAATTAGAGCGAGAATAATGATGACCAGTACATTTTTGGACCCTGTAAATCACAATATGTGGAGAATTTCTAACATCTTTTTGAAGCATCGATAATTAATGCACGTGCTCCAACAAGATTTGCGCTGGTCATATAAGTTCATTTTAAATAATTTTAATTTTAATAATCTATTTTAATTATATAAATGAGATTCTTATCTCTTAACTCTCTCACCTGGTCTATATATATTAGATATATAAATGTAATTTACATAAATTATTACGCTATATATAACTTTATATATATAATATGTGATATTTATTAATTCATCAGTTAATTATATATAACTATAAATGATCTTAATTGTTTGTATTAACTTGTGTTAAAATTAATAATAATAAGTTGATAATTAAATTCTTTATATTTAAAAGTATATATTATGTAAATTTTTGGCGTATATAAAAGGATATAATTAAAATAATGAGATTAATATAAAATTTTGTCGATACAATCTATGAAAAAAAAATATTAATCCAATGGTAAGTTTTGATATTAAATTATTCAATTTAGTTATTAAATAACGTAATAGTTAGTATAAGTTGTATAGGTAATTATTTTATATTTTAACTAATAATTTTAAGATCACTAAATTAATTAAAATTTATTATTATTAACTAATAATTTTTAATATCATTAAATAATGCTATTCTTTATTCTTAACTAATCATTTTTAATATTATTAAAACTAAAAATATATATAAATGAAAGTTTTATAATTAACACATCTTTATAACAAAAAATCAATTAAAGTGTAATTAACGCTTAATAATTTAGATAATAAATTGATTTCGTGTAAAATTATATCATTCCCATATGATGTATTAAATAATATTAGTATATTTTCATATAAATATATGAATGCACTTTTATGTATAATATTCATCCTTGTGCGGTATATTTTCACTCTTAGATTATCGTGTTTTCAAATATTTTTACTTCTATTTATAATTTATATATATGCATAATTTCGTTTATTTGAAATTTCCTTGGATTATGAGACAGTGCATTGGAAATTTTCTTGCCTTTTGTCTGTTTGGTTTTTGCATCATTAGTTGGAACAAATACATGAAGTTGGAAAGTTCTTATTTTAATGGATTATCATGTCGATCGATCATCCAAAACCGCAAGCCGGCCATGAGAGTCGTAATTAATTAGAGTGAAAATAACCCCCCTACATATTTGGACAATTAAATCACCTCATACGTATGTGAAGAAATGCTAACATCTCTTTTGAAGCATTGATCATTGATGCAAGTGTTCAAACAAGATTTGCACCACATATGTTTAACCGTGGGCATATAAAAAATAAAATGTAAAATATAAATCATTATAACGAAAATAGGTGATGTATGGCACAGTAAAATATGATAAATTTATTAACTTTTATAATTATTATCTTATAAATAATTAGATGATAATGTAAAATTATTTTACATTATAAATTAATGATCATTAAACTCATCATAAAATCATATTTGGATAATTAAGATTAAAAATACATACTCTTTAAATGATCACGTAATTATCAACTAATTTATAATCTTGACTATTTATGTATGGCCCACAATATTTTTATAATTTTTATTTTTCACAATAATCAAATGTTCACAATAACTTATATCTTTGTTATGTATGTTACATGATAAGTTTTTATTTTTATATAATTAAAATCTATAATAAATAAATATATTTAAAAATATGAAGTTCAAATATATTTTTGATCTTGTTGGAAAATCAGAAAAAATATCTTATGATATCACTTTTATATTTTAAAATATTTTATAGTATCCTAGACAATCTATTAAGATTTATTCTTCTTTTATATTTTAGGATTTGTTTCCTTATTTAATTAGACAGATTATATCATGTAAATAGGATATTGTCTCTTATATTTATTTGTATTTATTGCATTAAGCCTATATAAAACAGACTCTATTGTGTAGTTGATACACATGAATTTCAATATCTCTTTCATCTATCTTTTTCAACATGGTATCAAAGCAATATCATTCCCATGACCTATTTTGTCACTTGTTCACCATGATTTCACCAGAGAACGCGTACCCAAACATACTGTTAATACATTGTGTTTCTAATTCTATCACATCTAAATTCTCAAGTCGCTGATATTCATTAAAGCAAAAAATGTCATTGTTTTCTAAAATTGAAGGTGTTCCTTGCCACATTCGAGACCTAGTATAATTTCAATCCCTTTTCATGCCTTTCTACATCACATTCTCTCTCCAATGAGGCAGTACAAGCAGGTATCCTTCGTTAACCGACGACTCACCATTCTTTATTTGGTGTATGTCGCTACATTATTTTCCATCTTTCCTCTTCTATATCCAATCCTCTTTCTTCCTAGACTCCCTCTCTTTAGATCGCAACTTCGAAACAATCTGTATATTGTCTAACTTTTAGTCCAGTGTTCAACAATGTGTAGGTAACAGGGGCTTGGACTCACTACACATATTATTGACCATTACAAATTGATCCTTAAATATCCCAAAGGTACCAACAACACTTGGTACAATGCACAGTTTAAGAAATTTGAACCTTTGAAGTACAATTATGATGTGTGTGAGACTATTCTATTGTGAGAACAATATTGAAACATGACAACAATGTTAACCAGAGAGTATCTTGATACTTGCCCTGATGGTTGGATGGATTATGCTTTACTAAGGATAACACAATTGGAGATAAAAAGGTGTATGAACAAGACTCTTTGTGAAATGAACTTTAATATATTACTACTTGTGAAGCCTCCATTTCAGCCACAGCAGTTTCGTACTTGTGTTGTTGTTGGGAATTCTGGGGACCTTCTAAAGACAAAATTCAGGGAAGAAATTGATAGTAATGATGTTGTTTTTTGATACAAAAAGTCCCCTATTCATGAGAAATATGCCAAATATGTTGGTCTTAAGAGGGATTTTTGTCTAGTTGTAAGAGGTGCTGCTCATAACATGGTCCCTATTCCAAATGAGTATGATGATGAGGTACTCATAATCAAAAGTGTGACACATAGAGAAATCAAGGTAGTTGTTGTTCTTGTAAAAGAACAACCTATGTTTAGTATAACAAAAGAGCAAAATCTTCTTTTTACCAGGCTAGAGTTTTTGGAAAATTCAAAATAGAGTACTATTCATAATCAAAAGAACAACCTATGTTTAGTACAATAAAAGGGAAAATTCTTCTTTTTGCTAGGCTAGAATCTTTGGAAAGTTCAAAATAGAGCACTATTCAGTTATGAGATTCTATGCCACAACCTAGTTTTTTCTTCCTAGTTTGTTTATTTTCTTGTGGTAAGTAACTCTATAGTTTGAATCTATTATGTTCTACTTTACCACAATTCTCTTGGTTTTACCCTCGAGTTTTTGAGACATGTCAAGCTTGTTACCTCGATTACGTCTCTACTTGGTATTGGTCTTATAATAGATTTATGAAGAATGTTCCTTCATGGAAAATATTTTTTGCAATTACCCTTTTACGTTTAACACTTGGGATGACTCGAGTTTTTCTTATTACTTGACTAAAATGGATGTTTGGTATTAGTGATAAGTGGTTTACAATTGGTGATTCATTAATTCTTACCGTTTTGAGTGATGACTTTTTTCCTACTAACATTCATTTCGATGGTGATTATTTTCTTAAATATAAATCATATTATTGATAAATTCATTCCTACCGATCATCTATCCGATGAAGACTCTTTTCTTACACATGAATCATATTAGTGTGACTTTTCTCTCATGATGTTTATTTCAAGTAGTGTCTCTTTTTCATTAACAATATTACTAATTTGAAGTTTTCAAACTTAGTTTTCAGAAAGTTGGACTTTTGTTTTGCTTGGTAAGAAATTTCTCTTTGACTGATGGACATTCAATCTATTTTGGCTAAACTATATTTCTACCAACTTTTTTTCAACTTCTCCAACATCGCTGAGTTGCCTCTCAAATAATATTTTTTCAATAAAAATCAATTTTTATTTTTCTCTTTATTTGTAGAGAGATCAATTTTTCTTTTTATAACAAGTTGAAAGCTTAGTAAGCTTAACTTGAAGGGAAGTGATGAAAAATCAAAAAAATATCTGATGACATTGTTTTTTTGTTTTAGAGTATCTTAGATAATCTTTTCGGATTTTTTTTCTTTTATATTTTAGAACTAGTTTCCTTATTTAATTAGGCAAATCATATAGTGTAAATAAAGATATTATTTCCTATATTTATTTGTGTTTATTGCATTAAGTGTGTAGTTTCTCTTTCATCTATTTTTTTTTCCAAAAGATCTATGTAACATATATATATATATATATATATATATTACATATATCTTTTGAATTTATAAAGTTATTTCTCTTAGATGATCTTTGTAATTTTTCTTTTTTATTGTAGTTCTTGTTATTTTGTACGTTTTAATTTTTATAATATATTTATTTTTTTGTTTTTATCCTTATAATATGTGAATAATTTTCTTTTAATTTCTATTTTTTAACGAGACTATTTTAAAATAAACAAAATATTATAATGATTAAAACAAAAAATATATATATTACAAGGACTCAAACGAAACAACAAGGAGCAAAATAAAAAAATAATTTTAAAAGACCATTTACAATGACCAAAACTAAAAAATATATATATTGCAAGAATTAAAAATATATTTAAATCAAAATATAAATTATAATTAATATTTATAATAAATAAAAATGTTTTAGATATATTATATTTTTATTTATAATGAAGAATTTAAATTTGATATAAAAATTTTAAAATTAAAATTAAAATATAAAGATAAAAGAGAATAAATTAAAAAATGATAATGAAGAATATCAACTATACAAATTAAAATAAGAGAAATAATTTAAAATGATTTAGATAAAAAAAAACAAAAATATTGTGTGAAATACACAGTAAGAAAAGAGAGAACGTTAAAAAGTAAATAATTGAAAAAAATGGAGAGAGTGAATCCTTTCTGTCCAAATTGTGTAGAGACAATTTAGAATTTAAAATTAATTTCCAAAAAGTTAATGAAAAATAAAAAAAAATATACAAGACTTGTTATTGAACAGGCAGGAGGGTCCAAGGATTTTCATTTCAATATGTCAATTTATTTATTCCAGTCCTTGTACACACATTCTCACGCCTCTTACTAACTCTTTTATTAGTTTTTAAAAAAAAAAAGATTTATATATGCTTAAAAATATATAAAATTAAATCATGCGAGACTTTAACCTTTAAAATACTTAATCGCATAACACATATACAACAAACTTTTGCTCACCGCAAATCATCAATGTTCCAAACCCACGGGTATGTCATGGGTCTATGTCCTATCCATAATGTGCTTGCTTAGCTTTCTTGCTCATTTTGGACCTTGGGCCCTTCATAGAATAAACAAAAAATAGCATACGAAATGTTTTTGTCAAAGGCTAATGATATTTGAATATTTTATTTTTCAATATCTTATTAATATTTCTTATTTTTTTATCTTTTTTTATTACATTGTTTTACCTATTATATTTATATATATTTTTCTCTTTTTTCTAGGTGTTGTTTAGTAGGTGTCTAAATATATTTTTCCTTTTTAAAATTATAACTGACAAAGGCATATAAACGGTACATATTGCATATTTGGAGTACTGTTTGGATTCTTTTAAAAATATACTAAGAGCAAAAACTACAAAAGAGTTCTTTTTTCTAAAAATCCAAGATATATCCTTTAAAATGTATTGTCGCAGGCCTGTCGAGTGACCTGCATTGAAAAACAAAAATAAAAAGTGTTCCAATGCTAGACTTGACAGTAAAACCAATACCCCGAGCTTCAAAGTTAAAAAATGAAAATGACATTTCTTTGAATGAAAATGACATTTCTTCAAAGTTTAGGCAGTATATGCCCCACTCTTCTAGAATGAAATTTAGAATTTTAGTCATGCGCATAAACAAATTTATTAAGAAAATTAATCTCTACTGTAATGTTTATAAGCCAAATAAAATTATATTTTATAAAAGATATATATAATTTAGAAGAAAAAAAAATTTTTGCTAATCAAATTACATCCTGCCGATGACATTTTATTAGAGATTCAATGAACGCACGGGAATACTAAACTTAATTAGAGAAAAAAGGACAGATTATAAACACAAATGGATTACAGAAAGAAAATAATTGTCTAAAAATATTACATCAACTTGCATAATGTATAAATAAATTGGAAAAGATCACAGTACACCATTCAAAAGATAGATAATTAGTAAATTTGAGAAGTGTAAAACTACAAGGAGTGCCTTTTACTTAAAATTGGTTTTTGGCAAATGAGATTATCATATATGTGTCTTGATTTTTTGCATGATTTCCTGGATAAACAAGGTCACGTTAGAATGAGAGGATCCCCCTTCCTCTACAGCTCTTTTAGCCATCTCTGCAAGCTCTCTTACCCTTTTTCTTCTTTCTTCACTTTCGCTTGTCTCATCCATTAATTTAACTATTGCCCTTTCAACATCTTCCTTCTTCACTTGCACACCAATTTCCACTTCCTTGCCCCATACGACCGGGTTTTCCACCCCAACCTTTACTCCAACTTGTAACACTTGCACGACTAGACTTTCATTTAAAAATTGATCTGCAAATAATGGCCACGTAAGCATTGGCACCCCAGCACAAATTGCTTCTAAGGTAGAATTCCAACCACAGTGTGTTATGAAACCTCCAATAGCAGGGTGGGATAATATTACTAACTGAGGAGCCCAACCCCGAATGAGAAGGCTTCTACCATTGGTTCTTTCCTCAAATCCATATTCCTTAATCCACTTTTCCAATTCTTCTGAATGAATTCCTCCCCTGACAACCCAAATGAAGGGTCTTTCTGATGCTTCTAAGGCTAATCCAAGCTCTATCAACTGTGGTGATAGTAAATTGCATAGACTTCCAAGGCACGCATAGATTACAGTCCCTGCCTTCTGACAATCAAGCCACTTTATATGTGGGGATACATCATCAATTGAGGCCTTACCTCTTTGAATCTTATCCAAGGGATCCTTGTTAATAAGGGACACAGGGCCTAGACACCACAATTTATCGCCTCTGACTTTCTTGTAGTCCCTTGCATATGCTGGCTCCAACTCTTCAAAAGAATTCATGATTACCCCATAACTAGCCATTTCAGCTGCCATAATTTCAGCATTAAACGATTCCCAAGCTTCATATGTAGGTATTCCTGCCTGTGATGAGGTTATTTCAATTTTGTCAGGGATGCCAGGCACAGCAAAGTACTTTAACTCAGAAGCCATTCTCTCCGCAACCTTATAAATGCTTATATTATGCATACACAACATAAAAAAGCAACTTACTCCGAGAAAAGAAATCCTGGGAATATCGAACTTTTTGGCTATATGGGCTGTATATGGCAAACACATATCAGAGATTATGCAGCTTGGTGGCGGTGTTAACTCTTCAAATAGTTTTTCCACCGGTTGTTGTAGAAAGTTCATTGCATTGAAGAAACTCGCGGCCATGCCAAGTGAAGGTATCATATCGAGATTCTCGCACCCATGTGGTACTCCAGCTTCTTCACATGGAAATTGAAGTTGAACTAATCGAATAGGAAAGCCAGATTCAGTATAACGATCAAAGATTGTTGTGAAACGCGTTGCATTATGCGGCGTTGTGACTACTGTCACAATAACATTGCGGTGCACCAATATCTTTGCCACGTCCATCATGGGGTTCATGTGGCCTTGGGCCATCAATGGAAACAAGACGAAGTGTGGCTTTTGTGCTTGGGAAGCCATTTTTGCAGTGAATGATGAGGCACAATGAATTTACCTTATCTTGTCTATTTGTAAGACTTGCGTGCTTCAATGGTCATGTAAGCGCTTACGTCAGCAGGTTGGATTATAGGACCTTATGTCTGCTTCATTTCTAAGCAGCGGAGAAATACATCAACTAGGACTAGTGTTTACTTTTAGAGTGATAATATATTAATATATAAATATTATTCTATTTTTATATGTTAGGTTATTTATTTAATATTTATTATTTCTATTTAGTTTTCGTCATCTTATCTTATTATATTATTTATTATGTATTTTTTGGTTATTTTTAAATTTAATAGTCATATATTAATAATATAAAATTATTTTACTACATTAATTTTATTTTATTTTTCTTTTGTGGGATTTTTCCTTATCTTTATGCATCAATAATTGTCCCTTTGTCCATCACACGTCCATGAGTCACAATCAATAATGCCCAATAGTAGCGATACACACTACAAACATAGATCAAGATCCTCTAATAAATGCACTAATCTTGACTATTAATATGTTTTTTATTCAAATAAAATATAAACAAAAACATATGATAAAAGATTGAACTGCACTACATGCAGTTCCAACTACAGTGGGTCGGAATCCCTACAACCATGTAAATAACGTCGTACACCACTAATAATTATCGCATGATCAAAGAAGATTTCCAAGTTGTGTTTCTTTTTTTAAATTGAGTTGGATATATATATATATATATATATATTGGGTTTATTAAAAATCACAATGAAGATATATCATCATAAAGAGTTTTAATTTACAATTTCTTAATAAATATTAGAAAGGTACTTGATAGAATTCTCTCATATTAATTACCACTTCAGGAGTATACAGTATTAATTAATTTCACAATGTGAAGTAATAGAATCGAAGTATCTTTGTAAATGTGTTATATATGTATCATATCTCATAAGTAAAATAAATTTGAATACAAGTAATTAAATGTGAAATTTAATCTTAATTTCAATTTTATATTTGTATTGATTATTTCAATCTCTATTCAGCTTCTCTAATTAATTTTTATATTTTCAAAATAAATAATAAATATATTATATTTAATGAATATAATATTTTATCATATTGTTTAATTTGAATATATATTACATTTAATAAATGTACTGTTAAAAAATTTATGAACTTTAAAATTAATTCATTTAATGACTAATAAGATATTAAAAAATATATTATATTTAATGAATACAAATTTAAATATTTAATTATATTATTAATTTTGACTGTATTTATAATTAATCACATTATTTAATTTGATTATATATTAATTTAATAAATATAATATTTAATGTTGTTAGGTAGTCAATTTTACTTATAATATATTAATTATACTATTTATCTAATATAATATACAAATAAATTAAATTATGTTATTAAATATTATATTTATTAGTTATAATAATATAATATATGTTTATTAAACATATTATTTTTCATATCTATATATAATTATTAAATTTTTGTTATTTGTATTATTATTTAAAAATAGCTTAAAAATATGTTAAAATAAAAATTCAAATATATTAATGTAATATTAGTAAACTGATAAATATATAAATATATAATAATTTATTTCTTAATTTTTATATTTAACTAAATATTCCTTTATATAAAAAAAAAATTATGTGATCGAGTTGGACAGACTTCCATAAATCAGATCCTTAACTAACCTTATTTTGACTAAGTATTATCATAACAAAATAAATTGATTTATAATAGCAAACAAAAACTATCACTATTATAAATTAACATTCATAGTGATTATATGTCAGTTTAACAACGAATGCTATGTCAGTCCATTATGAGTTATGTATAACAACAGCTATATATGACTATCAAGTTTTTTTCAATATTTTTAATTTTACAGCTGTAAGTAAAATAGATATGTTTTAAAGTCGTCTAATTAATTTATATTCGCGGTCATCATTCACATTTTGTCGTTTAACTATCCTGTAGGTAAAAATTGACTACAATTATAATTTTTAGCCACAAATAAAAGTTATTAACTTACAACTTTGCTCTTATAGGTAAAAATAGATATTAGTAGAAAAAGAATTATATTTGCTGTCATCATTTCTCATTTAATTTCGTTATATTAATTATATTTTTTAATATTACATAAATTATAGTTAATATTAGTTATTAATATTTTTTAATTTTTAATCAATTTTAATATTATATATATATATATAATTAGAAGTAAATTTTTAATAAAATTTAACATAATTTTAACTGAAGAATTTTCACTCGGAGAATCACTCCAAGCCGATACGGTCTGATTGAATAGGGACAACCGACAAAAGCTGTAAAACCACACATTGCAAAAGTCAGGCTGCGCTGCAAGTTCATAGCAAGAGTCAGTGCGCAGCCCATTCATGAATTGTTTACCCCATAACTTCAAAAGAATTCATGATTACCCCATAGCTAGCCAATTTCAGCTGCCATAATTTCATCATTTAACTGTTTCTGGGTATCATTAATTGGTTGTGCAACTTGTGCTTTAGTGATTTCAATTTTATCTATACTCTACCTAATATTACAGCTGTATATATATATATATATATATATATATATATATATATATTATGCAAGAACTAAAATAATATGATATGCTATATGTCTTCTATAACATATATTATTATTATTAAATGCTTAGTAGTAATAATAAGTTAAACAAAAAATTGGGATTAAAAAAAGTATAATGTGTTTAATAAATAAAATGAAATAAACCCGCGATACTCGACAACTCTTTATGGGTTTAATAAAAAAACAAAAAAAACCCTTTAAGCAGAAAGGGGATCCAAAAAAGCAATGAGTTTTTAAAAAAAAAAAAGTCCCGGAAGACTCAACCGAAGGAAAAGAAAAGAAAAAGGCGAAAAATCGAAAACTGTCGTGTTGCGTCAAATCAACTCAGCTGTTCCTTTTCTTCTCCCCGAGAACAGCGCCTCCTATGAACTTCACGGCGGTGCCGGCCTCCTGTTGACAATGGCGCTGCGACTGTCGGCCACTGCCTGCGACGAGAGGCGCGACAAACAGAGACGGCGACAGAGGAGGCTGCCAACGCTGCGATCGTTAGCGAGAGGCGCAACGGAGGAGGGTGCCAGCGCTGCGGTTCGGGTCGGTTTCCAAGTGGTGTTTCTTGCTCAACAGGCAGCGACGGCGGCGTGAGGTTCTCTTATCACTGCCACACTTCGTCTCCGATAAAAAAAAACCAATAATACACTACCAATTTGATAAAAATGCATCATATATTAATTCTTCCAACTTACAAAAATTTATAAGGAGGAACTATAAATAAAAAATAATAATAATAACTAAAAAAATTATGTAAACAAATATCAATATTTTTAACGTAAAAAACCTCTTAATGTAAAAAGTAAAAAATATAGATTATCTCATTATAATCAAATAAAGATACAAGAATATTCAGGTCAGTAGTATTTTTTATGCATACAACCAACTACTATAACAAGCAAGCCAAATTTGTAAATAAAAACAAAAAATAAAAAACAAGAAAGTAAAGAACTCACCAAATCGTCGTGTTATTGTGTAAACATGATTTCTAATACCACAAACCTCCAAATTAAGATATGAACGGTCAAGATGTAGAACTACGTGTATAGAAATTGTCAAATTTTTAGCTCAATTCAACGGTTAATGAAGTAGATATCGCGATTTTCAGATGACTGTTCTGTGTTGAGATAAAAACACATAACACCTTGTTTGTCTCTCTCTCCTCTATTTTGTTTTGTGAAAATTCCACTCTTTTTGTCTCTTAGTGTCTCTTCAATCTTACCCTTCTCCTTTTATAAAGAAAAACCTGGGAGGTTTGAGAGTATTAAACTTTTGTCCAAAAAATTAATCCAACCCTCTTGTCATTGCCACAGTTCGTCCGGGAGTAGGTCAATAACAACGACTGTTGTTGATGTTGTCGCGAGAGTGGAGAGTTTCAACCGTTTCAATAGAATTAAGCATCGAGTGATTGCTTTCGGTGTATATATAATTTTAGTTTATATAATTAAAAAATAAAAATATACTCACATTTTGGAGTCAATAATTGAAAGTTTAATAATTTAATATTAATATATAAGATTATCAAAATCTTTAATAATTATATAAATATATGAATATATGAATATTGTTTGAAAAGCACAAATTAAGTAATGGGAAACATATTATGGTTTTCGAAAATTTTTATTTTTCTAATGTATTTAAAATCATAATTGTTTCTGTTAATTTATGTATAAGAATTTGTTATCCTTTAACAAGACTATATCATGTTTTTTTCAAAAATCTATCTAATTATTTAAATTGAATTATTTAAAATTATAATTATTAATTAAATAAAATATATTTAAAATATAATACTTACATAATTAAAAAGATTATAAATTTTTAACCATATATGGTTCGTCTTTCCTAGAAGCATACGCCGTATCTATTCTAAGTTTAAGAATTAATGTCACATTGTATGTAAGAAAAACTAACATTTTTAGAAGTTGCATAAATATCAAAAGTTTATGTCAAAAAATTTGAAACGTACTGATCTCAATTGTATGTTTTACCAATGTAAACACACCCAACAAAAAAATCAATCTTGCAACGTACACATTGCTATATCCATTTGACTCTATTCCATTTAATTTCTAGATACGCTCTAGATTGAAAAATTTTAAAAACCAATACCCATATATAGAAATCAAACCGCAAAGCATAAGAAGGACAAAGACAATATAAGACTTAGAACCATAACAGAAACAAGTATAAGTAGTAAAAATGCAGAATAAAATTAATCATAATTACCTCGAACCATTACTGATGCGAAGAAATGCAAATCTCTAAGTTCGTGGTTCTTCCACGCTCTCACTCATGTAGATGTAGATGGTAATTAAAAATTCTATGTGAAGATAAGGGACCAACAACTATGATTGAATCACTAAATAAAAAATTATTATAATATAATGTTTACAAATTATTTATTAATAAAATAATGAGACTTAATTTCATTTTTTTATATATAAGTATATTATTTATTAACTGGATTAGTTTTTGTTGGTCGTGATATAATTGTTCTCATGTTAATGAATAATTTAGAATATTATCAAAAATTTTGTACGTAAGGAATAAAATTACTTTGATGTTTTGTACAATTATCTATGTTTCACTAATAACTACTATTTTAAATATATCATGACACAAAATTATTTTGACTACAAGACTAAATCAAATTATAGAGAAAGATTTCATAATTACTGACCAACAAATTAAAATTTGTTTATCAATAATTTTTTTTTCCATTTAAACTTATTTTAAATAATTTTTTTAATTGCTTTAATAAGTACAATTATTATGATTCGACAATAAAAATTTTCTAGAGCTTATAAAATCAAATTTTAATTTTATTAAATTTTATCACATATTATTTTTTTCTTAAATGTGATAATAAAATAATATTTATGTAAAAAAAATTGTTACCAATATAATATCCCGTTATGGATTTATTATATTCTTTATTCAATCAAATCCGTTGAATTCTTAATCAAATCAAAATGAATAAAAGTTGAACCTCGGTCCCGTCCGTAACCTAATCTTTCTCATAAACAACGTTAATATAACCGAGGCTAAATATCTTTAATGCTGGTAAACAAATATTGATTTATTATTACAACGATAAAAGGTTAAAAAAACATGGGAAGAAGGAACAACTTGAGCAGGTAAAATACTTTGAAAGTGAAAATATATAGTGCTTCATCTTAACATAACTATTCCCTTTTTATTTTTTCTGTATATTAAGTCATTTCGCAAAGAAATACATATTCGGTATCCCTTCAAATAAAATAATACCGAATTATTATGTTTCAAAAAAGAAAACATTTCGTGCTTGCAGCAAGGATATCCAAATGTTAAAAGTAAACATGGACAACTCGCAGTAACACAATAAGAAAAAAAAAATGACAGCTTTGCAGCTTATGATTGGACAAAGACAAATAATCTTTTTACCCACTCGATCACTTTCTACGTTATCCACACACTCATCTTTTACATAGAAAGATAGAGAAATTCAAATATAATTTTCTCTTTTCTTTTATTAACCATAAAAACAATATGGGCGTAAAAGTAACGTAAATAAAATGAGTATCCAAATATCAGCATAGTTTACAAGCAAATCAAGCGCCACAAGAAAATTGCGACTCTTTAGGCGTCAACTTTATGTCCTCTTTGCTACTTGATTGTTGCATAATGTCTTGGATAAGCAAAGTCATATCAAGATGAGAAGACCCTCCTATTTCAACCGCTCTATTTGCCATCTCACTGAGTTTTCTTGCCCTTTCTCTTCTCTCTTTACTTCCTTCTCCATCATTATCCATCACCATGCATATTGCCCTCTTAATATAATCCTTCTTCGCCAACACACCTGTTTTCTCTTCCTCTCCCCATTTCATTGGAACCTCTACCCCGACGCTCACACCAATCTTCAAAACTTGAGTAACAAGCTTCTCATTTAAAAATTGATCAGCAAATAGAGGCCATGTAATCATTGGCACTCCAGCACTTATCCCTTCAAGTGTTGAATTCCAACCACAGTGTGTTAAGAAACCTCCAATGGCAGGGTGGGATAATATTAGTACTTGTGGAGCCCAACCTCGAATTATAAGGCCTCTCCCTTTGGTCCTTTCCTCAAACCCTTCTTCACTTATCCATTTTTCCAGCTCTTGGAACGTACTTCCCTCCCTAATAACCCATACAAATGGTCTTTTAGTATCTTCCAAGGCCAAGGCCAGCTCCACAAGTTGTGTAGGAATCAAGTTGCACAAACTTCCAAAACAAACATAGACCACCGACTTGGATTGCTGCAAATCTAGCCAATTCAAGCAATGGTATTCATTAATTGAGGCCTGGTTGCCTCTTTGAGCCTTATCTAAGCCATCTTTGTTACACAATGAAACAGGACCAATGCACCATGCCTTACCATTTCTCACCTTCTTGAAATCCATCACATATGCCTTCTCCAACTCTTCAAAGGAATTTATGATTACCCCATATGACTTCATTTCAGCCTCACTCATTTTCTCCTTAAAGTCATGTATTTCATCTTCATAGATTAATCCAGGTATATGCTCTTTGGTAACTTGAATTCGGTCAGGTATGTCAGGAATAGTGAAGTACTCAGATTCTGAAGTGATGCTTTCACAAACCTTTGAAGTGTGTATCTGGAACATGCAATGGAGGCAGAAGCAAGAGAATCCGTGGAAGGAAATCCTCGGAATGTGATGCTTTTCAGCTACTTGAGCAGTCCAAGGAATGCAAAAGTCAGAGATTATGCAACTTGGTTTGGGTGTTAGTGCTTCAAAGAATTCCTCTGCTGGCTTTTGGAGCATGTTGATGGCGTGGAAGACTTTGTACATATCTTTTGAAGTTACCATGTCAAAATTCTCACAGCCTTCAGGTAGTCCTGCTTCTTTTGATGGAAAATGGAGTTGCACTAGCCGGATTTGGAGGCCTGATGAAACAGCACGGGAAAGAACTGAAGTGAAACGTGATGCATTTTTTGGGGTGGTGAATATGGTAACAATCACACCACGTTGCGCCAGTAGTCTTGCAATGTCCATCATGGGGATGATGTGGCCTTGAGCCATCAGTGGAAACAAGACGAAGTGAGGATTGTTTGTTAGGAAAACCATGGCTTATACAAGAGGCAAATTGTATTTGACTGACTATGTTGCTTTCTCGTGTGGTTTTGGGAATTGGTTGCTCCTTGCAGTGTGCTTGATTGTCCCTCCGTTTATAGAGTTACGGGATCTCCAACTTAATAATTGGTGATGATGTAAGAGCATATGTAATGAACGTTGGATTATCTGAAGTTACGTACTTGTGCATGTATGATACTAGTATCTTGTGGATGGTGTAAGAGGCTTTTTGCATCACAGATTTATCTGTGGATACGCAAAGAAAAAGCTTAGAAGAGAAATGACTAGAAGACTCAGTTTTATGTTACCAACAAAAATAAAAAGTAATCTGTCCTCTTACTTTGTTTATGTGGTCTGCTTCTTCTAGTTATCTATGCCTCCGCTTCACCACCACATAAAAGGAAATCAGAAATACGTTATCTCTATCCATGATAAGGAGATATTTGGAATTCTATACTTTTGTACCTTTACATTTATAAATTATTTATATACTTGAAAAAAAAAATACAACTAAATCTAATTTTAAAGAATAAAAAATATGGATAATCATGGGATGTTCGTCTTTCCACCGGTTTTTATATAATTATTTTTATAATACTTTTAATAATAAGAAAAAAATAAAAACAAAAGAAAAAATAGAAACATGAAAAAGAAAGTATTATGAAAAAGTAACGTGGTACTTTTTTATAATAAAAAATACCATAAAATTATTATTTTTTAATTAAGATTTAACACGTGGACAATATTTTTCCAATAAATAGTCGGATCAAAATATACTCGAAAAGTTTTGAGCTTTTATAATTTCCTTCCGCAAGTGGAGCACGCATGCAGGTGCAGGTGCAGGTGCATGCACATGGACCAGTGTATAGCAGTCTTTGAGAACCATGTTATTTTTATTATTTTAAAATTTTTCATTTTTATATCCAATACTTATTATTATTTAAATTTTATTTTTATATTATATTTTATTATTTTTTAAAATTTATTTTTGTACTTTTAATTTTTATTATTTTTAAAAAAATTATATTTTTTTATTTCTTTTTTATAAAAAATAAAATTCTATCATAATTTTATTCTTTCTATTAAATATAAAATGTGAATTAACATATTAAAATTTTTTTTTTCGGTAATAATCTACACATTAGAATATATTTATTAAATATATTTCACGTATCATTTTATTTAACAGTGGGATGTAAATAAAATAGCAATGCATTCTAAAAAATATTTTTTAAAATAAAAAGTATACATATCCTGGAAAGTACATCTGGGAGTGATAACTTTTGTTAAATTATAATTTTAGAAAATACTTTTAAAATAGGTATTTTCTTTTTCAGAAATAACTCTTCGGTATTCTCATTGAAATTTTGAAATAAATTTAAGGAATATTTTGAGAAATTTATAAGAAAAAAAAGAAATAAGAATATATTTATTACTCGTGAAAGATGTATATAACATTTATCAATTTTAAAAATATTGATAAATCCATCCAATTATTATATTTTCAAGAAAATCAAAATATTGAGACGACGCTGTAGAAGAATTATTTCCATCTTATAAAAATTACTATTTTTTGAGGATCACTTCTTAAAGCTAACAATCTCAGCATTTTTATTTTTTTTTTGGTAAATAACAACCTCCGGATTTAACCATTTAAGTGGTTGAGTTTATTTTTGAAAATTAATAATTTTCCATTATTAAAAAAATTAAAGAATGATTATTTCTTAAAATTATTCAATTTCTAACGTACTACATCTAAAAGGAAAGACCTTTCCATATGATGAATTGATAAAATATACAGGTTAAAGAATATGTTATGTGTGTGGTATGGATCATATAATTATATAATGTAAGTTGTCTTTCATAATTGTTCAACGTTTCATAATGATCAACTTAGTTTTGAATAGTTTTATTATGTATATATGTAGTTTTTTTCCTCAACATTTAAAAATACTTTTATTGGCATATTTGTTATTTGATCAACAAAAGATAAAAAAAAAAAAACATAGGCTTGTCATACCCTAATTTTATCCTATAAAAGAAAAAGCAGATACGGCAGAGAAAAAAAGTAGAAAAAACAGATGAGATGACAGTATGCACACATTTTTTCGTCTTGGGCAGGAGCCATGCGAGAGAACAAGCAGACGTTGACTTCTACAAGAGGTTACCCTCAACTTGTTACTGTATAGAAAAGTGGATGAAAATCAAGTAAGTCAATGTCAACGCATTAATGGAAGAAATCTCCTTGAAGATTCGTGATGGTGACCCAAGGATGAAAGATACACCTATAAAAGGACCCGCACTAGAACCGAGGGGGTCGAAATTGGGAGAGGAAGAAAAAGGGGTTGGAAATTTGGGAGGAAGGAAAAGGGAGCTGTGGAATTTCCAAGTGGGAGAAGAGACACTGCAAAAATACTTCGAGGAAGAAAACGGTGATAGAAGGAGCACAAGAAGGAAGATGGGACTCCCTTGAAAACTGAGAAAGTGAGTGGGCAACATTAGAAGTAAGGAAAAAAGTCCCTATCAACAAAAAATTTTGTTATCACTCGAACTTCGACCTTGGCAACCTTTGACAGACCTCGGACTTGGCAAACCTCGGACTTGGTAGACCTCGAACAGACCTCGAACTTGGTAGACCTCATACTCGACAGACTTTGGACTCAAGAGGACTCAGACTCAACAGGAGGGTTCAGAGTTGGTAGGAGGCAATTTCTATCAAGTTCAATACATACCCCAGCATCCAACCCTTTGAACGTCAACGGATAGTTCATCCCATCTATCCCTTGTAAATATCTTTCATTAAAAAAATATAAATCATAATGTAGAAGTCATCCATTTTATGATTTCCTGGTGTTTCCCATAAAAATACATATGGTGACTCCATTTATTTTTATCTTTTCAAAATAAAGATAAAAACAATAAAATTTATTTTTTACCAGACCCATCGTGTGACAAGGCTTAATTGTTTTCTTAATCCTCATAAATTTAATTTAAATGTTTTATATATATTTTTTTCATTCTATGTGAATTAATATTATGTCACATCTTTGTTACATTCTCATTAATTATTAGATGAAATTAAGAATAAGAGAATTAATTTTAACAATTAAGAAACTATAAAGACTAAATGCAAATAATTTAATTAGAATAAGGAAAACTAAAATCACATAAACTAAAAAAAGAATTTGAAGTGTAATTATAATATATATATATATATATATATATATATATATATATATATATATATATATTTTTTTTTTTTTTATTATTTTTTTTTTTTTTTGAAGTTCGAGCTTACTTTCGCATATATGCATTTTTTTTTTCAAAATATTTAGTGGCCAAACTTAACTAATCCAAATCCAATACCGTTTGGTTTGACAAGTTCTCTCTAAATTTTTATTTTGGTAAATTTAGTTCTTCTCTTGATTTTGTTGACTTGATTCAGTTTCATTCTTTTTAAACCAGCCAACATTGGTTGGATTTGAGTTCATGACAACCAAGCTCTAAAAAAAATGGAATCTTTACTACTGAGTATTTTAGAGACATTAGTTAGAAAATATAAAATAAAAGGTGTTATTAGAAAATTAGAGATATATTGGTAAAATTAAATGTTATACTTTTAGATTCTTTAAAATTTATATATGGACTTCTACCATACTTCAAACTTCCATGTTGCTTATAAACAAGAATACTGACGAGTAAGGAAAAAAATAAAGATTATTGAAAATTAAATATTATCAATATATACTTATGCATTCATTTTTAATAAAAAAAATTATTTATTAATTCCTTGAACAATTGTTAGCGGAACTAGTTGGTTTCTCAGAGCCCTTACTTAAGAGGCTTCTCAAGAATCTGTAGATATTCATTATGTCTGAATAATTTTCATTCCGTCAGTTGGATATCCATTTTGAATACAAATTTGTATAAGGGAATCAACCTGCAGATATTCTAAGCTAATTAAGATAGCGACCCCCCACAAATCATGAGGCTATTCTATTTGGAAAAAACTTTCCATTACTGTTCCATCTTTTT
The DNA here is from genome assembly GCA_025330945.1 of Mucuna pruriens. Lineage (NCBI taxonomy): Eukaryota > Viridiplantae > Streptophyta > Magnoliopsida > Fabales > Fabaceae > Mucuna > Mucuna pruriens. Next base: position 6,881,770 of record JAENHJ010000528.1, read on the forward strand.
CTACTTCCCTGTAGGACGACTGGACCAAACAATTTGCTAGATGGTCCTGTAACAACTGTCCATCACTGTTCCATCGCTTTCTTCTTGTATGTCCGATGTGATGTGATCAAACAACGCTTTAGTTTGATATATTTATTTATTCATTTATTGGGTTTATAAAAAATCACATTGAAGATATATCATCATAAAGAATTTTAATTTATAATTTCTTAATAAGTATTTCAAAGGTACTTGATAGAATTCTCTCATATTAATTACTACTTCAGGAGTACGCAGTATTAATTAATTTCACAATGTGAAGTAATAGAATCCAAGTATCTTTGTAAATGTGTTATATGTATCATATCTCATAAGTAAAATAAATTTGAATACAAGTAATTAAATGTGGAATTTAATCTTAATTTCAATTTTATATTTGAATTGATTATTTTCATCTCTATTATAACTTCTCTAATTAATTTTTATATTTTCAAAACAAATAATAAATATATTATATTTAATGAATATAATATTTATTATATTGTTTAATTTGAATATATATTGTATTTAATAAATGTAATGTTTAAAAATGTATGAACTTTAAAATTAATTCAATGATTAATAAGATATTAAAATATATATTATATTTAATAAATATAAATTTAAATATTTAATTATATTATTTAATTTGACTGTATTTATAATTAATTACTTTATTTAATTTGATTATATATTATATTTAATAAATATAATATTTAATGTTATTAGGTAATCATTTTACTTATAATATATTAATTATACTATTTATCTAATATAATATACAAATGAATGAAATGATATTATTAAATATTATATTTATTAGTTATAATAATATAATATATGCTTATTAAACATATCATTTTTCATATTTATCTACATATAATCTATTATAAAATAAAATTAGTTATTAAAAATTATATATATATATATATATGCGTGCCAATTAAAATATCTATTAATTTTTTATTATTTGTATTATTATTTAAAAAATATCTTAAAATATGTTAAAATAAAAATTCAAATATATTAATGTAATATTAATAAACTGATAAATATATAATAATTTATTTCTTAATTTTTATATTTGACTAAATATTCCTTTATATAAAAAATCTGTTGCTATATTATATTATTAAATGTGATATTGACCAAATATAATATTTTGTTAAAGTTAATAAATTTATTGTATTTTTTAATACATTATATTTTTTACTATTTAAAATTATTTGATAAAACATGTTTCAAAATAGAAAGTTTGTAATATATAATAATATATAAATAGGTAATAATTTATCTTTTAATTTTTATTCTTATTTATTTTACTGCATCTTATATTTAATAAATATAATATCCAATGCTATTGGACTGCTAATTTTATTAATAATATATTGATTATGATATTTATTAAATATAAATAAAATGTAATTATTATAATACTAATAACTTGATAAAATTATCTCTTAATTTATATTTTTATAATTAATTTACTACATATTATATTTACTAAATATAATATTTAATGTTATTTGACCATCAATCTTAATTATAATATATTAATTATGATACGTATTAAATATAAAATATTTACTAAATTTAATAAATGTTATATATGTGTTTTAGTTGTGTCTTTTTATATATATATATATATATATATATATATATATATATATATATATATATATATAAAATAAATGTATGAAAGGAAAATTCTTTCTTTCTAACCGTGAGCGAGAAGAAGAAGGAGAGTTTTACTATCAAAAGTTAAAAATTTTAATTTATAATATAAAAATATAGTTTTTTATAATTTTATTTTTAATTTATGTTTCTTATCTAGTTGAAAAATAATAATAGAAAGTCTAGATAATATTATATTATTACTTTATTTTTTGATATTTCATGTTAAGATAAAAATTTATTTAACATAAATTTACGAACATATATATTTAAAAAATAACAACAAAATAATTATATTTCACATTTTTATTTAAATAAAAAAAAGAAAATATTATATTAAAGATAATAATTATAACTATTTATGAAATTAATATAAAAATATAAAAATTATCACATAATAATTTTTTTTTTCCTATCAAACTTGGAGGGGTAGACAATTACCTCCTCCTTATCGGCTAGGTATGTTGATTATATTATAGGATAATTAATTAATTAATATATTTATATTTTATTTTTTATGTTCTTTTTTTTAAACAAGATATTAATATACTTACAATTAAAAAGTAATTTATTTATTTTAAAAATAAAGTTAAATATTTGAGTTAAATTTTTTTAATAATAATAAATTAAAATGTAAATAAAGATATATTAATAAAAATTAAATAATTCAATTTAATTTAATTTAAATTATATTTTATTTAATTGATTTAAATCAAATTTAAAAATAATTTAAACTAAATAAAATCATAAATTATTTTAATTTTAAATTAAATAATTTTTTATTCAAAATTAATCCAAATTGATATGGAAAGAGAACACCCCATTATTCACTCTTGGGTGGATATAGTCATGTGACATTATAGCACAAATTTTTGTCTTTTATTAATAATTAGAGATAATGAAGGATGTAATGATGCACATCAAAGACCAAAGACCAAAGCCAACTTAAAGTTAGATATAATTATTGTGGTCTGTGCTAAAGCTAATAATGTCCTACGCGTTAAGGACAATGTGACAATGGGTTAAATGTTAATAATATTCTCCTTTCTTGTACTAGTTAAGCAATCCGAAATAGAGATCCCGCTTTTTAACAAGCTTTTTTTTTTTTTTTCAACTGTTAGAAATTTTGTTCTCTCAAATTTGACTTCTTAACAACCTTTTGTATTTTATTCTAATTAATATTAAACATTAAATTTAACTAATTAATTATTAAGTTTATTAATTTATAAATTAAATAAGTTAATTAATTATAATTAAAAAATAAATATAATTTATAATTACTTTAGATTAATATTACGTACATAATTACAATAGGAAAAAAAATTCTATCCATTTGATTTATTTGTTCATTATGTGTGTTAATTAACAACATTAATAAACAAATTCATTGTAACTAATTTAAATAAAATTACATAAATGACAACAATAGAAAAATAAAATTATTTAGGTTGCCTCAGAGGTATACTATTTTTACTTTATTTCTCGCATATTTTTATTATTTTTTTATCATATTTTTATTCAATCTATTTTTATTTTTTTTATTTCTACCAAAAACACATGTTATGTTGGCTCTTTTTCATCTCCCTCCTAGTTACCAAACAATTGGTTCTTGTTATTTCTATCTGCATAACTGTCCTATCGGTTTAAGGCAATATGTACGAGTTTTAAATTTGATTTTTCTGAATTTTGAATTTTGTTTAAATTAATTATTTTTTATTTTAAAAAATATAATTAAACAATAATATAAAAATTAAACATTATATATCATTTATAATCAATATTAAATTTCTTCAATTTATGTTTTATATAATAAATAATTTACAAATGAGCATTAAAAAATAACTAACTTTTTTTACATTTCTAAAAATTAGAAGTTTTAAATATATGTTTTCAATATTTTTATTTACTTTTATAATCATTAAAATAACGTTAGATCAATTAAATTAGTTTTACATAATACTTTGTTTTTTGAATAGAATTACATTTTTTCCCTAAAATTTTGGATATTCAAAAATTAACTTACATCTTGATTAATCCACAATGGAAGTAGATAGATTTATTTAAATATATTTATATTACATACTTAAATTATATTATCTTTTTATTTAAAGAAAATACATTTTTCTCTACTATGATAAATATGCATTACACTTTTATTAATTTTAACGTAAGAGCTTTCGAAGATTATTTTTTTTCCACGTCTTTTAACATCATTATGGCTAAATTTGAATCTTTTTAAAAACAAATTAGACCTAGTGTAGTGTATTTTCTTAAAATTTATATATTTTCTAATAATTACGTTTTAATAGTTAATAAGACTTTGTTAGAAAATACTTTATATAACATAATATTATATTTATATAGATATTATTTATTTTCAAATATTTATGATAAAATATATCTCAATTTTTATTATATTCGATTAATTCTAAATTTTAACTATACATTATGAGTTAAAATTAATATATTTTATTAACAAATTAATATGTATTTTATAAATCATTTTAGTAATTTATAAGTTACTTTTGACTATAATAATTTTTATACAAGTTTATTTTAATAATTTTTAATTAATAAAAATAAATTTTTTTAGCTAACTTACAAAAATAAAATAGTTTATAAACTAATAATTTTTTAATTTTTATCCTCATTAATTTATTTGAAATCTTCTTGTATTTTTTTAAATTTAGAAAGTTATTATCTTTATTAATTTATTTAAAATATTTTTTACTTTTTTCAATTTAAAAACTCTTCTGTTTATTTTATCATTCTTATGCATATAACACCCACGATCATTCTTTTATAATAAAAAAATTAAATAGTTATTTTCTATTTTTAAGATGATAAATTATTAAAAATAAATTCAAATATCTATATATATATATATATATATATATATATATATATATATATATATATATATATAATCAAATTAAACATATAATTTTATATTTATCAAAAAACTTATTAGTTAATTTTATTAATTACTATAAAAATTTTTTTATTTTACTATTAATTTTAGCTATCATTTAAATTAGTAACTAAATCCTACCTAATTATCTATTAATTAACTAGAATATTATTTTTTCTAGTTAAATTGAAGTTATATTCGATCATTTATACTTCTTATTACTACAAATTACTTAGGAAATAACTACAAATTTTAAAAATTTACTACAAATTAACTAAAATTATTTTTTTATTTACTACTTATTTCATGCTACCATTCAATATTATATAGGAATTTTGTAGTTAATTATTTTTACTAAAAATTAGCTATAAAATAACTATTAATTTTAAAATTAACTATAAAATTATTTTATAACAAATTTTAAATTTTTTAATAGTATAAATATTTTTAATTATAAACTTTCAAATTTTCAACTCTTAACTAATTCTAATAAACACGTAATATCTCAGTTGATTCCATGAAACTTCCTAGTATTTAAAACATTATTTTTCCTTCTCGACCTTAACTTCACTATTGTAAATATTAAAATGAGTTGTTGAAGACATTAAAAGTCATAAAGCGAAATAAAATGTCTCTAGAAGACTTGTTCATAGTTACTCATTTTTACGAAGTTTGTTTATATTAAAATATGTTATATTAATAATAAATTTTAACATAGATTAAGAATCAATCTTATTATTAACGATGATTTAACTTCTTTAAGGGGAGAAACACAATGATGTATTCATCTTTAATTAAATTAAAGTTTCTTTTATAAATTTAAATCATTTTAAATTTAAATTAAAATTAGATATACTTTTTCACTTTATACACCTTTTTATCTTAAAAAATTAAAATTAGAACACACATTATGTAATTTTATAACAAATTTTAAATTTTTTAATAGTATAAATATTTTTAATTATAAACTTTCAAAATTTCAACTCTTAACTAATTCTAATAAACACGTAATATCTCAATTCATTCCACGAAACTTCCTAGTATTTAAAACATTACTTTTCCTTCTCGATTGTAAATATCAAAATGAGTTGTTGAAGACATTAAAAGTTATAAAGCGAAATAAAATGTCTCTAGAAGACTTGTTCATAGTTGCTCTAAAATATACCTTTTCACTTTATACACCTTTTCATCTTAAAAAATTAAAATTGGAACACACATTATGTAAAATCAACTAATCAGAATATATGCAATTTCAAAACAGATTACATTTTACATGTAAAGTAGTTTATAACTAATCCTAGTTATTTTTTCAAAATATAATAAAAATTAAACATGGAGTATGATAATTAAATTGAAAGGAATTGATAGCCACGTGGTCACGCTTGGGGCTAGACTTCCATTCCTTTCTACAACAGATATTATATTTTTCTAATTATTTTATACATTAGAATATATAATAAAAAATATAGAAAGAAAAAAAAAGTGTAAAAGAAAATAATTAATATAATGGAAGATAAAAGAAAATAAAATTAAAAATCTTTTATAAATAATATAACTCTGGAAATTTCGAAGAAGGTGTCTGAATGGACAATAACTTGTTGCACTTGAATAGAAAAATGAATATGACCAATGACAAGTCCTTCCGTAACACATTTTGGGAAACTGCTACAACACGCTATAGGCACCTCAAACTTTTGTTTCTTGGATGATCAAGAATTTTTAAAAAGGAAAATGTTTGGTGCACATAAATAATATAATAAAAATTAAGGAATAGACAAAAATAAAGAATGTAAGTTAAGTTTTTAAAAGTTTAAATGTATTTTTGTTTTTATAAAATGATTAAAATTTTAATTTTAATCATTGTAATTTTTTTTTTTTTTATAAAATTTAAAATTATTATTTTTAATCTTCCAAATTTTAGTTATAATTTCTGTAAAATATTTTTATTTTCAAATTTAATATTAATTTTAAAATATATAAAAATATTTATTTAAGAAATTAAAAAAATTTAAAAATATCATATAGACCTAGTACAGTAGACACCAATAAATGTCAACTGAATAGTCGCCCAAATTTCCATTAATAATAAAAATAAAAATAATCATTTTAAATTTTATAAAATAAAAATATTTTTTATAAAATTAAAATAAAAAACTCATACATTTATAAAGATTAAAATATATTTTTAATCCTTATTTGTATCATTAGAGCGTCTCTTTTAAAAATGAGTAACATTTTTTTAAAAACAAATTGTAATAACAACAATTAAGTAACATAAGTGAAAGTCGAGTGATTGCTCCCAAATCATAGCTTATGCCTAACACATTATGCGAGTAATTGCATTATCTTCAAAGAAATAACCTTGCAATTGCATTTCCATTTTCCATGCTTGTTCTTTGACTTCTGCCCCCATACTTGGCTTATAAATCAATCATCAATATTTATTTCATATAGATAGAATTTTTACTCCACTAAAATTGGCTTGGTGATGAAGAAATTTGAGTAGTAAGTATAAAATTTAAACATGAATTAAATTTATTGTCATAATTCTATTTTTTTATTTTTATCAGTTATGTTTTAAAAATAAAAGTAAAAGTCACCTATCTTTCAAATAAAATGTAAAATCCATTAATTTGCAAATTATAAAGCAATTTTACTTTTCTACCGTTATATATAAATTGTAGAATATAAAAGATCTAAAAGAAGAAAATGAACTGACAAAAGAAGGTTAAGCAAGAAGATGATATTCTCCAAGGAATTAGCGTACTGTCAAAGTTTATTCTTCAAATTACATTAACTTTTTAATAATTAAACATTAAATTAGTCTTTCATAAAAACATAAAAATCATTATGTTAGTTTAGTTAGTCTTAACATTTAAACGTATATTTAGATATTATTTCTTAATTAGAATAAAAGTTTTATTTCGTTATTTTCATTAAATAGTGATTCAGCTTAGTGAGATAAAAATTTAATTTTAATTAAAAAAATAAGAAGAAACAAATATGGATAAAAGTGATGCATACCTGTTCAAGGGTCCTGAAGTTATCAAGAATCAGAGCATACTTGTTGGCAGATTGCTTTTTGTTCATCACCGAAGAACTTTGTTGTTTAGAGCTAACTCTCGCAAAACTTGGTTTCTTGGAAATCGATTGTGGTTCCCCCGGTCGCCGCGGAGGCGGAGGTTCCAAAGTTGGATACAATACTGAAGAGATTGCCAAGGCATCGGAGGTGTAAATATAAATATATGTTAAGGATAAGAAGAAAATATGTGTTTATATAATGTAAAGGAAAAGAAGGCTCCTGAAAAAATATATACTGTTAGTAAAAACAAAGAAAGGTGATGATGATTTGAATTTCGAAAGGAATAAAGAAAAATATAAGTTATATCAAGTATAAAGCTTGATTTTATTTTTATTTTGTAATAGAAGGGTGCTTTCGTAGTAATATAACAAATAGTGTAATTTTTGGTCAATTTTTTAGGTAAATTTAATATAAATTTAAATTTTAATAAGGTAATAAAATTTATCACACTACAAAAAAATTTGATTTTTAGTGAAAATTTACTTGTAGGATTATTATAAATCGCTACAAAATGGTATGATTTCTGACAATTTTTTTCATCTCCACAGATTAAAAAAAAGTTTTTAGTGACATAACTTGTAGAACTATTCATAAACCTTCAGAAATATGTAATTTCTAACACATGATATAACCGTCACAAATTTAAGTCTTAATGAATTAAATTAAGAAAAAAAATAAGATATTTAAATATGATAAAAGTTTTAGTCCCACATTGGACAATATAAACTCATGAATTACCTTCTTTTCTTGTATAAGAAGTTTTTCTTAAAATTAATGTAATACATACCTACAAACAAAAAAAGAAAAAAAAAATATAAGGATTTTTGGCCTAAAAAGATGAAGTCGTAGAAAATCAACAGTGTAATTTTATCTTTATTTTTATCTTTCATTTTATTTTATTTTTATCTTTTATTTTATTTTATTTTTATCTTTTATTTTATTTTATTTTTATCTTTTATTTTATTTTATTTTTATCTTTATTTTTATATTATTTTATTTTATCTGCATACCATTTTATTTTATTTGCACGCTATTTTATTTTATCTCATCGCTCGTGTAAACTCGTAGAAAGGCTCATTTGCACAATTTGAGATAAAATAATGGGCAATGATATAAAATAAAATAGAATGTAGATAAAATAAAATAACATAAAAAATAAAGATAAATAACATAAAAATAAATTAGCAAAGTTGATTTTCTTTTGTTCGAAAGGTTAGACCCAATTTTATTTATTTTTTCTGTAAAAGAAATAGGAATTATTGCCTCTTTATTTACATGTTTTCAAGATCTCAGTTTCTATCAAACAAGAAGTAAATATAAGAAGATTGATAAAATATTACTCATTTACTAATGTTGCCTTATTTTTAATAAAGAGGATACCCCTCCCAATAAGATATAGCAATGTCCTCAGTGCCAGAGAGAATGCAACATTTATTAAATTGACAAAGAAAAAAAAATAAGAAAAATGAAGAGAATGTAATTCAAAAATACTGAAAGGCAAAGGAACAAGAAGACAAAACAAATCAAATTAAATACCAAAAATGAAAATGAGCCAGGTTGTCTCCTGGTAGCACTTATTTAACGTCATCAGCCTGACGAACCCCTTATTGGGCTATGTGATACCGGTGGTTGAGAGGGTCTCTGTGAATTCCTCTTTGTAGTGCCTCATTTGTTGGCCTTTCACCTTAAAATTGGTCTCATTGTCATGCGTATCATCTACTGCTCCATGCGGGAATGCTTTGGTTATTAAGTTAGGCTTGTGTGGTCATTTATACTTCTTTCGTCATTTTTTGATGGGCTCCTAGTATGGTTTAGGGTTTCCTGGGGTTCCTACAAGCCAAGTTTCTTAAAAACAAAGTAGGACATTAGATTTATGCTCGCACCTAGGTCACACAGTGCTTTATCAAAATGTGAGTTGTTCATGCTGCATGAGATAGTGAAACAACTTGAATCTTTAAGTTTAGGAGGAAACTTCTTAAGTACTACAACAAAACACTCCTCCATTAAGTTTACCGCCTCAAATTACTTTTACTTCTTTTTATTAGACATTATATTTTTTAAAATTTTGGTATAATTACTACTAGAGAATTTAAAATTTGTTACCAAATAATTTTGTGGCTAATTTTAAAATCAATAGTTATTTTATAGCTAATTTCTAGTAAAAATAATTAGTTACAAAATTACTATAATATATAATAGCATGAAATAAGTAGCAAATTAGTTAAGAAAATAATCTTAGTTAATTTGTAGTTATTTTCTAGCTAATTTGTAGTAATAAGAATTATAAATGAATATAACTTTAATTTAGCTAGAAAAAAATAATATTCTAGTTAATTAATAGTTAATTAGCTAGGATTTAGCTACTAATTTAAATGCTAGTTAAAATTAGTAGCACAATCAAAAAATTCTTATAGTGAATTAGGCATTTGAGTTATAGCTTCAATAAATGGAACGTCTATGTGCAATTTCCTAAAGATTTATAAGAACCTAGTGAACTCCTTATCCTTCTTTTCGTCTTTCAGCCTTTGGTGGAAAGGAACATTTAGCTGTTCTGGTGTTGCTACCTTCTTACCTTCACCAACGCCATCAACTATGGCTTCCTTGGTAGGACCACCTTCTTTTTTGTTTTTTAGGACTCCTTTAACTCTTTTCCACTCGTGAGAGTGATGACCTTTACCTCTTCCTTTGGGGTTGATTCAATTTGGAGTAGTGGTGGTAAGCCCTAAACCTGCTAGGTCATAAGGGTGGCTAAGATGGAGATCTGAGCCTCCATAACTTTAAGTCTTTCATTAGTCTTGGTTATGAACAAAGTCATTGCCCTTGTAGAATTGGAATCCTTTCTTCTTGCCTTTGTCCCTAGTTTTTATGTTGCATGGGTGGAGGTCTATAGATGTTTTGAGTTTGACCTTCATGTTGTCCTTCCCAAGAGAAGTTAGGATGCTCCTTCTGACCTGCATTATAGTAAGCGGAATATGGGTTGTTTTGATTTCAAGCAATGAAGTTTGCTTCCTCTCTATCCTTGGTGAAGAAGTTGTCCATTTGGTAATCTTTTTCTGTGTGTCTAATGGGAGAAGGAGATAGCATGCACTGTATTAGTGACTCAATTTGTGTGGTGAGGACATCCAACTTCCTCTCCATTGTACCTCCTATGTCTACCTAGTACATCCCAATTGACCTTTGTGTCACAAGGCTATATCACTTGGAAAATAGTTGTTGCTTTTGGAAGTCATATCTTCTATAGTGGTGTATGCTTTGCTTAGGGGCTTCTTTCTAATCATTCCTCCACATGTTGTATTAATACTAGTTCGGTTCAAGGGTAAAGACCATTGTAGAAGATTTGGATCAACTACCCCTTTAGGAAGTCATGGTGGGAGCATCTGCGAAGCATATCCTGAAATCTTTCTTAAGCTTCATATAGGGGTTCTTGCTCAAATTGAGAGAAGTTCATGATGTCCTTCTTTAGTTTATTAGGTTTGGACAAAGGGAAGTATTTGAGCAAGAACTTTTGTGTGCACTCGTCCCAAGTGGTGATAGCTCCATCTTGAAAGGTTGTGAGTCACTCGAGTGCCCTATCCACTAAGGAGAATGAGAGGAACTTTAAGCGAATAACACCATAGAGACGTTGTTTATTCTTACCGTGTTAATGAAGCACAATAATACTATATTTTGAAGCACTCAAGGTCTCAATTTTACATACCGCTTGGTTTTGTACCGTGGACGGAGGTTTTGAAATTATTTTACTTGCTCTTCCAGATACATGTCTGTTGTACAAAAACAAAGAGAGAATGAAAATATAGTATAATATAATTAATATACATATATAAAGTTAATTATAAACCAATTAATTTTACTAAATACTCACCTGAAAGAAAACTAGATTGTTACAATGAAATTAAAGATGTGTCATCATAATGGATTAAAAGTATGTTAATATAGATTAGAGTAAATTATACTTCTCTTCAAAACATATTATATTATTCTCTTATTTATGCTGAAAATTGTCCTCCTTTTTCTTAATATATTCAATTTTATAACATTTTATTTATTTTTTAATTTTTTTTGAAAAAAATATGTTTTCAATGATATTTATATTAACATTTTATTATTAAATAAAGTATCATTATTAAAAATTTAATACTTATAATATATACATTAGAGTATAATTAAATTTTTTATTATTTTATTATTTTTTATAAAATTAGTTTACAAAAATATTTTTAAATAAAAAAGTTCAAATATATATACATAGACACAAATAATTTATCTAATCATTTTTAGTTTAATTATTATTTTAATAAAAAATAAATTTAAATTTAATTATATATTATATAAAAATATCGAGTAAGTGAATAATAATTTCTTAAATTAAAAATATTCTAAAATCATATAATAAATATTTTCAATAATATTAGATTAAATAAAATAAATTATATTTTAACAAAAGAGAAAAAATATAATAAAATATTATGAAAAAATGTAATTTAACTTACGGAAGAAAACAACTCTTATTAAAGAAGAATATAATACCGGAAGGAACATGCAATTTGATTTTGATTTAACATTACTAAATTAAATTGATTAAATAACCTATTTTAATCTAAAAATGAAAGTCAATATAATATTTGTATAAGTTATAAGCAATTTTCACTTTTCGCCTAGTAAAAATTAGGATCATACCCGATTATTCCTAATTCAATGACTGCTTTATATTGAAATGGGATCTCCATGAGAGCCGCCAAAGCGAAAGCTGCTTCTTTCTCAGCGGCCCTTGTGTTTTTGGACATTATGTCCGTCAAATTAACGAACTGCACAACAGGGCAAATCTGCTTCAATAATGAAATCATTAAAAATAAATAAATTAACCTCTAAATCCATAAATTATTTGAAAATTATTAAATTGATCTTTTTATAATTATATTTCTAAATATATCAATTACTTTTAATTAGATCTTTGATTAGGATTCCATTTAAATTTCGTCATGTACATGAACTTAATTAAAAATAAATGAATAATTTATGAACTTAATAACCAAATTATAAAAGTTTAGTCTTATTTAAAAATTTTGCAGAGTTGCAAGTTAATACAACAACAATTGTACATATATCATTTTTAGTAATAATTTATTGTAAAAACATTACTAATACTTCTATTAATAATATTTTTTATATTTTTAGTAATATTTAATTATAAAATATTTTTAATGATGCTTTACAATACAATTCAGATGTTAAAATATTATATAATATTTTTTGTATTATATAATTACTTTTCAATTTAAAAATTAAATATAATTTATAATTACTTTAGATTAATATTACGTACATAACTACAATAGAAAATTTTTTAAAAGTAAATTCATTATGTGTGTTAATTAAGCTTAATTAACAAAATTAATAAACAAATTCATTGTAACTAATTTAAATAAAATTACATAAATGACAACAATAGAAAAATAAAATTATTTAGGTTGCCTCAGAGGTATACTACTTTTTAACTTATTTCTAGCATATTTTTATTCATTTTATTTTTTATCTTATTTTTATTAAATCTATTTTTATATTACTTTTTTTATTTCTACCAAAAACACATGTTATGTTGGCTCTTTTTCATCTCCCTCCTAGTTACCAAACAATTGGTTCTTGTTATTTCTATCTGCACAGCTGCCCTATCGGTTTAAGGCAATGTGTACGAGTTTCAAATTTGATTTTTCTGAATTTTGAATTTGGTTTAAATTAATTATTTTTTATTTTAAAATTATAATTAAACAATAATATAAAAAAATAAACATTATATATGATTTATAATCAATATTAAATTTCTTCAATTAATGTTTTATATAATAAATAATTTACAAAAGATCATTAAAAAATAACTAACTTTTTTTTACATTTCTAAAAATGAAAAGTTTTAAATATATGTTTTCAATATTTTATTTACTTTTATAATCATTAAAATAACGTTAGGTCAATTAAATTAGTTTTACATAATACTTTGTTTTTTAAAATATATATTTTTCTTTAGATGAGATAATTATTTTTAAATAAAAATAAAATATAAAAAATCACCAAAAAAACATGTAGTTTGAAAATGACTTTTAAGAATAAACTATCATTTCTTTCCTAGATTATTATTCTCGCCTAAATAGTCTCTTAATTAAATAAATTATATAAATAATTCTAAAATATTACAAATCATACTAAATAGTTTCTCAGTTAAAATATCGATTAAATTAATTTGTAGATAATATATATAATTTTATTAAGGGTTGCTCTACTACTAAGTTTAAATACCCATCAAAGTAACTAATATTAATTGGAAACGGTGAAAGAAAAAGAAAGTAATTTTTAATATAATTTTTTTCATAATCAATATTAGTTGAATTACTAACTTCTTAATACATATTGTATTTACTAATATTGGAATAAGGTTTGTTCACATTATTAAGTAAAAATAATTCCCTTAGAGACATATACTCCACTCCGTCTCTTTTTTCGGTCATTTAATGTTTTTGATGTTTTGTTATCATACAAAAGAAAGTAGTGGTTGTAGCTTTTACTATGTTGGAGAAAAATGGAAAAACAAGAGAGACAATGAAAAAGGATACTGGGGTACCTTACACCAAATATATAACAGGAATGCAGGATGGATCATTATCTATATATATATATTTTTTTTCATTTGTTATTTGGTAGTGAATAGAGTCTCACATAATTTTTATTCTTTTAAATATAGATTCAAGATGACCCATTTTTCTAATAAGCAGTCCTACTGATGGAGAGTTGAAGGTAAACATAGATGGGTCTTTAATAAGGGCGGATGGAACTGCTGCGTGAGGTGGAGCGAACCCTTGGATGTTTGTTAAAGGAGTGTTAGGGGAAAGGTATAAAATGAGTTTACTGGTATCCCTGCTTAGACAAAATTTTTTGTTAAAGTCATTTTTATTTTTATGAATTTGAATTCTACTAGACTTAACAATAAATATGATGTGGTGGAATTAATTTAACTTATTAATATTATATATTAATCTTTATATTATATATAATTAATTTATAATTTTAAATAATATATTTTAATATAAATAATCTCATTATAAATATAATATTATTGTTAAATAAAATATTATTAAGTCAATAAATAGATATTATTAATTTATAATTATTTTACAAATATATATAACATTAAATCAAAATGACTTGAAATATATCTCGAATTTATTCTTACATTGAATCTAATTTTAAATTTATACCTGTCAAAAAACTCCTCCAAATGAACTGAATAGGTAAGACAACTCTCCTAGTTAAGGGATTTCACTGCAATCTAGGCCGTGCAATGCAAGTTGGACAGTACATTTGGGTGTTTGTATCCCTTTTTATATATATAAACATTAGTCTCTGCAATCATGCACAGGATTAAAAAATTGTTAAAAAAAGCATGACATAGAAAATAATATTTAAATTAATTTACAATTACCAAACTTATAAGAAATATTGTAACAGTTTACTAGATAATATTATAAAGAGTAAATTGATATTATAATTTCTTAAATATCAATTTATAGAATATATGATAAATGTATATATAATATTATATATGCATACATAAGTTTTGTTGAGTTTGAATTTGATGGATTTTTAAAATGAAAATTTTGATTAAATTCAATAAAAAAATAATTTTTTTTTACCATTGTAAAACTTTTCTTTTTTTTCTCTCATTACATATAGTTTATTCTCTTTTCATTGAATACGATATAAGCCTTAATATAATATTGGTCGTTGATTTCTTTCACTCTTACGTGTCTTTTCTATAATTAAATAAAAAGATCTTTCTACATGTCTTAAATCAATTAGTTTGAACACATTAAAAGACTTGGATACTTTTTTTTTTTTTATTTAATCAAACATATAAAAATAATTGTCTACTTTATATGAGTATTGTGAATTGATTATATTATAAGAATATTATCTTGTTTGTCTTTTTTAATGCAATTGCATTGATGTGAATAACTATTTTTTATTTTTGGTCTTATTCATGTTTTTTTTTCTTTTTTCACGTTTTTCAATTCGTTGTTACAAAAAAAAAAAAAATTAAAATTTTGTTAAAAAATAATGTTATTTATAAATTTTTGTAAGCATATTACTTAGTATGATAAGTATTTTTATAAAATTGATTTATTAAATTAAAAATAATTATTTTTTTTAATGAGAATGTGATAATTATTCTTACCTATGTTATATAATTCAAATGAGAAATTTCCAACCAAAAAAATAACAAAGAAAATTACACACTGAATCAACAATTAATTTTAAAATTTTGCTAAAATTTCACAAGTCCTTTCAAATCTTATACATCTATAAAATCTTTTCAAATCTTATAAATTAATGTGATGTAAATTCATTAAAATACAAAGTACAAAATCTTGATCATAATTTTTTTTTAAATATTATAAGTTATTAGATTCATACGTACTCTTTTAAAATTTACAATATTTTTATGTCAAAAAATATTCTTTTAAAATATGAACCCAATAAACATCCTAAAATTACATAATTTTTTTTATAAAAGTAAACTTTAAAATTTTTATAAAATCTAAAGTCAAATTATAAAATATTGGTCAAATGAAGGAAAGAAAGAAAAAAAAACACACTATACATCTTTAGATTGATTTATCAAAATACTATGCTTAATTTTTGATATCTAACAAGTTTTCTATTAAAAAATTATATTATTATAAATTTTTTAATTAACTCAAGTTTCTTCAAGCTCAATATCAATATTCTTTGTCTTTCTTATCCAATACATGCATATATATATATGTGTTGGACAATGAAAGGATTAAACTTGAATATTTCAACATTTGTTTTTCTAAGACTATTGGTTGGTTCCTTTATTTTACTAAAAAATGTCTTTTGGAGTTAATAACTTATTTCTCTTTTTTTTTTTATCTCAAAACCTAGTATCAATCATCTTTTGCTCTAATAATAGACTTGTAAATATTTTTTTATTTAAAATATTTATAAAATTATATGAGAAATTTATGTGTAAAATTTATAATGGATTTAAATTATGTTAAATTTATGTGTTTTTGTAATTTTGAAATGTGAAATAATAAAATAATTTATTTATTTTATATTTATATTATAAATTAAATAATTTTATTAATTTAATAATATTTAAACTTTGTAAACAATATTTTGAATAATTTAAATATAAAATGATAAACAATATTTTGAATAATTTAAATATAAAATGAATTAAATTAGCTGTAAACTATTAAATTCAATATTACTTTAAATAAATAAATAAATAAATAATTATTTTAATCTTGAATAGACAATTTATATTTCATTAGCACCTTATGTATAATAAGTTGTTATACGTGTTTAATATCACATGCATGTGAGAAAAGTATGCTAACGATTATGTTCTCTAATGTAGATATTTTTCTCCTTAAATTAATCGTACAATATTAGCTAATCATAAAAAAATTATATTGTTGTGATAAATGCATAAACAACTGGTCTTCTTTTTCAAATATACTTCAATCAGATTTTCATTAACAATTTTATTGATATTATATGTTGTAACATGATATAAAATAAAATATAATTTTATAATAAAATATTTTAATTTACAGTAAATTATATATTTTAAAGAAAATAATAATACAATATAATATGTGTAATTATAGCGGTAGAGAAATTTTATAATCTTATTTTAAAATCTTTATGTGTATTGTAAAAATCTTGAAAGACCTAAACTCACGTGCATCTAAAAAGACTTGTATGTATTAATCTCAAGTTTTTTTAAGTTAAACTGAAATATGTATTTGCATTATGTACTTGCACACACCTTTCACATTGGTGAGCCCAAAAGAAGAAAATTTTATGATTAGATTTCTTGCTAATGCCTTGTTATAGAAGTGACGAACTGGTTGTCAATAACTTTGACCAAACGTTTTCATGTTGGTGGATAGAACCATGTATCCTATTGAAGATTTGTCTTAATAAACATTACACTAAGCTAGTTGGATTGCTTCGATTATTCATACTGTATGGTGCATCAATAGTTATGTTACTTTGCTAGTGGTTATATGTGGTTCGTCTTTCATAATAGCATAATCCATGTTGATTCATCTCAATGGAAGGAGAATTCTCACTTTCTATATCTTATAGTAGTCTATTCTAAGTTCAAGAACTAATGTCAAATTGTATATAAGAAAAACTAACATTTTGAGAAGTTGCACAAATATCAAAAGTTTATGTCAAAAAATTTGAAACGTACTAATCTAAATTGTATGTTTTGCCAATCCAAACGAACCCAACAAAAAATCAATCTTGCAACGTACATATTGCCCGTGGGCTAAATTCTTAAGCGTATCCATTTGATTCTATTCCATTTAATTTCTAGATACGTTTTAGATTGAAAAACTTTAAAAACCAATACCCATATACAGAAATCAAACCACAAGGTATAAGCAGGACAAAGACAATATAAGACTTTGAACCATAACAGAAACAAGTATAAGTAGTAAAAATGCAGAATAAAATTAATCATAATTACATCCAACCATTACTAATGCGAAGAAATGCAAATATCTATGTTCGTGGTTCTTCCACGCTCTCACTCATGTAGATGTAGCTGGTGTATTAAAAATTCTGTGTGAAGGTAAGGGACCACTAAATAAAAAATTATTATAATTTAATATTTTTAAATTATCTACTAATAAGCTGACCAGACTTGATCTTACATCATTTTGATAATAGGAACATAATTCTTACTAATTGAATTAATCTTTGTTAGTAGCAGTATAAAAATTTTAATCATACTTATTATGATGTTAATGAATGATTCAGAATATTATCAAGATTTGTGTGTAAGGAACAAAATTACTTTGATATTTTATACAATTATTTATATTTCACTAATAACTATTATTTTAAATATATCATGACACATAATTACTTGTACTATAGGACTAAATCAAATTATAGAGAAAGATTTCATAAGTGCTAATCAACAAATTAAAATTTATTTATTAATAGTTTTTTTTTCTTCCATTTAAACTCATTTCAAATAATTTTTGTTAGTTGCTTAATAAGTTCAATTGTTATGGTTCGTCAATAAAAATTTCTTAGAGCTTATAAATCAAAATTTAATTTTATTAAATTTTATCACGTTTATTTTTGTTAAATGTGAACATAAAATAATATTTATGTAAAATTTTTTTTGTTACCAATATATTATCTCGTTATGGATTTATTATATTATTTATTCAATCAAATCCGTTGAATTCATATTCAAATCGAAATGAATAAAAATTGAACCTCGGTCCCGTCCGTAACCGTATCTTTCTCATAAACAACGTTAATATAACCAAAGCTAAATGTCTTTAATGCTGGTAAGCAAATATTGATTTATATTACAATGATAAAAGGTTAAAAACATGGGCAGAAGGAACAACTTGAGCAGCTAAAATACATTGAAAGTGAAAATATATAGTGCTTCATCTTAACATAACTTTTTCCTTTTTATTTCCAATTCTGGCTATATATGTCATATGTTGTCTTTCTGTATATTAAGTCATTTCGCAAACAAATATATATTCGGTATCCCTTCAAATAAAATAATGCCGAATTATTATGTTTCACAAAAGAAAACATTTCCTGCTTGCAGCAAGGATAGCCAAATGTTAAAAGTAAACATGGACAACTCGCAACACAATAAGAAAAAAAGAAAAATGACAGCTTTGCAGCTTATGATTGGACAAAGACAAATAATCTTTTTACCCACTTGATCACTTTCGACGTTATCCCCACACTCATCTTATACGTAGAAAGATAGAGAAATTCAAATATTTCTTTTATTAACCATACAAAAAAAAAAGGGCGTAAAATTAACGTAAATAAAATGAGTATCCAAATATAACCATAGTTTACAATCAAATGAATCGCTACACGAAAATATCCTCTTTGCTACTTGATTGTTGCATAATGTCTTGGATAAGCAAAGTCATATCAAGATGAGAAGATCCTCCTATTTCAACCGCTCTATGTGCCATCTCACTGAGTTTTCTTGCCCTTTCTCTTCTCTCTTTACTTTCTTCTCCATCATTATCCATCACCATGCATATTGCCCTCTTAATATCATTCTTCTTCGCCAACACACCTGTTTTCTCTTCCTCTCCCAATTTCATTGGAACCTCTACCCCAACGCTCACACCAATCTTCAACACTCGAGTAACAAGCTTCTCATTTAAAAATTGATCAGCATATAGAGGCCATGTAATCATTGGCACTCCAGCACTTATCCCTTCAAGTGTTGAATTCCAACCACAGTGTGTTAAGAAACCTCCAACAGCAGGGTGTGATAATATTAGTACTTGTGGAGCCCAACCTCGAATTATAAGGCCTCTCCCTTTGGTCCTTTCCTCAAACCCTTCTTCACTTATCCACTTTTCCAGCTCTTGCAACGTATTTCCCTCCCTAATAACCCATACAAATGGTCTTTTAGTATCTTCCAAGGCCAAGGCCAGCTCCACAAGTTGTGAAGGAATCAAGTTGCACAAACTTCCAAAACAAACATAGACCACAGACTTAGATTGCTGCAAATCTAGCCAATTCAAGCAATGTTGCTCATTAATTGAGGCCTGGTTGCCTCTTTGAGCCTTATCTAAGCCATCTTTGTTACACAATGAAACAGGACCAATGCACCACGCCTTACCATTTGTCACCTTCTTGAAATCCTTCACATATGCCTTCTCCAACTCTTCAAAGGAATTTATGATTATCCCATATGACTTCATTTCAGCCTCACTCATTTTCTTCGTAAGGTCATTCATTTCATCTTCATTGTTTAATCCAGGTATCTGCTCTTTGGTAATTTGAATTCGGTCAGGTATGCCAGGAATAGTTAAGTACTCGGATTCTGATGAAGTGATGCTTTCACAAACCTTTGAAGTGTGTATCTGGAACATGCAATGGAGGCAGAAGCAAGAGAATCCGTGGAATGAAATTCTCGGAATGTGATGCTTTTCAGCTACTTGAGCAGTCCAAGGAATGCAAAAGTCAGAGATTATGCAACTTGGTTTGGGTGTTAGTGCTTCAAAGAATTCCTCTGCTTGCTTTTGGAGCATGTTGACGGCGTGGAAGACTTTGTATTTATCTTTTGAAGTTGCCATGTCAAGATTCTCACACCCTTCAGGTAGTCCTGCTTCTTTTGATGGAAAATGGAGTTGCACTAGCCGGATTTGGAGGCCTGATGAAACAGCACGGGAAAGAACTGAAGTGAAACGTGATGCATTTTTTGGGGTGGTAAATATGGTAACAATCACACCACGTCGCGCCAGTAGTCTTGCAATGTCTATCATGGGGATGATGTGGCCTTGAGCCATCATTGGAAACAAGACAAAGTGAGGATTGTTTGTTAGGAAAGCCATGGCTTATACAAGAGGTAAATAGTATGAGACTGACTATGTTGCTTTCTCGTGTGGTTTTGGGAGTTGGTGCTGTTTGCTGTTTGCAGTGTGTATGATTGTCCATTCTTGTATAGAGTTATGAGCCCTCGAACTTAATAATTGGTGATGATGTAAGAGCATATGTAATGAACTTTGGATTATCTGAAGCTATATACTTGTGGTTCATGTATGGTACTAGTATCTTGTGGATGGTGTAAGAGGCTTTTTGCACCACAGTTTTTTATCTGTGGATGGAGTGTTTGTCTTTCCACCGGTTTTTATATAACTTTTTTACAATACTTTTAATACAACAGAAAAAATGAGATAGGTATAGAAATGTGAAAAATGTATTATGAAAAATAATGTGGTACTTTTTCTATAATAAAAAAATTATAAAAATACTAGATAAGGACAATATTCTCTCGACAAAGATTGTGACCAAAATATAAATGAAAAGTTTTGAACCATTCTTAATTTAATTAATTAATATATATAATTTAAAGGTGAATTTTACCGTTGATTCAAGAAGGTAAACACAAACTCATATGGTATATTAATATGTTCAAGATAATTTTTTAACCTACAAAATAGTCCTCAAAACTCAATAATGCATACCATGTTTTTTTACTTTTCGAATCCAAGTCTACAAATGTTTTGTCACTCTTTTGTTTTTTTTTATTATTATTTTGAAATCTAATTAAATTATCACTAAAAACTAATTAATCACGTTGAATCGATTGAATAGAAAAAAATCACTCGAGAATAACTCTTCATAAACAATTTAGACAGAAAATAAAAAAAAATTAAATTAAAGGAAGGAAACCAAAGGGAGGCTGTTCTCAAGATTGAGATCAATTCTATTACATCTTACAAAAACTTGATTTAATTATTAATTTTTCAAAACACGAACAAATTAACAATTTAAATAAATGATTCATATGTTTTTTTTTTCTTATTAGGTTTCCCAAGTCATTCTAATATGAACCTTATCCTTATCCTTATCCTCCCCATGTCAAGAACCATGAAGTTGATATATAAAAGACTTGTTTGCAGATGGATTCGAAACTTGCTCAAATGTTTCTTCATTGATCTTGTTACAAAGTATTGTAGATCAATTACTCGTAGTCGTGCCATGTGCTTAATGTAGTCAAACTTCTGTTTCAATGACACTAAACTCGTCACCATAATGGGAGGCACATTTGCTGCTAGAGAAGAATCAACAACGAAGACTTGATATTGCTCTTTTGCTAGGGTTTCAATTACCCAAATCTACAAATCTATATGAATAACATATTGAACATACATCCCATGTTAATTTTGTATGGGAACAAAATGGTAAAATTTTAACCAAAATATTAATAATTATTTAGTCTTTAATCATATTCTTTAAATTTTTTATTAATATATCTGATAATTAAAAGTACACCACTTAAACGATGATGGAGCACGCGTGCAGGTGGTAAGTTTTATAATTTCCTTCCGCAAGTAGAGCACGCGTGCAAGCGCATAAAACTTTGAAAAATAATAAATTTAGGCACAGCAGTAAGTGAAAAGTAATTTTCATATTCTGTTGTTTATAGAAAGAAGTAAGCGAGAGAAGCAGAAGAGCACCAAATATTTAAGATACCCTGGCTATCTAAATGTACTTATACACCATCAATTTTAAAGATAAATTATACAAAAAAAAGAAAAAAGAAAAATACAAATCTCCTCCGTGATGTAGTTTCAAGTGTAATTAATATACAACAATTTACACGATCGTAACTAACTTAAATGTACATTTAAAAGGAAAAAGAAACCGATGGTCCATTTCAAGCTTTACAACAAAAGAGTGGGGAAAAAAATGGATAGAATACAAAAAGAGGTGAGATTGTTAACACAAACACTGTACACGCACGTCAACGGGATCTACAAACAGCCAGGTGATTTTCACATGACAAACAAGCGGAGCAGCACACTAGTTCACTCAATCCTAATCAGCAGTGCTTCAAGCTCGTGACTAATCATGATTTTAGTTATATATTCTAGAGTTCTTGCTAGTTTTTCGTGGACTCTGCATCATGGTTCCGTAATGTTGATTCTAACCGATCAAGTTGAACTGCTCTCCATGAACATAAATTGGAGGATTTCAGCAACAGGCCTAGAGCAGCGGAACATGTTGCTCTAACGACAGCATCAGATGATCGACTCATTTTTCCCACCAGCATACCAAAGACCTAAAAGAAGATACAGACAAATCTGGTGAAACTTCAGTTTTAGCTGAAATGCCCGAAAATTGCAAGCACATCCTGGAAATACCTGTGAATAATAGACAGCTAAAATATGCTGATTGTCAGATAGAGAGAGCATGCTGCTGCAGAAGTATATAGCATTTGCCTGAATTATGGGCCATGGTGCGTCAAAAGCCTGCCTCACCAAGAAAGTAAACGACTAAATTCTCAAGACCTTAGATTTAAACAGAAGGAAAAATGATCCACAAAGGTATTGGATTGAGGTTTCTAATGGCCTTCTATTCCACGTTTACTCGCAAAGGGAAAAAAATCATCAAGTAGAAAGTCTATAAAAAGAAAATCCAGCTAAAATACACGAATCAGATAACATTCCAAGATATATTGGCCCCTTTTCCAATCCTACTATCCTAAAACTTATCGAAGGCTAGCCACAGTTTGATAGATCATGCTTACTGCTAGAACTGAATGCAGAAAAGAAATATCTCAATTTTTGAAGTCATAAAAGACGAAATGCAGAGATGAGGAATATTCTTCACAACTAAACTTAGAGTAGTTTCAGATACTAGAGATTAGAGAAGAGAATGTTTAGAGAGAAAATTTCTGAATTGCTTGAGTGGAAAAGCACCGAGTAAGCTGATATATATGCACACCCTGAAAAATAAGTACATTTTATGATTACAATGCAATTAATAAGAATGCTTTCTCTTATTGTTCATGAATGTTGTTTTCTATGTACTTGAACCTATATACATAAACCTTAATTAATAATTTATTATGAATCTGAATTAATTCCTACTAATTCCAACACTGACAACTCCAAAAAAGAAAAGATGAAACTTATAAAAAAAGGAAAGAAAGTGGTGTAATATCTACATTAGAACTATAGAAATATGTTACAGAAAACATTTGATTCTTTTAACTAAAATGGAAAACAAAAATGATTACAACCCATACTATATCCAACATATTGGGAAAAACCCAAGTCCCACGTTGGCTAGTAATAGAACTTGAAAAGAATTTATAAGTGAGGAACAATTCTCACTTTTTGAATTAGTTTTTGGGGTTGAGTTAGGTCCAAAAACACTTTCTAAGACAACAAGAGAAAGAGATTGTTTTGGAATGGAGCAACAAAAGTGTATGGTCGATTTCAATTGATTTTATGAGGAGAATTTAATTAGAATGAACAAACATGTAAATTTATCCTGTCATTCAATCACATGACAATATTTATGATAAATTTGTTAACTTTTATAATAACTACAATAAAAAAGTCATACATAAGATGATTTCTGAATAATTAACAAGATAACTTTTTTTACACCGACAGTACATGAAAATTAAACTAAGAAAAATTGCTTTAAAAAAATTTGAGTTTTGGCTATAAATTATCATGAAACAAAATATAAGTTGATCCAAATACACACATCTTAATTTCAATCAGTTAAAAAGTAATGACTGATTGTGTTATAAGTTAAAACAAAAAGTGTAATTCTTGAACCTGCACTGTTGATGCCATATAACTATCGACTCTGGAGGAAAGATGCTGAGTAAATTGCTTTGCAATGTCTCGGAGAAAGTCCTTATAGTCACCTCTATAAACACAAAAGAAGGCAGTTGTCATATTTTCCCATAGGAAATTCTTCAAAATTCTTGCAAAACTAGGCAATTTTATGATCTTTCAAACCATACCGATGATCAGAAAGGAAACTGTGTGTGTTTAGTAGGGCAAGCAATCCTTCGATTTCCATCAATGGGCAAACTTGTTTCAGGGTATTCTATCAGTCAGTATGTTTCAAAAAGAAAGGATTTATCATGTTAGACGTTTCTTTACAAATCTCCCATTTAAGAAATTCAAAGATGGTGGTGGCTGATTACCCGACAGGCTAATCGGACACTAACGTCTTCATCATGAAGATGCAAGACCAGGCGAGGAACAGCAGCATGTACCTTGGAAAAACAATCATTGACATGGAATGAGCTTGCTGAAATATTTAGAGAAGCTAATATATGACAATCACCAGTTCAGTTGGCCTACTATGCAATCAAAAGGTTCACCAAAATAATGAGAGGACATATCACCTTGGAATACACCATGATTAACTTGCCAACTTGGTTGAAGATACTATGAAGAATGTGATTTTTTTGCATATGCTGACACAGGTTATATAGCAAGATACATGTACCTCCTAAAAGACCATACATTATGGACTAGATTAACTTTTTGTTTTCCTTTATTTTGATTCGTATGTTCACTGATAGTTAATGAAGTATTTCACTAAGTTCTGAAGTTGCCAAGTTGAACTTTCCAAATCTGGTTATATTGGGTAAAAAAGCTATCTTTAAATTGGAATGGGTGGAGTCTGGAACTGTCATGTAAACAAATCAGCACAAAACATTCTAGTAGAACTACAAACAAAGTAGTTAAGAGTGAAATTCTGTATTTGGAGATTAGTTGAGGAGATGGAGGGAGATGTCTGGGCATTGAAGATAGCTCTGGGCTTTAGCATGGGTAAGTCTACAAATCATCTGTTCGCAGAAACAAGACACAGTCTATTGACTACAAGTTTAAATGTGGCCACTTTTTTTTCCTATGCTTTTACCAAACTTGATTATCATTTTGTTAAATTAACCAAACTGGTAATCACAAAATGAACAGATCGTGGTAAAATTGCTATAAGCTAGAGTTGTGTCACATAGTAAACAAACAAAAATGGAAAATAGCAGAAATAATTGCAAATAGTAAGCACCCACGGAACAGTTTCCTTATTAAAAAAAAAAAAACCTTTTACTGTTCCCATCCTACAAATGTCCATTATTGATAACCATAAATTACATATTAGCTTTCCTGGTGAACAGATTGAACCTACCTATTTATTTGAGTCCACAATTTAAAAAAAATAAAATAAAAGAGTAAAGAAGAGAAAGGTTCAACTACAATCAGAGTTAGCAATATACCTGCTCCACAAATGCCTCATTTAGTGCCCCAATTCCATATTTGCTTAGTGCCCCAAATACTGCAAAAGAACTGGCTCGCATCTTTGCATTCATGCTTGTCTGTTTTTTAACAAATAGTGGTAAGAATTTCTCAAGTAAGTTTAATTAATAGAAAGTTCTCTATACTTTTATAGAAACAGAAAGTATATTTAGTAATATGAGGGAAGGATAAAATATCCACAGAAAATTATAAAAGCAAGAAGAAAGTACCTTTAAGTTGTATCATATACAAATACAGATAAATAAATTCCTACTTGTGATAAAGAGTGTACTGTTGACTTCTTGTTAACATTTATAGACTTGGTGTTATAGAAGGAAAAGAAATAAAGACAGCACAAGTTAATAAAAAGATATGATCAATATTTTAACTAAATGCTCTTATTTATACTAAATTAATGTCAAATACTAGTAGTACTAGTACAACCCATTAACAATAAGACTAGCAACCTAATTAAGTGTGGGCTGGGAGCATGATGGGCTATTAGAATTCAATTGCAAGGTATGGGGTTCTAATGTGAGATTTATAAGGCATTGAGCTTTCCAACTACAATGACTAGCTTTTGTAATGTGGTTGGCCTAAGATTCTTATCACTTTCTTAAGCTTTAGCGTGTTACAAACCCACAAACAAAAGTCTTAAATTTGGGCTTAGAGCCTAACTTAATTCCACAAACCGGCTAGTAAGCTGAGGACTATCCAAACTTTATAAGTTCTATTTAAGCCATATCTCTAGTCGATGTAGGACTAACCACCATCCTTCAGGCTGCAATTAAGGCAGGCAAGGGGTGATTGCCATTAAGGCAGCTTTCCAACAATCCTCCTCAAGCCCAAGGCTATCAGCTTGGAGCATGACAAATGTAGGAGGTCCAATAATGGATCTATAGTAAACTCTAATACCATCTTAGAATTTGAAGCTTAGAGCCTAACTCAACCCCACAAACCGGCTTGTAAGTTGAGGACTATCCAAACTTTATAAGTTCTATTTCAATTATATTTCGAGTTGACATGGGACTAACCACCACACTTAAGGCTATAATTAAGGCAGCTCCTAAAGATACCACAACTAAAAAGAGCTAGGGTTGATCGCAATTAAGGTATCAAAAAGATAAATAACACAATGCATCTATCTTAACACCAAACTGTCACTATCACCAAAAAGAGAAGAGAAACTCAAATAGAAGTGCTTTCTTCTTTTTATTTATTCTTATAAATAACACATTGTAATTAATACTTTGATGAATATATAATCGTAAGCATGCCGAATGTTAATTGACTGAAGCAAATTCATAAGAAATATTTGTTCTTCAATATTTTCAAGGTAGCATTGGAGCCTAGTTCAGTTCAGTCCCACTTCTGCTTAGAGTCTCAAGGTTATTCTCTCCAGTCTTAGCTTCATTTAGACTCTAATCACAAGGTTGCACCCTGAGTTTTCCTTAAAGCAGCTGGGAACCAGATTTGGTGCTAACTATATGACTGATTCTTCTCTTTACAGGTCCATTGTACGCGTACTACAATGTGCTACAATAACTAGACCCGAAATCAGCTATGCAGTCAAAAAAGCCTGCCAATATCTCTCTTCCTTTGGAAAAACACTGGAAGGCTATCGAGCAAATCTTAAGGTATCTTCAAGGCACTCAACCATGGCTCATGGCTGCAAAAGGCAAATCTGGCAGTCAGCTTGTAGCATTCAGTGATGCTGACTGGGCTTTGGATCCCAATGAAAGAAAATCCACTACAGGGGGTGCTGCGTCTATTTTGGCCTAAATCTGGTCTGCTGGTGGTCTAAGAAGCAGTATTTGGTAGCTCGATCCAGCACTGAAGCTGAATACTGCAGTCTGGCCAACACTGCTACTGAACTTTGGCTGCAATCACTTCTAACTGAACTGCAGATTCCCACCCTAATTCCCATACTTTTATGCGAGAATCTGACCAGTGTCCCTATCTCATAATCCAGTTCGACATGCAAGGACCAAACATATGGAGCTAGATATCTTTGTTGTTCGAGAGGTGCTAAACAAGAGTCTCAGTCACTCACAATCCTGCAGCAGACCAGAATGCAGACATTCTAACCAAGGCTCTCTCACCTCTTCAGTTCTCTATATAAAGGGACAAACTCAGTGGTTGACAGATTTGCTTTTTATAAACCTCAGAGTTTGAGGGAGATATTGGAGAATAAGCGCAAGCACTACAGATCATTAGCCTAGCTCAGCTGTATATCTGTCTAATTGTCAGTGTAGCTTAGCTAGAAGATTCAAGAACAACTAGTTGCCATGTTCAGTTAGTAGGTCTAGATACTGCTTGTAACTGAATGACAACTAGGATTCATTGTATATAAATATCAGAATATACCTATCAGAAAATGAATGAAAACATTTCAGCTTCAAACTCTCTCGTTCTCTCTCTTTCTCTGTTTCTCATAGCACACTAACTTCTAATAAACGTTAAGAATCCTAAAAACTAAATAAAATCAAATCAAAATGATACATGAAAGAGTAAATTTACACACTTGAAGATTTCGAAGCCGTAGTGAAAGATTAAGCAAAATGGGCTCAACTGCATCATCAGGTGAAGATTCGAGAATCTACAAGAAGCCAAAAACAAAGGTAATAACTGAATTTACAATGGATGAAAATGTAAACACAATCAAACACAGGAGGTAAAGAACCTCACCATCAGTAAGCATGATACTGCAGTTAATTGTACAGATTCATCAGAATCATCTAGTAAAGCTAATATAACACCCAAGACTTGAGTTGTATACTTCAGAATATGAATCAATGGGATCTGCAATTTCAAATTTGGTCATGTTGATTTAAATTGGAAGCATCATAAAACTGTATAATGATCTCCCTAGAATTGAAAATCTAACTGAATACATATGCCACAATTCAATGATCATATCAGATGCACAATTATCATATACATGCATTATCGAGATTGCAATAGTTTCAATAAATAAGCTTATGAGTATGAAAGTAATTTTGTAATTTGTTTTAAGTACAATAGTCTATAAAACATTTTTACATATTAATACTTTAAATAAAAGGCTAATCCTCACCTCAAGACAAATGTACAGGAAGTTGAGTAGATAATTAGCAAGCAATCAAGCAGATTCACTTTAGAAAATCAAGTATTTGTAAAAAAGAGCAGATAATTGGCAAGCAATCAAGCATTTAAAACGGTTAAATTCGTGGTAAAATAATTGCAATTGAACACAAAGAAACAATGATTACATGAGTCATGACAAAATATCATAGGATGAAACACAAGACCTGCACTAATCCTCGTGGTAAAATAATTGCAATTGAACACAAAGAAACAATGATTACATGAGTCATGACAAAATATCATAGGATGAAACACAAGACCTGCACTAATCCTCGCGGTAAAATAATTGCAATTGAACAGAAAGAAACAATGATTACATGAGTCATGACAAAATATCATAGGATGAAACACAAGACCTGCACTAATCCTCGCAAACATAATCGCCGAACAGTTGAAGACTCATCTGATACATGCCGACATAAAACCTCAACCATTTGCTCCAAAAGCGAACCAAGTCCACCGCTGTATAATTGAAGATGGGAATTAATATGAACTTCAACCAAAGAGTTAAAAAAAAAAAACAAAAAAAAACTGGTGATTAATTATTATGATGTGGTGACAATAAAACTGCAATATCTAATTATTAGATGTTAAAAAGTTATACATCACCAATAAATGACTCTTCTAAAAGATTGAAGGATCAAGTGAAGGCTTAAAAATAGGTTTATATTTCTAATACATCCCCCCAACCTGCTTTACCATATGCAAAAAATTAATTTAGTTATGAAGAATGGAACTGGCAAGGATCAAAAGTCCTAACTACTTGGTAGTGGAGACTTGTTCCATGTCAATGATCAAAGCTATGTTTGTTTTAGAATTGGAAGTACTCCCATTGACCATTTGGAGAAGGCAAAAATTTTCTTTCAGTATCATTGCATTGTAACACGTAAAATTTCTACCATCTATGGTGAATAACAGGCAAAACTGCTAGACAACAACTCCCAAAACCTTAAACTATTAGGTGGAGGACCAGGTACGATTTTATATTTTTAACACAAAAACTAAACAGAAGAAGATTGTCAAGGAAGTCAATGACATGTCATTCAATAATTAGAGTAATTGATTATGGACATACAAACATAGACCCTTCCTAGTATACAACCATTCCTTTTTCCTACTAGGTGGGGTAGGCTACATGTATCAAACAATGTCATAGTATTCTATACTCCATCATGTACTACCCATGGATACAAAGCGAGACCAGTGGATAAGTGATATACTCAAACATATGCCATTGGTTGTGAGGAGACATTTGCCCTACTAGCCAAAATGAACACAGTGCGAATTCTACTCTCTCTTGCTACCCACTTTGGGTGGGGAACTTAGTCAATTTGATTTAAAGAATGCTTTTAGAAAGGAGACTTAGAGGAGATGTGCATGAAAATTCCCCCAAGTTTTAGCTCCTCCAGTGGAATAAACAAGGTATGCAAGTATATAGAAGAAGAGAAAGGGGGAGTAAGGAAGGTGATTTGAAAACTAACAGTGGGCTGGGAGGCTACATGGGTCTTCTAGTTCGTGAGGGAAAAGGAAGACAGGTGGCAAAGGAAATAGTAGAAAAGGAAAACAAAAGAGAGGGCATAACAGAAAGGATGGGTGGCCCACAATAATTGGAAGAAGGAAATGTGGGAATCAGCAATAGAGAGGAGGGGGGAGGGGTTCCAAATGGGGAGTGGTGGGCAATTCTGAGCGGGGAGCTGGTCCTCCTCAGGAGTTGGGTTTCTTTCTATTGTTTTATTCATTTCTTTGCTGTCTTGGTTGTGTAAGGAGCATAGTCTCCATTTCCTATTTCAGTCTATACTTCTGAAGTTCACATATACTATTATTCTAAAGAAAAGCGAGTCCATAATTTCTTTTACGTTTAACAGTTCTCTTTCTATTCCATTTTGATACCCAACACAGGCTAACAAAGGATTTATAGAGGTTAAAATAGTCACCACAAGTATGGTTTGGACGATTTACAAAAGCAATGGTGTCCAAGAGATAAACTCATTGTTCTACTTATGTATGCTAATGATATCATCATAATTGGAGATGACCCAATTGAGAGATGACTACTCAAAGAGAAGTTAACTGCAGAATTTGAAATGAAGGACCTAGGAAAATTCAAGTATTTCCAAGGGATAGTGGTCGCATACTCAAAGAAAGGTAGTTTCATCTCTCAGAGGACATATGTGTTTGATCTTCTTAAGGAGTCAGGCAAACTTAGGTGCAGAACCCACAGGTATTCCCATTGAGCAGAATCATAGAAAGGATAATGAGGAAGAAAGAGCCAAGGTTGATAAGGCCTGGTATTAGAGACTTGTAGGGAAGCTGATATACTTGACTCACACCTGGCCTTATCTAGATTATGTAGTTAGTGCTGTAAGTTCATGCATGATCCAAGAGCAAGACACTTATATGTTGTAAAACAGATACCACAATATCTCGAAGCTACTCCAAGGAGAGAGGTCTCTTGTTTAAACAGGGAGGCAATCTGACCATGGGGGTTTACACTAATGCAAATTATGCAGGAGAAATGATTGATTGGAGATCCACATCAAGGTATTGCATGTTCTTAGGTGGGAACTTGTTTACATGGGAGTAAGATGCAAAATGTTGTTGCTCGATCAAGTGCTAAAGTAGAGTTTCGAGCTATGGCCAAAGAAATATGTGCATTATTATGAATGAAGATGATTCTAGATGATTTGAAGATAAGGTATGAAGGCTCCATGAAATTGCTCTATCACAACAAAGTGACTATCAGTATTTCCTATAATCCAGTCCAATATGATAGGACTATGCATATTGAGATAGACTAACATTTCATTAAGGAGAAATTAGATAGTGGTTGATACCAACTGCCTATGTTCCTCTAAGCACCAGCTAGCAAATGTATTAACCAAGGGGTTATCATTGAAGTGTTTTCTACAGTTTACTTCCACGCCGATAATTTAGGGGGGGGAGTGTTGTAAATATATAAAGTTCCCTAATTAAGGATGGAATAATTCTATTATTTGTATATATCCTATGTAATTATTGGGGTAGATATTATTCCTTTATTTCCCTATTATACTTGGGCTAGAATATTTTCTATTCTTTGTATGTATCATCTGTAATTATAATTATTACAATAAATGTTATTCCCTTATTTCCCAATTATCATTGATTAGGCTCAGTTTATATAAGAGCTTTACTGCATTAGTGTTTGTACATAAATGATCAGAAAATAATTCAGTTTTCTCATATTTCAAGTTTCGGTCTCCAATTTCTACGTGAGTTAGGACTTCATATTGGTGTGCCTCTTGTGAAACATTGGGCTTAACTCACCTCTACACCTGTCAAATGGGTGGATTGGATAATTTTTTATTTGGACTATAATAGATGGTTTAAAAACAATTCATTAATTCATTTATGATCCATTAAAAAATTATAAAAGAAACCCAATCCATCTCTGATCCATTTAAAAAAATCCATCCATTAACATTTTTTTAGGGATGGATATCCAATCCATTCATAAAATTATTTTTAAAAATTAAATTATTTTTATAACTTTTTTGTTTAACTTACTATAAAGAAATGATTATTTGTTTTATTGGTTTTTAAGATAATTTTTAAATATAAATACATATTTTTCCATAGTGTTAATTTGATGGTTCATTGGATTTGAAAATAAAATAGGATAGATTGAATTTTACATGGATAAACTGGATGGATCATGGACAAATGGATTCTTTGCCATACTCACCCCAAAAGATAGGTCATTAGGTAAAGATTTTCAAGCCTTTATAAGCTTTACTTTGGCCATATTTATAATTGGCTTTGGATCTCAACACATTTCATGTACTCTGACACACCTGTACTTAAATAAAAGTGTTAGGATCCAATTGTAAGGTATGAGACTTGAATCTCACATTGGAAGTATAGGATTCTAGTATATAGTTTATAAGGCATTGGACCGTCTAATAACAATAACTAACTTTTGTTGTGTAGTTCTTTCAAAGTCTTTCATCATGTCTCTTAACTACTGTAGCACCCCAAAACTGTCTGGCCAAAACAACCACAGTTGACTTTCCCTTAATCGATAAGGATAAAATCCTGAAGATTCTATACGTCATCAACAAATAACCACAATTTGTTTTCCCTTAACTGATAACGATAAAATCCTGAAGATTCTATACGTTATCAACAAACAACCACAGTTGACTTTCCCTTAACCGATAACAATAAAATCCTGAAGATTCTATACGTTATCGGTAACAACCGGAAACAATAAAATATCCTGGAGATGGGATAAGATACACTCCCATCTCAACCACAACCTATATAAGGCCTTGCCGCGAATAAGCGGGGGTCGAACAATTTTTCACCAAAAAGCACGAGAAAATTGGAACACTACGGAAACACTAGGAACATCAAGAGAGAACAAACTTAGACAGAGAAGAGAAGACGACATGGAAACAGGTTGATCCTGATGAAGTGAATGCTCTAGCTCAGCTAATGACATGGAAGACAGCCGTAGCAGATATTCCTTATGGAGGAGCAAAGGGTGGGATTGGGTGCAATCCAAGGGACCTGAGTGTCAGCAAGTTCGAGCGTCTCACTCGTGTCTTCACCCAAAAGATTCATGATCTCATTGGCATTTAGAGGGATGTTCCTGCCCCTGATATGGGGACTAATGCACAGACAATGGCTTGGATTCTTGACGAGTATTCAAAGTTTCATGCGCATTCACCAGCAGTTGTGACCGGGAAGCCTCTTGATCTTGGAGGTTCATAGGGAAGAGAGGCTGCCACGGGACTGGGAGTGATTTTTGCAACAGAAGCTTTGTTTGCTGAATATGGGAAATCAATTTCATATGAAATTTGTCATCCAGGGGTTTGGAAACGTGGGCACTTTTCTAGCGCTAGAAGTACCAGACAAAGGGAAGAAGGAATAGTCAGAACAAGTCATAGAACGAGAAGAGAAGAGACCGCATTCCTCCAACCTCTCTGCGTCACCGCGGACTCCAGGTTAGTGGTACTCTCCCCTCTCTTATCATAAACGCTGTAGTCTAGTTTAGAATCTAGTCAACTTCACACACTTAGAACCTACACTTTCCTTAGAATAAGTAAGTCTATTAGTCTAGATAGTATAATATTTGCCTAAGCCAAGTCTGCCTCGCCCTTTCTCACCTTTTCTAAACTCAACCAGGCCGAGTCCGTCTCAGCCTTCCCCATGCGAGCCTTCCCTGACCTTCTCCCTTAACCAAAATCGGTCAGGGCCGACTTCATCTCGACCCTTGGCTAAGCAAATCTCCCAACCCTAGGAACCGCCCAAAACTACGTAGACTTTGAATCCTCGAGTTCGAGGTACGTAAGCAAAGGAGGCACACTCCTCTCAAGTCTATTCCCCCAAACCAAACCATCCCCCATACATAGGATTCCATAGTATCTTTAATAGTAGTCTAGGATTCCATAGTATCTGTAGTAGTAGTCTAGGATTCCATAGTATCTTTAGTAGTAGTCTAGGATTCCATAGTATCTTTAGTAGTAGTCTCATTTATGGCATTACCATCTCTACCCACACCGAAACCTAGTAAACCAGCTAGTCTTAGGTAACTGTTAGGTAACAGACATGCTGGGGGCACCCTGTGCCCCTGGTATGTAACCAACTTCCGAACCCACCTGGCTCAAAGACCAACCTTATCCTTCCCTTTCTCAGTTTGCCAGCGTTCCTAAACAAAACGTTGGTGGTGACTCCTCCCTAGGCCGAATTGATTTCGACCTACCCCCTTTAATTTTCCCTTTTCGCTTCGTCACAAAATCTGGTTGTGACAACTACAAACGAGTGGCACACGATGATGACACAGACATTATAGTGTTCACAAGGGACTAGTCAATGGACTAATGCACAGCCAGCCCATGTGGATATTGGGGCTGCAAAGTGTGGTGGGAAGTTAGGATCCCATTGCAAGGACTTGAGTCCCACATTTGAAAGTGTGAGGTCTGTAAGGCCTTGGACTCTCCAACTACAACAACTAGCTTTTGTGGTATGGTTCTTTCAAGGTTATCATCAGAAAATCATATACTTCAAAAGCTTATCTACACATCTCCAACTTCCCATTTATTTCCTCTCTCAACTCTTTAACTAAAGATTATATCACCTGCAAAAAACAGGTGACATTGTAGTAAGCACATCCAAGACAAGGTAAAAAGATCGGTACTCAGATTTGACTCTCAACCCCTAGTATATGAACAATCACTTCTTCGAAATTACTCCATCACATTCATTTTTCTTGTTTATATATTTCCATCCCATTAATATGAAGAAGCCTGGTAGCATATGTTATAGATGTGTCAAGTTTCTGCAAAAACATCCACTACTTGGGGCCCTTTGGTTTAAGTGTTTTTCTTTTCTAATGGAAAATAGCTTTTTAAGAATATTTTTCCCAAAAGCAAATAATTTTAGTTTATGAAAAAGGAATTAACATAGATTGTTTTCTTTTTATTTATTTTCAAAAGAATTGCCTGAAGTAAATTTTTTTTTTTTAAAAAGGGTACTTTTTCTTCGAAAAAATAAGCAAATGACATCATTAATAAAATATTGCAGCATCAATGGGAAGCAACTTATTCAAAGTATCATTCTATACACACCTATATCGAACAAATTCTGACAATGCAGCAGCTGCAGCTTCCCTTTGGTATTTCTGGGGTCGATCCAATGAGTTTTTAAAAAATAGACAAATATTTTGTACCTATGTTTCCAACAAGGCAAGAAAGTTTGTCAAAGTTTTTCATATGATAAGAACAACATACAGTTATTTCTTGCCAACATTCTTAGGAGCAATCATGTTCACACTTCACAGAACATACAATTTTTTTTGCTAAATAGCTCTCAAGGAAAGCAATTGATCCCTGATGGTACACTTTTTCTATCTTATCTTAGTAGAAAATGATAAAGCAGAAGGTCAAATGCAATATATATTCTTAAAGTAAAAATAACAATGCAATCACTTCTGGTGGTAAGCCAGGTTCTTTCCTGCATGTATTGTATTCCATAGTCCAAATATCAGTCAATTCATTATTTGTGTAGGAAAAGAGTAGGGAGGTGACTAGGTGGAGCTAAAAATAAGTAACCTATAA
Source organism: Mucuna pruriens (assembly GCA_025330945.1). Taxonomy (NCBI): domain Eukaryota; kingdom Viridiplantae; phylum Streptophyta; class Magnoliopsida; order Fabales; family Fabaceae; genus Mucuna; species Mucuna pruriens. Next base: position 6,918,340 of record JAENHJ010000528.1, read on the forward strand.
ATAAAGAGAAGATGAGACATCCTCCTATGGAAAAAAAGAAGAAAAACTGAATTACAAATTAACATCAAACTAACAGACCACTTTATTGTATTTCAGCTAAAGTAATAATTGTATTTCAGTGATAATTGTATTTCAGTGATACCAAAATAACCTATCCAAACCCAATGTGAGGTAAAACTGGTTTTTGAAAAAGATTGCATTTCATTCCATCAGCAAAATGCTCCATTAGACTGCAAACTTTCTACACACACAGCCTGTTCCACACATTCCTTGTAACTGAACAAAGTAAAATTAAATTATTGGGAAACTTACGAAATATAATCTTAAAATATAGGTTTGAGCCTAACTCAATCCTAAAAGTTAGCACAAGTGAGGGTTGCTTCCCACTTATAAATTCTTTTCAAGCTCTATCTCTAGTCAATGTGGAACTAGTCAATGTTTTTCCCAATACATTTCCTCACACCCAACATTATTGGGGTTGGTATGTGGATAATATGATAAGTGACTCATTAATGAATCTACGATAGGTTTTGATATCATCTTAGAATGTGAGTATGAGCCTAACTCAACCTTAAAAGCAAGCTCAAGAGATAAGGGTTGTCCCCATTCTTTTTAGACTTTATCTCTAGTTAATGTGAGACTTTCTAATATGGAGACACAATCAATTGATATAATTATCATATTTTTTTATAGAAACCAAAACTTAAAACATAAAAGCTTAAGCTGTTAAGATAATGTTTCCCCTAATGCAATAAAGGCAGTGAGGATTGAACTCCTAACCAGTTGATCAAAGAGACTATGATTTAAGATACAATATCAAGAACTTAATCATCCTAAAACAGAAAGCTTTGACCCGTCAGAGAATTTCCAGAAATGGGTTTGATTTATATATCCAACTCCAACACCAACAAATAAAGGAAACATCGTCATACAATCATGAATTCACCTGGGTATATAAACTAATGCATATAACTAGTTGTAGAAGTATATTTGAAATCATATTACCTCTTTTGGTCGCTTTATAGATATGCAGCCTGCTATGTCTCCAATGAGACTAATCCACCTCTCATTTTCCGTTAGTTCTCCATCTCTAGCTAAAATCTGGATAAAGGAATATTTTTATATTAATATGCTTACAAGACCATATCATACATCCCTAAAATAGAGTAATTTTAAACTTTTGCCTACCTTGCCCATCTCAAGGTCACCAACACATTCACAAAAAGCCTGAAATGCAGTAAGAAGATTCCTGCACAAGAATATGAAAGTGGAATTAAACATGGGATTCAAGAGTGCAGTTGTGTGCATACTTCTGTGTAATTGTTCACAAATTTTATGTTTACTCATAAATACAGCCCTGACTTCAGTTTCCTTGGTACCTTCATCCCCTAAAAACGCCAACTAAACCATGACTAAAATACCATGTCCTAGAAAAAGAATGGTCGGTCAGAACGTAAAAACTCACATTGGAGGTTTCCATACAGATTTAGTTAAATATCTCCCTAATTTCCCTAGAAAACCGTCCAAAAATAACATCAATTGTAATTTCAAAACATACCATTTTTTAAATTATCTTCAACATTTAAATTGAGCAGGGTTATTTATACGCAAAGCAAAATAAAATAAAGACCCATTTGACATGCAGAACAAATGTGGATGCCAACATGCAAGTAATAAAGCTAGATACTCACCTCAATGGTTCATGCTGACCAGAGTAGGTTAAACCATGACAGCTTCCAAGTTGCAGTGTAAGCTCAGAAAGAACAGAAGCATAGTTTTGTTCAACAGCCCTTTTTCCAACTTTTCCCCCACCTCTGCATCAAACAATAGTTTGTAAAATTGTTAGATCATTTATGTATCTTAAATACAAAAGGCATAGCTGATAACACAGACCTGAAGAAAGCAGTAAGAGCAAAAATTGCAGCTTGCAGTTTTCCATCTTCTGTATGACCGTCAACCTGGCTATCCTCAACTCTGTCTCCATCACCTTTAAGGATAGGAATCTGGCTAAGGACAGATATCACGTGTTCTAGAAACAAAACTGACAGTACCATGTGCTGAGAAAATGCCTGGAAAATATTGTACTCTAAATCAATTACAACAACAACAAAGCCTTATCCCACTAGGTTTATAATGATAGTACAGATGAAACTCATATTCTATAATGGTATTTGAAGAATAGATATGTTACTGAATCAGATATAAAATGTAAAAAATAAAATCATTCATGTATGACACCTAATAGCTTAAGCTTTTGGGATTGTTTGTTCATGACATAGTATTAATTAAAGCCTCTATAACCAAGTGGTCTAGAGTTCAATTCATGTTGCACCCATTTTTCTAATAGAAGGTTGAATTTAAACACGACCTAGGTGAGCCTATGCCTTGTCCATGCTTCAAGCCCAAATGACGCTTACATAGAGGGGGCATGTTAGAGATGTAATATAAAATCATTCATGTGTCTTCACCTAACAGCTTAAATTTCTGAGATAATTGGTTGTTAACAAGAACTAACAAAGAACAAAAGAAGGGTATGTAGAAAGAGAATGAACTGCACCCACATAACTAAGATGCTCTATTGAACAATCAACCAACCTCAAAGAAATTAAAAACTTATGCAGCAGCATCTGTAAGACTTATTCCACCAAGTTGGTTTCTTTGTCTACATGGATCAATCAGTGCTCTTGGTTCTATGATTCTATCAAAATTAAATTTTCAATAAACCTACAGAAAGGACTTTTTCAATGGATTCTTCTATTGATCTTAGGTCTTCCTATAAACATTTTAATGAGAATATCTTCCATGTCAACTACTTTTCTCATCAAAGTCTCAATTAGTCTTCTTTTCACATGACCAATCAATTTCTTCATCACTTCATAGGATGGATTATAAATACCAAAAATCGTGCATTCTGGTCATATGATTTGATCCCTAATTTTTATTTCAAAATATTATTGACCTACCTACATCTTACTAAACTAGCATTCCATATACTCCACTTCACTCTTACTTATTTGAAAAAGATTTTGACTTTAAAGCCTTTCTCTGCAGCTCAAGTTTATAATTTCCTCATCCTCTCAACTCAAGTTAAAAGTATAATAATAGAATTTAGAGAAGGAAAATGATCAATCCCAACCTTTAAATTCAAATAAAAAGATGAGATTGAAAGACCAACTTAGAAATTCACTTAAGTGATGATGGTGGTACTACTATCATCACCACCATCGCTATTGCTGGTACCACTATTGCCAGCAGTTGTGGTGGTGACAGCAATGGTGACAGTGGTGAGCATGCACCACCATCTTGCCACCCACCACCATCGTATATATATGAGTGGAGATCAAGTTACTTCAAGAGTAACTCTTAGTAGAGTTCACTCAATAACTCTTTGTATATATTAAATTTCAACATTCCAACCATTAAATTAGAAGTTCTTATTGAATTGGTCAAGTTTACAAATTTTTTATAAAATTTAAAATTAGTTGATAACTCAATAAATTTAATTTAACATATTATATATATTTTTAAAAAATAAGTAAATGTCAACTATAAAACTACCTAACTACAAATGTCTGATTTACATTGAGATAATATCAAATTTTCAGCGGTTGAATCATTAAAATTCATTATACACAGAGTTGAACCACACCTTGTGTTTGTGTCCACACCATATATATATATGTGTGTCGAGAACTCACATCAACTATAGATAAGATCGGAATATATGTTATAAATGAACTAACTTTTAGGGTTAAGTTAGACCCAACCCAAATTCAAGAATATAGAATACCCAAAGCTTCTAACTGAAGCTGTACCTGCACTGCAGTTCAGCTCTTACAACTGAAAACAGACGGTAACTAACTACAAGTCTACAACTGTCATCTAGCAGAGATGTTACAGTAACAGACTATCTAATTAGAACTGACATCTAGCATAGTTGCTGCAGTAACAGCTAACAGTAAGGTAATAGTAACTGAAACTAACAAAAATTCCTAATAGGGTGATTGGATTCAATGATAGGCATTTTATGTGTTGCTTTATTTACCAATCTAATCATTGCTGTGGGCAAATAAATTGTAGACTAAAAAATGAACATGCAACAATCTGTACAAGAGTGGAGTAAAGAAGTTCTTACATAGAATGCATCCTGCATGGGCCATCCCCCCCTTAACCTAGATATGTCCTTTGTGACTGTATCCCTTCCAGCATTTGCCAGGACTTCGTCAAAAACAGTTTTTGGGCTGGTGTTTTCAGCCAACGAAGAAATCTTTTTAGCAAGTAAAGGATGAATTTGCCAGAAGTAAACAGCTTGAAAACAATATATATGTATATATGTGTGTGTCTGTGAGAGAGAGAGAGAGAGAAAGGAAAAGGGCTTAAATATGTTTTTGATCCCTCAAATTTAGATCAATTTTGATTTTAGTGTCCTAAATTTGAATGTTTCTTTTTTTAGTCCCCACATTTTGAAAATTGTTTTTAGTCCCTTGACATAAACACCATTACAAAGGTCTCCTACCTGATAAATAGAGTACTAAACTAATGTTACGATTTGGTTCGCTATTAGCCATGTAAACGAGAGCCCTCTTTCCACATAAGAAACGCCTCTATCAGCATTTACATTGAGTGACTAAACAATTTACGAAAGGTGAGGACTAAAAAAAGAAAATTTAAATTTGGAGTACTAAAATCAAAATTGACCCAAATTTGAGAAATAGAAAACATTTAAACCAACCAAGAAAAAAAAATTTCCAGATAATATAAACAACTGCGATGATTCCAGCAAGTTAAAATTATGACAAAAGACTCTCAACAAAATATACACCTTTAGATTAGGTATCAACTTAAAAATATTAGAGTAAAAGGATACAGCTCCAAGAGTTTCCACACGCAAATGCTTGTCAGTTGCATGTACAGTGGCAGAGATCAATGATTTGGTTGTCCTGTAGGCAAAAAGATTATGTCACCATAACTTATGCTCAAAATTTACTAGCTCAAAAGATGATATTGATATCAACAAAGGTGGTTTTTCCAGTAACATAACATTGGTATATAAACTTGCTTTAAACCTTGAGATATCAATCTCAGTCAGTTCTCTCCCTCTCTTTGTAACAAATTCAACAACAGCTTGAATAGCCCCTTCAGCTGACTGCTTGTTCTTATCACATATAGCCACTGAGCAACCATGCAGTGTAGCAACCAGCTGTACACGAGTGCCAACACAGTTATTAATTATAACGTAGACATAATACACACACATACACAAAATCAAAGACACTTGCCTCATCATTTGTCAACAAAATGCAGAGGGAGGAAACAATCCTGTTGAAAACTTCTGATGGATCAATAGAAGTATCCTGTATATATACATGAAAACCAAGATCTTTGGTCTCATTTTTTTCTTCAACTTTAAAATACAAGAAAGATGGAAAAAGAACAAGGTAATAAAACAAGGTGGTCAGTGAACTTACATTCCTCAATATGGCTATAACATCCTCAAGAGAAGATAATGCGCTGTATGACAATTCTATATCTTCAGAAGATATAGATGAACCTGCAGGTCTTGGAAGTGAAAGAGAGATGCTGAAGAGTAGATCAAGAATCTGCAGAAAAAACAATTAATTGGACTATTTAAGAACCAGTCAGCAGTGTCGTTTTATAGAAGTGAACACTAGAGAGCATGCATTTTATAGAATATAAACCATATTATATTCCACAAACTATACAAGGACTTAAGGAGAGGTTGTGCCTTTTTTTTCTATAACAGGGACAAGACTTCTCAGATACTACTTACTTGTGCTGATATTTTTCTGACTTCAGAATTGATGTCTGCACAACGGGGAAGATACATTATTACCCTATCTCCCAAGCACAAAGCTTCTCGACTTGGCAATACAAACGCAGCTGGTGTTGAAAAGAAAAAATATACTTTAGAATACATGAAACACAAGCAATTCAAAACTGTCTAATGGAACATATTTACATGGTAGCTTTGAAAAATTCCCATATAGAGTACGGTCAATTTGCTTGTTATGTGCACAACTCCCAGGGCATCCCAGTGCACAATACCCACTAACACAAATCATCCGAAACTTTAGAAGCATCTCATGGACAGCAAGACAACCTCTTTTCCTCTGATACTCAACAGGAGAACAGACAAATTGATCAATTTGCCTCAAGATAAGCATTAGCAGCTCTGCTCGACTTCGTCCATCCTCTCCACTAAATATTATGTTTTTAATAATTAGTACAAATAAAAGAAAAAGTAACTACATACACAGGATGATAATACATATGAACAAAAAACTTTTTAATGAGATAAATTGAGTGATGGATGTGTTTAGAAAGAGAGAGATGAAAGATGAAGATATTAAGTTTATAATGCATAAGATGCAGCACCAACAACAAATTAAAGAAGTGATTGCCCAGGATGCAATTAAAACAGATCTGAGAAAAGAGCAACATTTTTTATATATTAAAAAGTTATTTGGGAGGAACAATGAAAATACAATGATGCAGAGTATAAGAAAACAACAAAGTTAAACAATATTCATTCAAAAGGACAGGTAACATAAACAAACCAGTAACTTCAGCAGAATAAATAACATGAAGCCTTTTACTTAAATTACCCAGTCAGAAGAATTGCACATAAAAGGGTAATTAAGTTGTCTATAAGGGGATTGACAACATCAACTGGATCATTTGGTATAGCAAAGAACCCCAATGTGGCCTGTCAAATTCATCAGGAAACTCAGATGACTAAAAAGTTGAATTATACTTAAATACAAATGAAATGTCCATACCTTCATTACATGGTTTCTAGTTTCAACTGTTAGTTTTGGTTCCACAGAGACCAATGTAGTGCAGGCACTTATAGCAAGGGCCTACATAAAATAAAGCACATTAGAAAGCTCAAATATTCTCAGCTTAAATTAACGATTGAGTTCACCTTAAGCATAACTCAGTTTTATATACCTGAGTACGCAAAAGATCATTGTAATCAGCAAAACCATCTTCGTCATCTCGGCCCATCAAAGTTAAAATATAATCAAGTAGTTGGTCCCTTCTTTTCAATGGAAATGGTGAACCACTTTCAGCAGCATTAATGACAGCATTACCTGCAATATCAGAATTACATCATGCCCACAAAAATAAGAGAACAAAATCAGCCATCATATATATTCATTAAACTGAAATTTGATGAAGTTTTGGTGCTACTCAACAAGAAAAAAATAAGCTTCTAACAATAAGCTTTTGTTCAATTTTAAAACACAAATGAATACAATAGGTTTTCTTTTCACACACAAAGGCAGAACATTGTGTTTCACCCATCTGTCCTTTAAAAAAATGCACCTTTTTGACTTGGGGTTGTGTCAGGTCATCCTTGACCCAACTTTGAAAACCCAGCACAAACCAAAGGAACCGGAATCAGTAGAGCACCCTGATTCACGAAACAATATCACATGACTCTGGCTATTCATTCAGCAATTTTGGTCACCGTGCAATTAGCTCTCCAATCTGTAACATTTGTTTTGCAAATAGTATTGTACCATTTGATACAAATCATAAATTGCAGGATTTCTACAACTATGGTAAGTGGGGCAAAATAACCTCAGCTTTCACAAATGTTCATTTTCTAAAAGTGATTTTCTAGCAATCCATTTTTTTGCATAAAATTCTCAATGGAGACAATAAAAAAACATGTGTTGATGGCAACAATATCGGGCAGAAGCAAGTAGCAACAAAATGAAAGGGATGACAATGAGAATTAATGGTAATTAAATTCTGAAAAGATAATTATAAACCTAGTAAATCAATTGCTGTGATGACAGCTTGCTTTCCTCTGGGGTGACGCACATGAAGAAGCCGAGAGAGCATGTTGGTGCCCTGCCCACAAATAAATGACACAATCAAATCAACTTTGCCTGATTACAAACATTAGCAAATAACCAAAAGAAAACATTTGCAGGGAGATACCTAACCTACACTGGTTTTACCACTTTGTAGCTTTCATGCATAATTTCAACAGGAGACTAAAGCAGAAAACAATAGAAATTATAAAAGAAAAACTAGTTCTGGTACAGACTGTTTCTAAAACTTTTTTAGTTTTCAATAGGCAAAAACAATAAAATCTGTTTAGAAGATTGTTTTCACCATATAAATATTAAAAACAGTTTTCTATATTTCTTCAAAAAAAGAAAAACATAACTTCTATATTTATGCTTCCTGTTTTTTGTTCCGTGAAATTATTAAAAAATAAAAACAAGGTAAACAACTAAAGAATTTTTTTATTTTACCAAAATGCAAAACTATAATAAATGATTCTGAGAAAACATTATTATTACAGATCTACCCCTACATGGTCTCTCTTAGTTGGAAAGTCGCCTTAATTTTGGTCACCCCTAGCCCACATTAATTGTAGCCTCAGAGTTGGTTGTTAGTGTCTTGAAAAAGACTACCTATGGAGGAGATGACCAGATAAGCTGAGTGAACTGCCATAGTGTGTAGTCCTACATCGACTAGAGATATGACCAATGTAATCCTTATAAAGCTTAGGAAAACCTCAACTTGCAAGCTGGTTTTGTAGGGATGAGATCCTAAGATCAAATTCTACGACAGTGTCTGTATGATGTATGTTTCCTTTCATCTAGGACCTCCCAAACAATTTGTCTCAATCTGCATATAAAAGGATATCGACCTAGTTCAGAGACTTAATTTGTCTGAACTTTAAGTGTGCCAACTTAATGAAGATAGGTCCAACTAGTGGAGCCACCTCATTAGCCACCTATTAGGATTTGGCTATAAATATGGGACACAGAAACTGCAAGAGACATCCAACCTCCTTCCTTCAAACATTAAACATCTTACTGGTGAAGTAAGGCCTCCTCCTGAGATGATGTTTTAGTGATAACAAACTATCAATATGTAAATTCTAAGTGTTCTGAACTTATGCTACTAATGGTTTGCCTTGAGAGTGTGAATAGTGTAAGACTTGTCATTATAGAAAGGAACACATAACCAAGAGCATGAATCAAGCTTGAGAAGCATCGGTATGTAACTGTCCCGATTCTCCAGAAGCTTAACTTGACAAAGTCTACATACCAGACTGAGCATGCTTTTAGAAAATCAAAGTGCAGCAACATCAGAAGATGCAAATTGAACAAGGATCCTAAATGACATATTTGCATTGTTTGGAAAGCAGCACAAATGCTGCACTAGAAGAAGCATGCTCAAAACAATGCTTAAACATGTTCTAGATAGGGACAGAGACAAACTTAGATAATAGAAGGGGCCAACAAAAAAAATAAAACATAAAGGGAAAAATGTGTTTTTGGTCCCTGAATATTCGGTCAAACTTAATCTTGGTCCCTGTATTTTCAAATTGATGAATTTAGTCCTTCATTTTTTGAAAATCTGTCAATTTAGTCTCCCTTCACTAACTCCTTTAGTAACTATACTGAAGTGTGTGGCCACAGGAAACAATTTGTGACGATCTAAAATACATTTCTTGGCATTTTAAAACCCTCAAAACTTGAATTTATTGTTTGTTTAAATTTTGCATTTATTGGCAGTTTTTGTATGCACAAATAACAGAAATCGTCGCTGCATGCACATTGTTCTTCCTTCTCTCTGGTACTAGTTCAACAGTGACACCTCAGTGTTGGAGGAGTACCATACTGCCAGCAACTCAAACGTAAAAAACCTGCTCGAATATTCATTCTTGGCCAATTTTCTATTGTGACCATTCTCCATCCCCTTCTTCCCCAATCAGACCCCACCAAAAAAAAAAAACGAAAGAAAAAAAAAGCAAAACCTTCTATTGGATCACACTCCCCAAACAATCACCAAATATCATGACTACTCACGAGCCTACACAGCTACAATTGTACCTCCTCTTTCATCAAAAGAAAAAGAAAAAGAAAAAGAAAAAAGTTATTCTTAGCTATCGATTCCAACCCTCGTAAACACTAATCTAAATGAAATTGTTGCATCAGAAATCGTGTAACCCAAAATCTCGAGTGAAAATACTACAATTCAGGGTGAGGAAATCGAGTTGGGAATTAAAGGAGGGTTTCAAAAATAAAAACACAAAAACAAAAGAAGGGTGAGGAAATGAAAATGGATAGGGATGAATGCGATGGTCATGAATATGAAGGATAGAATACTTTGGTCCTAGGATTCATTCATGGGATTGGTTTCGAAATTGGAACTAGTTTGGTTTAACCAAAGGTTTGAGTTAGCCTTGTCCTCTTTTTGCAATATAAGATTTAAATATAATAGTACAAAAAAAGAGGGGAAAAAAAAATTAGACCCTTTCCTATATGTTATTTTCTATTTGTCTGCTTAATAGATGCATGTCATGTATTTGGCTCAACTTAATTGGTTTCTTCCTTTTCTTCTCTCTCTTGTGATTACATTTCTACTTCAAGGGTGAAGGATCTGGGCATTTGTGTCATTATGACACCAAGTGAAAAAAGGGTTTTACTTTGTGTGGCAGAGATAATAAAGGGGTCTGATAAGTTAAATACTGGTACAGTGATATGGGCTAATTTTCTTGTTGATGGTTGAGGGAGTTCAATATGCAAGCTATTTGAGAAAGAGAAAGTCAAGGAAGAAAGAAACTGAGAGAGTGAATCTAGGCAGGTACAAATTGAAAGGAACATTTAAACTCAGAAGATAAAGAATCCAAAAACTGAGAAACAGACAAAAAGACAGGAAAAAAGCTGTTACAGTGAAACTGACATAACATTCAGCTTCTGAACATATTGGACTGAGATTCAAATGGCTACAAATAGCTATATTGAGGTGAGAAACTACAAAAAGTCCATTCCATGAAAGAATCCATAGAAGGGAAGAAAAATAACATATTTAGGCATCAATATCCAGAATTTGTGCTTTTAAAGAGAGATTTTAGCTTCTGAGATAAACTCCTTCCCAGAAAAACACTTAAATTTTGTTCTCTATCATTTGTAACATCTAAAGGAGTGTATTTAAGCTCTGTGTAATACTGTATATCCACTCATTGAGTGTTAAAGAGAGCTAAGAGTCAGAGTCTGTCATTTTAGAGAAGACTAAGGTACTCTAGAAGCTAATCAGGAGGATTAGTGCTGCTAGAGGGTCTGTACCAACATAATTGGGTTAGTTAGTGTAGGGGAAACAACTGTTGAGCTGTGATCAAGCATACAGAGACTTGGGAAAAGAATATTGGCTGTTGGAGAGCCTGTAGAGGCTTGAGAAAGAATACTGTATAATATGGGAGTAATTACAAATTTACAATCACAAAATCCTACTGAAAACTGGACATGGCCCAAGTGATTTGTGGGTGAACCAGTATAAAAACTCTGCAATATTCTTTCCCCTTTCTTTGTGCAGTATAAGTTATTTATTAAAATTGAAAAGTTTCATTTGAAACAAAATTGATTTAATCATTCAAAAGCAGCTTTAAAGATTTTTGGTATCAGGAAATTAGCTTCTGATGGTTTCCAGAAACACTCTTTAACTAACAAATTTGAAAAACCAAGTTCTGAGCATTTATACACTGTTTGTTTATTTTCTTATGACTGTTTTAGTGAGTGAAAGACATTTCCTTACTCCTAACAATCTTGTAATAGCCAAGAAGCATCTTGAGCAAATGAGATCAAAGTTTGAATTGTGCAGGTTAGGCTAAAGCAATCAAGGGTAATAATTCAACCTCCCTCCTGCGACTCTCTGATCCACTTCACTTACTACTTTAAAAAAGCCTTTCACTCGCCTATTTCAAAAACAGAAATTGCTTCATGAAGGCCACAAATGCACTAACTCAGAAAGGGCTACTCTTTCTATCACTTGTATTCAATCTAAGGACCAGATCATAACTATACACACACATACGCATACATATATACAATAACCCAATAACATACAAACTGACTTCATTGAGAATAGTTCTAAACACAACTGTTTGAAATAAGAGCATTTAATGTTTATTACCCTTCCAAAGTAGCTTAGTTAGTGTTTAGCAGAGTTCAATGTATCTTAGGAAGCTGTAGCATTTTAATTATTCTCTTGAAAATAGTAGTAGTTATTTATTCTCTTTGTAAATACTCTTATTATAAATGAATCAATCTACTGAGTGGAAAAAAACATTCAAGTAAATTCAGAAAATTTCCTTTCTCATTTTCTCACATGGTATCAGAGCTCCCGATCTAAGGGGGCTCTACTTCCGCAAAAAAAAAATAAAAAATAAAAAATTCCAATTAGATTTCTCTGGCAGTGACATCCAAAACCTTAACTGAATTTTCTGGCAGTGATTCCACTACTGGATATTGCACCTTTCTTGGAGGAAACTTAGTAACTTGGAGAAGTAAAAAACATAATTTTGTAGCTCAATCTAGTGCTGAAGCTGAATTCTGAGCTATGGCACAAGGTATTTGTGAATTGCTTTGGTTGAAAATTATCTTAGAAGACTTGAAGATTAAATGGGATGGACCTATGAAACTCTATTGTGATAATAAGTCAGCAATCAGCATAGCTCATAATCCTATTCAGCCTGATAGAGCAAAACACATTGAAGTGGATAGGCATTTTATCAGGTTGGATAGTGGTTTTATTTGTACTCCATATGTACCTTCAGAAGGTCAACTTGCAGATATTCTCACTAAAGGATTGTGCAGTCCAGATTTTTGTAAGCTGGGAATGGAAAACATCTATTCTCCAGCTTGAGGGGGGTGTTGGAAATAGGAGCATTTAATGTTTATTACCCTTCCAAACTAGCTTAGTTAGCGTTTAGCTGAGTTCAATGTATCTTAGGAAGTTGTAGTATTTTAATTGTCCTCTTGAAAATAGTAGTAATTAGACAACAAAGTAAATATTATTGTATAAATACCAAGTCAAAAGCAGAGAAAAAAGATGACCTACAACAAGGGCATTTATTCTGGCTTCAATAACTGTTGATGGGGCATACTTTGCAGCATATCCATACATTAGTGCCAAAGCAGCATGTATGTCATCAGACTCTTCTGTTCTGAAACTATCAGAGAACATTGACAGTATCCTGCAACAAATGGAAGCTACAAACAGATCAGACAAAGCCTGAATCTAATTGAATCTTAGAAAAGGAAAATAAGCATCCAAAGAGTACATTAAGGAACTGTTGCAATGTTCTGATGCAAACTAAGTTAATGTTCAGTGAAAGGGAATAAGGATCTCTCTCTCTCTCTCTCTATACTGATGTCATGTTCTGATGCAAACCTATTGTTCAACCAAAGGGAATATATATCAACAAACTTAACAAATGACAAATTCTGAATCTAATTGAATCTTAGAAAAGAAACATATTAAGACCTGATGGAGTTTGGGCTGTAACAACCTTACCTGCACCACAAGGGGTTTATGAAAGCAAGGGAGAAACAGATGGGAGAAAGGCATGAAGAGAAGGAAAGGGATAGGGAGATGCACTTCAAGTGATTGAGTAATGATCTGGGAAGGGAATAAACCACTTAAAGAGGCTAAAATCCTATTAGCATTCTGTATCTTCCTTTTTGTTCTAAGAAGGATCTATGTAAATTGACTCCCTCTGTTTATGACATCCATTTAAAATAATATCAGTGACAGCAAGAAAATTCCAGTAGTACTAATGATATACAAGCTTAGTTACGAGTTTGTTAACACATTATACAGGGAGCCACAATTTCAAAAGTTATAAATCAAAAACATACTTAATGTTTTGACCTTCAATGTGAAATATATTGAACTGCAAACATCCAAAACGTGAAAATAAAACACATAAAAGGAGACAAGGGAGGATGAAAACCAATCATGAGTGTGACAGGAGGATCCAAACAACATTAACACTACATCAAAGAACATTATGAAAGACACAAGACGGCATAAAACACCATAGGAAGTGAAGGTTATAAACATTCAAACCATAATGAAGTACAAGAGGGAGCAGATTTAGAAAAAGAGACAACTATAATTTGTCAATGAATTATGTTCAATATTTATATGCATAAGCAAGGGTTTATGATGTGGGCTGATAAACCAATCCAGAAAGTAAAGTGTATACACTCAATCCTACAAGTCTAGCACAAACCTCTGAAAAATGCTTTGTCCAACATTGTCTAAAATATTCTTCAGCTTCTCCAACACTGTATCCAAGTGTGATGCAGCAACCTTAATAAATAGAAAGTAAGTTAAGAAGCAATAGGAAAAAGAAAATGAAGACGAATCCAACAAGATCAAAATAAATAAATAAATAAAAGAGACTAAAATAAATTACCAATCCCATTGCTTTTGCCAATCCAAGTCTATTTGTTGGATTTGCAATATTTGCTTGCTTGTACATCCAATCTATTTTATCACGAACATAAGCTCTGTCATTAACCTTTTGAAGCAGAATCCCCAAGCACCTGTGTTTAAGTTCAATATCCTTTTTCACACCCCTTCCAGTCTTAAATAATGAGCTCTTGAATTTTCAAACAGCAGGCATAGAGAGAACCAAATTGGAGAATCCATGGTTGTGCAAAAAAAGTTGGAAACAAATACTGTGGTAGACGAGCCTTTATGTACAGAGTGGGAGTAATAAAAAAATGCACGAAGGTTATAGGTCATTTGCTCAACTCTGTTTCAGTCACTTCTCCACATACTATAGAAGATTCCTAAAAAAGACATGACAATTTTTTTTATTAATAGAAGAGCACCATTATGGTAATATATCGTGGTGCAAGGATGGAATTGGTTCCCCATTTGTTCTTACATAGTTCTCCAGCTGTTTCTTTAATTCTATATTTGGCCTTTTAGGGTAAGTGCTTTTACCCTAGATCCTATGGACCAGTTTCTGTTTTATTGGTTTTGGTAGAAGGAAAGAAACTACTTTTCATGGTAATGTGTAATATAAGCTACTCTTTTGTGCATTTGGTTGGAGGACAATTCTTGCATCTTTATGGAAAATTCTTTGGATGAGCACTTTATTTTGGGATACTATTAGGCATCTTTTGGCTTCTACATGTAAGGTTCGTGGTCATTGTTTATATGAAAATATCTTATCATATCTTAGATTACCCTTTAGGATTAGTTTTCCTATTTCACATTATTTCTTAGCATTATTTACCTTATTTTCTTATCTCATGATTTGTTTTCCTAATTAGTTAGGATTATGATTAGTATAAACAAGGAATTAACACTCTAGATCTTATATACACATTGATACATTGTAATGCAATACATTTCATTACATAATATATTATTCATTATTTCATTTCATAATACTCTGTTTTCAGGAGGAAGAAGAGAAAACAGCTGGGGAAATCACAGCTAAGAATCAAAAACAAGCTCTAGTCTTGATACCATGTTACAAACATAGTAGTTAATCCCAGAGAGCGGAGCGGAGCAGCCGACCCCGGAACTGGAATAGCGGGATACCGGATAGCGGGATAGCCTCTATTCTAATATTATATATATATATATATTAAAAAATTATTAATATATTTATATTATATATATAAGTTCAAAAACATAAACATTACTCAAAATTCATAAACTAACAAATATCATTAATAATAAAAAACAGCAAAAAACAACATAAAACAGCAGAAAAAAACAATTGCAAAAAAAAAAAACAGAAAACAAGCAAAAAACAGAGCAGAAAAAAACAGAATTTCAGAAAAAAAACTGAGCAAAAAACCAGCAGAAAACTGAGCAGAAAAAAAAAAAAAACAGCAAAAAACTGAGCAGAAAAAAAAAAAAAAACAGCAGAACAAAACAGCAAAAAAGAAAGCAGAAAAAAACACCAAATAACAGAGCAGAAGGAGGTGGAGTACGTCGCTGGAATATGTCACCGGAATACGTCGCCGGAGAAGGAGGCGGAATACGTCGCCAGTGACAGTAAAGAAAAAAACTCAGGGAAGGAGGAGGAGAAGATGATAAAAAAGAAGAGGAAACTGCAGAGATTTTGAACATTTAAAACCCTAAAACGCGAAAAGTCAAAAATGCCCTCACTAACGTTTTAAATAGGAGGGCATTTTGGACTTTTTACCTTCCGAAACACAAAGCAGCAGAATAGCGGTCGCTCCGCCGCGATTTGGCGCTGTCGCAGCCGCGACAGCCGCAATCGCGATCTACGACGCTATGCCACCTTCGTCGCGGCCCGCCGGAGCTCCGCTCCAGCGTTATAGCGGCCGCTCCGACCGCTATTGACTACAGAGGTTACAAATGCAGCAGAAGGCAAAAGACATATAGAGAGAGAATTGACAATGGCAATTGGCAAAGAGAAGAATCAAATTGTATTATTTGGAAAATATTACACAAGGTCTTATATAGTAATCCGTAGTAACCAACTGATGACTCAGCAGTTGGTTAGATGATAGTGACAGGTTGAAACTAACTAAATAATAACAGAAAATAACTAACAGAACCTAAAGATGGCAGCTCTCTGCCACACGATTTTACTGCACACATAATATATTATACACTAATACTCTCTCTATATATATCATTGAGATTGGGTAAATTTGCTTCACTAATGATATCATTGTTCTCTTTACTATATATATATATAAACTTACCAATAGCTTGATGTAGAAAATGAAATTAAGCATTCTAATTGTTGAATTGAAAGTTTTTATAAAGTAGACTAAATTTATAAAATTTCAAGCAAATTAAAAACTAATTGGTATATCATCATCTTGCAGTATTTTATTTGGCGGATAATATGTTATTCAAAATATAAATAAATGTTCATTGTTGGATAATATACAAATGAATGTCCAAATTATTTGAAATTTGATATACATGATCAACTAGATAATATCAAATAATTCAACAATTGAATTAGTTAATTTCGTATTCTAAATAAAACTATTAAGTGGTGTAAGTACAAAAATTTGACACTTAAGTTAACTGATTCTGTCTCATTTACACGGCTACATTACATCAATTTTAATGTACATCAATGGCTTATTAAACAATTTTAAATTAATATAAAATTTTGTAGATATGACCTATATGAAAATAATTTTTAATGCAACTGTAATTTTTGAGATAAAATTATCCCATAAAAATAGTATAATAGTTGATATAACTTATAGTGGTATATATATATATATATTATAAAAGAGGATCTCTTATCCTCCTAAATCGTTGTAATCATTTCTTCTCTTATCAATACATACATACATGATACATGTCAACAAAATGTGCTAAAAGGGGGGAAATTGTACCATATTACTTTGGCATATTTCTATAAACTATATGTATGACCAAATAGCTCGTTTCTACCTTTTTTCATGAAGCAGCAATATGAAATATTAATATACTATAGTCAATTAAATGTGCCAAAAGGGGAAAACTAACTCAATGAACTCCAATTTCATGCAAGCTACAATATCGAGTAGAAAACATAATGGAAATTTTGACAATGGAATTTCCATCTGATAAAAAATTAATATCATCCTATGTCACTGTATAGTAGGTAATAGCAACTTACATAAGTGCAATTGTGCACTAACGGGCATAAACCTAAAGCTTTTCAAGTGTATACAGTCTTACAAAAGGAGGAGAAAAAAAGAAAGAACAGCGAGGAATAGAAGCAATAGGCCCAGCTTTGATATGTTTCTCCATAAACACTTATAGGAGAAGAAAATAAGAAGAAAAATGAAAAAAAAAAAAAAACTGATTTAACTTATGCTTAGCTTATGGGAGAAACTTATTTCATTTTTCTTTCTTATTTTATTCTCCTAAGTACTCATGGAGAAGCTTATCAAACAGGGCCATAATATAGCCAACTCTAGGTTCCTTTACATGGGCAGATAAATCACAAGCAACCAATTTAACCACTGTATAAAAATCTTGTTCCACAGGAACAATGAACAGACTGAACCACCAACCAAACCCCATACCAATATGGATAACACCAAAAGTGCACCAGCAATTCAACCACTAAAGACCACAGAAACTGATCAGTAGAACCAGTTGAACAACAGAGCACCCTCCTCCCTGGTTCTCCCAGGTTTAACCAGTTTTTAAACATTGATTCTGAGTTCTGATAAAAATAAAATCGGTGTCTTTTACTGATATAAAAAAAAAAGCACTGGATTAAACAGACAAACCATGATGAATCATTAGCTAATAGCTATTAATTTCAAATTCTGTGGTTAACCTGACCCGTACCAGTACAAATACATTTTCATTTGCATTATTTTCTATAGATAACATAAACTGTGAGGCGAGCAACTTCTCAAGCAACAGAAAGCAATATTTAACATATTATGTTTCTATTCCATCAACAAAAAAGAACACTTTAGGTTAGAGCATTCATACCGGTGAAGAAGTGCAGTGTGTTGATCATCAGATGCATAAAGTTCATAATGTTTGGCAAAAATATTTCCAAGAGACATAACCCAATCTGCATCTTGGATCACATCCAAAGATTCTGCAAGAAACTGCAACCCAAGAATAAAGATGCTATAAAATTTTCTTGCTGGAGGATGTTTGGATATCACATTTGGCATAATGTCTAGGACATCAAAATGAGTTAAAATAGCTTCACATAACCAGAATTAAGATACTTATCAACCATTGTGCTTTTTCTAAGCAACAATACTAATTTCAGAAACATGTTTGATCACTTCAGTATCACTATCATTTTGTAGTTCACAATTAACCTAATTGAAGAAATATTTCCAACCGCAAACAAATTAAATAATCCCACCTACTTGAACAAAAACAGCTCATGCATTGATCAGAAAGTTTGACTATGACAAGTACTTAAAAAATAATAACACTACTATACACTATAACAAGGGAAGGATAGGATGCTCAACAAGTCAATCACACTCACATTGATTATCATGTCGTCCCAAGTGTCTTGATATGAGGGATCCTGTTTCAAGTCTTCAGTATCACTAACATATGCCTTCATCTTTGGAATCTAGAGCTTACCAAATACACAAATCAATTACATTTTGGTCTATAATAACCATCTTGAAATTGTAAGTTTAAGTGTTTAACTGATTCAAAATAACATATTATGATAAACTATATTATAAAATGAACATAAGTATGTGAAGCTTCTTGTTGATTTATCAATAACATATACGGAATTATGCAGACACATTTGATACAAAATTACAAAACTGCTAAACTGTTTGCTTCATCTAAAATTTTTTAAAGGATTAGAAAGCCCAATAATGCTCAAAATTTTATGATCTCAGTATTTATATCAAATAGCTGCACAAATAAGAGATGAGAATGCTAAACCTTTACCAATATTTATTTGAACCAGTATGACATGCTTCAATAATAATATATAACCAAAAACTTGACTGATTCTCAACCTCTAACAAAAGATAGAAAAACTCACAAAGAACTCAAGATTTCAATCAGATAACATAATTTTTTTAGCAAAAAATGTTACCTCTTCTTGCCAAAACAAATTGATAGTTTTTGGAAATAGAGGTGCCAGAAGACATAGAACCTACAAAAAAAATATGTATACTTATATGTCATAAAAAATATGTATAGTATATGTCATCCAAGGAAATGTGTGCATCTAAATAAAAAGAGCCTAGTGATTGACACTATCACACCAACAAAAAAAAATCATCAGATATATTAAGTAAACTTTGCAAAAGCATATTTTGTATGCATCTGACAGTTTTCTCATTTAGTTTTACACTTTGATAATAACAACAATGAGGAAAAGAATGTAGTTTATAATACCAGTAAGGAAACTATGCAACAGACTTGTAAACATCTTTGGGTTTTAGCAGAAAGTTAATAATAGATTAGTAAATGTTAGTATATACAGCATTGCAACATTACAAAACAATCATATTTCCCAGATCCACTGGTATAGAGTCTTACAACATGCTGAAGGACTTTTTATGTGACAACACATCAAAGTATAGTTCGAAAGGAAGAATGTGCAATATTAAAGGATGTCATGTGCTCACTGTCAAAATTTGGGTGGCCAATTGCTCCCTTGCTAGAGGATCATGCAAAAGCACCACCAAACGGGCAAGAAGTTCCTATGTCAAGCAAACAAAGAATTTTTTAACAATTGAAAGTACAAGTAATTATAAAATTAAAAAAAAAATCAAACTATTAAAGAGATCCTACCTCAGCAGTTGGTATATCAGGACGGGTTTTACACTCACTCAACATATCATTGCTATATGACCTATGACGCCACAATTCCGAGATACACCTGCACACCTGTAAAAGTAGTAATGATGTCTTCTAATTTGAAGGAAAACTTACTGCTATAATTAAACTTCAATTTCACAGTGCATGCATATATCCATACAATTTGCAAGTCTTAGAACATGGATGGATAAAATTAGTCAAGCATCTGAAAATAGAGTTGAAATTCCCTGTAGAAGTTTTACTAGATATAGAACTTTTACCGTGGCCACAGCACCAGCATAGGTCCGTGGAATAATCATCCTCAACAGAAAAGGCCAAAGAATATGCTGTAAAATCCAATATCAATTCAAAACATTTTTTTGGGTGAAATTAGCAAATAGAGAATTAAAAGAAATAATAGACCCCAGGAAACAAGTGAAATCACTACTACAAAATTGATCAATAAGGAAAATAAAATAAAATTTACCTCCATTTCAGGAATTGTAATAGTTACCAAAAGGAGACCTTTTTCACAAACTGCTCTTAACTCACCCGGAGTAACTACTCCAATTTTCATCTAAGAACAACCAAGAGTTAGGGGTCTATGATAAATAAAATAAAATTACTACAGAACAGTACAAGAAATATTCCTGTCATCATTCTGGTTTAAAAGTAAAAAAAGAAATTTCATAATAGAAGAAAGGGAAAAAAACTAATGACAACAATAAACATTGAATTGAAAGGGGAAAAATAAACTAGAAAGCTCAAAACAATAGAGCCTTCCATTCATATCAACATAGGAAACTCTCCCCAAAACACTGAAAACACTGGGGCAAAGAGTGTTATAGATAATTTAGTAGTTATATGTTTGGTAGTAGTTAGTGGGTTGTTAGCTAACTACTTGTGAATATGTGATAAATAGTGGTGAGCAATAAAGTTTTACAAGAGCAGTATTCATATTACTCATCTAGTTCTTATCCCTCTTTTCTTCCTGTTCTAAGTGTGTTCTAACAATTGATATCTAGAGTTATATCAATTGTGGACCTGTGTGTGAAACCCATTAACTTGTTTTTTATCTTTTACCTGCTATGTGAGAAACCATTTCCTATGTGGGTTTTCCTATCTGTGAATCCTTCCCATGTGGAATTCTGAAAATTCAAAAGGCAAATTATGGTTGGTTCTAATGGAACTTTTCCTACCAACATGACCGTTCTTGATGGCAAGAACTTTGAGCAATAGTGTATCGAGATGGGTGTCATCTTTGGTTTCCAAGAAGTGTTGGAAATTGTAAAGAATGGCATTCAAGAGGTAGAGGTTGGTGCTCCAGATGTGCAGAGGACAGTTTACAAAGAGTCCAAGAAGAAAGATTGCAAAGCTCTCTTCTTGATCCATCAATGTGTGGATTCTGCCAATTTTGAGAAGATAGCTTCAGCCAATTCAGCTAAGGAGGCCTGGGATATTTTGAACAAGTCATATGGAAGAGATGATAAAATCAAGAAAGTGAAGCTTCAATCTCTTCGTAGACAATATGAGTTGTTGTCCATGAATGATCAAGAATCAATTGGGGATTACTTCACTAAAACTTAGATGTTGGTCAACTCAACAAAGGTTTGAGGTGAGAAGTTATTAGATTAGCAAATAGTGAACAAGATTTTGAGAACTTTGACCCCCCCCCCCAATTTGACAACATTGTGATGGCAACTGAGGAATCAAAGGATGAGGGTGGAAGCGCAGCAGAAT
Source organism: Mucuna pruriens (assembly GCA_025330945.1). Taxonomy (NCBI): domain Eukaryota; kingdom Viridiplantae; phylum Streptophyta; class Magnoliopsida; order Fabales; family Fabaceae; genus Mucuna; species Mucuna pruriens. The sequence continues at coordinate 6,940,180 of JAENHJ010000528.1, forward strand.
TCCCTTGAAGCTCAAGAACAAAGGCTTCTTGAGAGAAGCAGTATGAGAGCTGCTGCTCAAGCTTTGTAGGCACAAGCCTTTCGGAGAAATGATGGTGGGGGCAGCAAGACCAAAAAGGGAAAATGGAAGAACAAATTGAAAGATTCTAATAAGGCCCTAAGGTCTCAAATCAAAATTCTGGTGGTAGCAACTACAAGAAGAATAGAGGCCATGGAAAATTTAGCAAGAAAGGAGGTGATCAAAACGGAGGAGGGCAGAGAAAATTTGATAAAAGGAGCATACGGTGCTATGCATGTAAAAAATGGGGTCACTTTGCAGATTCATACCATGTTCTTCTCATGGTGACAACATATCATTGTACCAAATCTGATTTTTGGTATTATTTGGACACTGGGTGTTCAAACCACATAACTAGGAATAAGGGGTGGTTTGTAAATCTTGACGAAAAAGTTAAAAGAATGGTGAAGTTTGTTGATAATAGCATTGTTACAAATGAAGGAATGGGTAAAGTTCTGATTCATAGAAGAGATGGGCAACAATCATTCATAACAAATGTTCTTTATGTGCCATAAATGAAGACCAATCGGTTAAGCCTTGGCCAACTATTGAAGAAAGGATATGTCATGAATATGGAGCATAATATGATGAAAGTGTATTACAGCAAGAGAAAATTAATTTTGAAGACTCCATTATTACAGAACAGAACATTTAAAATTGGAATTCAAATTGGTGAAAGTAATTGTCTTACAGCTACTATAGAAGATAAAAATTGGCTTTGGCATCTAAGATTTAGGTATCTAAATTTCAGGTGGCTAAGTCTACAGAATTATGTTATATGTTTAGTAGTTGTATGTTTAGTAGTTAGTTAGTAGGTTGTTAGCTAACTACTTGTGAATATGTGATAAATAGTGGTGAGAAATAAAGTTTTACAAGAGCAATATCCATATTACTCATCTTGTTCTTATCCCTCTTTTCTTCTTATTTTAAGTGTGTTCTAACAAAGAGGACTACTATATCCAAGAAAATAACAAATATATACATAGTTTGGTATTAAGCTCCAAGATAACACCTTATTTTACTAAAAAGTCATGAGAACTCATGGTAATTCAAAGATGAGCACTTTGCTTGCAAGTTTTTTTCTCTGAAGGAAGGGGAAAAGGGGGTACCTCTATTCTCTTATTTGGTGTGCTCTCAAGATCACTCCGATTGAGATCTGTTATAGCGCAATGGCGTACAAGATATTCAATGAACAACTCTCCAGACGAACCAACCAAGTAACAGTGAGAAGCCATAACCACAATTAACTAAAAATAAATGAGGAAAGACCAAGAAGCCAAAATATATTGACTTATTAGTGAAAGATAACAATTTGTCTTATTTAAATATTAAAAAAAAAAACAAAGCAAAAATTATTCACAATGACTTACCTCAGAAAGTGCCTTTCGAACACCTAAATTCTGCTCCTCAAGCAAGGACTTTACAGCTTCAACTAGTAGAGGTATTTTACTATGCCAAGCTTCGGACAGCCTTCAAATAAGAATTGCAGGTTAACTTTTAGTTATACAAGATAATTACAAATACTTTACCATCAGGATTAGAAAAGGAAGAAACCTTGGCAAAAGATGCTTCAAAATACAAAGTGCACCAAAAGTCAATGGTTCTTCCCTCAACCTGCATTTCTGGAAGCAGGGACAATAGACATAAGCATAATTTTTACATATTATAAGAAACAAAAAGAATAGTGTTCTCCTGGAAAAAGAAGACTTTAATAGAATGAGAGAACCAAGGAATGAAAATACTAACATTAAAATGCTCTCTTGAACTGAACATACTAACTTTTAAAGGGTAAAATATTTTTTGGTCCCTCAAAATATTTCAAAATGTTGGTTTTAGTCACTATAAAAAATTTATAGGATTTTAGTCCCTACATTTTAATAGAAACACGTATTTTTAATCCCCAACGAGGGACTAAAACCACATCACTTTTGATAAACATTTATCAAAAGTGATGTGGTATTAGTCTGTCATTAGGGACTAAAACAGATGTTTCTATTAAAATGTAAGGACTAAAACCAACGTTTCAAAATATTGAGGGCCAAAAGATATATTTGACCAAATTTTAAATTGAAGAAATAAGATTCTTGAGAAACTAAGGATGTGATTGAATTGTGTTTTGTTTTAATTTTCAATTGACATGTTTCATAAGTAATCACAAAAAAGCCACATTTTTTCACTTCATTTCCTGTTTTGAAGAATTTAGAAAATTAATGTGGCATTTGTGTAATTATTAGTGAAAACATATCAATCAAAAAGCTGGTGCTTGGTTTGTTTTGTTTTGTGTCTTCAATTTTAGTTGTTAAATTTTAATAATTATAAAAATGCCACTCCCAATTCCTGGTTTCAAAAATTTCTTCAATAAATTTTGAAAACAAGATAGGATTTTGTAATTATTAACAAAACATTCCTACCGAAAATGAAAGAGAAATGTTATTTGTACAACAGAGAGAAAGAAAGAGAAGAGGGATGAGGAGAGAGAAGTGTATGATGTAATTAATAATGAAATGGAAAGAGATATTTATTAAATTTTATTTTTACCCTTTTAAATAAGGTAAGATTTTATTTTTAAATAAGATCTGATTTTATTTTTAAATAAGGTCCAATGTTATTTTAAAATAAGATAAGATTTTATTATATTGTTTAATTTAATTATTATAATATTTATTTTATTATTTTATACTTAGATATTGATAATGATAGATAATAAGTTTATTTTATTTTATTTTTGTTATTATATTTTAGATATCTTTTATATTACACTTTTATTTTAATTGATATATTATTTATAATACTTATTTTATTAATTCAATATTATACTTCAAGATATTGAGAATGATAGATGACAGGTTTTTGTTCTATTATTTTTTGAATATTTTTTATATTACACTATTTATTTTAACAATTAAACTATTTACATTATTTATTTTTAATATCATACTTCAAGATGTTTTAATCATTACATAAATTTAACATAATAAAAATATGACATTTACTTAAGTGTATGTCACTTTACTTTATTTTAAATTTGATTAAAAATATTTTAAAATATAGTACAAGATTAATAATAGAATACACGATGAAAAAAACTGAAACTAAAAAATGTACTTACAATAATTTATCTATAAATATAAATTATAAGAGTTTAAAATTAATTAAAAACCTAAAACATAAATACCCAAAATATATTTTTATCAATAAAATAAATTAATATTTACAAACAAATATTATATAAACATGTCTATTCTGTCATTTTACATTTATTAGCTACTTCGATATATAATTTTACCAAACACTTGTAATGCAACAAGCTTACTTAACCAGCTTTCAGCTAACAACTAGTTTTTCAGCTTCCAGCTAGCTTTTCAGTTAGTTTTGCCAAGCATAGCCTATATGCCTTCATCTAATTTGAAGTTTCTATCCAAGCTTCTTCCATTAATTTAATTAATTTTACCTGATTTTTTATTTGTTGACTTCATCTATCCTCTGCTATTAAATTATTCCTCTTCTATTCTTAGAAAAATTTCTTTCTTAGTCAACAAGAGAAGAGGGGAGGGAAGAAAAATTACTTTGAAAGAATTAATGCCATACAGAATTATAGACATACTATCAAATTTGTAAGTACTTACATTTACAAGGAACAAAAACAAATCATCGGGATACACCAAGCCAACTGTCAGAAAGCAATGCTGAACCTCATTATACATCTGCCATACATAATTGAATAAATTAAATATTGAACTTTTTTACTCTGGATAATGGAAAAGGAAAAAACTCTTCTAAATTAATAGTCTCAAAAGTGAATAAATAAAGGTGCAACAACTACCATTAAATTTTAGTAGGATAAGATTATGATACACTTTAAATTAAAAGTGTATACACCCTTATTCACTTTAGAGATAACCTCACATTAGAGAATCCTTATCCAAAAAAAAAAAAAACTCAATGGAAGAGAAACTACTAGCACAAAGCCAATTTAGCCAAAGAAAAAACAAATATGAGATCCACAAAAAACATGAACAAAAGGGAGAATTATCATCTCAACAGACTGTCCAAAGTCCAAACCTTTTGCATGTGTCAAAAACAAATACATGAAAAAAAAAAAACCACACCATCTAACCCAGATAAGGCTCCTCTAAAGTGAGGAAGTATGGGTGAATCAACCCATCCTTGATTTTAATCTAAAGAACATTGTGGTCATAATCCACTAAAATTTTAAGGGTGGATCACCATTCCTTCCTTAGAGGAGTTTTACCTTCTAACCCATAAGGAAGTCGAAGAAGACAACTCTGTCTTAAAATCAGAGACAAATTATGCAGGCTAAAAATACTAAAAGTAAATTCTAGACAAATATACCAACCCCACAGACAAAGAACATCTCCACAAAATGATAATGACAAATTGCAGTGACCTACCCAGCCACAATCAGCCTTCACATTCATTGCAAAAGGAACCAGGAAAAAAAAAAAGTAAACTAATCATTATGCCTCCATTTGGAACTGAACTCCAAGAAACAGAAGTAACATAATGAATAGACACTAAAAAGACATGCACCATTAAATTCAAAGAATTAAAAAATGAGAGTTGGTAAAAAATGAATGAAGCTGGAACTTTGCAGCAACAGGTGCTACAGAAGTTATCATACTCAAATAATTCCAAGTTCCAACAATGAAATTGATAGTATTACCTTCAGTCCCACAGAAAAATCTGACTGGTCTTTGCTGTCATTGTTGATACAAACCACAGGTAGAAGTGTTGATAAAACAAGAGTCAAATCCTGCAACCAATGATTTTATTTAAATTTCTCAAGTCATTAAATTCCAGCAAGACATAAATAAAGCAACTGTTTATACAGAGCGTATACAATCTAGACTAGCAACATTTATGTAGCATCTTAAGTTGCAGAGGTACCAGCCTGACAAGATGAAGTACGAGGACACAAAAAATTAAAGATAAATATAAAGGCTCAGAAACATATCACATAAAATATATAATTATATATATATTAACTAAGAAAGTAATTAGAGCGGAGAAGCAAAACAATATCATTTTATTTAAGAAATATTGTCTTTCTCAAGGACCTTCAACTTCATGTCTTTTGCTTGTAGGAATATTGCAGCAAAACAATGTCATTTTATTTAAGAAATTGCAAATGTGCCATGGCCTATCCAAGTTGTACCTGAAGTACCCATCTCATAAAATTATATACTATGTACAAATACAGCACAACTTTTGGAGTGTGTCCATGGTTCAAAGAGAATTTGAGATAGTCTTGCATAAATACTTCATTGAAAAGATGTTTCCTAAAGCATCAAGAAGAAAAAATGAAATATGTCAGATGCTTCAAGGGGAGATAAATCTTGACCAGTGTTTTTAAAACTGGTTGCACTGTCAACCGGACACCACACAATTGGGGTTCAATAACAACCTCTGAACTGGTTCAACCAGTTAAAACCAGCAAAACTGGAGAACCAGACAGTTCTTTAAAAGTTGGCTATTTTCTAATAAAAATTAAAATAAAAAGATACAATATATATCCTGTGCCATTTCATTGGTGAGGAATAATGAGTGACATCTCAGAAATCTGCAGCCCCAAAACAAAAATCTGCATTCTCTTATCTTTGACTTCCAGCAAGATCTTGCTCTGTGGCTTAAACTTCTGTCTCAGATTTTGCAAAGTTTTCCTCCATGTAGTTGCATCCAGCAGCTCCCTTCATTCATTGTTGGCTTTCTCTTGTTTTTAAGTTATCTTTTATTAAAATAATTTATCTATATATTTATTTCTCTTTATTTTATAGTTTCTTTTCCATGTAGTTATTTCTTAATCTTTTGTCTTCATTTCAACTTCTGAAGACCACTAAATTGACTTTTTGCATGCTAATATATTTATCATTTCCGGTTCATGTACTGATTCAATGGGTTATACCATGATATGAACCACAGTTTCTCAATTATTATCTGCTTGAACCAATTTTTAAAGCATTAGTTTTAACTTCTTTTACACCCATAAATTGAATTATCGCATTTAACAACCAATAACCAAACTGGAGTATAATCATTGGACAATTTTGGCTATCATATTACACACTTACAATTCAACATGAACATCAGAATAATATATTGTTATGAGTCCCACATTGAGTAGAATAAGAAGCTTAATGTGGTACTTAAGCCATGAAGCTCTCCTACCTAATAGTACTTAAGTCATAACATATATTTTTTGCTTTCCAAAAATATCAAATTTAAACTAAATAACCACAATGGTCCTTCAAAACATAATCATCCAATATCCCAAAGCCTCATATTCATTTACCATTTACTATGAGCATTATTAGACTAAATGACATATATACCCAGACATTAAAATTTATAATATAAATAAGCAGATATTCCAGTATTCTTGTGAAGCTGTCCCCTCACCCCTACCAGAAAAGGGGAAAAATTGCTTTCAAGACCACCACATTACTCGGTAGAACAACAAACATTCAACCAAAAACAAGTTACCACTCTTTTTGCATGACCATAAGGAGATGCAAGTATATATGAGATTCAAGAACTACAAATAAGTGCTTAACCCAAACAACAATAAAGAAAAAGAAGAGTTATAATTTATAAACAAGGCATAGATGTTCATAGTACATCCTAAAGTAACATGGCGACCCACCCATTACTCAAATGATATGAAAACAAATCAAAGACAAATTGTAAGTTTTGATTGAAGATTACCAAATAACCAGAAATACAATAAAAAAAACTCAACATACCACGAAAATTTTTAAACAAGAACATTATGGTATTCATTACCTCAAAATCAAGCATAGGAGGGCCACTTTCAGATAGTAAAGAGGCATTTAACAGATTGTGGAGACTACATGTAGCAAGAAAAGATATATCTTGATCCTTTTTATACCTGACAGCAGAAAAGATAAATATGAATCTATCCTATAATACCTGTTGATATCATAAGTATCTCCCATATTCTGATCTTATGTGAAAGCACGCATTAAATAAGAATAATAGAGAACTAAAATACAAAATGCTTTGTGCAGATCAATCTTACAAGTCCAATATTGTAGGAATAAGCCTTGGTAAGGCGGTCTTTAATTGTGTCCGTGTTATGAGACCTACCATCTGCCCAAGTGCTTCTACAGATGCCACACGAACCTAAAACCAAATAAGTTGAAATAATCAATCACATAAGACGAAGATCAACAACAATCAGTTAAATAGATCATGAAAATGATACATTAAAATACTTATCTACTGTCAATTAATCTCACACAAACACAATATGCGTTCAGAAACTCAATTTATATACATGTATCAGGGGGAAAAAGATACAAGGAAAAGAATAGAGAATCATATAAGCAGTAGAATGCAAAAACAAAAGTAGAGCAACATAATAGTGAGTTAGTGACAAACCTTTAGGTCTCTTGAAGCTGCCCAAACTCTCAACAAAAGCTCAAAAGCAGAATTTAGAAATGACCTGCACTACATAGAGATATTTCTCACTTTCAGACAAGAAATAAAGGAAATGTGATGTGTTGAATCAGAAAATAAACAAGACTATATATTGATCTCACATGACATCACCATCTTGGGGGAAATGTGAAGGAAAATCAATACTATATTGCCAAGCAGCTTGACACCAACACTTAAATGCTGCAAACAATAACAAATTATGAGTTAAATTGATCAGATTATTGGTAGCAATTACACCTTTGAGTAAGGTTAGCCAAAGTTTTTCTTCTCCCATTTGCCTACCATCAAAAAATGAGAGCCCAAATTGAAGGTACAGCTAATAGCAAAAGGATCATAAACTTACAAAATTGTATATTTTCAAAACAATTTAAAAATATTGCATTGATTTAACAGCCGTAATATACCACATTATAAACTAAACCTGGAGTGAACTTTAAAAGAAGTACAATGAAAATAAAATCACCAAAATTGGCATGCTCCAAAACCAAGTAGCCAAGATTGTTCACATCCACTCTAAATTACAAATCCCCAACCAAACTTTACCCTTCATTCAAATGTTAGCATACTAATGACCCCAATTTTATCTTAAAATGTTTTTCTTGGTCAAGGTCTCTTTAAAATTTCAGAAACCACAAGATGCACTGCCATTTAAAAATTTATAAAATTTTCAATCTGTACATCACACAAACTACATTTTATATATTATGGTTTGCCAGTTTCACATTTATCAGTATTAATGTAATATGCTATGTCCTAATATGGCATGAAATTTACAAAAAGTAATTTCACATGTAATTAAATTTGAACAGACACATTAGACATAAAGTGAACTTGTCAGCAACTTCAACCCAGTTCAAGATAAATCACCAAAACATATCAAAGATGGAATCACATATTACACATCCATCAACAAAGTAACAGAAAAATCACCATACCATTTGCAAAAATGGGTCGGTGCATGTCTCGCACATTTCCAAGAATTGGCAAAATTCGGGAAAGTACACCTTTCCAACGTGGAATGAACTGCAAGGCTGTATCAGATTTATAAGGAGAAAAACACATCAGTGTTTACCATAGAACGTGACCCCATAGTAAAATTTGACAGCTGAAGCACAAAGTAAAATTTGATTACTAACGATCAGTAGAAGCAAATTCTGCAAGGATTTGAACCATAGCCTGTAATGCTGAATTTGTCCCAGATAAATGAAGAAAAATTTCTTCCATCATCTGCAACACCAATTCATGGGAAAGGGAGATCAAAGACATGAGCCCAAGAATCCAGCTTAGAATCCAGGGAAAACCAGGAGAAGTGCAAAAGAATATAAAATATAAATAGAAGCCAGTGGTACATCCCATGAAAGTAAAATGAATGCAAGATATTAAAATATTGTTATAATTCCCAGTTCAAGAGATAAAGTAAAAACTATGGAGTATAGACAATGATTTTCTACCTAGACTTATTTGACAGGTAATAAAAGACTGTGCTACAGTAGGCTGCATGCTACTTATCTTTCTTTCTCTTTGTCATACTTGCCTCTCTAGCTCTGTAAACCTATCTTTCCTTTATTTATTGAACTAATCTTTTTAATACAAAAAAACACTTTTAATAGTTGAAAAGAATAAGAAGATAACTCACAAGATCAGGTAAATGTGAGCCTATTGCAACAAGTAGGCTTGTTGCTGCTCGTTGCCAATCAGAATTTAGTTCCTGCAGAAGACAACCAATGTGAATCCAATAAAGCATGAGCAGTAACATATCAAATCTGATGAAGCCAATAAAGCAATCTGAATCCAATAAAGCTGGAATATCCTAAGATGACCATGATATCAAGAAAATAATACACAAGAAAGGATCCAATAATGAGTCCAATAGACTGACTGTCCTTTCAAATAGAGGTGTTAAAGATATACATTTACTCTATAAATAGGAAAATATGGAAAGATTCTACAGCTAGAAATAACAAATTTTTATCATTATTTGTATTCTTAATTTTAACTTTATTTGATTATAAATAAAACATCGTAAGTATGGGTAACACAACATTCAGTAAACACTTTTACATGGTACAAGGAGCACAAGTTTTTAATTTCTGCAGTAGCAGTGCATGAACAGTACCCACGACTATTGTATGCCTACGCTCAATGATTTAGGATTCCACCATAATGGGTGCTCATTTTTACGAGTGAACAATACCCCCTACTGCTAGCCACCGCCATGCCACCCTTTCTCCTGCCCGACCATGCGATTGGAACTGCCTCCCTCTTCTGACCATCACATAGCTTGCCCCACTGCTGAACATGCCACCAAACGCCACCTTTCTCCGCCAAAAGGCATGTGCAAGCCTTTTTTAGTGTGACCCACACTCTAACAACCCTTCCACTGTGCTCTCTTGATTTCGATGACCCTCGCAAACTGTCCAGCAAAAACTCGCCTAGTGGCCGTGCGTCCATAAACGAAATGCTCCAGTAGATGCATCCAATGGACTCCAAGCTTCGTCCAAGGGCCAAAGTTGCCCAAAGGAGTCATCATCCAAAAGGAAAAAGTCCCAAGAGGTCCATCATCCAAAGAGCACCTTCAGTCGATGCCATAGTCCATACAGATCGTCCAAAAGACTCAGCGTCCAAAGGTGTCTAGCATCCAACAGGCTCAAGGATCGTCCAAAGGAAGTGAATCTTCCCCCTTGGGCCTTTGCATGCTCAACATCCATGCTCTTCATGTCTTCCCCAATTCGTATCAACTACGTTCTCCTGTTTCTAGCAACCCCTCTATCGTGCTCACCTGCTTCAGCGCCTTTTGTCATGCTCCCCTGTTTTCGGCAACCCCTCCACTTCCTTCAAGCAATCCTCTCCAACCCTCTCAAAGAAACCATTATTGACATTGTCGATTCCAATTACCAACTGGCAGACATGTTCACTAATTCTCTCAAGGACCCTCATGTTGACTACATTTGTAACAAGTTTGGTTCATATAACATTAATGTTCCAGCTTAAGGGAGGTGTTAAAGATATACATTTATTCTATGTAAATAGAAAAATATGAAAAGATTTCATAGATAGAAATTAGGGATTTCTATCACTATTTGTATCTTTAATTTTAGTCTTACTTGATTATAAATAAAGCATCATATGTGTGGGTAACACAACATTCAATAAACACTCTTACAATAGAAAAGACAGGAAACATGATGGTGATGTAGAAAAATAAATCTAGAGTACTCCTCTAATTAGTGTTTCAGATGCTCTATGAGAAAAATAAAATCCCAATGTTGTATAATTATGTGGAACTAAATGTTGACACTGATGTTTTATCAATAAACCCAAATAACCAAACACCATGATAAAACAAGCCCCAATATATATTGGAATAATAAGATAATCCAAAATAAGATAAAAACCCTAAATAACAAATAATCCCAAATCCAAAACCTTAATTTCAAAAATAGAATCCAAATACTACTTGTTCATTTTACAATACACAGTCATAAGCTGTATTTTTCAGTAAAAGTTCACCTACACTCAATCAAATTATATTTCGTTGTTTATAGTAGTTCTTGGTGAAAAAAGATTGTCATCATGACTATTACAAAATAGCTTCACCACAGAGATTTACTAATTAAATATCCAAATTCAGGTTTTTGAAAGTAAAGTTATTATAACAAGCAACAATTTTAAACAACATCAAACCTTAAACAGTTAGGAACATACAGTCAAGCTACATCAAGTCTCCTACTTGAAAGTAGCATACAACTTACAACTTCTCTTGAGCTCCTTCTGACAGCAATTATCTGGTTTCTCACTCAAGAGTGAAAACACAAGTTAGGCCACCATAGACCTAGCCATAAGCCATTTACTTTGATAAACATGTTCTTTAATGTCTTGAGCATCAACCAATGATGTAAGAAGGTTCAAAACATAGCCCAAGAACAAATGAGCCCTCCTTTGTCCCCGAACTATGTTAGTTCCAACTACATATGCAGTACCACACTTTTCAAGTTCATAGTAACCAAACTCCAGCATATTCACTGACTATATATTAATCATCTGACCATGACTAGCATGCATATGTATAAAACCACCAATAACATGCCCTGCATCTGCATGTAACCCACCTTTTTTTCTTATCCATTAACTTTCAAATTCAATTTTGACACCCTAAATCTTCCTTCTGTCTTCTTCATTTAAATCTTCTTTTGTAGAAAACTTGCATCCCTTCAATCCACACCAAATTATTTTCCCATGTGGAAAATGAAAGGAGGGAGGGGGATGCTAAATAATTTGCTAATAAAATTTGGTCAACTAAATTTCAAACCTTGAATCACTATTTGTAATAACCCATTATTTAAAAAGTTACGCATGTTTGCTCAACCATCTGTTAGATGAAAGAGCCATGAATGGTGCTTATATCTCCAAAAACTATATGTAAAGTAGCTTCAAAACCAGTCCCCAAGAATCAGACAGGTTATTTTTTAAGGAAATTATTTTTCATATTCAAATCAACATCAACAAATAATCATGATCACCTCTTCTACTGCAGAGAACAGTGAAACAAAACCAACTGAAGCATGAAGGTAACATCAATTATCAAACTTTCTATCCCTCATAGACTACGGATTATTTGACCATGCCCAATACTGCCTCATAGACAACATCCATATCACTTGGTAGTCACATGAATTAATTTCTTACAAAAAGTAGGCAGATGTAGAGTGTTCACAATTGTGAGACATCCCGTAATCTTCAAAGATTATTAATCTATGCAAATTTTGTCGAACAAAGCTGCCTTCTTGGTGTCTTTATGATGCCCAGCTTATGGACTTTTAGGACGTTCCTTTGCTATAGGCAGCAGAATTGGTGATCAGTGCTAAGTTGATGTAATTTTCCCTCTGCTGTTTTATTTTTATTTCCCATTTATTTACTTTAGCATGCTGTTTTTTCTCCTGCTTCTTGAACTTCTTATGTGCTGTGTTGTTAAAATTTTCTATCAAAAAGTGGGAAAATGTTGTTAAAAGGTAGTCCCCATGTTTTAGTAAAAGGAAACAAAAAGTTAAATGTATCCTCCATCAGTTCAGAACAGCAAAAGCCCGGGATGATCAATTCGGACAGTAAGACTTCACAAAAAAAAAAATTCTCTTCAGCCTGAGGCATCTCCGTCGCTTCATTCTATAATTAATTTGTGAGTAGTTGTAAACTTATTCTTATTAAACTTATAATTAATTTGTCACTGAACTGTAGCCATTACTACTGCGGCTACTCACTCCTGCAAGAAAACAGAAAGCAAAGCACCTTAGAGGATATCATCTCAGCGGTAGCAATCTTAGCTAGCTTCGCCATGAAAGCAGAATCCACGTCTCTCTTGTCCAACGCTCGAACTCCAAACGCCATCACTTGAAAAACTCCAGCCATGTTCCCGAACCGCTGAAATACCATCAAAAAATCAAACAGTGAGTGAACGAAGGAAGGAGCAAAACCTAAGCACGGAACGAAAAACAAAAGAGAGAGAATCAGCACCCGACGTCCCCCGCGCGAAACGACGGCACAGCAATCGAGAACGAGAAGAGGATTCCTGAAAAGGACGCGAAGATTGGTAACGGAGCGAAATTGAGGGAAAGGAAAGAGAGGAGAGAGGTAATTACAGTGCCGCAATGTCCTTGAGAGAGGACATGGAGGCCTCTCTGACGGAAGAAGAGTCGTCGGCCACCAAGGAGAGGAGAACCTGCACGGCCTCTGCAAGAAAGAGAATGGTTGCGATCAGAAGAGGAATTGATGGAGGAGTGGATTATCGATTGTTCGGAGAAAGTACCGGATGCGGGAATTGAGATTGAGGAAGCCATGGAATTGGAATTGGAATTGGAAGGTGTGAGAATCGAAAGGCGAGAGCAACATAAATAGAGGTGCGGTGCCTCTTGACGCCGCGGACACACAGACACTGCTGCGCTGGTTTGTTTTTGTGTTGCCTTCCAGGAAATAAATTAAATACTCTTTTTCAAGTTTATTGCGGGTCCTGTCCCATGAAGGAGCAAGAGCAGCCGAAAAATTTTCTTATTATTAATCTGATATAGTATATTAATTATTAATTTAATTTAAAATATGAGTTTAACCATCAACCGTCTAAATTAATTTAAAATATTATTCATATAATTTTTAAATAATTATTATAAATATCAAATAACTTATTGTAATTTATTATTATAAAATGACTTAATATTTATTCATATAAAAAGCGGGCAAGGAAGAAATTTTTAAAAATTAGATTTTTTTGAATAATTTGTAGAGGGTACATCTAATTTTCCTCTCCTTTCAAACGTGGAAGATTTGGAAGAAAGGAGATTTAAAACATTTTAATTCTCTATTATGTTTTAAAATTTAAAATTATAAAGGTATAAAAATAAATTAATTTTTAAATTTTTTCTCCTCCTTTATTATAATCTCTCCCTTCTTCTTCTTTAAACTAAATATGATATGAAATTAAAATTCCTCTTCTTTCTCTCCCCTCATTTGAACCAAATAAAAAATATTTTAAATATATTTTTAATTTCTATAAAATGAATGAGTTTTTATTTTAGTTCTCACAAAAAATTGTATGGTCATTTCAAGTGGCATTCATTAGAATTTGTACTATTATGTCAATATGTGATATCTCTAAACTTTTTTTATATTCCTAATACGAATAATTTATATATTTTAAAATAAATATTAAGAAAAATAATAATAATTTTAAATTTTGGAGATGAAAATAAAAGAAATATTTTACAAACACCATAACAAAAATGCACTCATTTTATTAAAGACAAAAAACATAATTTCAAATTTTATAAGGATAAAAAATAAAAAAGAAATTATAAAAATTAAAATAAAAAAATTTGCTTATATTGTAAAAACTAAAAAGATATTTAAGTTAAAAATAATATTGACATGATAATTAGTTATTCTACTCAACTCATAACATACACAGTTAGTTGACGAAATAAGAAACTGAAATATCTAAGACTAAACTTTAACCTAACTCAAATTTGAGTTGACTCAAAATGATGTAACTAGTGCCTATTACTAAATTATAATAAATATTTTAATTTGTGTAATGCATAGGATAAATATTTATTTTATACAATTAAAATTTATTATAAATAAAATATTTACAAATATATTAACTATATTATAATTTAAATTTATATTTTAAAAAAATATTTTTGAACATATAAATTATAATCTAGATTTATAATAAAATTAATTATATTATGATGTAATTTAATTTTAACTACTAATAATTGTTAAGACTTCGGCAAGTGTACCAAGTTGTATAAATCGACAATGATAAGTAAAGTATCATTCTCACAATGACTTGCATAATACTAGGCAAATAAACAATACATTACCAACTAAACTAGTAAAATATATGTCTTTCAATTCAAAAGTTGTTTGTATCAAGTAATTTTAAAACAAAGTACTATAGAAAAACTCTTTTTAGTCTTTTTTTCATAAGTACTAAAAGGAAAAAAATGATTTTTGTAATGATAATAAGAGAAGTTGAGGTTAGACTTCATCAAACCATCATCTCATACACTATAAGAGCAACACATTCATTTTGTATATCAAATATGCTCACCAATCCATAAAAGTACTCAAACCCTAATTCCTTAAGTAGAAAAAGTCAAAACCTCTTAGTTAAATTTTTATTCCTCTTAGGTTTAACCAAGTTGCTTGCATTAAGAGAAAGGATTTTTAAGATGACCAATAAACCAAACTCTATTCCTAGAAAGTAGATTTATTAGTTACTTTGTTTTAGTTCATAGAGGAGAATGTATTTCTCAATCACAAACCCAATAAATAATAATTATGGAGATTAACTCAAAACAAGCATTAAGTAAAGAAACAAAACATTTATGTTGACATATAAAGTGAATGAGTACTTAAAATAAATACATGGAGATGAGATTCAATTACATCTAACCCTAACAAATGGAGATTTAGCTACCCATGGACATATGTAGAACAAAAATCCTTTAAGAAATGAGAGAAAATGATGGAGAAGCATAGGAGAGCAGCCTTGTATTTCCATGTCCAAGAAAAGTTTCCCTTGTCCTTTCCCTCGATATGCTTTTTACCCCTCCCCCAAGTCCCTCTTTGTCTTATTCAAAGAAGTGCTTGATCATAATTTATGCCTAGTAAAGACATCTTCTTGCTAGGCAAACTTGCTTAAAAAGGGTTCCAGGGGTCCTTCTTTTGTTGAACAAGAGCTACTATCACCGAGTGAGTGGGAACCCTAACCTCTAATGCTTATTTTGTACTGAGTGAGCTATCTACTCATTGGGTAAAGATGAATTAGGCTATTTGGTTGTATAGGGCTCATTGGAAAAAACTTTTATCTCACTCGACAAATGCAAAACACAACTTCTATGGCTTAAATCTCACTAGGCGAAAATACTAAATGGAGAGGGAGGACCTTATTTGGACAAGTCATTCACTAGGCGAATGACAACTCTCTTTGGGCTATAATTGTACTTTGCATAAGCTTTCCATGCTTCATCATTTCTTGCAAAAAAAACTTATATATGATAATCAATTAAAAGTCCAAAATATTAAACAAGTAATACTAATGTCAAAAACTCATAATCTAAATACAAAATGAAGTTAAACATGATTATAATCCTAAGAAAAGTATAAATTATTGTCTAGATTCAATATGTTCAAATATACATAATTGACAATTGTCAATAAATTTTTTAAAAATATATTAAAATTTGTTTAAAAATAAAGATGAAAATGATAAATTAAAGAGATAAGAGATTAATAATTTTTTTCAAAAGTTCTCCATTAATTTTTTTTATTAAAACATTATCGCTAAAAGATAATTTCTAAAAATATTCATATTTAATATAATTATTATAATGCAGAGAGAGAAGATGTTTATTACACTATTTTAATAAAATAGGGTATTATTTACCACTTTTTTTTCTTCTTTATTTTTTAAAAATTTTATATTTTTTACTATTTGATTTGTTCAAAATTTTCTTTTTTATTTTGTTTCTTTAAAATAAAACTACTAACTTTTTCCTTTAGCCTAATTCATTATTTTATCAATAAGGAATTACTAGATCTTACTATAAAAAAAGTCACTTGTGAAAAGGTTGGATTAAGTGAATCAAGTACCATTGATATAAAATTACAAGTTTTTTCTCCAACCAAGTTAATGTGCAATCATTTTATTTAAATTAGTAAATTGTGTAATAATACTTTTACATTTTATTGGGAGTATTTGAGATATTATCATGTCTTTCATCCTAGTTCTTAACATACCATTAAGTTATGTTCAAGTCAATATTTAAGTCACTTAACACACACATGATATACTTTTTAATTACTTTAATAGATTAACATGTTGAGGGTGTTTATGCTATTTCTCATACAAAAGTGAAATACTAATAATCAAAATAAGGAGATTTATTTAAAAAATTAACCTCTTCCAACAAATGTGCTTTCATGCACATAGACCTCATAATTGAATATCTTCTTACATATTAAAGAAATATAGTTATTTGTCAACTATATCACATCATATTGATAGACTAACATATCTTTCAATTCACATTTTATTTACTCGTCAATCAAATAAAATTTGACTTAGGTTTTCATAATCAAACACTTCTTTCATCCCTTATGCTTGTTTTTTTACCACTTAGTTGTTGTCACTTTGAAAAGTATTTATTATGTTAATATTTTATTTATTAAATATTTCAATTAAGGTTAATTTGACGTTATATTACTTATTAGATCAATATATATTACTAGGTTTATGTAAGTTTATGAACGAGATTTTCAAAATTTTTGTTTGATAAAAATTTAAAGTATAATAAAAGACAAGTTCGACCCATGTTTAACTTTATGTTGTATAGAGGTGTAGAGAGTCATGTTGAGCTATTAAAACTCAAACTTAACTTGTGAAATTTTTTTATTTAGATGAATCAAATTTAAAGTTTTGTCTTGACTTATTAAAAAAGTATTAAATTTAACTATATCTTATTTAATTTGTACCTTAACTAATTTTTCATTTATCAAATATATTTTTGAAATGTTTCTAAATTTTGATTTTGTATTTAATATAGCATTTTAATATTAATGTATGTGATAAAAGTAAGAAGAAAAAATGATAAATGCATTTGAATATGAAAATTATATAATGATAATATTTAAGATAAATAATAATTTACTTAGTAAATATCTTTTCTTATTTAAAAGTGATCTTTTCATCATTATATATACACATGTACATAAGTAAAGTCATTCATCTTAATTTTCGTAATGTATTAGAAAGTAACTATATTACAAAAACTAATTTTTTGTAAAAGAATATTTTTGTCAAAAAATTACAAAAAGGACAATGTAAAGAGAAAAGAGAAGGTGTAAATATCCCCTAATTTAAATTCATCTTCCTTATTTCTGCTCGAGGTGTTTACAAGACAAGTTGAGATGACTTTATTAGTATTCCCACCTGACCTCAAATGTTGATAAGGTCAACTTATGAGACAAAATTAAGTCAACTTAACTTATTGATATAATACATTAATTTTAATATTATATATAGTTAAATTGTAAAAAATTAAATAAATATACAACTACAATTAAGATGTATTATTAAAAATATATTTAAAGATAAATAATATAAATATAAATATAAATATAAATATAAATATAATATATGTACGACAACTTATATTATTAATAACAATTTATATATGTACTACAATTAAGATATATTATTAATAACAATTATTTACAATTTATATTTTTTAAAAAATTTATATGACACTCGTTTAGGTTGAGAGTACTCAAAACATAATCTAATCTTGTTTTCAAAATATATGGTGTTTTAAACTTAAACCTGTAAAAAATATCTTTTAGCCGAACTAAATTAGTAAGACATACCAAATCATAAACACTAGTAATTTCTATTTTTTTCTCTGGACCCGTAATGTGCCACTCAATGGTCTGTTAGGATATTCCTTTCAGTAAGAGCACGATGTAGGTTATATAGTTTGGGGTGTTAAATATTTGCATTTGAACACACAACTTATATAGAGTTTAATTTTGATACAAAAATATATTATATTGTTATCTGATAATATAATATCACGTTCAAACAGTTTAACGATACATAAAATGTCAAAATAATTAAATAATATGTTTAACATATCATTGTATAATAATGAAAATTTGAATTTGCTTCTTTTATCTAAAGTGATGTAAATGATAATGGCCTTTTATCTTGTGTGAAATAAATATCAAGATTTTCTTCACAAACAGTGTCCCATGTTCCCTTTCGTCTTTTACTTGTTAATTTCATTCTTGTGGCTGGTTCGATTTCCTGCTATCATTTGGTTTATTCACCATGTCGGTACTAGAAACTTTATTATAAGTTTCTACCAAATTGAATAAGACGCATATATGAGACTGATTATTTGGTAAATCATTTGCCACACCGACTGTTGTGAATCACCAATAATACATATCTAAGTGGTTGGGTAGTCACTTTGGCTTCCTCATCGATAGATAATGTTCCCCTGACAAGTTCACTTTTTTCTCTCATCAACAAAATTTTTTAATTCAAAGATAAACTGCATTTGGAATTTCAACTTTAAAGCATGGTACACTAATGAACCTCTCAAAACGGATGCTTCCAAATCAGAATATTCCAATTAGACCTTAGAATACCTTTTTGATTTTAGTTTTTGACCAAATGTTTCGAATTGGTGGTTTAATAATTAACGTACATTGGATAGGATGATTATGAAGGATTGACAAATATTGCCTAATCATGAAGCAAGACTGAACAACTGCAATAAGTTAATCTCTCCCTCCGATTTTGTTTAGTTCTTTTGCCTTATTTTGACACAAAAAGAAAAAGGTGAACAGGCGACCCAGGATTTAAGTATATTATAGGATATACAGAAAAAGTGGGACTTTTATTGGAGAACTAGTCTGATATTCCATCAAATTTGTCATATGTTTTTTACAGATAATAATGTAATATATGAGACTATATAATCCTACAAAATTTTACAGAGCAAATGGCAAGAAGTAGAAGCAAATTTTGAAAGATGCATATTTCATGATTATTGTGGTTAGAAAAGGGGAGAATCAACTGCAGCTGTTAGTCTGTGCAAACATTTGAAATATGCATTACTCGTGATCATGGTCAAAACTCAGAAGGGAGAACCAACTGGAGCTGCAAGGCCGAGGTACCGCATTATCTTTAACCGACGAGCCTTTCTTTCTGATTTCATTGGATATGTAACCTCCTAGAAGAGAATTCATTCATTTAAGCCCGTGATAAACAAGTTTTAATAGTGATCATGCCACAAGTTTTAAATTAGAAACTTACATCAAAGTGAACTTTGGGTTTACGTTCCCTTTTCCCTCTTCGTCTCTCTTGAAAATTATCAATTGTTCTGCTTGTGCTAGTTGAAGTGCATTTATCTGTTCAAACCACAAATTCATATTAAAAAGGAAAAAGGAAAAACAAAAAGAGTAAATCATTACCGGTCAATGGATAGTTATAACCTTCAAATGGACATTCTTAGTCAGAAGAGCCTATGAACTATGAAGCAATATCCAGAATGTGGTATGTGGTGTGTGTCTGCTTAGAGACAAGAGTCTCAAAGTTTTGTAATTGAGGCTGACAAACACACAAAACTTACAAAATGATGTATGGATAAAACTGTGACTTATCATAAATGAGTTGAAACAATTTTGGGTATACTATTTCTATCTGACAAAAATTGTGTAGCTGCATAAAACAATCCAATCAACACATGGAGTATATTACTGTTGGTTAAAATAGTAGTAATTTCACTGATATACAACTATTTCCTCCTATTTATTCAATGTGTTTATGCAGCCATAGGACTTAGTAAGATATCATATTCTGACCCATGTCATACAAAGGGTCACAACAGAGGGCGGCACTGAATAGAAAATAAAAGATTTTCAATTGAGTTGCCACCTCCATTGTGACTCTCATTGCAACAAATAACAACTCCAGTAGGGACTTTGCAAATGTAGCTTGATTTTCTCGAAGGCCTTTTGACAATCATAATTTCATTCTGCTGGTTAATTTTTGTGCAACAATTGGAAGATTGGCTCACAGGTAGGATATGAATTGAGCTATATAATTCAATCACTCCAAAAACCCTTAAACATCCTTTTTCATGCAAGAAGGTGGCATTTCAAAAATTGTCCAAACTTTGTCAAGATCCACTTCAATTCTCCTTTCCCCAACAATTGCTAGACTTCACAATAAAAGTACATTTAGGTGGGTTCAACTTCAATTTGAACTTCCTCAAATGCTTGAACAATTTCTACAAATGAATCACATGATCTTCTTGACTCTGTGATCATGTTGTCTACGCAAACTTCAATTTCCTTATGTATCATATCACAGAAGAAAGTCACCATTGCTTTTGATATGTTGTCCCAACATTTTTTTAACCCAAACGACATGACCTTTTTAGTAGCAAAAGGTTCCAACTGTGATGAGTGTAGTTTTCACCCTGTCTTCAACCATCTTAATTTGATTGTATCTCAAGAAGCCATCCATGAAAGAAAAGAATGGATGTTGGTTTGTATTATTTACCAACACATCAATATGGGGTAGTTGAAAATCATCCTTAGGGATGAATTTATTTAGGTCTTGATAATGACGCACAAGGAAACAACTTGTCCAACAAGTCATCTGACTATGTATTGCATAAATGTTGGCAGCACATGCCCACAACAAAAATATTGCTCATTTAATTCCTTCCAAGACAGCCTAATTAAGGCAACTCTAAGTGTACAGGCCATCTTGAGCCCATATTCGTTGTTCAAAAGACTTGTCAATGCCTTCTTTAAACAGTACAAATAAAACATGGACATGACACTAGATAGATTACAATTGCCGAAGACGTCAAAGGACAATGGAACATTCAAGGAATATACCTAAAAGTTGCAGCTCAAGTGACCTTTATCCAATAGAGAAATATTAGCTTTGTTTATTGATACTTTATGAGTCCTATTCTACAATAGATGACTGGAAGCATTTTATCAAACTTCTCTAACATAGTCATCGTAGGGGAGAGAGTAGATATCGCTCATGACTCTTCTGGGGCAGCAAGCACAAAGAAGCCCTTAAGCAGGCCATGGAAGAAGAAGGAAGGAGAAGCAAATGCAAAGACATTCCACCCCCTTGAGAGACCTAACTATAGGTCTCTTCACTTCCAATAGAATCTCCACACCCGGCATATGGTGTACCCTCACATTACTACCATTTTACAAACTCCCTATTCTTAACCCTTCCACCCAACCTCACTTGCTCCACCCATAGCACCTGCTATAAGGCCACCCTAACCCAACCAGCCATGGAACCAAAACCCCAACGCTAATTGGTGCAAGTAGGTCATTCTGGAAGTGATAATGATGTGTTGACAATTGATTTGGCTCTAGCCTTCCCCAAACCCTTGGTTGTCCATTATACTAGGAGTGCGATCACCTCAACTCTAGTGGGTTGAAGCTTATCACTATACAAGTACTGAAAGCTTTCCCTTACAAGAATAATATAGCAGTGTCATGGAGGTATGATGTAGAAGTTTGTGTCAATAATATAAAGAGAACTAGTCAAAGGGTGCCAATTTAGAGGCTCCTAATGTTACAAATATTGTTGGGTTAGCATTGACTCAATGGTCAGATCTACACTCCTAATGAGCTAAGAGGCAAACAGTCTAAGGATGAAGTGAAGGACAAAGAGAGAAACAAAAAGGAATTACAAATCAGCAAGTCACTATTGAGGAAACAACAAGGGAGAAGGAGGAATAGAAAGGGCAGTTTCTGACAAAGAAGTTTGTGAGTTTCTAAAGCTTATAAAACAAAATGAGTACACGATGATTGAACAACTAAACCGAATCCTTACTAAAAGGTCATTGATGATGAATTCAAAACCTCACATCGAGATTGCGAGCACCATCTTTGTGAAGGAAGGAATGCACATTACCAAGTACCATCCATAAAGTGCTTTTATGATGGTGGCAAGAGTCACGATGAGTTTCTAAAGCTTATAAAACAAAATGAGTACACGATGATTGAACAACTAAACTGAATCCTTACTAAAAGGTCATTGATGATGAATTCAAAACCTCACATCGAGATTGCGAGCACCATCTTTGTGAAGGAAGGAATGCACATTACCAAGTACCATCCATAAAGTGCTTTTATGATGGTGGCAAGAGTCATGCTTGAAAATGAGTGAGTATGATCATGTACTTGGAAGGAATGAGTAGGACCTAAGTGAAGAAAAATAAGGACCAATTTGGTTTGGCTTACAAACCCTTAAAAGCATATACAAAAGGAGAGTTACATATGAGAAAAGAGAAAAAAAAGGTTGTTTAGGTTGGAGAACAAGGAGATCAAGATTGAAGGGGTTCCCATATTTAGGAGAGCTTTTGGAGTGTTGGGTTCAAGTTTTTGAGCCCAATAGCTGCTGTTGAGAAATACAATTCTGAGGATGAGCATGTCAACTTGATTTACACTTCTCCAAAAAATATAGAGCTCAACAATTGGGATATTATAGAGTTCTCTGTGGTTCTTAATTCAAATTTCAAGTACATTTGTAATGTTGATCTTATTGCTATGCACAAGGCTTTTAAGATATTGTCTTTGTTGAATAAAGTTCGTATTTCCTATTAATATATCATTAATAGAATGCATTTTGAATTTTCCAATAAATATTTTTTGTTCTCATCCCAACTCCAAATAATGCAAATTTGGAAGTAACACAAGTGAAAGTGACAATACTAGTACCACATCAAGTAGTTTTAGTTGTCTGGTTAATCAAGCTGATGAGGAACTTAAAGATGATTTGGAACCTTCCGCCGTGTTACTAAGGTTGGTGGAGCAGGAGAGTAAAGAGATCCAACCTCATGAAGAACAAATTGAGGTAGTTAATTTGGGGACTAGCATAAAGAAGAAAGAAGTCAAAATTGGCACGTTCATGAAGAAAGATGACCACCACAAGTTGGTAAAGCTTTTAATGATTATAGTGATGTTGTTGCTTAGTCATATGAAAATATGTTAAGCCTTGATACTAGTATAGTGGAGTACAAATTGATGTTGAAATTAGAATGTCCTCCACTTAAACAAAAGTCATGGATAAGGAAACCAGAGATATCTTTAAGAAGCAATTTGATGCAGGTTTTCTTGCTATTGTAGAATACCGAACATGGGTTGCCAATATAGTGATTGTTAAATATATTCCTGATTTCCTGTATCTTTTCTGATATGATTTTTATTTGGTTCGTATTTTCTTGATATAGTTTCTTTATTTCCTCTTTTAGGCTTAGATATTTACCCTATAAAAGGGGATTACAAATTGTATTATTACTACAACTCAGTTAAATATATTTTGTCCATTTAACTGTGATAGTTCCCAAGAAAGATAAGAAAGTTCAAATGTGTGTTGATTATCAAGGCCTAAATAAAGCCAACCCTAAGGATGATTTCCTACTACCCCATATTGATGTGTTGGTGAATAATACGAATCAACATTCATTCTTTTCTTTCATGGATGGCTTCTTAAGATACAATCAATTTAAGATTGTTGAAAAAGACAAGAAAACCACGTTGATCAACCCCCTCAGACACCTTTTGTTACAAGGTTATGTCGTTCAGGTTATAAAAATGTTGTGGCAACATATCAAAAGGCAATGATGACTTTGTTCCATGATATGTGTTGGAAAGTTGCCTTATTTGTCATCACCCCTAGTCCACCTTAGTTGCAACCTCTTTGGAGGTTGCCTTAATTGCAACCTCATGGGTGGTGATTTAATCCCACATCAACTAGAGGCATGGCTTAAATAGAGCTTATAAAGCTTGGACAATCTTCACCTTACAAGTCAATTTTATGAGACTAAATTAGATCTTAAGCACAAATTCTAAGAATATGATGCATAGGGAGATTGAAGTTTACGTAGACGACATGATCTCAAAGTCAAGAAGTGAAGAAGATCATGTAATTCATTTGCAAAAAATTGTTTGAGCATTTGAGGGAGTTCAAATTGAGATTGAACCCAGCTAAATGCACTTCGGTGTGAAGTTTGGCAAGTTGTTGGGGTTTTGTAGTCAGCCAAAAGGGAATTGAAGTGGATCCTGACAAAGTTTGGGCAATTCTTGAATTTTCACCTCACATAGGAAAGGAAGTTCAAGGGTTTTGAGCAAAATTTTGAATTGTATTGCCTATTTCATATCCTAGTTAATAGTTACGTATGAGCTGATTTTTAAACTATTGTGCAAAAATCAACCAATGGAATGGAATGATTATTGCCAAGAAGCCTTTGAGAAATAGGAAATTGCAAAATCCCCTATGGAGTCGTCATCTATTGCAACGAGGGTCATGGCAAAGGTGTTAACTCCATTGAAAATCTTTTATTTTTTTATTTTGTGTCATCCTCTATCATGACCCTTGTTACGAGAACCCACTTCTCCATACATAACATTATTCATAGTAGAAATCAGGATGGTACCGGATGAACGTTCTTGCTGATCAGAGTGGGCAGACCTATTAGGAGTCACCTTTTGGCAAGAACTAAGTTGTGCCTTCCTCTGTAAGGCCTAGTATCATAAAATAAAGAGACAAATAAAAAACCTTACTAAGAAAGGGAGAGGACGGATAAAAGAGATAAAATACAGATTCTGTTGGCTGAAATTGTAAAATTCATTGGAGCAAAACATACTTAAGTTTTGCTTTAGATTAAACATACTTGCTTTAAAGCCCGTTGAAAATCTTCTGAAGGGTTATTGCTCCTTTCTTCAAAAGACTGCAATAAAAATCGTGCACGGATGATTAGAAAACAACCATAGAACTATCTCCTTCACAATTGTTGAAATTTATGTCCTGCTTAACAGAACTGTGTGAAAAAGCCTCCCAATTCTTCAACAACCCACCTCTCAACAGAAAAGAAAAAAGAAACTCAACATTAAAAAAAATGTAGAATAGAAGGATTTGCAACAGTAGAGACAATACGCTCACTACAAAATTTGTGAGACAAGCTACAGGGAAACACATTAGCAAATTTTCAATTAGTCAAGATAAGCCTTTCTTCACCCTCTTCTTTCTTCATTTTGCAGTTGAGGATTAGCATTCTATCTGCCTCCTCTTCTAGCATGGCTTTACTTAGATGTTAAATGTTATCAAAATGTAAATACAAGATAGTTGTTTGAGTTCTAAAGTTCTAAACACCATGAACTTATATGCGCAAAAGCATAATGCATGTAAAGGATTAAACTCACATCCTCAAAAGTTGAAATATCTGTCATTGGATCAATCAGGGCACTGTTAAGAAACAAAGAAATATTCAGTACAATAAGAAGACTGGTCAGGCAAATTCAAGAAATGTCCATCTGGAAAATACATGCTTCAATACCTGGGAAGATTTCCATAAAACTGCACTAAAACATGTCCATCACTGCCAGGGTTGGATAACGCAGACATTTCTTCCATGATCTGAAAAGTATATTTTCTTAATTAATATAGATATATGGGTTATGAAATTCAAATGAAATGGTAAACAGAAATAAACTTCACACCAAAATCATAAGCTAATCCATTTTATTAACTAGTATGTTGAGAAGGTTGGATTCAAAACAATCTAACAACAAAAGTATGACAGATTTACACCAATATTGAAAATTACAAAAGCATTCAAGGAATTGGTTTTCCTCATCTATGTTGAAGTTTAACAACAAAAGGAAAGTTTTGGCAAACAAAGCACTGTACTGTATAAGATATGAGTAGGCACAAAAGGTTCAATCTTCAATAATTGAAGGATGAAAAATTTCCAGTGAACAAGAATGGATTTAAAACATCGATCTTAACTTCCCATGAGAGACATTGTCTCACAAAACTCCAAGGAAAAGAATGGAACAGGGTAGAATGAGTAAACAGAGAAATAATAGGGAAGTTTATCAAGGTTCACAGCTAAGATAATAAAGATGATACTCTCCTGTATTTATATCAGCAAGAATTATATTTACATAATGGTAAATTAATTATTAAAAAGGAAAAAGGCAAAGACCATGAGGCTTAAACTGATATATAACTTATTCTATTAATTATTTAAAAAGTTATTTTAAATTTCAATGCAAGTTCTCCAATTTGCAAGACAAGGACATATTACAATATCCTGATGTCTGTGTCTTTTCCACTGAAGAACTTAGGTGGTAAGTGAACTGCACGTAAAATAAAGAGATTCTTCAAGGATGCCTGGAAGAGAGGATGAGGCCGTAACCATGGATTATTTTTGTCTAATCATGTCATATTGACTTATGAACCAGTACATAGATAGGGGCAGAAAACAACAAATATTACAGGATACAGAAGTAAATACCTCTGCAGGCCACCACATTTGACAAGCTGTCCTCGCCCATACAACACTTCCAGGAATTACAAGAGAACTGCTATCACTGACAGATGATTCAAGAGGGGTCGATTCTGACATCTTGGAAATATCAATTTTTTCATTGCAAGCATCCCTATATAGAGAGAAACTTGTTTCAGTCTACCAAGAAACAAAAAAGCAGAAAGGTCTCAAACTCAATCTATTTGTACTAGCATGCTTGTACAAAACAAACCTATTGCCACCAAGGTCGAGACTTTCATCTCGGACAGCTGAATCAACTTCCACAACTGGAGCTTCAAAAAACTCAGATGAACTTACTGGTCTACCCTCTTGGTAAATGCTGCATCGAACCAGCGTATCTTCAGAAAATTGTTTCATTGTCTTTGTCCTTTCCTGCAAACTGCTTGTAGTGACATTGGACAACCTCACTTCACCAGATGATGAACCTGGTGAGGAACCTTCATGAAAAAATTGGTCAGATGAAAGATCTGTCAAATGTTTCAACAAAATTCAATCAAAGTTTGCTTATGAAGGACAGACGCTGGATTTTAAATCCTACATGTTACATATACTAAGATGTTTGAAGAAGGAGAACAAACTACCGGCCAAACCTCCATGCTTGACAACATCAACAACAAAGTTTTAGAGTATCAAATGTATAAAATCAGCACCAATAAAGTCATATGAATAAAAAAAATCAATTCCTTCAAAATTTTGACAAGGTCTATCAGAAACATACTAACTCAATGGAGGTACTTAACCTTAAAAGGTTGATGCATGTGACTTTGGATATGGACTAAAAGTCTAAAACCAAAGAGTTAAATTCAACGAGTGTTCATTATTTGCCCATGCAAAAAACACCCCATTCTACACTTTTCCTTCAACACAAATACGCATAACTGGAATCTGGAGCATTGAAATCAAACAGTTATAAATAATTTCAGTAAGCACAAACCATTTAGCATGCTGACAAAACAATGATTTCATTCCATTGCCAGAACATGCAACTTGTCAAAACAACAAGCACGCACGTAACCACATTGTTGTTTCATAGCTCAACCACATTGCTAACAAACTACCATCCTAACAAAATTTTAAAAGAACATCATCATCTATGAAGACGTGACACCAACAGGAAATCACACTGCCTTCTACCAAGAAAGGAGGAAAGGGATTTTATAATTTCATTATGAATTGCTTGTCTGACTATGAAAACATGACAATTCAATTCGTTTTCAGATGCACCGAACAAAAGGCAGAAAAATAACTCTCTGATATACCCATGCGGAGAATTGCACGCTACATGAATTGGCAACAATAAACCTACAGAGTGAACAATCAAATTTCATAGCAAGAAAAAATTCAAGAAAGACTAGCATATGCAATTATACTAGAAATCGAGAAGGTGAAAGAAGGAAATTCAGAAGCCCTTATTGAGAAGAGGCAGAAAAGGTACCAGAAGCAGGGTTGGAGAAGGAGGAGGGAGTGCGCGTGAAGACAGAGAAATCAGTGCGGCGTTTGGGAGGTGAGCTTCTCGGTTGTTGAGAATGTTTTGGCATGGGGATTGTCATTTGGGTCTTCTTCTTTTTGTTGTTGCTCACAGGTGTGGTCCTCTTCTTGGCCATTGCTGTGAAGAAACAGGAACCCTAGAGTAGAAGAGGTTGGCAACAAAATCTTGTGGCATTGACGACGTTGAAACTACGGGTGCATTAGTAGTTGCAAATTAAAATGGGGGCCACCTATTCAGCGAGTCGCTATTCCTTAATCCTAGTAAGTCCCAACCTAACAAACAACATAAATTGGAATTCTAGGACGAAAACAACTCCCTTAAACTTCCCTGCCACTGGACAGTTGCCACTACCGACTAAAAATACGGCCACAACATGCCAACATCACTATTCACTGGTGACTCCACATCTTCCATAACATCCTTCTTTCCAACACCAATGGCAATGGATACGATGATAAGTCTTGTTTAATTTTTGTATTTATAGTTTACGTAATAAAAATGTATTGAGAAAGAGACCAAGAAATAAATAAATAAATATGATACCATTTACACCATAAGATAAAAAGAAATATTTATTTTGCTCACGACTAACTAACGAATGTTTATGGATCGCGAAAAAATGATAATGTTGAGAAACTTCAAATAAATAAAATTGTTGTTGTCTATACAAATCGTGCACGTGCAATTGAAATGACAAGGAAAAGAGAGTGAGCATTCATTGTATATAAAAAATAATTCCTTGCAGAAAAAATCGTTTTAATTTTTTATTAATAATATTTAAAACAAAATTTCAATTTATTGGTTTATTCATATTTTTTATGGTCTTACAGATCAGTACCCTTAAGCTAAGAATCAATAAATAAATCTTTTTTATTGAAAATTATACTAGAATTGTATCACAAATAGTGAGAAAGTGCAAAGATAGTATTTTTAGAATACTGTTTAGTATTTTTTTATACCAGCATGTATCAATTGATACAAAGATTATTATAATTTAATTAAGGGAGTGTTAAGGTAAATGAGAAGTTTTTAATTTTTCGTAAATTTGAAATGTTTAGTATATTATTTAAAAAAAAAACTCAAATGTTCATAAAAAAAAAAAAGATTTTGAAAGTAGTTTTTTTTACTATGTTTCCCGTGAAAACATTCTCATGGAGAAAGTGATGATTCAACTTTTTTGAATTAGAGAAAACTTTAATAATATAAAAATATTATAATATTATAATATTATTTTAACTCAATGTAATTATAAATTTATAGACAATTTTTATTAAATGTGATAAATAATTATATTTTAAAAACATATTATTTTAATATCTCTTTAATATATTAAATATTATGTTTTTTATTTTTTTTATTTTTAATTCTTTAAAAAAAATTATGGTATTAATTAATAAATTGTTTGATAATATTATTACTACAATATTTAAAAAATATTTTAGTAAAAACTATAAAAAAAATTAAGTGGAGAGAATAAGAAAAATTGTTATGTTAAAGTTAAATAAAAAATATTAAAAATTATGCTAACATATTTATAATTTTAAAATTTATAAAATATATTTTTATAATAAAATTTTACATAAATTTATTTAATAAAATTATTTCTCTAAAACGATATTATTAAAAATTCACTTATTTATCTAGGAAGATTCTATTAAAATCAAACATAAAATTTTTTCATTCTCACGAAACATATACAAAAAGTCCCAAGAACATTTGTGATCAATCATATGAATTTTAGGCATTCCTAATAATCATAATTCTTAGGATTCATAATTTTCGAATATGAAAATACTACTCTTGCATCAAATGCTTTCTAATAGTCTTAAGTTAAAGTTTTTTGTATGTACTTATATTAAATATTCAGAAAAAAAAAATTGTCATTCACAATTATCCTACTTAGTTTGAGATTTTTTTTTAATTATGTTATTTGATTCAACTTAAATTAAATTAGTTAATTGATTCATTTAAGTTTAATTTTATTTAACCCAAGTTGGTTTAGTAGTAGAAGTTTAGACGTCTACACAAATAGTCAGGTTCAAGTTTTATTGATGTAATTATTATATAAAAAAAAAAGAGCGAATTGAATGAATGATTAAGATTGAGTTCATGGTAGTTTATAAGAGAAATAAATTTGAATTTCATTGCCAATGAGAGTATTTAGTTAAGAGCTGATGTCAGACATTTACTCCAAAACAGCTGCATTTGTGGGTTGTTCTACTCATGAGTTAACTAACATTAATTAACAGTAAAATTGTTATTGATTTTGTTTTTAAGTGACCAATTTGGCTCCCATGACCCTATGGGGTTTTTGAATTTATTAATTTATAGGCCACAGAAAGATAGTCACTTTGATAATTTTCTTCACTTCATAATTATGAATGTTAAGGTAAAATGTCTTTAATGAAAGTAATTAAAATAAAGTTTCTTTTTCTTTTTTCAATGACAGTTGTAAATAAAAGTTTCTATACTCGTGCAGATGTGCACTGACTACTCTAAATATACGTCTTGTCTGATTTGCTTCTTTGTCAATTGAATTGATAAACTTCAATCGATACGTATTTTTTATTTTTATTTTGCATCAGCGCCTTCCTCTCATCTTTTTGATAATTCAACATCCAGTTCATAGAGAACTGCCATTTATTGAAAAGTTGTATTATTAGTGTAACACTTTTTTACAATATTTTTATTTCTATCATATTACTTATCTGATTATCTCATTATATCTTTCTCTTTATTTTTTTTTTCCGTATCTCTTTCCTCTTCTAAAATAATGTTGTAAAAGGTAACACAATAGGGTGGATTTAACGGAGGTTTAAGAAATTTATATGATGGCTTATATTCAAATCTTATTACCCAAAAATAAGGTTGCTTAAAGGTTGAGCATTTCTCTTGGTTAATTAAAAGATATGGATACATTGAATCACCATAACGTGATTGTTATTCTTGACGTACAAGCTGGGGTATTATTGTTGTGGACTTATTGACCTGTCGTGACCAAATAGCACAGCTGCTCCCGAGTCCTACGCAATTTCAAGGACAGAACGTAATAGTGTAGTTTACACGGGAGCAGGTAAACAGGCTGCTCTTATCATCGAAAGCATATTCTTTTTTAAAATCTGAGAGTAAGTGGTGAGGGGGCATTTCTCTGTCGTGTTAAACTCTCCGGTGCAACAGTACTTGGGCTGATTGAAAGCCAAGCACGCGCTCTTGCAAGCAACGACGTGCCCTTTAGGCCCTTTGACTTGAAGCTGTTGCGGGCACGCAGCGTTGATATTCGCTGGACAACTCGAGGCATTGCACTGGCCGGTGCCGCCTTGGGGACCAATGGACACGGGCAAGTTGAACCCGTCCACGTTGCTGATATCGTACAAGTCCTTTCCGCCGTTGGCTTCCACGTGTAGCTCTGCCAGTGTCGCCGGTGGCTCTGCGCCGCTGCCGTTGCATGCTATTTGGCCGGAGCCGCAGTTTGTGGTGGCGCAGCTAAACTTGCCTGAATTGGTGGAACACCGGTTCGAGCCCAGAACCGACCCGACCACGGAGATGGGACGTCCACGAAGTCGTTTTTTCCCGGTGCTAGCTCAAAGCCTGTTTTCGGCAACTGAGGATTTTTATCATTGGTTAGGGTGCCTGGCCATACGGTGTATGAGCACTTGTTCATGAAAGTTATCCTCGCTCCATGAGTTCCTGCACGATGCAACCAACAGATTAATGGACGCGTATATTCATTTCTTATATGAGTCCATGTTTAATGTTAAAATGGATGGAAAACGTGCATATATATTCATACAAAATGAACTGCGATTTCTGTACTGCAAATAATTTCAGTTAAGGACAAAATTAAATCAATTTTATTTATTTTTATTAATGAATTCTTTATCTCATATGTGATTTTTTTAAAATTTTAACAAAATTATTTGTAATAGAGATGATTTAATGTCAAAAAATATATTTATGAATGGAGAATTTGATGATGATAATAATAATATATAATAGTAATAATAATAACAACGTAAAGCAATAATAATCATCAACTTTTACAAGGTAGAATATGACTTTTGAATCTGAAATTGAATTCTCTTTTGCTGTCCAGCCTCTCTAGCACAAAGCATAAAAAGTATATGTATGAAAGTAAAAAAAAAACGAAGAAAAGAATAGGTAAATAATGGAAAGAGAAAAAAGAATTAGAGAGAAGAGGGTAAGAGTGGAAAAATAATTACTTAATTATCATATATGCTGTACGATGTAATCTAAAACCATTTTGATTACTGTACCGACAAAATATATAAAACCACTTTGATTACAAGTATGTAGGGCATGGGTTTGGAAGATTTTATTGGAGAAAGTCCAAGATTGTTGATCATTATATATATAGTATCATACCGCAGAAGAAGAAGGCCAAAATAAGGCAGAGAGCAACTTGTGTATTCATCATGTTTAGGTTTCTTCTTTGATGAATCGTAACAATATATATGAGGTATTTATTGTTCTTGTATGGTAAGATCTCGTTCAAGTGCTCGCTGGTATATATAGCGTGATGGCTTTGAATAGTCAACATGAACATATTACAGTAATTATTTTATTCATAGATTGCATATAGTTTAATATATTATTTTATACTTTTTACTTGATTAATAAATATTTAATATTGTTAAATTTTATTTAATTTTTTAAATAAAATAGAGTTGGAATTTTCTTAGAAATATTTTGAAAAATAAATTAGATCAATAAAATTACTTATAATTTTAAAAAATATAAAAAAAACATTCAAATTTTAATAAGTGTATGAGTTGATTATAATTTTTATATAAAAAATTTAATGTTTACATGTAAAATATTTAAGCAGTTAAAAAAGAGAAAACTGTCATTTAATTTCATTTCGTCATATGATAATAATAATTTTTTATGACATGAAGAAATTATATAATTTTTAGTCTATCTTTTATAACTTTAAGAATAATTTTAATTCACAGTAATTATATTTTGATATATTTTTAAGTCTTAAATAAAGTTCTTCTAAAATTAGAGATACACTTATAACTATATACTCATGATTTTAAGACTTTTTTTTTTCAATGTACCATAGAAAAACATTTGATAGCGTTGTCGTTGAAGTTTATTTGTATCTACAATTATAAATTATAAGACTGTTTATATTTTTATGATATTGATTGACATAAATTTGTCAACTTTTGTAAAATATACCTTTAATAACATTTTGTATAAAGTAATTTTTATTACCAATCCAACTATTTAATTTAAATTATCATAAATTAGATCAATTGTATAAAATTTTATATACTTTAAAATTAATTAATACTGCATCACATCATCTTAAATATCAAATAAGTATTATTAGATTATATATGTATGGATATCTAAATGATGTAAAATTTATCTGATGCACATAATTATCAAGTTAATTATCGTATAATTTAATGATTAAATGGATAAATTTTACTTTTTTTTAAATATGATTTATTAAAGATATAATTTTAATTTTATAGAATTTGACATTTAATATCAATTAATCTTATATCATTTTTGTATAAAAAATTGTGCTTCTTCTATTACACCAATAATATATATATATATATATATATATATATATATAAAAGAAAAACTAACTCTGTATAAATAATTCTTGGAAGAGGAAAAATTGGTACTGGTTAGGACCCATCATTTCCTCTTAAGTGTCCCTGTATTGACAAGTGCCTTTCGTCGGCTGAAAACAAGAGAGAAATGTTGGAAAACGAAAACACGATTTTAGAAAAAAAAAATCATCCATTTAAAACAAAACAAAACAAAAGAACATAATTATCTATATATCAAATAATACTTTTATCGATCTGTTAACAAGTAGATTTACAAGTAAAAAATTGTATTAAGAGCTAACAATTAACACAACTGTACAAGAAATTGTACGTGTACTTCTTGATGATAATGGAATCCGCCATCAACCAAATTGAAGAATGACTTTAAAATGATATTTTGTATATGATTGAGGGCAAAGGAAAGACTTTGCTACACTACTTTACAAACATTACAAACACGTTAAATATTCGAGGCATTCTAAATGGCTATATACAAGGTTAAAAAATGTTTCGAAGTGTTGTTAGGAGCAATTGTCTATTTTGAGGTATATTTTAAAAATGTAGTTAGTTTTTTGGAATGCTTTGATAAACAATACTTTTCAATACATGAGACTCTGGCTCACTAAAAATTTGCTCTCCTCAAAAATAGAATGAAATCTGTGAGAGTAAGAGAGATTTTTATGGAATAACAAAAATGTCTGTATTTTACTATATTATAATTACATTTTTTTCTATTAATGCGACCAAATAAGGAGAATTTTTATAAAAAATTATATTTTTTAATTTAAATAATCTAAAAATCTAGTCATTTTTTTTTCTTTCTTCTTAGTTTTTCCCACCGTATTTCTTTGTTCCCAACAGCTATTCACACATGAAGTGATAGACAACGTACGAGGTGGTTCAGCGTTGGCCTTAATTGTACGTGTTAGTCATGCAGCTATATTTTCATGATCATGAGAAATCTTCATAAGCTATTAAGTTATCATTCTTCGCACATAACTAATAAAAGATGTAAAGAGTAACAGCTGGCCATATGAGTGATTAATTTTCTAATTAAAACCTTTTTCTTCCTAAGTGATTTTCTAATTAACTTGAATACACCGACATCATTCTAAATCTGAAATTGGAAATTTAACTAGTCATCCTTTGATGTGTACGTTGCTATAATAATACTCTGATATCTGTTGTTTTTACACTTCTGTTTTCGTTATCAAACACAGGTATCTTCCAGACAAAGGCAACGATTTGTATGATTATGGAAGGTTGAGGATCCCCAAATTACACGGCTCTACGTGCCCTTGCCAGTTGCCTAACGAGAAATATTTTTCCTTTTATTTATCTTAACCATATATATCCTCTACTGGACAAAACTCTCAATTATATGTTCTAAACCTAAACTAAAACAATACTAATTAATTTACGTGCTTGTTAGTGAATAAATATTTTTATGCTCGTCCTCCATGTTTTATATATATATATATATATATATATATATTCCACATTTACCCATTAAACAGATATATTGACCAAGGGCCTTTAGCTTTGCAGTTATATTATTCAAATTTATAAATATGAAATGTAATGACAGTTTATACTTAAAATTTTCACTTATTGCATGTGTTGTTACATCATTACTCTCCTTTTATGAATATTATATGAATAAAACTGAATTCGGATATTTTAAATTAATTTTAAATTTAAGTATTATGAATAAAAAATATAATTAAAAAAATAAATTTTACTAAAATTGGCCAACAAAATTTTCTGACATAATTGTCGATAAAATAAATAGATATTTTGTATATATGACATAGTAAAATAATAATAAATTATATTCAACATTTTATTGTAGCTTTTACTTATATTATTGGAATAAATAAAATCGAAATATAGTATTAATTAAACATACAGAAGTTTAATTAAATTAAATTAAATTTCAAACAATTTTCGATTAAAACCTACAGGATTAAGAATAAAAATTAACAGAACTAATAAATAGAAGAATATGCTTCAAGGTCATTTACTAGTAAATAAAAAATTAAAGTATTATAATTGTCTATTAATATAATTTTTGCTTGACAAAAGTAAACTGCATTTTTTTTTTTGCTGAATACAATAATAAACTGGTAGTATTAATAATGTGGGTCGACACTAATCACATAACACTATATATCAATAGGAATTGTTTATTATTATAATATAATAATATAAGGGTGTGGGAAAGCCGATGGGAATAAAGAAAGTTAATTTCTATCACATTTATAATATTTATTTTTATTTTCTATTTCAATTATTTTAAATTTTAAAATATAAAATATAATCAAATACTTTTTTTTAATATATATAAAATTCTAAGTTCTAATCTTGTCGTTACTTAACCAACAAATATTTTTTAAAATATATTTAAAAGTAAGATTTTAATTAAAATATTTTTAGAATGTAATTTTTAAAAATATAATATAATACCATAATAAAACAAGCATCCCAAAGTCGACCCAACAAAATATTTTACATGATGCTGATTGGAATTTTCTTGAAATAAAAACTTGTCTAGTAGTGCGTCACACTTAACTGAAAATTCATATGGACAATATCATAGATATCATGATATTGTTGTTCAATTAAAATCAATATTTTATCTCAAATTAATATCAAAATAAAGTATTAAATTTTTTTAGAATTGAATTTTTGATTAATGTACATATGCACAAGATGTACAAAAAGTAACGACATGTCTGAAGACTCTCTTTTAATGTAATTTTTCTGCGTTGTTAATAAAGCTATTGTGTAATTTTTGTACTATTTTCTATGAAAATAAAACTATATATTAGTTGCAAACGCAACTTCAAACACACACTAGGATACAACAAAAATAACTCAAATAAACTTTTAATAGTCATGACATAAGTACCCACGACACATGAGAGTACCTCCCACATGCTAAGAATTTTTTTTTATAAGCCCACATGATAGAAATGCTAATCTAATGACTAAATGCAATGAAATATATGCATCTAAAAGAACTACCTATGTAGCATGAAATTGAAATGTAAATCAGATGGCAGTGCATGTACATGACATGTCCCTTACAAGTTGAGGTGGGTTATGGAGGCCGAATAAATTATCTATAAAATGTGGTGCCTACACAAAGAATTTCATACAGTCCATCAACAATACTTTTTCTATGTATACTAAAGATATTCATAACCAAGAAGTAAAGATGTATGATTATTGAAAAGGTTTAAGTACTATTCGTGTGTGTTTTAATTATATAATACTATAGTTGGTGTTTTTATTCTAAAATTAAATATTTATAATAATTAAAATATAAATTATTGTGCACTTATTCACACATGACATGGTTATTTATACCCATAAATTTTTAGAATTGAAACATTCTTTTCTATAAGACAGGACTTTTTTATCTTTCTTCATCCACTAGTAAGATATATTTTTATTATTTTTGTCTTTTTTTTAATAAGGAAGAGTTGTATTATATTTAACTTTTTATTACATAATATATTTATAATAATAAATAATAAGTTTATTTTATTTTATTTTTATTTTTTATATATTTTATATTATATTATTTTAACTAATATATTATTTAAATTTATTTTATTATTTCAGCATTATACTTCAAGATAAATATTTTGATAAATTATATGTTTTTTTAAATATTTTTATATTAATTTTTATTTTAACCATTACAATAATTACTTTGTATTTGTTATCCTAAAAATAGTGAGGGGAGGGAAAGATAGAAAATAGGCAACGATTATTGGTAATTTATTATATATACATTAATCGATTACAAATATATATAGTTGATTATTTATATATTTTTAATTTTTATATTATGTAATTATTTTTTTATAAATATATTTTTATATTTAATAAATATTTTATATGTATGTTTTATTAAATTAATTATATACTTAAATTTTTAATATTTTATTTTTAAAAAATATTATATATATATGTATATGTTTTATTTTTAAATTAAAATTTGATTACGTTAAAAATAATTTTTTTAAAAGAAATATGTATTTTTATACGTAGGATAATATTAAATAACTAATTATAGGATTAAAATTTATTATATTATGTTAAACAATATTATATATATGTTTTAGTTTTTAAATAGAAATTTTAAAAACAATATTTTATTTAAAAAATTATATATATATATATATATATATATATACATTTATACATATAAATATAAAATTATAAATTGATAATTTTTATATTTTATTTTATCTTTTAAAATAATTTTACAATTTTACAACTTTATTTTTCTACTATTTCATCTTTTCCAAACAATTTAAATTTCACTCTATCTTTTTTATCTATTTCTCCCCACTTTATTTCTTTTCACTCGACTCCTCTCCCCTCTACCAAACAGAGCATTACACTATTTACTCTATTATTTTTAACATTATACTTCAACATTTTTTTGTATAAATTCTTCAAGATATTTTAATTACTATGCTAATTAACATAAAAAAATATTAAAAAATATATAAACATATAATTTAAATATGTCTATCTCTGTCATTTGATATTATCTTCTAATTTAACTACAATTTTACTAAATATGTATAGTTTAATAAGTTAGCTTAATAACTTTTCCAACTTTTAGTTAGATTTTCAACTTTTAACCAATGTTTTTAACTCTCAACTATCCTTTTATTTAACTTTGTCAAATATAACCTCATTCGGATTAAAAAAAACTAATAAAAAAATTAACCTAATCAAGTAAGAATTGACTAAAATCAATCAAAATTATTTAATAAAGAGAATACGAAATTGGTTTGAACAATTCATGTTGTGTGACAATTTTTTTTTCAATTCTTTAATATAATATAATTTTAAAAGAAGTAAAGATCAACGTATAAAATGGTTATCATTTAACTATTTATTTTGAAAAAAAAAATATCTTATAAAAATGTAATACGCTTATTTTAAATAGGTTTCCTTCTAATAACAATTTTATTGGGTTAATTTTTATAATTATATATACTTTCATCATTTAACTTACTTGTTTAATTTTAAAATATTGTTTATACTAAATTATTCTAGAATTCGTTAAGTTATTTGTTTCAAAGAATTTAATTTTTTTCATAACATGGTAAATGGAAAAACATATATATTCAATAAAGTAATTCGTTTATTATTTTTTATTTTATATTGAAGCCTATTTGTTATTTTGTATATATAAAAGATGATTTATTTAAAAAATAAAAATTTTAAAATTAAAAAACTACTATAATATTATTATTTTTATACAAGATCGATTATATGTACTTTTGATAATAAACAATTCAATACAAGTCTATTAAATAACTATAAATGATAGATTTTAAATATTTAACACAAATTATATATTCAAAATTTTGAATTTATACGATCGCACACAATGATCATACTATATTTTTGTTTAACTCTAATAAATTATGTCTTTTGTTAAATAATAATAATAACAATAATTAATAATAATAATAATATATAACTTGTCAATTTGTCAAGG
Source organism: Mucuna pruriens (assembly GCA_025330945.1). Taxonomy (NCBI): domain Eukaryota; kingdom Viridiplantae; phylum Streptophyta; class Magnoliopsida; order Fabales; family Fabaceae; genus Mucuna; species Mucuna pruriens. The sequence goes on from JAENHJ010000528.1 coordinate 6,979,771, forward strand.
CTAGTTTGAAAATTAACAGCCGTAATTTTTTATATTATACATTTATAATATTTTTTTATAAAATTTAATCTTGATTCAAACATAATAATGGAAAGAATAAATATGAGTGTGTATTAAAATAAATATATGCCCAAAAATACAGATAACAAGTTTTTAATTAAAAAAAATTAAAGGTAAAAAGGTGGTGTCCTAGTCTAAAATATTTCACCTAAAGAAAACTGGGTATTAAACTTCTATGGTCAGATTAACTCATTTGATTGTTTGCTAAACCCAAATTTCTTATAGGGATATAATAAATACCATCCATAATAAAGATTGTGCTTTCATTTTTATTTATTATTTGGTTTCAATTCAATATTCGGGCAGTTAATAAAATGTTTTTGTTAGAATAACAAATATTTCATCTCAATAAATTAGTCTATTGGTTTACGTATTAAATTAACAAAATTGAGGCTTAAACTAAATAAAATAAGATAAAAAATATATTTAGTCCTTTTTTTTTTTTGTAGCAGCCTATAGTGTTGACCTTTAGCTTTCTAAGATATGTTTTCTAGTTAGTTCAGATCCAACCTCGACCCTGTTAACTCTCACTTTATCATCAACCTCATGCAAACATATCCATCATCAAATTCTAACTACTAGCATCACTATATAATCATCCTTGCACACACACCCATCATGGAACCTTAACTACCAATACCATTGAAACTATCACATTTCTTATGTAATAAAAAACTTTTTTGTAGTCACGGTCAACCTACACATCCAGCTAGTATTATGGTTCTCGAAACATATCATTTTTTTCTTAAAACAAAATGTCCAATTTTTATTTTAGCTAATATTTTTTTATAACTTAACAAAAGAACTTAAATTTTATAAATAACAAGGAGATAGATAAAATTATATTTAAATAAGTTACATTAATTCTTACATTATTTAATAATTTTTATTGAATAAATTTATCTAAAAATTTATCGTTAAATTAAAATTTCTTATCATATATATCATATTCATGAATTTTTTTATTAATCTAAAATTGTTTAATACTTTATTAATATATACATTAAAATTCATATAATATACTTTTAATATGTAAAGAAAATTCAAAAACTCAAACATAACTATAATCCTGCCACCTTGAATTGATAAAAGAATCTAGCCTTTCATGACAATCGTCACAGAAAAACGTAGCAAAATACAAAGTAAAAACGAACATGAGAAGAGAAGAAACCCCAGAAACCTCCTCCAACCAAGTGTGAAAGGTCCCAAAAGTGTTTAATCAAATTCTAACTAACCAAAACTAATTGCTACCTTTGAATTCTAAATAAGGTGCTCAAATGTCTACCAATAAAAGTCGAAAGTTGGGTGGAAATATACAAATGAAGGCCTAACAAAGTAGATGGAAAAGCCATAATTTTACACAAACTTTTTATAATGAAGGGGATTGAACTGAGTTGAGTCTAAAAGATAAAAATTATAGATGATTGTCTTAGATTTCCAAAGTCATCAAAATTGTTCAATTTGAAAGTCTGTAACTTCGTATGTGTCATGTACAAGACAAAAACATAAGAATTAAATTCAAAAATAAGTAAAAATTAATAACTAAGTCCAATTAAATTCAATAACTCAAAATTCATCAATATTAAATATAAAATATTTCAAAAAAAAAAATCCAAAACATTGAACTATTAAGCATGTCTAATAAAAAAAGCCACCGCCGTCTTTCAAGAACTAGAGTTTTTAATTAATCATATGCTGCTTTTTTTTATATAAATATTTACTAATAATAAAATAGATTCTACTATTAATACGTTGTAGTAACGGTATATCAATATTTTATATTAATAGAATTATTTATTAGTATAATGTGTTTTATTATTAATATAGATATATAATATGCATGTATATTAATAATTTATTTTATTAGCAAATATTAATATAATATCCATATTAATTTTTATTTTTATTAAATATAATATATACTAAAAAAAAGTTTATGAACAGCTCCTAGTAAATAGATTTTTTTTATATGAATTTAATATTTTCTTTTTAGAAGTAACAGTAATGATTTAATAGTAATTGAGAAAAGAGGGTCAGAGATATATTATTATTTAATACTTTTTTAACCCATTCCCTCTCATTAAATATAAGCTTTGTTAATTTGAAAACAAGAACTATTAAGTAGAGAATGAAGCTCATGTGTAATAAAAAAAGTATCTAATTTCACCCAATAAAAATATACAGAAGAAAAATTAAAATATGTATAACTAATATTTATTTAAAGAGGAGGCAAAGAGACTCCAAAACTAGCATCAGCCCACAAAGCCCAACAAAGGATTAGTTCGCACCTGTAAACAAAATCTGGTAAGATTTGTTAAATGGAAGTGCACTTTTGTCGCCTTCAACTGACCTAGCAACAATTTTGAGAGAACAAGAATGTATGGAGTAACATTTGTCGGAAAGAGAGGGAGTGATTCAACTGCAAGATTATAGGAGACATAATCTCAGTGATTGAGTAGCGACAATAAGAGAAATATTCGTGAAAATAATTTGTGATAAAAAAATAACTTAAGTATTTCAGAATGAAATGGAAGAGATGGTTTTATTAAACATATTCTATCAAAAGCCAAGATTACCAGAGACAATAACAAGTACTAGAACTAAGGTATTCTAAGAATTACAATACAATATTAATAGACCACTCTGTTATAATTTTTCTATAGAAAGAATCAATGCCCGAGAAGAAAGCGTGGCAAAGATCCACAAAATAGCATCCTTAAGCATCAACATCTTAAACTAACGACACAGTAAAAACCTTATATATAGAAGCTCACCGGCACAGTGGGAGTAAATATAGAAAAACACCAAAGATCGTATCAGGAGAGAACTTTAATAAAATTTGAAGCTATCATGGCGTTCCCTTTAGGAGCTATCGTGACCTCGTCATTGCTCTTTCTTGTTGCATTTCTACTTCCTAATGTCCATGCAAAGACTAGCTACTCGTGGAAGCATGCAGCTAATAACATGCCTCAAAGACGTGACAAGAAAGAGGACCTCGATCGTCGTCACCCTCCTTTTAGGCCTGGCCCATGGAAGAAAGCTCATGCTACTTTCTACGAGGGAGGCTCCGGCACATTTGGTATGAACAATTCTTGATGATTAAGACAGAATTTGTTATTTTATTTTCATCTTATCGATATATAATAATATCTATTAAATATAATTGAATGCCTTATGATGAAGAAGAATAAGTAATAAGTTGATTGCAGGAGGAGCTTGTGGGTACGAGGACGTGGTTAAAGATGGTTATGGGCTTGACACGGCAGCATTGAGCACAGTATTGTTCAACCGTGGTCAGACATGTGGGGCATGTTACGAGATGAAATGTATAAACTCTCCTCAATGGTGTAAACCAGGTAAACCCTCCATTATTGTCACGGCAACCAACCTTTGTCCCCCCAATTTCGCTCTCCCAGGTGACAACGGAGGATGGTGCAATCCACCGCGCGCGCACTTTGATTTAGCCAAACCTGCGTATCTCAAAATTGCAGAATACAAGGCTGGCATCGTGCCTGTCCAATATCGCAGGTTAGATACATTTATATATACTCCAATGTTCATATCAAACTTAGTTATTTGCATTCTACAAATTAAAAATCAATTTTGGTTGGAAAACATGCAGGATACCGTGCAAGAGGCAAGGAGGTATTCGGTTCACTATCACTGGGAATCCTTACTTCAATCTAGTAAAAGTGTGGAATGTTGGAGGAGCTGGGGATGTCACAGGAATAAAGGTCAAGGGTGATAAAAAGCTCATCAATTGGACAGATTTGAAGCGAAATTGGGGTCAGAAATGGGAGACAAATGCCATGTTAGTGGGAGAGACATTGACGTTCAGGGTGAGAGCCAGTGATGGGAGGTCCTCTACCTCACACAGTATTGTCCCCAAAAATTGGCACTTTGGTCAGACCTTTGAAGGCAGAAACTTCAAATAGAAGCTTCCCCTCCTACTGGTTGCTCTCTCCACATTACGCTTTCTTTGGTCAAATTCATGCATTTCATCTTTTTCTTTTTTACATGTACGATGCATGAATAGTTTTTTTTTTTTTTTAATTTAATTAGATCAATCTAGGAGGAGAACAGATTGAAGTTTATTCTTTTCTTCTATCTTGTTTTTTACTTCTTTTTTTCTTCTCAATTTAGCGTTTAAAAGAATTAATGAGAAAGTTATTTTATAATTTTTCATTAGTTTATTGTAAAATAACTTATCAAAAAGCTTATTATAAATAAGTTTTTTAATTTATTCTAACATATTTCATGAGATACAAAATTGCAACCAGACACGCACTTAATACATTTTTATCTAAATACACCTTTAATTATATATCATAATATTGGATATCATAATATTAGCTATCATTAATAACTGTACATAAACCTTCAGTGTGTCCTTCAACATCATATATTCATATCATTCAGAAACTGTTACCGGCTGATTAGGTTCAGCTGTTACCGGCTTCGTCACATGCAAACAAAAGCCTCTAACGAGATAAAATATTAATGAAGGTGAATACATAAATTTAAATGTATTTTATTTTATTTATTTTTATCTTTATTTAATTATTTATTTAAATTTATTTAATTTCCTAATTTCATGTTTATTTAATTTAATTAATATATTAAAGTCTATTTAATTTAGAAAATATTTTTTAATTTTTATTCTTTAGTCAAATATAGTCAACATTTTTATACTTTTATATTAATGAACTGGTTATTTCTAAAAATTTATATATTTGTTAAGTTATAAAAGACTAAATTCATACATTTTATAAAATTTGAAGATCAAATTTATTAATATAAAAATATATCATTTGATTATAAGAACTAAAATTTTTTTTTCTTTTAATATATTTATGTTTATTTCGTTTATTTAAGTCTATTTAATTTTTATTTATATTAAAACTATCTTATGTTTAATTAACTTTAAAAAAGAACAAATTACTAATTTATTCCTAAAATTATAATAATTTATTAAAATTATCTCTAAAATTAATAAAATAATATTATTATTCAATTTAATCTTTAAAATTATAATTGATAATCAAATTATTATTTAAAATAAATAAAATATCAAAATAATAAAAAAAATTATAATTATTTATCAATTTAATCTTTAAAATTAAAATGATCAAATTAGTTCATAAATTAAAAATAATTAATTTTACGATCTTTTCTTATATAAAATTCATAAAATTATATAAACTTTAATATCAAAATATATAAAAAAATTACGGACAAATATAAGTAAGATAAAAAATATAATTAATTATTTTTAATTATAAAAATTAATATTATTACAATTTAAAAAACTAAATATTTTAATATTTTATTTATTTTAATCCATTACAATTCTAGAGATTAAAATAATTTTAAGAGATTATTTTTTATTTTATTAATTTTAAGAACCAATTTATTAGACCACTTTAATTTTAAGAACTAAATTAATTATTTACTCTTAAATTATGTGATTATTTCAAAATAACCCTTTTGATAATTTATTTGCAATTTTACACCAATATACTACAAGACACCAATTGATTTGTAATTTATCAATAATAATTTCCTTCCTTTTTGCCACGCTAGTATATTCTTTATCAAATTAATTCATCAAGGGAAAAAGAAAAAGAAAGATTATGTAACTTAAAAACAACGAGCATGCGCTTAAATTACATGGGGAAAATTTTACTAACCAATACAGGGGTAAATAAATTATAATGTATTAATATAGCCAAAATTTCTAATGATATTACAACTTAAAAATATAATGACCTTTCTTAGCCACCCACATCAGTAATCATTAATAGTATACAAAACCTTGCTCTTCAAATAAAGATGCCATCTTGACATCACCGCAGATTAAAACAGCAATCATATGTAAAAGGAATCGTGTTGACAAGATCATATGCCTTTTCTGGTGATCCAATCTACTATCGTTTTCTTTTAGTCGAAAAGGTGATAGATATTATGACAACTTTGCTCTGAATCTGCAGTGCCTTCATCCATAACATATATTCCAGTCGAGGCCAATTTCTCCGCCGTGATTGAAATACCCATGTCATTAACATAATCATGTCCAAATATACACGATACTTTATGTCGTCTTCTTCTTCTTCCGCTTCACTTCTCCAGTATCGGACCTTTCTTCTAAACGTTTGGATTGTCGAGCACGTATCTCTTGCAATTTTGATCTTGCATCATGAAAAAGAGCATCTGATCTTGAAGCCATCATTTGCTGAAAGATCATTTCATAATTGAATCAGCTTGTCTATCAATGGTGAATAACAGTTCAGCAGAATCTGATATACAAACCTGAATATGATCCATGGCTGCAAGGTTAAAGCCAAAGATATCTTTCCATCCCTGGTACAAGATTCAGAGAACAAGTTGTCAATGATATAGTCAAGTTCATTACTTATTTATAATGAAAATAATGGAATGACAACATGCTGTCTGAAACTCTCAATGTTAGATGCCTGGGTTAGGTATGACAACACGTTGTCTGAAACTCTCAATGTTAGATGCCTAGGTTAGGTATGACAACATGCTGTCTGAAACTCTCAATGTTAGAAGCCTATTATGCATCAGATGTCTACATTCATTAGCATTGCACGCATCTCAAACATGAGAATAAGAGATAATTAAGAATTATCAAAATTTATATGTACTTTTTTGTCAGGTTTGGCTTGTGTTTCATCATCCTTTGAAAAGATTTATTTGTTTCAATTTTATTCTATATTTTCTTAAAGAAATTCTTAGGAAGAGTTTATATTTTTATGTGCATACCCCATCTTATAATTTTCAAACCAAACTTTCCCAAGAAGAATCTACCACAGAAATATATATAAATATCCAATAAAATTATGTGCAACCGCAGCCAAACAAAACATCCATACATTCCAAAAAGTGTCATCAATTTCTCCAGAGACCCACACTCACAAACATGTTGTACCTAAATAATTTATTAATTAATCCAAGGCATCAGGGATTTTAAGATAATTATATTAAACACCCATTTTAAGTCAAAAACCTTCTTTCTGGCAGCAAAGTTTTGATGTACCAAATATGACAGCTTCAATTTTATTTAGAAAAACATAAAAAGCCTAGCATATTTACCTTGACCCTTTCATAAAAAATGTCACTGAAAACAGTCAAGATGGGTCTGGCAGCTGGCGTGGTAAGAAGCTGGTTGTAATGTGTCTGCAACAGCAGAGTACCTATTCTGCAAACAAGCTCAACCTGCAATTACCAGGAAAACATAAATACTCACATCTTGCCAAAAAAATCTGACTTATAAATTTCTATACATCTGTTACTGATAAGCTAATCATCATCATTATTGTTATGTCAGATAACATTATTCGTCACAAATATATCCTACTTAGTATTTAGGATAGGAAGAACATGTAAATACAGGTGGGATAAAGGGATGATAATAAGGAAAAGGATTACAAAGAGAATGAGAATAAGATTTCTGCTGACCAAAAAAAAAAAGGATATACATAATTATATATACAACAATATATTAAAGAAAGATGAAATTTCTACAAGGCACAAGGCACAAGGCAGACAGAGTAACCTTATCCGAATATGAAGTCCAGTCTTTCAAGTACAACAGAAGCTTCAAAGCATCTGAAAATGGTAAAGCCTGCATAAAGGAATGGTACAAGTCAGACTTGATGTTTACAATTTTTGGGTTACAGCATAAAAATAAAGACACTACGTACACCTCCGGCCATTCCACTAACACCAGATGCACTGATGCTCTTCTGTAAACCATATAATAGTTTAATAAATTATATCTCGCAATATATTTTATAAACAAAATATTATTTTGATAGAAATCCTAACTTAGAATATCACAGTGAGTTTTGTAATCAATGTTAAATAGTGAGTTTGTGTTGAACACTTTAACTTTCACAAAAATGGTAAATAAAAAACATTATAACCTCATGTTAAATGGTGATTTTTTGGCCTCCTGTGAATTTATATCAATTTAATTTTTCTTAAAAAAAATAAAGAAGACATGAACCTTGTTTTGAACTTATAAAATCATGCAAACTACCCTAAGCCATGAACTGAAACATATAACTAGTCACAATTTTGATAATATTGTGAATATAATTTTGATCAGAGGAACAGAAAATATATTAGGGATTCATTTGAAAGAGCTTATTTACTGTTTATTTGAACTTATCTTATGACATAAGTACTTGTGTAAATGTTTGAGAGGGCTTATGAAAATAACTTATTATGATATGTCCATAAGTTGTTTTAGGCTTATTTCAATAAGTTCTCCGGGACAGCTCATAAAAATAGCTTACAGCTTATATAAAAACAATTTAACCTTATTTACTCTTCGATTATAGAAACAAAGTATACACAAGTGCTTACATAATAAGTACTTATTCAATAAGTCCTTAATAAAAGCCACTTGCCTCTCAACATGCTTATAAGCCAGATATGAGATGCAGAAATATTATTATGCACTGGGGAAAAATTATATTAAATCAAATAGAATTAATGAGGAAATTTAATCAAGTCTAATTACCATTGACAAGGTCAAAATTTAATTAACTTTAATCATAATGGTTGTATATAAATAAAGATAAAAGGAACTAAGAAGTAAGAACTAGTAGAGATGATAAATGAGAGATAAAAAAAACTAAAAAGGAACAAGTCTGACATAATCATTAGGTTAGGGCTCATTCAGAGCAATGACTTAGAAATGAGATTAACTTAATAACAACAATGAAAAATGGACTGTGCTCAAATACAGTAGTCTGAAGTGCCTTATATTTAAGCATAAGAACAACATGAAATAAAAATGCAAGTCCCGTACATACCAATAATGTTTGCTCCAAATCATTGGAGTGAACATTTGAAAATGCACTTAGAACATAGTCAGAAGGTGAAAGCCCATTCATAAGCGGATTTGCTTGAAAAGCAGCAATGTTTCTGTTATTTTTCTCCTCCTGAAATGCATTGCAACAACACTAGGCATTATTAAACAAAAGATACAAGACAATCTTCCTTGGCACTTTCTGTTACCTGTCACACTCAAGATGCATTGAAGATATTTTCTGTAATCATCAATACTAAATAAATTTATTGCAATTTTAGTTTTTTATAGAACCCACGGGTGTAATACTGTAATTTGATTCATGTAACTGACCATACCTAGTGGAATAAGGCTTTATTGGAGTTGTTGTATGCATATTTCCAAGGCTAAAGTTGTTTATTTGTATGTATAATTTGATAATTACTTATGGAAGTCAAGAGATGAGATTTTTGTCTCGATAGCAGTACTTGACAAGGATTAACACAAATAACTTGTTGCAATTTCACAGTCTTCACATTGCTTAACGGAACAATTTGTTTGGGGTTCATGGATAACAGTGGGTGCATTCTATTCTGGAACAGTTTCTGATGGTTAAGTCATTAAAGTTCAACCGATGTTTAAATTGCTATCCATGTTTTGCAAAATGAAGAATCACTGCAGCCTCTTAAGTCATTAGTTATCTATTATACAGGCATTGCAACAGGAGTAGCATGTACACTATACAGGCTTCTCCCATACTAGTTTAAAAATACGTGTGTTTATGCAAGGGTATTAATCTATTATATACACACATATATATATAACACTATGCAAGCATGTTTTCAAGATTCACTTTTGAGATAAAGCATCAGTTAAGATCACGATAGTTATCTAAGAGGGAGCACATGTAAACCTGATGTTCTGCAATACGCTTTTTTTCATCTTCTGCAATGTCTAATCTCTCAATAATTAAGTCAGTTGCAGTAAGGGTTTCCTGGGTTTGTTTCCCAGCTAAAGCCACAGCTCCCTCCTCTGGTATTTCTTCCTTCGATGCATACTTGTTTTCAAATGCATTGTCAAGATCACCCTCAAACATTTCCTCCAACCTTTTCTCCTTTTCTTCCTGCAATTGAAATGGTCTATCTTATTCCAGTGAAGTAACTTTAATCTACGAAGAACAACATCCTATCAAAAAGTATTCCAGTTATAAATTTGTAATTAGAGGCATTGTCCCTTTGTCCTTCATCTAACAAGTGTAGCCCATCTCATACAAGTTGTGTATACCTCAATGAAAAACTGCTCTTCAGTGCGATCCCAACGGCGGATAGAACGGTCATGAGATCCAGTGACAATAAAATCACCACGATTACTGACTGCAAGACACCAAATATCAGCATGATGTCCTTCGAGAGTCAACAGCAGCTCAAATTTATCAGCATCCCAATACTTTACTAGGCGATCTTTTCCAACACTGAACACATAATGTGTCTTGGGAACAAATTGCACTGCCATAACACTGCCACATAAATTGCATTAGATACTTCAAATACAGATTCATCCTGCTCCCCAATGAAGAAAAAAATAAAGACAGACAAATAATTATCATAACAAACAGATTATGTAGCACCTGTCAGCATGCGCAAAAATGGATTTATGACAGTCACCAAAGTCCAGACCCCAGATCTTTAAATTTTTATCTGCAGAGCCAGTCACAATTAAATCTCCATCTGATGAGATGTCCATACACAGAACAGGCAGCTTATGGCCATATAACGAAAGGAAGAATTTGAATGTGTCTACAAAGTGAACCTGAAAAACGAATGAAATTAATTTGAAAAAAAAAAAAAAAAACTTGATATGGTAAAATAGGGCTAATGTATAAATATAAGGGTCACCACAAGCTCATAGCACAAACAGTACTCAACATTCAATAAGGCACACATAGATGTCCAACACACCTAGAATTTGGCATTTCCTATAAAAAGCAGCATAAGGAGAATTGTAATTAATCAAGCTATTAATTTACCCTGTATCACTTACTATAGTCCCAAAATAGCATTCAAACTAAGGGTGCATTTGGATGAACAGCTTAATTATGTGCTTATTCAATAAGCTCTTATCACAAGAGGGCTTATACCATAAATTTGACTGTGAAACTTATTGGAATAGGCCAAAAACCTTATTTTGATATGCTACACCAAGAAGCTTATTGAAATAAGTTAAAAAAAGCTTACATGAGTCATAAGTATTTTCATAAGCACAAATGAGCTTTCCATAAGCTCTTCCAACCAAATGCTCCGAAGCCACTAGAAATCCAAACCCAGTTTATTTCTACCCTAGTTTTGCCCTAGAACTAGAAAACCAGATCTTGACATAATTAATTCAAACCTTTCTGCTGTCCTATATCATGAAGACAAGCAAATCCAAAAGATTGGAGACCTGAGAATGTATGATTAAATTATAGAAAGATGTTTAGTTGCATTGTCTTGTATATCAAATGATCAAATCCTATGAAGTACGAAAACCTTTCAGGTCCAAAGTGACACAATGTCAAACACATTTCTGATACCAATGCCTGCCCAAGACTTGTCTGACATGTGCCAAATACTCATTAGGTGTCCAATAAAAAAATTGTTGACTCACTTGAGATGACACCTCAATAAAGTTAGACACTTGAGCCGACACCCCCCATGGATGGACACAGGCAAATATTTAAAAAGAAAATACATATTAACTTTTAGAAAAGTCAGCTTAGAATACAATCTAAAATATTCTTTTCTGAGGCTAATTATAATGGGAAAAAGGTGAATATACAAGAATATTGACATGATTATCAACTTATATTTTTGTTATGTTGCTCCTATTTCATTTCTTGAGTCTCTCTCTCTATATATAGTGTGTGTTCAGCATTTCAATGTCTGTGCTACTATATAGAAATAATGCTAAAGTTCCCAAATCGCCAAGATATGGTAAAAAATTTATGCTCTGTGAATATGCATTTTGAGGTGCACGGATGAAATGAAAATGACAATAAACAAAATGAAACTCGCAAGTTAAGGTTTGTTTTTGGAAACCAAAGATTATGAACCAGAACAGACAAGATTAAAGCATCTAACCTTCACAGTACTATCCAAGAGAGCAACAGCAATATATTTAGCATCAGGGCTAATTGCAACCACAAGAGCATCATCATTCATTTTCATTGTACTGACATTTGATACAATGAGTTGCTTGGTAGCCTGAAACAGAAGTTACAGAACAAATAAAGTTACTAAATGAACAAATTGATATAATCATTTCTCTGAGATGATTTGACATGCATTAAATTGAAACTACTTAGAGGACATAAATAAAGCAGAAAAGAGTCGCAAAGGGGGGTGGGGGAGCACATGCACGTAAATTTAGAAAAACAAAAAAGTATCAGAGGAAAAGGAAGAGGGTTGTCATTATAAACATTAAAAAAAATGTTCTGTCACCTTTCTTGTGTACCAACCCCAAAAAATAAATTTATTAGAGTGGAAATAGGTTAAGTGCATCTGCATAGAAGGTAGGAGAGAAAATTTGATTTAATTTCTCTATTAATTTTTATAATGTTAATTCAAGCTAATTTAGTGATAAATGTAGTATGAGAGCGAAGATATGGAATATTCTTAGCTTAAATTTCTTATATATGTAGTGATTTAATGGGTTCGTCGCTACTGTTATTAGTATTCAGTAGCTTCTACCTATATATATGTACATGCAAACAGTTTTGTGTTTACTGTTTATATATTGATTTAATGGGTTCATCAACACTGTTATTACTATCCAGTAGCTTCTACCTATATATATGTACATGCAAACATTTTTGTGTTTACTGTTCATATATTGATTCTAAATTAAATATAAACCAGAAGGACTAATACAGATATGCTTCTCAATGAAATATTGAATTATTATAAACAAAAAGACTTCTACATTTTTACCTTTGTTTTATGTGCAGTATAAAACAAAAAAAAATGTTAAATTTAAGTATTTTCTAAAAACAAACAACTTCCTTTTTTAAAAAAAGTGAACGATATGAAGGACATACTTGACCGGGTTTTTGCTTAATTTGGTACTCCCAAAATTTTACATCATGATCTGCACTTCCTGTGACAAAACCATTTTTATGTGGTAAAGCAGCAATTGAGCGAACAGAACCACCGTGAGCTTCCATTACTTCAAGACAAGTGCCACTTCCAATGTCAATAATTTCTATGGTTCCATCTTTAGTTCCAACAAGTCCATATTTGTTAGTGGGAAGAATTAAACTGCATAATCCATACCCAGAATCAATGGTCCTTAGGCAGGAGCCAGTACTTGGGTTCCAAATCTTTACTGTATTGTGACTGGTTGACATCAGAAAAGTGTTGTCTGAACTAAGCGTGACACTTCTAACATCAGAACGGTGCCCTTGAAGATCAATAGCAAGTGTTTTTTTGGTTTCACTGCCTTCAATGGAGTAAAACTCAAGTAGATTGTTGTTCAGGGACAATGCTAAACTAGCCAGTGAATTCTTCGGAGTGATTGGACAGAAAGAAATGGAGCATATCTTTTTGCTAGCTCTAATAGTATGCAACAGCTTAAAAACATCAGGCACAGTAATTGTGGGGTTACTTGTTTCTATGGGCGCATGAGGGACAGAAGAATTATCTCCTTTGTTCTCATTATTCCTGTCTCCATTTTCTATTCCCTCCAAAGCCTCTTTACTATGTTTCTTCTCTTTCTTACGGTGAACCCTTCGTTTTGCTTTGCGCTTTGCTTCAGCATCATCCAATACACGGTATATCTCTATTGTCTTTCCGGCAACTTGGCATGCTAACAAATTCCCTGACTTGTTGAACTGCACTGTTGCAACTCTATCCTTACTTTGCCGTTGAATTTCACCAAAATGCCTCAAAACCTCCCATTTGTTTTGAATGGAAGATTCTTCACCGCCATTGACAGACTCCCCATCCACAGACTCATTCCTGATTGCATAGAAACGAAGTTCCTTATCTGCAGAACCAGAGACCAGATATCTTTCATCCTGATCAATATCTAGGGACCATATTTCACTATGATGGCCACCAACAATTTGCATACAGTGCTGGGTGTCAATATCCCACACTCTCAAGAACTTGTCTTTCGAGGAACTAACAAGTTTTTTCCCAGAACTCACAAAAACAACATCAGTCACCTGCCACAAATGTGAGGAAAACATATAAAAAAACTCTCAAGGTATGTTTGAGACAGGGGTTTTGGAGGGAAAGGGAAGGTAACTGTTATTTCAGGTATATATTGTTATTCACTAATTTAAGAATTTTTAGAATGAAATGAATAAGATGATATATTATCACAAATCCTTTCAGTATCCCTTATTCAATTATACAAACACTATACAAGTAATACAACTTTTTCTTATCCCTATTTGAATAAAATTCTCAATAAGTATTCGTAAAAGAAGAAAATAGTAAGGTAAAATGAATTAAACCTTTCTCATCTAACTTCTCTAAAAGCCTAGGTGCATAAACCTTCAACTTATGCACATGAGCACTTCAACTTTTATATAAACCTTCTCATCTAACTTCTCTAAAAGACTAGGTGCATAAGTTATGTTTAACTTATAAAAGAAGCCCTGCTTCTTATTTTCTTTTCTTGTGAATGTCCATCCAGAAGTTTGACCAAACAGGACCTAATTCAATGGCAAAAAATCAACCTACCATCCAAAAAGAGCAAAACTAAATTAACCAAATATAGAACTTATAACTGAAGTCCAACTTCAACTGGATGTTTTAACAGCAGAAAAACGAACCTGATCACGATGACCGCGAAGGCGAAAGAGCCCAGTCTCGCCAACCACGTCCCATAAAATAACATCATTATCCTTGCTACCAGAGGCAAGCAAGGAACTAGCCTTGTTGTAACGAAGAGCAGTGACAGCTCCCTTGTGTCCATTCAAGGTAGTCTCACACGTTCCTTTATCAGAGTCCCAAATTCTTATGCTACCATCACCATAACCACCGGCAATCTGCAACCACAAAAACAGTTTAAAGAAAACGCAAATTCACGCGCGCACAATCGAGATTGTGTGATGGTGATTACCAGGGAGGAAGGGGAGGATGCGATGGAGGTGACGGCGAGAGAAGGACCGCGCGACGGAGAGGAAGGAGTTAGGGTTTTGGTGCAGATGCCCTGCCGCACGTGCCAAACGCCAATCTTCTCGAGTGCCGGAGAGAGGAGGTGCTTGCCGGAGTTGTCGTATGCGATGTTCGACTCCACCGACGTTATCACCCCAAACGACGACGCCGGCTCGTATCGGAGGTAGGCCTTCACCATTGTTTCTGCGGTTGCTCTCTCAGACTCGAGAGAGGTTTAAGGGCAGGGTTTATGTTGTGGAGCTTTATCCTTCTCTTTTTTCTTCTTTTTTTTTTCGTTAATAGTTAAGTTAAGCCTGCAAAGAATTGGGCCTGGGTTCAGCCGAACTGCAGCCCTTTAAAGGCGAATGTTATATACATTTCCATTATAATAAATATTTTTTTTTAAATCTAAAATATCATTTAAATTTATTTTTAATTTTCATTATTAATTTATTTTAAGGTTATCGAAAATTATTTTTCAGAATCAAAATATATTTATTTCAAAAAATATTTTCAAAATTGTATTTTAACAAAAATCACATAGTTTCAAAATATATTTTATAGGATATGTATATTTTGTTCTGAAATATTTTTTTCCTTATAAGTAATTTTTGATAAAATGAAAAAATAGAAGATGAATTGTATCTTAAAATCCAGTATTCACTATTCACTATGAAAACAACGATACTTACAAAATAATTACCACAATCCATTATAAAAATTTACTATTACAAATTGATATGTGTCAACAAATATAAAAAATATAAAATATAAATTATAAAGAAAGATATCTTATTATATAAATGACAAGATATTATGATGTAAAATATATTTTAACACATTAATATGTTATAATTCTATTGATTTTTATAGAACAAAATATAGATATAGTGGATTAGAAGAATAATGGAGATGGGATACAAAAACAAAGTTAAAAAAATGATGAAGTCGGATATATAAAAATAGAGTTTAAACAATGATGAATGTGAGATGCAAAAATAAAGTTTAAAGAATAATGAAAATATAATATAAAAATAGAGTTTAGAAAATAATAAAGATTGAGTATAAAAATATAATTTATAATATTTATATATAAAGGATATTGTTCTAATAAAAAAATGAGATATACTCATTAATCATGGGATATGTAAATATCATTAATCTTGTTTCAAACTAGTTTTTTTTTTAATAGTAATATGAGATTATTAGTCTTCAAAGACAAAATCATTATTAATAATAAATTAATATTTTTGCTAAACTTCTCACAAATATTTATAAAAAAAAAATTCAAAAATTAAAATTAATTTATACATAACGTAATTAGTATAAATTAGTATAAAAAAAATCATTCATACTATTACAAATGTGCTAAAATGCAATGATATGCAACTTACTTGTACAAGAGGAAAACCACACTTTTTAAAGTACATGTTTTGCATTAGCTTATTTTTTTTCCTTTTTTGCATACTTTTATTGTTGCCTACTCTGCAACTTTGAAAATCAAATTCTTTGCATATTTCTTCCAATTGATAAACTATGTTGCTAACTTAAGTAGAACCCTCTAATATGATCAAATTTTCAAAAGACTTATCACGTACAATATTGGTATAAACAAGAACATTATATGGTTTAATATATGTAAAATTAGACTATAAATTATTAAAAATGTTTTCCACTATTTTCATAATACAATTTTTTTGAACAATTATAGATATTTGTAGTATAACAAAAATAAAATGTTCTATTATTTAATTAATCACCACTTTTTATTCCATATTCATTGTTTTTATTTGGTTTTGTACACAATCCCTATACGAATTAACTAGATAATGCAAAATTTTGCCTTTTGTGAGATTCGCGCACATCTTTTTTTAACCGAACCAATGTCTATCTCTATTTCTCTACGGTGATTCCAATACTTATTTAATAATTGTTGATAAATTTTCATTATTTGTAAGAAGCCAGTTGAGATGTAAATAAGTTAAATTAAATACTTAAAATTAAAGTTTTACTTGTAAAAATTACTTGACTCATTTAGTTAAATAAATCAAATTTAAAGTTTAATTTTGCCTTGTTTAACTAATTTATAATTTAACCATTTTATTCTCATTCATCAAATGAAATCTATTATTGAAGTATTTTTAAGTTATTAATTTAATGTTTAATTGATATTTTATGTTATAAAATGAACTAAAAGTTAAAAAAGAAAACAAATTAATGATTGAATATGAAAAATATATATAGTGATATTATTTTTAAATGCAAAAAATATAATTTATTAAATATATTTGTTCCTAGATATATGTAACTTTTACATAAAGCTTAATCCCTCGCCACCACCGCAACAACTGACACATTAAAACACAATCCATCATATTCTAGATATACACTATCCATAAATCCAATTTATGTTAACTTGGTGTGTTATGAAGAAAACTCGTTCATAATATAGTACATTTCTAAATCATGAAAGCACTCGTCAATCTCAACATTGATCAACCTGAAGGGGATTCAATAAATATTAGTCCTTTAAGAAACCACGATGTGAAAAAAAAAATACGTCAAACCAACAATGTATAACTTATAATAAGTTTAGTTTTTAAACTAACACAGCCTCATAAACACATATTGACTAAAAAGATAATACCTAATAGTGGGTGCAAGACCTTCAAGATAATACTTTGCACAAAGTCTCAACCAAGATAATTTTTGGACAGTTACTTTCACTCTTCAAACAATCCACAAATTTAGTTAATGGCTAGTTTGTTCAGGTTCAAAGGATTTTCACTATCTTCGGAGAGGCTACTACCTCAAACGCATAATGCACATCACACAAGTTAATATAACACTAACTTAACACGGTCCAATAAATACCATCATTATCTTGAAAAAATGCATATAACACTACTTACACAGTTTAATTTGTAATATCGAATAGTATTAGACATATTATAAAAAAAATTCATTTATTAATGAACAAAAAACATTAAGGGTCAAATTATTTTTGTTACTAAAATTTTTATTTAATAAACAATAAATTATTGGCATACATACATTGATTGTACACTATGTATAATTGTAATACCCATTTTTCTGTCCGGTACAGAAAAGGAGAGAAGATGGTGGCACGAAAAAATTGAAAAAAAAGAAAAGAAAAAAAACAAAACAGCTAGAGGAGGCAGTGACAGCTCGCCTAACAGAAGGAAAAAGAAGAAAGATGCATCAGAAAAGCAACCTAGAGGAGCAGACCCTGCCACGTTACTCTGCTCAATGGACCTCAGGCAAAAGCAACCAAGATAGGGACTCGTGCATTATCCAAAATAGTCATCTTCCCCCATGAAAAGCAAAGGTGGGGAGGTGCAAAGGCGGCGACTATCAAAAAGGTGGAGAACGTCACCACCCATCCATTGTAGGGCCGCTGCATTGGGTGAAGGAAAACCCTCGCAGTGGCGTTGGAGCATTAATGGAACCTAGGGCATTCAATGCATTAAATGATGAAGACCCATGGATGAGCCTATAAAAGGGCTCAAGCTTGAAGGGGCAAGGGATAGGAAAAAAGGGGTGGAGATCGTAATCTGCAAAAGGAGTGAAGCATTTCAGTCTCCAAGGAAACATGAGTGAGAAAGTTAGAAAAAGGCTTGAAAGGAAAACTTGAGAGAACGTAAAGGGTCAAGATTGGAAAACTCATAGTAGAGAAAGAAGGAGTTCACCTACCCTATAACCCCTGGATACAAGGTAAGTCATTTGAAACTCTCCCTTGCATACACCCACATGATGGCTCAAAATCCTAAGCTAATATACCCCATGATGTAGTCGAGTAACTTATCACATTCTGTAGATTGATAACCGACTCTAATTCCCATGTAGTCAAATCTTGGTTGTAGGCCAACCCCGGATCAGCCTCATATATAGTCGAAACCAATGTCTACTAATACTGAAGCCTACTCCAATGTGGTGGAATCAGGATAATCAAAGGTCGTCTCATAAGAAACCAACTCATAACAACGAGATCAAATAGGTTTCCACTTCTTTTCAGTTTATTAACCTTGTCACCTAACATCAAAATTTTCAAATTACATTTTACTTCAAACCTCACTGGACGCCAGTGGATAGTCCACCCCTTTTTACCTCTTCAAATGCCAAAGGATAGTCCATTTCCATCCAATCTCTAGACGCCAATAAGATAGCCCATTCTTTCCACTAGAAACACAACCTGCTAACACAGTCAACACTCTAGTAAGACCAAGTGGCCCCGTACACTCCAATGTAACTAAGTCGGTATCGACCTCGTATACTTTAATGTAATCGAGTCAGTCTCAAACGTTTCACACCAAATGACCAACTCGATCTTAGCCCCTTTCATCCCAATGGAGTTGAGTCGGTCTCGACTCCTCCCCATCTAACCAACTAGGCCAAAAAACTACGTAAACTTTATTTTTCCATTGCAACTAGTAAGGGTAACAATCTTTGGATAGACATGATGTGGAACTTGGTGATCCCCAACATGTAACTGATTCTCGAGTCCAACCTCTGATTCCTAGATCTGTCTTGTCCAACCTAAGGTTCTCTGATATTTTCCATAAAATGCCGGTGAAAACTCCTCAATCTCTATTCCTTTCACTGAAGAAATTCGAATTTTGAGATTCCATCCTTGTCGATGCGCATCGCGGCTTAGGTTGTGATAATGTATTACTAGCATTTGATATAATCATAATATCACATTTTTAAATTAACAAAATTATTTGATAACACGACCTTCTATTTTATTAGTGTAGACTCGTAGGATTTATACTATTAATTTAATTTTATTAGATAATTATTATATTAATAAAGGCTAATATAATAATATTAGCTAAATTATTCTTTTGTTTTTTTTTTAATTTGGTCAACCTGCTTATATATTATTAAAATGCTTAATATGATTTTTTAATTCTCAAAATATATACAATGCAACTCTTTCACGTTAAATTATACAACAGTTGTGTTTTTTCTAATAACAATTGTGTTACATTATAAATAATGTGGTCCTTTCACTTGCCACTTTATTATTATATGCAATCTGTGTTACACTTACTGAATTGCATATAATTTGACAAAATTTAATGTGAAACGATCAAATTACATGTATTTTTCTATAATTAGATAATTGCATTCAACATTTTTATAATACTGATAAAGTTGATCAACAAATTAAAAAAATAAAATTAAACGAGTAATTTAACCTATGATGTTAAGTTATTAGGGTATATTTGAAAATTTGTTAGAATGACATTAAATGGAATTTTTACACTTTTCAATTCATAGACCAAAAAGCAATTGAGTGATGAATTGAATTGAATTTAAGGTAGATTCTGTTGGATGGAACTGAAATTTGAACACACTCTTAGTCTACTAATCTAAAATAAATAAAAAATAAAATAAATAATTTAAATTATTAATATTTTAATACATATATGATTTAAATAATTTAAATTATTAATATTTTAATATTAACTCTAATAAAATTTAATTCAATTAATCGAATTGAATTTGTGAGTATTATAAATCTTTAGTATTGTATTTAGTACCGACATATAAAAAAATATTAACAAGTGATATCCCATTTTTTACAGCGATATTTATATTTAAAATGTTCTTACCGTGTTTTGCAGTCTTTATTTATTTATTGGGTGGGTGTGTATTCTTTACATTACCCGTTTCAGATTTACTTGTATATTTTAATTTTTAAAATTACTTTTTGCTAAAAAAAAAAAGAAAGAAAAAAAGGTTTTTCATTCATCTTGTTTTCCGCGATAAAGATTTACTTACATTACTAGCTAAATGAATGAAATACTCATTTATTTAGATAGAGACAATTTTCTAAAATGTAAACACAATAGGCATATGCATATGCATAATTTCTTCCTTAACGTTTTCTTTTATGTATTATTTCATTTCCTCCACGCGTGCTTTTGACTAATTATGTGGTTGAAATTTGAAAACAAATCCCCCAATTCATCGTATATAGGTCAGATAGTACACATCCAACAGTAACATTACACATTTATATCACGACATCAAGCGTGGGCTGAACCTAGAAAGGGTACGTCAGCATTGCTATTACGAATCGATCCTAAAAACAAAACTCCTACGAACAATACGAAATTAATGAGACAGTGAGAGCCTCAGAATAGCAGCTTCAATTATTTTTATTTCAGACTTTATAACATGAAAACCAAATGAAGAATTAAGTAATCAGCTTGCCCAAACTAAAGATATTGGTTGGCGTAGAATTGATAAAAAAAACGAGTTCATACATCATAATATGAATTCAAATTTTATTATCGATGTAAATTTGTTGTCAGTAAATAATTTATAAATATTATGTATAGCAATCACAGTTACTAAATGGAGGAAAGGGGTGTGGATGGACAGTCGGTTGCCGCCATATAAATAAAAAACTGGACGTATTTATCCAACTGGATATAAAAATGTGGAAAGAAACAAATGTGATTACGAATTAGGATTTGAAATGGAAAGAAAAAGAAACTTGTAGATGGCTGCAAGGGAGTAATAATAATTACCGACATTTTGTGTCTGGTATAATAATTCGTAATCATGAGATGATAAAAGTGGGGCTGAGCTATCATAAAGTTATGGCTATAATAAGCCCCAATATTAATATACGAAATTAAGAGTCACTAGCAAAGCTTAAATTGCCCACTTCCATGTCTTACTCAGCAGCCCATACCGACCAATACTATACCATGCCTGCATATAGTCACATTTTTTTCGTATAGTCACATAGCATGTCGTATTTCCACATGCTTCAAAATCATTTTGTTCCAATAATCCGGCGGTGTTAAACTCACCAAAGAAAAAATTATGTTGAAAAAATAATTTCAACAGCTTCTGTTTTTTTTTTTTATAAAATTAGTTATTTTTATAATAAATATTTTACGCCTATTTTTTTTTAAAAATCACGTAAGTTTCAATGTTGTGTTATTTTTAATTTGAAGCAAAATTTATACTTCTGCAAACTTTTCGAAGTAAGTTATTTACCTTTTCTTTTTATAAAATTGAATAATCCTCTTTCAAAATTATTAAATTATTGTAGATTTTGTAAAGTTTAGTAATATCGGCCGTTTATAATAATAGACTTTGTCAGATTCAAACTTAACTGTAAAAATGGATGTATGATTTAATTCTTCAATGGCATAATTTGCTAATCCAAAGAATCAAAGAAAGATTAGATTAAGTTGACTTGTCGAGTTTCACTTTTTATTGGATTTGTTTGACATGATATTTTATTTTATAATTTTTATATCTTGTTGCTTTGCACTACATATTATGATGATAATTTTTACTTGTATCAAGGTAATTTAACATGATACCATTTTTATAACCGTGGCATTATATTTCTATTTAGATTATTTATATTTTTAATAATATGATAACATTAATTATTACTTTCTCAATTACATTTTGAAAAAAAATAAAAATATATAAAATGTCAAAATAATAAAGGAAAGAAAAACAATATATACATTGGAAAATTATAAATAATTTTAATATAAATACAGATATTAATAATGTTTCTTAATTATTTTGTATATTATAATCTTAAACGATAGATGACAAAATAAAAGTAATGATAATTAAGACTTTAATAAATTTACAATTTATTATGCATACGTATGTATTTTTGTTATAATCTTAATAATTAAATTTTCAATCAAAGATTATATAATTCTCTTGTCTTCTATAAATCCCATTTTAAAAAAAGGCAAATACATCACGAATTAATCTCGGTTTCACTTTCCCTTGTTCTGAAAAATCATTCGTGCAATTAACTTTGATAATATACAATTCATTGACATAATTACGTATAAAGTATGGTCATTACTATTTAACACATTTTGGACCCTGCTGAATCTAGTATAATTGGCGATATCAAGACCCCTCATAACCTCAATTGAATGTGTATTCAAATTATATTTCATTTTAATGTTAAAAAAAATAATTTAATGGATAAGCTAGTGACTCGGGACAAATTTTAATTATTGAAATTAAGTATTCATGAATAAAGTTTATAGTTTTTATTGTGTTATTAACCACTTACATATGAAGTGGCTAAATAGATGACCTCAAGTTTAATCAATTATACAGATTTAATTAAAAAGAAAATAATAAAGATATATATGAAACATATAAAATTTTATGGTTAATGACAATAGTATAATTAAGTGGGGGGAAAAATGCAGCAGCCTCTATGAGAACACTTGGAACTCAAAATGCACGTTGTTTCCAAAATATATTATCTTTATGCTAATCAAATTTCATTTTCGCTTATCATTTCAACAAGTTTGTCTAAAATAATAGCTACGGAAAAAGATAACCTAGTATAATAACGTAAGAGCAGAGGAAAGACAGAATGAGAAGGAAAGAAAGGGAGAAAAATAATGGACAGCTAAACCTTGCTCACATAATTTTGTATTAGCTAGCAATAAGTTTGTTTAGAGAATGGGTTCCGTTTAGTTTTCATCTACAAATAAACACAGTTTTTGTTTTTATTATTATTCATTCTATCATGTACATTGTGTACAAGGTCCTACATATTTATTCTGCAACAAACAAAACCACTGCGATCAGTCAAGGGTTTATTCAAAATAAAACAATTAGTATATATTTTAACAAATAGAGTACCAAATTTATTGCAACCAAATCAAATCAATTTGAATAAAAAATAGAACAAAATAAAATCAATTAAACTAATTTCGTTATTTCTTATGTAAAACCCATCAGTTTATTTTGATTTAAACCGAGCTAAATTAAACAAAACTAAACTTCTATAATTTTATATGCGTTAATTTACTTACTAGATTTACTTTAGTTTTATAAGTTGATTTATTGTTTTTATTTATTAATGATCTTTCATTAAAATTTTGAAAAATAAGTTATGCACAGAAAAAATATAAAATAATTTTACTAGTCATCTAATAATCTAAAAGTACCATTAAACTCAAATTTTTATTACTAATTCTTTAACCTGTAATTAAATATACTAATTAGAGACTCTACAAATAGTCGGTCGCTCCTCTGTCTTACCCTCTTTGGAATTTATTTTTACTTTAATTATTACGCTTAGAATGCAATAAGATTAACTTATATTTATAAACTAATTAACTTCCTTCAATTTTTTTAAAAGTATCATTTATTTTTCTAGAAAGTGTTCATAAAGACCACTTCAAGTGACTGATTAATATCCATATTTAAAGAAAAATATTTATAGAACTTTGAAACTAATATTCTGAATATATATAATTTAAGATTTATCGTATAATAAAGTATTTATAGAACTTTGAACCTTTCACATTAGAACTTTTAATTATGGTTTTTTGTGCTACGCACGTAGCTGTAAAAATTTCGGAGCTAAAGTAAATGTAAAATAAAGATAAGAGGTTGAGAGTAAAATAATGCTTATCTTTTAAGGGCTCAACTTAGTTTTATAATCTTTCATTTTCACTAAAGAAATTAAGGATAAACTATTAAGTCTTTCTTAGTACGTTGGAGCAATTTTTTAAAAATTGACATGCTACTTTCAATATTACATAAGAATTATCGTTTCTATAGCATTTACCAAGTCTCCTCCACTCAACGTGGATAATATTGTTTTCTCCTTTTTTTTTTTTCAATAATAATCTTGTCTTCTCAATATGGCCGGGTGTTTATCACTTATGATGTTTTTTTAATTTGTTTTTACTATTAAAAATTTGCGTTTGACTTTTTATATACGATATTTTTATATTACTAAATCTTAATATCTCATTATAATTGTTATTATATTAAAGGTTGTAAATGGTATTATAATATATAATTAAACAATAAGATAAACAATTTCCAACAAATAATTATAAAATTATGCTAATAAAATAATTAAATGAATTATACTATTTATACAATATTTTCTACAAAATTATTATTTTTTCTCTTTACTTCTCTCCATCGTATTAATATTATTATTTCATACTTCCCCCCTCTTTCTATGTCTCTCGTTGTATTAAAATTTGTTTAAAAATATTGTTGAAAGACAATTTCTCTAGTCAAATAAAGAAAACCTAATTATTTATCCAATGAATTTCTCGATCTTATTTTATTGAATGAACCATCTAATGAATTATTGGGGACTCTAATTCCTACTTATATTATGGATTATTTATATGACTAATCAATACCAAGTAGTTTCCTGCCAATTGTTACAACTAATACTGACAATCATATCAAATAATAAATGGAAATCAAATTTACTTTTTTAACATTTTTGTTTAATATGTTGATGTGCTAATATTTAAAAACTAGTTATTGTAAGTTAGCTGACCTATCATTTTTTGGCTCAATTGACCTAACATATGCTCATTTTTAATAAATAAGTTATTTTAAAAAATGAACTCATTCAATTCTAAGAATTTTAAAAGAACAATGAATGTCAAATACAAGCTCCCATATATGATATATTTGTTATAAGCCTATAATCTTCCATTTAAACACACTACATCTTCTCCATTCTCAAGCAACCACACTGTTTCATCACTGCTTATAACTCTCTGGTAATGGATGCCAACGTCATATTCACTAATGTTGTATCTCATAATCTTTGTTATCTTCACCTTCCAATCTCTTCTGTCACTTGCGTGTGCATGATATTTTAATTTTAGTTGTTCCTTCTGTATTCAAAGCTACGGAACCTATCCTTATAAGCGTATCTAAACACTGGAATTTCAAGTATTCTTTAGCTATGTACTGATGTAAGGACCAAGAGCCTCATTTGTTTAAGATTTTTGTGATTATTACTTTTCTCTTGTTTTTAACTTTCCCCTAACACCTACTCTGTCCTGTATACTATATTGCTTCATTTACTTCGATAAATGCTCTCATAATGAGGAAAAATATTGTTACTTTTTTCTTCTAATTCTTATCCCTTGTTTAATTGTTTTCTGTTCTCCGTTTTAATACTATGATCGTACGTTGTAGTCTGCCACTATTTTTTTGGTAATTTGCGGTCTGCAAAACTCAATGAAGAACATAGTGTGTTTATTCACGACGCTTTAGAATTAAACTTGTTTCTTTATATACTGAAATACTCGCATATGATCTTGAATTCTCTGCTATCTTTGTTTCTTCTCCTTCCTTTATACAATAACTAGAATATAACATTTTTTTTTTTTGGCTTGAGACTATAGGTATTCTTCACCAGAAGTAATTCAGTTTGAATTGAATAAAACTATTATGGACGGCACAATTATGCGTTGAGACTACCGATTAAACTGGAACAACAACTTCATATGAGATGAAAAACGTGTTTGTTAATTAATATAACATATATATTCTAGCTCGAGTAAAAAGATATTTCTGTCCTAGGACAAGAAGTTTCAAAGGTGAATCCCTTGGCAAGAATTCCTTTATGCAAACCTTCTTGTCTTGTAGCTGTTGAAAATTCAGGATACTTCAAATTCTACAAGGAAATCTTCCTTCGGGTAATTATGCATGTCTGGCCCCGTGGCCATTGCCGAGTATTCAAATGGAGGAGCACTTTCTCGTGCAGAGAGAACAAAATCTGTTGATGCCATTCCCGAATTAGACCATCTGTCTATATTGACAAACGGTGAAATTGATGGCTTTAGTGTTGGAGAACTCTTACTTTCTAATGGAGAGTCATATTCTGGGTCCCTTTATGGCAATGTTTCTGAGGGCCACGGGACTTACATGTGGCGTGATGGTTGTGTATATGAGGGTGAATGGAGGCGAGGGATAAGAAATGGGCATGGAAAAATAAAATGGCCTTCTGGAGCAGTATATGAAGGTGATTTCTCTGGTGGGTATATCCATGGTACGGGAACATATACTCGTTCTGATAAATTGACTTATAAGGGTAGATGGCGATTGAATCTTAAACATGGTTTGGGTTACCAAGTTTATCCTAATGGAGATACCTTTGAAGGGTCTTGGATGCAAGGAACACCAGAGGGGCCTGGCAAATATACCTGGACCAATGGAAATGTGTATGTAGGGAATATGAAAGGTGGAGTAATTTCAGGAAAAGGAACTCTAACTTGGATAAATGGGGACTCATATGAAGGAAACTGGTTAAATGGCGTGATGCATGGATTTGGAGTGTATACTTGGAGTGATGGAGGATGCTATGTTGGGACTTGGACATTTGGTCTAAAAGATGGCAAAGGAACCTTTTATCCAAGAGGTAGCCGTCTTCCATCTATGCAAGAAATTTACCTCAGTGCCTTGAGAAAAAGAGGGCTGTTGCCAGATTTGAGAAAACAGAAACAGGTGAGAGATGTCAAGGTCCCAGAAAACCATATGTCAAGTCATGTTTCATCTGATAAGCTTGCAAAAGGAAACCTGTTAAATCTAGAACAGTCTAATAGAAGAAATGTTTCTCTTGAAAGGCGTTGGAGTCTTGAGGTGTCTATTGAGAAAGTGATTGGATATGATTCAGCATCAGGATTAGAAGAATCTGTGCCGGAAAGTAGAGACAGAGAGGTTGATGCAACGATCCCAATTTTGGAACGAGAGTACATGCAAGGTGTATTGATAAGTGAGCTGGTGTTAAATAATATGTTTTCATCAATGTCTAGAAGGGCACGACGACTTCAAAAAAAGCTTGCCAAAGAGATTAAAAGGCCTGGTGAAGCAATCATTAAAGGTCACAGGAGTTATGATCTGATGCTCAGTTTGCAACTTGGAATAAGGTAAACGGCACTATTTTGACTTGTAGCACCTCAAGCTGCTTTCAGTTGTTATCATTTGCTACAAAATGCTGTATGATTTTTCTCTGCAAGTATTGCCATGCTTTTATATTTATTTTATTGCACATGGCATATGCTAACATTTCAAAATTAATCCATGTTGGAAGGTAATAACATAGTCATAAAACCACAATTAGAATATTCGTATGGTTGATGGTTCTATTCATTAATCATATTATAGGTCAAGTTCCTTTTCCCCTTACTGGAAATTTCTTTTGTTCTTCCTATGAATCAACAGTAGAGAATAGAGATATGAGGTGTGCTACCCCAAAAAGATATGAGAATCACAAGGCAACTAAAGAGATGTTTTAGTTTCATTCAATAAATGTTTTTTTTTCTTGTATTGATTAAAAAAAAAAGTCTTGTAATATTTATTCAAGACTTTTAAATAATATAAACAAGTCTTGTCAATAAAGATTAATAAGATTTTTTTTAGAGTGTAAAAAGCTAGTAATATTAAATTGAAACTTTTTATAATTAACAAAAAAAAAATATTCTATAAATTTCAATGGATTATTTTGAAACTAGTGTTATGGGAAGAAAAATTATAATTTGAAGGCACAAAATCCACCTAAATTGAAGTTAAATACAATCAAAGAGTGTTCCTATTTGCTTTTGCATGGATTTTCTTAATGATGTAAACGATCTTTGTTAGACTCAGGAGAATTACACTCACAGTCTGAGTAGTTTTATTTATATATTTTCTTGATTAAACCAGAAAAAAAAAGATACAACAGACAGCAAAAGAAAAACACAGGACAAAGTCACTCATTGAGAGCAACCTCTCAATACGCAATACATAGACCTAAGCCCTAACAGAGAGTCTTCCTCTCAACCACACTCAAAATACAATCTACTCAGTGAATGCAGGAACTGACATTCCATATACATAAGAGACACATAATTGTAGAATGGTTATACTAAACACATAACTTCCCATTAGTTACTCAATGCATATATAACTGCCCTGCTGTTCACATAACTGTCCTATCATACTTCAATATGGTTGCTTTTGCATGGATTTCCTTACTAATGTAAATGTTCTTCAATTTGGTTAGGTATACTGTGGGCAAGATAACACCTATACAAACGCGAGAAGTTAGAGCATCAGATTTTGGTCCCAACGCAAGCTTTTGGATGAATTTTCCTAAAGAAGGTTCTCAATTAACACCTACTCATCAATCAGAGGATTTTAGATGGAAAGATTATTGCCCCATGGTGTTCAGGTCAGTAGTTAACGCTCATTTTTGGATGATTTGTTTCTTTCATGTGCCCCTTGTATCATTCTTATATTGACTTTGGCGTGCATGTAAATGTCTCTAAGCAAAATCTTAAATTCAACTATTATTGTGTATGGAAAAAAACCATCCCTAGGAGGGCTAGTTCTGCTAAAATACAATTCCTTGATAAATAAAAGGGTGAAATAATTCTTCGGTATCAACTCTTAATTATGTGATTGTTACCATATCGATTATTCATTGAATCCTTGTTTCAACTATAAGAATAATTTTATTGGAAGGTGCTACATCGCCGCCTCAATTACTGGAGTGTGACTTCAATTAATACTAATTAGTTTTAAGATAAAATCTCTATTGTTGAGTTGTGCTTTGACTAGTATAAGATGTATTTCATTACCCGAATCTTTCTCTTCACTTTTGATAAGTTTGTTAGATATTATAACCTTCTAAAGACCTGTTGCAGAAATTTGAGAGGGTTGTTCAAGATTGACACTGCCGACTACATGATGTCCATTTGTGGAAACGATACTCTGAGGGAACTGTCTTCTCCGGGAAAAAGTGGTAGTGTTTTCTTCCTGTCTCAGGATGATCGTTTCATGATCAAGACGCTGCGAAAATCTGAAGTCAAGGTGCGTTCAAATCAATGTTTCAGGTCCATGATTGCATTTAGTATTAGGCATTTTCATCTGAGTATAAAATGCGAACTCCCTTTTCTAAAATTTGACGTGCAGGTTCTTCTAAGAATGCTTCCAGACTATCATCATCACGTGAAGACATATGAGAATACACTAATCACAAAATTTTTTGGCCTGCACAGGATTAAACCTTCAAGTGGTCAAAAGGTAATGTGCGTATTGCCTCACAGAATTTTCCAGAGCCCGAGTTATTTTCTGTATCAATTAAGGATGGCATAACATGCTTCTTGATACTTGCAATCTGAAATGTAAAGTATGAAAATTATGATAGCGCGAATTAACGACGTCAAATATTTGAGCCTATCACAACTTGCATCTTTAACTTCATATACATTTCCTCAAATAGGAGGCTAATATTTGGATATAATTTTCCCTCTTGCAGTTTCGCTTTGTTGTAATGGGAAATATGTTCTGCACGGAATTACGGATCCATCGGAGATTTGATTTAAAAGGTTCGTCCCTTGGACGATCATCAGACAAGATAGAAATTGACGAGAATACCACACTCAAAGATTTGGATCTGAACTACTGCTTCTACTTGGAACCGTCTTGGCGGGAGTCTTTATTAAAGTATGCGGTAGTTACAATGCATGCATATAAATATTTGTGTTAATTGGCTTAATATATCTCAACCTTGCAGCCTGATAAAAATACTAGCAAGTCATATTTTTTCTAATGCACTGCAAAAACTGAATATTTCCTCCTGCTCATACTTTTACTAGGCAGATCGAAATAGACAGCAAGTTTTTGGAAGCACAGCACATTATGGATTACAGCCTTCTTCTAGGTGTTCACTATCGAGCTCCCCAGCATCTGCGTCCTCTCAAATCATACAACCAAAGTAGAAGTGTGGATGGATTAGCAATGCTTGCAGAGGAAGGTGAATATGTTGTCTCGTTTATTGACTTATATTGTTGCTTTTTCTAGTACAATTTATAAACATGAACTGGTCTATTTAAAAACTTTGGTAGACCCTCTGGAGGATGAAGTATCCTATCCACAAGGCCTTGTTCTAGTTCCCCGAGGATCAGATGATAACAGTGTTGTTGTTGGCTCACACATGAGGGGTAGCCGGTTGCGAGCTTCATCTGCTGGTGATGAGGAGGTGGATCTACTTCTACCTGGTACAGCAAGGTACAGTTTCTTCATTACTTTGCCTTGGTCGTCTAACCTTCAGATTAAATTACTCAGGTTAGCTAGCTAGACTGTTTAGTAGTCCTGTTTAAAGTTGCATTCAAAGTATTGTCCGTTAGGCCTCACCTCCTACGTGTGGTCTACTAGACCTTTGTTCCAGGACCAATTTTTTACTTAAGTCCGTTACATTGTTACACTTAACATATTCGAAGTATTATCTGTTTTAATTCTGATGAATCTTTACAATTTTGTTCTTAAAAAATGTCTTGTAAATTAAGAAAGAGGGTGTCTATAAATTACTTTACCCTTTATTCTTAAAAAATGTAAGACTTTTTTTGTGGATAGAACACGGTTTAAGTAAAAGTGTGAGATCATAAATTGGCTATTCATTTTCTTCAAATGGTCACGTGTGTTACTGCTACAATGCAGGCTACCAGATTATTGCTACATGATATATTGGAGAGCTATTCATATGAAAACCACAATATTGCAGACTGATATGTATATTTTTTTTCTTTCTTTCTTTCTTTCCAATTTGTCAAGCAGACTACAAATCCAGCTTGGTGTGAACATGCCATCAAGGGCAGAACAGATTCCAGGAAAACAAGAAAAGCAAATGTTCCATGAGGTGTACGATGTTGTGCTGTACCTGGGTATCATTGACATATTGCAGGACTACAACATGATTAAGAAGATTGAACACGCTTATAAATCTCTTCAGTTTGATTCATTGTCTATCTCAGTGGTGGACCCTACGTTCTACTCTAGTCGCTTCCTGGAATTCATTCAGAAAGTGTTTCCACCAAATGCAATGACAGGTTAATTAAATTTTGGGGTTATATTAAAACAGTGAGTTTATTTGGAAAGTGTGAACATTGCACCCTTTATGGTTGATGGGGGTAAGAGGAACCAAGTGAATAATGAGGTAAATAGGTTTACCTCATGACAAGTGAGTAAATATATAAAATGATAACATTATTATATTTATTATTGGTTTAAATTAAATTATTTAATAATATTTGCTAATTTTAAGTCAACGGTAAATATAATCTTATTATTATATTTTATTTTATATATTTATTCACTTTTAAAAAAGACAAATACAAAATAAATAATCTAAAGTATTAAGAATAATATTATTTTGTACTTGTGTACCTTTGATAGATTTAATTTAATTCTTCTATTATATATATATATATATATATAGCAAATATAGTTAGAATAGTGGTAGAGGTAGTAAAATGGATTGTTTAACCTAATGTGAATTATGTATGAGTCATTTTTTGTGATTTAGATTAGTATAGGTAGATGTGGAAAAATGGGCTATCTAGCTTGGTGAGCCAAGGAGACAAAATGGGTCAGACAAGCATGATACTATTTTTATATGAGTTACGATTTTGCTAGTATGACTAGGCTAATTTAATTTGGGTCCAATTTTTTTTTCTCTTAAAAATACCTAAATTTATAAAGAAAAAATAATATCAAGTCAAATGAACCTAGTTTATTTTGAGTTAGCTTTTTTGAAGTCTAGTTAGCCCGATAAGCCTAACGAACTAGGTCCAAATTGGCCCAATTTTATGTAAGCCAAAATTTTCAGCTCAGTTTAATCTAATGTCGAACCTATTTTGCCACCTCTATGTACAGGGCTCATTGGGTTGACCCAATTTAGTTTGTATTTATTTTGTGAAAATGCTCAAATTTTCAAAAAAAAAAAAAAACAATATTGGTCCAAATAAGCTCGATTGGTTTCATCTCTCTCTCTTTTTGTCCAACCTAGCTTGGTCTACTAGACCATTTTTTTCCTTTCTATTTTCACAACATATAAGATAGAGTAGCAACAATGTGCGTGTCAACAAACTAACACATAGATGTCTTTATAAGTACTTTAGCAAATCAATTCTTATTGGTTCAATTCGATTTTTAATAATTTCTAGCCGATTTAATGAGTTATCATCAGTTCAAAACATATATAATGCTTGACATGACTAACCATATGTTTAGTTTAGGATAAACCAATTTAATTAACCAATCTTATCTAATTTTAATAACATTAGGTGAAGTTTTCCATTCTCTTATCCATTATATCAACCTTTTTTTTTTTCTTATTTGGAATAATGACTCACTATCAATTGAAGGAAACTATAATTTGTCAAAATTTATTTCTTAAAGTTGTCATCCTTTTCTCCATGTTGATCTTAACTACCTTTTTTTTACCTACTTGGGGAATGATTCACTATTAATAAAAAGAAACTACAATTTGTCAAAGATTTTATTCCATTTCTAAACTTGGTTATGCCTATTTGGTAACTCCAACTTGTTAAAAATATTTATTCTACTTTGTTGAAGTGAGGGTTGACCTTATTTTGGCGTTGTCTCTTCATTGTGGTGGAGTAGGTTTACTCCTACCAATTGATATATATGTTAGGATAGGTTTTAGTAATGATTGTAGTAAAGGATTAGCATTTATAATCATATTGTTGCCCACTTTTTCAATTAACTTGAACTTATTATCCTTTAATGACGTTTGGTTGCATTTTTTAATATCATAATCCTTTGGATTGTCTATTTTTCTAACATCTTTTTAAATAAATTAAGTCACTCATCTAAATTATTTTATTAAATTTGTTATTAAAAAAGTGTATTTTATGGTATTAAGAAAAGAGAAATTAATTGGTTAAATTTTTTCTTCTAATTTTAGTATGAATTCATCTCATTTTAATTTGTGTTGTTTTGATTTTAGGTACTCAAAAGGATAAGAATTGAACTAAAAAAAGTCATAAAAATAGGACATTAATATCATTATGATGAGCCAAGGACGCTGAGAAAAGACATGACATGCGCACACAAATGGTAGAGCAATTGTTTGAGGGTTGGAATTTAAAATAATAATAATAAAAGTCACCATCTTAAAAAAACACACACAACAAAGAAGAACTAGACACCCTGATATTCAAATTATGGACATTGGGTATCTTAATTGTTTGAGCTAGGCAGACAATTTCAATGAAGTCATTAAGCACCCAAGCTCACATGCCAACACGCGCATTCTTGTTTTTGGGGTGCTAAGCACCCTTTTATGTTAGAATGAATACACAAAATTAATCTTTAAGTTATACACAAACACAAGTTCAAATCTTTGAAAAATAACTTTTAAAATCCATAAATTTTTCATTAGTGTTTCTCCAACTAATAAAATATCATTTGTGTACTATGAATGAAATATTGACCCCTTCGTTATTTGAAAAACTAAAGAATGTCTCGTATGAAAATGCATGTCCTATCAAACTACACAACCCTCGACAACAAAAAGAAAAAAAGGAAAGAAGTTAAGAGATCCCCATGTCTTATACTTCTAAACATAAGAATTTCTTCTATTAGACAACCATTAACAAGAAGAGACAGTGTCTCATGAACAAACATAAGTTCAAATCTTCGAAAAATAGTTTTTAAAATCCATAAAATTTCTCATTAATGTTTCTCCAACTAATAAAGTATCATTTGTGTGCTATGAATGAAATATTGATCCCTTCATTAATTGAAAAACTAAAGAACACCCCGTATGAAAAGACATGTCCTATCAAACTACACAACCCTTGACAACAAAAAGAAAAAGAAAAGAAGACAAGAGATCATCTTGCCTTATACCTCTAAACATAAGAATCTCTTCTATTAGACAACAATTAATAAGAAAATATAGTGTCTCATAAAATACACATGCTCGAATTTAATTTCTCCACTTTTTTTAAAAAAAAACTAATCTATGCAATATATAATCTAAAAAAAAAAATCCAATTCACTGAGTTATAGAGCTTCAACATTAGAGGAAAAAAATTATAGAAAATTTAAATGTTCACTGTCAGGTACATAACATTTGCAAAAATTTAATATTAACTAATATTTTTATAAATAAAAAATATAATTTTGAATATAAAAATAATATATGAGGAAAAAAAATTAATTAGACGGATAGTTTTTATTAATATTTTAAGGAGGCTACAAAATTATTTTTATAATAGTTTAAATACATGACCCCGCTAAATGACTCTCTGGTCTCTCCCTTCGCCCCTGTTGATAAGTAACCTTAAAATTAGGAAAGTTGGAATAAAAACTTACATGAACAAAACATAATTCCAACCATAAAAAGAACACATTCAAACAATTTGGCGAATGCATTTAAGCCTGTATTTTGAACTGAAAATTTACCTCATGTACTGGCAAATGCAATTGTTAAAACTTAAAAGCATGGGATCATGGAGTTTTGTTCGAATCGTGAATTCAACTAAAGCCCAAGGGAGTTGAACTAGCAGCGTATTGGGACCAGCACAGTTTATCAAGAAGAACATTATTTATGTAAAAGATATCAGGTTTAGTATTAAAAAAAAGTAATTTCGTAATTACATAAATAAATAGATGGTTGATTCAAGGATATTTTTCAACTCATGGTTAGAAATTATATCGTCTCCCTGTATATCATTAAATTGAGTTTTATTTATTTAATAAAGTTTTTCTTTGTATATATAGTCACGATCTAATATTTAATAACATGTTTAAGAAATTTAACTATATATTAACTATGTTTAATCTTTTAGTATGAATTATTTCAATCTTATTTCTCTCATTGAGAAGAAAAATATATTTAGATCTCATTTTATTTTTTTAAAATCTAAATAATGAAATATAATTTTATTTATTTGTTTTTTCCATTCATTTCTTCCAGTTTAATGGTGATGCATTGGAAGTGTAAATTTATTTCACATTATATCCAATTATAAATTACTATTGATATAACTTTTAAAATAATTATCTTAAAAATCAACCAATTTATTGTATATAATCTTTGTGATTAAATAATAATATAAAATTATTTTACATTTGATCATGAAATATCGATTGCTTGTTGAACCCTGTGAATTGCGTGAAAGTAGGATACTCCAAATTCGGGAATTCAAGAGTTTTATAAAACTCTATTGATGGAAAAAAAATATGAATAAAAAATTCCGCAGAATTGAATTGAGTCCATGAATCTAAGAAATAGCGAGAATTCTTGATTTCTCTCGGTATCTCTCAATTCGAAAATCCAGGATTTGAATTGATGTCCTTTCATGTTCTAATTTTTTTCATTTTCCTTCACTAATCTATAGATTTAAAATCTTGATAGGAGTTTATTCAATAACTTTATAACATACTTTGTTTTACTTTTTTTATACATTTCTCTTTACTTGTCTCCTTTAGAAAATAATATTTATATAAAGAGATATAATTAATATTTCGTTTATTATTTGTCTCGTACTTATAATAAGGGTATAAAAAATATAAAATAGATAAAATTTAAAAAATTAAAATAATAATAATTAATATTATTTTAAACTTTTAAATAAATAAAAATAGATAGATAAAAGAAAACTAAAATATAATTTTTGTCCTTTATTTAAATTTTTGTTTCAATTTGATTTAAATTTAAAAATTTTCACCTTGACCATTTAAGGTATATTTATTATATTTTTTATCCGGCTAATTTAATCAACTTTTATGACAATCAAATTATAAAAAAACATAAAATTATTTTAATTTAATTACAAAGTAACCTTAAAGGACCAAAACAAATTCTTTAAAATTAAACTGAAAAATAGATAGAAAATTAAAATAAAAAGAAACATATGCATAAAAGCAAATGGTGGGAGTGTGTTGTGGGTGGGGGACAAATAATTGCCCTTGTAATTGTTTAAAGTGAGGCTAAGGTTGGATTCATAACTGTCAAGATGATTGCGCATGAAATAAGGATCTCTAGCCAGATCAATGGTCTCAAGGGCCAGGCATTGAAGAGATAAATAAACCACATGATTTCATGTTCTGATGTTCATGTTCATCAATATGTAATGAAAATAATAATCTCATTTCTATGCATAGACCAAAGAGGAGGTTGGACCCCATAAATGCATAGCAACATTAGGCAACACATACAGCTATACCAATGATCGCCAAAATAACACAACCATCAAAACATGGGGCATCACTTAATAAATAATTAATAAAATTTTTAAAAAGTGTGCGTGGCCATATCCCATGCCAAGGGTGTTTTCTAGTTGTATCGAGCAATGAACCATCATTACAAGCTTCCATAATTATGTAACGTCTTTTCTTAAAATCTAAAATAATAGATATGATGGATGGAAATTCCAGTTAATAGTGATGATACCTATAAAAGATATTAACATAAATTTACAAGCCAGTCACATTATTAATTTATAAACAATCATTACTTAATCAATAATTAGTTGCTATAATCTATCACTATCATTTTATTGGTCACAATAATCTATCATTATCAAGGATATAATTGACCTAATTCATTCAATTTAAGATTTTTTTTGGTGAAACTCTATTTAAGTTTATAAGGTTTATACAAGTATTTTTTAATACTCTTACTTGGTAATTAATCACCATCAGCTTCATAAAAGGTGTGCCTATTTTAATATGGTTTAATGGTCCTATATTTTGTACGAATAAATTAAATTGAAGGGTAACGTTGTGTCACATTTCTAATCTTTGATATTTGTATTTTTTCTGTCTTTGATTTTATTTAAAATTTGTGTAAAACTATATTATTAACACTTTTGTATATAAATTTATATGTAATAAATAATTGTATATATATTTTAAAAAGCATATAATATTTTTAAAATGAAAAAGTATATATTTAGTCTTTTTTGAATCCTCCTAGAGAACAAATAAAGGTTACATGTGAGAAGAGATTTTCATCCCAAAATAAAATGTGAGTCATAAATAGTGATTCATATAAACAGGAGGTGAGGATAGAATTAGAAAGTGTCCTGCGAAGGGAACATTTTGTGTTAAAATATGCAATGAAGGAAGGGAATAGACCATTCACCGAATGTCAACAATGGAAGTTTCGTGTTGACATAGTATGGGCCATTCTTATTGGTGCCACTACGTTTTGATAGCGACACTCCACCTCATGTAATGACATAATATGGGTCGAATGGAGTTTCTTTCAAGCGGCGTAACACCTGAATCAACACCCAAATCCATACTTGTTTCCCTTTTCCTGTGTGAAGAAAGCAATACCTCATCTCAATTCACTACCTAAACTATGCCATTCTTGCATTCCGTCTTCATTTCCTTTTCTATTCTCATTTTTATCGTATTATAACTCAATTATTTTTGTTTTGGATATCACCCATCCATGGTCAAGTTTTTTGAAGTCCTGAAATTCATTTCAAGAGCTGATTTTTTTTTCGCACATAAACTTAAATATCAAATGAACATGGATAAAGTGAGGTTAAATTTAAAGCAACTTTGAATTCCAACTAATAAATTATTTTGTCAAAATTTTCTTATTAACTTTAAATTTCAAGACATGAGTATTTATAGAAAATTTTATCAAAATAAATTTAAAGAAATGTCAAGTTTGATTTAGTCAATTTGTAAGGGTCAACTTAATACTTATCAAATCAAATTATAATCGATTTGAATTAGTTTGATCATTAAATTAAATATTTTAAAAATAAAATAAAAATACAAAAATTAATAATTATAAAAATAAAAAATAAATGTTTTGTATCAAAAGTTGAATATAAAATAAATAAAATTAAGATTAAAGGGTCATTAAACATTAGATATTTTTTTTATATGTAGTAGCGAGATTGGGTCAAGTATAAAATTTCCAAACTTAATATTCCATGACTTATTCGAGTTTATATATTTTTAAATAAGATATAATGTATAATATTATTTTTATCTATTTTCATTATATAATTTATTGTATGAATTATAGTATAAATAATTTTTTATATAAATTATTATACAAATAATATTTTTCTGTTTGAATTGATCGAACCAATTAAACCCAGCTTAATTCGATTTTTCTAGATCTGATAGGGTTGGGATGATAAAAAAAAAACCAGGTCAATGAATTATCATTGTTGCCCACTAGTCACATGTTATAACATGTTTGTGTTCACGTTTATTTTTCGTTGTACGAATTTCGAAATCACGTTACATAAAAACAACAATTTATTAGTTGGTGCAAAAAAAAAAAAAAACACACTATTACACCTAGATAAGTAGATATGAATCTAAATTAAAAAATATCGGGTTTGCAGATTTGACAGAAGGGACAAGCACGCCCATATTAAAAAGAGAAAGAAACAAGATAATGGTAGATTGTGGAATATGTGGGGAAGTCTACAACCAAATTACGAAAGAATAATTGATTAAGGCATTAATTATCATAGTGCATAGAATTATGTACAAGTTTTACAGTGCCGTAAAAAATTTAATTTTCAGGTGCACGGGACGCTACGAGAATGAAAGGACTCAATAACCAATTATGGTGTTTCAAGAGAAATAACTAATTCTACTATTTGGCAGCTGGCACATCCTTTGTTCTAAGAGATATTTATTTATACAATAAAATTATGTATTTTTTATAAATTAAATAAAAATAGAAAGAAAAGTCAGAAAAAAAAGTAATAGAGAGAGAAATAAAAAGAAACAAAGAAATATTATATAAATTATTTCAATGTTTTGTAAATATGGTTTATGTTGTTTTACCAACTTTTTCGTCTGATCTCAAATAAAAATAAATAAATTATGTTAATTAAAAAATTAGTTAGTATTATCTAATTAAACTAATTGTTTTCTAAATTATTTTTTATTGGAACTTATCATGAATAAAAAGAATTATTATAAATAAAATCTTAATTAAATTAAAATATTTTAAAAATAATATTATTAAATAAAATTAAATTAACTAAAAAATATTTATATTTAAGACTAATACATATATTTTTTATTTTAAACGGAAAAACATTTAAAAAAAACCTATATACTAACCATATAAAATAATTTTATATCTTCGTCCAAATACAAATATTTACACAGTTACTCTATAATTATTCAACTAAATATTTTTAGTAGCTGACCAGCATGGATAGTGTCAATAATAAGCTGGAGCTACTCAATTACCCCCTTTAATCTTAAATAAGTAAATTTTATTTTTATATATATATATATATATTAATTAGTATTAAATATAAGTAGATTTTGATTTATTTTATTTTATTTAATAAAATTATCTTTAAAATATATTTTACTTATTAAAAATTATATTTTTAATGAATTTTTTATTTTTGATATTAAATTTGAATAAAAGTTAATTTTTGTAAAAAGATATTTTGAAATAAAAATAAAAGTATTAGTTAATTATTTATTTACATTTAAGAGTGAAAAGTGTAATTCCTAAGCACGAGGAGATTTCTCTAAAAAGAAGAGGCAATGAAAGCAACATCTTTTAAGAAATGAGAATTAAGTTTGAATTCCTGAAGAGTTTTAGCACCTTAATTGAAGGTTTAAAGTGAAAGAAAGGCAGTGGTTGAATAGAAGCAGCATTGGGTTGAGAGTAAAGCACAGCAATGAATAGCTCGCACGTGGGGCACGGAGTTTGGACAAGAAAAGACCCTGACATGGCATGAAGTTGGGAACTGAATACTGTATATACTACAGCTATACTATACTATACGTATGAGTATGAGGAAAGAATAAATACTTTGGTGTGCCTGAACTGAATGAAGCAAAAGGTGGCCGTTTTGATTTATCTTACTTTCTCTCTCTGTTTAAGCACCAAATAAATGAAAGATGTTGCCCCATTGCATTGCCTAGACCCAACCTTTTCTCTTTTCTTTTTCTCTCCTCCACTTTCATACGGAAGAAGAAGATAGAATGAGTTCATCCTCAGGTCAGACCAGCGCCTTTGATCTCTCTTTCAAGATCTTGTTGATCGGAGATTCCGGTGTCGGCAAAAGTAGCCTACTTGTCAGCTTCATTTCAAATTCTGTTGAAGATCTTTCCCCCACCATTGGTATAATATCATTCACTCATTACATTATAGCTTTTGCATGCTTCGGATTTAGGTGTCACACTTCTTTCTTATACGTTCTTTGCAACCAAATTCTGCCTCATGCTTGTCGATCTACTGTTTACAGTCACTCACACTGTTGAATTTGTTCATTTTTCAAATGATTTCCAGTTTAAAAGCTGCTTTACTATCAGTTCTTCTATCTTTGACTTTTCTTCCATCATTCAATCTGTTGGTCTTCGGTTATTGACTCTCTCTGCCTGCTCTATTGTTTTATGCCACTAGAATTAACAAGCAATTGAGTTTATGTTCTTCTTCTACTCTCTATGCTGTTTGTTTCACTTGAATTTTTATATGATCTAATGTCGTTTCTATGATGTGTAGGTGTTGATTTTAAGATCAAAACGCTCACTGTAGGTGGCAAGAGATTGAAATTAACGATTTGGGATACTGGTAATATAAAGTCAAATCTTGAAAATTGAAATTAGACCTTTTGTTCAATTCTTGAAAATTGAAATTAACTACTGTTGATTTTATATGCTTTCACTTCTTGAAAATTGAAATTAGACCTTTTGTTCAATTCCAGCAGCGTGTGATTCGAACAGATAGAATGAAATGTCTCTCATATAGTGTTTTGGTTATTCATTGACCAAAATGACTAATTTGATTAGTGTATTGACTTAAAATAACATTACATCTATTGCAGCTGGGCAGGAAAGGTTCAGGACTCTAAACAGCTCTTACTATAGAAAAGCACAAGGAATCATTCTCGGTATGCTACATTTAATTATGTACATAACAATGTAGGATAATTTGATTCTTCCACATCAGAGATCTCTCTTGAATGTCTTTATGAAGAAATTTGTGTTTGCAACTAATGTTGGACTCTGTTTTAACATAATACTTCCATTTATGCTCTTGATATTTGTTAAGAGTGATGCCTGATAAAGGTTGATTAAAATTAAGCATTGCAAGGAATTATAACATCTATTACGAACCTTGGTTTCAGGGTATGCCTTTGATGTTTATAGTAAAATAAAGTCTGCAATTTTTTATCAATTATGAGATAGGTTTTACATTTTTTGCAACTAGGGAAACAAGGGCTTTCTCGAGGACATCTCCTGTTTTTGCTTTATTGTTTTGGTAGTAACATGGTTCTTGCCATTGTCTTTGATGTCCCTTTTATGGTATTAAGAATTTCTAAAGCGTATTTTCTTGGGGCTTAAGGTGGCCTTCTGGAACCATAATTTTGTGATATAGTTAAGATGGATAAATTATGTGTTTGAATTTTGCTAGTTAACATCCTTTAAATTTTAATGATTTCTATTTATAGAGTGCTTCATTTTCTTTACTTCTAGTATATGATGTCACAAGGAGAGAAACCTTTACAAATTTATCAGAAGTGTGGTCTAAGGAAGTGGAACTCTACTCAACTAATCAGGATTGCGTGAAGATGCTAGTTGGAAATAAAGTTGATAGAGTAAGTTTTATGCTCCAGTATTGGGCCTGAATATATGACCAAAGGGAATGAATTTGTACTTGTCATGAAATATTCCTCATTAAAATAGTTGAAAATAGTGAATCTAATCTTATCTGCATTAAGACAATTAAGCAAAATTCAACTTTTGTCTGTCCATCTGAAGCAAATTAAGACCTTGTCTTGCTTTTGGTCGTATACATGGATATCCATATGATATGCTCATACCACTGCTCCATACTATTCTGCCACTATTATCTATCTGATGACATTCATCAGAAAACTGGATCCTTGCATTATCAGCCAGATTAGAGGAAAATAGAGCCCTAACACTTTCACTGCATACTCATGTAACATTTCTTTATGAACTCATTGTCAATTCAGTGAATGATGAATACCTGGATTATTACATGCATGCACTTTATGCGACACTGTCATATGGAACCTTCCATAAAGTCAAAGCAACCTAATTAAGCCAGTGGTTAACAATTTAGTGGACACTTTGAAACTGTTGAAGAACCATGTGGAGATAGATGAGCTAATACTATGACATTGTCTCGCATGAATGTCATTTCCCAATGCATATAGTAAGGTTAAGATCATACCATGCTTAAATTTATCAAAATAGAAAAAAAATATAGATCCCCAACTCTTTAGGATTCCTAGGAATGAATCCTCTCTTGTAAGATTTTCACATGATAGGCGGCATTGTCCCCTTAATGTATTCAGTTCATTCATTTCTGTAATGGTTTATTTCTCTATATCTAGGATACTGAAAGGGCTGTGAGCAGAGAAGAGGGTTTAGCACTTGCCAAAGAATTGGGGTGTTTGCTTCTTGAATGTAGTGCTAAAACTCGGGAAAATGTGGAGCAGTGCTTTGAGGAACTTGCTCTAAAGGTACAGTTTTAGAGGTTTGATTCAATAAAACTCGGTAAAATTTATGTCTTGTGCATAAGACAACTTTCCAATGAATTGACTGAGTAGGGTCACGAATTAACCTAAGCTTAAAGATTTGTTTCATAAGTATAATATTTCAATTGAAAAATTTGTGTGAAGTGTAGGTGTTTTAGCTAGTAATTCTCGGGCTGACAGTAACAGGTGTTGATGCAGAAGTTCCTGCCTAATATTTGCTATAGTTATCAGTAAGAATAGACATAATAGTGAAGAGTGAGTACTATATCAGGTATAATAAATTAGGTTAATATTCGAAAAAAATGCTCAACTATTTGATTATAAGAAATAATTTTTACTTCGAAATTGTATGACAAGGGATGATGGTATTTTGAATGAGAGGATTTTGCTGTGTTTTGTTTTTCCTATCATGACAAATATGGCACCATTTCGTAGATAATGGAAGCTCCTAGTCTGTTGGAAGAAGGATCAACAGTAGTTAAAAGGAGTGTTTTAAAACAGAAACAAGAACCCCAAGCATCCCAAAATGGTGGTTGTTGCACTTAAAGTGATACATCGAGGCATGGACATTGAGTCTTAACTGGTACATCTTGGACAAATCTTGTATATGTAAGCTTCTTCCCTAGTTTCTTACTGCTGCCATTGTCTTTTGGTTGCATAATTACTTGTATTAACGGAATGGAGAAATTGGCAACAATGGCGCCTATTAGCTTGTGTAAATTTGTTTGGCTTTGAATGACAGTATCATTTGTGTGTTGCTCCCAAGGACCAAGTCAATCCTTATACTACAACTGCAGTTTCATGCAATTCTCTATTGCGCACACTACACCTAATTAATCCAACAATTTGGTTAATCCGTTGAAAGGCAAAATGAAAATAAAGTAGGCTAGAACTTGTTTTACTCCAAAGTACTATTTGAAGCTCTACTTAACATAACCTGCTTTTGGCGATTGGCATTGCAAGGTAAGACATGACCGTAAATGTACAGCACAGACTTTGTACTTGTAAACCGAATAATGATTACTTGTGCAATCATGTACTCACAAACTTTTACAAACTATATAAATGGCTTTGTAAAAGAATACAATGCTGCCCCACTTACAGTTTTCTCCTCTAAGCTCATAATATAGTCCGCTATGTTATCAGTACAGGTTTGAGAATACATTGTACAAATATCATTACAAATTTGTACGCAACTTTTTGTTGTATAAATAGAATTTTGGATGCCAAATTCCTCGCAAAGAATTGTGCTAATGTCTCA
The DNA here is from genome assembly GCA_025330945.1 of Mucuna pruriens. Taxonomy (NCBI): domain Eukaryota; kingdom Viridiplantae; phylum Streptophyta; class Magnoliopsida; order Fabales; family Fabaceae; genus Mucuna; species Mucuna pruriens. The sequence goes on from JAENHJ010000528.1 coordinate 7,024,183, forward strand.
ACTTCTACTTTTCTTTAAAATATTTTATTGCACTTGAAAATTTAAATAAAACCGCATCAGTGAGATTGTGCAAGAAGCATCTCACAAGTCACAACTCAATCTAATGTTGCCAGACATACCCATAATTAGTGTAACTATACAAAATGAAACTAAATATTTTTTTCCCTAAACATATGTCCACTAGATCCTTGTATAATTTTCTTCCACAAAAAAATTTAGGAGAAATTACAAGTTCGATAGAATATTTCTAGTTGGCACTTGCAAACCGTATACAACACTATATTCCATAATGCCAAGGGAAATGCATGATGAATTGTCAGTATCTACCAGGTAGTTGGGTTGAGCCTCTGGCTGGATCAGGTTTACTGATATTGATGGATTGAGACTACATCATAAATTTAAAAGTAAAACTAGCACAGAAACTCAATCCAGTACTTGTGTATAAGAAAATTCAGGAACGCAAAATTGTACCTCTGATTTTTTTATCACACTACGAAAGTCCGTGCTTAAAGTCTCTTGTGAAAGAAAAGCTTTGTTCTACGTTTAAATTTGTCTTGGCTCTGCTAAAAAATGTTTCGATTACAGTACAGAAAAAGCAATGTCCAGGAGAGGTGCACACTGCCATACTCGAATTTCATCTAAGAATGCAAAATAAACAGTAGCTAAACCCAGCTCGCATTCATTATACTATAACCGTCTCAATAAAGATGATTCCGTATACAACAGCCAAAGTTCTGCCCCTTGATGTTGTGACAGCCTACAACAAGAACATCCTTAGAAAACAAAAATCAGCTGAGATATAGAAGATGACAAGATGTGTTTCTTACCAAATTTCAGTCATTACCTTTTTGCTCTCATCCATGTCAACTTTCTTCCTCCCAATATTTTGTTAACATATTCAAGCTCAGAAAATGCACCAAATTATCCATGTAATATAGAGTCCGTTGGGATAAATTTCTCTGTAAATATTTATAGAAGAATAAAATAAGAAGAAAAAATTATTTGATAAATTAAAATTAGTTACTACGTCAATTTATAAAAGATTTTTCATGTTTATTTCTCTAAACACTTATTTTTAATTTATGAAAAAGCTAATTATAACTTAATTTTTTTTTTTCTTCTAAGAGTACCTGTAGAAAAGGTATGGAAATATGTAATATTATATGTATATATTAATCAGGAAGAGTATTAGCCGAAGAGATATGGAAATAGCAATATTATAAATCCACACTATTTGAATTCAACCTTAAAATGAATATTTGGTTATAATTATTAAAACTAAGCTAAATCAGCACAATAGAATTACAAGAATGAAACTAAAGCAAGTGAGCAAAACAAAGAATTTCATAATGCAACGAATATTAGGTATAAGTCCTTCGAACTCTCACTTAACTAATCAAGATTCTACCCAATCCAAGTTCTAAAAATGAAATTGAACATCATATTTACAAAGTTAATTGGAATTCTACTTCTTCATAGATCAACCTTTTTCCAAACTAGAAATCCTAATTTCTTAGGAATCCCTATTTCAGAGTATTCAATAGGATCAAGAATCTGTCAAGATCTCATAACTAATAATTCCTATTCCTAGAGTATCATCAATTATGTTTCCTAACTTCATTTAAATTTCTAATACATTTTTCTTTTTATAATTAAGGATCTAGCATCATTCATGAGTGGCCAATTCGGTAGAAGTAATAAGAACATTAGCAAACAATCAATTTAAGCCAAATGAACTTGAATTGAAATAAAATCCACAATTATATGGAGTTTAGGTTAGGATTTCTCATATCTTAATAAAAGAAAATAATAAAAAATAATAATTTGGAGAAGAGAGAAGAGGAAAACAAAGCCTAAATCGTGGTGAGAGCGAATAAGACTTATTTTGGGGAAAATGCAAGTGTATTTTTGTTTTGCAAAGGTGGACTGGTGACTCACTTCTTACTTTTTCATGTCGAGGCGTTGTGTGAATGTCTCAAATTTAGTGCGTGCTTGTATTTAATTTTAAGTAAATTCTTATATGTATGTTTGTTGTAAGTTGAAGAATTGATTTTGCATTCAAAATTAATTTTAAACTAAAATAATTTCAAGTAATTTTTCTATTAAATAAAAAAATTATATTAACTTTTACTACTAACTTTTAGAACAAAAACATCTGAATAATAAAACATAAATCTCTTCAAGTTTAACCAAAATCACTTTTATAAAATTAATTTTATTCAAAATCAATTTTAGAAGTTGTCTCTCCTTATATATTTTTTCATACAGATAACCCCTAATAATATAATTAAAAAAATGTTTGACAGTCAACTATTTCATACTAGAAACTGTATTGTATTGGTATAAACGTACAATTACCTGAAGCATTGATTTTGGAGAAACATGTAACCACACAAAATAAAGAGTAACAATCAAATATTAAATTAATTAAGTTACCGTAAATACTAGAAGCAACTATTAAGAGGCTGGCCACATCCCACAACGATAAGCTGCAGGGAAAAGGCACGTTTTGAGTGAAATGGCTGTCAGTTAGGCAACGGCTTTGCTTGCCATCGGGTTTCTTCGTGATCAGTTTGATGGAACTTATCTTTCTACCACTTTCACACCAGCAGCTTTAATATTTTCCCTATTCTCTTTCAATTTTCTCACGTGCATGACGCTGGTTTATCTGACTTATAAAAAGGACCAATGAATAAAATGATAATTGAAATAAAAGAAACGAAGAAATTGTGAATATATATTTACACCCCACACTAATCGAATAAATTCAAATTAAATTGTGTACCATAGAATGAATGGAAAGAATCAACAATTGTATAGTACAAGGCTAAAAAAAATAACAATAAAGAAGGTCAATTCTAAAGACAGATGGATCCTCCGTGAGGCTAATTAATTTGTAGAAAAGAGACAGACTTGAAACTTAGTAATGGCAATCCACCAAAGAAGTTGCAGAGAAGACAATAACGTTTTCTTTGGACTGAAAAGGAAACAACTTGGAATCTCTGTGATCATCCTCAGGTGCCGGAAGATTCAAGTCCAAGTTCAAAACATCTTTGTGTTTCTTGGTTTCTGGAATTTCATGAGTCTCATCACGACCATTTGCAATTGCCCCACTGGTAGGTGTGTTTCTATGCCTCCTCATGTGTCCCCCCAAGGCTTGCCCAGATGTGAACTCTGCCCCACATATGGAACACTCGTGAACTTTAGATTTAGCATTAAAAGGCCTAGTAGTGCCGTTGCTATTGTACAAAGCCGTTGATAATTGTAAGGTGAGGGTGGTGCTTGTGGGGTCACAATAACCGTCATGCTTATGATCCACTTCATTCACAAAAGTAGTAACTACTCCTTGCTTTTCTTCCGTATTTGCCTTGGAATATTTCTTGTGGCTGGCTCGGTGACCACCGAGGGCTTGAAACGAAGGGAAACATCGGTTACAAGTCTTGCACTCATAAAGGTATACCCCTCCACCTCCTCCTTTGTTGTGATGATGATCAGGTCGTGACTTTGGGGTGTTATTACGGCCTCGAGCTAAGAGAATCAAACAATTGGCCATGTCCTCTTCTTCAGTTCCGTTGTTCCTTAATTCATTTGAGGTTGTAGGGACATCAAAACCCACGGAATTGTCGGTGCTGCTTCTTCCTAAACTGGAAGAACACGTTGACATGGTTAACCTAAGTGGGGATGGAAGTCTTTGACGTTTTGTGCGCTTGCCCTTCATGATTTGCATGTTCCTTAATTCCTCTTGATGCTCCTGCATGTTGTTGTAGGGTGAGGGGTGGTGAGAGAATGGAAGAAGCAATGAAGAGAGTGGGAGTTAATTAATATTAATGATGGTTTGAAGTAGAGACGGAAAAGCTAGGCCAGGGTAAACCTAACAGTAACGTGTTTTGGGTTTGTTTGCCAGAGTTGCCTTTCCAAACTTGGAAGTCTTATATTATAGGTGTGAAGTGTATAGAGAGAGAGAGAGAGAGGAAGATGCAATGTTAAGCATGAGGAGGCGAGGAAACGAGTGAGATTCGGTTGGCTTTGAAGCAAACCCATTACTTTTTCGCAACGATTCCTTTCTGGAGGATTGGTTTGCAAGCCTGGAACCACAGAATTTGCAAACTTTCACCTCCCTTTTTTTCTCTCCTTTTATTAGCTTTTTCCTTCTTCAACTTCATTGTGTTTATATATGCTCCTTCTTATAATACTTCTAGCACTACAGCTTAATTTAACTAATTCTAACCTCATTTTAATTAATAACCAATCACTTCCAAGTCTAGGATTTTATGGATTACACAATCCTTAATTACGACTTGTCTATAGCTGCCATGCTATTACATGATTGATTATTTACGGAATGCTACTAAACTACATATACTAATGAGGGAGTTCATGTGCTGTTGACCTAACCATTTCTTATTGTGCAAATTAATCACAACCTCAGTGGACAATCAAGCCGGCCATAAACATGATCCAAAATATCTTTGCTATATAAATATTATGCGGGTGTTGCAGCATAAATTAAAATCAATTTCATATTATAATTTTTTTTATCAAATGAGTTTTTTTTTTCAAAAACTACAGAACTGAAAGTTCATATATAATTAATTATATCATATTATTTTACTTTTTTTATGTTTTATCAATATATATATATATATCTTAAAATTAACATGAATAAATATAAACTTTTCAAGCATAAGGAAACTGTGAAACCTGAATAATATTTTTATTGATTTAATGACAAGATAGTGTTACAGTGTGTGTAATACATTCCCGCGATTTTTATTATGCAAATTGTAGTACGTGTCTTTTTTTTCTTGTCAGAATGAGCTAACTGTTAGGTGAAAGAATAGTACTAACGTAGCAAAACCAATAGGAAGATCAGTTGTAGGGTTTGAATACTTATACTCATAAATATTAAAAATTATAGTTTTGAAAATTGGTTCGGACCCACAGTTAAATTTGTTTGACTAGAAATCAATTTGATAACTAATTTGTAAGCTCTAAAAATTAGATCATCTTAAAATGGTAAGAATTAATAAAAAAATATCAAATGAGTCTAAAAATTTGTCAAAAATCGATAACCAGTGATTTAAAAAAATACATCTTATTTTTAATTTTAAAATTTTAAATTATAATATTATATTTATTTAATATTACTTTATTATTAGTATTATTATTATCATTATTTTATTAAATATTAATTCGACTACAGTTTAATTACAATTGAATTATTAAATCTTAAACTAGTATTTTAATTAGTTGAATGACTAATCTGATTTTAATAATATTATTAAAATATATTCTTTAATGTTATTGTTTGTTAAAATTGATTAAAATTACAAAATTGTTTATGTCTCACTTTTTATTGCCAATAAAAATTGATCAAAGTTACTTAAATACTAGACTCACATAAATTTTTCTGTAAAAAAAAATGTATTATTTAATAAATTCTTAGTCATGATTTTATTGTTTTTAATAAATTTCAACTAATAATAAAAAATAATGTTATCTAAAAAAAATTATTAAAAAATTGTGTTAAACCTCTTTAATCAGATAAGATTAGAACATTTTAGTAGAAATGGTAAGATACCCCCGACTCATATATAGTTTCATGTTTGACCAAAAGCAACAATTTCTTAGTTCTCATTCAACTGAACTTTGAAACGTGTGTTTCTGCAAATGAACATGTACAGAAAAGCATGAACTTAGGCGTTAGGATAACTTTTATTAGTATAATAACATATTTGTTTATCATAAATTAAATTGTCAGTATATATAAGAATTATAGGCATGTACTAACATGACATATTATATTAACAACATGATGTGATAATAGTATACATTAATTTTTATACCGATAAAATTGTTTATTAATTAATATAATGCATTGTATGTTAGTGTAGACTATTCATACTAAAAATTAATTTTCGTTAAATAAAATTTATACTAACAAAGACAAACTCAATGCCTAACCTTTAGTGGATGGACCATTTTTTTTTTTTTGTTTTGGTAATGACTGGAAAAGTAGTTCATTATTAACATCATTCCAGAAGAATGATTTTCCTTGAGAAGGGAAAGAAATTAATGAAGAAAAGTAAAGAATAAGGTAAAGGAGAAAGGACGTTGCTGCGGCGGTGGTGTAGAGGTTCCGTGGTGTAAGGTATAGACTATAGATAATGAGAGAAGAGAGAGAGATTCTTAGCGTAAGGAATTCTAATGAAGGGGGTTTGAGAGAGGCACGTAAAGTTCTTCGCCAGCAATTCAGCATCAAGTTTAGGTTTTGCTACTGTTAGTGGCTCAAAGCAAAGCATCTTCCTCAGTGCATATATATTAATCTTAATATATAAAACTCTTCTCAATTATTGTGGCAAAGCAAGAAGAAAATGCCTACAGCCCCACTAATTCTCCACCTTCTCGTATCTTAGAAAATATATCTATCACTATGTCATCATGTTGCTTAAACTTAGACAAGAGATAAAGCCACTTTGCCAGTCACCGTGTAATGCAATAGATTTTATATTTTATGTCGTTTGTGTCAAACACGCTGTATAAAAATATTAAATATACCCTTTGATTCTGTTTTCAGAATCATGTGAAAATTCAGGGTGGAAAATTAACTAGAAAAAATTTTGATCACAGCAAAGAGAGAAATTATTGTATGTCAGTTAATTAATTAGCTTAATATAGACATTGCTACATATATTTACTTTTAATTATATGAATTCTGCAATTCTAAAATTTAGGTTTAGAATAGTTGATATAATTTTAATGTAATTATTGTAAAAATTAATAAATTTATTAATAATTTATGATTTGATAACCTACTGTATAAAACTGTGAGTGCAATTTTTTTTTTTAAATTTAAGATCTTAAAGAAGTATGATACATAAACTGAAAAAAAAATGGTTTAGTTTATTATAAATAAAAAATCCGATTTAGATTATTGGTATAATTAAAAAAATTACATCAATCATTTTTAAATATATAAAAATATTAGACTAATATCAATGAGATGGTTTAATCTGATTTTTATTTAAGATAAAATAAAATAGAGAGAACCTAGAGAAGACATCCCTTATGATAACGTGAGATAGGCTTGAAAGTTGAAAGTAGTGGTGCAGGAGTACTCAAAGCAATCAAGGAAATTGAAGTTTAAAAAAGAACGTGCCCCACAGAAACTTTAATCAGGTTCTAGCCAACGATACTGCTATAACTAAATTATTGCTCTGAAGTTTGAACATGTCCATGCAAAGTAATATATTAGAGTTATCTGGTTTAGAATAGGAGTCAAAACTTTGGTGATCTTTTTATCATCACTTTCTTCCCGCGACTTCATTTTCGACAACGATCCACATCGTAAAACTACTACTTGTGTACTGCTTTGTTCTAGAAGCAATTGTAGTTAAGGCGTACCAACTATCTTTCTTCATTTTCTTAAGCTAGAAGTATATATATATATATATATATATATTAATAAGTATTTGTGTATTTTGTATCGATTGCGCATCTTTTGGCCCTTAACCAGGTGAAAGGAAAGGCAACTGAGCGACTAAAGACATGGATAGTTCTCCAAAGATTACGACTTAATGCCACTCCACCCAACATTCATGAGTTTAGTTAGTCCTTTTTCTTTACTTTCTTTTTGGCACTATTTGCGTGGAGAATGAAAGAAAATAGAAAAATGAATTAAAAAACCCATCAAATTTGGTACCAACGAGGGTTTTATCATTTATGGAACACTTAAAGGTATAGAAACTAATTTAATGTTTTTATTGGGTCTTTTTTCATTTGAACCTGATTCAGTTATGGCTCAATTAATAATTAGTTGAACTGAATTAACTTAGTATTTTAGACCTTACACATAATTAAGTTATTAAATGTTTAAAATAAGAAATTAAAAGAAAAAATGTTTTATAAAATAATATAAAACTAATTCTATTAATATAAAATATTTATTTAAGTTTGAATATAAAAAATTAGCATAGTAAATTACAAAATATTAAATTCGGTAATATAAAGAATGAACATGGGGTCAATTTAAAATACAACTCAAATTAACGTTTAAAGTTTTCATAAAAATTAAGGAATACAATTATGATTTTAGGTTTCATAATTTTTTCATATAATTTCCTAATACATCCCTATTTTTCATACTAATTAATTTTTTTTCTCATATATATTTATTTTTTATTTTCCTAGTTTATAATAAATTGTTAAAGATATGATAGAAAAAAATATTTAATATTTTATTAATATTGTAAAATGATAATTAAAATAAAACAATTTTTTGTTATAATGTCAAACAAAATAAGACAGGAAAAAAATTTAATCTGAAAATAAGTAAAAGAAAATTAATAATTTCTAACAATATTTTTTATTTTTTATTTTGAAATTCAGAATTTTCTGTCATCCTTCACTTTCTTTCTACGGTTGCAAACACGCCATTAGTTAGAGAAGTCATTGAATAATGAAAATAGAATTCAAAGGTTTTCAGTGCACTGAAGCAATCAGTCGAACTACACATTTAAGAATTAAGAACATGTTATTATTAAAATTTTATTAGTTTTTAATTTATATTATTAGTTAGCTAGTCTCAATTCTTAAGTATGGTACTGGCTATTATCATCATTGGTTATATTTTATAATATTTTTATAGGACATGTTTGTAAAAGGTGTTTTTACATGATATATTTTAGAATTATTTTTCTTTTTCCAAATTAAAACATTTATTCACATTTAAATTAAATATAACACATATATAATCACTACTGGTAAAATTATTTGCAGAGCAAATATCAAATGTCGTTGAAAAATTTTATAATAATAACTATTGTCGCTATCACTATTTATATTTTAACAACAACAATTATCATTATTATTTTTATATATTTATTTGTATCACAGTAGATTTGTAGTAATCACTAAAATCGTTATCATATTTTATATACTCAATAACTATTATCGTCATAAAAGATATTCTTTTCATCAAACTAAAATTATTACAATAAAATAATTTTTATAATAATTAATATTGCTACAACAAAATATCATTTCTCAATAACAAAAACCGTTACAATAAAATATTTTTCTCAACAACATTAATTATTTTTATATCTTAATTTTTCACCACCATAAATTACCATTTTTCAACAACTTACATCATAATAAAACTTTATATAAATAAATTTTATTTTGATAATAATTACATATTATTTTCTAAAACTAATATTAATAGAAATAATTTAATTATTATCGCTATTTAAAATTAGATCAAATTAAAACTAATAAAAGTATTTACTTGTTTAAACAAAAATGACAATATTATTACTACAAAGAAATGTATATAAGAAAAATATAAGCACAACATATATATATAAACATTAATAAATATTGTAAAATATTCTTTACATTATTTAATGAGTAAAGTTTTCATTTTTTACAAGAGAAAGCTAACATATGTAATCGACAAATAACTAAAAAAACTCAATATTGCTAATACAAATAGTTCGACACTTATATTTCTTAATTAAGGTCCAAGGTTTGATCCTGCCTTGACCATGGAGTCACAATTTGAGGTATCATTTTAACTTCAAAGAAATTGATCCGATAAAAAGAGGATTAGTTGGATGAAAAATAATGCTCAAATACTTCTTTGTTTAAAAAAAAACAAATAACTAAAAAGTACTGCCGCAATATTAATGTGGTATAGTTATTTAAAATACTAGTAGGAAGGAGTAAAAAATAATATAATTTAAATATTTATAGAAGTTATCATAAATTTATTTTTGAGTTAATAGTATTTTTAGTCTCTAATTTTTTTAAGTTATGAGTTTTGTCTCCAACTTTCCAAATCAATAACTTTCGTCCCTACACTTTTTAAAATATCAAAATTTTAGATCTAAGGCTAATATTTTTTTCCTTTTGTATAGCCACCAAAGTTTGAACATTTAAACACAATATAAGAATTAAATTTAATGTTTTAAATTTTGAAAACTAAAAGTATTTATTTTTTAAGGATTAAAAGCATTATTAACTTTTTTTTTTAAGAAAAAGAGAAATTATTTCAAGCAGTACATTCTAGTTGGAATACTGAATGTGCAATTAGATTAAATACATTAAAAAAATTTCTCATCCATAATTATTTTACCCATCTTGAACATAATTCATTTTCATAAAAAAATGCTTGTAGATTATACTAAAATAAAAACAGTTGAGAGGATTGTTTCGGTCCATATACATGGGCTATATATAGAAGAAAAAAATGATGCTGGATCATGCAAAAAGCTTATATGAGCCCAATGAAGAAATTGGTATCCGGTCAAAGCGAGGCTTCTTGGACAAAAAGAAATCAAAGCCCCGACACCCACAAAAGGGATAAATTCTTGCGCGATGTTCAAAATATAAACATTGTCTTTTACAATGTTGGATCACCTTTCATAACTTATATGAGCATAAATGAAGTAACTCTTTTTAGTGTGTAAATAAAATAAATTATCTTAAAACCACATTTGATAATCCATATTGGATCACAAAGAGTTCAAAATATCATGCAAATCTTACGAAAGAATCACATCCGCATCCCATCTAATTTTTGACTTACCACCTTGCACCACCCTAGTTTTGATTTATTTCATAATCATCTACCATTTAATAGGTTTAAATAAAGTTTAAAAGCGACCTCTTTCTAACTCATTTGTATGTTTAAATCAAATTTTCTAAGTTAATTACCAATTCACCCTTCATACAATTTATATGATCATAATAAATTGTCATGTTAAACACGTGTATCTTATCTAATTAATATATTTTCTTACTTAAAATTGAATTATATAAGTTAAAATTAATGATTAATTATGTGTTCATTCCTCATTGTTTTTCTTAATGGTTCTATACACTAATTTGAGCATTGAAATCTTTGTAGGTGGCCACCATTATGGTTTCTCCTCCATTATAATTAAAGTGAGTTTGTAATTTTACCATGAAACAATACAATCTTTCAAGCTCATAATGTCTTCTAAACTAGATATTATATCTAATTTAAAATATGGTTTAATAGTCATATACTAACATGTAAAATAATTTTACATTGTCATCTAATCACAAATAATCTTTGGTAAAATTTTAAGATAATTATTATAAAAGTCAATAAACTTGTCATATATAATAATTTATGATTGAATAATTGTATAAAGTTATTTTGTATCATCAATAAATAATTTATTTTTAAAATATTAAAAAATTAATTAATTATATAAATTTTTATTACTTATATATTATTTAACTTATTTATTTTCATCCCTTATGAATTTTTTTCTCCAACACTCCCAACAAGAGGGTCCATTACAATAATGAGTGACTAAAACCCAATTGTTGAGAGAACAAAGATATTGGCATGTTTGACCCATAAGAAACGTACATGAGCACGTTCCTTCTACATTATGGTAGACTGAACCTCATCACAAAAAGTGTACGGTCGTGAGGCCTTCACAAAGTTTTTTTTTTTCAAAAGAAAATGAGTACGACATTTAGATTTTCTCTCAAAGTTACATATACTTAGGTAAAAGAAATTATAGTTATAATTATAATTAAAAAACGCCAAGCTTTGTGTGCAACTTTTTTAAGTCGAACGAAAACATTATAAGAATAGAGCACAAATGAGAGGGGCAATTACACAAAAACTGTGTTACAGCTTGATAAATTCACAAGGATGCAAAAGAGAACAGAAAAAGGAGTAAAACTTGAGGCCCCACAAATCCGAACAATATCTTGAAAATGTACACCCAAGACATGGTGCCTTGTAGCCCCATACCCAGATTCATTATGTGTGTGGCCGACCTCACCGACCTTTCTTCCTGGACCAAGACCCTCACCCTGACATACAGCCACTCTTGAGTTTGATGTTGCAAGAACTGAAAGAAACCAATCACTCGCCATTACGTAAATTACTTTTGTTAGGCGAAACTCTTTTAAACATGTTTTCCTCTCCATGTAATATAATTCTATCCATGTTTCATGATGGAACGTGTGTGGTTCAGAATAATCTCTGCCTTGTAAAAAAATTGACCCCATATTAACCAAAGATTTTTTTTATTTCGGCCAATGAATTGACTACTGAATGTGGTGACATGTTTCTGTAAACTTCTTTCCCTTTCTTGACGATAGCAACCAGAAAACGATAAGGACACAATTTCAGCAATATATTTTAATTTTTATGATTTTAAAAAGTGTTACTCGGGTTTCGTACAGAAAAATTATATGAAAAAACATGTTGCTCATATTGTAGAGGCGTTACTCATCAGTAATAATTAATATCACAGGATAAATGCAATGTTGCTTTCGGTAATCGCTTAGCTATATATTTTAATTTCATCAGAACGGAATGCAGACAAAATTGCATGTAAACGACAAGGTAAAAACATTCTATTATATTAATGATTAGGTGGAACAGAACATATGAGCAGTTCTAATTTTCAATTTTCAATTTTCATTGTAGTGGAATAACCCCATAGGATATATATATATATATTATCTAATTAGCGTACGGCCTTGATTGATTTAAAAGAATACGTGCGTATGTATACCAAGGTTGTCTTTTTTGTTCTCGCGCTGTAGTTTACACCCAGCCCGCGGCCGGTGGAAAATGGGGACACGTCTGTTTGCTCCACAATTATCTTTTGATTCTCTAAAAAAATGCATATACACTTTCTGGCTTTCATTTTTCCTTGCTATTTACATTTTAGGAAAAACCACTACGAAGCAAATATTAGTTTATCAAAAGATCTAAAAGTCACAGCAGCTTTTAATAAATCCAAACACATTAAACTACTTTTTATGTTTGCAGTGACCGGATTAATAATTTTAATTTTAAATTTTTATTAAAACATTTTAATTTTTTATTTTGATTTAATAATAATTTAATAGACTTTACCCATAAATACTCACAAAAAAACTAAAAGGATTTAAATTTTTGTTGGATTTAAGATTCGGACCTCATTTTTTAAATCCAAATTAGTTTTATATTATTTTTGCCATACTACTATAGTTTGCATATCATATTATCAGATAATCTATTTTGTAACCTCTAGAGAAGTTAATAGCTTGAGACAATAACCAATAGAAAGATATAGAATTTGTTGGAACTTTTGGGCCAATAGCTAGAAGTTCTTAAGTTCGTATTTATATTTGTTGCACATAAGATAAAATATGAAGTTTTTCCACATGAATGTAAAAAGTGTCTTTTTTAATTGTTTTATTGAATAAGTTTATGTAAAAAAAAATCATCGAATTTTGAACATGTAAATATTCTAACCATGTTTTTTTTTTAAAAAAATTATAATCTTAAGCAAGCATTTATACTTGGTACGACCGATTAAGAATTCTCTTATTTCAAATTATACGATTTTGTTTCTAAAAAAATTCAATCATGATTTAATTAGGGTACATTTTTTTTATAACATTATATTTGATACTAATTTATGCAAGAATATCTCTAAGTTAAATGTAGAGTGAGTTTGAGATTATCAAAATGGAAGAATTAAATTCCTTCCTAATTTTACAACTCAAGCATGAAACCAATGAAATTTATATCCATGAAGAAAATTGTGCAAATGAACTTTTGAAGAAGTTTAAGATAGACCAATCAAAGCCCATAATGCATTTGTCTGTTGTCTTCAGAGACGAATCCATAAATTTGCATTAGTGGGTCAATATTTATAGGTATAAATTAATATTTTAGTTTATGCATCATACTAATTATTTATTTTTCATAAAATTAAAATTTAAATAATAAATAAATATTTTTTAATAAATAGTTTATATTTATTTTAATTATTAATAAAATACTTTTGAAAAAAATCATTGAAATTCAATTTATGATTAAAGATAAAAGATGATAGAGTAAAAGTGATAGACATTTAAAATTTTCAAATATACAATGAGAGAAAAAGAAACATATTTTAAAATAGTTGAAAGAAAATAAATTTATTAATTTAAAAGATAATGTGTGAAATTCACATAGAACAAAAATAATAGTAAAAATAAATTTGTGGAGCAACATTTATATTATGAATTCCTTTTGCTATATTTTAAATTAGAAAATAATTTAATTTTTAAAATATATATATATATATATATATATATATGAATTAAAAAGTTAATGGGACATTTGTCTCCCTCTCTTCAATTTGCATCCTTCACCATATGCATTGGTAAAAGACAAGTAGGCAAACCAATAGATAAAACAATATACAAAGATATGATTTTGTCTTTATTCTATCTTACAACTAGTAGACTTGATATCATGTTCAATGTATGTTTGTGTGCTAGATTTTAATTTGATCCAAGAGAATCACATTTAAAAACAACTAAAAAGGATATTTTGTTAACAAGTTGGCACCACTAACTTCAATTTGTTCTATGTGAAAATTCAATATTTCATGTCAATAGGATACTATCATGCATACTATGTTGGTAATACAACTTAACAAAAAAGTATCAATAGAGGTTGTCACTTAATTGGACCATGTCTTGTATCAGCTACTAATTGTTCTAATAAAAACAAATAAAATATAATTATATATTTAAATATAAAAGACTATTTTTTTGTATTATATGTCCTTAACAAGTTTATATCTAAACAAGTATACAAAGATCGTTTGTCTATCCTAGAGCTTAAATTGTTCTATGTTATAGGAGGATGAGTCCTCAAAGAATGATAACTTATCAAAATAAGGTCATAAGCATATATGAGAAGATTCAAGATCTTTGTCTTTCGATATGAAAGACAATATAATTGATAGTAAACAAGACGATATAAATAGATGTTGTAGCTTACTTGACTATAAAAAGAAATGATAACTTGTTATGCGACACCAATACCAAGAAAGAAAGATAAGCAATATTCTTTATCAAATTTTAAGTAACTAGTGGATGGAATACATTAAATGCAACATTTATTGCACCAACTTTTAAATTTGGGAGAACATAACAATGAAGCTTCAATGGATCATAATATATACTTTTCAAAGCTATAAATATTCATAAGAACAAAACTTAGAGAAGAACTTTTATATGAATTGAGGTGACAAAAATTCTAAGTTATTCTTTGTATATTCTTTATAACTTAATAACTATTATGTGTTTTAGGTTATAAAACATTTCATCCATCATCTAGGACAACAACCATGTGGATTTATCCTTAAATATTTCTAATTGAAGTTGTGTGGTGCTAAAGAGACTTAATTAAAAGAATACTTATTATATTTACCTAAAGAGTTAAGAGAGAAAATATTACTTGTGTGTGAACCTAATTAAAAAGCTTGAAGAAAAAAAAACTTGTAACGATATAGAATAATAATTCTAGTAATTTTGTTATTTGAATTTGTGGTAAATAACTAAGAACTAGATATATTCTCTAGATAAGATATCCAATACAAATATTTAGTATGTTTTTCTCTTTTCCTTTATCTTATTTTGTTTATTTAACCTAGAAGTTGTTTTTTTTAACTATCTTCTTTGGTTTTAACTCAGATTTTTCAGTAACATACTTATAACTCAAACTAAGCATTCATTTGTTTGCCTAATAGATTTATTTTATAAAAAGATTTCATAAATACAATTCTATCTTCTTTGGATGTTTACCTGCATTTTACAAGAATGATATCTTTCCATTTTACAATTTTCTCATTAATCAATTTTCTTAATGTGTCATTCATAAAAAAATCTTGTGACTCTTTAATTTCCCATAAAAAATGTATTATATATTCATAAAAATGTTTTGGATGTGCTCAATATCTTTGCTTTAAACACATTAAATTTTAAAGCTCCGCTGTTGTTACCAATAACTCAATTTGACTCTATTTTTATTTTTAGAAGTCAAATTTTACCGTTAACTGTGACATAACAGTCATATGTATACTACCAGGTGCCACATAATTTCATCCTATAGAAAAATGAAGCCTTTAAACCTACTATATTCAAAATAGTCTATTATTGATAAAAGTAGTCAATTATTTGACATTTGAAACTTTAAATTTTTGTCAAATTTCGACCCACAGGCAATCACATGAAGTGATAGGTGATGAAAGTTTAAGATCTCTTATTCTCTCACACATATAGACAGATGCAAATACATGAGTGCAGACTTGATAAATAAATGTCTTATGCAGAATATTAAGATAAACATTTGGCTCTTCATTCATTTAGGAGCAAAGCTCATCATGATGGTTTAATACTTATAGGTACAAATAGTAAAAAAAAAGTTCAAGATAATATTAAGATAATTTTAGCACACATTGAGCTTTTGATGAATTAAAGGTACACCCTCGTGTAATAATTACTGCTAAGTTTAAGCTCTTTGATCTAAGTTGTGGTGTAAAGTAGTTTATAGATCATGTTGTTTCAACAAAAAATGAGATTTGGTTGACTCTTTTTTTTCAATGAGTTTGGAAAAACAGTCCAACCCATTTACTTCCAAACCAACTTAAATAATAAAAAACATATAAGATAGTACATATTTATATATATTAAAACAAAAATAAAATAAGGAGAATTGAATTTGAATTTAAATTTAAATTTTTGGACAACTAAAATTAATAAATAAAAATACCTAACAGATAAACCAATTTAATCTGTTATAACTTGACGATTAAGTGGAGTAACTTATGTGAGTTGTTGTGGTGGGTTAATATGTACATCTAAACCCACTAAAAGTAATAGATTAAATAAGCTAATTCAACAAGTCAAACCTATTTTATAGTATGTAAGTTTATGTTAATCATATAACAGGCGCTATGCCTCGTGTGGTTCTTTTAGTTATTTAGGCTTCTTATTTTGAGTCTTGTCTCTGCTCTAAAAACTACAAATAGTTTTTGGTAGAATTAAAAAAAAATTATAAATGGAAACAAATTCAGAGTAAAATGTCTCTGTCCACTATTGTTTTGTTTGGAAGAGAGTATTAAATTGGCCATTTCAGTCTGTCATGTAGTTTTTTTTGGACACAAGAGGTTCAACTTTTCGACAAAAAGTTAACTATACAAATTTTCAATTTGAAAAAAATATCTTCATAAAAATGTCAATAACTTTCCAAAATAACATCTCTTTTTCTCTACTTTTTCCTTTATGCTTTTTGCTCCCTTGCACATGGCAAGCAAAAGATTGCCCGCAACTCTTTTCTTTTCACCATTAAGCACTAATTTTAGAGTTTGTTTAAGAAATTATTTTAATAGTTTATAGATTAATTTGATTAATTTATAAGTTGGTTTCATAATAAGTTCATTTTTTTATACACGTGACATATTCAATTAATTTATAATCAGGGACGGAAGTATTCAGTAGTTTGGGGCCTTGAACTTTCCTGATATTTATAAATTAATTTTTTTAATATATTTTATATTTTTATTTTTATTAAGAGAATTTAATTATAAAATAATAATATTAAGTATTATTTATCTTTTTTTATAAAATATTTTATTTTATAATATCAATTGTGAAAATAATAAATTATATTTTTTTTATTTCTAGACAAATATTTTATTTCTTATTTTATCAAAAATAATTATAATTTTCTTTATTAGAAAAGTATTTGAATATCATTGTTTTCTATTAATAATATTTCATTTTATAATTTATTATTACACTTTTGAAGATTATAAATGATTTCATTTGCAATCAAATAACTATATTAACTTTTGAAATATATACATTTTAGGTCTCTATAAATATAGTTTTATCTTATTTTAGTCCTTAAAAATGTCTTTATTATTTTTAAATTCTTGACATTTTTTTAATGCTTTTTTAATTTTTATTATTAATTTTAATTAATTTAGTGTTATCACAATCGTAATTGCGACGGGATGACGAAAAAAATAGGAAAGGAAATTTAATTTCTTTCAAGGAAAGAAAAATGAATTTGTAATAGGGTCACCACCGACGTTTTTAAGGAAAACATTAGAAAACTTTGGAAAGAATAAGGCTAGTCTACAAAACAAATTTCAGGCTCGAGAGTTCATTATGCGTGGGGAAGGTGTTAGTACTCAACACATCAATCCTAAGACGACTACCTTAATTAGATGAGTGAAATTACTATGACTTCTAAATTATATTTTTGTCTTTCAAATGCAAACAAAAAATAGAATTTATTATTGGAAGAGGAAAGATATATATACTTTTTGGTTTTGAACTTGATATGAGTTACCTCTTTCTCCCATGTATCTCTTAGTACAATGGAGAATTCAAAGTTTACGTAATTCTGGAAGGCTTAGAAGAGACTGACTATTCATTGACGTCCAAAGGGTTGGAGGGGATGATACATTATATATATGTTGACTAACAAGGCGTAACTTAACAAAAGTAGTCAACATGACCAATTGGAGGCGTTGACCGACAAGTTATCGGTTCAACAAAACTGGCCGACTTGGCGACAACGTAGTTATCATTTGACTGACGGGGTATATGTTTAGCGAACTAGCCGGCTTGATTGATCAAGAGGTATTTGGGTAACAAGGCATATTGTATCAGCAAAGTCGGTCAGTGTGGCCAATAAAGGGGATGGTTTGACTGATTGACGTGGTCAATAGGATATCGATTAACAAGACTGCCGATTTGGCCGACCAGAGGTTATTTGGCTAACAAGGAAATAAAACTAATTGGTTTGGTCGATAAGGTACCATTTAGCAAAATTGGTCGATTTGGCCAACAACTAGGGGAGATGGTTTGGCTAATAGGGCATATCAATGAAATTGGCCTATGTGGCCAACAGGGCATCAGTTAACAAGATTGGCCGATTTGGCATATCGAGGGTTATTTGGCGAACAAGGCATGGTATATCAATAAAACTGGCTGATTTGATCGACAAGGTGCCAGTTAGAAAAACTGGCCGACAATAAAGGATGTCATTTGGAATCTGGGACATCAGATTGGAGGAAGGGAATCGTCCGTCGAACAATTCACCTTCCCCGTGTCATAACCAAGTTCAAAGCAGGAAAATAAAATTTTCAAGTGACGAAAATTCGCTAATCAGTTACCTAAATAGAGTACCCTTCATCATTGTTGGGATGAAATTTAATTCCATTTCGTGCTGGCCGACGGGTATCCTGCAAGACTCAACTTTTCTCTCAAGATCAGTCTTCAGTCCTCACTTTTAATTCCAATTTTCCAGCTCCTTGCTTTACATTCGTTTCTCCCTTTTATAGGCCACAAAAGATTGCCCTTACTTGCCTTTCTTAGCACTCTAGCCGAGGTCATGGTGACACTTGGGGTTATTGGTGGGGTTAGCTTGTGTCTGTCACTCTGGTTTGTAGGGAAGCAAAGCTAATTGAGGGGCAACAATGCTTGTAGGCAGGCAGGTTATTGGTGGGGAAGGAGAGGAAGAGAGTGTACACCTCCTCCCATTTTTTTGAGATAATTTTAGGTATCTACAAGTATTAACATAATTAACAAAATGAATAATATTCATCGAGATAATTAAGGCAAAAAAATATTTTAAATTAAGACAATTAAATTATTTATAGGTAATCAATTCAATTAATTAGTGTATTTATTATTTTATATAAATAAGGTAATTATATATAATTCTTTTATAATTTATTTTTTAATATATTAATGAACAATAATTTCATTTAATATATTATTTTTATTTTTCAATTCATTAATCTATTTTTAAGATTTTACTTTTTAAAAATATATATAATTTAATTTTAGTATATTACTTTTAATGTTATTTTTATATTTTAATTTATTAATTTTGATTTATTTTAATATAATTTATTTTAAAATATATTTGAAGTAGTATTTTATCTCTAAAGAAAAAAATAAATTAAAATATAATATACTACAAGTAAAGTATATTACATTCAGTCAAATAATAAATTGAAATGTAAAAATAACATAAAAATAGTATATTAAAATTAAATTATAAATTTATAAACAATTATAATTTTTTTAAAATATAATGATAAAAATAAATTAGTGAAATTCAAATAAGTATAATATTAAAACAATAAAATTACTTTTCATGGTATATTAAAAATTAAATTATATAATTATCTTTTTATATAAACAATAATTACATTAATTCTACTAAAAAATAAATATATTAATTTATTAAATTACGCATATAAAACAATCTAATTATCTTAATTATTTTAATTAATATTATTAATTTTGATAGTCACATTAATATTACACTAACTAGAATTAATGATAAAAATTAAAAAATAACACTAAAAGAATATAAGAATCTAAAAATAATAAAAATTTTACAAGAACTAAAATCAGTCAGAATCATATTTACAAGGACTTAAAATATATTTAAATCTTAATTTTTTATATTAATTTTACTATAAATTAATTTATAAATTAAAAATTATTTATTAACTCTTACTAATGAGGTATGCACAATGTAGTGGTAGACATTTTTTAAATAAAAATAATTTACAACTTAAAAATTGAGATCAACTATCAAACATGTTTTTATTCTAACTTTTTTTTTTCGTCTTAAGCCAGCAACATAACATTTATTTTCGCTTATTTTTTAATAATCTAAAAAAATATTCAATATTTCTGAGTTACTGTTTTCATAAAAGATAATACAACAAATAATTAATTCATTATTGTTGAGTAGACTTTTACAAGCCAATAAGACTTTTTCAGGAAAAAAATTTGTTAGTACATATGAAAATTTAATGATTTTATAGTTTTAATTTTAGGTCATTAAAAATATATTTAATTTATTGTCTATATAATATATAATTTAAATATATTATCCTATTATTTTAAAAATATATAAGTATAAATATTTTATATAAAATTTAATATTTATATTTTTATTAAATGAAATTTCATTTTTATATTTTTTATCTTGACCCTCAAAATTTTGAAGCTGAGCTCTTATAGATTACAAGGTAGAGTGAGTGATGCTAATTCAACCAAATTTAATCAAAATGATGATCAACACTTTTTGCTTATGCGAGAGCACCCTGTCAACTAATTGCTAATGGCATTAGTAGAAAATTGATATATGCACTTAATTTATTGTTGAATATTTATAATTATTTAAAAAATAAATCTTAAATAATGTTAATTTAATAAACATTTTTTCCTAATATACTTCATATTTATATTTTAAATAAGTTGAAGATTCATTGAACTTGTAAAATATTAATGGCAATAAAAAATTAACCCATCCAGAAAGTGGTAAAAAATATTGCATCTCAGGTGGAAATATCACAAGTACCACTCTGTCTTGAACCATCGCAAAAAAATCTATAACCAAAATTTTTTTAGCATTTTCCTACGATATAAGTAATAATTTTAGCCTCAGATCTGGACCCACATCCAGCCTATTATATGATCTTTAATTGTATATTATAAAATTAATTTTTATACATTATTAATATAAAGATTTTTATACTATTAATTAATTAAAAAATCATAAACATAATATTTAAAATAATTATTATAAACGTGGCATTTGGGTTTTTTCGTTCTTGTTGATGAGGTATTAACGTGGTAACAGTCAAATTAAGCGACCTATTCAAGTGTCTAAAATTGATCTAACTTGTGAATTTGCGGTTAGCAAAAATATAGAAAAGGCTACTTATAGCATGTTTGGATCGAATTCGTCAAATGAAAACAATTTCTATTAATTACTTTCACGGAAATTCAAAACTAAACGTGAAAAAAATGGAAGAACGCGCAAGTAAACACGCATTTGGAAGTAATACGTACGTGAAAGATATTTCAATACATCTCATTAAATCATAAATAATTACTAAATACTGATCTATTTTTAATTTATATTATTACTCAACTAATATTATCTTTTAACATAATTGTGGATTATTATCATTACTAGTTTAGTTACATCGATCATATAATATTTTTTATACGAAATATTTTATATTTTGTTGTACATTCCTTTAATATTATCTTTAAAAGAAATTATTTTCTCGTTTTATTCCTTCATATTAAATCACACTGCTAACTTACTAATACAATGTAAAGACAGAATTTGCCCTGGGTTTAAATTACATGATGTGGTAAACACTCAAATCTGGATGCATGCGTGAGAATGTAACTAAAACGAAAAAATAAAAAATAAAAAATCTCATGACAACTACATGTAAGAAAAATCTATGTTTATACATGAAAATTGTTCATGCAACGATCCTTATAGTTGAACTAACACAAAGAGTACGTGTGTCTTGAACTAGTTTAGTTTAAGAGTCCAAAAGGTGAAGATATTTTCAATCATAAGTGGTTTTATAGGAAGAAGCACATTGGAGGGGTGATCTAATTATACTACCTAAGATCACGTCAAGCATTTGGAATTATAGGGAAATTAACTTGCCTGGTTAAATGAGTCTGGATCTGCACAGAATCAAGAGCTGATTTGCCTTACTTGATTCAATGAATAATCAAGAGGAGCATGTGGTCCCATTCAACATGAGTGGGATTGAAGTCAGGCAACTAGGTGACTGAAGAAATGAGTCACAGAGATTTGTTATTATTGGAAGATTAAATTTTAGTGTACAACATAGTGAATGCAATCTGTCACATACGTGCATCATTACTAAGAATGTGGCAAGCACTTTGTCAATTTGGATCTGCTTGTCTATCAACCTATTATATAGCTGAGTCAATTTTTAGTCTATGCTAAAAATTATTGCCCAGCCTGACTATATATTTGATAGTTTATGAGTTTATTCTTAGTATTTGAAATTATAAATATAGGGTATCATCAATTTAATTTCTGAAATTATTAAAATTTTAAAATATTTTTCAAAATTAAAAATAGGTTGACATGACATATTAAGCATTTTGTTGGCATTCTTGTTAGCCCACACATAACAATCGTCATTCTTAATCAACTATCGATGTCAAATATATTCATGTGATATGTTAGGTAGCCTACTCGCTCCTCCGTTTTTCATATGTTAAGTGTCACAAGTATATATGTTACATAAAATTTATGAAGTATTTTAGACATTAAAACTGTAACAATGATTATGAAGCAAATTCATACTCACAACATACTTTACCAAATTTATTCAACAAACTTTTGGTAGATGTCGTATTAGAGAAATTCTCCTTGAATTTTGAGTTTTGGAGATTTGCTTCTATACTCATAAATACAACAAAATTATAAATTACAATTCTCATTTTTTCTAACCATGATTCTTAAGTTTACTAATGCACTTTGAGTGTTAGAAAAAAACCCATTGAATTACTTTGAGTTTTGGAGATTTGCTTAACGACTCATAAATCATAGAACAAAATTGTAAATTACAATTCTTAATTTTCTAACCATTGACTCTTAAGCTTAGGAATGCATTTCAACTCCCACTTGTACTCTTTTTGTTTTGTCTTTACTTTACAAATGGTTATGCACTACCTAGCATCATCGCTTTTATGTTATTACTCTTGGAGCCATAAGTATGTAGATTCAAAGGTTTTAAGAATGTTTTTATGAAGAAGGAATAAAGTAAAGTTTGAAAAAAAAATATTATCAAAATGGTTTCTTTAATTAGGTTGTGACATATGAGATAAAGATGGCAAAATAACTCCTACATACAGGTGGATAAAAACTTGCCTGTAATTAAATGTATATAGTTTATCGGGTACTTGTTGATAAATTTAATATTTTTTTTTCTATCCACTTATTAATAGAGTGAAAGATAGCAAAGTACATGTATAATGGGATATCCACAATTTGAAGTTACATAAATTATCTTAATTATGTATAATGTAAGTTGCCTTGTTTACTTTTAGTACAATTTTTTCTTTTTAATTTTTGTTTTGTTTTGTTTTTGACTTTTTAACATTTTTATATTTTAATTTTTTTAATAAATACTCAGTTAATGGAAATTCGTGTAACGGTATAGAATGAATTTTTATATAATGAGTTGGATGACTAGAGATGACAAATTTGTGGATGTCCCATCCCATTGTAATCTCAATATGTACAGGCATGAGCTAACATGATATTTAAGATATAATATTTGATGCGATTCAGTGAACGTTTAAGGACAAAGGTATCTTATCGCGATAGTAATAAAGATGTGAGTTCAGATATTGTCCTCAAGGGACTAGTATGTCAATTTTCAAAAAGTTTTAGTGTAAATTAGACAATCAAAATTAGAAAATATTTAAATAGAGGAAGTAAAGTAAAGTAAAATCAAGAAAATGATAAAATAAGATTGTTTTAATTCTTTTTGGGATTAAGGGTTCTAGTTTTGTTATGTTTCCCCCTTGATCTCAAATTATGCAATTCTCTTACCTTAACTAGTGCATTACTATAATTATCTTTTAATGTGACTAGGAACCTAGTCTAACATCCCAATATTTTTTTCTTTATAATAGTTTATATTTGGTCATTTAGAAACATATACTCCAGTAAATTGAACGTTCATAGAAGTCATTATTGCTAGTTGAATCACAAGCTTAGGGAAAATGTTAGTCATGCAATTCCTCTACACTCAACTATCCTATAGTTTTACCAACTAGTTAAGGTGCAATCCCCTTTAACTAGTTGATTATCATATAATAAAGACTTGTTTTTAAAGTATGCAATAAGATAATTCAAACAATGAAAATAAGTAAAAAATTACATTCAAAAGAGTAATCAAGTGTTTCAAGTACAACTACACCATAAACCTTAAAATTAAATCTGACTACCCATAAACATGATGAAAAGATAAACAAACATATTAAAAAAGGAAAACTAAAACTCATAAAAACTTGGCGTTCCGCTCCTTTGCTCTATCGCATTTTCTACCTTATCTTCATGTGCCTTCTAGGATCCTTGAGAGTGAGGGAACCACTTGGACAAATGGAGATTGTGGAGTATGAAACGATGAACTAGAATGGCATGTGCCGGGAGTACCAAGGGTGGGTTCTATCGCCTCCACACTACCTCTTTTGTACTATGTGAAGTGGACATTTTCGAGGATTAGCATAGGCGATGAGATAAAATAAAATGACATCTAAATAAAATAAAATAAACAGTAAAAATAAAATAAAATAAAATATAAAGATAAAATAGAATAAGAGATAAAGATAAAAAAATAATAATAATAATAATAAAGTTACGATCTTTTGTGACTTCATATTTTTGAATAAAAAATCTTTATTTTTATTGTATGTTTCCTTTTCTTCATATTTGTCGCCTAGATTGCATTAATCTGATGATCATTGGATTAATTAACATAACTAATTATCTTCAATTTTAAGAAATTTTTAAGAATAAAAGGTGAAGTTAAAAACACCCTAAAATTTGAGAAATTAAAATGGTGATTCTTTATTATTGAGTTGTTACATGTTCACTGACGTAGGCGCAATTGAATACTTAATTTATTAATGTCGTTCGCTAATAAAAAGGATAATTAAATTAATTTAATTGGTTATTTTTAAATTTACAATTTTTTATAAAATTTTAATAATTCTCAACATTAAATTAATAACATTCTACAATTTGACAAACTAAATTAATGATTTAATCATTAAAAAAAATGGACAATATAAAATTATTTTTATACAGACATTCAATTACAAAAATTATGTATAGGAAATTCATTGATTTTTAGAATAACTATGTTAAAGTAATATTAACAGTTATTTATAATATACAATATGTAATATATAATATAATATATATATATATATATATATATATAACACATAATAACTCGATTAATGATTTATATATCCTTATATTATAAATTTCAGATTTTATTTTTAAATGAGAATAATTTTAAATTTCTATTTTTCATTAATTCACATGTCTTTTTCTCTATTGAATATTTATTTTATTTTTTATATATAATTTTATATTCCTTTTAAATGTGATTGCTCAATTTTAATTTCAATTTTATTTAAACTCTAAATCTTAATAAATTATATCAAATTGAAAATATAATTTATTTTTATAATCTTAATTATTATAATCTTAATTATTTTTAATTTGAATTTCACTTTTAAATTTTAAATTTTGACTTAGGATATCATTAAAATTGGTGTATTGGTTCAAAATTGCATTTCCACAATTCCCTCCTTAAGTTTAAAATTTATATTTTTAATTTATTTATATTAATATATAAATAATTCATTATAAAAAATAAAAATATTTACTATCCTCTGTAATATTTTTTATTTAAAATTTAAAAATACCCCCATAATGTATATGAAAAACTTGTTCATTATTTTAATAAATATTAAGAATTTGACAAATAAACTTAATAATATAATACACCAAACCAGGGTTTGATCTAATTGAAGCGACTAATGTCAACCTAGGCCGAAGGGGCGATGACTTAGGATTAGAGTGGCCCAAACAAATTTAAATTACTTTGAAGAAAAAAAAATTAATTAATCTATTTGTTTCTATATTCACTTTATTGACTTTTTAATAAGAATAATTTGTGGTTAGAATATTCAAAGAAATTACTTTTTATCATGATTCTGTATTTTGTTTACTTGTTAACAAACAATAATTTTGAAAAAAATATTTGATTAGTGATGGACAATAATATAGGAATACAATAAGTAAAAAGTGTGGTATACCTCGTTGAAATTTGTTAAAATTATATATTCTATTCGCTAATGTAAAAAATATGTATAATTTTTAATAAAATCATATATATTTTTTATATATAATATATGTATAGGTATTTATAGATTTGATTGGATCGATGTTAAAGAAAAAAATCATTTGTTTTAATCACTTTATTTTTTAATTCATTGTCCAATTAGTTTGATTTATAATATAAATCTGATCCAATCCAGTTTAAAGGGAGTTGAATTGGATCCATTTTTTATTTGAGTTTTACTTTTATGTTTTTAAAAGAAAATAAATAAATAAATCATAAATATATAATACAAAATAATTTAAAATATAAAATATTTCATTTGTAAGTTATTATATAATTAATAATTGTATAAATTTTAAAATATATTATTAAAAATAAATTTACAAAACTTGATAGTTCTATTTATATTCTTTTACTTGAATAGTTAAAAAAAATTGTCTTTAATTAAATATAATTTTCATAAATAAATATAAATTGTGATAATTTTATAAATATATAAGAAATAAAAATATAAACAAGATGTCATAAATTTATAAATAAAAATATGTACTTATGTAAAAATTTGATTTGGATATTATTTTAAATTGTATTGAAATATGAATTCTCATATATACTTATAAAATACTACTATCGAATTTCACAACAAATTGCATTAAATATTTAAATTATTTGACCCGAACATAATTACTTTTCATAAATGATAAATGCAACCTCTTAAAGAAAATAATAGTTTAAACATTTGTTGAAAAAGACATTCAAATTGATGGTGTATTTGAAACAGAATTATTTTCTATATAAAATATTTGTGAAGCTTTACATATCTGATTTAATTTTTGGAGCCAAAATTTGAAGCATACCTCAGCTGCAGCGCCGCGCCTCCTCGCCAGTGAGAGCGTAGCGCCCCACGTTCCAAATCCAAATCCGTATTCTTCACGTGATGCCCCCATCATAACAGCTGTAACTGCTGCTTCTCACTATTGCTTTGACCAATCACCCTGGCAGCCTGTATACTAACATGTTCTGTCCACCTCCACCTTCTATTCCTATTCCTTATATTTTTTATTCTCACCCTAAAAACATGTCATTTATCATTATAAAAACACTTTAACACAATAATTATTTTATAAAAATAAATATATATATATATAACAAATTATCATATATAATAAATTTATTCATTTTTATAATATATTTTTTAAAAATTTAAAAATAATAATTTATAATTAAATAATAAAATAAAATTATTTTATATTATCACTACATCATTATTATACTCAAACACAATTACATTGAAAATACATTTATAATTAAAATCTTAGTAAAAATAATTTGCAACTGCATCATATCAATGTATAAATATCACTTAAATGCGGAGATTAATTAATGTAAAATTATTTTAGTTTAAGTAGTAATTTTAAATTCGTAATTGTATTAAATGATAGTGTTATCCTACTCTAGCGTAATAGATACATGTCTTCTTGAATATATATATATAACATTGTGAGTAGTGACATAAGTAATAACGTTAACAATTAATAATAGAACATTATGCAATGCAGCCGTGAAATTAAATAAGCTAGAGAGGCAGCAGCCGTAGCATTTACGTATTTATTTTTGGTTTAAGATGAGAAAAAGGTTGGCTATGATGAAAATGGTTTTGTGGTGCTTTTTTGTTGGACGGTTATGCTGTACGGGGCCACAGACAGAGACAATGCTACACTACCAATCCGTCCCTCACATTATGGTGGTCCTATCCTCTTCCTCTCTACATTCCCACAATGTTCCTTCTTTGATTTCATATGCCACCCGGGAGGTTCATTCTTAAATATTTAGTCATTGTCGTTGTATTCTTTTTCTATTAGGTTAATTGTTTCTATTAGCACGTTGACGTACATTACATTATACACAAATTGCTGTTCTTGCGAGCGCAAAATCAATCTCAGCCTCACAACTTCTCTTGCAAACACCTAATCATTGATAAACTAAACTATGTGCGTCTGACAAAATCATAGAATATGATGTTGGTTTTGTTTTCGCTAGAGGCCCTAAGTGAAAACTATAACTTGCTCTTTTGTTTCAACGTGCATCATAATGAATTATGTTTAGTTTCGACTCTGGCGCCCATGGGTGGGCCATTTTTGTTCTCATTTTGCTTTCATCGTATAGACACAAGAGACTCACCAAAAAAAAATGAACAGAGAAGTAAAAATGGCATATACTACCGGATATACTTAATGTTAAAATCCTTTTCCTTCGAATTTAATGACTAATCTTTATTATATGAAAATTTATTTAAGCAATCAACATCTTTCAATAAATATTTTCTTCTTATTCAAACCTTAATTACATGTTTAAAAGATATAATTATCTGATAATATTATAATATTTTAGTTTTTAAAGTTTATGGTATGTTTGATTAAGAAGAAAAAAATTGAAATGAAAAAGTACAAATAACAATAAATTTCTTCTATTTTATTTGGAAAAAGTGTGAAAGGAGAACAGAGAAAAAAAAAGATTTTTGTAAGAAAGAAAATTTCTTACGATCATTTATTTTCAAATTTCAAAAACTTATCTCTTTCTTTATTTCCCGAAGTAACAAAATAACTATTCTCATTTTGAATGTATGATATATAAATATTTTACCACCGAAAGATATTGATATTTCCTTTATTAGTTGCGTCACGCAAATCATGCAAGGAAAAAGTCTCTAAAGGAAGAAAAACTGCATCTCGTACCAAAATGTACTAATTAATGGGGCTGAAGCCAATAATGATTGAAATTTCACTATATATCGATTAGACACCCGTGTTGAGGGCTAATTATAAATCAACTATGAAGAGCTTGAACAGGTCCAACAGATTCATTAGCAGATTATATTGCGCAACTTCATTAGCAATACTTTGTTTGAAATAGACCTGTCATATGTGGGCATACATAATTCACTCATTGTTTATAATTTCGAGTTCCAACCACTAAAATGATAGCATGATTTGGTGGAGATGTAATTAAAAATTTGAAAACCGGTGCCGGCCATTAGTAAAAATATGAATATAGTCAATATAAAAGCATTAATTATATGCAATTTTTTTTAATTAGTAAGAGACTAATCCTCTGGTACTACAGAGTACCAAACACGAGATTCCTTCTAACGATATGTATATACGTATATATTTGTTTTTATGTTAGTTAAAAACAAATAGCAATGTGTTAGTACCTACTAACTAAGAACCTATACGAGGCTATCAGAATTAAAATTAGATGAAATTTTCATGTCTATATTTCTAATAGCTTTAAAATATGTCTTGTAAATCGAGTAAATTTTTATTTCAATCTCTAAAAAACTATTACTTTTATTTTTTATTTCTTTAAATTTTAAAATAACTATTTCTTATAATAAAACAAGTAAATCTTGATTTTAATATATATTAGTTATTATCCCTCCAAAATCTAAACCTCGTTCTTTTTAATTCTTAACTTTAATCTTAAGACAAATAAATATCATTTATAATATTTTATTGTCTTAAAAAATAGTCTATGCATAGATTGTAAGGTGATTTTCACTTTTTACTCCATCATCTATTTAAAAATGTCATGATAAATTTATTAATTTTTATAAAAATTATTTTAAAAGTTAAATTTATTCTTTTTTATTAGTTGATAATGTATTTTTTTTCATTATTAATACATAAAAAATAAATTTTAAAAATTAAAAATCATATATTAACATGACACCACACATGATATTATTTTGAATGGCCATGTGATCTTTTATTTTTTTTTTATAAAAATTATAAGTATTTACTGTAAACAATTTCATTCGAGATAGGTAAATCATAAAGAAAAATATCTTCTTTCAAGTATTAAATAGAATTACAACTCAAAATTCAAATTTAATATTACTTGAAATAATCTTATGTTATTTGATTAACTGGGTATAAAACAGTTGGTTTTCTATTAAATACATAAATAATAGTTAATAAATGTTAGGGTCAAAAGTATTAATTTAAATTGAAAGATAAATAAAAACTCTTATATGGATAAAAATTAAAATTTAAAAACGTAGTTAACACTTTCTTATATTTATTATAAGAATTATAACTTAAACCTACTATTTATGATTTTTTTTATTCTTTCCCTTCTGTTCTTTTTAATTTATATCTTGGCGTATATTGCATAACGTTTCTGTTTATAATATTAATTCTTAATCCCCGCTGGCCTACTCACCAGTCACCATGTCTATATACAGACTTTAAGCTGTATTCGCGATGAATAAAAGTAAAGTGGAAAATTTGAAAAGGCTGGATGTATAATGCAATTGTATTGTCTTCATTCTTCACTCTTCCAACAGTGTAAACATGGTCCCCAAGGATTGTAATACACCAATCCAGTGCACCTATTAATATGAATTGTGTTATATATTTCTATAAATAATCTTCTTAACATAAAATGTTCTAAAAATAAAAATAAATATATTTAATATTCTAAAAATATAAAAATGTTCAATATCTTTTTATTTAATAAATATAATGATTCATAAACTATCCCAAAAAATTAAAATTATTTTTATTTTTTTTATATTTGTTGAATAATTTGGATACAGAAAAGCATTGAATTAGTTTGAATACTTTTAGTGGGCATCTGATTCATTTAATTTCAGAAAACAATTGCTATTTAAATTTTGCACATTTTTTATGGAAGCTTTTAAAAACAATTTATTATTTCTCAAAATCCTCCGAAACACTCACAAACCAAGATTAAGATCACAACTAAGAAAAACAAGAGTAACTTTTACGTTGGGGTGTAAAATATTTCGATGATAATGTATTTAAGTAGATGATAATGAAATCATTAACAACTAGTGATTGTGGCTAAGTTGGCAAATCATGTGCATAATTATAGTCCAAATTCGTTTGTATATTTTGTTTCCAACAGGGAGGAAACTCGTGATACACACAATATAATGCATCCAATGCTCATTTTGTAAGTTATTAATTTTTATTACGACTTAAGTTCCAATCTAACTAACTCTTACATAACTCTCTAATACAAGTTTGTCAAGGGTTTAATTATTTACGGATCACATATTAATTTATAACTATAACTAGAGCCGTTGAAGTTATTATTGCTACGGTAATTAAATTGAATAAATATTCACACACAAAAAAAAAATTGAATAAACAAAGCCTGGCAAAATAACGAGCATACTACGCCAAATTTCAAATGAACTTTTCACGTTTGTAGAAAGAAAAAGGGCTTAAAAACAATAATTGAAGTTTTGAAGTTTTTAGGGGTAGATCAGATGCCTCAAAACAGAAAATAGCAGTGATTCCAGGTGCACGGCGCACCTGTTTGCTAAAAACAAAATAATTGAGGGGAGCAGTTTACAAAGGATCATAGCGGGAGATTAATTTAATTATCTTAATTAAGATTCTTTTCATATAAAGAGGAACTTTATGCAAAATCTAATATTTTATTTTCTGGAAAAATAATAAAAAAGCTACAAGTATAGCATTTATGTTTAATAATAAACAACTACAGTCTACCCACGTGTCAGTCGCGGTCTGCTAATAATACCTGCTTTTTCCGGTGGGTCACTGACAGAGTCACAGTGCTTATCTTCTTATCTCTAGTTCACTGTATTATGATGAATTATGCCCTTATAATTATAGATTAAGTACTACTTTGCCGCATTTTGCAGTTATAATTCACAATCCCTTCCTTATTTTTTGCGCACAAGATATAATATACAATTCTATAGCTATCGTTGTTCATAACTTTAAGTTCAATAAAATATTAGAGTTGCAATTGCTCTCTCAGTCTCTCCGAACTATCCAGATACAAAAAAAAGACCAAACAATTCCACTTATCAGCGATATACGTGGCTCTTATCCATCTAGGACACGTGTCAGTCGTGGGACGGGCAACTCGGAAACGCTTCGCTGTAAGTAGTGGTGGGGATATATCAAGGAAAATAAAATAAAATCAATAAAATAAAAATTCAAATTAAAAAAGGAAAACAATTAATAATTTGAAACGAAGAACATGTCACAGCCTGTCACCCAATAGGATCCTTTCTTTTCCGGCTTGGTGTCTTTGAAAAACATGATTCCTGTCATTTTTGGAAGCATTGCCCATAGTTTCCACAGTTGAAAAAAATAAAAATAGAAATAAACCGGAAACCGGGTAGAGGCGGTGGAATCCGAGGCACGTCCTTGTTGAGTCTGGATATATAAGAAGCATCGAAGCGAAAACCAGTGGCAGCGAAACAGAGAGTGGTTTCAGTTGAGTGAGTGATTGATCCTTTCATCAAAGTCGAAGATGCCGATCAGAAACATCGCCGTTGGAAGGCCCGAAGAGGCGACTCACCCCGACACGTTGAAGGCGGGGTTGGCTGAGTTCATCTCCACCTTCATCTTCGTGTTCGCCGGTTCCGGTTCCGGCATCGCGTACAACAAGCTCACTAGCAACGGCGACGCCACTCCCGCTGGCCTCATCGCCGCCGCCATCGCCCACGCATTCGCCCTCTTCGTCGCGGTCTCCGTCGGTGCAAACATCTCCGGCGGCCACGTCAACCCCGCCGTCACCTTCGGCGCATTCATCGGCGGCAACATCACCCTCCTCCGCGGTATTGTCTACATCATCGCCCAGCTCCTGGGCTCCGTCGTCGCCTCCTTCCTCCTCGCCTTTGTCACCGGATTGGTAAGACCGTTATTACCGTTACGGATCATGTTTCTTTTTTAAACTAGCAATTTTAACTAACAAGAGTTTTGTTCTGCTTTGCAGTCTGTTCCAGCATTCGGGCTTTCCTCTGGAGTTGGAGTGGGGAACGCGTTGGTGTTGGAGATAGTGATGACTTTCGGGTTGGTGTACACAGTCTACGCTACCGCCGTTGACCCCAAGAAGGGTAATTTGGGAATTATTGCTCCCATCGCCATTGGTTTCATCGTTGGCGCTAACATTTTGGTGGGTGGGGCCTTCGATGGAGCATCCATGAACCCGGCCGTGTCATTCGGGCCTGCGGTCGCCAGCTGGAGCTGGGACAACCACTGGATCTACTGGATTGGGCCTCTCATCGGTGGTGGGCTTGCCGGCCTTATCTACGAGGTCGTCTTCATCAGCCACACCCACGAGCAGCTCCCTACCACTGATTACTAGAGGCAAAATGGTGTATTATTGAATTTCTTTGGAATCTTCTTCTGTGTATGTTTTTCCTTCTTTGTGTTTTTTCTATCCACTTTCGAGGATTGTTCCTTTCGTGTTGATTCGGTGGCCGTTGATCTTTGGTTGGATGGTTGATGATCGTGAATTTCTTTTTTAGTTAAATTATTATCACCTGTGCATGCTCTCGCTCTCACTTGGTCCACCATTGAATGTATCATTATTCGGGTCTGGTTGGTTGTACCTAGCCACTTTCTTTTTCTTGCATCCTCTAATTTTAAGATTGTTTTAATTTCTTTCTTAATTTTACGAATGACTCTGATTTAACCCTTAATCATATCTCTAATGAACGCTCTAGAGAAGAAAAGTAAAAAATAAAATAATACAGTTAATCATGCTATGCGACAAAGTGTGTACGGCTGGAGCACATGCAACGAATGGGTCCACCAGTGTCCATCGGTAATTTAATTTACTCCCCTTTTTATTGGTTATGAATTCACTTCCCTAATGAGCAAGTAAAAGTACCGAGCACAGTACTAGAAAATTAAATGCGAGGAAGAATGAATGTAGGACGTTGATAGAGAAGGGACTACAACATCAATAAAAATAAAGAAGGGACTACAACACTAGAACCAGATTGAAGCACATCATATATCTATGCACCTCTCATTGGTTGTATTTCTCTGCAAATTAATTACCGAGTCAAACTAGTATGTGTGTCCAAGTTAGGGAGTGCATCCTTTAGAGGATTTTAATATGAATTTTTATGTGAAGATTTGTATTTATATTCTGTAAACATTGATTATATATATATATATATATATATATAAAATATTAAGCATTGGATAAACGCAAGACTTTTATATGATAAAATTAGGTGAAAACTGTACGACAAGATAAGACTACTATTTTATTTTATTATTACCAAAATATATCACCTAGAATGTGATTTGATAGGACAGGATGAAGAAATTAAAAAATAGTAGAGAATAGTAGATGATATTGTAAATATATTTATTTTCCTATTTGGAGGGGCATCGTCTAATTGGGAAAAAATATAAAAAATGGCAGCAAGTTGTGATAGAAACGGGTTTTGGCAGTTTTGTCTTAAATGTAAGTGTAGATAGATGGATGTTGATGGAGCTAATTCATGGCATGGGCTGTTATGCATATACCACACCAATGATGAGATGGTGAGGCAGCACAGCACGTGAAATAAAGCTTTGGAAGATTAGTATCCAAACCAAACAGGTCTTTCACTTTATGCATTGGACAATGCCATATTGTCTTGTGCTAGCCACTTTTTTCGTTAGGGAGATGGACCACCTTTAACACTTAATCAGCAGATTTATTATAAACCAACACTTGCAATGTGAAACGTACATAAACTACTGCCATTACACACATCATAACTTCATAAACCCACCTATGAAAACTAGTTAAAAATCATGTTCAAATCGTAAAATCAAACACACCATATTACTGTTAAGATATTCAAAGAATTATTTTAACCATTACCATTTAGATTGACGTTTGTCGCTTTTAAAATATAAGTTAACTCTTATCACAACCCTACCCACGTTAGATATTAATTTAAATACATTCCAATATTATTTATGTCTACCAGAAATAAATTACATTACGAAAAAAATAAAGAAAGAAAGAAAGAAAGAAAGTAGTAGTTGATATCTATCCTTTCCCGTGACGTATCCTAATTTGCAGTTTATAAAAATATATAAGCTATATTTCATTTGACTTTTGAGGCTTTATGTATCAATTTGGTAAACATTAAAATTACCATAGGTTGTTAGGTTCTACCTATGGCAATAATGCATGAAGCAACGGGTGACGTGCCAAA
This sequence comes from Mucuna pruriens, assembly GCA_025330945.1. NCBI lineage: Eukaryota > Viridiplantae > Streptophyta > Magnoliopsida > Fabales > Fabaceae > Mucuna > Mucuna pruriens. Next base: position 7,059,775 of record JAENHJ010000528.1, read on the forward strand.
AGCAAATAAGAGAGTTGCTTAAGTAGCATGATTAATTTCTATGAATATAGTCAATGATTGTGATTAGAAGTAAATTGAAGAGTTTAGAAGCGATATAGAGTAGTAAGTAGTGAGAATCACATATTACAGCTAATAACGGCACATTAAGATTTTACATGTGCCTAACCACATTAAATAATGTTAATCATTCGGCGTCGTGTGTAGTGTCTTTTTCCTCTGTTACAATGAATAAGACAGAAGGCGTAGGTGACTATGTAGTAGGGTAGGGGCCTTTATCTTTGGGTTTCACATGCACATATGGTTAATTGACAAATATAGAAAGCAAAAATACATACCAATGTCAATAATTCTTTGGTCGTGTTCGTGATTTCCGGTTGCTTTATTGTTTTACGATCCAAGCCTCTTCTGTTCTATCGCATTCTCTTTCTTGCATGCCCCAAGAAGCAGCTGTTAATTTTGTTTGGAATATGAAATAATTTGACCAAGTAAAAGTAAATTTTGTATCGCTTTTTGTTGTGCGAAAAATTGAATTAAAGTATGAACGCAAAATAAAGTGCCTATTAACTAATTCGCGAGACGACTTTTGAATGGGCTCAATCTAGACTAACAAGAAATATAAAAAGGTCCGTGGGCCGTGCAATCATTAGCGTGTCTTCCCAGTGAGTTAATAATAAACTTGCGTCGCCAGAAGTATATTCTTCAACTTCATCTTATCATCTCATCTTTTATTTTATTTCTTAATTTGTTACTTATTATTTTATTTATATATTTTACTAACTTTCTTAATTAACATAAATTAAAAAAATTTCTTATATATAACAACAGAGAGTATTTATCATTTGTTAGTTGACAAATAACGTGATAGTTGATTGTTCATGTAGACTAGTATCGTAGTAGTACACGTTGTAGATATCATGAGAATGGAATTATGTTGCACTTTTTTTTCTTTAACTTTTAAATTTTTTCACTTTTTTTTACCCAATTATTTTACTTTTGTAAATTTTGTCTTCATGAATTTTCGTATATTTTGTCTCTTCTACATTGTAATTAAGCTTTTATATTTAGAAAAAATAATAAAAATTGAAATATTCTTCCTTAACTTTTAAATTTTTTAAGTTTCCTTACCCAATTATTTTTTTTTTAATTTTATCCTTTTATGTATGGATTTTTATATATTTTATCTCCTGCATTGTAATTAAGATATTATATTTAGAAAAAATAATAAAATTTGAAATATAAAATACTTATTTACAATAATTAAAATTTATATATTAAAGGTCATTGTGATAATAATAGTAACGGTGATAATAAAATAATTACAACAACTATGATAATAATCATAGAAGTAATCATAATAATTATTTTTCAAAAATAATGTTTAATTGAATTTTTATTTCAATAGTAAATAAAAACGAGCATGAAAAACTTAGCAAGCTATTAAATGTAATCAAATACATTAGCAGAGACTACCCCTTATGGTATCATTCAATTTAGTACAAAATTTAAAAACCAATAAATACAATAAACATATATTAAAATTAATAAACACAAAAAATATTTATTAAAATTAATAAATGTAATAAATTTATGTTAAAACCCAACAAACATAGTCAAACACATTTACAAATTTTCTCTTTAAGATATCATTGAATTTAACACAATATATATGATTCATTTTACTTATTCTAATAAAGACATTTTTATTGCAATGTGGACACAACTTTAGCAAAAGATTAAGTGCTGCTTTAAATTAAAATTATCAAATTTTGGTGAAAAAATCTTAATCAAAACTCCATTCTTCAGCGCAGTGAATTTTTATTTATTTATAAATATACAATGATAAAATAGAATGCTTGAGCGATATAAATTTTTAATATCATATTTAATTTTTACGGATTAAAAAAAAAAAAAAAGATGTTGGTCAAACGGGTCTATCAAAAGAATCTGTAAATCAGCATATCCTCACCAAATGTCTATCAAATTCTTCAGCCATCTAAAAGGTATAAAATTGGTGAAAAATGGAAATGGTTTAAAAGTATATCTGAGTGCAAATACCTTGGCTTTGTTAAGTTTAGGCAAGAAAGAAAAAAAAAGGAAAAAAATATCATTTCTATGTTGTTTGGTAAAAAAAAAAAAAAAAATAATATTTTTTTTAAATTTAATTGTGTATAAAATATACAAAACAAAACATGTATATAAAATTATATAAATAGTCTGAGTTAAAAATAAATGTATACAAAGCAAAGGTAATTGAATATTATGATTCTCTTATCACTTTTTGGTTTTACCAATTAAACAATTTTCTGTAACCAATTTAGACTATTATTAATGTTCAACAACTAATTTCTCGTCTAAAATTTATTAAGTTTTAAAAATTAAAAAGCAAAGACAGCTAAAAGATATTTTTTTCATTTTTTTTCTACTTTTATCTTACATCTCTCTTAATTTTATATATGCTTTACTCTACATCTTTTATCCTCGTTCACCGACCATTTGAAATCTTATTTATTTACATTTTAAAAAATTAAAACTAAATTTTCAAAATAGAAATTTAATATTTACTTAATCTTTTAATAATCAATACCCAAAATCAACTTTCTCCCCTCATTTCATTCAAAAGTGAAAGGATTAAAAAAATAACGGATACCACGTTTTTTTTTTTATAATTTTTCCTTCGCTCTTACCGAACAGTAAAAAGAATAAGATTCATCACTTTTTTTTTCTTCGCTCCTTTTTTCATCGTTTCAAACATGGCATAAGCTATTAATTATGTGTTTGAAATAGAAATTCGTCATGTGATTGACATTTCTTAAATGTAAATAATAGTAGTTTTTGTATCTTTTGTTAACAGAGATACAAAAAGTGACTCCAGTTTCCAAACGTGAAGTAACATCACAATTTTGGGGAGGTAAAAATGAAGAGTACATTTAGATGCAGATGTGAACAACTAGTGAAGACGCACCATTTTGCCACATGCACGACAAATATCATGCTACACAGTTCTTGTCACCCGGGGGCACTAAAAAAAATTCCCAAGTTAATAGCAAAAATAGTCATGTTGATTTAAGTGTCTAAGTAAAACTGCTAATTTTCTCAGCAATAGCATTTTAAAAAATAACTCAAACGAAAGGATTAGTTCTTGTCTTTCAACAAGGAGATACCCTTGGTTATATATATTTTTTTTTCAAAAAGCATAATTTTATTTCATTGGACGAATCGCTACTTTTCTTAGAAAGCAAAATCATAATGCTTTTTTCTCTAAATTTTTCCAACTAACCAAATAATGTTCCCAGTAATTAAATATAAAATTCGGTGTTGAAATACTAAAAGCAGAGCGTAAGTCATATAGTGTTGTGGGCGAATATCAAGTCTCTAGAATGTGTTTCCGTAGGATTTGTGTGCCTAAACCTTTTTAAAGGATTTTTCAAAATTTTATAGGCAATGTTTGATAAAAGTTTATGAAAAAGTTAACTCAAAAGTAAAAAAAAATTACCAGAAAGTTAGTAACTAAGAGTTATTAAGCAAGTATTTTGAATTAAAAATATTTAATAAAATTATTTATTAAAATGACAGGTAAATATAAAATGATAAATTTTGATATTTTTATATTAATTTTTTATTTATTTAAAAAATATATTTTTAAGGGATTTATATATAATTTTAACTTTTTAAATTAATTTTAAGCTTTTATAATTTTTTATTTATAGATAAATTATTTTAATTACAAATTTTTATTTTAATTAATATTTTTCATATTATATTATCTACTATTAATTTTATTCTCAATTAAGTTTAAAATAAAATGAAAATAATATATATATACAAACTTAAATAGACATCATATTTTTGTTATATTAATTAATATAATGATTAAAATATTTTTTAAGTATATAACTAAAATAATATAAATAGTATAATAATAAAAATAAACAATATAGTATAAAAATATCCAAAAATTAAATAATAGAAAAGATAAAGTAAATATCACCTATTATTATTAATATCTTGAAGTATAATGTGATAATAATAAAATAAATAGTGTAATGGTTAAAATAAATAATAAAATATAAATAATAAAAAATAATAGAAAGATAAAATAAAATAATATTGTTAACTATCGGAAGAAGAGAAACAAAAGATAATAACAAATTTATATCTTATATTAAAAAAAATAAAGAAAAATATTTTAAGAATAAAAGTAGAATAAATTATAAAAAGTTGAAGTTTGTGTTTAAAAAAATTTTGAAGTACGTCTTAAAAAATACTATTACAAGCTACTCAAATAAGTTTGTGTGTACCTTCTCTTTTGTCAACAATTCCTTCCTTCACTCTGGCTACGGCAACAACAATCTGTATCACCTAAGTCTCACCCCACGCAATCTCATGTACTTCTTTGTCGTGCTCAATTAACTACATTTTAATGTCTCAATGTCATTCCACTCGAATGTGAGCTAGTCTTTATGTTTTTAAATTTAATCATTTAATAATTATTAAAATTAAGTTTTTTTATTTAATTTATTTTAGTGGGTTGGCCTGCTAGTAGATAGAGCAAGTGTAGAAGACATCCTTCCTAAACAATGCATGTAAAACTTTACAATGACTTTGTGCACGTTTGGATACCCGAAGAGCTCAAAAATAATTTTACTCTCATAATAAAATAAAATAAATTCCTTCTTCATTTTACACATTAAAATTCTAGAATGTGGTTTGAAATTTCCAAAATTACTTTCCTAACTTTTGTCCAAAAGTAATCTTTCATATCCAAAGGCAAACATACTTAAAAGGCCCATTTTTAGTCACAATAATCTAGACCTGTCACTGAGGGTGATAATCCAAAGCAAAAATAAAATCCAGGATTTAATATTGACGTTATGTAAAACAAAAATAATTCATAAACATTTGTAATTTATTGCATTCTACCATCTCTGTATCTCTAATTGCTGTTGAGAAAACACTGGCTCTTTGGAAAACTCAGAGGATGCCATCCCTACTGATTGCAAAGAAAATTAAGCAGTAAGTTTGATAAAAACCAAACTGTTATAATAGACCCATATTATTGCCACATTTAAGACTAGCCCCCCTTTATCCTTAATGCTCTCATATTGCCAAAACCACAATAAGTAATCAAGCCGCAACTTTCTTGGATGTGACTGAATTGACAATGGTAGCAAACTCAGGACCCTGCACCTCAACAAGATCAACTTGTTAAGTATAAATAATAACCTGAGTTCCTTACTCATGCATGGTTTCCTCACTTTGGTCAAAGAAATTTTGAAGAAACGATGTACCTTTAATGAAGCACCTCCAACGAGAAATCCATCAATATCTTCTTGCTTTGCGAGTTCAGCACTGTTCCCTCCATTTACAGACCCTGAAAACAGATAAATTTAATGTTAGTGTCTCCAGATGTTGCTGTGATGGAAAATTTTACATTCAAATTAGAACTAATTCTCAAGTGGGTAATATGCCGAACTTAAGCTAACATTTTGCAATTCACAAGGTCAGGTACAATCTTAATGTCAAGAAGAAATTTGTGCATGTATAAGTTTACAGCTATCGATAACTAACAAGCAGTTCATCGATTGTGAGAATACATTTTTCCTTTGCTTAATCTATATCATCCTCTAAATTTCCATTAAATCCATCTATCATAAATGGGCAAACCATACCCTTTTATACCATAATTAAACATGAATTCATTGGTACTTATAGAGCGCATCTTAAGAAAGGTCACACATGGAAAATAATGAAGGTGGTAAGTTGCAAGGGTTGTTTTCTTGGATGAAGAATACGTGATGCTAAATATAACATGCAATCTTATTAAATGTTATCTTAAATTTACATGACACTAACAAGTTCATGATGCAACTAAAGGTGCAATGAACAATTTACCTCCATAAATAATTCGCGTTTTAGATGCAACTTCATCTGAGACATTCTTTTTCAGCCAATCACGAACAGCTACATGTACTTCCTGAGCTTGCTGGGGAGTGGCCACTTTGCCAGTTCCAATGGCCCATACAGGTTCGTATGCAATGACAATGTTGTCCCAACTAGGAACTGCATCTGCATATAATGACATAATGGATGTTATGCAAGAAATCAGAAATTCCTCCCCCTTTTGTTTTTCCCAAAGAAAATGGATTAGACATAGCTTGCACATACCTGCAAAAGCCTTCAATTGCTGAAAACAAACATCAAAAGTTTTCCCAGCTTCCCTTTCTTCTAACAACTCTCCAATGCAAGCAATCACTCCAAGACCCTGGCTCAAAGCATAGGCAGCTTTCTTTCCTATAAACTGGAGTTGACAGTATTTGTTATTCAGTTTACATATTTTGCATCTCTTACAAATATAATGATCATACTCTCTAGCAAAGCAACTGTAGAAATGATTTCTGAATTTCTTTTACCTCATCATTTTCTCCAATGACATGTCTTCGCTCAGAATGTCCAAGAATAACCCACTTGCTTCCAAGATCATTCAGTTGTTCCGCACTACAAGAGCCAGATTTTAATAACTAAGTGACTCAATTAACTTGTTAAATTGCACTATAGTTGAGGACCACCAGAAAATAATAACATATTAGGTTTAAACAGCAGAATCATGTCAAGAACGGCAAGAAGGAGAATGTGAACATAAAAAGGAAGGGTGTGGGCAATCATCCAACTGGCCAAACATTATAAACTCAAAAAAACAAAAAAAAATACCTAGATCAATTAACACTTGACAGGAAAGAACAAGCTAACCTGATTTCTCCAGTGAAAGCACCACCTTTTCCCACCCAAGAATTCTGGGCAGATATTTCAATCCGCTCAGTGAGTGAGTTTTTCACTTGATCAATGTATAGAAAGGGAGGTGCGACAACAACATCTGTACTCCTCACAAAACGGAAAAGCTTATGATGACCAAATATAAAAGATAAATTTACAAGGCTGTTAAGAAAGAGTTTTGGACATAAACCACATACTATGTAAAACTTTTTCGGGACAAAAAAGAAGGACCACTCGAATTGTGGATCAAGTATTGCAAATCTTCTTATATTTTTAAACTCACCAACACGGCTCTGCAAGTTAAACTAACAGTGCATATTGACCCTATCATGCATGTACAGAAAACCCCCCCTATAAGGAGTCATGTATAGTTTGGTAAGTTCAATAGTTGTGTTGGGGAGTTTCAAAGCACAAGGGAGTTCTCTGCAAATGACCCATAGTTGGAGGGGGTTCCTTGCATTTTGCCATTTTTTGGTCCTGGGATTGGGCAATAGAGACCTAGGTCCAATTCCTTTTGACACAAATGATTTGAGCATTTACAACCACCTATATGCTGGAAAGCACTCTGAGGTATTAGAATTTAGAAGATTTGGAATCAGAATATATTTTATCATTACATAAGCATTTTGTGAACCCAACCCAAACGTGTCACTATACCAGCTTATGGGGAAAAAATCATTTTCGATCTCAACAACTTATTTGAGGAATTAGGAGTTTGGAAGAAGCATAATATTCTTTTGTAGTCTTCTACAGCTTTCAACTGGAAACACATAAATAGTAAATAAAGATTGAACACATCTCACCAACATCAGGCTCCAATTTTGCACTGTTCAAGTCAGCGACAAGCTTACTGATGGAGTCTTTTGTTCCATTCTAGATATAACAATGAAGGTAATAAAAATCAAATAGAGATATACACAGAGTAAACTGAACTAGTAATTGATTGAACCATGAGAATCAATGCTTCATCTGCACATATAGGTGGTTGAGAAGTTGAGAACATAAAACAATAGAACAAAAAACTACTGAACAATGCATAAAGGAAGTGCCTGTTTCAAAAAACCAGGTAAGACTGTGAGAGACAATAATTTCGTTATTTTACACAAGCAAATAGATAGATGGGATAATTAATGCACTATGAAGGAAATTCTTCTTACAGGATATGTTGTGACATGAAACTTTGTTTCTTAAAAATTTTAAGACAGAATGAAAAAGAATGACGTTTATCATCCAAATTTGCCCTGCTCCACATAGCGATCAAGGGGAAAGAAAAAGAGCTCCTTTAGTCCTTCAGGGTTTGTTTGGTAGGGCAGAGAGAAATAGAGTGGAGTGAAAAGAAATAATGTAGAGGGGTAGGTTCCTCGGGTATAAAAAATGTATGGCAGATGAAAAGAAAGGGGCGCAGGACACTAGTGCTAGAAATAAAAATGAAAAAGAAAGCTTGAACAAAGGGTTGAAAACGAGCTCTATGCTGCTACTGCTATAGAAAGTTATAGAAAGAGACAAGTTACATGCCAATAGTTCCAAAGTGGGTGAGTTGAACCAGATGCATACTCCAAACAAATAAGTTAAATGCTTATAAGGAAACGTGATTACAAAGGCTATTTATTCTAAAGCAAAACATATGCTCAGAGTTATGATGTGTAATTCACATTCCAATAGTGTGCTGCCATAAGATTCTAATGCTAAAATAAAAATAAAAACAACAACTCAAGCACTCAATCACCTGAAATAAACATTGCATTTTAACAACAATAAAGAAAACATTGAGGGAAAGATACTTACACACTTCCAGTTGCCACCAACAAAGAACTGGAACCACAAATAAAGGAAGGAAAAGATCAATACACAAAATGGCAAAATGAATAACCAAGCACTAAAAGATGAAGCAATAATTAAAAATAAGAAAAATCCCCAGCTATAGAGTGGTTAATAATACATAGACGCCAACAGACTTTGGTGTAATTACATAAACGAGCCAACCCATTAAGGAGGATTACATTCCCCATCAAAATCAGAGTGACCCGTTTTATTTAACGATCAAGGGTATGAATCTTTTAATGGGATTAACAAAAAAGTTAAATTCTTTTTTAGTATAAAAGAAGAAGCAAAAGTACCTTGCCGGAGCCGGCCATGGCGACGACGGCGCGTGAGGGTTTGGGAGGAGAGAGAGATAAGCGAAGATTGGGGTCGAAGGTAGAGAAAGATTGGGAATTGAAAGAATCGAGCTTGAGGCAGGGGCGGCGGAGGCCAATGTAGAGTTGAGAAGCCAGCGATGCTGCCATTGAAGAAGAAGAAGAAGAATACAGTGTTTTGTTGGGGATGGTGTGAAGTGTGAAGTGTGAAGTGTGAAGTGTGAAGTGTGAAGGTAGCATGTAAATTTTATGGGTTGGATTAGATTTAGTTTTCTAGTGTGGTGTTTGTTGGTTGGTGAGAGATGCCAATTATTTACTGTTTTACTATATGCCTATAAGCCACCAACCAAGTTAAAAAGGTAAATATCTAAGTACGGTCACATGACATCAACACCAACCAACCAACCAACCCTACACACGAACAAAGTAACCAGATCCAGGAACAACCAACACCACCAGAGATCAAAAATAGAATAAAATATTCGTCTTGTTAATCATTGCCTTAAAAAAATTATTATGTGACCGAAAGAATTAAATATTCATTATAATAAAATTAAAACTCATGTATAGTTATACGCGTCTCGTTAATGACTGCCTTAAAAAATTAACAAATATTTTTTTTATAAAAAATTAAACTTAAATATAATTTTAGTATTTAAAATAAACAAATTTTAATATTAGTTACCGAATTTTTTTATTATTTTCATTCTTTTAAAATCTAAAATAATTATCTTTTATTTCTATAAATTAAAAAAATTAAAAATAAAAATAAAAATTCACTCATTTTATAGAAATAAAAAATATATTTAAGACTTATATTATAAATTATAATATTCCTCTTTAAAAAATAGCAAAAATCATTAAATTTCAATAAATGATACGTAATATTAAAAAGAGAATGTAAAAAAAATCATTAATATTCATATTTTTTAATTACGTGGATAGAAATTTGATTGTTAAAGCCGTATGTATATATATATATATATATATATATAAAGTCACATGTTGAATAAATTAATTCTTTAAAATATTCTTTTTATTCAAGAGATTAATACATGACTCGGGATTGGAGAATATTTAAATAAAAATGTATAATAAATGTGTTAATAATATTTTTTATTAAAATTTTTCATTTTTAATCATTTAATAATAATACTTGTTACCATTTTCTTATTTGTATAATTTAATCATTTAGAATATTTAATTAAATATATTAAATGCGTACATACTATGTAATTATTAACGCATATGGACAACTTCGTATTTCAAAATAAAATTGAGTTTTGTTACTAATTTCAAACAGAGATTTTTTTTTTATGAAATACTATGAAGAAAGTATATTAATAACATTAAATATTATGTTTTAATATATATTTTTATTTTCTTAACTGATATTATTAGGATACTAATTAGTGTTATAAAAGGGTACATAAATCTAATATCAAATGATTAATCAAGTAGAATAAGACATTTTCTCACGTCTAATTCTTTGCAAGTTTGAAGTGTTGTTAGCTTCTTTAAACTAATAATTTATTAAGTCTAAATTCATTTTTTTTTATAGATACTATGAATGTCATCTCTCCTAAAAAATTTTAGTATAAAAATTATATATAAACTTATTTCTATTTCTCTTCTAATATTAAGAAATCTAAAGAAAAAAAATAATTTCAGTAGTGTAAAAAAAAATTTATATTAGTTAAAATTGATTTTTTTTATTGGTTTCATAAACAATATAGTAATAGATAATATAAAAAGTTAAGTTAGATTATAAAAAAAAATATGCAAATTTATGGTTATGTTTTCACTCCAACAAGTTCGAGTTTGTAAAAAGTTTTGTAAATTAATCTCATATCTCCGTATTCTATAAATCTATGCTTTCATTTTTGTATAATAGATAAATCACACATATTTTCATATTTAGTGTTACATTTACATATTCCATAAATTTATACATCTGAACAAAACAAAAATTAGACAACAAAAAATGATAAACGTGTAATAATGAGGATGGTAATTCTGACAAATATATGAGTATATGTTTGAAGTAATAAAGATTTCAATTGATGAAACTCATTTTGAATGAGTTTCATCTTAACAAATACGATTTCTCATATAAAAAATGAATTTTAAATGAATAAAACAAAATATTACCATTCATAATGTATTTAAAATATTTTTTACATCAATTATTAAAAAATTGATGTAAATAACCATATAATATTTAAAAAAATATCATTATATTTTTATTTACATCAGATCTTTCGCAACCAATGTAAAAATATATTTTTGTAGTAGTATTTATAATTTATAGTTTATAAATGTACAACTTAAATTATTTCAAAATTTTATTTACTTTTTTTATTTTCTTTATTCTTATTTATTAATATACAATTGCGTATTATCATATATTTTATTTCCTTCTTAATAAATTAATTAACGTAATTTTTTTCTTAAACCAGACCAAATTAGAATAGATTTTTTTCCTTCCTTTCAACTTAATGCATTGTTTAAAGCATTGGAGGAGACTAGAGAGTGTATTTGTGGCCGTCACCTTCACATCTATTAGCACCTGTCGTTTTACTTGTTCTCTTGTCGTTTCCATGACGAGTCACATTTTACAAATATCTCTCTTTGTTTTTATTCTTTTATTCCACACTTTTACCTACTTTATTATCTCTGTGTCAATCTCTTCTATGCCACGTGGCTAAACTTAAATGCAACACTATCTATATTCAAGATAAAGTGGGATTGCCTGAATTTGTGGTAACGAGTATGATTGCAGGTAAAGTGCTTCTGCTTCAGTTTATTACAGGATTTTTTTTTTATTAAAATAATATCATTTTAAATTTCTTTTTTTTAAAGCAGGGTTTACATATTGTAGACTAAAGATTTATATGTACAAGTTTTATTGAGAAAAAAATTATAAACTATACTTACATCAATTAGAATGAAAGAAATCTAAAAAATTAGTTAGGGTCAACTTTCTGGTATTATCTAATTTAGACTTTGATGTTATCAAATTACACCTTGACAAAGGTATAGAAATCCACAATTAAGTTTAGGTGGATTTGCTGTGTGACAAGGGTGAGGAAAAACCTTTGGCCAACGTAAGTTGACTATATATTACTGTGCACAAGATCAAATGGAAGATAAAAAAAAGTTTTTAATAAAAATAAATGGTATGTTGTTTAATTAGAGGAATATGCAAAAAAAAAAAAATCATTATCTCAAAAAAATTAGTATGACAAGGAAAGATATAATATAAAATAAATAAAATTATGTTTGTTATTGTGGTGTAATAATGTATAATTTTTTTTTTATTATCTTTGTTTGTCTTCGTCAAAGTGAAGAGAAAAAGGAAGAAAACAGAGAGGAAAAAGAAAGAAAAAAAGGAATGAAGTTTTATCCAATGTTTAGTTAAAGAAAAAATAAAAAAAGGAGGAGAAATTTTTTATAGGATCCACAACTTATGAATTCTCTTTAAAGTATAAGTGAAAAAGTTTCACTATGAACAAAAACAAACTATTTATAAATATATCATTTGTTTTTATCTTTTTCATCTTTGATCTCCCCTATGACTTCAATTGTTTTCTAAATACTCTGTCAAAGACTTTATTTTTTCTTAAGAGTCAATACTATGTGATTAAGATGAAGTTAAAAAGAGATAATTTTATGTTTTTATTATATCATGTTTTATAACATTTTTTTACTTTGGTTTATATATATATATATATATATATATAAATAAAAAGTTTAATTACATAATGAATTATATATATAAAGATAATTGATTAAAAGTGGTTATTCTTGTATAGCTACCAAATTAAACGCAATTATCGAGAGAAAGAAGCAGAAGTTTTAATTAAATAAAAAAGAGAAAAGAGAAAAGCAATGGCGTGTCGGCGCGTGATAGGGTGAACATGATACAAAGAAGGCCAACTCATTTACTGTGCTTGAGACTCTTGTTCTGATATTTTTGCTGAAAACCATCATAATTGTTCCTTTTTCTCCTTCGATAACCATGTACGCAATTTATCTTTGACTCTCAGACACAACAAGGTAAGCCTCCGCTCACTATCACATTTCGCATGTAAAATCTTCTCTTTCATCCTTTTTTTTTTTATATGCATAACATCTTTATCTTCTTCACAATTGAGGTTGTTTTGTGAATCTCAGGCTTGTTTCCAAGGCTAACATGGAACCCCAGCTTTCAAGTAATGGACTTTCCCTTCAACACCCCCTCGTTGATGGGTCTCCATCCGAATTTGGATGTGGGTATTATGGGTATTTACTTACTCTTGTTTCATCCTAATTGAATTTATTTTTGTTGGATTGAATATTTATGAGAATGGAAAATAATTAAAGTAATAAAAAATTGATTCGGGAAATTATTTGTTGTAAATTTTAGGTGCTCGCACTATAAAAGGAGATGCAAGATCATAGCGCCATGTTGCAATGAAATCTTCGATTGCCGACATTGTCATAACGAATCCAAGGTTGTACTTGTAACCTGTCTTATGATTCTTTCCTTTTTGTCTTTGTATTTCCTTCACGACGTCGTTTTTTCACTTTCTCTTTTCTCCTATTCTGTAACTACATATCCATTTGTTATTTGAATTGAAAAACATGTATACTTAATTTCAAGGGTTTTGCAACAGAATTCAATTGAAGTCAATCCTATTGACCGGCATGACGTTCCTCGTCATGAGGTGAAGAGGGTACGTAACAATTTTTAACTTCTAAAATTTTGCTGTAATAATTATTTTAGTGTATACATTAATATTTGCTATTAAGGTTCCGAAAATATAAGCTTCTGTTTTTATTTTGTTTATGGTCCATGTTGCATATCTCTATTTTATGATATTTAAGGATTTTCTCTTACTGAAATATAGAGAAATGGATAAGGTATTAATGCATGTTGGATCAATTCCACTGTTTGATTCTATGCACTTGACATAATTAAAACTAGGGAATGTAAGGTAAACTGAATATAAACAGTGGTGCCAGCTTGATTCTTCTTTTCCTTTTTGATGAGTTGCTACGTTGAATGGAAAATCTAGCATCCATTCATCATGCAACCAGAAAAAAAAAAAGCACTGATGTATTGCTTCTGCCATATCATTTTCAGGTGGTCTGTTCCTTGTGTAGCACAGAGCAAGATGTAAGTGTCATACTGCCAGTTAAAGTTTACAGTAGAGGCAGGCATCGAATCCGGGTTAATCCCCTTTACCTATATTTTTTTTCTTTACAGGTTCAACAGATGTGCATTCACTGTGGTGTTTGCATGGGTAGATACTTCTGCTCCAAATGCAAGTTTTTCGACGACGATGTTAGCCTTTTGTCTCATTTTATTCCTAAAATCTCGAGCCTTCTCTTTAAGTTTTGCATTGCTAAAAATTTTTTGTATCTCCAGGTATCAAAAAATCAATACCATTGTGATGAATGTGGCATCTGCAGGTCCAAACTATTCCCTTAATTTGTTATATTAACTGTTCCATAATTTCATTTTTGGCTACCATATCTATCAGTTTTATTTTAATAATTACAGAACTGGTGGTAAAGAGAACTTTTTCCACTGCAACAAATGTGGTAAGCTTCTGATGGAAAATTGCTTCTGTTGAGCAATAAACCCTTTTATGTGTGCCAATTCAGGGTTCAAACTGAGTGCTTCTTTAATTAAATACTCTGATATGATCTCTTCCTGTCCCTAGGATGTTGTTATTCATCAATATTGAAGGATTCACACAACTGTATTGAAAAAGCAATGCATCACAATTGTGCAGTTTGTTTTGAGGTAAAATTGACAGGGCAGGAGCCAGGATCTAGGTAGATTTTCTTTTAAATCAATTGAATAATTGATCCACTCTTTTCATCTGTGCAGTTTCTTTTTGATACAACGAAAGACATTACTGTATTGCCATGTGGTCACACCATACACTTGGAATGTGTGAAACAAATGGAACAACATTTGCGGTTAGTTACACAACTAAAGGCTACTATGTGTTCTTAAGTGACCGTACACATGTTGATGAATTGCTTCTGTGTCTTGATTTAAATATTTGCACTTTGCAGGTATGCATGCCCAGTTTGCTCAAAGTCTTTCTGCGACATGTCGCATGTGTGGGAGAAATTGGATGAGGAGGTAAGTTGTGTCAAAATCTAACTTGTGTCATGATTTACAATTATTTTATTCCTAAGTAGTTATTTAATTTATTTAACAGAAGAAAGAGCAGTGTCCTTTATATAGTAACTTTTCTCTATTTGCTTCATAAATTTTCAGGTTGCATCAATGCCTATGCCTGAAATCTATCAAAATAAGATGGTAAATAAATGTTTGCCAATATATTTTGTTTATAGCTGCAGCAATGTTAGCTTCGAAAGCCCTCAATGTATGTCTTATTTGTGACAAGGTTTGGATTCTTTGCAACGACTGCGGGAAAACAACCGAAGTAAGTTTTCATATTGCTGCACACAAGTGCCTTAAATGCAAGTCCTATAACACCAGAAAGACTCAAGCTCCACCTGTTTCTTGCTCATCGAGGATGGAAGAGATGGTTAGATGACTGACTCTTAACATCATTTGAAACAATTGTTGAATATCAATTTTATTATCTTCCCGTGGGACCTTGGTATGATAAAGCTCACCGTTTGGATAGTACATTATAACTAATCTCTCAAATATATACTAGTACAAGTATAACTCAAATTAACAAGGGTTATACTTAATTAATTAAACACAATCATCAAGAAACATAATATATAATTTATAACTAGCCTCACACGTTGTTTGCTTAAAGCCTGCTTCGATTTATGACACGAATGCAACAATCCCATGCGGATCCCTCTATGACCAACCCATACCATTGGCCTTTTCGCATATAGGTGACAAAGTGGACCCACCTCTTGTTGGCCCACGTGTTGAGTTGGGCTAATTAAGGTGAGGCTTAATAATCTGCTAGTCCTGGTTACGCCCTTTGTGGATTGAGGGTTAAGCAAATTCACCAAGTCCCCCCCTTTTTTTTTAACTCTTTTGTTTACTGTATTTTAACATGTAGATATACCGGTGGAAGAGCTTGAACAAATAAATTCAGGAGCCAAAATAATTAAGCTTGTACCTATAAATTAAATATAATGATTTTGATGATATTATTTTTATGGAAGATTTTAACCATTTAATGATAATATTTAAATATTAATTATTTTCTCAAGTAAATATCTTTTATGCTATTAAAATGTTTTTTCTACTTTATTAATAACAATCTTAAAAATTTTATGACTTTTATATCCCATCTGCTACTAAATAAAAAATTTTGAAAAATTATTTGTAAATTCTTTTGTGAAAAAATTGCAAGATACACTAAGTATTTTGTATAAAAAATATAACAATATGCAAAATACTAAAATTTTCTATGATTTTAAAAAATTTAAGTAAAGAATAATATTCTCGTCAAAATCATAGTATATTTTACAAAATATTCACACACAAAAAATAATAAAATATCCACAAGTAAAATCCGCACGCATGAGAGATTAGCAGGTTTAAGCCATGTCATATAAGTTTTCTTGTACAAAATGAGGATATAAAAATCATAGAATAAAGGGGTATGAAAATGAATTATATATATATATATATATATATATATATATATATATATATATATAATTAATTAATTAATAAAAATAGTTAATGTATGAATGGTATTTTTAATGCTTAAAATTAGTTATAAGTGTTAATGTTATTGAAAGTAGAAATTTGAAGTGTAATATTAACGTAACATTGTCGTAATATTAACATAACATTGTCTATAAAAAAAATCATAATTCATGACGTAATTATTATATAAACCAGAAAGAGAGGGAAAAAAAATCTTTCCCTCTTCTTTCTTTTTTTGTTTGTTTGAAATGTTTTATTTTATTTCTAAAAATCATATTCAATATTTTATAAATATAAATTAGGTTTAAATGTTTAATTTCTTATTTAATCTTTATATTTGTATAATCTATAGATTTTAGTCCTTATGTGTATAGAGTTTTGTTTTAATCCTTACATATACTTTTTAATCTGCCATAGTCTCTGCCATAGTCTATGCCATCTATAATGGTAAGGACTACAACATATTAAAACTTAGATATATAAGAACTAAATTAAGTTAAAAAAATGGATATGTAGGAAAAAAAAATAATTTTTAAGTATAAGACTAAAATTAAAAATTTTAGAGGTGTATAGAACAAATCAACAATTAAAGCTAAAAATTATTTTTTTCTTAGTGTAAGTTTTGTAGTCTAGTTATTAAATACAATATTGATTTATTAGACATGCTAGCTTTTCATCAATTAAATTATGTTGCCATAATTATAGACATTTCTGTTTTATGTATAAATAAAAATAAAATATATTTGTGTTTTTATTTATTTTATATTTGATTATTTTTAACTTTATACATGAAACATAAAGGAAGTTAACTTAATATTAGTGGTCAGGGTTCAGGTTCAATCACCACTCATGTTGTTGAGCATTAAATACTTTTAGGTAGTGTTTGATTTTATTTTTTTTAAAAGAAGTTGTGCCAGATACTTTTAATAGAGAAGTTCTTAAAAAAATTAGTTTGTAGAAGAAATAATGAAAATAAAGATCTTTTAACGAATAGTAGGAGCTTTTGCGGAGCTTGCCTAGAGTTTATTTTATTTGAAATCCCATCACTTCAAATCATGTCTACCTGTATTCTTTTGAAGTTCCATTCTTTTTTGTTAAAGAAAATAAATTTTGTGCTTACAATGTAAAAAATAATTTTTCATAGTGATTTAATAACAAATTATTACTTAGAATAAATTTATTGAATTTTATAATGATTACCTTAAAATCATATTAAAAATTATATGTAATTACTATAAAATTATTTTATCCCGTTAAAACATGATTAAATTCTTTTTATTATGTTATCCTTTGAACCTTATTTTTCATTATTTTTTTTTATTAATATTGGATGGTAATCAAATTCTTATTTTTAATTCTTTTAAAATATATTATTCAACAACAATATAAAATAAAAGTTAAACATTTTATTATTTGTAATTCATATATAATTTTTTTAATATTATATATAACTTATGTTTAAGTGTTTATTATACTATTATTGAATTAAATTTGTTTTAACTTAATAATCTATGTAATGAAGATCAACATTAAATATTGACTATAGTTATTAATTAAGGGGAAACTTTGTTTGAAGTTTTCTTCTCACTTCTGTGCCTGTTAATTGCACGTTTTGGATAGAAATCTAAAAATTAATTTGGAGGCGCTTATGAAATGCTTGGTGTTCCTCTAAAAATATGACCCCAAAACTCCAATGTTTAAAACAAATTAATCTTAAATACCCGGAGTGAAATTTCTTTTCTACAATGATACTCTTAAAATTTTGTTTATAAAACTCAATTAATTAATTCATTAGAATTAAAAAATTAGTTTATTTAAATAGAAAAATTGATTTTTCTTAAATTTATATATTTTTCTAAAATTATTTTTAATATTAACGAGACATACTCTTTTTTTTATTAATTTTAATTTTTTAGTTTCTTATTATTAATATATTTATTATTTTAATTTTAATTAATTATGCATATAAATAGTTAAAGTAGAAACTAATTCAGTTTGTTAAAGGATGAACAAGTACTTAAAATTTTCTAGTACCATCTACAAGTTTTATAAATAAACAAATGTAAAAATCTTTAAATACTTTTTTACATATGATACAATTAGACATTCAAAAAATGTAAAACATTGTTTTATTTATTAAAATTAAAAAATAGCTGATAATTACAGATATTTTTGTAAAAAAAAAAATACATCAAACATCATAAATTGATTCTTGTAAAAAAAAGAGAGAAGAGAAAATTTAAATTTGGACAGGGAGATCACTTATATACACTTAGTTGTTTATTATGGAGTGTTGGGGATATTTTGCCTCCAAAAAAGTGTGCCTAAAATGCTTGAGTGACTAAAACCCCGCTTAAATATAGGGTTACAAAGGTAACTTTGTTCCCCAATCATTTAAATTATTTATCGTCAACAATTACAGATATGAGTGCTTCTGCATGCTGGCCGCAACTGGAGATCGTGCAATCCCAAAGCAGTGGCAACCTCCCTCTCCCTTTACATTTATGCTCTCTTAAAGTTTGGACTTGCTTTAATGTCTTCTTAATTTCAGTTTTCGGGATCCTCTGCTATGTCCATGCTTTTGTTTCTCTTTTTCTCATTTATCTTCCTTTCTGAATTTCTTCTCTTCTCTCCAATTTTTTCGATATTTAAAGTATTGTCTTCTTTAAGTATTTCTGTGTCTTCAATTTTATGTGATGCTTGGGTATGTGAATGTGATGTTGGAATTTTCAATGTCTGGACATCTTATGTACCTTCAATCCATATATATAGGCACCTAATTATTGCCAATGGAGTTGAGGGCATTGAAGGTTTCTGTCACAAAAGGAGATTACAGGTAAGGTTTATCATCCATAATTGTCTTTGTGTCAAGCAAAACTTTATTCGCTATATTTTTATCTGACTCTCATGCTATTCATAAAAATTCTTTTTGTCATAATCGTTGCAATCATATACACGACGTATTCTATTGCCATTCTTCCCTGTTTTTTTTTTTTAACTTTGTGCATTGTGGTTTGTTAAATGTAAATTTTATGCTAGGTTGCAGTTCTTAAAGCAGGACATAGATAGCAGAGAAAAGGGATGAGTTCATTCATGTGGGTCGTACCATGTTATGTGCGTCCTCCCATAAACTTTAAAATTATAGAATTTCTATTAATTATTTTTCCTTCATTTGTATGACATATGTATATTTATATATGTATTGGAGCATTTATTATCTGGTGTTGAAAATGACAAATCAATTAAGTGGTGCAAGTTGTAGCATGTAAATTGCATTTATAAATAGAGGATCAGAGATCAAATATTGCATGAGGCAATTGTTGCATTTCCTATTTGTTCGGAAATTAGTTTTACAACAATCTTCATGAAGAATACCTTGACAAGACCCAAGTTTTTCTTTGATTATTGACTTTAGAAGAAGAGTGAAAAATATATTTGATTTTAATGAGTCAGAACTGATTAGTTTCTGTTGACTTATTCAAACTCATTCAATGATGAAGTGTCACGTGTGATTACTTCAAACTTCAAAAGAGTTTGGTTTTGGAGGTCTAAACACGCCTGTAGCGTCAAAATATGTACCTTTCTAATTTCGGTTCTATTTTTTCTTACTTGAAATATTTTTTCTTCAATATATTTGTAGTTGTAAATTTCATTTTGTTCTTTTTAATAGTTTGTTACTAGGGTATTTTGCTTCATGTTATATTTTGGGATAATTCTTTTCAAAAGTGAATTAGTTTAAGTTCACTCAAAATCATTATGAGCCAGTGTCTAGGAATTTGGATAGATTGCAATTGGTAATAAGCTGTTATATTCATAGTAAAAAAAGGGATTAAGATATACAAACTAACGACACAACGACCTTTATTTTTAAAACTGAAACAGAAGATCACACCCACAAACATAATTTGCCCCTTGTGTAGTGCACTTACTAGTTGAATAGTACATCGGGATTGTTTTGAGGGAAAATATAAAAATTAAGTAAATAAATGGAAGTAATTTAGCAAACATGGCCTATTAGCTCAGTTGGTTAGAGCGTCGTGCTAATAACGCGAAGGTCGCAGGTTCGAGACCTGCATGGGCCACGTTTTACTTTATTTTCAATAGAATGCATATGCTGTGTTTATTTTTATAAAAAGTAAATTTTACTTTTATATCAAACTGGCCTATTAGCTCAGTTGGTTAGAGCGTCGTGCTAATAACGCGAAGGTCGCAGGTTCGAGACCTGCATGGGCCATTTTACTTCGATTGATCCTTTTTTCAAAAAGTCGTTACTTTATTTTCTTTTAATTTTTGGGGTTTCATTGGGCAATCATCATCATCACTTGAATCAATTACTAGTTACCAAGATGATATCTTCTCTGTTTGCTTTCTCATGAGTCCTAACCAAAGTTAATCCCTCATAATTTTCCATGTTATTTGCGCCATTCCCATTTGGTTTTGTAAACAGAGAGAATAGTAAAGGTGAATACTAACTAAGCAAGTTTGGATGAAAGTGAAAAAAACATCCTTCTAAACTATCCAAGCACCAAGCAGTCATAGATTTGGTGAATCACACTATCCCAAAAAGAATCATCTCTAAGAATTTTCCACCAAAAGAAAAATTCCTAATTAACAAAGAAGCTGCTGAAAACATGACAAACAACCATAGCATATTAGAAGAAATAACTTGATATACTATATTGATTTATATTGAGTTTGATCTGTTCATTCTTATTACCGAAAAGAAAAAACAGATCATAAGAAAGAATGAAAAAAGAAGCTTAAAAGAAAAATGAAAAACAAGTATATAGATTTAAAAGGTGACGTAATTTCAGCAAACAAGCCAAAACTATCTCACTGTCTGATGGCAATGGCATCATAAATTTTCTTTTTATTCATTCAGGTTCATTGTTAGCCAGATCATGATAAATTTAATTTCTTATAATCGCCAAAACGAAAAAGACAATCGTGACCAAAATAAAAATTAATTTCTTATTACTGAGGTAGTTGAGTCTGCGGAAGGAAGGTGGATAGTTTCTACCCCAGTTGGTGATGTACCCACAAACATTTGAAAATAAAATATAGAGACGTAAATTATATCCCTTCATCCATATACTAATAAAGAATTATTTATCCATTTACCTGTTAAACAATCTGACACCTTCAACATATATGCTCGTTCTAAAGTTATCAAATGGCCAATTACATCCCTTCATGACTTCATCCATACCAATTTAAGAAACATTTACCCGTTAAACAATCTGATACCTTCAACATATATATATATATATATATATATATATATAAAAAAAAAACTATTAAAAAAACCATAGTAATGTAATATTGTTTTTTCATGAACTTAAAATATTGTTGTTTTCTTTCATAAACTTAATGTTATCCTTACATTACATTACTATTTTTTTTAATAGTTTGTGATGGATTAATCAAAGTCAAAATTGTTAATCTGTGCTCTTGAAATCATTATGACCATGTCAAAATTAAAATAGTTTTTTTAAGAAAGACCAAACCCCTCCATTTTTGTTTTTTCTGTTAAAATTTTTTACACTTCCTCTCTATATCAATATTTCCAGAAGGTTAAACATCGAACTAGGTCAACCAAAACGAAAATCGAACTGGGTCTACACTTTTTCCCGTCTGACAACATAAAATAATTCATATTATATCTTAAAAATGATCAGTAGATTTCTATCCAAAACGTGCAAAAACAAGCACAGAAGTAAGAAGAAAACTTCAAAGAAAGTTTTCCCTTAATTAATTACCACCTGACAAAATCCATTAGCACTATTCTATCATTGGCAATGTATATAAAAACCCTAGCACATGCACGAAATCTCTCCACCATCGTATCCAAGAACTAATAATCTCTGTTCCACCTGGTATTCTACTCACAAAGGCCAAATCTCTCCACCGTCTGCAACATGCACCATCAAAGCCACATTTCGATTGCAATTTCGCTAATAATATCCATCCTATTTTGTTCTGCATTAACTAAAGCTCTTGATGAACCTGGTATATTGCAATAATCTCTCGCTCAATTTTTCGTGTGTCGGTTTTGGTTTATATATAAATATGGCAACGAGTTAATTTACGCTTTGAAGCTTATTCTTTGGCAAGAAATTGAAACTTTTATTCTTACCCTAATTTTAGTAATTTACCTTTTAAAGATATGTACTACTCCTAAACAATAATACTTGATGTTTATAAAACGGTTTGATGGTCCATTTATATGTAGAAGGTGAAATTGGTCAAAAGTAATTTGTCAATATTTTTTGCTTATTACACCTTGTAATTGATCATTTATTCCTTAATTGTGATAAAAAGAATTTGGAGAATTTAAATTTTATATATGGACAAAACTTAAATACAATGATTTATGTGTTTTTAGTGTTATTTTTAATTAAGATTTAAATTTTGCCTTAATAACTAGTGTCAATATTTAATGTTGATCTTCATTACATAGATTATTAAGTTGAAACTTCAATTTTAATTAAAAATAGTATAAAAAACACTTAAATATAAGTTTTGTTCTTATATATATACATTTTAACCAACACTCTCAGTAGTGAGAACTTTTATTACTGTCGCACTCCGTACGATTTAGTGATTAGAGGAAATTAAAGACCCAGCTAGTTATATTACTCAATGTATATACAATTTATACCTTTTACATATTATTTGCTGTCCTATGATTATGTATGACATGTCAATTTATTCTTACACATACTATTATAAAATGTAAGATATTATGATACTAGAATGAAACAACTTGGTCTCTCATTGAATTCATTCTAATTAATAAAAAGAAAAATCAATGATATCATAAAAGTAATACTTGAGTCTTGTTTATGAGTATCCTAGATGTTGGTCAAAGAATAGTATAAAACTATGGTTGTAAATATGTTGGGGCATTGTGCAGAATATGGTTACGATGAAAAAAGAGGAAATGGGCCCCAACACTGGGGTGATCTAAAAGAAGAATGGTCAGAGTGTAAAACAGGGCAAATGCAATCTCCTATTGATTTGTGTACAAACGGAGTAGAAGTGATCCCCAAGTTAAGGGGGCTAAAGTACTGGAGCTATAGGCCTCAACATGTTACTGTCGCGAACAGGGGTCATGATGTTTCGGTAAGTACAAATTAAAATTAACATCATCTAAAATGCATGCTCACATTAATTAACTCTTCTAATTCATCCACATGTGTGTTGTTGTAGGTCAATTGGGATGGGGATGCTGGCTCAATAGACATAAATGGAACACCTTTCTTCCTCCAACAAAGCCATTGGCACTGGCCTTCCGAACATACCATCAATGGCCGGAGGTTAATCTTCATCTCAGCCATGCATTTTCTTTCTTTTTTCTCAAATATATTTGAAAATTCTGAAAACTATTTATAAAGGTGAAAATTCATCTCAACCACGATTAATTTAAGTAGTACGTACATGTTTGATTTTTCGAATTTTGATAATGGAAAAAATCTTTACTAAAATTAAGAGTTAATCTTATTATATCCTCAATATTGTTCTTATTCGAACAAAATTATACAAGATATATACACCTCATGTACGATATGTATAATTAACAAGCCTCAAATAATCTTGTCCATTTTTTCACGACCTCAAGTTCTAAATAAATCGTTTTTAATATAATTTAGGTATGACTTGGAGTTGCACATGATTCATGTTAGCCCACAGCCTGATGGCACAAACAAGACCGCTGTTGTTGGTATTTTGTACAAGTACGGTTCGCCTGATCCATTTCTCTCTAAGGTACGTATGTGTAATATAATATTTACAAATAAAAATGAAGAAAAAATTAAAGCAGCTATTTAATCTTGCACTTATATTTATACATTTCAGTTGGGAAACTACATAATGGACATTCCTGAAGAGGATGAAGAGAAAAGCGTAGGGGTGATTGATCCCTCAGAAATCATGGTGGGCAGCAAGATGTTCTACAGGTACATGGGATCGCTCACTGCACCTCCTTGCACTGAAGGCATCATTTGGACCGTTGATAACAAGGTATATATATATATATATAATCATTCTCTTATTCATAAGTTTACACATACAAAAAGATTCTTTTAGTATTTTAATTTTCTTGGTCGCCATTAACTATGATTACCTTCTAATTAATATGTATTTTAACCATGATTTCATTAGATAAGAACTGTTTCAAGGGGACAAGTCAAGTTACTCAAGGATACGGTGCTTAAATATGTAAGTATATAAACTGACTCTAAAGGATTTACTTTTCCTTATCGTACCGAAGGATCCATTATATAGCTCAAACTGATTAGTTGTATTACAATCTAACTCTTCCAAGCAAGAGATTAATTTATACAATAATGTATAAGAAGTTATAGATATTTAATTTATAAAAAAATTAATGATTAGAATTTACATAATTATATAATTATTTTACATGTACGTGTTTAATCATAATATTAACTGTTTTGTAAAAAAAAAGTCCTAACAGTTAATTCTTTAATTAATCATCATATCCCCCGATTTTATTTTCTAAAATAAACTTTTTTATTTTATAAGAGTCAAATTCGTTTTTCTTTTGCGATAAACATGAACTTTTATTTTATTTTATAAGGCTACCATAACGAAAGCCTTTCATTTCTTGAAATTTTTTTTGTTGAAGTTGATCTTCAATTAATCTTGATTGTGTACTGTGCCACAGTATGCCAAAAGGAATGCAAGGCCGCTGCAGCCCCTAAATCAGCGGGAGATACAATTCTACGTCCCAAAGGCGAAGAACAAACCTCAGTACTAATTAGAACATCATTGTATTTTTTTATTTTAAATTGATTTGGTTTTTTGTATTTGTTTTCAGTTCATTCATATTTTGTGTAATAAGTGTTTTCCCGAGTGGAAGCACATGAAAGACAAATAAATATTTGTAATTGTTTTTTCCACGACTTGTTACTTATTATCTTTAGATTGTATAGCTTTATAAATGGGAAAATATTTTGTTTTGACATTCATTGGAGGTATATGTATTTTACTGATTAAGGAAGAAGACTTATAATTGCACTTTTGGTTTCCGATTTTTTTGAGTTAGTTAAATCCCTCAATTATTTTTTAAATTAAGTAAATTTGGTCCTTTTCATTGATATTTTTCATATTTAAAAACTCTCAACATATTATTTTCTATCTGAATATTAATTTGGTGGCTTATGATAAAATTGAGATATGAAATAATTTTAAAAGTAAGAAATTTAGTAGAAATTTTATAAAATTTGAAACATTTTATAAGATATGAGATTAGGGTTTTGAAGAATAATTTTTTTATTTTGGAAAAAAATTGATATTTTACTTTGATATATCTTGAGTAAAAGACGAGAATTTGAAGAAAATCTACATAAAATTAAATCTGCTAAATTTTATAAATAAGGAGATTCAATCTGGTTTAAAAGTTAGAGAAACCAAAATCATATATGATCTGAATTATAGAAATAAGAAATGTAATTAAGTGATGAATAAAGAAATAACAAAAAGAAAGAGAAAATGAGACATTTTAAAAAAATGCTAGAAAAAGAAAGAAATTAAAAAAAATAACAACAATAATAATAATATATTAAAATATTTTTAATTTATTAAATTATCATTCACTCACTCAATCATTTTTTAAAATATACAATTTAATTTAAAATAATTCTTTTATTAAAAAATAATAAAAAATAAAATTTATGAGATAAATTATATATATATATATATATATTATTAATATACATTTGAATTTTTATATTTAAAAATATATTTTATAAACTAATTTTTATAAAAGTAATAAAATAATAAAAATTTAATTATATTTAAAAATATATATATATATATATATATATATATATATATATATATATATATATAAATATATAAGTGTTTACTGAATATCTTCTACGTATTGTGTTACAGATATAATATTTTATTTACAATTAAATAAAGCTATAATTAAATATACAAATAATGATAAAATCTCTAATTTCTAACTACTGAATCTTTCCATATTTTCCTATTTAGATAGAATAAATACTTATCTTTTGACACTCCCCCATGAGTTGAAACATATATGTTATATAAATCAAACTTGTTACAAATGTAATTGCTGAAGAAGGTGAGCACAACAGAGGGGTCATTAGACACGAATGGAGGGGTCATCAAAGATAGAGAAGCACAACGGAGGGGTTGTCAGAGTTAGGAAAGCGCAACAAACATATTATTAAAGTCATGAGAGGCAGCAGAGGGATTGTCAGAGTTGTGGAAGCATAACAAAAAGGTTGAAGTTAGAGGAGCGCAACAAAGACATCACAAAAGTTAAAAGAACATAACAAAGACATCGTTGAAGCATGACGAAAAGGTCATTGGAGTCAAGAAAGCGCAACGGAGGAATTGCTAGAATCATAAAAGCATGGTAGAGGGATTGTCAGAGTTGGAGAAGCATGACGGAAGGATCGCCAGAGTTAGAGAAGTACGACAGAGGGATCGTTAGAGTTAGAGGAGCACGACGAAGGGATCACTAAAGTTAGTGAAGCATGACGAAGGCATCGGTGGAGTTAAAGGAGTGCGGGCGAAGACATCACCAGAGTTAGAGGAGTGTGGTAGACTTGGAGTTAGAAAAGTGTTACAAAGGGGTTATCTAGTCAAAGTTAGTGAAGCACAATAAAGAGGTTGTCAAAGTCATAGGAGCATAGCAACCCCTCACTAGAGACATGAAAAAACATTATGTTCTTGATACCATGTAAACGTGTTTATTGAATGTATTGTGTGTATTATATTCACATATATATTACTTTGTTTGTAATTAATAAAGCTACAATTAACAATATAAAATAATGAAGAAATTTATAGTTTCTAACTATGAAATCTTTCTACATTTTCTTATTTAGATAGAATAAATACATATATTTAAATTGTAAGAAAATGAATAATAACGATAAAGAGTAACTCTATTGAGTAACTCTCTTAGAGTTACTTTTGGAGTAAGTAGATTAATTTTTTTATATACATATATATATAATCTTTTAATAATTACATTTTATTTAATAATTTATTTTTTAGTATAAATAGATTCATTTAAAAATTTGTATGTTTATTATACATATATTAGCATTACATTTAATAAATGTAATATTCAATAATATTCTTGAAATTAATTATATATTAAATTTAATAAATTATATAAAAAATACTAATTTATTTAAATATTTTAAAAAAAATATATTAATAACATCAATCAAATACTACCTTAATACTTATGTTTAATTTTATTTTACTTATATATATATTCTTTATTTAATTATTTAAAATATGTTTTTTGAAAATAATAATAATTAAAAAATAAAATATTTTTAAATATATAGTTAAATTTAGCATAAATTGATAATAATTTTTTAAATAATAATTAAAGAATTCAATTGAGATAAACATTTATACAATAAAATAGATATAGTTGTATATGTTAAGGGATGAAAAAATATATTTTAATACAAGGAAGGAGAGCAGTATAATATTTACATATTTGATGGAGTGGTGATATAAAATATGTTTTAGTAATTTTTTTAATGGAAACTAAGAGAATAATAACAAAAAAATTTAAAAAAAAATAAAATATCATGTATTTTAATATATCAAAGAATGAAGTGTAATTTTTATTATAAGAGGAAACAACAATATAATATTTGTATATATCTAGGGGGAGGAGGAGAGTATAATTTAGTGTTGATTTTATTAAGTTGGTTATAATTTAAAAAACAGACAACTTAAAATTGATTATTAATTTAAAAGATGTTTTAATTGCACATTTTAATGATATTTTATATTTATAAATATTGTTTATTTTATTATGTGATCATTCTTTAGTTATTGAATACGAATTTTAATTTACGCAGATACAAGGTGTTTTTTACATCATAAAAATATTATATAAAAATTATTTGATTTTATATCTTTATATATTAACTAAATATTACAATTTTTTAAATAGTTAAATAAATATTATTTACATTACACCATAAATAAAATAAAAAATTTAATATACATTTATAAATTATAACATCTTATAATATAACATAATTAAACACTCCGTAATTAAGGCAAGATAACTCTTTTTTAAAAGTGCTAATTAAAATTAAGCAAAGGCGGATATATATATATATGTTGTCCTCTTTCTCTTGCATGTATTGACGACACAGTCGGGGATAAATCTTTCCTTTTGTTGATAAATATAGTAAAATAAAAAGGTGAAAGACAAGTGGAACTGACACCATATTGCATAAAATCATTTATTTATTTTATTGTGTTGCATAAAATCATATGTCATTATATTTACGTGGTTTGTGGATGAGAATGTTGACCCAAGCAGCGAGTGGACCCCACTTGGTTGAAATTAGGGATTACATACAATACGTGTTTGACAAATAGTGGAGCCCACATGCTAATAACAGTCAAAAAGATGTCCATAATAGTGCCAGTGCTTTGCATGTTCGCCTCACCTCTTTGAATTTGCAATTATTATCATATTTACTGCAATTTTATATAATTATATTATTTATTTAATATTTTTTAAATATTTATTATTATTATTTTTTATAATTTTTAGCACATCAATCATCTTGTTCTCTTCTTATTTATTTATAATTTTGTCTGTACAAACATAATATGAAAATATAATATTTGTCAATTTTATATATTATTTTTATAATAATGGTCAACCTATAAATAATTATTAGTGATTAGTGATTAGTGGTAATTATATCAACGTGATATACAAAATGTTGGGTATAATTATCACTTTTGCCCGTAAACGTTGCTTCAAATGTCAGTAATTAATCACTATGTTGTCCAACAAGAACCAATTACTGTATTCAATTATCTCGTCGCATGTTTGGGTGGTTTTTAGTTTTATTTTTTAAAATTAATTTTTAATTTTAAAATAAATTTATTTAATTTTTTATTTAATTAAAATTAATTTAAAGATATATTTATGTGTTGATATGAATAGTAATAATAATAATAATAATGATAAGAAGGATAAAGATGGTGACGACATCACTACTATGATAATATTAATAGTGGGTGATTGTGATAGTAACATAGGTGACAATAGTAGTAATAGTGAAAACAGTGACAATAAAAATAATAATGATTAAAGGTAGTAAAATTTTTTTTTATAAAATTAAAACTTAAATTTGTAATATTTTTTTAAAACAAATGTAAAATTATTTTAAATTTGAGTTAAAAATAATTTTAACTTTATTTTAGTTAAATATATTTTATTTTATAAATTACATTTGAAAATAAAAATAAAAAAATTGCCGCTACCCAAACGAGCCTTTTAACTATGTAATTCAAAGGAAGATTGAGAACTGACTTTGAAAATGACTGTTGGACGCATACGAAGGATTGGAGATTGGTTCACGTCTTACTTAAATGTCATTGGGTAATGCATAACACAAAATAGTCTATAATGTCATTAATACGGCTAAATGTTGGAGCATATGTTAGCATTGGATTTTGAAAGCTCTATTATTCAATGGTAGAGAGACATTTGGTTGTGACTTATCATCAATCTTTGCTAGCATATGATCTTTTGAGTGTTTTGTTTATTTAAATATGATTCGATACTTTGAATTCTTGTTTCTCTTATTTATTATGTACACTAGCTCTATTTATTCTTAATTTGCCAACATTTTTCCTTATTCTGACGAAATTCATCTTGTTTCCGGCCAAAAGTGTTTGTTTTTATGTCTGTAACTCACGTATGTGAAGATTTTTAAATGGAACAAAAGATGCAGAAGAAATGTATTATAGTTTTTAGGGGACGCAGATGAAGGTGTGTTAAAAATTGAAGTGATAATTCAGATATACAATTGAAGTGTTATGCGTCTTTTGGAGAAATTTTACTTTTTTCTTGTAAATTTGAGGAATTTTGAAATATATAGTTACGTTGATTTTTAGATTAATAATATTTAATTTACTGTTATATTATTATTTTGTTATCCAATAATAAAAATGATATATATTTTAATTTAGTTCTTATTCAATTAAAATATTTTTAGTTAAATCTTAAAAATTATAACTATTTTAATTTAAAAAATTAATTATTCCTAGTGACAAAAAGGATTAAAATATTTTTAAAATAGTAATTAGATTTTTAATTGAAATAATTATAATTATAAATTTTTAAAAAAAATATTTTAATTAGTTAAAAAGTAAATTGAAATAAATAGAAGCTTTTTTTTTCACTAAATAACAAAATAATGATATATCAACTAGTACTTTTATTAGTCTAAACACTAACTATTTTTCAATACTCCATTATTTATCGGGGTACCATGATAATTCTCAATAAATGTATGTTTGATCTTCTAGACTCGTGACAAGGATACGTTTAAAATTACTTATTTACATTTTATTTAGATATATTATGACACAAATATTTGTATAAGTGAAAAAATTATTAAAATAAATTATAGTATATACTTTTATAAATTACTTTTAGTTTACTTTAATAAGTTTTTTTTTATAATATTTAATAAAAATAACTTATAATTTATATAAAAATAATAATTATTTTCTCTCCATCATAAAAATAACTCATATAAATACAATAAATCTTTAATAAATTAAGCTCTTGCCCCTAACAAACCCTATATCTCTACCAGTCATACTAATGCCGCTTTTGGCCCAAAAGTATTAAAATCCTCATCAGAGCCATGCTCAAAATAAAAATCGGTGACCATGCATCTTAATTCCCTTTCCTACGTGTAAATGAAAAAAAAAAAAAGATTTGGATCTCAAATTCTTAAAATATGAAACTGATCTACACTCAATCATTGAGTGTTTTGTGTTTATTATATACATGTCACAACAATATAAATCGAGTTACCTAATTGTCAAAACCAAGACACACCCATTTACGGTCATGCAAGAAAATAGAATCCATTTTGAAATTTAGTAAACGAGGGAGGCCCACATTTCAGCTACGACAAAGACTAAAGAGGGTAGCAAACTGTCCCAAAAAATAACAATATTATAATAAAGAGGTGTTTTTCTACTTTACTTTACATGTTAGAGACGAAAAGAATATATATATGAATGGAATATGCAGAGATATTTTACGCATCTTTGCAGCTCGGGATTCTTTTCATATATAATTTTAAAAGAGTATTTTGATCGGTTATTAAATTTTTAAAATTTTTGAGAAATATGTTGATATTTATTGATGAATTATTCTCTACTAACAAATTTTCTTAATCAAAATTTTGGTCACATACATATTTACTTAAACTAACCTCCTGGTAGTAGTCTTTTTCTAACATGCATAAATACGGGGATCAAGTGATCATTCTCTTGCAAAACATGTTCAGACGTTGAATAAAAGCTATTATATATTTCAAAACTACAAATAGTTTATAAATGTATTGTGGGTTAATATCTATAAAGACGATGCCTTACAAAGCAACTGTATGATTACTGTCTAGATCATATAGATTCGTATATTATAGTTACAACTTACAATTTTCTTTTCTGATACCTTATGACCTTTTTTTCTTTAGTGTTGGGGCCACAATGTTCATGAAAAGAAAAAGTTGAATACTCAAACGTTTGCCGTTGGACATGGCTCCATGTCATCCTCAATTGATTTGGCTAATTAAGCGCTTACAATTTTTTTCACACCAAAAAAAAATATATTAATCGCGTGTTTTTGTTTTATTATACAAAATTACATAAGAATAATAGTAGGATGAGAAAACATTCAGTGCCAACTTCTTACGGGAAACAAAGTTTGTGGAATTGTGTTGATGCATTAGATGAGTATGATCCCCATCAATCAAACACTAATGGTTAAGCTCTAACAAAGATAATTTTTTATTGTTGTGTCTTTAGAAATTACAACTAATAAATTTTAAGTTCGGACACTTTTTTCTGTTGGATTACATCCTCCAAGATCTGTATTTATATTTGGACAATTATATGTTATTTTTTCTAGCATGCATTCTAGAAAAGGATTGAAAAACTCGCTAACAAATCATGAGAACATGTCTAAAAATAATATAATTAATGTTGTATGTAGAGAAGTTTTTGTGAACTTATCTTAATAAGATGTTTATTAGAGAGAAGTATTGTTATTTTCAAATTTAATTATTGTTACTGCAAAATTTTAAGGTCTTCATTTTCTCTACATTACCAATATAATCTAAATTGTCATTTGTATTTAAAAATATTTATTAACTTTTATCACCCTATAAAACTGACAAGTATATGACATGGGTAAAAAACTGATTTAAAATAAAATATTAATATATTAAGTGCGGTTATATCTTTCTACAATGTCCTTTTCTCATTCTCTTAAAGATTTATCATTAATTGAGTATATAGATTAACTGACACAAAATTATTTTAATTTAATAAATAATTTTGAGTGTAAATATTATATATTAAATTGAATTAAACACTCAAAACAAAAACTTTATTGATCATAGTAATTTTATTCGATTCAACGAGAGGATTGTCTCATTTGGAGAATATATATAATTTTTTTTAAATCTTCCTAATATTTTATAAAAAATATTAAATAAAAAAGTAAAATTACTTGATATCTTGA
This sequence comes from Mucuna pruriens, assembly GCA_025330945.1. Lineage (NCBI taxonomy): Eukaryota > Viridiplantae > Streptophyta > Magnoliopsida > Fabales > Fabaceae > Mucuna > Mucuna pruriens. The sequence continues at coordinate 7,092,947 of JAENHJ010000528.1, forward strand.
AAATATAAAAAAATAATGTTTTATTTATATAAAAGTAAGAAAATTAATAAAATAAAATGTAAGTAATTTAAAATTATTTTATAGTGAATTCTAAGGTGAGGGATTAAAAAAATCTCTCATCATGTGAAGTTAAAAATAACCATTGTTGTATAAATTATTAAAACAAATGAAAAGCCATAATTTATAAAAAAAAATAATTCCAATCATTTACTTATTTTAATAATATATCCAGAAATTATTTTTATTTAACCATATACCTTAAAATTCACCGTGTTATAGTGGATTGTTTGAAAAGTAAAACAAAGACAATTCATTTGGGACAAAACTCCCTTCACTATTTTTATACCACAAAGAAATTATTCTTTAGTTTTCAATTAAGAAATATTTAAGAAACATTAGAATAATATATTTAAGATAAAACGTTAAATGGTTTATTTTTCTTATCCAAGAAAGGGCCAAGAGACCCCAAACACAGGAAAAGAAGGCTCCATTCGTTTGGAGGAAAAGAAATAGATATAAATTATGTTAGATATAAATAAAAAAAGAAATAAATGAATAAAAATACGTAAGAAATGGAATAAAAATAAATACATTCAGTTTAGAAGAAAAAGAAAAGAAAAAAGTTAAAAAAAATTTAATTGATTAAATTTACATTTCAATCAATTATAATAAGTCGACAATTGATTATTGTTTAAAAAAATTAATTATATATTTTACAATAATTTTAAACTGTCTCTAAATATAAATATTTCTAGCCATTTTCAACTGCCACAGAATATTAAATATATAACTTCTACTGTTACATTTATGGACATATGAGCAAGAAGATAAAAGGGTATCTACCTTTTTTTTTCTCTCTCATTTTCGTTCAACCAAATATACTTTTTTATTTTTATTTTTTACTTACTTTTTTTTTTTCTTTATATCCTATTTCTTTGTCATTTCTCATTCACCAAACAAAACGTAACAAAAACTAAGCCGAGTACTAACGCACTCATGGACAGAAAAATCACAAGAAATTCAGATAAAACTCAAACAAATGAGTATAATTCCTCTATAATATTATAAATTTCTAGTAGAATAGACACAAATGAGAAAACGGTGTTAAAAAAATTTATACACTCGTATTCTGTGTGTATATATTGTCTGGTAGTAGAAATTTACCGTTGGAGCAACACACAAAAAAACGCCAACCAACTTTGTGCTGAATCTAGTATAATTTGCAAGTGTATCCGCAACGGTGATGATGGAAGATAAAAAAGACGCAATAGCCCATGGCTTTTTCAATTTTCCATGTTTGAAAAGTAAAACAAATATAAATTTGTGTTGTTTGCATTCGAAATCAGCGGGTAGTAACATGGATGGTTGAGCTTTGAACCATGCCAAAATGTGGTAACTAGTGTCATACGTAGGTGTGGTGTAGGTCCAAAAGTCAAAAGCCTACTTTCATCAACTGCAAGAACACTTCTTCGATGCATTCATGAAGTCACGTTACTGGTCAGAATTAACAGCATGATCGATGGAGTCATAATATATTCATAAAAATAACTCCCACAATTTTGGCCTTTTGTTAAGGCCCATTATCACCCAAAAATAACAAACCAACTCCCACAAAATTTATACAATATAATTATAATTCTTCATTTTATTTTACTTTATCTTTCCTCCTCCTTTAATTTCTCTTTCATTCTGCACTTTTTTTAGGCTATGCCAAACTTAAAAGTCTTGTATATTTATTTGTCTTTGGATCATTCTCAATAATAATGTAAAACGAATACTATTAGCACTTTTTATTTTATTTCCAGATCAAATAATTTTATATAAATCTTATTATCTAAAAAATAGATTCATATTATTTAATAAATTTTACATAAATTTATATTAAAAATCATGTGTACAAATATTAATATTTTATCCACCCAAAAAATATTAATAAGTTTAATTTTTGTCTTAAAATTTTCACAAAATTATAATTTGGACAAAGTTTATAAGTAATACATTTTTATGTAAATTATAATTTGAGGCTTTTAAAATGTTAAGTTAAACACAATATTATTAGCATTTATCTAATAACATATATTAACTTCACGAAAAATCTATTATAATCGGTTGCAAATACTAACAAGACTTGGTATAATTAAAAAATAACTGAGTTTCTCAAATATATTATTTTTTAATTATGTGTATAAATAAGATTTTATTAGAAAAAGTTAAATTTATTTTGATTTTCTCCCTTTCAAAAATTAATCTCAACTCCTTAACTGGAATACTTTTGCCAAAAGAAATCAATAATTATATTTAAAAAATCCTTTGTACTGATGAGAGTTTGATTCCTACTCGTTAGCTATCAAAATAATTTATTAAGAAAGATAAATTTTCTTCAATAACTAGTACGTACAAAAATTAATATTTAATAATGCGAATTAGGATTAGGGACCTTATCCTATGTTCGATATGATAAAAAGAAAAAGAAGAAAGAGATAAAATTTTGAAATTTAAAATGAAGAAAAATATAAAAAATAAAATAAAAGAAGATAAAAATTTATGTTTAGAAGTCAACTTTTTTTGTCTGCTTTCACTTGAACCAAATAAAAATAATATATATCCTTGTCTAAATTTTCTTTTCTCTTCTAAACATTCACACTAATGAAAATCAAACTATCATTTGAGTTACTAATGTCAAATTAGTCTATGGTTTAAAAAAATATCCTTAAAATTACATTTTATTATCATAGAAGTATCAAAGCAAGTTAAACGTGTCAATATCAACTTATAGAAAAGATGAGTTGAGTTATAGTCAATCACTCCATTAAATTTGTCAACTAATCAAGTTAAAAACATGTCAAATAAGTTGACCTGAATTTACTCGATAACTTATTGTCAATTTGTGTTTTATAAATATATTGATAACCGATATAAGTAATTGATTTTTTAAAATAATATTTTTTATTTATGTATTTAAAATATCATTTTATCATAGGAATTTATTTGTATAAATTCATTAGATCGTGAATATTGTGCATATGTACTCAGAAAAGTTTTTTTTTTTCCTGCCATTAACATTTTTCATAGCCTATTAGCCTAACGAAATGAGTATAAATTTTTGTAATTTTGATGTCTAATGTCTAAGGCTTCGAAGGTAAACTAATAATCATGCATGCTTGGAGTAATGAGTAATCAAGCGGATTGAACTTGTTATTGCACAGAGAAAGTAGCAAAGTTTTGCATATACCAAACCCTGCTTATGTATGGTTCTTTGAAGTATAACTGGGGTAAAATTCTCCAATGATGTTTAGAACTAGCTTATGTACGTTCCGATCAAGTTAGAAATTTCAAATAAGGGTGTGGTGAGTTTTGTCATTCATGACACCTCTCTTTGTTATGATTTTGCTACGATAACGCGAGTGAATGTTTCTAAACTAATATATGGTGAATTTGGTGTGCAATGGTGAAATTTAGTGTGTTGAGGGAGGAGAAAGAATGAAAACCCAAATAGCAATTTAGTCGTACAAATTCAAGGATCCAAATAGTAATTTAGTCAAAATAAACATCTTGTTATTTAACAATAAAAGTGATCTAAATTCTCTTTGGCAATTGCTAATCGTACTCTTACTTTTTTTTTCTTTTTTTAATAACTTAAATATTATTTTTCATTTTCTTCCATTTTTCACTTGTTCAAAAATGTCTTATTTCTTCTTTTTTTCTTCCAATTTTTCATTTTTCCTTTCATTTTCCTATTCTCCAATTAATAATGCTCTTCATTTCCCTTCCTTCTTCCTTTAATTGTATAACTCTTTCTTCTCCAACAACTTTTGTAACTCATAATTACTAATTCTTTCTTTTATTACGTCTTGTACATGTATCTGACCTTCAAATAATGACAAATCTATTACTGAAATGATATTATCTAAACAAAGAATTATGTGGCATTACTATTTTTCAACCGTCGCTCCAATAATTAATTTTTAAACTTGACATAGACAAGCATAATTCACACAAAACGTGATTTTTCTTTCCCTGTTACCTTACATATTAGGAATATATACATTAGCTATGATGTTCTACATCTAAAAGTAGTTCATGCTAAGTCAAAGCTTTTACACTCACAATGCCTTCACACCCTAATATGATTGACAGATTCACACATTGTTACTAATAACTAGTTATAATGCAAACAAATCGATTGCAACATATCTTGTGGATGGAAACATTAATTAAGTATGCAATTAGGTTTTGCTTTACATTGATAAGGTAACAAAGTTTTAAAAAATTTAAATCCTAAATATGTATCAATGAATTCATGGTTAATTCAGTAACATTTAGTTGACAATGGCTAAACGTATTTGATAGATGAGTTTAATTTTATTTTTCTTAAGAAAGAAGAGTCAAAAGATTAAAAAAAAAAAACAAAAAATATTGTCAAGAAAATAAAGAAGGAAAAAAATGAAAAGGATAAGAAGGAAACAAAGAAGAAAGAGAGGGAAATTTGAAAGTGTGAAAAGAAGAAAAAATACATGTAAGTAAAATGAATTGAAGAAAAAAAAGGAGGGATACATTTATACGTAAAACAATTGTGATTCCCTTTTATGTTTTGGGCATGATGAGCATATGGTGGTAGAATTGAATGATAGGGCCTGCGTAACCTTATTTGGAACAGTGACACTCTCTGTCTGCCTGTCTCCCAAACATATTAAGAGACCATTTCCTCGAGAACAGGGGATTCCTTCACACTCGCCGCTCCTTTTTTTGCCCTTTTCCCCCAATAAATTAATCCAAATAACTTCTCTACCATCATTATTATTCAGCAGCACCGAATATGCCAATTACCTAGCCACACTCACACTGTTAGCTTAATTAAGACTCACCACAACCTATATTATACTACAGAAATATTAGAGAAAAATATTTTTTAATCAAACTTTTTTTTTTTAATTAATAAAATTAATTTTTTTAAATATGTAATTTTTATCTTTTTCATTATTTTTAATCGTTAGTGACAATATTACATATTACAAAAATTTAAAAATTAATTTTATCAATTAAAAATATTAAAATTAAAATTATGTTAGACCTAAAATAGAGAGAGAAAATCTCATTTTTGCCACAACGTAGTTATACGGAAAAGATGATCCCTTGCTTCTGTTCACACTGAACCTAGTTGGTTATCATTGTAATCAGTCACTTTCTCTGCTTATTAATTCACCTAACCCAACACTAGCTAACACTTTTTCACAACTTGTCATGGCGCAGTAACTAAGAACTCGGAGAGTTAGTGAAGCTGCGAGAGAGCATTGAGGAACAGAAAAAGCAACTAATTCTTCATCAACAATGCTCCAAACAACCTGCATTTTGCTAATCTCACTTCTCAGTTTGTTTTCCCCTCTTGGAACAGCAATGCTCAACTTAACTCTTCCCGGAGCTCATCCTGATCCCGAAGCTGTTGCCCACGAAGTTCATAGGTATATATATACATACTATATACTATATACTATATACTATATACTCTGTTCATTATCATAGTTTTTTTTTTCAAGACTGTTAGTACCTTGCTTAAGTCGGATATGAACAACAAAGTTCTGCTTTAAATATGTAATGTAATTACATAATACTGGTTAATGTGCTGAAACAACTTCTGGTCAGTTGATCTACGCTTGCTTGGATGATTTATCTTAATTGATTTGACTGTATTCTAGTTTTGGTACGTTTCATAAATTTAGAGTAGATCTGGACAAAAGGGTTTTGTTTTTTTTTATGTAGGAAGGTTAATGTTTCAATTGCAAGAAGGGAAATGTTGGCAGTGTCAGAGAAAGATGAGTCTTCGTGCCTAACGGGGAACCCGATCGACGATTGCTGGAAATGTGACCCAGATTGGGCCAATAACAGGCAGAGGCTAGCTGATTGCGCCATTGGGTTTGGTCAGTATGCCAAGGGAGGAAAAGGTGGTGAATTCTACGTTGTGACTGACTCGTCAGATGATGATCCTGTGAACCCAAAACCTGGCACGCTGAGATACGCAGTCATACAGAATGAGCCACTCTGGATCGTGTTCCCCAGTAACATGATGATTAAGCTGTCTCAGGAGCTCATTTTTAACAGCTATAAGACCATTGATGGACGCGGTGCTGATGTGCACATTGTGGGAGGAGGCTGCATTACTTTGCAGTATATAAGCAATGTCATCATACACAATATTCACATCCATCATTGTCATCCCTCAGGTCTGTTGTTTTTTCCTCCGCTTCTGCTTCCCACTTTCTCTAACTGAATCAGAATAATGACACAAATAATCAATATTGGAAGCTTGCCACTGTTTTTTCTTGTGAAAAATTATTACTTTTTCTTTTTCTTTCTTTTACTTTGGGACATTAGTCTCCTTCTCACTCACTGACCAAGTCCTTGTGGCTTGAAAAATAGAAAAAGCTGTGTTTGTTTTGTCGAGGGTTTTTATATAAAGTTATAAAGTATTTCAAGATTGGATTATTTTTTATTTAAACTAACTTTAAAAAAGCATTTGTTTTAAATATACAAATCAAAACTTTATTTTTCATGAGGTGAGAGACTAATTTTTCCACAACATTGTTAGGTAGGGACTAAGAATAAGAATGACATCACTATTAATTTGGATAAGTTATTATAATAATCTTCTTCACATATCCGTGTCTACAAAAATATTAATCCATATATACCAACTTTAATGTTCATTCTTGTTTTGCATCCTATGGGTACTTAAAGATTCCTATATCTAAACCTGTTACTTACACTTTATTTAAACAAAATGCTATTTAATATCCTAATTATAAAGATAAGAGTTGTTGGCAATGCTCGTCAACCAACGAACTTAAAAAATGGTAGCAATATCACAACAAAATTAGATTTCCTCCCACCTCTCGAGTAAAAAAATAGGAACAAAAGGAGAAGGTGAAATAACATAGAAAGAAGAAGCCAAATGTTAGAAAGAGAAAGATAAAGATAAAGAGGCTTTGGAGATGCAACAGAGGATACAAGTGCACAGAGGATACAATCATAATGCGGTAGATGGGGACTATAAGGAGTTTAGTCACCCATAAAAATCGGAGATTAGTTGGTAGTAACTAAATTTATATTTCACAAAACATGAGTTTGATTCTCATTATTGATTTGATGTGAGAATTTTATTAATAGATAATTTATAAATATTTTTTTTAAATGCTAGTAGAGTCTTGAGATCAGTTATAATAAATTTTCATGAATCTAATTTACCTAAATTTTTAGTGAAGTAAAAAAAATGAATTAAGTCATTTAAGATAAATTTTTGAGTTAAAATTATGAGATTCTAGAAATGTGTGTAATATTAGTTCTTAATATAAAATGAATATATTAAATAATATATGAGATGAAATAGGAAATAAAGTAATTAACATTAAATTTGTCTAAATAGAACGTAAAGTGAAATATTTTGAGTATCATAAGCTTTCATATTTATCGTGTTCTATTCATATGGATAAAGAAAAAGTGAAAGATTTTGAATAAATTTTTATATTCAAGTCTTAAAAATATAAAAAGAAAAAATTTCAGTAAAAATGACCAATTAAGTTTCCAGTAGAAATTAGTATAAAATCAATAATATTTTGCACCTCTAATTTGGTAAAAAATAATAATAATAATAATAATAATAATAAAAAAGTAATTGTACTTGGATGTATCTCTTCAAAATTTTTGCGAGGAAATGTTGTTATCGAGGCTGAGACCCATCTGGTAAATAATTTGTCTTCCCCATTATAGGTATTGTTTTGAAGATACCAAATGGGTTTGAATTCAAATGTCATCCCAAATTAAGAGCCCTTGGAAATATTTATGTATTTTATAACAAAGATATGAATTGTGATATTTAATAATGTGCTGAAGCTATATGAGTTGGGTTGGTGCAGGGAACACAAATGTTAGGTCAAGCCCAGAGCACTACGGATTTCGGACAGAATCAGACGGTGACGGGATCTCGATATTCGGAGCGAAGGACATATGGATCGACCACTGCACGCTGTCGCGTTGCAAGGATGGCCTGATAGACGCCGTGATGGGGTCGACGGGAATAACCATCTCGAACAACTTCCTGTCCCACCACAACGAGGTGATGCTCCTGGGTCACAGCGACGACTACCTCCCTGACTCCGGAATGCAAGTTACCATCGCCTTCAACCACTTCGGGGAGAAGCTTGTCCAACGAATGCCTCGCTGCAGGAGGGGCTACATCCATGTGGTGAACAATGACTTCACCGAGTGGGAGATGTACGCCATAGGTGGGAGCGGAGAGCCCACCATTAACAGCCAGGGCAACCGCTACACCGCACCCACGAACCCCTTCGCCAAGGAGGTTACCAAGAGAGTCGAAACTCAACAGTCCAAGTGGAAGGGATGGAACTGGAGGTCCGATGGTGACATCCTTCTCAACGGTGCCTTCTTTGTTGCGTCTGGTGAAGGACTTGAGGTTAAGTACGAGAAGGCATACAGCGTCGAACCTAAGTCCGCTGATCGTATTTCTCTCCTCACCATGACCGCCGGCGTTCTTGGCAATGCCAGGTATTTATGTATTTATGTATTTATAACAAATTATCAAGTTAATAATATTGGTCTTACAAAAATGTGGGATGGATTAATGTTGAACAGGGACAACAACCTCGGAATGTGGAGCAGAGGACCCGGCGATGACGTTTCGGAGTCCGGCCTCGTGTACACAGACGACATGGGCAGGGCTGCAACCATGGTTTTGCCGTCTTCTTTTCTTGTCTTGTTGTCTTGCACCATACTGTTGACGGTTATTCTATAACAATTAACAAACGATTCGGTGATCAAGCAGCGTCCCCAATGTAACGTCACCGCTGTTTCATTGAAATGAAAAGTGCCTGCTCCTCAAGTCTAGGATCAGGCTAAATTAAGACTGTATATATTCTATTTCTTCTTCACTCTCGTCATTGAATCTCCTTTGATTTGCTTATTTCACTGACTCAAAATAGTGGTGGTTTCGGTGTGACAAGCAAATTCCGTATGAAAGCGCGTCTCAAATTTGAACTGCAAAACGCAGCATAGGATACAATACAAGTTTATAACTATATTATTTTTTTCATGTTATGCAACCGGATGAGATGGGATGAACGAGAGAAAACATTGAATTCTCGGAGAAAGAAAGCTTCTAATTAGCATAAACGAGGGGGAGTACCGAACAAAACTACCATCTCACATTGCAATTCTCTTTTACATACAAAATGAGCCAAATGTTACGCTCACTCTGCTTGTCTATATTTCTCATCCCTTGAAAAAAATTAAAACTGCGGCTACTTCATCTCACAAAGCCCATATTATCAGCGCTCTATGAATGATTTGTTCATTAGTTCAACTGCGTCATCCATGAACTGCATGCACAAAAACAACTACATTAATCATAACAGCTCATCGCATATTTTCAATTGCATGTCTCACCTGAACATAGCACCTCTAATATCAAACAATAAACAGAAAAATTATAAATTTGCAAGACAAATAAATCCAAACATAAGCAACTGCAATATTTAATATTATTAGAGTTGAATTACATATTTTCAGTTTAACTAGTTCAGTGCAAGCAAGCAAAACAAATGTACTTAAATTAAACCGACTCTTCGCATTTCCAGGGGAAAAAATAGGACATTGTAGCCAAATTTCCCGGAAATAGTACCCAGTTGGTCTACATATATGGGTATTCTGCATAAGAAAGCAATTTCACTCAAGCTACTCTATCCCATTTCCCTCTCTATTTCTCTCTCTCCCTCCCTCTAAACCCAACGGTGAGTAATATAGTTGTTATCACATGGTGCAATATCATTTCAATTTTCAGAAGTACAAGGCCACATATATTTGGTTATTGGCAACAATGTTTTGTTCCTGGTTCTCTGCAAATTGAGCATAAAGATATTGGATTTGAATTTTCTATTTGAATGCAGTATGTCGGTTGAGAAATATGCAAGTAAATCTATATGAACAATTCTACATTTCATCAAATATCAAATGCAAATAACTCGTTAAGATCAACTTCAGGAAGTGCCAAAAAAAAATTTCCCTTGCATGCATGAAAAACATAAAAGGCCTTCCACCTTTCCGAGCAACTTCAGTTCTCGCCCAACTGGTTCTAAAAACTTCAGGTCAACATTGATTGGCCAGACCTGTCCAAACAAGAAGGTGAAAAGAATAATGTTAAGCATCATCTCTTTGCTGACAATGTGATATTTCTAAAGAGAATTATCCCAAAAGGGAAAACAAATATTAGAGAAGAAATAAACATAAACTAAAATGAGAAAAGCATGTAAACAAAATGTAAGAGAAGTAAAGCTTGGCATTAATGAACATAGCACACTTTAAAATTATAAAACAGGACAAAGATACATTTGCCTCTTGCCCGTTTCGTATGTAAGAGCAAGAAAACTTAGTTAAAACAAAAATTAACTAACAAATTAAAAAAAGAAAAAAAGAAAAAAAAAGAGAGAGAGCAAATCATGTCAAGTCTCCAACCTCCCTTTCTATTTTGCATTTCTTACACAGCCCCGTCTATTAACAAGATTTTGGGTTTAAGTGTAACATATTTATATAATAGGTGGGGTTTAGAGTTGTTTTTGTGTAAAATGCAACACAGAAGAGAGGTTGGAGTAATTTACTCAGAAAACAATTATCTTAAAGAGCAAAAGTTTGACAATGCACATTACACAAGGCTTAATAGCGTGAATGTGAGTGCACATGCCAATACCAATTAAAATGAAATGGTTAAATTCAATCCAAGCTAACGAAGTCAAGTTACAATTATATTTTGAAACTAAAAATGCAGGAAATAAATTTGGGCACGCTCGCACAAAGACGGAATAATAACTCCGACTAAGTTAATCCATAACACAATGTGTTTTTCACTGTTGTTCATGAAAATTGGTTACTTTGGAAGAAACGAAAGTGAAGCATTCTGGTGTCAGAGACAGATTTGAAACATGGAGTATACTTTCCCTGTTCTTTGTGTTACTAATGGAAAGCCTTTAAGAGACAAGTCAAAATACAGTGCAGCAGGAATTATGATGTTAATAGAGATGAATTGTCATGTCAGGATTTTTTTCAAACATAAAGGCAATTATCAATATCATAACAAAATTGAAGATATGAATAGAAAAACTAAGATTGATAATGTAGAAGAATATGGCACATATGGAGCAAACATAATAGAGGATTTGGGAGGAGAAATGGGGAAAACAAAATTTGTAAAGTTTATTCCCAATTTCTGAGCTGTATGCATCGATGTTAGAAACGGTTTTGAGAGACTTAGTTTGAATTGCAAGGCTAGAAAAAACAGAAAATGATTTGACTTATGATACAAAAAATGAAGAGCGACAAGAAGAAGAAGAGAACCTGAAGGCCGAGTAATTTGAGGGGCATTTTCTGGCCAGGTACGATGCAGTCAGGACCAGCTGCTTCCACTATGGCCTCATCACCCAATCCACTCCCTATAGGGTCCTGATGCTGATAAACCCCAATAATTCCCCCAAATATTAATAAAAGGTTCTAGAGAATGCAACGATGAAAAGTGAAAGCAAATAATAGCAAGAGAGAGAGAGAGAGAGACCCTCATGACGGAGATGGCGTAATCGGAAACAGGTGTGTGGGAAACGCGAAGAAGTGGTGAATGGTGAATTTTGGGGATGGGCTTCGCGGAAGAAGACGATGCTCTCCATGGCACATCCTTTTGAAACGAAGCGCCACCTTTTTTCGACATTTCTATTCCTTTTCTTCTTAGTATTTTACTTCCACCTTCGCTATTTTCCTCCGCTTCTGCTGCACTCTTCACACACACACATCATGTGATAAATCAACCTCTCATAGACACAAATATTGGATTTTGTTCTCCTCTCTTTTTAATTTTATCTTTTTAAATAACCAAAAAAAAAAAAAAAACATTTGGCCCAACCTAATAAACGGCATGTAGTGTCGTCGACCACAAATTGTTATGGTTCTAACATAGAATTACCAAAATTTAGGAGTCATGTCATACTCAAAGTAATCAAAATTAGTCTCTGACATTACTATCTTCTTACAATTTAGTAAGTAAATTTCATGTTATATATATAGATACAAACTAACCCTTGAATTTATAAAATTTATATCATTTTAATCGTTTTTATTTTCACTTTAAACTACAATAATACATGAGTTAATACGAACTAGTCATATATAAAATTAAATTTTAAAAATTAAACTGTACATATAAAACAATACTAAGAATTAAGTTGTTAAGGACAGGTTTGGGAGTGGTTAAGTTTTTTATTTTAGTTTTAACATAATTTTTAAAACAAGACCTATGTAGTAAAAATGAAGATAAAATTATTTTTAATTTAATTTTCAAAACATTTTTTAAAGAATTTATGAATTTTGTTTTTAATTTTAAAATAATATTACCATCACTAGTATTGTTTCTAGCACTGACACAATTATCATTGACATTGTGAGTCTACCAACATTACCAAAACCACCTCCACCAATACCAACATCACTACTATCATTGTAACCATCATTATTATTATTAGTCATCACCATCACTACTATTAATATTGTCAAAATTACAACACTGCCAAGCTACAAATGTCACTACCACCCACTAGTATCATTAAAATCATCACCATTATCAACATTGTTATTACTCACCATCAAATTATTGTCATCATTGATATTGTTACTACTATCACAGACAATATTATCACCATTGTCACTATTACATCACCACCATTGTCACACCTTTTGGTATCACCTTCAGTACTATTATTATTATGGTCATTGTCAATATTGTTACTATTATTACTAACACTATCATCACTTTTGTTAGTATCATCAATGTTATTACTATTATTATTGTTAACATTACCATCACTTTTGTTAGTATCATCAATATTACCATCACTTTTGTTAGTATCATCAATGTTACTACCATCGTCATTGGCACTACCTTGCCACAATTATACTAACACATCCCTAAATTTCTTCTCATATTATAGAGAATTTAAAGTTAATTTAAAATTGATTTTATTTTCTGAATTTTATAACTGAAAATCATCTGCCTAATTTATTTACTTATTCTAAAGTTAGAATTCTCAAAATAATTATTGCACGTCGCTTAAGATGTATTTAGGAAACCGTGTGTTATTTTTCAACCCATCAACATTGTTGTGCTTTTATTTTGTATTTTAGAATATGCAAATAAATAATTGGTGCCTCCATAGTGTCTATCCAAACACATTTTAATTAGCGTCTGAATATAGAAAATACTTAGAACACAATTGCTACTTGTTAGTCCCCGTATAGGTCAATCATTCACATTGCTACTTGTTAATCTTAAAAATTGCAGTTAAAACTAAAATAAGTGTTCATATTGCATAGTTTATACTTTTTTGGTTTAATTAACAATAAAAATACAATTTAAAAGATTATTTGAAGTTAAAGTTTCTTCAATTAATTTTATGAAAAATCAATTTCAACTTAATAATTTTAGAGGTTTTATTAAATAATATATTCAACCCGATTTCTCATTTTGTCATTTTGTTTTTAAAAAGTAAACAAAAAGTCAGGTAAAAAGGTAAGCTAAGTAAGGAAATCACCAGCCCTTTTAAGATTTAACTGTCTAGACAACAAGCAAAGCAAGTATATTCAATAGTAATACCGCCTCATACCAGCGGCGACCCTCGCAAAACTTAGTAACAAGCCAACCCTCTTAATTTTACTATAAAATGCCCCCATTCAGGTCCATATCAAACACAAAATAAAGGCACTATCTATCGTACCATGAACACAAAGGGCACTAGAGTTTGTTTCCAGAAGGAAAAAAAATTATCCGTATATCTCTATGTAAGGAAAAAAAATACAAGAAAGTATTTAATTAAACATTCTTAATCTGCAGACATTGCTAACAATGTCCAACTGATTATCCAACTGCTTTTTTAAGTTACATTAATCACTGCTTTCTTCAACTTGCTGATTATCCAACTGAGAAAATAGAGAGAAAAAAGAAATTAAGTGGGAAAGAAAGAAACAAATAAATAATGGCACCAAAATGGCGAGGAGCACATATAATCCTTCACCTATCCAATTCACACCCAGTTAAGGCAAAGGTAAAGCAATATGACTAAGCTGTGTGACCATATCCGCACAGTAATTTGACTAAGCTGTGACCATATCCGCCCCATTCTGTGCGGCCGCATCAGCCAGTCTTTTCCAATTCAATTCCCGCTGCTCTTCTAATTCTTTTGCTTTAGCCTCCCTCTCTGCATACTGCTTCTGACACTCTTCAACCAATTCTGCATCCATTTCTATGAACATTTTCCGAACATTAACAGTCAGCCCATGAACAGCCTGGTTCCAATGACTCTTCACATTTTTCTCCAGTGCTTCATATATTATGGGTAATACTACAGTTCTGTTTTGGGCAATTAAGCTGACAATGTGCTCATTATTCCACAAAAAGAGAGCTCGTTCTGCAACCTGCATTGCAAGGTGTGCCTAAGCATAGACTTCTGAAGAATGATATAAAACTTATTACATCAATAGACAAGAACTACGGCACTATATTTAAAACTTTTAAAAATAAAAGACAGTTCCAAGTTATCAGGATTCTCACTCCCAAATTTTGATTATGACTTGAAAGATAGGATTTGTAAAATATAATCACAGAATCAGTTAAAAAAATTAAATAAATAAAAATGAACCTGTAGACAACCCTGGATCCTGTTAATGACAAAAAGGCCACAATGATAGCATCTTAATGGAAGAATTATACGAAGATCACCTTAAATATCCTTAAGCAGAGAAACCCACATCACGGCAAATGTACACTATTTTCATTTCCACAAGCACTAGATGTTCGTGGTCAAGACCCTGTTAACCTTCAAGTTTTCCTCTTGATGAGCTTAAGCTCAAATTATCATTAATGACCAAGACAACATTTGGAATCCTGACCACAAACATCTAGTGATCTTGAAACAGGAGAGCCTTGTCACTCTTCCTTCCCTGTCTTCATTTTTTACAAAGTAACACCTAACTTTTGCATCCAAGAAGGAAATAAGAGCATTGAAGGAACTGCAAAGAAGTTTATAATAATAAACACCCCATGGTTTTCTGCTAGCTTTCTGTGTCACTTTGATTACTGTCAAGCTGCAGTACCAATATGGCATGAAAGGCATACCATAGAAATGCTGTTTCAATCATATTCTTTCTCCCCCAAGCATTATGCGGGCATTTAGCAAAAATCTAACAAAGAGTACCAATTAACTTAATGTAAATGAAAATTTCCACTTGTTTTATTTCACATCGTATAATTTAACTATAATTACAAAAATGTCACATTGTTTTCATTTAATTTCCTGTTTTTAAAATTTTGTTCAGGAAATGGTGAAAATTGAAAAAAACACTCACACATAAGTCTTGTTTGGTTTTGAAAAAATATTTTCTTACTTCAACTTCTGTTTTCTTATTAATTACAAAAATGTCACCTTGTTTGCACTTTGTTTCTTGTTTTCAAAGGTTTATGTAGGAAAAAATTAAAATAATAAAAGGTTGTTTTCACTGTTATCTACATAAATCTTTAAAAATAGAAATTGAAATGAAAACAAACTGACATTTTTAAATTAAAAGTGCAAACAAGAAATAAAAATAGAAAACATTTTCTAGAAGTAGACAAGCCCTTAGGTTTTTCCTTTCATTTAATCCTCTAATATATTTCTTATTTTACCAAATAAGAATAAGTAAATATCTAAAGAACCAATGTTCAGTACATCGTGCAAACTTAAATTGCACATGCCTTACTACCATTCACATCAACAAAAAATTTATAGACAAACTTGTAGAATCTAGAAATTTTTTCCAAGAGACAAAATTCTACATCAATAGCTATTCAACTGCGGACAGGATACAGTGCACTACAAGTATTATCTGCACGTAAAAACACATATACTTATACTTTGGCTTAATAACCTCGATGAGAAAGAGAAGGGCACAATTTTTAACCCAAGAGGTTAAATCGATATACAATTTTGAACAGACACCTACTGAAAAGACAAGCTCAGCCACATCATACATCAAACTTTCTAAAATTGAAAGGTACATATAGGCATTTTATGCATGAGCTGGGATGTTAGGGATGCCAGTCAGCTTATGCCTACAGGTTATGATCTATTGAAATACTCACCATCTCTCTTTCCTTGAGGAAAAATAAGAAGTCATAAACGATGACACATTGGGGAAAGTTATCATAACTTCCCAAAAAACTTGTGATAACTCTCGTATGATCAAAGTTACCCCTGATTTGGATGTGAGTTGGCACACTGCAAATGGTCATGTTAAATTATAGGGAAAGGGAAATGTGTTCAATTTTGTACATCACAACAGACATTGCATATGACCAAATAAATTAGAAGGGCAAATGCAATTAACCATAAAAAATAACCAGTTCTGCTGAAATCAAAATTCAGTTTCACCTTTTGGTTCCACTGCCATTCTTAAAACATAATAACATGAACCTCACAAAAAATAATTATTATTATAATAATAATATAATGATAATGGTAATATTAAGAAAAGGACAAATTTATAACTGAAGATTTCTTAAATAGTGTACAAGTCAAACCACAAACTTCACTATTACAGTTATTAAACAGAAAACTTACTACAATTGCCGTGTAAGCTGTTAACACAATCTTTTTTTTTTCTAATAAGGTTTTTTAAGCACTATATAGGAGGCAATCTTGTTTAAGTCGAAAACATCCACAACATGATGAGACTAGCTCTCTCAGCAGCGATTTTTTTCATACACAAGGCTTGAACCCAAAACTTTGGTTAGGGGAAATCAAGTATGTACCACTTGAACCAATCTTTTAATCATTTGAAAAATACAGCATACACTTACAAATTTCATAAAGTAATTAAATAATGGTCATCAGTTCAACTTCAATTCTGGTTAACTTTGCCATTCAACACTAAGCTTTCAAGCAGAAGAACAAAAATGAATTTATAACCTCTGTATTTGAGAAAAGTATATGCATGTTCTTGAATTTAGGTCAGGCCTAACTCAACCCCAACAGCTAGCTCATTAGGTAAGGATTGCCTAAACCTTTATGAGCCCTACTTTCACCATATTTACCCCAACAGCTAGCTCATTAGGTAAGGATTGCCTAAACCTTTATGAGCCCTACTTTCACCATATTTATAGTCGATGTAAGATATCAATACACCCCCTTATGCCGAGAATTAGACATATGAAGCTAGAGATTATAGGATTGATATTTTTTTATTGCATTGGTAAAGCCGCAAGGCCAGTTAGGACTTATTTTTTTACATTGCACATGGAAAGCTATTGGGCTAGGTAGATTTGAGGACAGTTGAGGGTGTCATTTGATATTTTCCTCTCATCTCCTTGCTCCTAAGATATCATATCTATCTTCCTTTACCTGTTTAGAATTTGTAACATCTAATAACCATCTTGATTTCAATTGAACCTAACTCATCTTCGAATGCAAATTCATGAGATATCGATTGTCCAAGCTTGTTATAAGCTCGACTTTGGCCATATCAATAGTTGATGTGGGATCTAAATCCATGCGAATAGCTATTTTAGCATTTCTACATGTTAGGTTAGAAGCCAATTAAATCAGATAGATTACCTTGATAGATAATGATTATGTTTTCTTTTCTTTTCTTTCCCTCATCAACCAACACATCATTAAGATGCAAATTACAAAACTACAACTGAATTATCCAAAAAACTAGGGGGAGAAAATGGTTTCAATAATCACAGTATAGCATAGGACCTAAAGGATGTGACAGTTTACGTTTACTAACTAGTAACTAGGTGGCTGAACCTTATATTACCCTTATTATACCATATTCGGGCCCAGATTAGATGTATCTTCACAAAGAAAGAAACAGTTCAACAAGAAGCATTGCAAATTCATAACCCGATAACCCAAAGCAAAGGAAATTAAAAAAAAAAAGGTTGGAATAATTCTACAAAAGGCAATGAAAAAAATTATCCACTAACCTGAAAGTGAGAACTATTGAGGCAGCGGGCAACCTGTCTAAAAAGAGGGACCATGCAGCGTTGGAATTCCGCAGCCTGCGTGGCCTCCAGCACCTCCTCCAGTTCCCCAAGGAAGAGAACTTCCTTCTGGCAATTAGTCACAGGCCAATACTTCAACAAACCCCTAATAACCGTATCCGACAGCTTGTAATCCTTCTCCACAAACTGGGCGATGCAGTACGACAACTGCTGGTGATACACAGCAACCGGCTTCGGCTTATGCAGAGGAAGAAGCGCCCTCGCAAGAAACAACTTATGCTCCTCCTTCATTGGCAGCGCAAAGCCATTAATAATGCTCCCCAGAATCTCGAGAAGCTCCCCAATACCGCTATGCCTCTCCGTCTCATATATAAACCGAAAAAATATGTTGTTAATGGCCTTCCTAATAAACGGGCGATGAACCATGAATTTGCCGTACACACGGTGCAAGATGGTTTTCAAATACTCCCGCTCGCGGGGGTCCTCAGAGTCAAACAAATCGAGCAGTTTGAGCACGAAAGAATGATCAATGTAGCGTTTAGCAACCTTTGTGTCAGTGTCTGAGGAGACGACGTATCTGAGAAGAAGCTCGTAGACGAGCTGCAAGTGCGGCCAGGCGGGGTCCATAGACGGTTCCTCCTCCTCCGGATCGGTGGCTTCCTGGCCGGTGTTCTCGTGCGAGGCCGGCGGGAGGCACCGGAAAATGTTGGCCGACACCATTTTGATCATCTCCTCCTGGCACGTCTCGGTTATCTTCCCCGACCCAGATTGAATGAAATCCACGAGCTCCATCAGCGTCTGCCTCTTGATTTCCTTCTCGCGAACGGATTTCAGCGTGTCGGAGAAGTCCAACACGTGGCAGCATATCTGGAGCTTCCGAATGAAGAGGCTCTGCCGTTCCGAAACCGCGGCGTCGCGGAAGAGCGGGAGCGGCTCTATGATGCCCGACGGCGGAGGCACCGCCATCTCCGGAGCCGCGGTCACCGGCGGACCGAAAGAGGATGGATCGCTTTCCGGCTTGGAGGGCTTCTTTTGCCCTCCCTTCATGATTCGCTTGAACATTTTTCGGAAACGATTTCGAAACCCTAACCCTAGGCTAACGAATTCGGAAGAAGGAGCTTCCTAATCCGCGGTTGCTTCTTCTTCGCTTCCCCCGATTTTCGCATCACAACGCGAACGACGACGGATCTGAGAAAACAATGGCGCTCCGAGAGGATCGAAGTGGCGAATCACCGGAATGGCGGCGGTTAATTGGTCGGAGATGCGTTCCGGCGAGCGAGGGAGAGAGTGATTGCGCGAGAGAGAGAGAAGAAGAGAAAGAGAGAGAGAGAGAGTGAGTGACTTTAGTTGTTTGGGGGATATAGAGAAGAGAGATTAGAGAGGTGCATTAAGGTAACGGAAAGGAAAGTGAGGGATTATAGATTACGCTGATCAATTTTAGAAACAACGACTCTCCGAGATTCAGAGCCATTTCTCCATTTTTAATCATCTTAATTGCCAATTGAAATATTGAAGCTCAGCTTTTTCGTTTACCTTGTTTGTTGCTTTTTTTTTTTTATTATTATTATTTTACTTTATGTTCTCACTCTATGCTCTGTAGCCTATACATTTATTTATTTTAATAAACATAAGCACATATATTTACTAATTCTAGTGAAAATAATTAAAAATTTAATGTACCCTCGATTAATATTAAATTATTATATTATTAAAAATGTTAGTTTTTAAGTCCTGAAATTATATGCTAAAAAAATTTTTGAATGTTTAAAAATGAAATCATTTTTCAATTTTTATGATTTTAGTTTTAAATTTGTTGTTGTTTTCAATTTTTAAGTCTTAATACATTTTTTATTTCAACTAAATAATTTGTTTAGTAACTATGTGGTTTGGAAGGGACAAGAACTAAGGGAGGTGGTAATCATGTAGGAGATCATCATAGTTATGACAATGATAATAACAAATAATGATAATTGTGGTTATAATGACAATAATAATCATAATGATAATTGTCACAACAGTTACTTATTAGGAATGATGAGGATAATAGTTAATTGTAGTGGTATGATGACAACAATGATTAATTAATAATTACTATGATATTGGTTTGAGGAATCATAGTTGCAATAACAAAATGACAATAATAAAAAAAATTTGAAAGTGAAAGAAATAATTAGTGGTAATAATAATGATAACAGCCATAAAAACAATCAATAAGTGCTAACCACCAGTGAAGTGATGATAATAATATAATGATAATAGTGAGATAATTGTGATGATAGTATGCATTTTTCAACATTAATTAGTGAATTAAATGAATTGTTCTTACAATTAGAAAAACAAAATAATCTTTTAGTGTTTAGTTTAGAGATAAATAGAATTATTTTTTACAACATTGATTTTGAATTATTAAATGTGAGATAGATAGGTACCTAGATTAATATAAATCCTATATTTATAGTGAGACATACTTTTATTATAAAGTACAATAATTTATAACTTTAAAACAAACTATACTTTAATATGTTATGTTGATCACATATGATTGATTATGTGTTTGATTTATAATTAATACATATGACTCTGAATAAATATGATAAAATTGATTAATTTAATTGTATTGAACTATCTTATTATTAGTAAAAAAAATTATAATAGACATCTTGGATATGAGTTAAAATATATAACTCATTTTGTTATATGATAAACACCTTACCTACTAAATACCCTATCAAAAAATAATAATAAAATTGAAAATATAAAATTATATATTTTTCAAAAAAAATGGTTTGATTTCTATAATTTATTGTTCCTTTTCTTTTGTCCACCTAATAGTTTTTATCTACATTATTACATTTGATTCTTATAATTGTTGTATTGTTGACATTATTACCATCACTATAGTTTATGCTACTGTTACCATCATCATTGTTACTATTATTATTATCATTTGTCGTCGTCACTATCATTATATTTTTATTGAGGTACAAACATATTTTTAACTAGTTTTAATAAAAAATCTCAAAATAAATTAATTTTAAAATTAAAAATTAAACTTTATATAAAAACTAAAACTAAAATTAATTTTAATTTTTAAAATTAAAATTTACAAGTAAAAACGAACGAACTGAAAATAAACTGTTTCTGAAATTATATTAGACGGAATCAAAGTCAAAATAGTAAAATACTGATTGATAAATGATAAGTGATAAGACCGTCTGTCAACGATAAAATGTTAAGTTGAGTAAGCAACCATGCATTCCACAATTCTGAAACGACTTTTAGCAGCCGCACTCTCCATCTCCACTCACGTGCCATTAAGTATAAATTACTTAAACATAAACATATGGTGCGCTAGATAATTAGTATTTTATTCCTTATATTATATAAGATAAATATTTATTTATATATAATTATAATTTATAATAAATAATTTATATTATTTTTAAATTAAATAGATAGACGAGTTAAAAAATTAATTATATAAATAAAAAATAATAATTTGTAAAATATATCTCTTAAAAGTACTATAAATTATAAATTTTAATTTATAATATAATAACAAGTTTAAGAGCTTTAAATATAAAATTATTTATATATAATGTTTGTTTCTTTACACTTCATCATATATAATATTCTCTTTATTATTAGATAAAATCTATTGAAAAATGTAAATTTTGGTTAGACACAAGGAATACTAGCAATACTTTTTACAGATTTTTTTATAATATTATTTATATTATTTATTAAAATTTATTTGAAATCACATATTTTGATGTGATATACCAATAAATTAAGAGAATGACTTATTAAATGAGAGCGTATTTTATCAAAATTTATGATTTTTAATAAATTTTAATTAAATAACTTTAACATTTACAACAATTTTATGTACATTGAACAATGGATATACAATTGCACTATATATTTATCAAGATAACTTTAACGTCCATAATGATTTTATCTATATTGAGCAAGATTACTTTGCGTAGAAAATATATGTAATTTCTAAAA
This sequence comes from Mucuna pruriens, assembly GCA_025330945.1. NCBI lineage: Eukaryota > Viridiplantae > Streptophyta > Magnoliopsida > Fabales > Fabaceae > Mucuna > Mucuna pruriens. The sequence goes on from JAENHJ010000528.1 coordinate 7,115,037, forward strand.
AATATATATAATTTATCAACTTTGTTTGATTGTAGTAACTGAAAAGAGAAGAGATAGGAGAGTGATTTTATGTTTATAATCCAAAAGAACTACTTGGCATCTATTATAAATGTGTTTACACAACCATTTATAAACTTAACTTAGGTGATTAAGAAAAGTAATTTTGACATAATTAATATTATTTGAATAATTTTAATTAATTATTTTTATTTTAAATTATTAAAATGGATCTATCGAAGAAAAACGATAAAAATAGAAAAAGGAAGACAGGGGTTGTGTAAAAAAAAATCCCACTAATGATATTATTTAATTATAAGTGGAACAGAGATAAAAGCAATAAGAAATAATAGAAGTAAAAGAAAAGTAAATTAAAAATTGTACTAATGAATAGAAATAAAAATAAAAAATGAAGGGGTTAAAAACCCTGTCCTTGAACGACGACGTTTTAGAAGCTCTGAGCCTAAAGAACAATGACAAGAAACATAAGAAAGGCTCATATACAGAGAGGAGCAACAAAAGAGTAAGACCAACTTAGTGTGTGCGTGTAGGGTTTAAACTAAATCATAAACCCTAAATTCTAAAAGAAGTGTTATAAAATAATAAGAATAATTTTTGTGTGTTATATTTTAAAAAACTATTAAATTATATAATATTATTTTTACACAATTAAAAAACTTGTACTATATATGAATAATCTAATAATGAAAATTTATTTATATTTTAAATATGATATCATGCATTAAAATAAGAATAATGTGATAAAATTAGAAATAATTATTTAGTATGTTATTTTATTACATTTAACACTAGATGATAATTAATCTTGTCTCGTATATATATCATGAATAATATATCCAACAAATATGAATTAATGAAACAATCTTCAATTCTGCACTTAACTTTTTCAAATTTTAAAAAAATAGTTTTAAAATTTATTTTAAAAAAAATCTATTATTGAACTAAAAACATGTAGCTGTTATTGATGAGAAATTAATATCAATATATATATATATATATATATATATATATATATATATATATATATTTGGATTAAAAGTTACATGTTATATTTTTCAAATACGAGATACATATTTAAGAACACTTCTTTTAAAAAAAATTATGTTAATCGTATTTATAAATTAAGAAATAAAATTTTTAAAAAATCACGTTGATCATATTTATAAAATATATCTTACCAAATATATTAAAAAGAGAAAAAAATATGTATGAATAATGTAAAGTATTTTTTGTATGATTATTGAATTACAAATCATCTTATAAATTTGTTGACTTTATCCCATCAAAATTGATTTCTAATTGTTAAAAGCTTTTATACTGTTGGTATATATCCAATTAACTCCATATTAAAATACATAAATTATATTTTTGTATGTTACTTTGTAAAAGTAATATTTTAAAAAATTAATATTCATTATACAAGGTTTATCTAAATAATACTAAAAAAATTAAGTTATATTTCATAAGAACGACTTTAATTTGATGAGGCGCATTTTTCAACCATTACTATTTAAAAATTTTGTAAAATTTATCTTGTATTAACAAAATAAAAAATACATTAAATAGATAAAAATATGTTATCAGTAATGTAAATTTATAAAAAATAAAATATTTATTGAATTGAATTTCTTAAACAAAATTGGATTAGATTTGGAAAATTCTATTAATATCAAATCCATATTCAATTAAATGAATTGAATTTAATATAAAAAATTATTTTTGCATACGAAAAGCAATCGATTTTAATATAAAAATTTCGACTTACGTGATATGAATTGGTTTTAAGTAACAAAATTGTTTGAGCAGGCGTAATCATGGTTGGTCCCACCCTCGTCATCATTCTCAATACCCGTTTTAGGCACAAGTCTAACTCCTATAGAGTCAAGGTGATGATACATTGGGCCGTTAAGCGAGGCCATTCATCTTTGTCGTCATGATCTTTGCCATTGTCATGTGTCTGCTATAAAGGAATTGTGTGGTACGGTTCACTTTCTTTCCTAACATGGTGGTTTGGAATTTTGGAAAACCTTCCCCAAATCAATTTGGATACACCACACGTTTCATTTGGCTCAGACCTTGGACAACCTTCCCCAATCATGACCAAATGGTTTGTGCCTATCATCATCTGTAAATTATGATACATAATTGCTGCTTCAGCAATATCAAATGTAAATACAAGGTTGTCAATATATCAAGTTTAAAAAATAGGACTTTAAAATTATTTATTTATATAAAACACACTTGATTTTACTCAATAATGTACCAACAAAATACTTATAATCTAATGCTGACAAAAATCCGAATACAGATAAAATGTTAAATTTCCTAAATATAAACGTCTAATAAAAACAATTAGCTTATTAATGATTAAATGCTTAAAATCGAAGAAAAATATATAAAAATAAGCTACAAAATAAAGCGTGAAAGAGAAAGGAGATTGCATTTAAACGGGAGAGTTTTATTTGATATATGATAAAAAGAGACCTACACATAAGAGTGTATTGGGTGAGAGGTGAAAGTGAGAGATAAGCGAATTTTAATAAAAAATTAAAATTAAAATTAATTAAAATAATCTTAACCATTCATATATATAAATTTGAAGTGAGTTAAAGATAAAAATGCTCTAAAGCACTTGTTACCATTCATCACCATTTACTAATTTTACAGAATCATGCAAACTTATCAATGTCCAAGAAAAAGCTGGCATTAATTGTAGCTAAAACATAAACACACTTAATTTTATGTAGTTTTTGTGTGGTTCCTCTGAGCCAGTGGTGGTGGCAGGAGTTGCCCCGTCACTGCTCAAGGTAATTGCATGTCCTTCTCATTCTCTGCTATTTCATGTTCCGTTCTAGACTTTCTACAGATATGTCCTTTGTAAAATTTTCTAGTCCTCAGCGCCAAGATTAACGAAACAAAGGAAGCAATCAACGTTGAAGCCGTGATTATGATAAAGGACATTCTGTAGCATTGCACTCCTAAGCAAGTTAGGTCCTTCCCCGGTTGTCTGGTGAGTCCTTTGGCCTTCAATTGTTTCAAAGCCTCTTTATCGTACAAAGCACCAGCCACTCTCACGTTTAGAATGTAAGACCCAACAGGGCTTGCCGCGGCTCCAAAGTTGTATAATGTGGAGTAGTATTTAAGGCCAAATATTTCTGATATGATTGCAAACATTAGCGGCCACTGAGCTCCAAAACAAAACCCAATAACCACCGAAGCCAAGTAGAGGGAGTTTGGGACACCAAGGGCTATCAGAATATGGCCAACACACGAGAGAAGCAAAACTAGAGTGAGCATGTAGGGACGAGGGACTTTGTATTTGGTCAAGAATATTTCAGAGGCATAACCTGAAGCTACCCGTCCCAAGTAGTTCCATATGCTCATTAACGACACGAAGGTTGTAGTGCTCTTCCTCGGGTACCCCAACGAGTGTCCAATCTGTCCCAGATTGTCTATGGCCGTTAATGTTCCGCCAACACCAAATGTTGTTGCAATGAACAAAATCAGCATGTCAATACTGAACAACGCTTGCAAAATGGTGTAGTCTTCTCCTCTTTTAGGATGGTTGAGTATGTTTCCTAAACAAGAACTTTTCTCGTGAGAACTTGTAGTTTCTTGCTCCACGTTTGTGACTACTTTCAACTCGGGTGCTGAATCGGTCAAACCTTGAGTGTTGGCTTTCAACTGCTTTATCTCCTCTCGAAATACCACAGCAAGTGGGAGAAGAAGAAAGGAGAAAACCACAAGGCCATCGACTATGTACTCGATCGTTGAGAAACTAAGCTTGCTTTGTACAACGATCAAAACCATGAGAAACCCAGCAAGGCAAAGTGAAATATATAGAAGGTGGTAGAAAACTTTGTTGTCCTTGGGTTGGTGAACTGGATTCAAAATCCGAATAGTTGGAAGGAAAAGGAAGGAAACAGCAGCAGGGAGGCAAGCAATGAGAAAGATAAGAGCCTGAGGGTTATGATCACCATAGAAGGCATGATAGAGCTGTGTGATGATGGCACCACTTAGACCAACGTAACCTTTGAGTAGGCCTAAAATAGTGCCACGGCTTCCAGGGAAGTTCTTGACACACGTGACTAAAGCACCTGTGTTGGCAAAGGTTTGAGAATTGGCGCCAATGCAAATGTAGAGACACATTTGCCAAACTTGGGGTTTGGCAATGCGGCCTGAGACAGCGAGCCATATCATGAAGTAGCCGAAGAAGTTCATAATGACCCCGATTGAGAGTACCACCCAGGGTGGGGTTATCTCGTTCACCAATCCAGATATGACTCCAACGTTGGCACCGAGGTCTTTGAAGAAACTTAGCAAGTTGAGAGTGGTCTGGTCGTACCCCAACGAGGTTTTCACCTCGTTCGAGTATATTCCAAACATATAGGTTGCCCCTGCAACGGCCATGATGAGTAAAGATGCAAATAGCATGAACCAACGCCCGGTAATAACATGGTAGCTCAAGCTCTTCGTTCCTCTCCAACCACCGCTACTGAACTCTTCCACCATCATTTTAGGTTGTTGTGTTTTTGGATCAGACACTCTTTCTTGTATTTGTGTGGATAAATTATGCTTATGCAGGACCACGTATATATAGAAAAATAATTACATCGTGGAGACTATATATGTACTGGTCTCGGACATGCTAAAAAAAAAAAAATTGTGATGAGATTCGTCGAACCATAATTTTTGTTGAAGTTGTTATAAATTTCTAGAAATGTGTAACAATACTATGATTTTCTCTTCTATGGATGGATCTAGACGGATAGTGTAGTGTGAAGATTGTTTCTCTAGCGTAATAATTTATTGTGTACGAGTGGTTCTATATGAACAGAGTCGTGTGAAGATTATCTCCCTACATGTGAGGAAAAAAAGTTACACACGGAATAAATGATTATGGTTTGACGAGGGGGTTGAGGAAAATAAGGCCGGTGGCATCAGGGGAAGGATTTGCTCAGGCATTTAAGGGGTAAAAAAAGGTGTCACAATAATTTTGTGTAAGTGCAATTATATGAATTGAGAAAGTGACGAGCACTCTAAGAAAGACTTAGTGGTGGTCCTCAACCAGCCACTAGGAGAGGAGCCAGGAATATGTGGGAAAATGGGGTGGCGATTATTTCATATGAAAAATGCGAAATTCAACGATTTAGATTTCGCTACGGCCACCCTTCAGCGTGAGGGGTACAGGCACTACGAAGGACCGATTTACTGACCACTTATTTTAAATTTTGGTAAGATTGAATTTGAATTATTGAATACTATAGTAAATGTGTGTCTAAATTAGCTTTTTAAAGTCTCTGTTTTAGATCAGGACGCGTGATGCAGTATGTAAGATTGAAATGGGGACAAAACTAAAGTGGCTCAAATCATCGTCTCTGGTAATTACTGGACCTCTCGTCCCAGCTTCAACCCTCTTTTTGCTTTATTTTACTTGATTTGATTACTCTCTTAACTTATCCAGCAGGAGCAAAAGTTGATACTATCACTGATCAATTTCTTTTTTATCCTATACTTTTTACTTATCACTCTTTATACTTATCACTCTTTATTTCAGATCACATCAATTATTATGTTTATCAATTATTTTTCTTTATTTTTTCTTTCTTCCATATGCACCTCTTGAAAATGGATGAGCAATAATTTCCCACGAGGAAAGAGGGAAATAAAGAACATAGGTTCGATGCACCTCATTGGTAGATATACCTAGATTCGGATATTGCCACCGCGTGACAAAATAGGGAGATAATATATATTGGTAGTCCCATGTAAACTAAGTCCCACGTGAGACTCAATTATTTGAGCGGTCATTTTCTCCTGTTAATTCCAAAAGTTTAATTTTTTAAAAGATTAAATATATTTTTGCCACCTAAACTTTTAGCAAAATTTACTTTTACTTCTTAAACATTTTTTTACTGGTTTTTATTCTCAATTATTGTCTAATAATTCTTTTAGTTTTACGGTGAGTATCATTATTAAGTAATAATATGATAATCATGTTAGCTATTACCCTAACATCACAATTATGTGTAAATTTTGGATAAATTACGTTTTTATTTTTTATTTTTCTACGAAATTTAATTTTAGTTTTTAAACAATTTTTTGATCGAATATTATTTATGATTGTTTTTAGTTCTTTCGATCAAGTATCATTTTTAGATGATGATATGGGAGTCGTGTTGACAATTATGCGGTAAAATATTGTTGATTCTTAACATTTTTTTAATAATTCTAAAGTGTTACAAATTTTTTAGTTGCGTAAAACCGCTAGAAATTAAAAGGATTTTGCTCATAATATACAAATTAGCAACTCATTAATATTTGGTGGCCACATCATTACCTGCATATCATTGCTTTAAGAAAAGACTAAAAACAATAATAAACAATAGTTGATGAATTATTTATTTGAAACATTCCTAATATATTTTTTAATTTTTTATGCATTGTTAGTGTAAATTAATTTATATTATCAATTAATTAAAAATCACGATAAATATAATTGGTAAGATCATTAGTGTTAAAAGTTAAAAAAAAATATTATATATAATAATTTGTGATTTAAATATCGTCTAAAAACACTTTTACTTTTCGTTGTAAATACTATTTAGTATTTACTCATTTATATATTCGCAGAGATTTGCTAATATAGCTTATTTTTGAAAAGAAGGTTACAAGTTTTGTAAAATACATTCATTCGCGCACGTAGCTTGATGTAACAGAAAGGCATGCAGTATCATCTTTACCTAAAGATTGAACGTATTTCACTTTCTATTTTTTTTATCTTTTTCCCCAAAGACACCTGTGGTAGCCCCAATGCTGGTCAAGGTTGCGTGTCTGCTTCAAACAGATGACTATTACTAGTTTTGGTCATCTCCATCCCATTCTCTGCTTCCGCTCTGAACTTCCTATAGATATCCCCTTTGTAAAATTTTCTAGTCCTCAAAACTAAAATGAACGAAACAAAACATCCAAACAGCGTTGCAGCCGTGATTATGATAAAGGCCATTCTGTAGCATTGCACTCCTACGCAAATTAGGTCCTTCCCCGCTTGTCTGGTGAGTCCTTTGGCCTTCAATTGTTTCAAAGCCTCTTTGTCGTACAATACACCAGCCACTCTCACGTTTAGAATGTAAGACCCAACAGGGCTTGCCACGGCTCCAAAGTTGTATAACGTGGAGTAGTATTTAAGGCCAAATATTTCTGATATGATTACAAACATTAGGGGCCACTGAGCTCCCAAACAGAACCCAATAATCACCGAAGCCAAGTAGAGAGAGTTTGAGACACCAAAGGCAATCAGAATATAACCAACACAAGAGAGAAGCATAACTAGAGTGAGCACGTAGGGACGAGGGAATTTGAATTTGGTCAAGAATATTTCAGAGGCATAACCTGCACTTACCCGTCCCAAGTAATTCCATATGCTCAGTAACGACACACAGGTTGTAATGCTCTTCCTCTGGTATCCCAACGACCCTCCAATCTGCCCCAGATTGTCTATGGCCGTTAATGCTCCGCCAGTACCAAATGTTGTTGCAGTGAACAGAATCAGCATGTCGATACTGAAAACAGCTTGCAAAATGGTGTAGTCTTCTCCTCTTTTAGGGGGGTTTAGTATGTTCCCTAAACAAGAACTTCTCTCAGGCGAACTTGTAGTTTCTTGCTCCACGTTTGAAGGTGGAGTAACTTGTGTGACTACTTTCAACTGGGATGCTGAATCGGTCAAGGCTTGGGTTTTGGCTTTCAATTGGTTTAATTCCTCCCTAACTACCACAACAAGTGGGAGAAGAAGAAAGAAAAAAACCACAACCCCATCGGCTATGTATTCGGACCTTGTAAAACTGAGCTTGTTTTGCACAATGATCAAAACCATGAGAAACCCAGCAAGGCCAAGTGAAATATATAGAAGGTGGTAAAACACTTTGTTGTCGTTTGTTTGGTGAACCGTGTTTAATATCCGAATGGTTGGAAGGAAAAGGAAGGAAACAGCAGCAGGGAGCCAGGCAATGAGCAATATAAGAGCCTGAGGGTTGTGATCACCATAGAAGGCGTGGTAGAGCTGTGCGATGATGGCACCACTTAGACCAACGTAACCTTTGAGTATGCCTAGAAGACTGCCACGGCTTCCTGGGAAGTTTTTGACAGAGGTGACTAAGGCACCTGTGTTGGAAAAGGTTTGAGAATTTGAGCCAATGCAAATGTAGAGACACATTTGCCAAACTTGGGGTTTGGCAATGCGGGCAGTGACAGCTAGCCATATCATGAAGTAGCCCAAGAAGTTCATAATGATCCCAATTGAGAGAACTACCCAAGGTGGGGTTATCTCATTGACTAACCCGGATATGATTCCAACTGTGGCACCCACTTCTTTGAAGAAGCTTAGCAAGTTGAGAGTGGTTTGGTCGTAGCCCAAAGAGGTTTTGATCTCGTTAGAGTACATGCCAAACATATAGCCTGCCCCTGAAGCAGCCATGATTAGTAAAGATGCAAATAGCATGAACCAATGGCCACCGAGAACATGGTAGCTCAAGCTTTTCATTCTTCTCAAGCCATAACCTGTGAACTCTGCCACCGCCATTGGCTTGGAGTCACTCACTCTTTCTTGCGCTTGTGTGGCCGGGTGTGTATGAATGAATATATAGAATGAGTGTGAAAATTGTTTCCCTACATGTGTGGAGAAAACACAGTTGCAGATGGAATAAATGATAATGGTTTGACAAGTGCGGCCAAGTTGTGGAAACTAAAGCGGTGGTATTAATTAGGGGAAGGATTTTCTCGATCAGAAATGAGGGTGATAATATTATAATGTTTGCTAAGCACAATCATGATCTAGAAAGTGACATACACTCTTAACAAGGTGCTCCTCGACCTGGCAATATCAATCGGATTAGAGCCAAAGAGGGATTCATATTTAAATATTTTAATAATTTTTTAATAACATTTAATTATATATTATATAATATATAGAAATTGATGGAGTAGACGCTTGTCCTCCACTACTCAATAATTTCTCTGAAAGCATCACTCAACAGAGAAATGAAAAATCCGACCCTGTTCAAAATTCAATTCACATCAAAATCAATAACCTTAAATTCTAATATTATCAAATCAAATTGTTTAATTCACCACATGTAAATTTAATTATAATAAACACGTATTAGAATGTTAAGTTGTAAGTAATATTTTAAGTATATAATAATAATAATAATAATAATAAATTGTAAATTAAGCAAGTATGCATTACACGCGATCTCTAGCAAATTTTTGGATATATAAAATAAAAGTCTGTTGACAATTTTATAGTAACACTAGAAATATTTTAATGTGTGCATTGGATAAATGTGTATTTGTATATAATTAAAATTTATAATAAATTAAGATATTTAAATATGTAAATTATATTTTAAATTTATAATAAATAATTCAAATTGTTATATTGTTATGTTATTATATTTAACTAATAATAATTTCTTTTAAAAAACTATTAAAAATTAATTTGAAGATATAAATAAAAAAAATAGATTGAAAGAGATAAATAATTTGCTGTAGGGCTAGATAGAAGCTATGGGAGGTGGATGGCCATTTTGATTTTTAAGTATTTTGTTTGATATTACTGGAAAATAAAGGTGTTTCAAAATCGTGCATTGTGAATTTGAACCTATAATGATATTTAACATAAATTTTTAAAAGTTGATATCCATATAATATGCAAAAAATAAATAGTAAATTACCATAAATTGTAGTGATATAAAAAGTAAAAAAAGGTGAACACATGTTATAACGATGTATTGCAGAAGAAAATTCCCAAAATTTGTTCCAATTTATCATAATCAATTAGTTAACATGTTAGTTAACCATATTTTGAAACATGAAAAAATCATTGATTTATCAAATTATCTATCAAGTTATGAAAAAGATTCAACAAAAGAAAGAAATAAATCCACTATCTGATTTATGTCAAGCAATACGTGGAGTAACTCCGAATATAACAGTAAAAGCAAGACACGTGGACGAATCGACTCATCAAGTTCCCATTGAAATAAAATTCACACAAGGAAAAATACTTGTTATTTGTTGGTTATTAGGGCATCCGGAAAAGTCTAGGTTGAAATATAATGGATGCTGTCAAAGAAAATAGTGATACCATACACAAAAAAGAAGAGACTTATAGAATGGTAGAGAAGTAAATAAAATTTTAATTTACGCATTTTCATTAATTCACGAACAAGATTTATATAGATACATAGACTCATAAATCCATACATCTTAATTAAAAAAAATCGAAATTGATGAACATATATTTCAAAACATGGACACGTATTGGGTAAAATATAAATTAATAAATTAACTTAATAAATTAACTAACCTGTATAGATAATCAATGCATTATGAAAACAAATGTTAAAAAAAATAAACATAATGTCTTATTTAAAAATAAAAAATATATAAATAAATATGTATTAAAAAATATAAAATTAAAATTAATATACATTTCAATATACAATAAAATAAAATATTACAATATATCAAATTTAGCACAGCAGAAATGCGAAACACAAATGATATACATAATGGAGATATGTTCATGTGTTTATGCTAGTTTATAATTTATAGCATATGTGGAAATATAGGCATACCCTGCAGTTACCCTACATTGGTGGAAAAAAACAATTGCATAAAGGATAAATCATTATGGCTTGAAATTTGACGCAATAGTTGTGGAAATTACGGTGATACTAAAGGGGAAGTATCAATTTTCTCAGGAAAAGAAATGGTTTTATAATAATGGTGTGCTAAGCACTGTTATGCATTAATATTAATTTAGAAAGTGACAAGCACTCTAATGGGGATGGCCATCACTTAGCTGCCAAATGAGAAATACGATGCTTTATGATCAAATAGATATCGCCACCCTTGAGCAGAAGATATATATATGTGGAAAAAATATGATAGTGTTAATACCTTTTTATTATATTATTACGTACGAATTTAATAAAAATAAAATCAGAAAACTCTTATATATTATATTAATAATATTCATATTTTGTGTTCCAAATTGAATTCAATAATAACCTCATCTTTTAAAATTACCTTATCAAATTAGTTTAAATTCGCCCATATTAGGTTAAACATTAATAACACATTAAAATGTTAAATAATTTATTAAAACTTGGGCAATCGTATAACTCTTGTGCATTACACCTTATGCTTGCGTAACCAACCAAATGTGTACAGCAAATTGGAATAACTATTCAGTTATGGAAAGTTGCAGATGAGTTATGGAAATAGATCCAAATTAATTTAATTAGTTTATATTTTTGTTCAATATCTGATATAGTTGAGTTTGAGGTATGAGTTCATTGATGTCAAATGTGACAATTCAAGACGTATATATAATAATTATTTTTTTAAAATAAGTACTTACAACCTATTGTTTGGAATACACTTCCATATACTTCCATCTAATATTTTTTGCAACCTATTAAATATTGAAAATGTTAAAAAAAAAATTGTTCACAGATTTTGAAAATTGAAAATAATATTTACTCCTATTGGATAACTCAAACTCATCCAAAATAATTTTAATAAATTTAGTACCTATTGAGTTTCTCCTGAATTTATGTTATAAACAAAATCACATCATAATTATTAATTATTTGTAGTGAACTCAACCCTTCCATGTATGAATGAGTAGGAGAGCAAGAGAATGACGTCAGATGCTACATCAGTTCATAGCCAGGAAGGAAGGTCAATGTTACAGTTTGTGGCGAGAAAGAAGGATGGGTGAGTGGGGAAGTGAGAAACATATATCATGTGACAGGTGATGTACCACACTACCTTCTGTTACTTTGCTCACTCATCACATATTGAAGTCACTAAATACTGATCACACAGTTTGTTTCAACTTTTCATCTTCATTCCCTTAAACAACTAAGCATGTGTCAATTACAAACAATTTCGGAGCTAGAACTGTTCTTTTGATCAGTTGAAAACTTCAAATCTATCTTTTGTTAGAAATATGATTGCAGGATATAGAAAATTGAGAATGCTGAAAGAAATTAGTCTTCAAGCCTTTACATCAGTGTATTGTGCTGGGACGTCTCGTATTATAAATATTGGTACTGTGTTAAATTGTATTTTCTCTAATTTCAAGTGTTTTTGTTGAATAGGTGTCTAAACAAACTGTTCAGATTTTAATTTATTCATTTTTTGTCTCAAGATTTTAGCTTTACTTATTTACGTGATTCGGGTTATATACGGAAAAATATAGGGTAAACCTCTATATAGGTTACATCAAGCTCGGATTAAGTTAACTTATTTATAAAATTATTGAAGTTATGACTCTTTCAAAAAGTTTATTTAATTAGCTAGAAAAGTTAAATTTAACTCATTCAAGAAGTTATTTAAGTCTAACAAACTATTTATCATTAATATTAATATATATATTAGTAAATTTTTTATATTTTTAATAACATTTAATTTTACGATATATGTCAGATAATGTTTATTAAAATATTATAAAAACTAAAGTAACATATTTAAATTTTGCTTAAATTTAGAAAATAGGTTAAACTTATTTTACCGTGTAAAATATATCATTGTGAACTACTAAATGTGAATTTAAAACTCGTTTGATCAGTTCAATGTGGCCAATCTATCAAGCCCCTTATTTTTACATTTGCTACATTAGAAAGTGAAAATCTTCTTTTAAAAGAGTGGAAAGTGGAAACAAGTTTCCAAACAATTATCACCCCAGTAGTACACTTCTTTTTGTTCCTTTGATCACTTTTGAACAGATATGTGGAAAGCACCAATGACTAATCACCTTTTGTTTTATATTCCACCACTGCCACTTGCAGTGTTACTGGAAAATGAGTTGATTTTACTTTTCATCACCCTTAAACAATTACACATGTAACTATCACAAAAAATTTGGGTGCTGCTGGAATCATTGCTGCGATCAATTGCAGTTTTCAAATCTAAAGATATATATATATAAATGTTCTTCATTCTAATATTTTTAACTAAACTTAGTTTTAATCTTTATATTTTCAAATTGATAAAATAAGTTTTCTAATTTTTAAAAATATGTGATTAATGATTAGTAGAAAGAGATGAAAATTGTATATATATAAAAAAAATTTCTTCATCCTTATATTTTTAATTAAACAGTGTTGTTATTGTTATATTTTCAAATTAATAAAATCAGTCTTCTAATATTTAATTAATGAAATTAGTACAATGAGATAAAAATTATATATAAAGACTTATGATATGAAAATGAGTTCATTGCCTTCGAATTCCAGAGATCAAATAACCATGTTTAATTCATATTTCTTAAGAAAATAATGAATAATTTGTTAGAAATATTACATCGTATATTTTACATTTCGAATTTGTATTATTGAATTAGATCTAAAATGATAAACTTATCTCTATGATTATTGGGACTATCAAATTCTTATTAAACTAAAGAATATATAAATAGGAATAACCATTCTCTTATTAATTTTGTATAATAATTTATTTTTTTAAAAGAATTCAAGATGAACAAATGATGATAACTCAAATATTTTAAATTAAAAAGTAAAATTGATAAAATGTTGTGCCTCAATTAATCTTATTTTTTGTATTTTTAGAAGAAAATGATTTTTTAAAAGAAAATCACAATTATCAAGTTGTGATTACATAGATGTCCCAAATTATAACATAGGGTTAGTAACTATCAAACCTCAACTAATTCCCTTTTTGTATGTTTTTTTAGAATATTAAAAATAATATAATGTAAATAAAGCATAAAAAAAGGCGAAAGAAGAGATAGATTAAACTTATCTCGAGATGTAAACTCTTGATATACTTATTGTGTAAAGCAATTCAAAGCATCAAATATGACTCTAACTTGAAACTTAAGAAAAAAAAATTAATTGCCCCTATATATAGTCTCATGCTTTGTACTAAACTAGACTCATGAGTGATCCATTTTCTTGACGGGATTTTCTACATATAGAAGGGTAAAGTGCAAAGGAATATTTTTCTAAAGTGAGACTTCAAAAATGAGGTGTAGAGATAAGCTTTACAGAGATCGATTTAAATTTATAAATATGAATTGTAGATTTTTTGTTTTTAGTTTTTCAATAACGCAAATTCAACTCGGTCGAATAAATATAATTTAAGATATAATTTCATTTTTTCTTAATTATTAAAATAATTAGAAAATACTCATTTATTTTTATATTTTACTTTATTTACCAAGACAAAATTAGGTTTTGATCATTACTGTCGAAACACACCACAGGAGGAAGGCAAGAATTTCCCCATTATTGAAAATTTGGTCAAATGGTAAGATGAAGAGGAATCTTAGGTATAAAAGACAATTAAGAGAAAACAAATTTACGTAGTCAAAGTTGATAGCAATGAAGTAGCAACAAGAAGAAAGAAAATAAAGTAGGTGGACTAATTAACAGGCACAAGCCTGTGATAACAAATGAAAGCGTGGATCTCTTCCCTGTCTTTCTCTCCAAAGTCCTTAATTTGTCTCTTATATATGTAATGTAGCAAGCTAGCTAGTAACTAACTTTATATATACAATATATATATATATATATATATATATATATATATATATATATATATATATATATATATATATATATATATATATATATATATATATATATATATATATATATATATATATATATATATATATATATATATGTTTCAGACCCTACATTGCTTGATGACGAGGCCAACACAGCCGGCCTTCTACTTAATTCTCTACTTCATATGGACATTAATTCTTTAACATTTTCTCTCCTTATAATTGTTTTATTCCACACCCAAGAGAAAGAGAGAAGGATACGAGTGAACTTTGTTGAATATTCACTACTGAGGCATGGATGAAGAATCTAAGAGAATGGAAGAGGGTCTCAACTCACCATTGAATAATGATGATGGTAATAAGGATGACTTGAAGAAGCAGGAAACCGTTAAAACTATTATTGAGCATGACAAAGACACATTAATGGCTAAGCCTGTGCCTGAGTCCGTCCAGCAAATAGCTCAACAGGAGCAACCACTGGTTAAGCACAAGACCAAGAGGGTTGCAACCCTGGATGCATTTAGGGGTCTCACCATTGTGGTTAGTGTATTCCAAACCTTGTTATTTTTGCCAATCATTTCTGCATGTACAGTAAAACTAGTTTACAATGCCTTTATTTTTAAGTTGGACAAAACGATTTTGATAGAATTAAATATTAATGTTCTTCAATAATATTTTTAAAGAAATAAAAATTATTTAGGCAGAATTCTGTAAAAAAAAATATTTAAGTTGTTATATACTTTCTTTTAGCTGGTAAAATTGAGGAACTGCAAACCCTTGTTCTTGTGGTGTCATTCAAACCTTGAGCGTGGTCCCTGTATGCTACGTGTTTTAGACCCCTTATTTTTAAATAATAATAATAATAATAATAATAATAATAATAATAATAATAATAATAAAATATATGTTGCGTAACTGTAGTCAGTATAGCATCTGACCAGATTCGAAAGCAGAATATTAGAAAAAAAAAGCTCAACAAAAGTTCTACACAAGTTCTTTGGGTTGGTTTATTAAAATCTTCTTTTATTTATTGTTTCTTAAAAAAAAAGTCATTTATTTGTTTTAGTATTTTTATATAAAAAAATGTTTCACCCAAATTTTCTTTTTTAAGGGTACAAATTAAACTAAAGCTCACAAGCTGGTCTCAGGTCTTATATGCATATAAAATAAGGCTTAATTAAATTTGTTTTTAGTTTTCACAAAATATGTGTTTTTTTATTTATTAACTAATTAAAAATTACGTTGAGTATAAATTTTAAATTAATTATTATAAAAATATACAAATTTATAATACATAAAATTTGTATTTAAAAGCCACATTTACATTATTGGTGCATATATTATTTATCCTTTTTATTTTAATCATTTAAAAAATTGTCTGTTGTCTATTTATTAAAAAAAAAATGTTTCATCTCTAGTATGACACCTAATTCATTCACCTCATTGTTTTAATTCTACAGAATTGTAATTTGTTTAGATAAGTCCCTTTTATATTAAAATATTTTATGTTAATCCCTATTGTGAATAATTAATTGTTAAACTTATTTCTCTCTTCTGATATCTGCAGTTGATGATACTGGTAGACGATGCAGGTGAAGCTTATCCACGCATTGATCATTCCCCGTGGAATGGATGTACTTTGGCCGATTTCGTTATGCCTTTCTTTCTTTTCATTGTTGGGGTCGCCATAGCCCTTGCACTAAAGGTACGTACATATACTTCACCTTCTCTCTGCAATTTCCACTTTCTTAGAGTTGTTCTTAATTATTATGTTCACAGTCACAATGTTTCTCAGTATAAGACATAGCTCTGCTTTGATTTACTGCAAGTAACAGCGGCGAATCCCAACTTTGCATTTTTCGTATTAAGGATAAAATTAAAACACTAGCTCAACACTATCGTAAATTTAAATATTAATCCTGCATAATTCAGTTTTCAAATTCAATGTTACTTATATTTCTCTGAATAGAGTACTGATTTACTATGACAGCAGTTACTAAGTCAGATTCAATGTTACTTATATTTGTTAGAGCATGTATGTGACAGCTTATTTTTCTTCATTTCAATTATTTTCATAAAAAAGAAAAGTTGTTTAAAAAAGTAATTGCTGTATTTGGGACATCGGCTAAAACTTGCTAAAAATTCTTTTTATTGGAAAATAAGTTATTTGTATGTATATGAAAATTTGAAACTTTTTATTTTTTTTCTGGAAAGCGTTATCCAGAAACTATTTCTAAATTTCCCAACAGCTTTACTCTTTCAACTTTTTTTTTCCAACAATTTCATTTTTTTCATAATTTACTAAATAATTTTTTATTGTATCTAAACGAAATTAATTATTTTTAAAAATTAAAAAATTTATTTAAATAAAAACTAATTCATGGTAATCTATTATAATAATAATTAATTATACATATAATCGATTATATGTTTGTTTTGCATCATTCCCACTTTTTAAAGCACAATCAATCCCAATCTTTCTCTCACATTGGATTGACATGGAATGTGAGTGAAAAGTTTCTCAACCACATGTAATCTAACAAATCATGAATCATGATCATCAAATTTTGAAAAGAAAAAAATTAAAATATTACTTTAAAAAGCCAAACAACATAGTATCTTAATCACCAAGACAATTACCAAAATGCTCTTCATCTCCTAATAAACTAGTTATCTGAATTATGTAGTATGCAAGTTATGCTTCTCTTTTTTCTTTTACTTTCTTCGTGTTATTTTGTTGTGTGTGCGTATAAAATTAGCACGTGGTGTAAATTTGAGTTCATTGGTAAACTTTGATTATAATAATACAGAAAATCCCCAAGATTAAGCATGCCGTGAAGAAGATAATACTTAGGACATTGAAGCTTCTCTTCTGGGGTATAATTTTGCAAGGTAAACCCATAAAACATTGTTGCACAAATACATAAGTAAATAAATTCTTATGTGCTGATAAATTTGACTGTATAACATCCTACAGGGGGTTACTCTCATGCCCCTGATGCTCTCGAATATGGAGTTAACATGAAATTTATCCGATGGTTTGGCATTCTCCAGGTATGGTTCAAATTAAATTAAATGTTTATGGGGCTAATGCAAAATTACCCCATTAATTGCAACGCAATTCCTGAATAATTAACCGCGTTTCTGAATTTTTGTGTGCAGAGAATAGCTCTTGTATACTGTGTTGTAGCTCTAATAGAGACATTTACCACCAAGCTTAGACCCACCACGTTGGGTCCTGGACACCTATCCATTTTTACTGCTTATAAATGGCAATGGTGAGAAAGTGCAACACATTATATATTTAACTTCAAACTTCAAATATGCTGATTAATTGCAAGAGGGATTAATATAAATTGAAGAGAGATGAATAGAAATATTTCAACTGAATTGATTAATGAAAATTGTGAACTAGGTAGCTTTGATTAATAGTACATATATGTAAACGTGTGGCTTAGGTTTGGGGGCTTCGTGGCATTTCTCATTTATATGATCACAACCTTCACCCTTTACGTTCCAGATTGGAGTTTCGTGGATCGTTTTAACGACGATCAACCAAAGAGATATACGGTATATTCACATATATGTCGTGCATTCCTTTGTTCTATCTTGGGAATTGTAACTTGACACTGGTAGGCTTAATTTTGTTTCTTTTTTAATTTTTTATTTTCCTTCCATTTATAAGGTGATATGTGGGATGCGAGGACACCTAGGGCCTGCATGTAACGCTGTTGGGCACGTGGATCGCCAAGTGTGGGGGGTCAACCATCTTTATTCTCAACCAGTTTGGAGACGCTTGAAGGTGACTATTCACTATTAATTAGTAGTCACAAAGTCCACATTGTGTCACAGGATTTCAAGCTAATATTTTGGTATTATTCTAACACAAATTGATTCTGCTAGCTATTGCCCTTTTATAGGCGTGTACACTCAATTCTCCAGGCGGTGGTCCTTTTCGTGAAGATGCTCCAAGTTGGTGTCCTGCTCCTTTTGAACCCGAAGGCTTGTTGAGGTTTATCTTGATGTTGTTTATAATTAATCGTTTTTTCTCCTAAGTTAAAATCATAATACATTTCTCAATTTTTTTTAGAAGGTAGTCAAAACTTTTTTAGGAAATTAATTGATATGTATAAATTAATTTTAACTTGTAAAAAATATATTTAATTTTTTCTTACAAGTACTCATTAGGAGTTTATTTAATTTGATTTTTAGTTTTTCTTTTCTTCTGTCTATACATAAATTTGAGTTACTTGATCAAATTTTAATCTCTATTTATCTATCAGAAATATTTAACAAATAATAGTATTTTTTAACCAGTTCTATATCAGCTATCCTCTCAGGCACTATCGGGGTCCATTATGGGCACGTCTTGATTCACTTCAAGGTTACAAAACTTCACCCGTGTTATCCACAACCTAAAACTTATCTATTATATATATATAAAATGCAATTTAGTTATAAATGTATGAAACTTGACAGGGTCATTCGGAGAGGCTAAAGCAATGGGTCTCAATGGGGTTTGTGTTACTCACAATAGCCATCATCCTTCACTTTACAGATGGTAAGCTAGTGAGACATGCATGCACCACAAAATCCATCTAATTAAGAAACATACGATTTGATGCAACTAAATCTTAACACATTTTTTTATGGAACATTGCAGCACTCCCAATTAACAAGCAACTCTATAGCTTCAGCTATGTTTGTTTCACAGCTGGGGCAGCTGGAATTGTCTTCTCTGGGTTCTACATTCTGGTAGGTACAATTGTAAAAAGAAAGCATTAACTCCAGTAGAAAAAATGTTCCGGGTTATAGTATTTTTTTTTCTTTGATTACTTTGTGATTCTTCTTTGATTATTAATTAAACAGATCGATGTTTGGGGGTTCCGTACTCCATTCTTGTTCTTGGAGTGGATAGGAATGAATGCTATGCTAGTGTTTGTGATGGCAGCCCAGGGCATCTTCGCAGCATTTGTAAATGGATGGTATTACGAAGATCCACGTAACTCACTAGTAAGAACCAATTACTGATTAATTTATGGTACCTCCTCTCGTATATATGATTGGCAAAAAATTAGATGCAGTTTTTTAAAAAATTTAATGTTTTACTTCAATTAGAACTAAAAATTTGTATAATAAAAGTTTGTATTAAAAATTAACATGAATTATTAAACTAAAACCTAAGTTCTAATGGATAAATATTCATTAGTACTGCAATAACCTAACAAAATTGTGTTGAAATTTTTAATCTATAATTTAATACTAGAAAATTTAAAATTTACTATAAAATAATTTTGTGGTCAATTTTTAAATTAATAGTTATTTTGTAACTAATTTCTAGTAAAAATAATTAGTTACAAAATTACTATAGTATTGATTGGTAGCATGAAATAAATAGCAAATTAGTTAAGAAAATAATCTTAGTTAATTTGTAGTAAATTTTTAAAATTTATAGTTATTTTTTAACTAATTTGTAGTAATAAGAAGTATAAATGAATATAATTTAGACTTAGTTAGAAAAGATAATATTCTAGTTAATTAATAGTTAATTAGTTAGGATTTAACTAATAATTTAAATGATAGCAAAAATTAATAACAAAATAAAATTTTCTTTTGTAGTATATGAGAAAATAAACTATGTTATAGTGGTGTAAAATATTTTTATAATCATTTAATTATAAATTATCATTATGATAAATTTATTAATTTTTACATTAATTATCTTAAAATTATGTGAACGATTATTTATAATTAGAAGATAATATAAAACTATTTTACATTATTATGATTAAATCTTTTAATTATCATAATTTTATAAAATATTTTAAAATTTAATAATCATATATTAATAATGAAAAAGAGTTTTATACATTATTTAATTATAAATTATCTTTGTAATTTGTTATTAAATACATAATCTCTTTTGTCGTATTTTCTATCCGTTTACTCCTTCATCATTTAAAGTAGCAAGGACAAAGAAGTAACCATTGTTGGACGTGAAACAATAAACCAGGTACACTGGATCAAGAAGCACGTGTTTGTGAATGTTTGGCACTCAGAGAGGGTGGGAACCATCTTATATGTCATCTTTGCAGAAATCACTTTCTGGGGAGTGGTTGCTGGCGTCTTGCACAAATTAAGAATATATTGGAAACTATAATTAAGCTATAACTTAACTATTAGCCGCATTAATGGTCAACCTGTAATTGTTATTCCTCTATTATATTCTTCTTTTTGCTACATGGTTTGGTTCATTGTACAATACATTCAAATTGTCGTATTCACTTTCTCTTCAAAAGAGAGTAGCAATCCAAAATTTACGTATTGTGGTCCAAAAGGAACAAAAACGAAAGGACACATACTTGACAATACTCAGTGCAATGCCACTAAAAAACCCCACAAGGGAAGAAAGGACGTTGCATTGACATTTCGAAAGAGTATCGACCAAAACATCATTGGATTGGAAATTAATCTAGATCATATTCTTTAGAGAAAAAACCTGATAATGAAATAAAATATATATTAAGGATAGATATAACTTTTTTTTCCTTTTCATTAATTTCGTGTAATTTTTTCATATTTCTTTTATATATGTAACTTATCATGACTCGCTCATTAATTCATTAGCTGTTACAACCAGCTGCGTTCTTAATGATAGTTGGTGATAAAACAGCAATCAAACTGATAAATTTGTGACAAAAGGCAAAACCTTGCTTTATTTAATTTACATAATTACAAATGAAGCCAGCTATTAGTACGTTATTTTTTTTATCTGAAAGCAACGTATTAGTAAGTTATTATTGGTTAACTAAATAAAATTTAAATTTAAATATATTTTAATTCTTTTTAATCATTATTTTTTTGTCTTCACTAACTATAATAATAAATAATATTATTTAAGATAATTAAGATAATAAAAAATAAGATAATTAAATTTATATTAGGTACGTAATCAATTAAGTTTTATATTTATTATTTATATAAATAAAATAATTATCTATAATTTATTTTTAATATATTATGAAGAGTGATTTTATTTTTTAATATTATTTTTAATTTTTAATTCATTAATTTAATTTTAACTATATTTTTTTAAAAAGTTATTATTATTATTATTATTATATTTTTGTTCTTATTTTTCTGTCAATTAACTTATTTTTAATTTTAATAACTTTTAAAATATATAATTTAAGTTTAATATATTACTTTTTTATATTATTTTTATGTTTTAATTCATTAGTTTTGACTTTTTGTAATATGGTTTATTTTCTTAATATATTTCAACGAGTGATTTTGTTACTAAAGACAAAAATAAAGTAAAATATAATATATTAAAAATAAATTATACTATAATAAATCAAAATTAATGAATTGAAATATAAAAATAATATATTAAAATTAAATTATAAACATCTAAGTAAATTAATTAATTGAAAAGTAAAAACAATATTAAAATTAATAATAATTTTCAAAAAATATAAATTAAAAGTAAATTAATAAATTAAAAATTAAAAATAATAAAATCACTCTTCATAATATATTAAAAATAAGTTATAAAAAAAAATTATATAAAATTATATTATTTGTATAAAATAATAAATACATTACTTAATGAATCATGTACCTAACAGTAATTTAATTATCTTAATTAAAAATAATTTTTATTATATTAATTAATATTATTATTATAGTAATTATTTCAGTACTAAACTAATTATTATGATTGATAAGGAGAAAAAAAACATAAAATAAATGTTAAAAATTTAAAATAAATAAATAAATTATAAAACTAAAACTTGAAAAAACTAAAACTTGAAAAATCATATTTGCATGTACTTAAAACATATTTAAGTGTAAAATTTATTTCTTTCATTTTCTTTAAGATTTGTTTATATTAATATTCTTATTTTTATTTATTTTATTTTTTAATATATTTTTTTCAATTAGTATGCCTTTTTATTTATCAATTACAATTATTATCAGTACGATAAAATATTCGAAGCATGTGAAATTTATAAAATGTTTGAGAAAAATAAAAGGTTCATATTGAGTATCCTTCTATGTTTAGACTTTTTAAAATATTTCATTATCTTTAACTTTTAAAATAACAGATAAAATAGAAATAACTAATAAGGAAGCAGTAGCACAAACAAATTCTACGGCAATAAGTATAATTTAAAAAGAAAAGAGACCCACTTGTCATTGACAGAAGAACTGCTCCACTAAAATAAAAATCTAAACAATATTGTAATAAAGAAAATGTGAACTCAAAACCCAAAAATATCCAAGACACTTTCGTGCAGTGCACCGACCATGCTTTTTCTATTTTTTCTCTCACCATTCCAAAACGACGTCGAGAAGGACAACTGAACGTTCTATTTATTAAAAACAGAGAACTAGAGCAAATGCACACTGTAAGTGGCACTAGATAAATATAACAAAACATTTTTTTTTTTGGCAATGTATATACCATGAATCTTGTTCCTCACGGTGTCTGTAAAGATGCTGACAAATGGGAATAACAACAAACAAAATCATAAAATATCAATTTGTGACATAATTGGGAAGAATTTTTACGGCATAGCAACAAATGGGGTCTTTTCTTGATGTTAACACGTGAAGAAAAATGAACTTAAAAAAGAGATTTAGATATTTATTTAGCACCAAAAGATGAGACAGCGAACAAAACTTGTGCTATTGTTTCTTCATTTGCAATGTCCAGGGAATCCCCATATAAAAATGAAGCGGCAAACAATGACCAAAGACTGTTGAACATGTGCCTACAAACCAATAAATCATATAGATAAAATCAGGGTCTGCCATCTTTGGATGTGACATGGTGCTCCCTTTGATATCTATGTAGGTGACACCTGGTGAAGTCTAAGTCAAACTAGCCTATTAATTAGAATTAGAATATAAGATAAATATCACAATAGGGGGCAACTTTGCTCGTAGAAGCTGTATCTTAGGAAAATTAAATAATAAAAAATGAAGCAGCAATAAATTGCCAAGGGCAGCAATAAAAGCACAATAGTGAAAAACCAACTAATCTAACTAATTCAATCATTGTAGCTGACGAAATTTATAAGCTACAAATGGCAGCAAAGTAGCTAGGCCACAATGAGCCTTCCATTCCCTAAATCACGGACAAACTCGCATCAACCCGTTTGAATTCCTTTAAACGTGTCATGTCACTGCTTCTTTAAGAAATTCATTAATCCACCATTCACCACGGATTATATTGAATTTCGGAACCTTTAGTTTATAATTATGCTTTTCATTTTCAAGAAGGATACAACCAATAAAAAGTTCACATATATAGTATGAAAGAACTGAATATTACCACTTTATAATAATTCATTTTCATTTATAAAATACTCTACACAATCCACCTGCCTTTCTCCCTTTTTTCCTATACTTGCTAGTTGCTACTGCCCTTCTTTCTACACTAAGTTAAAATTACAGAAGCTCTAAAAAATAAAACGTGGCAAAGATCACCATTTGCATAATGTACATCTCATAATTACATACAATAACTATATGATAAGCATGTTATCTGTACACGAGCACAGGTTCATCCAGAAGAAACAATGCCACCAACCATGGATCACTCCCAACCCATGAGCATCTTCCAAACTCCTTTCTCAATCTTGTTCCTTGGAACAGATAAACCCTCCCCTTCATCAAGCAAGATTCTGTAAACTTCCCATTCGCGATCTCCAATCACATGCCTTCCAACTTCAGCCTGTTGAAACAATTAATCAGAAATTTGACATGCTATAAATGTTCACTCTCAGTCTACCTCTCTGTTTCATTTTGCCCTATCTAATTTTAGAAGTAGGGAAGTGGGAACAGTGTGAAAATTCAGATAGAGCTAGTCTCCTAGGGGAGAATATGACTTCACTGAAAAACTAGAGCACGCATGGAAAATGGAAACTAAACAGTAGGAAGTAACATAGAGTGATGGAATGAGTAAATACCGAAAAGATGCCAGGGCCAAGCATTTTGAGAGCAAGAGTAATATCATGAAAAACAAGAGGTCTTCCTTTGCCAGACAACTCTACAGGGTTTGCAACCAGCAACTCTGTATCAGGACCCCTGCTTACAACAGCTACTCTGAACGGTCCAAGTAGTTCCATCCTAAGGCGTGACGACAACGACTTCTGCTTGCTGGGGTCAACTATCTTTTTCCCATCTGCTTGCACTATGAACAAGTCAATCTCACATTTTCGTCTGGCTTTTCTTGAGAATCTCCCATAAGAAATCTGTTTAAATAACAAATCAGGTCTAGTTTTAGGATACTTGATAAGATGACCAACGAAGTATAGGCATGCCATTGTTTCAATTTACTTGGAACAACAAAGAGAACTAACTGCCCATTTAGAAAGGAATATGAAATTTCACACCACATTATTCTCACATAAAAAACTTCACATATAATATGAAATACAAGTGTATAAGCTTTCCAATTCTTTCTGCTGACAAGACTATCCAACTCATAGCAGTCTGAAAGCATGATAAAAAAATATTGCATTATTCCGCTCTTAAATTACTATACCTGAATATTGTAGTCCTTCAGTGTTCTCATGATGTCATAAAGAAGACCTTTGTGATCTTGACATATAATTTGGACAAGCGTGTGAGCAGGACTCAGCGAATTGTCCATTGCAATAGAAACAGAATCTGATGCGGAAGTCCCACTTCTGATTGAATTAGGTAATTCCAAATCAAAGATATCTTCTGTGATTGCAGTTGGAAGGAATGAAGATGTTTGGGAACAAGCAGTGGTTTCTGGACCAACCAACTCAATGTCAATGGTAACTAAGGGATCCCCCAAAATAGCTGACAACTGTTCAATGGTGTCATCCCTTCTCTTCTTTGTATGAAGAAGTTCCCTGATTAAATGTAAGATTAAGAAGCAGGTTAGTTAATTTAGTTAAAAAAAAAAGCTGGAAATGTAATCAAATCCACATTTGGTCATCAGAAAGTTAATCTCTAGTTTCATAAAATGCAAATTACATCACAAGCTTGTTCCAAAAAATTAAAAGAATACAAAAGTAGAACCTGGTATCCGTGATGAAAAACAGATCCACCACTTTGCCATCAGGTGTAGTAGATACCTTCACCTTGTTTATGGTGAGCTCTAACTCACAAAGAACTCGAGTAACATCTATCCCAATAATAAAAAGATTGAGTTTTTATGAGAACCCATGAGTAATAGAGAAGGAAAAGGTATAGCGAGATAAGTAGTAACAAAATTACCATGTAAAAGGCCTTTACGATCATGGCAACAAAATTTCAAGAGGAAGACATGGGGAGGTTTAGGAGGCTGCAATTCTGAACGGTAATAGGAAATTCCAGAAGCAGAGGAACAGGAAGGGCACGCCTCGATTAGCCTCTTGTTCAACAAACTCCACCTCGTCCTTTGGTTTCCGGAAACCCAGAAAACTATGTAGCACCATTTACCGTCGGTGGAGACGTCTTCATTGCAAAGAAAGGAATGAGTGTGGCAGACATGACACAAAAAAGAGAAAGTGAAGATGATTGGATAGGCTTACCTCCTCGGACAATGCTAAGACCGAAGAAGAGAATGATGCGACACAAATCACGACCGAGACCGGTCTTGTCGGGGCAATTAACGGTTATGACGGTGGTTTCGCCTTCAGCCTCAGCCTCTCTGATAATCACAACGTCGTCCTGTAGTATCCCCATGGCTTAAGAATCACGAGGATCGGGCGCTTCTTATTGGCACAACTTGTTTCGTTTTCAGAACTTGGAGCCAGCAAGCTGCGTTACTCAAAGGTACTGGATATGACTAATGTGAGTGAATGGAAAAAGAAAAGTCCAAAATTACGTTCATCGCCTTCACACTCTCTTCAAATTACACTCACTCTCAGTTATGGCCGTCTCGGTCGATGTGGATCGCCAGTTTAAACAAGAAGACTTATTTCTCCATAAGTCTTTTTAAATGTCATTTTTTTTTTTTCATTTTTATACTCACTTGTTTATTTTGAATAGTATCAAAGATAAAATATATGTATTGTTTTATTATATACAATAAAAGGTGTAACTGTCTATTTAAAAATTAGAGAATTTCCTTTAAAATAAAATTCGTGAGAGGTAATTACAATTTTTCTTTTTAAAAAAAATATGTTTCACTAAAATAAAATTAAAATAATTTTTAAATTTAAATATATTTTTTTGTCCTTATCATATATAACTTTTTTTATAATCTTTATAAAAAAATTAAATGGTCCTTGTATAAGAAATGTTTTGATGCTTATTATTTTATTTTAGTTCTTGTAGTTTTTTTTTTTTATCTTTATAATATATAAGTAATTTGTTTTTAAGCTCTACTATTTATGTTCAAAGATATTATTTTTAAATAAATAAAATATTATAAGAATTAAAAAATTACAAGAACTAAAACAAAAAAATAATAAAAAAAAATATAGACAGTGAAAAAAATAATTTTACAATGATAAAAATTAAAAAAAAAACAATATATTACCATAACCAAAAGTATATTTAAGCCTAATTTTTAATAGAGGTAGTAAAAGTGACAGAGTGGATTAAGTGATCAATTCATTATGTCTAAAATGTCAATTAGATGGGTTGGTCCATCAAGTTTACATGTGTAACTCATTTTTAATTCACCAAAGTTATATATATTTATATAATTAAAAAGTAGATAATATATGTATGTGAGATAAATTGATTAATGTGTTAAAAAGAATAAATTAATATTTTAATTTTTCTTTTTGTATGTTTTGAAAGGTTAACCAATCATTTTTATCTTCTTGTGGGTAAACCTACCAACACATTTCTAACTAGGATAAATTGTATTTTCAAACCCACTTTTCATTAGAAGGTTAGCCTGTCTCATCTCACTTAAGATGAGTTGATGGCATTGCATGTTGGTCCACTTTGTCACCTCTAGTTTTTAACTTAATATAAAAAAAGTGAGATTGATTTTTAGTTTTAAAATAACACAATCCCACTACATTTGATAATTATCCTTATGTTTACTCCATCACCACCAACATTGTCCCATAATTAAAAAAACAACTCTTATTATGTTATTAGTCATTTGAAATTGTCTTGTTAATACTAAATTAACAATTATAAGTGATGACTAACTTTTCTCATTGATATCAAATATAGGCAAAAAAAATATTTTATGCTAATTACAAAAATTATTTGTCATCATTTATGGTCCTCTAAATATTGTAATTTGTAATTTTAGTCTCTCAAATTCTAATTGTGTAAATTAAATCTTCAAATATCTTAATTGTATAATTTTAGACTTCTTAAGTTCTAATTGTACGAATTAGGTATTTCAAATATCACAATGATGTGATTTTGATATTTTCATCGACCTTTTGTCAAATATTTAACAAATTTTGTTAATATAACACTAATAATTAACGTGATAGATAACATGACACTAATGATTGACATGATAGATAATCAAGTAATTGTGTAAAATGTTGTTATTAATAATATGTATATCGTTTGTGATATCAGTCATCAATATTGTATATTTGCAATACTTGGAAGATTGAATTGAAAAAATTAGAATTTGAAAATCAAATTTACATAACTACAAACCAAAAGTGAAATTAAATTTTAATTTTCTATATTTCATTACAAAATAAACAAATTTCAAAATTATCTTTCATGAAACTTAATATAAGAAATAAAAGGTAATTATTAGAAAATATAATTTTCAATAAATAAATTAAATTTTAGAAATAATTAAATAAAATAAAATAAAATAAAAAAATAAATTATGCACGCACAAGAGGAGGCAATGACAGCCAATGTGCAATTGGATTCAGCGTGACATAAAGAATCTGGATATTTATACTTTATAAAAAGAGGTAAGTGATCTTGTTATATGTTTTTTTATAATTTTTTAGAACTTACTATATTTACTTTTGAATGAGAGAGAGAGAGAGCGCGGTTTCCTCGAAGTTTCATGAGGAGAAGTTTGAAGGAGCCATCTCGTGCACGCGCAGAATGGGTTGGAATAAAAAATTATTAAAAATATTTTAAAAAATATTTGAAATAAAATAGTGCCACAACACGTATCTTTCCCGAAGAAAAAGTTAAATCACGTGAATAAACGTCAAAGGACTCGCTTGGGCAAATTTTTTTTTTTTTTAAATATATTTGTTAAAATAAAATGCCTTTAGATAAAATAGTGTTGAAATAGTTTATAACCCAATTTTAAAACGGATTTATGTTTATTTTCAAAAGTTAAAAAATTGTAAATTTAGTTTTTATTTTAAAATTATTATTATATTATATTTAACTATTATCATTTATGATATTATTGGCTTAAAAATAAGACAAGTGAAGCTCTTGCATTAGTCCCCTCCCCTTACACACTTTTTTATTTAACAATAGTTTTATTTTATTTTTTTAAAGTCTTGCTAAAAAAATTAGTTTTATTTTTTTATAAAGACCATAATTTTTATATTATTTTTTATCACTAAAAAAATCAATTAAGAATTAATTTTAATTAATTAGGTTCTCTTTTAATTGATATGTATATAAAATTATTCTCTAAACTATCAATTCTCATCAAAATTATCTCAAAAGTTATTCTCAAAATATTTTAATTGTTGCTAAAATTATTCTAAAAACCAAAAATTACTATATAGATGTATCAATTTTTACTAAATTATCTCAAAAATTATTTTTTAAATATATTAATTCTCATCAAAATTATCCTAAAAAATAATTATATCTGGATCTATCAATTCTAAAAAAAAAAAATCCAAATATTATTATTTTTCTTACATGCTTGTTGTTACGCCTGCTCTTGTTTATTTTTTGAAACGCTTGCTTTTAAGCTAGCATATTTGTTGTTGTTTTTACTTGCTTTATATTATCTGAAATGTGTCTTATGTTTGCTCCTGCTTTTGGAATCATAGTATGTTTTTTCTATCCGTTATTTTGAATTTTTTATTTTCTAACACTGATTGATCTTGTTTCTCATTTAAATAATTAAATCTAAATGCTTTTATTTCATGCATAAATTCTAGTTTTGTAGCTATATATTTAATTTAGTATAAAAAAATTTCAAAAGTGGGGTTGTCAATCAAGCTAAATTATTTTTTCTTTAATTTTTTATACTCTTTTATGATTAATTAACACAAATTAACGTGGATTATATTCTTTTTCAAATACATATATTGACAACATAAGTATTTTATTCTTTTTTATGATAACATACTAAAGATGGAAAACTAACTTTTCAACGTCATATTTACAGAAAATTAAAATAATTCTCGCCTATCAAACACCCATAAATGTTATTTTGGTATAAATGAGTTTTTTAAATTTAAAATTAATAAAATCTTATTTAAGATTAACAATGTCTCAACAAAAATTAAAAAAAGATTAGTTTTATTATTGATTGAAAAATAAATGTTAAATCAAATTTATTGTAATAAATTAATAAATAATATTGTATCTCTAAAAGTTTGAAAGATAAACTTTCAATAAAAATATAATTATGTAAATAAGATATTGTTATTATTTTTTTGAAAAAAATATTAAGTTTAAATATGTTTTTAGTCTCTATAAATAAGTGAGTTTTATTTTAGTTTTCGTAATTTTTTTATCGATTTTTATCTTTATAAAATTTGAATAAGTGTTTTTTGTTCTTACTGTTGTGTTATGTGACAATTGTTAGTTACTTATGCATTCAATGAAAAGTAAGTAGTCATTACAGGTTCACATATTAAATGTTTGTGGTATTATGTTAACACACAATATCTTCAAAATAATTTCTATGACCCTAAAAATAAATATTATTTATTTATCTTAAAATGAAAATTATGGACTAAAAATAGTTATTTCAAAATTTAGAGAGATGAAAATCAAATAAAAATATTTTAGAAAGAAAAAAACCAAAATTTATTCATTTTATAGAGACTAAAATCAGTTATTTTAAAATTTAAAGGGTGAAGATCGATAAAAAAAATTTACAGTAACTAAAATCAAAATTTGTTTATTTTATAGAACCATGATCATATTTAAGCTAAAATATTATTAATAAATTTAAAACGACCTCGTCTCAATATTTGTTTTAGGCCTACAAATATGTTGGGTCATCATTGTCATCACCATTGTCATTGTTGTCACTATCACCATTGTCATTGCTGTCACTATCACCATTACTGCTAACACCATCATATTGTCGCTACCGCTACTGTTATCACTGCCAATAAACACATTTTTAAACTTATTTTAACAAGATTAAAATTTTTTAAAATGAGTTTATTTTGAAACAAAAAATAATTTTTGAAAAAAAAAACTAAAACTAAGAACTGGTTTTGCTTTTTAAAAAGTTTAAAACTTCTACTAAAAGCCACTCCAAACTAGCCCTAAGCTTACTATAGTTTAGTTAATCTTTTACTTAAAAATTATTTTTAAGTTAAAATAAAATTAAAAACAAGAATTTGAGAAAAATAAATTTATTTGTTAATTTTTCAGTTAAATCTACCTTTTAAAATAAAAGTTGTTAAGAATTAAAAAAAAACATTTAAAAATAATTGTCTAGTGAAAAATATTTGTATACTAATTAAAAAGTTAAATTTTTTATTACAATAAATTTCTTAACATAACAATTAGTTATTGTTTTAGAAAAAATATATCATAAAAATATTTAGTTTTAAGAAATTAAAAAAAATATTATTTTTCTTCTATTTCATACCAATTTTGCAAAAAAAAAATAATTTTTTTTTATTGTTTTTCACAATAATAAGTTTTATCTTTTTTATTTACCTTCTTCAATAAATAATAATAACAACTTATTTCCATTTTCTTCTACTCATTTCTAAGTAAATAGCAAGGCTTACGAAGATTTAACGGGGTTTGCATATTTGTTTAGATTGATTTTGAACCAATCTAAATATTAAAATAACACATGAAATTCGGTTCAATTTTGATTGAATTAGTTAAAAATTTTGATTTGATCCAATAAGATACAATGTGTATTGAATTTGATGATTTAATTTTTATCCACATATCCTTATCAACAATTTTTATTTCTTTTAGTACTAAATATCTTAAACTTTGAATATGAGACATTATTTTTAAAAATAATTTTTAGTTGATTATTTGTTACTTTAGAGCAAATGGATACATCATTGTTAAATATCATATGTATTTATATAACATTAAAATAAAATGATAGATTATTTGTTATATGTATAAAAGAATAAATTATTAATTATTTGGTAACAAAACTAAAAATGCATGTGTATTAAAAATATAAGCATGGTTTAAATTGGTTTAGTTTGGAAACATCATCCAAAATCTAATATCAACTGATTGGTTAAAAAAAATCACTTAAAGAAATTCGATTTTTATCAATTTTCAATATTTTGGATTGGTTTGTAATTTTTTTTCTAGATTGGATTGAATTTCAACACCTTTGCATAGACTATTCAATCACATTGCTTTAAACTTGAGAGGGGATAGCAGTATATAAGTGCATATTACATACAATTTTTTTTAATTTTTAAAACAGATACTCACTTTTTACATTTTTTAGAAAATAACATTCATATCTTTTATATTTTTAATAAAGAGACATTTATTTATACAAACTTAATGAAATGATACACATATTTCTTCTTTAATATTATCTATAAGAGGTGAATATTTTTTTATAAACTATAAAAATTACGAGTATTATTTAAGAAGGCATAAGAAAAAGAAACTGCAATTTCTCCTATTAATAATTGAATATAAAATTGGTTTGTTTCGATTTTAATCATCAAAATTATTATTTTTTAAATTATTTTTAAAATTTTTAGTATATTTATTTAATTTAAAAAAATAATTTTAATTATTTTGAGAAACTATTTAAATGATTTATAAATAGTAGTAGATTTAAAAAAAAAGTACTTCTTATAATTATAATCAAGTAAAACAAAACTTGAGTAAATAAATATATACTGTCTAAAAAATTATATATTACCTATCATGAATTATTGGATATAATAAATTTATTAATTTTTATGATAATTATTTAAAAAATTACTGTTAATCGTAATTTCTTATTGATTCACATGTGATTCTTTATATGAAGATAATGCATAGAAATTAAGTTCATAAAATTTCTATAAATAAATTATTTTTATATATTCTTTAAATCAACCTTTTATAAATTTAAATTAACGGACTCATTATCTATCTTTCAATTCTATGCATTATAAATGACGTTGCAGTTTTTGTTTGTTTATGGCTTCTTTTGATTCCACCAAGATGGAAAGAAAGAGAAAGTTGTCTCCTCCCGCGTACTTGAACTCAAAAAAGGTGTTCAAGAAAAGTGGACATGTCCCTTAATCCAAAAGAAAGATAAATAAAAGAAAAATATGATGTCATGCCTTAACGTTGCTATGACGTTGGTGCTTATTGTTTACTCTTTAATCCAAAATTTCGACTTCAACTTTGTTCTTTGTTTCTTTTTAATAGCTCGTTGCCTCGTCCACAAAAAAACGAATCGTATGGAAACCAAACACTGAACTTATTAAAAATCACATAAATTACTTGTAAAATACATGGTATTTGTTTATGAATAAA
Source organism: Mucuna pruriens (assembly GCA_025330945.1). Lineage (NCBI taxonomy): Eukaryota > Viridiplantae > Streptophyta > Magnoliopsida > Fabales > Fabaceae > Mucuna > Mucuna pruriens. The sequence goes on from JAENHJ010000528.1 coordinate 7,148,263, forward strand.
GTTGCATTTTTAGTGTTTCTACATATTTGCTTTTAAATTACCATTTGCTTTGGTGATTAGAGCCGTTAAAATGAGTCAATAGCACTTATTTAAATTGATCCCACTGTCGTTTGAAATTAAATTGAATTAACTCGATTCAACTCTTATTGATAGTTAATAAATAAGTAACTTGACTCAATTCATTCAGAAATTTATTGGTTAAAAAATATGCAAAACTCCCATCTGACTAGTGAGTGGAATCATAATTGGAGAAGAGCAAAAAAGTTTATTGAGATATTTTTTTTTAAAAAGATGGGAGGGTCATGCAAGAAAATGACAAGGAAGGTGGCAATTGGTACAAGATTAATTGTATCTAATGTGGACTTGTTGGTGGCTGGAGCATGTAAAGGTGGGTCACTCTTACATATTATAAGTGGATGTATATTTGTGTTTGTAACCTACTTATTTTTAGAAATAATATGTATGTATACACTTGTGTGCGTGTGTATAAAATAAATTATTAATCTAATGAATAAAAATAAGCAAAGATCGACAACAATAACACAAAATTATAATTAAAAACCAAAACTAAAATAAAAAAAATCAAGATAGATGTAAAAAAACATGTGATAAAAGTGTTTTCCCCTCTTTTCACGTCTGGTTGTCTTTGAGGTCGTTTTCAAGCTTCACGTATTAAAATTTATGAATTATATGGTGTGAATAAATTCTAAATATTTGATTAAATGTGGACACCGAGATGCATATATAGATTGTTTTCTAATATTAAACTAAAGCAGGAATACATATCAATAGGAATTAAGTTTAGTGAAAAGCGTTAATGTTCATGATATGCCAAATTATAGTTTGAGTTTCATTTAGTAAAATTGTATGAATTGTTCATATTTAGCATCCGATTATAAATCCAACAAAATTGTTTTCAAAAGAGACGTATAGGAAAAAAAAAAAGAATCAGGGGACCAATAAAAATTAGTTAAAATTCTTCGTTTATCAAGACAATTTAAATAATGTTACCTGTGCTGTCGGTTTGTTTTATAACCATTCAATCAACGTCAACTTTAAATAATGAATTTAACTTATAAAATCCAACGTTTGGAATCTGGAACCCCTGTTTTTCCACATGTATTCACAGAAGCAACTAATGTCTTGATAGGAACAATAAAATATGATAATATTGAAGTGGAAAAAGTATACAATCAATTGAGTAATTATTAAGAGTAGATTCTATTGTGTGATCAGTATCGTGTCTATTGTGGATAAGTGCACATAGTATGCATCCACTTCCCTTTGGGAGGAAACTTATAAGAAACACCATGCTTTGTCGTCTTCATACTCCCATTCGCGTCCACTTACAATAATTTATGTTAATTCCAAATGAACTTTATCTATATTGATGGTATTATTATACTTTATGTAGAGAGAAATTATATTTCTACAAAAATATTATATAAATTATATGATATATATATTATTTTATTGCTGTAGCAATATTAATTATATTGATACAGAATCTTGTCAGAAAATAGAAAGAGAATTACTTAATTAAGTGCATCTTAACATTGGAAAAGATTCTGTCTATTTTTTTTATCTATCAATTTCTTATGTTTTTGGAAAAATAAATGAAATGAGAATTTCCATAGAAACATATAATAAAAGAAATGAAAAAAAGAAATAGAAAAGTTTTTATTTCCTAACATCACCACTAGATGGCTACCGCTACTCTTCTTTTGTTTCCAAACAAGTTCTCTCAAATGATCATACACGTCAGTGAAAAAATGAAACTAAGTTTTCTCCATATGTTTGTAACTGATTTCGCACGAAACTTGTGTCATATTTTTGGTGCTAAAATGTTTTTCTCTTTCTCTAATCCGTTTGTTTCAAATTCAAATTTATGATGTTTATCCATTACTTTTAAGGTGCAGCAGTGCATGCTTTTTAACAAAGGGAAAGCAACATCCTTTAATAAACTACACTCATCGATCAAAGAAAATGGAGTAATGTTTTTTGGACAGCTTAATAGTATAAATAACTAGTTGACACTTATTATTTTTTAATTTTGTTTTACTATATCATATGCGTAATATATTGCATCTACACTTATCTATTCCATTTTTTTTTTCTCTTTTTAAGTGTCTACCAGCATAAAAGTATGCTTACATCATTTTCCAAGAAAATAAAGCAAGTACGATCTATTCATGTTTCTATTTTGTGAATCATTTTTCTTGTTGTCAACCTAAAAAATATGAATGTAACAAAAAAAATGAGAAAGTTATAAAAATATAATACATCTATGTACGAGATAGAAATATTTATAAGACAAAAACATAGAAAGTATTTTCCCTTTATGAACAAAAATTTAAAATTATCCTCTTGATGTTCAGGAAAAAAATAATTTATATCAATTTACTGAATACACAACTTAGAAAATAAAATTATTTTTTCATTCTTTTAATTAGTTCAGTATTTATTAAGCAAACAATTAATAAATTGAAAAGCCTCATTATCCTTTAAATACTTTTATTAAATTATAAATTCATAATCTTTTATACTTAATATTCTTAAGTTTTTTAAAAATATTAATAAAAAGTTTAAGGTCCCTAAACTATTTAGAAAATTTTAATTAGGTCTCTAACTAAAAAAATTGTAATTGGATCCTTGATCTTTTACAATTATTATAATTGGGTCATGAAGTTAGTCTATAACAGTTTAAAATGGTCAGATTTATGGTGATTTTACTAATTTTAGAGACTCAATTATAAAAATTGTAAAAGATCAAATACTTAATTATAATTTTTTGTTTAAAAACATAATTAAAACTCCTAAATAATTTTAAGGACTGCTGATGTGTTAAACTTAATTTATAAAGAGTTAAAATACTAATTATTTCTATTTATAAAACATAAAAAATAATTGACGATACAAAATAATTTATAATTTATTTTAATGTCTAAAAAATATGTCTTTAATTTAAATTTATAAAATTATATACTTATCATATTCTATGAATTTATATATATATATTTAGATAGAATATTAAAATACATTGATAATATAAAAAAATTATATTATTATTCAACTTTATATCATTATATATAATAAATTTATTTATTTCTATAATATCTGCCTTAATTTCTAATTTTCACTAACCGTAAATGGCATTTAAACTCATTTAAATATGTATTATGGAGGAATGGTATCTTATACATGTTTAAAATAATCCTATTGCCGTATTGTCGTATCCAATACGCATGTCATATCGTATCTAGGCTTCAGAATTCCTTGAAGTTTCCTAACCCGCCACCGTATTTGTGGACTATTGACTTTTAGTGATTCCTACTTTCCTTTTATCTCCTCATTTCCTTATTAACGTCCTCTTCACGGTTCTCTCTTATAGGAAGCAATTTCAGTCAAAGTGTTCAACTTGACTCTTTTATCGGACAAAAACAAGAAAATCTTTTATATGAATCAATGAAACGACGTCAATTCAAATTCTAGATTTTCTAATCCAGAGACAAATCAATAGTTTTTACTATTTCTTAAATTTGTGGATCTAATTTAATTTTTTATTAAGAGTGTTTTATAAAATTCTTGAACTAAAACTTGAAATATCATACTTTTACACAATTCACAAGATTTCGTAAGTAATCGATATTTCACATCATATCATGTGTGTAAAAACAAGGATACCGATTTTTAATTTGTTTTTCTTATATTATTATATAACAAAATAAATAATTTACTATCATTCAATCATAACTACTATTTATAGTAAATTTATTAAATTTTAAAATAAATATGGGCGAGACGGTCTCGGATAATTTTCAAAACCTGTTTGAGAAGTAGAAAATATATCTGGAAGAAATCAATGACAAAGCCTTGCCAAATTTGTACAAGGATTCTGGTGTAGTCATACATAGTGCATGTTCAATTACGCTTCTACTACAATGTGATCCATGTTTGGTTACACCCCTTCTAAGATTTTGACGTGAAAATGGAAGGGTATGTCCCCAAACACGCTCATAATAGTGTCGGCAACATTGCTCTGCTGCACTAGTGTTGGGATTCAGCAATACAAATTCTCTCCTCTGTGAAATGCTGAAATGGATTTATCGGGCGTAAGAACAAAATAACTGAAAGAGTAGAGGAAAGAAGACACCAGAATTTTTACGTGAAAAACCCTCACGGAAAAAACCACGGGACCTAGTCCAGTAAAATATCTCCACTATGAAAGTAGGGTTACAAAATGTTTCTCTCAATCTCTGAGGATCTCTCAATGAATCTCACATTCTCGGATGGTATACAAACTTCTCTGTATATATCTCTCTTTCTCTCAAAGAGGAATACAGGAAAAACACTCTAACTCTCTTAGGGTTTCTTCACCGATGTGTTTTGTTGTTTCGTTGTACATCAATCTAACCACTTCTCCTCTTATAAAGAGAAATTAAGCGGGCTTGAGAGTAACGGACTTTTGTCCACATAGTTGGGGCCAAAAATAACCCAATATGTTCATCCCAAGCGTTGTGACTTGTGAACCACAATTAAGGAGGGAATTCCAACAAATCTCCCTTCCCGACTTAATTGGGAGGCACCCACAATACCATTACCTTGGCAACAACCTTCAATCTTCTTGGTTGGCATTGACTTAGTCATCATGTCAGACCAATTCAAATCTGTATGAATTTTCTATCTTCAATTCCTTCCTATCCAACACTTACCGTATCCAATGATAACGGATGTCAATATGCTTTGGTCGTGAATGGAACATGGGATTCTTGGTCAGATGAATTGTACTTTGATTATCACAGATTCACCACATAATCATCTTGATCATGTCCCAATTCTCTCGAAAGTTCTTCATCCATAGCATCTCTTTTGAGGCTTCAAATGATCGCTACATATTCTCGCCTCACCTGTAGACAATGTCACACACTTTTGAAGTTTTGATTCGCCAAGAAACAACTCCCCCTGCAAAAGTAATCAAATAGCCTGATGTTGACTTCCTTGAATCCACATCTCCTGCCATATCTCTGAAGTCTGAATATCCAATGAAGCTTTTAGATTTTCATTGCCAAAACATAAACTTCTTTTGGCAGTTCCTCTTAGATATCTCAATATCCATTTAACAGACTTCCCAATGCTCCTTTCCTGGGTCTGATAGGAATCTGCTCACAACTCCTACAGCATAGCCAATATCTGGTCTTGTACAAACCATTGCATACATAAGGCTACCCACGGCAGAAGAATAGGGCACCTTGTTCATTTCTTCTCTTTCTTCTTCATTCCTTGGACATTGGGATTTGCTAAGTTTGAAATGTCCAAAGCAATTGGAACATGAGCAGGTTTGGCATTGTGCATGTTGAACCTTTTGAGAATCTTCTCAATGTAATCTTTTTGAGATATCCACAACATTCTTTTGAAAGATCTCTAGAAACTTTCATTCCAAAAATCCTTTTTCTGCACCCAGATCTTTCATGGCAAAAGACTTACTCAATGCCTTCTTGAGAGCAGTTATTTTTGCTTTGTCATTCCCCACAATCAACATATCATCAACATATAAGAGAAGTATGATGGACTCACCATTTTCATATTTCTTCACAAACATACAATAGTGCAGAGGTCTTCTTAAAATTATGTTGGGTCATAAAAGAATCGAATTTCTTATACCATTGTCTTGGGGCTTGCTTTAGACCATAAAGGCTTTTCTTCAGACGACACACCAAGTGTTCTTTGCCTGGTTCTTCAAAGCCTTCTGGTTGCTCCATGTAAATTTCCTCCTCTAGATCTCCATGTAAGAATGCTGTTTTGACATCCATTTGTTCAATCTCAGGTCTAGTTTTTTGCTGCCAGACGAGAAGCTGCTCTTATAGATGTCATCTTCACCGCTGGTGAGAATATTTCATCAAAGTCTATTCCTTTCTTCTGGTTGCATCCCTTCACGACAATTCGTGCTTTTGTATCTTGGGTTTGGATTGTTCTCTTCATTCTTGAGCTTGAACACCCATCTATTTTGTAATACTTTTTTCTTCCTTTTGGTAATTCTACCAAATCGTATGTCGATTATCCTTTAAGGATTGAATCTCTTCTTCCATGGCTTGCAACCATTTGTCTTTGTCTTCCACCTCAATGGCTTCTGCAAAACATTGAGGTTCACCTTCATCAGCAAGATTTACATATTCATCTGAAAAATACCTTGTTGACGGTTGCTTCTCTCTTGTTGATCGTCTCAATTGGGGTTCTTCTTGAACATTCTCAATTGCTTGATCTTCTATCGTCATGTTAGGTTGATCTATCTGATCAGGTTCTTCAATCATCTCATCAAGTTGTCGCTCTTGAGCGGGCTCTATCGAGGAGTCTCTCCCTTATGTTGTTTACCACAAGAGGACTTCGATCAGTAATCACCTTGAGTGTTGGTTTTCTATTTTCTTGATGTCTTGGATTGTTTGATCTTCAAAAAACACCACATCTCTGCTTCGAATAATCTTTTTATTTGCAGGATCCCATAATCTGAAACCAAATTCATTTCTTGGTGAACCAAGATATACACATTCTTTAGCCTTCTCATCAAGCTTTGCTCGTTCATCTTTTGGAATGTGAACATATGTCTTACATCCAAAAACTCTCAGGTTGTGGTATGAGGCCTTTTTGCCAGTCCATACTTCTTCTGGTATCTCTCCATTTAATGGTCTTAAGGGTGATAAGTTAATCAAATCAGTTGCAGTAACCACTGCCTCTCCCCAGAATGTTTTAGGAAGTTTTGCATGAGACAACATACTTCTTACCTTCTCAACAATCGTTCTATTGAATCTTTCAGCTACACCATTCAATTGAGGTGTCTTGGGAGGTACTTTCTCATGTTTGATCCCTTGAGTCTTACAATAATGCTCAAAAGGACCTCTATATTCTCCACCATTATCACTCCTCAAACATTTCAACTTTTTACTAGTTTCTCGTTCAACTGAGGCGTGAAACTCCTTGAATGCTCGAAGAACTTCATCTTTTCTCTTTAATGGATACACCCACAACTTTTTGGAGTGGTCATCAATAAAGGTAACAAAATATTGAGCACCACCAAGGGACCTTTCAGATGTTGAACAAACATCTGAATGTACAAGATCGAGAATATGCTTTCTTCTTCTTCCACTATCAGGTCTATGGAAGAATACTTTGTGCTGCTTACCTACTAGGCAATGTTCACACAAATCAAATAACTGTCCTTTTATGCTTTGGAGATGATCTTTCGCAAGGATCTCTAAACCCTTCTCGCTCATGTGGCCCAATCTTTTATGCCACAACTCCTTACTTTCTTCTTGAGCAACATTTGTCTCCCCTTTGCATATCTTTCCTTGCATGATGTACAAGGAGCCTTCCTTCTTGCCGCGAGCAACAATTAAGCTTCCTCGGCTAAGTTTCCATTTCCCACCACCAAACTGGTTGTTCATTCCAGTATCATCTAGTTTGCCTATTGAGAGAAGGTTTAGGCGTATCTCGGGCACATGCCTTACCTCCTTTAGCACAAGTTTGTTTCCATTTTCTGTTATCAAAGTCACTTCTCCTATTCCCACAATCTTGCTTGTGACATGATTGCCCATTTTTACTGTTCCAAAATCTCCTTTTTGATAAGATGAGAAGAATCCTTCATGAGGGGTAACATGAAAGGATGCTCCGGTATCAACTATCCAAGTGCAATCACCAAAAGCAACATTTAGATAATTTTCTTTACCAATAAGAAACACCTGTTCGTCGTCTGATGCCACCGCTGTTGTGGTTTTCTCTTCCAACTTCTTTTTGGGGTCTATCTCGTCAGGATGGACTGATCCAGCCTTCTGATCTCTCTTCAAGAATCTACATTCTTGTTTCTTGTGGCCAATTTTTCCACAATAGAAATATGTCAATCCTCTAGGACGAGACTTGGATTTTCCTCATGACTTTCCACGACTTCCTTTGCTCCTATGCTCACTCCTTCCTCTATTCTCAACAACGTTGGCTTAAAGTGACTACTCATTCCTCTTTCTTTCATGCGGATTCTTCATTCAGCAGACTGCATGTAATGGTATCCGGACTAAGCTTTCCATCTGGTGTTGAGTTGCTGAGAGTGACAACCAATGTGTCCCAACTCTCAAGTAGAGAACTAAGGAGTAGAAGAGCTTGTAATTCATCATCAATCTTCATATCTGCCTTCATTAATTGATTCACAATACCTTTGAAAGTGTTTAGATGCTCGATCATATTCTGGTCGTCAGAATATTCTAATTTCACCAATCGTCTGACAAGATAAGCTTTGTTTCTAGGGGTTTTCTTTTGAATCATAGATTCAAGCTTCATCCACAACTCATACGCATTGGTATAAGTCGACACATGCTCAAACAAGCTTTTGTCGATGTATTTTGAATCATAGCAACAGCTTTTACGATTGAATCTCCCAATCTTTTCAGTCTTTCCTTCCGGCATTTCCTCATTTGTGATTGGCTCATACAAATCTTTTGCAAGTATAGATGGTCTTCCATCATTGGCTTCAATAGGAATAATTATCTGCAGATTAGCTTGAACATGTCTCCATCATGAAGCGTATGTTCCTTCCATCTTGAATTACACAGACTATGGCTTTTCGAACCTGGCTCGATACCCTTTGTTGGGATTCAAGCAATACAAATTCCTCTCCTCGTGAAATGCAAAATGGGCACTATACTGGAAGCGTAAGAACAAAATAACTGAAAGAGTAGAGGAAAGAAGACACGGAATTTTTACGTGGAAACCCCTCACGGGAAAAACCACGGGACCTAGTCCAGTAAAATATCTCCACTATGAAAGTAGGGTTACAAAATGTTTCTCTCAATCTCTGAGCATCTCTCAATGAATCTCACCTTCTTGGATGATATACAAACCTCTCTGTATATATCTCTCTTTCTCTCAAAGAGGAATACAGGAAAAACACTCTAACTCTCTTAGGGTTTCTTCACTTCGATGTGTTTTGTTGTTTCTGTTGTGTCTGTCAATCTAACCCCTTCTCCTCTTATAAAGAGAAGCTAGCGGGCTTGAGAGTAATGGGCTTTTATCCACATAGTTGGGAGCCCAAAAATAACCCAATATGTTCATCCCCAAGCATTGTGACTTGTGAACCACAATTAAGAAGGGAATTCCAACAACTAGACACCCATGTGACACTGTGAGCATCTTTGGAACACATATTTTCAACATGTGTGTACACACGCTTTGCACAAACACACATTAGACTTAGAATTCGGAAATTTCGTCACCACAAAAAAAATAAAAAAAAATTACTTAAGACGAGGAGAGAATTTGAATTCGAAGAAGAACATGAGAGTAACAAGTGAAAGTAGGGAAACCAAAATCGACGACACATGATTTTCAAGTAAATTGAATTATCGAGGAATCAAGAATGCAGCGAGGGAGTGGGAAATCAAGATCTGCGTTGTGAAATGGTGATTGACATTAATGCTGGATTATACGTGTAGGTTAAAGAAGGGTTAAAGAGTATTTCTAAATCCTCCTGCAACAACATTCTCTTATTAATTCTTTTCCTTTCTTTATGGATAATTATTAAATATATTTTATATTTTCAAGACATTAATTACTTTACTTTTATTTAATACTTTCTTTATAAAATATTAGGAAGATACAATATTACTAAAATAGTATAAGAAAATGTGTACATCAAATTTATGTATTACTCATGAGAGTTACTATAGTATCTCACAAATATAGGAGTTTTAGAACCGTTAATTTTTAAGCGAATAAAAATGTAAGTTATTATCATGTCATTTATTTAATTTGTTTTAACAAACCATTATTGTTCTCTCAATAATAGGTTGAGAACAATAAGCTGCTATGGTAAATTGAACTTGCGAGAAGACGCGGCCAACAAGACCTCCTCCAGTATTAGTGTCAACACTTTCGAAAACCATTTTGTTACAATTGCACCACAAATTCCATAAGTTAATAGGGATAACAATGTCGTTTTGGTTCGAGTAGCTAGCCTGTTGAATCCATCCACTCATGCAGCATTAAAGGAACTAAATATTCAAATACCACATGTTGTTCATAGATTGGATGCATGAGTACAAAGGAATAAACACTACAATAAACTTTCAGAAGCCGAATTACACATTGGACAAGTAATGGAGATGGGAATTCTTCAATTAACTAATGTTTCCCCACTGGAATAGCCTCTTCACAGACTTGCAGGAATTTGTAATTTTCATAACCAAGATTATCATTCATGTAATCAGTTAGAAATAACTAAGAATTTGTTAATAGATAGTTATTAACTTACTCTCAGTATCATTACATGACTTAATGTATACACTTGAAACATTTCAATTAATATACTTTTAAATTTCTTTTATTATTATTTTTTTCTTTTCAAGACCTACACCATAATTACTAACATCATACCAAAACGATATCATCCACCTTAATCACATATTCCTCTGCATTCAATTTTCTCGAGAAAATTCTATCAGATTCTTCTCTCTTTCTTGATCAAATTTCAATTCACAAATTGACCATCATTGTTTCCTCTTCCTCGTTTTCTATTTTCAATTTGATTTCTCACTTTCTCCAATTTCTGCTTCCTGCCATGGATATCTCTGCGCATTCTCATATATCCCACTTTTGCAAATCGAGTAACACCTTCTCCTCGAACATCACCTCCCCGTCCTTCTCATTCTCAACGAGGTCTTGATTCTCTCACTACATTTGTCTGCAATCTGACTTGGGGGGGGAGAAGGGATTCTACCATAAAGATGCATATCCAATATTGTTGGCTTTGGATTTTTGAAAGCGTGAGTCTTGTTTCTTTTGGTTATTGAAGTTCTTTTTTTTTTAATAGTTTGAATCTTTCACAAAAATCTTGTTGAATCTGGGATCTCCTTCAAGAATGTATGTAGATATGTAATTCGTTCAAGTATCTCACTGTTGCAAGACTTAAGTTTGTCTGGTGATTTTTTTCCATAGCTTCTCATGCACACTAATTGTTTGGTGACGTTGACTCTTTAGTTCGACAAGATTCTCAAATCAATTGGTGCATCTGTGGCTCCCTTTATCCGCATGTTTGGTGAGGTGAAAGTGTATATGGTTAAGGTGCTTTTGACAAGTTCTCTAGGAAGCCAGATTTAGATTATTATGGTATATTGACCTTTTGAAGCTTTTATCCATGATGATGATTAAGTATTGTTTGAACTTCTACTGCCTTATGTTTAGTTTATGCTACTTATTGGTAAGTTTTGTTGCTTTTATCTTATTGCCATTAAGTATTTGTTTTTGATTTACTTATACATTTGTAGGTGGTTATTGTTTCTATTAAGTGGGTCATAAATTGTATCTTCTACTTAATGGTTAAATTTTTATTTATTAGTTTTGTATCTTTTCAGTTATTATACTACTTTTAGCCAATATATTTATAACATATTTTTATTGTATTCACTTTGTTTTGATATGCATGTATATTATCTATCCTAAGTTAGAAATATTGTGAATATCTTTCGGTTTGTAGAAGGTATTGAATATATAATTAGTTAGAAATTAGTTAAGAATTTGTTAGTAGATGATTATTATTTATTTATTTATTTATTCTTTATATAAGTCATTAGATGATTTAATGTACACACTTAACTTATTTCAATCAATATATTTTTTAGATATTTATCCCTAAATTCGTCTTACTTTTTTATCATTAAACTAATTATACTTTGGGTTAAAAAAAAACTAAAAAAAATACAAAAAGAACACACTATTAATATAAAAATCAACTGTTTTAGAATGCTAATTTAAAAGGGTAGGAAGGAATTTCTCATTACTTTTATTGTTATAGATTATATAACTTATTTATTTTAAAAAAATATTTTTTTTCTTTTGAATTTCACTCTTAATCCTACTAGAGTTAAGTACATAGACTATAGTTTGTAAGCAAGTATGTTTTACGTGCAACTTGCATGGATCTAAGTTCGCTAGAAACTAATCCATTTAAATACGTGTTTGTACATGTTGACTTGTTTATCACACAAGTTTAATAGATTTAGTTTGCAAGTTTGGGAACCAATTCGTTTAACCCACACATTATATATATTTTTTTTAATAAATTGACTACTTGTTTATGAAAATCGAGACATTTAGCTTGCAAGACTTATATTTCATATTTGATGGTTATTTAGTTGAAACTCAAAACTATATTATGTTCATTGTTATTATTTTTTATATTTTTTTTATAATTTTCATTTTTTTAGAAATTTTTAAATGTTTATAGATTGTTTTAATGTTTTTATTTAGGTCTACAAGCCAATACGGGCTGAACACAAATTAGTTATTATAGTGGCCATTTTATTTGTGAGCATCTGTTATCTGTGACTTGTATACTCACCTCTTCAAAATCAATTAGAAATTAAAAAAAAAAATTTGATTGACTCAATCTAAATTGTTACATCAATTTATTGAAACACCCGCATATGAAATCAATGATGATTAACATGGTTATAGGATGTCCTTCTTAATATTGTGTTTGATTTATATTTTTTAAAACTATTTTGAGTTTTCAAAAATAACAAAGAAAACAGAACCTACATTAAGTCTATGCCTCACCACAGGCAAACTGCTCTAGATGATTCAAACCTTTGAGCTAAGGGCACATATAAGAAGGCGAGAAAATATCTCTCATTTGCTTTTACTTTTTTGTTTTTAAAACACTCATTTTGAAAATAATTTTCAAAACTTAAACATATTTTTTTTTGTGAGAAATTAATTATAAAGTGGTATGAAATTATTTTAGAAAATCATTTTTAAAATAAAAATAAGAAAGAAATCAATCAAGCCTCTCATACTTCCGTTCAATAACAAAACACTTCAACCTACTAATTCCATATGAAAAAGGATTACACTTTTAAAAGTATCTTCTTTAGTCTCGACATTTCCCATGCTATGTTTTATTTTGGCTTATATAATAGTTTTTTTCGTTTTTTTTTACGATATTTTATTTATCCTAAATAATATTTTATTCATTTATATTTACCTGTTTACTTAGGAAGTTAATATATAAATTAAGGAATATAATTAATATTTTTATATCAAAATTATTTTTTAACTTCCTAATATATATGAATTTTATTATTTTTTCTTTTACTTATGATAAGTATATAAAATATTAAGAATTTGATAAAAAAAAATAAAGACATAATTACAATAATAATAAATAATTAGTTGTATCATATTATCTTAATCTTTTAATAAATAAATAGAAACAGCTTTTCCTTTTAAAATAAGCTGATAAAAAAGAACACGGGAAGTATGTATCATATTTATGATATTTCATACCTTGATGAATAATTGAATATGATGCTAAGATAAGTTGTCGTCAAGTATGTATCCACAATAATTTTATACTAAATATCTCAAAAATAAATTAAAGCCTCGTAAGAAAAAAAAAAAGGATATTAGAGTAAAGCCCCATCCATATTTATAGGTTGTGTGAATTTTTCTTTCTTTTTGTTTATATCTAAAAGATCATATGTAACATAACATCTGTAGTACGAGTACGTAAGATACATTTCAATTATTTTTATTTGATTTTTTTATTTATAGGATAACTACAAAGTATTTTATCACTAAAAAATAGTGATTAATCTTCTACGAATACCAAAAACTCAAAAAAAAAAAAAAAAAATTTCTTCCTAACATTTATTTGACTTTCAATGACAATAGTCAATATATAAATCTCGAAGCCGGTGGAGATGATGCATAATTCTAAATAAATAATTAAACATGCATTGAAGAAATCCCAAACTGGTGTAGATAGGATGTATAATACAGGATAAATAATTATATATAATATTGAATTGATGTAGATAAGATGTATGAGACTTAATAAATAATCAAATACACGACATGTGATTATTTGCGCAGCTCGTAACTCAATGTTTCTACAATATTAGTATTCCTTGGCAGCCAAGTAAAGCAATCAAGTATAAAAACATAAATTAATCTTAATTGATTCGTCATGCACTCATAGTATTAACAACTTTGAACCTAGCATGTGAAAAGGTGAATAAACGGGTAAGGTTATTTATGTATTCCTTACAAGAACTCTCTTTTAATCATATATACAGTAAGGTTTTTATGGATAGAATAAAATAATTTTTTATTTCAAAATCTTTTATATTTTTACATGAATAATATTAACACTAAAAAAAACTTCCACTTATGAGAAAATTAGGTTAAAAGAGAATTTTGATATCTCATTTTAATTTTAATTTTTATTCTATTAGTTTAAAAACTCCCTTAAAATTTCTCTATTAAATTAAATTGATCATTTTTGTTGATTTTTGTACTAATAATATTAATTTTAGTTTACGTGTTATCTCTCGTTATATATTAAAAAGTTAATTAAATTAGTATGATAAATTGATATTGACAAAAGAACCAACTTCATTTAACAGATGCATTTTAAAGGATCAAAATATTTTTTTTAACTTAAAATATTAAACTAAAACTAACCATTAAAATGAGAAAGGATCAAAATGTTTTTTTAACTTAAATATTAAACTAAAACTAACCATTAAAATGAGAGAACACCATAATTCTATTTCAACTAACAAATTTTCTTCTTGATAAATTAAATCATATAATCAACAGATTCTAGCTCAATTGGTAACGTAGGATGTATGAATGTTGTAAATATTTTGGTACTGTGTATAATTTTGATGGATAAAAAAATTAAACCATATAATTTTTTCTACATTTTTCATTAGCAAAAAGTATTGATCGTTAATTGATTTCCCCTCGCACAAGTTTCTACACTAGTTTATTTGTACTTGCAGACTTCTTTATAAGCTATCAAATAAGGAATCAGCTAATAAAAAAATTCAAGTAAGTGTACAACCAAAAAAAAATAAGGAATCAAGTTTTAATGCAGTTTTTTAGAATGAAGCATATATTACAACAATCATTATCCTTATCAATTACTATGAAAACCTACTGACTTAATTCGTTCGTCACAAATTACGTGTACAATATTATTTCACAAAAAGAAAAAACAAGTGTAGAACTATGGTGCTGTGTAGGGTAACAATATCATTTGACCCTACATTAGTCTATTATTAGCAGCTGAAAGGTGGGAGCGTTGAACTTGTACCCACCTATTTTAGGGCCTCAAGAGATGCGAAGGAAGGCCCAACGGACCTCACTTTCATGTCATTTCCAGAAAAATAGTCCTGCTTTCCAATTTTCAGTATACCATACGCAACACTGTGAGGAAGACAGATTATTTTTCTTCAATAGTTGATAATAAAATTATATTCTCATGGGAGTCAAATACAATTTTCGACTTTTTCTTTTCCTATGCAACTTATTCAGCAGATCAAACCATACCTACACAATGCATGAGGATAAGATGAGATGTTTATAAATAAATGAGTAAATAGTACATGATCAAAATCATAAATTTATAAGTATAATAAGTTTGTTGATTTTTTTAATAATTATTTTTAAAATTAAAATGACCATAATTTCTAATTGATTGATAGTTTTACGTTGCATATATGTAACAATCAAAGCATAATTCATTATTGACTTTATACAGGAATATTCTTTCATTTTCAAACCAGAAAAACTTTGGACTACAATCTATTTGTCAAGTTAACAGCTTACAAACTTCGTCAGGCCCATGGATTATGTTTATATAGAAATAATATTAACAATAATAATAATAATTGGATTTGAATTTGATCATACTTTTCCCTATTCTCAAATTCTATTGCATAGTAGCTACCCCAGATTAGTCCTGCTTGACATCTACACTCCTCCAGGTTTAACAAGTTCTATTGGAGCCGGTACAGCATCTGCCTCGACCTGCTAAAACATTGGGATTTGTATAATTTATATTCCATGGCAGTTTCAAGCATTAAACCATCACATTCATGATGCAAACATCCGAAATAGAGAACTGAAAGATCACTAACTCCAACTAGTCGCAAATACAATACAGAATAAAAGATCTCATGATAACAACAAAAGGCATACTGATACAGATTTCTTTTCTCTAGAGAGATAAGTAACACGAGCACTTGTTAGTTAAACCAAATATGTATATCTTTTAACCAACGAACTTATTCTCCCCTTCCAAAAGGTTATCTGACCATGTCTTACACGGGAAAGGATTCTCTCCATTGAAATTTAACATACGAGAATAAAGTGAACTCATCTCATTTATTCATGATTTTTAAACATATGTTTATTGTATTTTTATAAAAGAAATTAAATAATTTTAATGGCTAAGATTTCGTGGAGTGAAAATGTCACTGCAGAGGATTTGAACCCTTCTTACAGGCAACCACCCTCCAAGAATAACATAACAGCCAATTAGATAAATCTAAAAATGTGTTGAGAAAGCTTGTGATTGAGCGAGTAAGAATTTTTAACCATGAATCTTTATAGACAAGGTGTAAATTCTAGATGGAGAAGGTGGATTTCTGCCTGCCTCTCAACTGCTAATTTTCTGTTGATTGTCACAAAGTATCATATTAATGTCAAACATCAGAGTTTAAAATAGAAGAGAATCATAAAAGAAGATTGTTTAATAGATAGTTTGATAAAAGATACAGAAGATATACACGGTGCTCCTATTTATACTATTAGTACTCACAACAAGAAGTAACAAACAAAATGACTAACTAACTAACAGATTTTATTCTCTTAATACAAAGCAACTAAATCTTCTTTACATTATCGCTAATTATCTAAGTTGGCCGACGGTTGGGGATAGAAATCACTCTAAGGGTGTCAAAGTTGGTTCATAGGTCATGGTCTAACTTTAAGTTTGCTGATGATACAATTCTATTTCTAAATGATTATAGTGATACCCTTGTGAGTTTTCTTCTTATTCTTATGTTCTTTGAGGTCATCTCTGGTTAAATGGATTGAAGACCAATTTGGGGCTAAGAATGGGGGGTAGGCTGGCTGGCTTGAACGTGGACAATCAAGTTATTTCTTCCAATGTGCTATGGCTGGTTGTCAGATTTTTGGCAGCCTCTTTTTGTTACTTGGGAATTCCTATAGGTGGAAATTCTTAGAGCTGATTCTTTTGGCGATATTGTAATTCACTAAATCTATGACTGCATGTTGCTTCGATAGTTTAGATGGATGCCTTTACTTAATGGATGTTCAGATCACCTTCATCCAAACTTGCTTTGCTAGTATTGACCTTTACTATTCCCACATTTTATAAAACCAGATGGGAGTGGCTCAAAGAACATAGAAAATTGTGAGGGATTAACTTTGGTCAGGACTCAGGAATGATTAAACAGAGAAGATATCATGTTGTTATCTGTGAGGTTTATTGCAGTCCTACGAGTGGTAACTGGAAACATTAATTCAAGTGATGATAAGATTTCCCATGAAACCCCAAAAAATAAAAGAAAATAAAATAATGTTCTTAACTTGTTGAAAAAAGGACCACAGTCCCAGTTATTTATTTTAACAATGCAGGAGTTCACAAATGAAGCTAAAATACGCTCAATAGTTATGTATTTGATAACTAAATATAACAAGTATTTACTTACTTCACTATCTCTTTTGACTTTAGGCTTGTATGGACATGCTGGAGGAACCCTCTCTTGTTTTCTGACTCCCAGCAGAAAAGCCAATATACCTTTCCCTGAAAATTGATGAACTTCAGAAACCACAGAAAATAGGATAGGATCACAGATGCATGCTTATTAGGGGAGAGAAAGAATCAAGAACGATAAAATTGCTCTAATTTTCCCGTACAAAACCATCCCTTGATTTGTAATTCGACCTCAGCGGTGGTTGAATTGAAATGAATGTTAAATTTATGACTTGTTCATATTCCGTATAAAACAAACTAAGGTTATAGGGTTGCCTGGAATTGGGAACTGGCCGTGTATTCAAAATCTTGTTAAAGAACAAGAATATTGTGAAATCAAAGGAACCAAGTTCACTTTTCAAAAGAATTCACTGGCTCATAATGATTGACTGAACTTAAAAGATGAAATAAAAATTTGACAATGGCCCATGCAGGTCTCGAACCTGCGACCTTCGCGTTATTAGCACGACGCTCTAACCAACTGAGCTAATAGGCCAGTTTGATATAAAAGTAAATATTGCTTTTTATAAATATAAACACGGCATATGCATTCTATTGGAAAATAAAGTAAAACGTGGCCCATGCAGGTCTCGAACCTGCGACCTTCGCGTTATTAGCACGACGCTCTAACCAACTGAGCTAATAGGCCAGATTGATGTAAAATTACAAATTTCTTTTAATAAAATAAAACTAGTATATACATTGTGAAAAGTAAAATAAACATGGCCCATGCAGGTCTCGAACCTGCGACCTTCGCGTTATTAGCACGACGCTCTAACCAACTGAGCTAATAGGCCATACCATGCAAAATAGTTTTCACTTTATTTTCTTTATCTTTAATTTTATTCATAATTTTCCCCTCTAAACATTCCTATTTTATTCTTCAACTAGTGAGTGCATCAAGCAGGGGGGAAATTATGTTTGTGGGTGTAATATTTTGTTTTAGTTTGTATATCTTAATCCCTTTTTTTACTATGAATTATTACAATTGCAATTTATCAAAACCCCTGGACACTGGCTCATAATGATTGACTGAACTTAAAAGAATTCACTTTTCAAAAGAATTATACCAAAATATAACATGAAGCAAAATATCCTAATAACAAACTACTAAAAAGAACGAAAGGCAATTTACAACTGCAAATATATTGAAGAAAAGATGTTTCAAGAAATAATAGAACCTAAATTTAGAGAGGCAAATATTTTGACACTTCAGGCGTGTTTAGACTTCCAAAACCAAGCTCTCTTCAAGAGGACATTTAAAAGACTAATATAGTAAAAATTGTTTGAAGTAATCACACGTGACACTTCGTCATTGAATAAGTCAACAGAAACTAACCAGACTCATTCAATTAAAATATATTTTTTCACTCTTTTTTTAAAGTCAATAATCAAAGAAAAACTTGGGTCTTATCAAGGTGTTCTTCATGGGGATTGTTGTAAAACTAATTTCTGAACAAATAGGAAAGGCAACAGTTGCCTCATCCAATATTTGGTCTCTGATCCTCTATTTATAAATGCAATTTACAAGCTACAACTTGCAACACTTGATTGATTTATCATTTTGAACACCAGATAAAAAATGTTCCAATACATATATAAATATACATGTCATACAAATGAAGGAAAAATAACTAATAGAAATTCTATAATTTTAAAGTTTATGGGAGGACGTACATAACATGGTACGACCCACATGAATAAACTCATCCCTTTTCTCTGCTATCTATGTCCTGCTTTAAGATCTACAACCTAGCATAAAATTTACATTTAACATACCACAATGCACAAAGTAAAAAAAAAACGGGAAAATGGCAATAGAATACGTCGAGTACATGATTGACAAAGATTATGACAAAAAGATTTTTTGTGAATAGCATGAGTCAGATAAAAATATTGCAAATAAAGTTTTGCTTCACAAAAAGACAGTTATGGATGATAAACCTTACCTGTAATCTCCTTTTTTGACAGAAACCTTCAATGCCCACAACTCCATTGGCAATAATTAGGTGCCTATATATTTGGATTGAAGGTACATAAGATGTCCAGACATTGAAATTTCCAACATCACATTCACATACCCAAGCATCACATAAAATTGAAGACACAGAAATATTATTAGCGTGTGAATGCCAAAGTCAGAAAAATAGTCAGCCAATAGAAAGATTGAAGACTATAAGGTAATCCAAGGACACTTACGAAAATTTTATGTTATTAATGCCTACTGAGAACTTATTTTGTACAAACTCATCCATGTCATGTAGAAAGCAACCAGTTGTTTAAGCTTTTTTTCATTAGTGCTGCATAACCACATGATTAAATTCAGCATCGAAAACTTATGAATTATATCTAGCTTTTGAAAATCGTTATCCTCATTTGCAAAATGTGGCTATAATCAAACATAAAAGCTTGCCTCACAAAACAAAAATGACAATTTTCAGAAGCAAAGAAACAAAGTGGCATAAGCATATATGTAAAAATAAACAAAATGTGTGTATACTATACTGTTAAAGTGTCGGTTTTGTTCCTAAGCTCCAAATACACATTCCTGGAAGATAAATATTGTTGTCAAAAACTGAACATGACTACCTGATTTACAACTTCTTATGTTGGATTGGTAAAATGCTTAAAATAAGCTTCTTCAAGAGACTATATCAACTTTGTTTGGAAGAATCATGAATAGAGGAAAATATATGAACGACTAATATAGTTTCCCAATGGCATGTGGAACCATCCACTTGTAGCCACCTCAAATAATGAAGCCATGACTGGTTTTGAAGTAAATAGACACACTTCTATGGCATCGATTATATATGCAATTGTCATCATTTGAGAGTAAAGCAAATCATCTCCTAATCAAATAGTAGCATGTCAAGACATTAGACTGACAACCTGACTAAGCTCGTGAGTTTGAAGAACACTTCCATGGCAATAGGGGCCAAGGAAACAACATCAATCGAAAAAAAACAATGTGTTATAAATTTTTACCTTAATCTGTATTCAAGTATTCCTTCTCCCTGTAACAAACAAATGAAAAAAATACTACAAATTAAAAATAAGGAACCATTGGGGCTGGGGCAAATCAAAGTTCTATAAGCACAGTAAAAAATAAAACTCAAATCTGAATTAAAAAAAAGGTAGCAACCAACGAACAATTCTTAAAAAAAAAAAACAAAACTAAATGGAAAAAAGGTAATAACCAAACAAAAAAACTTAAGAACACAATACTTTATCATCAACACACTTCGTCTCAAGAGTTTGGAAGAACATGGACTTTTAGAAGCAATGAAGTGCAGGGACGAGTGAAACAAATAAATTAATTTAAAAAAAAACAGAACACAGTCGAAAAAATTGGAAAGAACAGACGAAAAATGAGAAATTGAAGAAAAAGAGATACAAAAACATGGACATACTAGAGTCCCAAAAACTGAAAATACTAAAACAGTAAAGCAAGTCTGAAATTTAAAGGATAAAGATAAAGATAACATAGAAATTAAGAGAATCAAATGCAATTATTTATAATTCTAATATTATTACAAACTACAATTTTCTTATTCAATTAATTTGTTACTTTATTAATAATCTATATTTATAAATATTATCATATTTTTTAATTATTTTTATAAAATATAAATAGTGATAGAAATTTTGAACTAATTCATAATTAAAATATCATTATATTAAATACACATTTTCCAGTATATACAAGAATTACAAATTTAAAATATGTAAATGAAATGTCTAAAACAAGTACTTATATTTTATATCTTTTAATTTTGTTAAACAACATGTTATACTAAAAATAATATTTATTAAATATAAAATGTACGTGTATCGCATGAGTCCACCTATTAGTATTACAAAACAGTAGATATAATAAAAAATAAGATGAGAATTTTTTTTGTATTAAGAAATTATTATTATTATGAATTATGAATTATAATCATCACAATTTTTTAGCAATAACTTCATTACATAAACTCATATAAAATTTTATTGTAAAAACAAATTCAATAAATTCCAAAATTATAAGTTTGGATAAGTTTTGTTGAAAAATTTTTTTTATCCACTTTAAAATTACGAATATGTTTGTATAATTTTTAATATTTTTTATTAAACTAACATAATAAAAATTTTCATTATCTCTATTTTTTTTTAGTTTTTACTAAAACATTTTTTTGAATGTTATAGTAATAAAATTATTACACACTTTGTTAATAATACATTGACAATTTAAAAAAAATAAAAAATAAATATTTTTTCTAAGAATAAATTTATAATCTCATGTATGAATTATTTTTTCACAAATAATATCATCAATTACAAGTCATTTTTTTATGGAGAGTAAATAGAAAGTATAATACATTAATATTTTAGACTTTTCAACAGTCTAACTTTATTTTATAAAAAAAAATTTAATTTTATTTTGAATATTCACGTACATAATCAATAAAAATTAAAATAATAAATATGTTAATGATAAAAGAGACTAAACAAATAAAAACTAATAAAAAATTAAGATAGCATCTCATTAACCTTAGAGATAATTTAAAAAAACATAAATTTATGACAAATTTAATATTATTACCTAAATAAAATATTTTTTTAATCTTAGTGAATTAATTAATTAAATCTCTTAAAAAAATAACACAAAGTGAGTTGTATTTTAGAAAACAGAATTTACTCTGGGTATTTAAGATGAATTTATGTTTTAAAACATTGGACTTTTGGGGTCATATAAAGGCTTTCGAACATCCCAGTAGCAAACATCTTCAACTTGTTATTCCTGCCGCTGCAACATCTATTAATATATTTTTGGTCACGATAAAAAAAAAAAAAAACAGATACAGGCTATGAAATATGATAATAATGACTCTTGGAATCTGTTCTACAGCTTGTCAGGTCGCTTGGGTTTTCATTGTGGATTAGCATTGAAGACCCAGAGGAACACAACCATTTCATAAGCGCCTCCAAAATAGCACGAGACAAAGGATCAACATAGGGAGGATGTTAAGGATATGATGACCAAAGATAAAGTAGTTAGGGATTAAATGTAGCTTTGGGGATTTTTTTAGTTGTCACATGGAACATAAGCAAAATTTCATAGCATATCAAAGGCTAAAAATGTTGCACCATGTCGCTACAACCTTTAGATTCACTGATATGGCTGTTGGGCACATCGACACAACCATTTTCATTTTAGCAAACTTGTCACGGACAACTTTAATCGAATTTCACGGAACTACAATTGTCCAAAATGCTAGTCTTCCCTAGGACTAGCCCATGAAACTTGTCAAAAGCAGAATCCTTCAAACATATTCATCAAATTACGCTATGCAATACTAAGGAATTTCAGAAAGAAATATAGTACATTTGTTATTCCTGGCAGTCTCCATAGAAGGATTTCTTACATTATTATTAAGTGATGGACAAAACAGAAACATGGTATTCAGTTTACCTATGATATATAGGGTTTTACTTAGTTATAATGATGTAACCACAGTGGTCATCTTACTGGTTTTCAACTTTTTGTTTACAAATATGCGTGCACATATCACAAGATGTCTTTGATTAAGGTTCACACTCTCCTTTGCAAGGAATATTAGTGCAGCGGCAAACAGGTCTACCAGAAGCTTCCCACCCATTGAAGCCACGTTCCAAGACCATAATGTTCTTTATCCCAGTTTGTTCCTTGTTCTCCTCGAGATAATTGACCAACCTCCTAGCACAAGTTGGGCCACGAACCTACAAAGTAGTTTATGCCACTTTCAGTTTACAAAGACACCTTCTGGTATTATACAAACAATGTTTGGGATAATAGGAAGACATACATTTCCCATTACAAAAAGTTCTCAACTCTCAAATGCCATAATCAATAGAAACTTGTCTTGACAGGCACGTCAAATTGAAACTTTTAGGTTTCAAGACATCACTACAAAGCTATATTCGTTATACAAAAAGGTAATGTCAAGCATATCAATTGTATCTTGGAACCAACTCAAATGCAGAATATACATTGTAACATAAGTTGAATTCAACTGTGTCAGGCATTGTAAAAGGCACTAGCGAATGGAAGAGAAAAAATAATCAAAGTAAATCAGCATATGCATGTAGGAAGAAGATCAATCAATCATGTAGACTAGAATCTGAAATTCTATAATGAGAAAATCATCCTAAGAACATGAATCAGATACAGAAATTAGCATAGCCAATGGAAGATAGTAAAAACCGTGAAAAAGAAAAGGGCTAATTGACACAAACCAAACAATTGGAAGAAGGAAGAAAATAGGAAAACGAAGAACCCTACCGATCTGGTGCGAAAAATGAACTTTATTACCAAACTCCGAACCATGTGTTAATAGTCCCTAGTCTCCCTACGGATTGGGGTTGACTCAGTGGCTAAAAACAGAGTGTAAAAGAAATAAATGAAGAAAAAGGCAAACCTGACTTAGAGCGCAGTGGAAGACGAGGGTGTCTTTGCCTTGAACTGCCTGAATGAGATTTGAGATGTTATCGGAGAAAGAGTCGCTTGCGTAATGAAGAGAACCCGATATGTGGCCATCGTAACCCCTCTCGTCGTCCCTTAAAACAAAACCCAATCAACGAAGTGAATTATTGAAAACAAGAGAGAGAGAGTGAAGGGGAAGCACTGGTACCTGACATCGACGATGGCGATGCTTGGATGGCGTCTCAGAGACAGAAGCTGCGACCCCGTAATGTACGATATACTGCGAGCCATCATCTCATGTCTGCTCCCCACTCTTCTCATTTCTAATTTAACTCAATTTCCCTAATTATTTTTACACGATATTCACCCATAAATAAATAAAATATACACCTTAGTTGCCAACGTTTTGTCAAATTGCAGTCTCATTCTTTAATCAAATTTTAAGTTATATTTTGTGATCAAAACAATACATTACGCATCAACAATATAAAATATTTTAAAATTATAATATAAAATTATTTTAGGATATTAGATTCTAAAAAAATATATAAAAACTTTGGAAGTGGTTATAATTTTTTTTCGCCTGCACATGGTAAAAGTAGATAAAAAATAAGTAATTTTAATTTTCACACTATGAAAAAAAGAAAAATGCCGTACATTGCTGAGATCATGAAATACAATAATTGGGATTCTGAGTAACACGCTGACCTTTTAACTTAGTTAAAGCCGTAATAAATATGAGGTTAGTTAGGTTATTTTGTAAAAATTTATTTCTCACTGTGATCAATGAAATTTTTTGAAAAAATTATTTAAATTAATTATCAACAAAATTAATAAATATTTCTTACCAATATCACGTAATAAAATACAGAGTTTAATTCATTCGTAATACAGGAATTTATAATCTATATACACAATATATAAAGTTATACTATTAATCGATCAAAATTCATAATAAATATAACTATTCAAGATATTTACTGTAAAACAATTTATTATAATGTTAGTTTAATTTTAGTTTTAATTAGCTCCTTTCATAAAATTAAAGAGTAATTAATATGTCGCACCCAAAAAAATTATTAATTAAAAATGGAAGAAATACACTTTAAAAGATAAAGAACAATAATAATTATTAATTAAAATCATAATAATAAAGAATTGGGATAAAATTAAAGTGATATATACTATAATTTATTAATTAGAATTTTAACTGTTAATTTTTTTTTATTAAAATTGTTATTGCACTCCAAGGTACAATCTTCTTGTTCCTTGTTCCTCTCACTTTATAAGAGTGAATTCAAAGAATAATAATAATACTTTATTGAGATGTAAGGCACAAATTGTCCCCGGGCCACGAGGAATTTTTCTTGCGTTGGAATCAATTGAATGGTCCAAACATGTTCGTTTCGTGAAATTGCATTCTACAACTTGTGTGGAATAAATGTCTTTTTCTAAAAAACTATCAAATTGCATAGGAATTTACAACAGCCATGGAAGATGCATCTCTTTCACTGTCAAACCCGAAGGCGTAGATTCCAACTTGTAATTTACATTACTATATCATGCGTATGTTATACAGTAAAATAAAAATTTAAAAATTTCATAAAAATTATCATTTAAAAAAGAATCAAGAAACCATACGATAAAAATATATTTATAATGAGAAAATAATTTGTTTATAAATAAATATAAACTATCCATGATTATAACATAATTAATAAAAAATATTACTGTTCATTGCTTTAGGGAAAATATTCCATATTAAACATTAATATAAAAACTATAAGTTTATAGATTTAAAAATGGGCAATTTTTTACTAACCATGAAGTGAGATCCAAATTTTAACAAATTTGATGATGTGAAAAATGGGATCAATTAAATATACTTCAAGTTATAGTTTATGCCATATAAGTCATTTGGAGTATCATTATTAAGTGAGCAGGACAAAGTTTAATTGTAACAAGAAAAAAAACAATATATTAAGTGAGCAGGTCAAAGTTTAATTGGTGAACTCTATTGATTTGGACGGTGAATTAGAAACAATAGGGTTAGGGTTAAAAAAATGACTAATTTTTTATAAAGAGGAAAGCTAATCCTTTGAAAGAGAGAAACCAACACTAAGTGGCCACGTGCAATGGAGGTTATCTCTGGTAGTATGGTTTGGATTTGAAGGGAAAAAAAAAACTAAACTTAATATTGTTCTCTTCGAATTTTATTGGATGTGTGGAAACTTGCAAGGAACCCACCTCATATTTTTTAATTTAATTATATACATTTTATTTTAAATGAATCATATATTATGGTATTAATTATATTTTAATTTTTATATGATTAAATTAATAATACAAATTAAAACATTTAAGAATTAAATTATATTTTTAGTTAAATATATAGTTTTAGTTTCATTATTTATTTATTATTATTATTTTATTTAACCATTAAAATAATTCGTTTTTATTTTAATAATTATAAAAATAATGCATGAAATAATTATATAATTATATATCAATTATATATATATACCGAGATAGGGAGTAATATATCCGATCTTGAACTCATTTTCATAAATCAATAAAAACTCGACCCTAACCTAGTATTGATAGAGATTTATTTATTGAAGTATGTTGATTCTCATATAGATGATTCTCTATGTTAACTCTTTCTCAACAAATATTTTTATATTTGTGAAACTTGGAATCAATTAATTATCAATTGTAATTCAAACCAATGGTGCTACTTTCTCGATTTGAAGTAGGAGACAAGTTAAAATCTCATTTCGATTGAGATAAATATTTTAATTAGTGTATAAGATATTTGATTCAATACGAAGAAGTAAAATCGAATAATTATCATAACTCTATCAATTTTAACATTAAGGAAAACTTATAACATTGAAATAAAAAACTAAATTCAGCACAAGATCAAAGAATACATAAAACCAACGAAACAGAGTATGAAAAGTTTCAAGAATGAAAATTTTATGCAACAAGTTAAAAAGAAAAAAAAAAGATTGCAAGAAATATAAATGGAAAATAGCGTAAATTACACAACAAGTTAAATGCAAATAAAAAATAAATATGCAACAAGAGATGAAAGTAAATAAATAGGTGGAAAGTAAATAACAAAGGCAAGAATGTAAATTGTAGAAAAAATAGATGGAAAACAATAAATCAAAGCATAAAAGCAATCCAAGAGAATATAAATAAATTGCATTAAATGTTGGTGATAACATACGCATCAATCGATGAACCAATAGTTATTTATTTTTAAGTATTAGGAATTACGTAAGTATAGTGTAATGTTTCAACTGATGAAACATGATCATAATTGTTCTCTATACACTTGGTTATTTGTCTTGGATTGACTAGCTAAGATGTCATTACCTGACTTTATCTATATACCTTCGATTCTTATAACGACCTATCAAATGAAGTGTAATTCCCTCACGTATTTTTGGCATATAATCTTCTCTAATTGTCAACATTTTTCTAACACTTGACAACTTTCTTTCATATTATCTTGGACATTTGGACTTTGTCTTCTTTCTCAATATTATTTCAAAATTTACAGTATCTAATTAGTAAACTAGTCGAATTTAATCTTGCTCTCCTTATTTTAATATATTCGAAATATAAACAAACTTAAAACATGAAGCATATCAAGTTTGCTATAGCCCAAAAGTCTTACACTTCCAATATTTAAAAAAAAATAATTAAAATAACACTAACACCCAATTACACAAGGTTTAAATTTAATTGTGATGCCTAGTTTGGAGGGGAGATATAATTGAAAAGGGTTCAATATATTTCTTGGTGTGCAATGTTTTTGTATTGTTGAAGCAATTGATTTCCACGTGGTCTAGCAAATGAGTCCACATACATGGAAATAGTTGGAGAAATGTTCAACTTGATGTGCGCTATTGGCAGAAGAGGAATCCGTGGATACCTGAGAAGCGTACAATGAGTATTGAGCAAGTATTAGCAAAAGCCACTGTGGTTAATATTAAACCATAACAAGCTCCAATTGACGGCCACAACAAAGTTGGAGTATAAAATTTTATACTTATTACGTAAATTTCTCATTGTTGGACCCAACTTAGAACTTCGCTACACACGGATATACATATGAAAATATTGGAATACACCTAGTTATTGATGTAAGGAAACACGAAATTAATATTTTGAAAAAATACGTAATTAGGGTAATATTATAGAATAATAGAATGATAGTTATTAATTTATTTATGGTAAATTATTATAAAATTATGATAATATGCAAAAGTTATCATATAACTATAACAAATATTTTATAAAATTTAATAAACTAATTATTACATTATATAAAATTAAAAAAATCTTTCAAATTGACTTAAATGTGTTTAAAGTTCTTGAAAATAAAATTTCATCCAATTTTAGTCATTGCAATTTATTTTTAAATTTATGATATTTACTCAATATTTTTTAGTCTTTATTGTTAATTATAATTAATTTTGTGCTGACATAACTAATAAAATAAATAATAATAATTAACATAATTAAAGTAATAAAAAATATTTTAAGTAAGATAATTATATTACTTTCAAATACACAATTCAATTAGGTAAAATATTTATTATTTTATATAAATAAAGTAATTATATATAATTTATTTTTATAAATTATTTTTTAATATACTATGAAGAGTGATTTTATTGTTTTAAATATATTAGTTTTTAACTTACTAATTTACTTTTAGCATTGTATTTTTTAAATTATTATTATTATTATTATTATTATTATTATTATTATTATTATTATTATTATTATTATTATTATTTTGGCTTTTAAACTAATTAATTTACTTTTAATTTTATATTTTTAAAAATATAATTTAATTACATGCTAATTTTATTGAGGTTGTTTTATATTTTAATTTATTAAATTTAACTTATTGTAGTATATTTTATTCTTTTAATATATGTGAAGGAATGATATTGTGTATAAGAAAAAAGTAAATTAAAATATAATATATTAAAATTAAATTATATTACAGTCAATTAATTTACGAATTGAAATGTAAAAATAACATAAAAATATATATTAAAATTAAACTATAAACATATAAATAAATTATAATATTTTTTAAAAATTACAATGCTAAAATTAAATTAGTTTTAAAAATTAAGAATAATATTAAAAATAATAAAATTACTCTTTATAATATATTAAAGATAAAATAAAAATAAATTATATGTAATTATCTTATTTGTATAAAATAACAATACATTATTTAATTGAGTTGTGTATCTAAAATTAATATAATTATATTAATTTTTTAAAATATTCTTTATTACTTTGATTAATATTATTTATTTTGTTATTCATAATAATATTAAACTAATTATAATTATTGATAAAACTAAAATATAACATTGAGTAAATGTGAGATTTAAAAAAAACAAAAAAAATTTGAGAATACCAAAAACATAGGAGTTATATTTGCATAATCTTAATATATATTTAACTATTTAAAATTTAATTGATTAATTTCATTTGTTTTGATAATTTTAATCTCTCATCATCAATATTTTCTAAATATTTAATTAATTTTAATTTTATTAATCCATTTCCTTAATAATATTTTAAAATTATTTTATTACTTTTAATTCTTTTATTCTCTCCTCATCATTAATATTTTTAATTGTTTTATTACTTTTAATTCTTTTAATCTCTTTAATAAATATATTTAATAGTTTAATATTTATCACACATTATGCAAAGTATTTACCCATTTTGTCGATGGCTCGTCTTTGTCAATAAATAGGGTTAGACACCTTTAATGGAGTATCATATTCCAACTACATTTATCTATCAACAAGGTTCAAATTTGAAACTTTAAGTTTTTTTTGTCTAATACTACTAAAAAAAGTTAATTAATTTACTTATTAGTATTAAATTTGTTAACTATTTGTATTGTTTTTTTAAAATTATCCTTAAAATATTGAAACTCAAGATCTCACTCTCTCTATTTAATTATTTTTAACCTAATTAATAAATAAACGTGTATTAATCATCTCTTCCAAATCTCACAAGAGAGAATGAATATATCTCAATAATTTGTAACAATTATTGTAAAATAATTATGGGTAGTTTGGTAAAAAAATTATTTCAGGAGATAATTTGAAAATAGTTCTAAAAAAAACAAATTACACGTAGAAAAAGAAGTAATAATAGATAATAGATTTTAAATTGAATTTTAATATTTTTATAAAATTATTAATAATTAAAAAAATATTATATCACAATATAAATTATTTGTTATAACTATAAAATATAATTTATATGTTAAAATATTTATTTATTATAAAATATAATTATAATATAATTTATATATTTAAATATTTATTTGCTATAAATTAGTAAATTTTAATATTAAAAAACGTGTGATTTTACTCTTTGTTGAGAGCTAAAAGTCTAGAAAATATATTTAAGCTAAATATATATATAAGATTATAAGTTTTTCAATAAGTTAAAAAAATTTAAAAACAAATTTAACTAACATTTTTTTCTCATCTTTAATAAAGTTTTTAAAACAAAATTATCAAATAGTTTTTTCTTTTAAATTTCTTCATGGAAACTTTTTTTAGTTGTTTTACAAAACAGATTTTAAAATAATAAAAAAAATATGTTGCACAATATTATTTCCTGTGTTGATTGTATCATGAGTTATATTACACTTTTTTTTTCTTTTTTTTTACAAATGGACTTAGAAATAATTTTTTAAATAAAAAGTGAGAAGAGAAAGTATCCCTCCTGCTATTTAAACGGTCGCCGTTCTGGCGTCATTTTTAGGTTTGGGGCTACTGACTGTAATGGCGACCCCGCTTGAATTGCACCGCAACTTCCAAAAACCAAAACGAAATTGCAGCACAAAATGGAATCACCAGCGACGAACTAAACGAAGAGTTAGACGAAGCTTACGTCCCCGCTGTGCCATCTCCTATGTTTCCGCGCGACGCTCCTCGTAGTCTTTCATATAACGAAGTAATCGTGATCCCCGACGAATCGCAGAATTACGTAGTGGAAGACAGTGTGTGGAACCGCACCGACGTGGACGGTCTCGTTTGCTCTATTTGCATGGACGTTTGGACCAATAACGGCGAACATCACATCTGGTGCAATCTCAAACCCTTACCCTAAATTACATCTTCTGTGTGCGCGTGCGATTGTTTTTTAACTGGATATGTTATGTTTACAATGTATATTGATTTATTCGAATTTTGTTCAGTTGTCTTCCTTGTGGACACATATATGGCATGTCTTGCATCAAAAGGTGGCTTCAACGTGGGGAATATTCGGGGAAGGTGAGTGTATAATGTGGTTAATTGGTTGAGACTTGAGAGGTCCTTTCTGAAATATATGTATGGCACTGACGTTTATCTTTTGTGTGTTCTTTCGTCCTAGTGTCCTCAATGCAATACGAGATGTTCGATGAATGATGTGAGGAAGCTCTATGCTTCTCGAGTCATTGCCGTCTGACGAAGAATCTCACATGGTCAGAGAATTCGGTCACTCGAGGCCAAATGTGCTGCCCTTGAAAGGAAGGTAGGATGTATGCCATTGAGGCCAACTCTTGTCATGCATGTATATATATTGCTAGTTATTATATATTCTTGGTTAAAACATTATAACAAACATGTTGTTAGGACAATGCTTAACACGAGAAAGAAGCCTGGTGGAAGAAGAAAGAAGCCTGGTGGAAGAATTTGCAACTTCAAGTTCAAAAGCTTACGGAGGTATATATCTATCTCTTATGCATTATTATAGATGATAGAAACCATTTGTTAGTAGATCTGTCCGCTGAGCTTGAAATCTGGCTGCAGGGTGTTGGTGGCGGCACGAGTGAAGGAGAGGCTGATGGCATTGCAGAATTATTGGGGAGAGTCCGTGACCACTTGTCGTAGCTCGATCTCCTTCGTGGAGTAGTGGCATAATTGAGGAAAGGATGGCTAGAATGGAGGAGAGGGTCAGTACAATTAACCAGATTGCTCCAGATGTGATCGCTAAGCAGAAGACAACGGTGATTGCTGAGCTCAGGATTGCTACCTTGGAGCAACAAATGTTGGTCGTGATGCTATGATTGTAGCTTTGCAGCAAAGGTTAGGCTCTAGTAGGAGTAGAGCGTGCCTGCATATTTTCCCTATCAGAGTGGTATGGAGTATTAGTTTTTGGATAATGACTGATTAGAGATACTTCTGTTCTCATTAACAAAAAAAAAAAAAAAAAAAAAAAAAAATGATTCTCCTCTATTTTTTTTATATATATATATATATATATATATATATATATATATTTATTTATTTATTTATGTTATTACTTTTTTGCTCAACTTATTTTTATTATTATATTTCTCTTTTCAATATTTTATCTTGTTGGGTATGACAATGTTACATTGCATGTTTTGAGATTATTTTTGTCTTTATTTATAACCTTGTCTATACAGAATTGGTCCTGACATTTTAGGGATACAGTGTGAAATAATAAATAAGAGTTTCTTGTATATAATTATTTTGAAAAGTATATATAAAAAATAGGGTAAACATCTTCTTATTATTTTCTATTTATATTTTCTGTTTAAATTTTATAAACAAAAAGAAATAAAGTAAAAAAATAAAAAATAAAAAGTAAATTGACATATGTGGAGTAATCATTCTCAACTATATTTTTCCATCTACAAACTCAAGACTTCATTTAAAAAATCAAACTAACACCACTTTAATTAAGGTAATGTTGATATTTTTCTTATAATATATAATCATTTTGAATAGTTAAAGCTTACATTGTCCTCTTCTAATCCTATATTTAATTTTATATTCCTTAAATTCATCGATCTAAACAAAAAGTGTAATTTAATAACTCTAATTAACATAAAAACTTCGTCAACTAATTATCATTTCAAAGAGTTTTATTTTAATATGATATAAATATTCGTACACCATCAATTATTAATTATTTTAATATTTTAAAATAATTATTATAAAAATTAATAATTTTATTATATACAAAATTTATGATTAAACAAATATAAAAAGATTTTACAGTACTTTTAATTAAATTTCATTTTAAAATATGTGAACTGAATTGTCATTGTATTTTATAAATAAGATATATTATTCCGACTTTAAATCTGTCATAAAATTCAATAGTTCATAATGTAACCAAAAAAGAGAGAATAAAAATTTAAATTGGATTTTTAAACATTCTTTTATTTTTATATAGAAGTTGTATAAAATTTTCACATCTTATGAGCATGGATGTGAAATTATTATAGTTATGAGCATATATATATATATATAATAGTTATTTTGAATGAAAATATTTTTAACAATCAAAGTGTTTTTGGTAATTTTTTTAATTATTTATATTTTTAAGTTATTTTTTATTTTTATTTCTAAATTAAAATAAATTATAATTTAAAATAATTTATATCATAATATAAAATATTCATAATAAATTTAAAGTATAATTTTAATTTATCTTTAAAGAGATTTTTGTTTCTCATTTTAAATTGTTGGAAATTCTAATAATAAAGCCAACATCGTTTGCGCGCCTTGTTTTTTTTTTTTTTTTTCCCTCTTGACATTTAAACGGTGGCCCTTATCGCGTCGTTTTTTGGTTAGGGGCACTTACTGACCTCACTTTGGCTCTCCTCTTTCGAAATGGCCACTCCGTTTGAATTACACGACAACCAAATTGCAGCGCCACAGCTTATTGAAGGCGCAGCAGAATATGGGATCAGCGACGACGAAGAGGACGAAGAGGAAGAGGAAGAGGAAGAGGACGATGAGAATGAGGACGACGAAGAGTACGTCCCCGTTGTGGAGTCTCCCAGGGCTTCGCATGACGCTTCTCGTATCCCTTCATCTAATAACGTAATCATTATCTCCGACGAATCGCAGAATTGCGTGGAGGACGAGGGAAACAAACGCCGCAGAACCGAAGGAGGCGAGGCTTCTTGTTCCTTCGCGATTGGGAGCGCCGACGGTAGCCAAGGGAACGAGTGGAACCGCACTGACGTTGACGGTCTCTTTTGCCCTATTTGCATGGACGTTTGGACCAATAACGGCGAACATCACATCTGGTGCAACCGCAAATCCCTTACCCTAAATTACATTGCGTGTCATTGTTTTTTAATTTGATATGTTATGTTTTTTGTGACATTGTTGAGTGTATGTGAATAATGTGGTTATTTATTTCAATTTTGGGGTGAATGAGTTCAGTTGTCTTCCTTGTGGACACATATATGGCATGTCTTGCATCAAAAGATGGCTTCAACAGCGGAAAAATTCGGGGAAGGTAAGTGTATACTGTGGTTGGTTTAGAAATGCGGAATTTATGTACCCAAAATATGGGCCTGAGTTGTCTGTTTTGTGTTCTTCGGTTCTAGTGTCCTCAATGTAATAGGAAATGTTCGATGAAGGATGTGAGGAAACTGTATGCTTCTCGAGTTGTTGCCGTTGATGAAGAATCTCAGAAGGTTGGATCAGTTTTATATATCAAAAGAAACTTTTAAGAGAATGGTTGCCTGATTACTCCTTTTTTGTTGGCAGAGAATTCGGTCACTTGAGGCCAAATGTGCTGCCCTTGAAAGTAAGGTAGGATGCTATTGAGGATTTTTTTTTTTTTGATTGCTATGTGCATTTATTTTTGGAATAAAAAAAAAAGTTGTCCCAGTTGTGCCACCCCGCCCTGTCATAGATACATGGTATATTTTTTCCTGGCTTTTTGTGGGCTATGATTATACTGGAATATGTGGCTATATTGCTATTATTCTTGGTTAAGAACATTATATTGATTATGTTCTTAGGGCAGTAATTGGCACAAGAAAGAAGCTGGGTGGCAGAAGAGAGAAGCTGCATTGCATCTTCAAGTGCAGAAGCTTACAGAGGTATCCCTTATGCATTACTATAGATGATACAAACCATTTAACAGTTAATCTGTGGTTTTCCAAAATTAGAACCCTTTTCCTGTTAGAGCCACTTTTTTGTACCTGATAATGTTTTATTTTATAGGAAATAGATGACAGATTTGTGTCATGTTTGCCAACATTGTTGCATCCTTTTCCTTTCCCTATCTTTGTTAGATCATTTAGAATAGCACTCTTTCCACTGTTGTGTTCCTATTTACCTCCTTTAGAACCAGTAATTTAACATCAACTTTTTTGTTACTCTAAAACCAACTGTTTTCTTAGTTTCTATTTTCTAACAATTGGATGTTAAAATTTGAGGTTTTTGCTTGAGGGGTATAGGGGACAGAAAACTAAGCTGTGTAAATATGAAAAACGATCTGGGGTCCGTTTGGAAAAACTTATTTATAGCTTATTCGGGAGAGTAAAAATAATTTATGATATGTTCACAAGTTGTTTTTAGCTTATTTCAATAAGTTCTCTGGGATAGCTGATGAAAACAGCTTACAGATTATATGAAAACAGTTTAACCCAATTTTGATTCTACTCGATTTTTGTATGTATGATTTTAAATAATTAGTTTGTATGTTTGGTCTTCTTTTAGAGAAACACTTATTTGGAGCAGGTGCTACTAGATATGCAGAGCAGGCAAACTTCATTGGTAATTGCCAATGGAAACTCTCAATTGAGATGTGAATCTGGTAATCATTCTTTCAGCATTCAGATGAGATGACAAATCTTTTCCTCCCCCAGCACTCACTCCCACTTCCTTTCCAAAACAACAAACTCTTCTGGATCTTTTTTCCCCTATTAATTTGTGGCTTTGAGCACATTGACTTTAACTGAATGTAACTTGTAGAGAACAACTTTGGCCCAAAGTACCATGGAAAGGGATCCATTTGCAATTTTGAATTGCAGGTATGCCATTCTCCCTCTCTCTCCCCTCCTTCTCCTACTTAACAGCACCACATATTGCATCTGCAGGACACTTTATTTTTGTTGAGTTTCACCCTTTCTCAATTTACCTCCTAAACTTTTCTTTTGGTATCATTAACCCCATAGTTCGTGTTAAAGTGAAAAATACTATAACCATGGTTAAACTTGTGGCTATTAAACTTATAACCATAGTTAAATTAAGCAAAGTTAGTGGAATTTATTAATTTAACAGTGCACTTTAAACCAAACTTCAAGGAGGTTTAGTGATTTAAAAAAAAAGAAGTTTAGGAAGGTAAGTTGGGAGTATGAGGAACTATAAGGAGGTAAAGTGTAATATACTCTAGTATGTTTTTAATCACATGTCCTCTCTTATAATAAGCTTATTTTGTTAAATATTTTTATATGGTGTTGTCTATTTATGTTGATAACTTGAATTTTATTTAATTAGTTTTTTACCTGTTTTAGAAAGCGTTTCATTTGGATGGTGCACGTGTTTTTGATATGGACATTTCTAACGAAGTTGTATTAATTGCACAAAAGCCAAAGGCAGTAGGTGGAGTACACTTGCTAACTAAAGTAAGATTCTTCAATTTGAAGTATTTATGTGTATATGGAGGTGTCTTTAGTATCTCTTATACAAAGAAGGATTTCAATTTAACCTTTATGGATACTTTGCTTTCTAGATGAGCTTGATATCTCCATTTGAGATGCAAAATATCATACTGCCTTCCGCCACAAATGGTGTTAAAGACCTACATATTTCTCCTTCTAATAGTAGCCTGTCCCTCTTAGCTTCATTAGGGAAGAAATTATCAGTGCTCAGGTATAGTTGCATTAAGTGCTAATTCATTTTGTCTGACATAATAAAATTTGGCCATTGATATATTTCCTTTTGTTACAGCTTGGACAGTGGCAACCTTGTTATCAATTATGATCTACAGGTAGAAGTTTGATTCATTATTTTGATTTGGTAAATTAGTAGTAATAAAGCTGTTGGCAGTCACTTATAATTGCTATGCTTTGTGGCTTTTTAGATTGGTATTGCTTGTATATTTAACTTGTTATCCTCCTCGAATTAAATAATAGGAAACCATAAGGAGCAGCCAAAAAGGCTGCAAGCCATCTAAGTTAAGGTTTCCAATCTCTTCGCATGCTTTTCAAAGATGCTCTCTTAAAGTAACCATTGACTGAACACCATAAGGAAGATAAGAAAACCAGTGAATCCCATAAAGGATGCAGTGTTTTAAGTAGCTATCCTGGAAAGTCTAGCTTTTTTCACCAACCTTAGGCACCAAATAACAGCAAATAGCACACGGAAGGAAGGCAAGGCCCTCTCTAGTTCCCCTGATTCCAAAACCTCAGAAATGACGTAAGAGAAAATGCTCCAAAGTCAAACTACTTATAGAAGTAGATTTTTAAAATTGTTTTTTCCATGCCCCTTTTCCCCTATTGTACTAATTTTATTGCTTAAATATTGCAATCTGTCACAAGTCAGAATTAACTAGTCTCTCTTTGGGGTTTTTCACCTTTACTAGAATTGTATTCCAGGATCCTGCTTGGTCTTGTTCATGGGATCTCAACAATTCGCATTACATATATGCTGGACTACAGGTCAGCACCTTGGTTTTGTATTTATTGGATTTGGATGTGAGAACTTCAAATGCTAATCTTCATATAACTTTCCTGCAGAATGGTTCTGTCCTGGTGTTTGATATGCGCCAAACTGCAGGACCTGTGAAATCTTTAGTTGGGTTGACTAGTAACCCTGTGCATACTGTACATTCTCTTGCACAAACTTCAAGTCTTTCTTCTGGTGTTAAAACTATCCTATCTGCATCTGCCATTGGCGTTTGTCAGTGGAACATTGATTCTGAAGAACGGTGTGCTGTTTACAGTTTATGGACATTTGCTTTGTATATATTTATTATCATTGCTTTAAAAATATTATACTACACTTATACTGGCTGAACACTATCCTGTTAAAATTCTAATCATTAAATTACGATGGACAATTGTATTTTTTCCCCTCAATTTTCTTCTGGATTTGTGTAGGGCTACCCGTGGGTATAATTAGAATTGTTTTCCAAAGTATGCTGACATTAGGAATAATTGTACATTTCCTACGTTTGGTCATGTTTTTACCTTCCCTCTCTTCACTCCTTTTGTTCCAGTTATTTTTCAGTTTGTATGATAGTCTAATATGTATACGATGTTTGTAACTTATATGTTTTTAGATTGTTTCTTGTGTTAGTGTCACTTCTTTTGTATTTTTGAAATTCACACTATTTTTATAAATTGAATTATATTAGTTCTTAACTTCGGACGAACTTGGAAATATTTCACTGCATTTATAAGATAGTATATGATGGGTCATTCCTATTTTCCTCTGCATAATTTCAACTTGGTTCCATAAGGCCAGTGGTGATTTTGCAAGCAATCATGTAGAAATGTTGTCATGCTCTATTTTTTATTGCTGGAATTAGCTCTCCTAATGCTTCATTTTTTTAATATGAAGGCCGCTTGTGGTTCCTGAAACTGATAATCAAGGAGTTTGCATATCCCTTGCCTATTGCCCTAACAGTGATGACATCATTGCTTCTTACCGACCGAAATTTGACATGTCCACGGATGTGCTTCTATCTCAACCATCGCCCACTCCTCTTACTAGTGGACACGGAGTACAGGGCACTCATGTCTTGTTCAATAGAATGGGCAGTCATCATTTCCAAAAGGTGGGTTCCTCGTATGCCAATGTAAGTAAAATTCGACTACCAAAATGTGTTATTGTGGAGACACAGAATCGAAGCAGATTGTTTGCATCTTGGGATGAAGTTACATGTGATTTGGTCTTGCATGAGTTGCCATCCTTTAGAGTTCTTCAGCAATTCAAAATGCCAGCTCAGGCCCGTGATCTTAGGCACTCACCTAGCCATGGAATACTTGGTTGTTTAAGTGAGAACACATTGCAGCTTTTCTATTCCAAACACTTGTGAGGAAGATAATTCTTTATTTCGCAATTGCTGTATCGCTGCAATTCTTCTTTCAAGAAAAAAAGGGGGACCATTGGCGCTGATTTTTTTGTTCTAAATTATTTTATCTTAGAATTTTAGCTGTAATGTAGTTGAGATATTTATTTCTGTCCCGAGCCTAGGAATACTTTGTTAATTTTTTCTATTTTTCAGGTTTTTTTTTCTTTTGTAATATTTTCTATGTTAGAGCAGTAATGTTGATATTGATATTATGACAATAATACGATTTGCATTGTCATCAAGAACACACAATGTTTTACATGAAAGTTACACTTCGTTGCAATAAAAAAAGTATTCAATAAAAGTAGAAAATATTAAATAAAAAGAAACTATTTAGTATATTGGAAATAAAAAATTTGTTTAAAACTTTTTTTTTCCAAAGCGCTTAATAGTTTATTCAATGTTTTTAAGGATATCAACTGTTGTAGTAAAAGTATAAAGTTTTGATTAAAAGAGAGTTTATTATATTTAATTTAAAATATAAGTAATCTAATACACGATTAAATGTATTTAGTAATTTTTAGCCCAATGCTTTTAGAAAATGATTAGCATAATCCTAAATTTAAAGGTAACTTCCATGATGTTACTTCATGCATTCAAATCTTTTAATACTTTTTTATTAAAATTATTTGTTAATTTATTAAATGTTTTTAAGGATATTAAGGAGATAAAAAATATTTTTTATTAATAAAGTGGTTTGAATACATCTAAAATTTAGAATATAAGTCATTTAATACTTACTTTTATGTAAGTATTCTATTTAATGATGTATTTAATATTTTTTATCCAATATTTTCAGAGAATTGGTTAGCAAAATTCACAAAGTTGTTTTGTCGGGTCATTATCTAATTATAGGTCCCTACTTAACCATTGGTTTGCATGGGAAAGGATTACGAAAATTGTTGTAGCCAAGGGCATTATGAATTTATGATATTATTATACGTTGAAGTTGCGGAACTTTTTATATTAAAGTTAAGTAAATTGGGTGTTAGTAGAGTTAATTTTGAATTATTAAATGTAATTGAAATGTGTGTTTAAATTAATTTTAATTATAAATTTTATATTAAAATATGTGTTAGAATGATAAAAATTAATTTTAACTACTTGCCAAATAGGCGCGCATGCGTTGGGGCCAATATCAACTTGGTAATTATTGAAATAAAGCATATCACATCAAATAACTAATCCTTAAAAAATGCCAAATGCAGAGAAAGCGAGTGCAGTGATTAGATCTGTGGAAGAGATTTATCATTGAGCAATGCTGAACCATGTCTCGTTTGGAAAACATTCAATCATTGTCACTTTATTAATGGTTTAAAAGCTATCCACCAACGACCTCAATTGTTTGATCTTGGCATTATGACCATCTGCTTTTTCTGCATTATTATCGTCTTCAAGCATCTTCCACAAGCAATCATACTTGATTATTTGGTTGGACGATGAGTGATATTTTTATTTCATAATTTTTAGAATGCCACTTGATTACCATTTCATGTTTGCTTTTGCTTCATTCTCGATGCCTTCGTTTATGGCCCGAATTGCTTTGACACACAATCACACAAATATTATAGGAATAATGTTGGTACACTGTTTATTTATAATAAAAAAAAACATATTTATTCTATAAATTAATTTTAAATGTATCTTGCATAAATTGCTTCAATTTAATGAAGTAGTGACTCAAGTTACTACTACATTAATTAGTCTTTGAAATAATGGATTTAGGAAAATCCGTGATAAACCAAAAGAATACATTAATTTAAAGTGGGAAAATAAAAAATATATACATTAATAAAATATTCTGTTACTACTAGTCTTTTTATATATTTATGAATTTTATTTTCTTGGAAATTTTCGTTAAAATATTTAAGATTATAATTTTATCTATACAAATAAGACCGGCAAGTCTCTAAATTTTTATAAATATATAAGATAACACAGTAAATGGAGGTTTTGCTCAATAAATGATGTTTTTGTAGAAAAAATTATCAAAGTATCTTAGAGAATTATTTTATATATATATATATATATATATATATATATATATATTTATTTTTTTAAATAATGTAACAATTATAAATCTTTTTCATGTTTAAAACAATTTTCACTATCCATATTAAAATAAATATAATGACTTTTTCATTTAAATTATGTATATAAAGTTAAATTCTAAATATCGTTACCATAAATAAAATAAAATCAAGTCACGTAATTGTTATATTTTAAATGAGTCTCTGATTTCCATTAAAATATGTTCCGTTCAATATATTTATATATATTTTTTTTCAAAATTTAAGTTAGATGAAAAAGAAGTGGGTGTTAAAAAAAAAATTTAGTGATCACGCGTATCCTTTGCACTAGACAGTTATGTTTCCTTTGCACTAGACACTTTTGTTTGAGAAAGATAAAATTATAATGACAATAAATTTTTTTAAATATTTAAATATCTACATAATAAAAGTAATTTAACAAAAAAAAATTTGTGGGATAATACGAATCAAAATCACAATTAAATGAGTAATTACCTAAAGAATATAATTTTTACATTATTCCATTGAAAAGTTAATAAACATATGAAATATTAAAAGTGTCAATTGTTAAAAAGTACTGCAGCAGAAATAAATTTTTATTTTAGCCTAAATTCAAATTTAAAGGCAAAATTATGGCGAGAATATTGAGCGTAAAATTTGACATGCTGTATCAAAGGTCCGTATACGCCGGCTGTTGTTGAATCTCCACAAACTTGGAATCCTACCAAATGTGTTTTAGGCACGCGTCATAGGCTGATAGGCCCTAAATTTAACATATGACAGGCTTAAAATCATATTTTAGATAGAATTTAATTTTTATAGATAGTAAAGATTTTTATATGGTTAATTAATTAAAAATTATTTTAGGTATGAATTTTAAAATAAATATTATAAAAAATAACCATTTAAACATATATAAAAATTTATAATTAAATGATAATTTTTTTTTTTACAAATGTTATTAATTTAAATTCCCTTAAAATCCAAGTTTAATATTTTATTGTGTAAGTATGTGTTGAGTATGTAGTAATTTAAAATAAATTGGATAAAAATACATATTTTTATTTTAGATATATAAAAGTGACCTAAACTCAATGAAAATTTGATGTATATAAACTTTTGTGAGTTAAACATAATCCAAATCATGATGATTGGATTGAATTAAAATAATTTAAATTTAATTTATATTCAAAATTTAAAATTCAAAACTTACATTCTATCGAATGAGTTTGGGTCAATAGACTTAATTCATTTTGCTATTTGTAAGAAAGACTAAATAAGAATAAAAAAAAATTATGCAAAGAAAATATTAAAAAGATCATGTAACTTCTAAAAATTTAAAAGCAAGAATTAGAAAAGTTTTTTTTTCTAAAAATGAGTTTAAATAATTTTAAAATTTATTTAAAAATAATTTCAACTCCTTTTTAATCAATATATTCTTATTTAAATTTAAATTTGAAAACAAAAAATTAAAAATTTACAACCGCTCCAAACATGACCTAAGTTATTAAATTACTTTTTTTCTTAAAAATAAATTAGTACATGTCAGTAATTTTTTAATACAAATATATTTTTAACACGATTTTTATAATCTTACACGTATTATTATATATTAAATAAAAATATGTATAAATAGTACTTATTCAAGAAATATAAAAAACTGATTACAAATTCCTAACACGTACACTTTGGATTATATATAAACAGTTACATCGACAAAAGTAGTGTTATTATTTATCCATAAAAAAAGTTTTTAACATGATTTACATGATTATTTTCATTTCTTTTGCGGTTGCTTTCCAATCAAACCAACGGTCCACAATCTCTTACATAATGATGCGATCTTTCTGCATGCAACAAACTTTTCCACGGTGGTAATAAACAAGTTTCACATGACACATGTCTCGGAACAAGACACATCTACCCTCCTCCCCATAACACAGAGAGAGGTTCTCGTTTTCATCATTAAAATGGCAATAACATTATTAAATGAAGAGTGTGCTTTTAGTATTCGCACTCAATGGTGCCACATTCACCGACCCATACACATTGGTCACTTTGCTTTTCATTGGACATTGATATTATTCCTTTCCCTCACTCTTACCTTGTTTTCTTTTTTCTTTTTTTTCTCTATGTCTAAAAGAAAAAACACACACACACACAATCTTCCAAATATTCTTGTGTCTTGAGAGTCTTGGACTCACAACCCCGTACACTTGCATAATGTAGCTGCCAAGCTGAGGGCCCCATCTCAAGTGACCCCCATAAAGAAAAAGAAACTTTCTGAAAGAAGAAAACAAAACAAATCACAAGAGAACAGTATTTTTTGGGGACGAAAAATCATCATCCCCAATTGCCATTTGGCTAATAGTTTGTTTTTAAATAAAATATTACGTTTAAAACGTAAAAATTATAAGTATAAATTTCTTAAAATCACATCTGAAACGTAAAAGCAGTGTTTAACTCCAACATTCAGGTGTGAGTCTGTGATCTCTCTTGGAATCTTGACAATAGTTATAAACCATGTGATATCTTTGGACCCATCTCATGGCCCTATATTGTTGTCTAGTCAATCCACCAGACCTATATGGTGAGGCT
The DNA here is from genome assembly GCA_025330945.1 of Mucuna pruriens. Lineage (NCBI taxonomy): Eukaryota > Viridiplantae > Streptophyta > Magnoliopsida > Fabales > Fabaceae > Mucuna > Mucuna pruriens. The sequence goes on from JAENHJ010000528.1 coordinate 7,191,854, forward strand.
GAAACTGGATGGCACCAACGAGGAGCATAGGCTGAGCAACCACTAGCTTTGAAGTTGCTATACTTTGCCACAAAAGGTTGGTATCTGTAATCAGCTTTGTACTTTCCATCTTCAGTTGCCCACGATGAGGCATCCCATATTGAACCATATAACCACATTGGCCTCAGAGGAAATGTTGCACCACTCTTCCTCGGGTACCTCCTTATGGGCACATCATCCACAAGGAATCTGACACATCATTCATTGTCAGTAAAGGCAACTATATATAATTAGCCAGGTAATCAATAACTATAAACCATTTTTGTTTTTAATGTTACTCTTCAACACTTGAACTCATTTTTATAATTTTAAGTGCCCATCAAAAGAACTAGTAGATCGATTAATTAAATGTTACTTTTAACTTTTCACTAGTTGGGTGTCATGAGATTTTGTTTACCCCACACTTCGATGCTATTTTTTTTTTCACCATTCATGTGACCTTGATTCTACATGATTTATTATTCCTGTCAAATCCCTACTTGCTTTCCTTAATTTCATAGAAAACATATTATTTTCTTTTCATCTTCCAAAACATCACTTATCTCGGTTTTTTTTCATTCCTTTCCTAATTAATGAAATATAGTTATAATAAAAACAGTTTTATAGAATTTGTCTAACCATCAGTCTTTTCTAAACTGTGACACTGTCACCAGATGATAAGAACCAATCAAAGCAATGCCACATACACCGAATCCAAGCCTACACAGTTCCTTTTATCTTCTTCCCTATCTATCTACTTCAGGAGAAAACAAGCGGTGCCTACCTTGTCTATCCTTCTCTTTTGGACTAAAACTGAAAACCTATGCATTCAATTTCACATAAAGCCAGACACGTACTTAGATTCAGAAATACAGGTACAATGCATAGTGACTTACATTATTTCCTTGGGACTCCACAGTATAGCATAGTGATGAAAATCTTTGGTAGGATCAAACCAGAGATGGAACTTCATCTCTCTGCCTATAATTTTCCCATCACCACTCCCTCTTATGTAAACATTGGTCTGCAAAGTGTAAGGCTTTCCAAATGTTGTCCCAAGAAACTCAATGTCCACTTCATCATGGAAACCAGGATGTGCTTCATTGTTCGAGAGCTGCCATTAGTCAAATCATTATTATAATCACTAATACTTAATAAGCTAAATAGAATGTGTAAGCTTTCAAGTTTCAACCAATCAACACTTATTAGTTATTATTATATCATGTTTTTGTGGCCATATCTTACATAGAAAGCTGTTATAACTCCTGCAGTATAGCCAGGTTGGACCTTAATGTTAGCACCAAAGTAACCTGATCGAAATGGCCTTACTGACTTGAAGCCACTTCCTGTTAACCAAAGCAATGGAAGTGGATTAAGATTAAGTTTCAATGATATGGAAAGAGAGAGAGAGCATTGAAAGTGATCAGATTCATACCTGTGGCTCTATCAAGCCAGATTGTTAATGCATTTTGGTCTAGACTTTGGTGCTGAGGGCCCCAGAGATTTCTAAACCCTTTGTAAAAACTCATAGACCTGAATTTGGAACTTGGCCAGTAGCCAGGTGAAGGTGGCCAATAGGCATTGCTTGAAGGGACCATCAAGATTAAAATAGCAAAGAGAAAGAGAGCCATGGAGAAAAGCAAGTTAAAGTGTTAGCAGAAAGGAGAATGATTCTGTTGTGTATGAATGAAGGGTGTGAGAGAGAAACTGAGGGAAACTACTCGAAGTAAGGTGCATATGGAAGAATATTATGGTACTCAGTTTGATATAAATAAGAAAATTAGTGGGACCCCATTTGAGAATTAATGATGGAATTATGGAGGGATTGGATGAATTAAACATACCAATAATTATTAATAGATCATCACAGGCAAATGATAACATTCAATAAATGATACCTTCCATTTGCATAGGCACTTAGGTTAGTGTAACTCTTTTTTTTTTTCCACACTAGTACTTTTTTCCCTTCCTATATTTATGACAGAAAATCTGTTAGCTTGGTTGGAAAGCTTAAAAAGGTAATAGGATGGGATGCAGAAGGGGTAGATGGATGAGCCTTAAATGTGCCTCTTTATTTTGGGTTGCATGGCTTTCTCATTCAAACTAGAACTAGAACCTAGGCTTGTGTTTGTAGGCTTTTCCCGTCTTCATTGAAGGCTACAGGTATTTTTGTCTGAGCAATGAAAGCAATAGCTGGATTCACCTGCAATGTTTGGTGCTTTTCACCACACAATTTCCCTTTTCGTTGTGTCACTTACCATTCAATCAAGTATAAAATGCCCATAAGGCCCAAAGTGAGCCTATGAAATAAATGATAAAACAGATACAAGTTAAAAGGAAAGGAAATGTGGGACAGATTCTAATATAGTCAATTCTCATTAATCAAAGTGAGTAACGGTGTGTAAGAGCCTGTGAACTTCATCAATAGAGTGGTGGGTCATAAGCTATCCATTGATGGACCCCAAAGCTTGATTTTGTTGAAATGGGTGCACATGCATGATTGATTGGCACGTAGAGTAATCCAATAGCTCATAATCTTAATACGTTGATCAATCAAGAAAATGATTAAACCACATAGATTGCAACCAATGAACATTTTTGGTACAAACAAACCTTCAGAATAAAACGTTTAATGTTCATGGTTTAAGGATGCTATATATGGAGATTAGTAGGGACAAATATAACTATAGTGGATTTAACTTTAATTGCTCTCAATGGTTTTTTTTTCTCTTTAATAAATAAAAACGCAGGTATATATACTCACTGTTTTGCTAATAACTTATAGAACTAATGGCATAACCCCAAATATGCAAATAACTAGATTAAGAGGAAGATTACGATTTACGTGTGAATTTGGAAAATCAAGATAAAATGACCACATTAAAGAACATTGTGCTCGGCCAATAATTTGAGCTTCAGTATATATTTTTGTCTGCTTATGGAAGCAGAAGGTTCGAACCTCTTTTGAAATTGATCTTGTGGATCGGTGCCCCATGAATCTAACAATACATAGAGTATTGAAGTATGAGGTGTCAAAGTACATGAACTTAAGGCATGGTTCCCCGGAAGCAAACCACAAAATCACAAGACATGGAGGCATTATTATTGAGCTCTAGATACATACACCGCTTGAGCAATTCGTAGAAATAATAATAACCCCACAAATAGATTTGCAAGTGACACACATATGTGAAGCCAATAATTAATGTGCTAAGAAAAATATGCTTAATGGGGACTTGTGCACCCTGAATTTTCATTTTTCAATTACAACTTGCTAAGAGCTTATTTCTTGATCTATATGTGTAGACAAATTTTACAAGATTGGGGTATACACTATTTTGTCGGTCACACACGGAGGAAGAGAGTTGGGAGCATGGTGGTAGGGCCACCTTGGCCGACAAGTAAAATAACTCACAAGAGGGTTCAATTCAATTGCTTGTTATATGCCTTTGTTTCCGTGAAGTTACATGTACATCATCTTGTATTCGACATATTAGGGGATACATCACTTGTGTTACAATTACAACCAATAATCACAAGGTTTTATTGTGGGATTTATTTGTGGGCTCAATGTGTTTGCTTTCGCTTTAATTACATTTTGCATACAAGACAAGCTATATCATAGGCTTTAAACACACTCTCACTGGCACACATATTACCCTAGGCCTTTTTAACTAAATAAATAAAGTAGCTTCAGTCCTTTGCTTTTTTTTGCCCTGAATTTGGCAACAGCTAAGCTTTTAATTGGTTACAAATAACGCGTGATAAATAGTATATATATATATATATATATATATATATATAATATTATTTATATATATATATATATATGCTTATAATTAAATATTTCACCTTGACCAAGACTAAAATATAACATATAAATGGAACAATTTTTATATCTTGAGTTAATTTTTTAAGGATTCAAATTATGATATGGTATTAAAGTTCAATTATTTTATATTTATTATTAGATTATTTATTATATTATTTATATAACAAATTCAATAATATTGAATATGAGAGGTGTATTGATTGTTGTTAAGTTTATTTTGTTATTCATTATCAACATGTTATTATATCACCGGTAAATGTTCAGTTCTATGATCTTAAAATTTGATAATTTTTATTCTCGATATGAGGGTGTTGAAAATTTTACATTAATTAATGATTTCACTAAAATAGAATATATAGATGTAAAAATAATCATAATTACTTGAACAAACTTTTAAGATTTTTTTAATATTTACATAATTAGTTGTGTTTTTGTAAGTATATATCATAAAAAAAAAATTATAACAATCCTTACATTACACTTAGTCTCCTTAGAGTTTTTGTTCAAATCAGTTTTATAATATATATATATATATATTTAATTCAACTAATCATCTTTAGAATTTTAGATCCTCAATAAAAAATAATATAAGCTTAAATAGTTTTGAAATTTTAAAAGATTAAATTATAAAGTATTTATATTTTCTACAGTTTCCTGCATGCATTACAATTTATGAATAATTTGTGCACATAACACAATTCTTATAGTAATTTAACTTTAAAATGGTAAATTCTAGTTGATGTAGGTGAAAATGATCGCTTACTACGGAATCTTCAAATTAAGATACGGTGCATGACTTTTTCAAATTTATTGGAGTAAATTATATGATTTAAAATTGTTTCACTAACTTACAGGTAACAACTACTAGGAAGCATCCAATTTTATTTTACAAGTGGCTATACAGACGATTGTAGATATATATTCACAATCATATATATATATATATATATATATATATATATATATATATATATATATATATATATATATATATATATATATATATATATATATATATATATATATATATATATATATATATATATATATATATATATATATATATATATATTCACAGTCCTTACAATTAAGTAAAATATAATTGAATTAAATGATAGCTCATCTTTGTACTGATTAAAAACAATATGAGAAAATTACATAAGATTCGCTTTTCTCGGGGTAAATCATATAAACTTCCCTTCTATTATGATTTTTTTTATAAAAATGTGATTTATTTTTATCTGCCAACTATTAGTCAAAAGACTAATTGTTTTGAGAGAAAGAAATTATTAACATGAGTTTTACATATAATTCGTGCACTCACTTGAATATTAATTTTGCCACTTTTTTAATTATTAAAGAATTTTTAAAATATCCAAATCATATATAAATACAAAATTAAAGCATGATGATCATTAACGTGAAACAGAAAAATGTATATCAAAATTCGTTCACATTTATAATGTTTCGACTGAGAGCCAAATTCTTTTAATGTTGAAAGCAAACTACCTTTCTAAATAATATTTTTTATATATTAAAATTGAGTAATGGGATTTCAGTTTTATAACTTTATAGAAGTTTGTAGGAATTTTCCAAAAGTTCTATATAATGAATGACCAAATTTATTACATAATGACTTTTAAAATAAAATCTGATACAATAAATAGTCATCCATAGACTAGTGTCATAATAATACTTGTTGACCATAAATATTATTATATTTTAAAATAAAGAATAATTTATAATAATTGATTAATACTAATCCATAAAATTAATTAATTAAATAATTAATCTAACATTTTTTTTATACTTTGATGAATTTTAGAAAGGTGTACCTTTAAGATATATGCTAAGAAATTAATATTTATTATCTTTAATTAGATTGTCTTAAAAAATAAAGTATTAAATATTTAAGATTCTTAAAATATTAATTTTTATTTAATAATATTAATTTTATTTTATTTTCCTGTTAATACTTTATTTTAATTCTTTTTAAACACTAATTAACTGTCATATTTTTTTTTATAATCGATAGATAAGCAAACTTCATTATGTGCTGGACTCAGACCGCGAAAGCTAACATATTGATTCGAACATTTGCTAAACTTGAATTTTGTATCATTCTATAATTAACACTTTCCACACATTAACAATAATAGATAGAAATAATGTGTATTGAGAAAATTTGGTTGAAAAAGAATAATTCAGGTATGAGTATATTAGTATAACAAACTTTTAAAAAGTTATTAAAAACTTGAACATGCGAAAGAGATAATTCTTTTCCTGGTGTGTAATTATGAAGACTCCTAACTGCATGGCCATATATGGCCGCAAGCTATGTCATCGATGTTGACCCAGTGGAGTTGGTTTAACTTTGGTGATTAGATATTGTTTATTTATTTTTTTATTTATCAAAATTCAGGTGAATTAAATCTTAAAAAAAATTAAATATCGTGTATGATAATGAATAATATACAATAAAACACAAAAAAAAAAAATTATACATTCACTATTCGTAAAAGTGCATGATTAGCTCTAAAATATAATATAATGTTGTGAAGGATAGCAGGCGGTGGAGCTATGTTGGGCTTGAGGGGCCATTCCCTCCCCCAAATTTTTAATTTTCTTTATTTTATATACATACAAAAAAATTGTATATAAGATAATAAATTTATCAAAATTTATTAAAAATAATGAAAGAGTTTAATAAAAAAAACTCACTTAATTTTACAATCTAATTTGATAAATCTCCCGCTATATTTAGGTTATGTCTTTTATAGACAAAAAATAACATTTTAATATATATAAAAAAAAAGTTATATATCCAAAAGAAAAATTTTAACTAGGTATTGCAATATATAACTTTGGACTTAATTTTATAGCTCAAATCTTAGCTTACGAGGTTGGAATTTTTTTACATATACATTGTAGTGTGACTTACAATATCAAATCGATCAAAATTATGTTTTCAAATTAAACAAACAACTGTGTCGGATAAATTTGCTATGATAATAATTATCCTAAAAATTATATTTAAATTAATTATTAATTGGTTGATAGTATAACTAATAATTATTGCTTAAGATATAAAAATTTTCATCAATAAAAAAATTAAAAAAAAAAAACATGTATGCTCTATCTAAAATAGTCTAGTTACGCTCCCAAGGATAGCATTAATAAAAGATAACCTACGGAATTGTGCTTAGTAAAATTTAACATTTTTAAAGGAGAAATCATATAATATAACAAAAGCTGTGACTATACTGTTATTTGAGGTAACTGGGAGTATCACAGTAAAATCTTATAAATTGAATTAGATTGTTTTAAATTATCAAATTCAAGAACTGAAAATCAATTAAATAAAAAACTAAAAAAAAACTGAAAATTAAAATTGCCGAACATTTTTATTGCATATTGGTTTGGTTTATTTATATATATATATATATATATATATATATATATATATATATATATATATATATATATATATATATATATATATATTATTTTAAATTACATTTAATTTTATTTTTCACATGAAATAATCTTACTTAAGCTTAATATGATTGTTATAAATGACAAAATTTCTTTCCAAATATTTAATACAATTACATGCTTAAAATTAAAATTCCAAATCATCAGTTAAAAAAGAATAATTTCACTTATATATTAGTTAGTTCTTATTCTTCAAACCGAAAATTAAAATTGCATCTTTAATATACTTGTATTGATCATAATATTATACGATAACATTTTTTATTTTTGACAAAATAGTATTTGATTTTATGTGTTACATTTTAGTTATGCTAAATTATAAATATATGATATTGATAATATATGATTAATTAATTGACTAAGAATAATTTGTAATATATTTCTTTTTTTACAAGAGATTTGTAATATAATTATTGTTATGATACCTTTTCTTTACATTTTCATATTTAAATTTAATTTACAAACTAACTCAAATTATTTATAACCGACACAATTTTATATTTAAAATAAGATATTGCGGTTTATGAGAGGTCTTGCGCCCTAAAAAACGAGTCAATAAGAGAATAGTTATTGTCACTATGCTGCATATATTGTCATTCTTATCTAATTAAATTTTATATGATTTTTAAAACTATTAATTTAATTGTTTTTTTAATGTGTGGCTATCTATGATAAAGAGTATTAAATACTTGGCTAGTTGCACGAGACAAGTTTTGATTTTACAGTTTTAATTATTTGATTTTGGTTAATATATTTAAAATATTGAGTAATTTTAATTTTTAAATTTAATTATTATATTTAAATATAGATAGTTTTAATTTACATATTAAATAATTTAATTTATAAAATTAAATAATCAATATTATATGAAATATTTATATATCATCAAAAAATAGTTAATTCTCTTTATCATATCATCATATTATTTAAAAATTAAATAATACATTAACGATAAAACAAATTATTGATTCAAACTTTTAAATACGTGAATCAATTCGAGTAATTAGTTAAAATTACACAGTTTTCAATACTAAAATTGAGATACTAAAATTATCTAAACATTAAAGAGGTTAAAAATACAAATAATTTATATGTTTTGATATAATAAAAACAATACTTTTATTCGTTAATACGTGCATGTAACCATAGACACATTAATAAATGATAGTATAATTAACAAAGAAGGATATGATAGGATATACAATGATTCTCGAAAAAATAAAATAAAATACACATTCCGAAGTAATTTCACCAAAGCAAATATTTTCTCCGTCCACCCACGGACTGTTCACAATGGAGAAATAAATAAACTAAAAATAGATTAATAATTTAGTGACTTCTAGAGTAAAAAAAAATCATGAAATTAAAAATAACTACTAGATATATTATTAAAATAAATAAACCACTATAGCATAAAAGAACTCAATCTCAATCATCCTTTTATTTTGATAATATATTTGACAGACTTTTAATTTTACATGAGTGAGATTTTTTTTTTAAGTTTCTCACCTTAGAATTCATGGAAAATTTTAGATAATATACTGCCAAAACAAAAATTTAGTCTTTCATTTAAAGTTTTTGTTTTGGATTAGTCTCTTAGAGTATATTTATTGAATTAAATTGGTCATTCTTTTTAGTTTTTCATACTAAGTGTGTTTATTTTAGATAACATAATACATTTTGTAATTTGTTACGTATCATTAAGTTATGATAAGTTGACGAAATAATCGATTTGATCTAACATAGACTCGATAAGAAACAAAAATAAAAAAATTAAACTTAAAAAATAAAACTAAAATAAAAAATGAAGGCAGGTGATTAAAATTATATTTAGCTATAAACTAATAAGAATGACAATATAACAAACCTCCACAGTCAAAATCATGAAAGTTTAAATATGTTATTTTAAAGTTTTTAATTATTTGAAAAGGGTATTTAAATATTTGTTTCTACAATCAATATTTTTAATAAAAATATACTTTGTTTGATCTATAATTAAATATTAAATCATTTACTATTTAATTTATAAGTTAATGTGACTTATTCGATAATCGTAATAATTGCAAGTTTGAATTTTTTTTTTTTTAAAAGTCTTATTATTTGTATTACATAGTCGGTGTTTGTACTTTTTAACTAAGATTTAAGATTTGATTTTGAGTTTCAGCATGAAATTGTAATTAAAGATATCATTATGTTTAAAGGGTTGATTTGGTGAAAAAATTAGTTTGGATATAACAAATAAGTTTTTGATATCTCTTAACTTTTAAAAAATTATTATTTGTCACTAAATAACGTGAGGTTAGGACAATTATGTCCCTAGTGCTCTGAATCATGTTATTGCATTATCGATAGGCTTTGCAGAGCAAAGCGACGGGATGACTTTACTCATTACTACAAAAAGAGAATAAGGACGAATTTATAAAAGTGGAGATGAAAAAAATAAAATTCAATCTTAATTCAATTTTAAGTATCTTAGTTGTATTAGATAAAAAAAATATTAAATATATTTTATTAAATAATTTTAATTACCTTAAAACGAGTATTAAATAATTTTTATTTTATATAATATATAAATTTTAAAAAATACTTTCAAGGATTCTGATTAACATTTATCATAATTTTTAATATGCTTTTCTTATTAAAGTTAAAACCTGTGCAATTAAGTCCAATTAAATTTTTTTATTTAAGAAATTTTATATAAATTTTACCTAATAATAAATAATATATTAAAAAATATAGTTAGGTTTCGTTTTTGATAAATCAAGAAATAGCCGGTACTTTCAGACCCAGTTAATCCTCTTCCAATGTAGTTTCGATATTTTTATTTACTGGAGTAATAATTTTCCATGATCATTGTGTCGTATACGTTTCTTTTTCTAACTAATAATTATACAACTTCTGTATTTTGATAATCATTTATTTTATTTTATTTTTCTTTGGTGAAGTACTTTATGGATATTATTACTTTAGATGATCCTTTCATGCGTAGGACCCAATCGTATTTTGATAAATTAATATCATTTAACAGTTATAAATTTAAATATACATTCATAATAAACTTTTAAATTAAAACAAGTTATTATTCTCACACACACACACACTATATATATATATATATATATATATATTCTTTTGAATATAAAATTAAATTCATTCAAATATATTTATAACCTTTTTAAATATAACATAAAGATACTTCAACAATTTTTAATTATACGACCCCTCATAATTAAAATAAACGACAATATAAATATTTCTAAGCTATTAGTTAGTGAATTATAATTAAAGTTTATACAACTTGCTGGATAAAGTTTATAAAATAAGTTCATATTGATGTTATTATTGTTATTTTTAAATTTAATCTTAATTAGATAATTAGGATTTCACAATATCGTATACTGTCATTAATTATTTCTATATACTTATTAATAAATGTTTCATTAATGGAACCTCCGTATATATAATTTTTGAAGAAAAACTTGTTTGTTATAAGCAGGGGTATGTGTATTGGTTTTAATGTATAGTTCAGTTTGGATTGTTTGATTAAAAAAAATCAATCTGATCTGATAAAATGTATTTGAATTTGGTTGTGTGATTCAGTTTTCTTCGTATATCTTTATTCATATTTAATTTATTATTATCAAAAGTCTTTAACTTAAATACTGAATATTATTTTTAAAATAAAAATTATCATTAAGTGTAAGTATATTAATAATTTATTTTAGAAAAAGCAGGTAATTTAATTGATTAATTATTTTATAATATATTTTTAAAAAAATAAGAATATATATTTAAAATAAAAACTAAAAAGAATAAAATATATATAATTTTACTATAATGATTATATATATAAAAAATAAAATAAAAATATTAATAAAAAGTAAAAATAAAAATAATATATAAAACACGTAATAATTTATATATATTAAAAAACATCACTTTAGTTTGAATTAGTTAAATTTTCACCACAAATAAAATATGCTTTAGCAAAATTTATATTAAAATTAGTTGATGTTGATAACGTTGAGACTTGTTTTTGTTTTGGCATCCGACATACCACCTAACTATTAACACCCACGTATGTTGATGGTGCTACTTTGTCATATATTAACCATAAAAGAGATATACCAAATCTTTTATCTTGCTAAACTGGGACTTGCGGAAAAGAATTGGTTAGTGTCAAAAAAGTATGCTTATACATTTGTGCCAATCTCATTAAAAAACAACTAAATTTTCTTATAAGACACAACGAGGGGCCATAAACTTTTAGTTTTATGCCACGCAAAAATATCATGTTCTGTCAAATGTATGTGTTTTTCTCATTTGTGGCGGATCTTAATGATGACTAAGGAGGGCCGTTGGGTCCCAAATTATATATATATATATTTAGTCGATACAAATATTTTTTTTATAATAATTTCAAATGTTTTTAAAAATGATTTATTTCCTAATTACTAATATTTTAAATCATTAAAAGAATATAATAATAATAATTATTATTATAGTAGACACTATTATGTTAATATTGACTTTTAAATTTTTATATTTAAAACATAAGCTCTTGTGGATAATTTAATAACAGTTTTCATACATAACGTATTTTATCAATTAATTGTCTTTTTATAATATAAAATCATTTCTTAAAACAAATAAATAAATTTTCTACAATTTTTATTATTTATGTGGATATTATATATTGTAAGGAAAAAGGTAAACGGAATCCAACATTGGTTGATTGCACTAGACATGATGCGGGTAATCGCAATCATGAGATGGGGACTGATTTCTACAAAACCTTTGGATGCTCATCACATCAAACACAGCATTTGAAAAAAAATAAAAAATAAAAATAAAAAATCTGAAAAGCTTTGCCAAAAGCCTTGCAGTCATGAAACAACCTCCTTCCCCATTCGGGACATTTTAAGAGGGTTGTCCCACCGACACTCGATTAGCTTTTGCATAATTTCATAACATAACTTTCTGCACATGTAAATATGTAATACGTAGTTTTTTTAAAGATTTTTTTTATACAGTATGTTAAAAATGGATATCACTACTATAAATGCTATATTTTTAAAAATATTTGACTTAATTATATATCATAAATTTAAATTTGATATTATTGATTAAATTAAAATAATTTTATAATAATTTATGTACACAATCGATTCACTTGTAATGCATAGCTGTACCTAGTGATTTAAGAGTGTGATATACGGATAAGAATAAGCTAGATTCAACTTTACGTAAATAGATTTTATTTGTTTTATAAATCTAAAGTTTATTTTTAGCTTATTATCTATTAAATATTATTTTGAAGTCTAGTATAATGTTTAAAGTTTGATCTATTTTATTATCTTATTTAAAAATTTATTTATATTAAAATTTTTAAATAAGTTAATAATTTTTTTAAATAAATCAACAAATTAAATAAATCAATAAATTTATTTTTAAATAAATCAATAAATTTATTTTTAAATAAATCAATAAATTTATTTTTAAATAAATCAATAAATTTATTTTTAAATAAATCAATAAATTTATTTTTAAATAGATTAACAATAATAATTTATTTTTAAGAATACAAATTTATTTTATTTAATATAAAAATACTAAAATATTAAATACATAATATAATATTATATTAAAATTTTAATTATATAGAGACAAATAGACTCACTTATTAAATTTAATGTATTTTTGACTTAAGTATATTTTTAGTCTTTATAAAATAAGCGAATTTTGATTTTAGTCATTGTGAAAATTTTTGATCGATTTGAAAATTTGTAATCACTAATTTTTGTCCTTATAAAATGAATAATTTTTAATTTTAATCTGTATAAAATATTTTTATTTGATTTTTATAGCTATAAAATTAAAAAAATTTATTTTTAGTCTATAATTTTTATTTTAAAATAAATAAATTACATTTATTTCAATGATCCATTTTTTTAATATGTTATATGCTAAAATGATACTACATACACTAATGTGTATAATCAATGATAATTACTTGACTTCCCTTTAAAGATACACATGACTAATAAACGTAACATAATAATAAAGAAAAATAAATAAATATTCAAATATTTGAGGAATGAAAAATTAATATTTTTTTTTATAAAAATCTAACTTAACATTTTTAATAAAAAAAGTTAGGATAGACCTAGTGTATGCCGTATTTTCTTATATATTATAATCCACGGCATCACGAATTCTGGTGATGTATATTCGAAGGTTTCAATATCATTTAATAGAGCGCGTTATCCATGTATCCATGTAAAGGCATTTTCAACGCGCCAAAAGAAGGAATATAAATCTCCATTACTTCATATATATAAAAACTAATCGGAGAGCAAAAACAATACCACCATTTGTTGTTATATTTCTATTAGGAGACGGTTGGTGAGCGAATTTTTTTTCATATTTAAGTTTAATATCTTAATATAATTAAAATATACTGACAATATACTTTTTTTTAAATGTCACCGACTGCATGTTATTATATATAATTAATTTGTTAATTTTTATAATAATTATTTTAAAAATTATATTTATGGTGATTTTTTTGGATCAATTATTTTAGATGATTCTAAGTCGCTGACAACATAAGAATCTTAGTACATGAAACGTAAACATTTTTTTTCTTATTACTTATTATCTAATCACATTGGATTAGAAATTGCGAAATAAAGTTGGCTTGTCCCTTGTTTTCTATTCTGAATAAATGTCACGTAATGGTTCGTACTCAAATGCATATCCCAAAGTTTATCACAAACTGTAAATTAGTTGCATTAAATTTAATTGACCCTACCAATATATAGTTTTTTTACTACATGAATTCATGTTTAACTAGTTAAAATAACTAAAACAATAAACAAGGAAAATAAATGTAGAAACATGCATTGTGAATTTGAATTTGACTTCTTCAAGTAAAGAAATGTATAAAAAGTTTTAATATGTTATTTTAAAATGGGTTAAATTTATGGACATTATAACTCAAGTTAATGATAAATATATCGTTATTGTTTAACTCTAAACATTTCTTCATTTTCAAAGAGTTACTTCCTTCAAATCTTCATTTGAATGGGCAGCGTGCGAAATATGCGGAATGTTCATTTTTGTTTTGTTCAAGAAGCTTGCGGGCATTAACATCTGATAGGAGAGAATAAAAACTATTACAATATAAAACAATATAGTTATCTAATTATAAATTATTATATATAATAAATTTGTTAAATTTTATAATAATTATTTTAAAATTTATATAAATAATAATATTTTATTTATTGTTTATACTGACCATTTATATTAATTAAACTCATTTAATTAATTCAAAAGGAACTTGAGATAAACATATAAAGGAAACATGTAAAAAAATTATCATAAATTTATGAAATAAAATTGATTAAATATCCATAATCTGAAATGGCAATAAGAAATACATTGTTTTATAGATGATTGAACATGACCTAAGGAAAAGGAATCAAACACAACTTATTACTTTAAAATCTAAATATAAGATAAAAAAAGAGAGTGAGTTGATCAGTGAGTATTATAAATATTCTAGCACACTATTTGATTTTTACAATAAAAAAGACAAAAGAAAAACGCACTACAATCCATGTAATGTTTGCTAAAAAAATAATGTGACAAAATAAGATAAAAATATCACATGAGAAAGTTATAAAATAAAATTAAAAATATTAAATTTTCAAGGACAAAAATGTCAACGATGTTCAAGAGTTTGTAGATAAAAAAAAAAAAAAAAAAGTAAGCAAAGGTCCAATGTACGGTAAGCATGCCCCAAAATTCAAAATTCATTATAAGCAATTCATATCTGAGTAGGCCTCTAGTCCGTATGATTTTTGGTATTTTGTCCAATGAACTATTGACCAAAAAGACCCAACAAGTAAGGGGCACCTCGTCAATCTGTACGACCAATCAAATTAATTGGTGGGCTTCGAGATGGTTTCTACCTTAAGACTTAAATTGAGAGTGGTTGCTTTGATAGCAAAATGTTTTTTTTTTTTTATTTATTATTTTTGTATTATTGAACGCATATTATTTTTTAATTCATGTTGAGTTATTGAGTTTATTACGAATTCGGTCTATACAGATCACACGAGGGATGGGGACCATTGATGTAATAATGTAAAAAAAAATGAATGAAATAAATTATGGTATATAAAAAATCCTGTATCTATAATTTATGTTAAAGTTATTATATATAAAACTTCTGTGCAACAGTCTTATAAATATATTCATGAATGAGCCATTCAGCGTCCGAATACGTTCAACAATCTTAAATGCAATTACTAATTGAGAAAATAGACATGCACTAGGAACATAAATTATAAAGTAAATATTCCATAAGATTTTGCTTGCATGTTTTTGTATCTATTTACATAACAAATAAAAATTGTCATTTAAGTTGTGTCATTTTCTTATAGTTGTATCTTAAAATTTGCTTAAATTATAATTTCGTTTATTTTTATCTATTTTTAATTTTACTTGTTCACATCTTTTTTAGCTTGTATATTTTCTTAATTTCTAATTCTTTTATCATTTTTATATATTTAAAATAAATAACAAAAAAGTGCATTAATTTTAGTAATAATGTAATTAAAATACTCTATTACGAAAAAATATTAACTAACCATTAAAAAAAAAAAAACAATTCCATTTATAAAGATAAAAAATCATAAATTAAGTAATAAAGAACATTTTTATTATTTATCAAGCATAAAAAATGTAAAAATATTACTTATATAAACAGTTGGCTAAAGAATATATATTGACGTAGTATAGGGTGATTGATTTTCTTCTGGCTTTAAATACTGTGATAGCGAAACATCAAAAGATCTTTCTTTCTTCGTAAGGTAAACACCAAACAAGACGCTGCTTTCGCTCCTCACTGCACTATTCTTATTCTAAATGTTTCTCTCCTTTCTCTGCATTTTCCCTTCCAATTTCTTTTTCTTTTTCTCTTTCAGTAAACAACACCATCATTTTTGTCTGCGCTGTATATTTTGAATTCCTTTGGTAACCATTTGCTTCCCTGATACAATTTTTGCAGATTAGTTTGATTGATAATTAATATTTAAGGTTTTATTTTTTACTTGATTATGATAAATATGTTTTGCTGTTACTGTTTTATTGGAGTGATAATTTATTGTGATCAAATCATTGTTGCTGTGTGTTGTTTGATTTTGATGGCATGGTTTTGTGGTAAGTTTGAGTTGGTGTCTTTGACTGTAATACCAAAGGCAAATGAAAACTGGAAAACATGAAGTAAAGAAGCAGAGGGAAAGGGTTTATTGCTTCATTTGTTCCTTTCTGTTTTAGTGTGTTTGATTTGAGGTGTTGTGTTATGCCTGTGAATTAGCGAAGTTGATACGTGGAAACTGAAAAGGAGCTTAAAACACAGTGCTTCATTAGCAATGTATAGTTGAGAAAATCATGTGTTCCATTTTGAGATTTGATTTGATTCATAGTTGTCATTTTGCCCTGAGAAGTGAGAGATGCTTTTTGTGAAATTATCATTTTGCCCTGAGAGGGAAGGGATGCTTTTCATGAAGCCTGAATAGTTGGTAAATTTACTGGAATTACCAAGTTGGTTGACTAATGCAATGTTCCTAATGTAACTGATGCTTCTCAATTGATGATATTTTTTAACGGAATTATTTATTCTTGAAAAGTTTGGTATAGAAAAGTAGACTTCAAATTTGAAAATTTATTATTTCATTTGGCCTCCAGTTTGTGCACATTTTAGTTCTTTTAGGCCTTAATCTGCATTTTGAATTGCTTAATTAGAAACTCTTGTGGATGGGTATCAAATCTCCTTTAAGCTCAAGCTATTAGGTGGTGGCTTAGGAATGGTTTTATATTCCTAATTTCCTTTCATTGGTGAAAGACTTTCCCTTTAATTGAGAGTCTTTTTGTTCATATACTTTCTATGCAGATTAATAGTTTAGAAGGCAGTGTTATACTGCTGCAAAGAAGATGGAACTAATTGGTAGTAGTTCAAATGCTGATCACCATCAGAATTGCTCTTCAGGGGGCTCACGCAATGCTGGCAACGAGAATTTGACTGATAAAGAAGTCTATGTAAACCATGGTATGTCCTTTTCTGATAGCTCTAGCTCAACTTAAGCAAAAAAAAAAAAAAAAAAAAAGCTCGCATTTGTAACAAACTCCTTCATGGTTCAAGTTTCTCAAGTATCATATAAGCACATGGAAATATGGGCGGGCTGAGTAGTACTCATATGTAGCATTCAGGTTTAACTTCAAATTAATAGGTTTGGCTCCGCAACAAGATGTATTTGTGTTTAAATTCACAAGTAGCTTTGTTTTCCTCTACATTGAAATGTTATAATTGATATGTTAGAATCCTTTATTTTTTGTTTCTTTGTTTTCTAGGTAAGTATTGAGACAACTTGCGGATAGTTCATACCCTGTGGTTTCCAAGTAGGAAAAGGTAGAAAATGTAAAAATTAATTGAGCTTCATAGTTTGGCATATGATTATTGATTGTTACACTTTTCAATATGATACACAAACACAATTCCAAACTTACAAATAAATGGATGTAAGGATCTATTAAATTAATTTAGCCAGATGTAAACAAAGATTTTATAGAAAATATCTGATGTTAATCTTGCTCAGTTCCCTCCATGAAGCCTCAGAGAATACAAAATATATTAATATATTTTTTCTCCTTTCATATTGACTGCTGTGAGACTCTTTTAGCTATCAATTTTCCAGTATCAAATGCAGTCCACTTATGTGCCCCCCTTTGGAATAATTTCACGTATATTAATTTTCTAATGCAGCTGAGTTAACCTGGTATCAAATGAGGACAGAATGGGTTGGTGATCAATCAAAAAATTTACAGAGGCCACCTAAACGCTCAACTATAAGGTATATACATAATACCGATTTTCACATATTCTCACAGTATGATTGAAAAAGTAATAGGGGGGCATGCTCAGTCAATGGTGTAATTATACTTCTCCCGTTTAGAAAAGAAAATTCCTCATAAGATTCAATCAGGTTACACTTCATATTTTCTAGTATTATATGTTGAATGAAAGAGAACAAGAGGGTAGATATTTTTCTCTATTTCACACTCACAACACAAGAAAGAAAGAGAGCTTTAGAATTGATTTCAATTCAATTGACACACACAGCAAAAGTAATATACAACCTCTGCTTTTTATAAGCAAAGTCTCCTAAATAGACTACTACATAATATAGGAAACCTATCAAAGTAAGTAAGCCTTGGGTAGGCACCGACTAGAAGGAGTGGAGTAGTGATGGGTCAAAAGTTGCAACTAAATTGCAGCTGTATAAAACAGCCTTGGCAGTGTTGCAGAACAACTTTTCTCTGCAACAATATGAGAGATAATTATTATTGCTTTTCTTAATATTATATAGCTACGTTATTATGAATGATTGAATCATGTAAGTTGTTTATGCAACTAATAGAAATATAGGCGCCGAATAAATAAAACCGCAATCAAGATTGCTGTGGACAAATTTATTGATCACTTCGTAAATTAATTCCACATTTTAGAAAATGAAAGGCTTGTCGTTTTACATTGTCTCCAACTAAGCATTATACATGTATATTAAGCTTTTAAATGACTCGCTTGCCAATGTAAGGGTGGAATTTTTTACTTCAATATGCCTATAAATGTATAAAGCTATAACTCATTGGTTTTGTGTGCCAGTGGCACCAACTCGTGCTTATTATAAAATGGGAGGTCCAAGATCACCTTTATTGTTTCTGCCTTGTAATCCATCCTCTAGGATTTTACCATTATCCATTTCATGTTGCCAAACATAACTAATACATCTCTTGCAGCCAGACAGCGACTTATGAGGATGTGCTTTTATCTAAAGAACCTTTTCAACAACCAATACCATTATCTGTAAGTTCTTTAAGATACACTCCTTTCTTTTCAGATTTGGGAATTCTTATGTAAAAAAATGATGGAATCCTGGGTTTTGCAGGAGATGGTAAGTTTTTTGGTTGAAATTTGGCACCAGGAAGATCTCTATGATTAGATGACAGGTAATTCTACTGTAAATTTAAGTGAGAATCTCGCAGAGTTTTATTTATACCCACATGCCGGGAAAGCACATTGCTTATACAAACCCTTTTACCATGAGATTGATTGAAATCACTGAATGATAGTATAATTGGTTCTCTTAGCTGCACAAGTAAGCTTCATAACAGTTTATGTATGCTACACCTCGGATTTTTGGTCATATTGTGGCTGCTGCAGCTAAACATTCATCCGTTCAGTTACGTTTTTTTAACTAGAATGCATTCTCCATAATGACAAGTGAGCAATCCCACTCAATGTTTTAATGAAATTTGACACGAAAGTTGCATTTGCCTTTACATTGTTCAGTAGCTTTGTAATGCAATTGTATTCGAATTTGACAAATTATTTCAATGACACTTAAAAATGACGGCCAAGGGCTTTAGGATAACTCTATTTGTGTAGTACACCCAATATAGCTCATGCTTCTTTCGTTAACCCATTTTTTTGACCATGTCGTGTTCTAGTTGAATTGGTATGTATGACCCTTGTGGGAAACGTTGTCAGCGACTAACAGAGGTTGCCGACGAGGTCTTAAGCCAAACTGCTTACAATTTCCGCGGTTTACGGCTCTTACTCCCAATCAATTGCTGGTTTGGGCTTTGGATCTACCAAATTTTGTCCAATCTAAACGATACTATTCTAAATTGGGCTAACTAATAGTGTGTTTAGAAAGGCGTTATTCAACGCCAATCCATCGTTTCTTTTACCTTCATGTTTGCATACATTGTAATGTAACGCATTATAGGCCTTTTTCTTTTATGTTATGCAATAAATATTAAGGTTATGTTTAGATTAAAAAATTGGACATATTTTTGGGAAATCCAATACACATTTTCAAATTTCAAGACGCAAAATGAAAAAGAAAAAATTAGTTGTTTTAGAAATGGAGAGTAAAAGTAATTTTGAGCTTTTTCAACTGAAACTAAATATGTACCAAGCTGTTGCCAACTGATTTTTTTTCCTCAACGAGTCAGGGCAGAAGTTACAAAAACAATACTTTTATTATTTTATATTTTTGTCCAGTAAATGCTAAATGCAGTTGTGCTCCAAGTTCTTTTTTATATATAGAAATGATGTGTATTTTTTTTATGAAAGATAATTTTGTTTAAGTCAAATAAGACCATTATAGAAAGTAGAATTTTCTCTTCAAATATTTAATTTAATTACATATTTAGAAGATGAATATGAGAACAAGTAGTGTCCAATAGCTATGAACATTGAATGTAGTCAATAGTCAGGGAAAATAGTCAAATTTTGTCCATTTTTGTGTTAGGTGAGCTAGAGGTTGTCTTTGGATTAATGAAAGTGGTGTAATAAAATGAAATGGAATGATATTAGGTTTTATTATTTGGATTGTTGAAAATAAATAAAAGAAAGAAACAAATGGAATATGTTTAATATCATTTCGTCCAATATTTTTCATTTTATCCCTCTTTATTCTAGGAGTATGAATTATTTTTCCTTATATTATAAAATATTAAACAATATTTTATTTCACTTATCACTAAATATTCATAAATATTCTAACTTGGACCTCGGAATAATCGTGTGAACTTTCGCATTTTAAAGTAGCAATGTAAATCGTCAAACCACCGTGTGAAATGTCTTGTTGTTTCCGTATAATGCACTTTTGCTTGTGCACCTTTTAGGAGTTAGGATAACGTTGAAATGCGATATTTCAATTTCTTATAATATTTTTTTCTCTTTACTAAGTTGAAATCTCGGGCTTGAGAAAAGATGCGTTTGTGGAATAAATAATGATAGATATATCCCTGTTTTTGGGTGTAGGAAATAGAAGGAAGAAAGACATAGAAAAGAAAGAAAAGAAAGAAAAGAAAGAAAAGAAAAAGAAAGTTTAAAATATGATAAAAGATGTGATATAATAAGTAAAGATAGATGAAAAAAAATAATGAGGTGAAGAAGAAGTGAAAGTATTGTATAAATATAAATATATAAATATTATTGTTGTTGACTTGTTGAATAAGAGAGTGGATTGGTCTAAAAGCATGGAGTATGTTGCACGCAGATCGTGGTCGTCTCCTAAACTTCTGGGAAGTTATGGTAAATTATTTACAATGATGATTATTGACTAGTCTAAACTCTCAACTTTGAAGTTCCCTCGTTGCAACCTGAATCCAATCCAGTAAAACCTAAACCGATGCTAATAATTGAGCTAAATTATTCAAGCTCATTTTATTAAATGCTTGATAAAAAAATCAAAATTATTTATTTTATTACATAAAAGCTTATATTTTATTTTGAATTTTATTATATAGATAAGTAAATCAATTAATGAATATGTATTGATTTTTATTTAAATCATAAGATAAATATTCGCAATACATAAATGAAAACTTCTTGTACAAGTGTATTGCCATCTATATAGCGAGAATAAAATTTATATGAAAACTTACTAATATTTAAAACAATTTATTCATAAATTAAAGTGATATTTTCTATATATTTTGAATAGAAAAAAAATAGTCATTACTTTTTATGTATTTAAATCATAAGCAATAAAACTACTGTGTCCCACGGATACTAATTTTAAATAAGCCAAAACAAAGTTTGAAATTTAGCTTAAATAAAGGAGTAAAGCTTGAGCATTATTTATTACTTTTTATAAGTTAAGTTTGAGTTTTTTTTTTTTTTTCATAATTTAACTTGACTCGTTTATATTCCTATTTGAGATATGAAAAAGGAAAATCGAATGTGAAATATGAGACTTTTTAAAAATAAGTTTGTTTCTAAATTAAATAAGTAAAAGTATATTTATTTCTAAATTTTAATAAGTTAAAATTACTATATACTTTAAATTAAATTAAAAATAAATATATTCTTATTTATTTACTTTAAATACAAACTCGCTCTAGAAAAAACACTTTTGAGGAAAACCGTGTACAATGGGATGATAAACTCTTGTGCGTGTCTTTTCTACATTAATTGTTTAGATTGAACAATTGACATATAATTGTTTTTACAAAAAATATTGCATATTTTGTGCCACGTTATTATTTTTCATCTAAAGTGCTGATATGTTGGTTGTTAATTGATTTCGTTAACACATTATATACAAGGTCTTTTGCATGAGAATAATGACAATAAAAAAAATCTATCCCTTTTGTATGTTACATTTTTATCCCAATAAGGATATGTTTTGCAGGAAAAAAAGGGTGAGAAATAGGATAAATAAAAATAGAGAAGAGAGAAATAGGTGAATAAAAATAGATGAGAATTAGAATAAATTTAGAGGTGTTTGGTTGAAGAGAAATAGAGAAAAATAAAGAAGAGTGAAATATAAAAAAAATTATATTTTAATTAATTAATAAAATAAAAATAAGGTGTTTGATAAGAAAATTAAAAATATAAAAAATATAATTTTTAATTGAAATTATTATTTTAAAATATATAAAATTTGAATTTTATATTAGATAATCGATTAAATCAGAAACTAACACTTTAAACCGCAACTAAATGTCTAAACTTGTAAAAAAAAAGTCACAAAATTAAAATTTACAAAAATGTTACATTATTTCCTTATATACTATTCATTTCCATGCAATTTTACATAAAAATAAAAAGGTGCGAGACTTACACATCTTTATTTCTCTTTCTTTGCCTAGCAAATCGTCTCCATTTTTTCTAAAACTGGATACAATATCGACCATTGATTAATTTTAATATATAATAAAAAAACATAAATAAACGGTAAAGATTCAAAACTGGATACTATTTTTTTTTTTTATTATTGGAGAGGATCTGTGTCCGCCAAATTACTACCCCTCCTTGTACTCACCATTTATTTGCTCCTCTTCCCTCCCCTCTTGTTTCTTACTACCAAATCAAACAAATGAAAAATAACATGTGTAAGAAGAGTGAGGATGTTAGTAAAGTGATACTTTTTATAAAAATTAAATATATTTTTAGTTTTTGTAATGAGAGTAATATTTATTTTTAGTTATTGTTTATTTATAAAAATGTCATTTGTAATCTCCATTTTTATCAACAAGAGACCAAAAGAAAATGACTTTTTATGAAGGAAAAATACATTTATGATACATTTTCATAAATGAGGAAATTTTTTTTTATTAAGAGATTAAAAATAAACATTGTCTCTTGTACAGAGAACTATAAATAAATTTAACCCGTTTTATAAATCAATTTCTTTTAGTTGAAGGGATAAACAAATGGAATGAATACAAATTACATCTCATTACAATCCCTTGAAGAATGATACCAATGATATGAAAGTTTATGTATAATATTTCTGAAAAATAAAGATTGTGTTTAGTGTCATGTAAATCTATTCATGTGTCTCGTTTCTTTCATTTTAAAATTATTATAAAGGTGACATCCAATAATTCAAATGATAAAATTAAATTATAGTGTTTTAGATATTTTAGCATTATTCTTTATAACTATTATTTTTTAAACTGAAGAGACAATAAAAGAGATAAACAGATGAAACATATAATTACAATCACCCAAACAATAGCACCAAATATATGACACTTAATATATGATGGTCCTGAAAATAAAGATTATGTTGAGTGTCATGTAAATCTATTCAAATTCCCTATTTCTTCCATTTTGTAATTATTATTAAGGTTTCACACAATAATTAAAATGATAAAGTTTAGATATAGTGTATTAAATGTTTTAACACTATTCTTTAAATAAAATTAAAGTTTTATCCACGGCTTATGCAATAAAAAAATGAAAGTGAATTTCGATAAATTTTATCTTAAAATCGATTAATAATAAATAAATTTGTTAAATAAACATATAATTTGTACATTAAGAAAGATTGTAGTAGATAATGCGAATTTACGAATATGAACTATAATATTATATTATATTTTGTTTCAAAATCAATTGGCGATAGGTGGAAAAATAACTCATTTTATTAAATTCAACTTTCTTTGATTTTTGAAATTAATTATGAACTTACTCTTTTATAACTTAAAATATTTTTTAATTTTTTATTTATGTACACGAGATACTATTTAAATTAGGTGTTGGTTATATATATATATATAATATTAAATATATTTAATTTATATTTAAAAATTTATTTAAATTTTAAAAGAGTCAATACAATGCTACTTGGTAATCTATATATTAAATCTATATAATTATCCTTTTTTATATTCACTTTCTGAATTTTTTTAAAGACAATATTTTACTCAAAATACGATTAAAAGTAGTATGAATCAAGTTGTTTTTTAAATTGTTTCAATTTAATTAATAATTATACATTTAAATCTTAGATAAATAATTATTTAAATACTTGAAGAAAAAAAATTATTGCCCTCTATTTGATTGATTGATTCCCTTTAATATATATATTAGATGCTTCTATTTGGTCGAACTGACAAACTTGGATACAATTAATTATTTTGTGAGATGAAAATGATTTTAGTATCTCTGAATTTTATATTCAACGTACTTAACTACTATAATAAATTTACGAATTTTGTTATGTTTTTCTCTTCTATATATATTAGAAAAGAATTTAATATTACATTTATATGGATATTAAATTATATATTTGTTGAAATATTTTATTAACTATTGAGTGAGCAATTATTTTATCTTTATTTACTTTGAAAGAGTTAACTATATTAAAAATATATTTGATAAATTATTTTCTGGTATGAATCATAGATACTCTACACCAATTAGAAACAATTATGTTTAAACCATTAAACTAAAACAACTCTCTTCACTTGATTTATGCACTTGTCGATTATATTTGATAAATTATTTACTTACATATTTGAAAAATATTTTTTTATTAATATCTGACTTAAATGGCTAGTTAATTTATAATTATACACAAATTCATATAATAAAGATATTTGAGTAAAGAGAGAAAGAGAATATTTTGCTATGATAATTGCAGGTAATTTGGAACAGAGGAAGTATAAATACGAAGTATGATTATATACTAGATAATTTGTCATGCTTTCTTGCAATATTTTTCTATTGATTCTTTTTATATTTTATAAAGTATCAAGTAAAAATATGTATTTGACATTCCCTTCATTTTCTTTATCTGTCCACAATCAAAAAATATTTATCTGTTTATTGTTTTTTTTTAAATTATTAATTATTAGTATTTAATTATATCCTTATTTTTTTTCTATTTTTAAAATATTTTACACACTTATCATAAAATGAGAGATAATAATAATAATAAAATTAATGTCAAATTTTAAATATAAATGAATATATTAATTTCATTTTTTAACATACGTGTTATCTTTTAAAGTAAATAAATAAAAAGAAATGAAAAGAGTATCTGAAATACATAAAATAGTTAATACTTTTCTTTAATGAATAAGAAGATTAACGGAAAGATATCATAACGGCATTTTATTTTTTTTACCTCAATGGAAAGATGTTGTAAACAAATTTGAAATTATTCTAATAAAATAAATAGGCATATATACAAAGTCAGCAATATTAATTGATTAATTTATTATTTTCTTACTTGAATAATTCACTTTAATGTAAAATTAGGCATTTACGTAGCGTTTTCTTCCTCGTCATTAATTGCAAATAAACATGAAGAATACGTATTGTTCTTCCTCTTCAATGCATTCCCTTAATTTTCTTCCTAAAAACCCCATACCAAAGTATTGTAAGAAAAAAAATAAAGATTTACATCTTTTGCCCAATCCGAAAATATTTCTTTCTTTATTTCAAGATCTCTCTTGGCATGGTAGTCAAGAAAAATAAACTTGCGTAAGAGGAATTTCAATTATCCCATTATTTCATTCCCACCCCTCTTCGTCTTATAATAGGATATTATCTATAGACACGTTTTTTCACATAGTGATTTGACATATTATAAAAGATTGAATACTTGTTTAATTAGTACTTATAATTAATTTTATATACCTTTTAGTATAACATGTGAAAACGTGTAAACTATTCAAAGTCCATCTTAATGAATTAAATTCATTTTATAATTTTTTTACTATATACCACATTCGTTTTTTAAGAAATAATTACTTAACGCACTCTATAATGAATTTATTTTATATACCGTAATATATTTTAATATAAGATTCATGAATAAAATTAATTTAAAATAAATAGTCTATATGGTATAATATATAAGAGAGTTTTATAATATTACTTAATTACAGATAGAAAATTTTTAATAATTAGATAAAGCTTTTAGGTGAAAAGAAGAAGAAAATCATCTAAAATTTCTTGAAAGTTTGAAGAAGAAAAAGAAAAAAAGAAAGATCAAAGCATTGGGAACTAATAGAGTTGGGAGCATAATTGGGGAATATCTTTGCCTTTTGTGCGAAGGATTGTGACCCTCCGGATCCGGTTCTTAAATTTCGGTTGGAGCAGCCACTTCATTTTCGTGCGCTGAGACAACAAAACGTAGATAAGACCATCGTTGTTTTATTCAGTTTCTGCGTTGTTTCATTTTCTTCGTATAACCAACCAACCGACCACATTCTGCATGTCCAATTCTTGTTCCAAAATATCTCATCCCTCACTTCAATCCAATCCCTTTTGAGAACTCCACAATCATTCATTCAATCACTTTGCACCCTCAACTTTCTTCACTCTTGCTCCACCCATATCCTTTTCACCACTGCCCAGGTTTTCTTTTTGGAAAACTTGGTTCAATTCGCTATCTTTTCTGAGCCCCTTTTGCTCTGTATTGCTCAGGTATGGAGATCGATAGAGCTATTAGAGAGTGTGACGATCGAAGACTTCAGACCAAGTACAACAACGCTACCTATGTTATTCGGAGAGCTTTGGCTTTGTATTCGTAAGTTGTTCTCTGTCTCCTATCAACTGGGACGCGCAATTTGTGGGGTTCTTATCTTAAACCTTTCCGTGAGATGGGTTTTAATTTTGTGTGTGAGGATTTGGATTAATTTGCTTTGCCCCTTTTTCTGTTCGTTAGCGTAAATCAGAAGAGGACAAGAGTGTTGTGTGCTGTTGACTTGATTTTTGTTGTTGTTTTGACTGGAGAGATGAACAGGGGTTCAATGAGGATGGATTGTTGATTTGTGTTGGATCCGTTTGATGAGATTATGGGGTGATATTGAAAATCTTCTTCCTTGATTATTATTGTTTCATGGGCAAGCATTTTTGAAAGTGTTTATGAGTCTGTTAACTTGAAAAATTGCTCGAACTGTGTTGTCTGGAAACAAAGATGTAATGAGTGATAGTTTGCGACGAAGTTCCACTTGGTCTAAGTTACTGAAGAATACTTATAATGGTTTTATCTGAAGACTGGAAATAGGTTTTATTTTTTATATTTGCATGTTCGTTTATGAAGAAAGGATGATATGCGCTCCGTTTTTTGATTTTTTAACGGGATACCTATCCTAAACAACTTAATGGCTCTTACAAATACAGATACATAGGAGGGCTGTTTTGCATTGGATGGTGGAGGATTTGAAATTTGATTGTTTTAGGGATGAATGCATACATTGTAGAGTGATTCCCCCTACTTTTTTGGTCTTTTTGCTACTTAATTTGCTATAAGTCATACCCGTTTTAAATTATGAATGGAGAGAAAAATTATGATCTTTGATGACTATTTATCTTATCAATGCTGATTGTCCTTGTTGATGTAAGTTGTTTGATGTTCGTGTGTATTAATGTTTTTCTTCCTACAGTATTGAGGAGGTTGCCTTCAGCTTCAATGGAGGAAAGGATTCAACGGTAAGTTTTAATGTCTATAATCTTTTATCACCTA
Source organism: Mucuna pruriens (assembly GCA_025330945.1). NCBI lineage: Eukaryota > Viridiplantae > Streptophyta > Magnoliopsida > Fabales > Fabaceae > Mucuna > Mucuna pruriens. Next base: position 7,220,054 of record JAENHJ010000528.1, read on the forward strand.
TCAGAATCTATGAGCTCATTAATGGTGACATTGAGCTTTGGCATGCAGGTTTTGTTGCACCTACTCAGGGCTGGGTATTTCTTGCATAAAGAGGGGCAAAATAGTGCCAATGGGGATATAAAAGATTTTCCCATTCGAACAATATATTTTGAGAGTCCTTGCGCCTTCCCGGAAATCAACTCATTTACCTATGATATGGCTTCTACGTGAGTGAAGCTTCTTCTTCCTTTCTACTTTTTTATTTTTTTATTTGTCATTGCAGTGTAGATAATATGGAGAAGGGATATTTTCCTCTCTTATTTCTGTTGTTGTTTGTACAAACTTGGAGGTTTGTCCTCCTTTCAAGGCAGAGCAACTAATGATTTTTGCTTGAGCAGCTATGGTTTGCAAATTGACACCATTCGCTTAGATTTCAAGTCTGGTTTGGAGGCTTTGCTGACGGATAAACCAATTCGAGCCATCTTCCTTGGTGTTCGAATTGGAGACCCTACTGCGGTATCCTTATTTCTTAATCATGAGATAACTTTTTTTTTTTCTGGTTTTGTTTTAAAGTACATATTCTCTGATCTTCTATTTATACAAAACTAAGTGGTGTTTTGTGCAAGCTTATTGTAAGTGAAATTTTATTTGAAAGTGCTTGAGGCTCAGTAAAATCACTATTTAAAAGCAATACACAAAAGTGAAGATTTTACATGCCATATATGAACATCTTTCAAAAAACTGTGCATATATGTAACTGTTCATAGATATATGTTGTAAGGGGAAAGCTAACTACATACTCATTACTCAATAAGTTGCAATCTAGTAAAGATAAAATAGCTTAAACCATCACAACAATACTTATTATAGTATAAAGTGGTACATGTCATTATAAATTCTAAACATTCCTAGAACACCCCGGCATTGTCATTAATCTCATTATATATGATCATTAGACATATTATGTATAATTTATGACATGCCAATACTACAATTATGAAACAATTTCAGCATGCATTAAATATCTCAACTCTAAACCGTCAATTTCCAACTGTAGTAAACTCAAAATCACTGTAATTTTCCCATAGAGCAAATTCAACCTAAACTTAGGTTCCCCAATTTCTGTATTACTTGGCTATTAGTTTGAAGATCACCAGAATACTAGCTAATAATAATATTGCAGAAATGATCACTCTAAGCTGTTGAAGAGAGGATAATTAGGGCACATGAGCAAAATATCTCTTTGAAGAGCATCAATGCTTGTGAATATTGAAATTAGTAAAGAAGTTTGGCATTATACATTGTTTTGATTTGAGGTTTCCTTTATTATTATTATTATTTGAAATATATCTTTTGACATGTCGGGCCAAACCTGAAGATGTTTTCAAAAGCCTATAACATACATGAAAAAATGCCTCAAATTTCAATTCTATACAATATGAGAATGTGTCAAATTACTTATCAGAATCTTGATTTTACCACTTTTACTGCCTTAAGGCAAGTTATTCATACATGTTCATTCAAAAACAATTTTGAGAAAAATATCAAGGTTTAAATCCAAGATTTGATTACCATGGTTTTATGAAAACTGGAATATTGCTATATTCTATTCATACATGTGTGCTCCAACCTTGCAGGTTGGCCAAGAACAATTCTCCCCTAGTTCACCTGGGTGGCCACCTTTCATGAGAGTTAATCCCATTTTAGATTGGTCATACAGGTTTGATTCTTTGTCCTATGCAGTTTCTTCTTAATGCTTTTAATTAAATAAAATTAGAACCAGTGCTTATATTTGGTGCTGCTTTGTTTCTTTTAAACTCTTATCTGGATGAGCGAACAAAATAAATATATCTGAAAAATAGAATTCTCAAACACATTAGTGGTTGGTGCCAACTTGTACAGAAATCCTTTCATTTGATAATAAATTTTACACTTACAGGGTATGCTGTCACATATTTGTTACTGTTGGATATGATGCCTAATGGCCCTAAAACTGTATTGGGGACAAACCTATGGTTATTAGTTGTGTGAGCAGTGCCACTAATAGATAGACGACCTCATACCTAATTCCAAATTTATTTATTTATTGGCACCTGTTTTCCCCACTTCTTATATATCTAATGTCTTCCCATTTGAAGACAGCCATAGCAGTATTTATGGTTAGTTCTTGTCCTTGGTATAAGTTCTGTTAGATTTATAATCATTTAGCATTACACAGACTTTCATATTTGCTTAACCTTGTAAGTGAATAGTTAGAGAAAACTAGAAAGCCTCAGGTAAAAGCTGAAGGGTACCTTGTTAAAAGAAAAAAAGATCTTACTCTAAATGGATTTATTTTTTGATATAGCCCAATGATATTGTTTGATCCTTATAGTCAATCTCATCCAATGGGGCAAGGATTGGCTGTTGTTATATTTTTATAACTTGCAATATAGTTTATTTTGCAGTAATCAGAATTTTTCAAAGGGTCAAGTAGCTAAATAAATCAGGGAAATTATTAGGTTTCCTTCCCTCAATTTACATGTTAATTTGATAATACTATCACTTGGAAAATATAGTTTGTCCTTTTCCATGATTATTTATTTGATGCTTTTGGAATGTGATTATGTTCATTGCTTCATTTAGTTATGGTGTTTACTGGTTATATTTCTATACAGAGACGTGTGGGCCTTCCTTTTAACTTGCAAGGCGAACTATTGCAGCCTTTATGACCAAGGGTAATACTCATTAAATATGCTGATCTTATTGTTGTATTTTATATCTTCCTTCCATGTTTTTCTTTTTTTGTTTAACATCTTTTCCCAGAATAGAGGAGAATGGGAAAATAATGGGATGAAGTTCTAGTTGTTTGTGTTTATTCAGGCAAATTTGGTGTGCAATTATTTCTTTATTATCTGTGCAGTTATACTTCAATTGGGAGCATATACGACACAGTTCCCAACTCATTATTATCCATTAGCAATTCTTCCAATAAATTCAAACCAGCATATTTACTTGTGGATGGAAGATTAGAGAGAGCAGGGAGGGCTAAAAGGCCATCTTCTTCTGGTGGTGGACAACTTCCTGCCAATAGCAATGGCTTGACTAGTGTGGATTCGCATAAAAACAGCATGCTCACAGCATCAATCATTGCTGTGGGAGATGAGATTCTGTAAGTACCTCGGTATCACATGGATAATTGGATTTTGTGGAATATATTGGAGACTCTATCTTGTGTATGCCCGGCTTTATAATTTTCCATTGGAAGATTTCTCAATTTTATCAGACTATTTAACCATTTTGCAATGGTTTAACCTATTGTTGAATCTCTTGATTGTGTGCTTGATAGCTTATTGCCACCTCAGAAATTACTTTCAATTTTTCAATAGCCATTTGAGGAAAGAAAAGATTAAATGAAAATAAATGTAGATTTTTAATATCTATCATGTCATGCTGTGCAAGTGAACTCATTAATTTTTATGATCCTTTAACTGTTTTGATGATGTTCTTTTTTTCTTTACTCTGTTCCATAGCTCAGGTTTGGCATTGTTGAGGATCAGTTGGGACCTTATTTGTGTAGGAAGCTGCATTCCATTGGTTGGTCTGTGATTCAACTTTCTGTTGTACACAATAATGTGAGTTCATTTCTGCAGAAATCCTACATATGTTTATATGAACTGTTTACTGTTCTGCTTTGCAGACATCTTCACTTGAATATGTTATTATGAGTCTGTGGATAATGAACCACCTGCAAACTCTAATTTAAGCATTCTTCACCTAATATTACAATTTCATAGTTTATGACTTGTGTCTTCTTTACCAGATAGATTCTGTGGCTGAAGAAGTTGAGCGACAGAAATCTAAAAGTGATATGGTAAGATAATCATGCTTGGGAAAGTTATATGCATGAATTTATTGATGATAAAATGATGGTTCAGGATATTTATTTACCTGGCCTATTTTTTGTAGGTATTTATATATGGAGGTGTAGGTCCACTGCATTCAGATGTTACCTTAGCAGGCATTGCAAAAGCTTTTGGTGTTCGTTTGGTGCGTTGCTTCCTTCAATTGCTATATTTTTAAATTTGAGGCTGCTATAATCATTCCCTAAATATGCCTATCCGTTCATATCTATTAGAGTTGTTATTCTTCTAAAAGTGTAGTTAATACTTCTGTTGTTAGAATTAGTTGAAACTGCCCAACACTAGAATGCTGCTAAGAGCATTCGGTTATGGGTTCTGTTAAAGAGGGACAACTTAACTCTATATCATAATCATCCTCAGTTCATTGTATCTGAAAATAATAACACAATATCAGTTCAGATTGCATCTCAATTTCTCTGCAATCTCAGCTTTCTTTCACTTTCTCTCATCTTCTGGGAATCTCTATCTCTATCAATATCACTTGGTGATTTGCTTTTGATGTAGGCTCCTGATGAAGAATTTGAAGAATATCTCAGGCATATTATTGGTGATCAGTGTACTGGTGACCGGAATGAGGTAATTTACTTTAGAAAATCTAGGTCTTTTTTCTTTTGGGGAACTTTTAATGTTTCCCCTACACCTTTTGGGTGAGACTAATCCTCATTTGGGATATTGAGGCTATCTCTCCCCACAGGTGCTTTTCTATTGGTTCAAATGTTACATTGTGCAGGTCCCTCAACCACTGGTTATTTATTACTTGCTTCCTTAACACAACAGCCTAGAGAAAGTCTCTCAGGGCTGTTCATATTTTCAGGAAAGTTTTTTAAAGTGCTGCTTTATTGTGCTTTGCTTTATATATGTGTATGTGGGGTGGGGGTGGCGGGGGAGCAATAAGAAAATACACTAATAAGATCTTAAGTTATCGTCATATTATATATATATTTCAATTGCAATATTTCTTCCTTTTGTGTCTGCAATAAGACATCAATCTCTGCCTTTTCAGACTTAGCTTGCATTGCACACAATATCCTGTGTGATGAGATTTTGCAGTATGAAGTTCACTAATATTGATCTTTCCTTGTCTTTCACCTTTCAGATGGCTCAATTGCCTGAGGGCATAACTGAATTATGGCATCATGACAAATTGTCTGTGCCCTTGGTATGTATTCAGAAGTTCATTAATGAAAATTGTTTCCTTATGTCATTCACCAGAAATTCAATTTCACGTTAAGGAGAAACTGAAAAAAAATATTTGTACTTCTTTTATGTGATAAACTCCTATATTGTTTATAATGAAAATATTGAAGCAATAATGGTTTTAACTGTTTGCAGATCAAGTGCCAAAATGTAATAATTCTAAGTACAACAAATGTTTTGGAGCTGGAAAAGCAGTGGGATTGTTGGATTGAATTAGCAAAATCTAGTGACCTACTAGCATTGCTGGAACCATATGTATCAAAGCAAGTGACAACTAATCTGTCAGATGTATGTACTAACTTTCATATACCATGATACATCTGGCATGATTTCATTTCCTGTGCTTTGAAGATTGTTTGGAGTTTTGTTTTCTTCCTCCTGAGCTCATCTGATTTTATATTGGCACATCTAAACTTCAGGTTGAAATTGCTCAACCTCTGTCAAAGCTTTGCCTTGAATTTCCAGACCTTTATATTGGTATGATGTTTATGAATTGTTGTGATGTTTACCACTATATGACTCATTATCTATCTTTATTTTTAACTGTATTTCTTTGTAACATCAAGGTTGTTACCGCAAAGCCAGAGATGGATCTCTTATTGTAAGCTTCAAAGGAAAGGTAAATGAAACTTCTCTATTCTAGACTTAGTTTTAAGAAAAATAAGTTTGCCTGTACATATTGCAGCCGTTTTAATTTTGTTTACAGGACCAAGCACGCCTTGAATCAGCTATAGAAGCATTACAAAAGAAGTTTCAACCTGGTGCTTTCGTTGACATGAACTAGGATGATATTCTAAATGCTATGGTCCATTTCTTTTGGATGCTAACAGAGTGAAAACCATTCATGGGATGGGATCATATCATTCAAATATTATCTACAAATATAAGATGCATTGGGAAAAAGATGGAGTAGGAAGAAAATCAAGGGTGCTTCTGTGTTGGTAGAAGAAAGAACAATGGTACAAGCAGGTGGCTGAAGCTTCAATTCTATTGCCATACACAGCACTTTTAACTGCTTCATGGGGCATGGACAACCTATTGATTATATAGAATTATTATCTAATTATCTCAACTTACAGCACCAGTTTACAAGTATACAGGTTTTTTCATTGAAAATTCACCATTTAAACCTTTAAATTAGCAGCGCGAATTGCATAATCAGCTTTGGCTGATTTTTATGCTGATTAAAATATACTTGCTCATAGTTGGCAAGGAGTAGGCCATCTGGTGTATGAACCATTTTGCCAATTTTTTTAACCATTCAACACTGAGGCATAATTTGCCCAGTGCAATAACGTATTTATTGGGAAAAGTCACCATACCATACCCCTTCCCTTCTTTTAACTTTTATTTTTTGACCTTTTACATCAGATTGATTCTCAGTTTTGCCTACGGAACTCTAATCTTCACAAAACACTTAAAATCCAAATGTGCAGGGGAATCAATTCCTGTGTTGATCAACAGTTAAAATCCAAATAGTTGATATAAGGAATGGAATTTAGATCCTCTCATTGCCGAGGAACATAATATAATGATGTACGGTTTATCAATTATATTTGATAAATATTGTCTTTTTTCTTTACTTGCTCATGGACATGGTGCATATTCGTATGTTTCTTAAATAACACTGGACTTGACTCTGTTAATTTCGAAACCAATTAAGGAAAAAAAATTGGTCATAGAGTTTTTATTTTGTGTAACAAAGAAACAAAAAGGACTTCTTTGAGTGCAAATCTTTGGAGATGAAGGAGTTAAAAGTGATTTTACTTCTCTAATTGATAATATACTATGTCAAGTTTTTATAACAATAATAATAGTGATGTCATTTAAAGAAATGAAAATTAATTGAATATATATATCTTTCGTGTAAAAGTAATATGCAATTTACTTATTTAGTGAAAATAATAAATTTTAAAAATTAATTCACTTTTATAGATTTACTTCGTAGGTAGCCTTGTAAGGTATACTTATGGTTGCGTCAATATCTCTTTTAATCCATAACTTTGTCAATTCTTTGTCCCAAGCCATGTGAAGCACAATTAACTTTTCCTATATACTGCCTTCATAAAAAAATGCAACTTGCTTCCATTGTGTACCATTAGATGCGGTGATTCTTGACATCCCATATCTACTTTACTATTAACTCTATTTTCTTTCTTGATAAAACTCGTTACTACATAAAAAGAAATTTATAATTTGGATTTAATTGAAATACATAGTTAGTATAAGTCAATCAGTCAGAACTTATCATATACCGTGACTAATATAATTTTTGTACACTAAAAAAAGTAAAATATATCAAAATTAAACTCTAATCATATTCTAAAATTTACTGATGAATAATTATCTATCGTTTAAAAATGGTTTAACAATAAAAACAAATGTTCCAAAGAAAAAGAATAAAAAAAATGATTATGGAGAGAGATGGGCCCGCGGGCCACGGTAGGGATGGTGAAATAGAGATTGTTTTGGGATTGGGAAAAGAAACGATAATGGAGGGAAACATGGGCATGGGAGTCAGTAGCAACGACCAAGATAAGCCAAACAAAGGGTTAGAAGGCACCAACTTGAAAACTGCTACCAGCGACGACGACTTCACAAACATTCTCGCACACATCAAATCCTCCAAAAACCCCGTAAGCGATTACTTCAGTTCCAACAAGCTCGTCCCTTTTATTTCCTACGGTCTCACTTCACTTTATTTTATTTTTATCTTTCCTATGTGATTTCTTATAGGAGATATGTATTTGATTTTTCTTTTCTGTCACAAATTTGTTTGCAGGCTGTTATCAATTATGGCGCTTCTTGGTATGTCACTCCTTCTCCCTATTAATATGTCGATTCTACTATTCTAGTTGTTTTGAACACCAGGTGTTCGATATTGGAACTCTTCCAATCAATCGAAACTCCAAACCGTATAGTTCTCTTTCTGGTTGAAATTTTGTTTACATGATGAATTGAACATAAATTCATGATACAAGTTGTAACCTGTAAATTATAAGGTTTTGTTATTATTATTTTTGAAAAAGGAAATCCATTATTGACTATTGTTTCCTGGTTTTTCAGGTGTCGTGTTTGTAGCCAAATTCTCCCTGCATTCTGTAGCCTGAGCAATAATTTTCCAAAGCTTATCTTTGTATACGCAGACATTGATGAATGCCCGGAAACAACTCAACACATTCGATACACCCCCACCTTCCAATTTTACCGAGGTGGTGAAAAGGTTGATGAGATGTATGGCGCAGGAGAAGAGAGGCTCCATGATCGTCTCTGGTTGCACTCTTAACTCTGTGTAAGAGAAACATTACGCTTGCAATTTCTCTATCTACGATTCTATGTAAGTAGCATTGTCAATCATGAACATTTTGTGAATGATAGAACAAAACCTAGTTATCCCATGTATCTAAAAAAAACTGTCTTTTTATGAGGTAAACAATTTCATACATTGACCCTCTTCAAAAAATTCAAATCGATAACAACACAAGTTTACACCAATGCACGAGGATTGGTTGCAAACTAAAGTAAATATAAATTAAGCGGTAAAACCAAAAATGATAGAGGTAGCTAACGCCGCATGCTCTCATATTGTGCTGTCGCGTCTGCTCCCTCTTCTAGTCCAAGCTGTGAAACGTATCTTCAATAAGGGATGTTTGCGTTGAAGCTTCTTTATTTTCCTTTTACCCAACATTTGCAAGATGGCTACGATGATGGCCACATGTGGCAATGAATTGGGTGGCTAACTCAAGCCTTAGGCTTGAGGATCTTCACGGTCTCCCAAGTGAAATCAGGATCGTCACGTCCAAAATGCCCATAAGCAGCAGTTTTCTGGTACCTGAAGTTGCCTCCTCTCATGAGTTCAAGATTGATGGCAATCATTCCTGGCCTGAAGTCAAAATTCTCTTTAATCAGAATCAATATGTCCTTGTCTGGAATCTTTCCCGTTTGGTATGTGTCTACGTACACTGAAAGTGGCTCTGGGACTCCAATTGCATAAGAAACCTGCACAATGCAACGCCGCGCGAGCCCCGAAGCTACCACACTCTTGGCTGCTTGTCTAACAATGTATGCACCACTCCTATCCACCTTGGTTGGGTCCTTGCCGGAGAAGGCACCCCCACCATGAGCACCCCAACCGCCATAGGTGTCGATAATGATCTTCCTTCCAGTGAGTCCTGCATCTCCATGGGGTCCACCAATTACAAACCTACCAGAAGGGTTGAGATGGAAGATGGTCTTGTCATCAAGGTATTTAGCTGGGACGACAGGTTTGATCACATGCTCTTTCAATTCTTTAGCAATCTGTTCATTTGTGACAGTTTCATCATGCTGAGTTGAGATGAGGACCGTGTGGACCCGGATAGGGATCATGGCTCCATTGTCGTTCTTGTACTCAACTGTCACTTGGGTTTTCCCATCTGGCCTCAGCCAGGGGCATGTTTTGTTCTTTCTGACTTCAGTGAGCCTGGCACCGAGTTTAGTAGCAAGCACATGAGTGAGTGGCATTAGCTCAGGCGTTTCGTCTGTGGCATAGCCAAACATGTGGCCTTGGTCACCGGCGCCAATTTCCTCGGGTTTTTTGGTCATGTGACCGTGAACTCCTTGAGCAATATCAGGGCTCTGTTGCTCAATGTTGACCAGAACTTTGCAGTTGTCAGCATCAAGTCCAACTTCAGCTGACACGAACCCAATGCCTCTGCAAGTGTCTCGAACTATTTTCTCGTAGTTCACCTTGGCCTTGGTTGTAATCTCACCGAAGACCATAACCATGTTAGTTTTTGTACAGGTCTCACAAGCAACCTTGCTTTCTGGGTCTTGCTCCAAGCATGCATCCAGGATGGCATCTGAAACCTGGTCGCACAGCTTGTCGGGATGGCCTTCGTTTACAGATTCTGAGGTGAAGAGGAAACTTTCCATCTCTGCTGTTAAGAAAACAAAAGGGTTTAGTTAAATTGTGTTGTAGAAACTACGGAAGCAATTAACTTGAGAATATAACTTGAGAATATGAGTACATATTCTATTGCATGAACCCAACAATCTTGATTTTATTACAAAAATTAAGAACTTAAATCATGCGATATATGTTTAATTTTCGTTGCACCTATTATAAGAGACATATATTTATTCTATATTTTTTAATTTAATAAACATGCACCTTTCAGTAGAAATTTTTTTATAATTAATTAATAAAAACCATATTTAGTATATTTGATATACAACTTTTAAAATAATTAGTATAAAAATACTTATGATATATGATAGTTTGTGATTGATTTTTTACTATGTTATAAGTATGAAATATTCACTAATTTTATTGATAATTAATTTTTGTTGGTAAACTTGACTGATTTTAGTAGAGTTTTTCTTCTCAATCATGTCTTTTTTCATCCACAAGTTATAGCTTTATATCTTGCTTAATGAATATGAAAATTCAGTTTTACTTTTAACATAAAGTTGGAAACTTGTGATTGTATTATAAATAAATATTTACAGAGTCAATTCATATATTATTATTATTTTGTGAGATTTTATATTATTTTTTTGAGAAAAAATATTTTATCCTTTTTTTTTTATAAAGTATAGGTGTAAGATTAATGAAATATAAGAGCAATGATACTAAATAACTTATTTGAAATCGTAGATTATAGATCCGAAAATAAAATAGGTGGACATGATCGTTCACAAATCTATAATTAAATATTCAAGAAATGAATTTAATAACGAGGAAAGGAAGCGGAAGTTGTAATTATTTTCTTTTTTCTAAAGAACAAGAAAAAAACACATTTATTTTTGCTGAATTATCCTTCCTATAAAATTGGCATTTTCTTTTATTACTTCATCCAAATGCAAACAATGAGGCATCAGCACAAACACAACAGAGAATAGTATACATAAGCCAATATAGATCTGCGAGTGCTTTACAACAAACGCAAAATAGATCCAAGTCGAGAACGCTAATAGTTTTGCATAAATAGAAAAAGGCAGAGATACACCTTCAATTATCATAACAATTAATATTAAGCGCTAGATCTAAACGAAGCAGGCATTGATCCAAAATCTGATAACGAAATAACGAACTGAAAGCATGCATGAATGGTAGAAAACTTAATTTGAATGAGCTACTAACTGAATTTCATGACGTGAAAGTAAAAGAGAAACATACCAATTAAGAATGCTTGGTGCTTTGAGCGAAGAGGAAGAAGAAGAAACGTGAAGAAAACAAAGAGGAAGGCAAAACAAAAGCTAGTGTGACCTATATATAGACACACACCTACTATACATATACATTCAGCAAAATAGAAATTAGACCAGTGACTCGCCCACATTTCTCTCCAACTTTTTATTCACATTCTTTATGTATGTATAAATTTTGTGATTGAGATTCATTTTAAGATAAATGGACACTTAATAAATTTAAGCCTTTAATTTAATTCTTTATAAATAATAAATTTTGTCAATTTTATCGTTAAATTATTCAATATTATTTTAATAATCATGTATAATAAATTTTAGATATTTTTTTATTAATGAGGGGCCAGAGTCCCTACACTAAAATGTTAGCAATTTTTTTATATTTCGAAAGAATTAATTTTTAGCTATTAATTAGAAGATTTACTTTATGAAAAAGAAAGTACGGAAATGAGTGTGTACGGTGAGCTGGCCTCTGGGACCTCTGCTCACACGTGTTTAGCCACATAACAAGTTGCACTAAAAAATTATATTTGAGAGTGTTTGTAAAATTAATTTTAAATAAATTGACTTTATATTAAATTTTACTATTAACTTTTTTTAAAATAAAAATACTCAATGTAAATCACTTTATTTGAAAATTAATTTTAACTAAAATTAACTTGACAAAATTATTTTTGCAAATATTCACCCAAATACACACCAAGTGAAATGCAAGTAGGTAAATTATCTTGTTCTTAATTCAACTATACTTTTTGAACTATTTTTTAGTTCGAGGTACAAAACAACACCAACCGACAAAAAAATGACACAAGCCCAACAGTGGCCCAAACAGTAATATGATAATTCGTAACTCAGATACAATTATATTGGATATGTGTGTGTATATCTATATAACGGGAGAGAAGTATATTACCCGCTTAACCAATTGAATTGCGTCAAAGAATTGCCATGTTCACCGCAGATATGGCTAGTCCAAAAGTTTTGAGTAGCTTTTGGTTAGAGACTGATTTATTACTTTAGATATTGCATTATTATATTGAAGTGCAACTAGGTATTTTAAGAATACTTAGCGAATTGTTGTAATTTAATTCATAATTTTCTATTTAGAGTTTTATATTTATTATAAAAAAATAATTATACAAACAAATTAGTTTTTTTTTTTTTACAGTAATCATTCTGCCTTTATATGGTGAGATTTAGTTTCTCATTTTATTAACTTATTTTTATCCTAATAGAATAGATATTCCAAACTATAAGTTTAGATGATTCTTTATTTCTATTTTTTTAATGTATTTCCGTTTGTGTAATCCATACTTCTATTTATTTTTCTGATTTTTTTTATTAAATATCTTCAAGACATGGGTTAAGGAATTAATAAATAATTCTTTTTTTTTATTAAAAATCATAAAGTGCAAAGTTATCACTTTCAATAAAATTTTTTTATCTTTTTTAATTTTTAACCAGTGTCTTACGGACACTAATTAGTATTTTTCTTATTAAACGAGTGTGTTGCATATAATTGGTGGAACTTATGTGAACATAGTTGGGATTAAATTCCTCTTACTATGTTTTTGCATGCTTCTTTATATATATATATCAGGTTGATCAGGCTTTATTGACGTGCATTTATTTATTTATATAATTAAAATTTAAAAATGTTAATTTCAACGATTTAAGTTTAAATAAATAATTAATCCGTCATGGTTTCTCTCAATTTGAATTTTGGTCCACAGTTTTCTCTCTCTCAATACTAGTCCATATATTTTTCGTCATTTAGATTTTGATGCCTAGTGTTATAGTATTGGTTTTCATAATTTTTAAAAATTCAAATTTTAGTCCGTATATTTTCTATTTATTAAGATATTATTATATATTTTTCATAAAATTTAATTATTGTAATTTTAATTTTTAAGATATTGGCCCTTGATGATATAATTTAAATAAGTAACTACTAGAAAATTTAAAATCTGTTACAAAATAATTAGTTACGAAATTTTAAAATCAATAGTTATTTTGTAGCTAATTTCTAGTAAAAATAATTAGTTACAAAATTACTATAATATTGGTGGTAGTATGAAATAAGTCGCAAATTAGCTTAAGAAAATAATCTTAGTTAATTTGTAGTAAATTTTTAAAATTTGTAGTTATTTTTTTTAACTAATTTGTAGTAATAAGAAGTATAAATAATATAACTTAAATTTAGTTAGAAAAAATATTCTAGTTAATTAATAGTTAATTAGTTATAATTTAGCTACTAATTTAAATGATAGCTAAAATTAATAGTAAAATGAAAAAAAATCTTGTAGTGAAAGCTATAGAAACTAAACTACTATAATAATAATAAAAAAGTTATATATTGATAAAACATATTTACCTTATAATTCAATATCAAGTTATTATATAAGATAAGTTTATTTATTTTTATAATAATTATCTTAAAAGTCACACGAATAATAATTTGTTATTAGATGTGATGATAAAATTATATTTTATAAAGTTAGTACATAATAATTAAAAAAAATTAAATATAAAAAGTAAAAATACGTCATCATTGTTTATTTAACTAATTTGTTTTAAAAGTTTTAAAGTTTTAGAAACTCTTTTTTATTATTACTGAACCTCATAAATTTCAAGAAATGAAAATATGGCAAATTCTATAAATTTTATGTAACTTAGTTACAAATAGAATTATCAACCACAATTTTAACCATAATTATAATATTATTGTTTACTTTAACGTCAAATTTAGGAAATTTATTAATAATTTTTTTAAAATGCAAATTTTCTATGAAATCCATGAGTATAAATTTGAATATTGTTTATGCTGACATTTTAGCAAATGTATAAATAACTAATAAAATAATTATTGTGAACACTTGATTTTTTTTTTTTCATAAATAATATCCACTCCAAAGTGACATAAATAAATAAAATAAATAAATAATAAAAATAATAATAAAATAAAAATAAAAAGATTTTGGATGAACATCCAAACGATGTGTATTCAAAGAAGAATCAAAAGTTCATAATCATTCAAGTTCTTTGAACGTACATCCAAAGAGTTAGAATAGTGACCAAAATGTTGTGTTGCTGTTGCATTACTCTTGCCAAGTCCCTTGGACGACCATTATGTTGTTGCACTGCTCCTCCTAAGTCCTTTGGATGAGTGTCTAAAGGAGTTTGCTTTTGTATGTGTATCCATAGAGCTAGAGACAAAAAACTGTTTCGGTGGATCTAATATGCTATGTTGTTAACAAACATAGCTTTATTGTTAACAAATCTTACCAAAGATCCTACCTAATTAAACAAATAAATTTTGGAAGTCTATAAATATTAAGGGTGAGCCAAATTCACAGCCCCCTTTCCTTTTTTTTTTTCTGTTGTCTACTGTTGTTTATCTATTGTTTGTCCATGCATTTAGACGTAGGAGCCTTTGACGACTTCTTTTCTTTTTCCTTTTTGCTGTTGTTTGTTTAACTCTGTTGCTCGTCTATGCCTTTGGACGTAGGAGCATTTGAGTAGCTCATTTTTCCTTTTTTACTACCTATTGTTATCTGTTTCTACTGTTTGTCCATATTTTTTGGATGCAGAGCCTTTGGAAGGCTCCTTTTTATCCTTTTCCTCCTTTTGCTTGCTATTTGCTACTATTTTTGTTATCTTTGTTGTTCGTTCATGCATTTAAATGTAGGAGCCTTTGGATGACTCCCTTTCCTTTTCTTTTTGCCGTCTGTTGTTGTTTATCTATTGTTTGTCAATGCCTTTGGAAGCAGGAGCCTTTGATGACTGCTGTTCTTTTGTTTGTTGTTATCTACTATTTAACATGTTCGTCTGTACCTTTGGACGTAGAACCTTTGAAAATTCTTTTTCTTTATCCTGTTTGCTACTCTTGATTGTTATCTTTACTGTTCCAGGCCTGCTTTGAACACAGATGTCCTTTGGACATCTATTTGGGTAGTTCACTCCATTCTGTTTATTTTCTTAATTTTACAGTTTTGCTTTGGATGCAGAGGATCTTTGGACACCCATCATTCAGGCAGTTCCCTCAATTTCCTGTAATTGCATTTTATTCTAGCCCTGCTTTGGACGCCCATCTGGGAAGTTCCCTTTATTCCATGTAGTTGCATTTTATTCCAACCTTACATTGGATGCAGAGGCTCTTTGGAGTCCATCTGGGCAATCCCCTTCATTTTCATGTAGTTGCATTTTCTTATAGCCTGCTTTGGATGTAGAAACTCTTTGGACCCCATCTAGGTAGTATCCTTCATTTCCATGTAGTTGCATTTTATTCCAACCCTACTTTGGACGTAGAGACTCTTTAGACGCTCATCTAGGTAGTCCCCCTTATTTTCATGTAGTTGCATTTTATTCAAGCTCTGCTTTGTATGTAGGAGCTCTTTGGACGTTCATCTGGGCAGTTCACTCCATTCCATTTATTTTCTTAGTGTTACATGCTTGTTTTGGACACTTACTTGTGCAATTCACTCCATTCCATCTATCTTTTTTAGTGTTATAACTTTGCTTCGAATGCATAGGCTTTTTGTACGCCCACTTGGGCAATTCACTCCATTCCATTTATTTTCTTAGTTTACAACTTGACTTTGAATGCATAGGCTTTTTAGACTCCCATCTGGGTAGTCCCCTCTATTTTCATGTAGTTGCATTTTATTCTAAACCTTATTTAGACCCATCTGAGTTGTCCCCTCTATTTCCATGACATTGCATCTAGTTGTTCCTCCTTTAGACGTAGTCCCTCTGTGTCCTCCTTTGGACGTAGTCCTTCTTTGAACATAGTCCCTACTTTGGACACTGGAGCCATTGAATGCCTTCTAGGTTATTTTGATGCCTCTTTCGGATGCATTTTCTCTTTGGACGCAGTCCCCTTTGAACATTCTTTCTCGGACATAAATTCATTTAACATATTAATCTTTCATCTTTTAACTATGTTTATGATAATCATTTTAGATGTAATTCTTGTTTGGTTATCATCAAAATATTTTTTACAAAAGTCATCAATAACCATTTTGGATGCACTTCTTATTTGGTTATTAAGTCCAAACTAAAATCCAAAAAACAAATGCTTTGTAAGAACTATTTCAGATGCACTTCTTACTTGGATCCTTGAAGGATTTAATCATAGTCATTTTAAATGCACATCTTATTTTACTATTTGTTCTTAAAAAATAAAAAAACAATATTTACCATTTTTAAGAACTATGTAACTTTGAATTTTTCATTGTATTCAGAGATATTTAAGAGTAAAAGATCACTTTTGTCAAGTTTCAAAAACAAAAAAACATGTATCTTTCTTTTTTAAAATAATAAACTCAATTTTTATGCTCATAAAATAATCTTAGTTTCATTGGAAGGGTAAAAATAATATTTTCAAAGTTATATTAATTTTGCACATCTAATTAAGAGTAACTCATCCTAGGATGGATGTTGTAAGATGCTAATACCTTTTTTGTATGTAATTGACTCTGAACTCAAATTTGATTTCTAAGACCATTCTTTTCTTTTAAATGTTTTTTCTAATGTTTATTCTTGAAAAAAATATTGGTGGTAGCTTCTCTACTCCCTTTTTCTTTTTAAAGAATTTTTTTTTTTTTGCCTTCTCTGTCACGACCTTGGTTGCAACAATTATTTTAGTTGATTTGAATAATCAATTTATAAATGAATATATTTTAAATTTAATCATTTTTATTAATTATTTTTAAATATTAAATTTATAATATTTAATTTTAAAATTATTATAATAGTTTCATATTAAATAAACAATATAAATCATATATTTAAATAGTTTACGAGTTAAAAAAATAATGTTAGATACTATAATTTTTAAGAGCAATATATATTTTAATAATAGTGATAAACGATTAGAAGAAAATTATTAAAATGAATATGTCAATAATAATTTAAAATTTATGAATGGAAGAGAGTAAAGTGAAAAATATTTATTTTTAAACTCTTAATTTTAATTTTATTTATATGAGATTAAATTTATAAAAAATAATTAGATTTAAATAAATGTACTTTAAATGATAACATATATTTTATTACTTTTGATTTGAAAATTAATGGTTAAGACATTTAACAACTTGAAAATTCATTACAAATATAATTGTATCTTAATATTATTTGAATAGTTTATCTTCTAGTTAACATTTATAAAGTCACTTTATTTTGTAAAGTATATTAAGAAGTAAAATTTGCAATTAAAAATGGTGATTTATGTTTAAAAATGTGTTTTAACTTGAAATCCCGAAATGTCACCTGCTACTGTTTCAAGATCCCTTATACCTTTAATGGAGGAGTCAATGAGAATGTTTTTATTCCAATGCGAAAGTGAGCATGAGAGATTTGTCCTTTTTTCTTAATAGATTTGTCCTTTTTTCTTAATTAGTGTGACGAAAATAAATATCCTAATTAAATTAGGAAGTTATTCCATGTAATTAAATAAATAAAGTGAGAAATTAAGGAACTGTACCATAATTTCTGTAAATTTAAGCTTTTGCAAATAATGACTCAGAATAATATTTCTAAAAATGAGTTTAAAGAAGAGAAAATAAGCGTTCTTGAAAAATTCAAACAATATACAAAAAATATTTTTAATTCTTATTGATATAAAATTAAAAAAACTTTAATCACATTTGACTAAAAATATAAAAATTAAAAATAATTTTTTCTTAAATATAAAATGTATTTTTTAGTATCCATAAAATATATGTAGAATACCTATTGTAAAAAATAATAATTACTACAACATATACATGGAAATATTAAAAAAATAAAACCTATTAATTTTGATAATATTTAATAAATATTATATATGAGCCATGATACAAAGTATATTTAATGATATTTTATATTTAATAAATATCATCAAATATATAAAAAATATTACTTAAAAAAAGTATAGATAATATTTTAATAATAAATATTACTAAAAATAATAAATATAGTAGGAAATAAATCTTTATAAAAAATAAGTACTCTATAAATAATAAATATTTTTGCTAAGATTTATTGTACAGCTAAACATGCACTGAATCACGGAGTCGAGTTCATTGTTACACCTTACACGTGCATCATGCATTCATCACAAGGAACCCTTCTCCTTACTCTATTTTTAGCTTATTATGATTGTCTTTTTTCGCTTTCGTTATACCCGATGATAATCAATGCTTGTCTGATTGGAAAATAATGTGAATAAATAGTAGGATACAACTTATATCAGTATTATGTGAAGTTGATGTTGTTTTTTTTTAATTTGAATTAAAATTTTATTTTGATAATATATATTTATGTTTAGTAAAATCTTTTATTATACATATTATTAAAATAAAATTTTAATTTTGATTGAAAAAATATTAACAACACTTATAATACTGCCATTTAAATTTTGTTCTAGTAGTATTGTAAAATTCGAGCAAGTGTTACACACAGATAATAATATTTTGCAACAATTTATCTTTCTTTTAAAGTCAACATAGTTCCTTATTTTGTATATATACTATTTCTCCTATGCAGGATATTCATCTGAGTTCAGTGGAATAACAAATCTAGATCAAATAATTGATATTATACTTAATATGATATATAATTTTTTTATTTCTCGTCTATTATATATATATATATATATTAATAATTTTATATTATTAATTATTAATTTTTATAAATGATAAAAATTAAAATATAAAGATCATGCGAATTTTTTTAAAAAAACTTTTTAAAGTAATATGTATCTCCAAATAATTTTTTTTTATCATAATCACCTATACATATAATTATATGATTAGGGATTACTTCTTTCATTTTTATATAAAGATAAATTCCTACTGCATACATTAATTTATACGAGTTTAAACCATTTTTATGTATGCATTTAGGTTTGACCCCCTTATTTGAGTCGGATGAGTAGAAACTACTAAAATGAAAATTGTTCGTATCAAAATTTAACATAGTTGTATTCTCTAGCTCAAACTATTTTCATGAATACTTTTTTATGTGTGCATTTGAGTTCATTGAAAATTATATTTATTTGTGTCAAATTTATTTATAATTTTTTAATATATTCTTTATCCCTTTCATTTATTACTGTGTTTAGTTTGAGATTTTTTTAAAAGATAATTTTCATTTTAAATTTTCAAAAATTAAAAAATTTATTTGTTTTTCGTTATTTTCATTTTTCAAAGATCTATGGTTGGTGAAGAAGAAGAGACATCACAGCTTGAAGCTAGACATAAAGAGGAAGATCAAGGGAGGGAAGCCTAGAAAAAGTGAAGATAAGCATCAGATCACTCAAATTTTCGATTGTATGCAAAGTGAAAAATGATAATATAAATTTCATTATTTTCAATATTCCTAAAAAAATGAGAGATTTGTTTCCTAAATTTGAAAAAAAAAAACAATTATTCAAACAATTTTATTTCTTCTTTAATTTTCAATTCTATTAAAAATGAAAATAGGAGACGGTCAAATCAAGCAGACCTAACATTTTTGTACATCAAATGTTTCTCTCGCTTTCTTAATAGAGGTTTCATTGAGAAAATAATGAACAATACTATTCTATAATTTTAATATGAGAAATAAATAAGAATAAAAATTTTCTTCCAAAATAATAAAAAAATAGAGATAATATGATGACTCAAAAAATCGTGTATGATTAACTAGTTCAATGATTAAGAGATGGTTATGAAGTTGACTGGAGATTTTGAATCCATCTAGCTAGTACTTTCTCATTATGTCCTTCCACTCTCGATTCCTTAGCATTAATGGGATCTTCCTCAAACCGAAAAATAAGATCTTAAAAGGCAAATACAACTTCCTATTGGCTTTAATAAGTTGATGTTAATAGCATAAAACCACGTAGCTTATGAATTAAAAGGGAAAATTAAGATGAGTCGTTTAATAACCCATACAATTTGTTTACATATATCGGAACGATAATAAAGGTTTCAATTATTTGTAAGTAAGTGATAGCAAATTTGTATCTTCATCATTACAAGTATCTGAACTGTTGCACTTTGTCTGCAAGTTAGTGATACAGACCCTCTATAGGTCAATGATAGTGGATCACATCATATTTAGTTGTTATATAGATGTCGTGTATCGATCTACACCTAAAGTGTTTTAGTGATAAATATAAACTCTATGAGTGATACTTGTTTAAGTAGTGTTAAACTATGTAATTGGTCAATTGAAATAAATAGTAAATTGTTGTTAAAAGTTAATAATTTTTATTTCAACAAAAAGTTGAAGAGAATTAAGTAATAAAAAAACTTGGATAAGTGTTAATTAAAAGAGAACGAAAGTGCATGAAATTTATATGTAGTTTATAAAACAAAAAGCCTAGAATAAAGTATTATTCACAAACTAACCACTACAAACGTGGATCTGTTGTTGCTATTATTAAATATGACTAATATTTTAACCTCCATTTTTTATACCAACATGGAGGCACAAGACTTTTCAATGGAAGCATAAGACCTTTGAAGATTGTAATTAAGAAACATGGACTGTTGGTAGAAAATAGGATGAACAACTATAACGGTATTCAATTTGGTAATCAATATCAACATAGTTCCATCAAATCATTCACTACCAGAAAGCAGAAAGTGAATTTTATTATATTTTGATATGTGAAGACTTAATTTTGATTGCCTAACATACCTACGGCTGACTGTAAAGACATCAAGTCCCATAGACAAGGGTCAAGTCAAGGCCATGGAGCAGGGGAAAACAAGGAGAAGAAGGCAAAAGATGTTTAATTTTTCTTTTTAAATTTTAGTTTGTATGTTTTTATTAAATTATAAAAGGGGAGTATAAACTTTAAATTTATTTAAGTAATATTTTTGGTTAACGAAATAATGTCTCTTTTTTTAAAAATTAATAAAAAGCATAAAAGTGAAAATTAATGGAAACAATCTTATTGGTTTGTTTTTTGAAAGCTTCCTAGTGCTTTCAAACAATTTTCTCAAAAAAAATTAAACCAGTAAAGGTATTTATATTTTTATTTATAAGTCAACTGTTGAAATAATATTGAACAATAAACTAACATAAAATTATAAAAAATAAAGTTAGAACAATTTTATATGCGAAACTAGGTGAAAATTTAAATTATCATAAAAAAGTTTATCATATGTCCATGAGTGAAACATCTAAACATACATTACCCAACTTATATGTGGGTCATTGTAGTTTGATATTAAACCTTTATTATTTAGCTCAAGAAATATTTTTGGGTAAGTTTAAAAAATGGAATCAAACCAATAAAAATTACAGATTTCATATTGGTTTCACCCACTTTAAGTTTTGTCTCTGAATTCTTTCAATTAATTCATGATTTAAGTTTATCTTTGAAATTTATATAAGAACTCTTTCATAAAATATTAAATAATTTTCGATCGTAATCATGTATGTATGATTGGACATTTCATTTTTACTTCTTTCGTTGCATTAAATTAATGATTTATAATAATATTTGTAGGACTTGATTATTTTCTAAAAAAAAATACACTAATCTTTATATAAAAAATAGAAGTATATGTATAAAGCCCGGTGGCTTTTTTCCCACCTCAAAGAGATGGTCCCCAGCAAGAATATTTGTATAACAGAGAACATCACAAACAACTTTTGATTTGTCGTTGTTTGGGGGATTATTTAAAGCGAAGAATCCAAGAAGAAGGAGAAAAACACCCGGACTTTGTTTCATGATGGAACCTAACTACCTGGATCGGCCACCTTTCATCATAGACTTGTGAACCAACTTTCCTTTGCCGTCAAGTCATTTGTTGTTCTCGATTAGAATACCCATCTTCCAAATAACTATATGCTTTTTTTGGTGCATGGTACTATCACTTAGCTAGTTAGGTAAATCTGTAATGCATGATTACTTCTTTGTATATAGTGAAGAATCTCAACGTCTATAGCAGTACGGTTCCATTATTTGAATATGATAAATTGCTAGTATATATAATGACACTCGTCTGTGTGTAATTATCTATATGTTTCGATTTTTATGCATATATGCATCTTAAAAGTACACCCCAAAATTAAAAGGGATAACGTTCTTGTTTCATTTTATTATTCACCAAACATTATCCATAGCAATACGACCAGTCCCCTTTACAATAGCTTAAAGATTAAACATTGTAGTCTTTTCTATGTCCACTTCTTCTCTTTTAAGATTCAATATGACTTTTTTTTTTCTTTCGCGCAGAGCGGATTGTCCCAAAAAATTGGAATAATTAAGAGGAGAAAACCAAATTTCAATTTGAAATTAAACGTTAGTATATATTTACAGACTACTAAGTTTAATTATATATTCCATCTGTTTTATATTGTTTGACTTTTAAAATTTTTACATATGAATTAAAATTTTTAAATTTTATAAAAATTATTAATTAATTTTTCATATTAATTAGATTATCTCTCATCTTACTTTTGTTTAGATTTTCTTATTTCACAATAAATGAATATATAATAAGAAAATGTATTTGATGCTCTATTGATATTATAAAACCACAATAAAAATGAGACATTTTTTTTTGTTAAAATGTTAAATAAAATTAAACTTAAAGAGTATTATTTTTACAATTTTACCAAATATATTAAATATTTATTATGATAACACTTAAATCTGAATGAATGTATAAAATGCTAAGTGTAATATTTACACATATGTTTGTGAAAATACAAGATGCTTGAAAGTCCAAAGTTTTCACTTTTGGATGTGTATGCATATATTATTTGTTATTGATATTGAATATTCATACAAGTCAATGATAATTAGTTGGATCATCTTATTTTTATCTAAAAAAATATCTCACAATACATTATCCTTTGTTTTTATTAGTCATGCACTCAACCATTATTAGAAACTTTTAATTTAAAAGAGTCGCATGTAATTTTTATTGTTTTTGAAGGATATATTTGACGTCCAAAATGATATTAAAAACTAAAAGTAATTTGATGTCGAATTTAATTGTAATGTATTTACTATTGAATGAATAAAAAATTAATTTTTTATTTATATAATAAGGAACTTTAATTACCATAATGAATAATCCTGTACTCAACTCCTTTGGCTTCTATCTCAACTTGTTCTCAGGTGTTTGGAATTCCATGCGCCAATCGGGTGCGGTGTACTTAACTGTGGCAAGTAATAATAAAACGGGTTAAGTATAAGTATTGTTCTTAAGGATCAATGAGTGATTTACAATTTACAAAATCAATTCGAATAGGAATAACAGAAAAATATTTGAATTTTAAAATGTTTGGAAAAAATAGTAATTAAAATTAAAAGAAGCAAAAACATTTATTTTTAGCCTTTTCTTTTTAGAAAACAAGAACGTAAAGAATTTGATTTAATTCAAATGAGAAAAATAGTCTGGGCGTGTCTATCTCATTACTCAGGCTCCTCGATGCCATTTTTTTAATCCTTTTATGTAATTTTTTAATCTTCTTTATTTTTCTCTACTATAGCTATAGGTGAATCCTATAATACATAAAATAGATAAAAATACTTGTTTGTTATGGGTTATCTCTCACTGTGTGCTGGTTTAATGTCTTAAGTTTAACGGTCCAACGTAGTTCAAAGTTTTTTTCATAGTGAGAGGGACATTCATTTTCTCTACTGCTCCTCTATGACAAGGTATCAACTAGACTTTTTGACTTTGACCAAATATTCTATTTCTACATCTCCTTTGATTGCAACTTCTTTAACTACAAGAGGCCTGACCAATTAGGTTTTTATTTTCCCATAAAGAACTTTATTTTAAATATATTTGTTAGGTCGAGTAAAATATCTTATAGAGTGATTTTGTTTTCTTTGGGTAACTTTATTAAGTAAAGTCAGTAAAATAGGTTTTTTTCAATAAACAGACTCGAACAATTTATTAATTAAACTAGACTAAGTCTTTTAAAAAATAAAATAAATAGAATCAAGTCTTTTCAGTTTAATTTGTTTAATCCAATTAATCTATTATTTTAAGATTAGATTGACCTCTAGGTTGTTGAGCTAATTTGATATAAAAATTAAAAATAAAAATGTTTAGTAGACAATAACAAGTAAGTCAATAGTTTAATAGTATCAAGTAAATACGAAGTAATCCAAGAACACTCGTTATATGTTATTCCTCTAAATAGACCAAACTCAAAATACAAAAATCGTAAAATAATCGATATTTTTATACAAAATATTGTTACTCAAATAATAATTAAAGATTTTAATTTTATTTATATTATTTTTTTAAAATATTGATTTTATTTTTTATCTAGATTTTTTAAAAAAAATTATTTATTTTTAATAAAGGTTAATTTGAACTTATGGCTTAACACAAGGTTAGATTGGACTTCAAAAACAGTGGTTCGAAGGAAATACAAACTAGGTTAAATTGACTCGATTTTCATGTTTTGACTCGCAGGTCAAGTTGGGTTGCCCATTTTGCTAGCTCTACTATTAACCCTTTAGTGAACAATGTTAATTTCTATAAGAGCATGATTTGTGCTTGAGTATTTAAGCTTTCAGTCAATTATATTAATCCTAAAGCATTCTTCGTTGTTCCTCACATGATGTGTTATAAACTATTTTAAAAGTAATTTGTTCATTTGGGTCTTTTAGGGTGAGCTCTCCTTGTTTGTTCACTAACATCATTACAATTGTTTGGGAATTATGGACCTCCCACGATAAGTGAAACCTTTGAATAACCTTGCACATGGAAGTGACAAAATGAAGTTGACTCGATAGGTTGGTATGTTGGTCCATAGGACTGGGCCAATCCAAGCTCAAAAAAAATCTGGCTTGGTTCACTAAACCCAAAAAAAGTTGGTTCAATTTAAAAAAAAATTCCTTTAAAAATTTAGGTGTTTTTAAGTTTAAAAAAATTAGATTTAAATTGGCTTGGGTTAGGTCGAGTTACAAAATGTTGATCCATAGGAAAATCGGGTTGGGTCAAGCTAGCTCATTTGTCAGTTTTACTTGCACATTCAAACAATAAAAACATTGGGAAAAATAAATTTATTTTCTTATTTAGATACACTTTATGATATCATATGATGATAGATTTGATAACTAGTTTTAAGACCTTGTTAAATAATTTTAGGATTGAGATGAACTTCCTTTGAATCAAATTTTAGTAAGGATAGTTATAATATTTTCACTTTGGCTTTCAAGTTATATAATACAAGAAAGTGTGAAGTTCTTAATATCCTTTAATTTTGGAGACAATATCTTTTCCACAAAGATTAGTACATTCTTCCATAAGTATAACTAACTCATCTTCCGTATTCAATTTACAAGGAAATGACCTTAGTATTTTTTTTTTTCTAAATCAATAAGCAATTTCTTAACTTCTCATTTTACCTTATTCTCTTTCTCTCTAGGTGGCTTAATTACCTTTATTTTTTTTTAGCTATTATAACATTGCAATACCTTTTGCTCCCAAGAGGTATTTTTCTATACTCACTTTGCTAGTTGTCCCTCTAGATTTCTAGTAGAAGTATTTTGATTTTTGAAATGATCCACAATCCGTTCGTTCTAAGTTTAAATTAAAAATTTAAGCATTTAAATAAACTAATAAATATATAATATAAAAAATTTATAATAATAATTATTAGTGATTTTGAATGTAACTCTTAAAAAAAGCAATTGCATTAAAACTCAATAAAGAGAGCTTTACATTTTGTTTGTTGATGAAAGAAAGATAAAAGAAAAGAAAGTGAGCAGAAAAGACAACCAAGGAATGTGAGATAATTGTTTAGTTGTTTGTTAGGAGAGAAAAAAATAAGTGAGAAAAAAATAAATATATGCATAAAATGGTATAAACATTCTTAAGTAAAAAAGAGATATAATAAAGAGGATAGAAATATAAAAATAAATATGATATCAAAATTTAAGATAAATTTAAAATAATCATTTTTCTATTAAATAAAATAAAAATAAAACATGTAAAAAATATTTTTTTATTTATAATAAATGTCTATACTATATAATAAAAAGATAAAAATAAGTTGTTAATTGAAAATAAAAAATCAATAAAAACTCCAAATAAATTTAAAGATAAATTTTAAAATATTAATAAAATCTAAAAATATTTATTTTATTTTTAAAATAAATAATAATTTATTTTTATTTATGTTAATCCTAAAAGACACTAACCACTATAGTTGACCTAGTGATAAAGAGTTTAATTATAAAATCTTAGATTTTAATCTTAGAATTTTAACGTGAAATCTACGTTATTTTTTCTTTAAATTTTTTTAATATAAAAAAGGTTTTTTTATAAACATTTTTTTCATTTTTTTATTTTAGCTACTTTTCTTTCATTTGAAATAAAGGGTTAATATTTTTAGAGATTTTGCTCGACTCGATCTTAAATAAAATGAGTCAAATACAAATGTTAAATATGTTTGAAATAGCTTAAAACACGACCTTTTAAATTTAATAGAATTTTAAGAACAATAAACAATGACAGAAAGACGAAAATTTTCATGCGATATATATGGGGACCTGTACGAGATGGTTAATTAACATATCATAATCGTGCAGCCTCTTTCTCCGTCAAAGACTAAAGTCATGTGTATGGGTCCACAATAATGCAAGGCATTATCCTCCATAATTACTTAAAAAGCAAGTATCCACCGATTAAATATTTTAAGTTCGCTTTAATTTGAACAAGGCTAAAAGAATATAATAAGTAATTCATTTTACAATTATTTTCTCGAGTTAGCTTATTTATTATTAAGTGGAGGTATATTTAATTTATTTTTATTTTAAAAAATTGTACACATAATTTTCAATCTCTTTTGATTGATCATTGAGATTTTTTTATATGCATAAATTTAAATTTAAATTCCTGATAACATATTTAAGATATCTCAACTCAATTATATTCATACCAATCACTTATTGGTATTCATTTTCATGGTTAATATAATAAACCTATAGCATGTCTGGTATTAAAAATTTATATCCACCTAAATATAAAACAAAGCGAATATAACATTTGCACCAATTTGCACCCCTTGAGTTAATTAATTTATTTATTGTTAGATGAGTTAGCTTGACTTTTTTTTTTTTTTACTTTGACAAATATTTTCATATTTAAATTTTAGGTATGTAATTTGGTTGAATATTCGATTTTTTTTAATTTTATTGAAATAATTTAATTTTTGCAGATGTCCTAGACATACTTTAATGTAATGCATATAATAGATCGATATTTATTTTTGTATAACTAAAATTTATAATAAATAAATATTTTTTAATATATAAATTATATATTTTTATTTATGATAACTAATTTATATTGTGATATAATTTTTTTATAAAAATATGGAGATTTAATTTAAAAATAAAGATGAAAAAATAGATTGATAGAGAAAAATAATTAAGAAAATCAAGTATAAGATAAAAAAAAAAGTGTTTTGAAATGGGAAATAAATTTTTTGAACTACTTGTAATTAAGAAATATATTTGAAGAATTTAAAAATTATCTATCTATTTAAGTTAAAGTAGTTATTTTGAACAAAATATTTTTACTTTTTTGGAACTATTATTCAACTAGAGTTATTTTGAGAAATTTTCTCAAATAAAAGTTTTTCAGAGATTTTTGTTATAAAAAATGTCTTTTAATCTTTCTTTGTTATCTCTATTTTTAGATTAGATAAACCATAGACTATCCGTTAGGCGTCCATAGGCGGGATGAAAATGGACTTTCCAATTGGAATTCAAATTTTAACAAGGGGCGAACTGTCCATTGGCATCCGCAGAGATGGATAAAATGGGCTTTCCGTTGGTGCACGAGAAGTTTAGAAAAAAATGTAACTAAAAAGCTTAAGATTAGATACTAGGGAGTTTTAGAGTTGAACGTTGGGGAGGCTTTAGGGTTGAATGTTGGGAGGGAGCCAGCTCTTAATCAATTTAGATTTCGGTCACATAGGAGCCGGTTCCGGAATCGACTTGTACCTTAGAATCGGCTACACGGGGGCCCTAGTTCGGAGTCATCCCCATAAGGCAGTATAGTGTTGGGGTAGATAGAGGGAAGCTGTGCACTAGCTTTAGAGTTGGGGGCTTTAAGGTGGGTAGATGTAGGAAGAGATTTCGGAAGTACTTACCTTGTATCCAGGGAGCCCAATCTCACTGCGTGGTAGTTGAACTTCTTCTCAAAAGCTTCTATAGTCTCCTTCTAGTTATTTCGTTCGTCTATGAACGTTTGAACTTTGAACGAAGATTTTCAGAAACAATATGCCCAGAGGTTCTCCTGGTTCACCAACTTTTTCGACCTCTTCTTTTGCCAAAAGCCCAAAGACCAGACCCCAAAAGCTCCTTCTCTATTCAAGTCTCAATCCTTTTATAGGTGCACCTCTCACCTTTAAGTCACCATGTGTGAATCTTTTAAGGAAATCTCCCATTAATGCGTTTGCGCATTATCCTAGATTTCATTAATGCTCTGACTCCTGTTAAGAAGTTTCTTCACTTTCTCTGCTCGTCACCCCCTCCATATCCTCCATGCTTTCTGTTTTTCGGGGAAGACGAGACTTCGCACGAGTCCCCACCCCGGCTGTTCCTGCTCGAGGTCCATCGAGCAGAGTAATGTGGTAGGGTTCGCTTCTCTAGGTTGCTTTCTGACATGCCTCTCTCTACTTTTCCTTTTCAATGCGTTTGTGGTCTTGCTCCCCTTTTCTGCTTTTCCTTTTTTTTTTCACTACCTCCCGCTCTCTTTTTCGTTTTTTTCTTTTTTCTTTCTTTTCTTTCTTTTTTCATTTTTCTTTCTTTTCTTTCTTTTTTTGTTTTTTCTTCTTTTTTGTTTTTTGTCCGTTTAGTTACGAAAACTGGACAAAATTGGGGTCCAACAAGTTGAAAAGAATTTTTTTAAACAAGTTATTAAATCAAATTAAATTTAAAAAATATATTTAAAAGAAATAAAAAAATTTAAAAATTAAGTTAAATATTTAATATATAAGATTGATATAAGATATGTGGCTCAACGAAAGTGATAATAACACTTAAAAATATTTTAATTTAAAAATAACTTTTAAAATATTTTTGTTAAAAATAACTCATAAAAATTTTCTCATTCAAGATAAAAATTAAGGCTTATAATATAAGAGTTGCTATTAAATACTATTATGACTTTAAAAAAACATCCTACCATATTTTTTAATGTGATAATACATTAATATCGAAAGATAAGATAGTTTCATACAAATATGACATAAATAATAATTGAGTTACAACTATATATATTTAGATTAATTGACATAATGTTGTTTTAATTTAACTAAATATCTTAAATTTAAAATTTAAGTTTCAATTATAAATATTTAAACGAAATTTTTTTATTTCATAGTGATTCATCTTCATAATAAGATTATTTTTCGAAAAAATATCTATATCTATACAAAGAAAAGTTAATAATTAAGTTATATATATAGGTAAATAATTCTTAAATAGTGTAAAGCTATTTTCATCATTTTTTCTCTTTCTCCGTGTGTAATTATGTATAATTTATTATTTTTGACTAATTAGATATAATTTATAAATAGTTAAAATAAAAAAGTACATGCATCATCCACTTTTTCCTCTAATGTCTGTTGTTCCATGCAATTCCCGATATATCTTTCTTTCTTTTAAAATTATTGTGCTTATGCATACAGTGCTACTTATTGTAGCTGTTAATATATAAGAAAAAGGAAAAAGATATTATTACCTCAATTGTAAAGGCAAAACGGCATGTAATTAAAAATAATGCTACTATCACATATATTTTTATTACAAGAAATTTGTAAATTAATATGGCTGAAAGTTTATGCTAGCTAATAAATATCAATGCTAAATACAACTTTAGTATTAGTTCTATGTAAGCATCGTGGTTGACGTTAAAGTAATCGAAGTTAATATTTAGCATTTTTAGTGGTAGATGCTATATAATATTGATAATACTAAATTAGAAGTTGTAATAAATTAAAAAGGATCGATGCTGATGTTAGTGTTTTCTGGATTCACACAATGTTATCTGTATTGACTAATGTTTAAGTGACAACTTGAAAATGTTAAAAAAGGACCAAAACAAAAAATATTGTAGTTATTGATAGTTTGATTTTGTTGTCCGCGTAACACCTGCATTTCTTTCTCTTACTTCCATTTTTTGTTTTAATCTTCGCTTCTTTCTCTCATTTTCATTATCTATTATTGCAGTTGCATTCTTCTTTTTCTTCTTCGACCTTAAGTCTTGAGTGTAGGTGCCAAAGAAGGTAAGCGTCATCATAAAATCAACATAAACCATCAATGGTGAGGTGTTGCCATAAATGAGGGTTGGAGTTGAAGAAAATGAGTATTTGCTATTGCCTTTGTCTATGTACCCATCCTTCCAGAAATTGTAACCAATAAAAACAGGTGAGGAAAGTATTCAAAAAAATAGAGAATAAAAAAACAAAGGAAGAACGTGAAATGAGGGGTTGAGGGAGAGGAAGAGAACGAGTTAGGACCAACTATTGAGAGAAGAAAAAATATTTTTAAGAAGAATAATAGAAGATAAGAAAGGGTTAATGTTTTTGTCCTCAAATTAAAAATTAGCACCCACCAAGTTAACGCTAATAGAAAAATATTTTTTCACAAACTTATTATTTAATATGGGTCTAGTTGATTCAATCTATTTTTTTCTTAAATTAAAAATTAGTATAGACTAAACTGATACTGATAATAATTAAAAAATATTTTTTCAAAACGATAATAATAAAAAAATATTTTTTCAAAACGATAATAATAAAAAAATATTTTTTAAAATTATTTAGCATGGCTTAGTTGAGGCTAAGTGGTTTTCGTCTTAAAACTAGTCTCTTACTCGGCTTATGCTAATAATAATTTTTTTTCCCAAAAATTTTAATTTAACATGCGCATAGTCGATGCTAATTGTAACATTTTTTTTTACTATTTTATGTTCATTTTATTATTCTGTTAGAGTTGGTGTTGGCCTTGTCAATTTTCAAAATTAGTATTAATTCATGCTATACTGTTTAATTTAATATAAAAAATTGAAATAAAGTAAAATTCAAAAACTTGTGTTCATAGAAGGAGACTTAACTGACACTAATAGAGTTGGTATCGTGATCAGTATTTTCCCATCACTATATATTAATTTCTCATTAATACTATTTAAGTTCACAAATTATTATTACCTATCAAATACGAAATTAAATGCATCATGTACTTTCTAAATTATGTAGTATAACCCAGTCAAACTGAAGTTAATGTAGGTTGAAAGTCCAGAAAAAATTGGGTTTTCGAAATCAAAAACTTCAAGTTGTAAAAAAGACTTCTGCAACACCCCAAGCTGGGGCATTAATAACATGATGTGGATGGTAAACATTGACAAGTTCATTGCTTCGGATTGGTCCATAGTGAAAATTCTCCTTTACGATTATGCCATTGTCAAGAGACTTAAAAAGCTTGCTAAGATATTGAAAGGATCAACTCTTTCCAACATTCGAATAATTAAATATTGATATTTAGTTTATTTTCAACTAAATGAGAAAAATTAAACTTGCATTCTAGTTTTTTTATCACCGTCGATTTTGTAAAAATAAAGTAAATTTTTATGTGATTAAATATAATTTATTACAACTTTCTATATCTTGTAAAATAATTCTATGCGATTGAATATTTTTTATTGAATTAATTCAAATTATAAAAAGTTTAATTTTATTTAAAACATTGAATTTAAAATCATGTAAATAAAATAAATATGTTTTGCAAAAGCTTTGCTGGTTTAATTAACTGAATTTAAATTATTTAGAATTTAAAATGGCTTTTATTAGCAAAGTTCTAAGATAAAAGAATAATTCTATTTTTTTTTAACTTGTAAACCTGTAAGTAAATGTTGAGAAAAGAAAAAAATGAGTTTAAATTAAAAGTATATATTGTTCTTTTCATTTTTTTTTTCTTTCAAAAACTATATATATCCAGGGTTGGTGTAACCTTAAAGTGGATGAAGTCCTTGCATTAAGCGCTCAAATTTTTTTTACTCATTATTAATATTTTTTTTAAAAAAGATAACAACTGTCTAATAAATAATATTAACTTATTAAGATTAATTAAATAATTTTTCTTCAAAAAAGACCCTCAACTTAGTATGGTAGTATTTAGTTATTTTAGATTTTTCTTTTTCTTAGAAGGAGAAAACTCTGTCAACTGCTATTCTATACAAACTCGAAAACTTAAAATGAGATTTTCTAGTGAAGAAAACATTTTTTTTAAATAAGCTAATTTAAAAATCTTTTTTTTTTCTTTTTTTTATTCCAAATCTTAAAATCCATTAATGCATATTTGAGAATTTTTAACTTCAAAGAAAGTTTTAAGCTAAAAAATATTTAGAACATTATCAAATAATTTTAACATTAATTTAAATTATCTTTTAAGAGAAAAAAATAGGACAAATACTATCTACGACTTTCTTTCTTTTCACAGATTTTGTATCTTGACAGTTAAAACACTTCAAAAGATATAATTTTTAAATAAAATTATAACAATTTTGGTTTATACCTAAATAAAAGCTCGATTGATCCTAATATATAATTAACCTTAAAATGTTTATAACAATTTAATTAACAAATAGGACACATTTGACTTAAAATTTTTTTTGAATTGTGTTATAGCATCTTTCTATAAGTACAAAACAAGGAAATTTTATGTAAAGTTTTAGATTATGTGGATCTTATGAAATATTAAGATAAGTTTAATCCACTGTTTATGTAAACAAAAATATTACATTAACTAGTTGAGGAAATTGTGGAATATATCCTTAGTCTATTCTTTTTAATTATACTTCAAATTTATCATTCTTTGCATGATATTTTATTTATAAAAATAGGACAAAGAGTTACCATGTTTAATTAGTAGCAGTATTTTATAACACCGGGATTGTCGCAAGTTTATCTTGCATATAAGACCACATTTTATTAAAATTCAATTTTCATCCGTAATCTTTGGATATATTCATATATTATATTTTAAGGCCAACCTTTTCGAAATAATATTTAATTATCAATTATACACATAAATATAATAGAATTCTAGACAATATATAGAAATCTTTATTCATCAAATACTTTATTAATATTTAACACTTATAATAATTATATTGTATTTTTATTTCTCTTGGTACGTTATATCATTTATCGTACATATATTTTCTCTTTCATTCTCTCGTGCTTGATAGAGTTTTATTTCTACTCAACTTTTTTCAAAATTTTAAGATAGAAAATGATTTTTTTTATCTTGTTTTATGAATTGGTAAGTTGCATTATATGACCTGTAAGAGCTCACTAGAATCAGCTGAGAGGTTTAAATAGTCTGAATGTAGTTTTAAGTTTAAACTTCATTAAAATCTTTTATAAAAAAATAAAATCCTATAATAAATATTAAATTTCCCAAAAAAAAAAATATCGAAATTATAGAGATACTAGTAAAATACACCATCCATTCCACCTCCTCGCAAAAGATGAATAGATAATGATCCCAAATTACATTAATGAAGAACTATTAAAAAAGCTTGAGTCGTCTAAAGAGCTAGGAGCAGTGGGAGAAGAAGCATATAATTGAACCACCAACTTGATAATAGTTTACTCAAGACTTGGCCCATTGCTTGAAAATGTATCACTAGACCATCGTTTTCAAGGAAAAAATTTATACACGTCATAACTTAAGCAGACTTTGGATACTTTAAATTGTGACCAAGTTAAACTCCTTCTTGCAAAGGGCCATTGGTGATAGAAACTTCTATAGGCTAATCAATGATATACAGTTTTGGAAACTGATAAGACAATTGAAGTTACAGAGGCTGTTCCCTTTGACTTGTGCCATTTCTTCTCTGAATAAACTTCTATTGATGCCCCCTTCCACGTTCCATTCTTGAGTATCCTTGTAGTTTGTACCTTCCTGAGAAGAGCACTGCAGAAACCAAGGAGAGAGATGGGTAGAGCTCCTTGCTGTGACAAGGCTAATGTGAAAAAAGGGCCATGGTCACCAGAAGAAGATGCAAAGCTAAAGGACTACATAGAAGAACATGGCACTGGAGGGAACTGGATTGCCCTCCCACAAAAAGTTGGTAAGTACATAATAGAGATGTATATGATGAGTCATGTTATGGTATTACACTTTTCAAGCTAATGATGGCATGATGATTTGCAAGGATCTTACCTCTTTTTCCTTTGTCTTTGTGTTCCTGGTTGAGTTTTTTCCCCCAGGTTTGAAAAGATGTGGCAAGAGCTGTAGACTAAGGTGGCTTAATTATCTTAGACCCAACATTAAGCACGGCCAATTCTCTGATGCAGAAGATAAAATAATCTGCAGCCTCTTTGCTAGCATTGGAAGCAGGTACTCTTCATTCACTCAATTTCTACATCCTCTTTCACTTTTGCCACTCTGATGTCACTTGTCACAAGCTTCCATAAACAAGAAAACCGTACAAATAATTTCTAATTGAAGAAACAATCAAAGGGATATATACCCTAGAAAGAATTTAAGAGTTTTTTTTTTTTTTTTTTCTTTTCCACCTTTTGAAAATAGAACATGTAAGTACAATACCAACATAAATATACTGCTGAGTACGTGGATGAATTGATGCATAGTTGTTCTATTTTAATAAGTAGTTTTAAGTTCGAGTTCTGTTTATGCCATTACGTTAAATACTTATATGAAGAATTTTATAGTTTACATATACTTATTTGACTTGAATAAAATTGACTCTAGTAAAAAATATCTGGGATATATATCAAGAAAATAATACCGATATGAATATTATGTGTACTTTATTGTTAGATGATCTGCATCAACTCAGTGCATTGCAAATTTAGATCTGCTATGAATGTTTGTTTATTAGTATTAGTGAGTAAGTTTCTTATAATGGAAGACATATTCACTGAGTGCAGGTGGTCCATAATAGCGTCTCAGTTGCCAGGGAGGACTGACAATGATATCAAGAACTATTGGAACACCAAACTTAAGAAGAAAATGATGGCCATGAATCCCTCACCACAGAGGAAGCCTCAGCAAATTACCCTTTTGTCCATCCTTCAAAGCTCAACATCATCTTCACCATTGTCATTCAGAGACAACAATTCATACAACCCCCTGCACGGGTCTCTCACAGGCTCCGGGTCCTTTTCCTACTCGTCAAGTCTTGTGAGTGGAAATAACTCTTCTGCTGATTCCTTCTTTCAAGCACAAGAGAGTTTCATGGGCCCCACTCAGAAGTGCCAATTCAAAGATAGCAGCAGCAATAGCATCTTTGTGTTTGGGGGTGAAGCCACCAGTTGCAGCTCCTCTGATGGGAGCTGCAACAACCAGATCAGCCATGTCATGGAGCCAGAGTTTGGTCCTGCAAGTTTTGTTGGGGCTAATAATCTCCACAGTGGGGTGGTGGAAGATGCTACTCACAAGTTCATGTTCTCTAATGATGCTACTGTTAGTGGCTGGACAGACAAACCAAATGGATTGTGGGAACAAAATCCATTGGATTATGGTCTAGAGGAAATTAAACAGTTAATTAGCACTAATAACAGTTGTAACAACTTTTTGTTTGATGACAAGAAGACAGAGGAAAGGGTCACGTACTACTGATGCTGACTGTGGTTAAAACTAAGAAGATTTTAAGGGGAAAGGAAAAAGGATAGGTAGAAGATTTCAGACTTGTGATTTGGACTGAGTTTGTGACTTTCTGGGATGGGTTTTTAGTATTGAATAGATAGAACCACTTTTTCTTTGTTTGAAAGTACATTGTAAAAGTTTCCTTTTTGCAGTTACTTTGCCGAGGTAAACCTACCCATTTCAAACCATTCATACACATGTCCTATAAAGAGGAACGAGGAACCCTTAGAGTACCCTCTGTATGTAATCCCTTTACCTTCCAAACATCATAAAGAGGCTTGCAGCAGCAGTCCACTAATATTTTATTGTATCGTATGCATTATCTAATATTATATTTCACATTAAAGTCAATCATGCACCTAAAAGCATAAAGATCAAACTGCTTATTGCTTACTATACAACAATAATTATCTTCCTCTCATAATTGTTATATGTCGCCATATGGTTCTAATAAATTTTAATTTTTTTAAATTAAAATGCCCGATGCTCAATTATTGAAGTGTTCCTTAAAAACTATGATCGTAACATAAAGTTAGAGTTCACCTTCCTTTAATCATTATGTTTTTTTGGAACTGTTTTTATAACCGAGGGTCCTCCGTATCTGATTAGGACAAGAGAGAAAACGGAATACAAGCGGGACAAGAAGTATTCAAATGAAATACGGAAAGTGCTTTATTACGAGTGTTCTCTGAATTTAAATTGTGACATGTAATGTACGATGAGGGCCAAGAACAATTGTGCAAAGTAGGACACGTCACTGATCAAGCCAAACCATATGATGAGAAGAAAATCACTTCACTAGTGTTATTATATGCATGTGAAACTTGCTTCTATATATATAATGGTGATGGTGATATACATGGGATCCCATAATTGAGGTAAAGTCAATCTACAGACGGCAATTATGCCAATTTTAGTGCGTTTGGTTTAATTAACATGCAGTTTCTTAATTTTTTTACATATGGTACAATTGTCATCTATATAAGACAACACAATACATCATCTCCATCAAATAATTTTTTAAAAACCGTAGGACTAGGACTTGCAATTGAAAGAGCAATACGGGCTGTCAATTTTTATATGAAAGTGAGTTATCTATAAACAAATTAAACTAGGGGAACAGAGATATTAAAGATGATATTTAATTAATGTAGGCATACATTATTCAACTGATAAAAAATTGCTGTGGGAGATCAGTCCACAGGGCTCCAAAAATGTATGATCTTAGGATAATGATACTTTGGATATGCCATTTGGCAAATTGTTAAGAGAAAATAATTTTTTTTATTTTCCAATATAAATGTATATGATAAATACAAATTGACTTTTTCTTCCATTTTGTTTGCTTCCTCTCTGAGATATTATAGAAATTTTGAGTAAATCTAATATATCTCTCGATCGAGAATCAAAAACTAATATTTTGTTAAAATCTATTTAAGGAGCTTATCTAATTCATCACGATTTAAAGATTAGATTTTTAATTACATATTTAATAGATAAATTATTTATCATTCATATCACACAAGGTTAATTAACAAAAAATAATTAAAGGGATTAAAATATCACAGTAGTGCCTTGAAGCAACATGGGAACGGGGTTTTCTTTCTTCTAGTGGTGTGTGCAAATGTCAAATTAGCCATTCTTTGCCTCAAACAATTTCCACGATGACTACAGTATATTCTTGCTTTCATGTGAATTGGTTTTGGTATTTGTTAATACACCTGGGAAAGAAGTTTTCAAAGAAGTGGACTTTCCTTTGAGATGTGTTTTTTAAGAAAGAGAGTTAGCCAATCAACAAAAAGTGGCAATGTCATTTACCCTCGTTACTCCCCAAAAGAAAAAATATGTTAATGTCAGTGGGGTGCTGGTAGTTCATACTTAATACAATGTTTATTGACCGCCACCAATGATTTGATCTTTCTATTAGCCCATGTCAACAACGCATTCTTCACTATTACTTTAGTACTGAATTTTTCACAAAGCATGGAACAAAACTATACTTGTGTGAACCATAAATTATTGACCTATATCGCATAAGTATATACCAAAACTCAAAAGATGGATATAATGCAAAAACACTACATATAATACAAATTGATATGGTGCTTTGCAGAGTGTACAAAAGCAAAACAAAGTAATTCTAATGCAAATATAAAAAATTAGAGAAATTATTGTTTGAACAAATCCCAAAGATGTTAGTAAAGACGTTAAATCAAAGGAAATATAATTGTGGTTGAAGAGATGGAAGGAGTAGTAATGTCAAAGTTTTCTCTTGCCCGTCGCCTATATGTGATCCCAGAAGCTCGTTTCCCTACATTCAAGTCTTCAATAATTTTAATGTGCAGCTAACAAAGTTGCAAAGACCAATTCATGTTTATATTATTAGCTATTGTGGCGGTGACGTGGTCCAAAAAGGCAAAAACTAACCTCACCAAAGCATACTCACATTCACACCACAAAAAAAAGGGAAGAAAGTGGGGAAAAATATCTCACTTTACAGGGCATTTTAATGAACAGTGTAACTACCCTCACCGATACCTTAATCATCTTGTTTCATTCAAATTAGCTTTAAATGGCACACATTTTCAAACCAAATCATGAAGATGTGTTACGCATGACAGTTTCCGTAAATGGAATTAAGCATTTCTTTTATAACTCTATCTAATTTTAGTTTTTTTTTTATTTTTTTAGTATATATTATTATATGTAGTTAATTTAGTACCCATATATCTAACAAAATAATAATATTTATTAAAATAATAAATAATATTTTAAATTAAGATAATTAAACTATTTTTAAGTATTTAATTTAATTAATTAATATATTTATTATTTTATATAAATAAATTAATTATATATAATTTATTTTTATAATTTAATTTTTAATATATTATGAACAGTGATTTATTATTTTTATTTTTTATTCTCTAATTTAATTTAAAATTATATTTTTAAAATATATAATTTAATTTTAATATGTTACTTTTAGTACTATTTTTACATTTTAATTAATTAATTTTGACATATTGTAATATCATTTAATTTTTTAATATATCTCATGGTTTTTTCTCTAAAGAAAAAAATAATTGAAATATAATAAATTAAATTAAATTATATTATAATTATTTAAGATTAATAAATTTAAATATAAAAATAATATATTAAAATTAAATTATAAATAAATTATAATTTTAAAAAATACAATATTAAAAGTATATTAGTGAATTGAAAATAAGAATAATATTAAAAATAATAAAATTACTGTTTATAATATATTAAAAATAAATTCTAAAAATAAATTATATGTAATTATTTTATTTATATAAATTAATAAATATATTAATTAATTGATGTGCATACCTAAAATAATATAATTATATTAATTTAAAATATTTATTGTTATCTTAATTAATATTGTTTTTTTTGTTAGTCTTGTTAGTACAATTAATTATAGTTAGTGATACGAACTAAAAAGACTCTAAAAAAGAATGTTAGAAATTTGAAAAATGACAAAAATTTAAACGAACTAAAACTTTTCAGCAATTTAAAACATATTTAAATATTTTTTATTATTTATGATTTTTTATTTTTATCTCAATACTTAAAATACATCAAATTTAATTTTTAATAAAGTTAAAATATAAAGTGAATGTTATGTTGGAGTTTTTTTTCGATCGAAATCAATAATTTTTTATGTTACAATTCTACGAGTAAGGAGATGTCTGTTTGGATAATTTTGATTATAAATATTTATAAGAAAAGAAAATAAAAAATAAAAATAATTTTTTATAAATTAAAATTAATTTATGTATTCATTAAAAATTAAAATTTTAAAAAATTAATATGAAACAATTTTTATAAATTAATTTATTCATACACTAATTTTTTCTTATGAGTAAATTTATCCAAACAAGTTTGATTTTAAAATTTTGAATTACAACAAAAAATCAAAGATATTCATCTATGAAAAATATTATATATAAAGAATATTTCAAAAGACCTAACAGTTAGGACTTTGACAAGTGCACCAAATCTTGTGTAATTAATATTAGACAAATAAACACTTTGTTACCAACTAATCTTAAAAAAAAAACTTATATCTTTCAATTTAAATGTTGTTTGTATTGAGAAATTTAAGAACAAAGGATTGCATGAAACTATTTTTGGTATTTTCTCGTAAATATTCAAAGGGAGAAAAATAATTTCTTTATAAAGAAATAAAATAAGTTGAGGTTAGACTTCACCAAATCACCATCTCATGCACTATCAAAGCTACATATTCAATTTCATATATCAAGTATTAACATCAATCCATAAAAACATTCTAGCCTTAATTCCTTAGGTAGAAAGAGACTTAACCTCTTAGTTAACTTTTGGTTCTTCTTAGGTTTACTAAGTTGTTTGCATTAAGAGCAAGGATCCTTAAGTTGACTAACAAACCAAACTCTATTTTGAGAAACTAGGTTCATTGATTGCCTTGTTTTAGTTTAAAGTGGAGAAAGTGTTTTCTAATCACAAACCCATTAAACATCAAGTTAAGAAGATCAACCCAAAACAAACACAAGCAAAAAAACAAAACATTATATTATAATATATATATTGAATGAGTACTGAAAATAGATACATGGAGATGAGATTTGGTTACATCTAATCCCAACTAAGGGAGATCTAGCTACTCATGGATATGAATAAAGAAAAACTTTGAAGAAATGGTATAAAATGATGAAGAAGTCATCGGAGGGTCACCCTTGCATTTTTACATCTAAAGCTTCCCTTGTACACTCGTGCATTGTGTTTTTATCCTCTGAAAGTTCCTTTTTGCCTTCTTTTAAAGGTATTAGGTCATGATCTTTCATCCAACAAAGGGGTCTTCTTGCTGGGCTAATTTGCCAAAAAAGGTTTCCAAGGTCCTCCTCTCACTAGGCGAGAGCTAATTAATGCTAAGTGAAAGGAAGCCCTAGCCTCTAATGCTTCTTCTATGCTTGGCAAGCCCTTTGCTCATTGGGCGAGGCTGAATCAAGCTCACTATGGCTCAAAGCTCGTTAGGCGAGAGTGTTGTTTATTGAGTGAGTCTAAAGCATACTCTCTATTACTAAGGATTCACTAGATGAACTTACCTCTTGTTGGGCGAGAATCAAACACTCTCTTTATTTTCTTTGGCTCACTAGATGATGAGGACTCTTCCCTGAGCGAGAGAGATCTTCTTTGGATGAACCACTTGCTGGACGAGAATCTGAACTTGGCTTTGTGAGAGAACTTCCCTTACTTCATCATTTTCTACAAAAAAAAATAAATCATACATAACCAATTAAAAGTCTAAAATATTGAAAACAATTCCTAATGTTAAAAACAAATAATCTAGATACAAAATAAGATTAACATAATTCTAAACCTGAAAAAAAAAAAAAAAGTACATGCATTCAATATGCTCGTATATATATATATATATATATATATATATATATATATATATATATATATATATATATATATATATATATATATATATATATATATATATATATATATATATATATATATATATATATATATATATATATATATATATATATATATATAACCATTATCAATATAAAAAATTAATATCTATATCAAAATCTATCAATATATAAATTACATAATAAAAATATAAAGTTATTTTAAACCAGACTTCTCAACCTAGAAGGTAAATATTATATAATTAATTTAATAATTTATTTTTCTTTTCTTCTAAGTAGTCTTTTGATTAAATTCGTGTGAAATGTATATTTAGAAGAAGATAAAATTTTATCTATTTATATATAACTTGAATGTAAATTACATGAAAAAGATATTTAAATATAGAAATATCATTAATCAAACAATTTTGTTTGCATCCTTTTAAAAGAATTTAATATGTATAAAAAAAATATACATATAAAAGAGATGAAATGTTATTGCACGAGAACATTTTTTTTATAAAAGAGAATCTATTCAATAAATAGAAAAAAAAAACTATGTGTACTGTATATATACTTGCATATAAATAGTTAATAAATTACCACACATTTTACGTACCAACCATTAATTTTTTACTTGATTTTATTTAATTATGATTGATTTTTAAAAATTTTTAATGTATTACTTTTTATAATTTTTTTAATTTGTAGATGTTATTTAAATATTTTGTATTAATTAAAAAAATTAAATAATTTTAAAAGGTGAATTTACTTAATAAAACCTTATTAACTTAAATATAAAATATTATTATTCAAAATTGAATTGAGATAATTTTATGTAATATCATTACTTTCTAAATTATATAATTTTACTGTGATTTAAAATATTTTACTATTAAAAAAATAGATGCAAGAGATGCTTAAAATTACATGTATCAACTACACAATATAATTTGATTTATATAAACTTAATGCAATATATACAAATAAATATAGAAGACAATATCTCTATTTACACAATATACCATGTCTAATTAAATAAGGAAACTAGTCTTAAAATATAAAAAAAGAATAAATTGTAAGAGGTGATCTAAGATACTCTAAAATATTTTAAAATATAAAATCGATATCATCAGATATTTTTATAATTTTCCAACAATCCCCTCAAGTTGAAGTTTACTAAGCTTTCAACTTATTACAAGAAGAAGAAAATTTTATTTCCCTACAAATAAAAAGAAAACATAAAAATTGATTTTTATAAAAAAAATAATAATTTGAGAGACAACTTAGGAATGTTGGAGAAGTCAAAGAAAGTTGGTAGAAATATAACTTAACCAAAATGGTTGGAATGTCCATAAGCCAAAGAGAAAATTCTTGGCAAGCAAAACAAAGTTCAACTTTTTGAAAACTACATTTGAAAGCTTCAAACTAGTAATATTATTAGTGGAAAAAGAGTCGCCACCACCAAAATAGTCGATGAAAGAGAAGTCACACTAATATGATTTATGTGTGAGAAAAGAGTTTACATTGGAATAATGATTGATAAGAATGAAGTCACCACTAATATGATTCATATGTGAAAAATAGTCACCAACTAAAGGCAAAAACAAACCAAGAACAAATACTTAAACACCATTAAGCAGAAGCAACAGAGCTTAACCATCAAGAGCAGAAGCCAAATACATCAAGATAAAAAG
The DNA here is from genome assembly GCA_025330945.1 of Mucuna pruriens. Taxonomy (NCBI): domain Eukaryota; kingdom Viridiplantae; phylum Streptophyta; class Magnoliopsida; order Fabales; family Fabaceae; genus Mucuna; species Mucuna pruriens. The sequence continues at coordinate 7,263,102 of JAENHJ010000528.1, forward strand.
CAAAATATATCAATGTGTAATCATTTTTGGCAGAAGTTTAAACCAATGCTTAATCACCATATATAGAGAAGCTTTCACGAAAGAAAATTATAAGAAATATTTTTCGAAAAGGCATATTCTTCATAAATCCATTATAAAGACCAATACCAAGTAGAGATGATATCAAGGTAACAAATTGTACACATCCCAAAAACTCGAGGGTAAAACCAAGAGAATTTGTGGTAAAGTAGAACATAGTAGAGTTAGACTGCAAAATTGCTTACCATGAGAAAATAAACAAAGTAGGAAGCAAAATACTAGGTTGTCCCATAGAATCCCATAATCAAATAATTCTCTATTTTAAACTTTTCAAAAACTCTGGCCCAGTAAAAAGAAGATTTTGTCCTTTTGTTGTACTGAACATATGTTGTTCTTTTACAGGAACAACAACTGTAAATACTAACAATGGAAGCAATGTTGTGAAACCAAAAAAAATGTTACTCCATATACATCCAGCAAAGATCCAGTAAAGTGAGAGCTCACAATTCCACCAAAGGTCAAAGAACCCTAATATAAAGATCGAAGAGATCTTGAGGCGCTTTGTGACTCACCTCATGCCCTCTCCACAACCATTGAATCTATAATAACATCCAAGAAGGTAACAGAGAAAGATCCAAGAATTATGCAAAAAATAACATTATATTTATTGTCAACAAAAGTAGTCATCAAACTCCATGAGAGCACAACAAGCAGCGATGATAAAACTAGGTATGACCTTCTTTGATAATCAAAGAGGGGGACAAAATTACTAATAAACTCATACAAAGGTTTGACAAGTCACGACAATGCAGAAAAGCCAAAAATCACAACTACCTCCACATGGTCCAAATGCAAATCATCTTTTAAGTAAAAATTCACAACCAACCTTGCAACTCCTAAAACACCTTGAACAAAATATACATCCCAACAACAACATTACCAAGGAACAAATATATCTCAAGTAATTTGATGGTGCTTATACAATATTTGTACTTTTTAGGAGCAGCTTTACTAGAAGTAATTTTCATATCCCTCTTAGTTGTTAAATCATCAATTTCTCCAACAATGATACGAGAACCAAGAAAGGATTACCACTATCATTGTTGAGTTAGAGAGAGGACCCCTACATGTTGGATATTTCCATTTTTGACAAATTTTGATGCTTTCTCCGACCAAATCGTGGTGAATGAATGACAAAATAGGTACAAGAGATGCTGAAAACTATATGTATCAACTACACAACATAGTCTGTTTTATATAGACTTAATGCAATAAATATAAATAAATATAGAGACAATACACGATATGATATGTATGATCAAATAAAAAAACTAGTTATAAAATATAAAAGAAGAATAAATTCTAAGAGATCATTTAGGATACTCTAAAATATTCTAAACTATAGAAGTAATATCATTAGATATTTTTTTTAATTTTTTATTATTTAGTTTAAAATTTAATTTCATTATATTTCATGTTAATATTTCAATATTTTAAAAGTAAACCCCTATATCGTGGCGGTAGGGTACTAGCAAACAACTTTCAAACCTTCTTAATGGACTTTGAGATGAGTTTGATGGCTACGATGAACTATCATAGCCGATAAAGAAATCAAAGAGAATGGTAAATGATAATATTTGGAGATAACATAGGAATGTTTGTGTTAGATGGTGAAAATATGCATAATTTGTATTGTAAACGGGGAATGGTTATTTATGGGTAGAGGAGATGGATGTCGTGATGTGATGGTAAAATATCAGTGAAGTCCTTCAATTTACTTAAAATCAAAGCAATTGGGTAAAAATGCTTAATATGAAATTTATAAATTTTACATGTCATTACCGGAAACGAAAACTATTCATATGAATAAAAATCAAACAATAATAATATATATAAATGGTGTATATCATTATTGTTGGTTTTATCTTTGTTTTGTTGTGTTTACTAGATAGCCATTTAAAATTACGCTCTAATTCAAAGTTTTTGTCTTTTTGTGACACTTTGTATAATACATTATTTGGTGCATACACAATGTCGAACTATCCAATTTGTCATCGAATTATTTACAACGGTGATTTCAATTTATCTTTTTATTAATGTAAATATATCATTGATATAAATATACTCATGAATAAACTTTGTAAACTCCGACACTGATACTAAAACTAGTTATACATAAACAGTAGCTTGTGTAACAAGTGATAGTACCATTAGAGGCATGTCAAATGTAGCATAAAGAAAGGGATTCTTTGTGGATTTCGCATTTGTGCGGCTTTTTCTGCTTGGTTGTAAACAACTAGTATCTCACCCGCGATGTTCGGACATTTTTGTCCTTATTTTAAAAAATATATAAAAAATAACATGATATAAAATAAAATAAAATGTTTTCAATTACATATTTTAAAAATATAATATGATATAAATTTATCTCAATTTTAAATATGAATTATAATTCTAAATTTGAGTCAATCGGATTTTATTAGATAAATTATCTTTTAAGATTATTTTTAAAACAACAATATATTATATTTAAACAATCATACCTTATTAAGTAAATTCTATTTTTAAGATTATTTTATTTTTTAAATTAATTCAAAATATTTAAAATCATCTCTATAAATTAAAAATAAAAGAATCTATAAAAAGTAATAAATTGAAAATTCAAAAAATTCAGAGGTAAATAAAATTATGTAAATATTAATGAAAAATATCTAAAATATGTGGTAACTTTGTAATATATTATGCATTTATATATATATATATATATATATATATATATATATATATATATATATATATATATATATATATATATAAAAGGTCTATTAATATAAAGTTAAATTCCAATATATACTTGGACTGTAAAATCACTATATGAACGCGAGGTATGCTTTTGTTCCTTGAATCACTTTAGGAACATCTCTGGCATTGTGCGATTCCTAATCTGGTTCTGTTTCTGCACTTAATTTAATATTCCTACAAATTTGCTTTATGCCATTATTCTTTTATGTTCGTTTAACCTAATTTTACGGTACTAAAAAATTCGTTTCAGATGACAATCACCAATAAAAACTCAATCGTTGGTTCAGGATTCCACAAACGAGGCCCACAGCCCAGCCCACTATTCCTGGCAGCCAAGATTCTTCTTTTGATAAATCAATATTTCAATTTGATTGTAAAATTCCAACATCGCTAAATCAAATATAAAAGAAATTATAAAAAAAAAGTCTATTTACATAATCACACACACTAAACAAAAATTATGTATATTAGTGTACATAAATTATGTCAATATCTTTCCGGTCTCTATCCTGAAGGTCAGTATAAATATAATGTTTTACGGAAAATCGTGGTAAAAGAATAATATTTGTAGTTACACGTACTTTGTTTTGTATTTATTTAATTTTATCATTTAATCATAATTAACTTTTAATATCATATATAGAACCTGATTAAATTCATTCTATCAAGATAATGAAACATAGTTGACGGATAATCTTGCTTTTTAGGTCCGTGGTGAATGTTTGATCTCTAGTTTTACGTGAATGAAAAAATATCTATTAAGAAAAAATAAATTTTTACAAGAGTTACAATATCTGGAGGAATTGTTCCTTAGTTACTTGCTCTGGGGCATGGATAGCTTGGTTCACTAAGAAATTAAATTGATTGGGTGAGCAGCAATGATGCATGGAGACGTGGCTTATTGAAAAATATGGGCAATAGATTGGTGCATACTAGTGGCGGGTAGTGTTGGTATGATGATTAAGCTATTGACTTGTTTAGTTTGGCATTGGAACAAGACAGAACAAGTGTCAACCAATTAGCAAATCTAGGCAGATTCAAACCGTGTCATCTTCCTTTGGGCACCTCAACCCACTCACCATGACCCCACTTTATTCTTCTCTACTGCATGTTATCTCACCTTCACTCTCTTCATTCTATTCTACTCGTTCGAATATATTCTTCACTTTCCACTTTTCAACGCCCTCCACTCCTTTCTTAAGCTCTTCCAGAGACAAAACTCTAGATAAATATATTCATTAATGAAAAGGCCCTTCTCTTCTTATTTGACTTAAAGCTACTTCTCTTTTTTGTTTTCAAGATGATCGTTGCCTATATATAGACCAACATCAAGTCTTTCTTGTTATCTTGGCTACCCCCTTTTTCTTTCAATTTGTTGTTTCTTATCTTGACTTTTGAAACCTTAGACTCAGAATGGAACGTGGGGTTCTTGATGATATCATCAATAGGCTGCTCGAAGTTAGAGGCAGACCTGGGAAGGCGGTGCATCTTTCTGAGACAGAGATCAAGCAGCTTTGTCTTGTCTCCAAGGATATCTTCTCCAACCAGCCCAACCTCTTGGAACTCGAGGCACCAATTAAGATCTGTGGTATTGTTTTTGCCCCCCCTCAACCCCATGCTACCTATTTCTGTTATTACATTATCATGTCATATGAGTTTTTTGATGACTTACTGAGTGACTTTTTTATGTGTTATTCTAGTTTGTGTTGATTGTTCTGTCTGACAAAAAAACAAGCTAAAGCTATAGGATAATTGATAATTGATAATTCTTTTCGTACAAATCAGTTATGGTTTAAAGTTCGTTTTATATTATATGAAAAGGTGAAGTTGTTATTATTGAATTAGAGATAATATATATATTTATGTTGGTAAGGTTGTGTGTCTCACGCTTCCTAGACACCAAAATTCGTGTTTGTTCAAATTAAAATATATAGTTTCTTGGATGGGCTTTAGAATGACGAGTTATTTATTAGATTATTTAAATTGCATTATGTTTTATCATATTGAAGAAAAAGAAGCCATTTCCCTTGAAAGAGAAGAACTCCTGTTAAATTCTATTTTTAAGAATGTTAAAGTGTCTCTTATTCTGTTTTCATGATTGTTTCATAGAGGTATGCTAAATTCAACTTGAGGTTTTGTCAAAACCTATTGTATGAAGCTTTATCTTAGTTTGGATGGATTATAGCATGAATAAGAATCTTTCTAGAAACTTAATTATCTTCACGGGGACTAACGAAGCAAAATTTTAGTGGATTATAGCACTTGAGCTGTATTTTTAATGATAAGTTTCTTAACTTTACTCCTACTATATGAATATTTCCTAATATTTCATCTCACCCTCCTTAACCAAATGAATACCTCCTCATCCTTTCTTAGACTTCCTCACATATAGCTAACTAATAGGAGGTCTATCAAAATAAAACCAAAATCCTCTGTATTTTAGCAAAATTAAAATAGTTATTCTCCTACAACAACCACCAACCCAGCCTTATCCCATTAGGTGGGGTTGGATAGGAACAAGCATCAATCAATGTTACAAGGCTTTCTAAAACAAAATTTTCATTAAATTTGTTTGTCGCATTGTCTTTTTTAACTGTTCTTCCTAAAGTTTTCTGCAGTATAATTTAATAACTATTTACTATTATTGTGGCTATTATAATATGTGTGTGTATTGATGAAGAAATAGGCTGGAGGCCCATGTAAAGTGACCTATATTTGGAAAGATTGATGTATTATATTGTAAATATAGCCTGTTTTTAGAACCAATTATCAATGTTAAGTGATTGAAAGTTACTCTAAGGGCAGTTCTATCTATTTTACAGAATTATATAACTGAATATCTAAATTTCCATGCTGACTACTAAGCAGTGCACAAAGTTATTTTTTATTTTGTAATTAGTATTTGTGTTGCCTATCTTCTGTTTAAATGATTTTACATGTAGGTGGACATTAGCATCCCATATTAGACAATAAGATTTGGAGTTTGGTTGTAGGCAATCATCATGCATGACTTATTTTTGTCCAGAATTTTTTCTAACTAAAGATTGGAACTAATATTTTGTTTCATTTCTCTACGTTACCAGGAGATGTCCATGGTCAATATTCCGACCTTCTGCGACTCTTCGAGTATGGTGGATTTCCTCCTCGCTCTAATTACTTATTTTTGGGGGACTATGTTGATCGTGGGAAGCAAAGTTTGGAGACTATATGTCTTCTTCTAGCTTATAAAATAAAATATCCTAACAACTTTTTCCTTCTGAGGGGCAACCATGAATGTGCTTCTATAAACCGCATTTATGGATTTTATGATGAGTGTAAACGAAGATTCAGTGTGAGGCTTTGGAAAGTGTTCATAGATTGTTTCAACTGTTTGCCAGTGGCAGCTCTAATTGATGAGAAGATATTTTGCATGCATGGTGGACTCTCTCCTGAGTTACGCAATTTAAATCAGATAAAGAGTTTGCCACGTCCTACTGAAGTGCCTGAAACTGGTTTACTATGTGACCTCCTTTGGTCTGATCCTAGTCCTGACATTCGGGGTTGGGGAGAGAACGAACGTGGAGTTTCCTATACTTTTGGTGCTGACAGGGTGACTGAATTCGTTCAGAAGCATGATCTTGATTTGATTTGCAGGGCCCACCAGGTTTCATATTCCTTCTAAATATGTCATTCTAATAGTTAGTATTTCAAATGTATAATGTGATCATTATATTCCATGTTACAGGTTGTGGAAGACGGATATGAATTCTTTGCTAACAGACAACTTGTGACCATCTTTTCGGCACCTAATTACTGTGGCGAGTTTGACAATGCTGGTGGTATGATGACTGTGGATGAGACACTGGTGTGCTCTTTTCAGATATTGAAGCCTCTAGATAAAAAGCCTAATAAGTTTAACTTTGGGAGCACAAGTACAGTTAAGCATGGTTCTCCAACAAAAGCCAAGGTATTTTGATTCCTTAATCTAGAGCTTGCAACTATTCAACAAAAATGCTAAAAATAATGTAGCAGTGGAAATAGTTTCTGCTAGCTTGGATAAGGTTGTGTGTTGTGTCCATCTAACTCTCCCTAGAACCCCACAAGGGTGGGAGCTTCATGCACCAGTGCAAATTTTTTATAAGTTTTGTCAAAGAAGGACTAGTTTTAGCATTTTAGGTCAACAGTTGGTGAGGTGTTAGTGTTAGTCACAAACTCAAAAGTGTTTGTAGCTCATTGTATGTTGCACTCAAATTCTTTTGAACATGTTTGCTACATCATAAGTTCAATTGTTTACAAGTCATTATGTGAAGGCATCATTATGGCATCTATTTTAAATGCTAATCTATTATCTTAACTGCTAAAGTTATTTGAAACTTAGGAAGATTATTTTATTTTATTTTTTGTCTAGCTGAATCCCACTATCCTAGAGCATGTCCTTCTCCCTTAAACATTGCACTATATATTCTGAGATGTTTACAATCTTTCTTTTATTTCCCCCAGTTCCAGCAAGCATTCTTTGGTGCCAAGGCGTGACCTAATGAACGAGACTACAATTAGTAAGTGTTTGGTACAAAGGCACAGTTGACTTGGAAGAAGTTAACTTCAATGTGAAGAAAGAATACAACTATCTATATAACTCAGAAGCTATGAAGAATACTGGATATTATATCCGTTTTACTGTTAAGGGATAATTGGGTGCTTCTTTATTCTGCTGGCACAATTGCCCCTTATACAATATTATCAAATACAAATGGAGGACTGAGGTGTTACTTTTCTAATCTTCTCCTCCAGTTCTCCTATATCTTCTTTGGGAGATCTCCCTTGTATTATAGTAAATTAACGCAACATACCTTTGAATGTCATTTGGAAGTTATTTCACCATTGTGCATGTTGGCACTTGGTTGGTTTGATATATGGTCTACACACATTGCATAGGTCAATTTTTTTCTTCTTTGGTAGCCCAAAGTACTATATGCGATGAAAATAATCAAAGATGAAGGGGTAAGATTGGCTAAATGACATGATAAAAATTAGGAAGTGATAAGATGATCCCATTGGATGGTGGGCTCAGGCTGAGAAATTTTTTGAAATCCAATACTCTAGAGATTTACGTTATACAACTTTTATTTTCTCGATGTGAGGTATAAAGGTATAATTGCGAATTCAAAAGATTATTTATGCAAATAATCAGGCAAGGGGTTTATTGATTAGATTAGGATTTTAAAATATTTTTTTAGGATAAAAAAACTTCTTAGGTATTTAATAAAAAAATTTAAATAATATAAATAAGTCTTATGATATTCAATTAAAATTATTAAAGATTTTTTTAAAGAAAGTAACAAAAGGAAGTATTCAATTATAATCTGATATTAAAAAATATACAAATTTTGATAGATTATTTGTATAGAGTGGACTTCATGTAATTTTTGTCTGTTTGAAGTATAAATATCACATTAATCTAATAATCTCACCTAAAACCTTGAGTTTTTTTTTACCTATGCTAGACTTTTTTCTCTCTTATCTCATGCATAATTTATTCTATCTTAATCATATTTTTCTTCTCATGTAACACGGTTTCTCTATAATCAATTTTTTTTGTATGTATTTGTTTGATTGAATTCCCTACCTATATCAAGTATGGTGTGATGTTTGTTTTTTATACTTACTGTGTTGATTCAGTTACACTCTAAAGTAATTGTTATTATTATGTATGATTGTTCAATTGTTGAATTGATGATCATAACAATGATGTTTTCATAACATAAAATATTTATAAACCACTACTAATCTTCATCACTTAGCCAATGTAGTCTATTATCTTATTTTCTTTTTAAGTTCAAGAAAAATCAAGTCATCATAAGATAAGTAGATATAAGAATGGAAAGAATTCTAGTTTTATATTGGAACCACAACCAAGCCAAAGTTTTAGGAAATATTTTTGTTAATATTAAGACCATTGCTATCGATTTTTAAAAAATATCTATTTTTAATAAAAAAAAAGTAAGAGGCAGAGAGAAATTAGGATACTATAAAAAAGATTTTAAATGTGGATGACAAAACTTATTATATAGTTGTTGATTTGCTTAATATTAAAATAAAGAAAACTTGTTTTTAAATATATCATTGGAAGAACATTGAATAAACTTTAAGTTAAGATAAAATTCTTTTAAAATCCGATAAATGTATAAAGGTTTTTTAAAATTTTATAAACTATTGCAATATAAATTTATTAAAATCTAAATTACAAATCTTATAAATCTTAAAAGAAAATTAAGTATTAAAAAATCTTATAAATTATTATATTCTCATAAAGTGTTTTAAAATCTACATTACTTTTTTTTATGCTAAAATAATCTGAATCCACTTTGAATAGTTTTGCAGATTCTCACTAAAAGAGGCTCATGGGAATAGTATATAAGACCAAAAATATAAGAGCCATGAGAGATCAGCATACTATGAACAGGATTAAACATTTTTCTGGCCTCTGAATTTCCACATTGGGGATATGTAAAGTCCATCTTTTGTTCTAAGCCTGCCTCCATATTTCCTGCTTTATGGACTTGATTGTAGAAAGGGGCACATTTTCCCAACGTTCTATCATTTCTTTTATTGATCATATCGTATTAAATTAATTGAAATTTTTTGGTGTTTGAAATATATAATGTAGTGTTTGTCATATTAATAGAAAAAAAAATTTCGAACTACATCAAACATATAATAAAATATCATATCTTATTTCATTTTATTTTAATGCATCTTCCAAACACAAATTTAAGTCCATCAATTTAAACTTTGAAAATATTAATTTAATCCCTTAACCATAAGAAGCATGGCAATTGCTTAATTCACATGGTAGATAGAATATTTTCCTTGCTCTCCTCAATTAAAATTGGGTCTTTAGAGTCAATGTCATGCTATACAAAGACTTCTGTTATTTACACTCTCTCCACTGTTACACTTCTTTTCTTTCTTTCTTTTTTTATAATTTTTTTTTTATAAAAAATACTCTATTCTATTGTTCCTCAATCCTTACTTATTTACTCTCAATCTTTCTTATCCAATTTTTTTCTATTTTTTTAAATATATCATAATTTTATCTGAAATATCATTTTATTAATTTTATACCAAATTTAGTTGATCAAATTCTACTTGTTAAGGTAAGAAAGAATTATTTTTATCATTCCAAAATTAACTTTGAAAAGGACTTTCCAAAAGCACTTTTCATATTGTTTTCAAAAAATACATTTTGTGTTGGTTTTTGGAAGTGTCCCAAAAAGTATTTTTTGGAGGTATTTTAGAAAGTACTTTCTAAATCTTTTTAAATATTTTTTACCTTATTTCCTTGTTTATTTCTTTTTATTTGTTGTCAAACATGGAACCTAAGCTACTAACACTTACCCCTCCCCAAATATCAAAACCTTGTTCTTACTTCTTTATCATATAACTCCAAGTTGTCTTCAATATTTCTAATTAATTAATCCTAAATTGATCTCCACATTATCAGTTCAACTTTCTAGTTGTAGAATGACATCCTGAACAAAATAAGAAACGATAATCCCACAACTCCAGCAACAGAGATAATCTTGAATCAAGCAAGAACAGAACTAGTCATACATAAAAGATTTTGCAAGTAAAAACCAAAAAATTGACTCAAAAGGAAATGGAAAAAAGATGGTGAAAAAGAGGGAGAGTGTGGTGTAAAACTAAAAAGAAGTGTGTGAGCAAAGAGAATGTTTGAGAAAAAAAAATATTTATGTAAATTTATTTTAAAAAAATGGAAGTGTAAATAACAAAAGATTCAAATAATACTTCCTTTTTTCCTTTTTAGTTAACACAAATTTAACATTTTATCCTTATTTAATTATTAGATTAAAGTCTATATTATCAATATTAATTATAAAAATAAAAATTTTAATATTTTAATTAATAAATATTAGTTATTTTGATTTATAATGTGAGTGAATATATGATGAGTTAGACCATCGCTTCTTATTAAATTACTTTGTTATTAAAATTGTTGCTCTTAAACAATTTTGTATAATATAATATTGTACATTAAATCCTAAAAAAAATAAAGGCTCTTATTTATTTTTTGTGATTCAACATGAGAGAATAAATATAATATTCCAAAGGAGAGCAGTGTATTTGTATTGTCATTCTCTTACTTTCTAAGGCAACTGAACATAAAAGATAAAATTTTGTTGGATTAATTTGTGTGATTCAAATTATCTATGAAATCTACTTCATTTCTCACGTGAACTACTCCAAATAACAATGGTCTTGGTTTTTAAAATGATAAGCTAACTAGTAACTTATCTTTCGTTCTCTTTAAATATAAACAAATATAATATAATATAAATCTAGATAACTTTACAAATTAGTTATTTTTATTTAAAATGTTCTAAACAAGAGTGATGTGTTGTTTCCTCGGACATCCGACAAAAAGGTAAAAGAGTACAAAATGTTGGGATTATATTCTAAGTGTTAAGCTAGTGTCTTGATGGTTTATGTGCTGGTTTCATGATCTAAAAGGAAATAATATTCCTTCACGAACAAAGATTTATAGGGAAAAAGAAGTCAGCGGAATAATTCCCTCCAAAGCAAAAAAGGCTGTTGCAATGTCGGAGAAACCATATTTAGGTTGGAAAGAAGAGTCATGGAGTTTCCAAATTTCAAATAGGCCTTCTTTACCACTTACCAATCTTGCCATCATATATACTCTGACAACTTGTTGCCTCATCTCAGAGACTCGCCATTATGGAACATTCTCTGTGTCGTGTCCACCCCCGCATGGAAGTAATCACAAACACCAAACTAACAACACATCACACTTCACATAATCATCTTTTTTTTTTCCCCCAAGATTGCTTTTTAGATATATGATTGCAGTTCTTTAAATATTTTTAATGTTTTTTTTCATTAGAATTAGAGTTTTACAGTATTAATTTGCCTAATAAAAATTTACATACTAAATCTCTTGGGTTACACGGAAAACCGCATTCTTCTTATACACGTATCGCATTTCTTTTTCTTTTTACGGTTCTTTTCTCTCCATTGCTTGGGCGTAATAAATATATCATTATAATATGCGATCATCCCTTTGCTACTCGGCCTAAAGAAATACATTGAGAAGCTAATTCCAAACAATGGAGAACTAATTATGCTTATTGACCTTCAATATTTGTCTGATTCTGTCAGATTATCAGACTGGAAATTTTTATTCACAAAACAATAATTTTGAGCCATATGATCATTTAATTAATATTATGATCGCGTTATTCTTCCCAATTTTTTTAGGTCAGACCAAATCTTGATTCAAGCTTCAGGTTGTCAGGATCAGTAAATGGGCTTAAACGGAACTGCACCTCTTTGTCCAAGCCCAGATTCCTCAGTTAATTCTATCCCACTGGGCTGCCATACCTAGTGACTTATATTCAAAACAAGGAATAAAATTATTAGGCTGGGAATCACTTTTGTTTTCTTTTCAAATATACAATAAATTATTGCGTAATTTGAAAGCATCACATTTTCGTAATTCTTTTCTACGTAATACACTAATACGTACTCAATTTTTTTAATTTACAAAAAAATTAATAATACTGAATCAGATATCATATAGATGAACTTGTATCATCTAATAATTTTTGAAGGTACAAGGGACCACTTAAGGTGGTGATGCCTATGTTGACTATAATTTTGATCCCGGAGTCCTCTATGTTTTATTAATTTATTTTATCAAGTTGAAAATGACGCTGGTTAAGTTAAAAGTAGATTTGTAAAGGTAGCAGTGAGGTAAGAAGTGGTGGAGGGTGGAGAGTTTTGGGCACCCACCCACCTTAAAGATTTAGACACAAGATGCTATTTGGCCACGTCCCTGAGGTTCAATAATTCAGTTTAGCACATGGCACCTTCTTTTCATCCATTTTTTTCTTGACCTGATTGGAATACATAGTCCACGCCATGACCCCAAAGTTTTCAGCTTTTCAAGTCTTGGCCCCCCCAATTAATTGTCAATCCCATCCCACTTTATAACTAACTTGTTCCGTCTAGTGTCCAACTCCACTTCTGATTGACATCTTTGCCTGCCAGTATATTCTTTTTCAGAAAACTCCCTCACATATTTGCTTCATAAATACTATTAAAAATCTGTGAAATAAGAATAAATTCAATTCAATTTTTAATAGTTAAGAATAGTTATGAATAGTTAAGTTTGATTAAAGATTTTATTTAAAATTTCTTAGTTTTAGATATTAATGTAAGAATGTTATTTTCAAGTAATTATAAAAATATCTTATTATTTTCAATCCTTTTTTTTAAGAATCTATACTGAAAATACCCAAATGCTATTTTTATCATTTTATTTACCGCAAGAAACAAAGATATATGATAATGTATTGTTTTTGTAAATAAAAACAAAAATAACTTTCTTAATTCAATAATGTTCTTATCTCTCCATGCAGTAACTCTTTAACTACTTTAGCAGAAAAATGCCTAACTTTCTTTTCGTCTCTACCTAACCAAACATGCAGTATTTTATGACAGTGATTAAAAAAGAATAGAAAAAACAAAAGGATTTGCCTGATTGGAGTTGTTGGAGAAAGCTAACATGTAAGAAAATTTCCAGTGTTGTACGTAAGCAATGCATTTGGTAAAGAAAGCATTTTCATTCAGTTAAATAGTAACCCTTTTCAGTCAAAGCTAGCTTTCGTGTAACACACTTTTCCATTTAACAAATACATACGAATGAGTGAACTACATCTTTCACTTCCCCCAACTCAACTTTTTTCCTCCACGGTGAATTTACATGCTTTGAATTTGATATGGTTCATTTCAGTTGCTATCAGAAAACCCAAATGTGGAGACAAGACTTTCTCCATTATAAGGATCCTGCAAGGCCTTCTTATCAAAATTTTCTGGTGATAATAAACACAAAGTACTAGACTTGTCTATTTCTGCCATCAATTATGTTTTTGTGTTCTTAAACATCATTTTCATATCAACGCCTTTCTCCATAGGCCATAATCAAATATCTCCTACATCTACTCATCAATCCTCAATTTTCTTTATCTCTGATGAGTGATATGAATCTTAACCAAATCATGGGTTGTTGTAGGTCGCACATGTGTCCATGGCCAGCCTTGTTTTTCTCATTGAATGATATAGATAGCTGGCTATAGAAATGTTACATGTTCCTAACTTTATGTGACCACGTACACTCTTGCTTAATTGCAAGAAAGGAAACGGGAAAAGGAAGCGAAATTATCAATGTGATCGTCATTTTCAAGCTACTGCTATGCTTTATTATGATATATAAAGTAATTGAGGTATGATGAAGATATGACTTGTAAAAAAAGATGCATGTAGGGTATAAATTATATAGATATATAACTCGTTCAAAAGGAAATAAATGGCTTCCTCTTTCAGAGTGAGATGGTCTCAAGGGACATTTTTGCTGGCTTTATTTTATATATGCATCCCTTTTAAAATTTATGAGCTTCACATCTTAAGTCTATGGTGGTGACGCCTCTAAGGGACGCAATATTTTTAATGTTAAAAATTAGTCAATATCTCGTGCAATATATTTTATAATATATTTAAATTGTAAAATATAAATTTAAGAATATTTAAGAAAACATATTTTTATTAATAATAAAAATATAAGAATATAAACATTTTAAATTTTTATTTTAAAAAATTATAAAAAGTAGTTTAATTAATGAAATATTATTTTAATGATATATAATTTATAAATAATTTATGTTTGTCATTCATCATAATTTGATTGCCAAGTGATTTTAGACTCGACATATATATAATTTTAAAAAACGGTGATTTAAGTTTATAATATAGTGGTTGGTTGAAGAAAATAAAAGTTTGTCCTTTCTATTAATTGTAGCTTTTGACTTAATGATAAGAATAAATAATACAGGTATAATAAAGATTTTTATATTATTATTTAATTATAAATAATTATATATAATAAATTTATTGAACTTTAGATTTGATATCGTAAAAACTTTTATGTTGAAGATGTATATATTAAACTCTAATAATAACTATAAAAAAGTTTTACATTATCTAACAATAAAAAATCACAAAAGTATAATTTTTAAGATATAATTAATATAAAAATTAACAAATTTATTATATATAATAATTTTTTATTAAATGATAGTATAAAAATATTTTCTATTATCGATGTATAGATTATTTATTCTAAATATTAAGAGTATGACATATTATTTACTTTAAATATTAAGGAATAAGTAATAAATGAAATTAAATATATATAAATTAATATTTGTTGGTTTATTTGATTTAAACTCTAATGTCATTTTAAATAATTAATTAGTTCACTGAGAATTGCTCAAAATGAATTTAAATGTATTCAAATGATTAAATTTGAATATAAATATGACATTTTCTAGTTTAATTATGATCCAAGCACAATTCATATCGAGCATCAAGTATAAACATCTTATGCAACTCCCAATTGAAACAACTTCATACAAAAAGGTATTGGGTTTAGAAGGCAATCGCTTTTAGACGTGACTTTATTATTGTACATGAGAAAAGAAATAAAGAATATAATAGTATAAAATAAAACTAGACACGAGAGAAATAAATACGCGTTACATCAGCTTGAAGAATGAGGAAAATGTCTAGAGTAAGAGAAGTCGAATAAACAAATACAAAATCATGAGATGTATCCTTTCCGGAAAGAAAATAGCATAAACGTTTTCTTTCCTAAGAGTGTAGTGAAGGTATGTATGATAGACGTTATATGTTTAATGAACGTCAAATTGTGATAAAAAAAATTAGTTTGATGAATGATGCAGCACTTATGAATATATGGAAATAATAGATTATTACAACCTTCTTCTTGTAAGTATACAGATCGATAAATAATAAAATGATCTGAGATTAGAATAAGCATCATGTATTATATTGTAAATTGGACTTATTTTTAGTAGTTAATTGTGAGGGTTAGCTTGAACTTAGATTGGACTTATAATTATATGTTAAATTTACTTTTAGAATAAAAATATTGTAATGCTCAAGTGACATGGTATACTATATCGATTAATGTTATGACTATCAAAATTGCTATGTTTGATACTTCGCTGACATTCAAATATAGAAAAATCTTTTGAAGAACAAAGATATATAAATGAGCAATGGATAATAAATTCATGATATTTATAAGAAAATATGGTCAATATAGTAAATTCCATTGAGTTATGCTAACCTAATCTTTTTTCAAATTGGTTATTTAACAACTCTATACTCTTTTAGTAGATGGTTAGAAATTTCTTTATTCTTTTCATTTTGTCCTTCTAATTCGTTGCCGCTATCAATAAAAATTTTGCATCACAGTATCATATATTAAGCAAAAATTTAAGATGAAAAATATAAATAGAACCTTGAGATTATCTTTATTGAGGCAATTAAAGTTGTGGTCATAGACATGTAATTGATGTAAGCTTTCATAAATACCCAACCTGGTTTTTTTTTAAGCTATATACTTCCTTAATTCTTCTTGGAAATACCCATTATGACACTAAGACAAGAAAAAAGCAAGTTGAGGCCAAGAGATAGCCGAGAAAGTCACACTAGTCACTAAATAAGAGGGCTTCAAAGTAGCTTATTTCAAAACAGAGTAAAAAGGCACCTTTTAGCTTATGCAGAGTTCAATAGAACCATAAGTGATTACGTTAGAGAATCAAATGAGCTAGAGAAATATTAAAATGCTTTGAGGCAAAAATAATTAAGAGGATTTGGAAAGATAAGAAAGCAAAATTAAGCATATTTAAACTATGGAACTCACGTAAATGATAATAAATTCATAGTTTGTGTATTTTTATTCAATAAATGATTTTAAAATGTGCTATGTTTAAAACTATGGATATTAACTACACTCTCATATAATTAATGTGAGTTGATATGAGTAGTTAAAAATTCAGTTCAACTTTGCAGACAATTCTCTCTAAAAATGAGTTTTCTAACGTTGATAAATGAGTTGAATAGTTGCAATGGAATGAAATTTCTTGTAATTTAAGTTTGTATAATTATTTTTTTAATGAGTCTCTACTTACTCGATTGACATTTTATTCGAGAATACTGGGAGTACCTTCTAATTTTTCCAATTTTTTATGAAAAAAAAAAACTATGTATAGTCACATGTAACCCCTCTTCTTTTAACAACTAAACGTAGACCGATAACATCACATCGCGAAGAGATTCTATTGGTCTACTTGATCTATGCAGTTGATGCCACAGAAACTTTTAATTTGGTGATTATAGGGAATAAAGTAAATTGGTGTGCTTTTTATACCTGCAAAAAAGAATATTTTAGCAAAGATGAACCGAAGATTTGTACCCCAAGTAAATCTTTTATCAACCAAAGACAACCAAGCGAAAGGGGCATGTAGGTGCATCACAAGCACACAAATGTGTTCCTTTATGACTCCCAGCAGAGCATCATGGTCCACTCTTAGGCTAAAAGAGGCCTCTGTCTTAGTTTCCGTACAATCGAAATTGGATTCCAGTGTGATGTTTTCGTTAAAAGAAAAAGTTATTCAGAATTTACATCACTAAATAGTCAATACTCATTCGTATTGGTGTTTGTTTGCACTTCTTCAACGAACATGTGCTTGTTTGGTCACTCCTCCTATCAAATTCACACGCTTCAAATATCTAATTCATTAAATAGTATAATATGTAGCTAGATGATAGCATTTTGAGTTCAACCATTTTTCCGCTTCATAGTTCTATTGGATGCATGGATGTCAATGTGATTGTTTTAATTAAACAAATAAAAAAGTAACACAAGAAGCAAATACTCAACCTTAGTCGTTTAATTTCACTTTTCCTTAATTCATTTGGATAAAAAATGAATGACATTATTTCATTTAAGTAGTTAAATTATGGTGAATAAACTTGTATTTAATTGAAAAAAAAGTGATTAATTCAACATGTGATTTTATTTATACTTGAATTCTCGATATTATTTTTTTAACTCATTAAAATTCAATTTCAAATTATTTTCAGCATGAAACAAAGTTATTTTAAATGCATACTCGGCCTATGTTTAGTGTAATAATTTCATTTATTGTAAATTTTGTGACTTAAGTTATTAAATTTAATGAAATGAAAAAATAAACTATGAATTTATAATTATATCATTCAATTTAGTTATCGATAAATTTTATATGTTAACTTTAATGAAACATTATTCGTAACGTATTAAGTTCGTATATATATATATATATATATATAAAAGCTATTATTGTAATTTCGAAATATGTGTATCATATAAACATGCCACGTAAATGTACACATGTCTGTGTGTCGAGTATATACATGTTTTATTAAAATTAATAATAAATATTTAAAAAATAATAATTTAAATGATAGATTACATATTTAATAACTATTTTTTTATTTTATTAAATTCAAGAACTAAAGTTACACACTTA
Source organism: Mucuna pruriens (assembly GCA_025330945.1). NCBI lineage: Eukaryota > Viridiplantae > Streptophyta > Magnoliopsida > Fabales > Fabaceae > Mucuna > Mucuna pruriens. The sequence goes on from JAENHJ010000528.1 coordinate 7,281,380, forward strand.
CTAAATTCAAAGATTAAATTAATATTTACTTATTTAATTTATATGCAGTGTAAAAATATTTTTACACAAACATCTAATACAAGTTTACCATTTCAATTCATTACATCATCTTATTTATTGATATAATGTGCTAGTGAAATAAAATTCTATTATGTATTTGCATAATATTTTTTATATTAATAACTTATAAATTAAACTTTTTAGAGTCATAAAAAATAGAATAAAACAAATAATAATGTTTGGAAATCCTCTATCTATTCACATTATTAACATTAATTATTTTTCTTTATTTCTCATTCTATCCTATATTCAAATCATATGATCTGTTATATCTATATTTTTTTATCTCTTTCTTTTCTAGGTACTAAAGAAAGAAAAAGTTGAATCCAAGCTAGTTAAATTACGTCTCTATTTCATAAAATAAAACTTGTACGTATCCAAATCAATTTTACTATACCAACTTTAAAATCTCTCAATAATATAACATCCACTAAACTTTCAAGAATATACTACTTCCCATTCAATATTCTGTACAGTAAAAGAAAACAAGCAAAAAGGGTAACTCCGTCAATCTCCGAAGAAAGAAGACTCGCACACAAGGTAAAAGATATATCACTATTGAACAACCATGAATTCTTTTCGTTTACCACACAAAAAAGTAATATATTCACCTACTGGTCAATTTTTACCCATCCCCTGTTCACAAGCAATGCATGTGATTAATTCGAGTTGAGTCGTATATGAATTAAGTATCCCCCGAATTGATTTAAATTCCAATAACCACTAAACCAATGTCTTGGCGTTTTATTTTTTCATTTAATTACTTGTTTAGTATTTATATTTGTATTATATTTACATCTTGATTTTTATATTTAAAAATTAAACATTTATGTATTTTTAATTACGATTTGATCTCTATTATTAAGTATATCTTAATTTTGTTACGTAGAATTGTAACAAAATAAAATTACTATAAATTTTCTAACTGTAACTAAACAACCACAAATTTATAGTTAAATTCACAATTTGTATAGTTTAACAACTGCCAATAAATTTATGACAATTTTACGTATGAGAGTAAAAATATATTTAATGGTAGAAATAAAAATAAAATTCAAAATATATGTGTAGAGTCTAAAATATCTAATTTGTAGCTATATAACCAAAATATAAAGATAGTACAAATTCATTGATGGGATAAGTAATTAAACTTATAATTAATAAACCAAAGATGTATCAAAGTAGAGTTACAAATATTACAGATTCATCATAGTCCAAGAAACAAGCCCCCAAACCAAACCCATTTTACTATTAAATTTAAAATTTATATGAAGTCCAATAAAAAAAAAATAAGTTGAGAGGAAATAGTGAAAAGAAGGAAAGGGCATGGGCCCCAAAGCATGGGATGGAAGGTGCAAAGTGATGATAGAGGGGCTGAGACATGCATACGATCAGTACCACTAACACATGGAAACCAAACCAACTGCCACTATGAAACAAATAATTTTTCATCATTAAAATGAACAACACTAGCACCCACCCTTTTTGTCATTCAAGTTACTATAAAGTTCAACTTACATCAACCCCGTGATATGGATCCATTCATACCTCCACTAAGCCATTTTGGATTACACCCAACGACCCTTCCCATGGGTTTTCCCTACCTTTTGTCATGTTCAAATTATTTTGTCCCTCTGCCCTCACCTCACCAAGCAATGCCAACCACTATATAAACCCCCCCTTTTTTCTGGCAAATTTGACCCTTGCCAAGTTTTACTTACCCTAGCTAATCCTTACCCCTTTCCCCTTTATGTCTACATTTTAGAATTAGAATATGTATGATTGAATATCAACTCAACGATCTTGGGTTAGAGTGGTCCTTTTATTGATGGAAACTTTAGAACGAGAGAAGATTCTCTTTCCATAAACCTTTTTCTATTAAAATTAAAGTATGGAATTTGAAACTAACTTTTTAAGTTTCAACTTCAATGCAAACAGTAATCAGTCACTTAATCTGTGTTTTATTAGAGTCAAAATCTTAAACATGAAAAACTTTATTCTGATTTTCATATATTAAAATTAATTAATGGCATATTCAATGAATTTAATTTTGATGACTATAGTTTCATTATCAGTGTGAACAAAGAGAAAATGAAAACAGAAGTCCATATTAATTTTCCTAGCTATTCTTTCTATCTTAGATACCTTAAATTAGAAGGACAGACATGTGCAACAATAAAGCAATTTAAATTTTAAACATCCGCTTAAAATCAAACAACTGTACTTGTAGGAATTAAATAAGATGCCTGATGAGCCATGTGGCTTCGGCATTTTTTATGTCCCAAACCCACCGTATGAAAAAGCACATAAATTAATTGGAAGATTTATATTGTGGACACACCACTTTAGGGTGAATGAAATATCTTTCGTAGGATTTTTCTCAAAAAGAAAATTAGTTTCTTTAATCTTTATGTAGTTTTCGCTGTTCAGGATACCTGTTACAGAAAAAGAAAGACCTTTCTTTGATTCTTCACAACAGGAATCCACCAAAGCTTTTCTGAAGCATTTGAAAAACAAATTAAAAATGCCTAATGGCAAGGGAGTGGGCGATATTTTTTAACAAGAAGCCTTTGCATATCCTGACAAATGGAGAGAATGAATTGGTAATAATGTGTTATCTATTTCGTAAATAACTTTTTTAATCATTATATCTGCTTTATTGTGTTTGGGAGCTACAAGGAATAACAGAGCATGGAAGCTTCAATATGTTAGTGTGATCAAGATCTTTAATTTGTATCCTAGTTTGAATCACTCCTTTTTTCAGTTGTGAGCCATTGGTGGGTTTATATCTTGAGGCAGCTCACAACAAGCTGGAATATTCCTTTGCTTGTTTGATTGATTAATTAATCGCTTCTTTTTTTGATAGAGAAATGAACCAGCATTGCATAACTTTCAATTTTATATGTAAGATTAAATTATTCTTGGTTATAAAATTAGCGCATTGATCGATGAGTACGTTACCACCTCTCCTTTTCATCAATATTAATTTAGCTTATCCAATTGGAGTAATTTATGATTTCTCACAAATCTACTTTTATTGTTTCTTTTTAATGAAAAATATAGAAGTAGTAATGATAGATAGGTTTTTCCGAAACTACCCGTAAGTAGGATGCTTCAAATCTTAGAGAAACAAGAGCAAACATTTCAAGACTTTTTCTTCTTTCTCCTTTAAAATGACTACTCAACTACTAACTCAGTACCAAGAGATTTCTTTAGATAAAGATGTCGACTATTAGGAAGTACTAGTTGAAGGAGAGATTCAAATGCATGCACATAGTGTAAGATCTTATCTGGATTATTTCAACTAGTTAATTAAACAAACGCTATCTTCTAAGAACATGGTATATTTAGCAAAGGGGGATGATCAAACATGCACCGATCGTTTATCTTAAAAGGATGGTTACTAGAGACATAAAAAATTATCGAACACGCCATTCATGACACGAAGGAAGAGAATATTCTTAATTGTAACATGGCCTGACTTTCCTGTTCGTAGCTAGGGAATATATGTAGTCAAAATTTTGATTTGTTTTACAAGAATAAACTTTGATAAGTATTATATTTAACTTACCTCACTGCAGTTACAATAAAAAATTACTAGTGTATATTATATATAATGTATGAATTAATATATAATTAAGAACAAGCTAGTAACATATGGATATGCCTTGTCACAAGGTTGTCCATGTATGTCTGTTGGTAGAAATTTGCCTACAAAATCCAAGTGTTGATGACAAGATTTGACACTCATAACTGCTAGGATTTTTGACATTATTTGCCATGATTAGGTAGCGCTTTAATCAAAGAAAAGGTTGAAAACGAATTATTAAAGCCAAAAGTTGCCTCTGATATGAGGGAATGTATAAATTAGTCACCAAGTTACCAAAACGAGGGGTTTGGAAAGTCATGCTTGGTTGTTGAGAATTTGGACAATACTATAGTGAAATGGCCAGGTTGGGATTTTCAAACTGCTCTACTTGTCAACTCTTGAGAAACTGTTGGATGTGAACTCGTTGCCAAATTTCAATTGTACAGGACAGGGGAAAAAATATCACACCGGAATCGAGGTTCTTGTTTGATCTCAATTGAAAATCATAAACAATTTTAAATGGTCTATGGTGGGAAAAAAGATTCATATTCAACACAAATGATCAATCGACTATGACCAAATTCGCAATCCTACGCAGAGAAGAAAAAAAAAAAGAAAGAAGAAGAAACAGATCAATTTTTTTTATTATTCTTTAATTTGGGCAGAAAAACAAAAGCAAATATGTACATATAAAATTTCTGACTTCGTTGCGTCTTGAGTCAAGTGGTATCTTTTTTAATCTTTAATTAAGACCAAGGAAGGCTGTTGCTAATTAGTTATTTCTCCACACCATTTCTATATTTTCATTTAAATCCTAATAGGAGTCTTTCTACTGTTTTTTTATTTTAAAAAATTATTTTTAAAATTATTTATAGAAAAATATTCTATATACTGACCATATAAATCATCTCATTTGGTGTAATGTATGATAAGTTTATTGATTTTTTAATAATTATTTTAAAAATTATATTTATCTTAATTTTTTATTAGTTGATTATATAAAAAAATTATATTAGCTGTATATAAATTATATATATTAAAGTATTTTCAAATATAATTATCAAATTTTTTTCCTTAATGACCAGCTCTGGAAGTTAATATATACTTTGGCAATCTTACTAATCCCTAAGGTGAAGCTGACCATACATATAATTGCAAACATATTTGAATGCCTTTTCAGAGATGGATCAGTAATGAGATTCAACTCGGCTTCAAGCCTTCAATTCTGATTTGCACTGCTCAAGAAATGGGAAAGCTCTGATAAAGTTGGCTTGCGCTGTACTCCTATTTCTCGAGTTGGAGCTCATCGATAGTATTCATCAAATAAATAATATAAATGACCCTTACAATCATGATTCCTAGAATTTAAAAATCTTAAGGATCTTTGTTAATCAAGATTGTCTTTTATTTTTCAAAAAAAAAAGTCTGATATTGCAAATACTTAGATAGGCAAGACCAGTCTAGTGTGTTGAAAAATACAAGAAATAAAAGGTGTGGAAAAGGGTATGAAATTGCAAGAAATAAAGGGTGGGTCCAGGAGCACTATTGTGACAAGTTCAGTAGTTAGGATGCGAATAGAAGCATCTTGTGATAGAAGTTGTGTATGCAACGCATGGAATCAACATAACTTAATAATTAAGATCACATGATCGCTTTTGGTGTTTAAATATAAGAATTTTGTGCACAGCTAATCACAAGAAAGACAATGGAATGGCATAATTAGTGTCACAAAGCACCACTTTTTAGAGAAGTATTTGAGTGGATACTCGAGTATTTGTTGTATTTGGGTTAACTTTAATAGTCTAACCTATGGCACAAGTATGCAAAACCCATTATGGACATCACCCTTAGGCCTTACAGCCATGATAGTTTACCCCTCTCTCTCTTTTTGACCTTTTCCATTCAATGTCATTCTCCATCCCCGAATTTGGCAGATTATAAGCGAATAAAATATCATTGTGCTGTGAAATTTGTTTAGTTGTTTGCTTTCTTTATGGAAGTTTGATCACCGACCCTTTTTCTTTTCACCTAATCTTTAACAAACAATGTGGAAGTTTATTTGACTTTTCTCCTTTATTTTATTTCATTCTCATTGGATGTTGGACTTCTTGTGTAAATGGCAGGGCCATACCTCTATCATTAAGCCCGTATTTTATTTCTTTAGTTATATATGTAATGCTCAAGACAAGGAATTGATTGATAAAATTGTTCTCTAAGTGGAATTCTTTGCCATAGTATATTAATATGTGTTCCCTCTGTTTTTGTGTGTCCTACAAATCCTAGCTCTAAGGGATCTTCATCCTATCTATTAGTGGGGCCAAACCACATAATCCTCAATTTAGAGTTGGGAGACGTTATGATATATTGCATTTTCTGATTTCCAATTAACCTGTAATTTCGGGCAATCAAATCTAATATTATATGAAGCCTATACCATTTAGGGCGATCATAAAAGTCCCTCCACTATGCCTTACGTTGCTAAACCAAAGTATTTTATCAGAGAGTAATGGATAAGAGAAAAGTTAATGGAAGTGGGGTGTTTTGGAAAATGCATATCCACAAACACAAGTTAATTATATCACAAATTACTTATATTCGGTAAATGCATCAAATATCAACTCACAAAATTATTGATATTTGGTCTTAAACTTGAAATACTAATTTCAGTATTGAAAGAGAAACAAAATAAGCTGCAAAAGTTGAACAAATTAAGCAAAGTTAATAGTAGAAATTCGAGTTTTTTAATGCATTGTTTGTACAAGGAAAGAAATTGGGTTGAAAGAAATAAAAAGGAAGAAATATAATAAAAAAATGTATTATTAGGATAGATATAGATAAAAAATAAAAATAAAAAAGTTCTCCATTTGTTTAAATAAGTAGGGAAAAATAGAATGAAATAAAGAAATAGAATGTAGTACGATGATCATATATCTTGTACAGATTAACGCTAGCAATATGTTTTTTTAAATATTATTTTTTAGTTAAAATTGATTAAAAATTATAAAATGAATAGGATAATTAAATTTTATAATTTTTAATAAATTTTAATTAATAAAAGCTCATACAAAGATAATGCATGTACGATAAAATGTGGGAATTGTTGGGTATTTGTAGGCGTCAAATGGAGTGAATTGAAAGGAATTGGTCAATTCTTCAGTGTAATTTGTGCACCAATTGAAAGGAAAAAAAAAAAGGGGGAGGTGAAATTAGAAATGCTGAAAAGGAGGAATCGAGACAATAAGGTAGGAAGAAAACGGTAAAATGGAAATGAACTTTAACTTTTCATTCTTGATAAGCAAGAAACTTTTGGTTAAATTCATATATATATGTATTTGAATTAGTTGGGGATTTTTAAATAATTAAGCTTCTTTATTTGAAAGTTTGAAAATTAGATTTTTTTAATTTTTTGATTGGATTCATTTTAGCATATTATTGTTATGGTTCCACTAAGTACTCAACATGGTAGAATCGGTTCTTATATATACAAGACTTGTGATAATCTTATTCTGAACAAGGTAACAACACTATAGAAGATAAAGTCTACTTTTAAATATTTAATACATTATATATATATATATATATATATAACTTAAATTTGAGATTTTACTTAAAAAAATTAAATATATACCACTTAAACTAACAATTTATTGATTTCATAATAGATTTAACTAACTAACTTTATTCTTTTTATGGTTCTTCATTAATGTTATCTATAAATATATTAATGTTAAAAAAAATCAAGACCTGTGATAATCTTATTCTGAATAAGGTAACAACACTATAGAAGATAAACTCTACCTTTAAATATTTAATACATTAAATAAATATATATATAACTTAAATTTGAGACTTTACTTAAAAAATTAAATATATACCGCTTAAACTAACAATTTATTAATTTCATAATAGATTTAACTAACTAACTTTATTCTTTTTATGGTTCTTCATTAATATTATTTATAAATATTACTATAAGTCATTGTGGAGAAGGAGAGTACAGCATCTTTCATGTTAAAAAAAATCAAATGTATATTAATTACTTAAACTGACTATTGTTGATTTCATAATAAACTCAACTAACTAACATTTATTTATTTATTCATAGTTATTCATTATTATGTTATTTATAGCCATCGTTAAGAGAGAGATACCGTGTACTATCTCCCATGTTATAAAATTGACCGGGGGAGAGGATGGCAGGTTAATCTAAATATTACTTCAATTATAGAATTATTTTTTTATGATTAAAGTTATTAAAACATCATCTTATTGTTTTTATTGTAGTAAAAGAAAGATAAAAAAAATAAAAGAAAAATAAAGATAATATATTAATGTATGAATATTAAAAGAATAACTGATACCAATTAAAATACTAAGAATAATAAGAAACAAAGTATGAGATTTTTATTATTGTAGTCAATAATCCTGGCGAATTGAATAACTCATTGCAGACCCTTTATGCATGCAGTGCATGGCGTTATGAAGAAGTGGTTAAAAAGCCAAACAAGTGGTGTATGAGAAGTGACTTTTCCATTTGTATTTGAGACTTTCCATATATATCATAATGTAGCGTACCTCTGTACGTATGTATTCCCACGTTAAGACCAGCAGAGGGTAGTTTCATAGCGTGTTTGAAAACACGTTCTAGATCTGTTTACATTACGTGTTTAAAAATTACGTGTTTAAATGCTTGATGGTGAGTGTTCAATCTACCATTAGAATTTATAATTAAACATCTCAATTAAATAAGTTACACTAATAAATTGCATATCCTTAACATAATACTATTTAGAGTATGTTCAATTAAAAATAGCGTCTGAGCCTAAGATAAGAAAAGTGTTGAGATTAAAGAAAAGCTTAGAAATATATAAAATATGAGATAATGTTTTATTTAATTCGACAAACTCTTTTTTAAAAGTTTAAAAAGCAAATACACAGTTTTTTTATTTCAGTACAAAAAAAAGTAGTCACGTCACGTATTAATTACAAGTAAAAGTATATATAAAAAGAAAAAGGGTAGGAAAGTATAGTAAATAGGTAGAAATGTTTAGAGCAAAAGACATAGGGGAAATGAATAACTAGTATTTTATAAAAGGAACTGCAGTGGTGATGGTGATGGGCAATTGACCCGTTTTACGATCCAGGCTCTTTTTCTGGTTCGACAAGTGCCCGTGGATGGAGGGTACTGACCTCTCAGCAGAAAGAACAGAACCTAAACCCAACACTGTACGGTTTGCGTGAAATGGGAGAAAGAAAAGAAAATAAAGAAATGCAACACACCCCTTTTTATTTTTTTTCCTTTATTTGTATAATAATAGCAATATGTTCATGTATTATTTATTACTATTTTTCAGTTCCCTTCCTCTTCACGTCATTCTTTAGAAAAAAGGAAAGAAAATCTGTTATTCTTTACATTAATATTATATTGATCTAATTATTGCCACAATGTCATGTCACTAATATAGCAATTGAAAAAAAAAAGCTTAAAGGAATTTAACAGTGTCAGAACTTGAGACACGTTATTGTTTTTAAGCCAAAAGAGGAGCTGACATGCTGTTGTTGCTGATCTTAATCAAACCCAGAGCGTGATGTAAGATGCTACTTTACAGTCTTCGATGAAGTAGACGTTAATTTTACTATTTCAGGTTTAAAAATACGAATAAAAATCTTAATATTTTAATTAAACTCTTATAAGAGATGGTTGCACCTAAACAAATCATTATTTGCTGTCTTTTTCACTAAACAATACTGAAAATTTGGAGGAATCCCCAGATACGTTGAGGATTGCCTGACAAATGTGGTGCTCGTACTTCACTTTCTTGAATTTCAGTACATAAGATTCCTAAAATGTTTCAAGGTTTTAATGTTACTGGAAATATGGATGTCCATGTTTGGCTTTGCAGCCTATCAACAACACGTTTCAGGTTTTTAACCATATTTTAGAAGGTTTTAAATCCCCAACACCCTTTTTAAATTACTATTTATTAAGATAAAAGCAAAATAAAAAAATTAGTGGTAGATCATGTTTATAAAACTATAAATGCTTTATTTTGAAAAAAAGAGGCATTCTTTCGTTTTTTCTTTTTTGTTTTGTGGGTTGGAGTAGAGAAAAGTGGCGCACAAAAAGGAAACTGTGTGACAAAGGTGCAAAGCAAAGTCCTGGGTTGCGATTGGGACAAGTACATATAAATTCCTCTCACGACCTCTTTTTTTATTTTATTTTATTAACTTCAAGTTCAAGCCAAGGCTGAACAACAAAAATCGGTAGCCATTAATTAACTATTTTTTTTACCATAAAATTATTCCATTCAAAAAGGAACCAAGTTAAAAAAGAAAAAAAAGCATTCCCTCAATTATTTTTAGAAGTGAGAGAACGATAAAATGAAATGAGAGAAATATAGAATAAAAAATAATATAATAAAAATAAATAAATAAATAAATATTTTTGGTACATGACTCTTAAAATGATTACTACGAAAGTCAATAATATTATTAATAAAAATTAATTAAGCAACTGGAAAATTAAATTATGTATTTTTAATATAATTTTATACTATTATCTAATTATATATTATATATACGATAAATATATTGATTTTTTAATAATTTATTTAAAATTTATTTTAATGATATTTTTTTATTGATAGATTGTATTATTACGTATAATCATTAAATTAAAAAAATATTTAAAAAATACGTAGAAGAATAATATAATCTTTATTATTATGATTATTGAATATGAGTGAGTCAAAAATTGATCTGGAAGTTTTCTCGGAACAGTGTTTATTGTCGGGTGGAAATTCAAAACTCTCTCTCTCTATCTCAATGAATGTCTCCAAACTTTTCTCTGTCTAGGTTCTCACCATGTGTCACTTTCGGTGTTTTTTACAGAAGAAGAAAACTCAACATTAACCCTTTCTCTCTCTCTCTCTTTCTCGTCCGAGAAGATAATAGCTAGCTAGGGGTGAGTGAGTGAGTGAGTGAGTGAGGAATGTGGGCATAACAGCACAGACGAACAACAAGAAGAATGAAGAATAATAAGAGTGAAATTAAGAGCCTTTAACTTGGCATGCAGCTAGCTAGATCAAAATAATACTAGTAGCAATCAATAATAATAAATAAAGGCAGAGAGTAGAAGAGTTGGTTAGCAATATTAGCATGAGTTAGGAGTGGTAGAGTGAGACAATAAAAGAGAATTTTGCAAATGTCAAAAGATTCTCACTCCGAGGAGATAAAAACGATTGAGCAGTGGAAATGGTCCGAAATGCAAGGCCTTGAGCTGGTTTCTGATGATGCTGCAGCAGCACCTTCACAGCAACAACAACAACAACACCAAGTTGCAAGGGAAATGGAAAGTTCTGAAGGCAACAAAGATGTTGCAGGAGCTAGTACTAGTAGCAGTGGGGAGAAAGCAGAGAGTGTTCCCTCTGTTGGATTCGGAGAGCTTTTCAGATTCGCTGATGGCTTGGATTATGTTCTAATGGGAATTGGAACGGTTGGAGCAATCGTTCACGGTTGTTCTCTGCCTCTCTTTCTTCGCTTCTTCGCGGATCTTGTCAATTCCTTTGGCTCCAATGCTAATGACGTAGAAAAGATGACTCAGGAAGTGGTCAAGGTAACAAACACAGCTCAAGAGTTCAATGCTTTTATTTTAGTGAAAAATGTGAGTGAGTGACTTGTGTGATGGTTTTGCAGTATGCATTTTACTTCCTGGTGGTGGGGGCTGCTATATGGGCATCTTCGTGGGCAGGTGAGTGAATTGAATTGTAAAGTTTGGTTCTTTGTTTGTTTTGTTTTGGATTTTGATGGATGGTTTTGTTGTTGCAGAGATTTCGTGTTGGATGTGGAGTGGGGAGCGTCAATCCACGAGGATGAGAATAAAGTATCTGGAAGCAGCGTTGAATCAGGACATTCAGTTCTTTGACACGGAGGTTCGGACGTCCGATGTTGTTTTCGCCATCAACACCGATGCTGTCATGGTCCAGGATGCCATTAGTGAGAAGGTGAGGTGCCAAATTGAACAAGTTTGTGTTGTTAGATTTGGACTAGTTTTTGATTGTTTGGTGTGCAGCTGGGGAATTTCATTCACTACATGGCAACCTTTGTTTCTGGTTTTGTTGTGGGTTTCACTGCTGTGTGGCAATTAGCTCTGGTTACTCTTGCTGTTGTCCCAATGATAGCTGTGATTGGAGGCATTCACACCGCCACCTTGGCCAAGCTCTCCGGCAAGAGCCAGGAGGCTCTTTCTCAAGCTGGCAACATTGTAGAACAGGTCAGTTGACATGCTTTGTTAATTGCATTTCATTTCTTTTCATTTGATTTTGAATTAGCATTGTTTTTGCATTGCAGACGGTTGCGCAAATCCGAGTGGTGATGGCCTTTGTTGGGGAGTCCAGGGCATTGCAGGACTATTCATCAGCCTTGAGGGTTGCACAGAAGATTGGCTACAAAACTGGGTTTGCAAAGGGAATGGGATTGGGTGCCACTTACTTTGTTGTTTTCTGCTGTTATGCTCTTCTGCTGTGGTATGGAGGCTATCTGGTTAGGCACCACGCCACCAATGGAGGACTTGCCATTGCAACCATGTTTGCTGTTATGATTGGAGGATTGTGAGTAGTAATAGTAGTAGTAGTGTGCACTTTCGTGTTATAGTCATTGAAACAATCATTCATTTATGGATTTGATTGTGATACACAGGGGATTGGGGCAATCTGCACCTAGTGTGGCTGCATTTACAAAGGCCAGAGTTGCTGCTGCGAAGATTTTCCGTATAATTGATCACAAGCCGAGTATAGATCGAAATAGTGAATCTGGGATGGAACTAGAGACAGTTACTGGACTTGTGGAGCTGAAAAATGTAGACTTTTCTTACCCATCTAGGCCAGAGGTTCGGATCCTCAATGATTTCTGCTTGAATGTGCCTGCTGGCAAGACTATAGCTTTGGTGGGTAGCAGTGGCTCTGGTAAGAGCACTGTTGTCTCCCTCATTGAGAGATTCTATGACCCAACTTCAGGTTAACTTTGAAATTACAGTTTTTTAGTATAGTTTGACTTGTTTGTTTGAATTTTGAGATTGAAGTTTTGTGTATGATGTTGAGCAAAATGTGTGTGCAGGACAAGTTCTGCTAGATGGGCACGACATTAAAAATTTGAAGCTTAGATGGCTGAGGCAGCAGATAGGACTAGTGAGTCAAGAGCCTGCTTTGTTTGCTACGACAATACGAGAAAATATACTGTTGGGTAGGCCTGATGCAGACCAGGTTGAGATTGAAGAAGCTGCCAGGGTTGCTAATGCCCATTCCTTCATCATTAAACTTCCTGAAGGCTATGAAACCCAGGTTAGTCATCTGTGTTTTATGAAAATGGCTCCAGCCAATGCTTTTGTCGTGATGGCTCTTTTAAACTAGTCACATAATTGGATTTGAATATTTGGCCTGGAACTACACAAGAAGCATTGGATTGTTTCCATGCTTGTTAGTCACTTTTTAATATTATAAAATAAAATATATATAGAAAAATAGAAAAAAATAATAATAAAAATATAAATATATTTATCCCCACAATTGTTACAATTTTGGCAGTTAGCACCGGATAGAAGTATAGAATTGTTTGACTATTTATTTAGAGGAGTGGTAACAACACTCTTATTAGTATTCTCTTTATTATTGGTTCAAACTATAAATTATAAATTCTAGTAGACTTTTTTACTTCTAAATTAGAAGAAACTAATTAAATGAGAGTGGGGTCTATAAAAAATTATGATTTCCAAATAATTTTGGCCAATAAGATAGAGAATATTAAAAATAGTGTTATTAGTATTTTTCTCTTTATTTATTTGGTCAACAAGGGAAACTTGTCTATTTGTTTTTAAATGAGATGTGTTCAGAAGTCAAAGCCAGAAAGTGTCTGTTCATGCATTGCATCTGAAAAAAAAAACCAAGAGGGTAACATGCTTCAGTCAACTTGTGCATGTTCATTTTTCAAATAAGGACTAGACAAACAAACAACCTGGAGAAGCCCAGAATATAACAAAAATTGAAGAGCACCGAAAAAATTCTTCATCAATTGGGTAGCTTCCATATGAATAGATAATTTATACATATTATTAAACTAATTATCAACAACAGAAGGAGTCGTATAATATATGAGAATTTAAAGATGATGAGGAAGAAACTGATAACAGATTCACAATTTTGTCCTGGACTAATTTAATGACGAGTGGAGTAGGATGGGAATGTAACGGGAATATTTTATGATAGTAGATAGATTGAAGTAAAAAGTTTTCATTCAATTTTTAGGAAATGGATGAAACGGTATGGAAATTAGTGAAGAATTAATTGTTTTCATCCCACAACCCCAACTTGGTGGAAGAAATATAGAGATAATATATGGAATGGAATAGAATGCCATTCATTTTTAAACAATCTAAACAATGACAACTAATATAATTTCATTCCATTCCACACCATCCCTTTCTATCAATCCGGACATAGCCTTTGAAAATGACAATTTCTTAAACTAATATCTGATTAAGTGAAAATTTATTTTGTATTGGCAGGTAGGAGAAAGAGGGCTGCAACTTTCTGGAGGGCAAAAACAGAGAATAGCAATAGCAAGAGCAATGCTGAAAAACCCTGCAATTCTTCTCCTAGATGAAGCAACAAGTGCATTGGACTCAGAGTCAGAAAAGCTGGTGCAAGAAGCCCTTGACCGGTTCATGATTGGCAGAACAACTCTTGTAATTGCGCATCGCCTCTCCACAATTCGCAAAGCTGACCTTGTAGCTGTGCTTCAGCAAGGAAGTGTTTCTGAAATTGGAACTCATGATGAGCTCTTCTCAAAAGGTGAAAATGGAGTCTATGCCAAGCTTATAAAGATGCAAGAGATGGCTCATGAAACTGCCATGAGTAATGCCAGAAAGAGTAGTGCAAGGTAGCTTTCACCAATATTCAATATTGGCATTATTTGAAAACACTGTTTGAAGTTAATTTTCATTGTGTAATGTTTATGAATGTTTATTCATCTTTTGGTCACTAAATATTCCAAGCTGAGATATATCATATATTCATATATCATCTCACATGACATATTCATTTGCAGGCCTTCAAGTGCCAGAAACTCTGTAAGCTCACCAATAATTGCTAGGAATTCTTCTTATGGACGGTCGCCATACTCGCGCAGGCTATCTGATTTCTCTACATCTGATTTTAGTCTGTCCCTTGATGCATCACATCCAAGTTACCGGCTCGAAAAGCTTGCTTTCAAAGAGCAAGCCAGTTCCTTCTGGAGACTTGCAAAAATGAACTCTCCTGAATGGCTTTATGCTTTAATTGGCTCTATAGGGTCTGTTGTTTGTGGATCCCTTAGTGCCTTCTTTGCTTATGTTCTTAGTGCTGTCCTCAGTGTGTATTACAATCCAGACCACAGATACATGATCCGCGAAATAGAAAAGTACTGCTACTTGTTGATTGGCCTTTCATCAACTGCACTTCTCTTTAACACGTTGCAACACTCCTTTTGGGACATTGTTGGGGAAAATCTTACAAAACGTGTGAGGGAGAAAATGCTGACGGCGGTGCTCAAAAATGAAATGGCATGGTTTGATCAGGAGGAAAATGAGAGTGCCAGGATTGCTGCAAGGCTGGCTCTTGATGCCAACAATGTCAGATCAGCCATTGGAGATAGAATTTCAGTAATTGTGCAGAACACTGCACTTATGCTAGTTGCCTGTACTGCAGGGTTTGTGTTGCAGTGGCGTCTTGCCCTTGTCCTCATATCTGTCTTTCCTGTTGTTGTTGCAGCCACTGTTTTGCAGGTTTGTGTTTTGTATACTTCTTTATTGACATGTTTTTTGATTCAATAATCAATTCTGTGTTTTCATTTGTGTTGTGCAGAAAATGTTCATGACCGGTTTCTCTGGTGACCTGGAAGGTGCTCATGCCAAGGCCACACAACTAGCAGGAGAAGCTATAGCCAATGTAAGGACTGTTGCAGCCTTCAATTCAGAAACAAAAATTGTTGGCCTTTTCACCTCCAATCTCCAAGGTCCACTACAGCGTTGTTTTTGGAAGGGACAAATTTCTGGAAGTGGATATGGTGTAGCTCAGTTTGCACTTTATGCTTCCTATGCACTTGGTCTTTGGTATGCTTCTTGGCTAGTGAAGCATGGCATCTCTGACTTCTCTAAAACAATCCGAGTTTTCATGGTCCTAATGGTTTCTGCAAATGGTGCTGCTGAAACTCTAACACTGGCTCCTGACTTCATCAAAGGAGGCCGAGCCATGAGGTCAGTCTTTGAACTCCTTGACCGCAGAACTGAAATTGAGCCTGATGATCAAGATGCTACTCCTGTTCCTGACCGCCTTCGTGGTGAAGTTGAACTCAAGCATGTGGACTTTTCTTATCCAAGTCGCTCGGATATGCCAGTTTTTCGTGACCTCAGTCTTCGCGCCAGGGCTGGTAAAACTCTTGCCCTTGTAGGACCTAGTGGCTGTGGCAAGAGCTCAGTTATTGCACTTATACAGAGATTCTATGATCCAACATCTGGCCGGGTCATGATTGATGGCAAGGATATCAGGAAATACAACCTCAAGTCCTTAAGAAGGCACATTTCTGTGGTTCCTCAGGAGCCATGCTTGTTTGCTACTACTATTTATGAAAACATTGCTTATGGGCATGACTCAGCCACTGAAGCTGAGATAATTGAAGCTGCAACTCTTGCCAATGCACACAAGTTCATATCTGGGTTGCCAGAAGGATACAAAACATTTGTTGGGGAGAGAGGTGTTCAATTGTCTGGGGGACAAAAGCAAAGAATAGCAGTTGCTCGCGCTTTTGTGAGGAAGGCAGAGCTCATGCTTCTTGATGAGGCCACAAGTGCACTTGATGCTGAATCTGAGAGGTCTGTTCAGGAGGCTCTAGACCGTGCTTCCTCAGGAAAAACAACGATTATTGTTGCACACAGGCTATCAACTATCAGGAATGCCAATCTGATTGCTGTGATTGATGATGGGAAAGTAGCTGAGCAAGGCTCACACTCACAGTTGTTGAAAAATCACTCGGATGGGATTTATGCACGCATGATTCAGTTACAAAGGTTCTCACACAGCCAAGTCATTGGAATGGCCTCAGGTTCAAGCTCTTCAACAAGACCAAAAGATGATGAAAGAGAAGGCTAGCCATTATGAAGTTACCAGCTACAGGATCATAAAGCCATATACCCATTATAATTATTGGCATTTTTGTTTTGACCATAGTATAGTTTGTGTATCATCCCTACTCCCCTTTCCCTTGCTATTCAAGAATCAAGAATGTACCTTCTTGTCTTTATGAATGTTACTAAGGAAATGACAAAGACAAATACAGGAACGAGATTGAAATGGATGAATAGATGCTCATCCTTATTAATTTATTCAAGGCCTCCATTTTGTATCTTCTTACTCACTTTTCCTCCAAAAGGGTTGAAGTAATAGTTAAAGTGCAAATTAACAAAGCATTGTCATCAGGGTGAATTTCTTTGCAAACAATGCATTTGTTTGAGGCAATGCAAATAACAAGAGTGAGTCCGAGTCTTGTATGCATATAAATACATACACCAAACTCCCTAGCAATTTGTTAGGTGTAAAATGAAATACTGACAAGGACTTAAAAAAGTGTTTGACAAACATCACAATCAGGTGCTCAACACGATGCACAATCCCTTTCATGGAAATTCTAAATATTCATTGGTCCTGATCCCAATGGATGGAAGGTGCATATGAAGGGGACAAACATTATTGAGTTAAGATCAGATGATAGTGGCACAAACGTGCATGGCAATCGGAGAAGGATCTAAATGTGGGGTGAGTTTGTGGACAAGCGTGGCATAAAAACGAAGTACGGCATAGGAAAATGACACAAAAGAGGAGTGTGCATGGTGCTCAAGTGCTTGCTATCCGTAATGGGGACCAAACTTTAAAAATTTGTTAAACTAAAAAGTAAGGATATATAGGAATAGCAACATACATTCATTGCTTTGGTGTGGTGAGGATGACATGCACCACGGTACGATAAAGAGCCTCGTGATAGTGAGTTCGGTAAGCATTTCCTTAACGACAAATTTTGAGACAACAACACATGCTGTGAGTCTGATATGGTTTTATAAATAATCATGATATTATTTATATGTGCGTTTCGGCCAACAATGTAGACAAATTGTTATCACTCCCAATCAAAGAATTCATTATAGAATATCTACTTGCAAGATTTTGTATATCACTCATTGCTGACATTAGTCAAGTTGGGAGGTTTCGAGCGGGACATTAAGGGTATCTAAGGCCGCTTAGTGTCTCGTCATGTTTTGTATTTTCTAAAATTTATATTTTTTTACTTATACTAAAATTTAATTGTGGTTTCTTAATTTAATTTTTTTATCTTATTTAGTTTCTTAAGTTTTAAAAGTTTTAAAATAGTCCTTCAAATAACTTATGTTACAATGCATATGTCCTTCCATCAATAAAAGTTAGAACAATTGATGAAAATTACACATATCTAACATGGAGTGTAACTTTGTTAGTTGTAATTACGTGTCAATTCAACCAAGAACAATATCATTGAGTGGATAAAAACATTGTCATTTTTTCTCAAACAAGAAAATAACTTCATTTTGCCTCAATCAAAACTGTGTTGTTTTGAATGATAGGCATGCCACACAATTTAAGTATATTACTGAGTGTTCCACATTCATGTTCGAGGGAAAAGATTGGAACTCTAGCAAAGCAAAATACGAGGCTCGGAGTGTGGCACAATTCTGGATTTTGAATTAGGATTTAGGGTTTCTTCATTCAAAGGTAAGGTTGGCTTATTTTGTATTTTGTTTTGTTGTGATTTTTGTAGTTTCATGATGTAGTTTTGGTATGGTTTACATTTTGGTGTTTAGGATTGTTGTCCTCCATGTGTAGGTGAGAAAGAGTTTAATTTATTTGTTATGCTTTTTGTGGTCCCATATTACTATTTTGGTAGGGTTGATGTTTTGGAGTTTGTGATTATGGTCCTATGCATATTTTAAGGTTCAATGTGTTTTGTTTTCATTTTGTGTGCACATTTTGACTATTTTAATTTGTTTATTAATGTGTTTTGTGCATTTTTTATATAGAATTCTTAATCTTAATATGTTGTAATAAATTATTATTTTAATGTGGTAGTACATAATTGAAGAGTTTGTTAAGAGGGAACATTTAGACTACCTAGGATATGTTAGCACATGGAAATGTGACTCGAATAGGTGGAGCTACTTTGAGATTATAGAGAATTTGAGGGATATAGGCTATCCAGACGTAGTTAGCACGTGGTATCATGATCCAAGTGAAGATTTGAGGTTGGAAGATTTTGTTCAAGGATAAATCTTAAAACCAGATGTTGATGCAAATGAAAACATATTGAAGGCTGAATGGGGAGATGTAGTAAAAATATTATTTGGAGTTATGGTTGGACAAGCTACCTAGTAACTTGGGAGTAATTATATGCAAAATTGAAATTTTCATTATAAATTTGATTAGTAGTAATGAATGAGTAATCCTCTTTCCTTTTATTCTTGCTTCTGGCATAAATTTCTCATAAAGTAAAATGAAACCTGGTAACTTGAAGCAGCCAAACATCCGAGTCAAAACAATTAAGGCAACCGCTAAAGCCCTTCCTTCCTTCCCATAATCATAATCTATTGACAGCCTCAACATTAATTTTATAAATAGCTAACAAATATCAGATTTGTAAAGCAAATTCATGTTGATAAAATCTTATCTGCCATCAACACAATGCCTTCAGCTTCTGAAACACCCTCCATCTCCCTTCTCTTTCCCTAAAGGCAAAGGGAAAATATATCAGAAAGACATTAGCTTTCGTCCGTTATATACATAGCATACCCTTCCATGCATCTAATTCAGTATCAAGTTGATATGAGTATGTGAAACTGGGCCCATCGTTTGCTTTACACTAGACAGATCTATAATCTATAATTCCATATCTAAGACGATTGATGAAAACTGGAATTATACAAGTGTCGTTTTATAGTGCGTTGGCCATTTGGTTTTTACATTTTTATATTATTAAAATTTATAATAAATAAATATTTTTATATATTATAATTAAAATCTTTAACATATAAATATATTTGAATATATAAATTATGATATAATATTATTTTTAATTATTGACATTTTTTCTAAAAAATCATTAGAATTTAATTTTAAAATAAAGTTAAAATAGGATAGATTACAAAAGTAAATGATTAAAAAGATCAAATATACAGATAAAGATAAAAATATAGTTTGATATGGTTAGGAAAATTTTTTGACTAATTTAAATTAAAAATAAATTCAACATTTTTTTAGTTGTCTTTCCAAATTCCAATACCTCCACATATATAATTCCATGATCATTGTTTTAAAACATACTTTTAATCCTTATATTTGACCTCTTGTTTGTTTTATCCTCGTAACAGCGTAAGATCAACATGAAATCACCATCAAGTACAAGGAGTAAATTAAAAATGCATATAAGAATCAAAATATGGCCTTATAGTTTTAGTGTGTTATAACTCTAACAAATTGTATTATATTATTAATAAACAGTAAGGATCAAATTAAAAAAATATGAGCATAAAGACAATTAAAATATTTTTCATAAAAAATAAAAAATAAATTAAAAATAAGCTTCAAATACAAAGATAAAAAATATTATAACCGAATATATATATATATATATATATATATATATATATATATATATATATATATATATTAAAATGAAACAACTATATATTTTTATGTGGCTCTTTTATTTCAAAGAGTTATTATTTAAACATAGTTAAAAATAAAAATAACACTAAAGTCGAGTACAGCACGAGAAGGAAAAAAAAAAAAGAACTTGATGTTACATTATTTTTGGGATAAAAATAATATTTTACCAAAAAGTAGATAAATTTGAAGGAAAGCTACTTGCTCCTTTAAAACGAAGAAATATATGAAGTCAGAAAACAAAGATGTTTTACCATTAATTTAAATTAAAGCAACTGTTAAACTTAACCAATTTTAAGTTACAAATTTACTTTCTCACTTTATGCATTTCATCACTTTAGGAAAGTTAAGTTCAAAGGGAAAAAAAATCCTTTGGAATAAACTTATCTTTAAAATGAGTAAGTAATGATATATCACCTATTATTACTTAATTAGTTAAAATCATAATAAACTAAATATAATATAATTATACTCCCTCTCCAAAACTAGGTTTAATTTTTTATTATCAAATTAATACTGCGTTACCTAGTAATGCAAAATTAGCTTTCACAATTTTTAAAAGAACCAAGTATAAGTTGTTCATTAAAAATAGTGGTAGTAAACCATAAGTCAACTAGAGTACCAATGACCTTATCCAACGTACTATAGAAGGTAAGGATATATCATTTACTGTCAAAAAAACCAACTGCAATACTAGTTGCACAGGGGCGAAGAGTACTTGTGCTGAATGGAAAACACTTGAAAAGATGTGAAATTCGTATATAACATGAACGTAAAGAGAGCACGGACTTGGGACCTTAGAAGAAATAAAATCAAAAGTTACCACCCTTTTGGATCTGTTTTTTTATTGTGTATTTGTACCAGAGCGTAAATGGACCCTCTTTGCTAAATATTAAGCCACTATGGACTTCAAAAAGAGAGTTAGCAAGGGAGAGAGATCGACAAGTAAAGATAAAAAATGGCTATGTACCTTTCAAAGAAAAATAACTTACTAAAAGAAACTCATTAGTCAATGCAATTTTATACATTTTCCCTCCAATGCTAAAATGATCCTTACTGCTTAGCAATGTTATTGAGCTGCCAATTGATACACATTCGTTAATCTCCCATATCCATACAAAATTGAAAAACATACTACGCACATGCTGTGAGCGAAGTCACTAATTTTTGTGTCTACACAACACATATCGACAATTATAATAGTCACGCCCTAGAACCGTATACACATTTCTACCTCGTGATATTTCTAGCATTCAGCAGGGGAATACTGACACTATCATAATTGACGATAACTCAATTGTTTCCATAGTACAGATCGACCAAGATTGCTTTACGAATCTAATGAAGTCCAAAACACGTACGGGATTTACTAACACGCAAACTACCATATGTGAATGCAATCAAACGTTGGCAATGGCACTAAATAGACTTTAGGAAATACGAAACAACATCTAAGTAAAGTCATCTATCTTAGCAAGCAGTTGTCATCCTTGGATATACTGCTGCAACCAAAAACTAGCATTTGGTAGATGCACACCATTCATTTGATAATTTACTGTCAGCAGACTCATAATCTATGCAATCACACTAATCCTGGTTTTATACTTGCTCATACGAGGGCAATGGAACGGGATATAAAAAGAGGGCAGAGGGCATTGCAAGGATATAAACAAGCATAATAGACACATCCTAAATGAAAAGGGGTCAGTTACCTTTACATGTCCAACAGCTCTACCGAGTCCAAAATGAAAATTTAACAGACTCGTCCTTAAACAAAAAATGCTTTCCTTACAACAACTGCGATTACATGCAACCAACATAAAAACCCGAAAAACAAGCACAACAACTCAACTGAGTCATGCATCCAAATAGAAATAGAAATAAAGTTTACACAAACAAATAAATACAACATATTGCTGACACCAGGAAAACAAAGAGTTGTACTTTAAGAAATTACCCACTCATTATATATGACAAATTCTTCACCGTGCATGTAAATCAACTCGGGAAAGTGAAAACATGAAAACGCAAGCTTTAAACAAGAAAAGATGACCTTTTGTTTGTGTATAATTCAGGAGGGGGAGCAAGGCCTTGGAAGTGACACGATAGGGACACACCACGACGCCTAGGGGGGGTTAGAAAACATGTGCAGACCTATAAAAGATTCTTCACATGATTTGCCATCCAATTTGCAAGAAAAAAAAGTTCTCTCCCACATTTAATACAGAGAGGACTTTGCAATTCAAGATAAAACAAGCTTATCTATATAACATGAGGATAAAAAATAAACAAGTAAAAAAAAAAATCATGAAATACTGGACAACAAAGGAGGACCACCGCAATTTTCTTTCCGAGAAAATGCTCACCAGTGTGCTTGAAACATATGACCAAGTGCATACAGCCATCCAGCATAAAAAGCTAAATTACTAATGCGTAAAAGAATATTACTAGTGTAACAGACGCAGATTTAATTGACATGAAAAATCAGAACTATTGTCCCTTCCAAAGTATGGCAATACTGACTTCCTTAACCCCCAAAACAAACAGTTTCACTAGCTGGCCCTCTAATGAACATCACTATATAATGAAAACTGCAATCTGATACTTCCTGGAAGACATAAAGCAGTTAATAAGTAGCAGCAAAACAAATCTGGAAATATCTGGGTCATACTTGGGAAAAAATTGGAAAGGTAAATATGCCTAGCAATATTGAGGATACATATTTGCCTTAAAATAGTTTAATTTTTATACACGGTCGGTGTAAAAAATTTTACACGGCCAATCAATTAGATTTTACCTTGGATATGATTTTTAGAGAAATTATTACAAAAGTCAACAATCTTACCATACATGGCAATCCATAATTGAATGATAGTGTATAACCTTTACTGTCAGTAAATTTTAATTAAATTCCTGAAATATAATCTAAATATAGGCTGAACTATGGAACACAGATTAAAAATGTGGAGAAAATCAGATAGTGCATACCAAATATGGACAGGCAAGACCAAATGAAGATATACAAAACAAAATTATCTGAATAAATCAGTTTTGTACAAGGTGTATGACAATTATCAAAAGTGAGATATACAAATTACAAAAAAGTTTCTTTAATTAATCTCAATAGCAATTCACATGCTAACGCAGTTCATTTGTCAAGGGCACATTAAGGCTGTCCCATAGTCCTGAGACAATTGACCCATACACATGAAACAACAAACTTCCTATATTTATTGCTCAATAGGAACCATTCCACATATAACAATTATGAATAAAATCTTTATGTAACCTATCCTACAAACTCCACATTTTCAGAGACCTAATTACTTCTATTATCCCTGAAATGAAATATTAACAGGGTAATTCATTTGATTTTTTCCATTGCAATCTCTAAGATTTGAAAAGATCATTGAATATATTTTAATTATGTTAGATATGTTACACTTTTAATTAATGTTTTTTATTTTATAAATTTTTTATGGTTAATTTAATTTTAAAAAATAATTTTATATTACTTCATTGTTCAAAAAAGACAAGACACATTTAACTAAAAATATGTTTAATAGATGCAAGTAAGGATATATAGGTTCCCCATTGAGTATGGGCTTAGATGCTAAAATTGCTACCTGCTCAAGCATGTATCCAGGTTTCTTAAATGTGGGTATACGCAAGAACGCTCTAGTACTCTACCCATTATATCCGTAGGGAAGATATATGAATTGAATAGTATATTTATATTGCAGATACATGCAAACCAATGACAACTCACAGAAAAACTGATGCGTGGCTGATTTGTGGTGCAGTAAATAGGTATACTATATTACAGATACATGCAAACCTATGATAACTCACAGAAAAACATAAAAACTAATACGTGGCTGAATTGTGGTAGGTACAGTAAACAGGTAAAAGAGTTGAACGGCACAACAAAATCAAGATACATGCATAATAAATTGTCTGAAGCTCATAGTTTTGTACTAGGCATAACAAACTGATCAAGACTGGTACACAAAGGGAAAAGAGATTTCTTTCATCAATTACTCCTTACAACAGTAACTCAAATGCTAATATGTCAAGAGCCTAAGACGAGGCTAAGCTAGAGTCCTGACAGTATAATTGCTCAATAATGACACAGGAACATACTTCCTATATTTATTGTTCCACAGCTACCATTTCATACATCACAGACATATACAAGACTTCACATAGTTCACCAAAAATGGAAACAACCTTATGTAGTGCATCTTGCATACCAAAATATTTTGGAAGCCTCATTTCTTTTGTAACTGACACAAAACATCATCTGGGTAATTCATATTTTATTTCAACCTCCAACAGCAGAAGAGGGTTTGGCACAATGAAAGCAGCAACCATGGAAATGTAAACTCCCCCCTCCCCATAACTTGTAACGGAAAATCCATTGATAAGGAAGCTGACAGCATAGCTGAAATACTAGAAAATATTGTCCACATAGAACTTGAGTGCAAGCAAAAATTATGATAAATCCAAATGATTATGTGTTGCAGAAGAAATACATGCTATCTGAGTCAGACACAAAATAACTGTCATTTTTATATGGCTGATTTTCCCAAATGATCATTTCTTAGCTTAATCTGCTCATCAATTCAGAGAGCATAACCCAACTACAATTTGGGATTAATGTAAAGCAATTTCAATTTAAAAATGTCTACAAAGGAAAGTACATCCTTTGGTAACTTTTAAGCTATGATGCACAGATACGATACACGTGTTGAATACGATACGTATAAGATACATATTTAGATATGTATAAAAAATTATAAAATATAATAAATATATAATTACAATTCTGCAAATTCAAATTAAGAACATATTTCTTGGACAGTGCTAAAAACAAAAAAAAAATTATAAATCATTGTTATCATAAATTACTTCCTATTATTTATAAAAAAAAATAGTACTATCAATCTCATTTCTATCTTGAAATAATCTACAAAGAAGACAATTTTCATTTTTGGTTCATCAATGGACAATATTGCCATGTTTCTACCTTATACATACCTATATGTCTCATGTAGTTCTATTAGATTTTCATAAATTTTTTTATAGGCTTGGATACTTCGCCGACAGGTATCGGTGAAGTATCAAAAAGTGTCGGTATTGGACACAAATAGGTGAAGCAAAGTGAAGTATCGGTATTGGACACAAGTACTTTATAAAAATATCCCAGACCTAAGTACCAAAAAGACATCCATCTCTAAAAGGAAAAGGGTGGTCTAGGGAAACTAAATTTTAATACAGGAAACAAAAGGAAAGAATGACATCCATCTCATATCTAAACCCTAAAGAATTTATGCAGAAAAGATGGAATTTTTTCTTCTTGTCTGCCAAATGTTTCAAAAGGAGATTACATGCTTTCAATAACATGCTTTCAATTTATTACTAGAAACGTTACCATCACGAAACTCTTAAACTTTGATATAAAATAAAAATACATACCCTCTCCTCTTCTTTTTATCTATCCCACTTTTCAGTTGCATCAAACTTTTTTAACAAGGCACCGTCTCCATTCCTCTACTTCACTCTAATTACCTCTTATTTGCCAAAGTGATACTTTACATAGAATATATTTTGGAAATAAAAGCAAGAAAGTACATATGGAGAGAAAGCAACCTAAGTAGAAAAAATAAAAAGAAAAAAACAAGCCATAGTGGTTTGAAAATGCATCAAAAGGTTTTGGCAGAAATAATGATGCTACAATTTTATGGCAGCAAGCAAACATGTTCTTCACAGTAGTAGAGGAGGGGATACCAACTTTTCAATAAAGAAATATTCTTTTATAACAATATTAACTTTTTTAACGGCAGACTATTTTACAAACTCAGGAAATGCAAGAATCCTATAGCTTTTCATAGTGTAAAAATGGAACTATAAACCAACCACCAAGCTACTACGTGGGGTTGGCTTATATTGATTGATGATCCACCATTAGCTCCATCTAAAAGAAAATTTTCAGTAAAATCATTTAGAGCAAGATCATAATTACTGATAGAACTTTGTTGATTTGCTTTTATGAATAATTTGTTAGAAAAAATTTATGAAAATTTCAAAGCATTTTGTAGTGAACTGTGAAGTACTTTAAATCTTTCGCCAACCTTTCCCAAACAAATTATTCACAAAGGCAAATAAATAAAGTTTTATATGACTGAATATGCTCCTGCTCACAAAATAACAGAAAGCTTATTTAGAAGATTTACAGAAGATGAGTGAAAAACAATTCAACAAAAAGACTGTATTTAACCCTTCGAGAAGTACCAAAAATGCCAGTTTGGTTCCGTTGACTTTTATCCAATATTCACTGGCAAACACAATTCATAAATTTGATCAAACATGAGCGGAGTTATTACTCTGATCAAAATCATTGATGGTAAATTTCTTGATCAAATTGTCGGCAAGAAAAGACATATACAGCTATCAAGTAATTACGTTGCAGCACCGTTGCTTGCATGAATAACGTGTGTCTCCCAAATTCTCCTCTCAAAAGCTCACTCATCACACTAAGTTCTTCCACCTAAACCCAAATGCATGTCCTCATCTTCCTACCTTGCATTTCCTTCCTATTTAAAGTAAAGTTTCATCTCCAACACACATCACACCTTCTTGATCACTCCTGCAACAAGTAACTGATCTTCCTCCAATTTCCTCAGTCCCCTAGTGACATTCTCTTTAGGCTCAATATTCATTCTTAACTACAACCCCAGAAACCATGAGAAACTTAATCCTTGAAGAGCCTGAAGTCAGGGTTCCAGGACATGCTTCAAGCAGTCTGCGCTATGCCTGGGAATCAATACGAGCCCCAGTGATAATACCACTCCTAAAACTAGCTGTCATACTATGCTCAATTATGTCAATCATGTTATTTATTGAAAGGGTAGCCATGGCAGTTGTAATTTTAATTGTCAAAGTGCTGAAGAAGAAAAAATACACCAAGTACAACTTGGAAGCCATGAAACAGAAGCTAGAGAGAAACAAAAAATTCCCCATCGTGTTGATCCAAATACCTATGTATAATGAGAAAGAGGTAACTTGCTTTTTGAATAAGTTTTGCACAGACTGAAATTAGTGTTACTGTTATATGATATCTATGCATAGTTACCATTTAAATTATGATATTTTATCCTAAAATTATATTTAAGTTGCCCAATCAGGTGTTAGTGTTTTACAATTCTGAATGACCACACCAACTCCAATCATGTTCTTTTATCATTTATAAATAGTAAAAATTTAAGACTGGCTTTAAATGGGAAAAAAATCAACTAGATTCTGAGTTCTGCAACATTTTATCACATGTCATTAATAATTAATTCCCTAATTCCTACTTTTTTTTTTATTCACTCTTTCTTTCAGGGGGTTAGTTTTGCCCTATTCAGTTTAACCAAAAAATCTAGCATCTTTTAAAGATCCATCACTGAGGTTGTCCTTCCAGATTGTCATTATTTCAATATATTCTAAATTCTGAATAATCATACTCATAATAAATCACAGCAAACTGACAAAGTAAAGGAACACACAAATCAGTTTGTTTGTCCAAACTAGGAATGTGCAATAAATTGGCCACAGTAATGTTCATAATTATATAAGAACAAAGATGAATTACCTCATCTAAATTTTCAAATTCTGCTTCCAGGTCTACAAGCTTTCAATTGGAGCAGTATGTGGGCTGTCATGGCCAGCTGACAGATTCATAGTTCAGGTTCTTGATGACTCAACAAATCAAGTCTTAAGGGTATCTGATTAATCCAGTAAAGCTTCATTGCAGATTCCATATGTATGTGTTGTGTGCAAATTTACAGTAACCATGTGTTTTCAAACATGCAGGAATTGGTCGAATTGGAGTGTGAGAGATGGATGCAGAAAGGTGTGAATGTCAAATATGAAACAAGGACAAATCGCAATGGCTACAAGGCAGGTGCCCTAAAGGAGGGTTTGGAGAAGGAATATGTCAAGGATTGCGAGTTTGTAGCAATATTTGATGCAGATTTCCAGCCAGATGCGGATTTTCTTTGGAATACAATTCCTTATCTGCTTGAGAACCCAAAATTGGGTTTGGTTCAGGCAAGATGGAAATTTGGTAAGTAACTGCCAATAACACCTTGTTAAAAATTGTTCCAACCACATCAATGGGACAGCATGCCTTATTAATGAGTCCGGCAAATCGAAGTTCTTTAAAATTGTTTTCATATCAATACAGTGAATTCCGAGGAATGTGTGATGACACGGCTTCAAGAGATGTCACTCAATTATCACTTTAGTGTTGAACAGGAAGTGGGCTCTTCAACATACTCATTCTTTGGTTTCAACGGTCAGTTAAAATGCTCATTCAATTAAATTCAGACAACCACATTTGCATACGGGCTTGCTCAAATTTTCTCTATTACATACAGGGACAGCAGGAGTTTGGCGGATACAAGCAATAAAAGATGCTGGAGGATGGAAAGACCGAACTACAGTGGAAGATATGGACCTTGCAGTTAGGGCAAGCCTGCAGGGTTGGGAATTTGTTTTCGTGGGTGACGTAAAAGTGAGTTATCCATACTTATCTAATTCCTTTGATATAGTATCTTGTTGCAAGTTTGAATAACCCATAAACTACCCCATACCCCATGCGGGGCAATATTGATGCTTGCAAGGTAAAAAATGAACTGCCAAGTACATTTAAAGCATACCGATATCAGCAGCACAGGTGGTCATGTGGTCCAGCTAATCTCTTTAAGAAAATGACCATGGAAATCCTCTATTGCCGTGTATGTAACCTCTTAATTTCCTCATAAACAGCTAACAAATTCAACTAAGATTTACAAAATCTTATATTGATTGAACCTGTATGTATTATCCAGAGGGTACCGCTTCTCAAGAGACTTCATCTTATCTATGCTTTCTTCTTTGTGAGGAAAATAGTTGCACATTGGGTCACGTTCTTCTTTTACTGCATAGTTATACCAGCTTGTGTGATAGTTCCTGAAGTCAGTCTCAAAAAGCAGATTGCCATATACATCCCAGCAACCATTACAATTCTAAATGCAATCTCCACCCGAAGGTAATTGGTCCTGACTACAACAACAGTGTAAAATTTATCCACTTTCCCTCTGAATGTATCTATTTGTGCTTAATCAAATCAATTTCCCTAAGCTACCCTAATTATTCTACATCCACTTACACATGGGACAGATCCATGCATCTATTAGTACTCTGGATACTCTTTGAGAATGTCATGTCCCTCCATCGAACTAAAGCAGCAATTATTGGACTCTTGGAAGCAAATCGTGTCAATGAATGGGTTGTAACTGAGAAGCTTGGAAATGCCACGAAACAGAGGAAGAATGCTAGGCCATCAAGAACTTCACGGTTCCGAATTATAGAAAGGTACCATCTCCTTTGCTGCTAGTCTGTCTAAATAAAGTAATTCATTCAACCAACTGGACAAATTGCCATTGAATTGCTCTACAATTACATACAGGAAACACAATTCAAACATCAAAAAATAAACTTAAGCCTGCAGGAAAAAAAAGAAAAAAGAAAAAAAGGGCAACAGGAACACAATTTCAATATTTTAAATACTCTTTTTTTTATAACAGTTTAGACTTAAGAATAATGTATTAGATAACATTAAACTGAAGGTAAAGAAAGCAGTTACAATATTTGACTATTGCTCCCTATTAATTCATCCAATGCATATTTTAACCCTTTATTTCAATCATCAGGATCAACCCATTGGAGATCATAGTGGGGATGTATATGCTGCACTGTGCAATCTATGACCTGCTATTCGGACACGACCATTTCTTTGTCTATCTGTTGTTGCAGGCAGGGGCTTTCTTTACAATGGGATTTGGGCAAGTGGGGACAATTGTACCCTAC
This sequence comes from Mucuna pruriens, assembly GCA_025330945.1. Lineage (NCBI taxonomy): Eukaryota > Viridiplantae > Streptophyta > Magnoliopsida > Fabales > Fabaceae > Mucuna > Mucuna pruriens. The sequence continues at coordinate 7,311,698 of JAENHJ010000528.1, forward strand.
TAAAGCTTAAAGCAATGATCAAACTATTAGTATGTCACTCTGTTTGTATTTGCAAAACTAGATGACTAGTGTTATCCATAAGCATAGAACTGGTGGTGAGGGTAGCTACAACTACCTACTCAGTAGAACAAATCCACATGGTATCAGGACTCCTTTGTGCCCATGCATAACAAGCAGAAGTGAAGTGTGTGTATATACATGTCCATAATATGCAGCTTAAATTAATCTATCGTCTGCTCTATATTACAACTTTACAATTATTATATTGGTGAACAAATACAAGGCAACACCTTGTGAAGCTTCTACCTTTTTTAAAACCAACTTAGTTCCACGATCAGCAGAGGATAAAGGCATGTGTTAAACACAACAAAATATGAAAATAAAAAGGTAACAAAATTTTGAAAATATCTGTCAAATTATTGGACAATCAAGTTTCATCACGGCCTAAGAGATCCCAAGTTATCACTTTCTCGTGCTATTTCTCTGACTTCTCACAAGGGTAAATGAAAATGAACTTTATGCAACATGAAGGAAGGGAACCAAGATCAGGTCAAGTGTAAATGAATCTTTAATCCTCTCAAGTAAAAACAAATTAAAAAAAGTACTCTACTCATATGACAGTGACACACTTTCACTGATGTTTATCCTTAAAATATAAATATAAATATAAATATAAATGCATTCAGAAGAAGCAGCAGAAAGGAATGCAGCTTCACCTAAACGCTACATTGCAACACTGTCAGTTAATTAATAACCTATAAGCAAATTTTGCCACATCAAATACGTCAGTAAAACTGACGCAACTTTTCCTGCTGAATGACCACAAAATTGTGCAGTTGTAACAAACATAAACTTCACACCATTATCCTCTTCACAGTGAAGCATGCAGTAGCATTCACCATATCTAGCCTTAATAGTGTATAGTTGTAGTCTTGTTTGTAATATTCTAGAAAAATCTTCTGTTAGCATTCAGTTAGTCGGTTAGTGACTTAGTAGCTTCTATGACAAGCCTCTTGTATTCTATATATATTCCCCCGTACACATCAGTTTATACATACAATAATATTTTCATTTTCAGAAACCTATCTCTCTCTATGCACAAACACTAATAAGCTTGAACAACTTCAAGCTTACCAATTTTTGTCCTCATTGATGGAATATTGAAGCTTCAACCATTCACTTTATAAACTAGAAATATTTTTCATCGACAACATTCTTAAGTCTTAACCATGTTGATTCATCGTAAGCCAAGAAATATTAATTTGTACTGAACCAAACTAATTGTATTGTGCTCCTTCCCTCTTACCACAATTACTTGTATGAAGAGAAAAATAAATACGAACATAAAACTCACCAGGGTCATGGGAAGCATAATAAGGTTTTAACCAGACTCCCATGTGTCTGTGTGTCTGTACTACAAATAAAACATCATACAGGTGTGTGTAAATCATTGAATTTCAACTTCTCCAAATAAAACAAATCATCCAAGCATGGTTTCACGTAGAATGTGTTTCTAAATTTTGAAAGAGACAAGATCAACTCTACAAAAATTTGATTAAAGGCCCCAAGTAATGATAAATTGCAAATATTATCAGATGGATCATCAACATTGAGTGCAGCCAAGGTTGTCAAACGTGAGAGTCTATGTAAACTCTTTGAGCTTCCATAGACCCAACTAGTAAACTCGTATGAGTTTACCTATTATAAAAATTAATATTAAAAAACCTATTAATGATATGTGCATAACATAATACTCTTAACAACAATAATTCAACATTTCAACTCCATGTAAAGCAAAGTAGCAAACCACAATAATAAAGTGTGATAGTACATTGGTACTAAATAAAACCAAACTACAAAAATGACCAAATCATACATAAAATCATAAAAACATAAGTCCCTAAAGTGAAGACATTTCAAAAGGGAGTCAATTTCTTCAAATCATTTGGTCATAGTGGAACACTAACATTGTCGGATCAAGGGGGGTAAAAATTACATTTGATTTCAAACTCACTAACTCGCTTCTTGACTCGAGAGTTTATGCGAGTTTACATGAGTTTAAAGAGTTTAGCCGAATTAAGCCAAAAAAGAGCCTCCCCAAGGAGTTAACTCGTTTTCTCTACCAAGAATCATAAACTGGTAAAAGTCTACTAGTAACTAGTTAACTTGAGAGTTTGACAACCTTGAATGCAACAGTCTAAAAGCTTAAAGAAAATTGATACTATAAACCTATGAGTTGAGCATCTTTAGTATGGTAAACATAAGGAGAAAAGCTTTCAACTATAAGGTCAAAAGGATCATCTATCGAACAAATAGTTCAATTTATCATTTCACGTGAAAATTCCCCATTGATCTATCCACAACGTGGCCTTGCCTTGCACACACACATAGATTAGAAATGTGGGAGGGGGCAGACAATATGGGTGAACTTATTGGATAAATAATGTAAACAGAGGCTGAAGTTTTGATACATGTATAATCAGAGATGCATATATGCACGCAGGTGAGTATATACACATACAAACAAGTACTCAAGGACTATGTAAAAAAAATAAAGGTAAACGAATACCAATAATGAAGACAATGTACATAAAACCACAAAAATTCAAATTCTGATTTACTTCAGATCATCCAGTTTAACCTCATACTGTTCAGCAGTAGAGAGAATTTTGACACCAACCATACCCCTTTGCCATTCAGCATTCCCCACTAACACAAGCCGCAGAGCATTTATTCGGGCTGCTCGTTTAAAAACCCTAGAAGAGAATAAACAATAAGATTTATATATCATTTCAAAAGACTTATAAAATACTCAAGTATGCTTTAAGAAAAAGGAAAAATAATAATGAAAAAAATTTATACCATTTAAGTGGTTTGCTTTCCAAAACCAACTCAACACTCTGCCCTTTTTCTCTAAGAATGCTAGCAACCATAGCAGCACATCCTTGAAGATCTTCATCCAAGGCACACACAATGTTATCTATTTGCAAGTTAAGCACTGGTAACAGACCCTTCTCTTTGAGCAACTGTTGCAAAAAAAAACAAACATCAAGCACAATTGACAAAGGAGGAGAAACAGGAGCCTAAGCAAAAGTGTTGTGCAGTATAATTATCATAATTAATAGAGATTATTTTTACAATTGATTTCTACATTGTTGCTGATGGAGGATTATGGCACCCAGCCAAAAATCTGCCATATAAGTATGGCAGATGGTGTTATGGCATATGGCGGAAGCATGGCAAACAGAATAAAAAAATAACATGCATATATGTATATATATATATATATATATATATATATATATATATAATTCAGAATAAAATCACAATGCAGAAAACAAAACAAAACAAAAAATACCCATAAAACTAACAATAGCAAGAAGTTTTAGACTTAAAATAACAATAAAAATAATAACAAAAAACCAAGTTCAAGACTTCAAATAACAACAAAATGTTAAAAAATATATATATAAACACAAGGTAAATGTCAAATTCCCTGGCTCTTCCTCAAACCCAACATAATGATTTTCTTTGTCGTCTACTGAGGCACATCCCTCTTCCTCTTGTCCTTCAGATTCCTCAAAATTAAATGATTCTTCTTCGATTTCCTCAGAGTTCTCAAATTCTAATTCTTCTTCAACTTGAAGCACTTCCTCTTTCCCTTGAAGTTGAAGTTGCACCTTGTTAGGACTATGGGAAAGGGGTAGTTAATTAAGACAGTTAGGATATTGATTAATTAGTTAGGGAGTTAATGGGTTAAATAAATAGGAGGATGTAAGGGAAAGGAGGGATTCAGATCTGTTCATTTGTAGATTGAGCATTAGCTCTTTGTGAAAGGAGAAATCCTTTGTGAAGGAGAAACCTTTGGAGGATAGTTGTCTCTCCTATTTTATGTCCTCTTGCAATCAAGAAATACAATCTTTCTTTCCTTTCTTCTATCTTCTAATCTGGGCTCCTAACAATTGGTCAAACCTATCAGGTACCAAAGGAGAGCTAGTGTTACTAGAGATGGAAGGAGTGAATATTTGGGCTAAGAAGGTGAAGTTGCTGAACTTTACTAGGAGTTGAGGACAGACCCTATTGGGTGGATTTTGATAGAATTGAAAGGTTCTTTGAAGAGCAAGAAACTCACCTGTGTGGTAAGCTACAACGGGCATTCATGAGCATGGAGGGTGAAGCAATGCTTTGGCTTCAGTCTTGGCACCAAGAGGACCTTGATGCAGATTGAGTCACTTTCCACAAGTTTGATCAAAAGATTCAAAGATAGCTACAATAGCCACATCTTTGAAAGATTGACTACCTTGAAGCAAGAAGAGCACATTGAGATACAAATACGTATCAAAGAAATGGAGACTTCCACAATATTCTTAAAAAAAGAGGACCAGCGATGTATCCGAGCTTAAGCGAATGTTGCATTAAGTGGTGAAGAAACAAGAAATCAAACCAGAACTAGATAGGTCATTGAAGGTGTTTTTGAGGGAGGCAGCCAATTCGTGTGGGTTGTAGCACCATTCTTGCAAGGCCAGCATTTCAGAGTTGAAGCTTAAACTGCACAAGATACTGAAGAGTCAAGAAATAGTTCTTGAAGAGAAAAGGTGAAAGATTGAGGGAAGGGTGGAGACACATCCCTCTGAAATCAAGAAGGTTCGGGGAATAAAAGAGATCAAGTAGTAGCCAGAAGGTGGATGCAGAAACAAGACATCATGTTGGGGGACAAGATCACAAATGAGGAAAGCATTCAAGAAAAGATTGATCCTCATTCAACCAAACATGTCAATTAAACCAGGGAAAGAAGTGGGTCAGAATGTTGTGATAATCCTGAGGTTCATTCTTGGACAAGAAAGGTGGAGTTAGCCACCTTTGGTGATTGCACAAAGCGAGAAACAAAAAGCGAACACATCATCTATGCGTTAGATCAAGAACTAGAAACAGAATAATACAATGAATTGTTGAATGAGATTAAGACAGCAATCATCAGAATCCTTGAAGCCAGAGAAGGAGCTTATTTTCTTGGAGGAAGAGCCCGTCAGCCCATCAGCACCAATGGAACCACCAAACAAAAAATCCTTAGAGGTAGACATTATTGTCAAAGGCACTTGAGATGTAGAGGTGGTTATTGGACAGTCCCTAATGTCTCAAGTTGGAAACCTACCATGGGCTCAAATTGGATCTTTGTTTCAAACTCCAGCAACACTTACCCAGCTCAAGTCAAGGTCAAACTGCATTGGTCCCAAACAAGAGCACATTTGGCCCAACACAAAATGCAAACAAGGGAAAACCAATAGGTGGGTGCAGCATGATTCAGTTGACTGCAAAGGCCAATGAAAGTATTTTGTCAAAAGTTGCAAATTGGGATGAAGATGGGGTACTGCACAAGTAGATTTTGGTAAAACAGTTACATGAAATCTATCTGTTATCAATTGGTTGTTTTCAACCTTGAGGACAAGGTTGATTTTAGGAGGGGTGGTATGTTAGGACTATGGGAAAGGGGGAGTTAGTTAAGACAGTTAGGATATTGATTAGTTAGTTAGGAGGTTAATGAGTTTAAATACATATGTCGTCTTCATCAAGCCCTATGTGAAAAAGGAATCAGAGTAATGGTTATGGAACAATTTAGGCTATGGGTCAAATGACTGACAGAAATCAAATTAAAGGGACAATTAGAAACAAGATCAGAATCAAGAGATAAAAATGGGAGAGGAGTGGCTTAACCAATGCAACTAGCTTTAGCTTTTGACTCATCTGCAAGGGTAATGTGATGAGGAGTTTTAGGTTAGGATAACTTTGAGAAAAGAGAGGGATAACCAGCTACATGATTGCAAGGCCAAAATCCATGGACCAATAGGAAAGGATTGAGAGAGAGAGAGAGACTGTAGAATTAGTAGTATGAGCAATTGTAATCAAAGGTGAGGCTTGTGATGCCTTGTATTGCATAAACTCCTTACTGCTCATTAGATAAAACATTGTGGTTTGTATTCTTGGGCACAAGCTCCTTTCCATTGTCTGAGAACTGAGTCATGTTAACTGATTTTATAGAGAAGCCAATCAATAAATAACACTTTTCTTTGGTCTGGCCAAAGTGTTTACAGTAGGTGCACTGAGGGCAACCTACACCAAGACCTCCTCTACCACCCCCACAACACAACCTCATCCTCTACAACCTGAAAAATTAGATACAAGGGCAGATGATTCTAGGCCAGTTTGATCTATTCACCCTCGGTTCTTCTGAGTAAACAACAAACACAAGACTTTTATCAGAGTTGTCTGATGGTTAACTCATCCCTGATAACAACAAAGGTTCAGACTTCAGAAAGGAGAAGAACTGAGAAAAAGTGTTGACAGAGAACTTGAAGCAAATAAAGACCAAACATATGCAAATAAGAGGTTGAGGCAGTGAAAACAAGTAGACCCATTGACTAAACAGGGTCAAAATATAACAAAGAAGACCGATAGACTAGATTGATAAGGCAGCAAGGCAAACAGAGGTTCAAACCTCTGAAACGGGGAGACTCACTAACTGAACAGGGTCAAATCAGAAGCAGAAAAGGCCGACAGACTGTTCTGGAAAGGAAGCGAGGCAAACGAAGCTCCAGATAGTGGTGCGTAGGCTTCATGGGTTAACAAGCCTGCTAACAAAAACCAGGCCTGTGGCGGTACATGAGAGAACAGATGGCAGCGACATTTTGGGAACAAGCCAATATGGTGCCAACAAATTTGTTGGGGTGGTGGTTGGGACTCAGGGCCATTGGGGATTTGGACAGCCAGCAGGACAACTAGGGTTTTACGAACATCTATCAAACCCACTGGTCATAGGCTTTGATACCAACTTGATATCAAAGAAAAAGATATGAAAACAAGTGTTTTCTTATTGTTCATGTTGTAAAAAGGGTACACAAATATATAGATACAAGATCGGCTGAAGATAAGGAAAAGACAAGTTAAACTATAAATATAAGGAAAGATTAAGCTATTATCCTATACAGAAAATATCCTAAAATATAGGCCATTAAGATAAATACAAAGTAGAATTCCTAAATGAGCAACATAACATAATCCAAGCCATTCTCAACTACTATCAAGTAAAAGCATTTAAGAAGCTTCTTTGTCCCTCTCAACACCATAAAAGTCCAAAAGAAATTTCTATCGCACAGAATCTGAAAATGCATGGACCCATAGTTAAACATTCTATTCTAACCCAGCCAGCTCCACCAAAATTTCTCATGAATGGCCTCCTAGAAAAAACAACACACATATATATGCAACATAGAAACAAAATATTATTGCTTTTGAAGCTTATTACATCAAAAGACAAGCTTTCGAACAAACTATTTGTATAGATAATGAGCAACTTTATTGTATTCAATAGTTTTTCACATTTTGCTTCACTGTACCTAGTCCTAAGCTTGAAAAGATGTCGTAGATTAAGGCAGAAGGAACTTATAAAAATGCACAAGATGGTTTAATATACATAACATTGTGGCTTCCAATTTCTCTTGCTACTCATGTTATAGACTTACTTCTACTATGACTGCATCACCAAATCCAAAACCACAAGCAGCAATGTCATCAGCACCAAAAGTTGAGAATAAATGATCATATCGGCCACCACCACAGATAGCTCGCAGCTTTCCTTCTCGGTCAAAACCCTACTGAAGAATTTAATTATTTGAAGGAAAGAAATACAACAGGCAATATATACCATTGCAACATATTAACAGCAATGGAAAGCATCACAAAGAAAGCAACTTGGTTGCAGTAAAATATAGCCAGTATAGCTTTGGTATACTCTTTCTCTATAAGCATTAGCAACATGACAGTTTTATTCCCAATATAGAATATACTTTTTCTTTTTTTGTTTTTTATAAAAAGATTCATTAAGAGAAAAAAGTAGAGTGGGAAGATAGGATTCCACGTATGGATTTTATCCTCTTGCAGATCACGGAATAATGTTCTCACCAAGGATCTTACATGTCACAGCCTCCAGCTCCATGAATTTGAATGTATCATACTCTTTCCCTCCATGTTACATAAGTATGCACAGACTTCACAGTATCTTATGAAGAACCACAAGTCTACAAAGTATTCTTTTAATATCATCAAGCCTATGAAAAATTGCATTAAACCAAGATTATGGTTTTCATCGTGCACTTCAGCCTTTATTTGCCAAACTCAATTATCACAAATGTTTCTACACAAGCCATTAATCATAAATTACGGTTCAGTGCCATTAAGCATGAAGAGTATAAATTTGAAAACACAAGCCCCAAGAAACTTCTAAATTTTGAATGAACCTTTTACACAATCACCATAGAATCAGATCATTATCCAATGAAAAAGGTATTTAATTATGTAACACAGGTAATCCATAAGCAAGATTTTAGTCCAAGAAAGTCCTAACTCAAACTATTTATATTCTTGTAAACTATGCATCTATTTATTATTAACCATGAAATTCTAACCTCAAATACAATGCCAGTGTAGTAAGCAAGACCACGAACAACTGATGCGTCAAATTGAAGCCATTTAGAGTAACCAATTTTTTCAGCAAGTGAGAATAGCTGTTTCAGATCAGCAACCGCTTCCCCACTGCTGCCGAGTCTCTCTGAACACAACCAAATTTATATTTCTTGTAAGTTGTATGACTTTGTTTTTACAAACTAATACATAGTAGTAGTACATGAATTTCATGGTGCCATTGACAGCCTTCAAGTCTGTAGAAGCATAAATATCAAACAAGAAGGAAATATTTTATTTGATTATTCTGGGAACATGAAGCTTCAATTGAAACAAGAAACAAATGAAAGACGTTGACCTAGAAAAAGGAACGAATCTTTCATTATTTACAAGCCATAACATTGGAAATGATACCTTTGGCATCAGAGACTTGCACCTAAATTCTTACATTTATAAACCTACTCTCAAGCACAAAGCTACAACTAGCTATTTTATAGTGTTTTTCTAGCATTCACTATAAAATATAAGATTTTTCAGGAAATTGTAAAGGTTTAACCTTCTAACTCTTTCAATGACTTCACAGAAAGGACTTGCAATAGCTCCTGGACAGCCTCCTGTGATAGACCAACAGCTTTCAACTCCTTTTTTATCTCGTCAACTGGAATTTTCTCAATCTGTACAAATTAACAATGATTTTTTTATTAAAAACAATTTGCTTTGATATTATGATCAAAGCCTTTATCAACAGTAGACAAGGAAAAGAGCCAGAACATGGACTTTCAATCGTTACAAACATTGACATGAATTAAAAATGGGGTAAAATCATATTGATCCAAAAGGAACAGAAAAAAGGATACTCACCATATGACAGCTTACGACAAAAAAAAAAAAAATTGATTTGAAAGTCCACACACAAAGGTTCATAATATTGATTTGGCCTAGGTGAATTTCAGTTAGACATATCTTGCATATTGAATATAAGGTCATATCACAGACATTCTACCGAAGATAATTTCTTAAGAATCTTACCTTAAACTAAAAATAGATACAAAGGGAAATAAAATGACCATGTTTGGTTGGTTAATAGAACTCTTGAGAAAATATTTTAATATATGTCATCTTTTTAGAGCCATCAATATTGATAAAAAAAAGTTACAAGATAGTTGCGGCTGTGAAAATGTTCTGGTTGTTGAGGTAGTAATGGAAATAGAGGTGGTGATGGGATGGAGGTAGAGGCTTCATGATGGTAATTAAGGTTGCAGCAGGTAGCATCACCAACAATGACAATTGTGGCAATAGTTAGGCAGTGGAAGTGATTGCAAACTCAATACTTTTATGATTAGAACAGCTTTCATGAGTCAAAAAGCTAAATTTCCATGGATACCAATGGGAATTAGTCAATTAGTTCCTCACATTTTATGATAAATTAATTCTCATGAGTCATAAGAACAAGATTGCAGGGAACACTACATAATTTAGCAGAAACATATAATTCCCAATATTAGGCTACCTGATATGTGTGTGTGCGCGTGCACACCACATTCCACCTTGAACATCGCAACTTGGTGGATTCAAAGGAAGAGGAACTTCAAGAATATTAACAAGAGGGACTTTAGTTGAATCCTAGAGACAACTTTGTAATAATTTATTAGGATCTAATTATAAGGTATGGGACTTGAATCCCACATTGTAAGTATGGGATTCTAGTGCAGGACTTATAAGGCCTTGGACTCTTCAACTACAATGGCTAGCTTTTGTGATGTAGTTCTCTCAAGGTTCTTATCAATTGGTATCATAACCTTTCATCATGCTCTCAGTTGCAAATGAGCAACGTGGATGACAATGCTGGCATTGCAATGTTAGCCTAGGATTAGTTAAAGAGTTAGTGCAAAGCCAACTTGCTTAGGTGCAGGGACCGCAAAGCATAGTGAGATGTAAATTGAGAGGTCCTTAAATTAATTATATATGTGACAAGCTTGGTTCATATGATTTATATGTTCCATCTCAAGGTGGAGTGTTGGAAATATGTAATTATAGTAATACTGTAAATTGGACAGACTATATTCTTGTATTATGTTAATTAGGGTAATGGTATATTCATGTAATTATTTGTAATTATTCTTGTATTTATGACACCTAATATAAATATTTGCTTCGCTATGTAATTCAGACACACGTATTTATTCATGTGTCCTCTTGTTTCTCTTCCTTTCAACAAATATAGTAAAAGTACCTAGTGTATTAGGACTGAATTTTGTATATTTCTTGACCATTATGTTGGGTGATGAGGAATATCCTTTACCAATAAAAACATGCTAGCTATAGTCCATAGAAATTTAATGCATATGATGTTAGTTTTAGCCTTTTGGTTCTACTTCTACATGAACCTATGCACTTATAATCTATATTTCCATTGCAAATATTAGATCAGATTCTTGACCTTTAGAAACAGACATAGAAAAGGGTGGACCGCGTAAATAGATCATTCCAATTAACATCACTCTATGTTGTTTGTTTGTCATTAATAAACCACAAGAATAAATTGAAGCTATCATTACCCCTTATCATATTTGTTCATGTTGGAAGACAGAAAAATAAATGCAAGAGATGATGAAACCGTGTTTGAACTACACAACGGAGTTCGTTTTATATAAACTTAATGCAATAAATATAGGAGATATTCCTATTTACATGATACGATATACCTATAATTACAAAAAACATAATTAATTAAATAAGAAAACAAATCATAAATTATAAAAGAAGAATAAATCCTAAGAAATCCTCTAGGATACTCTAAAATATTCTAGGATAAAAAAATGATTTCATCATATATTTCTCCAATTATCTAACACTTCCCCCCCAAGTCGAAGCTTTCAGCTTGTTACAAGAAAAATAATTCATTTCGGCAATAAACAATAAATTGAAAAACAACTCAAGGATGCGGGAGAAGCCAGAGAAAATTGCTAGAAAAATAGCTTAGCCAGATAGCTAGAATGACCATCAACCTGAGAGAAATTTCTTGGCAAGCAAAGCAAGGTCCAACCTTCTCAAAATCACATTTGGAAGCTTCAAACAAATAATATTGTTGGTGGAAAGAGTTAACATCAAAATGATCATTGATGAAAAATAAGTCACCACTAATATGATTCATATGCAGCAAAAGGGTTACCATTTGAATGATCATCAGTGGGAAAAAAAGTCATCACTAATATGATTTATTTGTGGGAAAAGAGTCACCATCGGAATGATCGTCATAGGGAAAGAAGTCACCACTAATATGCATGTAGTCAAAAAAGTCACCAAAAAAGTCAGCAAAACGACAAACAAAGATTGCTGGAGAAGTTGCTGAAAAAGTGGGTGGCTGACAGCAACAAGGTTGTTTGAGGCAGCAAATGAGAGCTGAAAGGGCAAAACGGATGGGGAAAATGGTTTAACAAGACAACCAAACAAATGTGACTAGTTGGACTTCTGAATTATTATGTTTTAGGAAACTCAGCAGCTGAATAGTGACAGAACAGGTCGTGGAGAATGGTATCGCTCCGATACCATGTTGAAACTTGAAAGAGAGAAAGCCAAATGCAAGAGATGCTAAAACCGTGTTAGAACTACACAACAAAATTTGTTTATATGGAGTTAATGCAATAAATATGAATTAGTATAAGAGATAATATTCATATTTACATGATATGATATGTCTATAATTACAAAAATCCTAATTAAATAAGGAAACAAATCATAAAATATAAAATAAGAAATCCTAAAAGATCCTCTAGGATACTCTAAATTCTAAGACATAAAAATGATATCATCAAATATTTCTCTAATTTTCTAACAGTTTCTAAGGAACAAATAAGGATCAAGAATACTAAAGCACCATCAACAATTAGGAAAATAAACTAAAAGTGCAACAATACACATTACTCACTTTATCAATAATGACGCAGACCTTGCCAAATAAATTCTCTGGTACTGAATAACAATTTAATACTTCCTGTAGAACCTGTAAAGCAAGGAGATATACAACAGAGTGAAAGGCTATCATAAACCAAAGGAATACATAGAACCACGTGAATAAATTAAATGTAAAAACTAAACACTATCCACCAACTCTATTTACCTTCAGAGTTGAAACAAACTACATGTATTAACCCAATGATGACACTTAACAAAATATTATAAATTAATTGTAACAGTACATGAAAGATAAAACAAGCATGTCACCAAAAAGAATCCTTCGTAACAAACATAGCAAGGACTTAAATTGTAATATTGTGCAAAAGTATAGTGTGTATATCTATTGTACTCCTAAGTACTACTACTAAACCAAGCCAAGTCAATTTAACCAAGATTTGACAACATGAGAGGTTAGGAATGAACCTCCAACTCTTTATTCTTGCCTATAACAACATCCATTAAATCTACATTTTAGTGATTTTTCAACCACAAATTCAGAGCATATAGCTAAATAAGTTTTGATAAATTCAATCTATCATACATCTTGGGTAGTTAAATCTTTATATTCGCTAAAATTGAAGTCAAACACCCAGCCTAGCAAATTAGACGATTTTAGGAGCAAATATGACAAGTTACAAGCCCGAGTAATATTAATTAATACAAACCCCATAGAAGGGGAAATGCAATACAACGAGGTCTATCATTCATACTATAGATATTTGAATGGTGTGTGTTGAATGTTCACAAATAAGTCTTATTTATAATCACATACTAGGGTAAAACATAATCAATCATTAATCATAAATACATAAAAGAATAAATCAAACCCCTAAATTTGTTGTTTTTTTGCTGGTAGTTCGTTACTGTTGGTCTTTTTGCTACTGGTTTCTTCACTTTGTTGTTGCTGATTTGTTGGTTTTTTTCTGTTGGATTGCTAAATTTGTACAGCATCAGCAGCCATTGTTTGCTGAAATGATTCAGCAAACAACACTTTTTTTTTTATTTATTCAGCAACAACACTTTTTTTTTAAGATATGTTGCTGAATTGTGCAGTAGCAAACAATTTGTTTGCTAAATTTGTGTAGCAGGTAGCAGGCAGCAGGCAGCAGCCACTTTTTTTGGTATTGTGGCTGTCATTATTTGTATACTTGTTTGCTTTGAAGCTTATTGTTAGCTTATTTGACTTCAAAATGCTAATATATATTATGTATGTTTTTATTTTCATATATTTCTTTATCTTAAAATGCTTCCTATAATTATGTTTTTTAGTTATTGATAATGAATTTGTAGTTTTATATGTCGTGTATACATATATATGTTATATTTTATTATTGATCATAAATCTTACGATTCAATACACAATTCGGAAAATAGGCTTTCCGATTCACAGTTTGTATCCCGATTCAACTACCATGTATCTGACACATACAATGAAAATGAAATCTCCACCTTTCGACTAGAAACCTTAAATCCGACATCTAATTCTGTAATTCCTATTCTCTTGAACAAAGTGACGATAGAAGATATAAGCTCTGCTTCAGCCTGCAACATAAAAAGAAGCATGGTGAGAAAATGCATACAAAAGATTACAGTCCAATGCATTCAATAATATTTTAAGTACCATCATTCATAATTTTAAAATAAGGTACATAATGCGAACCAACCATAAAAAATTACCCAAAAAACATGTCAAAGACATAATATAAAAAAAATAAAAATAAAAATAAAAACATTTCATGACTTAATTACAAGGAACATTCAGAAATTTTCTTTACTTTCTGACTCAGCTACAAATAGAAGGAACAGGTTCATCTATTGTTATAAGAAAAGGGAGAATGAATGGAAAGAGAGTAATCACCAATCAAAGGATATCTTACCATAACTGCTACAAAAACATAATTATAATGGCACAACTATGAACAGATGACACCTCAGTGCCAAGCTTTCTGGATCAATCATAAAACATCTGACCAGAAAGAAGACAGTCCATTACTGCAAAAAGTGTGTATAGCAGGAAGCACATACCATAACCCCAGGAACACCAATAATATCCATGTTCCACTGGTAGTGCTCACGACGACGCCCCCTTGTCATTCTCTCATACCGCCAACATTGTCCAACAGTGAACCATTTTATTGGTAATGACACAGACTTCCTAGAAATTAAAGAACGACATGAATATTAGAATTTGGCATTCACATACAAAAGACTTCAGTTATGTAGATTAAAGTTTAACTTTTAGACATAGACTTAACATCAAAACTACAAATATAGGAAACCTAAAATAGGCATAAAATGAATTTTACCCTTTCTGTATCACCAGCCTTGCCAACGAAGGAGTAAGTTCAGGCCTCAATGCAACACGGCGATTGCCCCGATCTTCAAAACAATAAAGCTGCAAATTGAAATGTATATATTTTATAAAAAATTACTTAATGTACTTGCATTATCTGCTCTTTTAATAAAATTCTTATTTCATTAAAAAAATATTTAATTACAATGTTGATTTTACAAGCACACCACAAGCATGTTGTTAGTGTGACACAATTGCAATCTAATTACTGACACTGCATGAAGACTATTGCTGCCTCGCACACTCAATCATGCATCCATTTCTAGGTCTCACATACCTAATTATGGTTGCTCTATTAAGAAAGTTAAATCAATCACCTCTAAACACCTTAAGGCCACATCATGGCTCTATTCTAGCAATTCTTAATGAAGTCAAAGAAAAGAATAATGCCAACAAGACTCATTGTACATGGTATATTGTTTCATTTTCACTGTATTAATTGTCTATAAGTAGTATGCATAATAACAAAGAGAAGCCTCAACTGCAGAAACCAGGAAAGACCAAGGTCAATTACAAAAAAAAATATCAAACATAAATGAATTTTTCCACATAAATTTATGAAACAGTAAATAATACATGGTTAACTTGATGATATTTGTTGACCAACATGATTCATGAAACTCAGTTCCTTCTACTGGTCCTACACTGACATACTAAAGACCTGCTCCAAGCTTATCTACAAGACTACAACTAAAACAAACAAGACACAGAAGGAGCAAGCATGTCTATATGAGACTCTTGAGGATAAACTTTGGATGACATATTACCATTTTATACATTATAATCCAAGAAAATGCTAAACCAAGTAACTCATCAATAGCATCACTAATGCTACACTGGGAAACACACAGAACTGATCATTGTTCCAAGCATATTGCAACTATGGAGTGCAGAACACTTTCATATAAAGTCATCCACACTAGTTACTAGAAGGTACAAATTACATAACTAGAGTTCAACACTGACAATGTTAAACCAACAAATGGAGCACGACTATCATACCCATTGTCCACTGATATTACCTTCGTAAAAATGTCAACGGATTTATGTCAGTCACACCAATAGAAATGGAGAATTAGGAGTTTCAGAGCATTTTCTGTTCTGGTGAGATTTTAACAGTGAGATGTCTGTATGAACAATTCTTTCAAAGACACAGATCCTTCCAATATATTCAGCAGGCTATAATAACCTATAAATGTATTATATATGTATATGTATATTATTATATTATATGTGTATATACACTCACTCAACATGTCAAGATATAAACAAAAAGGATAAAGCGAGAGAGTTACCTGGTCCTTAATCTCTTCACCTGCTTTCCTAGTGAACAATGCCTCCGACTCAAGAACCGGATAATCAACCTCCTCAAATCCATACAACCCCGAAACCTAATCCTCACAATAACGAAGAAACAATGCAGACTACAGCATTCAGAAAAACAATAATCGAGCTGAAGCATGCATAAACACGAAACAGCATTGAGCAATTTGAGTCCAAAATCATACATACCTCTTTGAAATGGTTGAAGAGCCAATTGCGCAAGCGCATGTCTTCGGGCGCGAAGTCACGCGTTCCCTTGGGAGGATTCACGTCAATTTTCTGAACATCTCCCGCGACGGCGGGACCTGGAGTTAACGCGCCGGACCTGCCACCGGTCGGAGAATCGGTCTCCGCCGCTCGCGAAAGCGAAGAATGGAGTTTGAAGCTGGAGAAGTTAGCATTGAATGGGAACGGCGAAGAAGAGAGTTGGAAGCTGAGTGAACGGAAGATAGGATTGACGTAGGAATTGAAGCGTGGTTGCAAAGTGAGGAACGAACACGACAATGGAGTTGCAGGCATGGCAGTGAAACTTAGCTTCGCTTTTTCTTTTCTTTTCTTTTTTTATTTGTGGGGTGTTACCCACAGGTGAAGCTTAGCTTTGCTGGATGGAAATGCAAGTAACATGGACGTGGAGGTTCGGATATGATATTAGTGGGCCTTTAATGTTGGGCCTCAAACGCCTCATCCACTCCTCATAAAGGGCCCAACTTTTAAATTATTTATGGACCAAAATGAAAAGGGCCATGTTATTTTTACCCATTTTTCATTTCATAAAAAGATTATGCTATCCTCACCCTTTTCCTTATCCCTCTTAAAATTTCTCATAATCCCTTTCTATCTCGCCTGTCTACTCCCTCTCCGATTTCGCACTCCTCCATTTTAGAGCTCCCTTCTCTGTGTTGGAGTTATTGCGAGTGAATTTTATAAGTTATATGTTTATTTGAGATAAAGTCTCAAAAAAAAAATTTATAAAAAGAATAATTTTACCTCTTAAATTAATTTTTAAGGTTGAGATAAATTCAAATCTACTTTTTAAGATGGTATGAGAGTTTATTTTAGATTTGTTAAGATATCACTTATCATATTATTTACACACCATGTCTAATAATGTTAGATGTTAGGAGGTGTATTAGGAGAGTTAGGCAAAAACTCACTTTCTAAAATATTATCTAAGTTAATCATAGTTCCGTTAAATGATCATTTACTGTATTATTCATACATCGAGTCTAATAATGTTGGACATGAAAGAATATATTGAAAGAAAATCAAATCTCACATTAGTCAGAAATAAAATTAGAAGATAATTCATAGGTGACATATCTTATAAGGTGTATTATTGGAAAAAAAAACTCAAAATTTTGATAAAGATAAAGTCTAAAAATAATTTAAGATGGAAATATTTTTTTTTTCAGCTAACATTGATGTCTTTAGATGAAATAAATTTTCTTTATGTATTAAAGAATTGTATTTATTTTAAATTTGTATTATTTTAAATAAATTTAATTATTTTTATTAATTATTTTTTAATTTTCAATTACAAAATCTCGTCTCACATATATATATATATACCCACTAACTATTAGCAGTTATAAATGAGTCGAAAGTTTCCAAGCATATTAGGTCTCCATTCAAAAGAGTGTGAAAATAAAGAAAATAAGTGCAAAAATAACCGTGTCTACATTTTAAGAATATGAAGATAAAGAAAATGGTATAAAAATAACCGCGTCAAAAAGAAAAAATAAATGTCACTTCTTATATAACTTTTAGTTAGAAGATTTGTATCTTATGTTTTTCTTCTATTATTGTTCTATTGTGTCTATCTATATTAATACAAGAAAAATCATCATCTTTGACCGTTAAAATTACCGATAATTATAAAAAGTTTGTTGATAATTAAGAATGTTCGACCAAAAATTTATTTAAATCTTTGACCATTAAAATTACCGATAGTTATAAAAAGTTTGTTGATAATTAAGAATGTTCGACCAAAATTTATTTAAAATAAACATGTTAGGAATTTTTGTCAACAGTAATAAGAATGTAGTAACCGATAGACTAAAAAAAATTAATGTAGTCACCGGTAACGTAAAAAAAACTAAGTTGATCACTATCAAGGTGCAACATTTATCAACATATGACTATCGGTATCTATGAAAAAAAAAAATTAACGGTTGTTACTGACAACCAACAATTATTACTATTTTGGATTCTTTTATAAAAATTAAAATAAAAGTTTTATTTGGTCTTTTTTATAGAAATGAATTTAAAATATTTTGTACATTAATTTTTGATTTACAAAAAATTATTAATTATGCATTTTTTAAGTTTAATAAATCTAAGTATAATATATTAATGTAATAGATTATTTAGAAGTATAAATTTATATCGTAAGAAAAATATTTTGAAATCTTACTCTAACTTTTTAGATATAGGATGACGGTAGAAAGCATTGCACAAGTAAAAGAGATGTTGTTCCAATTTTCCATCGATGCTACCTGAAATTGGAGTATTTTCTATAGAAAATTAATTCCATACGCGCGCGCAATGAACAAATCGCAGAAATTGAAACTCCGCGTTAAAGCCGTATGGAAAAAGCTTACTTTGTATCTAATATTGGACGAGTTTGTCTCCACAAACTATCTCAATTGAAACCTACCTAAGTGGTCCTTGCTTCTTATAGTTTTTGCTCGTGCATTTAAAATTTTCAACAATTGAAGGTGTTCACACAAATTAAGCTGTGGAAGGAAAAAAAGGTTGCAGGTGTTGGATATTTACACTTGTCTTGAGTGTTCATGAGTCGAGAGCAATTATAATCATGTTGCGGGGGCCAAGGATCTGAGTCCTTAAATACTTGAATAATTGCTTACCGACACGTTATTTACTATAAAATAATGTTTTCGAAAATATAAAATATTTAAATGATTTTAAGATCCTTCATAGCTGCTATGGATATTTTTATGTGCATCAAAAACGCATTATATATTTGTTAGATCTTCTTTTTTGTCATGGATCTTCCTCTTTTCACATGCTATTTATTCTTTTTCCACTTTTCTAAAGGTTTCACAGTATCCTTTTTTATTTCCAATTAGTAGTGATGGCTGAAGATAAGATTTGGAAAATTAAAACAACCAAATCAACGTGTTTTCAAATAGATAGAAAATACAAAATACAAAAATAATCAATATTAATAAATACATACGGGAATTATTTGTATTTCTTAATTGAATTAATAATTCAATTTTTGATATTAAATATAGGAAATATCATATTAAAAAGATAATATCTATTATTTGTTCAGTTAATTTCTACGAAGATTAGTTATTATCAGATAATTCACACTTATTTATTAAATATAAAAAAATTAAAACTAAAATATTTTTTAACAGAAAATAGCTACTTCTAAAAACACTTAAGCCAAAATATTTATAATGCTGATTTAAAAAAAAGAAAAAGAAAAAAATGGTGGGTATTTCATGTGTATTTTTTATATTTAAAGAATTAATACCAGCATAGATTGCGACTTATACGCGACATACATGATATCGAAAAGTATCCTAGAATAAGTATAAGTTTTTTTTTTTTACACTAATAACATTTCTCAAACGATTGAAGAGTAATTACTTTAAGACATAAAAATAGATATTATTTTTTAATAATTTTTTTATATACGTGACCTAGAATCAAATATCATGCAACTACGTGAATATTGTAACATAATGAAATAATATTTTAACTCACGCCAAAAGAATTACATATATTTTTCAAATTCATTCAATCGTTATTATTGTTTATTAGCAATATCGTAATTGAAGTAAAAAATCTTCTTTAATAATAAATAAAATAAATGGGTATAATATTAAAAACAATATATATTATTAATTTTTATCCGTGACATTGCTTATTTTCTTGCCCCAGTTAAAATAAAATATCAATATAAATGAAGATTCAAATATTCACGTGTTTGGCAATAAATTAAAATGAAAAGTTATTATTTTTTATAAGTTTTCTCTTCAAAAGTTTACAAAAATATTTTTGAAAAAACAAGTTAAATTAAATATAGATGTGCGTGTGTGTGAATACAAGGGGCCTAAGCCCAAATTAAATATAGATATTAATCGAAACATTTATAGATGAAATGATAACGACAATTCATCTCTTCGGATATTCCATATTAAATCATTTTTCACCTGTTATCCATTGTCACATTCATTTATAAGACTTGCGATCTGTGCTGCTTATTATGCTAAGCCGTCTAGAAGGGTAAATTATGTATTTCGTTTTTTTTTTAATTTGATAAATTTGATTTTTTTTTATTTTTAGTTTTAGTCTTTTAAAATATAAAATTTGTTAGCTTGAATTCCTCATCCTCCAATTTTTTTTTTAATAAACATTGATTTTACCCTTTATAGACGTGAGATCCTATGATATTTTTTTATGCTAGGTTCTATTATGTATACTTTAAACGTGAAATATTGATGGTAATAACTTTCATATTTTAGATTATTAAAAACGGAAAAAAAATTTAGAGAAATAAATCTCAATTTTATATATTTTAGAGAAGATGAAAAACATATTTTTACTTAATAGTATATATATAGTAGATAAATAGTAGGTATTTTTTATGTTGGATGAGTTTTTTTTATGTTATATAAAAAAATAAAAATAAAAATAATAGGATAAATGTATTTAAAATTATAAAACTTAAAATTATCATGATTAATTTAAAAAAATAAAGTTCAGACTATAAATAGATAAATTAAAGCAACACGTATTATTTAAAAACTATATTAAATTTTTATTTAATGAATATAAATATATAAATCATAGAAAGAATTTCTTGAACCAAAAAAAGAAACTAATTTATCACAGTTAATTATATCATTCACAAATCAGATTAGATTTCAAATATGACATTATTATTTATTTGTAGGTTGTATAGTTGAAAAGTAACCTTTCATGTTCCTCCCAAATCCCACTTGTTCAGCGAGTGATTCGTACGTTCTTCTGAAATTACAATGGAATGAAGGGGACTAAACCAAATATCATATTATGCCATTTTATGCGTCTTATCTCTAATGATTTTCAAGTTACCGATCAATTTTCTATATACTTACCAGAGCATGTATTTATTTATTTATTTGCTTTCGGGTTGTGCAATGACAAGTATACTTGGATCAGTTTTTTACATCAATCTAAATGAACTCTTATTTAGTTTCGAGAAGAAATAAAAAGAAAAAATAAAAAAATAAAAAAACAATTTTCTCTTCATTTATTTAGTTGAAAAAGTATAATTACACTAAAAATACTTTAATTAAGCTTATTATAAAAGAACTTAAGTTAAAAGTAAGATATTGTATTTTGACATAAATATTGATAAGTGTTTATATAAATTTAAAGTGTTTAAATATATTATTATATAAGTAATTATAAGATATTATCTTGTTTTAAAATTAAAAAAATAAAATTATAATTAAAAATCTTAAAACTAACTAAATTATTATTATACAACATTTACATAAATTATTAAAAATAATAATACAACATAAAGCTAAATAAAGAAATTTTAATTTTATCATTACAATAAAGAAACCTTGTATTCTCTCATTTTCTTTTCAAAACAAGACACCAAATCAAAAGTGAGACCCTGTGTCATTTTTCTTCTCTTCCTCTCCATTTTCTGCAATTCCGAATGAACGATATTTTATTGGGAAGCATTGAGAATGTGATACTAATATTTTTCATATGTTCATAGTGTATTTTGTTAACAATTTATATTTATTATTATTTTAATTGGTACCCTTAAAGTAGTCGCTAGTCCAACCTATAAAAATAAAGAGTAATACAATATTTCCCTATCCTGCTATAAAAAACATTAAATAAAAAATAGATCATTTTAATATCTCGAAACATAAAAATATACTTATAACTTTCTTCATGTAATAAATAAGAAAATTTTCTAACTATTTATATAACATCTTTCTATAAATTCTCTTATTTGCTAAATGAAGAAATAATCAAATTTATTTTATATTTTTAATATTAAATAAATTTATTCTTTTATTTAATGTTTATTTATATAATGTTAAGAAAAATAATAAAAAATTATAATAGGAAAATATAATATAAATAGTAATAAAATTGTTACAGGAGACTTTATAATAAATAGCATCTTATTAAATTATTATTGATATATCATTTGTTTTCTAAACATAATATATCATAGTTGTAAACATTAAGGACAAAGGCACTTCGAAAATTGAAGAGACAATTAGCGAGTGAATTTTCTTTGGACAAAAAACAAAAAGACACGATGATATTTATAAACCAAGAGTAACGTCCACTTCATTTTGGGTACACTAAGGTGGAACAAAAATGAAATATATAAACAGTAAAATAAATAGGAGAGATTGATTATACCAGTAAAATAAATAAGTGAGATCGCATGTTCCTAGCAAGTAGTTGGTGCTTGGGCATGAAGTTGCATTTAAATGTATTATTATTGTATTCTAAAAATCTATCCAATAAAAAGTAATTAATTGAATAAAAAAAAAAGTTTAGTACACTTTTTGATTAAGATAAAAATAAAAATAAAAATATAATAAATAATATATGACCAGAGACGTGATAGAAAAGAAAATCAAATATATTTAAATATTTTTATATACTAGTTTATTTGTTTTTTTTATCTTTCACCTCATTTATTTCTCTATTTATTCCAACATGTTACCTTTTTTCTTACGGTTACCATATTACCTTATTCTCAGCAAAAAAGAATATTACCTTATTATATTTTTTTACCTTCTTTCTATTTTTTATGAATAAATAATATATGTGTTAATAGGGTTAAAATTATAACAATAACATTTTTTATTGACCGAAATATAAACTTCTACTGAATGTCTATCAAACAAAAAAAAGTTCTCTTCCCTCTTTTTATTGCCCTAAAAATAAAGCATATACTTTTTGGCTATTTTGCTTTCCAAAGGGTCAGAACTGGGAAAACCGATGTAATTTCCTTGGGGGAAGCCCGCGGTACTGACCTTTATTAATTGGGCGCTGCTTCACATTATTCCATGCAGTTCTGTTTTTTTTCAAAATCTGCGTCTCATCGCAAACCCAACGGTTGTTTTTCCATATATCTCACCGGTTCCTACGGGTGCTCAAAAGGTTACTCACTTTCTCCAATGCACCACAAAGCCAAGGGTAAATCAGTCACTTCATTGTCAAGTCAGGGGCCGGTCAAATTTTACATTTTCCTCGACAACTACAAGTCCTACCCCTCCGCTGCGCCAAGCATATTCTCATGTTCCTCCAAACACCAAATAAATAAATAAAAGGAAAATCATACCATGTCATGTCAATATCATTGTTCACATACATACATACATACCACATGTTGCAACCCCATACATGAGTGTGACTCATCCTCACTCCCTTGACTCTTCCTCTCTTTATATGCATTCGTTCCTTTCCCCCCTCTTCCGCAAATTCCACTCTTCAAAACAACTTTGTTCTTCAAACCACAAAAAACCCCATAACATGGGAGAGGTTAGTTCTAATTCCATTATTCTTTCTCTTAATACGCTACAATACAGAAATCGCTGATTTCTTTTCTTTATATTGTCTTACGCGGCAGAAACAAGAACCGGCGAAGAATGAGGCCGATAAGAAGCCCGACTCGGAAGCAAAGCAAAACGGCGGACCCTCCCCCGTCGTTTTGAAACTCGACATGCATTGCCAGGGATGCGTGAAGAAGATTAAACGCGCCGTTCGCCATTTCGACGGTACTGCGATCACTATTCAGATCTCGATTACGAGTTTATCCTCCAAAGTCGTTAATCTGAGATAATTGAAAACAAGATTACAACATTCCTAATCGATTGTGGATGCAGGTGTGGAAGACGTTAAGGCCGATCTGTTAGGTAACAAACTAACGATTGTTGGAAAAGTGGACCCTACCGTGCTGCGAGATAAACTGGCAGAGAAAGCTAAGAAGAAGGTTGAACTCATTTCCCCTCAGCCTAAGAAAGATGCCGCCGCCGCCGCCAATAAACCGCCGGAGAAGTCCGAAGACAAAAAGCCTGAAGAGAAAAAGGCCGAAGAAAAATCCCCGAAAGAGGTGCGTAATTTCAGATTTTCTCACCTTGGGCTATACGTTTAGCAGCGACGAAACTGAACGAGGATTCGATTCCAATTGAGTCGTTATTTTTCATTGAGTTAATTCAGTTAATTAGAGTGATTTGTTCATCCGTGCAATTTCGCTTGATCTTACTAATAACCTATTTCGTATTAATTTATTTGTTGGTTCAGAGCACGGTGGTGTTGAAGATCAGATTGCATTGTGACGGTTGCATTCAAAAAATTCGAAAGATTATCCTGAGAGTCAAAGGTTAGCTGTTCGTGTATTTTGATTTTTGACCTACATTTTTAGTCGTTATCCAAAGTATTTTAATTAATTAAAATAAGTGATGGTATAGTGAGATGATTAAACCGGAGCCCACTAGCATATACTCTATATAAAATTAAAATCATAGGTTATTTATTTATTTTTTAATTAACCGGCACTTTAAACAGTTAATTATTATTATTATTTAAAATCGTGGCTAACCATGGTGACGTGTTTGTGCAGGAGTTGAATCAGTTAACATTGAGGGAGGGAAGGATTTGGTGACAGTGAAAGGGACGATGGACGTGAAGGAAATGGTAGCGTATTTGAACGAGAAGTTGAAGCGGAACGTTGAGTTGGTTCCAGCAAAGAAAGAGGACAATAAGAAAGAGAAAGAGAAAGAGAAGAAGGAAGGTGGTGTTGGTGATGATAAGAAAGAGGGTGGAAAAAAAGAAGAGGGTGCAGCGAAGGTGGAGGTTAACAAAATGGAGCACTCCGGTTACACGTACCCACCACCTCCCATGTACTGGTACAATGGATACGCACCTGGTCAAAGTAGTAATAGCTCCGCCGTAGAGGTTCAGCCAGGGTATTCGTATTCGAATGAAGGGTATAATAATAATTACGGAAATTACCAGCATGGGTATGTGAACCAAGGGTACATGGTACCACCACCCCCGTTCTATTTGAATCCGCATCATCCTCCGCCGCAGATGTTCAGCGATGAGAATCCCAATGCGTGTACCGTGAT
Organism: Mucuna pruriens; assembly: GCA_025330945.1. NCBI lineage: Eukaryota > Viridiplantae > Streptophyta > Magnoliopsida > Fabales > Fabaceae > Mucuna > Mucuna pruriens. The sequence continues at coordinate 7,336,922 of JAENHJ010000528.1, forward strand.
GTGAGCCACCCGTCTTGTTTCAAAATATCTTTTAATATTTTGATGTATAGAGTATAGACAATGACATGCAGGCTGTAAATAACAACAATTTTATATAATTAGAAAATTAGAAAAAGTTGTCTTTCAACTTTGCTATCACCGCATGAGTTAATAGTGACGTAGAGAGCGGTACGGTCGGCTGCCTGGAGAATCCGGTTCAAATCCGGTTCAGGTAATTAATTAAAATTATGAAGTTGTACTGTAGCTCTTTTTGTTTGTTCTGCTTCTCGTTTATGCTTTATTTTAAAAGCTTAATTCGAACAACTTTTGAAGTGATCGTAACTTAATGCGCAGATATTGTCAAAGTTAGTTTTGTTTAGGTATTTTTTAGTGTTTGAGCCTATGGTTTGGTTCCAAATTGGGTGGGTGGAATGGAAAGGGTGTATTGCGGTATCTTTACAAGTGTGATTGTTACCTAACATTGCGGTTAGTTGTTAATTCTGTCTAGTTATGATTACGAAGTCTAATACAGTAGAGAATACAAAAAATTATTAATTTTTATAGTAATTTTTAAAATTATATTAAAGATTATTTTAGATTGATCGATAGGGCAAAAACTTTTATAAATAATGTATGTTTATTATATTCTAATGTAATAGTCTTACTATTACTTTTTAGTTTTTACCTTGGTATAAAATGCTTATATAATCAATAATTTAGTTTAATACTTTGTGGACTTTATTGTGTTTAATACGATTCTTCAATATACTTATTTAATATTCAACGTTGGATTTTACGAGAATGTCAAATTATTTTTAATAGGGTCTCTCGATATATTATAGAAGATGTATTAAATACTCAGGAAAGAGAAGTGACTTTAGTACTACCTACATGTTGTGACTTAAAATACAGAAAAGGAAATTACCATTAGAGTTGGAATATTCTTCGTCTAATTAAACATTGTTGCATGTTTTCTATGTTCTTTATCTAATTCCATGATTTAGCCTTAATCAGGTACGGCATTATAATGTAATCAGGTACGGCATTATAATGAGGTCAGATGAATTTTTTTAATAAGATTTTACTTTGAAGTGTCTAAATGGCACTAAACCAATAAATGCCAAATCTGTCATCTTCCCAAGAAATAAGTTAAGCAGTCATTAATAACTAAAAGAATTCACGCTTGTGAAGCTATCAATAAATTGGTTGAAAAATTATAAAGGGCTTCATTTTTAGTACTGACATTTAATTACCAAGGACTACGCATCTAATAAATTTACCAAAGGCTTAGGCTCGGTGTATAGTAAGTTCAAAATTTTAATTGTTTATTTTTTATTTTTTTTGAGAGAGATCATCAACCGTTAAGTCCCAATAATTTACAATAGGCTAAACTTTCAGTAACAATTGACCTCTTTTTTTGTGTGTGTGATATTTCACCAAAAAAAAATGACATGTTATATGAATTACAGTTAAACCCTCATAATTCTAGAAGAGTTTTACATGGTACGATAATTACAATAGTCATGGTTGTAGATTATAGTCAGCTAAGCTCTTGAAAATTTACCATATCAATTTATATCATAATTAAATATAGATTTATGTGTTTCAATTCTTATAAAATTAGTTAAATTTGATTTCGTTCCTGTAAAACTTTAGTTCGTGTAAAATTTAAAATAATTTATTTCGATATATGTGATTTTCATTAACTATTTGGATATTTTACGGATATGTTTATAGTATTATATAAATATGTGATATTTTTATTTTTAAAATTAAAAAATAAATATTATTTATATATCTTTAAATATATGTTAAAAGATAAAAATAGTTATTTCAAAATTTAAAATCTCTTTATATATATAATTTATCAGAGATAGAACTATCAACTATTACTTCTTTTGTAGAAGGTAAGAATAAGGAATTTAAGTCTAATAATTTTTTAAATTACAATTGACTTGGTTTCTAATAATGTCTCTAAAGTACAAAATATATATTTCTTCTTTTTTTCTACATTTTTTTATTCTTTCTTTTCTAGCATCACCCACCTATGACCAGCTACTTCTCCACTAGAACTAGTCCCCTACCTAGCATCAGACCAACTACCATTAGCAATGAACAATGGCTAAATCTATTAAGATAGACTTAACTCAGTAGGTAAGGTCATGCTAAGCTTTGAAGTATGTGACTTTAAAGAAATTAGAACAATTTGATGAGACTAATCAACTTTAAAATTATTAGTTTGAAATTCATTAGATTATTTTGTTTATATTTTTTATTGTTTTGAAAATTATATAAGTAACAAGGAGAACATTGACCATTAGCTTCGACACAAAATATGCAACTCGTTTGATGTTTTGTTCAACCTGACTTTTTTAAAAACTAAGCTTGAAAGTCAAGCCAATTGTCATTTTGACCACTCTAACCATTGTCTACTCTCGTTCGACCAATGTGATATGTACAACATAATTGCACAACTAGGTCATATTTGTTAAGGTGTCAACCAGCCACCATTATGCCCCTCCCAGCCAATAAAAATAACCTTAACTCAACCCCTTACTTGTAGTTAAAGGTGAAGCATTCTTCTAGCTTTGTTTTTTGTATTAATTTATTTAATTGATGAAAAAATGTTAAAATTGATACATATTCGTATTGAATTTTTGTGCTTTCAATTGAATTGGTAAGTTTACCCATTTTATCAGGTTCTTTTATAATTGATGAAAAAATTGTATAAATTGATATATATTTAAATTTACATTGTATTGAATTTACATATTAAAATATTGTACATTCAATTTAATATTATGCTCTAAATTAACTTGGTAGGATTACCAATTTTTATTAGTTTTATTTATAATTGATGGAAAAGTTGTATAAATTGGTATGTATTTAGATTTACACTGTATTTTTTATATAATTGTTGAGAATTTGTGGAAATTGATATGTATTTAACATTGTGTCATATTAAACTCATATATTGAAATATTGTTCTTTCAATTAAGTATTTTACATTTGTAAAAGGTAATTGAATATTGTGTTATTTGTCTCTTTAATGTTGCAGGTGAACTTGAAGCATACATTTAAGAGATTGAGATATATATTAAATATGATCGAATCAATCTCTAATCATTTGTTATATTTTGTGTTACACTATTTTGTTATTTGTTAGATTTAGCTAAACTCACTAGAGTGTGATATGTGTAACAAATGAGATGTTGATTGAGTTAAAATTTGAAATTAAATTTAGACAACAGAAATAAAATGTTTATTTGTCTATTGCAAAATATCTATAATACAAGGAAAATGATGCTAAATTTTGTGTAGTATTTTTTGTCTCATGTATGTCCTTTCGCCTTATCTCATTAATATGCAAAAATTTTCAACCACAACATGTTGGATGTACAACATACTTTATTATAAGAAGACAGTTAAAATTTATGTTTTTCAATGGAGTTGATGACTTTATTAGCAAAGTTAAATAACAATCATATTTTGATATTGAAAAAGAGATTTTTCGTCTTTGTATAAAGTATATATGCACGAAAATATTGTCATCCGATAATGACAAGCTCTAATTGAATAACTTTGAATTTAAAACTAACATAATTTTAGATCGATCACGGTTAAGTTGTGCAACACATTGACTTAGATGGTTGACTAAGTAGTAGTAAAGGTAAATAAAAATGAAATCGATATAAAGCCCTCATTTGTGACTTTTTTCTATACGAATTTCGCTTTTAGTCTTCTTTATCATTGTAATTTTCTTCAAATGATTCACCTGATTCAACAAAAACATTACGATCATCATTTCCATTTTTTTTTCTCTTATACAAATTCTTGATCAAGTTCGAATATATTATATTCTTGGTTAGATAGACTATTTTAATCATTCACTTTCCTTTCATTATTGTATGAGATATTAATAGAGTAACAAAGATTTTCATTGATTTTAACTCATTGAGCCTTCCTCCATTGTCTTATAGTCCCAACATGCCTAAACATGTTCCAAAATTAATTGAATATGCAATATTGAAGGTTATTATGTCAAGACTAGGCATTGATCTTGAAAACAAATACCCAACCTTTTTATTCATATTGTTTAATATTAACACCAATATATTCGTGTTTGGTTGTATTAGGTATCTCATAACTAACTTCCTAATCCATCCTGATTATTTATTCAATTAACTTCTGACATGCCATATTCAAGTGCTATTAAATTTTTCCAACATAATTATAATTAAACAAGTCAAAAAATACAATAATAATAATAATAACAACTCTTTTAATTTGTTTAATTTAAACACATTTTAATCATCTCTATTTCCAAGTATGTAAATAAGCTTTTCAGTTTTTAGTTGGGTTATTGTCACTAAATTTGGTGCATTAAAGACAAGTTTTGTTGATTAATATATAACATCATCCATAACATGAAGCGCTCATTTAGCATTTTTTAACTTAACTCCATTAAGTACCTACCAATGACCATCCATATTAAAAAGAATCTAAGACATTATTGTAACCATTATTTCAAGTATAATATCCAAAATCTAGATTTTAGAATAATTAGATTATGAGAAATTAATATTATAGTAACTTTCAAGCTTAGGGGTAGCTAAGTGTCTCTAAAATAGCATACGATAAGTTAAATAATGCACAATAAACTTAACTTTGTTTTCTTTTTGGCCTATTAAAATGGTTAAGACAACATTATATTTTGATAATAACATAATATTACATATATAGTTTAGCTAACATAGTTATAATAAAAGATGTATTTAAAATGAAAATTAGGATAACTTCCTTAAATTACCTTCACAACTAGAAAATCTAACTTACACTTGAAAGAGAAATAGTTAGAAAAATTTAATAGACGTCACCGCATTGAGAAAACAATTTTACATTTGTTCAAGGTGAGTAGAACATTTTTTTTTTAAACTTCCATGATATTAATGTTTAGATGTGAATTTCATGAGGTTCCTCATAAGAAAATTAGGAAATTTCGTGTAACTTAATTTTTGTATTTTATTTAATAATTTTTTGGAGAAAAGATAATTCTTTAGGATTCTTGATAAGAAAATTGAGGATTTTTAAGGAGACTTAATTGTTGTTCACATTCAATTGAATATTGATTGTCTTGGTGAAAATTTTAATTGTAATAGGGTTTGAGAATCCAATTGTCTGTCGTTAGGAGTGACAAAATTATTATCATTAGAGTTGGTCATTACTCTCTGGGAAAAAATGACGACAAACATTATATTTTAGAAATAGGATACATCTGGAACGAAATATCAAAATTATTAAACATATCTATATCTTGGATAAAATATGAAATACCTCCATCTATGATGGAGAAAGATGTTAGACGTCATCAAGATATGAGCTCGTAGACTTTAGTGAATTTGGTTGCATTGAATTAGAAACTCACATTGATTTTAGGAACCGAAATGTTAAATGAATATATAAATTACAATGAGCTAGGGACTTGCATTAACTATATGAACCAAAAAAGATAACTGAATTTTGGATATATAGTGAGTCACTGACTCGCATTGATTCTAGAACAAAAAAGATAATTGAATTTGATATTCACATCGATTTTGAAAATCAGTAAGTCAAGTAGGATGATTTTGAAATTTATCAAGTTTTTTAGATACTTTATTCTACCACATACGTGTATCTAGGATGAGTTATTTGATATCTTCATGCGGGATGGAGAAGATGAATCTATAATTCATAGTGGTTTTAAGAATCGAAAATCAAGTTAAATGATTATGAAAATTAATTAATCAAGTTTATACTTAAATATTTTTTAGTTAAAATTGTTGTTTATAAATTTTTGTTCAATACAAGCAAAGTGAATAATTTATACTTGATTAACAACTATTTTTTTTATAAATTTATTTTGTAGGCACCATTAACAAGTTTTTTAGTTATCAATTCGGTTTTTAAATTTATTTTTATTAATTGAAATTAAGGGAAATTGAAGGCTTAATAATATTTATTTAAATAAAAACTTAATTGTAGAAATAGAAGTTTATATTTTTAATGTTTGGATTAGTTGACAGAGATTAGAGGTTTTTTTTTTTTGTATATTAATTTGATTTGTATAATGAATTATTAAATTTGAGTATAATAATTTTTATTTATATATAAATTTATTATTACAAGTTATGTTAATGTGATTGAGATAACGTTTCGGAATTCTTTGACTCTCGACTTAAAATTTCAGTAGTAAGGTTTATGTTTTATTATAGAATACTGTGTTAACGAAAGGAAATGTGTTACACCAACGCTGTGGTAGATCCTTTTCCATTGGTCTATGAACAAAGCGAGGACACATTATCTCTTGCAAACAAAGTGGTATGAAAGCTCCACGAAGTTGCATGTTGTCACAACCTTGGTCTTTATCCAAAACGCGCATTGTACTGTACATAAGCTTTCAGCTTTCACGTTTTCAAATTAAAATGAATTAAATTACAAATTTACAACTGACATGCTTCCAATTCCACCAACAGTTTTTTGGCTAGTTGAGTCATGTCAAACTAGTAACCAAGGATATGGTTGCGTTCCGCGTCATCTCCTATGTCATGGTTCGCAAATAAATGCATGGAGTGGGCCCAGAAGCTACAAGCCCACCTATCTGAACAAGACTCTGTTTGATTTTCCCATTTTTTGTGGAAAAATTATCTGATTATGAGTTGATTATGTTTATGACCACAATTAAGCCACATCACCTCCTAGTCAATTAGGTGAATATAATTTCATATAAACATTTATGGCGAACGAAATTATGAACAAGGAGTGTAGCTAGAAACCAAAATTATTTCCTTTTGTAATATCTATTTTTTAGGAGACTTTTCGTAATATCACAACTGCCATTTTCGGTATTCATCTCGTCTACCTAATTCGAATTTCTCTTTGAATAGTGCACATTATTTCAAGTATATTTGGTAATTCATTTTAGCTAATTTAAAATTTATTAGACTAGAGATCATAAATTTGTTTAACTAAGTTAGCTTCATAATTTTTAGCTTTCAGTTAAAAAATATATTAAACTATTTTTTTCATTTTTTTTATAATTTGTCAAACATAACTTTAATTGTTTACCACTTTAAATTATATTTTATAGATTCTAGTTAACTTAATTATGTATATTTAGTTGCAAATTTTAAATATTTTTTTCTCTTAAGTAATTTTCAATTATATATTTTTTTATATGAAATGTAACTTTAAAAAATCCGTATATTAATGCATAAATACTTACTAGTTATATTCAAGTTAAAAAAGATGTGCATTGAAGCAGATATTTGTTGTCTTCTTAAACTATCACGACACACGGATAAAACAATTCATCGATCATCAATATGAGAGAAATAGTTTTTTTTATTATACAAACAAATAGAACTGGCAAGAATTTTATAACATTTACTCACTTTTACTTAACTAACTGAATTACACCTAGCGATAGAGAAACAGTTTATTTATTTTATTTTAAATAACTCTTTTAAGAACTTATATTTTTAAAATCACTCAAAAATAAATTAATCCAAATCCACAATAAATATTTCATCGCGTGATGTTAACTTTTTAAAAATCTTGTGATCAGCAATGTCGGGGGATGGTGACCACATTTGAAACACAATATCTAGAGATGGTAAAATAGTAAAATACTAAATACAAAATTCTAAAATTTCAGAATTAGGTAAGATTAACCATCGTATATATCCTCTCTTTGTTTTTTTTTTTTTAAAAGTAAAATGAAAATGTACAAACGAATGTTATCGCATATTCTTTCAACGATATTTTATTTTAATGTCTCGTCCCGGCCGTCCTTTAGTTTATAAATTTATTTATTTTTATCCGTAGTCTCTATGAATAAATTACTTTATCTTATATTCTTATCTACCCCAAAAATAATAACCTTTCCTTTTCCGTTATATACTTATATATAATTATGTGTGAGGACTGTCATAACAATTGCAAAAAGTTAAAATGTTTACAACATACAGTTTAGGAGTATTTTATTACCCATATATTTCTTAATTTCACAGACCACCAGCATCTAATTATCACGTTTGAGTTTTGGCAATTGAATGTTACGTACACAGTTATGATCGCTGTCATCGCCTTCCACGGCAACATAATTTTTTTCTGTTGATATTTTTTATTTGGTTAAAATTATTACATTTATATATTATCTGCTTTAATATTTGATAAACCGTCACAATTTTATTTTTAAAAGGTATATTAATAAATTTAAAAAAAGTTTGTTTATTGAGACTTTTTTACCGTACCAGAATAAAATTAAAAACTTTGCATGCAAATTTGGTTTTTAAAATAATTTCAATTCATGGCTTTTTTTTAATGAAAAACTTCTGTAATGTTGCATTAGGAATATCCCATCTTACGTGAATTCGCTCACTGTTTGTTTCCATTAATTTGAATTCCTAACTTGTATGTTAAATTTAAAAAGAAAGAGGTATTTTGGGGGTACGAAGGATGGTGGATTAGGTGATGAAGACACATCATGGACATTCATTGTACGTAATACGAGGCAAACTTTTCTCCCAACGGTTGACACGTGGATTTGTACATCTTGGGGACGAACTAGTTTACAGTAACTGAAGACAATGATGTTTACTATTTAAAGAAGATTTTGCCAACAGCATTATGGTGAAATACAAGATACGAAATGAGACGGTGTTCTGTTGTTGAGACTTGAGAATCAAGAGGAAGGTGAGTCATGAGTGAGGTCCCCATTATGACTCAGCCGTGATTGCGACACCAAGGACAATGTCGGCTTCTTCTAGATTATTTCATGGCACATTTTTGTTTATGACATGATGATATCATGATACGTACATACATCCATGGTTTATTTGGGCCTTGGAATGTTCTGGATGAAAAGGTCAAGTTTCAGAAGTAGGAGCAGAAGGTGGAATCAATATTTTAATTAATTAATTAATTAATTAATTAATTTTACTGGCATAAATTGAGTTAAGCCTAACCATCATGAGACAAGATTCGGATTCGGTAGGTCCATTCCAAGTCATGGACACGTGGCGCCGTGCTGGAGTATGAATTTGCACGCCACAAGTGGGGCTTTCCTCTTTCACACGTCTTAAATCTAACGTCCCTTCCCTCGATTCATTTTCTGCTGAAAATGTCCATTACATTTACAACCCTGTTCTCGTTCAATACACGTGCATTGAGCTCAAAATTATTCCATCTAACTTCGTTCGCAATTCAATCTCCATTCGTTACAGACACTAAAAAAATCTGTGCAGACACAACACAACTTGATTTGAGTTATCCTAATTTTTGTGGTGAAAAATGGAGGATAGATTGTTTCATTTTTTGACTTTTAGAGGCAGTATGGATAAGAATAGGAATTAAAATCCCAAATTTTCTCTGTTTTCCATTTTCCACTCTGAATTTTCAATCATTTTGACGATGCGAGAATCGTAATAGTAAGTAGGTACATAATGGGTGCTGCACTAAGAATGACGATGTCAAAATGTCAATTACGTACAAGAATGGAAGAGTGGATAAACCTTCTAAGTTTCAACAATAGAAGAAATAAAATGAAAGGCGTTTTAAATTATAGATTTGATAAAAATAAGATAAAGGCATCTCTATCTTAATCAAATATAAATGTGGAGCATCATTCATATTGTTTATAGAAAGCTCGGTCCAACGTCAATAATAATTAGGCTTTGAATTTTACTCTTCGCCTTTATATTGTTGGGCCACAAAATAGCCTTTGTTGACTATTTACACGAGCTCAATAGTGGTAAGGCTCAATTCAATGGGCCTTATGATATGATACAAATATAACCACTGAAAGCCCAATATAAATTTGGGAGAGGGGATTGTTAATTTTCATTTTGATAAGCATACTTAATGAAGTAGCTAAAAAGCTAAAAGCTATTATAGTAGTTAAAATGGCATAAAAATTATTTTACATAATTTTTTTTATTTCGTATATAAAAATATTTTTAGGTAATTATAATATAAACATTTTAATTAATTTGAAGCTTTTATTAATTTTTAAAATAAAATATTGTAAAAATTAAAATAAATAATATAATATTAAAAGTAAGAAATTTGGCTAGACACGAGGGTATTTTCCCTTGCAGAAAATGGCGCAACAGGGGGTGCATTACAAACGTGGAGGGTAAGAAAGTGGTACCCAAGGAAAGGAGTTAGTTTCATTTGTTCCAACTACTAGTAGGTTTGACCTGCGCTGCAATGCTATTCATTCAATTAAATTAAGGTAGATAAATGGGGAAGCTAGCATAAGCAGTAAGTGTTAATTGAAGCAATTATGTTGGTGGTGTTTCTAGATTCTCCTATTTCCATAATCCTCACACTCCTTCTCTTCTTCATCCTCCTACGCTTTGCTCTCGTCTTCTTCTTTCTTATCCTCCTCTTTCTTTTCTGCGCCAACCTAGTTCACCTCATTTCCGACCTCCTCTCTTATTGATTCCGATGTTCATTCAAAACGGTGCGCTTCACCTTTCTTATTCTTTACTATTTTTAGTTTATTTATTATTTCTTCTACGAACGACACTCTTCAGTAAAATTTACTCGACGAAACATTTCCCACTATTCTAATAACAATCTTATAAATTCAACCATAATACTTAGAATTATAATTTAGGTTTTAATCTAAAATAATTTTTTTTCTAATTTATATATTTTATTTTAATCACATTATTGCTGAATATGAAATCAACATATACTATCTCATGAATGTAATGTTTAATATCATGTATCAGAGAATACCACCTACCATTAATTTTTTTTTAATTTATGCAAATGCTCTCCTAGCTATACCTTCCTTCACTTTTCACCATATCTGTCTTTCCTTTTGTCGCATTCAATTTTTCCTTAAGATCTCCTCTTCATTCTTTTGTTGTGTGAAGCTTTCTTTACCGAAGTGTTCGAGATCTCGCATTCAACCCTCGTTCTCTGTTTTGGCGATTCTTGAATTCTTTGATTCTTGATCGCAAAGTTCATTTGGGAGCCGCTCGTTGATTGTAACTTTAGTACTTTGTGGTCGTGGTTTATCTTCTGCATTACAACGGCGAAGAGTTTATTCTTTTCTTGAATCTTTTCGGTTTAATGAAGATAACATAGCCTGGTCACTACAGTGTTGTATAGTGTGACGGTGCTCTCTTTAGCCACACCAAGTGTTTGTTAAAATGCCTCCTCCTTCCACGTTACTAATTTCTTGTGGATTTGTTAGTTTCAGACGTTTCTTCTAGCTTGGACTTCACTAGTCCTACATAATTTGATCATTTTTTCTATAATTTGAATGTCACTCTGTTAAACATCGCCCCTATCATAGTTTGGAGAAGGTTTTGATTGTTGCAGCTAGTTTTGCTATTATTGGAATATAGCATGTGGAGTTCTGTTTTTTGTGTATCTCTTATATCGTCGCTTGGTTGGCTCTAACTGTGATGTTGATTTTCTGTATCTTGTGTTTGAGTTTTTGGTTGACGAAGATTTTGCTAAGAGGTCGTTCGTGGCTCTCTCCTTGGTTGTTGCTTCTCATGCACACCAACTGTTTGATAATTTGCTTCTTTGGCTATTTCGTTGTTGACAAGCTTTTGTTGGCTTAATTTGATGGTTGTAGCTTCTGTCTTATAGTAGTTAAACATTTGTTGTTGTCTTTGTGTTGTAGGTTCTGCCAAGTGATTAAGCTTTGTGTTACGGTTTATACATGGTGGTTGGTTAAGCTTTGCTTCTCCATTTTAGTATTTGATGGTTGCTCACAATATTGGGATTCATGATTCAGTTGGATTGAGTGTTGTGGAGACACCGAAAGAAGTTCCAAGGGCCCAAAAATTGGTCGAAGATTTTTAAGAGTTATACACCTGGATCGTCGTCACTTTATCAAATTTTCTTGTTTAGTTTATGTGATTACAACTGTATTGTTTTTGTATTTTTCATTACTCAGTTGCATTGTATCTCTTATATTTTGGATTGTATTACTCATCCCAAGCTAGAAATACTAATATGTGCTTCTAGCTTGCGGGAGCTATTATAGATATAAAAAATTAGTTATAGATTAGTTAAATCAACTAGGAAATTAGTTGTTATGATCGGCTATATAAGTCTTGTACTCATTGCAACTTCACTTTTTATTTTTAATACATTTTGTCATTTACCTTTTATACTCTTCTTTGTCCTTTCTCCTCTAAACATCTAAAATCATGTTTACTAACCATGTCCTTGTCATTCTATTTGTTAACTTTTCTTGTATAGTTGATATGCTTCCGAGTTGTATTTTCTTTTTATGTAATTTTTATTACTCTGTTGTATTACTCATCTCAAGCTAAAAATACTAGTATGTATTTTTAGCTTGTGAGGTATTAGAGATAGTTAAAGATAGTTGCAAGTTAGTTAAGATATTAGTTATCTTGTTAGAATTAACTAGCTTAATTATAATTACTATATAACTCCCTCATTGTAATTACTTTTCATTTTTGTACTTTCCCACATTTAATTAATATACAGTTCATATATATATATTTTTTACTTCTTCCATTAATGTCATGTTTAATAAAATGCACACCTTGAGCCATCTTTTGTTGAACCTTAGCCTATTTCTAACCCCTTTACTTAGACACATAAGACTGTGATTAACTTTAAAATACCTGAAATATGTTGTTTGCTTCTCGTGTAAGGATGTCTAAGACCATGATTGAGCACTTGAATTGTTTCCCGCTATTGTCTCTCCCTTCAGTGTATTACTTTGCATGTATAGTGTCAACGATACCGAATTTGGTGCTGGCAAAAGTTAAATGTAAATTGTTACCTCTTCCTTTGCAATTATTGTTAGAAGTAATTTTTGTGTGGTGATGCATATGCTAGTTTAAAAGAGACCAAATTAATTGTCGTGCACATGCCATGATATCTCTGCTCTGTATCTCCTAAAATTTAGAGGTAAAAATAATTTCAAGGGTTAAGTTTTACATATAATAAGAACTTAACACTTGTCATATTCTTTTTTTTTTTTTTTATAGATAGATCCATGTTTCCTAATTACTTATCCTTTCAATCATTAATGAAAGATATCTAAGATTGTTGTTTTAGTGTCCATTAATTTAATGAACTTCTTTTAGTTAGAATTTAGAGATAACATATTATTTTACTACTACAGGGAATTTCTAGTAGTTTATAGGAGACATTCTCTAGTTCATATTTCACAATTCACATTGTTGATGGTGGAGGACTTAACGAGTTTGATGGTTGAAGTTATGTATTGAAATAACCAATGTTTTATTCTTCTAAGTCTCAACTTTCCTAAAAATTGTTTGCTATGATTCCATTTAGTGTTTATACAAGTGAGCTCAGGGTAACCTATTTATCAACCTTTTGCCTTGGTTGATAGAGCATGGAGGAAGTTGTTGAAATTAACTATAAGGTTTAAATATAATTTTATCATTGTAATATACCATTTTTTTTTAATTTTGATCCTTAAAAAATTATTTTTTTAAAATAGTCATTGTAATTTTTATTTTTATTTTAGTCTTTGTAATATATATATTTTTTGTTTTAGTCTTTATAATAAGTGAATAATTTGTTTTTATTTCTTACTAGCTATTTGTCTTTCAAAAGTTCTATCTCAAAATAACAAAATAGAAAAATAAACATATTACAATGACTAAAATAAAAAATTACAAAAATTATTTTGAAAAAAATATTTTATAAAGACGAAAATAAAAAAAACAGTATATTACATAAACCAAAAGAGTGTAATTATTCAAATTAAAAACAACACTTCTATGTGTGACTCAAAATAAAAGGAGAGATTCATTCATCAACAATAACTCAAATTAAAAAAACTAGAGCAAACTTACCTTCACTTAATGTATTTTATTGATAATTACTTAATATTTTTTTATCAATAATTATTAATAAACCCATAACCGATAACATAGTAAAATGATTATTAATAAGTAAAAATAAAATAACATATTAGCAATGAATAAATTACTTAGTAATAAACTAAATAATTGTATTGATAAATGATTTAGCACCTATTCCAAATTATTATAGGTTGAGCTAACTTAATTGTCTCACTTTAAAAAGAGTTTTACTTGTACTAAACAACCAAGTGGTTGTAGAATTTTTTTTTTATTTTTACCTACACCGAGTGATCATAGGTATAAGTCTTTCAAAGTTTTATTTGTTGGTAGAAGTCTTTTAGGCTTTTTCCATCAAATACTAGTAGGTACAAGTCTTTGAGTTTTTCATATATTAAACATAGGCAAAAATATTTTTTAAGTTTTATCTACACTAACTCATGATTATAGAAAAATATTTTTGAGCCATATATATACTCATTTATGTCTACAGGTAAAAATATTATTAAATATAAATTATTTTCATCAATGTTGATTGACACAGGTAATAACTATTTAATTCTTTTAATTAATATGTTAGATATTCAAATTCTAACATTAAGTATAAAAAAATTATGGTAGGAGTTCATGTTCCAATGAATACATCGTACTTATTTTATGGATAAAAAAAATATAAATTATTTTCTCTTTTAGTTTGCAAATACGAATTATTTTATAACTAAAGAATTTCTTATCGAAACGTAACAAGTCTTGGACTCTTATTGCTAAGTGTAGTAGAGTTTCTAAATGCTTAAGTCAATAAGGATAATGGGCTAATGGTTTGACAATAGTGTATAAGTGACAGATTTATGGACTTTTTGTTTTAAAATTGGGTAGAATTAATTTTAATAAAATTAATTTTGATTTTTTCAACATAAATTGATATGAATATCCAAATTAATTTCAACTAAAGATTATTTATATTAGAATCCAATGTATATTTTTTATTGAAAAGTATGAGAATTAATTTTTCAAATATCAAAACAAATAGAAACTTATTTAAGTTAATTTGTTTGGAACATAAATGTTTGACAGCTATCGATGTTACATTTCATTCACACTCCTGTTGATAAAGATTTTTTTATAAGTCAAATCAATTAAAACTAATACAAATGATGGAGTCAGAGATTTTTAGTGTGAGGATAAGATTATATCTCTTATTTTGTAATAGTTTTTTTTTTGGGGGGGGGGGGATTGTGGGGACAAAATGTGCTGACTGAAATCACAACGCATTGGCAACCAAAAATAAAATAAATTTAAAACAGAGACATCATTAATTTTACTTAAAAAGTTAGCCCGTGTGTTAGAGCTGAATTCGAAGGTTGTTTATACACAAGGAAGAACGAAAATTAATTTCATTACATTACTAATACATTCACCAAAAGTGGTTATCCTAAGTTAATTATGTAAATTAAATAATTTCAAACAAAGAGAATTGAGACAATTTTTTTTTCAGATTAATACTTTTCCCCCTCAATTTTTTATTTCTAAAGAATGATGCTTTATTTTATTTTATTACATTTTAAATTAAAGGGAAACAAAGTCTTTTTTTCAATTTTTTATCACAATTTTTTATTTCCTTATTTTGTTTCACAATAATAAAAAGTGAAATCATTTTTTTTATTCTTGTGTTTTCTGAATTTCTTATTTCTCACTTTTGGAAAATCTTACGAACAATTAAAACTTGAATAGAAAATAATTAATTCAACCATGTCAAACTCAAAATATTAGAAAATCATTATAAAAAAACATATTATTACTTTCATCACCAATTCATTATAGCAAAATATTATTACTTGTAACAACAAATTAAAATAGAGGAATATTATTTTGGATTAGGCCTAAAGTTAATACTATTCAACTAAGGTACAAGACTATTATAATACACTTAGGTGTAGAAGAAGTGGAGAACTCACATTAATCCATAGTAAACTGATAGTGTTTTACTTTAAAATAGGCTACCATTATCTTTCAAAGGCCTTAAGTTTTATGTCAAGTGATCAGCCCATTTTCGATACTCTATAAATACAATCAAATTATTTATCAAAATTATTATTGACTTAAATATTGAAATGTCTTATTTTTCTTGGCTCCTTTTGAAGCAATTTTTTTTTACTTTCTGATCTCAAGTATGCTTATATACTTCCTTTTTTTTTTCTCTGAAAAAAGATATCTCTTTCTGAGCTAATTTTCTTTCTTACTTGACCCAGTGATACCTTTCTATCTTTATTTAAATTTTTAAGACAATGTACACTCATCAAATTCCTCTCTAGAAATTTCGGATGACAAGCATATTCCTCTTGATTACATCCCTCCTTCTTAAACACTTCAAATCATAATTTTTATCTACTCTTTTCTTTTCAATTTTTGAAATCTGAATTATTTTTTTAAAAAATGCCCGATAAATTTGAGTATTCACGCCAAGTTAAAGACAATGAGATATGGAGTTTTCATGGAAACTTATGAGTAGCTGAGAACATATATATGCAGAAGTTTTAGCATATTTATTTCTGTTTGTTGACTACTTGGAACGAAGAATTCAAGAAGGTCGGGTGCAGCTCAGATTGTGTACAAGTTACTAAAGGTGGGCCATATCATGTGTCCCCATATTGTTCAATATGTGGGTCATGCTCCAACCCATTATGTACAATTGACTTTTAAAAAATTAATCAACCAACAACATTACTTAATACGCGCTCAATCGGGCCTATACATCAACAAAAATATGTAGAGCTTCCAAATGAGTTCAAAACCAAACCCACAATCTTATTTTTATAGATCCAACACAGTTTTAAGGTCGAAGGACTCTGTATCAGCGGAAGAGATCAAACAAGTGCATACCATAATAAAAGCCCAAATTATTTAGCTTTCTTACTTGAGAAAAAGCTTGCAAGTAATGTTCTCCAATGTTTAAGGGGAAAACTGAGACATGCATATACCTTAATACAAGTCAAATAAGTTCATTTTTTTAGATCAGGACAAAATTTGGTTTGCGTTGTGTTAAAAAGAGCAAATTGTTCTTAAATATTTTTAATTGTTTATAGACTTTAATTCTATCATATATAACTTAATCTAATTACACCTCTGTTTATTCTTACTTTTGGCGTGAAATTAATCTCTTCAAATATAACGTAATACGATTTTCCAAAAGTGGCTCCATCTTTTTTTCACCCCTCCTCTTTTCTTGAGGACGAAGTTTACTCACTATTTTGACTAATTAATTTTAAACAAGAGACAAATAAATATGAGTCACACAACTAGCTATACACATACTATTAAGTTAAAAGTTTTGTGGTTAAATGAAGTTGATAATGATACTAAATGAAGTTGATAATGATACTAAATACATGTGTTCGAAATCAGTTGCTTGGCACAAGTATCTTTAAAGATCGATGACAGGAAAATTTATGACGAATAATACGATGATAGTAAGTACTTGTATAATATTTGAACGCTCAAATTAGAAAATGTTTAAGTAGTTAGAGTTACAATAAGATGAAAAGTCTTATACCTAAACGATGATGGTCTCTATTATTTATAGGAATTGGGTGTTATGGATCAGGTGAGATTGAGTTAATTGATGTTATTAACCTACATTAAAATAACAAGTTTTCTTTAGAAATTTATACAATTTTTTATGTTTTAATTTCGATTATTTATAATAATATCGAAGATCAATATTTAGGAAAATATTACTTAGTATGAAAAAATTGATGAATACTACCGCACGAATAGACGTAGCTGATTTCCATTAGATTTTTTTTTAAGTTATTTAATTTGTTAATTAGCAAATAAAAAGCCTCCTCTTTCATTTCGTGCAAATTTGTGGGTAATGTTTTCGCACAGTAAAGCTTTTAACTTTGATTGTTGCCCATTCCGCAATCATGAATGCATATCGGTTATCGAGCCACTTTGCATGCCTCTAATTTGAGAAATTTTCCCCATAAATTAATGTTGCAAAAAATTATTTGTGAACACAAGAGAAAGAGATAAAAATGAGAAAAATGTGTCAAAAAAGAAGAAATAAATGAAAATGATAATTATTAATAAAATATTTAGAGTAGAGAACGTTTATGAATCATTATCTAATGTTTTAATTAGCGATACAGTTATGGGCAGAGAGAATAAAGTGTGTTATGGTTGTATGAACACGTACATTGAAAAATCTTTTTGCCGACACATAGAGGATGGTACAAACACCGTCAAGAAAACCTTGACTTGTATGGCCGAGAAAATGCATGGATGTCCCATCCATGACTTTAGCACTTGACATTAGTTTTAGTTTTATTCGAGCCAACGAAATTAGGAAAATTGGTTTCACACTTTCATTTATTCAGTTATATATTAAAATATGTGATAGTCATAGAGACAGCAAATTAGGCCTAAAGGATAGACTAGTTTGGCTGCAAGACACTTCTCAATCATGGTACAGTCATACAAACAGCACATTAGTCCTAAAAAAATAATATTGCGTACTTTGGGTTACGAAAAAATTAAGTCCCGCGTACAAAATATTAAACAAACCGACGCGTCGAATTTTGCATTAAATGATATGTAGGTAGCTACAACACGCGCAAAAATAGACATGGCTCCACATGCAAGGAGAGAAGCTTCGTGCGTGTTTCCTATCGTCAATGTTCCCATTCATAAAATCCACATATCTATATATACTCTTGAACACTAGTACTGAAAGATCCAAATCACAAGCTAGCTAGTTTGTTAATTTCAACACTAACTGAAGCACAGTGTAGTATTGTGACTGTTGTCATTGTCAATTAATCATCAAGAACACGTACCGAAGAAGGAGTTACATAGTGATGGAGGTTGCAAGGAAGAAGAGTCTCAAGTCTTTGATCGCAAAGGTTCTCAAGGGCCTTCAATTCTTGGCACACAATGAAGCACACACGAGAAGGGTTTGTTATTCGAGTGACATTGATGAGGAGAATGAAAGAACAACAAATGTGCCAGAAGATGTTAAAGAAGGACATTTTGTGGTTATAGCAATGCAAGGTGAAGAAACCAAAAGGTTCGTTGTTGAGTTAGATTATTTAACTGATCCTGATTTCTTGAGGCTGTTGGAGCAAGCAAGGGAAGAGTATGGCTTTGAACAGAAGGGTGCACTTGCAGTCCCTTGTAGCCCCCAAGAGCTTCAGAAGATTATTGAGAATCGACGAGTGAACAGTGCCATGTGATGCCACTACGTAATTTAACACTTCTGTCTATAGTGTTAATTAATTAAGCTGTTACACAGATCTATTCATATACTTTTTTCTTTTTCTTTTTCACTTTTTTTTGGTGAACAGTATATTACAATTTTTGCAAAGGTAAGGCGTCTTAAAATTAAGGGATAGCTCTACCTATTGCCAATACTTTTTTTTTTTTATCTTGAACAGTTGAACATATGACATTGTGTGACAACTTTATTCCAGAAATATTACAGAAAGGAATACAATTGGTCTTTTGATCTCCCGTGTTACTTTTGAGATGCCTAGATAAATTAATTCGTTGCATATTGTGGAAATGAGTTAGCATGAAAATATTAAGGCTCATTTATTGCATGATGGGTTCATTATTTGTGTTACGATGAAATGATGGAACTAGCTAGCTAGAATGCGCATGGCGTTCATCATTCGGACAAGGTCATTCAGAAACATAACATGAAGTTAACTAAGTAGGCATGCACATGCAGGTATATTATATTACATATAAGATAATATATACTACTCATGCATTAATTTTATACAACAAAAATATTAAGTGTTAAAATATGATACTAGTAAAAAATATTAATGTCAAAATAAATAATATTTAATTTTATATCGTGGGTGTTATACGGTTATGACGTGCTAATACATGACAATTACACACACCTTTACGTGCAGATGTTATTAATTTTTTGAAGAGCAAAGTGAAAATCCATTGAAGAAACTTTGCACAAGGAATGCAAAATCAGGAAATAGAATTTGATACGAACCACCAATAACATAAATAAACATAGCTCCTGTCAACTTTAATAATTCAAATGTCAAATAATATTTTTTTCGGTGAAGTGTAGAATTATAACAATGCTTTTTTGTTTACACATTATCTTTTATTATATATCAATATATGAATAGAATTCAAATCATGGCTGAGTAAGTCCCAATCATATATATATATATATAATAGGTTTTGTAAATATGTAATATAAAAACTAAAAAAGATTGTGTGCGTCATAAATACGGCGGAAAAGGATGATAGAATATTGACAGCGACAATTCATGGTTATATGATGTATAATACTTGACAATCACTTTCCATCACATGCAACGGTTTCCTCTTACGCGTCGTGAACAAACTATATTCGAGTTTTTATCTCATCTGTTGCTCGGTGTCTCTTATATAATTTAATTTAATAAAATTGTGAATTGCTCCACCCGTACACATGAAACTTCAGAGAATTTTCCAAATTAGAAATGTTACGAAGAATGGAAAATTGTGAGAGCATCACCTCCAAGACTAGAATCATTCCAAATTAGTAATCATTTATCAATCATTACAAGGTCAATCCAGGCCCAGTTTTCATCTCACTCAGCCTTACCAATATCTTTTTAATTACTTCCTATCCTACCATATTTGTTTTAATTACTTCCTATCCTACCATATTTGTATTAGTGTATTACCCGTCGACTACTTATGCATAATTATATCTTAGAAGAGTATCTCTAATAATCTCAATATGTTATCTTAATTTTAAGTAATAATTTTAAAACTTATTACAAAATAATTAACTATAAAATTTTAAAATTAATAGCTATTTCATAACTAATTTCTAATAAAAATAATTAGATACAAAATTAGTATAATATTAATGATAATATGAAATAAATAGTAAATTAGTTAAAAAATAATCTTAGTTAATTTATAGTAAATTTTAAATTTTGTAGTTATTTTCTAACTAATTTGTAGTAATAAGAAATATAAATGAATATAATTTAAATTTAACTAAAAAAATAATATACTAATTAATTAACTAAGATTTAGGTACTAATTTAAATGATAGCTAAATTTAGTAACAAAGTTTTAAAAATCTTGTAATATTAACTAATTTTTGTTTTAACGAGAACTTTTATAAATAAATTATTTAATTTATATATATATATATAATATTTTATGTTCTCTTATGTATACATTCATCAACATTAAACAATTTATAAAAAAAATTTTGGTAGCAGCAACTTATAAAAAATAATTACATATATAAACAGCTATCTAATTTTAATCCATTCAAAATTACATGATATAGAATAGTAATATTTTATTATTAAACAACTCATATAATATAACTAAATAACTTTATTATGATATATATTGAATTTTCACCGAACGCCTTTATCTTTCTTAAAATTCTGTTTTGATTAAGAATGATATATATATATAAGAGTATTCCAAAAATTAGAAAGTAAATAAAGTGAAAAAAATAAATATTAAACATACACCCTCAAATTTAAAACTCACATGGTCCTCGATGTGAACTAAGGAAAAGGGAAAGAAAAGTGGACCTAAAAGAGAAATATAAAAGAAAAACTAAAGTTGAAGAAGATGAAGATAAAATAAATAAGAGAAAATAATAATAATAATAATTTTTTAATTTTTTTTTTTTATGGACAGTAATGCTCCCATAGTCACACAAAAATATTAAATGATGAGCATTCATCCCACACGTCATGTCTAGGATGGACTTATCCATATGCATTGCACCTTGAAGGTATTTCTACACTGATACTGACATCTATAGAAGAAATAAAGTATACATCATTAGGAAATCTTGTTTCTTCTTAGACATAAATTTTATAATTTTACTATCAAAATTCTACGGTATGATTCACATTAAAGACATTAGTTTTAGTTCTCGCCGCAGAGAACCATTTTTTAATAAAATAGAAGTAGACTTTAAAATTTGATCGTGTTTTGTATCGAACACTTAGAAATAGATTGGAAAAACTAAATGTATCTAACACATTCTCTAAAAATCCTAATGGGATATAGTAGATCTATCAACAAGTTGAACTAACACATTTTCTAAAAATCTTAATGGTTAATTTTAGATTAAAATAAGATGTTTAGCTCTCTCATGGAAGTCATAGAAATATAAAAAGGAAATAACTAGAAGAAGAATATATTTTTTAGTTTTGACTTAGTCCTCGTAAAATAAGTTCAAAATTAGCCAAAAAGAAATATTTTTATGTTTCTAAACTCTTTTAATAATTAGAATTTAAAAATTGCGCTTAATGCATACTGTAATTAAAAAGTTCCTACTGAAATATAATAAAACATAAAAGTTCCTAATTAAGATTCAAAGGTAAAATAAAACATTCTAAACTACTCACCTGTTGCTCTACTAATGTTGCACATCTTGCATATGGTTTTTAGCTCCCTTATTCCTTCCTTTAATTGATTTCAATTAGCTCTCATTTTATTCTAAGTTTATTCTCCTTTCCTGTATAGAAAATAAATCTTACTGTCCTAGAAACATACAGAGAAAGAATAAGAAATAATGACTAAAATGCAAAATATTAGTATAAACACTATTACATTCATCCCACCCATACACCCACCCCAATGCATAACATATTATCATTATTTCTTATATTTTGTAACTAGGATTATAATTTATTTATCTTTTGGCATTGAGTTTAGATGTTTCACTTTTAATTAATAATTTTTGTTAATTAATTTTATTGTTAATTTTAGTATTAAAATAACATTCTTAATTTACTAATTAGTTAAAGAAAGAACACAAAAGAGAACATATTCATATCTCACTTACCAAAGACATAGGTAACTATCTTGAGATATATAGGTAATCTATTGAATACAAGCATGAACATTATCCAAGCAAGTTTAAAAAAGCATGAAAAGTGACATTGCAATACCTTATCTATTTTTATCCCTAAACCTAACAATAAGCATGGTAAATATTTAAATAAATAAATATATAACTGTTTGATACAAAAAATATTACACGAAACTGCATACTAACCAATTACCATGATTTCTGTCAATCACTTACTTTTATTTTCTCTTTTTGTAGTTTTCAAATAACCAATAAAAAATATTCACATGTATTCGTGTAGGTTTCATGTAATTTTTTTATTTTGTAACATCGCTCTATAAAAATTATCCTAGTTTCATTAATTATATGCGAAAATTTTATTTTGTTACGAGAGAAATCGAGTTTTAATTTTAAATCTAGATGAGACTGAAATATCCTTGCTTGGCCAGAAAGTACAGCTTTTTTGCTTCCAGCATAATGAAAATGCACGACATAACTAAAGACTATCAATAACTGAACATCTTTGGTCAAAGTTCAATTCTAAAAGAAAGAAAAATCAAAATTGGTTGTTATTAATAGTTGGCATAAATATAGTACAGAAGGTAAGCAAATTATGGATATTAAAAAAAAAAAAAAGGTTGGATACCAAAAAAATAAAAAAGAATATGGATAAGAAGAGCTTGCTCCATATATAGTCCGTACCAAGTCCCGCGTACAGAAAACACGACTCAACAATTCAACATATCGCATTAAATGACCTGTTTCCAGGCCAACAGGCAGAGACGCCTCCACACACACCGCCTCTGAAGAAATTCATGCATGCTTCTCCATCTCATCATGCTATTTTTTTTATATATATAAATTATCCACATTAAAAACATGAAAAGCTCCAAAGAATTGAAGCTATCAAGCTAGCTAACTAAATCACTGTTATCAACAAAAAGAAATCAATTAGATTGCAATATGTGTACCAAGATGACAATAGATCTTCTACAGTAACTTTGTTATTTGAGATTCTAACTCTCCAAAAAAAATTATCTATATAACATTTTTTTATTTTAAAATTAAGGTTTAAAAAAATAAACAGTAAGATTGTAATAATGTTAAAAGAAAATTCATGAGAGGATTCGTTCCCATACTGATACATAAAGATACGGATCCAAATTAGAATAGACTAACTCAATTTAGATAAAAATCTTACTAAGGATATGTAAAGAGAAGAAAAATAAAATAAAATACAAAATTAAATAAAAAATTAATCTTCTATTATAAATTAATTTCTAGAGGAACTCAGCATTATCCGTTTTTCCTATACAAATATACTCACTTATCATATTTTTAAGAGATCACGATATATGCAAATGCTAGCCTAAATAACCGCTTCGCACGTCCAAATCTTGAACCTGTTTTGGTCCGAAATTTGGTCTTTCTGACTTTTTGAGCCCCAAGTGTTCTGGGTCCACATTAGCTATTTAAAATTGTTTAATTTTAGCCATCAACAGTTTCTTTAGCGCCAACAAAAGTAGACAAATTTTCAGTTATTCTCAACAAAATATAAATATAAATAGAAACGATCAATTAATTAAGCTCAATTTTCAACCTCACATTTTAATCAATGTAGCGTCATTTTCTGCAATTTTAGTACCATTGGGATGAAATTGGCTGAAAATTGATATATTTTAAGTAACTAGTGCAGACTTAAAAAGAACATGTGCTTATTGGTATAGAAGATATTATGTATGAACATAAATATAAAAAAATCAACACTTATTTACCCTCAAGAAAATACTGAAACAACTATTAAAAAACTACATATTATTCGGTAACATACAAAAGAAATTAGCTCATGCACTACTGAACAAGTTTAAATGAAGTCATATGATTCGATAAGTCTATTAGTTTGGGCTGGCCCAATCACAAATGAGATCAAACTACGCAAGATCCATCAATTGGATCTAGATCCAAACCACTTATCACTAGTTGTATGCCAAGCCCATTTAGTTGCATACTACCATTTTTTTTTCTGATCTATACGAGGACTCAATGTGTAAAATACTTTGGACCTTTTTATCGGTTTGAATTGATCATAATATGAAAGAGTTTATAACAAGGTTTATAACACCACACGTCTTATTTAACTAACTCTGAGCTAGCCCTTATTAGTTTGAATAAACAATAAACTTATTTATAAAGACTTATAGAAAAAGAAAATAAAAAAATATTACAAATTAAAATTAGTTTTCTAATCTAGGGAAGTTCTAATTGCTTGGTTGAGAAATAGAGATGAGCATCTTGGTGGCCAATCTCTCCCCTAAACCCTATCCTCACACCTATGTGGAATGAGGGGAAGCAAATCCTCAAGAACATAAAATTGAGCAGGCAAGGCAGCATAGGAAGGTTGAAAGGTCTTCGTTGTGTTTGCAGTAACATTGTACTTGTGTTACAGGTTCAGTGGTAAGGATAAGACCCCCCTCATAAACTAAGTTGCTACTGCACAAGATCGAGGTGGGTTGAAAAACATTTTCCTTCATAAACTCGGCTGATTGTTTGGAAGTGCAAAATAACATAGGGAAGGGGAAGGAAAGGCAGTAATTTCACTACTGGGCAAGGGTGAGCAAGCCACGTATTTTGTAGTTTTATGCAAATGGCAATGAGGGGAAATGTGGATACTTGTCGATAAGGTATTTCACCAACCAGGGTAGGAATTTGCCAGTTGCATATGTCAAGATATAACTTGATCTTCAGTTCATGACTTCTATAGGGTTTTTCTTTTTTTGGTAAATATTAATCTTGTAATGTAGGCGGGAAGGAAATCAGTCCTTATAATGCTGCCATTGTAAACGATTAATTCGGGCTGCTGCAGCGAAAATGGGAAAACCTGTTTTTGGCCCATTGTGTGTTGGTGAAAAACCACTGTTCAACCTAGTGTCTTGGCTTTGACCAAAAAAAAAAATAGCGTTTCGGCTGGTTCCAGTTTTGAATTTTGAATTTCAACCCCTCATTTTGTCATCCATCGGAATTCACACGGTCAGGACCTATGATTTCCACAAGTTGTTCCGGTTACTTTTTCCCCCATCGAGCATATTGGACAACATTATTTGCATCATTCCTAGCTCATCGAGTCATTCCCCTAAATGGATGAGAACATTTGCTCTCATTTTGGACAGTCCAATTATATAACTCCTATAAAAAGTTAACTCAAGGCTTCAGCAAATCAACTGTGTAAGTATAAGCTACAAAAGATAACAGCAAATCTCATACATCAACCAACGATAATATCAAATGCACATGCCAATTCTTTAACTTTCCAGAGTAAATATTTTCTTCCTCGTATGAGGGATGAAGGCCTTTGATGCAAACTCCTCATTGTTTCAGCTTCACATCCATTTCCACAGGAAAGACCTTACCTCGGTGGTTGAAAATCATGAAGTCTAGGTTGGCAGGTAAAGAGACAATCCTGCATCCAGGGAGACAAACTCTGGTGATTGGGATCCAAATATTTCCAAACAAGTGATATTTGCCAGTAGGGTGAGTAAATGACTACATTATGAAGTTATATCCCTCAGTTATGGGCACAATACAACCAAAGACAGAAATTACAATGTTATGCAAGCAGAAGTGTTCAAAAAAGTCCCCTTAAATAAATACAAAGGTTGCTATATGTTTAGGAATTTTCAAGTAAGTCCCTTTAAATTGGAAATTATAAACGAAACATATAGTTTCAAGACAAAATTAATCAGGTCCCTATGTAGCTCTAACAGTAAGTTCCATTCAAGAACTCCATTAAGAAAATTTTGAAACTATATAGACATAGTTGAAATTTTTTAAAAAATAATATAGGACCCTATGGATCAATTAGCATCACTTTAATGATGCATGACTCACACATTTTGAACACTAATTTTTTTGTTCAGCACACTACTCTTAAAACATTATCCCATGTCCCTATATATTTTCATTAAATCTCACTTACACACTCATTTTTTAGTTTTTACACATTAACTCAACAGTAACAACAACAAAAGATCCAATAATAACAAGATAGGTGTACAAATGGTGTCCAAAAGGCATTAACTAAAAATAGGTGTAAGAATGTTATCCCTCATAATACTATGAGCCATATTAGTAATGTTAAAGTGTGGTGATTAATGGTTGCTGAAGCATGAATAATATTGCTGAGAAAGTGTATCGAATATCCCTTTTTTTCCTTTTCTTTTTTGGTATAATGTCGATACTGAGTATAGTAGTCAAATTAAACCCAGATGTCTATAATCTACGAACAGGGTATGAATGAAGAACCTGACAACAATAGTAACTTAAATGATGGCAAACTAATGGACCCTGGTGAATGGTGATAGAACTGGATCAGAATATAGAAAGAAAATACAGTGTTTATTGACAAAAATCCATGTTTCTTGATCTGTATCAACAAAATACAAGATCAGAGACAAAAATGAAGATACAAAGTGCAGATGCAATAACGCCCTTGTTCCAGGTATGCCGAGAGACCTGAGCTCTCCTCCAATCTAACTAGCCCTTTCATATAGTATAATAAGAAACTGTGAATTTGATCGGTACGGATCAAACAGGAAAAACGTTAAATTAATTAATCATAATCTTAACAAATTATGCCTCTAGTTTGAGATGAAACGACACAAAAGGAATTAATTAAAATTTTGTAATCTTATTTACCAAACATAAGAATGTATACATTCATTTTATCCCTAACAAAAAAAATATTTGCTATTGCCTAGAAATATAAAGTCCATCTGTTTCCAAACTCCTAGCCTGCAAGGTGGGGCAAAATTGATTTTGAACATTGCTTGCTTTTAACTTCTCATCAATAATGCAAAAGGTCTTAACTTAAGCACTTTCTTTATTTTGATTTCTGTATTACTGTATAGCTTGAACACTACCTATCAACAATGCTCAAGGACAAAATTACCCACATAGAGCCTAACATAAAACTCAATCTTCCAAAACTAATAATTCTAAAAATAACTCCCCTAGAAGACCATTAACCACCTCTTATCCAAACAAGTACATAGAAAGAAGAGATGCTATTTCACAATAAATTTCCTTAGTTCATATTCATCCGCCGTTACAATTACACACTAGCATGAAGTTATTGAGCTACCTGTTCTCTTCAGAGTGAGGGTGTATGGATAGAAACTTCCCAGGCACAGTGAGCGCAGCCCAAAAACAAAGCAACAATCCAAGAAACAGCTCAATCACTACCTGCATTATTCAATTCACAAAACATTAGATACATTAAATGAAACCCAAGGTTGCAGTGTTAATTATATTACGTTGAATGGAGGCCCTGAAAACTCCTCCTCCGTAATCTTCAACAGGCCCCTATCTGCAACCGAAATCAGATCTGTCAGCCCTAAAGCATAAAAACAAAAAAACAAAAAAACAAAAAAAAAAATATAAGAATCGGTTTTAGGATACATTGGATGGTTGAATAAGCGGCATGAAATAGAATCAGAAGCCCGACGACCCCGACGGTTAAAGCTAGACCCATTTTATTTGATATTCTTTGTCTTCCACCAAGAGAACCACACTAGTCTCCCAGGTTTCACTCGCTGGTCATAAACGCCTAATTAATTCCGTGTTTACCCCCAATACCCCCTATATGTATGTAAATTAAAAGTGCAAAACAATTCAATAAAAAAAAATTAGTTTTACATACAATACTTCCACTTCAATCACAATTCACCATAAATTAGTTAACTTTTATTGAATGTATATCTTAAAATATCATTCCCAACTAAACTCTTACATAAATTCTTTCAACTTTAAAGATTTTATTTTATATTCTCTAATAATTTAGTTAGATTGTTATAAATAAAAGTATAGTTATCTAATTACAGATAACTTTTCTATATCTCATTCTCATTGAAATATTTTATTTTTATATAATATATTAAAAATCTTGAACTCTAAACCTTAAACATTATAAATATTTATAATTTTACATGATATTTTTAGATATAAATCATATTATTTATATATTAATATATTTCTATACCAAGTTTTTGTTGAAAAGCCAATAAAAACGGCCACCGTTTTTATTAATCGATAAAAACGATAACCGCTTTTTTATTGTCGATAAAGCAATCGCTTTTATTAATCGATAAAAAAGCACCGCTTTTTATTGTCATAAAAGCAATGTTTTTTTTTTTTTTTTTAATTCTCTTCCGATTCTGCGGTTTTCTTTCCCTTTATATAAGGGGGGCGTGAGCGATAGGAAATACACACCACCGGAGAAAAAAAAAATAACAAAAAGTGTCAAAGCGGTGTGGGAGAAAATTCCCAAATTGTTTCCTTGTTCTTTTGTTGTAATTACTTTATTAGTAAATTACATTCTTTGCCATTGGGTAGTATGTTTTTCTCATCTTTTATTTTAGTTGTGTCTTCTTATGCTTTATTATCCGAATCACAACTTGAGGGTAGTGGTATGAGGCCAGGTCGGTTGTGCTTTCATTTCTTTATAGTCACTAGAATAGTGTTGGAGAAAATTCTTAGTATGCTCTGTGGTTTAGATTAATCGATCTTCCACATCGAAAAGAGTTATTCTTATTCTTTGGAGTGTGGTAGTGTGAACTTGTTCACGGGCCTACCGATTGTCGTTCAAGAAAGGCAATACTATTCATAAGTGAAGGTTGCATAAGTCGGTTTAAAACCACGACAACGAAATATGAGATAGAGAAGTTCAATGGGAGTAATTTCTCATTGTGGAAATTAAAGATGAAGGCCATTCGAGGGAAAGACAATTGCATAGAGGCAATTGAAGGAAGAACCGCGGCTCGCGGACCAAGCGGTGGAAAGAAATCAATGACAATGCTATTGCAAATTTGACTTAACAATGGCGGATTGGTTCTATCCAGGTGTGGCGAGAAAAGAATACAGCGAAGGAGATTTGGGATACCCTCATCAAACTATATGAGGTAAAATCACTTCACACAAGAATATTCTTGAAGAGAAAACTCTATATACTTCTTCGGATGAGTGAGTCCATATCAGTGACGGACCACATCAACCAGTTGAACACCTTGTTTGCCCAATTATCGCCAGCAGATTTCAATATAGTTGAAAATGAGCGTGCGGGAGCTTCTACTCGAGTTTTTGCGACTCGTATGATCAACTCATCATCAATATTACAAATAATAATATTGATGGGAATTTACACTTTGAGGGCGTCATTTGGAGCTATTCTTGAAGAAGAATCCAGGAAGGATGAGCAAAGTGGAAAGTTCCAAACAAGCGAAAGCTTTAACAATGATGAGAGGAAGATCAACGGAACGTGGCTCAAGTGGGAGTCAAAATCATTATAGGTCAAACTCTCGAAGCAAGAAGAATTTCAAATGCTTCTTATTGTGGCAAGAAAGGCACTTGAAGAAAGAGTGTTGGAAGAGGAAGAATGAACAAAAGAACTACGAAGAATCATCTTCACAAGGTAATGTTGCAAATACCTTAGAAGATGGAGACATTCAGTGAGTGATACGATCATGAGTCCTAACGGTAAAAGGGAGTTTCATGATAAATGGATAGTGGATTCAGGTGCAACTTGGCACATGACTCGATCGAGATTGGTTTCACACTTATGAGCCTATCTCGGGTGGATCCGTGTTCATGGGAAACAACCATGCCTTGGAGATTCTTTGGGTAAGTCTTGTCAAAATAAAAATGTATGATGGTGCTTTGTTCGCACAATTCAAAGTACGACATGTGAAGGACTTGAAGAAGAATCTCTGTCCATAGGGCAATTAGATGATCTCGGATGTAAGATCCATGTTGAAGATGGAATCTTAAAGGTGGTGAGGGAACTTGGTAGTCATGAAGGCTAAGAAGATCTTGGCAAATTTGTATATCTTTATTTGGAGATACGTTGCAAGAAGCGAATGCATCAGTTGCTGCACCAAGTCGGGAAGATGTGACATTTATGTGGCATTGTAGACTTGGTCATATGTCGAGCATGGTGCGAAAATTCTTGCGGAACGTAATCTCTTACCCGAGGCTTAAAAAGTAAGTTTACCCTTACGTGAACATTTTGTGTGATAAGTAAGCAACACAAATTGAAGTTTGCTAAGGCGACTACCAGGAGTAAACACAAATTAGACTTGATTCATTCAGATGTGTGGGAATCACCGGTATTATCCCTAGGAGGAGCAAAATATTTTTGTATCGTTTATCGATGATTACTCAGGGAGATTGTGGGTGTACCCTATCAAAACGAAGTCAAGTGTATTTTCTCAGTTCAAGGAATTCAAAGCACAAGTAGAACTTGAGGCTGGGAGGAAAATTAAGTGCTTGAGGACGGATAACGGAGGAGAATATGTAGATGGAGAATTTTTAGCGTGCAAGCAAGAGGGTATTGTCGGACAATTTCTATGTCCCACATACACCTCGTTGAGAATGGTGTAGCGTAGCGGGCGGATGAATAGAACTCTCCCTGGAAAGAACAAGAGCTATGTTGCAAAGCAGGGGAGTGGCCAAGTCTTTTCTGGGCGAAGCGATAAAAACTGCCTGTTATGTAATAAATCGATCTCCATCAACAAAGAATTGGTTTGAGTACACCAATGGAGGTGTGGAATGGTAAAACCGGCTGATTATTCATCCTTACGGGTTTTTGGTTGTCTGTATGCGTAATGTACAACTCACAAGAAAAGAACAAAGCTGGATCCAAAATCCGGAAATGTATCTTCTTGGGCTATCCGACAATGTGAAGGGGTATCGCTTGTGGGATCCCACTTTGCCCACAAGAGTTATTGTTGCAGGAATGTAGTCTTTGCGAGAAAATGAAGCGCAAAATGAGCGGACAAATAACGACTTGATAGAGGACAAGGTTACAGTGCCAATTGAGAAGAAGACTTGAAGTTTCCTCGAGTTAGAAGAGCAAAGCATGAAGAATGGGAGCCAAATGAGGTTGGCAATGGAGAACTCAGACGATCAACACGAGAAAGGAGCAAACCATCTTGGCATTCACAATATGTGATGACTAGTCATGATGCGTATTGTCTTCTAAATGAAGAAGGAGAACCTTCAACTTTTCGGGGAGGCGTGAGTGGTTCGGATGCTTCTCTTTGGATGACCGCAATGCGGGGAAGAAATTGAGGCTCTTCACGGGGAACAAGACATGGAATCTTGTGGAACTTCCAAAGGGTCGGAAAGCCATCTACCTGTAAATGGGTCTATAAGATCAAGCGAGATGGCAATGATCAAGTGGAAAGATATCGTGCTAGATTGGTACTAAAGGGATATGCTCAAAAAAGAAGGTATTGACTTCAATGAGATATTCTCACCAGTTGTCGGGATGACGACAATCGAATTGTTCTAGCTATGTGTGCTGTATTTGATTTACATCTTGAGCAATTAGATGTAAAGACTGCTTTTCTTCATGGAGAACTTGAAGAGGAAATTTATATGCTCCAACCAGGAAGGCTTTAAAACACAAGAAAACTTGGTTTGCAGGTTGACCAAATCTCTGACGGTCTAAAAGGCGCCTAGGTGTTGGTACAAGAGATTTGATTCCTTCATTATTAGCCTTGGTTACAATAGATCGAGCTCAGACCATTGTACTTATTACAATAGGTTTGGTAATCTTGATTTTGTTATTCCGCTATTGTATGTGGATGACATGTTGGTGGTAGGCCCCAACAAAGATCAAATCCAAGAATTAAAGGCACAATTGGCTAAGGAATTTGATATGAAGGATTTGGGGCCGCAAACAAGATTTTAGGGATGCAAATTCACCGAGACAGAAAAAGATAGGAAGGTTTGGCTTTCTCGGAAGAATTACTTTCTGAAAATCTTGCGGCGCTTCAACATGCAAGATTGTAAGCCAATATCTACCCCTCTTCCTACTAACTTCAAGTTATCCTCCAAGATGAGCCCTAGCAGTGAAGAAGAGAGGATGGAGATGTCTCGAAATACCGTATGCATCGGATTGGGAAGCCTTATGTATGCCATGATTTGTACAAGACCGGACATTGCACAAGCAGTGGGAGTGGTTAGTAAATTCATGGGAAATCCCGGTGGAGAGCATTGGAATGCTATTAAGAGGATCCTTAGATATATCAAAGGGACCTCAGGTGTTGCTTTATGTTACGGAGGATCGTAACTACTTGTCGGAGGTTATGTCGATTCAGATTTTGCGGGTGATGTGGATAAAAGAAAATCTACTACCTGGCTATGTATTTACAATTGCGGGAGGGGCAGTAAGTTGGTTATCCAAGTTCTGAGGATGTTATAGCTCTGTCTACTACATGAAAGTCGAGTACATGGCAGCCACCTGGGCATGTAAGGAAGCTATTTGGATTAAAAAAGGTAATGGAGGAACTCGGGCACTGGCAAACAACAAATTGTTGTGTATTGTGACGATCGAAGTGCCTTTGGCATTGCAAGGAATCCAGCCTTTCATTCGGGACAAAGACATAGCCATAAGATATCACTTTGTTAGAAGTGGTGGAAGAAGGAAGTGTGGATATGCAAAAAGATTCACACCGATGAGAACCTAGCAGATGTTATGACAAAGCCAGGTTAAGCGTTGACAAGTTCGCATGGGTCGATCCTCTCTTGTGGCTATCGGAAAAGTAAAAGCTATATGTATGGCAAAGGATAAAGAATAAAGGTGTGAAGATTTGATTAATCTAATCAAAATCTTCAAGTGGGAAGATTGTTGAAAAAGTTAATAAAAGCGGCCACCGTTTTTATTGTCAATAAAACGACCACCGTTTTTATTGTCAATAAAACGGCCACCGTTTTTTTATTGTCAATAAAACGACCACCGTTTTTATTGTTCATAAACGGCCACCGTTTTTTTTTTTTTTTAATTCCTCTTCCAGATTCTGGCGGTTTCCTTCCCTTATATAAGGGGGGGCGGGAAGGCGATGGGAAATACACACCACCGAGAGAAAAAATAACAAAGAAATTGTCCAAAGGTGTGGGAGAAAATTCCCAAATTGTTTCCTTGTTTTTTGTTGTAATTACTTTATTAGTAAATTACATTCTTTTTTATTTGGGTAGTATGTTTTTCTCATCTTTTATTTTAGTTGTGTCTTCTTATGCTATTATCTGAATCACAACAGTTTTTATATTTTATATATTATATAATTTAAATATTAATATTTTTTATTTTTTATAATATAAATATCTCTCCTTACAATTTATATATTGATTCTTATTTATTTTATGTAAATATTTTTTATATTTTTTATGATAATTATTTTAATCATAAAATCTTGTATTAAATTATATGTGCAATGCAAAAACTAAAAAAAATAATTAATAATTTTAAATAGAATTTTTTATTTTTTCTGAGATCAAATATAAGTTTTGTTCGACCAATCATTAAATTATATATTTATTATATTTGTGATAAAATTTAAAAAAAAAATAAAACCGTAGGGTTGAGCATATTTTAATGAATCTATTTTTCAATCCAAATGTTTTGAATTAGACAAAGTAATTGAATCCATTCTAAATCGAATCAGTTTTAAACTAGCAGTTGATCTGATTTTAAATCTGATTCTTCAAAAAATAAGTTTTTTGACCAATTAAAACCATTCTTTTGTAAAACCAATTTTTGTGTATTCAGCCATTTGGTCTTCAAGCATACCTCTATATCAATTGTGGAATTATGAAATTAACATTGATTGCTTTAAAGCATGCATGTGTTCTGCGTAAGTTGCCCATTGTCTTCTTCATATCTAACATGGAAAAAAATAATCCAACAAGATTAAGGAAAAAAATTAGGAAAAAGAAACAAAGTACAAAACATTGTGAATTTCTGGTAGTAGGTTTTTCCAACTCTAGCCCTTGACATGTTTTCTCAGTTTTCTGAACAGGCAGAGCAAAATTTGAAGTGAAAGTTTTATAAAATATAAGCAGCAATATCATCGAGGTGATGCGAAAGATTTAGAAATAAGAAAAATCACGACTTAATTGTTCAAAATAGAGATTACAACAGAGGGGGTGGAGTAGAGAAATCAACAAGAACACACGGGAAGAAACAGAATTAATTTTTGTAGGTTTTTTAATTTAAAGTGTATTTCTAATAAAAATAATCACATGATCAATTTCTTAAATTTTGTTGGATGTTATTGTAAAACAAAATTATACAATACATATGCGTTTAATCTCAATAATAATTTTAGTTTCATATATTTCAATAGTATATGTGATGTTAATCTAAACATATTTTAATGATACGTAGAATAATTTTGTATCAATATACAATTTTAAATGAGGGTAACTTTCAAACTAACAGTGAATTGTGAAATATAATTATTTATTAAAAGTTATTTAATGAAAAAAATATAATTAGTTTTTTTATCTCGCGAGTCGTACAGGTTAAATTTAATACGTAAATTTTATGATTAAATTAAATTATCATAAAGTATAAAAATATATGATAAAATTAGTTGACAGGTTTTTTTTAGTTTTTTCAAGTTTTTAATTAGGTTTATACAATTTAAAATTTCTTATAATTTAAAAATTATTTAATCTAATTATTTACTCATTGACACGGTGAATTATGTTCGTTAAAGTTAATTAGATATTGAGACATGACAATTAACCTTTGTTATCTATTTTAATATGATAATTATTTTTTATTTTCATATTTTTTATTTTTATTATGATTTTAAAAAATTTAATTTTAATTATGGATAGAGACGTATAGAATAAATTTTTTTTGTCCATACTCTTTTTATATAGGTGAAAGTTCATATACACATTGCATTGTATAAAATGCATATGAATTCAAATTGAAATAATTATATTTCTCTACTCAATTGTATATAGTGAATATTAAATTAGATGATATTCAAAAAGTTCATTATTTTTTTTTGTTTACAAAGTAGTGGTAAAAATTATGTGTTTGGTTACAATTATAACAAAATTTTTAAATAAAAGTAATCTTTTTAATTTGTTTAGGGATGATAGACTATAAGTATTTTGTTTACGAAGTTAGAATAAAGTAACTTAAAAACACTTCTTAATTTTTGCACATGTTAACATTTTTAAACAGATAACAATATTAATATCTAATTATAATTAAACATTTTTATTGAAAATATTTATACTTTTTATAAGGAAATAATTTTATTAATAAATATGTAAATAAATCATACACAAATAATGTTTATTCATGCATCATTAAAAAAATATATGTATTTTGCATTATTTGTTATGTTGCGTACCTAGTACAATACGAATAATATAACTATTACACTTAATGCAAAAAAACATGACAATGTCTTATAAAATAAAATATTTCATTATTACTTTCTATCATATTTCTTTTTATGACAAAAGGTACTTTTTGCGTTAAAAAAAAGTTTATAGTTTCCAATTTCATTTATTTTTATTTTCTATCACATTTGATTATTTGAAAAAGGTAAAAACTACTTTTTTATTTTTTATTCTTAAAAAATATATTTATCTAAACACCCTAAATTATTGGTGACTTTTTTCATAAAAAATAATCATTTTAATAAATAATTTTAAATAGACACACTCTAAATTAAACTATAAAATATATATTCTACAATATTGTAAGAAGAGTACGTGGTGGACCCATGCCATACACAATATACATTAAAAAATATAATTTTTATATTTAATGTATTGTTATTATTTTATTTATATTAATATTATTTTATGTAAAATGTTTAATATCTTGTAATATATTTTTATAATATAATTTAAATATTATTATAGATAATAAAAAAATTATGAAAATATTCAACACTAAAAAATATGTAATTCAAATTTATAATTTGTTTATATTTTATACATCACCGACTTCTAAATATAGTACTTGTAACGTTTTTAATTACTATAACAACTTATAATAAATATAGTTAAAAAGAAAAATACTTACAACTATAATTTTAAATTAAAAAAATGGTCTAAGATAATACCTCAATGATATTAAATTGATAATATTAAATTCTTAAGTAAACAAGAGCATTATTCTCAAATTTAGATACAAAAACATAACCCCTCATTTAAATGAAAAAAAAAAACTAACCAAACTAAAAAAAAAAAAAAATCTAACTAAAAAAAAACTAAATCTTCAAGCTCACTCGATTACAGATAAGTCCTCCTCGTCCTATGGAAATGACATCTTTAATGAGATTTAATAATCTCAGTGAATAAAGCAAGTTAAAAAAGTTCGAAAACAATGTTGTTCTTAATTAACTTGGTAACCAAAAAATTCAACCATGGTACTTGTTATTCTTAGGTGGAATTTTCTTATAAGGGTACAGATACAATCATGACTTCTAAATCTAAAAACTAACTAAAATCACAATCGTATTCTCAAAATCGCTTAAGTTAACTATTTAATTTGCATAACATATGTGAATTTAATATTATCTAATCTTGTTGATTCCCAAAATTAATGAGTTTCATTGTGAATCTTTAACTCATTATGAATACTACATTCATCAAGGTTTATGAGCTCACATACATGCAATAACATCTCATTATCATCTTTTCCATCCCACGTGAATGTTCTCATGTCTCATCCCAAATATAGATAAGCATGACAAAAATAAAACTCATCTCTTGTGATGATATCTTACATTTTATTATTAGAATAAAATATATCTATATAAACTAATGATCAACTTAAACAACATGCATTATATTACAATATTATGTTTCATAACTTTAATTAATAATATATATATATATATATATAAACAATGCAAGTACTAAAAAATTACTTATACCTTTTATTTTGTCTTTTTCTTATATGAATCAACCAAGATAGACAATTATCATTACATATTTATTAGAATTTCATACAAATTCGTGACAAAGGCAAATATTAAATGTCATGGTACATATGTGAATTATGGAATTAAAATGTGAGAGACTCTTACACCAAGAAACATAAATTATACACAGAGTAATCTAACATATTTGATTTATGAACAAAATAACAAAAGGTAATCACAAAAATTATGCAATTTTTAAATTATAAAAAGATTGCCACAATACTCAAATATATAAAGAGTATTTTTAGTCATTTATAAATTATATTCAACATACATTAAGAATGTTACTAATCTCAAATTTTGTTTATCGAGAAATTTGAGATATCAAGTATTTTACAAAACACACAATGAATGATTCTTAAAAAGTATACGTGTTATATTCATCTTGAACAAATATTAAAGAATTATCTTTTTAGTACGGTAGCTGGAATTTTTCGCTCTCTCTTCTTTTTTCTTTTAAGTGCGTATTAGGTGTTCTAATTGTAAAAGTAATTTCATTTTTTTTCTTTAGTTTTCGTACATGTAACATAATATATTTTCTATTTAGTATTATTTTTATTTTAAAACTATTTATTATTTAAATTTAAATATATCAACATTTACAATTTCGTGCATAAATTTTACTCAATGAAAATGTGAAATACCCACATGAATCCCTTTCTTTTTATTATATATATTTTTAATTTTTTCTTTTATAACTACGAAACAATTTTAATAAAGCTTAATATAATCCTTCTCCATTTCGAACTTCATAACAGCCTAATTTTTTTACTAACTAAATAAAATATATAATAAAATAATTAGATTTAAAATTATATATTACGTTAAAAAAATTAAAAGTATAATTGACCATGAAATTTTGATAAAACAAAATTTATTTTTTTATACAAGGATGATAAAAATAATACAATTTTTGCTTAAAAAACACCCAAAAAAATAATACCTCTTTAAAATTTCAATAAGAAACATTTAATAAAAATAAATAGTAAAGTCTTAAATTATGAGAAATGACGATTACATACTTTTTGAGAAGTGAATCATGTTAAGTGATAAGAAATATATATAAAAAAAGAGGAATAAAAAATGAATTATAAGAAATAAAGTTTATCATCTTAACGCCAAATCTTTTGTTCATCACATGTATATTGGGAGAATACAAGTTCTTTATCTTTTATAAATATTTATAAAAAAAATTCAACAAAATTTATTTTTTTATTATTGTTAAACAAATCAATTATCATTTACCATAAAAAAAAACTTGGATAATATTTTATCTTTATCAAAATCGACAAGTTCAAATTTTGCAAGATATATTTTCACAACAACAAAAATTTACCAAAATAAAATTTTTGGAAGATATATTCTTCCATCAACTAAGCATGAGTTTGATTCGATAACTTAACCAGAAGTAAACAGAAAAAAAAAAAAAAAAAAAAAAGAAAAAAGTATTTCTTTCTTAACAAGAAACGGAGCAAACCCCGTATAAATATCACCACAGCACACCAACCCAAATAAACCAAACCCACTCAGATCTATACGACTCTGCGGATTCATCCATCTTCTGCAGAGCGAATAACGAAGACTTGTTTCTTCCGCCATGGCCAACCAACCCGAATCTTCTGATGCGTATGATTTTTTTTTTTTTGGCGATTTTTTTTTGTTATTGTTAATTGATGCTGTTTGTTTTCGATTCTGATGAATGTGATTATGATTTTGTGCTGTGTATTCGATTATTGTTCAGCAAGGGCACGAAGAGGGATTTCAGCACCGCGATTTTGGAGCGCAAGAAGGCGGCGAATCGGCTAGTTGTTGACGAGGCCGTCAATGATGACAACTCTGTGGTAGCTCTTCATCCGGACACCATGGAGAAGCTCCAACTTTTTCGGGGAGACACCATCTTAATCAAGGTAATGCTGATTTTAGTGCTGCAATTTGGTGTTTTTTATTATCACTGTAACTGGTTGTAAGAGAACTAGGTTTTTAGATTGTGATTATTGATTGAAGACTGTAAGTGTTTGTTTCTAAGGGTTGAAACATGTTTGAATTGTTTATAGATGTTTGTTATCTAATATATAACGGCGAGGTTTCCTTTACTTCCAATGGGTTATATTGTTATTAGAGTTTGGACACACGAGTAAGTAGTTGGTTTTGTTGTTTGTTTGCATGGTATGAGTGGCTGTGCGTGTTTATTGTGTATCTAGAGAGGGGTGGGACTGATAGAGAACAGAACTGATTATTGTGGCTTGAAGAGAGAACAGTGCTGATTATTGTTGCTTGAAGAGAGAACAGCGCTGATTATTGTTGTTTGAAGAGAGAACAGTGCCAATTATTGTGGCTTGAAGAGAGAATAGCACTGATTTTTATGTTTGTTTGCATGGTATGAGTGACGGGGTATGTTTGTTTTGTTATTAGGGTTTGGACATATGAGTAAGTAGTTGATTGTTATGTTTGTTTGCATGGTATGAGTGGTGGTGTGTGTTTTTTTTGTAGCTAGAGAGGGGGTGGGACCAAGAAAGAACAGCGCTGATTATTGTGGCTTGAGAGAGATTGTTAACTTTCTGTGCTAAATGTCTTGACTTGAGTTGTAACTAATTTCTATGCAAATAGGTAATTTCTTTTTACTCAAGTGGATCTTGACTTGAAAAGGGGACCATTCTGTATTTTGAGTTTTGTTCTATTGTGTTTTCTGCATGTGTTAGTGGAAGTTTGAGCTGTTGAGCCGTTTCATTTTCCTTGTCAGGATAACTTGTTCGCTATATAATCATTGTAGTTATAAGAACTTTACGCTTCACAATTTGAATCTTACAATTCGATACAATTCAACTATCCTATTGATTTGTATCACAAGATAAATCTTAAATGTCTTTGTATCTTATGATACACGAATGAATTTGTGTAATTTTATATCATCAATAAAATTCACACGTTTCAATGTTCATTATATATATATATATTACTTTTCTTTCACCAATTCTCATGAAAAAATTGCAATTCTTATAAACTTAAATTGTTAAATGAAAATGAATTGAATGAACATTTCTAAAGTATCCTATTTGATTAGTCTACTACTTTATTTGTCACTCACTCATTCAATGCATGTATTCTATTTAGCTATTTAGTTGTTTCGTTTCCATTCTTCTGAAACAAAGGCTTCATAAACTCAGATACAACTAATAATTTTGTTTTGTAAGACTTTCTGTTAAGTTGTTTTTATCTACTTCTAGTTTAAAATCTTTGTATTGAACATTATATATCATCTATATGATATATTTAAATTAATTTTCATTG
Source organism: Mucuna pruriens (assembly GCA_025330945.1). Lineage (NCBI taxonomy): Eukaryota > Viridiplantae > Streptophyta > Magnoliopsida > Fabales > Fabaceae > Mucuna > Mucuna pruriens. The sequence goes on from JAENHJ010000528.1 coordinate 7,377,715, forward strand.
TCTTTGAATCATATGGTTTGATAGATATATCCTATTTGATTAGTCTACTACTTTATTTGTCATTCACTCATTCAATGCATGTATTTGGCTATTTAATTGTTTCGATTCCATTCTTCTAAAATGAAGGCTTCACAAACTCATACAATTAATAATTTTGTTTTAAAAGACTTTTGGTTAAGTTGTTTTATCTATATGATATATTTAAAATAATTTTTCATTGTCTTTGAATCTTATGGTTCAATAAAAATTATGATTCACGATTAAAAAATTAGCTCTGCAATTCATGATTTGTATCTTGATTAATAACCTTTTGTTTTTTTTTTTTTCATTTGATCCCTTAGGGGAAGAAAAGGAAAGATACAATCTGTATTGCACTTGCTGATGAGACATGCGAGGAACCAAAAATAAGAATGAACAAAGTTGTGAGAAACAACCTTAGGGTTAGGCTTGGAGATGTTGTTTCAGTGCATCAATGTGCTGATGTCAAATATGGAAAGCGAGTCCACATTCTTCCAGTGGATGATACTATTGAAGGAGTAACTGGAAACCTCTTTGATGCCTACTTAAAACGTGAGTTACTAGATCATTGTGTTTGGTGGACCCTGTAAAGGTTTTCTCTTTTGCTTATAGATTATACATTAGCTGTACTGTACACATTGATGCCTGTCTTTAATTATCTGTAGCTTTCTTTGATTATGAAAGGTTTGAAAAATAAAAGGTTTGGTGAAATGCTTGTCTTCTACAGTAATAACTCAATTGCATTTATTCTATTTTTTTAGAGATAGTTACTATTTTGATCACTCAAACATTAGAATACCATCTGAAAGGCCAATAAATAGTGGGAGGTTCAATAGTGTTATGGGAGGTTCAATATAATGAGTTGATCATGAATTAATTTATATACATGATTGTACATCTTGAGTTGTTGCAGTTTTCATGCTTACCATGTAGGTGAAGATATTATTGTCACACTAAACATTGATTTTTCTGAAAATTATCACTAGCAACTATTTTAGTTATTCTGGCAATTGGACATTGTTGAATTTTTTGCTGTTATTTTCATTATCATCTTCCCTACTCACTGACATTTAAACTTGTTGCATTCTAATATATTTTGAATACTAACTTCAGTTTTGCATTGCTTTTGTAGCTTATTTCCTGGAGGCATATCGACCAGTGAGGAAGGGTGACCTCTTCCTTGTGAGAGGGGGGATGAGAAGTGTTGAATTCAAGGTTATTGAAACTGACCCTTCTGAGTACTGTGTTGTTGCCCCAGACACAGAGATCTTCTGTGAAGGAGAGCCCGTTAAAAGGGAAGATGAGAATCGATTAGATGAGGTTGGTTATGATGATGTTGGTGGTGTAAGAAAGCAGATGGCGCAGATTCGGGAATTAGTGGAACTGCCATTGAGGCATCCACAGCTATTCAAGTCTATTGGTGTTAAGCCACCAAAGGGAATTCTGCTATATGGACCCCCTGGGTCTGGTAAGACTTTAATTGCTCGAGCAGTTGCAAATGAAACTGGTGCCTTCTTTTTTTGCATCAATGGACCTGAGATCATGTCAAAGCTGGCTGGTGAGAGTGAAAGCAATCTGAGGAAGGCATTTGAGGAAGCAGAGAAAAATGCACCATCCATCATCTTCATTGATGAGATAGATTCAATTGCTCCAAAGAGGGAGAAGACTCATGGTGAAGTTGAGAGGAGGATTGTTTCCCAGCTTTTGACCCTCATGGATGGTCTTAAATCACGTGCTCATGTAATTGTTATTGGAGCCACAAATCGTCCCAACAGCATTGACCCTGCCCTTAGGAGGTTTGGAAGGTTTGACCGGGAGATAGATATTGGTGTTCCTGATGAAGTTGGGCGCCTTGAGGTTCTTCGAATCCATACGAAGAATATGAAGCTTGCTGAAGATGTAATATTGAAATTCCTTTTCCCTTATGTTTTGATTTTATTTAAGTGTTCTGAATTCTGAAAGATATTTGTCCAATTTGTCATTTGCAGGTTGATTTAGAAAGGATAGCCAAGGACACTCATGGTTATGTTGGTGCTGATCTAGCTGCTTTGTGTACTGAAGCTGCACTTCAATGCATCAGAGAGAAAATGGATGTGATTGACTTGGAAGACGAGTCAATTGATGCTGAAATATTGAACTCCATGGCAGTGACCAATGAGCATTTCCAGACTGCTCTTGGATCAAGCAATCCTTCTGCTCTCCGTGAAACAGTAAGATTTAATCCAGTAGGAAGTTTCTTTTATGAATGTTAACTGTTATGCTTATTGTTCTCTTGTTTCTACTCTCTTGGCAAACATTTTGTGACTGCATGTTTCTAAATTTGTTGTTTCTCTAATTTCAATGTTGCTTCTGTAACCAGGTTGTTGAAGTGCCCAATGTCAGCTGGGAAGATATTGGTGGTCTTGAAAATGTAAAGAGGGAACTCCAAGAGGTAATTGAAGCTCTTACATTGAATCACATGGATGCACTTGTTTCCTTTCTTCTGCTTCTGGATTTTAATACTGTTCTATTTTGTAGACTGTTCAATATCCAGTGGAACACCCTGAAAAATTTGAGAAGTTTGGAATGTCACCTTCAAAGGGAGTTCTTTTTTATGGTCCTCCTGGTTGTGGTAAAACACTTTTGGCAAAAGCTATTGCCAATGAATGTCAAGCAAACTTCATAAGTGTCAAAGGTCCCGAGCTACTCACAATGTGGTTTGGAGAAAGTGAGGCTAATGTGAGGGAAATTTTTGACAAGGCTCGTGGTTCTGCTCCATGTGTCCTATTCTTTGATGAACTTGACTCAATTGCAACTCAGGTTTGTACCACTTGAGGTTACTAAGCTAGGACTCTGGGTGAAATTTTATTGGTTTAAAATAGTATGCCTAGACAACTATTATTGTCTTTTATGGTAACCTGTCTTGAACTATTTCTCATGCTTTGTCTTGCAGAGGGGTAGCAGTGTCGGAGATGCTGGTGGTGCTGCTGACAGGGTTTTGAACCAACTGCTTACAGAAATGGACGGAATGTCAGCAAAGAAAACTGTGTTCATCATTGGGGCCACTAATCGACCAGACATCATAGACCCAGCTCTTCTGCGTCCAGGTCGGCTTGACCAGTTGATTTATATCCCTCTCCCAGACGAGGATTCTCGCCATCAGATATTTAAGGCTTGCTTGAGAAAATCCCCCGTCTCGAAAGATGTTGATCTTAGAGCTCTTGCAAAGTACACTCAAGGCTTCAGTGGTGCTGATATAACTGAAATTTGCCAGCGTGCGTGCAAGTATGCCATTAGAGAGAACATTGAGAAGGTACAGTTCTGGCACTTTTGTTTTGTATTCCATTTACTAAGTCGTTAAATTGTTGTAAAAATTGAACTAATTAATCTTTAACAATCTCTCTTGGCAGGACATAGAGAGAGAAAGGAGGAGAAGAGATAACCCGGAAGCAATGGAAGAGGATGATGTTGAAGATGATGTAGCAGAAATCAAGGCTGCTCATTTTGAGGAATCAATGAAATATGCTAGAAGGAGTGTTAGCGACGCCGACATTCGCAAGTACCAGGCATTTGCCCAAACATTGCAGCAGTCAAGAGGGTTTGGAAGTGAGTTCAGGTTTGCAGATTCCAGCTCCGGTGGTGGTGGTGGTGGTGGTGGTGCCGCAGCATCTGATCCATTTGCCTCTGCTGGCGGAGCTGATGAAGATGATCTTTACAGTTAGGTCAACTTGTGTGCTTGTTATTTATTTATTGGTAAATGCCGTGCTATCTTATTTATGTACTTCTCATTTATGAAAATGAGGTCTCTAAAGGCTTCCTTTGGATTATTGTTGTCATTGCTTCGCTAACGGCATTTGTTGATATGGCCAGAGCATTAGGTGCTAGCCACTTCGAAAGTTGAAGGAAATTATTTCTGTTTTATTGTATTTACTTGACAGATTCTTAAGCTTTGCTACTCAATTCTCAAGTGTATAACACTTCATATGAACATAATTTTACACACAAATGTATGCTACTTTTTGTGCCACGAGATTTTTACGGATACCCAAAATTTTCATGCAAGTTATATTGTATTGGAAATTTGTTGGATGGTCTGAAATGATTTTCTTTTCATAGTGTTTTTTTCTTTGTCCTATATTTATTTTAGAAAATTTCCTATACTCCTTTAAAATTTCCTATATATTTTCTTTGTCCTATAAAGTTCCCTTTTAATATTACTACTTTATTTATTTCAATTTCAATTACATTTTACATTATTCATTTTATTGTTTAATAAAACATTTAATCTTTATTTAAAAATGATAATAGCTATCATAATTATTTTAAAAATATTTTCTTGTTTATAAAAAAAGAGAAAATTTGCGTGAAGATATTAATAGACATTATTTTAAGTTATTTTATATGTTACCATTTCAATTAATAAATATTTTTAATTCAATAAATTAATTAAATAGCTTTCACTTTTCAGTTAAAATTTAATATTTTGCTTTACTTTTACTATCATAACCTTCCTAACTCCAGTATAAAATATTGATCCATTTGTAAGACTTAGGGCTTCGCGTTTTAGAGTGCCATCAAAAGGTGTGGAAGCTTCCTATTCGGCAATCTTTTTTATGGTGTTTCGCTGTCTCTTTTTTGAGAATTAGGAAATCTTATCAGATACCCCCTTTAGCACCAATAATATAAATAATAATGACCTAAAAAATCTTGATCTGTTTTGAAGCTTTGTTTAGTTTGCTTGGAATTTGTATATGTTTAGCCCAAAAAATTATTTTTGTATATAGACTATAGTATAGCTAGTTATATTTCAATTTGCATTTACTCAACGGCTATTACTAGGTAAAAGTGGTGTGATTTTAGGTAAAAATTTTCCGTTACGTTAGTCGTTTAAGTACTGATTGTCATTTTAGCTCGAAGTAACTAATATTTTAAGCTGTGAGGATTAGTTGATTTCAAAGAAAAGGAAAAAAAAAAAAATCAAACTACATTACTTGCTTTTGTCTCGGAATGAAACACCAATTCAGTAGTTATTTCGTTCGAATTTATTACTAAAGTTTTTCAGAAGGCTATTTTGTTCGAATTAATTACTTCTCAGATCAGAAAATGGCGAATTCCTAAATTGACTAAGTATCACTATTCATACAAGTTGGATAAAACAAACGGTTGATCCCATAAAATGTTCATTTCTAATGAATTTTTGCACATTAATTGGTGCCATTTCATAACTTATCATTTTCGTAATATTTATCTTTTCAGAGTTGATATAGTTAATATTTTTAAATACATTTTTTATCCTTCATTTGGATAAATTTGTTTTTGTCTTTCAAATTAAAAAATAATATTTTTAGTTCTATAATTAAGAAAAACTAATTTTTAATCTCTCAATTAGGATGTCATTAATGAATATACTAACCTAACTAATAGATACTAGATTAATAATTGTCACGTAAAAATATTTATTTAGGTGAAAAAAAGTTAAATATATTTTTTTATCAAATTGAGATAAATTTATTTTCTTTAAAATTAAAAATAATTAAGAAATAGTCAATTCCATATAATGTTAATGTTAGTTGACATTATGCTAATAAATCTCAATTTAACCATTTTCACTTGGAAAGATTTATCTAATTGAAATTTTGGTTTTCTTTTATAATTTTATTTAATGAAAAAGTGACTTTCTTTCTTACATATTATAAAAAATATTTATAAATTAAACCCAAAAATATTTAGAAACATGTTGGAAGTTGTTTGTAAATTTATAATAAGAAATAATGAATTAAAAAAATCTAAAATTTTATCTAAACAAATCTTTTCATGTATCAATTGTTGACTTAAAATTTATTAATTACATTAGAAAATTAATTAATATTATTTGAGTTGATAGGCTAAAAATGATCATTTCTCAATTTCAATAACTAAAAATATCATTTAAAAAAAATAGACAAAAAATACACTTCCAATTTGAGGGACAATATATTTAAGTTTTTTTTGACGTAAACAAATTTTCTCACATGTTAAACATTTGTTAATCACGTGAGTATGTTTATTGATGTTGTTGGGTTGATGAGTAAAAACGATAATTTCTCAATTATAAGATTAATAATATTTTTTTATTTATTTTAAGAACAAAAAACAAATTCATTAAGAGACAAAAAAATATTTAAACTTTTTTACATAAATAAATATTTTCACATGATAATGATTAAAATGATATTTGTTAGTCAAGTCTGAGGATTCACTAATATTATGAGTTAAGGAACTAAAAATGATTTTTTCTCAATTTTAATAAATAAAAAGCACTTTTTTTAATTTAACGACAAAAAAATAAATTTAACCAACGATAAAAAAAATATATTTAAATCTAATTAATATTATTATACCATTCAAATTTTGGTACCCGGCAATGTGCTGATTTGTCATTATAATTTGTCTTAAAGACAAGACTTCTTTTAAAATGAGTTTATCCCTAAAATATGTAACTATGTGTCATTTAACGGTTGAATTTTAATTAAGATTACCATATATTCTAAATCAAGCAAATATAGGCTTACTCGTGTAATTTAGAGGCAGTTTTTTTTTTTTTTAAATTATGACTCGAAAATGAATTTTTGCTTTTGTTACAAACATGTTTGACTAACATTCGCAAAACATATTCGAGGCAAATACTGTTCGGTTTTATAAATGCTTGTCTGCTTGGAATTGCCAAGACCAACAAGTCCCGGATAAGCACATTCATCGCAATTCGCAACTTGTATTATTATTATTTTTTAAAAATTATAAGCTCCGGTTACCGTGCATTTTTCATTTTGTTTGTGTTCTTTTTTGCCTCCAAACGTTCTTTTAGGAAAGTACTATTTCGGAAGTAATTTTCTTATTTGTCTCCGCATTGCATCCTCCCTTAATATGATGCAACGGGAACTTTGGTTTTAGAGTCCAATTCTCCTGTTTTTTTTATTGTTTTTCCTTATTTTTTTAAAACTTAATTCTTTTAATACAAAAAACTAAGTTTGACAATGGGGTGGGAGAGAAGGGATCCACCGGAAGAAAAAAATGTGTCCACCCATATTGGTGTCGGGTCGGTTTTCTGATTCCCGCCTCCTCTTCAATCGGACCTTGATGTTTGGAAAAAATTTGATTTTGATTTTAACTTCAATCGAAATGATTTTTTTTTTTAAGTCAAAGCAAGTTTGGACGAGCACTCAAATACAAGTATATTTTCTATGATACAAAAAATAATTAAGTTTTTTTATCTAGTAAATTTTCTCATGTTTTAAACAACATCCACCAATGTAAAATTACTTTTGATAGAATATACTATTTCAAATTACATTTTACTAAAGTGTAATGGTGTGTTGGAATTTGCATTAAAAATACATGTATAAATGACTTCACATAAGATATGTAAAAACTATTTCTATCTACTTCAAGTGATGCTAGTTATTTGAATAACGTTAAATTACAAATTTATTAAATATACATAAATTTTCAAACACACTACATTCATTAGTAAACAACTAACTTTATTTATTAAAAAAAATTGGCTTAATTTGATTTTTAATTTTTAAAATATTGTGATTATGTAATTTTATTTCTTAAGTTTTAATTGTACTAATTGAATTTTCATTTTTTTTCATTTACAACCCAGTCTCTTAATCCTAATTTCGTCTGATATTTAAGTCATATTAATTTACTCAAAATAAAAAGACATCCCTTTTGTTATTTATTACTCTCATACAAATAATAATTTACCTACAACCATAGTCAACATAGTTAAAACACATTTTTATGTCAACATACAAATATTTTGTGTGATTTAAGTGGTACAATATATATTTACTTACTACCAAGTCATGCTTAATTCTGTTATATATTGAGGATGAAAAGATTTAATTGGACAATTGTGATACGAGGAGCTAAGTCTAAACGTTTTTTCTCTAAAAGTAAGTTTTCCTAAATTTAATTGTTTAACAAGTAGATTTTCCTAAAACTAATTGTTTTTTATTCGCCCAATAGTAACTGTTCAAAACTATATTTTGCTAAAAAGTATAGTTTACTCGATAATTTTTACAAATGACTAAGTAAGTACAAATGATGCATATCATGATCCGGCAAATCTGATTGTTTGGTCCAATAAGAACAGCTACAACATAGCAACAACAAACACGGGCCACTAATAAAAACAGGGGCCCAAGAGCAACCCTCCTGCATTACAATAAAGCTAACAAAAAATAAAACATCGAAACCCGGCTTGCTTTACTGCCAACGAATCTAATCCAGATTGGAAAATCTATGACACAATAAAACAACCTCAATCTATCCAACAAAACAAAACCTAAGGACAGGCAAGGATCTATCCGTACATACATATAAATTATAATGCTTGTTATGGTTGGCAAATCTTAGTCTCAACTCTCAATATTTTCTCTTTGCGTTCAAGCAAATGTAATAAGAGAAAATAATATATATACTAATGGTGTAAAAAAATATTTACACCATCAACCAATAAAAATTTGTCATTTATGATAATAATTCCTTGACAAAGGTTACATATGATTTCCCCTCTTCCGATGGGCCCAGGAATAACCTTGATCAAGATTTCCTGGGTGTTACGAAGCCGGGCTCTTCATATTCATAGTTGGGCTTTATTCAGGGCCCGAAGGTAAATGCGTTAGACATTTAAGGCTCAATCCTAACTCTAATATTTTTTCCTATAGTTTTAGTGCCAAAGTCAAGACTTGATTCCTATTCAAACTTTCTGTCCGTTGAAACAATTTTTTCTTAGGATATCTTCCTTACACGATGAAAATATTTCCTTTCCAAGATGAAAAAATTAATACGTGGGACAAAAAAAAAATGAAATAATAAATAATAAGAAAGCAAATTGTACCCATTTATTTTTCTATTTCCCTTGCTTTGACTATTCCATTCCTGTTGTCTCCCCCGTTATCTGCAAGCCCGTGCACTTATCATTAAGTCTAAAAGTTTAGGAAAATATAGAGATGCAAAAATGTGCATGAATCAATCGATATGAATTCTTCTAACTTAATCAATAGTTTTATATTTAAATTCTAAATATATAACTATATTAAATACATAATTTTTTTTTATATAAATAATATCCTATTAGAGTGAAGTTCCCATAAAAGATACATGCGTTCTCTTAAAAAAATGTCGTATTCATATCATATTCCAAGTGGGTTAGTGGCTGGCTGGAATATTTGTTTTGAGTCAAAAACGGGGTCACATGCTTAACGATGGGACTTGCAGAATGGCCCAAGTCAAGGTTTGCGGGAGAAACAGGGTTCATGTTCCTCAATGGAAAACAAGCCACGAGTTTGTAGGCTTAGGATTGGTGGGGTACAAGGATTCCAAATATTTTATTTTTGGGGTGGTATCTCTATGCCGGATAAATGATTTGAGCCGAGTTGTTTTGGCTAGTGACATGATTTAAGCCGAAGATTGTTTGGTTCCTATTAGATTAAATGTCTTTCTTAGGGGCTGTCTCGTGGAAACTCTACTCCTAATAATGCTCACTATTTAGACCACCTTCTTTTCGTTTCTCTATCACGTCACTATTTAATTGTGCGACGAACTCTACCCATGCTACTTTTTTTCTTCAAATATATTTATAGCTTTGTGTAACTATCTACAAGTTTATACATAGATGATACATAAGGTTTGATGAAGGGGGAGAAATGGAATATCTTAGCAAAATGATTCGTAAAGCTCGTGTTAACGTAAGCTAAGAACAAACAAACTATTCGCTCCGTGAACGATGAGACATGCAACCAGAATTTTAGTTAGAGGACAACACTTGATTGTGCTTACAAATACTTGCATAAAAGGAATGAAGTTGTTTAACAATTATGTCATAAAGCAAAAGTTTAGAACTATTAAAAGTTCAGCTTAGGTTCATAGTTCCCTAAGAATTGAATGAACAAAACTATCTTGTCCATGAGAAATTTCAGTTACAGGTCTGACACTTAGTTATGCCTAGAGAAACCCACACTTATACAATTAAAAGACGAATTTGTTTAATAAATTAGGGTCATGTCATGGAGCATAGGTTTAAAACTATCAAAGTGTTGGCAAATGGTAGTAAATATTAACACGAATTAGTAATTGAGTGCTGTCTCCCTATACTTATTATTGCGTCTTGTTCTTTACCTACTCGGAGCTTGCCCACTAGCCACTACCTTTATTTGGATTAGGAAATTTCATATATGTTAGTGTTACTTTAACAAATACAAGTCGCACAAGTACCATTTCAATTATATTGTGAAGCGAAGACAGCGTCAATTTTGTGAGTGAAGGGGACAATATTTGTTGGCAATCATCTAATGCATTAGTGGCACAATAATTGGGTAGAAACACATCAAATCATATCATATACCTTGAAATAATAATGGAGTGAGCACCATCATATCATACACGTAGATAACAATTATGTCGCACAGGAAAGAGGGGTGGCTTGTACTCTCCTTTAATTTTCTCACACACACGCCTCGCTTTTTCTTCTTCCTTTTTTCGTTTGCCCATTTTCTATGAGTTCAATTGATGCATATCTAATAATTAGCCTTGTTGTTATGGTTGTATTGAAAAACAAAGCATTTAATGCATGTTTGGTATAAATTACTTTTAGAAAAAATTATTGTTTTATTTTATTTTAAATATTTTAAGAAGTTAACAAAAAATAATTACTCTTACAAAATAAATTAAATCAAGCACACTTAAATTCATTTATTCATCCATCACATGTTAAAAGCTTTTATCTTTATCATTGTTCATTAAATTCTAGGTTTTGTTTATATAAATACATTATAAAAATGTGTCATTTACTAATGATTTAACATTGAATTAGTCTTCATTAATACAGGTTTTTGTTTTGACGAAACTTAAATTGTAAGAATAAAGATTATGAATTTATACTAACAAATACTTTTGTTGCCGTAGAATATTAATATATCAAATGTTAAGGCAATAATCATATAATTAGCATAGACGTGGGAAGTGTATACTAGCAATTCAATTTTATTTTATTTTATTTTTATAAAAGTTAGATATTAATTCCTTGTGATACTCATATTCGTTTAAGAAACTGGTCTATCTTAACATACACTCTTCTATATACATGACCCCTTCTGTATACATGACCCTGAGAATTGAATCTTCGATCATATAATTATATACTAACCATGTCACATTATGTTAGTATATATTGTTAATATATTTAAATTAAAATATATTAACATATCATTATCCTAAACCACAATAGCATAAAATTATAATTATAATATGTAATTACAATATATTTTGTAAAGTTTTATCTGTATTTAATTTTTATCGTCGCAATTTTTTAAATAAGAAACTCAATTATAATATTTAGAGATCAATTTTATTGAATTGTACAGTGACACGATGATAATTTATTTAAATATAAAAATATATAAATAAAATATAAAATTTAATGAAAAGGTAAATTGAAAATATATTGTGAAAATTAAAAAGAAAATGTGTAGAGGTTTCCTTTGTGAAAAAACTGAGATGGTGATTTTTTTTTTCCATTTTTTTCATTCATAACAAAATTAAAATACTTACATTGCTCATGAAAAATACATAAATTAACCGGTAATAAGTTAAAATAAATGACGAAACTTTTTTTTCTCTGTTTCTACAAAGTAATATTTAATAAAAATGATCTTGTAGCCAAAGCTAATTAGGTTTATTATTTTTTTTAAAGTGCAACATTTACTTATGTTTATTTATTCAATATTGTGATGTGTATTTTATTTTTATTTTTGTAGTCTTATGGCACTTTAAATTCGAATAAGATAATGTATAAGAAATAATTATATTATTTTCTCATTGTATACCAAATTAACTTTGCTGAATTTCAACAAATAAAACACGTGACCAAATAATTCATTCAAATATTCATAATTAAATTTTCTTGATATTTAAACTTAGCAATTGAAAGATTTGTAAGATGTCAATACTTTCAACCAAGGAAGGGAAACTTTAATATCCCCTACTAAAAAAACGTTTTTCGCATTGTTATTTTATGGTAGTTACTAAAATTGATATCCTTTGAAAATTGATATAACATGACAAAATGACATTTTTGTAGTATTAAGAAAAATATATTAGATTAATTGTTACTAGAATTAATATATAAAATATTTTTTACATCAATTATATTAAGAACTAAGGAATAAGTGGATTAGTGATGTACAAAGATTCTATACTTAATGAATATTATTTTTAGTATTTTACATAAAAAAATAAAAAATATAAACACTTGTTTTTAGATATTATTGAACTTTGTTAATCATTATTTTTTAATTAAAATATGTAATATTACATGTGGTTAGTAGTATTAATTTGAATTGTTTCAAAAAGTAAATAATTATGAAAATAAAATGAATCATTAATAACTTTGTGATAAAATTAATATTTTATGAATAATATTGTTACCTAATAATTTTAGGATATGAAAATATTGAAATAATGTTGTTCTGACATATTTTATATATATTAAGTTTGAATTTTATTAAAGTAATTTTGAATATAAACCATTTTTAAATCTATTATTTCTATATATATAATATAACCATTCAAATTCACTTGGTATAAAAATGTAATGTTTGAATTATTATAAATAAGTATTATAAAGTTAGATTTATAATATATAAATTAATATATTTAAATGTAATTATTTGCTATTTTAAATATTATTATTTTATTTTATTTTATTTATTTCTTTTAATCTTACAAATTATACTTATGTAATTATGATTTTTTATTCAATTAATTTTCTCAAACAATTCTATTTAATGATTATTAAAAAAAAATCAAATTTAAATCCATATCATTAATAACAACTCGATTGGATTATAGTTATCATTTTTCTGCCTGTAGGAGTCCTCTCCTTGAGCAGAATCATGGACATTGGAAGTGCAAATTAAAGTTCATTGTTGATTTAGTTTGTATTTCTTCCTCTGAGTGAATTAGATTGGTTGAATTGCTAGGGAAACGAAGGATCCACAGTACTACAGTAGAACACACATAATTTGTTTGACACTTTGATAGTGTGATTTAGAAAACAAAATGGAATCAGAAATTATGGCGCACTGACAAGTGGTTGGAGAAGATAACCTAAAAATAGGTATGAATAAATAAAGTATTTAATGATGGTTGTGACGTGGGAGTATGCAGTACTTTTACGAACACCCACACGTGCGTCTCCACGTGGGAAGTTGGGAGTGGATGGTACAGAAAAACACAAGAGATGGGCACTCTCATTTGTCATTTGCTTTTGGGTAACACAGTAACACTCACATTTCAACCTTGTCAGGATTGCACGTGTTGCTTCTAGGTCCCCCCCCTTCTTCATATTGTCTAGCTAGAGTAGAGTACTAGTAGTGCAACCATCAACCTCCAATACCCTATAGTCAAGTCATGCATGCACTTCCATTCCTTGACTTTTGTTACTCTCTTTCTTTTTTAATATTAATAACTCATATTTTTATATATTTATTATTATTAATTCTAATTTATTAAAAATTATATAAATTAATAGAAAATATGTTTTAAATAAAAAATATTTACATTACAACGACCATTTAAAAAAAATAATTTATATAGACTGAAGCTTAGAATAATCTATGTGTATTTTTGTAGGGACAATTTTAGAAAACAAATATATATTATAAGGATATTTCAAAAAATAGGGAGACAAGTACCTTAGAATTCAATACCATATTCAACATATAAAGATTCACGAGACCTTTGCACCACATGATTAGACATTGTAAAGGAATTCCACTATTCAATTTGAAAGGAAAGTGAGGGTAAAATGGTTCCCACAAACTTTCCTACGTACATTGCAATTAAGATAACCTCTATGGTTACTGACTTAGATTCTACTAATGAAAGAACATTGGTCTCGTAGTCAATAGTAGTTAAATGAGATGCAACAATTAAAGTAGAACAATCAACGTCAGATTTTTCTGTCAAAATTAAACTTAAAGAAACTTGTCAAATGAAAAAGAAACACAAGATAATATACCATCAAAACAAATCTAATAGTTTATTTATGTTTATTTATTTATGTTATCAACTTTACGAGAGAAGGGTTTTTTTTTTTTTTTTTTTTTAAGTTATGAAAAGTCATTGCCAAACATTTCTCAGCCATCCTTATAGAATATTCTTTTTGAAATGGTTCCGAATATATATATAAGTTTCTATAGTATCATATTTTTTTTTGTATTGATTTCTGACTTCAGTATGATTTTGTTAAGCAATGATGTGTAATATTACGTTACATACTAACATAACATTTTATAAACTATATATATGTCAACATTTAATGGAAGAAAAGTAACAGCAGAGAGCAAAATAATTGATATTACATAGACTAAATCAATAAAAACAATAGTAAAGACTAAAAAAAAACATATATTTTACCAGAACCAAAATGTTGATTAGACAAAAGATATACCGTGAACACTTTTTCCTATTTAAATATTGCTTTGAAAGGACTTTTTTTTTTTGCATCAAGCTGAATGGTTGAATGGAGTTATAAATATATAGGAAGTTAAGTTAGTGTTTGTAATTATTTATTTGATACTTATTATTTAATTTTAAAATTTAAATTGGTGTGTTGAGAAGTTGATACCAATTATTTATTTGTAGTTAATTATTATGTATTATTATTAAGTTATTTAAATTTATAAAATCAAAAGTATTTAATTAATTGTGATAATAATTACTTAAACATATTTGTCTGTGATTATTGAAGAGTCTTATCTTCAATTACACCAAATTACTTTTTGGGATTATATCCAATCAAATCAATTCTAACTGTTTCTTTGTGTATTCTAATTCACCTAGACTACTTGCCACAATAAAAATCTTTTGAACGTCAATAATGATTGATCTGTAAAAAGTTTTACAATGCGATGATAATTGATAAAGTTAGGATAAAATATATTTTTAAACCTCTTAAAAGTAATTAAATATATACTCTGACTTTTAAATTTTTATTATTTTTAATTCCCATAAATTTTTTAAGATTTTAAAAATAATTCTTATCACCGCTTGCTAATAATACGACATATATCTAAATATATCACTTATATATCATGTCAAAATAATTTCTAACATGTGATTAAATATAACTAGGTCATCATTAATAACAGAAATTATTTTGAAAAATAAATTTAATTATATTTATATAAATTAAAAATATTTGTGCAACTAAACTAAAACAAAAACTAAAGCGTTCTTATATATAGTTTTTTATTTTTAAAATAAAATAAAATAAATTTCAAATACAAGACAAAGAATAGTGTAGGGTAAGATATATTTATATTATTGGTGAAAATTATTTATTCACTTTACCATTAACTAATTTTTATTGGAGAATACTAACCGACCATTTTTAGTAGAGTTTGTTTTATATTCTAATTTTTTTATTCACATAATTCGAATTTGAAAATTTATTTAAATTAAAAATCTCAATCCAATACTAGTTGAATAATATATATTTACATTTATTTTTGAGAATTGTAGACGGATCCAAACACATTTATATATAGGTAGGACTTAGAAAGATTACGGACATTACGGCTGAGGATGGTCTACATTTGTGTTGTGATTGATGAGTGAAGGTATGTTTGTTTGCCAGTTGGAACTCCGTTTTCTTACGCTAGAAAATTTTCCCTTGCCTAGGAATCTGATTTTGAGCCTAAGAAAGTGTGCAAACTCCATTGAAGGAGACAAACAAACAAACAAGCACTAAACCATTTTATTACCCCACTCAATTCACGTTATCCAAGATTTGAAGTTTTTAGTACTCTTAGGAAATATATCAAAGAAAAATCAGAAAAAAAATAAGTAAACAGGTTCTTGAGACATCAAACCATCCGATTCAAATTTGTTTCATAATTGTCATATTTATATTTATAGATTGGTTTTATCTTTTCTTATGGTTTTATTATTTTTTGCGGTCTTACTGTTCTATTTAATTTTTGTTCTTTTTTCGTCTAGTTTCCAATATTTTAATTATATTCAGATATTTGGATGCACCAACTTGTTACAAAATTATATTGATAGTCTTTACTTTTGATCTACTTGTTAAATAGTTAGATTTGCTTCAATGGTTTTTCTTTAACTCTTTAGACTTATTAAAATTAATTAGCTTATGTTACTTTAATATTCATATTATAAAAAATTACCATATAATTCATGATAGATAATAATGCAAAAAGTTACCTTGTTTATAGATATAAGTACAAATCGAAATTTTATAGGAATTGAAACTCGCTATATTTTCACCACTTTCTTTAAAACTAATTAATTTTTTTACTTGAGGTGAAAATTATGGAGAAACAAGTAGTTTTAGTGATATATGTAAGGAAATGAAAAAATATATATCGAAGGAAATATTTTATATGGATAAAAATATTAAATAATTATTTTACTATATTATTAATTTTGACATTGGTATGAAATATTTGAGATCATTATTCCTTTCTGTTCTTATTCAAATTATTATTACTATTTAAAATTCTAATATATTTCATAATAATCTATAAAAGTTTCAAACTTTAATTGATGATAACTCAAACTTATCACTTGAGACTTAAAAATTAAAATAAAAACTTCTTTTTTGAACAGTAACATGTTGAGTATTATTTGCATTATATTTATTCATATATATCAAGTCAATTAAAAAGCTGCATATCAATTTCCAACATATATATGATTTCATAACTTTTAAATATCATATCTTCAGAAAAAAAAGGCTTCCACGCAATAATTTCTGAACAGTGAGTTTTAAAATGTTATAAAAATACTCAAACTACGTAGAAAAGTTTCAATACATTATTCATACTCTATTTCCTTCTGCACTGTAATTAATATTGTTTTCTTTTCTACTCAAACGACTTAGAAAAATACTCATCCTAGTCTATCAACGTTACGTTGGTAGAGTAAAACACTACAATAATTTTTTGATTTTGTTATTAATTTTAGCTATCATTTAAATTAGTAGTTAAATCCTAACTAATTAACTATTAATTAATTAAAATATTATTTTTTCTAGTTAAATTGAAGTTATATTCATTTATATTTCTTATTACTACAAATTAGTTAGGAAATAACTACAAATTTTAAAAAATTTATTACAAATTAATTAAGATTATTTTCTTAACTAATTTGCTACTTATTTCATGCTATCATTCAATATTATAGTAATTTTATAATTAATTATTTTTACTAGAAATTAACTATAAAATAACTATTAGTTTTAAAATTAGTCACAAAATTATTTTGTAGCAAATTTTAAATTTTCTAGTAGTGAAACAATTGGATTCAAATATTTTAAAAGAAGAAATTAAAAATGTGATTAAAAAAAAAAGGAAATTCTACAACAACAAAAAAATGATTGCTATGATTTTCTTTATAAAAATTAATCATCACTAAAATATGAATACTTTACATTTATAATATGATAAAAAAAAAATCAACTCAGGTACGTGAGTTTATTTTTAAATTTTGATAAAAATTTAAAAAATCAAAGTTAGAAAAATTATTTTGTTTTTGCAAATATTTTAAAAGTGTATTTAGCCAATTATGCTTATTTAAATAATGAGGTAAACTAATTTTTGAAGTATAAATATAAATATATTTTGTTTATCTCATTTTCAGAAAGAATTGCTTTTGAAAATCTATAAAGAATTACCCCTTTTAATATTAACCAAAATAGTCTATATATATATGAGTGAGGTGTTTGTCTGTTTGGGAGAAAAGATTCCTTCTTGTTTTTTTTTATAACTTTCAGGTCGGCAGTAAATTTGACATACTCGAACAGCATGTACACTGTATTCGTCCAATCAAATCGTCAAGATAGTAGAGACAGAGAACCTGCTCTTAGAATTTCTCTTTCAATAGAATCGAATTTAGGTAACTACTTTGAGTGCACTTGTATGTATGAACACTTCTAAATCATTTTGACCCAGAATTATTTTCAACAAATACAAAAAAGTTGTTGAATTTTGAATAGGGAATCTAATTTTAAAAAGGTGTTATCCAAATCATGCACAAAGTAGAATGGACAATGCCTTTGAAAAGGGTCGGCGAGGGGGAAAGCATCAAACAACACGTTTGGATTATGGTTATGTACGTCCCAAATCCTACATTGAATTTTATAATTATAAATTATATCAGAAATTCTAATTGTGCAGTACATATATAATTTTAGAAATAGAACAAAGTTTTCATATTGAAATTAGATATTCAACGTGAAATGAAAACTCCTTTACATTCAATGATATTATCCGGAGGTTTTAGTAGATTGTGAAGTGAATTTATATTACTATATTATGCTCGTCAATTTCAAATATATTAAAATTAAAAAAATTTAACCAAATGTAAAATTCCACGATTTACTATAAAAACGAGAACGTGTACGTCCTTGTTAAATGATGGAACAAGATGCTATAGAATCATTCTTTGACTTTTGTTTTAGGGTTAATGATGAAAGTTATCGTCATTTTATAGTTAGATCACATAATTTGATTAAGATGCTATAGAGTCGTTGTTTCACTTTTCTTTAGGGTCAATGATGAATTGTCATTCTATAATTATGTCAATAGACTTTACACGATTTCATTAATTACGCGCACGTTCATTTGGAGGGAAGAAAAAGATTTCCGAAACAAGACAGCATGGAGGGAAACAAATTCCACCACTCAATCTCATTTTTAAGTACAGGTATTAATCTCTCATAACTTTAGACCTTTCTTTTCGCAAAATTCAAACATTAATTAATCTGAATAAAAAATCTTAGTTGAAATAAATAAATAAATAAATAAAATTAATTAATTGATTTTAGATAAATAATAATAATAATAATAATGAATGGAGAAAGTGATGTAAGGAATGAGTTAGGGTAATGTATAAAAATAAAAGGTGTGAAGGGGTAGGGGAGGAAATGGGAAGTGGAGTGGGTGGTGGGTGGGACCTAAGGGGTGCAGGCAGGGAAAGAGAGGGCCGCACGAGGGTCAGGGTCAGGGGAGCAGCTTGGCACAGCACCGGGTCGTACCCACAACTCATCTTTTCTTCTCATTACGATTCTTGCTGTCTCCTTTATGGACCCACCCTTCACTAATCCCCATCCACCCTACTATTCTACCTCCTTTTTCGATCGTCAATTGTTATTTTCCTTGCTTTCTACACTTAATCACTTTGCACATCATCATCTACTTTCATGCACCCCTAATTAACTACGTGTCAACAAGATTTTCTTTTAATTATTATAATTAAGATCTTTAACTTTTTCTTTAGAATCTAAGTATTTTTATAAGTTCCAATCATTTGGACAAGCTATGAGATTAAAATTCACTTCAAATTTTAATTACACTTAAAGTTGATAACCTTTTCTCATGAATATTTTATACATTTTTAGCATGTACTGTGAATTGAGTGATAATATTTTTTTACTTCCACCACTAAAATATAGTATTTGTTTTTTTTAAGCTATAATATTTTATATGGTAAAAATTTAGGTACATGCAATGATGGAAAGGGTAAGCTATCAGGGTTGTGGTAAAAGAAATTTGAATTCTTTTATTCTAATAAATATCATGACAATACATTTTATAAGATAAGATACAAAAAAAAAAATGATGGGGTAAAATAATATAATTTTTGTAATGTGATAAAAAGTAAAAACCCATATGAGAGGAGGGTAATTGATGGTTGTAGGGGCCCAAGTTGGTGTTCACAGGTTTTTGATGGATATGTTTGAGTTGGTCCTAGGTAAGGTTAAACATATTCCTTCACTCTTCAGGAGTGGAGTAGTAGGGGCTGAGCCATAAACCTAGCTAGCTAGGTACTTGCCGCGTCTGAAGGGTAGTTGGACACTTTTCCTCTATAGTGTAATTGATCACCCTGGAATTTCATTTTCTTGTTGAAAGTAAAGTTATTGTAAAACCGTGATGAGTGTGTAAATCTGTGCAACTATTATTTCATGTCGTGAAAAGTTTGATTTGACACAGGTTTGTAGTAGGGAAATTTCGTTGAAATTTCGTAGCGGACAAGAGAGTGAAAAACAGTTTCGCTATCAATATGCGAGCGAGGATGAGTAGAATTTCTCTTTTCGATAAAGAAAAGCTAAGCTAATGATTTGAGAAAGCAACCACACGTAAAGTGTGTTTCATGCTGAGTCATCCTTTCCTATTTCTCCCCAAATTCCCCAACCAAACCAAGTGCTTCGAGATTAACCCAATTTCACCCACGTAAAATCGAATCAAACCTAACTTTGTTGCCGTAACTTCACGAGTTCTTGTTTTTTTGTGACCGAGACTAGCTAGTGGTTGTGATGCAACCACAAGATTACGTAACGAAAAATTCATTAATTGAAACTCAATTAGATATGTTGATCGAGTTTTATTTGTTGCTCGGATCGAAACATTTAGCCAATAGACTATGTGGGATTTGAGGACACAAAATATTATTGAAAAAGTGGAAAGCTATAAAAGGGAATGGCGATGGACCCAAGAAAAAATAAATTTAAATTGGGGCTTGATCTTGTCTGATGTTTCCTTAGCACTAGGACCATTGTCTGAAAATTGACTAATCATATTGGATTTTGAAGGTGTGGGTTGCATTGCATGATAATTGATGCATAAAGAAGTTGCTACTATTTTAAACGCTTCTCGAACTTTGAAGCTCGCTGCTGAGTCCTGCTCACCCTGTATCATCACCACACACACAGCCAATAAACATTTTTTGACTTCAATTTTTTTCACATCACTTGAAAGCTTGGCCAGGTCAGGTTAAGGAAAACTTGGGTAGCCACATGGTTAATTGATTAATTTCTTCCTCTTTTCTTTAAATGAAGTCAATAAATATATTTCTGCAGACACGTGCAATATTGTCACAGGAAATTAAAGTTGACACAAACATTATATCAAGTTAGTTTCCATTTAGTTACTACTTTATTGTCCGTGAGAACTATGCATAAAGAAGCAAAAGTTAGGAACACTAATTAATTACAGAAATACCCACCTCCTGTGATAGTTAATTTATACACCATAATTCTGGTAGATGAACCATAAAGATATGGTTAACCAACATTAAATAAATTGTTAAATCCGAATCTCAACCAAGCCTCTTTTTTTGTTTGTTTCAATTGGAACTGAAAAAAATAAAATAAACTACTCTCAAGATTTGAAGGAGAAAGATGCTGATGCATATGGTTATGAGTTGAAGAGGCTCTTGACATATAAGATATATGCAAGTTTGAGAGGCTCTTGACACATGAAAAAGAAGATCTACTCAATAGTTGTGAAAGTTGAAACAGATCTAATCTCTTTCACATGTTAGCTGCACGTAATTACACACAATGCAAGCAAACAATCCTATCAGAAAAAGGTAACAATTTGCAGTGTGACATAGTGATAGTACCCTCTTTATGTTACAATGATCATAGAAAAAAGGATGATGATGATGCTTATGTCTCACCACGCTCATGCCAACACAAAAGCATAGCGATGCAGCGGCGAAGAATGTAGAATTTTGCACGCTGCTTCTTGACTAAGTGACTGCACTTTTGGCCAAAAGACTTGCAAGGATCACAAGCTTCTTCTTGTTGTTGTTGCTGCTGACTATTTTGGCGTGTGTTGCTTTCCTTCACTGCCATGAATGATTTTCTGGCAAGTTGTGTACTGATCCTGATTTGCCACCATAAAGCAGTAAATATAGTGGTGGAAACATGGTAGCCACGGCTTCCACTAGGTATTTATATAGCAGAGTAGACATCTATTTGGGCAGCATAGGAAGCTAGTAACTCTGGGTCTTCTAGATCAAGTATGGACTGTTACTATTACAAAACCACCAGTTGTCAGAACCATATGAAAATAGAATGGGCCAAGGTTGCTATATATTTTACCCTCCTAGGTACTAATTCATCCAATGTCAATCTTTATTATTAATTCTAAGGGGTGGTAAAACTTGGAAAATAATTATACATGGTCCTTTAAGTATTATGTGTTATTTTCTCATCAAAACTAGAGTTTTTATAATTTTTTAATGCAAATCTTTATTATATGGAATATCGAGATGAAACTTTAATTCTTATTAGAAAATAATATCTAAAAAATTATACATAAATTTTGTCCCTAAAATTTATAAAAGGAGAAAATCTGATTGTAGTGTTGAAGTGTGTTGATTTTTATTGTTTCTAAAAATATTAGATGCAAGACAAGAGTGTGAGTGTGATGTTAAATTGACAATAATATATCTCTTATTTGACGAGTGAGTGAGATTTATCGGATTAAAAGCTAATGTTTGATTCAGTACTAAGTACTAACGCATTTGCCTACTGGGAAGGATACAACAACTGGCCCAGCCTATGTGTATGCCTCATATATGCAATAAGACAGACAGAGCTAGCGGAAACTAGGCATCTATAGTGCCTATTCGGCCCCTAAGAGTTGTTTTTTGTTCTTAAAATCTTGTGGGTATAAGCATAATAGAGGTTATCTTTTTTTCTTGTTTCAATGTTGTTTGTGGAAATCGTGACATGAAATTTCCTTGATGAAGGATACATATGTAATGTCTGGCTCATTGCTCACACTTGCTACATCATGTCTAACGCGTGCACAACTATGGACAACTATTCACATTTTGGCATTTCCAGATTCCTTTCTTTTTCTTCTACTGGAGGGGAGAACATAAAGTGAAAAAAGATGCAACTTTGATGTTTGATCAACTTAATTATAGCTTCATTTGGGTCACCGTGTTCCTTTTCGTGCCTGCATTGTACCCCTGAAATCATATCATAAAGCAAAATTTGAAGGGATTGGTGAATGTTGACAGCTTCGTGGCTATACTTGGATTAAGAACTTTGCATCCAATTTACTATTTTTGAGAGAGATTATTTTTGGGGGAGTGGAACTTGACAATAAAGTTAGATGCACAAGTTGAGCTTTGGTTTTGTTTCGTGACGTTAACATCTTAATTAAGCAGAGGTCCCCTTCACGGGACCTATATATATGTCTTGTGTTAAGCCTGTCTTGGATCACCTTTTTTGGTTTTGAAGATACCTTTTTCTATGAGAGGTCTTCATCTAGCATAAATCTAACCCAATTAAACTTTATGATCACCGTCATAGTTTGAAAAATAATTATAAATTTCCGTTTTGAGGATGAAAGGATGAAAGATAGGTCCTAGTTCCCGTGAAAGATACAAGAAAGTAAACCAAGTAGTGTTATTTGCAAACTACTTGTACATTTCCTTCCACATGCATAATTTTGTCGTTTAAGTGTCTCTTGTGTGTCACTTACATGTGGTATATCTTATATCAAATTAATCCCGGTTAGTTTTAAAATTAAAAAATAATTCTTATACTTTTCAATAGAAAACACACTTTCTATTCTAATGCAAATATTTTGTTCTGATTAATTCAACTACATATCTCGATGACTCAATCAATTTTATCAAACTAAATCAAAGAGGCACTTAATAATTAATTCGTGTTGTGCTGCACGTGCACATATCATTATATCATTTATCAGCATCTCGCAAATTGGTTATATAAGAAAAATGTTTTTTTTTTTTTGCTGAAACTTGGTGCGCAAGTGTAAACAAATCTAGTAGTATAACTTATAAACTCTACCATACGGATTTGTAGAGGTGTAGTTAATACGCAATGAAGAAATCTGCAAACAGCAATATATTCCTTCTCATAATCTTGCAAAAGCAAATTCAACTAGTCCCAAAAGTGGCTTGGGCAGTTGGGCCTCTACATCACTTGATTTTTTTAAGGAAACATTCAATTTCATTCATAATTAACTCTTGAATTAGTATGTGTACCAATTAATTTTTATATTAATAAAATTCGTATCAAGTTATTTCTTTTAGTTGCTCCGGTTGACCAAGTAAAGTATTTAGTCCAAGTAATATAAAATTTAATGACCGATTGATATGCATAATAAAAAAACAGTACTGAGATATTTCGATTGTCTAAGTTGCCTATTTACTTTTTCGTTTCATAATTTTTATTGAAATGTTCTATATGCTACAATTTTTTTATTTATTTTTGTTTAGTGCTACAATTTATATTGGTCAGTGTGAGCTCCCTCTCCTATATAAGAAAGATACAGCTAGTTATTCGAGTGCAATATATAGATATCTCTTTGTTTATAAACAAACAAAAAATAAAAATAAAAAATGACATGGCACCAATATATTACAGCAGTTTAAATCAAAACATGATTTTTGATTGACGTTAGTTTGGCTTCTCAATTTTTACAATCTGCACAAGCTTTTTAAGTTGTTGAATTTTCTTTATCCCCAAATAGGTACCTCGGTTCATCCTCAAATGACTAAGTGTCAGCTTTCTCTTCAAAAGCTTGATCTAGTTATTGCTTATGCACTTGGCCAGAAAAAAAGTCACAGCCAAGTAAGACGAACTGCATAATCTTGTTGTCTACGGATCTATACAAGCAAGTCTACATATGCATTAAGTCCTTGACTTACAAGACACTGCTTGAGCTTGGACAATGCTCGGCTCTCCAACTGTCGCACCCTCTCCTTGGTCAAACCAAACACCTTGCCAATATCTGACAAGGTTTTTTCCTTGCCATCTTCAATACCAAATCTTAGCCTGATTATGCTCTTCTCTTTTGGGGTTAAGATATTTAGGAGGTTGTGCACATGCGCCCTCATTAGCTGTTTTGCAACAACCACGTCTGGGATCTCATTTGCAGAGTCTGCAGTAATCTCCTGCAATTGTAATAAAATTGTGATCAATTTGGAACATTCGTAATATTTTGTTGCTTAACAGAGGCAGAGGATCTATTCTTACCATACCCAAGATCCTCCAACATTAGGGGACCAGCTTAACAGAAATTTACACCAAAGCAGTATGACAATAACTTAATTCAATGCGGGAAGTGCATAGCAAGGATACTAGCACACAAGCCCAACAAATATAGGAAAACATGAATAAGATTTTGTAATATTTCCAACCAAGGCCAAAATGAATAATAACAACTTCAATCAATACAAGAGAGTGGTCTCTATAAGTCAACAAAAGCCAGTGTTTGGTGGAGATTTAAATAATCCAACTTCAATATGGAACCAAATAGAATTTAGTGACTTATCACTACAGACATATTTAGTTAGGGATGATCATGGTTTAGTCTAGAATGTATTGTCGGTCTGAGGATCAACCTCTGAACCTCAAACCAAACCAAATTTCACAGTTCACAAACCACCTCAAACCAAACCAAATTTCACAGTGCACAAACCATATTTCATTGGTGTTCCAAATTCTACTAATAATTACATAATAATGCACATATATGATATTATGTGAGAAACATATGTAAGATGATTCATATACAGTCAATAACATTATTGCTGGAATGAGATTATACGATCTCCTTCACACCCTAAAAAAACTTTTAGCTGCTGCTGCTGCTGATTCATTACCATCACGCACAACAAAATGCAATAACTACACGATTTTGAGATGATTTATGCAGTCAATTACATTTTCATTTTGGTTTTCTTTGCAATTTGATTTCTACCAATTTGTTTATACAATTATCAGCACAAGCAAAAAGACTTGAAACGGGAACTTGCCAATTTAAAATGGGAAGCCTCATAAGCATCAGCTGTTCTAAATATTCATTATATCAATACAGAACTTTCCTTTCCCTGTTTTCAAATTATAGATCTAATAATAAAATACTAAATCATATTACAGAAGGAGAAAAAATTAAATTACTTGAAGGTCCTACCTGGAAGGTTGTATCTTGGTCCGCCCACACAGTTTGCTGCATCGAAATTGGAATTCTTGAAGCAAATATCAAAATTTCCAACTTCTCTACTGTAATTCCTGCCCTTCTTGCTAATTCTTCTTTTGTGGGGCGGAGATTTCCTTCCTGAATGTATGATTTTTTTGCTTCTGTGACCTTGCCCAAAAGGCTATATAAATTCTCCTGGAGATAATATAATCATTCCATGTTATAGAAATAGAATTGATGCTTGCTATACAGATAACATATTATTAAAAAAATTAACGCAATAGTTACATTAATTTGTTCTTTGTCAATATGCAACAATTTTATGAATATTGACACTTTAGGAGGAGGAAGCTTAAATTTGGCTTACTAGATAAAGAAATATACAAACTGTTTTTACCGGCAAACGGATTGTCCTGGAATGTTGAAATATGGCCTTCCTTATTGAATGCCTTATCCACCAGTATGCATAAGTACCAAACCGGCAACCAGCTTCAGGTTTAAACTTTTCGATGCTCTTCATAAGACCCGTACTTCCCTCCTATAATATTACCGGAAAAGGAATGTAAAGTTATAGCTGCAAATCATGTATTAAGGTAATGATTGCAACAATTCTCAAAAGAAATAATAGAGATCCTTTAGCTGAAGCTTTTTTTACCCAATTGCAGCTCCAACTTTAGCCAAATATTTATTTTATGGTTTTTCTTTGTTCAAAATAATGTTAACACATACATGGAAAACTGAGGATTAAGTATTAAAATAACTATGCAAGAGTCACGAAATATAAATAGCCTTAGGTAGTGGGGAATGGTGATGTTAAATTTCTCGGAGGCTACCTGTAATAAGTCCTGAAGGCCAAGACCACGTCCTTGATAATGTTTAGCAATGTGAACTACCATACGTAAATTGGCATGAAACAGCTTTTCTTTGCTTCTGTTACCACAATGAAGCTGTGTCTGAAGGGTATAACAACTAAGGCCCATGGCATCAGCCCATTCAACCAATGTTGGTTCCCGTCTTAACTGAGACTGAAGCCTGATCTTTACTTCTTCCAATCTTGATAAATCCTGTTACATATTCTGCATTATGGCAAAAGATCCTTCATAGAGCATACCGTGCATTTAAAGAAATATGGAATTCTAAGTGACACCTGTATCTGAGTAATCAATTGAGACTCTTCTTCACGGGTCAAAAGTTGTCTTGATTCAGGACCCGACAGGAACAAGCGCAGGGGGTCATTTTGATCAAACCCTTCTTTTAACTTCTTTTCTAAATGTAACCTTCTCTGTACATCAGACTTCCTTTCGAGGTAACTCTCGTCATCAAGAACTTTTGACTTTGATACTTTTCTCTGTTTAGTCCGTCTTTCTATAATCCGTGTTGATCTCACAATTTTATTCTCTTTGAGTGAAGAGTCAGCCAAACTTGTGGAGGCCAGACTGAATGGCATATATTAGGCATTATTCTCAAAAGCAAAGTATCCCATAAACAGAATAAACAAATTAAGGATGTCAGAATCAACCAAAAAGATAGAACTAACCCTAAAGGAAGTGGATCATCATCATCATCAACTTCAATTAATTTCATCTCTCCAGTTATTGAAGCTGCTTGCTTTGAGGCTGACAAAGCTTGCTGAGCAAGAGAAACTGCAATCCCCAGCAGACCATCTGCAGGCCTCTCAGAATCAATATCAACAGGTTGCAGAGTTGAAGAAGCGGCAATTCCCCTTGTCGGAGAACAAGTCAATCTGCAATAGACCACCGCACATGCACCCTATAAGGAGACAACCTCGGATATGCAAAAATTTAGAATCACAAAAGATGAAAATAACACAATTGCAATTCAATTTATCTTACAAGTTCTGTAAATGAGACCGGAGATGCAACTGCTGCACAAAGTCATGCACTAACTGATCAGCATTGCCCATGTTACCTTTCTCGTGAACTGAGGTCATATCCATCTGTCTCGTATTTAATGTTGCCTTTAATAAAAACACATGGGAGACGAATCAATTGATGACACACACAAAAATGGGATCATTACCTCTGACAAAACTAAGACTCTATGATGCATAGATACGATTCACATATCAAATATAATATGTATCTGTTAAGTCAATAGGGTTATTCTAAAATAGCATAAGATACAATACATGTAAGATACACATCTAAAGACGTATAAAAATTCATGAAACATAATAAATACATAATTGCAATTCTGCATATCTAAATTAAAAACATACCTCTTGGACATTACTAAAAACAAATAAAAATTATAAATTATTGTCATCATAAATCACTTCCTATTATTTGCAATAGGAATAGTATCAATCGCATTTCTTTTCTCAAGATTATCCTTAAGGAGGACAATTTCCATTTTGGTTCCGCAAGGAACGATGCTTCTATATTTCTATGTCTCACATGTAGCTATATTAGATTTTTATCTTTTTTAAAAGGCTTGGACACTTCACAGAAACATATCAGTGAAGTAACCAAGAATACCAGTATCACATATGAATGAGACACAGATACGTGAAGCAAACGAAAGTGTGGGTGCTTGATAGTAAAGACTCTTATCATATGCATTTAAAAAGCCCAAGAATGATAAAGTAGGTATATAAACAAAAATTGAACCTCCTTATTATAGACGTGAAGTAGGGGTCTATACTCATCACGCTGCTCTTGTAAAAGAACTGAGGTAGGAAAATGCTGAGCTGCAGAACTAGAAGACCAGGAGGCAACTGCAGGAGCAGCCTGTTCATGAAGCATCATAACTGCACAGAGTTTTCAACTCAATGAAATTCCACAAAAGGGGGAAAAGGATGCACAATACCTCTAAAACCCTTAAATTAAACTATCTCAACAGCCATGTTATATATCATATAATATTTTAAAATAGGGGAAATGAAATTGAAAAACACAGGCATTTGTCAATTGAATATGTCAGGGACACAAAATCAATCCATTTATAATAAGGTTACCTGAAGGCGAAGAAGATGAAGGAAACTGTGGAGAGGAAGAAAACATGGTGAAGGAAGGAAACACGTATCTTCCCTTCTCTACGTGTCCAATTTCCAGTTTCTACGAGAGGAATTGCATTAGTAATAGATAATGTTGAGAATTATAAAATATCGGAGAGTAAAAGTAAGGAGCGAAGCCAAAGGTTTAGTTTTCTCTTATGTCATGTTACCCTATTGCTATTATTCCTCACCTCAAGTTTCCGTCTGGGCAATCCCACGAACCAAAAAGATATTCAATTCTTTTCTTTTGAATTGAAAATGCCACACTCACTGGGTCGCTTGAGAAACCCAAGCCCAATTTAAATTGGCCCAACAAACCTCGTACCCGTTGAATAACCCAAGCATTTTCGTTTTCAAGTTTGGATTATTTCATTTTACAAGATTCATAACATGCTTTTATATAATTTTTAGGACCAAACCGGTAAAAATTACACGAGATAGGAGAACCAATACAGTGAATAAGAGGTTATGTTTGCCTTGAGAGAAGGGGGAGGGAGAGGTAGAAAATTTTAGATGAGTAGGGATGGAACCCAATTGGCTAGCCCAGTTTACTCATGTCTCTGCTGGCTATCGAGAGAGTGATGACACTTGGTGTCACGTAATTTATAGTTAAAACAAACCTAAAATTTTAGAGAAATATTTTAACTATGCAATTATAACATTTTATTATCACTTTTTGAATACTCTAGATAAAATAAGAAAAATAAAATACTTGTCTCATTTATACAAACTTCATTTTTAGGTGAAATTTATTTTGAAAGACAGTTATTAGTTCGTCACTCTCGTAAAGTATGTTTGGATAAAAAAAATTATAAGTAATTATAACAGAAGAAAATAAAAAAATATATAAATTAAAATTAGTTTATGTACACATTAATTTGTAAAAAAAATTATAATAACTTTTTTAAAAGATTATTTTTAACTTATTGCACAAATTAATTCTAACTTATTTTTTTATATAAATATTTATGTATAAATTTATTTAAACAAACACATAGTAAAATATGTATGGTGTGCAAGTATGAAAATGTAATTACCAATTCAATGGGAGTGAAAATAAATAATATATGTACAGGAAGTATAATTTTTTTAAAACTAATATTTAATCATAAACTAAGATAAGTTTATTGACTTTTATAATAATTATCTTAAAAATTATGTTAAAAATAATTTATAATTGATTAATAATATAAAAAATCTTATACTAGTAGTACATTCTTATTCAATTTCAATAATAAAAATACTACCTCCATCCCTATACATAAAATTCATTTAAGAAAACTAATTAATTTAGTTAATAACATTAAAATTGTTCCTTTTTTTTTCCAAAATTACACTATAAATTATTGAAATTCGTTATTTCCCTCTTTTCTACCAACTTACTTTCTACTTAATTAAATAATATGTAAAAAAATAATAGTGGTTAAAGAGTTTATCTTTTTAATTTGTGACTAGTCATCCTTAATCTTCACAAGAGAGAGAAAAAAATCTTATTAATTTACTATCTTTATTATTTATTGATAATTGTTGCAAAATCATTAATTGTGAAATAAAAAATATTATTTTTATTAATTAATAAATTATGAAATTATTAAAAGTATTTTGGTAAAATAATAACTAACGTAAACATAATTTAAAAAAATCTTATAAAAAAGGACAAATAAATTTATTAGAAAAATTGCTATATACAAAGACAAAGATAGTGAGTGAAACATTTTTTTCTTAAATATGTTTTAGTTCTCTCCAAATATAATCTTTTGATTTAAATCATTACAAAATTCTTTGTCATTTTTATATTTTTTTAGTATATTTTTTTAGTTTTTATCATTAATTTTAGTTAGTTTAATGTTGACGTGACTATCAAAATTAATAATATTAATTAAGGTAATTAAACTAATAAAAAATATTTTAATTGTGATAACTAAATTAATTTTAGATGTACAATTAAATTAATTATTGTATTTATTTAATTATTTCAATAGAATTAATGTATTTATTATTTTATATAAATAAGACAATTATATATAATTTAATTTAATTTTTATTTTTTAATATATTATGAGTAATACTTTTATTTATTTTAATATTATTTTTATTTTTCAATTCACTAATTTATTTTTAATATTGTATTTTTAAAGTATTTTCTAAAATTTAAAAATAAATTATATTAAAATAATTCAAAATTAATAAATTAAAATGTAAAAATAATATCAAAAGTAATATATTAAAATTAAATTATATATTTTTTAAAAGTACATTAGTAAAATGAGAAATTAAAATAATATTAAAAAATAAAATTGTTGTTCATAATATATTAAAAAAATACTAAAATCATTATTTATTTTGTTAGCCATATGAACACTAAACTAATTAGAATTAGTAATAGAAACTAAAAAAAATACTTAAAAAAATATCGAAGATCTAAAACTGATTAAAAATTTTACAAAAATTATAATCAAATAAAGTAATATTTACATAGATATAAAATATATTTAAGTCATTAATATTTTAGAAATTTATTATCTAACTTACATTAAGTTTAAGTTAAATCATAATTATTTATTAAATAAATTAAGATTTTTTAAAAGTCTATTTGGTTTTTAAAAAAAGGCTTTTTAAGTAATTTAAAAAAATTAGACTTAATAAGATAATTTATTTAAATAATAATAAATATAAGTATATTATTATTATTTTTCTTATAAAATTTTGAAACTTTATACTGATTAACTTACTTAAAAGGCTGTGTAATCACCTCTGTCTGTCGCTATAATTTGCTTAAGAAAATTGAAGTGTCCATATAAACAGTAAAACTATACTAATAGTACAATGTATTACACAAACATTATGCAGTAACTATATATATTAACACCAAACATTTGGGTAAACTAATAATATGAATGGTCAGCAATTTGGACTTGAATTAGTCTATTCAATACTTATGTATAGTTTTAGAGCTCATAATTATCCTATTAAGTTAAATCAAAGTATTTCAAGTAGAAAATACATTTAAAATAAAATCATATATATCAATCTTCTATATTAATAAAATTGTTATGTTAGATAAAAATAATATCAATCAACATAGCATATAAAAATTGTTAGAATATAACATTTTTTAATATTTCGTTACGGTATAAATTTAGAGATAGTTTTTAATCTCAATCATAACAATATAAAAAAAATTAAATAATATTTCATATCTTCAATAGTAGTCACGTTCCCTTCAATTATATTTCTTTGCCATTCTCTTCATCGAAATTGTTTGTTATGTGTATTAATCATCAAACAATAAAATGTATTGTGTGGTGATATTTATAAAGTGCCATGTATAAATCAAATGCTCCAAATTTTGTTAGTTGTGTTTACTAAAAGGTCGTCTCCAATTAGAATCACTTAATGTGTATATTAGTACCTCCCGTTTTTATTATAATAATCAATTAAATAAATAAATAAATATAATTAAATAAATTAATTAATTTAAGTAATAGTATTATAATTTTCTTATATTTTTTATATATTTTTTAAAATTATTCTTAACATTACTTCTAACATTAATTAAACATATTCTTATTTCTTTTGTAAATTTTTTTATTAATTTTTAATTCTTTTACTCTCAAATCATTAAGACATTTATTGTTTTAATTTTATTAATTATGCATGTAAATAGTCAAAATAAATTCTTAAAAAATGTTTCATGTAAGATAAGTTAAACTCTCAAAAACTTTCATGCACAAGACATTTTTTAATTAAGAATTCACTCATAATTAAGAGTATTTTTGTTAAAATAAATAAATAAATCTATGCATAAGATATTTTATATTAGTTCTTACAACAACAAAAAGAACAAGATAAAATTTAAATTTGAATCTTATAAAAAGGATTGAATGGGGTACTTACTAGTTCATTTTGATGTAAATTACATTTACAAAAGGAATTTTCTTCTTTTTATTCTTAATAATTTATAAAGAAAAGTACAACTTCTATGTATTATTAGTGTAAATAATTTACAATATCATTTAATTATAAATCACCATTGGTGTAACTTTTAATATAGTTACGGTAAAAGTCAATAAATCGATTTGTGATTAAATGACAATTTTAAAACTTTTTACTGTACACATAATATTTAATTTATAAATAATATATAAGTTTCATGCATTGTGAGGTAAATGAAATCTCATTTTCAATTATCAACTTTAAAACTTATTTATATTTTTCTATATCAAAATATTCAAAGATTTGTCAAATCAAACTCTAAATATCTATCATGATCATAAGGTTTTTCGGTTAAAGTTAAGTATATGAGTAAGTTGATGCCACACATAATTGCCATAACATAATTGCCATAGAGTCGTAAATAATTAAACTCAATTGAATTGGTGCACGAAATAAAGAGTTAGACTCTTTGAGTCATCCCGTTTAATTAGTTTTTTTTTTCAATGTAGATTGAAGTTTCAATCTACTAACAAGTTTTGATTCAATTTGCCATAAAATCAAGGGGAAAGTTGGAGTTTTCAACCTCTTCACTGTAATAGGTCA
Source organism: Mucuna pruriens (assembly GCA_025330945.1). Classification (NCBI taxonomy): domain Eukaryota; kingdom Viridiplantae; phylum Streptophyta; class Magnoliopsida; order Fabales; family Fabaceae; genus Mucuna; species Mucuna pruriens. Next base: position 7,411,090 of record JAENHJ010000528.1, read on the forward strand.
ATTCATTCCACTCTACTTTTTAGAAACACTTAAAGGGTTTAGAAATTTTTGACTTATTTTATTTTTTTAAATTTAAAATTTTCTATTATTTTATTATAACAATATGTAGAAAAAAAATATAATTGGCTTCATAGAATATTACATTGCATTTAACGACTTGTAAACAGTTTAGAAGAGTTTTATTTCCATTAGAACAAACATGATCAATATTTTATATATAACACACTTAAAATAGAAATAGTCATGTACCATTTGTGCGCATATCCTTTATATTCATCATCACTTTCATTATTAAACATCAAATAATTGACTTCATACTCAATATCATATATTTTATTTATTTTTTTCTACTTCATATACCCATATCTCAAAAATTACCTTTCCAAAAATAAAATTTTTCTCACTTTAATTAGATATTCAACTTATTGAATTAGAAATTGTTCAAGAGTGTTCAAAAATCCATCCAATTTAATAATAAAAAAACTGAAAATTGAATAAGCTAAAAATGGAATAAACCAAAAATTGAAAATTTTATTGAATTGAACTAAATTTTATATTTAATTTTGAAAACCAATCTAATTTCACCCAAACCAAACTTTTATATATATATATATATAATATTATTCATACTTACGTCTCTACTTCTTATATATTCGTAAAATTAAGAAAAATATATTTAATTGAAGAATTATTTTTTTTAATTATTTGAGTAAAGATATATAAATATAATGATTTGTGTAAATTTATGACTTAATTGCATATTTTTCTCTTCCAAATTGTAAGGGTCTTCTAAATATCATCCTATTAATAATGAAGTCATCTGTCATATGTCTATTAGATTTTTAATAGAAAAGTGTCTATTAGATTTTTAATAGAAAAAAATGGCGTGGTAAGAGTTGGACAAAGTACATGGTGACGAAGCAAGGTTGTCCTGATGTTGCTGACTGGATTTAAGTAAGGTGCTAACATAGCATATTAGGAAAAAAAAAACAATAAAGAAGGTTAAAAAATTCTTATATAAAAAATAAAATGAAATAATTTTAAAATTGATGTAAAAATAAGGTTTAATTAAATATAATTTTGTAGGTAAATTAATGCTAAATTAAAAACTTAAATAGTAGGTTAGGGTTCAACTAGGGCATTTGAAACATCACACATGAATACAACCATGTGGAGGTGACTTTGTGGAACTGTGGATAGGCTCGTTGGCAAAAGTTTTATTCCTTATTTTATTATAAAAATTATTTTTGATCTTTTATTTTTTAAAAGATTATTTTAATTTTTTAATTTTTAAATTTAAATTAATATTATCCTAAGAGACAATTTAAATTAATGTTATCGTAAGAAACAATGATTGATTTTGAGATATATCAAACTTATTTCATTAAATATATATACTTAAAAATTATACATGTTTGAATAAAAAAAATATAATCATAATAAAAATCTCATAAAAAAATTAGTCACCTAAACAATTGTGAAAGAATATGATGTTAAAATTTTCAAATTGCTTGTAGAACTTATTTTTTAAGAGATTTTTAGTTTATTTATAACTCTTTTATTTCGAATGTTAATTGAATTCCATTCTTTTCATGATAAATCTAATAATATAAGTTTTATATTTTTTGAATTAATAAAAAATAGTTCACAATTCTAAAATAAAAAACAATAATTATTTCAAAAGTACAACATTAACTTAAATTTAAAAGTCAAATAATTAAAATAAATATTTCAAAAGATAAAAAATCAAAACGAATTATCAATACATACAGATCAAATAAATTTATAAATATTGATTTTCAAAACAAATTTATATAAATTAAAATTATATAATGCATGTATAAATAAAAAACTATTTGAATATACATCAACATTCATAATTATTTTTATATATTTTTTTACATATTTATATACATATCTACTAACATATTATATAAAATTTAAAAATAATTGAAAAATACATAATAATATAAAAAATTGTAAATTATAAACTCAACATGAATAGGCATTTGAGTTAGTTTGACTAAGATTTAATGTGTTACCCTTTCTATATATTTTTCTATTAATATAAGTGTCAACCAATTGAATTGAGCTAGATTCCACTTTATGACTTCCATAAAGGAACATGTTGATGCTAAACTAACAAAGATGGAAACACACTAATGTAAAGCAATCATTCATCGTAGCTACTTTAATGTTTAATCCTTTATGTATAAAATTTGTTTTCTCCCACAAAGGACCAAGAATTTTCATTATAATTAATAAAGGAGGTAAATCAAATTAATTATAAAAAATGACCAGCTAAGATGTGGGGATATAAATTCATTCCTGAACAAGGAAAATTGTACAGGTTCAAAATGGGTGTGTGCCCACTAGGCCAGCTAAGACTCTAATGCTTGCTGCCAAAGCTCCACCACCTTTTCTTCTTTCTAGACTCACTTGAAGGTATATCTGGATCAGTAGGGAAAGAAATATACACATGATTAGCCAACTAATACCCAATATTTTTCAAAAATAAATAAACATCCAAAATATCTAAAAACTGGGGATACAAAATGGAATTTTAATTGCCAGAGAGTTCAAATCCTACAAACTACCAATAAAATGAAACGTGTATTTGGATAAGTTTTAAAAGAAAGGAACACCTTAATAATGAATTTTTTGGAACATTTTTTTCATAAGCTATTTTTTCCGCCTTCTAAGAAAGGAAAAAAAAACTCCTATAAAGTGATCTTGTTGATAATATATACTAGTGGAGTATCTAACCTTATATTTATTAAGATCTTGGTATATTTCATATTATTGACCCTTACTTACAATCTCACTTTATGGATATATTTTAATAAAAGAACACTTTTTTTTCTTTTAAAAAAGCAAATAAACCTGCTAAAATCTCATTTGGTAGATAGTCAAAGGAAATTTTGCCAAACAAATGGAAGCTTTAATCTACCAAACATCTATTCTAACAAACTCCAATCTAGTTATTTAAATCATTTGCGAGCTTGTTTCTGAAATGCAGAATTTGAAAAATACCTCCTTGGGGATAAATGGAGTTGTAGTGCACCTCTGCCCAAAAACTCAGGAAAATCACTGCAATGAAACGGACATTTATAGCCAAGTTGATTATATGATGAAACTAAAACAATTACTTTAAAATAATTATACCCAAAGAAAAATGCAAAGCTATCAATGGTTCAAACATTCATCAAAGTACAGTTATTTATATGACAAAAAATTATGATCACAATTCACAAGTAAGAAAAATTTATTTGATTACATCTTGTTACAAGCATGGCACCATTGCTTTGAAAGGGAAAAGAGAAAAAAGTTAAATTGTGGTCAAGGTTCAGAAAGATTCAAGAAATAATGTGACATGAACAGATTTTATGAAGGAAACGAAAAAGATTATAGAGAAGAAAGCAAAAAAAGGAAAATGAAAATTTAGAATAATAAAAAGAAGTCCTAGCAGAGGAAAACCAGCCTCCACTTGACCTCAACTCAAGTAAAAGAAAAAGAAGTCCAGAGCTTAGTAATAAGATAAATCCTCTCTCCAGACTCATCACAAAAAAAACCAACCTCCTTTTGGCTTCTCAAAATGAGGAAGTATCTCTATGCAACAGGTGTCCTTGAAAGAAGTCATCACAAATATTCTCACACCATACTGAAGGAAAAAGAAAAAAGAAAAAAGAAAAACAAAGATATTAATACAAGTAAAAAGGCATATCATTTCATAGTTAATTCTTAATACTATTCTAAACTTTGCAATAACATGATCTCCAGAAACAGACAGGGTACAACCATTGAAAATGTAATTTGGGGGAAATTTAAAATGGAGAGAAGGTTAACAAACTTTACCAGGCAATGCCTCAAAATTCATTTTTTTTTTTTTAAATATTACAAACCTGCATTGATAGACTCTATCTATTAACACCCTTGTAATATGAAGGGTATGACAGTCTAAACTACTACAACATCCAACAAAAGATCCATTTTATAAGCAGACATAACAGCTAGGTTGTCCATAGCCAAATTCAACCATCCTTTCAGAAAAATTAAATATGATGACTGAAACAAAATACAGTTAAGCATAAAGCTAACAACCAAACTTCAAACTTTAAACTTTTAAGCAACATCTTGGGAAACTAGACGGTCACACTACCATTTAATTACTTCTAGATGTTTGACAAAACATTTGTCTTTGCACAGCAAATTAAATAATAACTGGACAAGTGCTACAGAAAAGGATATATGGAAGTGTAATTGAGTTGCAGCAGTCATACCGAATCTGCAGCTGCTTGGAGAGTGACATGATCACCCCATTCTCCACTCCTAGTTCCATTTATGATGAAAGTAAAAGGACTGTCAGTTAACCAAAAAGAAATTCACACGCATGTGCGTGCGTGCATACACACACAAAGAGAGAGATTATTACTTAGACATCTTGTCCAAATAGTCATCATATTCCATGGGAACATATCCATCATAAACATCTGGATTAGATTTGAGCTGATTAAAAACACAACACAACAATAAGAATCCGAGAATATTTACACAAAATCAGAGCAGATGTTATGGGTCAGACAAGAATAAAAAAGATAATATACCAAGCAACAAACCTGATTGACAACTTGCCGCCTCACAAACTTGTGGTGATCAGGTGCGTTATACAATTGATCAGATAGTGCCCGGAACTGTGGAGGAATGAACATAAAAATAATTACTATATGAAAACTACTCTCAATATAGTTACTGTTGAAAAATATAAAATATTATTATGTGATTAGGAAAGTTTTATAGGTTAGGTTGAGCAAGCAGTTAACTATAACTCACCAATGTAGAGCATAAGTGTATTTAGCTGTTCAAAATCTAAAGCTGTGCTTGTGAATTACTAGGGGTTGAAATGGAAAAAACTGATATTAAGGAACAAAGGTGAAGGAGGAAAACTAGGAAACAATGGCAGGACTGCCAAGACCTAGAAACCTTGAAAAATGAGTTAAGAAATGGAAAACTAACTCCATCTCAAAATCTTATATTTAGAACATTTTCCTAATCACATAATAATAATTGATATTTCCCAATAACTATATTCTAAAACAAATGAAATCTAGTCTGACCCATAGATTTTCTGAAAATTAGAAATGAGTGAACATTAGATGCAACAATTTACAAACCTGACAATTACCATCACCTTGTACTTTGTGCTCCACAAAGTCATATAACTGCAATCTGTTTAAAAATTTGCACAGCTTAGGTTGGCATGTCAATAAAAGAAAATGTACACAACAAATAATATTTCAACTAGTAACTTATTTACAATTAAAAAAATGACAAAGCAATTTACAACGAAGCCTATCTGTGACAATAGCTTAAGCTTTAATGATAGAAAGAAACAAAAGTGGCACATGAGAACAAAAAAAAAAAAAGATAATGAATATTCCTTTACTAGAGAAAAATGATACACATCATAGCAATTAATTAAGTTACTCAAAGAACGAAAGTCATTTGTGACTAATACCTATCCAGAAGCCTTTGATGATCTGAAGTTGCTTCATCAATTGAAGGAATTTCACCATTAATTTTTGGAACATGCTAAACAAGAAAAGGAAGGCATTTTAAGCACCACATTCAAATACACAAGTCATACAAATGATCAAAAGAAATGAACTTTCTAAAAATCATACTATTTGTAAAATGCTGTAGGTGGACAATAAAGGGATAAAATTCATCATTAAAAAAGAAAAAGGAAAATAACAACAGATAAAACTTTAAAATTTGAGTGCTTGAAAAACACATTATTAGAAAACTAGAGAAATTCAGTATCTATTTTGTTCCCCTGCCCAAAAAAATGACCACTATATGGTAGATGACTTGAACCAGAAGATGCTCATTCATATGTAAGCATGAAAAATAATAAACTCTAGGATTAATTGTTTCAGACTTTCAGCAACTGATAATTTAAAATGATAATTTTTTTTTTACTATAAATACCAATTAATTTATTAAAATGAAAAAGTAGTCCAGAAGAAAAATAATCATTTTAAGTTAACAAAAATATTACATGGTGAATTAACTGCTTGGTACCTAAATGAGCATTAAAAGGTCATAAGTATATATATATATATTGCTTCAATAGCTGATCCAAAAAGGAATCTACAGAAGCAGATAAGGCTTAACATACAGGAATTGGTATCATTTGACTCAATCTCCTCCCTACTTCATCATCAAGTGAATAATTGTCAGTTAGCTCTAACGAATATTCCTCTGTTTCACAAGGACTAGAACATGAACTAGAGGGTTCTTCATCAGCAACTCCTTGGGCATAATCATGACCTGCATGTGTAAAATATTTGATTGAATGAACCAATACCTAGTAAAAAGATAAATCCCAAATATAACCGAAAACAATCAGTTTACATCTTTAATGATACCTGCTGAACAATAGTTCACCATTGAAGAGTTATGCCAGTCATATGCAGGCTGGGTCTCAGAAACATGGAACTGTTCTTCACCTGCCTGTAAATATCCTGAAGATTCAGCAATATCTAGTTGTGAAAATTCTTCTTGAAGTGTACGGGCAATGATCTCATCATTCTCTATATGGTTACATTCATTATCATAATGGCTATGGAAGTAGTGTCCATTATAGATGTCACCAGTATCATGTGGAATTATGTTGCCATAGTATTCAGGACTATAAGCAGGGTCACCATCAAGAAGATTAAGACCCCACTGAAAAACATCTGAGTGTTCATATAAAACCATCTCTAAACATTAAACATGACAAGGAACCAGAAACCTTCTTCCGAAAAAGTTGAAATGATCCCAAACCATAAAGAATCCACCTGTATAAATAAGCTGTAGATTAAGAGATCGGAGCATGAAATGTATCAAAGACCTAAATTAAATTCATAATATGGAATATGGTTATCATAGCCGGTACAGTTTTTCAAAGTTTACCATTAAGGACCTAAATTGAACATGTAGATGCAAATGGAGGATGTAAATCCTTAGATATAGAAGAAAGACGACCACTAAAAAAAATTAACTGCAACTTGTCCGGATCATTTATTAAACATATACATTTTATCAAATAAACACTCATGCCCTATATTTAGTACACCATTCATGATAAAATAGACTTTTTTTTTCTCTCCAGCATTTTCATGCTTGAAATTTGAAATACAAAATGTTAATCCACATTAAATTGGATCAATTGAGAATCTCCCTTAACATTCACAAACACAATCTAGCATGAAAGGCAGAAGATGCTACCTTCCATACACGTAGTGAAGAAAAGTTAAGCTAACCAATGCGTTAACCAAGTAGGTATACAATATTCCCCTTATAAAAACCCAAGTGAAAGTATTCTCCACGTTGAACTCCAACTCCAATAGTAATATATAATCCCGCTAGGACAGGTTACCAGATATTGGTCAATAAGGAATTAACTAATTGGAATCCCTTATAAAAGTATATATGATAATCGCTTTCAACTTTCAACTTTGAACACCACCTAATATTATTATTATCATCAAATCAAGGGAAACATCTTCTTTTGGGGAGAACGAATTAAAATGCGTCTCCTCCAAGGAAATAACGTGTCAGAAAAAATCACAACACATAAGTAGAAACCATCATCTACCATCCATCTTCGTTCATTATTTTGAGATCAAACAACCATTACCCTACACCTCGAGATTACCGCTTACACCAATCTTAAACAAAACAAACCCAACCCAAAATGTTCCACGCAAAGTAATCCAATAACATGTAGAGAACGAAACACTGGAAATAGAAAAACAAAAGAAATAAAATAACCGGAAATTGAGCAGCGCAAGAAAACCAAGTGAGAAAAAAGAAACGAGTTAAGAAGCTTCCCACCTTCGATTCAGCACCAACTGAATTGAGAAAGTGCAGCACAAAGAAGAACAATAAAAAGGGGTTGTTGAGGAGAAATCACTGTTCACATAGGGAAGGTACAATCGCAATAGATGACGACTATGGATGCATTGAATTGAATGAATATTTATGATTCGAAGTGGAAAAATATAGAAATTAAAAAAAAAAAAGGCGCACTTCAATTCACGCGCTTATATACGGTTTGCCACGCCGTTAAAGGTCGAACACGTTGGTTTCTATCTTAGGTTGTACTATTTTTATTTTTTTGTTATCAAGTGCCAGTAAAATTGAATTCAGAATTTTTAAGATTTTTCTTTCTTTAATCACAAGCATAAATCTCGATCCTGAAAATCTCCGAACAGTTTTGCTCTTTGTGTGTTGGGGATCTTGAGGAAAATTTGTACTAATGACAGTTGTTTAAGAGGTGAGGTTAGTTTTGATCGAATCTGAGAGTCGAAAAGAAAACAACGGCTCAGATCGGTTGCTCAGTGAAGAAGCCAGAGAATCAACGTCTGTGGTTGGTGCAGCATTCTCATAAATTTCCTTTTTATTTTCTTGTTCCTCTTTGTAGAAAGAATCTTGATTTTTTGCACATCCACATAATACTACAAATATCTCATTAATACTTTCTATTTTTTCTTTTATTACATCATTAATTGTATTAATTTTATTCTTTTTTTTTTTTATCTTTCTGATAGTGTAGATACTATTTTTCCTTGCTGAAAGGTCAACTTTCCATTAAGAGGGTGCGAAAATCCAGCACATCGGTTTCACACTTTTGTATACGCAGTTATTTATTTCTGGTTCGTGTTTTCATGTTTTGTGCTGAACAAACTTTATCTAGTGTCTTAAATATATTTATTAAAAAAATGAAAGTGAGTTTTTTTATTAAAAATATTAATAATGTATTTTCACTATAATATTTAATAAAACAATGACTATTAATTTCTTATTCAGATATTTTATATTTTATTGATTAAAGCTAGTGGTTTATTTTATAGATTAATGGTTTACACTATCTTTGGAGGCAAGAAAAAGAAGAGGGAATCGAGGAAAAGTTGCTTTTGCTGAATCTTTTTAAATAAATGAAATTATTTTTTTTAATGGATTTAATATTGTTTTTGTTCTTAAAAATTTTAAGATTTACATATTTAATCTCTAATCAAAATTTATATGTCATAATTTTTAAACTTGTATTTGGTAATCACTTTAATTTTTATCATTTTATTTTTTTATTTTTTTTCTTGTGTGCACAGTTAACACATAGTTTATTACTACTTAAAAAGATATTGAAATGATGTTTAAATAATAAATAATTGTGACAGTTATTTATCTAGTAATAAAAATTAGTATATTTTTTTTTTGTCTTAGTCAATTAATTTTGATTATTTTTTAATCATCACAAAATTATTTATTATTTAAATATTATCTTAACATTTTTTTCATAAGTATTGCATAAAAAAAAATAACAATAAAACAAAAGTTAAAGAATTATAATTAGTATAAGTTTTAATTAAAAACTATGATGAAAAACCTAAAAAAAAATTAAAAATAAAAAAAAATATTAAACATTTTTTTAATTGTTTAAGAATGAGGATTAGCAGCATAAATACATACAAGTCTATTTACTCACATTTTATCAAATAGTTATTAAATTAAAAAAAATGTTAGACAGAAATGAGGCGAATATAGTCTTTATCTTAGTTTCTGTGTGCTAAAATTATAGCAATGGGCATTTTTATTAAAAAATTAAATGAGAGACTTTAGTAGGAAGCAAATTTGATTTTGTTTAAACAAAGATTTAGAATCAAATTTTATGAAATAAAAAAAAGCTTTAAAACATTTTAAAAATAGTGATGCAAACTAAGATGAGAAGGATATGAATATTTTTTATGTTATATTTTATATATGATTTCTAACTTGTACTCAATATTTTGAACAAGCCACTGCTGCTTAAAATGATGTTTTGTGTAAAAATTAAATGCCTAATATCATTTTCTCTTTGTTCCTTTTTATTATGTTTCTTAAACTCAATTTCAAATAGTGTATGATTATAAAATTATATTTTTTTTCCTTTTCCTATCATAAGATTTAAAATTATTTATGTTTTAATATGTTAAAAAAATTTCATATCACTTTAGAGTATACGTCAATAATAATTTACAAATATTTTTTTTTACAAACAATATTAATGATAAAAAAAAAATTATAAGAAAAATTCAATAAAATCGAGATAAATTTAAGTAAACTTAGACAATAATTTTGTTTGAGAAAAAAAATGTAAGTGGATTTCTTTCTTATAATACAAAAGTGATGTCATTAGGATAGTTTTAGATAGAAAATACTTTCAAATATTGAAAAAAGTGTGAAGGAGGTTCAAAATTATCCTAAACAATTTCTAACTAAACAAATTCTTTGTATTTACTGCGAGGTCTCCATTGGCGGGCAGCAGACATCATGCATTATGGAATGTGAATTCATTTTCAAAAAATATTTTTTTTAAGCATCGTTGGAGTTATATTTATATTGTGGATTTTATTTATCCAAATTGAGTCGAAGTTTTTGACAATTTAGGATTTAGGGTTGAAGATTTATTGATTATTTATTTGATAACCGGAGAGTTTTGATCTGTATCCACATAGTAGTTTGTGGTATAATATGATTTTACATGATTCTTATCTCACCCTTTTCCCAAGTCAAATATTTCTACTCCTGTCCCTCTCAATCTCTTCATTGTTGCTCTTTTTTCAACCATATCATTCAAGGTGAAAAGTCTTTTGCATGCATTGTTAATATTAATTAAAGACAGGAAAATCAAATGCTTGTATTCTTAACGTCAAAGTTGGTGTTTAATCTAATTCCAAGGATTGCACTTGCAAGACACCTTAAAAATGAAGCTACAACTACACATTGCAATGAGTTGGCATTAAAGGAATGTGTGGATCAAAATTAGCTGGAGTGGGTTATCTTGCTAATCAATCTGGCCCAATCCAACCAAATCACAATTGTTTAATCATCTTCAGTAAATATTTAAAATAATATGAAATAAAAAATGAAAAATTATAAAAATTAGAAAAAAAAATATTTTGCTTTAAAATTAAGATTTAGAAATCAACAAAGTCTAACATAATTGATAGTTAACTAAATTTTTTAAATATGTTAGGTAGTTGATTCTTAATCATGCATATAAGAAAAGAATTTAATAAAAAACACAAAATTCAAGTAATTAATTTACCCTATTTTTATTGAACAAATTTACTTGCAAAGTTAGGTGGTTTAATTTTTAAAGACGTCATTCATAATGTAAAAATTATTCTATTATAAAAATTATTCTATTATGTGTGGTAAAACTAATTGAAAAATTAATTGAAAGTTGAAAAACTAGCTAATAGTTTATAGTTGAAAGGTGTTGAACTAATTTATTGTATTATAAGTATTTGATAAAATTATATGTTAAAGTAATTAATAAATATGAAATAACAAAAATAAACATATTTATATGATGTTTTTATATATTTTTTAATTTTATTTATATTAATTATTATTGTGATTAAAATACTTGAAGCATATGTATAAAAAAAAATTGTTGAAGTATAATGTTAAATAATGGAATAAATAATATAAATAGTGTAATGGTTGAAATAAATGGTGTAATATAAAAAATTCACAAAACAGAAAAAATAAAATAAAAATATAATATATTAATATCTTAAAATATAATGCTGAAGTAATAAAATAAACAATGTAAATAGTATTATAATGGTTAACATAGATAGTGTAATATAAAAATATATAAAAATAATAATAAAAATAAAATAAAACAAATCTATTATTTATCATTATTAATATATTATATAATAAAATATTGAAAATAATAAAATATTTCCTTATGGAAAAAATGATAAAAATAATAAGTCATATCTTATAAGTAAAAGAAAAAAATAATAAAATCATATTTTATATATAAAATAATAAACAAAAATTTAATAAATATTTAAAATATATATATATAAAAGTTTAAAATTTCTAACAAACTCTTAAAAAAAAATTTGTTCACTAAATATGGTTAAAAAATCAAATAATAGTTAAAAAAAACTAGAAACTAAGATGTGAATCATAAGCATAATTGTCCAATGCAATTTTTTTAAAATGCTTATTAATTTCATTTAATATTTTTATCCGTTAGATCCTTCTCATATTTATATACTTTTTAACATTTTTAATTTCTTCACTTTGTTTTACTTTTATACAATTATTTTCCTAAAAATTTTAAATAGATAACAATTAAAATCTATTTTTTAAAAGATTACAAAGAAAAAACTTTTTTACCCGTATTAACACAGAAAAATAAATATACATTAATATAATGTACTTTAAATATTCTTTATAAAATCAATGGTTGTTTATTTTCATTCTTGCAAGTTATATTAATAATTATATGTTTATTTTCTAATTTTTAAATCTTATTTGTACTAATAATCTTTACAGAATATATGTCAAAATTTTTATATATATAAAGATAACATTTTATATGTTTATCTTAATCATTACATGATAAAGCCAAAATTTCAATCTTTCTTAGAGGAAATAATAAATATTATAATGAAATAAATAAAAATGATGGATTTACGTGTTAACTATTTATTTATGTTACAAAAGTTTATGCATAGTTATAAGTCATTAAATTGTACACAAATTAAGCTAAAACTATAACTTTGTATACATTCAAAAACCAGACACGTGATGTAAAAAGGGGAGACATTTTATTTTACTTACTATTTTAACTTACCTTCACCCTATTTTACAATGATGCAGGTACTACCAGTATGTAAATCAATCAAAAAAATATTTTAATTTAATCAGTGATTTTAAATTTGTGTGTTTTAAAATGTGTTGTATTTAAAATTTGGTTGAAAAACTTTACCATCTTACAATAGGTGAACCCACATGGAACAATACGGTCTCTAGCCACTTTTTAATATTATTATACTATTATCCTATTATGTAGGAAAATATTATATCGAACACCAATGTGTCACTAAACACTTAAAAAGTAATATGATGTAAAAGATATTATATTAGCAATCCATCACATCAAAGTAAATATAATTACCCATTCAAGAAACTCTCTCGAGGCCCTGGTCGGCCCAGACAAAGAATCAAACAGGCCTAATTCCATCACATTGATTATTCAACTCAGTTGCATTGAAATTTCACTATCAAAGCCCCTTCTCATCTAAAGAAAGAAAGGAAAAGAATAAAACTGACCTAGCACTTTGGGTATCTTTGCTGTTATTATTTAATTATAATTAGAGTTTCATTTTAGTAATTGAAAAATAGTATCATGTTTAAATTAAACAACAATATCACAAACACTTTAAGATATTATATTTAATTTTTTACAATAAAAAATAATTTTAAAGTGATATCACTTTTAAAAGTGAACATATATGTATACATTTTGTTTTAAAATAATTACTATAACCTTTAAATTAGTATCAATTTATTTTACATTATTTGTCATATAAAAAATTTAAAAGACATTATATTTTTAATTTTATTATTGTCTTTTTATGCATTCACAAAAATGAATCAAAAGAGCATTTTAAAATCATAAAACAGTTTTCTCTTAAATTAAGAATATTTAATGACTTTCTTAGCTATTGTGTATAAATTTATTTTGAAATGAAGAAAATATTTATTCTCAAGTTTTTAGTCAATATCATAATACATTTTAAGTTAAAGAAAAATAAATGCATTTTTACTGATTTTAAAAACAAATTTACTTAAAAATTAAAAAATAATTTATCAAATTGATGATAATGGTCCGATAGATTTATAATTGATATACTATATTTATACAATACTTACTTTTATTTCAATTTGTCTGTATCATCTCACTTATCTTATTTTACAGTTTTTCTTATTTATGAAAATAAATTGTATAATTTTTTTGTATATAAATTGAATTTCTCGTTGTAATAAATTATGAAATTTAAAATATTAATGTTCCGTTAAACTATTACAATCATATTGATTCGATTTTCTCTTTTTGTTGCGCATGGAAATTGTAAGGAAAAGCAGTTTCTTTTTTCCTTTTTTTTTTGGTAAAGAACAAAGTAAAAAACTTTAAAAGTACTCAAAATAATTAGTTATAATTATGTATTTAAAAAGTGAATATATATATAATGTAAAACAATTCAACACCGTAAATCCATGACCTATTTTCTAATTAGTATAAAAATTTTATAGACATGTTAATAAATCAAAATAAAATTCACGTCATAATCGGTCATGCACATTTTTCTAGCCCACAAGATATCTCCACACGTTTTCTCATATCGGTTGGACCAAAGGAGCACGAGCATATATGATTGCCCTCTAGGAATTGTTTTTCTTTGATTTGAACTCACTTTCTCCATGCAAGAATCATCTATGCATTTTATACATGGAAGACCCTGTAAAACTTCTACGGAACTCTTTTGAAAGTAGTAAAACTACAATATCTTAGTAAAAATTAGTTACTTTCATTAAAATAAATCCAAAGATTATAATACACGAAAAAATAAATGTACTGTATCAAACTATTTTATAACTATTTTACTTGATGGTGGTTATTATCTACCAATATAGTTTCTTTAAAAAGTAGAACAAATAGAGATACTATAATTTAGTTGATAATAATATTCTAATATATATAAATGTATCTATTGAGAACTATCTTTCCTATGAAATTCATAAATCATTTTTCTATGCATGATCAATTGCTTCAAATAATTTCACATCTTATGATTTTAGTTTGAGTTTAGTTTAACTCTATGAAAATAACTTGTAAAGTAAAGAGAATAATTGGACATCTCGAACTTGAAGTTTATAAAACCAAATATTTGCAAGTGACCTTATAACAAATGTTTTGAGATGCCTAGCAACAACTATTAAAATATATTTTGATATTATATTAAAATTTAGATTTATTATAATTTAATTTCATAAAATCAACTTATACAACAATAAATATTTCTCACGTGTATATATTATTTGAGTTATATAATAATTGATGCTTGATGACTATCACAAAACAAAAACACCTATGGTAATTGGGAAGTAGCATATGATGGCAGTAAAATTATACACATGGCTAGAGGAGATAGAAATGTTAGGTTGCACATGTTTTGTGACAGCATGGCATTGAAACATAGGCATGAGTTGTTTACCAATCATAGCAAGTTTCCGGGCTGATTAATGAGATGACAGCATGGCATTGGAACAATATTAGTTGAATTTAATTTCTTCCCATCTGATAGCTTCTGCTCACCCCTGGGGCGACTTCGATCTAAAGGACACCTGCTAGCTAGTAATGAGTTCATAAATAGGTCGATGCAGAATTGACGTGAAACGTCCAGTTTGAACATATTTAGTATCCCATTGTCCTTACAACCAGCTGATGAATATAAACAATCAGCAAGGTTAACACATGTATTGAATGCATCTTTAGATAATTAAAGGAGGGGGGAAGGCGTTTTTAAAGGACCAAAGTTTTTGTTGTTTTAAAAAAATATATAGTCTGTTTGGTGAGATTATTAAAGTGATAAAAAAAGCTCCTTTTTTCTTTTTTAATCTGGATATGAACTTTTTTATCATAAGTAAAATTTTGGAGCTCACGAGTAAAGCTATCTAATCAATAAAGGGGGTACCAAAAAGGAGGTGATTAACCATCTATATGCCCATGTATAAAGAAGCAATGAAACCCTTTTGACTTTAATTTTAAGTCACAGTAGGTTTAAATTTCTCATATTATCAGAGCCATTATCACATTATTAAATACGTTTAACTTTTCAAATGATTATTATCATTATAATTAATTCTTCTAAAAAAATGTGAGAATATATAGATGATGATTTAATAATAATATGAAGCCTTTGCAGACAAATATCAACATATCAAAATTTAACTCATCATAATTATTCATGCATTGTTTTAAGACCACAACATATCTCTCCACCAATCACAAGTTCACCTCATTTTAATCCGCTCATGGAACTATATCAGTTCAACCAAAGAAGCTCGAGGATAATGTGATTTCCATGTAGGAATTGCTTTTCTAGCTCTTGAACTTGCATTTACCCTGCATAACTTCTAGGAACTCTAATGAAAGTAATAAAATTACAAGATGCTGCTAAAGATTAATTTAAAACTATATCTAAACTATTTTACAACCATTTCACTTGAGTGATTAATTTCCAGCATTATGGTTTCTCTCAGAACCAGAACAAACAGAAGCATCAGGCTCAGCCAATATGCCAGTAGCATATCCATAGAAACCTATAATCTCCCCTTAAATTCATAAATCATCCCTGAAATTTTCCTCATATAGCTTAACAAGACAAAAAACACCTATGGTAGTTAACTAGTTGGTAAGTAGCATGTGATGGCAGATTTATACACATTCTTAGAAGAGATAGAAAAGTTGCACATTGTTTGTGACAGCATGGCATTGGGAAATATGCATGAGCTCTTCCCTTATCATGAAGAAGCTTTGCTCCCAAGTAACAGGCTTGATGACTTAAAGCTACAATAATCAACATGTTCTTACAAGCTTTGGTCTCCACATCCTAACAAACCAATTACTTTCCCCAGGCTTCTGATCCATGGTCCGTTTCTTGTTTTTATTTTCGGTATCCTGGGAAGCTTCCACTGCTGCCACACTCCTCAAGGGCAACTGTGGACTGGAACTGGATGAAGAAGATTCTACCATTTCATTCATCATTTCCAATACCTCGCTCATCTTGGGGCGATTCTTTGGATTTTTTACCAAGCATCGGTTAGCTATCATAGCAAGTCTTTGGGAAGACTTGAAGACTTGTTTCTTATCAAGTCTTGAATCTAATATTAGTTTAAACTTCTTCCCATCTGATAGGTATGGCCTTATCCATTCCAATAGCTTCTGCTCACCTTTGGGGCGATTTCGATCTAAAGGGCGCCTACCAGTAATAAGTTCATAAAGGAAGACACCGAAGCTCCATACATCATTCTTTGATGTTAGACGTCCGGTTTGAACATATTCAGGAGCTGCATATCCCATTGTTCCTACAACCTGAGGAACACAGATAACCATATAAACACAATATCTTGATTGCATGTCTCATTCCACATTGGATTACCCAGAATCATGTTGAAATATGATTTTAGATAAATGTTCACATGTTTGATTTCATGTTGAAGAATTGATTTTAAGTTGAAGCAACTTAGGGTAGCTTTTGCGTTGGATAAAAGAATTATACTAAGTTTTAATACTAATTTGCTTTTAAAATAAAAACATCAAAACATAAATCACATCACTTCAAAACCAATTTTAACCAAAATCAATTTTGCCAACACTCACCCCAAAAACAGAGTCACTGGATTCCACTTATTTATGTTGGGTGTTGTTGTTTTGACAATATGCTACACACTTGAACAAAAGAAGGGAGGGAGTGATTTAACCATCTATATGCCCATGTTGAAATAACAGTGATAAAATGAAGAGGAAATTTAGATTGACTAATTTCTTATGGTCAAGAAATGAACCCAATTTTTAACATACACCTAGATTTCATAAAGGGTTATCAAAAGACACCAAGAGGGTTTCTTATGATTTCCTGTACGGAGTCTGGATCATGATTCATTGTATACATCTTTGACATGCTCATTTATTGAGACCCATTAGACCGTCAGCAGCTTTACATTCAGGCTCCTAGTCTTATGTTGAATTTCTCTACTTCCTCGTATAAATAACCATTTCACTTGAAAAGAATAAAGGCAATTACCTCTCTGCATATGTTAATAATATCTATTTACAAAATCGTACATTAATAAACATAGCCATACCGCTGTTGAGACATGAGTCAGTCCATCTGATGGTCCTAGCCTAGCTAACCCAAAGTCTGATAGCTTTGCATTCCACTGTTCATCCAAAAGGATATTTGAAGATTTGAAATCTCTGAAAATTATCTGCAAAATACGCACACAGTTAGCATAGCATTAATCAACTGTACCACATATCTGAATAGTGAATAAATGTAGCATGGCATTAATCAAAGTATTCAAATTTAACTCGTCCCTGCTCCCTTTCTACTTTTTTGGGTAAATTACACTTCTAGTTTACAAAATTACACTCCGAGTCCCTAAGAGATTAATATGTGTTATGCTTTAGTCCATTTTAATGTGATCGAGCCTTTTAGGAATAGTTTTCCTATATGTGACCCTCAGTTCATAGGTAGCTAGTTTTGAACCTTCACTATTGACTTTGGAATTTAAGAAGATGAAATGAAGTTTTTAAGTTCCAAAGGCATTGGCAAGGAGAGTTTAAACGATCATTTTGTCATTTAAAGTCCTAAAATCAATGATAGGGTGCTTAAAATTAGCTGCCCCCAGGCTCCCAAAAATAAAAGTTGTATAGAGAGGAAAAATGTCCCTAGGAGCCATTTGCATTTGAACTAACACATTTCATCTCTTAGGGAATGGAGTGTAATTTTTAACAATAAGAGGAGAGAAAGTATAGTGTAAGCATCTTTCAGGTGAGAAGAGAATAATTCACCCTTTTCCTTTTGGGATGTGGGGTATATAAATGTGCAGAAAAAAATTTCAGACAAGGATTATTAAATTGAATAGGAATTTATGAAAGTTGTGCTATAAACCTATACCTGAAAATCCATTTCCTCATGCAGGTATGTTAACCCACGAGCT
This sequence comes from Mucuna pruriens, assembly GCA_025330945.1. Taxonomy (NCBI): domain Eukaryota; kingdom Viridiplantae; phylum Streptophyta; class Magnoliopsida; order Fabales; family Fabaceae; genus Mucuna; species Mucuna pruriens. Next base: position 7,429,714 of record JAENHJ010000528.1, read on the forward strand.
GCATCTCGAGCTATTTTTAATCTCCTACTCCAAGGGAGAGGAGTCTCTGATCGGTGAGATAAATGGTGTTCCACACTTCTGTTTGGCATGTATTCATAAATAAGAAGCCGCTGAATTCCTCTTTCATCATCATCAGCACAGTAACCCACTAGTTTCACAAGATTGGGATGCTCAACAATGCCCAGAACATTCACTTCTGTCACCCATTCTCTATGCCCCTACAAGCCAAAAGTAGAGTAACAAAATTAAAGTGGAGGAAACAATACATTGAAAAGATTAACACACAATTCGTATCCTGTGTAGCAATTAGAGCATCTTACTTGACAACAGAAATCTTCTAGCCTCAAGTAAGGTAAACAAAATCAAAACGTAACAATTTGAAAGTTTTTCCCAGTAAAATTTAACATATGGGAACACACAGGTATATTATTTAAACGTCTGACCATGTCTACATGAAACAACTAATATGACAATTCAAAGTATTCAAGTTTTATAATACGAGAAAATATATTACACACCGACAGCATAGAACAGTTTTACATATTTATTCAATCACAAACTATCATGCATGAGTTTGTTGACTTTTACAATAACTACCTTAAAGTCATACCAATAGTAATTTATTATTAGATAACAGTCTAAAACTGTTTTACACTATTAATACATGACCACTAACTCTTATAATATATACATTAAAGGTTGCATTATGATATTATAACACATAAAATGTTATATCATAGAGCAAAATAACTACACACTAGTGCATGACAATGCCTTCACTAAGATAAAAACAGAAGACAAACTCTTACCTGCATTCCTCTTTTACTAAGCTGTTTAACTGCAACCTCAATTCTTCTGGAGGAGTCCTCCACACTTCTAATCGATCCCAGGTAGACACACCCAAACCCGCCCTCTCCAATCATAACAGAGCGACTGAAATTCTTTGTGGCTGATTTCAGTTCAGATACAGTAAATACTCTAAGGTTGCTGGGCCTCTGGGACAAACTGGGAATTGTATTCCTCCTGAGGGATTCTGAGCTGCCATTGTCTGAAACTTCCTGAGAATTTAACTCGGAACCAGATCTTCTAACCTCAGCCTCAACAACACATGTGGAATTGTCTGACCGACCCGATGTCGACTGCAAGCCTTTTGGTTCATCTTTCTTCTCTCCATAGGAGAATGTAAAACACTTCATTGCTGCTGACTGGACTGCATTTTCATTTATAGAAGGGAGAAGGAAAGTTCAGAAACATGTAGCCATTGGAAACTGAAAAGCAACACTGCATCTAAAGTGAAAGGCCCTATTTGGATAAACTAATGTATAAACACATTGAAAAAGAAAATAAAAAGGTAAAAACGAACTAGGTTTCTTCGATAAATTAAAACAAGCTTTTGGACAAGTTAAAAAGATAACTTCTAGAAATTAGTTTATATATAGACAAAATGAACTTATGAGATAAACTTATTTCAGTTTACCTTCTTATTTTATTCTCTGGGTACTTAACTACTTTTGAGAAATTTATCCTAATGGAAAAGTCATATATAAGATGAATTGATGAAGAGTTCTCAAATTGAATTCAGAAAGAAAAAAACACCCACTTGCATCAAACAACCATATCATCAAACACCTGCAAAAGCAGCCTTGTCAGCCTGATTCCCCGTCATCAACATCTCCAATTTCATAAATGTTTTCAATTAATGAAATATTTTTTCTTTTTTGCCCACAACAAAAGCTAAAAAGTCAACAGCATTCAGAGAATGAGAGAACCAGTCCTGATCTAAGAAGTCCATTTCAAACTACAAAAAGTTAAAAATTGGCAACAGAAAAACTAAGAATTGTTTTTGGGAAATAAGATTAACAATAGAAAGTGTCCAAATTGGTCATCCATACTGCAATCTGAAAGAGTAGAAGCCCAGAATCGTTTAACACGTGTTCAGGTGCACCCTTTACTTAAATAAAAAAGAAAAACAAGAAAAAGGAGAGGTTTTGATGCTGAAACTTACCTGTGGTGGAAAAGAAGAGTTTGTTTGATCTAACAAAAAACAGAATTTGAGATGTTGGAAGTGCCCTTAGGGACAAGATTCTGAAGTGGACCAGGCTCACCAGTCATAAGCCATTTGCCTCCAAAAGTGGAGACTTATGAGAAAGAAAGAGTCCAGTCCAGGCTTGGAAAGACAAGTACTCCACACGGCAGCTGCTGGCTTGGTCACCTTAGTTTACCAAACAGAGTAAAGTACAATCAAACCTTCATTTATGTGTGATTAAGATAGAAAAAGGAGTGTGAAAAGGGTGTTTTGGATTTGACTCTAATACTGCCGTAAGAGAAGGAACAACTTGTGTTCCGGTTCAGTGCCCAATATTCATCCAAGTCAAGCTCCCCCTTTCTCAATCATCCAAATCAAACTTTGACAAGTGTATTTAACAGGTACGAGGACGAAAGCTATTAAATTTTTTTTAAAATTATAAAATTTTGACTTGATGAATTCTTTTTGCCTATTGTTACTAAAATAAAATAAAAATAGAATATTATAATTTTAATAAATTTTGAATAATAATAAAAATATGTTAAAAATTATGTTGTTAGTATTTTTTATTATTATTTGATTGCTCAAATATTTTTAGTCGAAAATTTTAAAACTAGTTTTTCGAAATATAAAAATTTAATTAAAAACTTATTTTTTTTTATAATAAATACTTTTTATATACATAAATATTGATAAGTGAATCTTAATCACATACATAAGAGACGTAGTAATTTAAGTATTATTTAATAATATGAAGAGTTGTGTAGTTATTTTTATATTTTATGAAAAATAACACGATATAAAAAAAATTGATTATTGATTATTCAATTATAAAAGCAAGTCTTTCTTTAATTATTAACGAGAAATTGATTCGGATAATCATATTTTTAAATAAGATTCAAATCTTTTGTATAAAGAATGACTGAAAAACTAATCACGTTGTGTTATAAATATTGTCACCTACTAATTCTTTTCAATTAATTGAAGGAACAGTGAAGTGGAGAAATATACACAAATTTTAGACATAATCAAATAAATCACTTTGTGTGAGTTTCATTCCTGCATGAAATTCATTAATGTTTAGTATATAAATTAAGTCAAATTTAATATAAAATTAATTATTAATTACATTGAAGAAATATATCTGTAAACTCGCACTTGTTTATTTTGTGGCGCTTGTATAAAATAAATGCTTATCCCAGACGTGAAATGCAAAGATGTATTTTTTGGAGCGACATGAAAGAAGCATAAGCTGTTTGATTAGAGTTTTAGACCTTTCAGATAGGTAAGTTTAGTGTTCCCAACCTCATTCATAAATATCACTCAATTAATTGTTTTTGTCTTAATTACAAGCTGAAAACTTTTTATAAACAAGTTCAAGTCGGTCACATATTGAATTCAGATTTAAGATAAAATTAAATTTAAATCGATTATATTTAATTAGTTTAATTTGATTCAAGTTTAAATTTTTTTCGTTTGCAATTCTAAATTGAATCAGTCTTATTAATATTGAATTAGTTTGACTTAGATTATTGGGTTATGATAATATATATATAAAATATTCTATTTTTAAAGATTTTATCTCTAATTATTGTCTATTTTATATAAATTTTTAATTTTATATTAATGTAAAGTAAAAATATATTTTGTTTTTCAATGTCTAAATATTTATTTTATTTAATCTTTATTTTTTTTCTATAGTTATCATTTTATAATATTACACTCTTTTTTTAGTCAAAATATGATAACAAAAATTACAATATAACCAAATTAAGACAGTAATGATCATAAGAAAATTAAAATGAATGAAGAAGAAAATAAGACAAAAAATTAAATACCAAAGTCTAAAATAAATTAATCTAAAATTTAAAAATAATTAATAGAGTTAGTAAATTGATTCAAGTTAAAAAAAATATAAATTCAATAACCAAACCAATTATAATGGTTAGTTTGATTTGAAGGAGAAATAATCAATTACCGAAAGCAATTAAATTGATTTAGTTTGAATTGTAAGTTCATTGGGTAAATCAAATCCAATCAACATGCTTAAATCATTGCAATCTAAAAATTGTATAAAAAATTAATCATTTTCACTTTATATTCGAATCAAATTAATTATCAAATTTATATTTTTTTAATCTAATCTAAAAATATTTTCCATAATATTTTTTTATTAATATCCCAATATAAAAAATACTCTATAATAATTGTATCGAACTCGAAATAAAGCATATCTACAGCATACCAAGGATAAAGAGTGTTGCATAAAATAAAAAATCATCAAATGGCAACACGTAAGTAGTCATTGATGCTAAAACTTGTAAAACAACACAGTTTGAATACTACATAGTCTACTCTGAAAAAAAAAATGAAAATGAATTAACAATCAAATCGATTGGTTCAACCGAAAATTGGTTTACTGGCCGATTTGGTCCAAGCTATGTAAATGATGATTACAAAATTAGTGATTAAACTATTAAATTGGAAATAAATTGTAAGAATCGACATCAACTAGATGATTTTACTCAAAATTGGTTTATCATCATTAGTTACTATTTATCGCATAAATTAGCAAACAATTTAACACAAGACTTTTATTTTGGCATCAAAAAGTACATGTATACTCGACTTCAAGTTCAATTCTTTTTAGTATTTTTCTTTTTTTTATTTCTCATATCTTTCTTTTTCTTCTCGTTTTTCACTTATTAAATTTTGTGCGTCTTTTTTGTGATTTTACTTATTCTTGAGTATTAAAAAAAACATATAAAAAACAAAGTAGTGGAAAGAAAGAAGGAAGAAAAAAAAGTTAACAAAAAAAAATTAAAAATTTGTGCAAAAAAGAAAAAAGGTGCAACAATGTGTAAAAAACAGGAAAAATATTGAAAATTCAAAAAATAAAGAAATTAAAGTTACATATTTGAAAATTACGATGTTTTTTCTTTATATTGAAATTACAATGTTAGGAAAAAAATTCAATAAATAAATAGATAAATGTGACACATGAAATTTCATCTTGTACTAAATATAAATTTATTTAATTAAATTATATTTTATAATAAAAGAAAGTAAAATAAACAAATTATTATCAACAAATAATTATAATTTGTTTTATGAAGAAGTTAATATTTACATTAATTTGGATGAATGAACAAAAAATTAAAATATTTAATTTAGGAAAAGAAACAAAAAATAAAAATAAATAATACACTCTATATATTTAGTCACGCCAATATTCAAGTGTGAGTCTTTTTACAAACTCTACTTAAGTTATTCCTATAAGCTACTTAAAAAACTTATAAAAATAAGATTAAAACATCTTATTGATTAGCAAAAACATATTTTCATAAGCTGATTTAAACAACCTCACAATTACTTAAATATAAGAGAAATTCAAATAAATTACGTATAAGCTATTTTAAATAGGAATGTTATTCATTAGTGTGAGACCCCAAAATTGTCCTGGTGGACATAAAATGATAAGAATCTCATACATCCTGTAGGGCTTCCACTATTGGCTAGATATGCGGGAGGGACCGAAGATTCTGCACACATCACGCCTTCTTTGGCCCCGGATCCACCGCCTGCCCAAGAATGACCCAAAAAGTAAGGAAACATGGTTATAGTGGAAAACAACAACAAGCGAGTAGACGACTTACGAACTGAAGTGGATGCACCACAAATTGATATGGTTAAGCCACCTGTAACATAAGGAATGAATCATAGGGTTAGGGATAATACACATGGTTAAATCGGATGCATTGACGGCCTCAGGCGAGGCCTATAAAAGGCCTCATAACAAAGAGAAAATGATCAAAAAGATTGGAGGTGAATAATTAGCGAGCAAAGAGTTCAGATTAAGAATTTAAGCATAGGCCTATCATCAAGTCTTATAGAGCATTCAAAGTGCAACTCAAGCTAAACCACCGGCGGAAAGTAGAGGAAAGAGAATGATGCCAAAACTTTTGGATACCAGGTTAGTTACTGGAAACCCCACACACATTCTCGTAGGTTAGCATAGAATAGTTTAGCATACCATAAATTGTGATTTACACCCGACCTACCAAACCCTAAGTATTAGGCATTAGCCACGTATATGCATTATGTAGTGGACACCCAAATAGACCGAGTTGGTCTCGATCCTCCTTTTGAGCCCATAATGTTTAGACTCAATACACTCCTTTGCTTAAGTTAATGCCGAATAGATCTTGACTCCAAGTGGTCGAGGAGTGTGTCAATTCCAACCTTGGCATCACATGCATCTCAAAATGACCAAATTGACAATTCACCCTGTCGATTCCACCTCGGCCACATTCCTCCAAACCGGTTGTCCTAGCCAGACCCAACATCCTATGCCGAGTCGGTCTCAACCCCATCCCAATTCTTATCCTTAAACTCCCCAACATCTGTCCTTGGGCCTCTCAGTCATATTTATCTCTAATTTGTCGACCACACCCAACTTATAGTCCGCTCCATCAAGGGATCTTTGGACGCCAAAAGGAAAGCACGTCGATCCCATACACTCCGTGAATGCCTAAAGAATAGTTCACTCAATCTAAAGGATCTTAGGACGCCAAAGGGATAGTCCAATCATCCTACCCAACTTTGTGGGCACCCTAAGGGACAGTCCACTCTTTCCACTATCACTTAACATGACGCCTAATAGATAGTTCGTCCTTTTCCACTGCTAAAACACATATATAACCTTGGAGCTGAGGTGTTCTCGGCTCCCTTCTGTACAACCTGCCGACCCCGTTTCGACACACTTTCATGCCTAGGCTGAGTCCTTCTTAGCATCATTCCATCCTAGTGGAGCTGAGTCGGCCTCGATTCCTCCCCACTTATCCACCTAATAACCAGAACTATGTGAACTTTGATTTTTCCTACAAAGAGGAGATATGTATGGGCAAGAGACAACTCTTGTCAAATTATTCATTCCAAAAATCTCCAAAACATGTATGCGTATCCCTTGTAAATACACTTCATTCTTAGAAAGGTATCAACAAAATGTAAGAGTCATCTTCATTCATGTAGCTAGTTAGGATAACTATTGCGTGATAGACGTGTTGGGATATCCCGTAATCCTTACGCGTAACCGACTCCCGGACCCATTCTCTGATTCAAGACTAGCCTTATTCAATTTTAGGTTTCTTGATATTTTCCATAAAAATGGTGGTAACGACTCCCACAATTCCTATTTTGAGAGGACTCGAATTTCCAAACTTCTAATTTTCGATTTTGCGTCGCGATTTAAGTCACGATAATTGGTAATTTTTTTTAATTGCATTAAAAAATTGAAGTTTTATAATTTCTTTGTTTTAAAACAAAAATTAAAATATTTAATTTAAAAAAAGAAACAAAAAGTTAAATAAAAAACACACTCTATATATTTTATCCCATCTATATTCAAATGTGAGTATTTTCATAAATTTTTCACAAACTATTTCTATAAACTATCTTAAAAAACTTATAAAAAATAAGTTAAAATTTTAGACTAGTCAAAACATACTTTCACGAGTTGATTTAAATAATTTCATAATTACTTAAACATAACATAAATTTAAATAAATTGTATATAAATAAAATTTTTATTCATTGGTAATTATTATTTTCTTATTTGCATTATTTTTTTTTTAAGTTTTCTAGTTTCTTTGTTTTTTCAGATCTTTCACCGTGAGACACAAGTAATTTCCTAAATTTTTTAGTTTGGATAATACGAACTTCTTGCTTTTCCATTTCTTCGTTGGACAACACGTAAGTTGTTAGTGGTAACACTTGCCAAGTCCCGCAAAAAGAAAAACCAAACAAAAACAAACCATGCAGTATATGAAACCAGCGTTTCGAAACGCGGCCAGCTACTGCCACGTCTTTTGTCGCTCTTTAACCTTAAACCCTAACCCTCTCATCCTCGTTTCCCCGTTTCGTCGACCCGAAACGTTTCACCTCCCGTCACCCGTTTCGTGCTTCTCCTCCTCAATGTCGGTGCCTCCGTCGTCGCTGGAGAAGCAATTCGACGCGTTTAGGGTTCAGCTGGAAGAATCTGGAACCTTGCGCGACCGAATTCGAAGCGTCGTTTTGGAGATTGAGTCCTCCACTAGGCTCATCTACGCTACCCTTCTTCTCGTTCACCAGTCTCGCCCCACTCCCGGTACTACCAAACACACTATGCTTCTCTTCTTCCTTTAACCCTAACCACACTAATTTTATTTTTTTTAAGTTTTTGCTCTTTTGGGCCAATTCAGGGTTTCTCTGTCGTCTACTTGTTTTGTTCAAATGGGTTTGTTTTTTTAGGCTTGACTGTTAAATTGAAAGCGTCAAAACTCAAATTTGTGTTCCGCATTTTCGGGGTTCATACAATTAGATAATGTTGTTATCCATTGCATGATTTTGAGGGGTGGAGTATTGTGTTTTGTTTATGCTTCAGTTTATTGTAGAAAGGCAAAGTGTTTTCTCATTATCTCATGTGTATGCGTATGTTTTTTATTTTGTTTTTCCGGTTTGAATAGAGCTTTTAGAGAAGGCCAAGTCTCAGGTTAATGTGTTAAAGGAGCAGTATAAGCGACTTGCTGAAATTCTTGGAGGATCCCCTGGGCAATACCATAGGTGATTAAAGTTCCGAGGAATTTCTCTAGAGTTCATTTTTTATTTCGTTAGTTTTTTCTTGTGTGTTTGTAAGTTGTCTTATTTATTTATTTATTATTATTATTATTATTTCTTTTACATCACATAGGTATCATGGTGATTGGAAGAGTGAGACACAGACCGTAGTTTCGATGCTTGCTTTTATGCACTGGCTTGAAACAGGAAGCCTTCTCGAGCACAAAGAAGCTGAGGACAAACTTGGGTGTATGTCTTAATTCTCTCGTGTTACTTATGACATATCAATCGATGTTTTATTCTTTAGGTATGTAAGCATGCATATGTTGATGTCATTATGCATTATTAATTACTAATTACTATTACTAATTGAATACATTAGGAAGTCCTAAGTTTCTAAGCAGCAGGGAAATGTGGGTCTCAAACCTTTGTCCTATTTTGTAACATAAGCTTCTGCATGCAATGCTGAAAGAGTTTTGTTGTTAGGCAAAGTATTTAAGGACTTGGCATGTACCACACTGTAATCCGAACCTTACTTCTTAGCAGGGAAAAGGGAAAATAAAAGGAGCCTCATTAAGGGCAGAATTAGGTGGTCAATAATAGGCATTAGCTGTAGAGCTTTCACATGGTTGTTCTGATGAACATCATATCATGCATGGATGGGTGTTGCTATATTGAAGAAACAGCCATTGTTATTTTTGGTGTAACAAATGTCCTGCTGAATTGATTGTTATTTTTGGTGTAACAGATGTCCTGCAGAATTTGTCAATTGCCACTTTGCTACTGTTCTAGCATATGGCATTGAGATATTCTAAATCTAAATGAAGGGTGCAGTTTACTGTGGTTTAGAATGCTAAGATCAAGGGACTGGGTTCTTACATTTATAATTTATAATTTATTATTATAGGTATTGTAAGTTATAAAAATCTGAACCATTGATTTTTCCATTGGTTATCAACTCCATACTTTAAAGTTTAAAGTGTGCCCTACATATGTTAGAAGATCCAAATGCTAGCATTCAATCAAAGATTATATAAGCTGAAATACCTAGGAATTCATTATTTTACATGAGTCTGGCCTCATGTAAATTTCCATTAGCATGGGGTTTTAAGTTTTAACATCTAAATTGGAGAGCTATGCTTCAGAGCATCTTTTGGACAGTTAAATTTTCCAACCTTATGCAATACTATTTTACATTATAAGAGGAATTGTGATTGAGCTTATGATTGTAATAAATTTCTATAGTTGATAGTTTATGTCAATTTATATCTTTATCTTCTATATGCACCATGCCTATTCATGTCTTCTGTGACACATCAGAACAAGTGGAAACAAAATGTGTTCCTTTATTTTCTCCCTGTTGTTTTGCCATAATGTCAACTACTTTCTGCACATTTCTAGTCATTGAGATTTATAAGTTCTGTATGCTTAATGTTAACAATTTTGCAGTGAATAGTGACTTTGGTCTAGACGTTGAAGACTACTTAATAGGTGAGTCTTCAAAATATGTACTTGCATTAATTGTTTGTGTAATGATCCTTTCTTGAGATGAATATGATCCTATTGTGCTTTTTATTGAACTAGTTTCCTTCAGGGAGTGGTGACCAATTTAAATGTTTACTTTATCATTTTGAAGAACTTGGGTATGGTAGTTGGAATCAGTAGGGTTTCCAGGGCAAAGGAGCTCAATAACCAAATGCGTTATGTTATATTTAGTCATTAGTACAGATGATTCTTAATATTTTTACTCTATGATCAAAGAAGTCAACAAAAATCCTCCAACCCACAACTACATCTTTTGATTTGAGCCATAGGTCTAGTTTTTGTCAATCACAGATTATTACACAGCTGATGATGATATCACAGTTTTGCTGTATATATATTGATACATTTTTACCACGCAGGTGTCTGTTTTATGTCTAATGAATTGGTAAGAACTCATTTCCTCTTAACTTTTACATATCAACTTGTACAAAACAGAGATATTTCACTACAGTATTTTTTAACCATTTTGTCAAGAGAGACTAGAGATGGATGAATGTTTGTATACTTGCAAGTACACAGACACAACAGATTACGAACTTCTGTGTTTAAGGAAAAGACATCATGACAGTTGCACCCTATTTTGCAATTCATTTGACTTTGCAGCCAAGGTATGTGGTGAATCAAGTGACAGGTGGGGACTATGATTGTCCAAGGAAAGTCTTAAAGTTCTTAACAGATCTCCATGCTGCATTCCGCATGCTTAATCTTCGCAACGATTTTTTGCGAAAGAAGTTTGATGGTATGTGATTACTTGTACCTTGTCCTATGCATCATTTCTTTTCTTTCCTATTGTCACTGCATTACCTTCATCAAGTAATGTTACTGACATTGCATTCTCAATGTTGTGACAAATATTTATCATTTTAAAGCAAGATTGGTCTACTGACTATAATGAGTAACAGTATTAACATCACAGACTTACCCAGAAAACAAGGGTAATAAACATATATAGCAACTGAGGATTACTCCCTCCCCCCTCTCCCTTCCCCAAAAAACATATGTATACCGACGGTATTTGCACAGTTTGAATATATTCTGTTTTCATAAAGAAGTTGTATTTATTCATACCATCTATTTGGATGGTATCTTTCACCATTGGCAGGGATGAAGTATGACCTAAGAAAAGTAGAAGAAGTTTACTATGATGTTAAGATTCGGGGTTTGACACCGAATGGTGAGTCAGTTGGAGATCAAGCAATCGAAGAACAATCTTAAGTTGTGATAGCTATAGACCCAAAGAACTTAAGTACATGGAGCTTTACTGACTTCTCAACAACTATGCACTTTAATAACTTTGATAGGCTCGGCTTTTTTGTTACCTGTAACTGGAATTCTGTTTCTAATGGTTGATGAAAGCAAGTAAAGATTCATGAGAACTGAGAACCCTGTATTCCCAATTTTCTAAATGGAAAATATGCTACGTCAAAGTTATTAAACGCTTGTAGTGGGTTGAACGAGGGTTTTCAATTCAATCCACAGCGGACCAGTTTAAGTTTTTTATAACCTTTCCCCCTTTGGCTAAACAATGAACTGAGTGAACTTGTAACTTCCTGTTTATAAAATAATGTTAGTTCAAGAAATATGAAAGAAATAGAGAATAAAGAAGGTAATTCATCGATTTCTTAACAAGAAGCACTAAAGGGGTATTTATAAGCTTTGGGTGAGATATTCAAAATTAAACAAACAATAAGTTCAAAGCTGAGATGATAAATCATCATTTTTTAAACTCTTTTTTAAGTTATCTGATTGTTAAAAATTGGGGGTGCTAAACAATTTTGAGGAATTTAAAGGGATGATGAATTCGAATTCTGAATACAAACGTCTCCAATGACATTGAACGTGGTAGTTTCATGGTCTAAAATCATTAAGAATTCTAGTCAGTAGATCTGTATTTGCAGATTGTGTGTATTTCACAACACTTTTCACTTAGTAGAAAGTTTATTTTAGTAGCTGAAAAGTGTGTAAGCAAAATATGTCTCTGGGATAAAGTAAATTATTTTAGTAGTTTGTACTGTTTTTTTCAACGTTGCTCTAAGGAGTGTTCTATCTTTTAAGCTTTTTAGATGTTAATTTTTTTATCATGGAAATATTGAACTAGGAAACAAGCTGGTGGTTTTTTTCAAGAGTACAAGTCAGAATTGCAAATAGTGTTGAATGAAACAAGAAGCATGGTCAATTTCTTTCTCTGTGCAACACTGCAAGCAAACTAAACTGCTATTACAATCAACAAGGTTACAAAAGGTCTATGCAAGCTAGTTCTCAAGACAGTTACAGATAAGAACAACACACCATATACAGCATAACCTTGGATTATATTATAAAAAGTAACTCAGCTTAGAGAAACCATTATCTAGAGCAACCAAAGATAATAATAATAATAATATCATCATAGGCAACATACGCATGCTAACCACATCATGTAGCTCTCATGCATGGACTACCCTATGTTTGAACTTGCCAACTTCATTTCTATTCCCACCATCTTGAAAACTTCCTACCGCATCGTTGTAGTTTTCTGTAGGCTTGGGATGGTGGTTTGCACTTTCAACACTACTTTTAGGGTCATAGATATTGGTCTTTTCTTTTTCAATGCTTTCTATCACTTTTCCCCTTCCAACGCGATTTCTCTGCTCTTGACCATATATCCCACCTATTCCTGAGGCCATTGACTCTCCCAAATGAGATGTCACCATTATAATTACGATAAATAATGCTATGAGCTTCATCTTGAAGCACTTTAGCTTCCTTGCTTAATTTCTATAAAAACGCAAATGAAGGCTGGAATACACTACATAGAGAGAATTCGCTTTATGTACCACGGATGTCAATTATATTATATGATTGTTGTGGGTTTGTTAAAATCTTACAAGATAAGGTGGGTTTTCACACAATTTCACTATGATTTTATTTTTCAAATTCATGCAATGACAATCTAGGCAAATCTTGTTAAACGATATGCATGGAGTAGGATAATGGTATAATACTATAATGCCTTTAATAAGTGGAATTTTATACAAGGTTTCCCTGTTTGGTTTGAAATTTCCCTACGAGGGTCCTATCAGATAATAAAATCCTTTTGACAGCTCATGGCTTATCCTCTCTGGCTTTATGGGGTGTTTTTGTTTTTTTTTTTATGTTTTTCTTGGTTTATTGTTCTAAAAAGCAAGTTTTCTTTTTCTTTTTTTATAATATGCTCTTAAAGTACCCGAATTGCGATTGCAAGATTTGGATAATCCGTTCGTTTTAAATTAAAGAAAATATTAGATAAAGCTGTAACGTGAAGGAATATTTAAATCCACTTATACATTCAAATGCATAATTAAATATACAACTTTAATTCACTGAACCATTAAAATCGGACTAATAAGAGGTTTTACTAATATACACAATGTCTTAAATTTTAATCTTATCATTTCTGTCATTTTTTTTATCTCTTTCTAATTTTTTTATCATATTATCTATTATTATTATTTTCTTTCTATTCATTTTTCTTCTTTTATTTATCTCTTTCCCTCGTTAATCTCTCACCCGTCCGCGGGATGCGAGAAAATTATTTTTGTTAAATATATATCTTTTACCATCATGATTCTTCTTAAAAATGCAGAGATATTGTAAAAGGTGACCAAAAGATTGAAGGGCTGTTTATTTTGCACAAGGAATCAATTTCTTACGGTTCTGATATAAAGTTTACAATTGAGACTAATTTGCACACACATCTTAAGTATGTTCAAAGATTTAAAATCAGTTCTATAAAAATTAGCTATGTTTACTTTGACACAAAGGAACACTGAATCAACAATAACTAAAACACATCACATCACATTTTAACAATATAAAGTACCTATTTCTTGTACCATACATTTTCATACTACACGTAAATGATTAGGTGAGAGGGCTCGGGAAAGATGAAGGACATTTGTCCGACACTTTTATTTTACCAATAAATTAAACAGTGTAAAAATTATACAGTACGTTTATCAATTCATACGAAATTATTTCAGTTTAACGTGGTTTACATTATAAAAAAAAGATAAAATAATATAGGAAATTCCTCATTCTTAGGAAATAAGTTTGGGAATAGACCAAGCATATGATCCTTATGAACAATGTTAGCTTCAAGAATGGATAATGTTGATAATGCAGAACATCTCACTTACTTATGTAATTTGAAGTCCAAAATGAGATACTGTCTGCTGTTGCCTATAATTCTGTCTTCCGTTTTAGGACATTCTTCAAACCTTAGATTTGACAATCAAGCTCTAAAAGATTATTTAAAACTCTTATATGCGGAATGACATCTAAAGACTAGGATCCTTTTTTCTTCCAAAGAAAAGAGTAGTTATTATTTTTTAGCCTAAGTGTCTAAAATCAAGGTTTCCACATAACATACTCAACCGACACTACATTTTAAATTTCACACACGATTCTGACCAAACCAAATCCCCACAGTAAGAGTACAGAGAGGCATTTCTTCCCAAAGGGATGCATGGAGAGGAATTAATAGAGGGATGTGGGTGGGGCACTTTGAGAGAAGTAGCAACAAAATGATATAGTGGCCTGTAGCACCAGCCCATGTGAACAGAGAAATGCTAGTCAAATCAAATAATTTCGATGCACACAGTAGATGGTGGATTGCATCTATATGAGTGCCTTGGGTGTCATAACATATATCATCCATATCAACCTTATCATATCTCAATTTGAACAACTTCATCTAGCCTTCAAGACTCTCTATTATCACTGTAATTATGTAGCATAAGATATGATCCAATAGCTAGCTATTTATAAGTGAGTAATCACAATATTGTTCTCTAGAGCTCAATACAAAAAAAGGCCCTCTAACTCAAATTAAAGAAGATACAAGTTGTTATAAGAAGAGAGTTAATTAGTGTGAAACCATAGATCATGTATAATTAATATTAAGAGTTTAATTTTTATATATAAGAGATTTTACATTGTAAATTAATAAAACATCACCATATTATATATAATTTTTATGATAGTTTGTTAAAAGTCATACGTAGTTAAGAACACTGTTCAGCAAGTTTTTTCAAAACTGAAGTTTGACTTTCATTTGTGACAATTCGTGACTCTTCTTTTTTTTCTTTTCACTGATTTGTTAATTTTGGTTAATAACGGGACTAATTTTATGGAAAAAATTGTTTATGTTCATTGTTCAATTAATTTTCGTGTATTTGGACTCGGTGGACTACATAGGTAGGACTTCAATTGCATTAGCAGTATGAAATTGAATAAATAGTATTTCCATTACAAAATGAATTTCACAAGATCCACAGAAGGGCTTTTCAAAATCATATACTTGGCCTATACTTGGCCTATGGTCCCTCTCATATCTGGAAAACTGTTGCAGGTTGTGTCAAATTGGACATGCTATTCCTTTCAAACAACCAAGCACGACCCACTTTTGTCTTAAAAGGTCAATATTCTGAGTCTCTGTGTCTCTCTGAGCATCTGTGTAAGAAAAACAGACCAGGAAAAGGGGATCTCAAACCCCATCATCTACAATTATTTCAGTAAAGTGCTAAATCATAGAAAAATTAAGTTTCCATCTCCCTTTTAATTTTCTAATTATACAATGTTTTAAAAACTACCCCACCTTTTCCTCAATCCTCTCTCAGCCAAAACAAAGTGGCAAAACACAAATGTTTTGGTTCTTTGATTTTTTTCCGGTTTATATAAGATTAAGGAAACAATTTGTACCAGGACAACTCATTTTGCCAATAGAATTTCTACGTTTAATAAACTCTATGTTCGGTTCTTTTATTTAAGATTAATATAAATAAAGGGTTGAAACTAGAATCTAAAGCATTGAAAATCGATATCCTAGTTAAGATTTCTAAAATCTAAAGATCATTGAATCTTGTATGAGAAACCGGATCGCAGGAATCAAGTCAAACATGTCACATCTATCAAGGGTCAAAGATTTCAGGGCAAAGAACTGAACACTCATTCTTCTGTCTGCAACTGTACATGTTTTCTTCCATCCCTTATACAATAATGTACAGCCCATTTCTTAAAGAGTTTTTTTTTTTCTTATAATATAATAACAAATTTCATAACTTCTTTTTCTTATTTAATTTCATTACATTATTCATTTTACCTTATTCTTCTTTTGTTATTACTTTTCTAATTATAAAAAAAACATGTAGAATTTACCATTCCTAAACGCGTGAGAGCTAGTAGGGACAATGAAACTCATTACAAACCCATTTTCCTAGAGGACTGAATAAGTAACATTTTTTGTACGGATAGTACTCTCCTTATTCCATGCAAAATGCAAGCTCTGGTCAGCATGCACAAATTCAAGGTTATTCAACATAAGTAGTGACCTGAAACCAGACCAAATAAGAACAATAAATTCACATCAATACATGCTTAGAAAAAGCAGCTCGAATTGACAAAGACACCCACATTTTACATAGAAAGTGGCTGGTTAGTACTTAGTTCTACATATAACATATAGAAAAAAAAATGTGGGTATCACACTCTAAGACACATGTTAGGGGCTTCTCATCTCATGTTTATTCTTCTGTTATACAAGGGTAAAAGTCACAGGAATAATATACTACATTTTATTAAATTTACATTGTATATTTCTCTCTTGTAACATAAAAAGGAATATAAAAATGGAAATTCAAGAGAAATAAGTTGGATCGCACTTGACCCAAGAAACTTTATCCCATTCCTCATTGATATCTTATCTTTTTCCCTCCAAGCTGTGGGGTCTGAACTTTAACTTCGAAAGGTCAGTCATCAAGCACCGGCCTTCAAGAATTACAGAGAAAGACACTATCCTTACATCCTGGGAAAGATATTAATTTACTCACAACATTAAATTACAGTCAAGTGGCTTTTCTTAGCAAACCTTTGAATAATTTTTAATGCTCATAAACTAAGTAAGCTCTACACTTTAATACTGTGTCTGGATTTAGGTTTTCACAACTCTAATCATGCTTTTGGTGACAAATGTAGATGTTTGGCATATTTGTAGCAAATACCTGTGATTCTTTTCCTCAAAGTGAGATTTGGATGGAAGTAAGAATTTTGCACTAGACATTTTTCTTTTGTTTTTATCTAACAACTTTTTTATATTTTTAACTGAGATGTATTATTATTTATACAATAACTTTTCACAAAATACTACTTTCTTTCATTTTTAACTTAAGTTTATTAAATCAAAATTTTCTAAAATTAAATTTATAAACTTATAACCAAACACATTAACAAGACAATTAATATTCTAATTATATATAATTGTATAGCTGCAATTAACTCCCTTGCTCTGCTATTTACTTGAATGCTGGTAGAATTTGGCAGGAGGGTGCAACGCTATAAAGAAGCAAACAATGTCAGCTATAAGTATCTGACACGCTTTAGAATAATATATATTGGATATTGATGTATCCAAGTATCTGACACACTTAGAATAATATATATTGGATATTGATGTATCCGCGATAATTGTATAGGCAAAAGCTACGATGTATCATGTCAACCATTTGGTTTTTAGTTCAAATAGAACCTAACGAAATGTAAAAAAAAGATAAAATACAAATCTTTCACGTTCTCTCTCATAACATAAGCATCATGTCAAGAATACAACTTACAAAAAACACACGGGAGAACTTCGTTAATAGAGGAAGAATTAATTACTATACGAGTAAATTTGACATATATTTAACTCAAAATTTTAAAAGTTCTTTGTTCATTTTTATTTGACGTTACACATACATTTCAATGCATCGATTGTTAAACATAATACAGTAGGGTTAGTAGATAACCATGCTATTGTCAGATATTTAATATCTAAATATAAGTGTAGAGAAGTCAGAAGTGTGATGAAGCAGATTAATTTCTTAATTAAAAAAAAAACAAAAGATCTGATTTAGATCAAGAAGTAAAGAAACAAACACCCCATGCCATAATGCTGAAGAGCAATTGTACTTGCCAATTCCCATGCCGCAATTATATAAACCTTTTCATTTTCCGTGTACTCCACGTAGCTTTTCTCCTCTCTCTCTCTCTATCTCTCTATATTTGAGTTAGAAGAGAAGTATGAAGGGGAAGTTAGTGAGAGGGTGCCTTAAAAAGTGGAAGAAAGTGTTCCATTGTGCTGCTGCGTACGGTTACTGCTGGGAATGGGAAGTGAGGTCATGGATGCATGAAGGAGAGTCCAAGTCCATCCCAAATGATGTGCCAAAAGGTCACTTGGTTGTGTACGTGGGAGAACAGCAAAAGAGATATGTCATAAAGATTGCATTACTAAATCATCCACTATTCAAGACCTTGCTGGACGAAGCTAGGGATGAGTACGATTTCATTGCAGATTCAAAGCTCTATATTCCTTGCACTGAGCATCTTTTCCTCACTGTCCTTCACCGTGCAAGCTCTCCACACAACCAACCACTCTGAGTCATGTCATCAACCTCTAACAACTACGCCATATTAATCATATGTTGTAGATTTAGGCGCCTAAGTGTCGTGTAAGTCAATCAATATTCAGGAACGTTGTGGTTCTTCTTCTGTATTTTTGCTCTTATCAGGGAACATGCGGACTTTGTAAATTTTGCAAATTATGGGAAATTTGTTTTCCAGTAACAAGTTACTCATCCAAAAAATTTTTAGATTGGGTAACAATGCTTATATATATATAAATTAGGGAGTTGTTTTACTTATCCTAGGTAAAAATAGAGTTAAACATCACTATTATCAATAATTGTTGTAATTTTGTTGGTTCTGTTCACTGTATTTAAATATAAAAAATGTATCAATTATTTATTATTTATCATAAGAATGTTTTATCTAATTTTTATTTAGAATAAGTTAAACAATACCTTAAACATATACATCTTCGAATTTTGAATATAAAAAAATTTATATATATATATATATATATATATATATATATATATATATTAATTTTAAATATAAACAAATTTTAATCATTTTATTGATAACGTTATACCTAAAATATTTCTTCATTACTGGATATTTTATTTTAATTGTTTTTTTAATTTTTATATCAAGTTTTTAAGAAGGGAAATTTAAAAAATATATATTTAAAATAAAAGTAATAAAATTAAATGAGTGTAACTAATCTTTTAATTAGTATGAATTAATTTTTTTTATTTATTTTCAAAATCGATATATTAAAAAAATGAAAAAGTTTACTGAGACTCTGCCCTACAAATTTCAAAGTGGATCTGAGCGTGTACATATATAATAAATTATGTAGGTATTAAAATATCATTCACTAAATGCTTTGTACGAATGAGTCATATTTAAAAGACATGGAATACACACATGTCAACGAAGAGAAAAATACTGTTTTTAGTGTTTTGGGATAGAGAGAATAGGCAATAAATTATAGATCTAATTAGGGGAGATGAAATTCGGGTGGTTGGAATGAATTTTTGACAAGTTTGGAGCGCAAGTATTAGATATAAGTATAAGTTTTGGATTATACTTCGAATTGTTTTAATATGATTTAAAGATATCTTTTTTATTTTTTAATAATTATGTATTAATAATATAATTTTTTGACTAAATAATATTTTGTTTAATGTGATAATGTATTTAGAATGATAGTATTTATATTAAAATATGTATTATAAAATATATTTTAATCACATTTCTTTAAATATGTGATTTAATTATATATAATATTAAAATTAATATATTATGTCAATAAGTTGAATTAACCTAATTATGTTTCATTTATTGTCAAGTTTTAATTAAGTGAAATTCAGATTTATAAAATTGACCCTATTGTGTAAAAATACAGGTAAATTGATACCAATTTGTTTATATAACACCTCCTGTATCTAATATTAAAGGAACCTTAGAGTGTAACATTCAATATAAGTATAAATATCAACAAAAATTGTAAAATAGTAGTAATGTTTTTTATGTTTAGAACTAAAAGAGTTGATGAATCAATCATACTAATAAATGTCAAGGAGTCAAACAGTTTGATATTTATAATTTCAAAAAGACTAATTTAGTTTATATCCAAAACCATAAATCCTCATTTATCAACTTAAAATTAATTTATGAATGTGCATGTAATGTATGAATGTCATTTAATTCGTCTTTTATAAATTTCTACTTAAGTTCTTATTAGAATCCAAATGGCAAGGATCCATTTAAAAGACGTAAAAAAGAATTAAAATTTTCACATAAGTAGAAAATAATAAAAAAAACTAGTAAAATGAAATGACATGATTCAAATTATAAATATTAAAAATATATATTAAGACTACTAGCTAGTTTCATCAAATGACTCAATGACTAGTTTGATCCAACAACTAGTTTGATCCAACAACTAGTTTTAGCTAACAACTAGTTTAACTATTTTGCATGATTTTTTTTAAAATTTCAATCCATGTCATTACTTAATTATTTTGCATAATCCATGTCATTATTTAATTATTTTGTATAATCCATTGTGATATGTGATATGAAGTTATGTGTTTGTCATCCCACATGTGTCATTCATAAAAATCTCAAATTGTTCCAAAGTTACACCACTCTCTTTATTAGTTGGACTTCAATATGCTCAAGACATTTGTAAGTTTCTCTTGCCATTAATCTTTAATGAATCTTGTGTTAGATTAATCTTTGCAGGGTTAGAAGATGTTTCTTTATAATTCATTTTGACCTTTCTTTTTGTCATTTTTGTTCTCATTAGACACTATAAAGAAGATGATATCGGGTCAAATTTGTAATTTAGTGACATGTCTTATGAATATGATTATGTATATATATGTCCTTGAAGCAAATATATTTTTTTGAAGAAACTCCACCACACTTAGAATTTTATTTAGGATTATCTTACAATAATTGTCATACCTACTCAAATTCAAGTGCTTCTTTATCTTGATTAAAAATCACAAATATACATATTTTGTTTAAGTTCCCTCTTTACTTCTTTCAGACTACTTGGATGTAGCATTTGACAAACTTTTGAAATGCAGATTTTTTTTTTCCAATGAGATTTTGGTGCAATGGTTACCCTCTCTTGTTCTTGATCGCGATGTTTATCATAATTGCCTTTTGATTATTAACCAAAAACCATGTCCAAACTCTAGTCACCACCAACCTCATAGTCCAAAAGTTTGAGAACTTCTATTTGGATTACTAATTTGAAATAAAGTGACAGAAGGTATCGGGAATTTAGAACATTGTTGGGGAAAGTGGTTGGTACAAGCAAGCATGGATTAGACTGGTCTTCATTAAGGCAGATTGAGGGGTGGAAATTAGATTCTCTCTTGCAATTACACCTCTCCAACACAGAAGACAAAAGATGAAAGTAAAAAAAAAAATAAAGAAAAATTAGAGAGGATGAAGAGGGGCTGAAGAGAGATGTGCTGTATTGGATCCAAATACTTGAGGGTGTGGATTATAGAGACCCTCCCTATGACACAGTTGTGAAGGCTTTCAAAAGATAAAGATGTCATGCCTTAAACATTTGGTTTTTGTCCCCTTGTTTATTTTGTAATCGTACATTTAACATTTGTCTCATATTGCATCAACTTTAGTTGCTTGCACTTCGTGGAAAATCTAATCATTTGTAGACACTTCTGGTTTGTAAGCGCATAACTCTGCTTTCAAATGCTTTGAACATTTTGCAGGATGAATGCTTTGTATGAATGCATGAGTGCTTTATATGATTTCACCTGTTTATATCATACTCGAGAAAGCCCGTTTTCGCATTTGGATTCTTGACTCGGTATCTAGAACTAAATGGCTGCGTTGCTCATATCGTGTCTTCACCTTGGCTACTTTGATTATGCCTCTTTAAGGCGCTTAGATGACACTGTCTGAATTCACACTTGTCTCACGTTTGATGTGTGTTCTGAAAAACAAAGGTATCTAGGAAGATTCATTCTTTTCGTTTGTTTTGAAGATTCATGATACTTCAATGAATTGCTTGCTTCGTACTCGTAGCCTTGCCCTGATTTCATGTCTTCTAAACAAAAATTGCCTTTTAAAAACAAAATTCAAAATTTCTTTCGTTCTATCTTTCTTCGATTCATGCTTTAAACTTTTCTCGCCAACCTAATTTTCTTTCGATCGCTCCAAATGCAGCATTACACAAAGGTGGTGAGGCATTGGTAAGGGCATTTAGGTAACTACCACAAAAACTGACTAATATGCAAATAATTAAGTAATGGTCACTCCCCCTCCCTTGCAATGGCCTTTTTGTAAGAAAATCCCGAAGCTCCCTGGTTCAAAAACAACCTGCGAATGCTGCTTGTACCCTGGCTTGTCCCCTGGCATAGTCAAGTGAAACCATATTCAAATAGAAATCCTACGAATGCTGCTTGTACTTATTTTTCATTTAGAATTGTATAAAAAATAACCTGAATTGGTATTAATAAGCAAAAGGAGAGTAGGGGAACCCTCAAAAGACAGTTTAAGTTAACCATCGAAACTCATCCATCTCCAATTTAATTTTACATTTCACTGATTTCAAGACCAATAACCAGGAGGAAGTCTATATCATTCATTTAATGTTTATATTCTGCTCTGTTACAAAAACTGGAATCCTTTCAGTCACAGACAACCAGGAGGAAGACTATACCATTAATTAAATTGCAATCAAAATGCATTTGCACACTGTTTATATCACAATCTCCTTCAGGTAATACCATTTCAGCTAACAAAACATTTATACATCAAAAACTGCATTCCTCGATCAAAGGGGAAAGGTTGTAACTTCAGGAAGCCAAATAAACGTACAAACCACCAAATGGAAAATAACAAGTATTTACTCTGACTATAAAACACAAAGCTCTTCAACAAAGCACAAAGCTGATACCAACCACATCAGTCTTGCAGAACTAAACAAAAAGCTCTTCAACACTTGGAATGCCCCTCTGATATAGCCTTAATTTTGTTATCAGCCTAAATTCCTCTTATTCAAACTTAACCAAAGTAACTCTGTGATGCAAAACAAGTATCATGAACTTTCTACAAGATGATTCTATACATACAGCAAATGTAAAGGCTTGCTTGGAAAAAGATGCCGATAAACATACATAGCAAAAAAAGTTAATTTAACATGAATGGCCTTCTTGGAGAATTCCTAGATGGGGAAAACAATGCACAACTAACGCTAATAATTTTCTTGTTCTTTCTTGCACACTAAAAGTGTTTTACATTGTTTATAGACCACAAATTGCTCATAAATGATAAAGTATAACACCAAACAAACAGAAGTGCTATACAGTTACTTTTGTCATCACAACATAACCCCATGTTGCATGGAGAAAAATCATTACCATCCTTCATTTCTCAAACCTTTTAATTTGTGACATTATCATCACCAACACATATAGTGAACTAATTAAAAAATTCCACGAGTAATGTACATAGGAACTATCCTCATTCAGAATATACACGAGAAATATATCAGCCTTCTGGTGAAGTACACATTGGACACATCGTTGGTGACAAAACTATAGAATGGCAGTCAACAGGGACTGCAAAAGTGGGAGACACGAACCTGTGAAACATTGCTGCTAGTGCTACATGTGCATCACAAAAGGAAAAAAAAAGAAAAAAAACATCCATCCAAATCCAATCACCACCAAGTATCATCTGTGACCTTCAACCAAGCCCTCCAACTCCCTCTGCCCGAACCTCCTACCCTGAAGATTGGCGTCCCTACACCGTGCAGCGAAGTAAAACAAAAGCCAAGCAACCATAAAGTAAACCTCCATGGTGGACTGAAACATCTTGGCAAAGGACCTCCCGAAAACTCTCCCCAAACCCCACCTCACAAAGGACCCACAAAGTATAGCCTCCAAGCATTTCACCTGAATAGCCTGGTTCAACATGGTGGATATCAAATAACAGCCTTCCTTGACAATCTCCCTGCCACTCTTCCTTGAGTCCACAATGGCAACCCAAGCATCAATAGAGAATATAAAAGCCACAAAAGTATCCACCAGAAACCAAGTAAACAAGAACCCAGAAATCTCCCTCTCGAACCCTCTAACCCAAGGCGACATAACCGAGAAGGGCATCAATTTCAACCTAACAAAGAGCTTGAAAAACGAGTACTGATCCTCAATTTCTCCGAAATACCACAATCCAAGAAGCTGGGTCAACGCATCCCTCACGGCCCAACGCATGAGAATAAACCCCGAAAGCCTCTTAAGACCTAACCTCGAACCATCCCAAACCACAACGGTGACCGAACTATACCTCCCTACGAGATCATTAACAACGGCAACGAAAACAACACCTAGCACCCACGAATAGGTCACCAGAAAAACAAGAATCACCCATCCGTACGCGGCGGACAGGAAACTCACCAGAAAAAACAGCGCCGCCGCGTCCCGGCGGCCCACCTCCATCCCCTTCACCAAGAATTGCAAATCCGCGTCCTCCTTCTTCTCTTCCTTCTCCTCATCGCTTTCGCCGTCGTCGTCGTCGTCGTCCCGAATTCGCGACGACGCCGAGGATAATTCTTCGGCGTAGAAGGTGGTTCCGGAGCGGACGACTTGGGAAACCCTAATTCCGTCGTCGGCGAGGAGATCGGAGAAGGCGGAGGTAGAGGCGGAGGCGAAGGGCGCGAGGGCGAGGAGCGTGGCGTTGGCGTTGGGTTTGGGGATGGAGCCGAAGAGGGAGCGGGCGTCATCGTCGTCGCCGGAGAAGAAGTCGTCGTCTAGGGTTCCGACGCGGGTGAGGTGGAGGAAGGGGCGGCGGCGGCGGAGGGCGGCGGCGGTGGGGGAGGGAAGGGCGTGGGAGTTACCGGCGAGGTCGAGACGGGAGAGGAGGGCGCGGAGGGAGGGATCGCGGTCGATGAAGGAGGTGACATGGGCGGTGCCGGTCTCGACGAGGGTGCGGAAAGAGAGGGTGAGAAGGGACAGGAACAAGAATGTGACGATATGAGATGAGAACGTTGAGAAGGATTCTTTTAGAAGGTGCGATGTGGAACGCAGGTTCTGCAACCGAGGGTGGTCGCTCATCGCGATTCAAGCCTTCCTTTCCTGCTTTCGCCTCACTTCTTCTTTTTGCGATTTCTTTCAACAAGCTAAGAGGACACAAGGTGGCTATGACTCTCCCACCTTTTCACGCGCTTCGCTCCCCCCCGTGCCTTCAACGCTCTACTATGCCTTCCTCGGATTGGGATGAAATCAAAACAACATTACTCCTGCATCGTCGATTTGGGCACGGCAAAATTAACATCAAATCAAACTACCCTTTTCTAAATAAATCTTTAACTCTTCTACTTATCTATCAAAATTGGCCAATCTCATTGCCAATTGTTTTTCCTATTGCATTCGCATATAAAATTTAATTCTTTCCTTTCACTGACCGTGGATTTAGTTATGAATGTAGGTCAAGAATTCAATTCTAGTGTTTCATAATTATTACGTACATTATGTAAATGTTATTTTTAAGGAATGATAAAAAATATTAAGTAATTATTAGATTTTGTAATTGTATCCAATTGTTTTATTATTTATCAAATTAAAGTCATTAATATATATATATATATATATATATATATATATATATATATTATAAAAATTGTATTAACAATTATATTTTATTGGTTAACAGTACATTACATGTGTATTAAACTCTATTAAAAATTATATAAAATAAATTAAAAATCTAGAAAACCAAATAATTGATCTAAGCTAAACTGTGATAAAAAATAGTTTTTTTTTTTCGTTTGAATTTAATATTACATTTAATTAAATAAAACCAAATGCGTATTATTTTTTATTTGAAAATAGAATTGAATTGAACAGTGAATAGCCCATAAAAATAATGATCATAAAATAGTAACTCACGCTCTCGATTGTCCTTTCTTTCTTTCCAAGCTAAACAAAATTAATTTGTTTCTAATAGTTTTAGCAAGGTTATTTTATTTGGAGTGTTGTGGTACCCTTATACATAAAAAGGTGACGACAAAAGCATTGCTAGCAAAAGAAAAGGAGAACAAAATATGAAAAGTACGTAATGAAATATACAATAAATAGTTTTAATTGATCAGTCCCATTCTTCCATAATGGCTTCAAAATTTACAAATACTTTATGTAAGTTTCTATTAGGACTGGTGATAAATATTTATTTGTCGTTAAAATGATAAAAATAAGTGGAAATATTTATGTTCCTTGAGAAAACAGTTTAATGACTGAATAAATAATTTCGATATTAAACTTTGCATTGAATAATGACATTTTCCAGCTAAAGGGTTATTCATGTTGCATTGTATGTATCAAATCCGGTAAAGGATGGATGTTAGAGTGAGTCCCAGCTGCATAAAGCTGTCCAATGTTCCATGCGCGTCAGATTTCAAGTACGTTAGCACTTAACATGTCCAAGAAACCAATCAATTGGTAATTTGGTCTAGGCGGCATAATCTCTTATTAGACGTTAATCAATTACTTCGTGAGCTTTTGTCTGATTCTTGCCCGATAAATGAGATCCATATAAATAGCATGAGGTCTCTATATTTGCACTTTAAACTAATTACTTTGAATTGAAATTTTCAAAATTGTTTCCAATTGAAAAATAGCCAACGTGAATTGGATAACTGCTGATAAACATGACGGAATTAAGCTTCACCAATCGGCCGTTAATGATACTCGAAGTGATAAGTTAGACATCTCTAAGCACAATAACATGGTTTAAAAACCAATAAGACAAAATAACAAACTCAGCAAAAATATGAAACGAAGTCCAAATAGTACTACAATAACAGTCAAATTATTTGTTTCCTTCCACTGTAACTTTTTCCTCGTTTTCCCAGTCGGGACTGGAAAATCCAAAAGCAGTTATACTGCAACTATCAAAATGCAGCAAAAGGTCTCCCAACAATCAAAACTTCATAACGGCAACAGAAGCGAGAGAAATCACTCAATGAAAATCAGGCTTCTCTGGGTACGTGCAGCCAGACCTTTGGATGATAACGTTTGCTGCATAACAACCAGCTCTCACACATTCTTCAATGGGCTTCTCCAGAACCAATTGGGAAAGAAATCCTCCAACAAATGCATCTCCTACGAACACACGAAAGAGAAAGATAAGTATATAACCATGTTTCCACAAACTTTTTGGATGGAACAAAATTGGCATCTTGTTTACCAACGTCTATTCTGAAATCCAGGTAAGTGCCTAAGTTATCATAAATAACGTCATGAACTTTCCATGCTGGTCGCAATTTTGTATGACAATAATATACAATGGCATTTAGTAGAAGAGCAAAGAGGAATTATGTGTTCATGTGTATGTGCATGAGAGAATTATAGCTAGCATAGGTTTAGAGCATACATCACAATCGGAGACCAACAATAACTAAGGCTGAAAATAGGCTGGCTACGCTAGGCTTTACAAGGCCTAGGCTTGATCTAATTCTCAAATTTAAGCCTCAAGTCTGATCTATTTACCTCAAATTTTTTAAAAGCATAATCTAGCCTTAAAGTCTATTTAAAAGTCTATGTAATAAAAGACTTGTTTAGATAAATTTTCTCTTCACAAACACTTATAAAAAAATTAAAAAATAAATAAAACAAGTTTCTTCATAAGTTAAAAATCAAATAATACGAAAGAATTTTTTTCAAATTAACTTATACATAAATTAATTTTAATTTATAAAAAAACTTATTTCATTTTTTCTTCTTATTTTCTTTTTCAATAAGTGATTACGAAGAAAAATAGAAAATTTATTCAAACATACTCAAAATCTTTTAAATAAGTCAAAAAACTCACCTATAAATGGCTAATAAGCTTAAGCATATACGTAGATTAACTTGCATAAGCCTTTACATAGAACAATAAGTATATAATCTGAAAATATTAGATTAAAATTTTACTACAAAAATAAAAATAATAATAAATGCCAACATAATGATAATATTATTATTATATTTACTCAAATAGACCGGCCTACATAGAGTCAATTACATAAACAATGTTAATGTGTTTCATCATGAACTAAATCATCTGATAGTCCTTCCCAATGATTTTGCACCTCTAACTACAGGGGCTATCCTCCAACTAATCCACTCTACCCCTATTCAATAAATAAACCTATGCTAGATTTGATGTAGGCTAGGTTATAAATTCCTGACAAGTGAGCTATCCTATTTCCAATCCCCAACAACAACTAGAGCCTTTTCTCATTACAGAGTCAATTACATAAACAATGCTAATGTGTTTCATCATGAACTAAATCATCTGAAAGTCCTTCCCAATGATTTTGCACCTCTAACTACAGGGGCTATCCTCCAACTAATCCACTCTACCCCAATCAAGTTTCCCCTTACCACCATGGAAGACCAGTATGAGATAATTTATATCAACATAAATGCATATTAATTATATATGCAAGTTCCACATTTGAACTCCTAAAAGAAGTAGCAGAGTACCTGCTCCATTTGTGTCAACTAGTTTCTCTCTAGGCAAAAGTTCCACAGGGAACTTTTTCACCTTTCCATCCTGAGCAACACAAACAGGATCCGCACCCTGTGTGATAACTGTTATCCTTTTGCGTGCTTCTGATGCCTTTGACCACTCGGAAATCTTCAGAGCTATCTCCTCAACATTATCAGTCTAGAAAAGGGGGAAGGATGGTCAAAAGATGTAAGGGGTTAACAATTTAACATTCAAAACCAAAATTGCAAGCCTACAAATTTGATATATAAGGCTTACCTCCCAGCCATGAATTTTAGAAAATGTTCTTGCCTCAGTCTCATTTCCAAAAATAAAGTCTGTATACCTAAATCACATAATGGGCATCCTTAAGAACAGATATATAAAGTTCCATTCATTTTAATTTATCAGAGATGGATCCTTACGGCAGAGCTTTCTCCTGTACATCCCTGAAGAACTCACAGATAAAGGGGGCAGAAAGATTCATCGAGAAGATCTGCATACAGAAATAAAATATAAGTATCAGAAACTGCCATTAACTAAGGGGCACCAATTTTGCAATCATATTTAACCTTGTTATTTGCAGCAGCATGCTCGGCAACTAACTGGATGGAATCTGGTGATACAGTGAGGAAAAAGCCAGCAATATAAATATACTTGGCCTTTTCAACTGTATGAGGAAAAATTGCACAATAAAAAATGTCAGTCCTCTGAATTACTCATATATGAAGAGGATACAAAAAGAAAAGAGAGCCTCGTAGACCAATGACAGGGTACCTAGTGCCCAATTTTCTGGTCTCTTCAAATGCTCAGGCTTGTAGCAATTTGCAGCTGCTAAGTTTGCCACAAGAGACCTGTATTCAGATGCAATCAAATGTAAGGCTTCAAAAAATTGTTTTGCATCATCCAATCAAGTAAAAATCAGACTAAAGGTATATATTTTCTTTAGAAACAGCATAAAAAATAATTTCAATTAGTAAAAAAAAGCAGACAAACAAACAAAAAACACAAGGAAATTTTGATCATCTGACCTTTCACCACCAATTACACAAACAGCACAAGTTCCAGTAGGTGTAGTTTCATCTTCATAATAGTGAACCTGAAGGATGAATAAACAAGTTTATTTCTAAAACAGTCAGTATACAGAAGCACATGACAATCAAAAGACAAGACAAAAATCATAAGATTAAACCTACATTTACACCAGCAATTTTTGAGTTCTTCTTCATCTCTTCCCCGAACTTATCCTTTCCTATGCTACCCATGTAACTTGTTGCACCAGGCACTTGAAGCATCCACTATTAGAGCCAAAAGTAAGGGTAAATAAATTACTTTGACCAAAGCTACTACAGACTCAGAGTATTGCTAAGAAGGTAGGTACATACTTGAGCAACCTTGATTGAATTCTGAGTAGCACCTGCCAGCACACAAAAAAAGTAGAAATTGTCATTATGAAATGTTAACTTCCACTGCTGATTTCTTTCTTTTTTATTTAGTTTGCTTATGATATTAAATAGCAATTATCCAACATCCAATACTTCAGATCGAGTCAGTACCTCCAGCAATGTACTCCACATTGTATTTCTCAATCATTTCTTCATACCTGGGATGATTGAGCTGATCATATCAAATGAACTCACAAAATATATCTTATCTAACAGTTCTTATCAAATAGGAGGCTAAATATGCCACATTCACTATTGCATGAAATCGTTACTTAAAACCATGCTAAAATATACACACTGACACCAGGTATCTACTGAAACTTTGAAAGACATATCCAGAACTTGAGAATTCCCGTACATATAGCTATTATGACTAGTGCAAAGCATAAATGTAACTAAATGGGTAGAAAAATAAGAACAAGACTTGAGATACTGTTCTATAGGTACTTTTAGTGTTGTTTTTTAATTAGAAATGAAATTTCACTTTGGTAATCCACGTAAATCTTTAATACTGACCTTTATTATGCGTATTACCAAGTTGAAACACAAGTCATATCGAGGAACAGCACTAAAAGCACTTACAGAAGTGTATCTAAATTTTATCTTAAAAATAAGCCCATAAAACCGAAGAAGCACACAAACTATCACGTTTATGAAATTCAATATATTTTTCCAAAAGAACGTAAGAAAAATTCAGATCACATCACGGTCCAAAGTGTAAATCGCTATTGCATAACAATAAACAGAGATACATCTTACATAGGTTTGTGCTTGTCCTCCGCAAGAATCGCATTGTTCAAGGTGATATCATATCTGCCAAACAAAAACAAACAAACAAAAAAGTAAGAAAGAAAAATAATTCAGAAGCAGAAACACGAGATGTGATCGGTGCCGCGACGATTTACGATGTCGTTTATCAATCCGAAAAACCTGAGGAACGCTGTTCTCTAAACGACTGCAAGATTAAACTAAACGACGAGGAGAATGGAGAAAACGGCATGGAAAAAATAAAGGTAGTGCGAGTGAGGTACTTCTTTAAGAAGTCATCGTCGACGACGGCGGAGATGTCGAGGAGAGGGTTGCCCATGCCGAGGAGAATGCCATCGGACACCATAATGATCGAATGAAATGAAACGGCAAGAGTGAGTGAGATACAGATCTGCCAAAGACAATAGAATGCGTTTTTATACGTGCTTCCACGTTTTTTATTTTCATATTAATAATAATAATAATAATTTGTTCGGACTTTGTTGGTGGTGCCTGGTCCATCTCTCTTGGGCCACAAGTGGAAATTTTGTATGCCATTTCTCACTATTATTCGGGGAAGAATAGTCTTTTTGAATGAATAAAAAATATATTCACATTTTTTTATTCTTGAAAATAAATTTTATATCAGTTCAAATTTAATGTTAAATATGTGTAAACGGTTGTACAATTTAAGATAGAAAGATGTATCCACCGTCGTCATTTATCATTTGTTGTAATTTTTAATTGAAATAAAAAGATAGAATGAAATCAACCATTTGTAATGATTTTAATTTATAAATATATGGTCATGATAAATAAAATTTTCAAATAAATATTGTGTCACTGACCTAAAATACATTATTATAGGATTTTTGTAAGAGTTTAATTTTTATAAATTGGTAACCCAAAAAATGTATAACCATTCATAACCAATAGTAACTATAAATTTTAATATAAATATGTTAAAACTTAACAAATTGATTGGATATACCAATTTGTAATTTAATGATAATATTTTTTTTTACTTAAATATGATTCTAAATTCCTATAAAATAAATTATTTTTTATTTTAGTCCTTATAAAATTTTTTATTAATTTTTGTCCCTTTAAAATTTAAATAATTATTTTTTTCTTATTATTACATGATATTTGTTTATATATATATATATATATATATATATATTCAATAAAAAGTCAAGTGATAATGTAATATCACATTAATCTATGATATTTAAAAAAAAATATATTCATAAAGTAAATGTTACTTATCTATCTTAAAATTAAAACTATGAACTAAAAATAGTTATTTCAATTTTTTAGAGGAATGAAAATTAAATAAAATTATTATACAAATATCAAAATTAAAATTTGTTTATTTTATATGAATTAAAATCACTAATAACAAATTTTAAATGAATTAAAATTAATTAAAAATTATACATTAACTAAAAATAAAACTCGCTCATTATACTTATATTAAAATCATATTTAAGAAAAAAAATTTATACTATTAATACAAAATGTATAAGTCTTAGAATGATGTATATTTGAAAGTTATTTTGTGAATTGAAATTTTAATATTTTGTATTATAGTTTTATTTTTGAATTTTTTTTTGGATGAATCACTTAGTTTTTATTTATTTTAATTTTTATTCTTAACTATTAATTAAAATAAAATATTAAGAATTATTATATATTTAACTATATATGTATAAAATTATTATTTTTCATAAATGATATTCTAAAGTAGCGGCTTTTAAAAAAATTGAGCACTTGAAAACCCATAGTTCTAATATTTTTTTGAATATCGTTATCTTTCTTTCTCTCTTTAGTTTCTCGAGATATTGGATTTGTGCAAAACATATAATCCTGCTAGTTGTGTTGGCCAAAAAAATTAGGAGAAGCATGTTAAATCTTAAGGGTCTTGCATATAATCTTGGGCTGTTTTATTTGCAATCAAATTTCATATAATAGTTCATGGGTTTAAAATTAACTCGTGGTTTACAACAAAATCCACAATTTAAGGTAGGATCTTAATCCTAAACACTAAGTTTTGTTAATTGATTTCCCTCCTAATTTTAGTCGTCCAATGACAATAAGATGCCCCCAAATAATAAATCATAGCGACGATTATAAAATTTGTGCCTCAATTTCATCATTAAAAAACCCTTTTAATTTCATGGTTATTAATATCATAAGATTCGCGATACAATTCAATTTTTTAACTCAACGGTACGAATTGCAAGTTTAATTAATTTTATGTTTGAATCATACATGTTTCAAGCTAATCATAAATGAATATTGTGAATTGTATTTTGCATGCAAATTGTGCGATTTTTCCATAGCGGGGTGTGACAACTTGTTGCTCTTCCAAGGACTATCCTGCACCTATACATGGTGGCGAAAAATAACGACTAGAGTGGGCAAATCACACATAGCATGATATTTGGTACTGGTTGGGCTTATTTTCCGTGATTGCAATTGCAATACCAGGTTGTGTGGGTAACTTGTATGCTGTTGTTTTTCATTTTTTTTTTCAAATTTCTTTTCTATTTCTTTTCCAAATATTACAAAAAGAAAATGGATTTGATTAAAAGATTCATCGGCCAATAAGAAAAGTGTCATGACCTATGCGATTAAAGCTTGGACATATTTTCT
This sequence comes from Mucuna pruriens, assembly GCA_025330945.1. Classification (NCBI taxonomy): domain Eukaryota; kingdom Viridiplantae; phylum Streptophyta; class Magnoliopsida; order Fabales; family Fabaceae; genus Mucuna; species Mucuna pruriens. The sequence goes on from JAENHJ010000528.1 coordinate 7,463,149, forward strand.
CTTGGTATGTACATCTCAAATATATTAAAATAATTATCATAAATATCATTTAATAATCTTTACACTTGAAATCACCTTAATAATATTGTAATTTTAATATATCTCATTAAATTAATTAACATATTTGATCTTATGGATTTATGAAGTAATTTAAAGTATTATTATATTAATAAAAGACGATCTATTTAATGAGAGTATCTATTATTAATATGTAGTGTGCAAATTTTTTTTCTCAAACCTGTTATGGGTGCATATTTATGAAACAAAATTAATTATTATCCCACGTAGTTAAAAAAATAATGAGGGAAAAAAATTAATTAACAAAATTTTGAATCAAATTTGGATAAAGTCTAATACTATATTAGAAATGGATTAGTTCAAACTTAATGCTAAAAGATGGAGGATATCGTCATAAAAACCATCTAAAAGATGAACCACTGCCCATAGTTATCAGGTTTACAATACTTTTTGCTACCCAAGTATGTTGTGCTCCACTCAAGCAAGTATATGGTACGTGAGGGGCATATTTAGTACGTATGCAATGGGTTTGTTACACATTTTTATGCTTTGCCTCGAGTTTCTTTCTCTTGCATTCTCACACCCACCAAAACTAAAATAAGAAAACTACAATAACCCTATGATGAAATTGAAGATTTATCATTACTATTTACAATCATCAGCAAAAAAAAAAGTCTTATCCCATTAAACGTGGTTGGCTACATGAATTATTTGACGTCATTCAGTTTAGTTAAAGATTAAATCTTTAGAGATACCACCTCTAATCCTTTGTGCATTATGTTGGTCCTAATTGTAAGAAATTTAGACCTATTTTCATATGTATTAGATGCTAATTTTCTTTTATATCGTCATCGTATTTTCTTAGTCCTCAAAATCTCATTAAATAGCTTAGTGAGCCATATCATACCTTGTTGTCCTACACCCTTTGAAACTTCCATAGGAATGTCATGTGGGACCAATACCTTTACCATTATCCATTCTCTTTTGGTATTCTTTTACCTCTCTAACCTTAATTTTGTGGCAGTAAGTCAAAATTTGTTCGTCCTCTTTGATTTCTACTCCTTTCATATTATAAATTGATCCTTATTGAAAGCTTATAAATTAACTCTCCCATCTATCTTTGATATCTTGAGTTGTGACCAAAACTTTCCCTTCTTCATTCTTAATGTGAATCTTACTTGATTCAAATCTCTTATTTTCCTTTCTCTATTTTTGGATATCTTATGTTCTTTATTCTTTGTCCTAGGATCTTTGTAAAACTCCTCAAAAGCTTTATATCATGCTTCATTCGCAATTTTCCTTGTCTCATTTCTAGCATTTCGATGCCTTGCCCAATTTTCAGTATTACTGCACCAATGTAAGACTTCAAGATACTCTCTTTTGTTTCTTACCTTATCTTGAACACTTTAAGTTCCCCACCAAGATTCCTCGTGTTAGTCTAAAACCTTTTAATTCACCCAAAATTGTTTTAGCAACCTTCTTAGACATCTCATCCCAATTGAGGTTAACATTACCTTGTAAACCCCAATTATCTTCCTTTAATAATTTCTTCTCAAATGTTTATCTCTCTTAAATTGCCACCACTCTATTCTTGGATTTGTAACTTGTTGGATTTTTTTGTTCATGCCTCTTAAAAAAAAATAAAGAATTAATAGCCTATGTTGCATGGTAAGACTCTCATGGAATCACCTTGCATTCCTTACAAACTCCCTTGGTTGCATTTCATATAAAAAAGAAATCAATTTGTGACCTTGAGCTTCCACTTATAAGTGATTAGATGTTCCTCCGGTTTTTTGAAACAAGTGTTCGTAATCTTGAAATTATAAGCCACTGAGGAATCAAGAATAGACTGTCCTTCATCATTTAGTTCTCCAAAACCAAAAGTACTATGAGCACCTATAAATTGCCTTGTGTCACCATCAACATTTCCATTTAGATTCCAGCCTAAGAGAATCTTTTGCTCTCGTGAACCAACCGCTCCAAATATTCTCAACTTGTTTTTGGCAAGTGCTTTTGATCTGCTTGTGGTTAATGAGCACTGATTATATTGATGGTATCCTGTCAACCATTAATTTTAAAGCTAAAATTCTGTTCCCAATTGTTAGGACTATGGAAAAAGGGGAGTTAGTTAAGACAGTTATGATATTGGTTAGTTATGTAAGGGGTTAATGAGTTAAATAAATAGGAGGATATAAGGGAAAGGAGGGATTCAGATATGTTCATTTGAAGATTGAGCATTAGCTCTTTGTGAAAGGAGAAATACTTTGGGGAAATGTTTGGAGGAGAGTTATCTCTCCTTTTTTTATTCTTTTCCACTCAAAAAATACAATCATTCTTTCCTTTCTTCTATCTTCTAATCTGGGTTCCTAAATCAACCTTGTCCTCAATGTTGAAAACAACCAATTGATAACAGATAGATTTCATGTAACTGTTTCCTCAAAATCTACGTGTGCAGTACCCCCATCTTCATCCCAATTTGCAACTTTTGCCAAAAGACTTCCATTGGTCTTTCCAGTCAACTGAATCACATTGCAGCCACCTATTGGTTTTCCCTTGTTTGCATTCTGCATTGGGCCAAATGTGCTCTTCACTGGGGTCAATTTGGCTTGACCTTGACTTGAACTAGGTGAAGGTGTTCCAATTGAGTGTTTTATGAAGCCTACTGTTGGAGTTTGAAACAAAGATCTAATTCGAGCCCATGGGAGGTTTCCAACTTGAGACTTTAGGTGGTCTTTGAATGGGGGAACTCTTCAACAACCAGCTCTGCTCCCCAGTGCCTTTGACAGTAATGTCTACCTCAGGATTTTATGTTTGGTGGTTTCATCGATGGTGATGGGTTGATTGGCTCTTCCTCCAAGAAAACAAGCTCCTTCTTGGGCTTTAAGGATTCTGATGATCTCCCTATCTTGATCTCATTCAACACTTCATGGTATTGTTTTATTTCTAGTTCTTGATCTAACATATAGACAGGGTGTTCCCCTGTGTTTCTTCCTCTATGCAACCACCAAAAGTGGCTAACTCCACCTTTCTTGTCCAAGAATGAACATCTGTGTCATTGTAGCTTTTTGACCCACTCCCTTCCATGGTCTTCTTGACATTCTTGGTTGAATGGGGATCGATCTCTTGAATGCTTTGCTCATTTGCGACCTTGTCCTCCAGCATGATGTCTTGTTTCTGCGTCCTCCTTTCTAGCTACTGCTTGATCTCTTTTATTCCCTCAACCTTCTTGATTTCAGAGGGATGTGTTTCCACCCTTTCCTCATCTTTCACTTTGGCTTTCAAGAGTGATGCTGCAACCCACGCCAGTTGGCTGCTTCCCTCATAAACACCTTCATCAATGACCCATCTGATTTTCGTTCAGTTTCTTGTTTCTTCACCAACTGCTGCAATATTTGCTTAAACTCAGGTAGATCACTGGTCCCCTCTTTCAAGAACACTATGGAAGCTTGCATTTCTTCTCAACAACAGATCTGACAGGTCGGACCAGTTGTTAGGAACCCATATTAAAAGATAGAAGAAAGTTAAGAAAGATTGTATTCTTGATTGGAAAAGAACAAAAAATTGTCCCTCCAAAGATTTTCCCTTTACAAAGGATTTCTCCTTTCACATAGCTAATGCCTCAATCTACAAATGAACAGATCTGAATTCCTCCTTTCTCTTATATCCTCCTATTTATTTAACTCATTAACCCCTAACTAACTAATCAATATCCTAACTGTATTAACGAACTCCCTCTTCCCATAGTCATAACACCAATCGTTTTACTTTCTTTCCATTCCTTGTCCACAGTAATACCCATACCATTCTTTCCTCTAACATCCCATCTGGACCAAAATTTTAATCATGTAGTGTCTAGCTCCTTAATTTTTTCTCTAACCCATTAGGTTTTTGTAGGCACATAATGTTAGTCCTCCTCTGAATCATGGTGTCCACTACCTCCATAGACTTACCTGTCAAAGTACCAATATTCCAAGTAGCAAACCTAATCATACACTTCTGAACTTGCTTCTTTACTCACATCCGTCCAATAAAATGTGAGGATCCTTGCTCATTTAACATTACAGCTGGGTGCCGATGTAGAGGCTTTAGCTCATTTAAAACTGTATTCAAGTTATACAGCGTGCTATTACCAGATAACATCCTAACATTAGCAAACAAATTCTGTGGAGTGCAAATGGGTGTTCCCAGAGAGCGCAAATGGGTGCTTGGTGTTCTCACTTAGGCATCAGTTTCATGCTCTCCCTTCCCCCAAAGAGTTTCACTCACTCATTCTCTGCTTCTTCTGCCTTCGACAAATCCAAGCTTCACCCATTAAGCATCTCATTGCTACCTTTGTGCCCTACCTAACATATCCCATCTCCTCCTTACTTGGTTCACTTTTTTCTTGAATTGGAACACGAATGAGAGCAAACTAATTTGTAAATGAATTACGAATTGGTACTACTCACGAACCAATTCACATTTCTATGGGTAAACCAACATATTATGTTTCACTGCCACTACCACAACCATCTTATAACTCCAATAAACATCTCTGTTGACAGTGAAATATAGTCAGAAAGAAATTTCAACTAAAACACAAAACTTCAACTCCATACCACACCTTCCATACATTTATTTTTCTTGAAACTCAAAGTCTATTCCAAAATCCACCAATTCTCAAAAGTAAGCTAAGTCCACTATTTTGAAGCAGACTGTTATTTGTACCAAAGTCCATCCTTGAAGGTGAGCCAGCTTTTCATTCTTTGCTGTTGGAGTAATTTTCTGGTGAGGGTCAATCATATGTTCTGGATAGGCTAAATATGAAATTCTTATCAAGGTAAGGAGATCACTAAAGAAACAAAGACAACATGATTCCAGATAAGAGAGAACTTGCTGGAAACAAATGCAACAATTAATGTTGCTAACGATTAGCAAATTCATTAGATCATCATTGATAGAGTAAGAAAAACAAGAATAGTGATAGAGAGGAAAAAAAAGACACTGGGAGGAGAATTATCTGGTGGTGAACAAGGATACAAAAGATGGGAAAAGAAAAGGACACAAAACAGGAGGGTCTCAGGTTTGGGGATCTATACAGTAGAGATAGGGTATAGGTCATGTCAGATGGTATTGTTCTTATACTATGTTGAAAAAGATTTAGGAAGAGAAAGAAATGTAAAACATAGAGATGGAAGGCAAAGATTATATGATATTAATAATTATCTAAAATAGTTCAATTCTAAGCACTGACGTTATGCCTCATACGTCAAGTTCTAGTGCAGTACAGCTTGTATATGACCAGCCCAACAACACCGTATAACTTGACATTTTTTGCTAGTAACTACAATTGGATTTATCTTGAGAAGTTTTCACACTGATGGAGCAGGCATGCTTATCTGTTCCATTTGTGTAGTTTTATTAATAAAAGAAGGGGTTTTATTAAAAGGAAAGAATTCAAAAGTAGACTACTTTGTATTATTATTAATCTTCTAAAGCATTAATTGCTTTACTGTTAGTATCACACTAGCATTGCATTATATTGATTACATTATCTATGTAATAATTGCCAAGATGTTTTAAATTTTTAATGGTTGAATTATAATAATATTATATTAGTATGATGACTATTTTTGAAACAGAAAGATTGCTTTGCATGATCATTTGATTTCATGTGCAGAAAAATGTCAAGGTTGTTGCTGTGAAGATTCTTGAGCACATATTCAAACATTACATTGTTAATTGCCAAGAAGTTTCTACTGTACAGGCTTTTGAAATATCTGTGGTTAGTATCTGCTCTAATATTTTATATAAAAAACATATGTAGCTGGTCACATGTTTGTTTAGATTCTGGACAATCACTGCGCATCTTTTGAGAAAGAAAGGAGCCACTAGAACTGATTTTTGTTTTTTTAATTCTTTTGTCAATAATTTGGATTCTTGCTAGCTTGTTTGCGTTTGTTGATTTAAGCTCCCCAGTTGTTCATAATGCATGTCTGACTCAAGCAAGGTATGGCTAGCAACAGTCAGTTATTGAGCAAATGTTTTCTAGTTTCTACATTTTATAGCCATACTTCCTGCCTGTTTAGCATTTGGATAACTGTTGGGGAAAGTTGTGTGAATTATGAAAGTGTTGACTGCTAAATTAAGGTAATTGATTGAGTGATCCAATGTTGTTCATCACTTCATTGTTTTGGGGCGGGTGGAGGGTTTGTCTATTGAGGGCTGATTCATTACAAAATATGCTGACAATATCCCTCCTACATATAATCTGGTATAAATGATGGTGTAAGTCGGGACTTGGGATCAATTGATATAATGCTTCATCTAAAACCTTTTTATTTTGTATTTCATTCTGTGTCCTCCTCTAACACACTTCCAAACGACTAAACCCTTATTTTCTCTTTAATTTTTTCCAATATTGTATCCAAAAGGTACCATCCACCTTGGAACCTGAGGCATATTCCAGCAATCTCAAAATAAGCTGAGATTTGCTGTTGTGTTTTCTCTTTTTCTGGCCCAGATCAAGGTATGGTTGGTAAAATATCACAATGGAGTTCAAATTGCCTGCTGTACCATATATGTTATAGAAGTTGTTTTGGATTGCTCATTTTTTGCATGCTGTTATGTGAGTATGTACATGCTTGGATAATACTTGTTTTATGAAACAAATATTACTAGCTTTTAAGCATTATATCGTAGTTGTAATAAAATGTGTATCTCTAGTGTTGGCTAGTAGCTTCTTTGTTGAAACACAAGATTGATAGGAAGGATTCACTTGCTCTTGCAAAACTGTACTTGAATTTTGATTGCAAGGAAGAGGAAGCCACTGATGTTTACTCAGAACTGTGGAAGCATGCGAAGGATTTTTCAAATTGTTTGCAAAATGGATTTTGTGTTGAGAAATGTAATATAAATGGTGCTTCAGACTGCAAGATACCTGAGCTGAACGATTTGGCAGAGGAGAAGCAGAAGAATTTTCTCGATACTAGTGTTTCAAAAGTTGTGAAATCTGTCACAAATGAACATGATCTTCAAATGAATTCTCCCACAACAGTGGTTTCACAAGACCAGACTTATACTAATGAAATTTGTTTATCTCCAAAGACACCCTGTAGTTTTCCTGTGGAAGAAGATGCTATCTCCTTGGAATCTGGCTCAGAAGATGGCAGAATCAATACTATGACCTTAATAACAGCAGAAGATTCATACCTTGAGCACTGGAGTAATGATGTCAACCCTGTTACAGGTTCTTTGGAAAGACCAAGTCCTGTTAGAAGTACAGATATTACACAACCTGATGGCAAAGTTCCTGAAGATCCTCAAACTTTAGTGAATGAAGTGGTTGCTATTGACAATGCTGTAAATATATGTCTAGTCATCCTGCACAGCTTGACAGTGTTGAGACAGATGCTGTAACTTGTTAGTACTGCTGTTCCTGAGGTCAGACAGTGGTACAGTGTGATGAGTCCTGTATGTGGTGAGTCAACTGCTCTGGAGTTTGCTGAGACTACTTTACCATATATGCAACCATCGCATGCAAATTTGTGGCCATTGCCTCAGTTTAGTAGTTTATGTACAAGAAGCATTTTGGTGCTATTTTTTAGTGTTTATTGATAATATGTGTGTTGTTGCAACAAAGCAACAAACTATGTGTTGCTTTGTGAGCATTGCAACAAATTTGAAAGCTACTATGTACATCACTTGGGAGGTTAAGTTTTAGATTCGTTCTTCTACATGATACTAATTTCTAGCCAAGCAATCCAGGCTATCCTTTTTCTTCCATTTCCACTTATATTTCTATAGGATGATTATGGTGAGCTTGTGGTTTAACTACATGTTTAGCCCAATGGCCTTTACATGAGCAAATGTGATATAGATTTTCAAGTTATTATTTAGTAATGTTAAACCATCTACTATCAGGTAAACCCTAAACCCTAACCATGTTAAAGGGAAAGGGATGTATCTCGTAACTTCAATTTTTTTTAGAGGGATCGTTTTCTTCTAACAGCGACCACATTAGCAGCTCTGTATGAACGTAATTATACACCTCCTTTAAACTATAATTATAATCACATTGAGCTCTTTATCTTTCTCTATATGAAAAGTCTCATAGAACCTAGTATAGAAGCAGTTGATTCATTATCTGACAATGCAGAAAATCATACGATTTAACCTTTTCATTTACTAGAATGTTTTGGGAATTTCTACATTTTTTATGGATTGGCATAAGATACACTTGACTGGTGTGTTGTTTAGTTCAAGTATTGCCAATCATAATGAACGCACATGTATCGGATAGGAAAGAAACAGAAATATGGGCCTAGCAATAACAAGGATGGAAATATGATGAAAGAACAGAGTGGAGGCTTGGAGAAATGGTTGAAAGACGGGGGAATTCCTAACAGTCTGGACAGCAGGCAAGAGAAGATTGGGGGATGTAAAAATCTATGGTAATCTTAGAGAAAGACAAGAGAGATAGATGGATTTGCTGAACAGAAAACTGAAATCTATGTTATGATTGGACTGAGTACAAGCTGGTATATTTATACTGTTACTGAGAAGTTTGCTAAGCCTACGTATTAGAGTTAGAGCACAGTAAAGTCTGACTAACTGTTAGTTAGTTACAACAAAGATCCTCATAGAAAGCTGCCAGGAGAAACCCACGTATACTCTTAACAGGGGAAGAGAATTGGAGAAGCATATTCATAAGTGTAATGTCTGAGGGAAATAAGATAGGGGAGGGGCTGGAACGAGTGTGTGTGTGTGTGTGTGTTCGGGGGGGCACTTCAGTGTTCATTCCTATTTTGATCTTTAGTTTTCCTTAGTCTCTTGTTTCTCAGACTTGGCTGTGGCTTAGTAGATATTTCTCTCTGGTGTAAGGAGAAGTTCTTTTTTGCAGTTGAATATCAGTGTAGAAGTTTCTGTTTCCTATCACATTATTATATCGCATGTGGTGTGAACTTGATTGATCTGAATAATCCTCCTCGCCCCCATTTCAATAATTAAGTAAAAAAAAAAATCAAGATAGATTACTTTGAATACTTATACTCTTATTTCTATTTGAAATAATCCCTTAATGTCTCCTAATCCTAATTCGTTCTCTAAAATAATCAGAGCATAGCCTGCCTATTAAATTTTTTGGCTAGAGGTTTACCAAAAAGAAAGATTTTCTTTTTTTTTTTTTAATAGAAATAGAATATACTTTTTTTTAAAATTTTATTAGAATAAGAAAATAATATATGGTCATGGGATGTTTAGTTGGAGTGCTTTCAAACTATTTTCATCATATGGTTCACACCTGTTCCTTGTATCTTCCAGATGGCAACGTCTGCTATTCCATCTTTTTTAGAGCCCAATTCAGCTAGTACACTCATGCCTTTAGATGAGGCTCATTGCTACATTCATGACGCCAAAGTAATATTGGAAGCACCTAACAACCTTGTGGAACCAGTTAACTCTTCCTTTGTTTCACCTGTGATACTGCAACCCTTCACCAGTGTGCCCATGAATGAAAATACAACACATTTACACGACAGCATTACTATTCCTGGAAATATGAACAGTGATTATTTTCAAGCTCACTCTGTGACATCTGAAGTGTCCTACCTTGCCTACCCAAACCCTCTACTGGGTGAAATGGAGAGAATAGAAAACAGGAATGAAGAAGAAGCCTTCACAGACTCGCTATTAATTGTAATGGAGAGAATACAAAAGGTGAATAAAGAAGCCTTCAAGATACATGAACAAAAGGTATGAGCAGCAATCCATTTCTTTCTTTCCCCACCCTTTTCTTGGTATCTTTTGGATTCTGATTCCTTCTACTTTCAGCTTACAGTTTGTTTCTTTGTGAAACAGAAATTGCAGATCCAATCCAACTATGAAAAGGAGTTTGAAAATTTGAGGGAAAAGTACAGGATGTTGCTTCAGAATGTCAACGATGAAGCAGCACTAAAAGGAATGGAACTTGAGACACACTATAAATTAGTGTTGAGGAATAAGGCATTAGCTGAAGTTTGGATCCATGAGCTTGATAGTTGCGAAAGAGCTGTGGCACAATGCACAGAACAAGGTATGGATTGTGTGTAAGGTTCGTATATTTGTTGAGTCTGTTAATTATCCACTTTTTATATTTATATGACATCAATAGTTATTAGGAATAATAGAACAGAAACAGATTAGGAAGATGAATTAACATTTAAGTGCTAGTCTCATCTACCTAGATATTTATAGGTAGATATAATCGGGATTTATTTAAGATGAGTAATCACCAAACTCCTATCCATTACAATCCAAAGTTCAAAGTCACCAATCCAGATTTAAATGTAGTTGTCTTGACTTAGTTACTAGCTTATGGACTGCTTTTCCTGAAAATAATTCTTTCAGCAAGCTAAATTAGGCTCTCTTCCAAAATAAAGGAGATTGGTATTGCAATCATGAAAGGCACTTCTGATGCAATAAACTGCTTTATTGGTGGTTGTAACTAATCACCTTTTATTTAAAAGGAGTTGATAGATTTTGTAAGGTGGGGCTATTGGCGCCACTTTTGTATATTTACACACTCTAATTTCTTACAATACTAATTTTTGTTAAGTTCCCTTCATTAATGTTCTCATGATTAAGTTAATTTTTTATTATCACTGATCTGTTTATTCAAACAATCATTTACCCTCTGTCTGAGAAGAAAGAAAATGAGGGATGAAAGAAAAGTTTGAAATTTGAATTGAAGAGAATATGGAAGGAAAGAAAACTGATTCTTTTTTCAAAAGTCAACTTTTCTCTTTTTTCCCTTTATTTTCTCTTTAACCAAATAAAAGAAATACATCGTTATCCATATTTTTTTCCTCATTCAAACAGACACTAATGAATTAGCTAAAAAGAAAATTACATGACACGATTTAACACTCAACACCTTACCATGGAGAAGAGAACAAAGAATAATTGCTTTTCTCGCTTTTGCCTTTGCCCACAATGTACGTTTTATTGTTTGCTCTAAGATTATGTTTTTATTGTGTTGTCAATATCTTTTCAATGACAGTCCCGTTTTCCTCAGCTATTGATTATTTACAAAACTAAATTCAACTCAGTTCTTAAATACAATAGATCAAAATGAGTATTTAAGTAAATTTAATTATATTACTTAAGTTTGGTTGAATTCTTACTTTAATACATGAAAAATATAAATATTGAGTAATTTGGTTCTTTGAAGAAAACTAATATATACAATTTATTAGTCCTTAACTATTGAAAATTGAAAGTGAGTACCCTTGTGTATGAACCATGAGACTAGTTAATTAAGCCTTTGATGTAGAAGCCAACTTTATGTCAACATTCTTTAGAGAGCCAATTCATTTCACTTACTATGAGGGACTGAATTAATATAAACTTTCTTTGATGGGCAGAATTTTTGTTATCTTGCATCTTTGGGGAACTAAAATGGGTCTTTATTCAATTTTATTATTATTTTATTTTTATTTCCATCCACTTCTATCACTTTTTAGAAGGGCTAAACCCATGTGTGTTTATCATAATCGACAATCACACTGAGAAGAAAATATAAATAAATTATTTGATTTTTCATTTTAATTAAAAACATTTATAAATAAATATCAGACAGAAATTTAAATACATATAACTATGAGTAAGAGAAAGTTTGATTCACAAAATAGGCCACTTAATTATAGATAATAGATATTTTAGGTAATTGGGATTAGGAGTAACTATAAGAGTATTAGTAGGAAGCTGAGAGTGCCATTAGTTCCACCCAAATAAGTGAAGTAAAAGTTGAAGTAGTGAAAACTACAGGAGATGTGAAATGCCTAATGCTCTAAGAAAGAGGAAGATGGGAAATGTATATGCGGATGAATGAGAACTGGAGACTGTTATTGAGGGATTTTTTTTGTTTTTCCTAAATCAGGAATTTTTTTCTGGAAGAAACCAATATGGAAAATTAGAGAATAATTTTATCAAAGCACGTGGAGATCATAAGTCTAAACCTTACATCTAATAAACGAGATAAATGTCATATTTCAAACTGTAAGAGTTGTAGAAACATCAATTTTTTATCACTGGTCTTTCTACCTTGATATATGTATATGAACTATAATCGATCTGGAGGTTGCAATCGGACGAGGAAATTCTGGGTGATTATTTGTAGACGTTTGATGTTGATTAGCAATGTCAATGTTTCATTGTTTACCTATTTTCTATCTCTTCATTTTCATTTAATTATTCCTGTTCACCTTTAGATTTCAAAGTCACAACTATACTCAGTGCTCAGAATTTTGATCTTTACGTGTCAACATATTAGTATAGTACGATGAGCTTTAGGCACATGTTTAGCCTTAATTCCAACACATTTTTATCTATTTTTAAACATTGATTTTTTAGCTTATACGATGAATGTTCCTTTGCATGCCTTCTATTATTTCTATTTCATGCATATGCAACTCCTAAATCTTAAAATAGGTCTTCATACTTAGTAGCCTTCCTCTCTGCAGCAGCAATGCCTAGTTCTCGTATGACTGCTCAGAACTAAATTCACTGAACACACTCATAATTCACTTATCCTTGTCCACTCCTATGGTGATGGTCAATCCTTCAACAACCATTCCAGAAATATCATGCTTTGATCCCATGATTTTGTTGTGCAACAATCTTCATGATGGCTATGATTTACTAGCCCTGTCTCCACCTGGAGACTCTGCAGCTGCCTCATCTTATTCAGCACCTCTCATTCCAAATCGATGGAGTGCAATATCACATCAACAATTGCAACTTCAATGATGCTGGTGGGACGTACAAACCAATTTTCCTTCCTTTGATGACATAAGTTATCAAATCTTTATCTATACCTCACTTGGCTGTTGTACTTTTATACCAAATTCTGAACTAGTGTACTCATCTGGTGAAATGAATGTATAGTTTGCCTTCAGGATAGTGAAGTTTGTCCAAATCTTATGGGTTTTATTTTTGCCGGGGATTTTATTCAGGATGGGTCAAAGCATTTTTTGGTTGCAATAAGGAAATACCAAATGTCCTGCAGAGTTTATAGAATGAATAAAGATAAACAAAGAATAAAATCATTAGAGTAATATATCTTTGGAATAATTTGGAGTTAAAAAATAAGCATGTTGATCGTGGCATTTAACCAGTGTATTAGCATGTATTTTTCCAATTTGAGTTTAAATCTAACTTAGATTTATAAAATTAACTTGTAAAGTAATTATTATATTTTATTTATATATATTATTTAAACCATATTATTTATATATTTTATTTTAACTATATCACTGAAATATCTCCAACATGGTTAAACCAATGATCTAATCTGCAACTTTAATGACATCACAAGTCAATGAAGCAAGAGTGGCGAACAATATATGTCCATACCATTTAGTTGTTTTATTGTCAAACAAAACTAAAATGGACGACCATCAGTGTGCCCTTTAAATACTCTATACCCCATTTCCTCTAGTATCTGAATTAACAGGCGAATATTTGAAGACACAATTGTAATTTGTAAGTCACATAATTGAAAGTGTTTTTTATTTGGGAGGGGTTTGATCCATTCTATTTGGATTTGAGGTAAGTTTTTCTTATTAAGCTTTAATGCAGTTACAGGGCTTAAACTTTCTGTCACCTCACATGTTAAATGGTAATTGAATGCGATTTCCATAAGCTGAGTGTTCTTAAAGAAAAATGAGTACTCGACTGAGCAGGATCTAAAACACTAAACAATTTCTTGCTGTTATAAAACAATTAAAAGATAATCACATTTTTTTTGTAAACTCAGTGGTCTTTCAACTGTCACCAAGGTCTGCAGTTCGGTGTTTTGAATTGTTTTGAGGACGGTGTTTTGAATTGAGATGTTATTTATACAACTCATATAACAATTTATACAACATTTTTTTTTTCTCTTTCTACCACAGTATTTATTATATCTTATATTTTTCTCTTCTTATTTTTTTTCCTTTCTTTATCTCTCTTCATTGGAAAATAAAATAAAATGAAAGATATTATATCATTCAACATAAAAAAAAAAGAAGGTTTATATTGTGTGCTAATGATTATATGATAACTAATAAAAAATAGATGGTTACTATTAGAAAATAAAATATTTATTTATTAAAATACAAAAATAATTTACCGCATGCTTTATTTAAGTAGTTTAAATTATTCTGTAAGGTTTATTTGATATTTTCACACTACGAGCACACACTAGAGGCAATATCAATCCAAAAGATTATATAATATTCATGACAAAAAATTATCTAAATAACATAATAAAATATGTATAAAAAACAAACGAGCTATAGTTAGTTAAATAACATTTTTACACGTGGGCTTTTTTTTTAAGGTGTTCATCTTTTTTTTTTATGCTATAGGAGTTCATCTTGTAATTGAGAGAGTTTATAGTATATCTTATCCCATTTTAAGGAATAAAATAAGAAAAGAATACCTTGACTTCTAAAAAGAAATATTGAACACAGAAAACAGAAGATAAACAATTAAACAAATTCTTGATATATGCGCCAAGCACATGAAAGCATCTTTGATGTAAAAATTTAATTTGAATAATTAATTCTCTTTTAATATGTTTAAGATTTAAAAATAGTTATTAATTTTTTACTTTAATAGTAGAATTTACTTTCAATTCTTAACTTATTTTTAGCACATCTCATTTTATTTCTATTCACACAACCACACAATAACTGATTTTAACTTAAAAGAAAATAATTGCTGATTTTAACTTAAAAGAAAATAATTGGGTGTTAGAAGCTTCATTTGGGATCCGTATGGTGCTAAAAGGCTTCAATTATTACATAAATTGAATGGGTTTCACAAGAAGCATTATTGGGAGGGTCCAAGATACTAAATTGAATGAAAAAAAGGAGAGATTATACAAGGTTGAAAAATACTTTTCACTGCTACTGTCCCTCTTTTGGTACTCATAAGAATTTCCAAATGGGGTTATGTCGCACTTTCAACTTCCCAATATTTGCAGTGAGAACCCGTACCATCGTGCACATGCGCCAATCATTTTTAGCCACACGCAACCTTATCACTAAAATTATTCAATTTTGTCTTATATAATAAATTTATTAACTTTAATTTTTTTTTTACAAACGCGTGTAGGAAGAAAAAAAATGTATTCATAAATTTAAATTTATTTGTAGATTTTTTATATTAATTTTTACCTTATTCGTAAGTCAATTTTAACTTATAATTTTTTTATTTTCTTTTCTTAAAAATGTTTATTGTAATTTTTCTCAAAATAAATTATTTTACCATAATTATTTTAAAAGTTGTAACTATTATAATTTTTGGACTGATTTACTGTGTTTTATTTTGTTAATGATTTACGATGTTCTTTTATACAAGAATGTTAAACTCCAAAATATAAACATCAATATCACATAATTCACGAACAAATTCGAGACCAAATATTTGTTTGCATACATTTGCAAGTGTAATAATCTTGAGACTTTATCAGTCCTCTCATATTAGTAATTTACAATTCAACTTTTATGAATATGCATATCAAGAGATGCGAACGGAAGAAAGTCAAACCTGGTTAGAAAAATAAAATAATGACCTGTAAACTTTTGAAAAATAAAATAAAATCAAAAGCACAAAGTTTACAATAAAAGAACCATTTATACTAAATAATATTCCCGATATTTATATGGATCGTCGTAAACTCGAGAGGTTATCATATCCTTAACATTTATATATGCATTTCAATCTATTATTGTTGTAATTGTTCCACTACCATCATCACCATTATTACATTAGAAACATACATAATGTTTAGTTTGATTAGGAATGTTTGTGAATAAACACTTCTTAGTACACTCTTGTAAAACTATAATAAGTCAACTTTAATCCCTACACATATAGTTATCTAACTTTAATTGACATTTCATAATTAATTTTATATAACAATAAATTTAAGGTCTGATTGGTCACATCTTAAGTAGTCTTAAATAAAATTATAACTTCATTAGATTCTTAGAAAAGAGCAGAAACACTTGAAGATATTGGTGAATGTGATTAGTAACGTGAGTTAATCTTAAAGTATCTCATAGGAATGTCAAATGGGTCAACTCAACTTGATTTCAACTTATTAAAAAATAATGAGTTAAGTTAAGCTTGTTTTGAGATTAGGTTAAAAATCACATTCCAATCCAAATAGATTGCATGTTAAATTGAATTGGTTCATTAAACTTTAAAGAAAATAAGAAGGAAAAATATTATTAAAACTTATAATCCAAACATAAACATAATATTACAGTCACTAAATTGTCTTAAAATAAATTATCTTTAAAAATTACCACCATGAATTAAATAAATATAATAAAAAAACAATAAAATTGATAATAACACACAAAACATAACATTATGTCTAATAAAATAAAATAACATTAACTAAACAATCTATCAAATTATCTAATAAAAAATTTTCAACTTCACCACATGAACCCCACTCCGCCTCTTGACCTATCAAAGTGAGTGAGTTACGTAACACTCAACTCACCCGATTTTGATAGTCTTAGTCTCCCAATTGTCACAGAAGTTTCATGCTTCCTCTGGCTTTAGGCACTGTTCAAGTCACTCCTCAATGATTATTCAACTTCGAGCGTAGATCAAATCCAATGAGCAGGAAGCAACAACTGTTGTAGATGTTACAGACAATGTAGTAATAATTGCATCAATTATAACAACAATAACCATCACTATTATCACCTTATCATGCTTATGATTGTGATCGGTTTCATGCAGACTATGATAAGAACTAAGTATCAGAGTTTTCTTTGTTATTATTTTATTTATATATTATTACTTTGATATTGATAACATTTTTTATTTATATATATATACTGATTTCTTATTTTTATTGTTTTTATAATTTTTATTTATTTAAATGTAATTTATTTTAATAAAACATAAAAATCTAAATTAATAATTATTGTAAAAATTAAAAATAGCAATTACTAACTATTTGATTGTTAATAAAGGCTGCTGAAATTTTTTCACTATTAACGAAGGCTGAACTTTCTATAAATTCTACTTATTTATTTATGACGGCTGATTGTTAGTAATTACTGATCATCCACAAATATAATAGTTTAGTCGTTTAATACAGAGCAACTTACCAATCATTTTACTTTGACCATTATTTTTTTTTCAATCTACTTATTATTCTTTAAGAAAATTTAGTCAGCAATTAGTCATCGAAAATTAATCACCACCAATCACTTTTTATTACTCCTTATTATGGATGGTTTTAAACCATTTTTAATGTGCAATTTTTTTGTAGTGTAGTGCTTCACGTGTTCTTACGTGATCTTTTGTCTTTTGCTTAGCTTTCGGCTTTTGCCTCTTTCTTTCCATTTGTACCCAAAAATGAAAAAGAAAACCAATGAAATAGAGATGTGGCTTCGTCAAATTTCATGTAGCACATCCTTCATACCTTCAAGTAGCACTGATGCTTAATTTGCAAATGCAAATTAAAAAAAATTAGACAAAAATAATATCTTTTAATAGTTTTTTACTTATCACTTTCTTTATTCATTATTTGACCTCTCTTGTCATCTTGTGCATCCCGTGACTTATACTTGCACGATATGTAACTCCCATGTACATCACACAAAAAAAAAAAAAAACTAGGTAGTGTATGTATAGAGAGTGTGCTAAGGTAGACAGATAAATCAAGATTGTAGTGATTCCACTAATGCAAGCCAATTATCAGAAATTTTGGCTTAGAATATGATATGTGGATAACTACTTACCATATCAATATAAGCATATTTTGGTGATAGCTCAGGGAAAATAACATCTAACGAACTTTTTGTTATTAAATTGATTGTGTTTGAGGTTAATTAGGGGTCGAAAACTAGAATTTGGAATGATATGCAGATAACTTTATTTACCATATCAAGAGATGCATATTTTAGGGATAGCTCTTTGGGAGAGAATAACATCTAACAAGATTTGAAATTAATTTGATTGTGCTTGATGTTAGTTGTCCAAAACTAGAATCTGGCCAATAGTTTATTTTACCACCACCCACCTGCTTGGAGACTGAAAAGGATTTTCAAGAAAACATCATTTGAATCAAAAGCATGAATTACATAATGAATAGAGATGGTTTCACACCCCTAAAGGGTGTATATACCAATGGAAGATATAAGAGAAAAGAAAGAAATTCATAAATATGATGGATAACGTGATAGCTGAAGAAGGAAGAGAGAGATAGAGAAAGATGTAAAATGGATCTAAAAAAATAGTGAAAAAATGAGACAGTAATAATATAACCAAAGCTCCGGCAAAGTGGAAACAACTGAAATTCCATTACAATATTAGATTACAAGGTCGTATTTGACATTGAAGAAACATAGAAATAAGGCTTTTCATATTGGTTTGCTAAAGGCTTGACAAACCAAATGATTATCGTTGCACTTGCATAGGTACAAAGAAAATATTTCCGAAGGTGACAATAAAACTAACAGATTGGAAGAGGAGCTCCATTCCACTCTCCAAGGCATTCCAGAAGAGGATCAATAATTTTACCCTGGCACATTGCTGTGAATAATTTATCAAACTCTTCACCTGGTGACCTAACCTTTTCTCCAGTTAGCAATCCAGTCCCTAACTCCTCTCTAACAAACTTGTACAGTGGGTAAGATCTGCATTCTTTGATCTTGTTTGGAATTGCAGCTTTGCCACTCTCATAAGCAGCCCTTGCACTTTCAACCTCCTTTGGCAAGAGGGTCTTCAACTCCTCCTCAAAGGTTGCAATCTTTTGAAAGATTGATGTGTTCAGATCCTTCTCACTCTCTCCATTTACCAATGCGTGATCTACAAGCACTTGCCTAAGTTTTTGCATCAATGGGTATGTAGCACTGCAGGGGTCATCTATGTAGGCAAATACATACTCCCTATCAACCACTTTCAGCAGATCCTTTTCACAAAATCTTGAAGGATGGAGTTCTCCATTGACACCTGTGGTAAGAGTCCTCTTGGAAACTTGGCTCACGGTGTTCTTGACCGAGCTTTTCAAATTCTCCTCCAAATGCCTCAAGTCAATTGCTTGGCAAAGTGCAACCAAGAATGTGGAAGACATGAGCTTAAGGATCTCAATAGATTCATTTGTCTTTCTAGATGAAATCAAACCCAAAGAGTTCACATCTTGGTTGTGTTGCTCAGCACTTTGGACATGGCTTGTTACTGGATTTGCAAGATATTGGAGTTCAGAGCAGTAAGAAGCCATGGCAATTTCAGCTCCCTTGAAACCATAGTCCAAGCTAGGATTTCTACTAGCAGTGAGATTCGAAGGCAGCCCATTGTTGTAAAAATCATTGACAAGCTCAGAGAATTGAGCAAACATGAGTTTGCCAATAGATGCAAGAGCCAAACGTGTGTTGTCCATTGAGACTCCAATAGGGGTTCCTTGGAAATTGCCACCATGCAATGCCTTGTTCCTTGAAACATCAATCAGAGGGTTGTCATTCACGGAGTTAATCTCTCTCTCAATTGACTTGGTTGAGAAACGAATGACTTCAATGAGAGGACCAAGCCACTGAGGTGAAGTTCTAAGGGCATATCTATCTTGCTTTGGCTTTTGCAAGGGATCTACCTCATGCAACTTCTTAGCAGCTTTCATGTAGGAACTTCCATCCAAAATGTGCTCCATAATAGCAGCAGCCTCAATTTGACCAGGGTGGTGCTTTAACTTGTGTGTCAAATGGTCAGTAAATTCAGGCTTCCCTTGCATCACTTCAGCAAAAATAGCCGATAGGACTTCAGACAACACAGCTAGTACATTTGCCTCAAAGAGAACCATAGAAGCTAAGCCAGAACCAACAGCTGTGCCATTAACTAGGGCAAGGCCTTCCTTTGGTTGCAATTCAAAGAACTCGGAGTTGATGCTAGCCAATTCAAAAGCTTCCTTAGCGTTAAGTACTTCTCCAGAAGGTCCAACAGCTTTGGAGTTTGGTCGGCCAGTTAGCAAACCAGCAATGTAAGAAAGTGGAACAAGATCTCCAGAAGCTGTGATTGTACCCCGTAGTGGCAAACACGGGGTAACGTTGTTGTTAAGGAGCTTGGTGATGGCTTCTAAGATTTCAAATCTAATGCCTGAGTACCCCTGAAGAAGAGTGTTGATCCTCACTAACATGGCTGCCCTGGTTGCAGTGTGTGGCAGAGTGTGGTTTGATTCAGTTCCATTTCCAAATATTCCAGAGTTTAAAAACCTGAAGAAGAATAAAAGAATCATAATTAGGAATTTTTGTTTAAATTAAATGGTAAACTAAATCCATTATCCACCTTGAAGAAAGCATGCTACGTTTGTAATAATTATTATAAAAAACTAAAATGAAAATTAATTCAATTAATTAAAGAAGTGAGACAATTAAGAGCTTATTTTTAAATCACTTTTGATGTATAAAAAATATTTGTAGCAAAAAATTTTAAACTAATAACGTTGATATAAATCAATAGTTATGAGATAACCACTTTCTAATCTCAGTTTAGTTAAGTGAGAAATTTGGGTCAAGCGGTCTAACTTAAAATAAAATAAAACAAAATTAGAAAATGACATCAATAGAAAGAACGTAAGTCAAACATGGTTAGTACTAGTCGGGGTGCTATGCAACGGATGCAGTCACACCAACACTTTCGTCGAGTTTAAATTATTATTTTTTATCACAATTATTGTCCTAACTCCCAAACGCGTGAGATGCTAATTAATTATGTATGTTTGTTTCTCCGTTTCAAACCCTTCAAACGTCCGTTTAGTGACTGTTTTGACATCAAAATCACATTTCCGGAAAATATAGTTATTTTCTGGGAGTATTAACTTATTCCCCTCGACCGTTTCATAAACTTAAATTAGTGCTTCATTATTACTCCAAGAAACCGGCCCTGTACGTTTGGATTTGTTTAGTTATTAAAAAAAATTAAAAATATTTTAACAAAATTTTGATTATAAATTACTTTAAATACAAAATAAGTCATTTCGATGATAAACTAAAATTCTAATGTCGACAAAAAAATTTGTTGTGCATTAAGCTATCATTAGACATAGCCTATAATTAATTCCATTTGAAATATAAAATTTATAAAAGTAAAAATTTATTCTCCCTTCCTAATTTTCACACACAGGGCTAAGGAATTAATCCAGGCGTCAATTCGCTCAATTGCTTCCCGGTATTTGAAATCAGGATCCTAAAATGAAAGTCTTCGAAAAAAAATATATGTAATTAAGTTGTCTAAAACATTATTGGGTGGTAGTAAATAGTAACTTATGATGTGGTTAAATTTAGGTAACCCGTACCGTACCCAGCAAGCAGCACTAGACACATGAAAGGTGAAAACATGGAAAGGCGTATGTGTACGTAGCAAGTACGACTACGCAGCGTAGATACATGTGTTGAGACTATTTTCCGATTATGAATTAATTGGTATGATCTGTGTAATATGTAATCGAATATTTTTATTTTTAAGAAAGAATTAATAATTGTAAATTAAGTATAGAAATGTTTGGAATGATGTAATAGTTTCTTGTAAAGTAGAGTAGAGTTAGTTACCTGATGAGCTCTTTCTGCAAAGCACCACCTTGTTTGGTTCGGCGGTGTGAGGTGGCGCCGAAGCCGGTGGTGACACCGTAACTGTCTGTGCCGTTGTTCATGCTGTTCATCACCCAGTCACTGCTCGCCTTAACGCCTTCCCTCGCCGACTCCGAGAGCTCCACAGTCACACCGCGGTCGTTGGAGGCGACAGCAGCCACCTGAGCGATGGTGAGCGTCTCGCCGCCGAGCCGGACCACTGGCATGCGGTACTCCGCCACCATGCGCTTCACCTCGTCCAGGTGGCTTCCCTTGAGTGCCTCAGCCGCCACGCCCCAATTCAGCGGGTCAGTGCCCTTACCGGCCAAGCAGAAGGAACCGTTTTGGCCGTTGCTCACGGTGGTTGCTGTTGCTTCCATCTTAATGAAATTGAAAAGTATGTGTTACAGGAGAGAATGCGAGCTAAGTTTTGCAGAGAGAGAGAGAGAGAATGTTGCAGAGGAAATCTTTGAGAGTTTAGTTTGTGGATTTCCTGAGAGGAGAAGAAGTTTGGTTTCATTTATATAGAGGTGAGGTTTGTGTGTTGTCATGCAATGGTGTTTGGTAGGTAGCTCAAGGGAAGGGAAAATGGGGTTTGTTGAATGTTAACTAGGGCCGTGCGATTGCCACTCCCCGTTCAGCAACCACGATTTTGCCACGTGGATGTTTTAATTCGAGTTTCTTGGTAGCTGGCTGGGATGGCGCCCAACGGAGTGGACCAAACAAAACAAGGTGGTTGGTGAGGAATGTAAGGAATTAGGCATGGGAACGCTTGGTCAAAGCCTGCATGCATTAACATATAGTAATTGTTTACTTGAAAATGGTCTTGTCAATAACGAATTTTAAATTTAATTGGTCCTCCTATCACTCACTAAGCTTTGTTCTTGAGGCCATTTCTATCTCATTGCTAATCTTCAAACTCCTACTTGGCACACCAAATCAAATTTAAATCAGTTATAATATAATCAAATTTAAATCAGTTATAATATAATTATACCATTACTTCATCTTGTATAATTTTCGGTCAAATATAGTATAAGCTTTTTGTTTTAGTGATAAGTATAGACTTGTTTATAAAATATCTTTGCTCTATATTTCTCTAAGCACGTGGGATGAGATTGAAAGGGATTTTTCTTTTGAAAAAAGCAAGGAAAATAATTTGTATTAAATGACACCGAGGTAGCTAGGCACGAGAAGCATCAGATTGGTTGATAGCAATATACGTACATCAGGTTGTGCAGTATACATGACATCGATCGAGTGAGATCAAAGGCTTAAAATCATTCTACATTGCCCCCAATTTTAGTACTTAAGTGGCTGATAAACGATTAATCAAGGAAACTCTTGGACTAAAATACACTATTCTCTTGAGAAAATTTTAACTCATATTATTTTGTTGAGAACGGATCCAATAACACAAGTGCAACTCTAAAATAGTTTTACTAAATTTAAATCATTAATACAAAATGATTCTATAATTTTAACGTATTTTTTAATCATTGGTTAGTTAATTTTAATCAATCAATTAAACTATTTGATTTTATTTAATTAATTAACGTTCTACTTTATTTTTTTTATGGAGGTTTAATTATTTATAAAATTATTAATAATTAAATTATTTTACAATATTTTTCAATAATAAATAATAAAATATATATAATACTATCACTTTTAAAATATTTTAATGATTTAGATGTCATTTTTTTGTTCATTCAGACAAATATATCATTAAAAAATATTTTTTTTACAATATTTTCCAGTAATAAATAGTATAATATATATAATAATATTAATTTTAAAATATTTGTATGACTTAAATATATATTTTTACTCATTCAAACAATATAAATAATCTCGGGTCTTGTATATGTAATATATATGATGGATAATATTTTCCGAACAAATGTATGTTATTAATATACTTTTTTTTTCAAAAAGAAATCATTATCATCATCAATTTAGTCTTCTGATGATTAATTTTGTCAAATTAATTTTTTAAAATTTAATTAACTTCATAGTATTTTAGTCAATTCATGGCGACTAATTCACGTGCACACGCACCAGGCATATTTACTATTTGGTTAGAAGAATTAATTTAAAAATGATTATATAAGCTACACATTGTTGGACGACCTAACTAGTAATTATTTGGTGAATGATAAAGCTTAGTAATATACTTTGCATATTTTTTTAACATATTTTATTATTAGATAAAGAAGAAAAGATAGTACATTTTTTAATATATATATATATTTCCTAACACACATTCTTCTATGGAGAGAAATTCAGTCGTGGATTCCAAGTAGGTTTCTTTGATGAGTCACATTCTTAAATTAGTGAACGCACATGAATTTAAATCAATAAGAGAAAGTATGTGAAAAGAATATAAAAAGTATGTTGTTAAAACGTGTAATAAATTCCACTGAATAAGAAGAATTGGCGTCCATATTATTTAGTGGGATCCACGTATATTTTACTCAATAATAAAAAAGTGCATTAGATAATATATTACTAGTATTTTCTTTAGTAAATATTATATGATTTTAGTACATTTTTTTACATAATAAATTTACATCGATTCTTGAAAAAGAATGATGCAGTATGTGAGATGGTGACAAATATTTTTGTAATATTAAAATGAATATTTTAAATCACTTTTTATATAGAATTGATATAAAATGTGGATGTTATTTGTAATTTTTAAATTTTCAATATTTTTTTTTAAATTAGAACAAATCCAGAAAGTCGTTTTTACATATAACAAATTAAAAAATTTTAATATAAATTTTCTTCTTTTATATATGTGCTTATATTTTTATTCTTACTTCTAAATTCTTGATTCTTTGTCTCAACAGCATCAAAGACAATTTGAGAATATCAACAGTAAAGACGCTTCGAGCACATTGATGTTTCTTCTTCGTTCTCATATAAGTATAAATTTTCTCTTTGTATGTCCTTATCTTCATCTTTTGAATGTTTTTCATTTTCTCTTTTGTTCTCAATGGATTCTTTCGCAACAAAACCCTCATTCTTCCTTCACCTCAACACGTATGTTATCTCTTTCTAATTATGGGTTGTTCGTTTTTATTTGAATATGATTTGTTTTGTTATCTTTCTCTCTTATAAATAAATATAGTGTGATACTTATTGTATGTTTTGCTAGAGAAAAAATGAAAATGTGTTTGTAAAAATAAAAGAATATTGTTTACAGTTAATTAAGTCATGATGACATTTGCTTATACAATATTGTCATCAACATGGTGCAAGAAGGAGATCATGTATCTTCATTCTTTTCTAGTTATATAAGTCATACACACGAAATTTGACTTCTATAGCAACTAAGAATATATATATATATGGTTAACAGTTAAATCTTTCATTTCAAGAATTAATTATTAATATATTGATTTATATTTCAACTTGAAATTTTAATGTATTTTCTCTGTTTTCTCTGTTCGATTTTAAATGATAATATTAGAGATCTAGAATCAAAACCCTCGTACAATTATAATAAGACTTTAATTCTAGAAAATCTTAATTTACGATAATATATATGAGTCAAAATTTTAATTTTCTATTTTTTATTAAGACCTTAATTTATAAATAAATTCAAATAATCAAATTCAACTTGGTTATCAAGTAATCAAATCAAATAAAACAAGCAAACAAACTTTGCGATGTTGATACGAGTATAAATATTTGTAAGCAAAACATTTATTTAACTTAGTCTTTTATAGAAATTGAATTGATTCAAATTGATAACAATAATTAATAATGATTTAACAAAATCAAAATCAATTACTTATGAGAAATTAATTGAACTTAAATGATAATTATAAAAGAAACAAGTAAAATCAAGATAATAAATAAAAAGAAGTTGGATTTAAAATGAAATATAAAAATTAAAAGGAATTTCAACCATGTAAATTAACCCCAAAAGTCAAGGCAGAAACTTAAATGAATTTAAAATAAAAGAGATAGAGATAAAGTGCATAGAAATATTGAAATGAAGCAGTTAAAGCGAAAGCAATTTAAAAGAAAGTTAAATCGAACAATAATAATGTAAAGGAGTTTGGGAATTAATGTAAATATTTAAAGACTTGAAATTAAAGAAAGAAAACTTGAGACAAAGGAGAGATGCAAAATGAAAAGAGAAACAAATAATGTAAATAACAAAGAATAGAAATCGAAAAGAAAATAAACGACGAAAAATATAAAAACTTTGCTAAAAGTAGTTAGAAATGTACACTTGACTCATCAAACTAATAAGCATTGATGTGTGACATGCATAGGTATTACAAGAGTATTTTATGTAAGTGTTTTAGCAACAAAAATTAAAATATAACAGTCTTATTTATAGATTTTCAATCATATCAGTCGAATGATATTATATTGACACGTGTATAAACACTTAATAAAATCTTGAAATTTGTCTGGATTTGCTATAAAGGATATATTGTTGCCTTGAAATGCTTCCAACACTTAACTACTTTTACAACTTCAATTTTTTTATTTCTTCTATTCGACCCTTGACTCAAAACTCCAACTATTTTGACATAACTTGTTAATGCGAGTCCAGACTTCTTGCTTGAAATTCATTTTCAAGAAATCAAAAGTTATTGGTTAAATATATCTTCCAACACAATTTTTAATAACTTGACATCAACATATACATACTTTTACTTCTTTTTATTTTTATTTGATCTAGTAAAAATAATATAAATTGATCGAGAAAAGGGAGGACAGTTTACCTTAAGACAAAATTGAATTTTTATTAGATAAAATGAAAATAAAAGACATATAATTGTTTTTAGTTTAGTCATTCTATAATAATAAGAAAATTACATTTATATATATTTTTATACATTAGATGTATTATATATAATAATAAAATATAGTTGTTGTGTTATTTTTGTATTTATTGTTCTATTTTTTATTGAAATGTATTGTATATCAAGGTAATTATAAAGTATTGGTTTTTTATGAAATAGATTTTTTTATATCACTTGTTATAGATCAATTATGAATTTTAGATAGATTATAAATACAATTAATTAAAAAATACGCTCTATATCAATTTTATAGTAATCAAAATAAGTGTCAACATTTATATTAGATAATTCTATATTTATATGCAAAATTGATCTAAAATATAAAAATAATCGAACCTTAAAAATCGTTTCTACCGGTGTAAATTTCACTAATGAAAACTTAGACTCATTCATTTTAACGAAACTAATATCACTTAATAATATAATTGTGTTGAATTGAGTATGTTACAACGATACATTACTTTTCTTCAAAAAAAAACACGATACATTACTGATATTTTTACAAATTAAATCAATAAGTATATTCTTCAAACATTAAATAGAAAATTACTCTAATTAACATGAAATATTTATCTGCATTATCAAATATTTATAAAGCTATACATTAAACAATGAAGAGTACAAATATTTATTGATTTCTTATATGGAGTATTTTTTTTTTATCCGTTTAGAAGAATTTCTTATATAGAGTATATGTATATCTGCATATATACTATCATTTGATATTAATTTACCCTGTGATATATATTGTCTCATAAGCAGACAGTTTTTCTTATGTGATTAGACGGACATAAGTTTGGAATAAATCGTTGCTGTCATAGATTACCAGTCTTTACGTCCTTATGTAAATTTGGATGAGGAAAAATAATTTTTTTTGCGTTTGAGGTGAGAGATAAATAGACGCTAAATAGTTAATAGATAGCATTACCCTACCTACTTGAACATTATTAAGTAATTGTTAAATTAAATTAATTGTTTTTATAGTAACTCTTAAACAAATTTAATTTGTCAACTAAAAATCATATAATTATTCATTTATCTAATCACATCAATCGTACTTTATGTCGAAATCATGTGAAAGTGCGAAAATTAACTCCATAAAAATTGATATACAGACACTATTTGAAAAGGAATTCTAACGATCTTCGTTTTGTTTTTATAAAACCAGTACAAATTTCACTGTTTAGCATAATAGTAGTATGACCATAAAATTAATAAATCAACGGATAAAAAAATACAGTCACGTACAATATTTTCAGTTCGAGTAGTTTTACATTATTGTTTATTTAAATATATAAAATTCATTTTTATATATTATACCATCCTTTAAAATACACTTACACCAAAAAATTTTTAATAATAATAATAATAATAATATTTATTTATTATTATTATTATTATTATTATTATTATTATTATTATTATTATTATTATTATTATTATTATTATTATTATTATTATTATTATTATTATTATTATTATTATTATTATTATTATTATTATTATTATTATTATTATTATTATTATTATTATTATTATTATTATTATTATTATTATTATTATTATTATTATTATTATTATTATTATTATTATTATTATTATTATTATTATTATTATTATTATTATTATTATTATTATTATTATTATTATTATTATTATTATTATTATTATTATTATTATTATTATTATTATTATTATTATTATTATAACATTTCAATTTTAAAAAAATCTATAATAAAATTTCAGGAAAATAATATTAAGATCAAATAACATTTCAATTTAAGAAAACTTTATAATAACATTTGAGGAAAATAATACTAAGATCAAAGGACGATTATCTCCATCAATAGTGCTTTTTTTTTTCAAGTGTATGTTCCAACCACCCGATCAGTCCTTAACTGAGTATTATGATTGAATATTTAAACTTTTATCAACTAAAAAAATTAAGGTTTTATGTAAAGATATAAGCTTAAATGCAAGATTCACCCATAAATCAGCTTAATACAAAATGTAGAATATGATATGATTTAAGATTAATTGCCATAATTTAAGTTGCGACGGGTTTGGCAAAAGGCGGGGAAGATGGAAATTCGAGTTTCTTTCGAGAGAAGAAACTGGAGTTACCACCGATATTTTTTTAGAAAAACGTCAAATAAACCTAAGGTTAAATAAGGCTGGTCTTTGAAATTAGATATTAGGAATGAGAGTTCATTACTTGTAGATTAGTACCCTACAACATTTGTTTTAAAACAGTTACCCTAACTAGATGCATGAGATGAGTTAAAACTTCTAAACTATATTTATTATCTTTTGGATGGAGATAGAAACGGTCATATTTACAAAATAGTAAAGAAGTATATTTTTTAGATTTTTTGAATTTTTTGAACTTCACTTTAAAAACTCACAATAGTATAAATAATAATAATTATTAATTAAGATGATTAATTCTAAATACTTATAAAGTAGGTCATACTAATTATTTTCAAACATGAAAGTGATATAAATAATAATAACTTGTATAAGCTAGTTTAGAAGAGGACTTATAATTAATTCACTCAATTATCTTGAACAAATGAGAAGATATACAGAACACAAACGTAAAGCATGTTTTGCAAAACAGAGTGGGAACTTTAGAATCAAAGGTGGGAACATTATTGAGGCAAGTAGAATCATAAGAGACAAGAAGTATATGGATCACATGGTGGAGGACTACGACCCTTGCATCTTACCTGGAATTGAGGTCTCATGTGTGGCTTGCGATTTCAAGTCAACGACCATCCTCTGTCTTTTTATTTAGTGGCACTCTGCACAAACCCTTTTTTTTTTATGGGGAATCAATAAGACACTAAAGATTAGAGTTGACAGTTAAGTAAAGTTTTCTTTAAATAACAAAATTAATATTCAAATTTTTAAGAAGTTGGTGGAATTAAAATTCTTTGCTTTCATTTCACAGTCCAAATGAAATTGAACCATTGTCTATACTTTGTAAGGTTCTGTATATAACAAAAATCACATATATATTTTTTTCTCTCTTATTTCCTCCTTTTCATGGATCTTTTACACAATTTTTGAAGTCCACTCTTTTCCGCTGCTGGCTTCAAATAAAGGAACTTCAAGATAAGTATCTATCAGCCTTGGAAAAAAAAAAAAAAAAAAAAAAAAAAAGCCACCCCGTTTGAATGCTGACCACTAATCCAATGAAAGGATTGAAATAAAATAAGAAAAAAAGTCCAATTTGATATTAGGTGAGGAAAGTGACAAGTGCTGTTGGTAATTAAGGTATTCCATCCATGTTCTGCAGTACATTGCAACACCCCGTTTAAATCCTCCTACAGTATAATCTTCACTCAGTGACTCGATGCATGAAGTGAAATAAATATCCACGTCAAATGTTACGAAATTAAAAGTTTATCAATATCATGCATGGTATTTTCTAGTAAGGAATCTTAATTATACTTAACTTGAGAAATGAGATTTATCTAGTTTGAAATAAACGTTTTCGTTTTATATTTTATTTTTTCTAATAATTATAAAAGCATCACTATAATGTCATGTAATAGATAAACGAATATATATATTAGACTTTTGGATTGTCTATGGTGATATAGCCTTAGTTTAAAAATTTTAATTATTAATCTATTATACTAATGGTATGATGTATCATGTGTACTAATAGATATATTAATTTTTATATCAACAAAATTATTTGTTAATAAAAAAATTATATACTAGCTACTAGAAAATTTAAAATTTACTACAAAATAATTTTATGGATTTTAAAATTAATAGTTATTTTATAGCTAATTTCTAGTAAAAATAATTAACTATAAAATTACTACAACATTTAATGGTAGCATGAAATAAGTAGCAAATTAACTAGGAAAATAATCTTAGTTAATTTGTAATAAATTTTTTAAAATTTGTAGTTATTTTCTAGTTAATTTGTAGTAATAAGAAGTACAAATGAATATAACTTCAATTTAACTAGAAAAAATAATTTTCTAATTAATTAATAGTTAATTAGCTAGGATTTAGCTATTAATTTAAATGGTAGCTAAAATTAGTAGCAAAATCAAAAAACTCTTGTAGTATAATAGACAAAAAAAAAATCAAGCATTGAAATTACCTTTATTAGTTAAACAAAAATTAATATATTAATATAAATATTGTGAGTCTATAATATAATAATAAATGAGTTTAATAATTATGTATTTAATTAAAAAAATTTGATTACATATCATTATTAGTATTTTTTAAAATAATTATTATAAAAATTAATAAATTTATTTTATATATATATATATATATAATAATATACAATTAAATGATAATATAAAATTATTTTATATTATTAATATATAACTTATTTTTTTAATATATTATTAACATTTGATGTATTAATACGATATACGTCAAATTTATATAATAAAATTATCTATTAACATTGAACTAACGCATTAGTTAACATGATACATCATACTATATATATATATCTTTAGTATGTTTGATAAGTATTTTATGTTAGGCAGTAATTACAATACTTTTTTAATATACTGGTTTTAGCGTCGTTTAGTTATATTAATATTTAAATAAAATATTAAAATGAAAAATAAAAATATTATATCTACATAATAACATATTATTAGTTTATTTAACAAAAAAAAAACACTACAACTCCTCAAATGATGACAATATCGAAAAGTTTACCTACTTGTTTCTTTTAAGTCTTCTCCATTATCCACTAGCTATTATTGTACTCCCATAGCTTTCTATAAAGCTTATCTTTTTTCCTCGCAAGTTCTTAACAAATTTCCACGAAGACTTAGGTCACCAGAAATTAGAAAGGTTACTAACACTACAAAATTCATTTACTGACAAATTAAGAAAGAAATATCAAGTATTATAATTATCTTTTTTAATATAATATTGGTCTAATAAAAATAAAAGTATTAGACATTAAAATTTCACATTAACAGTATTGTGTATGATATTGATATTTAATATATTTTGGTCTAGGACTACATAAAGAGTACAATCCTGTTTAAATCAAAAACATTTATAACAAGGTGAGATTAATTCTTTTAATTATTTTCTCCTGATGAGGTTGAAATTCAAAATCTTCCTTCAAAGAAGTCATTGTTTGGAAATTTTCAACGGAAAAACGAAAAGGCATATAGTTAGCAGGCCTTGTGAACAATACAATATGGAAGGAAGAATCGGTCAGTGTAGGATATTTCCATTCATTTTCCTCTACCCTTCATCCAAAAAGGACAAAAATTCATGCATGAAAAGCTCCAATACTCATTTCCTGAAGGAAAATTGACAATATATATTAAAATAAAAAAAAAATAACATTATATTTTCTAAATAATACCGTTAGGCTTTGTTTCATAAATATAATTAAAAAGTTAGCTAAAAGTTAAAAAAATAATTGGTAATAAAAGATTGTTAAGGTAACTTATTCACTTATAAATGTTTAATATGATAAATATAAAATGACATAAATATATTTATGTAATATTTTTATATAAATTTTAAATTTATTTTATTAATAAATTTTTTTTAGTATTTATAATTTTGGCCTTTTACTTATTTTTAAACTCTTGTAATTTTTTATTTATAGATAAATTATTTTAATAGATATTTTAAGATAAAAAAATAAAATATAAAAAACTAAAAGTTAATATTTAAAAAAAAAATACTTGAAAATGTTACAAGTTACTAAAGAAAACTTGTTTATAAAATACAATTAATAAATTCTAACAAAATTTTCAACTAATAAAAAAATAAAAACTAACTAAAAGTGCTTGTTAAATATAGTAATTTAAAAAAAGTAAAATTAGATATATTTAATATTTTAAAAATATAAAAATAATAATATAATAATATTTGTTATTTAATGATTAAGATGATACTGCAGAAAGATTTAGATTTATTTATTTTAAAATTTGTCGAACCAACTGTTACTTTAAGATTAAGAAATTAATCATCAAAGAGTTTTATAATAATTGCGGTAGAAATATATTAATAATAAATATTACATTTTCAATAAAAAAATTATTTTCAATTTTTTATCCATTTTCTCCTTAAGACAATTGTTATCAAAACCCTTTTAAAAAATAGTGTTAACATGCTATACACCTAAAATTTAGACATAACTGAGCTGAATCAATTACCTACTTATCCAAAAGCTAATAAATATATTTGAAGAAAAATTAACGGATTTTATATTTTCTTTTGTTTTGGATCACAAGAGTATAGGCAATTTCATTTGAATCACATTCATTAAAATTGTAATATTGAATAAAATTGTTCTCCAAAATTAATAAATAACAAAATAATCTATTACAAATTATCAATCAAGTTTGTAAAATTATAAAAGTTAATTAAATTAATTTTAAAATTAAAAAATGATAAAATGATCAATTTAATCTTTCTATTAGTATTTTGTGTGATTTAATGTTGTTTTAAATGTTGAATTGGTATATTAAGTATATAAGTGATTGTCACATTATTTGGATGGAAAGGATAATTTATTTTTTTAGAATACTAATCCATTATCACTTTCCTATGTATTTATTATGTTGTTAGTGTTATTTAATGTTGTTTTAAAAGTTGAATTGATACATTAAGTATATGAGTGACAATTAATTAGATATGGATAAATGATTGCCACATTATTTAGATGAAAAAGACAAAAAAAAAATTGGTAGAATAGTAATCAATTATCACTTTCCTATGTCGTTATTATTTCTTATTGGGTTATTGGAGGAGAAACATATGTTGTTATTCTTATTGGGTTATTGGAGGAGAAACATATGTTGTTATTCTCAATTTTTTTTCAACAATAAAAATATGTTCTCATTGACAACAACATACAGGGAAAACATATCTTCATTGTATATCTGATTTAGATGCACAACGTAAATATGTTTCGTTTGTATACTAATATACAACGGAAATATATTTTTGCTAGGACTTAATTTAAATTAAATTATGATATAATTTATTTTTTAAGTAAAATTAAACTAATTACAATATAATTTATTTTTTAATAGTATATTAAATTAAATTTGATACATAGTACCTTTAACTGAAATTAAATTAATGGCGATACAATTTATCCTTTCTAATAATAATCAAATTAATTAAGATAGTAATTGAATTAATTATGATAATTAATTTGATTGTAATATGTACCAAAACTAATATCAAAATATACCGCGAAAATATATTTTTGTTTCGAATTAATTAAAATTAAATTAGGAAATAAATTATATTTTAAAATAAAATAAAATAAATTATGATACATTTTTCATAGTAATTAAAGGCTATGACGTGTGAAGACCTTCTTTTGCCTACCAAATATTGTCACTGAACATCAAAATAGTGGAACTATCAAATTATTATTTAATTTGCCTAATAAAAATAGGCACCTACCTTGCACTTAGGCTGATGTTTTTTCTTGTGATTGACTATGCAGGAGATATATCAAGTAAGAGTTTTCAGTCACCGTCAAGCAGACACAGATTAGATTGAGAAGAGAACGCGAAGAACGAATCTCTAGAATTTTAGAATTGAGGAGACAGGAGAGGGGAAAAATGAGGAAGTTGAAGTTTTATCTCAAGTTAGAAGAAGAGAGACAACAAAAATTGCGTGAGGAGGAGGAAGCTCGAAAACATGAAGGTAAATTTTTTTTTTTTTTTCTCTGTTGAATAGTTCAATTACAAAACTTGCTTTTTACAGAAGGGTTGCTTTTATTTTGTCTGTTGAAAAATATTTTATTTTTCACTTTCACCTTTTGTATTTCATTCTTCATTCTTAATTATACCATCTTTTACACACAATGTAGTAATAGCCTATCTTTTGTATTTATCCAATTTATGGTTTCCACGAACTTGAGAGGCTGAACGCTTAGCAAAGTTGGCTGAGATAGCTGAAAAGCAGAGGCAAAGAGAGAGGGAACTTGAAGAGAAGGAGAAACAAAGGAGAGAAGCAATGTTGGGCAGAGCTGCTGCTGCTCCAACCCCAAGGAAATATGTCCCCAAGTTCAGGCAAGAGAGAGAGCTGAGGTCATCTTCCAGGAATGCTCGTTCATCATTTTATTGCTTTCTTCTCTTTGTACTCTTCACAGTCTACGTTCTAGAATTCTTTTTGATATCCACTTCTTAAATAAGATAAGAAATTATGTGTACGTAACTACACTGCAGCCGCAATGAATTAACCCAGGAATAAATTAAACTTGCAAAATAGGCAACCGTTCAGCTCAGAAAACAAATTGATAATGATCAAAAAAATTACTTTCAATTTATTGTTTAGAAATTAGTAGAAAAAACAATTAAGTTTAATTCGAAACAATTTAGCTCAATTAAAACAGTTCAATTTAGTTTAAATACGAATAAACTGTTGTTTGGTTCAATTTAATTCTCACAATTTTTTTTTTTATAAGCGGCGTGAACCCATCTACAAACTCATGGTAACTGATTAGTAACTCAATATGGGGAAACAAATTTCAATGCTCTAACATTTTATTCAAAAATATGTCGAATAGTAAGATTCCGTCGCATTAGTTTTTCATCAACTATGTAGATAATCATGTTAACCGAAAAACAAGACTATGTGTATATCTACAGTGCACAATTGGGTTGATGATGACCAAAGCTCAGAGTAACAGCAATGACAAATGGGTAGCCTTTCTACTTGTAGGCCTCTTTGGTTATTTGGGTTGGGCCTGTGGCGGAGGAGCGGGTGGTCCATATTGTTGTTGTCGTCGACCCTTGGCCCTACCCAATAGGTAACATGCCAAAGCCAATATCAAGATGAACAATATTAAGGGCAACGATATCACCAACGTGAACCCCATTCTCAACTCTCAACTTTACTATTTCTTTTCTCTTTATTTTTATTATACCTACGCCGTGAAATATTCATTCCTCAGATCTCAAAGTCACAATAACCAAATACATGGCTACATATTTGTAGCTTTTAATTAATATTCATGATTTCCAATTTCATTTTCCAAACTAGAAAATCAGAAAACTGAACTGAAACAAGATTGAATGAAAGAGGAATTTTATTCCAGGAATTAATATAAAAAGTAAAAAAAATTACTGAGTACAAATAGGTTAATAATTAACAAAATTCAGAACGGAAATATGAATATAGAGTATAGTTTATTGGCAATTCCCGCATATTGAAATAAGAAATTGGTAAATGCGTACCTGGTAGTGATGATGTTAGTGAAGGAAGCAGCGTCTGCAACACAAAATCTGGAGAGGGATTGGATGGTGGGTGTTGCTACTTAATAATTAGGAAAGAATATTTAATTTTAGAAGAAAGATCGAAGGGAAGAATAGATGCGATCTGATTATGTGAATGAAATAGGTAGAATTGTGGAATAGCCATAGCCATAAGATACAAGCTAGCAACACCGATTGTAGGTGAAACGTGTATCACACGTGTCACAACATGGTTGGATACTGAAACGTATAAACTCGAAGGACTAGTGAAAAATAATAATGCATCCTTGGTCGTTGATACAGTGAACATGGCTTTACTTTGGAATTTGGATTATGATTGATTAAGGCCGTTGGACTCTAATTTGCATCAAAAAGTCATTTCATAACGCACGCAATACAAGATTGAGTAATTTACACGAACTAGCTTTCTTATCCGCGCAATGCGCACATGGTTGGAATTAACTTTAAATACAACAATAAAAATAAATATTTTTAAATGTATGATGAATTATATTTGCAGCCTACAGTTATCTTATTATTGTTTTAGTAAAAAATACTTGTAGTTTATACTCCAAATAATATATAAATTATATTATAATCAAAATTTATAATAAATAAATATTTGTGTATATAAAATGTATTTTATATTATAAACTAGTATTTTTTAGTACTTGAATTTTATAAGATAAATGTTTATTTTTATATAACTAAAAGTTATAGTAAATAAATAATTTAAAATCATTGTTTTTAGTACGTGAATTTTATAAATAAATATTTTGAATATATAAATATATTTTAGTTTTATAATAAATAATTTAAATTATGATAGAAGGTTATTTTAATTATTGATAATTTTTTAAGTTATTAAAATTCAATTTAAAATAAAATAGAAAAGGTAAAATAATTAAGAAAATTAAAGTACCCATTGTTACAAGACTGTGCAGCAAACACCCATATTATCTTGTCTGCAAAGATTGGGCTGTATAACACATTGGACCAATTTTTCCGTGAATTATCAACAATTGACGAACACCACTTTTTTTAGGCTGTCAATCATTTTTTTTTTATTTAAGTCAATTATTTGTATAAGTTCTGAGATAATTTTATAAATATATAAAAAATAAAGGGTTAATTTATTCAAGATTAAAAAATAATTTTGATGTAAATAAATCTAGTAATTATTTTGTAGAGATTGTAAAATGACATAAGTCAATTCATGTTTATTTAGAATCATTAAAAAAAATTAAAGAAGGAACTTATTTTGAGAGAAGCTATTTGAAATAGCTTCTGATTTAAATCAAATTTTATGTTTTGTCAGCCTTTAATTATTTAAAAAACTAAAAAAATGCATAAATTTTAAAAGTGAAAATAATTGACTTTTTTACGAAAAAATTGTAACAAATAAGCTCAAAAATATAAATATGAGTGGTACAATAAGTTTATAAATAAAAAATATATACATGTATAAGATTATTTGAATTTGATCGTTCGGTTTTCAAAATCAAATACGGAATCTGATCCAATTCCATATTAAATAATGAGCCAAGCAAGTTTAATAATATTAATTAAGCGTTTTATTCGGCTCGTGAGTTCTTGCCAATTGCCATGCATCAAGTGGATTTAAATCATATGAATCGTTATTCTCATACCCTTGTTATCTAATTTCACCTTTTATTAATTTTTTTTATAAAAGATTAAATTACCTCTTTGATCTTATTCTCACCTCTTCTTCTCCCCCTTCTCTTTTCGCAGACCCCTTCTTCTTTCCTTCTTCCTGAGTTTTGCTATGCCCATTTTGCTCCCTCACTCACATTTTTGTTTGGACCTCCATTGCAGGTGAGCTTTCTTCCCACTTCTGTTTCATTTTCTTTTGCAACAAAAACATGCTTCCATTATATATTTTGGTAAGATACGGAAATAATATATTTTTTTTT
Organism: Mucuna pruriens; assembly: GCA_025330945.1. Classification (NCBI taxonomy): domain Eukaryota; kingdom Viridiplantae; phylum Streptophyta; class Magnoliopsida; order Fabales; family Fabaceae; genus Mucuna; species Mucuna pruriens. The sequence goes on from JAENHJ010000528.1 coordinate 7,500,762, forward strand.
GTTGTGCATCTAAACCATTTTTTTTAAAATTCTTATTATTTTTATTAAACATAATCTATATTTTAGGTACTTTATTTTGCAATGATTATTGTGTTTATTGCTTGGAATTTTACACAACACAATGAATATATGTTTTCGTTTTGTATTACATTTTGATAAATAACATACACATATTTTTGTTGTGAATGTAATCTTATAATGCAGTGAAAATACATTTTTGTTATAGATTGTATTACAATACACAATGAAAATACATTTTGTTGTATATTGTTCACAACAAAATATATTTTCCTAAAAAAAGTAAAAAAAATAAAAATGTAAAGATGCGAACTTAGCAATGGCTGTGGAATAACAATACCCTAAATCATTCTCTCCATCCAATCCAGACCAACCATCAAACCCTCCTATATTGAGTGGTAATCCAACGCAGTAAAATTTCCGTTTCCTGAGGTCTTTATTTTTGGTATTACGTTTTTTGAGGGGGGTTATTAATTTTGGCCCAAACTCTATGCACTTTTTTTACAATTTGAGAAAAACCTGTGGAAAAAGGCTTGTTCTGGAGTTCCACATAGCATTCGGACCCAAATTGGTTCTATTAGTTTAAGAAAACTATAACCCAAGTGTATCCCAAATATAACGTCCATGGACCTATCATGATACCTTCAAATGGACCGAAAGTAAAACTATGGTATCTGCCAGTGGCTAGCTCCACTTCACTTTCATATTTTGGCAAAAAGTAAAATAAAATAAAAATACATAAATACATTTTTATCTAATTGTCATAATTTTTTCATAGAAACCCATTAAAACAATTCAATATTTATTTTTATTTATTAAATATTTTTATGGGTCTATGCTGTCAATTTGTAAATGCATTACTTAGGTTAATATTTATAAGGGCATATGCAGGGACTTTTCTTAATATCTTCGGTTCACAGTGTTGCGCTACATCAAGTTATTTCTTAATATCTTTAGGTGTATATAGTCTCAACTAATATTTATATAACATATATTTGAACATTTCAATTTATAAAAAAAATTAATAACACTTAATTATGTATCATATAAATATCAATGATTCAGAATCATAATAATTTCAAACTATCTAATAATATTTTTCATTTAGTACATTTTTTTATTATTAACTAAAATTTATTAAAAATTACAAAATTATGAAATTCTCCCTTTTTATTTATTAAACCATACTCATAACTTTTAATAAATTTTAACTGATAAAAAGTCTTACTAACTTTTCTCTTAATTATATTTTACACATGCAAAAGGGAAAAACATACGTACATGAAAATGGGGGTTATGCACAAACATTTTATTCATAATTAATTTTTTGTTTAAATAGTGGGAAAAAAAAAAGAGAATGATAGAGAGGAATTGATGGTAATGAACTAATGATATATAATAAGTCTGAGATATGTGAATGAAACTTGTTAAATGATGAAAAATTTATAAATGGCTAAGGTGGGTCCCAATAGTAGTTGAGACAGGAAGTTTGGGCAGCCAAGAAAATGGAATCGCCACAGGCATGGGAATCATGAGCATATTCTTTTGACCGACATCACCAAAAGTTCAACGAAAGATTCTCCAACCAAGTTGCCTTGCCTTTGTAGAGGATATTACAAACCTTTGTTGTTGTTGTTTTGTAACTTTACAAACCTAGTTTCCACCTACAAAAATGATCATCTATATATTCATCAGATAATACCAATTGATTAAATAAAAAGAAAAAATAGAAAAATAAATTGAAAGAAGTGATAAATAATGTGATGCAATAAAAACAATAATATTATTGTTATTTCACGCATGTAAGTATCAATTAATTTATAATCTGAAAAGAAAAGAATTTTTTTTTGAGTTTAGGATATTTTCGGTTGAGAGTAAGAAATTATTCTATCGAAATATAAATATTCAGTTAAGATATTATATTAATATCTCTTTATATATATAAATTAAGAAATTGAATCCATTTAAATCTTAATATTATTTAACAGTCAAAATTTGCATCTGATATGCCGTTCTCACGTCACTCCATTTCTTTTCCACTTTTGTTTTTAATCAAACTTTCCAATTCTTCTATACTAATTAATTAATTATATAATTACTATTATTAATTTATAGTTATTCATCAATTCAACGTTACAAATTAATGTCAGGCAGATTTATGCATATTAGAGTTGCCACGGTCATATATGCATGCTTTGAATAATTTGATTAAATGTAATGATTAGAGAGTGCATGCATGTAATAGGCAAGTACATCCTAGACAGTAGACTCCCTAACTAATATCATATACCTTTGGAAATCTGTCTTGCAAGCTAAGCCAATCGGAAATATTAACTCAAACAAGATACCATAAAGCTTTCATTCCGCTAATAGATGAGGCAAACTCATTCATTTACTATCATATCTAGCATGGTCTATGCTTTGACATTATAGTACTTCCATGCTTGCTTACATAGTAATATACTACATTTTATTATACCAATAATATCATATCGATTAATGCAACCATAAGATCAATGGTAGCGTTTACATTAATTCACTTCATACCTGTTTGATTCCTCGTCCTCAGCCTCCTTACACCAATAATTTCATTAATGTGTTTGCCAATTAGTTAAAGGTTAATTAAAAATATAGAAAAACTATAGGCAAAAATAAATATCAAACATGTTACATGAGACAATTAGGCAAAAAGAAAAAAGAATGGAGGTTCCGAGAAGCAGCTTTAGTGGTGCCGAGAATGCAGTCTAAGTATCACGTTGTCTCAAAAATTAGTGACAAATAGTCTTTAAGATAGCCATACATTCCATGTTCAAAGACACCCTTTGCTTTTATCTTTTCTTCCGGAATGATCGCTATTCATCAAGCTAAGATATTTAATTCTCTTGACTTTTTTTTTTCTTTGGGTATAATTCCCTTCACATTGTGTATGCGTGAGGACAAGTATTGCATTATAATTTGAGTCTTGTTCCTTAGCATTTCCCTATAATTTATACAATTAGGGGTTCAGCTTGACTAATTAAATTGTTTGTAACAAATATCTGGGATTTCTTTTCCTATTTTATAAAGTTTTGTGAATATTAAGGGCTAATTAATTAGTCATGTGGACCGCAAAATACTTGCATTAATTATAATTTATACAATTATGGGCTGAACTTCATTGTGCACTTATTCAAATAAATTTATTCTCCCAATTTGCAAGGCTTTTATATAACGAGTAGTACTATTATGTGGTTTTCATGTCACTTTTTAAAACAATCATTGCGACTTTGAATGCCATATTGACAAACGAGTTTACATGTATCTCATGCCGTAGGACAAGATAGCCAGTTCAAAAATAAAATAAATGAGACTAAACCTTAAAATTTCCCACAATTTTTTCATGACAATTAATAAAAAGGAAGCATGCATATATTTGGTAAAGAATATAAGGAACAGGATTAAATAACTGAGAGATGCACTTAATCTGAGTTATGGTGGGTCATATATAGTTTCCTATCCAAAAATGTGGGTATGCAAGGGATATGCTACATTTTTCAAATGTTCTCTTAATAAAGGAATCAAAAGCACATGCTACCCAATTGATTACATATCATTGTTCCTTGCTTTGGAGTACTTTATTTGACTAGAGCCAATTCAAAATTGGTTTTCGTATCTGGAAATTTTAAATAAAAACGAAAGGATAAAAAAAAATAAAGTAATCCATCTGTGAAGACTTTTCATAATCATGCTTTCTTTCTAAAAGTTGTTAATTTGTTGAATAGGAATAGGAAAGGTGCCCCGTCCCAAACTTTCCAGAATTTAAAGAAGCTTCTTGCGTATTTCAGTTTGAAACAGGGAAGTTTGCAAAATAAACGTAGCAAACAAAGGGGATGGTTCATGATTGTTCCATATTATCAAAATTTTCACAGGTGCGTACGAGGAAAAAGTTGTTGAAAGACCATTCACTTGAATGTTAATAAATATTTTAAGAGAAATTAAAATTTTTGATAATCAATTGAGATATTCATATATAATAGTATGTATTATTAAAAAAAAATATTACTCAAAAGATAAGCTATTGATAGTATTAAATCCTAACTCTTTTCCAATGAATGATAGAAGTTAGAGTCTCAGGGACACTAAATCAACCAATTGCCCTTAATTATAAGCTTTGCTATCTATCTTGAAGAAAATAAGAGTTGCTATGTATCCATCTTTGCAAAAAGAAACTTTAGAATGCATGCATTTATGTTTTTGTATTGTCTCGATCGGCCAATCAAACTTTATCCTTTCATCTAATGCTATGCCTTTTTTGTCGACACCAAAATCGGCTAGAAAAAAGCCTATTGTTTTCTCGTTTTTATAATACCCTTTCAAATTTATCAAGTAGCATAATTGACCAAGGTGGCTCCAAAAATCAATGCAATCCAGATTATGTTCTCACTTCACTCACACTACAGGTCAAACTCCTTGAAATCAGGCTTTGGGTCTTTACTCATGACTAATGAGTAAAATCACTAATTTCCACTCCAAACCTAGATGCTAATGGTAACAGATACTCCAATAAACCTGTCTCATTTGTAAGAACTGTTAGTGAGTTTTATTAGTAAATCAAACAATGCAACAACAAATAATAAACAAAACTCTCACGTAACAAAGTTGGTTCAAAGTTTTACTATTGTCAAATCGAAGGTACAAAATAGTTTGTTTCTAATAACAAGCACCAGATAGATATATCAATCCATTTAAAACCGTCCAAAGGTCAGCCAGAAGGTCCAAAATCATCCAGACAAAAACAACAGAAAGTTACAAAACTAACAGAAAAATTGCTGACGCTCACGAATATTTAAACAAAATAGAGAGCTCGATACGCCAATTCCACCGTCCAAATTGAAAAAGTACGAACGTGGAATCTCCAATTAATTAAAATTTCAGCTCAATTCAAATGAGTAAAGGCGAAATACATTTGAGATCGATGTTGCAAAATCTCACTTTCTCTTCTCTTAAAACTAAGCGACTCTTCTATGATAAATAAAAATGAAAAAAAAAAGGGTAATTAACAAGTGACGTTAAGAAATGAACAAGCCTAAAAATAAAAAACAAAAAGTTGCACCCTTATCTAGATTGTCCTAAACTAAAAGAAACGGTGTAAGCTTCATTTTCATGCAAGTAATGGGAAGGTGGTACCCTGCAGCGCCTGCATTTGCATGCAAGAAATGAGAAATAATGAATCATGATTGTAGCAGCAATGAATGAGGTCACTGTGGCAGTGTTGAGGCATAGGGGATAGGGTGAGTATAGGTATGTCCTAGTGGGATGACACGTGTAAGGACCCCATTGAATAGAGAATGATTGATGACACTAAGACAGGGTTTATTGCTCGCTATGGCATAAGGCATATTACTGAGCAGAGAGATATGGGCCATGGTAAGTGGACCCGAGTGTGAAACCAATGAATGCATATTTAGCAGGATTTGTCGTGTTCCATCTCCCACCGCAAATAATATGACCCCGGCCACTTCCTCCGCTGCTAGCTACAACATGCCAATCGCTCCTTGCCAAACAACTTTCTCACCCCTTATCTTTGTCTAAATATTTTTCAGGAAACTCTAGGGATTTGAGACAGCCTTATGGTACATTATCACATTTATCATCATATCGCCTACCCTGCTTTTATTTCATCCATCATCAACATCCTACCTTTTCATTTCTTCCATCTTCTATCCTATCTCTATATTTATTCATTTTTCTATGCAAATTCAATCACCAAATTAATAACTCTGTTATCCACTATATATGAAGCTCCAAAAACATGTTCACCGTTTATTTATTCATTTTTTATTGCCACAAACAAAATAATTCCTCTTGTATCACAACCTTTAATTAATTATATATCACCTAACCATGTAATTGACAAAGATTAGATTCTCAACTTAGTTTAACGTGATTTCTTTTTTGATCTAGTAGTTTTTTAAAGTTTAATCCTATGATTATACAAGATTCTTTAAACATCTTTTATCAAATTATTATTTATATTATCTTTACTACTATTCTCCCCTTTCTTTTTTATATAAGAAGTTTTTAAATAAAAATTTTTACGAGAAAATGAGAATTTTCAATCATAATTTTTGAATTAAAATTAAAATTAAAAAATTATAACTAAGATTAAAACCTAATTAAATATTTCACCATTGTTGTCATCACCTTTTTCACTGTTATTATCGTTTTTGTCATCACTTTCTTCATTATCATTATCGTTGTTGTCATTGTTGTCACCTTCATCATCACCACTATCTTCATTTCTATCATCACTACCATTGTCATACATGGTCACTATGACCATAACCACCATGGAAGCTTATCAAATGACAGAAGTTTTTATATGAGAGGATGGGAGAAAAATCTAGATTATATAACTATTCATAAATGATTGGATTGAATTGCAAATTCATATGACTTTTTTAAGTGATCATGTATAAACATTTAATAACTTTTAATTTTAACTCTAACCTTTCATATATAATTGCATGGTAGAGATTTTATCACTCTTTCATTATAAATATTTATCATATATATATATATATATATATATATATATATATATATATATATATATATATATATATATATATATATATATAATTTGGGAATGACATAGTTACGATAAGAAATAAGAACTATATATTTAGATCATACAATCATACATGAATGATAAATATTATATTAATTAATTAGTAATTACATAATCATATATATATATATATATATATATATATATATATATATATATATATATATATATATATATATATAAAATATTGATAGTTTAAATATAATTTAATGATATAAATTTATAATTCTAGCAATCAAATGTTTCGATAGGAGTCCTTTCCATGTTATCTAAACTTAGGACCTTTAATTTAGGTACTCTCAATCACGATAGGGATTCTTATATTCTAAGCTTGCAAGTTGATATTTCACGTAGTAACAAAAGAGAAGGAAAAAAAAATCGATCGAGGAAATATTATCATGCAGAGAATTGTGGATTTTTTATATATAATAAGAGTTTAATTATTATATATATCAATTATAAAAGTTAATAATTTTATTATATTTGATAAGTTGAGATTAGATGATTTTACTGATAATACATAATTTATTTTTTTATATAATAAATAACTTAAGTGAAATGGAGAGTAACTCAATATTGTTACTAAAACAGGCTTCAAAACTCTACAAACGCTTGAGCAGATTATGTATAGACAAAATTTTTTACGTCTTTATAGATACCAAAGAAGGTTTAGTGACACATTAAAAAGAATTAGTGAAAATGATGCCGCCCAAGCATGAAACACGTATATGAATCGTGAATTTAACATTAAGCCGTGAGGGGACAGAAAACGACCACCATTATATTTAAGGATCTTCTCTAAAAATATGGAATTGACTTTTTTTTTAAAAAAAAAATCCATAAACTTTCGGCAACGATTTTTTCAAATTGCCGCAGCAGTTTAAGGATAAAGCATGTGTAGAACAAAACCCAGTCGTTTCCGACCATTTTTTTCACCTCATATTCAAGTAAAGTAGACGTTGCTTGACAAGTTAAGCCTGTCGTTAAGCATTTAGGGTAGGGCAAAGACAATTCCCATAAAAAAATATTCATATCCATATAGTCTAAAGGTGAAGTTTCTATAAAGTTTGTCCAGGAGTGTCTTCCTTACCGTGTAAGAAACAGCTTATATTATATATCGTATCATCCTATTGTTGTCCCTTAATATGTCACTTCCAACAAATAACGCGTTATCTTTGTTCTACATATGTTTGATAATTAGAATGTCTATGACATGAGGGAGAGGTTTCTAGCGACAACTTTAGTTAGAATATGACAGTTTTAGTAGTTATATCATTTTCTAATATGTTGTATTATTTGGATTATTGTACCGAATATGTCTATCATAACATAATAGTCAGGCCAGCTACAAATGCAATTTCCAAACTGTAGACAGAAGGGATTGAGAAATCTATTGTACAACTATTTTATACAAATTTTTATATAACAAAAAAGATAAATAAGGAATAAAATGGTTTAATTATGTGATGGAAATAAATAAAGAGAAAAAATAGTAACATAAAAAAATGTTATATAAATAATATATATAACATGATCAGAGTTATTTATGCCATTTACATTTCTCTTTTTCCTTAACTTTATTATCTATGCTTTTATATCATATGGTTAACTTATTCCATGGTATGAAGTTATAAAATAAAATAAAATTTAAAATTGATTATAATAAAATTATATATTAGTTATATTTTCTTGAGAAATAATTAAAAATATATTTAAACAAAAAATAGCATAGGTAATATTTTAAAATTTAAATTATAAAATGAAAAACAAAGGATACATTTGTATATATATACTATTAAAAGTATACGAACCCTTAAAGATGGCTAGTAAACATATACATATCAAAAGTACGGAGCATTAAATATGGCTGTGTAACTAAAGGCGTTAGTTATGAATTAGCTAAATAAAGAAGTAAGATAATAGCAAATTAACTTCTAAGTTACTTCATATATTTGAAATAAGTATTATTTTAATAGTTTTACTATTCGTGAATAAAGTTATTTTTTACTCATATTTTATAAGAACGTGAAAAATTTATTAATAAATAATATATAAATATTTTTAAGTCTCGAGAAATGTATTCACCACGTAATAATGAGTTTTGAGAATCATACGTACTAACCTAATTTTTAAAAAAATCAGAATAAATATTTTTTTATTCTAAATTATGTGTTAGTGTTACAAGGTCAAGGAAACATCTATTATCTTTCTCTAACTTGGTTTTTCTCCATGTGTTGAGATAAAATATTAATTACAATTATTCTTAATTAGCAAAGGGTACTTTATTCCTAAGGTCAATTTTTTTCTTTTAAAATTTGGGATTTACTTAACCCTTATACAATACTTTAAAATAATACTTATTTAATAATAGATGGACTAGTATTCTTGAGTGTAAAAAATGCCTTTCAACATGATAAAGTATAACAATAGATTATAAGCATAATTTTTTTCTTAGACCACAAATGTGTTTCAAGGCAATCTTATTAAAATTGTCAGTATTCACAGTATGATAGAACTTACTCTTTCCATTTTTTTTTTCGAGATAAGATTCAAATCTATGAGCTTATTAAAAAATATCAAACATATGTTGAACCAATATCTTCCATTGATAAGTAGAAATTTCATTTTATAGAATAACATAACATTAGATTAGATAAACTAATGGGATTTATATTGCATATAGTCAACTTTCTTCATGTCATGGAATGATTTTTATAAAAATAAAAAAATTATACCACATGTATTTTCGACTACAGACAATTTTATTTAAATCAAATAAAATTATTTTGACCAATAAAATTTTTCTTTCAAATATTTAATACGATTACATAAATAAAACTCAAAATTGAAACTTTTAATTAAACTAGAACAGTCCTTCATCGGTTAATTCACGTGTTATATGATTAAAAAAACTTGGTTTAACCATATGTCCTTGTTCCATCCTATTTAAATTGTGTTTTGATCTTATAGGTAAATAAACCCATTTTTAAAACCAAAGCTGGTTCTTTTGTTGGTTGCTTTTTTACTTAAAACGTTCAAAATTTTATTTTCTATTCAAATAGTCGGAGACTTATGATATATTTGAAATATGAAATAATTATAAAAGTAAAAAATTTAGGGAAAAATTAATAAAATTAGAAGGACTTAATAAGATGTTGGATTATAGTTTGAAGAGTTTGAGGTTTTTTATTTGGGTAAAATATAATTTGATATTTTGGTTAGTGAATTTAGATTAATAGACAATTTAAAACAATATAAATTGATATTTTGGATAGTGAGTTTAGATTAAAATACAATTTAAAATAATTTAATCTATTTAATTTGTGAATATTTTGAGTAAAATATAAGAATTTAAAATTTTTAAGCTAAAGAAAAGTGATGAAAAGACTGAATTAAAACAATTAAAAAATAGAAAGACTAAATTAAATTAAGAAATTATTGAAAGATCTTCATCACCATAATCACATTATTATTAACTATAATTGAAAGACTAAAAATAGAAGTAAGAAAAAAGTAAATATCAGTAGTTTAAAACGGGGAAATTGAAATGGTGGAACAGTGTTTGTGCATAGTATATTAGGATGAATGCATAGTTTTGGTTTGGGGTCACGCATGCAAATGCAATTAGCCAAACACACCTGAGGCGGGAAACTGAAAGTGAAAAGGGTATGCAATAAAAGGGAAGTTGTCCTTTTGGTCGAAGAAATAGAGTAGTAGTAGACAAAATAAAGCTTGATATGTAACCTTAACTACCCGTTCTATCATTCAGCCACATGAACCCCTTTTCACATCACAACATTAGACAACTTGAGTAATTACGCTCCAAAAGTGAGACTGAGAAGCAAAACAAAGTAACAAACAACTTTTGGAAAAACATTACCCACATCCCATCATGTTCCTAGCCAGTTTTTGCCTCACTTTGAAACTTAACGGTCCTGCTTATTGGCCTGGAACAAGGTCAAAAAGCACCAAGTTAAACGAGAGTCATCATTTTTGTTAGTAATCTCAATAAAGACTTTTGAGCCCAAATGCTTGCTTTACCATGGGACAGGGCAGAAGAGAGGGCCTTCCCTCAGCTTGATCAGTTCCACCTTTACGAGACCATGCATAAAAAAAAAAAAAAAAAAGTGCAAAGAAAATTATAATTGAAAAAGAAAAAATCATGACAAAGAAAGAGAGAAAAAAGCAACTAAAAAAGAGAGAGAAAATGCAAGTAGTGAAAATGATAGCAACAGATAATGTGTGAATTTGAATATTTGAAATAATAAATGTTGAATTGGGTGTAATTGCAGTTAGTTAGGTAAAATGAGAAAAATGAAAGAGTGGAGGGAGGGGGCCAAGTGTCAGAGAGGGTGAGCAGCTAAGTAGTGATTATGCGGACAGAGTTATTGATGGGCAGAGCAGCACAAAGTGACAGGCATTAATGAGTCTGAATCTGACGGAGCATTAACTTCCCTGCTGCTCCCTGTCTCATTCAACGCTCATCATTATGCATCATTACAAGCTTTACGAAATTATGTAATTTTTCTTTTTTCACTTCTAACTCGCTAATCCTACTCTCCTCATTACTTTTTCTCTTACCCAACACTTTCACTTTTTTGTGTTTTAATGCAAATATTTTATACTATCATCAATTCATTCTAAATTATTTAAATAACTCATCCCTTTATTTTAGTTTATTTTTTATATATTATTTCTATACAAAATTTACATTAATAGTTAATTAAATATTATTTTTAAATAATTACCATAACAATTAATAATATTATTATATATCATAATTTATAACTAAACATTAATATAAAATTTTATGTTGTCAATATATTTTAATAAATTTAAATAAAATTCCAATTTATTATATAATAAAAGTTTTAAGAAAATAATTAAACCTAACAAAATAGGTTTAGTTTCACAGGTCAAATTTTAAGAAATACAGTCTAAAAGAAAATTTTCACCGCTCAATTGAGCTAAAAAAATTATTGAACTAAAATATATTGTGATTATTTTAGCCAGCACTTATTTTTATTTTTAAAAATTATACAAAAAATATTAATAAATTAAATTGACTCAATTTTGTGAGTAAAAAAAATTATAGTATATTTAAATTTTAGGCCAAATTATTTTTACATTGTTTCCCATCTGATCAAGCTAAACTTACTATTTTGCCTGCTATAATCTTATTATATTAAATATTTTTCTATCTTGAAGATAATTGTTTCTTGTAAAACATGTGTAGTTGTAATTTTAAACTAAAACATGTGTAGTTGTAATTTGAAACTAAAACATATGTAGTTGTAATTTTCTCAATCTTTGGTCAAATTATGTTTGATGTACCTTTTTCCCTTTCCAACCTTATTCTTTAATTTATATAATAGTTTATTTCTTTGGTTAGTATAAGACTTTCTTAATTTATGGTAACAATCCTCTTGATTTATTAATTGAAAGACGTCTATGCATAAGATTACAAAAGAAAAGATATCCGTCTGAAAATTAATGTGGATGTTATGTTTGAAGAAGATTACTATCGTGTTTAATATGGAAGACACTTCATAGGTTAATATTTGAGTTTTTTTTTTAACGTGAGTGAAATATTGTGAAAAAATAAATAATATATGCAAAAAGAATTATAATGTTAAAGTGAATAATAATTTTAACGATGCATATTAAATACTTATATGATACAATGATGATATATACCGTCATTAAAATTAGATTAAATTCTCTAATAATAGTCTAAAGTCTTGTGAGTAATTATATATATATTTATTACAATAACAAAGTGATTTTAGTATTGATAAAGATATATATGATTTATTATTCATGAGCATACGCTAATTTTTTTTATTATCGATGATGATTTTTATTAAAATTTGTGATTTTAATCTAAACTCACATTTAATTATAAAAAAAGTCATTATACGAATTTTTGTGATTTATTTGTAACTTTACGATGGATCACTGTTTTGAGATTAATATAATAATATTTTGTGGTCTTAATTTTCATTAATCTTATCTTTGTTACTTGGACATCACTTTAAAGAACTTGACTTTATTGTTTACTAGAGTCAATACCTTTTATTCTTATACTTACTTGTTGTGATCGATTTTTCTTCTTCTTATTTTTAATTTTATGAATATCATTTGTTTATTTTTTATTTTCATAGATTTATTTCTACGGTAATGGGTCCTACCGATCTTGATAGATTTCAATCTCCGATTACACTTTAGAAATTGGTTCTACACTCCATGATTTTCAATTTGTAGACTTTAATCTTAAATATTTATCTAATAATGGGTTACATGTCTCAATAGACGTTGATGTCATATTAATAGACTTAATTTCATATTACCTTAGACGATGGTCTTACGTGTCTTTTTACAACAACGGATTTAACAAGTAGATCATCATTCACGTTATATATATATAGAGAGAGAGCGACTCTGTGCAAATATTTAGTTAGACAAGAATAAATAATAAATATTTGAATTAAAATTAAAAATGAATAGATTGCTAAAATATATTGTAGCTTTGTTTTTTTTTCTCATGACGATCTCACAGGACAATGGAAGACCAAAGGATCTACGGAAGTAGTGCAACGCAAATGTCTTATTCCGCACGCGGAGGGAATGACTTCATTGAACAAGGAACATTAAACGTTATATAAACAGTAAAATTGATTTCTTTGAAAGAAAAGAAATGCATACTTGAAAGAGTTTAATTTTGATATCATATAAATATTTTTATATTTAATAATTTTATTTTACACATTTCAATATAGTATTGAAGCGTATTCTAATTAAATCGTAACTAGAAATCCTAACAATTTTTTTTAAAATAAATGTATTTTAAATTAGATTATAACTTTAATCTTTTATTTTATAATAAAAAATTATTTTTATTTTTAATCTTTTAAAAAATTATTTTATCCCTTTAACTATAGTATTGTTTTCAAAAAAATAATAATCAGATTTTAAATTACTTTTTTACTAATTAAAAACATAAGACTTATTCTATTAGATTTATTCATAAAATTTAATTAAAATTTGGAAAAAAATAATATAAACATGATGGAAAAAATGTGAAAAATAAATCCCATTAATATTTTAAAAAAAATCTAATGAGATTTTTAATTTTTAGTTGTTAATCAGACTCATTTTTCATATAATTTTTATCTTGTATATGACCCTTTTTTTTATTTGAACACTAATTAGTTTCTATAGTTTTCACATATATGAATCTAGATTCATGTATTGAATATGTAAAAATAATTCAAAATTGTAACACAAAATAAAAGATAATTATTTTTTAAAAAAATAATATTAATTTAAATTTGAGAGTTAATTAGTTAAGTTTAAAAAAAAGAATTTTTATCTTAAAATAAAATATTAAAATTATAATTTAACATATATCTTATGTGATGTAGGAAAAATGGTTGTATTTTATAAAATCTTATATTTTTGTCATTAGATTTAATTATGACATGATATCGATGACCAATTGACTATATGAAAGGAAAATTTAAATATTTTGTATATATATGGTCGTATGTTTCTCTTTAAAAGTGTGTTTAAGCAAGTGGGATAATGATTTTGAAGGCATTATTTGTTTAGCAGGGGAAGTTTGAAGGTGTGTGGAGAGCAGAGGGCATTGGAAAAGGAATGTAGTTAAGAAATAGATCGGGTGGAGTGGTGTGACACCTTTCTACTCCGAATATTTAGATTAAAATAATAATGTAAATAAAAAGGAAGATAAAGTAATAGTGAAAATTAAACAAACACATATTAAGGATAAAAGGTTCACATGGTTATTAACAAGCGGATACAAAGTTTTCAAAAAGATTTTAATTCTAAATATTATAATTGAAAAATAATGTGATTATTATCTTCAAAATAAGCTTTTCAAACAACAAAAGATATATAACAACTATTCTAAATTCCAAAGACCCGATGTCCATTTATGTTTACAACGTGCACATGCTTACACACTGCATATGTCAATTACCATTGCTAAGAGTCTCGATTCGGAACTCCCACCATGGGCGAACCTCCTCAATTCCCTTAGTTATCGTTAATGATGGCCACACTGTTAAACACCACTTATGGCCTGTGTGTCGCACAGTTAAACACCACCTATGGCCCCTGCGAAGACATTCTACACAACCGTTAAACACCACGTATGATCAGTGTGTAGCATGGTTAAACACCACCTATGGCCCATGTATATGAATGTCCCCCATCATTAGTCCACCCTATTAAACACCACTTTTGGCTAGGGTCCTTGTTAAACACCACATATGGCCAAGGTATTATAGTCACGTCTAGCTTCTCATGCATCTCATGCATCTCATGCATCTCATGTCTATGTTCAATGCATTCTCATCCATATTCTCATTCTCATGATTCATACATTATTCATGCAATCCATAATCATACCAAAATCATATCAATTTAGCCATCATTATCATAAATCATTTATAAGAATTCGTATCTAATATTCTTCAATCAATTATGGCAACATCAAATGCAACATATTTCCATACTTCAATAATTATATCTACTCCATTTATGATTATAGATTAACACCTTTAAAAAAATGCAACATATTACTTTATCAATTAAATCAACCAAAACCACATAATACATTAACGAATCTTTTCTACCAATTAAAGTGTTTTTAGAACATAATAACCAAACAAATTTGAGAATTTAGATCCTAGAGGGACTTAGGGATTGTCCTCACTACCCGTACACTCCCGCATTTACATATGGCCGAACCCCATCTCCCCCGTACCTTAGATGCGAAGAACAATGATGATCTGATGCAGCTCTGGGATGATCTGATCACCCTAACCCCTCCTCCTCCTTGCAGATCTGATGTCGTCTGACGCGCAAAACACAAATTGGGGTAAACTGATTATCCCTGTCTAATATTCTAACTGGGTCGAGTCAACCCTAACCTGCTCGTTAGCCTCATTCATTCAATTAATTAAATTAGTAAATGAAAATAATTCAGATTAATGTTTCATCAGTTTATAAAACAATTAACTCTTTTATTAAAATAAAATTAAATGTAAATATTTAAGTATTAAATTAATTTTCTACCATCATTAATAATAATAATAATAATAATAATAATAATAATATTTCAGTTTTAAAATATAATTATTTAATAAAATAATTTCCTGTAGTAATTAATAATTAAAATAAAATTAATAATAATAATAATAATAATAATATTTATTTCTAAAAATAATTAAATAAAATTTAGGAAGTTAAAAAAGTGACTTTCAGAACATTTGATAACATACATTGGCACCCTCGGTAACGTAACCTTCATGAACTTGTTCCCCCTTCTACTCTTTACTCTTTCCCATTGCTCGCTATTGTCTTCTCTCCCCTAAAATAATTTATTACTCCATTTCCCATCCACTTTTCCCGATATGCTTTCTTGAAATTTTAACAGTAAATTAAATTAAAACTCGGATTTGCTTCCTCTCCTCTTCTTCCAGTATGACAAAGACTAAATAAATAATATATAATTTACGACTTAGTGTTGTTTAACTAATAATTATTTTCTCGTGTCAGTTTTGTCTAAAAGATCTTCTCTATTACATGAGATTATTCAAATCTTTAAAACTTAATATAATTTCTATCTCACTCTTTTTAAAATAAATTCATTTTTTAATTGAAGATACCAAAGATTTATTACATAACCAGTACGTTGACCACTTCACTTGTGTCGGATTTGTCATTATACATGTGTTAAAAGAGCATGTAAATATAGTTTATAATCAATAAAATAGAATTATAGATTTGACCCAACCTGAATTTATCCAATGACTAAATTTTGAGTGTGAATTGAAGACTAACATTTTTAATCCAATCCGTAAAACTCGCATTAATGTATAATATTCAAGCTCGAATCGAGTTGCCAGGTTAGGTTCCAAGTTGTCCGCTTATTATTATTATTTTTTATTTTGTTGAGAGAGAATGAGATTAAGAAAAATCTAAGCGATTAAAAAATATTACTAATTCACTGTTTAAAGTTTTGTTTTTTTACATATGCTTTAATATTTAATTTTGATAAATGCTACTTTCAGAGTTATAATAAATGTTTTCAAATTGGATTTTGCCTTTTTTTAACTACATATATTTAAGATGTTTGGAGAACTTTTGAAACTTTAATTTCACTGACTACTTACAAAATTATAATACATGTTTTCAAATTACATTTTGTATTTTTTGAGCTGCATATATTTATAATGGTATTAGACCGTGAGCTATGTATATTTATAACGGTATTAGACTTTTACAATGTTTATAAATTCACGTGTAAATTGTTTACGCGTAAACCATTCATTATATAGGTACTTTCGTAGTAATTTTTATAAAATAATAAATGAGATTGCCTTATTATATATAAAGATTTTTGTATTAAAAACAATTGAATGTAATAATATCATTTTCAGTAGTAATAAAATAAAATAATTATCTATCTTTATTTAGTACATAAAAATAAATATGTCAATAAAAATATCTATCATAATATTTTTTAATCTTGAATATCGGAAGAAACGAGAAAATCAATAAATAAATAATGTTAGGTTGACTATAAATACTTTGCAACCTGCATAAAGTTAGACTTATACATCAAATTTGAAAAATAATTAAATTTAGGTCTTTTCGTCAAATATGTTATAATCCATGACTAATAATGAATCAAATAGTTTATTTTGTCATTTCTAAATATTGTAATAGTATGAAGGTTGATACAACTCTTAAATGTCAAATAACACACTTTAATTGTAAAAAGTTAATTTTAGGAAAAAAAAGTTGAAAGTAATTTAATTCCAAAACAATGATAAACAAATTTATTTTCTCTAAACATGCCTACGTCAACATCACATATGATAAGCAACATGTATAAATAGGCATTGCATGATATATAAACATAAAGTACATCAAAAGAAGAATTATGCCTTATGGCACGTAAAACATAAACAATGAAGGAAAGTTAGGGCTAACATGTACCCAAAAGAACAACATAAAAACATGAGAAGTGAGGAACGTGAATATACAAAACACCCTATAAGTTGGTCCTTATACAACATAACGCTGAACTATTGTGGAGGCGTAAATGACATTGGCAAAGGAACTCTAGTGCCTCTATAAGTCTTGAAACGCTTGGAGACTCTAGGAGGACTCATTGGGACACAATGTGGAAAATTGGCTCTCTTTACTCCAGACATCCTTCTTAGAGGGTCCCACATCGCTAGGATGGGAAAGAACATCCCCAGGTGGGTGTAAAAGATGATTGCTAACCTCATGATCCCACCTGGTGCGAACTCCACTATTACCTTTCCATGGTACCACACTCGTTTGGCGTCGTGGCAAATCCTCCATGCTCTTCAGGTCCTATCGGGGCATCTTTAAATATGATGCGGAAGGGTCTTGCGTATGCCATCGCTACTAGTGTGTTTTGGTGCCTCGAACCCCATGAAAGTCTCAGCATCGATTTCCACGAACACGTAGTTTAGATCATCTCAATCATACCATACAACAAGCAATGTAAGGGTAAGTTACTAGAACAACATCTCACAAGGATAGCAAATATCAAAGCACATCAATCATCAAATATGGGACTTGGTCCTTCAATAGTTATATTTGTCAAACAACAATATACGAACTAGTACTTCCATTCATAAACACACATATGTATATACTTTAATGTCAACATTACTACACCTACTCCATAGAGATTTATACACCAAGAAATCACCTTGTCACTTCCTTAACACTTGACATTGAGGAAAAAGGATATGATCTTGTGGTTTAGAGAGTGTGTCTGCCAGGATAAAAGTATGTGGGTAATGACTTACCACAATTTTAGGTTGCATTATTGAAACCTTATATGGACTGTGCCTGTCCATCTATCCCCAAGGCTCACTACACTTCACTCCTCTGCACCAGCACTGGTTGAGGGGCTCGTCTCATTGTGGTAACCTAAACAACTTAAAAATTTATTCATCAATAGCGTCCTCAAGGGAATCAACACATCAAAGCAACTATGATTTTGATACCATTTCCAACTTTCTTGAATAACAGATACTAACACCATGTATCCACTATCTCATCATGGTCACCATTAAGACAAGCTTAAAACTCACCTCAACAAGGAATGGTCCACTACCCATGTCCTTAGGAGCAAGGTATAGCCTCTTACTCCTTACAATCATTGTTCTATCTATCTTTCAATATAGGAACATTTCCACATTGTATGCAATTCTCGTATATTAAGCTTTCACTTTCAGCTTTTAAAACCATCATACATATCACTAAGATTTTATAGAATTCTCAAACTATTAAGCATCATTAAACATTTTAAGTAAAATTCACAACTCATTATTTTCTCACTATTAGGGAAATTCGATCAACAAGAAGGATAGCTCGCCCAACGATTTCTTACCTTCAAATAGGCATAATTCAACCATGTGCATTCATTTAGCGTGAGCCTAGCCTCACTCAATGAACAGAGCCATAAAAGAGTTTGGGGTTAGTTCTAATCACTTAGCGAGAAGGTATCATGCTTAGTGAATAAGCCATAGGAAATTAGTTTTCTTATCCTTGCTCATCTCGCTTAGCAAGGTTAAACCTCGCCCCAGCCAATGGAGCCATAGGTAGCTCCTTCTCAAATTTTCCTCCCTTTCCACTCAACAAGTGGAATAGTTTGCTCAACGAAAACTTTTCTCAAACTTACTAGATTTAAAATTTCGTCTCTTCGCTTGGTGAAGATACTTCTTTGCTTTTGAATTCACTTAGCGAATCTATGAGTTTTTGGATTTTCCATAAACTTGCCCAAGGGGTTCTCTCATCATGTTCATAATTATGCTTAGCAGATAGTAGACTCACTCAGCAAAAACTCATTATCTTTAAGGTATTCGTGAGTTTGCTCAGTGAGAAATGGTCTTGCTTGGAAAAAACTCAAATTTTCAAAAATCTACCCAGAAATGCAAGGTCGTTTAACAAGAGTCTCCCTTCGCTTAGTGAGCCTTCATCATAAAACCATATAATAAGGTTTCGCTAAGCGAGAAGGCTTCTCGCTTAGCGAAAACATATAAACAACAAGCATGCAAATACAAAACTCAACCAAAACTCATCAAAATCAACATGCAATCTATCCATTCAGTCCAAACATCAACATAACACTTTATAGATGTAAAGACCATAACTTTATCACATTATCATCAACATTCAACACTTTTCTTGAAAAGATTCAAAATAACAACAATGACTACCATAACCAAAAATAGATCACATACATACATTTCTTGGCATTTTAACAACGTAATAACAACAAGTTCATGCAAACCAAGAAAATATACCAAGGGTAGCTTCCCTTACTTGTTGAAGACAAAAGGATTGAAAACTTTAGGGAAGAAGAAGACTTGGTTAGCAATGAAGCTTCCTAGGTTGGAGAGGATGACCACAAAAATCAGAGGAGAAAAGAGGGGAGAGGGGGTTTTAGCTTCTAAAACTTTAACTTAGCCTTAAGGTGTCCTATATTAGGGTTTAGGTGTAGGAGGGGTTTGGGGGGCATTTTAGTAATTTAGGGGGTTGAGGAAATATACCCAATGGGGTTGGTCAACAACCATCATCAGAGATTTTTGGATTTTCTCCAAAACTCTAGTCAATTGAGGTTTTGCCTCGAAAAGTATGTTGTCATACTAAAAAAGTTGCAAAGGACATTGAGATGACTCAACTCGACTATGAAACACTTTCAACAATTATACAATGATTATCGATATTTAACTCAACTTTATCAACTATTTTTAAGGAAGACTTATCCTAATAAGTTCACTTTCGATCATTCCAACTATTTTGAGATCTATTTTAAAAACCATACATACAACAATTTTCTTATTATTTTTTTAGTAGTATTAAAATTTAGTTAACTTTATTAATTTTTCATTCACTTAATTAAATACAAACATACAACAAACAGTCTTACAAATATCATAATAAATTAACAAATTCATTCATATAATTCATGATTACATTAAAATAATTTCTGTATGAAAATAACTTATGTTATTGTATTTTCATCAATATTTGCGGTAAAAATATAATAAACTTATTTTTTAGAAATGATTAAATTACTCGTCTTTTAGACAAAAAAATATTAATGTTTATTTAGGAGGCTAAAAAATTACAAAAATATCTAAATGTACTATGCATCAATTGTTAAATAATTGTTGTAGAAGGTTAGTTCTAATATTACAAATACAAAGTTATCAATACATCGTATATTACATCCATTTTTGTCAATGTTTTTGAAATTAGACATGTAACTGCACTAGTGAAACACCGGTTTGCATTTTATTGGTTGAACCGTAATTAAATTAATAGCAATAGTAATTAAATTAATGTTTTAAATAATAAAATAATATAATATTATAAAAAATAAGATAAAAAATATAAATTACTATAAATAACTAAATAACATGTTTTATAAAATAAAAAATTAATAATCATTAGAAAAATAATTTATACTTATGTATAATTTTTAAATCTTTAAATGTGTATTTTTATTTATCTTAAATATAAATTAGAGCAAAATAAAAATAAAAATGGATTAAGAAATAAAAATATGATTTGAAAGAAATAAATACAGGTTCAAATTGATTTTTGCAACAATTTTTACTAATTTAAAAAAATTTTAAAAAAATTCAATTTATCGGAATTAATGACAGATGGCCAACTAGATTTTCAATTAGACTGTCGGAGCCAGCCTATTTGATTTTAAAAACAATAAATTTTACTGAAATTGATTTAGATTGACAATATAAAAAACATTTTATAGCAGTAATAGTTATTTTAATTCTAAATTTTCTTATTAATGCCATTAATTACTAAATGAAGATATTGTAGAATTTTTTATATATATTTTAAGATAATGTTTTCATTATAAATTATTAAATAT
Source organism: Mucuna pruriens (assembly GCA_025330945.1). Lineage (NCBI taxonomy): Eukaryota > Viridiplantae > Streptophyta > Magnoliopsida > Fabales > Fabaceae > Mucuna > Mucuna pruriens. Next base: position 7,522,370 of record JAENHJ010000528.1, read on the forward strand.
TAATAAGAAGTTAGTTAATATATATCATACTCGTATGTTACCATTGAGGTAATGTAGACAATGTATAGGCGTTTGTTACAAAATAAATTAAGAATAGAAATTATATTTCTGTTTATTATAGAAGGGCTAAATTATAATTTTCTCTTCTTTTATTTTAAAAATGATATTCTCCTTTCTTAAGAACTTAATATGCGCTATAATTCAATTCATTTTAATGTAAACGAGCTCCTTAAAGTTATTTTTTTTCTCTATTTTGTGATTCCCATCGTTGTTAACAATTTGTTTTGAATGTTCACAATTAATTTTAAGACCTAAAAAGATAAAATAAAGATGTTAATATGAGTAATTAAAATGTTAATATGCGCTATAAATAGAATTCCCAAACTGATAATATGAGTATATAAAATATTATTTTATCTATTAAAATTTGAAAAATGTTAATATGTACCCACCGGAGAAGTTGAAGAAAAAAGTTTTAAACATCTATCGTGGAAGGAAATTGAATTTCTCAAACATTTTAAAAAAAAATTAATAACTCAAACATTTAATATATTTCGCTGTCTTTGTTAATGCACCAGTAATTAGCTCTATATTTACGCATATCACGGTATTATGTTTAACTAAATTCATATATGTATACCATTATCAAAGAGTAACATCATAAAAAATAATCCTTAAAATTAAAATTATCAACTAAAGTTAATTATTAATTTAACAACCACCAATTAATTTACTTTATAAAATTAATATTATTAATTAATTTAATCCATAAATTTAACATATATTATCAATTTGATCTTTGAAACCAACATCAATTGATTTGGTATGTGATTCAAGAAACAAAATTGATCAATGTATTAGGTCAACCTCATCGGAATTATTTGGATTGTCTTTGTTTATTAAGCTCGAATGTTTAATAAGAATATTTCATTTGTGCTTATCAAACATTGTCGAAGTACTAATTCTTAATTTATTTTTGTTTAATTATGTTTATGTTTAGTAAGATAATTTTTAGTTTTTTTATTAATTAAAAATTTTATTTAAATTTATTAAACATGTTTAATAAACAATTTTTTTTGAGTAGTTTGTGATATTTATTTTCTTAAACGGTTAATTCAATTATATTAGCTCCTTAAGTGTTTTAAGTGAAATAATAAACAAATTAAAAAGGGCTAATTATGTTTTTAATAAAACATAAAGGTTAATAATGATAAATATCAATCATTGTATTACCAAACAAATAAACAGAACGTATAGTATAATTTAATGATTGTGTCGACCCCTGATTTTATCTTTTTCTGCGTAAGGTAGAGTTTTATTATTATTTTTTATTTATATTTTTTTTAAATATGATTTTATTTTATTTTTGCTATTATTCTTTATATTATATTATTTTTATATTATACAATATTTATCTTATTATTTTAATATTATACTTCAAGATAATAATTTCAATAAGTTATAGATTTTTTTATTTTATTTTTCTATTATTTATGAATATTTTTTATATTATATTGTTTGTTTTAATCCTTACATTATTTATTTTATTATTTTAATATTTATTTTAAAATATTTTAACTACTACACTAATCAACACAATAAAATATGATGTCTGCTTAAGTATATATTATTTTTATTTTATTTTAATTTTTATTATTAAAAATATTATAAGATATTGAATAAGATCAATAGAAAAATACATAATATAAAAAATATAATAATTGAAACTCAAAAATGAAATTAAAATAATTTATCTATAAATAAAATACTCCAACAAATTCAAAGAAGGAATTGTTTTTTTTTGGTACTTAACAAAGTTAAAGACTATTTTGTATCGAAAAGAAAAAGTCTATTTTTTTTTTATATATAATTAAGGGATTAAGGGAGGAGACATAGTGATATGTAGTATATATCTAACTTTTCTTGCCACAATATTTTACATCTATGCGAGAATCATTTCCCTTAATTGGTAAATTTGTAGTCCTCCCCGAAAGAGAAGACATGGACAGTCCAAAAACCTCAAAACTTGCGTAGAATTGGAAGGATTTCATAAAATTCCAAGCATATGCGTTGAATTCCTGTCCGTGGTGTAATGAAATTAAGTACAGGTTGAGAGTTCTAGAGTTGAATAGTTATAATTTTTTGGGCTTCATGTTAAGCATATTACTACCATATCATGATACTAAGTAAGACAAGTAGTAAAAACTCACTAACACGCAAAAACATGCTGTAAACGCGCGTGCGAGCATGCTGGAGCTTCACATAAATTTTTATGCATAAGCTCAATCCCCCATTAAGAGAGTGATTATGAGTTTATAATTTCTAAACATGGGGGATGCCAATGAAGTAGACAAACAGAGCTGTCAATAAAGCTAAACTGCAACAGCCAAAAAGCCTATTTGGGGATTGAAACTCAAACTAATATAATAACCATTCGCTTAAAGGCATGCCTTCAGTTCTAATAATCCTGGCAAATCAGATATATACAACAAAATTATTAGAATATAAATTTTATCTTAATAATATGTGTATCACAACAAAATTTTGTCTATTTTTAAATGCTCAGGACTTTGTCAAATAGTTTTACAAGACCTATGTTTTGTGTACTCTTACATTACATTTAATTGAAAC